>OU779865.1:29907500-34907500 GCA_916999025.1 Orgyia antiqua | reverse complement strand
GATCCACGTGTTTCTATACATAACAGTTACCTATGTTTTTAAAGTTATTTCATTAGTTAATACGCGATAATAGACCGACAAATGAAAAAAATAAAAAATTTGAGAGGTTGTTTCGCCAAGATTTTCTATCGAGAAAACTTTGTCGCGTTTCTGAGTTTATGCGATCCTAGATCATATATTGAAAAAACATATACTTAAAAATTAGAGCTCTAGCCATTCAATCTAAAGAAACAATGAAAACTTCGTACATAGAAAAATGCACGAAGCTATTTTGGTATCCTCTTAAGGCACAAGTCCCATAATAATAATATACAAATTCTGGTAATAGAAAATTGATGACATTACAAAAAAAATACAATAAAATTTCATGATTATGTGTTAGCGTTTACACTGATCTTTTTATGAACTTACAATTAAATGTGGTCATAACAATTGTTTTGTTAGATGTATTCAGTATCCGTGATAATTTTTATTATATGCTGGCCATACTTGACGTTCCCAATATTTACGACATACCAATCCGGTCGGCCAGAATCCGTTACATAAAAATGTATTCCAATTTACTACTTGGTATAACTACTTTAAAAGAGTTAAATACGTTCTCATAATAACGACTAACATAAAGTTATTGTTTATACCTATGTATTGTGATAAATAGCAGTTCAAAATTAAACCAATGTCCCATTTTCAGCATGAAGGTACATAAATAAAGGCAGTAAAAGAAAAAAAAATTTGAAAATATCAATATTCTTTATATTTATGATTATAGAATTTATTGCATCATCATCACAATCGCCTTTCAGCGTCCTTCATACATTTAATAACAGTTTTATAAACAGCTGATTTTACATCATTAGCCCAAATAAAATCATAATGATTGAATGTTTCTCTCTCAATTTGATACAAACCAATAGTATTACCTAATCTTTCTCCTAGAATATATATATCTTTGTAGTTCACTTCTAAATCATTAAGACCATAATGTAAGTAAGCAGGTACTGTAATCTTGGATAGGTCGTATTCTGGAGGGGTCAGTTTTCCGTATTCAGCTAAGTTCGTGATTGCATTGTGGTTGTAACGACGGAATGCCTTGAAACGAATGACTTGACCGTAGTGAGCAACTTGACGGATAGAAGCACCAGCTGGAGCATGAGCTAGGAACAGCGGTATCATTGTCTGAAATGTCAAAAGTTATTATTAGTATTTCAATTAAAATTTTAACGGACCTCTTGGGCTAGTGGTTCGGATGACTTATCACGAGATCACAGGTTAGATTCCCACTCGAGATAATCATTTCTGTGTGATATTTATAATTGTCATATAAATGTTTGTACTACATCTGGGTGTTTTCTATGTATAATGAGTATGTATTTAAAAAAAAAGAAAAGTAGTTTATGTAATATATCCGTATTCCTGTCTAAAAATGTCTAGGTTTGAGTAGTTCAAATTTGAGAATGATTATACTTTCTAACACTTGCGCGACTCATCTGTTTAAATAAAACTACTTTCTACGGATTTAGACGCGTATATTTGTTTTAAATTTTGGCCCGACGTTTCGGAGACTTTGCAGTCACCATGGTCACGGGTGAGACTGCAAGACCATGGTGACTGCAAAGTCTCCGAAACGTCGGGCCAAAATTTAAAACAAATATACGCGTCTAAATCCGTAAAAAGTAGTTTTATTTAAATGATTATACTTTTTAGTTTACTTTTTCTTTTATTCTCCATTTGGAAAGAATTTGGGTTAACTAATTTATTTTATGTCCGTCAGAATACAGATTTTTTAGATGTTTAAAACCTCCCAATATTGTGACGAATGCAGTGCTTAAAGTTTATACTTACAGCGTTATAATTATCTCCGTTTGTTATTAAATTCATGGCAGCCTCGCAGACAGGAAGAAAGATTGAACCAGGCCTGCAGTAATTAGTAATGAACCAGTTCATAAAGGCTTGGTTGCCGAAGATTTCACCTTTGCCCATCGCGAATGCTGCACTCTGTAAGTTAATAAGCAATAGTTGACCTCAGATTAGATTGACAAGTCTCGTGGTTGAGTGGTTCATGTAACGGACTGCCGATCACAAGGTCGCGGGTTCATTGAGACAATCATTTGTGTGATATTTATAATTGTCATACAAATGTTTGTACTGCGCAGCTGCGTCTGGGTGTTTCTATGTATTATAAGTATATTATTACAAAAGAAAAGTACTTTATGTATTCTAGTACCCATAACACAAGCATATAAGCATAGCTTGGGACCAGAGGATGTGGTGTGAATATTTATTTATTAGATTTATTTATGTCGCTTTAATATCCATGAAATAAATGAATGTACTTATCATAAATAAGTTATTTGAAAAAGTCCCTTTTTTCATATTTAGGTGGTAAAATTACTTAACATTTCTAACAAAAATAAGTAACACTGTAAATATTATCACTTACCTCAATGATAGTCTCAAAAGGAGCCAAGGCACTGAACACAGAATGTTCATTATTGTCAAAGTAGGAAGCAGGAGCCAATCCTTGGAATGAAAGGAATTTATCATTGTAATCAGGCCTTAGAGAGTTTAGAACCAAGAAACTGGTTCCACCTTGTGAATGCCCAATATAATGCACTTTCTGTTGCCCAGTTCTTTCAATAATCAAATCTACGAAAGCTGCAAGGTCCAAATTGCCTATTTCATCCCAAGAAAACTGCCAGAATCTTTGATTCAGAATACTATCAGGGTTGAGAGATCTGTGTCTTCTTGAATAGTAGTTGCCACGAGCATTGCCAAGCCAAACATCGTAACCAGCTTCAGCAAGAGTGTAAGCTGAAAAATAAATGATCGATATTGACTTCAAAGGCATATTTAGCGCTTGAAAAATAGGTACTGTCCTCTTTCAACATAGGGTGACGAATTAAGTACCTCTTTTTTGGGGAGCATCTTAACATTTATGGGAAGTGTCAGGGAAAATATTCAAAAGGAAAGGAAAGGAAATATCTCAGGAGAAATCTTGAAACGAAAGCCATGCCACCCTATACTAACCCGTCTGATTTGTGTGCGAAAAAAGACAGTCCGCTTCTTAAAGGGGCCCATACAGCAGGAGGTGGTTCATAGGATTACAAGGTGAAGATTATCTACCTTACCTTTAACCTACCTTGATAACTCCTTCTCCGTCTCCAGCCCATTTACATCCCACTGTTGGGCACGGGTCTCCACTTTGGGAAGGTTTATGGTCTACTGTAGCGCGCCGACCGAGCATGTTGGCACAGGGTTTAATTTCGAGTTTTCCGTCTCTCACAGTAGATGTAAACTGCTTATATTGTCCCTTAGCTGGCTTTTACAGCACCCTGGTTAAGAATTGGGGTGGTGACACTTGTATTCTTAATCCGTCACCACACGGACAGCTATCCGAAAATGCCTTTACTATCACCTACATACAAAGCACACGCTAGAAACATGTTTCAGGTAGTTTTTGATTGGGTCAATTAAAGCGACAGATTAGATATCTTCATGCCAAGATATACTTTTATAAGAATCAAATACCATGATACATGATATATTAATTAATGAATAATAATATACTTTACAGATTAAATAATACGTAGATTCAATAATAATAAGTTTCGACGTCATTTTAATTACGATAAGTTAATGATGTCAGACAGTGATTTAAGAGCTGATTAAGTTAGATACAGGCTTGATTTTTTTCTGTTAAGAGTCTATTTTAAAGATAAATTGATATAATTTCACATTATCGATTCCTTCTAGGGGTATTTACCCTATGCCCATAGGGGTCATAGCCCGGGGCAGCCAGCATCACAAGAGCGGCGAAAGCCTTCAAGTTTAAAATTTTTCTCTTTCTCTATTGATTTATAGGGCGGCTAAATAAATTCGCCCGGGGCGTCAAATCATGTGGGCCGGGGCGCTAATTTTCATAATACGCCTCTGCTTATGAATACTCAATAGGTCTATTATTTCCTTATAAATAACCTGCGCTTGGGATACACAGAGCAATAGTAAGAAATGCGTTCCATCTCCCTGTCAGTAAATCCTAAGTATTTATTAAAATTTTCTTATTTCTATTCTAAAAAAGAATTATGTATCCTCCATGCAAATTAATAAATGGAGTAACAAAGTAAATTTTTGAAATGAATACGGTCTAATTACATGAAATATAAATGAAATAACCAATTTATTGCGCATTCAAACAATTAGTGACGTATGTTATTCCCAATCAATCAATCACGGCATTTTAATAACAAATAATCTAATCTAATTGTTATGATTAAAAAAATCGAGATTCTAATCGTAATGTTTAATGCAGTGATGACGAACTATATATGTATACAGAATGTATAGGTACAGATATCAACGCCTCGTTTACGCCTTACAAGATGTCAGTCATATTGATGAGTCTTGTGGTCTAGTGGTTCATGTAACGGACTGCCGTTCACGAGGTCGCGGGTTCGATTCCCGTACGGGACAATCATTTGTGTGATATTTGTAATTGTCATACAAATGTTTGTATTGCGTCTGGGTGTTTTCTATGTATAAAAAGTATGACATGTGTTTACAAAAGAAAAGTAGTATATGTAGTACATTTCTTTTTTTTTTTTTAAATATTCAGGACATTTCATACAACGTCCTCTGGTCCCAAAGTAAGCTATATTTCTATGCTTGTATTATGGGTACCAGATACGGATAGACTACATAATACCACTTTTCTTTTGTAAATACATACTTATAATACATAGTAAACACCCAGACGCAGTACAAACATTTGTATGACATTTATGGATATCACGAAAATGATTGTCCCAAGCGGGAATCGAACCCGCGACCTCGTGATCGGCAGTCCATTACATAAACCACTCCACCACGAACCCGTATTCCGGTACCCATAACACAAGCATATTAGCTTAGCTTGGGAGACAGAGGGAGTTGTGTGATGATGATGTCCTCGCAGCCGTTTTCGGCTAAAGCGACCACTTCAAGGACCCGGTTATGTAGGTTGGCCTGAGCTAGGTTGGTTAGCTCTTTGGTGCGCTCTCCAGTGGCTAGCATAGCCAATCTTATTGGTAAAAGTGCGCCCACATTGAACACACGTGAGCACACCATTAGACACATTATATGTAACAGCAGCAGGTGGACGGGATTTACGGTCATCCCGCTTTCTATCCGACTCAGACTTTCTTGTCTCCTCGAACTCGTCTACCTTTTGATGCACGAGGTGACGCCGCTCAGTGCGTTTAGCTGCCCTTGTTTCACAGCGTAAGGGCTCAATCTCACATCGTTTGAGATGTCTAAACACGTCTTTATACCTCAGGTACTGCCCTCCACGCCTTCTTTTGCCAAGTTGCAGTTCCGAATAAAAAACACGTTTTGCTATTCTGTTATCTGGCATGCGCGATAGATGTCCGCACCACCGAAGTTGCCGCCGCATAATGTAGGCTTCTATACCATACACATGGGCTCTTCGAAGCACTTCGGTATTTCGCACATGATCAGACCATCTGATCTTCATTATATGACGCAGGCACTTGAGATGGAATCTATCCAGCGTTCGTATATGATGACGGTACAGACACCACGTCTCAGCGGAGTACAGGAGATTAGGCAGCACCATAGACATGTGCACGGAGATTTTAGTTCCTAGTGCCAAATCGTGACAGCAGAAAACCTTGCGATTTAACTTACCAAACGCCGCAGCTGCAGCACCGATACGGCTGTTTAACTCTATATCAAGGTCACTGTTAGACGTTATACAGCTCTCCAGATATCGGAACCTGTCTACCTGCTTTAGCACATCCTCACCAAGCTTTACAGTTACATGCTCATGGCTGGACGACGCCATGGACATCACCTCTGTCTTTTTCACGTTGACCTTTAGGCCAAACTTACGACAACACTCAGTGAAAACGGACATAAGCTGCTGCAGACCATCTGGGGATTCTGCTACAAAGCACAAATCATCCGCGTACATGATTTCCGTAACTAAAGCGTACGAAACTTTGGTCCGGGCTCGAAATCTGCCCAGATTAAACAATTCACCATCTGTTCGGAAGCGGATGTGAACTCCTTCGGACGTTGCCTGTATAACCTCACGGACTACGACTGCAAAGTACATTGCAAATAGTGTTGGTGCCAGGACACAACCTTGCTTCGCTCCATAGGTGACAGAGAATAAGCCCGATTGCTCACCATCGACTGTAACACAACACTTCATGCCATCATGCAGGAGTCTCACAAGCCTAACAAACTTCGCCGTACACCCTAACTTCCCCAAAACCACCCAGAGCTTCTCGAGGCACACTGTCAAATGCCCTTTCGAGGTCAATGAAGCACAGGTATAAAAAGCGATTTTGTTCCTGGCTCTTCTCCTGTAGTTGACGAACCGAGAAAATAGCTTCACAGATGCCACGATCGGGTCGAAAACCAAACTGCGTTTCCGGTAAAATTCTTTCAGACAGGAGCTTTATGCGGTTAAGAATTATGCGGGCAAAGATCTTTCCAGGGACAGATAGAAGGGAGATTCCTCGGTAGGAAGCGCAGCTGGAGCGATCTCCCTTATTCTTGAAAAGAGCACTTATACGGGACACCTCAAAATCAATCGGCACCTGTTCCTCATTCCACATACGAACAAAAAGTTTCCACAACAGCAGATGCAATTCCTCAGGTAAAGATTTAATATAATTTAAGTCCACTGCGCAATCCAGATTAAGTAGGATGTTAAAATACTCTGCCCATCTATTTAATACGTCCCCCTTACTCGTGAGGAGGGACTTACCATCAGCTGATTTGATTGGCACTTTAGCATGGTGAATCGGGCCTATTAACTTGCGGACCTCATAGTAAAACTCACCAAGTTGGTTGGTGTCTGAAAGCCATTGCATCTGACGGGCCTTCTCTATCCACCAACTGTCCTTGATATCTCGGCACAGTCTACGTAGATCTCGACCACTTTTCCTTACATTCGCGTCGGGGATTCCTTGCTTTTTACAGCGACACACAAGCGTACGATGTTTCTCAATAGCGGCTGTCAAGGTGACATCGTTTTCGTCAAACCAATCCTTATTTCTACGGACCTTTAGACCTAGACTGTTTGTTGCTGTATCTAAAAGATGGCAAGAAAACAGCCGCCAGGCAACATCGATTTCACCCATCTCGCAAGGCAATTGGGAAAGAGCTAGGTTTTCTATAAAGTTCTTTCTTGCCTCAGAGTTATTCAGTTTTCCAACGTTTAGGCTTGCAGTCCTTTTGTTCTACGCCCTACGAGGCTGATGAAGGCGAAGCTTTAACCTAGTGACAACTAAGCGGTGGTCAGTCCAGGGAGTTGTGTAAAATATCCATGAATATTTATTTATTTATTTTTATTTAGAACTTTTACGAAGATAGGAAATTCAATAGATTTTATATTTAACCTAAAAAGATTTTCATGGGCAGAAAAACAGAGACAGATAGATGTTTTTCTGCCCATGAAAATCTACCTCAGGAAAAAAGAAAAAACATCATACATAATATGATATCATATCTAAAGAGTAGAATGATTTACATTAGCTGACCCGGCAAACGTTGTTTTGCCATATATTTGTTGTGGGTGGACAACCCTTATCACTTAGGGGGATAAAAATAGATGTTGTCCGATTCTCAGAAATAACGGGTATATACACAAAATTTCACGAAAATCTGTCGAGCCATTTGGGAGGAGTATAATTACAAACACCGTGACAGGAGAATTTTATATATTAGAAGATTAGATTAAGACACCCTAGCATAAGCCCACAAGTTAAGTTTATTAAAGCAATATATAGCACTATATTAGGAAAAGTAGAAAAAGCTAATTATTCACTTTTTCAGAATAGCAATGTTTTGAAATATTATATCGAGAATATAAAAAACAGGGATTAATAGAAATAGAAATATCTTTATTGACATAAAATATATAAATTACATTTTATTGAAACCCCTGGTGAAACTATAAGTGTTGTGTTTCAAAGACCATAATTAACTACATATTAATGGACAACAAACGATCGCTACATCCCTAGATTTTGGATTCTTTGCATTATAATATAATATTATGCCTAAAAGCCCCCGCCGTGTGCCAACATTAGCTGGGGAATGGGCACTCATCATCACGGTTCCGCTATCAGTTGCCCACTCAGCAGCTGCTCCGTGGGAATTCTCTCAAGGGGGACGGCGTCAGGGCACATGGGGACGTCACCTCTACGCGGTGGTTTTTTTTATTAGATATTACTATACTTTGGAGTAGTCAGACTAGCGTCGTAATAATATTCTGTCTAGTCTGACGCATACGCGTGCAAAAACGCAATCGGTTTCTTTTCTGAAATCTAGTTTGTTTGATTACAATCTATCACGTTCTATATCAATTAAAAATACGTGATTTTGATATGACAGACAATTAGATTAGGTATACATTTTTAATATCGTTATAAACGACTTTTAGTTCTTCTACTCTAAAATTCTTCAGTCACACATTGGTACCAATTCTGTGAGCACAACTAAACTTAACTTAACTAAAAAATGAAAACAGCCATTGCTGTATTTTGATTATTTGGCTATTTTGTTGTACACATTTGTTTTAATTAAAATCGTTAGTCTATAATAAACAGGTTTTCTAATAAAAAGGTTGTGTTAACGTTGCCCAATTGTGTTATTGACACTATAAATTTTCGTTTTTTAGTTTAGTCAAGTTTAGTTGTGCACGTAGAATTGGTACCATTATACTCAAGAGGTTTAGCTACAATAAATTCCTATTTATGGCGATTAGATTTTATTCGTGTATTGAAATTAAATATTAAATTGTGCTTCAATAATTGCTGGCTAAATAGTTTACCAAATTTATTAGGTTATTGATTTTAATATAGTCTTACCCAGAGCATTGCCAGGTCCTAGTACAAGGAAGTCAGCGGATGAAGATAGAAGCCCATGCATGACCAGCACTGCAGGCCTGGGACCAGGCGTATTGTAGTTGTCCCTGCCGTGTGGAATCCTATGCATCTCCAACATGTAGCCATCTGATGTAATAACATTATGGGTCTCTTGTGGGTAGCCGTATTTCTGGATCAATCCAGGCTGTGTAAATTTCGAGTAAAATTTATTTTATTCAAAAATTCTGGCTATTCTTAGGACTCTACTTTAAGGTAATCATTTATCATAATGGTACCGTAATGGCTCCTTGCCGTCTATGTTAGTAAAACAGAAATGCGTCTACTTTTTACATGAAAAGCTTTAAACCAACGACAACCCCTGGCTACACACAATCCAATACATTTGCAAATCTTGGTAGCCAGAGATTCAGCAATATAACAGGGGACCAAGTCTGCTATTCAATCATGTCACAATAATAGTTCAATGACACCATTATAACCACAAAAAATTAACAGTAGACTACCAAACTTGATAAAATTTGCCACTAAGCAATCAGTTATTGCATTTGTTGATTGCATAATGGTGTCATTTTTTCATTTTTTGACGGGCCTCGTGGTGGAGTGATTTATATAACGGACTGCCGATCATGAGGTCTCGGGTTCGATTCCCGGTCAGGACAATCATTTGTATGATGTTTTTAATTGTCATACAAATGTTTGTGCTGCGTCTGGGTGTTTATTATGTATTATAAGTATGTATTTACAAAAGAAAAGTAGTTTATGTATTATATCCGTATTCTGGTACCCATAACACAAGCATAATAAGCTTAGCTTGGGACCAGAGGACGTTGTGTGAAATGTCCATGAATATTTATTTATTTATTTATTTATTGAACTATCATTGTTAAAACATTGAATAGCAGACTTGGCCCTCTGATAATTAACCTTGATATTGATATTGATATTTGGTTGGACCATGTATATCACTAGAAGCGCTACTCAAACTAATTCAACCAATCTTACGGAAGTGTGTTTAGATCGTAGCAGATGGCTCTCTGTAGTCTTTGCCTACCCCTTACGGATAAAGGCGTGACGGTATGATGATGATAACTTGAAATCTACTTCAGGAGTGCAAATCGGGTGTAAAAATCCACAATCAATCAGCTTCACTCACCGCATCCAGAGCTGCATCTTCTGCAATATTATTGGAAAACCTGGACTGTGGGAGTGACTTTAAAAGTTCTTCAGCGTAGTCTGCATTTGGAGCCCTTCTGGCTTTTGCTAAGGCCACAAAGGCCAACAGTATAACTATTTTTAGCACCATTTTAGAGCCATTAGCACACTACGCTTGGGGCAAAATATCGCAGGTATTTATTTGCGTTTTTCACATCTTATCATCCGATAAATTGGCTGTGATTTAAATTAATCACGATTAAAATCAGAGTATTAGTGGGTGGTGTGTTTTTGTCTTTTGCAGTACTCGATATGTAATTGGGGATCTTCATTATAGTAAAAGAACCATTTACAGAAGAAATAAATATAATATATTATGTATTCAAAAACAAATATCATTCATCCAATAATCCCGAACTAACTGTAATGCATAAGGTTATTGTTACTTGTTATACCATTTTGCAAAATTAAAATATGTTTAGTATTCTCTACGAGCACTTGTAGAAAATCTAGCACTATTGCAATTTCTACATCTAAACTACTGATTTAGAAATTGCAATAGTGCTAGTTAGCACTAGTGGAAACCTGGATAAATGGTTTTCACTTACTATTCGTGGAAACCTGTAATTGGCTGTGTGTAATATTATGTAATACTCAATTCTGTAATATAAGCTCGTGGTATTCCAAAAAAATAAAGAGACTCGTGTTATAATATTATACCACGGAGAGAGTTATGGTTGTCTCTCTCTCTCTCTCTCTCCAGCCCATTAACGTCCCACTGTTGGGCACGGGTCACCTCCACTTTGTGAGGGATTATGGTCTACAGTGCCAAGCGTGTTGGCACGGTGTAGTTGGCTATGAATAATGTATTACAATTTAAACCATTACATATTTGTTAAAACCTCTATCGTGAGAACCATTTCTATAAATCGTAGGTATGTTTATAATTATCTAACTTTATGATGACAAACAAACTAAATAACGTCATAGCCACTATCCCGAAGTACAAACTCCACTAAGAGTTTTATATCTATCAAAATATACATGGTAAAAAAAAGTGATCGGAATGTTTTCACAAATTATTCTCATAAGTTATCAGATCGATTAAATAATATCGATAATAAGATTACAATTAGGTAACAAAGGACGAATCTTATTGTAAACAAGGGTTTTTAGGGTTCTGTACTCAAAACTTATGTATTGAAAACCAACGGAATTCGCTTACTTAATAAGATGGTACGACGGTACCGAGGTGTGACGGTATCTTTTACTTATTGTGAAACAAAATCGTTATTTTTGTGTATGTCCCTATGTAAGCTTGTATCATTAAAAATACGCAACGGATTTTGATGCGGTTTTCTTTAATAGATAGAGTGGTTCAAGAGGGTGGTTTTTGGTTTATCTTGTTAAGATTTGGTTTTTAATTCTAAGTATATGAAATTAGTATTGTTTGTATTAAATATTGATAGCGTCTATAACATATTTCGGTAATGTTAGCATGTGTTAGAATGGGATAGAAATTTAATTATGATTTTAACATGCTTTTATAAGCTAGGCGCGTATCTATCAATGTATTATTTATTCTACGTAACGGAACCATTTAATAATTAAAATCCGTTGCGAAGTAATTTTCACCCACTTCCAGTAGTCGGATTGATCTGAAATTTTGCAATGGAATAGTTTAAAAAAAATCAGGATATTGTTTTTTTTATTTATTAAACTTTATCCACTAAATTAAGTTGTACAATGGCGGACTTAATGCCTAGGGCATTCTCTACCAGGCATCCATTGGTAGGTGCAGAAAGTGCTACTGGTAGGTGCTATTAATTTTATGATATAATAATATTTAAACAACAATTACATACACATAAATATAATAATACATATGTAAATAAAATTAATATAGTGCGAGAAAAGCTACCAAGTTTCTGCCGAAAGCTTAAAATAGATCTGACGAATACTGCGTTTAAAAAGACTACGAGTGGTAGACATCCTGACCTCATATTGAAGTGTTTTTTAGTTTTTAAACTAAGTAAATTATTTATCTTATTTTTGAAATACACTACAAATAGTTTTATGTTGTTTCGTTTAGAGAGACGGAAATAAATAAATCCTGTGTCAACACGCTTGGTCATCGCGGCGCAGTAACCATAATCCCTCACAAAGTGGAGAAGGCCTTACCCAACAGTAGGACTTTAATGGTCTGAAGAAAGACAGACATAAGAATATGCATTACACACTTTATGTAAGTATAGCAGATGTAACACACAATAAGAATTTTTTTTTTCTCCCTCTGCCCTATTTGGCCATTGTGGTTCCTTGAACCTTACCATGACCCAGCAAGGGTGGCCTCCTTTTTTTACGGGGGGCCCAACTCGACGGGGGGAGCGTCAGGTCCCGCGTCATCTCCTGCCACGACTCGTGCGGCTCACACAATAAGACTTGCCGATTTCAACGGCAAAGGTTTTCATAAAGTCATTATGAAATATCATTCTGAAATCTATTAAAAATAACAAAGTTTAATCTGTAAATACATTGATATCATTTCATTACACTGCTAGATTATGTTGTATTAAAATATTGTCATTTCACTTGCGTGATTGCAATGGACTAATTACATTCCTAGCCTTTAATGCGACAAAAAACTTAAAAGCTGAGAATATAATTAGTCTATTTCCATTAGATTTCTTTATCTTCTATACTGTCCTAATGTAGAGTCAAATATTTCATCTGCAAGAGACTACGCAACGTATTGTATAACTAGCTGTTTCCCGCGAATTCGTACACGTGAGATTTAGAAAATTTTCCGTTTTTGCAACATTTTTCACTGATGCTTCGCTTCTATTAGTCGCAGCGTGATATTACGAGTATATAGCCTATAGGCTTCCTCTCCATAAATTTATTATCCAACACTGAAATAATTTTTCAAATCGGACCTGCAATTCTGTATGTATATCCCTATGTGAGCTTACATCTTCCAAACTACATAACGGATTTTGATGCGGTTTTTTCGAGTATAAAATGGTCTAAGAGGAACACCGAAGAGGCTAACACAGGTGGTTTGTACATGACGTATAAAGTTGCGGACGACATCTAGTCTTTTGGTCTTAAAAGACTATTATGAATAACAAGATTTGACAATTTGACAACTAAATAAATAAGTAACTAAATATAAACTTTTAATATAATTTATTTATTTATTTTTATTTCATACTTTTAGCACAATTAAGTACATAGGCGGATTTAATGCTACAAGGATTATCTACCAGTCAACCTTGTTATAATTTGTTAATGCTTATTTTCTAATTTCCACGCTTATGTAAAACTAGTCATTTACAATTGTCACAATTGTGCACTTTGGAATAAGGGAATCAAATACAACGTACAATCTCTACTTCTATCGTATTTGACAAAATTATCTGTTAATAAATATAATTTTACAATATGTCATAAATTTTATTGTCAGATTATATCCATAACGACTTTGGGGGTATTTTACTTTTAGATATGAGACTTAGAAATAAATGATTAAGTACATAATAAACATTTGTCTATTACAATTTTATCATAAAAATTTATGACCTTATTTTTCATAAATTTTATCCATCTTTTTAGTTTTAATCGTACATATGCCGAGATTGTAAATATATTTATATTTACTACGATGTTTTCACTATTGTATTTTATATTTTTAATAGCTAATGCCTACGGTTTCATATTTATGAATCCAAAACCATACCAAAACACGGAAAACAGCGGCCGTATTATGAGCTTTTATTAACAGGCAGTTTACGCCGTGAATGAACTGTCTGGCAAATTCGTATTCTGAACAAAATTATTAGTCAGTCAGATCGCTAAACCAGTCATACATTAATATCTTTAAGGAGAAGGTACAACTAAAAGTTAAAGTACTAACTAAAAATGTTCAACTATAAGTTTTATTTTTGCCATAATACCTAATTTAGTCATGCAGTTTACGGCCTGCCTGGAACTTGAATGATTTTAAAAAGCTCATAATACGCCGGCAGGACCCTATTACTGCCAGTTCGCTGTCCTTCCATCCGTCCGTCTGTCAGCCAGTATCTCTGGAACGATGATAGGTAGAGAGATAAAAATTTCAGTTTATGTATAACAACAAATATTTATAATTATCATTATCCTGTCCTTATCCCAATATGATGATAATAACGGCACAAAAACTAGTAACAATACTTGATCATTTTATTTGTCTATCAGAAATCAAACGAATAATTGGAAATCTTCCCGGAACTGAATGGCTACGGCTATGACTATTATCTATATTCTATACTAATATTAAAAAGCTGAAGAGTTTGTTTGTTTGAACGCGCTAATCTCAGGAAACATTGGTCCGATTTAAAAATTCTTTCGGTATTTGATAGTGCATTTATCGAGGAAGGCTATGGGCTATATAAGGTCACACTGCGATCAATAGGAGAGAAGTATTTATGAAAAATGTTGCAAAAACGGGGTAAATTTTCTAAATTGCCACGCGTATGGAGTCGCGGACATCAACAACAACAAATGTTATAGATGTCCATTGTCATAATGCTTTGTCTATTGTTTTAAACGATATTTTCATTGACAACAAAACAATAACTTCTTACAATACAAGCGATTGAACAATATCTCAACTATTTTGTTATAGATCATTGTGAAGAGATTTTCTATAGAAATCTAGTGTAATATTATTTTTATTCCGATTTATCGCTGTTTGTACATCCAGATAAAGCGTTTATCCGTTTTTACCTAAGTGTTTATAGAAAACACAAGGTTTTCTGTATAATATTTTTCTTTTTTTTATGATTTTACTATAGCTTATTGTTAAAGAATTCTATTTTACGGTAAATATAAAAAGAAATGTTCTTAGTCTAGATATAGAAAGGCTGATCTGCTTTCAACGTTTTGTTTCGGAGAAAAAGATCAAAAATTATTATATTTCTTTTAATTACGTTTGCTGTAATGGTTATATTAGGAGTACCACACTAAAATTATAATATGTACTCCCTAGTAATTAGGTAGTTATTAAAAAAAGGAAAAATGGTATTTTTGATTTTTCTCATAATGTTCATATACAAAATGTAATTTTGGTTATACAATCGTAAAATATACCAACTTTAGGAAAATTATTACGTAAATTGTATCTTAAAAAATCTATTTAATTATCCAGCTATAGGTATATCTATTTTACAATTACATCATTAGGTATTCATTTTGGCTCAAAATGTGTAAAAGTTTAGCAGTTATATTGATTGTGATATTGGAAGCAAAATGGTCATATTTGGCACGGAGACAAGATATCCCTGATAGTATCGATGTCATAGATATGACAAGACCTACTACATGGTCTGATATATCTATGTATTACGGAGCTTTGGAGAAACATTGGTGAGATTTTAAAGCTATTTTTCGCTCGTTTAATCACTTCACTTTATAGCTCTTTGTATTAAGAAGTGGTATTTATTCTATTATTCTTCTTTTTTTAGTAACTATTCATGGATATTTCCCACAACGTCCTTTGGTCCCAAGCTAAGCTTATTAAGCTTGTGTTATGGGTACCAGAATAAGGATATAATACATATACTACTTTTCTTTTGTAAAAAAATGATTATAATACATAGTAAACACCCAGACGCAGGACAAACATTTTTATGGCAATTATAAATATCACACAAATGATTGTCTCGAGCGGGAATCGAACCCGCGACCTCGTAAACGGCAGTCCGTTATCTGAACCACTAGACCACGAGTCCCATCATTATTGAGTAGGTATACCACGCTAACTAAGCGTATTGGTTTAGATGATGTTAATGATGATATTGGTACCCATTCTACGTGCACAATCATATAAACTTAACTAAAAATGATAATTTAAACTTTCAACAACAAAATTCGGCAACATTAACTAAACTTACATATTATAAAAACTGTATATTTATACACTAACGATTATCTATACTTATATTAAAAAGCTGAAGAGTTTGTTTGTTTGAACGCGCTAATCTCAGGAACCACTGAACAGTAGGTACAGTAGTACATTTATCGAGGAAGGCTATAGGCTATATAACATCACGCTGTGACCAATAGGAGCGAAGCAGTCGTGAAAAATTTGTTAATATTACCGGGACTGTAATCACGTTAATAACTGTTTAAAAGGCACAATACCTCTGCTTAACGTGATTACAGTCCCGGTAATATTATCAAATTATGAGTTCAAATCGCGTAAGTTTAAAATCAATAGTCGTGAAAAAAGTCGCAAAAACGGGAAATTTTATCTAAATTCCACGCGTACGGAGTCGCGGGCAGCAGCTAGTAATTAAGATAAATTTGTATAAATAAATAGATACCGATTTATCACAATACTCAATACATAGTGTTTTTTAGTTCAGTTAGCTTAAGTTTTTCATGTGGGCAAATTAATAGACTGGAGTGGTGAAGCCGTAAAAGTAGAGGCTAATAATTGAACTTATTGTTATTTGTTTTAGGAAGATGTGTGTTAACTGTGGTACACCGAGCCTGGGTACTGGTATGCATTTAGAACATTCTGGAACGACAGGCTCTATGCTTCCAGCTGTCATCCCGTCAGAATACTTACTAAGCAGATGTAAGAATAACCAAACATCACACTTGTTTTTAGGTTAGGTTACGTATAAGAAATGCAAAAAGAAGCCTTTTAGAATCACTTTTACTTCGTCTGTCAAACTTTTGTTACACTGATAATTCCGTTCTACAATCGAGTGCCATAGGGTCTTAATAAACCAAAAACCCTCTTCTATATAGAATCTGTCTGGTTTCATACTATGATCTTACGAACTTCTTTCACGTCGTCGTTGGAAAGGTTAAAAACGGAAATATTTAGTTCAGTATACTGATTGATTGAGAATTCCAATTGTCGCTGAAGATGTCATCTCCATAAAGTGTGCCTTGGCTACAGCGCCCATACCCATGGGATTTGAATCGGTGATGCCACCTTTTTTATCTCCTATTAATAGAAAAGAGGATTTTGTCACGTACGATAATGGAAACGGTTCTACATGCACAAGTAATCTTAACTAAAAAATTAAAATTGATATTTTCAATATCAATAAAACAATTCGGCAATGTTAGCAGAACGTTTTTTTAGAAAATCTGTATATTAATGACTAACAATTTTAATTAATAAAAATGTGAGCAACGAAATAGCCAATTTATCGAAATACGCCATGGTTGTTTTAATTTTTTTGTTAAGGTCAAAAGGTCACTTACAAACATTTAACTACAACATATCATTTAGATTATCTTCGCCATAAACCTAATTTAACTATATTTATTTATTTAAAACTTTTTGCACAAACAAAATAGTCTACAATGGCGGCCTTAATGCCAATGGCATTCTCTACCAGCCAACCATCAGTGGTGCAGAGATAATAAGAGGCAGGTGCTACTTTAGCACTGAAAAGTAGAAAATAGTTTTTAATTTACACTAATAACATTAATACTTAAACTATAATAAATAAATCTAATATCTACATACAAATACGGATAATATAAACATACTTAGTAATAATACATAAACTACATAAATAATCTAATACATATAGGACAGGTACCTATATAAACAATAGAACAAACAGAGAGGAATTACTCAATGACTAGATTCCGCCAGTAACGTAATGTAATGATTGCGAACTTTAGTTTTAAATGTCTCCCGATAAATGTCTATATGATATTATTATATCATTCTGGCTTCCCAGGACGAGCGATGCCACTTAAGTCACCTTATTGATTTTTTATTTATTATCCCTAACGTGTTATTTTATTTCAGTGACAGTAATAGACCTGAGTGGTATGACCTCTGTAAACCCAACAGTAGTGTTGACACTAGATGTCGCGCTTCAGTGGTCGGCCATAAAACAAGACCCCAAAGAACCAACGCTGCTAATGTTCAAGTTTGGCTGGACCGAAGAGGATGCAAAAAAGATTAATGTTAGGACTTGTGTTTGTAAAGTACCCGGTAAGAATATTTTATTAGTTCTTTTTTGTGGGTGGAATAATGGGGATGTACCTTTGAACTCAGCTGTTTATTGGTAACACCTGTGTAACAGGGCAAATGAATCATTCTTTCTTTCTTTCTAAAATCGGTTTTCTAAAGTCATTGCGGGATTCCTAATCAGATCAAATTTCTATTTTGTATGATGATCATCTCTGAATGCTCTTTTTGTGTGTATGAAATCATCATACCGTCGCGTCACCCCTTTTTGCTATGAAGGTAGGCACTTTAAGTATCTATCTAAAACCTCTACTTTTTTGTATCTATTTATCACTAATTTAATAAATTGTATAAATATCTACGCCTTAAACTGCCGCAATTTTTAACAGCCAGTCCATACAAAGGTTGTCTGGAAGACATCGCTTTTAGCGATAAGACCGCCCATCGTGCCTAAAAAGTTTAATGTACTTATCGTTTCAAGTTTTTTGTTTGTAATTCCTTGAGGTGAACAATGAGGCATATTCATTCATTCATTTGTAATACTGATGTATTTTCAGGTCTGAGTTACGAACTAGCGGAGTGGATAGCAGCTAATCTGAGCCACGTGGTCGGAGTGGCCACTGACACACCGACTTTGGAGTCGGAACAAACAAGGGAGTTTGCGAGCAGAACTGTATCCAACGTACTCGGTAGAAGTGGAATTTATATGATAGAGAATGTACATTTTAGAGGAAAAGTACCAGGTTGGTTTGTTTTTTACTTCTATTCTATAGGAATATTTTAAAGATTTTCGTTTCAAAGTACCTACCTAGTAGTTATCCCCCAGTGTAATCCGTGGTAATGTTTGAGAAAAAAAAGAGATACAAAGGCAAAGGCTCCTGACTCGACGCAAGCGCCATCTAAAGTCTAAATGTGAATTTTGTAAAAAGATTTTCGATTCAGTTTCTTTCGTAGGTACATAGTTAGAGGTAGAAAAAAAAGAGATACAAAGGCAATATAAAGTCTAAAATTCTAAGTTAAATCCGTAAAATTAATATAAATGTACACAACGAAGTAGCCAATTTATGAAAATACACAATAGTTTAATATTTTCTAACACTTGCGCGACTCATGTTTAAATAAAACGACTTTTTACGGATGTAGACGCGTATATTTGTTATAAAATAATTATACGCGTCTAAATCCGTAAAAACTAGTTTTATCTACACAATAGTTGTTTTATTTTAAACACGCATTTATTAGCTTGGTACGTATCTATCAATGAAATCTATGTAATGGAAATTTGGAGAGTAATTAACACCCACTTCGAGCAGTTACATTAATCTGTAATTTCGCACACAATGACATATTTGACGGGCTTTGTGGCGTAGTGGTTCATGTACTGGACTGCCGTTCACAAGGTCGCGGGTTCGATTCCCGCTTGGGACAATCATTTGTGTGATGTTTATACTTGTCATACAAAGGTTTGTTCTGCGTCTGGGTGTTTTCTATGTATTTTATGTATGTATTTACAAAAGAAAAATAGTATATGTAGTATATCCGTATCTGGTACCCATAACACAAGCATAGAAATATAGCTTACTTTGGGACCAGAGGACGTTGTGTGAAATGTCCGAAATATTTATTTATTTATTTATTTATTTACGACCAATGACAATGCAATAGCTGAAAAAAAAGCAGGACTTTCAAGCGTGTTTTTAGTTTTTGAACTAAGAAAATTATTTTAGTTAAATTTAGTGTTGTAGAATTGGAACCACTATCACACTAATACAGACTGTCTGCTAGAACTTAAAGCTCTTAAGACCTCAAAAGTTAAAAAGCTTGTTTTTTTAATCTTTGTCTGTTTCCAGAACAAGGTTGCTTAGCCCTCGTGATGCCTCTGAAGCTTATGAACGCGGTATATGTACCAACACGTCTCACAGCATTTTGTCCAGTATTGGACATCAACAGACAAACAGACATGCATGTTGTAATGGCTTTGAAAAAGGATGTACAAGCTCAAGGAAGATTACCTAATAGCAGAATATACGATGTGAACTTGGATGAAATATTGAGTTAAGAGGGCAGGACACCAAATTATGCTCTATACAAAAATTTGGTCATCGTGGTCCGCTGTTTTCTTCGTGGATATTGCCTTCAGAGCAACTTTTTTCAAAGAATTTGTAGGTAAAATCTGCCTCAACTAGATTTGTCCCTTTTGAGCGCGGCGCTCGGGAATAGGGATAGCAATACCTAAGGCAAATATCTAATTTGGGGCTGTAGTCCCATCTTAACACTTTGTTCTCGGCCACAGATCACTCATTTTCAAATTGCCAACGCCAAATAAAAATGGCAAAAATCGTGAGCCGTAATATGACTTCTTTCCCGGACATCGCTGTAAAAATATTTTTCCAGTCTTTCCTGACAACAAGTGTCCGGATTTTGCCCGCACGCTATTTACAATCTTCTGCCGGAGCCCTTCAAACTAGGACAAATCCGGCTACACTTCACTCACCATACTACCAACCAAACTTAAATAAAAAATTTATTTTTGATAGTATCAACACAATTCGGAAATGTTAACTAAACTCTCTTTTTATAAAAACTGTTTATTATTGAATGGTGATTTTAATTAATACTAGCTGTTGCCCGCGACATCGTACGCGTAGATTTTAGGAAATATTTCCCGTTTTTGCAACATTTATCACTATTGCTTCGCCTTCCTCGATAAATGTATTACCCAACACTAAAAGATTTTTTCAAATCAGACCAGGCACTGGTTCCTGAGATTAGCACGTTGAAACAATCAAATTCTTCTGCTTTATAACATTATTAAAGATAAATGTGGACAACAAAATAGCCAATTAATGAAAATACTCTAATAGTAGTCATCATTTTTAAGTTAAGTTTAATTGTGCACGTAGAATTGGCACCACTGTGAGGATATTATAGTCAAATATGCCGCACAAACCAGGCATACTCGCATAGAGTTTAGATTCGAGTGTTCAGTATCTCGCAGAAAGATAGATACTATTATCCCTTAGATACGATATTATCCCTTAGATCCATGACAAAATGAGATAATGACACTTATACTGTTAACACTTTCACTGTAGTGTAGGTTCCTAATCATTGATTTAAATCCTCTTAAATTATCTTTATTGAATATATGTAAATTAATTTTATTTCTTATAGGTACCTACTTATTTATTTGTTATTTAGTACTAAATTGTCTAGTATCAATAAAATAATATACTATTGATTTGTTGCTTTTAAATTTCATTATTCATTTTATTTGTGAACGTCAGGTTGTCTGGACCAACATAGAAATCCAGTGTTTGGTATATACTAAAATTTAGTACCTTTCTAGTACCTTTTAGTACCTAAGTTCAAATATTTAGTACCTCGATAGATTTCGAGAAAATGAGAAAAAAGGTGGTCCAGACAACCTGACGTCAGGTTGTCTGGACCAATTTTTTTTCTCATACTTGCAGACAAAACAACTGAATTATTTTGTTGTCAGTATTTAGTACCTATTTAGTACCTTCATTATTATTTTTTTCAAAATTTTTTGACATACCAGAAGAGAGTTAAGCAAGTTTGAACTTTTCCAGTACTTGGACATTTTGCGAAATATAGGACTTATATCACTTTCTTATGGTGTATACTTAGATACGTTTGCGTTGCTGATTGGAAATCATACGTCCTGAACAAGTTGGGACAAGTCTGATATTTACCTTAGGTCCCAAAATAAGCATAATTTTTTTCTTAGGTTTCACAGATAAGGATTCAGCTCTTATTTTTTATCAATGCTTATAAATAAGTTACGAGTAAATAAAACGTTTGTTTCTCTCACAATGTACTTAAAATTACATGCCTAAAAAAAGTACAAACTAAAATGTTTAAATGCCTTCCGTCCGTCTGTTACCAGGCTTTATATATTGAAATCAACGCAGAGAATAACGTGAGTTAAGTGTGGTTCAGGCATTTGTACCGTATGAAAAAAATTGTCTGTATTTATGTTGTTTATGTGCGAATTCAAACTCAGCTTTTATAATAATGAATAAGTTTGAAATTATTGATATATGTAGTTTCTTTTGTTTCCTTTCTAGGTTTTAGGCCTTCATCCGACTTTAACTTTCCTAGATTTATAATAACTTTCAATCTATATATCGACGACGGAAAGGCAAAATTACTTAAGCGCCAATTTGTCGAAAATGACTTATATATATACCATTCGCCTGGTTTTTTTATCTGCGTCGAATTGTCTAGGTTTCTAAGCGATTGGAGAACTTTCTTGGCGCTTAAGGTTTCCGAAAAATGGCCAAAATTTTTTGTCGCATTGCTTAAGCGACACAATTTGAGGTCTTTTTTTAGGTGTGTCCCATAAGCCATTTATTTTCAAATGCAAAATTTATAAGTTATATTGGCTTCCTAGATGATCATCGCGAATAACTGATACGTAGCTTTAACTTTTCATGTATATAGAATTGTAAACTTGGTACGCATTTTTGCCTTTACTAATTTTGTTGTTTATCTCGTGTTGGTAAAGTTGCTTTGCCCTGATAAAGTGGGTAAACAGCAAGTAAGTAATTTTGACTTATTGCGCTTTTGATAATTGAGGTAGCTAAGAAATTCAGCTTTGCACAAATTTACACACTACCTGACGGTTAAGTAAACATGCTTTACGTAGTATTATCACACCGGGTGTACATCGGCACATTTGAATTACTACAATTTGGATAAAAACATGTCGTAATCAAAAGGAAAGCCGATAATTTTGAAGTCTTCAAAGGTTAAAGTAAATTGGTAGTACCATTTCTTGTAAAAAAATACGTTTTAGTAATGTTTTGGTCACTTTATTTTTGTACTTAAGTCAGTTTTCGCAGTGTGTTTTTATGAGTTGCGAGTTATAAAACTTAAAATAATAGTAAAACTATGATAAATTGTGAAAAAGTGTACCTCTACGGCATCTTGAATATCAAAATAAAATCTGCTGATGAAAATATGTAGTATAAATAAAAATTAAGAAAGTCACCCAATCTGTGTGAATATCAATAATGATAATATAGATTAAGACAAAGATATTAAATATGAATATAAAGACATATAGAAAAACGTAATAAAAGAGATGATCAATAGGTACATTGAAATAAAGATGATGACAAATGAAGATTTTGTTTGGAGCTCAAGTTCTTGGGAAGGTTCAGATAATTATAGAAAGAACAAAATGATAAAAAATTAAATAAGGAGAGAAGAACGAAAAGAAATCAAGTTAACAAAACAAAAAAGAAAAAAATTTTACAATTTTATTTTTGTCATTTTTAAGCAACAGACATGTCTGTTGCTTAAATGGCTGTAGCAGTGGGACTTGGCCTCTTAATGTAAGTCTGAGGACGCCTGATCAGTATTACGAGACTTACATTCAGAGGCCAAGTCACACTTCTACAGACGATTTTAAGTAACAGATATTAGTTTATTTATTTATTTGGACAAACCAATTACTGTTACATAAACATTTACAGTTAATTACAATAATTTTTCATTTTTTTTTTACTCAAATGCACAGCATTTTAAGGTGTCACATTATGCACTTGATTGTGACGCTTAACTATTAATACTAATGATAGGTATTAATATACGTACATATTTTAAAACAAGTAACATACATATTTACAATAAAAGTAACATAAATATTTAAAAATTAAAATAATTTTTTTTTTTTTTTTTTAAACTTTATAACTCATTTCCCAACAATGCAGTTTTGGCGCTTCAGTAATTTTGCGGAATTTTGCCTTTCCGTCAACGAATGTATAGTACTCACACAAAGTACACATAACAAAGTAAAATTTTACTATAAACTGTGAAATTTTTAGCTTGAGAGCTAAAATTTTCGCATTGTTCTAAAAACACAATATTATTTAAGGCATTTAAACTTTTTAGTTTGTACTTTTTTTATGCATGTAATTTTAAGTACATTGTGAGAAAAACAAACGTTTTATTTACTCGTAACTTATTTATAAGCATTGATAAAAAATAAGAGCTGAATCCTTATCTGTGAAACCTAAGAAAAACATTATGCTTATTTTGGGACCTAAGGTAAATATCAGACTTGTCCCAACTTGTTCAAGACGTATGATTTCCAATCAGCAACGCAAACGTATCTAAGTATACACCATAAGAAAGTGATATAAGTCCTATATTTCGCAAAATGACCAAGTACTGGAAAAGTTCAAACTTGCTTAACTCTCTTCTGGTATGTCAAAAAATTTTGAAAAAAATAATAATGAAGGTACTAAATAGGTACTAAATACTGACAACAAAATAATTCAGTTGTTTTGTCTGCAAGTATGAGAAAAAAAATTGGTCCAGACAACCTGACGTCAGGTTGTCTGGACCACCTTTTTCGCATTTTCTCGAAATCTATCGAGGTACTAAATATTTGAACTTAGGTACTAAAAGGTACTAGAAAGGTACTAAATTTTAGTATATACCAAACACTGGATTTCTATGTTGGTCCAGACAACCTGACGTTCACATTTTATTTGACGGGCTTCGTGGTGGAGTGGTTTATGTAATGGACTGCCGATCGCGAGGTCTCGAGTTCGATTCCCGGTCAGGACAATCATTTGTGTGATATCCATAAATGTCATACAAATGTTTGTACTGCGTCTGGGTGTTTACTATGTATTATAAGTATGTATTTACAAAAGAAAAGTAGTTTATGTATTATATCCGTATTCTGGTACCCATAACACAAGCATATAAGCTTAGCTTGGGACCAGAAGACGTTGTGTGAAATGTCCGTGAATATTATTATATTATTATTATTATTATTATTTGTACCTCCCTTTTTATATTCCGTTATTAAATAATGTTACTAAAATTAGATATAACGTAAATATGCCTTAAGTATTTTTCACTGATGCTTCTCTCCTATCGGTCGCATCGTGATTTTATAAAACCTATAGCCTTCCTCGATAAATGTAACTACTAGCCAACACTGAAAGAATTTTTCAAATCTGATAAATAAAACAATTATTGAATAAATAAGCTTTATTTTTGGCCAAACTATTACATTGCTTAGAATTTTATATACTTATTATTTATATACTGAAAATAAAATAATTACAGACGTAAATCTAAATCATCAAAGTTATATCTTTAAGAAGTAGCACAAAAAATAAAATGTAAAAAATATTGTTGCGAATCTTCGGACCTATATTAATAGGTCCTATTTCCTGAGAAGAGAATGGAAGAATTTTAATAAAGAATATTCCACATTCCATTCTTCAGATCACAATCAAACTATTAAGTAATGTTTTAAGTATTCTAATTTTAAAAAAGGAAGCCTTATATTTAAATTTAGAAGAGCACCAGCGCGACCACTGAAGCACCTTCTTTTTTTTAAAACGTTACGCTTAAGCAATACATTTTGTTTTTTTACACCAACGGCCTCTTACAGCTGTCTTTTAGCCATTTTACCATGAGATATACTAGTTATGTTTATTTCAAACTTAAGTATACACTGCTGAAATGTAACCATTTTAGCAGTTATATTTGAGACTGGGTCATTATTATTATTAAAAAAGTTTGCTTCTTTTTAGTGTATGGCTTTTGAAGATACAATTATACCACATACAATTACAATTATAAAAAGACCACCGAAATGAAGATTTTAAAACTTTCGGAGGCTGGTAAAACCATAAAACTTCTGCTAGTAACTGTGCTGTAGCTTATTTTACGCAGTCCCATAAATTTTTATTTCAAATAAAACTACTTTTTACGGATTTAGACGCGTATATTCGTTTTAAATTTTGGCCCGACGTTTCGGAGACTTTGCAGTCACCATGGTCACGGGTGAGACTATAAAACGAATATACGCGTCTAAATCCGTAAAAAGTAGTTTTATTTGAACAGGTGAGTCGCGCAAGTGTTAGAAAATATTATAATTTTTATTTCTTCGAAAAGTCAATCACCTTTGCCGTTAGCCATAAGCGATAAAAAGTGAACTTATATTATTATTTTTTTCAAGTACGCCATTTTTTTCTCTTAATAAAATGCATTTTGGTACTTATTAAGAATGTCAATCTTTTTTAATGTACTTTATTCCAAACGACTTATGTTCTAATTAATCTAAGGGAACAGTTTCCATACATACAATAATACTTTTTAATATTATTGCCATGATTTCACTGGCACTGATTATATTAAAAGCTATATGTGAAATATTAAAAATAGATTTTATTTTTGCAACCATACCCTTTTACATTTTTATAATACTACATTTTGGTACTTACGATTCAATGTCTACAAATGTGATATTTATAGAAAAAAGAAAAAAATATATAAATTTAAGGTAACAACCTTCGTAAACGAACACGGGCGACAAAATAAAAAAAATATAAGTACTGCTAAATGTAAATAATTTTATTTGGAGTTTTACAAAAGGAAATGCATAATATATTTTTAAATTATAAAATACAAAGTACAAGTTTCTTACAAAGTGCCCTATTAGGCACGCAATTTGACAAGCACCCCAACGAAATATATTAATTTTATACTGATACAGAATCAAAATACATAGGTACATTCTTAATTTGAAATTCTTTTAGTGTCAAAACCATAGAGACGAAACATCGATTAATACTTTTTTATAAACATTAGGGTCCACTCTACTTCAAAATGCACTGACGTCATCTAAATTAATCGATAAGCTAAAACTACAATCTAAATAATAACATAGCTACATCTTTAAGAAATATATGAAAAAGAAATTACAAGTGATTAAATCTAATTTTGAAAAGTATGGGCTGTATGCATTATTACCTTTGCCTGTATAGCAACTATAATTAATTTTTAAAAAATACCGTCAACCATAGACAATCAGTTTTTTTTACAATGAGGGTACTCCTAAATGTCGTTTTTTTTTAATAGGGCAACTAATTTAATTGAAACATTACATACAATAGGAAACCGTTAAAAATAATTACATAATATTGTAATTACACGCTTTTTTATATATATAGGTAGAACTAATGACTTTGGGCTTGAGAAATAATCTGCTGACTGCATTTTAATATTAAATAGTACCTCTTTTTCAAAACCAATGACATAAACATTATAGAAAAGTTATTGTCAATGGCACTCAATGGTATTACGGAGTTTCAAGGTCACTTAGGTAAAATCTAACCAACTATTTATTTTCTACAACATTAAGAAAATACTTATGGTTTTTTATTGACTTATTAGTAAATAAGCCTAATAAAATAATCAAAAAGTGAAAAAATGTTTTTACTCACTTATATCATTTAACAGTAAATTTTGATGAATAAAAACATATTTTTTAAAACAACTGTTATTTTAATTACTTGTTTTATAATTATCAAAACCCGAAATCGAATTTTTCAAAATGAAAATAGCCTTTATTGAAATCAGTGTTAGTTATAAGTCCATTTACTAATAAATCAATGGTTTTTCTACAGAAATACAATACCTTAATCATCAACAAACAGCTTCAAAACCTTTATCGAAGCTGTAGGTGATATTCCAAAATGCTTGTGGAATCTTCTAGAACTGCAGTCAAGCATTTTATTTGACAAGGTTTTAATCCTAATTTGTTAATATGTATCCTCATTCAGCCACCGTTTATAATAAACTGGGTTGTCTAGTATGGCTGTTATTAATTATCTGTGCTTTTATTTAAAAATATTTTTTTTAAATAATGAATTTTCGAGATTTATACAAAAGCGATACCAAAGTCAATAAAATGCACTAAAATTAAACATATTTTTTAGAAATCCAGGTTCAAATATTGAAAGAAAAATCCATAGATACGATTGTATATTTATAATTTCATTTCAAAATAATTTCAGGGTAACAAAGTCTTTTATCACTTTTACGTTGTCTATGGCACAGACAACCGAAACAAGCCAACCCAGTCCGGCTTTTTATTAAAAAAAAAAAGCAAAAAGCGTTTAATCTTTCCAATCTTTCTTGATGTCAAAGCACCACTCCCATTGTAGATGCACGTTCTTATCATCGTCAGTGAAAAGACTGTTGACGGAGTAAGATCCTCGAGCCACCAGTCCTGAAGGTGCATCTTCTGGTGGAGTGGTGTAAGACTGGATCTCGGTCTTTGGTGGATATGAGCCAACCATGTGGGTCATTTTGTCAACTGTGGATGAAATAGTAGTATGTTATTAAAAGTAGCATAGACTAAAAAAATTGGTCAAGTACGAGTTGGGCTCGCAAACGAAGCATTTATACCTTTATCATGTATAATAATATTATAAAGTTGAATAGTTTGTTTGTTTGTTTGAACGCGCTAAACTCAGGAACCGTTGGACCGAATTGAAAAATTCTTTTAGTGTTGGATAGTAAATTTATTCTTCTCCGTGTGGTGACAGATTAATAGTTTTGGACATGAAATCTGCTGAGAAGAACCGGCGTTGTCTTGGACATATTTACATTTTTAAATAATAAGTGATGGATTAAGAATACAAGTATCACCACCCCATCTCCTCCCAAGGGTGCTGTAAAAGTCAGCTAAGGGATATTGCACACTGACAACACCTTTGTGAGAGACAGAAAACTCGAAAATAAACCCTGTGCCAACACGCCCGGTAAGCGCGGCACAGTAGACCATAATCCCTCCCAAAGTGGAAGAGGCCCGTGCCCAACAGTGGGACGTAAATGGGCTGGAGAGGAGTAAATTTATCAAGAAAGGCTATAGGCTATATAACATCACGCTGCAACTAGTAGGAGGGAAGCAAAAATATCCACATCCATAAAATTTTATAAATTCCACGCGTACGAAGTCACAGGCAACAGCTATCCTTTCCAAAGCAGGCCTATGCGCAACAGTGGGTCTCTAATGGTCTGGAGAGAGAAACGGATGGTTGTAAATAACTACTGCAACAATCATACTACAGGAGGAAAGAACAATGTTTTCCTGTTTTCAAACTAGTTATGCTTACGATAATACGTACATTTATATATGTATCTGGATTAAACTATAACGGTCTTATTCATAATGACTTATCGGAGGTTTAAACGGAGATTTTGTCGGAGAGATAATCAACGTTTTAGCGTAAAATAACTATTATGAATAACAAGTTTTGACAATTTTCGCGAACCTATTTTAGCGAACTTTTAAACCTCCGATAAGTCATCCCTACTAATCCCAACTAATATTATAAATGCGAAAGTAAATCTGTCTGCCTGTCTGTTACGCTTTCCCGCTTAAACCTCTCAACCTTTTGATGAAATTTGGCACAGACAATCTTTAGACCCTGAGAAAGGACATAGGGTTTTATAGCGAAAAAAAAAACTTTCCAAATTCCACGCGGACGGAGTCGCGGGCATCAGCTAGTTATGAATAAGACCATTAATAAATGGATGAATAAAAATGACTGCCCATATGGTGACAGAATAAAAATACAAGTGTATTTCAGAGTGGATTTGTATTTCCCCAGTTCTTTCCTGTGAGAAATGGAATACGCGATAAGTCCAGTACCAACACGCCCGGACAGCGGGCATAGTATACCATAATTCCTACCAAAGAAAAGGAGAGCCGTTTCCACCAGTGAGACGTAAATGAACTGGAGAGAGACGACTACCTTTTGCTACGAATTTAGGCATACAAAGCTAGCAGATAGATGAATTACTTGAATGCCGGAGACTCAATAAATAATAAATAACTATTCATGGACATTTCACACAACGTCCTCTTATATGCTTGTGTTATCGGTACTAGAATACGGATAGAATACATATACTACTTTTCTTTTGTAAATACATACTTATAATACATAGAAACACCCAGACGCAGTACAAACATTTGTATGACAATTAGAAAAATCACACAAATGATTGTCCCGAGCAGGAATCGAACCCGCGACCTCTTGATCGGCAGTCCGTTACATAAACCACTCAACCACGAGGCTTGTCTGTCATCAATGAATGAACTCAATAAAATAAACACATCCTTGTATTATGAATTAGCCAGTTTATTTAGAAGCTATAACTACAAAAAGAAATAAAATCCCTAAACTCAATTTGTATATAACTAAACATATGCATATAACTACTGATTAAGGGCAAAAATTAGATGGTGTTTGCTATTGTCAGGACAAGGTATTTATAGAATACTAGCTATGTACAGCGGTGTTACTCGGGGTAAAAAGGATAAAAATTCAGGCAGTGAAAGGTGCTTTTAGGACACCACTTCTTATCCCACGGGAACCTTGCATTCTTCCAAGCTAAAAAGTAGCCAATGTGTTATCCTGATGTATAAGCTACATTATTGTAAAGTTCCATTCAAATCCATTCAGTAGTTTTTGCGTGAAAGAGTAACAAACATCCATCAATATCCATATAAAATCGTTATTTATGGTTAAGGCAACCTAGTGCTCATCCATTACCAGCCAGTCATCTCGAAATTTACCTAGGTTACCTGTCATTTATATTGATCAAGGCCACCTAGTTCTTTAAATTATTACACAGCCTGTAACTGACGTACTAATGTAGAAATAGTTCTTTTAATAAATAATGATCAAAGCAACCCAGTGCTTGAAGCTTTTTAGTATGTGTAATAGCTTTAAAAGCACTTTTTCTGGGTTTATAAATTGAGGTAGGGTAATATTGTGCACTTGTGATAATACGAACTGAAAATATTAGAGGCAGCAAAGGTCATCCATTCGTGGGATCATAATAATATGATTTAACATGCAAATCTTTCGGATAAGGTGATGAAAGTAGCCTAGGGCTTTTTCATCAGCCGGTGACTTCTATATCATCTAAGTGTGGCATTTCACTAAGCGTTGTGAATCGTGATAAAAACTCGTGCTTAATTATCAGTTTATGATGTCTTTCTATTTTAGTAAAAGTCTTTAGGAGCTAAGACACGATAAGCGTTTGTCTACTCAACTCTACTGCAAATATTAACCTAAAGAATATTCGTTGTTTTACAAATACATACCAGGTACTGTAAGATGGCGTGAAAAAAACAGTATAATTATATGAATAGCTATATTTTAAACAATGGAAATTTATTCAATTCCAAATCAGACTATTATGTTGGCCTAGGATGCTGTTACCATCACTTTTAGTTCATATAGGCATTTGAATTTATAAATATAAACAAATAAACATTTATCATTCACACAACATCCTCTGGGCCCAAGCTAAGCTTATATGCACAAAAGGTAGTCAATTAATACCTGAGGCATATTCTTCTAGTTTCTAGTTAACCATAGCTTAGCTTCGACTTTGAAAACGTCAAAACCAAGGACTAAAATTCTCGTAGAAGAAAATATAATTAGAACAATCCGATTCTAGAATATTCATAAGATTTGAAGAATGGCATACATATTAGGAAACATATTACCTGGAAGACCAAGCCGGAAAGTTTTCTGCACATATTTTAGACCGTGCACAATTTCACGTTGAACAATGAAGTCAATTCTTATTCTATATTGCACACCTTCCTTAATCACGAACACCTGGAAATTAAATGACCATTATACTTCAGTAGTCAGTATAAATGCAGTGTGACACTTTACTGTCAAATTAATGCTAAGTACATTAAATCCATTTCTTCTTAATTACAATCAAATAGCAAATCGCCTCAAGTCTGCATTGGTAACCACAGATATAACAGATGGTGCGTTGACATTTAAAATTGAGGCCTGGTAACTTACACCTGGCTATATCGTACTTCATAGAATAATGACATTTCATATGACTGTATCATAGGCACACATAGATATATTTTCACGCACATATAGATATGTAAGTGGCTTCAAACTGGCTGGATGTAGCCATAGTCATCATATTTGTGTTGGTAACCTGTTGGCATGTTGGCTTTTAAAAACAAATTATACATCCTAACACAGTCACAAATAAAATTAACATTTTCATTATATTTTCTAACACTTGCGCGACTCATGTGCTCTAATAAAACCATCTTTTACGGATTTAACTATATGTTATGTACCAAACGATTAACCTGCCATGTTAGGTATGTTCACGAACATATGTTGAATGGTCGTGTAGTACCGCGACCGATGGCGCCACCGGCGCCTACGCCGCGGCCAACGAGCGCGCCCGCGCCGGTTTTCGGCGGTGACCGGCGTGTCCTTCAGTTGAAAAATCGAGTTGAAAGCGAGTTGACGTTCGATTGTGACTAGTTGTCACGTGTTCTCGCAACGGTTTTTAAAAGTTAAAAATTGTCACTAGAATTAATTGTTGATAAAACTAATTATCCTTGTTGTGTGAATCGATAATTACAATTGAAAACAAAACCTTGAAATGTCACCGCGAAATGTAATCTTCGCCAAATTGTTGGACATAAATGTGTTATAAAAACTAGTGAATTTTGTGTCTCCATACTTAATACGATTTGTGTGTCTATATTTAATGCTATTTAATGTGAGTTGAACTGTTTGATAACTATAATTGTGATAGTATAATTGCATTGAGACGATTGGTGAAAGTTCACGGCTTGAGTCGCACCAAAGGTCGTTTGAGGGCTTCAAGAGTTCGTGTCTCCCTGCATAAAGTTAAGTATAGTTTGATTAGCATTCTGCGTTATTTTGGCCAATTTATCGTAGTTAGTTAATGAAGCTATAGCTAGGGCTTGACACAGTGAAGACTTTGTTGAAGAACAAAACAGGGTAAGTTTGTACTATTGTAAATTTGTTAACGCTGTGATATACAGTATATGTTCGTTCCTCTCGCGCCTGAGAGATATCACGCTTCCACTTAACCTATTATTAATTAAAACACCAGGTTGAACGCAACATATTTTGGTACCCAGAGCGTGGTTTAAACTCCGTTTCTCGAATGTTCCATGTTGAACAAACTATACCCTCATTATTTGTGAAAATTGATTTAATTAATTTAATTAATTTAATTTGATTAATTTAGTTGTTTGTTTGTTTAATCTAAATTGTTGGTATAGTTTTAAATAATTAATTTGAGTACTTGAATTGGCAATTAGATTTTAAAGGGTTTGATAATTATTTGTGCTATTGCTAATCGTATTTGTTGTTGCTCAGGTTATTATTTAATATAAATTATTATTTAATTATTGTCTAATATTGAACAACGTTATAGTTAAATTGTGGCGTTGTGCGTTTGTATAATACAACATTTATTTCATACGTTTGTTTGTTTTGTTGGTTACCTTAAAATAAATAATTTAAGTCTTAAATTAATTGCACATTGGCAAAGAATTGTTTTGTTTGTTTGATTTGAACTATTTAAGATTTGATATTTGTTTAGAGTAATAGCGGCTTGTCTCATTGAAAGATATTTTGTTTTTCGCTATTGTAATATTGTTTGTTTGTGAAAGATATTTGTTTTTTTTTGTTATTATAAGATTGTTGGTTTCGTGCCGTTTGTGCTTTGAAGATGTCTACCGCCGCGTATAATGTTGTCCGCGAGACATATTCCGGGATTGCGACTCATTTGAGATGGTTCACGTCAGCTGCCGCCTTGGTGAAAAGGGAGAACCGAATCGAGGCATTGTTGGACAGGCATGAGAAATGCCCTGCACGACTTCAGGAGGTGGAGGCGCTTTACCGGCGCTTCATCTTGCATCTGGATGATGTGCCACTGGAGTCATTCCCCCAGGAGCGACGGGACCAAGTCAACGAGGACTACCTCCAAATGATGGACCTTGCCGACGACATCGCCCAGCGCGCGCGGGAGATTTTAGCCTCGCGCGCCGGAGTACCGGCTCACCGGGCCCCCTTGAAGACTCCCGTGGGCCTTTTGACCAGATTACCCAATTTGGATCTTCCACGTTTTGATGGTCGATTAGACACGTGGATGGGGTTTATTGGTTTGTTTGAGAGCCTTGTGGACTCGAGGGACGATTTGGGTCCGTCTCAAAAACTGGCCTATTTACTCTCCGTGCTTGATGGAGAGGCGAGGGGCTTAATACAGCACCTCCCAATATGTGACGGGAGCTATGGGATCGCGCGGGCGTTGCTCACCAAGCGCTATCACAACCAGCGCTGTCTGGCAGATACCCATGTCGACCAGATTTGGAACCTTCCCGTCGTGAGCAATGCTGCCCAGTTGAGGACCGAGCTGCTGAACCCCCTCCTAATAGCCACCAACTCGCTCAACCGCTTGGGACTGCCGGTTGCCAAGTGGTCCTACCTACTGGTGCGTATCGTACTCAAGCGATTGCCGGTGTCTTTGAGGGCACGTTTTGAACAGGGGCACACTAGGGATGAGGCATCTGCTCTCCCTACCTTTGAGCAGCTCCTGACGTTCCTGGAGGACGAGTGTCGCATGGGTGACGTCATGGTCGCCGACACGCCGGTGGAAGCATCACGTCCCAGACCCACCAACCAACGGCGCAATGCCCAACCTGCACCAAGGGGAGGTACGGCCGCCCGCTTCGCTGTCGCTCAAGCTGCGCCACCGGACTGCCGTTTTTGCAAGTCGCAGGGACACCAAACGGTGCGGTGCCCAGACTTCGCGGTCCTGCACGTGGCCGCTCGTAGGCGGATTGCTCAGGCCCGCGGCTGGTGTTTCTCTTGCCTAGGGGACCACTACCAGCGCGCCTGCCCCGACACTCACCCGTGTCCTATTTGCGGAGGGCACCATTTGAAAATCCTGTGCGCCAACGCGAATGGCCGTCGCGACCACGCGGGGTCGCCTTCGGGCGGGTATGTCAGCGGACACCGGGACCAGTCCCGCAATTTGGAGTTCGGCTCATCACCCCCACGCCGCGCAAACTGCGCTGCCGTTGATCGCCGAGTTGGTTCGGCGCGCAGCCCCACGGGCGGGTATGAAAGCGGGCCCCGGGTTCAATCCCGCACCTTTGTGTCCCGCTCGCCCTCCCCGCTTCCACGTGATCAAGCGAGATCACCTCCGGTAGTGTACCACGATTACCGTGACGCGCGTCCGGTACCACTACCGTCCCCCCCTCTGGCGGAACGTCCCCGTTTGGAGACGCGCAACCCTCGGTACGGACGCTCCAGGCGCTACGAACCGCCGACTATGGCTCGTGGCAGTCGTCACCGAGAGGAGGCCGAGTTTAGGCACTACCCGCATTTTGATTTGCCGTCTCGGGACAACGGCGCTCAGTCGCCGCCACGCCAACATTAGGATGTTGGCGTCTGCCCCCGCTATGCACCGCCCCCTTTTGAGACCGTCCTCTTGCCTACGGCCCATGTCAGGGTCTGGGGACGGACGGGCGCCTCGGTTGTAGTCCGAGCGATATTGGACACAGGCTCACAGGGGTGCATAGCCTCGTCTTGGTTGGTAGGGCAGACTGGCCAGACTATTGAAAAATATTCAGATGTAATAAGGGGTGTCGGGAACGCCCCCGTGGCCACGGTAGAGGGCCGCGTTTGGTTTGAGTTCTCCCCCTCAAATTCTCCACGTCCGACGTTGGAATCGTCGGCCATTGTGATGGAGAATATCTTAGGCAATCACCCGCAAGTTCGTTTGTCTGCGGATGCGGTAAAATTGACCGCGGATTTGAATTTGGCTGACCCTAAATTTGACCTGCCTGGCACGGTCGATTTGTTGCTTGGTGCCGATGTTTTGGGTAAAATATTACTCGGCAAGGATCGTGTTTTGCAGCCAGGTGGCTTGGTAGCCCTCCGGACCATATTTGGGTTCGCACTGATGGGGCCTGTATTGAGGACTCCCCCCCCTGCCGAACTTGGAACGGCCTTGATGGTGGGGTCCGCCCTTTCTGACGCCGTGCAGAGATTCTGGGAAGTGGAGGAGCCACCACAAGCTCCCCGCTCTGATCCGGAGCATGAAGAGTGTGAGCAGTTCTACAAGACCAACACCAGTTATCTCCGTTCTGGCCGGATCATGACAAGATTGCCATTTCTCGCCGTACGTCCGCCACTTGGCGTCTCGCGGCCTATTGCAGAGAAGCGTTTGTTGGCGATGGAACGCCGTATGAGCAGGGACCCACTACTCAAGGAGAAGTATATTGACTTCATGCGGGAGTATGAGGATTTGGGACACATGTCTGTGTCAAAATTGGATTGGCGTTCGACGGAGCACTTCTTTCTTCCGCATCATGCTGTAATAAAACCATCCAGTGGTAAGTTACGCACAGTATTTGATGGTTCTGCGCAGACTACTTCAGGAGTGTCATTGAACCAGTGTCTGCATCCTGGTCCCAAATTGCTGAAGGACCTTTGTGACGTCATCACGCGGTTTCGACGTCATCAATTTGTTTTTGTGGCTGACATCAAGATGATGTTCAGGCAAACGGTAATTCACCCGGATGATCGCCGATACCAGCTGATATTGTGGCGAGAAAACCAGCAAGATCCCATACTTGTCTACGAGCTCAACACGAACACATACGGGCTGAGGTCTAGCCCCTTTTTGGCTATACGTTCGCTTTGGGAGCTCGCGGATCGAGAGCGTATGTCGTTTCCTCGCGCAGCCGCCATTTTGAAGGAGGACCTATATGTTGACGATGTGTGCACTGGCGCGGCCACGGAGAGAGAGGCCCTGCTCTTGCGTGACGAGTTGATTGGCATTCTAGCCTCCGCAGGATATGAGTTGCGTAAATGGATCTCCAACTTACCTGCGCTCTTGGAAGGGCTACCGGACGACCACCAGCAGGATCCTCACCTATTTGAGAACCGTGACAACCCTACCATGATGTCAGTGCTTGGAATCCAGTACAGACCAGTCCAGGACATCTTTACATTTGATGTCAATTTGGATTCGCATCACACTTGGACGAAACGACTGGTTCTGTCGACTGTCGCGAGAACCTTTGATCCCAATGGCTGGATATGCCCGGTCATATTCTGGGCCAAATGCTTCCTGCAGAAACTTTGGACTGCAGGTCTTGGATGGGACGAGCCACTTCGCGAAGCTGTTTTGAAGGACTGGCTCCTATTTGCTTCCTCATTGCCTGCCATCAATAGGATATCGTTACCCCGTGCTCTGCTTCCGCCAAGGAAGCACACCGCGTCCCTTCATGGTTTCTCGGACGCTTCGGAACGTGGGTACGCAGCAGCCGTATACTTGCGCACCGTGACCACAGATGGTCAGGTGAAAGTGTTGTTGGTCATGGCGAAGAGCAAGGTCGCGCCTCTTCGAACTGCCTTGACAATCCCTAAGTTAGAGTTGTCAGGGGCGGCCCTTCTTGTTCGCCTTTTGAATCACGTCATGTCCACCTTGTGCACGTCAATTGACATTTCCACGATATATGCATGGACTGACAGTCAAATTGTGCTATGTTGGCTGAAGACGTCAGTTCACACCTTAGAGGTGTTTGTAGCAAATCGTGTCTCTCAGATACAGAAATCGGAGACCCCGTTGGTTTGGAGGCATGTGCCTGGCGAGGTCAACCCTGCTGATTGTGCGTCACGGGGATGTATGGCCCCCCTTTTAGTTGAGCACTCTCTGTGGTGGGGACCTGAGTGGTTGACCAGATCAGAATCTAATTGGCCGCGAACTCCGGCCTTAGACATTGTCGCACTGCCCGGGTTGCGAACGCTTGCGCTCGAACGGCAGGACCGTCCGTTCGACCCCGATTTCTTACTTAATCGTTACAGTTCATTGGACAAATTGTTGAGTGTCACCGCTTGGATCAAGCGCTTCACGAAAAATTGTAGACATCCACAGAACAAATGTTTGGAGGCCTTCTTATCGCCACAAGAGCTCCAAGATGCTCTTCTTCACTGGGTTCGTTCTGTGCAAGAGGCACATTTTGAAGACGAGATTGACATCTTGAGGAAAGGCAAATCCAAGCTGTCTGGAGCCATTTGTAAGCTGAACCCTTTTTTGGATAGTGAGGGTCTTTTGCGTGTCGGAGGGCGTCTTAGGAACGCAAACCTCCCTTATGGATCTCGTCACCCCCTCTTATTGCCAAAGAGTGGCCACTTGGTGAACCTGTTGGTGACTGATCGTCACATCAAGAACTCCCACGCCGGCTGTAATGCCTTATTGGCCATTTTGCAACGGGAATTTTGGATTTTATCGGCCCGTCGGACGATCCGTAGTGTGGTCTTTCGTTGTATGCCTTGCTATAGGCTCAAGGCCCCTACCATGCAGCCTATCATGGGTGACCTTCCTTCGGATCGGGTCACTGAGATAAGGCCCTTTGCTGGAGTTGGTACGGACTTTGCAGGCCCCTTTTTTGTTAAAACCTCGACCCTCAGGAACAGCAAAACTGTCAAGGCTTATTTGTGCGTCTTTGTCTGTCTGTCCACCAAGGCGGTACATTTGGAACTCGTCTCAGCCCTCTCGACAGAGGCATTTGTTGCGACGTTAGATAGATTCGTGTCACGACGAGGACTACCGTCCTTGATTCGGTCGGATTGCGGTACCAACTTCAAAGGCACAAACAACTATTTAAAAGCGATGTATGATTTTTTGTCGGCTAACGAGACTGAAATTGCGTCTAGACTAGCTACACGTAGAATAACTTGGAGGTTCAGTCCCGTGTCATGTCCCCACTGGGGAGGAATATTTGAAAGCGTAGTAAAGGTTGCTAAGACACATTTGCGACGGGTAATTGGCGAGTCTGTATTGACCTTTGAAGAGCTCGCAACTGTGTTTTGCAAAATCGAGGCCGTTTTGAATTCACGCCCGTTGTGCCCGATCTCTTCAGATCCTAACGACTTGGAAGCCCTCACGCCGGGCCATTTTTTGATTGGGCAGCCACTGAACGCCCTGCCGGAATATCCCCTTGTTGATGTGAGACCTAATCGTCTCTCGCGGTTTGAATTGGTCCAACAACTCACTCAGAGCTTTTGGAAACGTTGGAATTTAGAATATTTGCACATTCTCCAGCAGCGCGTTAAGTGGACTGACAAGACTGATCCACCTCATGTTGGTGACCTCGTTCTGGTTAAGGACGCTAACTCACCGCCACTGTGTTGGCGCAGGGGGCGCATTCTCAACCTCGTCTTTGGAGCAGATGGAGTGCCCCGTTTTGCTGAGGTCCGGGTGGACGGTTCAATTTTGAAGAGAGCTGTATCAACCTTGTCGCGACTGCCAGTGAATTAGCGGCCAGGTAGTCCTGGCCGAGGCGGGTAGATGTTATGTACCAAACGATTAACCTGCCATGTTAGGTATGTTCACGAACATATGTTGAATGGTCGTGTAGTACCGCGACCGATGGCGCCACCGGCGCCTACGCCGCGGCCAACGAGCGCGCCCGCGCCGGTTTTCGGCGGTGACCGGCGTGTCCTTCAGTTGAAAAATCGAGTTGAAAGCGAGTTGACGTTCGATTGTGACTAGTTGTCACGTGTTCTCGCAACGGTTTTTAAAAGTTAAAAATTGTCACTAGAATTAATTGTTGATAAAACTAATTATCCTTGTTGTGTGAATCGATAATTACAATTGAAAACAAAACCTTGAAATGTCACCGCGAAATGTAATCTTCGCCAAATTGTTGGACATAAATGTGTTATAAAAACTAGTGAATTTTGTGTCTCCATACTTAATACGATTTGTGTGTCTATATTTAATGCTATTTAATGTGAGTTGAACTGTTTGATAACTATAATTGTGATAGTATAATTGCATTGAGACGATTGGTGAAAGTTCACGGCTTGAGTCGCACCAAAGGTCGTTTGAGGGCTTCAAGAGTTCGTGTCTCCCTGCATAAAGTTAAGTATAGTTTGATTAGCATTCTGCGTTATTTTGGCCAATTTATCGTAGTTAGTTAATGAAGCTATAGCTAGGGCTTGACACAGTGAAGACTTTGTTGAAGAACAAAACAGGGTAAGTTTGTACTATTGTAAATTTGTTAACGCTGTGATATACAGTATATGTTCGTTCCTCTCGCGCCTGAGAGATATCACGCTTCCACTTAACCTATTATTAATTAAAACACCAGGTTGAACGCAACACTATATATATATATATTTATTTATCTGTGCCCGTGACCATGGTGACTGCAAGGTCTCCGAAGCGTCGGGCCGGAATTTGAAACAAGTATACGCATCTAAATCCGTAAAAGGTGGTTTTATTTTAACATTTTCATAAAAATTTTATTCATTAATATATGATTGCAGATTTAGTAGGTAGATGTATAAAACACACAAATAAAGGAGCATATGTGTTAGTGACGCATTAAATTAGGTGTACAAATAACATATCGGTTTTCCCGTACGTGAGCCCAATCAATAATGATTTAGAATTTCCTTTAATGTTAATGTTATCCCTGTCAGTTATCAGAAAGAAAATATTGAAATACTGAAATTTATCTATTACTAGCTGACCCGGCAAACGTTGTTTTGCCATAAGTACTAAAAAAAAAAGTTTGAAAAATAGATGTTAGCCGATTCTCAGACCTACTGAATATGCATGTAAAATTTGAGAAGAATCCGTCAAGCCGTTTCGGAGGAGTACGGTAACTAACACTGTGACACGTGAATTTTATATATTAGATTAAATTTATATATTATTTATCTACTTGAACCGATCGACTCGCTCGTGTAGTGAAGTAATTATGAATCGTGTAAGCGTCTAATAAGAATAATCTACATTGTTTTTTTTTAATCTAAATTTTAAAATAGGTTCACAAAAAGATATTAATTACCTAGTCCGACAAGAGATTAGTGCCACCATTCAAACCTTTACCCAGTATCTTGTAAAGCAATTTCGCTTAGTCAGAGTCTGGCTTGGCAAAAATGCTATTACCTACTTACATTTGCGGACATTGTAATCTCTTAACATCAAGTTACGCCTCTCGGCTTCGTTCCTGCCTCCCTCTACAACATATATGTAGAACAAAACAACTAACATAACAGATCCATCCATCCATCAGCCTTTCTACGTCCACTGTTGGACATAGGCGTACCCGATAGAACGCCACAACGCACGGTCCTGTGCCGATTGCATCCAATATCTTCCCGCGACCTTGACGATATCGTCGCTCCACCTTGTCGAGGGCCGCCCAACGCTGCATCGTCCGGTACGTGGTCGCTACTCTAGGACTTTTCTTCGCCAACGATTATCCTACGAGCGATGTGGCCTGCCCATTGCCACTTCAGCGTGCTAACCTTTCGAGCTATGTCGGATACGCCAGTTCTCCTACGGATCTCCGATTTTCGGATTTTATCCCGTAGGGAAATACCGAGCATTGCCCTCTCCATAGCACGCTGTGCAACCTTGAGCTTATTTACGAGGCCGACATTTAAAGACCACGTCTCTGTTCCGTATGTCATCGCTGGTAACACACTGGTCATAGACCTCCGTCTTCAGGCACTGTGGAATATTAGACGAGAAGATATGTCTAAGCTTCCCGAACGCTGCCCAGCCGAGTTGGATTCGTCGGTTGACCTCTTTCTCGAAGTTGGATTTGCATAACAGATCATTTTAGTCGAACTAAACATATCTTGTACGTAAATCACAACTGATGGGAGCTACATGTACTGATTGTAACATAACAATATACAGGATGTTCATATAATAAACAACTAGTTGTTGCCCGGAAATTCGTACGCGTGGAATTAAAAAACCAAACCATAACAGATTATACAAAAAAGCCATCATTGTGAACCACATTATCTATTTAAAAAAACCGCATCAAAATCCGTTAGGAAGTTTTGAAGATACAATCATATAAGCTTACATAGGGGCATAGATACAAAAATAACGACTTTGTTTTATAATAAGTAAAGATACAGGATTATTATTGAACAAGCTGAACCCCACCATTTCGTCTGTATAAAATTAAAACCAGTGAAGCAGTTTGAAAAATTACATTATTAAAGGTTTTTTTTTTTCACGGAACCTGAATTCTTTTTGTTTATAACAATGTTGTTTAAGTTAATACGTTACCCAATAAACTATCTAAATGTCGATCCTGGGATTACCTCAAACAAACGAACACAAAAACAAAGACAGGCAAATTTTATGTATTCGCTTCTTTGTAAACTTTTTTGAAACAACTTCATAAGGGAAAACTGCTTTGTTAGGTTACGCGTTACGGGGCTACTCAGTAAAATTAAATAGTTCCACTTAAAAAATACCAACGTGTAGTCAATACGCATAAAAATGTCACAAGCCAAGTTAATGTCTTAACATTCTAAATTTTTCCATCACGTAACATGTATAGGACAGATAGGACACCATAATTACCGCTAGCTAAAATACAAACAATATTCCTAAAACTAATTGCTAATAAAATATCTAAAATTAGAATATGGAAACTCCTAGAGAGGCGATAAAAACAACATCCTGTATAATATAGGGTTGGCAAAACGCCAGCGAGATGCGGACGATAATTATTGTGACTGGCTATTACAAACATGTATGGACACACCTGTCTTGTTAATGATTAGTGAACGCCCTGTATATTATTTTGATAGTAATATTAAAATCTTATAGACATTTTTCTATTACGCTAGATTTTGCTTAAGGCATCCGCATAAAGATTGTGAAAATATCACCCGAGACACCAGTACCCATTTCAGTACCTCTGTACTGAAATAAAATCATTTTTAGGCATAACTTTAATAAAAGAAAACTCTTACTTTTTCTCTCTTTCTTTCTCTCTCTCTCTATCACTCTTTTATAGAGTGCATTTTCTTTCCTATGCCTAGTGGTAAGGAAAAAATTTGAGCTCTTTATAAGAGCGAAATGTGTGTGTGAATAAAAATGTGGATTGCATATAACTAGTGTTCGGGCAATCTACTAAGAAGAAACGGCTCGTATGACTATAGATGAAAGAACTCAAGTCTTTTAAGTCTTTTAAAAGAAAATCGACTCGTTTCGACGACTTAAGACGCTTCAAAACTCAATTGAGTCTTTAAACCTCGAGTCCTGAGCCTTTTAGGAGTCTTCGACTATGACTCGAGTTTTATTTTTTTATGAGTCTTTTTAAAAAGACTCAGTCGTGACTAAAAGACTCCAACATTTTAAAACGACAAGCCGTTTCGGAGGAGTGCGGTAACTAACATTGTGACATGGAAATTTTATATATTAGATTAAGATGGTTACACTAAAGTTTTATTATTTTTATTTTAAACAACTCATTATTGCTAAACGACTCGAGTTCTTTCTTAAAAGACTCGCGACTAAGTTGTGAGTCTTTTAATAAAGAACTCAAGTCGTTTTATTTCCGAGTCGTATTATTATAACTGTAGTCCGCTCAGATTAATAAAAAGTCTCGAGTCGTATTTATGGAGTCGAGTCTTGAAAATCAAGTCGAGTCTTAACTAAAGGACTTAAAAGACTTGAGTTCTTCCAAACTGTAAAAAAACTTCAAACTGTAAAAAAGCATAGTCATACGTAGTGAACGTATGACTATGCTTTTTTACAGTTTTTAAGCTAATTAACTGATTGACAATCGCGACAACTTACAGCCGAAGATACAATTTATAAACCGAAAATTTAGCTTTATTAAAAACTAGCTGTTGCCCGCGACTCCGTACGCGTGGAATTTAGGAAAGTTTCATGAAAATCCATCCAGTAGTCTTTACGTGAAAGAACAACAAACATCCTTACATTCATGCAATCCAACATTAACCAAACATCCAAATATTAGAGTATGGATAGAAGACCGAGGAAACGTTCGCGTTGCTCGGCCAACAGTTTAAGTATTTTATTTTGTCGCGCGTAATTCTTTTTTCGTCATATCTCCTAAGATATTCATTTAAATTGCATGCTGTAAAAAGCACTTATAATCTATATTAAACATGTAAGCTAACTAAGGTATTTAATTTGATAAAAAAGATTACTATATACACATAAATAGCTTTTGAAAACACCCTATTGAATTTGATAATTTTTGCGACATTATTATGGGTACAGCGGGTTTCCCTTAAAAGATAGACATATCGCGGACTTTTTTGAAGAACTATAGGTAGCAAACAATTCCTCCATACATTAGTTTGTTGTACCTCACATAGATAAGGCAGCGTTTTCAATTATAGCTCGCACGCGTCTAAGTTTCTCGGCAAATTTAATCATATCTCATCCAATATACAGCAAACCCCAACAAATTATCCAAAAAAGCCATCCTCTTGAACCATTCTATCTATTAAAAAAAACCGCATCAAGATCCGTTCCGTATTTTTGAAGATATAAGCTCACATAGGGACATACATACAAAAATTACGACTTTGTCTTATAAGAAGTAAAGATAAAGATAAGATAAAGAAGACCACCTTTTTGCACCAAGGAAGAATTTTTGAAAATACAAAAATCAAAATGGCAAAAGACGAGAGGCGGTTGGTTAGGTTTTGTATGGAGATTGTAAAAAAAACAACATCGTATTTGCACATTCGAGTTCGTGACCTACACATAGTTATAAAAATATTCATAATTACCACAGAATAGCAAAATAAAACAATTTTAGTGTTGTAGTTATTTTTAACTGATTTGAGAGGCTTTTAATCCTCTAAATACTTTTTATATGTTTCTGTGAGCCCATAAATGATTCAGATTCGTTCCATTAAACAGGCTAATTACATTTCATTAAAAAGTTACGCGCTAGGAATATTTTTGCGATTCAGCTCCTGTCTCTTAATTGCAAAATCTTGTCTCATTCGCTCTTCATATAAATCTCCCTCTCTCTTTTTCTCTCTTCAACATATTAACGTCCCACTGTTGGGCATGGGCTTCTTTCACTTTGGAAGGGATTATGATCTACTATATCACTTTACAGGATTGGCTTTGGTTTCGAGTTTTCTGTCTCTCACACATGTTAATCTAGCAAGGTGTAAGTGTAATAAGCGCTTATTTAATCAGACAGGCCTCGTGCTCTAGTGGTTAACGGACTGCTGTTCATGAGGACTCGGGTTCGATTCACGCTCGGGACAATAATTTGTGCGATGTTTATATAATTGTCATAGAAATGTTTGTACTGCGTCTGGGTGTTTTTTATGTATTATATAAGTATGTATTTACAAAAGAAAAGTAGTTTATGTAGTACATCCGTATTCTGGTACCCATAACACAAGCATAAAAGCTTAGCTTGGGACCAGCTAACGTTGTGTGTAATGTCCATGAATATTTATTTATTTAAAATATGTATAGGTATAGGTACGGAGACCACATGTATGTATTGTAATGTATTATCTACATAAATAACACGATAGGTTTAAGTACTATTAACTATAAGGAAAATAACAATATTTTCATTGATTAATTCAAAGACCAATAAAATCGAAAGAGACGGAACACATTAAGTAATAATAGTGATGATACGTAAATCCTTGTTTCCCTTCGAAACTAAAATCGATGGGACGATGTACTTCTCTTCCGCTAGGTAAATAAAGTCAAACCAAATACCAATATTTTAATGAGTTTGTATGTTTGTCACTTAGTCACGCTTAAACGACAGGACGAATATTAACAAAAATTAGCAGACATAAATTTTTTCCATTAAAATGCATTTTTTACTTCTAAAATGAGCATAAGTATAGTAAATAGTTTACCTGTTTTTTGAGGTCAGTCAAGTCCCCGCTGAGATCGAGCTCGACGTCATCACGTCCGGTGACGCACAGAGCCAGCTTCTTTACAATCACTTTGCGTTGGTCATTTGGATCTGATACGCAAATATAAGAGATATTAAATTTTATAAGTAACTTTACACATATCATCGGTACCGGCATCAAATATGATAACGTAACCCATATGAACCTATACAAAAATATTATCAGACGTACTGAACGCTGCTACAGAAAATTCTAAGCATCAGCATAAGATGCGTACAAACGCTGTCTTTGGTTTTTCTATGGTTTAAAGATTTATTTATCCATTAATGAGGCTTTTCCATTGGCTTTTGGCATTGTAAGACCTATGTTCTATATTGGAATATAGAACATAGGTCTTACAATGCCACAACTCTCAGTATTTTGCCGGGGCACAGCAGGGATCCGTTCTTACGCATGATTGGAAAGCTAGTCCTATTAGTTCAAGGTTTAATAACTGACAATAAGACAAAGTAAAGTTCAAAACAATAAAATATTAACTTAGAATCACAAATACAAGGAATGCTACTCGAATCGATGCGATTTCCGGGCACTCGTATGGCATCGATATTAAATTAGATATCGATTACACGTCATTAGGTGCACAATAGCATACAGACAGTATTGTATGCGGTCTATCAAGGTCGTGCGTGATAGCAATAAACCTTGGCATTACGATGCATAGGTTTCATCAAAATATGTATAAGTATTTACAGTCTGCTATGAATTTTGATGCAGATGACTTTGTTAATTCATTTTTAGGGTTTCGTACAAACCCTTATAGGATCACTCCGGTGTCTGTCTGTCCGTCTGTCAAACTTTTTTTACTCAGCAACGGCTGAAGGTATCAACTTGAAACACATACCAAATGTAGATCTACGCAGTCCCTTGCTGCAAAAAATACAATCAACCTTTTACCCCTACGCATTTAAAAGATATAACCGAATTACGACCATTTTTAAGAATTTTTGACTTATGCTAGGGAATCACAATTCACAGGGTACTTCCCGTTGCCCTAGAGCCTTGAAATTTGGCATAGATCAAGTCTATATATAGTGCTCATATAGGGAAAAATCCAAAAACTTATAATTTGTCATCACATCACAAGAAAAAAGTGTTTATACTAATACCAACTTATGAAGTAGCTGAAATGTAGGCGATTCCCTATATTTCAACTACAAAATTAAGTTGTTGAGTTGTTTTGAGTTTAATTAAATGATTATTTGAATGCAGTTACTTATGTTTATATGTCTAGTATGTACGAAACCCTAAATGTGCGAGTTTGCCTCGCTCTTGACAGGTTTTTTTTCCTTAACGCATAGTTACTGTACCTCTCCTTGGCTTTTAGCGCGATAATTAGAGCCTCTCTGATATTGTAACCTAGTAAGTTATACCGCTGTAGGCTAGATAGATATTATTAAAGTAATTAAAATCAAGAGAATGCATAAATTTTGCGATAACTTTGGGATCATAGATATTGGGTGTTGGTGAATATTTAATTGGACTGGCCAATTTAGGCCAAAAGCATACGTTATTGCTACGTCAAGGTACTGAATACGCAACTGTCCACAGCAGGGCTCTATTGAGTAAGAAATTAGAAAGCTATGCGGATATCGTCCGGTATTTCCTTATAACTATCTAACTACATTGGCAAAAGGTACAAGGTCCTAGTAGTAAATTGGTGACGTCAATATTATAAGGGGGAGTCCGATGGAAAGTGACCAGTTTGTATTCGAGTACCCAATTATTATTATCATCAAAACATTCTAGAACATAACTATATAGTAGTATTTCATCATATCAATAATATTATTGATATGCATATCTTATCTCAAAACATGTCCATACAGAGATTCACTGTTGAAACTACACTTGATTCAATTGAGATGATTGCTCTAGTACAGTATCAGAATACACTGTAACAGTAATAAATACATGGATTTATGTGTCATGGCGTCACTATTTGCATAAAATCGAAGTGCCTAAAACATAAGCATAGCCAAGGCACCACCTACCTTCAAAAAACTACGACATAATTACATAGTGTTTTATTTTTAAAACTGTGCATGTTAAATAATAGTTTAAAAAAACTAAAAAACACGCTTTATTTAATCGAATTATTGCATTGTCATCGGTCTTTGACAGGTGTGCAAAATTTGAATAGAATCTGACCATTTAAAGTGGGTCAAAATAGCGTCCAAAGGAGTCGGTTACAAACATACAAACATACATACAAGTGAAGCTAATATAAAGCGTGTAAAAAACGAGGAATTCATCATTGTCATCATCCTAACATCACGCCTTCTTCTCATGGGGGTAGGCAGTGACTATAGAGCGCCATCTGCTACGATTTTACTTCCTTGGCTTCATCCACACTCATACATGCCAGACTGTTGTACTTTGCCCTTGACCCTTTTGGAGTATACTGACATCAAAGAAAATTGACTTTAAACTTAATTCTGGCTACATCAATAAAACTAAATGCCTAGCTATTATAAGAAACCTACCCACAATGACAGCACCAGCCTGAGCTTCTCCTAAAAGTGCTTCTTTGTACTTCCTTAATGATTCATCTTCTTGATCTGCTGCTAATATTTCATCAATCGTCTTCTCCGGAGGTGGTCGGTACGAAGACTTGATTTCTTCTTCCTCTGTTCCTTCCTCCTCAGGAGTGTGTGTCACTTCAGGCTCTCCGGACATTGTGGTTCTAGAAAGAGAAGTATAAATGCAGTATTTTATAAATCAATGTTTTATCCATAAGCTAATCTAATAGCATTAGTGTTGGCTATAAGATATTATGCTATATATTCTGTTGGTATAGTCACTACTATTAAGGGCCTACATCAATATTATCGTATATCATCGCCGACACGTACATATTAACACAGCCAGTAGGCACAGAAAATGAAGAATTAGGGATACTTTTCCTATTTACTCAAAATCTACTAAATATATTTTAATTCTGATTTACGTGTTTCTATACATAATAGTTACCTATGTTTTTAAAGTTATTTCATTAGTTAATACGCGATAATAGACCGACAAATGAAAAAAATAAAAAATTTGAGAGGTTGTTTCGCCAAGATTTTCTATCGAGAAAACTTTTTTCAATCGCGTTTCTGAGTTCATGCGATCCTAGATCATATATTGAAAAAACATATACTTAAAAATTAGAGCTCTAGCCATTCAATCTAAAGAAACAATGAAATCTTCGTACGTAGAATAATGCATGAAGCTATTTTGGTATCCTCTTAATAAAGGCTGCCAAATTCCATCAATATTATAGGAGGTAGCCTGTAAGTTTTGATTCCTTTACTTATGGTAGTGACCACATACTAAACTACGCAGCATGGGGTGGCTCTGTATAATGTGGAGTGACAAATGGTATCATGTGGGAAAAATATCCTTAAAAATAGATGCCTCACATTGTAAAGAATCTCTGAGGAAATAAATGTTTCAAGGACAGGACAACTACCCAAACAAGTCTGTTTTTCATCTATAACATGACATATGAGTACAATCAATATGCAATGCAAAAAAGATAAGATACAACATAATATGTTGTTTTACAAATAATCTTTATATATATAAATCTCCTGTCACGATGTTTGTCCGCAATGGATTCCTAAACTACTAGTCGCAATTTTATTTTATTGCAAATTATTTGTCTACCCCTGTCATTTGTATGGCAAAACAACGTTTGCCGGGTCAGCTAGTTCATTTATCAGTTCATTTATAGTTCATTCATCTACGATTAAATAATCCAAATATATGAGCATTCTTAAAACAAACTAGAACTAAAACTTCTAGAAAAATAAATTATAATTTTCAATAAATGCTAAATGTAACAAAAAGCTTTAGACTTCACTTCACTCACTTCCTCACTTCCTCCTTAGCCCATTAGTGTCCCACACATTAGTGTGTTGGGCACAGGCCTCTTCCTCTTTGGAAGGGTGTTAGATCTACTTTCACTCATCTGTGTGAGCTTATATCTTTAAAACCACACAACAGATTTTGATACGGTTTTTTTTTCATAGATATAATAGTTCCAGAGGATGACTTTTTTGTATAGTTTATAAACTTTGGTTTTGAACAGCCTCCACTAAATGGCCATTTTGGTTCTCGCTTATTAAAAATGTTGAGAAGCTAAAAATCAATCCAGTCAGTCAAACACAAGGAAAGTAGCAAACACTCGGCCCTTATATGTATAAAACAGCTATGAGTTTAGCTCTCACAAAAATAAAATTGACATACAATTTGCTCACACTCATTTATCATATTATCCTCATACAAACATGCGGGTCGCCACAAGGGGAAAAAAAAATAGGCATACATGCAATAACTTGGATGTAATATTTTATTTAAAGTGCTTAACCAACTTCTAGAATGTGAACCCTTCACTGAAGATTTTTGCCATCGTTTTTTTATTCCCAATTTATCTGCAATCGGCTGCACAGCCTTAATGAGATGAGTTCAGTGTGGTTTGGACATGTTTAGGGCTATTACATTTAATAGCACCAACACTATAAGGTAAGCCCATGTATTGCTTAGTTTATCAGGTAATTGCCTTATAGTGTGTATAATTTTATACCTATACATTAGATATACAATTTAAATACCACTTGTACTTCTATCTATCTGATACTAGAGATAGCTTCAGTCTGGTGCCCAGTGTAACCATAAAATCATCTACAATTGTTACCTATTCAACATGCACAAACAATAAAGCAAGTATCAAAATAAATGGTAACTCAGTGCTGTCTTATATGAATAATATGAATGAATCATACTTAGCATAACCTATATGTACGGAAAACATGTAAAATATTTTGAGTTGTTTTAACAGCCGTTTTTAGGCAAAATATCATATCTGCAACAGATAATGCTCAAATCATATTATATTTTTATATTGACTAACGAAATAGCGGCTACCTAAGGGCACTGATATTTGGAACCGCCCAAAAAGGAAAAAGAAAATTGTAATAAGTTACAAATAGGCAATATCTTGCACAGTTACTAAGCCATTATACAAAGATATTTCAAATCACAATTAATCTCCATATTCCACAAGAATATTAAAGCGGCTCTTTATTCGAAGAGATCAAAGCTTCGGGAGTCTTATCACGACGTCAGATTAAACACTATTTTACTTACTTCTTAATATAATATTCCGTTTGTTGAGAACCAAATCAATAATGCTATCATAAACACAATAGTTACAAATACTTATAAGCACCAAATAAATAAAAAACTTACGAAAATTTGAGAATAAAATTTAAAGAACAAAAATGACGGACAAAACGCTTCCGGCGGTCATCGAACTTTCTGCTCATTCACTCATTCAAAAATATTGCGTCAATAACATCGAAATGTTGAAAATTCGCATTGATAAACGACCTCTCTATCGCTTATATTGCGTTTATAGAGATGACTATATTAATGTGTTGCTAGGAGTCGCTAATGTTACCATACAATAATAATTATTATATTATAGCTTATAGCTTCCGGTTATTTCTGATCTTTTATCCAAAAATTAAAACTAAAATATATACCTATCTGGTGAAGTCATAGGACAAACTTGTAGCTGCAGCTGTAAAAAAACATAATAATCTATACTAATGCTTTAAAGTTGAAGAGTTTGTTTGTTTGAACCTGTGGTTTGAACGCGGTAATTTCAGGAACCACTGGTCCAATTTGTAAAATTCTTCTTTAAATCAACTGCTTGATGTGATATGAATCAAATCACATCAAGCAGTTGGTGGAGATTACAGCACGAATGATTTAGAAAGAAAGACAGTTAACGTTTAAGTGTGTGAATATAATATAAAAAATGCGCATAAAAAATATTAGACAAGCTTACCAATGAATGTGAATACATCTGACCAATGAATGTGTGAAGAGAAAACTGGATCTTTATCAAAACATGGTAAAACACCCTTTCTTATGTTTTTCTATACCTTAAAACATGGACAGTAATATGGGAAGATTTTCTTGATTTGAAAAAAAAACTGAAGTAAGAGTGAAGTGAAATGTAAGATTAAGAGGGTACTGTACTCCTAATTTAGGTATTTGCCTTAGATATTGCTATCCCTATTTCCAAGCGCCGCGCTAAAAGGGACAAATATAGCTGAAGCAGATTTTACCTACAAATTCTTTGAAAACAAGACGTTTCGTACTCCCCATTTTTCTTTGCAACGGTTAAACCGATTTTAATTGTTTTTACGCTATATTATAGATGACGAGTATATCGATGCTTCTATCAATTTCTTTTTTGGTAAGACCTTACCAAATATGTGTGATAGTCGCTGCAACATTACAAGAAAATCGAAATAAAACGGATTTTCGGATGGTCATATTTCTTTTAGATAATCTACGTGTGAGAGTTCAACAAAACTCATACGAGTTTTGTTGAACTCTCACACGTAGAATTTTATACCGTTATATCGACCCCAAATAACATCAAATAATGGGACTCCAAACAATGGGACAATGGCAGTAGAATGACGATGAGTACTTATTGTGAACGGATGGATGGAAAGTCTGAGTAATAATTAACAGGGTTTTACTCTACGAGTTTTAGTTTTAGGCTGTTTAGATTTTTTTGTTTACCGACCCAATGTTCGGAACTGCAAAAAATTAAAGCAGTAAAGGTGTATACTGTATAGTCTGTGGTGGAAGTGAAGGTTGTGTTTTTTGTTCATTCATTCGCATACTCATGCAAGTAAATGAGTTGTCAATTTTCAAATTTCATGTTTTCAATTTAATAAATTTATTTTTAATTTTAAATAGTTTTAATTTTATTACTAAACAATTTTACCCTTCACATTATCTTGCTTTTGAACAATGCTTTGATTGTTTAGTTATGTTTGTAAGTACAATCAATATATACTTTGTTTTAAATTTGTGAAAACTTGAAGACAGAATTTTTTACGTTTGGATATATTTGGCTACAATTCAATTTATAGTTCCGGTATTTTTCACTATTTAATGCCAAAGTCATAGTATTTTAATGCCAATGATGAAATAGGAAATTAAAAAAAGGCATAATTATGATTATTTGCAGTTTTCGCGTGAGAAAAAGGCGGGAAATTATTATTTTCAATCTCAGACAATGTTTCTAGCCCTGATTTTACCTGAGGTTAATTATGAGCACTAATCGAAGGAAATGGATTTGGGATGTGTGTTAATTTATTCAGTCACTTGAGAAATTATTCATCACTCACTCACTGGCCATATTGGAATAGGTTTTGGCTGATTATTAATTCTTATGACTGGCCACTATCCTCCCTGCTCTAATGAATTGAGAAGACAAAATAAAAAAAAATACATAATATATGTTGTTCCAGGTACCAAAAATATTACGATTACCGTTAATTAGATCTCAGAACCTGAAACCACGAGCATATACAGAATCTTCACCAACATCAAGTGATGACGAAAAAGAGAAAGAATTAGCTAGAATTGCTAAAGATGTAAGTAGTGATGACCTGATTCTGTCTACTGCTGGACATAAGTACATATTTATGCTGAACTTCATTATAATCACTATGTCATTCCATTTCATGTAGGTGTTAAGAATATATTCAAGGTGTAGCAATAGCCATAGATGTTAGAAGGGCTCCCAGGCTAGAATGGCCTTAAACAGTAAGCAAAGTTTCCTTAAAATCCCTTGTCTTTGGGCCTATTAACCTGCATATAACATAACTAAGTTATTATAGAAATAAATTCCCAATGTCTCTCTGTTTGTTTGCAATTAACTCAAAAATGAATATGTTATTGTCGCATGAGCATATGAAGCCAAGTGTTTAATCACAGTTGAGTGCATCTATAGTCTCTGTTTACCCCCAAGGGAAAAAGGCGTGATGACGATTTCCTCTAATAAATATAATGATTCATACGAAAGATTGAAATCTATTAGTTTTTACAATTTTGTATGAATTTTTTGAAACCCTTACTAATATTATAAATGTGAAAGTTGATGTTTGTCCTGGAGTCCCTAGATAAAGGGGCCCTTGCTGGTGAGCCAGCAATGAGTTGTCATTACCAGGGGCATAGCATACCTTGGTAGGGCCCCGTATAAAAATTTATTTGGTGGCCCTTATGAAGGGTAAAGATTTCTCCCCGTTTAATCGATACAGCAGATATGGTGGTGGCAATGCCCCTGCTCATTACCATGATCAAGTAGGCTGAAGAGAGAAATAAAAAAAGAATAGTGTATTTATAATTTTTCTTTATTTAAAGGCATCTCTAGATAGTCCTCCAACAGGATGCTGCCAGTCAGGTTGTTCCAATTGTGTATTCATTGTATGGGCAGAAGCATTAGCAGCTAAGATGCAAGATGTTGGACCCGAAGTCAGTGAGAAAATACTCAAAATGGTTGAAGATCCATCAATGAAAGCTTATCTTGAAATGGAGCTTAGATTGCGGGGACTTAAGAAGTAAAATTTTCAGGTTGGACTGAATACCGATGGTATGAACATAAATATTAAAGATTTTTCTTTTATGTATGATTGTTGTAATAATTTTTTTTTCTTATTTATGATCGTGTCATCGGCATTCACACCAAAAGAATATTTTACCATGTAGTGTATGTAGTTAACTAGTCATCATGTTAGATTTTTCTATTACTTCTTCTGCTTCTACTTCTACTTCTTCTAAGTTCTTACGACCGTATATAATTTAGTAGGTTTTGTAGATTATGTTTATAGAAATAAGTGATAATTTTGTATTGACATAAGTAAATTATTTATTTTTTATGTAAATATATTTTTATGTACATACACAATACATGTAGGTATAAGTAATTAAATGTGAATAAAAATTCTTTATTTTTGTTTAAAAGCAGTGTGTATATATTTACCTTTATACATAATTAAATCTAAAATTCTTAATAGTATGCGATAGTAGGAATCTAATAAAAGGCTCATTCTCACTGTTTCTTTTCAAAGAAAATAGTCTAAACAAACACTAAGAGAGGGCGTTACTTTTACTGTGTAAGTCAACAATGTTGTTCGCTAGATGACGCTAGTACAATATTAGCTATCAAAAGTTGTAGATCCTTATAAGTTTTAAGAAAGTTTTTCCTGGGTCCCACCAAAGTTCCCACCTAGGAAAATAATTGAGAGTGATGAAAGAGAAAAACCATTATTTTTAAATACATACTATACACATATACATACTATACACAGAAACACCCAGACGCAGAACAAACATATGTATGACATATAAAAACATCATACAAATGATTGTCCCGAGCGGGAATCAAACCCACGACCTTGTGAACGGCAGTGTCCGTTACATGAACCACTAGACCACGAAGCCAGTCAAGAAATATATTAAGAACCCGTTTTAAAAACCGGCCAATTACGAGTCTAGCTGTCACAGTTCCTGAGATACAGCCATATGACAAACGGATAGCTGGACAGCGAAGACTCAGTAATAAAGTCCCGTTTCACCATTTCGTACAGACCCCTAATAGTTTCTTTTAAATTTTTTTTCTTTGAACATAAATTCTAATAAACTTATTAGCTCGGTACGTATCTATATCAATGTATCTATTCATTTCTGACGAAACCTTTGATAGCGATTTTCACCCACTTGTAGTAGTCGGATTGATCTGAAAATTTTCACACATATTAAGGACCGATGACAATGCAATAATTTATTTTTATTTTATTTTATTTTATTTATTTGGCTTACCAACAATTGTTAACACTTATATGCTTAAATAACATTTTATAACTTACATATCTAGTGTTACAAATAAATTACAGGTAGGCACCACATGCACTATAAACTAAGCTAAAAATTTAAAAAGATATTCAGAGTTTTCAAGCGTGTTTTTAATTTTTGAACTACTGAATCAAATTATTATTTACAAATATTATGGTTATTTTGTTACTTAAGTAAAAAGTAGAGGTCAAATGTTTTTACGTCGTTAGCGATCTTGTAAGCTACGTAACCCTTTTAAATCATCATATTAATTCATATACAGCATCATAATTTGCATATTAATCACGAACACACACAATGTAAACACTGAATATATTAATCCTCTAAGAACAGCCAGAACGTAACGTACCGTAACTACTTAGAGCATCAATTCAACAGGACTTGACAGGCGAACCTCCGGAAAAAGGTATGAGAACAATGCTCGTATAAAGTGTATTTACCCACCGTAAAGTATACCAGATGTAGTGTCTATGGCCACATCCCTTAGTCGGCTTGAAACCACCACTCTGGTGGTCAAGTCTACTATTTAGGAACAATTGTCATACCGACACGATGCAACTGCAATACCGTTGCAATTGAAGTCAAATGTCCGTAGTCTGCTATATGAGTTCATAATGGTCGTTTAATGGTAATGGAATTGTCGGTCTCTTTTATCTATGCAATGAATTTTCGGTCTCTTTTATCTATGAATTGTGTTAGAAAGGCATGTATGTGTTGCCGTTTTTAAAAAATGCGTTAGTCGAAGTGATTTTCGAAAAACTAATAAATTTAAACATTTAATCATGCTAGACTTCGTTTAGATATATTTGTACATACTATTTATTAGTATAAAAAGCAATGTGAAGTTTAGCAGATCCGAAATTGCAATAAATTACAAAGAACAATTTCTAATATTTCTATCTATCTATTTTTTATTTATGGCAATCTGTCGACACAGGACAATTTCAAAATATTACTGTCAAATTCAAAATAGCAGACTACCGAAACATTTCAGTCATTGAATTGCAATTGTGAAGCAATTGTGTACGAGACTAGCAATTTATGTCACTTTGACAATTGTAAGTCAATGATGAAGTCGTAATGGCACCACTATGACAAGACATTAATAGTAGACTACCAAAATCTTTACAATTGCGCCATAATGGTACCATTGTGGTACAATTGTGACACCATTGAAACACCCTACTCGGGGCCCTGTGTGCGTGAAAATATGTCCATGTGTGTCTATGATACAGTCTGTACGTCATATGAAACGCCATTATTCTATGAAGTTTGCTTTAGCGAGGCTAAAGTTACTGGTCCTCAATTTATAACATCAACCTACCATTTGGTATATTTATGTTTGTGTGTGATGATTTCGTGCTGCCATACAACACACAGAGCTTGTATTTAAAAAGCACTAACTCAAATAAAATAACTAAAATATAATAAGTTCAATGTAAACGATCCAACGAATATTTGAGACTGTGTGAACTCACTTTCACCACTCTCCGGGTGGTGACGGATTAAGAATACAAGTGTCACCACCCCATCTCCTCCCAAGGGTGCTGTAAAAGTCAGCTAAGGGATATTGCACACAGATATCATCCTCTGTGAGAGACGGAAAACTCGAAAATAAACCCTGTGCCAACACGCCTGGTCAGCGTGGCACCGTAGACCATATTCCCTCCCAAAGTGTAGGAGGCCCGTGCCCAACAGTAGGACGTAAATGGGCTGGAGAGAGAGAGGAGAACTCACTTTATCATATTTATCATAACAAAATGTTGTCAACTAGATTATGAAGGAGTGTTCAGTTCTTTTCATATTTTGGAAGGAATGCCATAAATCCATAGTGACCAGTTAACATTTGTACAAAAACAGAAATACATCACAAACACTAACACCCGTATTCACAAACAATATTTACTTAAGTAAGTAGGTACTTAAGTGTTGATGCACAGTGCAAAGGGTAACACTTCTCAGTGCGTTCCGTTCATCGAGCCTTTGTATTCATAGACAAAACTTAGCTATTCGTTCAGTTTAACAAACGCATAGTGCGCTTCACCACTTAAGTATTGTTTGTGAAATGATTTTGCTACCCCTGTGCGTCCATGCCTACTATGAGACCTCATAGTAATGTTTGTGAATACGGCTGTAATATTATTCCACTGTCAATGTGTCAATTCCAATTTCAAAAAGTGACAGTGACGGACACGCTGTTTTCTTTGTCAAATGACACAGAAAACAGCGTCTGTAACATCTCCTGTTGGTTCAATACTCAAAGAATTACGCACATACATTGTTTGTCTAGCTATTATTCTATTATGTGACATAAGATGGCGTCATTGATCTGTTATGGGACAGGGTATTGAACTTGTAATAGTTTACCATTAATTTAGTACTTTACCTTAATCCTAAACATTTTATCAATAGGTTTGGAATAGAAAACTTAATCCAAAGGATCGTAATACCAAAGGAGAGGGTGTCGTCAGCCAGTTACCAACCGACTAGCTAGAGAATCTAAACTGACATGCTTTTAATATCAATCATTGACTATAACTAACGATGTTTAAAATAAAATGTATTTATTGATTAAGACGATACTAAAATAGCTTCGTGCATTTTTCTATGTACGAAGTTTTCATTGTTTCTTTAGATTGAATGGCTAGAGCTCTAATTTTTAAGTATATGTTTTTTCAATATATGATCTAGGATCGCATCAACTCAGAAACACGATTGAAAAAAGTTTTCTCGATAGAAAATCTTGGCAAAACAACCTCTCAAAATTTTTACTTTTTTCATTTGTCGGTCTATTATCGCGTATTAACTAATGAAATAACTTTAAAAACATAAGTAACTATTATATATAGAAACACGTAAATCAGAATTAAAATATATTTAGTAGATTTTGAGTAGATAGGAAAAGTATCCCTAATTCTTCATTTTCTGTGCCTACTGGCTGTGTTAATATGTACGTGTCGGCGATGATATACGATAATATTGATGTAGGCCCTTAAGTAGCTGTCACTTATATTTGCATGCTGTTTTGACGGCGAAACATGATGTTCTGTTTTAAGTAAACACCAATATATTGTAAACATGTTTCAAGTAAATAAATGATTTCATTTGATTTGATTTGACATACATAACAAGAACGAGAATGTCCGTTAGGATAATAGATTTTTGTTTTTGTTATTTTAACCCCTTCATGTTCGCGTACTCGTGTAAAGAGTAAATTACTCATTTGAAAAGTTTCCACTGTTACCAGTATTTGATTTGTGTGCATTAGGAATTTAATTTGGAATAAAAACACATAATTACATAAACAAACAAATAATTTTTTACCTACAGATGTAGGTAAAACTAGTAACCTATACAACATTCATTGGTGTCGATTCTACAATCACAACTTAATTAAACTTAACTAAAAAATGAAAGTTTATTGTGTTAATAACACGCAGCGTCAACTAAACTTTTTTTTATAAAAGCTGTGTATTATAGACTAACGATATTAATTAATTTAAATATGTACAATGTAATAGTAAATAATAGATATATTGGCTCTATCAATTTTAATTTTTTAGTTAAGTTCAATTTAGTTGTGCTCATAGAATTGGTACCATAGTTTGTGTGGTGGCAGATTAAGAGGATACCAAAATAGCTTCGTGCATTTTTCTACGTACGAAGTTTTTAAGTATAATGTTTTTTCAATATATGATCTAGGATCGCATGAACTCAGAAACACGATTGAAAAAAGTTTTCTCGATAGAAAATCTTGGCGAAACAACCTCTCTTTAATTTTTATCTTTTTCATTTGTCGGTCTATTATCGCGTATTAACTAATGAAATAACTTTAAAAACATAGGTAACTACATATTATGTATAGAAACACGTGGATCAGAATTAAAATATATTTAGTAGATTTTGAGTAAATAGGAAAAGGATCCCTAATTCTTCATTTTCTGTGCCTACTGGCTGTGTTAATATGTACGTGTCGGCGATGATATACGATAATATTGATGTAGACCCTTAATTCTAAAACCATTTCGGGGAATAGAGTTTCTGATCATGATCCATTAGTTTTTTTCGAAAAGTTTGCTATATTAACGATTATTTTTCCAAAAAAGCAAATGATCTCTATTTGCCCTTGAAATGAAGGACTTTTTAGGAATTTTAAGGCGTTTTTGGGGTTATACTACTCTGAAGTGGAGTTGAAATTGGTCTAATACATCAACTTGTCAACTTTGAAAAGATAAAGTGCAATCTGTATTAAGTCTATCAAGAAAAGTCTATACACAGATTGCGTAAAACGATGACGTCACAACATTTAAAGTAATATCTACAAGAATTTTTAAAAAATTCTGTATAGTGAATATTTCTATAATATTGAAATTAGTTGCTTAAAATAGTCTATATTTTCTGAAAAGAATATAAAAACAGTAAGTCAAAAATTATGAACAATCCCAATTAGAAAAATCACACATATGATTGTCCCGAGCGGAAATCGAACCCGCGACCTCTTGATTGGCAGTCCGTTACGTGAACCATTCAACCACGAGGCTCGTCGAATCTAGCTTAACTATAATGAAAACAACTGAACTTTATTTAATTTCGATGTACACATTTATGTATGTATGTAGTCTATAATACACATTATATCAAGACAGTTCAGTTATCATTGTTGAATTGTGTTACTGACTCTAAAATTTTCATTTTTTAGTTTTACACGTAGGATTGGTAGGTACCATAGTATTCAATAATTTGATACGACTTCGTATAAAATTTACAATAAGATAAATTGAATTTATTTAAATAAACTTTAAATAAATCTGAATAAATCGAAGTAGTTATTTCTAAATATAATTTTAATATTAATTATGCGTTTATTCGTTAGTAAACAAAGATTAATTATTAATTTATGGTTCGCTTATTTCTATTTCATAGTTATCTCGAGTTATTATTTATAAGACACTTTGACTGTAGGTATTTTAATAGAATAGAAACAGTTGAAATAGAATTAATTCACGGGACTTACTGTTACTAGCCAATTAAATAAAATAAGAGTATATGAATATCAATCTTATAAAATTAATTAAACAATCTATGAGACCAGCCATAATGCAACTTAAAAATCGTTTAACTAATTCAGATGAAGCTGCGTAACTTTACTAATATTTGCTGATATCCATTTGGGTACATAAGGAATTTTTTTTTTGCCCTTGTGGGGTCAGATATTTTAAACAAAAGCTTGTTATCTGATAGAAAGATAACATGCTTTGTAAGATCGCGGCATTGTAGACCATAATCACTTCCAAAGAGCGGAGGAGGCCCGTGGCCAACAGTGGCATGTTAATGGGCTGGATAGAGAGGAAGAGAGAGGGGACCCATTATTATTGGTCCCCTTTCTCTTACAGGTAAAGCAAGGTCTTGTAGTTATGTATTTATCCAGATAGCGTGTATCTGGATAAATACACGATATGGATGGTACACGTATTGGTATAAATATGAAGACATAGAATACGTTAAATCACTAAAACTGCGCAGTAGAAGCACATAAAACAGAGTAACAATGCATTAATGCGTGAAATTCCAAACACAGAGTAATAACTTTGCAAACAAAGTTTACCAACATAACAAATTTTCCCTCCATACAGTTATGTTACAGCAAAATTGCTGAACGTTATGCTGTTATTACAATAGCTAAAGTTTACATTAAAGATTGCCTAAGTTACTCTGATTTCAGAATTTTGTTCGTACGAAATTTTGTTACACATATTTTTGTCTAATATTTCTTTGTTGGAATTGAGTAGGTAAATACTTCTTGAAGTCGTTGATGCTCTAGAATCTTTTATATTATGTACTGGAACAAGGATATGCTAATAAAATTGCTAATATGTTTGAATCTCTGAAAGGGCTGCAGCAATTTTCATGAGTTATTTAGAGTTCATTTATTATGTAGAGGGTTTTAGAAGCGATTAAACGGTCCTGGTAGTTTTCATTACTGAAAAATACGTTCTATAATAAGGAAATTCTAAGCAAATCCCGCTATAGGTATATCGATATAGATATAGGATTTATATCTACAAAAAAGTCAGGTCATGAAATCGAAGGAACTACTTTCGTTAATTTAATAATTGTCTTCAAATCAATAGATAGATAGAAAACGATTATTTTAAAGTATCAAAGTGGGTAGTAGGTAAGGTTAATCGTTAGATTTAAGTATTTATATCCTACCAACATATGTGGCTTAAATATCAAACTGTTCGCACAACTTCCAGTTCGAATACTTGATTGAATAATTGCTTTTAAGGGCCTACATCAATATTATCGTATATCATCGCCGACACGTACATATTAACACAGCCAGTAGGCACAGAAAATGAAGAATTAGGGATACTTTTCCTATTTACTCAAAATCTACTAAATATATTTTAATTCTGATTTACGTGTTTCTATATATAATAGTTACTTATGTTTTTAAAGTTATTTCATTACTTAATACGCGATAATAGACCGACAAATGAAAAAAATAAAAAATTAGAGAGGTTGTTTCGCTAAGATTTTCTATCGAGAAAACTTTTTTCAATCGCGTTTCTGAGTTTATGCGATCCTAAATCATATATTGAAAAAACATATATTTAAAAATTAAAGCTCTAGCCATTCAATCTAAAGAAACAATGAAAACTTCGTACGTAGAAAAATGCACGAAGCTATTTTGGTATCCTCTTAACTTTTGGGACAATTAGATTAAAGACGACCCGGGCAAGAAACAAGGAACAAACGTGATATATTCCTCTCTCTATCTATTACATATCCTAGAGTATAAGATTTAATTTTATTAATTGTTCTCTCTATATTTCATTTAATTCATGCTATAATTCATGGGTGATTTAGTTTCTGTTTCATTTTGTTGCGAAAAAAGTCAAAAATAGTTTTAAGTGCCTAAAGTGATTTTTAGCACCATTTTATGCGTTTTTGGAGTATGAATAGTCTTCAAAATTCGCAAAAATAGTATAAATATTACTTAAACTATTTTATTTATATTTTATTTTTATTTATATTACTTAATTATTCTAGATTTTTAAGAAAGCGACAACTTTGTGTAAAAAAATTTTTTCATAATTATTTAAAGTGTATCGATTTCTTGTTTCGAATTTAGCTGTTAAAAAGATGTTGAAAAAGTTAACTAACTAATTTTATTATTGGTTTCCCGAAAATTGTGCACTTTTGGACTTTGCCAAACTGTAAAAGTATAATTAGCGTTTTAAGTTAGTGTAACTTAAGTTTTAAGTCAACCCTTTTCAGCGGCTGTTATTATTTATATAATATACTTATCTACCCTCGCAGTACCCAAGAGTACAGGTGCTACATCTATATTCATCCCTTTACAGTAGAAACTTTCAAAGTTCACTCCACTAAAGTTTGTTTGAAGTAGGCACTTGAAGTTAATTTAAAAAGTTAATTTAAAAGACGTGACAGAATCGGTAACATAAGTAGTTTAATTTGGCTACAGTTGCCATTCGAAAATCAAATATTCCAATTAGTTTAAAAAATTAAAAATATCCACTAATAAAATTATAATAATTCTCTTATTACAATAACTATACTTATACTATAATAACTATAATAACTGTAACTGTGTAACTATAATAACTGTAATAACTTATACTATAATAACTATACTTTCAACTCTGTAGACTTCGATATTCTCCTTGGCATCCTGTCCTCCTTAAATATTTCTACTTCTGTAATTGACTGGTTCGACTCGTATCTCCGAGGTCGATCACAGGCGATTCGCTGCGACGAGAATTGCTCACAATGGTGTGAGCTTACTGCAGGCGTTCCCCAGGGTGGTGTGCTCTCCCCACTGTTATTCTCTGTGTTTATAAATGCGATTACTAACATTTTAACTTCTAAATACCATCTCTACGCAGACGAGTTGCAGATCTATTGGCATTTTGCACTTGTCGACTCTGGGGGTGGGGGATTCTGTTTCTGCCATCAATAATGACCTTGAAAACATAAGCAAGTGGGTGAAATCTTATGGCCTCCTGGTGAACCCTTTTAAATCACAAGCTCTCATTATTGGTGGTAGATACATGTGCAACGCTCTTGATACTAACACACTATCTCCTGTTACTTATGAAAATGTCCCTATAGCTTTTTCCAAGTGTGCCAGAAATCTGGGTGTTCTTGTAGATCACAATTTATCTTGGACCGACCACATTGCGGAGGTAAGCAGCAGAGTGTTTTGTTCTTTCCGATCCCTTAGGCGTCTTCAAAACTTTCTTCCATTTCGTACTAAAGTCACTCTTGCTCAAGCTCTTTTACTTCCTTTTCTTGACTACGCTGACGTTTGCTTTATTGACGCAACTGAGGAGCTCCTGAATAAGCTGCAGAATTCTTGCATTCGTTTTATATTCAGCCTCAGGAAGTATGACCATGTCTCACGTTTTCGGTCACAGTTAGAATGGCTGCCTATTCGTCGGCGTCGGAGCGCAAAACAAGGACGACTAGCTGCCACACAGAGCGAAACTCAATTACAACCAAATACTTCCCGTAACGCAGTGAATGTGTTAAGAAAAAGCTGGAAGCTCTCGAAACGCCGTAACCTTTTGTTTTTTTATGTATGTTCCCCGATTTCTTGAACACACTTAGACCAATTTGGAAAATTCATTAATTTTCTGTCTATTTTATAATAATTTAACAATGGAAATTGGATTATATTTTACACTACGCCCTTTGGTCCCAAATTAAGCTATACTTCCTTGCTTTTGTTATGGGTAGGTACCAGAATACGGTTATATTATGTTCGAAAGTATATGTATACTTTTTTGAAGATAGTGCAAATATTTTTATAACAATTAGTATTGAATACTGGTTATAAAAGAAGTTAGGTCTATTATTTTATAAAAGAATAAAATCTAAATTAATCGATAAAAACATCGATCTTTTTTCTAAGTGGACACCCCTACTATCAGGCTTCCTCACGTAATCGCCGTCACTTGACAGCTTGGAGCGTTTTAGCGGGAATTTTTAAAACAATTTTTATTTTAGTTTTTTTATAATATAAAGATGTATTTAAAAAAATAATTATAATGTTATGGTGTTCAAGTAAGAGCTCTCTACAAAATAAAAGCAATTCCAAAAAATAGTCAACACCCTATTATCCAAAAAACCATTCTCTTAAACCGTTCTATCTGTTAAAAAACACATCAACAGGTTTTGAAGATATAAACTCACACACATATAAAAATTCGACTTTGTTTTATAATATAATATCGGGAGTCGCACACGAAGTGTTCCGTACTTCGTGTGCGACTCCAACTCATACTTGACCGGTTATTGCAACATATGATGTTTATATTCAGTCTATTAGACACACAACCCTCAGGGTACGCAGTAGTTTCACACTTGATTGGCTTCTTCGTTATTGTGAAAACAAAACTTGTAGACATAAATAAAATTATTTAACTTGGCTTCAATCTTCACAAAGATATCACAGAGCGAGTGTTTATACGCTCAAATTCCTTTAATATAAAAGAAACTGTTTCTTACAAAAATGTTATAAGATAAACAAGTAATATCACGGAATAGCAAAAACATCTGGAAGTGTCTTTCTTGAAATTGGGAACTATTTTTTATTAAAATCTTTCTTAATTCCGATATTCCAATTTTGAAAGTGTAAGAGACAATAGCAATTCTACGTGCACATCTAAACTTAACTAAACTAAAAAATGAAAACAACTATGGCGTACATTGATTAATTGGCGATTTTGTTGTGCACATTTTTATTAATTAAAATCGTTAGTCTATCTATGAATAATTATACAAATTTAAAAAAAAAATTTAATATTGCCGAATTGTGTTATTGGAACTATTAATTTTCATTTTTAGTTAAGTTAAGTTTATTTGTGGACGCAGAATTGGTACCATTTTTAATTAAATGACTTTACTCGTATTTCTACAATCTACTTTGAAAGTCTCTTTAGCTCCGATTCTATTGAAAACTGATAGCAAAGCTATAATTAAAGAAATCGATGATTTTCATGATCAATGATCTACTATATCTCACATAATTATTTGTTTACTGTGATTAGAAGAAGAGATGTCAACCAGAGGAATGCAATAGTCTGATATTATTAATACTTAATACATTCACAGTGCATAATAACTCGTCGGGGGTGATAAAAGAAGGTGTTACGGGCCTTCGCATGTTGATCATCGATAGCACTTCCATTACTTTCATTTCATGAAACTAACAATGAGCTCACTTCTGAATAATTCATTGCGTTTTATTCAAATATTTTTCATTTGGACGCGTTTCTTTATTATGTAAAGAAATTTTTTATTTTAACTAATAAATTGTTGAGATTTATCATGCTTAAGTGGTGAAAAGCTAAGCTAATTAAGCTTTGCATGATGAGAAGGACGTAAGTAGGAATCTATCATGTTTAAATATGTAAGTGGGGAACATTTAACGAACTTACAAGTACTTACTATTTGGTAAAGTATCGTTAAAATCTAACAAATTTTATAGCTCTTTAGTTTGTCTGTTTGTTTGAACGCACTAATCTCAGGAACTATTTGTACACGATTTGAAAAAATCTTTTAGTGTCGGATAGCACATTTATTGAGGAAGGCTATTTAACATCACGCTACGACTAATGGGAGCGAAGCCTAAATGAAAAATGTTTTAAAAACTAGCAAATGTATAAAGCAAGTGTTAGAGAATAGAAAATTTTGTGAATTGTGTCACCACCCCATTTCTTCGTAAATATGCTGAAAAGCCAGTTAAAGGGTATCACTTAGCTGGCTTGCGATAAGCTTTAGTTGTAGGATTCTGAGAACCCGCCACATGAAAACAATATATGTAATTCCTTAAAGTATTTGGAGATGATACATCAGTCAATATCCAGCAGTATTGAAAGAAAGAAAGAAAGAAAAATATATTTATTTACGGTCGAGGAGCAGACACGAAACAAAAAGACAAAATAATTTTAAACAAATACAAAATAAAAAAAAAATTAAAAAAAAGTTATAAATAGTCACTTAAAATAATGTCCACCTTAACCGCAATAGGTACATCCCTCAGCATAGTGTCGCGACGACTTGCTAGAATAGCTTATCGTCACAACGCTGATTTTCAGTGATGTCCTTTTTTAAGAGCCATGCTCTCAATTATTATAAATTACAGCACCACCAGCTTCTTAAATAAATAATAATGATTCTATCATTCTTAACAGCTGAATGTAAACCTTAAATTTAGACGAGCTTATGTGTTAATGCGTGTAACCAAACCATGTGCGATTTAAAAAAAACGGTTCAACGCCATCTATTGAGCGTTAGTAGTAAACTTCTGTTGGTTAAGGTCTGATTTCTAAATTTCACGCGTACGAAGTCGCGGGCAACAGCTAGTTATTTTTATCAGGAAATATTTTACTGTCTGTGAAATTTACATTTCATAGCACAGTCACTCGTACCTAACAGGCACCAATTTACTCGTCACAGTTTATGATATGTCTTTGCCGTAATAATGTTTTATGAGTGAAAATAATATTATTTAGCACACAATGATGTTTGATCAAAAAATATTAATATGTAATTTTTATTATGGTTTATGCGCTTTATATTAATACTAGCTGTCCCGGTAAACGTTGTTTTGCCATACTAAAAACAAAAAAAAAGGTTTGAAGAATAGATGTTGGCCGATTCTCAGACCTACTGAATATGCATGTAAAATTTCATAAAAATCGGTCAAGCCGTTTCTGAGGAGTATGGTAACTAACACTGTGACACGTGAATTTTATATATAAGACTAGCTGCTGCCTGCGACTTCCTACGCTTGAAATTTAGAAATCAATACTTAACAAACAGAAGTTTACTCTTCTGCTCAATAGATGGCGTTGTACGTTTTTTAAATCGCGCTATCGTTTCATTCCACACATTGACACTTAAGCTTGTCAAAATTATTATTGTGTTGTCATTCGGATTTCGCACTTATATATTAGTTAGGATTATCGTTACATTTTTAACGAACTTCAAATAAAGAAGGAGGAAAAGGCACACGAAGACGGTTGAATTTTTAAAAAAAAAACACTCAAACTAGCTTCATAAAGCTGTCGATAATACTTACTTCATATATTTGATTGATCCGTGAGGTCATTAAGTATACATGTACAATTTGTCTAAGTTTATTTGGTATTTCTTTTTTACTTACAAGAAGAAGAAGATAGGAAATATAAACATAAACATGCAAAGTCAGAAGCTAGGCGTCTGTTCCGAAAGTGAATCCTATGGAGAAGAACATACAAGAAACTCCATGGATGAAATAAATAAATAAAATAAATATTCATGGACATTTCACACAACGTCCTCTGGTCCCAAGCTAAGCATATTATATGTTTGTGTTCTCGGTACCAGATTACGGATAGAATACATATACTACTTATTTTTTTGTAAATACATACTTATAATACATAAAAACACCCAGACGCAGTACAAACATTTGTATGACAATTAGAAAATTCACACAAATGATTGTCCCGAGCGGGAATCGAACCCGCGACATATACCGTAACATGAACCACTAGACCACGAAGCCCGTCGAAGATTCCTTCTTTATTGCTTTTTTCCTCCTCTGATTTCGAAAATTGACTAGGTTAAGCCTAGTCAGAATTAAAATAAAAAAATATTAATGTAAATATTTGTAAAAATCTCATTGAATTTATTTATTATTTTTGTTTTATTACCGGATGTTTTTTTTTGTTATATACAAAACTGTTTCTCAGAAAATAGGCTACAGCACAGTGCTATACTAGTTACACTACGATTTTCTCCTGTTAAGGTCACTTTGAACATGTTTAATGTTAATTTTTTAATTTATGCGAAGATTTAAATGAAAACGTCTGGAGGTTACGTTCAGTGATATATATATGTTCGTAATAACTTCAAAAGAATAATGTGTTACGAAATAGAGACAAGATTTTATAAAATAACTAGCTGACCCGGCAAACGTTGTTTTTCCATACAAATGTCATGTTTGAAAAATAGATAGTAGCCGATTCTCAGACCTACTGAATACGCATATAAAATTTGGTAAAAACCGGTAAAGCCGTTTCGGAGGAGTATGGTAACTACCACTGTGACACGTGAATTTTATATATTAGAAGATAATCTATTTCACAAAGTAAAATATTAGCTGTTGCCCGCGACTTCCTACGCGTGGAATTTAGAGAAGCCTGTTTTTGCAACATTTTTCATTGCTGCTTCGCTCCTATTCGTCGCAGCGTGATGTTATATAGCCTATAGCCTCCGTCGATAAATGGACTATCCAACACAAAAAGAATTTTTAAAATCGAACTAATAGTTCCTAAGATTAGCGCGTTTAAACAAACTAACAAACAAACTCTTCAGCTTTTAATATTAGTAAGAATACATAAAATATCTATTACCCGCAACTTCGTAGGTACTCGTGGAATTTAGTAACAAAACGCCTTATTCCCATGGGTGTAGGCAGAGACTATAGAGCGCCGTCTGGCACGATCCAAACATACTTCCTTGGCTTCATCCACACTCATACATCTGGTCATACATGCCCGACGGTTGTAAGTGCTACCACAGGTGCTACGCACTTGCCCCTTTTGGAGTATCCCGGCGATGACATCGGAGTATATTTTCCGAGACCAAAAATCCTCCCGAAGTGGAGGAAATTTGATTTAATTTGGCGGTATTTTCTAATTGCGTAGATACTATTCAGAACAATCCGTCTAGCAAGTGGGTGTAAATCACCTTTGAAAGATGGATACGAACGAAGCTAAAAGCAAGTTGACAGACAGATAGAGGGAATCCCAAAATGGGTACACAGAGTTCTATAAATATGTAATGTTTCCATTATAATAAAACATATTATACAGTTCTTTATTTAGTTTATTGTAGTATATAGTTATGTTGCAATTATATTATTTCTTTACGTATAAACATTTACTTTTCTCTCTCTCCAGCCCATTTATGTCCCACTGTTGGTCACGGGCCTCCTCCACTTTACGAGGGATTATGATCTACTGTGCCGCGCCGACCAGGCGTGTTGGCACAGGTTTTATTTTCGAGTTTTCCGTCTCTCGCAGAGGGTGTTATCTGTGCGCAATATCCGTTAGCTGACTTTTACAGCACCCTTGGGAGGAGATGGGGTGGTGACACTTGTATTCTTAATCCGTCATCACACGGAGATTTTTTACGAACATTTATTTACGAATATAAAAATAATCATAAATATTCAAATTAAATGGTTCTGTCCATATGAATTAATGCATAATAAAGATAATTGTGTCATTATTGCAAACATTCCGACTAAAATAGTTTACTACGAAGCTACGAAAGATGTTTACGAAAGATAAGTTATGTTTTTGTTTGTGTATTTTGGTAAGAATAATATGAATCTAATAAATATATCGCCAATGTGATTGTAAGGATATCTAACCATATTTATTCCTCATAAATAACCAATGAATTAGGCAAATACGGTTATCTTCGTGTGGTGACGGATTAAGAATACAAGTGTCACCACCCCTACTCCTCCCCAGGGTGCTGTAAAAGTCAGCTTATGGATATTGCACACAGATAACACCCTGTATGAGAGACGGAAAACTCGAAAATAAACCCTGTGCCAACACGCCTGGTCAGCGCAGCACAGTAGACCATAATCCCTCCAAAGTGGAGGAAGTCCGTGCCCAACAGTGGGACGTAAATGGGCTGGAGAGGAGAGAGGTTATTCAAAATAACTTTTCAAAATAACGCTATCAGTATTTTGAAAAGTTACCTTTGTAAAAGCATGATCTCGTGTTGATCATAGTCTCGGGTATTTTCCAGTGAAAATTACTATTCACTATAACCACCTCGTAAACGAGCTGAAGCAGATAAGCAGATCAAATATCTGGACCTAGTCAGTAGGCTGGCTCTCCAAATGTAGAGAACACTACAGAAATCACCCCAATAATTTTACCTATGAATAGTTTGATCCCAAAGAGTCTCTTACAGCACCGGCTTGACGTTAGTCGTAGTTTGGTAATAGTATAATACTGTTTGTTTTATATCTTCTTTTGTGATGTGAACTATATACTCTTTTGCTAATGCCTTGCTCTTTGTTTCTTGCTGTTCTTTTAATGTTAAATAAATTGACTACCTAAGCACTATTCTGTTAAAATAATATATTAATGACTAGATAACTATAACTAACAAACTAATAAATAACATAATTGTATACCTACTAACATTGCTATGCCTGTAAAAGGCCTAAGTCTAAAGCACTTTATATTATATTGTACCACCATGTAACACACTTAGTATGAAATAAATATTTGAATTTGAATACTTCGATTTCTTTCCCATTAGGTTTCACCTTACCATTCGAGTATAGACAATTTTGCGGAGTGTCTGTCCTGTCTTTCTTTGCAGCAGTAGCCTATCCAACTTTCTATCTATTCCATTCAAAGAAAAGTTTAATGATTTAATTCCATATTCTAAAGTTATAATTATAAAAGCGAAATATGGATTATTCTGCGACACGTATATCGCTCGTGAAGATGAAATATAATTTATATGCTAAATCCCATTACAACATACTCTTAGGTATAATGTTATACTCGTAAGAACTTGAATTAATTCGTTTCAAAAGATACCTATATGCAATCCACGCTTAGAAAAATAAAGAAAAAGCTCAGTTCTTTGATTAGAAAATACCTTTAAGGTCGTCAATAATTATGTTTTTATTGTAATCATGCGAAAGTGAATATGGAGTGTTAACCACACAGATAATAAATAACGTATAAGAAAACTACGCGGATAATATGGCTTATATTATTCGCGTGGTTAACACTATTTCTCCCAAAGAGTTGCAAGAGCTAACTCAAGGTATATAACTAGTAAACATCTTCTGTGAGAGACGGAACACCTGAAACTAAACTCGCTGTTAACAGCTGGCTAGCGCCAAACATCAATTACCCTCTCAAAATGGAGTAGGTCTGTGCCCAACAGTTGGACGTCAATGGACTGGACAGGGAAAGGAAGGAAGGATACAAGGCAACAAAAATAAAAAGTATAAACAATATAAATAAATATTTATAAAATTAGTTCTACCTATAATTTATTCAGAAAAAGCAAATAAAACTGATAGGGATGAAAATTTCCCTATCAAAAATTTTGCGTAGTTAACTATTAATTTATGAGAGAATTCAGTTCAAAGAGAGAGTAATAAGTTATTTAATTTTATTTTCACTTATATTATTTCATGTTTTCCTTGTATACAAAATTAATGAAATGAAAAAATAATGACAAACACCTTTGTACAAATTTACACAATGATAATACTTTTTAAGGAATTTATTTGCGTTCCATTTTTAGGGTTCCGTACCCAAAGGGTAAAAACGGGACCCTATTACTGAGACTTCGCTGTCCGTCCGTCCGTCCGTCCGTCCGTCTGTCACCAGGCTGTATCTCAAGAACGGTGATAGCTAGAGAGTTGAAATTTTCACAGATGATGTATTTCTATTGCCGCTATAACAACAAATACTAAAAATAAAATAAAATCAATATTTAAGGGGGGCTCCCATACAACAAACATGATTTTTTTACCGTTTCTTGCTCGATACTAATAACGTTGCCTTATGTTGCATAGATAATGGTACGGAAACCTTCGTGCGCGAGTCCGACTCGCACTTGACCAATTTTTTATAGTTTATTTAATCGTTACTTTCGAGATGTTACTGCCACTTTTGAGTGTGTAAAATAGTATAAAACTTCATCATTTTAAATTAACCATAGTCACTTACAAATGCAGGAAAAACGCAAGTTATCTTTACTAAAGTCATAAACGCGAAAGTAACTATACCTGTGTGTCAGTCTTTCACGACAAAAGTAACCGAAAGTAACTAACTAGACACAGAGATAATCTAGATAAGAGCCCGAGAAAGGACATAGGCCATTTTAAATGCGAAATAAATAGATTAAGTTCACGTGTAGGAAGTATCTGCTTGTATCATAATAAACAAAACACTGTATTTATTACCAACGAATATTCAAAATATAGGGTTCACTCAATCTCGGAGTTATGGAAACAAGTTAAAATTTATATTTTATGTTTGTGCAATTTTAAACCCGTACGGTACAAGGTAAGGTAAGCAATCACGCTCAGAAATGCAATTTCTACTTCTCGAACTCGTTTGAATAAAATTTTATTTCACCACAGATATGCATATTTCACTGCCTGTGAACAAATTACACAGGAAATTGTAAGAATTCTTGAAGTATAAAATGAATATATTATTATGGTGGAATGTATAAAATGAAATTTGTAGAAGATGAGGATTTCTTAATTATTAGCATTGTAGTGCAATGTTCATATGAAATTCAAAAGTAAGTAAGTACACATTTTAATGGAGCGGCGTGTTGAAAAGGAGGCTTCATTTAGGATACATTTCTACCACTTGGAGAGTCCTTTTTATCGGCTACAAGAATTATACAATGTAAACTGTATAGGTTTTGATGTGCAAGTGATTCGTAAATAAGGAGGATTAATTTAGGATATATTACTGCTACTAAGAGAATCTCTTATTATATATGTCGGCGCAACCACAACAATTAGTCTAGAGAACCTAGAATAATTAAGTTAAACCATTTGATTGTTCCAATATTAATTTACAAACCACCAAGTTGATTACTTTAGGGTTTATTACGATGTAAAAATAACGTCATTGTAAATTCAATACTTAAGTATTGAATTCCTAAAAACTTACGAACACGTGCAGGTACGACCGAATGACATGCACGTGCGCCGGCACTATAAATACCGCCGCACGGTGGGCAATCGGGGCAGTTACACTCGAGCCGCCGTACAGTACGGACCTTTCTTGGGCGAATCTCTGCCCGACTAGTTGCTCACTCACAGTAGTGATAAAGAGTTTATTCCGGTCATAATCGCGAGTGTATAATTATGAAGTGTGTATTTGTGAGAAAGTGTAAAGTGACGATTGAGAGGTGACGTTTTGTGTGAACATCATCTTGGTGGTAGAGGCGCAGGTTATAGGGGATTTGGTTGGAGACCTGCTGTGAAACCTTTTATGTGTGAAAGTGAATGTCAGATTGATGTATGAACATCTTAAAGACAGTGTCTACAATTTGTAGACTGATTTTAAAACATAGCAATTCCATCCTCATCTATGTTACTCCAACATATATTATATTATTTTAATCAACCTTTCATAATGATATTCTTTTTACTTATTGTAATATTATAATTATTGTCCTTGTATTTGTTTTTTACTACTCTTTCTTATTATGTTTTCCATTGCCGCTAAATATACATAACACTTATGACTAGTTTATTATTTCTAATTGATCATCAACATACATCTAACTATATATCCCAATTCTATGCAACATATACGATACAGTATATCATTGATACATATAATATTAACAATATTTTTTATTTATTTATTTTGAAGTTTGTTGATTGGCGTCACAAGACGCACCATAGGACTTTGCAGAATATCATCGTTGTGGCATTCACTGTCACAACATTATGCTGAGCATTGTTCCTTTTATTTCTCACAGATGGGACACGTTAATTTCGTCACTTATTGAATGTTCTGTTGTATGTGTCGTTGCTAAAGAAATAAAAAAAAAAATTCTGTCTTTCTTAATGACAGTTACATAAATCCAACAAAATCAGAACATTCAGCAAAATACGACTGTTTTTGTTCACTTACACATCAAAACCAACAGGTTGTTACATTTTATGATTTATGTAACTGTCAATAAGAAAGAAAGATTTTTTTTTTATTTCTTCGGCAACGACACATACAACAGAACATTCAATAAGTGACGAAATTAACGTGTCCCACCTGTGAGAAATAAAAGGAACAATGCTCAGCATAATGTTGTGACAGTGAATGCCACAACGCTGATATTCTGCAAAGTCCTATGGTGTGTCTTGTGACGCCAATCAACAAACTTCAAAATAAATAAATGAAAAATATTGTTAATACTATATGTATCAATGATATACTGTATCGTGTATGTTGCATGATTTTGTAGACGTGAAGATATTATCCTTTTTTAATTTACTTTTACCGCGTACTTTAAAATGTTGTTCCGAAAACAGCCTGACATACAGACTCACAAGTAAGTTATAAATGCACGTAATTCTAAAAATATAGTAATATTTATATAAAACAAACATATAAAGATAGAGACAAGATATAAAGTCCGCGACAGCCTACTTCATCCATCATTCTATTATAAGTAATCCGTCATACCAGATTTAGGTCGTCATGACGCAAACATTTATTAACGCGTACCGAGATATAACGTTGGTAGTAGGTACCACTGTATAGAGTACTGCTTAAAATCTCCGTTTTCTTGTAAAAATGTTTTATGCGGATTGAGTAATACGTACGAAGTTTAAAATTAAGCTTAAATAGTTTTAAACTACTTTAAAAATTTATTAATTTTTACCCTTTAAAAATGATTGACTCAAAATTAACGAAAAAATTGAATATTATCTCTACGTGTCACCTTTATTCGTTTATTTTTAATGTGTCCTCAAAATTAGTCGTGTGTCCTCAATATTAGTTATTTATTCTTTGTTACTTACTACACAATTTTCTCTAACACTTGCGCGACTCATTTGTTTAAATAAAACACCATGGTGACTGCAGTTTCATAAAAAAGGTCGGGCCAAAATTTAAAACATATACACGCGTCTAAATCCGTTAAAGTAGTTTTATTTATTCAGCACACCATTATTAACTACTAGCTGTTGCCCGCGACTCCGTCCACTTGGAATTCAGAAAATTTTCTCCGTTTTTGCAACAACTACTGCTTCGCTTCTACTGGTCGGGACCAGAGGACGTTGTGTGAAATGTCCATGAATATTTATTAATTTATATAGATAGATTATTTTAAAAAACAGCCCATGATATTGTTGCGAAGTTTTAAAAATTTATAGAAGAAATGAAAAGATTCCTGCAGGGTCGACGAGGCGCGAGTAATGCCACTAGTGTTACCGACGTCTTAATGGCTACAGTAATCGCTTACCTTCAGGCAGGCCGTACACTTGTGTGACAACTTAGTCGTATTAAAAAAGAAAGATACGCTCACGAACATACAGAAATAACCATTGGTCAACAATTTTACATACAGTTCTTCTTCTAGTTATTTGAAATATTTGTTATGTCTATGTTTACGAGTAGGCAGATATCTGTTAGAATATTCATTACACGCGCGTTTTTGCCTTTTTATAAGCATAAGGAAAGTTCTTCATAAGGAAATTGTCACAAATCGGCGAGTTTTTGAGATCTTTTACCCGTGTGGTTACAGATTAAGAAAACAAAGTGTCACTACCCTATTTTCTCCATAGGGTACTATAAAAGCCAGCTAAAGTATATTGGTACCGATTGTACAAGCACAACTAAACTAAACTAAAGAATGAAAATTGATAGTGTCAATAGCACAGTTCGGCAATAACAGAACTTTTTGATTAGAAAATCTTTATAATATAAACTAACGTTTATAATTAATAAAAATGTGCACAACGAAATAGCCAATTAAACAAATAATACCATTTTACACAAATAACATCCTCTGTGAGAGATGGAAAACTCGAAAATAAACCCTGTGCCAACACGCCTGTTCAGCGCGGCACAGTAGACCATAATCCGTCCCTGGGCTAGAGTAAGGGAAATTGACAGATTTGTTTGCCCTAGGTGTATCTTAAGGTCTCAGTTTTGATTTAAATTCAGGCAAAATATTTTATATTAAAATTTAAAGGAGCCTGATATTTATAGTTCTTAAGTTAAAAAAATATTTTATAGTATAACAGTTCATTAGTTTTAGAATATTGGTCCGTTAATATTGCTTATGGATTATGCCTGGATTATGTAGAAAATGGATTATGTAGAAAATAAGCCCCCCCAATGTGGAAAAGGCGATCCCGTGTCCAACAGAGGGACCATAATGGGCTGGAAATAGGGAGAAGAGAGAGAAGCTCATTATATTAAGACAAGAGAAATAAAGACCATTACTTTTCTAAAAGTAAAGACAACGTAAACGATAAATATTAACAATTCCAGTTATCTTTGAATTTTGAACAAGACTGAATCTAAATTAATTTATACAGAACCTAAATCCTTTTTATCACAAAAGCTTATATGTAAGCCTAATTCAATTTTAAAAAACATATTTTCGTTAACTATTCAGTTTTATTTATTTTTATTTTCTATACTAACTTATTGTATTCATGACCGTATTGGTGACGGATTAAAATAAAAGTGTCACCACCCCTTTTTCTCCCGACGATGCTGAAATAACCAGCTAAGGGTTATTGTTAGCAGTTACCATCCTGTGTCAGAGACGGAAAACTCGTAAATAAACCCTGTGGCAACATACCTGGTCCGCGCGGCACAGCAGACCATAGTCCCTCCCAAAGCGGAGGAGGTCCAAGCCCAACAGTGGGACGTTATTTAACATTTAAAAGTAATTTCTTAGATTTTAAATCTTAGTTATAATTTGTTATTGTTATAATGTATTTAAAAAAAAAGACGTGTGGCACTCAGGGACTGCCGCGGTAAATTTATTGCATAGTATTTTTTATCAACTTATGCAATTATAATTATAAATAAATAAATAAATAAATATTCACAGACATTTCACACAACGTCCTCTGGTCCCAAGCTAAGCTTATTATGCTTGTGTTATGGGTACCAGAATACGGATAGAATACATAAACTACTTTTCTTTTGTAAATACATACTTAAAATACATAGAAACACCCAGACGCAGGACAAACATTTGTATGACATTTATAAACATCACACAAATGATTGTCCGAGGCGGGAATCGAACCCGCGACCTCGTGATCGGTAGTCCGCAATATAAACCACTACACCACGAAGCCCGTCAAATTATTTATTTATTTTAATTATGCAAGAATCTAAATACCATAAACTAAAATAAGATTAACATTGTCCATTGTTTAATGGTAATTATGATAAAATAGCTATTGTCAATCAAATGTCAGTAAAATAAAAACTAACGCCAAAACTGACATGAGTCACCAGCGCGAACAGCGAAACGGCGATGTGCAAGGTTTTTTACGCTATTTCCGTTACCTACGGAATTTAAATCTAGAATTTTGAGGATTTAGTCTCCACGCTCAAAGCCCGCGATAGAAACTATGCAATAGCTTAAAAATTAAAATAATGTTATCGATTTTATGTAGTCTGAGAAAAAATTTATGTCTAAATTTTATAGTAAAAACCTATCTTTATGGTCAATGTAAAATTAAAATGAAACGTCTTTAAACCGGGTAACAACTGATCGCTTGAATCGATTGAACCCGCTAATCTCAGAAACTACTGATTCAAATTGAAAAATTCTTTTTGTGTTTTGGAAGGCTATAAGCTATTATATAACAATCACGCTACGATCAATAGGAGCGAAGCAGTAGTTAAAATTGTTGCAAAAACGGGATTTTTTTTTCGAAATCCCACAGTTACGGAGTCGCTCGCTACAGGTAGTGTTTTATATTTCCGTGAACAATATCATAACTCGGCGTAATAAAATATAGCGATGCAGTTATTAAGTTTCCTTGCAAACAATAACTTTCTGATTTGTTTTATTCTCTCAGTATTCAATAACATGAAACATAATAGATACAAGAAATCTCTAAACTATATGCAACCCATTGATTTATTAGTATTCTTTTCTCAAAGGTGTATTATACGAAAAATATAAAGATAACATTTGAAAAAAGAGAAAAGAAAAACGTATCTGTACGTCGTATCTAAACTGGTATATTTAATATTACTATTTCAATATGGACCTATGTTTCGACCTGTATATCGATATAGAACTCTATCCCTCATACATATAGAATTCTCAATCACTCATGCACTAGACGAGCCTCGTGGTTGAGTGGTTCATGTAACTGACTGCCGATCACAAGGTCGCGGGTTCGATTCCCGCTCAGGATAATCATTTGTATGATATTTATAAATGTCATACAAATGTTTGTAATGCGCCTGGGTGTTTCTATGTATCATAAGCATGTATTTATGTATTCTATGCGTATTCTAGTTCCCATAACACAAGCAAAGCTTAGCTTGAGACCAGAGGACGTTTTGTAAAATGTCCAAATATATTTATTTATTTAAAAAAAATTTACAAAATTATACTTACGTACACGAGTACGCAAGTATAATTTTGTATTTTTTTTTCTGGTCTGTTCTTGTCTGGTCTGATATCATACGATACAACGAAGTAAGTAAGCTCTTAAAATACCATAACTTTTTATTACAGTTTTATTGTTTCAAACTCTAAAATAATTTTAATAGTTATAATATTATAACAATAACAACATAGGTAGGTCAGTTTTAATAACAAAACTAAAACTTTTTGTTTTCTTGAATTCTGAACCGATTGTCTATATTTTATAAAATCAACCAAAATAATAACCTCCTTGATTATAATTCATAATAATCTACAATAAGAAACTTAAACAAGCGTAGGTTGTATAATTATGTATACTATAATATTGTAAAGCTGAAGAGTTTGTTTGTTTGAACGCACTAATCTCAGGAACTCTCTCTCTCCAGTCCATTCACGGCACACTGTTGGGCACGGGCCTCCTCCACCTTGGGAGAGAGTATGGTCTACTGTGCCGCACTGACCAGGCGGGTCACAGAGGGTGTTATCTGTTTGTAATATCCCTTAGCTGACTTTTACAGCACCCTTGGGAGGAGGAGGAGATGGGGTGGTGACAGTTGTATTCTTAATCCGTCATCACACGGAGATATCTCAGGAACGACTTGGTTCAAATTGAAAAAAAAACGAACGACGAAGTTGCGGGGAACAGCTAACCATCTATATTTTCCACACTTTGTTAAATATTTTTATTAAATATTATTAAAATAATAACTACTACTAAAAATAGAATATCTAATATATAAAATTCACGTGTCACAGTGTTAGTTACCGTACTCCTCCGAAACGGCTTGACCGATTCTTCTCAAATTTTGCATACATATTCAGTAGATCTGAGAATCGGCCAACATCTATTTTCCGAACTTTTTTTTTAGTATCGCAAAACAACGTTTGCCGGGTCAGCTAGTTAAACTATATATTCTATTTTTAGTATCTACTTCCAATAATCACCACTCTTCATTATAACCAACAGCTTACCCTAGATCTGCCTATCGTTTTATACACAGTTCATTGCGTTTTACATTTACCAACTTACAAAAAATCTTAATACTTAAAGAGAAATGTATTCTTTAAGTATTATAATGATAGGTAACATCGATATAGTTGTAGTAAATGTATGTGTGGGAGTTTAATGCATAAGGAATGCTTTTCGGGAAGAAAAACACATTCTGACGTCATCTCACTTCATTTTCGTTTGCTGTTTTTTTTGTATTAAATATTTATGAATCAGCATCTACGTGATAGTAGATTAGGAATACAAGTATCACCACCCCATTTCCTGCCCAGAGTCAGTTTAGGAACAATATAAGTAGAAAACATTCTCTGTGAGACAGAAAATTCAAAATTAAGCCCTTGGTAGTACGCCTGGTAAGAGTTTCGTAGTGGACCAATGTATTTTATAAGCCGAGGAAGCCTGCGCCCAACAGTTGAACTTTGTTGGGTTAGGAAGAAGAGAATGAATCAATACAGTTATATTATTCAGTAATATTATTACATGGATTTAGTTTCGTATTCCTATCCAGACAAATTATTACTCTCAAAATTAACAGCTACACAAATTACAGTTTATTAAAATAATCTATTAAAATACACATTAAGTAGTGACTCGCGATGAATGAGTGTGAATGAAACCAAATATGTGGGTTTGGATCGTAGCAGATGGCGCTCTATAGTCTCTGCCTACCCCCATGGGAGAAAAGTGTAATGTTATGATGATGATAATGATAATATATGGACTTTCACTTGTTACTAAAGTAAATGTTCAAATTACTTTTATTTAAGACCGGCCAAAACTTTAACTCAACTTTCTTATTAGTTTGCCCAAAGTGACCTATTTCGTTTGAACTGGACGATATATAATAGAAGTTAGTTTTTGTTTTGTTAATTAAACAGTACCTATCAGTATGACAGAGATTTACTCGACATTTTTTTTTTGCAATTGTCAATGGTAATTTTTTGATTAAGTGTTGCGGATTCGTTGGCCTATGATTTACGCAAATTTACCAATTATATGTGTCTAAATCCGTAAAGTCTAAGTCAAAAATTTTCATTTTAAGTTGGTATGTTTTACAAGCTGCAGTGATATTCAGTAAGAAAAAGTGAAGTGAATTTTCGGTGAATTCATGATCACGTGACAGCGCTCCTCCAATAAAAATAGAGGAGCGCTGTCACGTGATCAAGATTCACCGAAAACTCCCTTCACTTTTTCTTACTGAATACCACTGCTGTTATGAAACATCGGAAACTAGGTGTCTGTTCCAAACGCGAATCCTATGGAGAAGAACAAACAAGAAACTCCATTGATATTTTTTCTGACTCTTCATTTTTTTACATCATTTTTCACTGATGCTTCGGTCCTATTGGTTTCAGCGTGATGTTATATAGGCTGTTCCATAAATGTGCTATCCAACACTGAACGATTTCTTAAATCCGACTACTAATTCCTGAGATTAGCACGTTCAAACGAACAAACAAACTCTTTAGCTTTATAATATAAGTAACTAGCTGTTGCCCGCGACTCCGTACGCGTGGAATTTAGGAAAGTTTCATGAAAATCCATCGAGTAGTCTTTACGTGAAAGAACAACAAACATTCTTACATTCATACAATCCAACATTAACCAAACATCAAAATATTAGAGTATGGATAGAAGACCGAGGAAACGTTCGCGTTGCTCGGCCAACAGTTTAAGTATTTTATTTTGCCGCGCGTAATTCTTTTTTCGTCATATCTCCTAAGATATTCATTTAAATTGCATGCTGTAAAAAGCAGTTATAATCTATATTAAACTTGTAAGCTAACTAAGGTATTTAATTTGATAAAAAAGATTACTATATACACATAAATAGCTTTTGAAAACACCCTATTGAATTTTATAATTTTTGCGACATTATTATGGGTACAGCGGGTTTCTCTTAAAATATAGACATATGCCCTCGCGGACTTTTTTGAGGAACTATAGGTAACAAAAAATTCCTCCATACATTAGTTTCTTGGACCTCACATAGATAAGGCAGCGTTTTCATTTATAGCTCGCACGCGTCCGAGTTTCTCGGCAAATTTGATCATATCTCATCCTCGTGAACTATTCTATCTATTAAAAAAAAACCGCATCAAGATCCGTTTCGTATTTTTGAAAATATAAGCTCACATAGGGACATACATACAAAAATTACGACTTTGTTTTATAAGAAGTAAAGATAAAGATAAAGAAGATACAATATTTCTTAGGCGAATATATAACAATTTACATATCAATTCTAAGTATATATTAAATTAAAATACAAACAACAAAAAGTAGAGATTTAATTAAATGAGCTGAGACACAATTCAATTATCTTTAACTTAAAATCTTCAACTCTTATAATTTTCTAGAATCGCTTCAATTAAACTTATCCAGTTGTTATTGTACTGACTTTGAAATGGACCTACAGCCGTTTATTTAAATTAAATTTTTGTTGTTCTCAACTTTATAGTATAAGTTAAGACCCAGGATTATTATTAGGTACCTACTTATATAAAACAGACCACGACACCAAATAAAATTTTGTAGCCCAGTTTTATCTGCCTACTTAATAGAACCTTAACTTACTTAATCTTAGAGTCGATAAACACATATAATTTCATAAATAATTGGTCAAGTGCGAGTCGGACTCGCGCACGAAGGGTTCCGTACCATTATCTATGCAACATAAGGCAACGTTATTAACGTTGTATGGGAGCCCTCCTTAAATATTTATTTTATTTTATTTTTAGTATTTGTTGTTATAGCGGCAATAGAAATACATCATCTGTGAAAATTTCAACTGTCTAGCTATCACCGTTCTTGAGATATAGCCTGGTGACAACGGACGGACGGACGGACGGACGGACAGCGAAGTCTCAGTAATAGGGTCCCGTTTTTACCCTTTGGGTACGGAACCCTAAAAACGGTATTAGATTTTTATGTGTAGGTCAACCTTTCAAAGCTGTGTATGGTAAAAGAGAATTATCTAGTTTTCTTGAAATATTTTATAACACAAAGAGCTTAAACAGAGATCTAAGGAACCTTCCTTCAAACATCTACAAGGAGCTTAAACACTGAATAAATCGCTCCTCAAACGGCTTTCTTTGCTATTGAAAATTTATTTTTGTTATTGATACTCATGTATTACAAAGATACTGCAGAGGTACAACCTACACATATAGCCTACTCTTCATTGAACCCCGTGACATAAAAAACAAATCTCATTATTCTGTGGCTAGTACAGAGTAATGATTAAACAATTCTGTGTTCTTTCTGAGGCTCTCGACAATCTCTGTACCAAATTTTACCGCATCAAGATCCGTTTCGTATTTTTGAAAATATAAGCTCACATAGGGACATACATACAAAAATTACGACTTTGTTTTATAAGAAGTAAAGATAAAGATAAAGAAGATACAATATTTCTTAGGCGAATATATAACAATTTACATATCAATTCTAAGTATATATTAAATTAAAATACAAACAACAAAAAGTAGAGATTTAATTAAATGAGCTGAGACACAATTCAATTATCTTTAACTTAAAATCTTCAACTCTTATAATTTTCTAGAATCGCTTCAATTAAACTTATCCAGTTGTTATTGTACTGACTTTGAAATGGACCTACAGCCGTTTATTTAAATTAAATTTTTGTTGTTCTCAACTTTATAGTATAAGTTAAGACCCAGGATTATTATTAGGTACCTACTTATATAAAACAGACCACGACACCAAATAAAATTTTGTAGCCCAGTTTTATCTGCCTACTTAATAGAACCTTAACTTACTTAATCTTAGAGTCGATAAACACATATAATTTCATAAATAATTGGTCAAGTGCGAGTCGGACTCGCGCACGAAGGGTTCCGTACCATTATCTATGCAACATAAGGCAACGTTATTAACGTTGTATGGGAGCCCTCCTTAAATATTTATTTTATTTTATTTTTAGTATTTGTTGTTATAGCGGCAATAGAAATACATCATCTGTGAAAATTTCAACTGTCTAGCTATCACCGTTCTTGAGATATAGCCTGGTGACAACGGACGGACGGACGGACGGACGGACAGCGAAGTCTCAGTAATAGGGTCCCGTTTTTACCCTTTGGGTACGGAACCCTAAAAACGGTATTAGATTTTTATGTGTAGGTCAACCTTTCAAAGCTGTGTATGGTAAAAGAGAATTATCTAGTTTTCTTGAAATATTTTATAACACAAAGAGCTTAAACAGAGATCTAAGGAACCTTCCTTCAAACATCTACAAGGAGCTTAAACACTGAATAAATCGCTCCTCAAACGGCTTTCTTTGCTATTGAAAATTTATTTTTGTTATTGATACTCATGTATTACAAAGATACTGCAGAGGTACAACCTACACATATAGCCTACTCTTCATTGAACCCCGTGACATAAAAAACAAATCTCATTATTCTGTGGCTAGTACAGAGTAATGATTAAACAATTCTGTGTTCTTTCTGAGGCTCTCGACAATCTCTGTACCAAATTTTATTTCAATCACTTTAGTAGCTTTGACGTGAAAGAGCGACAGGCAAAGTTACTTTTGAGTTAGTAATTTAGTAAGTGTATGTTAACTATACCATAAAGCAACATTTTTATGTACTAGAAATCCGTTTCCAGTATCGCACGGACCTTGATACATATTTTTCAAAATTTTGCTACGTTGGATTACTTTGTTTTTTAGGGTTTATATGTACCCAAAGGGTAAAAACGGGACCCTATTACTGAGACTTCGCTGTCCGTCCGTCCGTCCGTCCGTCCGTCCGTCCGTCCGTCCGTCTGTCACCAGGCTGTATCTCAAGAACGGTGATAGCTAGACAGTTGAAATTTTCACAGATGATGTATTTCTATTGCCGCTATAACAACAAATATTAAAAATAAAATAAAATAAATATTTAAGGGGGGCTCCCATACAACAAACATGATTTTTTTTACCGTTTCTTGCTCGATACTAATAACGTTGCCTTATGTTGCATAGATAATGGTACGGAACCCTTCGTGCGCGAGTCCGACTCGCACTTGACCAATTTTTTTATTTCATCGTGGGTCTCTACATTTCTAATAATGAGATATAGCCTATGTTCGTCAAGAACAGTGTAGCTGTATGACAGTAAACTAATCAAGGTCCAGTAATTTCAGAGCTGATTAGTTTCAAAGAAGCAACCACATGTTTCATTTTTATAACATTAGCATATATTAAATTAAAATTCTGTCTGACGTATTAAGAATACAAGTGTCACCACCCCATCTCCTCCCAAGGGTGCTGTAAAAGTCAGCTAAGGGACATTGCACACAGATAACATCTTCTGTGAGAGACGGAAAACTCGAAAATAAACCCTGTGCCAACACGCCTGGTAATCGCGGCACAGTAGACCATTATTCCTCCCATTGTGGAGAAGGCCCGTGCCCAACAGTGGGACGTAAATGGGCTGGAGAAGAGAAGAAATAAAAGAAATTAAAATTAAAAATTATTTATTTGTCTCTTAATAAAATCTTACAACAAAAAAGACTTCCCTGGCCCCCATTCTAGTAAAGACTGTATTGCAGGAGCCAAAGCCAAAAACCTGCATACAAATATAGATAAAGATATTTTTATTTGTATAATAATTAAGACTGTGATTGGCTTCCTATTATATCTGATATGGCTAAATATACTTCCTAAAACTAACTGTAACCTAACCTCGCCTAACTAAAATCACAACACAGAGTTTCTCCAGTTCTCAGGTTATTCGAGACCAGCTTCGCTTTAGATACAGAATGAAATGTTAAAAAGAACTGATATTTGTTCACAATTTTTATTCTGTTTAATGTCCCAAGTATTAATAACGTAAAATATAAGTCATAATCCTTCCCAAAGTGGAGAAGCCCCGTGCCTATTATTGGGACGTTAAGAGGGCACGATACCAAATTATGCTCCATACAAAAATATGGGTATCGCACTTCCCTATTTTCTTTAAGAAAGTTAAACTGATTTTAATTGTTTCTCCGCTATATTATAGATGAAGATTATATCTATGCTTCTGTCACTTTCTTTTTTCAATACGCCATAATAACTAAAAGAAATATGACCATCCGAAAATCCCATTTTTTTCGGTTTTGTTTAGGTAAAGTTGCAGCCGTCTATCACACATATTTGGTAACGTTTTACCAAAAAAGAAAGTGATACAAGCATAGATTATACTCTTCATCTATAATATAGCGTAAAAACAATTAAAATCGGTTTAACTTTCTTAAAGAAAATAGGGAAGTGCGATACCCATATTTTTGTATGGAGCATAATTTGGTATCGTGCCTAAAAAAGGGCAGTACGAAACGTCTTTTTCTCAAAGAATTTGTGGGTAAAATCTGCTTCAGCTATATTTGTCACTTTCAGCACCGTGCTCGGGAATAGGGATAGCAATACCTAAGGCAAACACCTAAATTAGGAGTACAGTACTCTCATAATGATCTGAAGAGAGAGAGAGAGAAGTATTATCTACTATATAAAAATAAGTTGGGTTTTCCTTCCTGACGCTATAACTCCAGAACGCACGGACCGATTTCCACGGTTTTGCATTCGTTGGAAAGGTTAAGTTATTACAGGGTTTACCCACATTCGATTTTAATTTTACATTGACCATAAAGATAGACTTTTACTATAAACTATATCATTACATTGTGCTCAGACTACATAAAATCAATAACATTATTTTAGTTTCTAAAATACATTAACAAATTGTAACAATATAAAGAAACTTTCGTGGGTAAACCCTGTAATAACTGATCGTAGAAGACACATTACAGCTCAGTCTCACCCGTGACCATGGTGACTGCAAAGTCTCCGAAACGTCGGGCCAAAATTTAAAACAAATATACGCGTCTAAATCCGTTAAAAGTAGTTTTATTTAAACAGATGAGTCGCGCAAGTGTTAGAAAATATTAGATCGGAGATTCTTCAAAGTTAGTAGTTTTTTTTCCTCTGCTTGTTTATTTTAAAGAATTTAATTCCTAAACTAATAAGTCAATTAAATGATATTTTTTATATAAAACCTAGTTTTTTTTTCAATAGTACTAGGTGTATTGATACCATAGAGGTGCTATCGAAATTGATTAAGAAAAAAGTTAAGTTTTGAGGAAGTTGAAAGCAATTTGCTTCTCTATAAAACTTACATAAAATTTTTATATCAAAATCTTTGTCAGCCAATATACATCAAACACTAATTCTCTATCCCTGTTAGGTACGGGCCTTTCTCACTTTAAGAGGGATTATAGTATACCTACTGGGACTGTACTGATCAGGGGTGTTTGCACAGGGTTCTCAGGATCTCTCACAGAAGAAGGAAAATACAAATACAAGTGTCACCACGCCGGTGACACTTGTATTCTTAATCCGTCACAACACGGACACAATTTATTTATAAGAAATAAATATTTCCGTCGTAGTACCTACCATGTATTCATTTCCAAATCTTTTCATTTTCTCTTTTGATCTGTTCAATATTTCTTCGTAACAAAGTTATGAGGAAAACGATTGTGTATATTTGAGCCTTACCTAATTTTAACGATGCCTTCATGGTAACTGGAGCTAACAGTTATTAGGAGTCATCAATAAATTACATTGTAAATACGGGGGTGACAACCAATTGCGATCCAAGTCTCATATTGAAAGCTTGAATTTAAAACGTGTCATTTTAAATTTTTTTTTACTAGCAACACTATTGCTGTCTATACAAAGGATAGGCTATGTAGATACACATGCATATAATAGCATATGTTGATACATACATACAGATACATATGTATACATACAGATACATATGTATTAAGATAACATATGTAGAACACAGATGTACCACATGTAGTGTCTATGGCTACATCACTCAGCCGGCTTGAAGCCACTTACATATCTATGTGTGCGTGAAAATTTATCTATAATTATGTATCTATGGTACAGGCTATACGTCATATGAAACGTCATTATTCTGTGTGACCACACTGACCACTCGCCACTCGCGTGATGACGCTAAGCCGGCGCGAGCCATACATCGATCGCCGCGCGCGCTTAGACGCTAAGTTAAATTACAAATATTGTTTGCTTTAAATTCGCTTTTCATACTGTCATACTAGCATTTCTTTCATACTGTACTTTCTTCTCATTAAATAGTCTTTCATCAAACTAAATAATAATTCTTCATTCATTCGTAACTATCACTCATTTCTATCACCTGCGCTATCATCTATCATTCGCTTGTGTTGTTTATCATTGCTACTGGGCCTATCTGCAAGCCTGGAGCCTGTTTACACCTGGTAACGTTCGTAGGTATCATATGGGGAATTATAACACCAGAACACGCCTACCATGCTGGTAAAACCCCATAATTCTATGAAGTGGAATTTAGCCTGGCTAAAGTTACTTGTCCTCAATTATAAACTTCAACCCACTATCTGCTATATCGGTGGCAGGTAACTTCGGTGAGAGACGGAAATCTCAAAACCTTACTCCAATACGTCTGGTTAGCGAAGTAGATAAAATTCCGTAAGGTTTTGTAAAAGTTCGTTTTTCGGTTTTAATACCGTAGACAGACCACGAAATACTTTGTTTTATTAGATAACTAGCTGTGCCCCGCGGTGTCAACCGCGGTAAAAAGGATAAAAAATCTATTCGTTTTTGATTATCCCACGGGAACTTTGCATTCTTTCGGAATAAAAAGTAGCCTATATGTTATTCTGATGTATACGCTACATCAAGTTTCATTAAAATCCATTCAGTAGTTTTTGCGTGAAAGAGTAACAAACAAACATTACATTTATATTATTAGTAGAACACAGTTACATAACTTGATCATTAACTAAAAAGTTTTAAATTCAACTTAATAAGGCATTATTTATGGATGTACCTTTAACAATATAATACAGACAAAAATAAATATAGAATCTGAATGACGACAATGTACAAACTATATTTTTTCCTAATATTAAAAAGATATAATTTTATTAACAAGTCATTGAATTTATCGGACCATGAAAAAGGGATATGAATTTTTTTTGTAACTATCTAGTAAGTAGGGTAAGCTTCGATGAATTTGTAGCCCCAAAAAAAAACAAACAATATCTTGTAAAGGAAATTCTAGAAAATAATCACAATAGAACTGATAGCGGCCTCGAATGTCATAACGTTGTTAGTTTATGATCCAGTTTAACATTAACCTACACCTATCTGATGACCAAATAAAATATACCTATTCAATTTTTGTCTAACCTATCATAACAATGTGTTTGTTTATTCTAATTGATAGAAAAATATCTTTTGATACTGTAAGGAGTGGCATTAATATGCTGTTAAAATGTTGGAAGACACAAAAGACACATGGACACATAATAATAATAATACTTATCACCTCTCTGGGCCAGTCGTTACCTTACCATGAGACTAACGCAAAACCTGGAGGCAGATTATAGGCTTTCGAAAATCTTGTGGTATAAACAAAAAATGTGTCACAGGACCTAGGGAAAGCCAACAGACCGCAGGGCAGCTTGTGGCGAGCTGAATGTGAGTGGCGACACTGCGGTCCCGAATGCCCCTGAGAGTCGGTCGTGGCCTCGCCTTCGGCTTGCCTTTGTTGGCTGGCCGAACTGGAAACCGAGAGTGCCTGGACTCTCGCCTCTGTCTTGCCTTCACCAGCCGGACAGAGTGGGGTCTCCAGAGCTATATGCTCGGGGGTGGAAGTGTCAATTTCAAGGGCGTAATTACGGGGAAACCCGCTCCGGGTCTCGGCCCGCGATGGTGAAACCGGTGCCGCACCGCTCTACACCCCAAGCCGCTCACACCGGTGTTGCTCCCTGCTGCCTTGTCTGGCGGCTGTTTGGGGGGCCCATCTAGTGAGTCGGCGAGTCACTGTCTGCCACGGTTCAAGAACTATTGGTATTGAAGGCAGGTGACCGTGTTATTATTTGCAATAGTTTTATATATAACCAGTCCATCAAACACACAACACAATAAACCAGTTCGTTTCTTTACATTATTTTGCAATAGATCTACAGCTACCATTGGCACTTCATGACTCCACTTCTATAGTACAGGTGTGGAGTGTCGGCGGTAGGTGTCCTACCACATTTATTTATTCATTAAATTTCTCAAAGGGCCTCTGCATGTTGGTCCCACGTCCCCATGTAAGCCTTATAATTGACCGGATATTTCTTAAAAAAAAAATAGGAATAACCCGTGAACTAAAACAGAGATACAAATAATACTTATATGTCATAATACTAATCTTGAAAAGAAATTGCGAACATGGATCAAGATAGGTGAAGATCAATGTAAGACCGGCTCTTAGCCCATACAAAACTACATACTATTGTACTCTGTTTGATTGTTTAGTGTATCATAAATATTTTATGGCTATTGGCAATAAACTGTTTATTTTCACGTGAACAATCTAGCGAGAAGTTTGAAGTTGTTTACCGATCTTAAAGAGAATATTATACTATAGTATATTTACTTTAAACATAAGTCGCCACTTGCCAGTAAAGGGCACTATAAACGGCATATTAATATTATATTAATATAGCGAAATCCGTCATCTCCGTGTGGTGACGGATTAAGAATACAAGTGTCACCACCCCATCTCCTCCCAAGGGTGCTGTAAAAGTCAGCTAAGGGATATTGCACACAGATAACATCCTCTGTGAGAGACGGAAAAGTCGGAAATAAACCCTGTGCCAACACGCCTGGTTAGCGCGGCACAGTAAACCATAATCCCTCCAAAGTGGAGGAGGCCCGTGCCCAACAGTGGGACGTAAATAGGCTGGAGAGAGAGAGAGAGAATAAAGCAAAAAAGAGAGAGAAGTATATAGAAAAAAGACGAGACGAGAAAGAGACAGTATCTCTGTCTCTTACTCGCCTACCCTTTTTTCTGTATACATCTGTCTCTTTCTATCTATATTGATGTATATTAGTATGCCGTTCGTGACGATCTTTACCCAAAAATTCAACCATAATTCTATGTCCATCTTTAACCTAGACTATACTACATTTGGGTATAGAAATACTGAACCTCGCTCGTTTACTACGTGGTGCTGACCAGGCGTTATGACTTATTTTACTTCCATGCGGAGGGATACACTCATCACGTTTTCCTTGCCCCTCGCAAACTTTAGCTACATGTAGTTTTATAAAACACTAGGTTGCGACTTCTTGCGCGTGGAATTTTGAAACTTTTCCCCGTTTTTGCAACATTTTTAACTAATGCCTCGCTTCCTTCTGTCGCAGTGTGATGTTATATAGCCTATAGCTGCCCCGGCAAACGTTGTTTTGCCATACAATTCTGTATAAAATAAAATTTCATCAAAATCGGTCCAGCCAATTTGTAGCCTATGTGTTATTCTGATGTATAAGCTATATTGTGGTAAAGTTTCATTCAAATCCATTCAGTAGTTTTTACGTGAAAGAGTAACAAACATCCATACATACAAACTTTCGCCTTTATAATATTAGTAGGATAGCCTTCCTCGATAAATGAATTATCCAACAAAAAAGAATTTTTCACATCGAACTGGTATTTCCTGAAATTTGCGCGTTCAAACATACACAAAATTAATGAGATTCATTATTGACAAAAGTTAGTCATAAGATATTTGTTTGACAGTATGATTACGTGTATATGTACCTACCTATGATTTAAAAAAAATGCATTACTTTAGTATTAAATGTTTGTAAAGGCGTTTAGTCTGTAAAATCGTATACCTTTATGTATAAATGTTTATTTTTATTGTAACGTTTATGTACTTTTATGAGAATAATGAACTTTCAAAATCAATCAAAATCGTTCAAACAAACAAAAAAATAAACTCTTCAGCTTTATACTAATAAATAGATCATAATATGTTAAATATCCTTACAGTTTCTTTTATAGAGGTTTTCATTAGTTAAAGTCAAACATTATAATTTGTTCATGAAACCAGTTTGAAACTAACTATAGTAACTTTAAAGCTAAATGAATGGTTGCTAATTAAGTCTACATCACGGAATTTCATCGTAAATTTTGCAAACATTATGGAAGGCTTTATTATTCCAGGAAATGTGAGAAAGTGATTGATGTGTGTATAAAAGTACTGTATGAAATGCAGAGGTGTATTTTGAAAATTGGCGCCCCGGGCCATTTGATTTGACGCCCCGGGCCAATTTACTTAGCCGCTGTATAAATTAATAGAGATAGAGCTAAATTTTAAACGTGAAGGCTTTCGCCGCCCTTCTCAGGCTGGCCGCCCCGGGTCATGGCCCCTATGGCCCTAGGGTAAATACGCCTCTGATGAAATGTACTTACACATATCAAATAAACGGCGCTTACGGCGGGTTTTGTGGTTAAGTTAAGTAGTTCATGTAACGGACTGCCATGCCGTTCACGAGATCGCGGGTTCAATTCTCGCACGAAATAGTCATTTCTATGATATTCATAAATATCATATTTGTACTGCGTCTGGATGTTTCTATGTATTATAAGTATATTTTTACAAAAGAAAATTAGTTTATGTAGTATATCCGTATTCTGGTACCCATAAGACAAGCATAAATATAAGCTTGGCTTGGGACTAGCAGAGGTTGTGTGAAATGTCCATGAATACAAAAAAAAATATATTGAAAGAGATGTTTATTTACTAAAGAAATAATGCCGATATCAAATAATAGAATAAAGACAGGAGAATCATGGTGAACAGATATAACAATAAGAATAATAAATATTCATGGACATTTCACACAACGTCCTCTGGTCACAAGCTAAGCTTAAATGCTTGTGTTATGGTTACCAGAATACGGATAGAATACATATACTACTATTCTTTTGTAAATACATACTTAAAATACATAGAAATAAAAAACAACAAAAATAAATAACAAATGAGCTCAAATGCAAAGGCCTAAAGCGGCGCAAATATAGTAATCTTTCTGCGGATTACTTGTTTGAGCCGTTTGGGGTCGAGACGCTTGGATCGTGGGGCCCGAGTGCGCAGTCTCTTTATAAAGATCTTTTTAAGAGACTAGTCGACGTTTCACGTGACCAAAAGGCTGGCATGTATTTAGCAATTCATATAAGCATTGCTATACAACGTGGCAATGCGGCCAGTCTTTTGGGCACGATACCCAATGATTGCGATGCGGACGAATTTTTTGATACCTAATTTTAGGCTCCTCCTTTTTTTTGTTTTATATTAAGTACCTATGTAATTATGCAAATAAACCTACAGTCAATAACAAATAAATAAAAAACAAGTAAATACATATAACCTTCTGTAAATTTTTTACTCTCTAGCTGACACAAGAGCTTTGTGCCAGACGGAAAGACTGCTAAGTCGCTTTAATAGAGATCCGTTTTACCGTTTTGTGCGGATTCCTAAATACTATATTGATTGACTTAAGTACATAATAAGGACAAAAGTATATTTTATATAAGAAAATATGACGCATTTTCTTTCAAATCTTCGACTTCCTTAGACCCTGAAACGTCAAGAAATGTATTAAACTCGAACGTTTAAAAATAAAATTGGTCAAGTGCGAGTCGGACTCGCGCACGAAGGGTTCCGTACCATTATCTATGCAACATAAGGCGTTATTAGTATCGAGCAAGAAACGGTAAAAAAATCGTGTTCTTTGTATGGGAGCCCCCCTTAAATATTTATTTTATTTTATTTTTAGTATTTGTTGTTATAGCGGCAATAGAAATACATCATCTGTGAAAATTTCAACTCTCTAGCTATCACCGTTCTTGAGATACAGCCTGGTGACAGACGGACGGACGGACGGACGGACGGACAGCGAAGTCTCAGTAATAGGGTCCCGTTTTTACCCTTTGGGTACGGAACCCTAAAAATGATTAATTTCCACACAAAGTTTTTATTAAATTACAATGAGGAAAACAAAAGTTCGTAATGGAATTTTTGAGTATGATTTCTTACAATAAAACTTATTTCAAGTGGTGAGGATTACAAAAAAAATACTGGCTACTACTAAACGAAAAGTGGTAATGACATTACCACTTTTCGTTAAGTAATGAATAATTTCCATACAATGATTATAAATAAATAAAAATTAGAAAAATCACACAAATGATTGTCTCGTGCGGGAATCGAACCCGCGACCTCTTGATCGGCAGTCCGTTACATGAACCACTCAACCTCGAGGCTCGTCATTTTTATTGTGTCTTTTCGGAGTTATGTCCACCTGAGTGTTTTTTATGGAGTCGGCTTCTACCACCACTCCTTCAGCTGCTTTTTTGCGTTGAAACGTCTGGTTTTCAGTAGGTTTCATTACACAAAAATCTGTTCTCTGGCGGTGCCAAATTGTTCTAGCCTTGATGGAATCATCCGTTAGCTATTTTCAGACATGTATGGGCATATCTCTCGCCCTAAAAGCACCACATCCTGCCACTCTGTGTCATTCACATACAATGCATGCCTTTCTCCGTTCACTGTTGGATATAGGCCTGCCCCATAGAATGCCACAACGGGCGATTTTGTGCCTTTGCATCCATTGGCATAATGATATCGTCGCTCCACCTTGTTGGGCTTTGACTTTTGGGCCGAAATTGAATGTTATTTTCATAAATGTTTTTAAATGTTGAATTTCAAACTTATTTTAGGCACTTGATTAGATAGCAATTATCTAATCAAGTGCCTAAAATAAGTTTCTATCTCCTAATACAATAAATTTGCGCCATTTAAATTAATTATTTTATTCCTTAGAAAGTTTAAATGTAAATAAAAACTTATGGTCTTATTCACAATGACTTATCGGAGGTTTAAAAGTTCGCTAAAATTGTCAAAAATTGTTATTCGTAATAGTCTTTTTACGATAAAATGTTTATTATCTCTCCAAAAAGGTTATTGTTTAAACCTCCGATAAGTCATTATAAATAAGACCATTAATTAAGAAACTTTAAATAGTTGTTGAGTCTGTGTGAAACAGTGAACGCACTGTAATTAATTATAGCAATCGTTTACCGTCACGGAAAACTACGGAAGTGTACCTACAGCAGTTTGCTTCGTATTTAGTTACGAGAGGAATTGCGCAATAAAGTGAAATCATTTATACTTTGTGAACTTGATTTATGAAGAGCGCACGTGCATATAATTTTGTTCAAAATATGTTTTTCACAGTAAATTCTGGGGCTTTTTTAATAATTTTATCATCGTATGTATTCCGTATTGTGTAATATTGACTGCACAGTTTTTAACACGCCTTTATTAGCTCGCTACGTATCTATCAATGTGTAGTAGTCGGATTGATCTGAAATAGGAAACAGAAAACACACATTAGAATCCGATAACAACGCAATAGTTTTAAAAATTATAAAGGATTTACAAGAGAGTTAGTTTTTTAACTAACTGCTAACTAACTATGGTAAGGTAAACGACGACTAAGTGAAACTAATAAATAAATAAATATTCATGGACATTTCACACAACATCTTCTGGTCCCAAAGTAAACTACATTTCTATGCTTGTGTTATGGGTACCAGAATACGGATAGACTACATATACTACTTTTCTTTTGTAAATACATACTTATAATACATAGAAACACCCATACGCAGTACAAACATTTGTATTGTATGACAATTATAAATATCACACAAATGATTGTCCCGAGCGGGAATCAAACCCGTGACCTCGTGAACGGCAGTCCGTTGCCTGAACCACTAGACCACGAGACCCGTCTACTAATATAACAATCTAAGACTAATCAATCGTCGTGTCTGATCAGAGGAGGCATATGCCAGATTTTGCAGCATTAATTGGCTGATTTGCTTTATTATGGGGGGCGGTAACAAAAACAGAAAACATGGGGTTATAATGGTTTTTAAGTCAAAGTTGGTTAAAATTTTTAACCGACTTCAAAAAAGGAGGAGGTTCTCAATTCATCTGTATGTTTTTTTATGTTTGTTACCTCATAACTTTTAATTGGGCGAAGCGATTTTAATTATTCTTTTTTTATTTGAAAGCTGGTGGTTCCCGTATGGCCCCATTGGCACCAGATCAGGATCTGACGGTTATCTCCTGAGAAATCGAGGAAAACCCTCAAACTACAAAGCCACATCAATTATGAAGCAGGTGGAAAAAAAGAAGGTGTCAAAAATAACATAAATTCTCAAAGTAACCCTTATTCTAGATGAATAATGTGTGTACCTATATCTATATTTAGCCATTATTAACTGACATTCGAGTAAGTTAAATGAATGCTTTTTACTCAAAATCAACAACAAAGCAATTACGGCTTTTCGCGAAGCCTCAAGCGAAATTTGAACGTATGTAACACACAATGTAAATAACAATTTCGTATGTCATTGTGATTTATACACCTACATTATTTAATTTAACATATTTAAATTTAAATTAAGTATATTTCACATGTCTTTATTATCACATACATTGTTACAAAACATTCTGGAAAGAGCTGTAACCCAAGACTCCATACGCGAGAAATTTATAAAAGAAATCCCTATTTTTGTGATATTTTTCACTACTGCTTTTCTCCTATTAGTCGCAGCGTGATTTTATATAGCCTATAGCCTTCCTCGATAAATGAACTCTTCAACACAAAAAAAAAAACAATTCAATTCGAACCAGTAGTTCCTGAGATTAACGAGTTCAAACAAACAAACAAATTCTTCAGCTTTATAATATTACTAGCTGTTGCCCGCGATTTCGTACGCGTAGAATTTAGAAATTTCCCCGTTTTTCAACATTTTTCACTACTGCCTTGCTCCTATTGGTCGTAGCATGATGTTATATAGCCTATAGCCTTCCTCATTAAATGTACTACTACTATATACTATACTTTTAAAAATAGATGCTGTCTGATTCTCAGACCTAACCTAACCTAACCTAACCTACACGGCTTCTCACGGCCGTGCGCCCAGTATTGCGTCAGTGGGTCGAGGCGCCGCACAGGGTGCCGACCTACCATCTGACCCAGCTCCTCACAGGTCACGGCTGTTTTGCCAAGTACCTGTGGGAGCTGGTGGGAGTAGAGTCGGCGCCCGACTGCAAGAGCTGTGCGTCCGGAGCCGTGGACACGGCCGAGCATACGCTGGCCGTGTGCACGGCCTGGTCCGCTCAGCGCGTCAGGCTCACTGACGCAATAGGCGTAAACTTGTCGCTGCCGGCCGTCATCGCCTCGATGGCCGGCAGCAGAGAGTGTTGGGCCGCCGTCGCCTCGTTTGCATCCGAGGTGATGGCGGCGAAGAGAGAAGCCCTGCGGGAGCGTGAGCGCTCGTGCGCAACACTGCCCCCCCGCAGGGCCGCGGGTAGGGGTCGTCGGCGCACAATTGCCGGCGGCCCTGGCCCGCGTGGCCTTACGCGGCAGGCCAGGGGGCCTGTCGCTAGGGTGGCGGACGACCTCTCGCCCCGTATTCGGGCGAGGGGTGACGGTCCGACGGGGGTGGGCACGCCGCTCACCCCTGTCACAGTGAGCCCCCACCGTTAGGGGGCCACCCCGTGTCGGGTCGCGGTAATACCTGAGTAACTACCGAGGCCCGGCAACGGGTGAGGAGAACACCGTAGGTTTAGTTGGTAGGCTGGGTCGAGATTTCTCCCCGGGAGTCCAACACGACGTCCGAAGGCTGCCCCTGCGGCCGGAGGGTAAGTGCGTAAAAAGCATTCCGAAGTTAAAAAAAAAAAAAAAAAAAACCTAACCTACACAATTTTTCACGAAAATCGGTGGAGCCATTTCGGGGGAGTATTTAATTACAAACACCGTGACAGGGGAAATTTATAAATAAGAAATCCATGAAATTATTTACGATACAGAAATAAGAGCTGGGAGAGGACGCCCGAGAAAAATATACTCCGATGTCATCGCTGGTAAACTCCAAAAGGGGCAAATGCTTAGCACTTACAACCGTCGGGCGGGCATGTATGACCAGATGTATGAGTATGGATGAAGCCATGGAAGTATGTTTGGTTCGTAGCAGGTGGCGCTCTGTAGTCTCTGCCTACCCCCATAGGAAAAAGACGTGATGTTATGACGATGATGATGATAAATACAAGCAAACCTTTTCGATTGTGTTTTTGTCTATCTAGGTATTTTTTAGTTCTAGATTTATTTATTTATCCATTATGCGAGTTATACGAAGTAGACATCCACTTAGCAAGGATTTATTTATCCATCAATCTTTTTCGTATATTTGAGTAATTGTTAGTAGAAAAAATATTGAAGTTTTTTCCTGTATAAATCTAGACTTTCAATAGATATTATAAAGGTTGTGATCATTGAATATAACCTATACAATGATACAGGCCACTTAAGATTTATTTTTAAAAAAGGAATAAAAAATTTAAAATTTGAAAATGAAAAGAAAAGAATTTGGGGAGATGAGAAAAGGACATGAAGAGAGGATGTTGAAAAATGATTGTAAAATAGTTTTTCTATATTATAAAAAAAATAACCCATAAATCTTAAGTGGCCTGTATCATTGTATAGGTTATATTCAATGATCACAACCTTTACAATATAATGCTTATATTTCACTAAAATAGAACAGTCTCGTTAATCTTATTCAACCTCTTGAAGTAATTAATTAATTTTGCAATTGACTTGCTATCCTTTTACTTAATAAATTAGGCATTTGAACAAAGAAAGGTGGGTATAAAAAGGCTTTATCACATTTCGCTAAAATATGCATTAAAATTAAATAAAATCACTATTTACGAATTTCTAGGCGTATATGTGTAACTCTGTTTCGATGACTTATTTAATATCCAATACGTATAATAGGCAATTTAGTCATTTCTGCATTTTTCGTCTTCCAAAATGGCAGTTAATAAGTGAAAAAATTAATAAAACTAATTTAAATTTTACCGCAAATGTGCTCTGCTTTTTTTCTAAAGGAAAAATATGGCCAAACATCTTTTAATTAATTTTGACCTAATTACATTATAAAAGCAAAGTTAAATTATTATGTTGGTAATAAAAATAAAAATTATTACTCTTTTATTAAACGATTTACTTCATTTTGTATTATTACATACTTTCATCCTAATTAGGTTATATTTAATTATTATGTACGTGATATATGTCGTAGGAGACTTGATTAAAATTGTATACATATCTTTGGATAGATGGCTGCTCTGGCTGTAAATACAGGTAATTTCTATGTTGTTTCCGATAAATACGTTATGCTTGTATAGAAAAACCCTTTTTTTTGTAAGCCCTATGTTAATACGCCTGGCCAGCGTCGCATAATTATAGGTTTTAGATCGCTTTCAGGGCTTAATGTATAAGTATTTTGTGCTTAAGGGCCTACATCAATATTATCGTATATCATCGCCGACACGTACATATTAACACAGCCAGTAGGCACAGAAAATGAAGAATTAGGGATACTTTTCCTATTTACTCAAAATCTACTAAATATATTTTAATTCTGATTTACGTGTTTCTATATATAATAGTTACTTATGTTTTTAAAGTTATTTCATTAGTTAATACGCGATAATAGACCGACAAATGAAAAAAATAAGAAATGAGAGAGGTATTTTCGCTAAGATTTTCTATCGAGAAAACTTTTTTCAATCGCGTTTCTGAGTTTATGCGATCCTAGATTATATATTGAAAAAACATATTGTTATGTACCAAACGATTAACTTATCATATTTTGTCTGCGCACGGGCATCTCTAATTATTGATAACGTCACTATCGATGACGTCGAGAACTGACCGGTGCATCTGTCCTCGTGGCTCGTTTCCGCGCGCGCGACACGGTTACCGAGCGCGCGTTGTCAGTCGCAAAACACATCTTGTTTGCAAACTACGTCGCGATTTGAATGCGATTGAAGCGTTTTCCTTGCAATTGTTTCGCGAGTTAAAAATTGTCACTAGAATTAATTGTTGATAAAACTAATTATCCTTGTTGTGTGAATCGATAATTACCATTGAAACAAAACCTTGAAATGTCATTGCGAAGTTGAGTATTCGCCATTTTTGTATGACAAAAAAGTATTATAAAAACTAGTGAATTTTGTGTCTCCATACTTAATACTATTTAATGTGAGTTGAACTGTTTGATAACTATAATTGTGATAGTATAATTGCATTAAGACGATTGGTGAAAGTTCACGGCTTAAGTCGCGCCAAATGTGGTCATTTTGAGGACTTAAAGAGTTCGTGTCTGCCTGCATAAAGTTAAGTATAGTTTGATTAGCATTCTGCGTTATTTTGGCCAATTTATCGTAGTTAGTTAATGAAGCTATAGCTAGGGCTTGACACAGTGAAGACATTGTTGAAGAACAAAACAGGGTAAGTTTGTACTATTGTAAATTTGTAACGCTGTGATATACAGTATATGTTCGTTCCTCTCGCGCCTGAGAGATATCACGCTTCCACTTAACCTATTATTAATTAGAACACCAGGTTGAACGCAATATATTTTGGTACCCAGAGCGTGGTTTAAACTCCGTTTCTCGAATGTTCCATGTTGAACAAACTATACCCTCATTATTTGTGAAAATTGATTTAATTAATTTAATTAATTTAATTTGATTAATTTAGTTGTTTGTTTGTTTAATCTAAATTGTTGGTATAGTTTTAAATAATTAATTTGAGTACTTGAATTGGCAATTAGATTTTAAAGGATTTGATAATTATTTGTGCTATTGCTAATCGTATTTGTTGTTGCTCAGGTTATTATTTAATATAAATTATTATTTAATTATTGTCTAATATTGAACAACGTTATAGTTAAATTGTGGCGTTGTGCGTTTGTGTAATACAACATTTATTTTATACGTTTGTTTGTTTGTTGGTTACCTTAAAATAAATAATTTAAGTCTTAAATTAATTGCACATTGGCAAGGAATTGTTTGTTTGTTTGATTTAAAATATTAAAGATTTGATATTTGTTTGGAGTAATAGCGGCTTGTCTCATTGAAAGATATTTTGTTTTTCGCTATTGTAATATTGTTTGTTTGTGAAAGATATTTGTTTTTTTTTTGTTAATATAAGATTGTTTGTTTCGTGCCGTTTGTGCTTTGAAGATGTCTACCGCCGCGTATAATGTTGTCCGCGAGACATATTCCGGGATTGCGACTCATTTGAGATGGTTCACGTCAGCTGCCGCCTTGGTGAAAAGGGAGAACCGAATCGAGGCATTGTTGGACAGGCATGAGAAATGCCCTACACGACTTCAGGAGGTGGAGGCGCTTTACCGGCGCTTCATCTTGCATCTGGATGATGTGCCCCTGGAGTCATTCCCCCAGGAGCGACGGGACCAAGTCCACGAGGACTACGTCCAGATTATGGACCTTGCCGACGACATCGCCCAGCGCGCGCGGGAGATTTTAGCCTCGCGCGCCGGAGTACCGGCTCACCGGGCCCCCTTGAAGACTCCCGTGGGCCTTTTGACTAGATTACCCAATTTGGATCTTCCACGTTTTGATGGTCGATTAGACACGTGGATGGGGTTTATTGGTTTGTTTGAGAGCCTTGTGGACTCGAGGGACGATTTGGGTCCGTCTCAAAAACTGGCCTATTTACTCTCCGTGCTTGATGGAGAGGCGAGGGGCTTAGTACAGCACCTCCCAATATGTGACGGGAGCTATGGGATCGCGCGGGCGTTGCTCACCAAGCGCTATCACAACCAGCGCTGTCTGGCAGATACCCACGTCGACCAGATTTTGAACCTTCCCGTCGTGAGCAATGCTGCCCAGTTGAGGACCGAGCTGCTGAACCCCCTCCTAATAGCCACCAATTCGCTCAACCGCTTAGGACTGCCGGTTGCCAAGTGGTCTTACCTACTAGTGCGTATTGTGCTCAAGCGATTGCCGGTGTCTTTGAGGGCACGTTTTGAACAGGGGCACACTAGGGATGAGGCATCTGCTCTCCCTACCTTTGACCAGCTCCTGACGTTCCTGGAGGACGAGTGTCGCATGGGTGACGTCATGGTCGCCGACACGCCGGTGGAAGCATCACGTCCCAGACCCACCAACCAACGGCGCAATGCCCAACCTGCACCAAGAGGAGGTACGGCCGCCCGCTTCGCTGTCGCTCAAGCTGCGCCACCGGACTGCCGGTTTTGCAAGTCGCAGGGACACCAAACGGTGCGGTGCCCAGACTTCGCGGTCCTGCACGTGGCCGCTCGTAGGCGGATTGCCCAGGCCCGCGGCTGGTGCTTCTCTTGCCTAGGGGACCATTACCAGCGCGCCTGCCCCGACACTCACCCGTGTCCTATTTGCGGAGGGCACCATTTGAAAATCCTGTGCGCCAACGCGAATGGCCGTCGCGACCACGCGGGGTCGCCTTCGGGCGGGTATGCCAGTGGACACCGGGACCAGTCCCGCAACTTGGAGTCCGGCTCATCACCCCCACGCCGCGCAAACTGCGCTGCCGTTGATCGCCGAGTTGGTTCGGCGCGCAGCCCCACGGGCGGGTATGAAAGCGGGCCCCGGGTTCAATCCCGCACCTTTGTGTCCCGCTCGCCCTCCCCGCTTCCACGTGATCAAGCGAGATCACCTCCGGTAGTGTACCACGATTACCGTGACGCGCGTCCGGTACCACTACCGTCCCCCCCTCTGGCGGAACGTCCCCGTTTGGAGACGCGCAACCCTCGGTACGGACGCTCCAGGCGCTACGAACCGCCGTCTATGGCTCGTGGCAGTCGTCACCGAGAGGAGGCCGAGTTTAGGCACTACCCGCACTTTGATTTGCCGTCTCGGGACAACGGCGCTCAGTCGCCGCCACGCCAACATTAGGATGTTGGCGTCTGCCCCCGCTATGCACCGCCCCCTTTTGAGACCGTCCTCTTGCCTACGGCCCATGTCAGGGTCTGGGGACGGACGGGCGCCTCGGTTGTAGTCCGAGCGATATTGGACACAGGCTCACAGGGGTGCATAGCCTCGTCTTGGTTGGTAGGGCAGACTGGCCAGACTATTGAAAAATATTCAGATGTAATAAGGGGTGTCGGAAACGCCCCCGTGGCCACGGTAGAGGGCCGCGTTTGGTTTGAGTTCTCCCCCTCAAATTCTCCACGTCCGACGTTGGAATCGTCGGCCATTGTGATGGAGAATATCTTGGGCAATCACCCGCAAGTTCGTTTGTCTGCGGATGCGGTAAAATTGACCGCGGATTTGAATTTGGCTGACCCTAAATTTGACCTGCCTGGCACGGTCGATTTGTTGCTTGGTGCCGATGTTTTGGGTAAAATATTACTCGGCAAGGATCGTGTTTTGCAGCCAGGTGGCTTGGTAGCCCTCCGGACCATATTTGGGTTCGCACTGATGGGGCCTGTATTGAGGACTCCCCCCCCTGCCGAACTTGGAACGGCCTTGATGGTGGGGTCCGCCCTTTCTGACGCCGTGCAGAGATTCTGGGAAGTGGAGGAGCCACCACAAGCTCCCCGCTCTGATCCGGAGCATGAAGAGTGTGAGCAGTTCTACAAGACCAACACCAGTTATCTCCGTTCTGGCCGGATCATGACAAGATTGCCATTTCTCGCCGTACGTCCGCCACTTGGCGTCTCGCGGCCTATTGCAGAGAAGCGTTTGTTGGCGATGGAACGCCGTATGAGCAGGGACCCACTACTCAAGGAGAAGTATATTGACTTCATGCGGGAGTATGAGGATTTGGGACACATGTCTGTGTCAAAATTGGATTGGCGTTCGACGGAGCACTTCTTTCTTCCGCATCATGCTGTAATAAAACCATCCAGTGGTAAGCTACGCACAGTATTTGATGGTTCTGCGCAGACTACTTCAGGAGTGTCATTGAACCAGTGTCTGCATCCTGGTCCCAAATTGCTGAAGGACCTTTGTGACGTCATCACGCGGTTTCGACGTCATCAATTTGTTTTTGTGGCTGACATCAAGATGATGTTCAGGCAAACGGTAATTCACCCGGATGATCGCCGATACCAGCTGATATTGTGGCGAGAAAACCAGCAAGATCCCATGCTTGTCTACGAGCTCAACACGAACACATACGGGCTGAGGTCTAGCCCCTTTTTGGCTATACGTTCGCTTTGGGAGCTCGCGGATCGAGAGCGTATGTCGTTTCCTCGCGCAGCCGCCATTTTGAAGGAGGACCTATATGTTGACGATGTGTGCACTGGCGCGGCCACGGAGAGAGAGGCCCTGCTCTTGCGTGACGAGTTGATTGGCATTCTAGCCTCCGCAGGATATGAGTTGCGTAAATGGATCTCCAACTTACCTGCGCTCTTGGACGGGCTACCGGATGACCACCAGCAGGATCCTCACCTATTTGAGAACCGTGACAACCCTACCATGATGTCAGTGCTTGGAATCCAGTACAGACCAGTCCAGGACATCTTTACATTTAATGTCAATTTGGATTCGCATCACACTTGGACGAAACGACTGGTTCTGTCGACTGTCGCGAGAACCTTTGATCCCAATGGCTGGATATGCCCGGTCATATTCTGGGCCAAATGCTTCCTGCAGAGACTTTGGACTGCAGGTCTTGGATGGGACGAGCCACTTCGCGAAGCTGTTTTGAAGGACTGGCTCCTATTTGCTTCCTCATTGCCTGCCATCAATAGGATATCGTTACCCCGTGCTCTGCTTCCGCCAGGGAAGCACACCGCGTCCCTTCATGGTTTCTCGGACGCTTCGGAACGTGGGTACGCAGCAGCTGTATACTTGCGCACCGTGACCACAGATGGTCAGGTGAAGGTGTTGTTGGTCATGGCGAAGAGCAAGGTCGCGCCTCTTCGAACTGCCTTGACAATCCCTAAGTTAGAGTTGTCAGGGGCGGCCCTTCTTGTTCGCCTTTTGAATCACGTCATGTCTACCTTGTGCACGTCAATTGACATTTCCACGATATATGCATGGACTGACAGTCAAATTGTGCTATGTTGGCTGAAGACGTCAGTTCACACCTTAGAGGTGTTTGTAGCAAATCGTGTCTCTCAGATACAGAAATCGGAGACCCCGTTGGTTTGGAGGCATGTGCCTGGCGAGGTCAACCCTGCTGATTGTGCGTCACGGGGATGTATGGCCCCCCTTTTAGTTGAGCACTCTCTGTGGTGGGGACCTGAGTGGTTGACCAGATCAGAATCTAATTGGCCGCGAACTCCGGCCTTAGACATTGTCGCACTGCCTGGGTTGCGAACGCTTGCGCTCGAACGGCAGGACCGTCCGTTCGACCCAGATTTCTTACTTAATCGTTACAGTTCATTGGACAAATTGTTGAGTGTCACCGCTTGGATCAAGCGCTTCATGAGAAATTGTAGACATCCACAGAACAAATGTTTGGAGGCCTTCTTATCGCCACAAGAGCTCCAAGATGCTCTTCTTCACTGGGTTCGTTCTGTGCAAGAGGCACATTTTGAAGACGAGATTGACATCTTGAGGAAAGGCAAATCCAAGCTGTCTGGAGCCATTTGTAAGCTGAACCCTTTTTTGGATAGTGAGGGTCTTTTGCGTGTCGGAGGGCGTCTTAGGAACGCAAACCTCCCTTATGGATCTCGTCACCCCCTCTTATTGCCAAAGAGTGGCCACTTGGTGAACATGTTGGTGACTGATCGTCACATCAAGAACTCCCACGCCGGCTGTAATGCCTTATTGGCCATTTTGCAACGGGAATTTTGGATTTTATCGGCCCGTCGGACGATCCGTAGTGTGGTCTTTCGTTGTATGCCTTGCTATAGGCTCAAGGCCCCTACCATGCAGCCTATCATGGGTGACCTACCTTCGGATCGGGTCACTGAGATAAGGCCCTTTGCTGGAGTTGGTACGGACTTTGCAGGCCCTTTTTTTGTTAAGACCTCGACCCTCAGGAACAGTAAAACTGTCAAGGCTTATTTGTGCGTCTTTGTCTGTCTGTCCACCAAGGCGGTACATTTGGAACTCGTCTCAGCCCTCTCGACAGAGGCATTTGTTGCGACGTTAGATAGATTCGTGTCACGACGAGGACTACCGTCCTTGATTCGGTCGGATTGCGGTACCAACTTCAAAGGCACAAACAACTATTTAAAAGCGATGTATGATTTTTTGTCGGCTAACGAGACTGAAATTGCGTCTAGACTAGCTACACGTAGAATAACTTGGAGGTTCAGTCCCGTGTCATGTCCCCACTGGGGAGGAATATTTGAAAGCGTAGTAAAGGTTGCTAAGACACATTTGCGACGGGTAATTGGCGAGTCTGTATTGACCTTTGAAGAGCTCGCAACTGTGTTTTGCAAAATCGAGGCCGTTTTGAATTCACGCCCGTTGTGCCCGATCTCTTCAGATCCTAACGACTTGGAAGCCCTCACGCCGGGCCATTTTTTGATTGGGCAGCCACTGAACGCCCTGCCGGAATATCCCCTTGTTGATGTGAGACCTAATCGTCTCTCGCGGTTTGAATTGGTCCAACAACTCACTCAGAGCTTTTGGAAACGTTGGAATTTAGAATATTTGCACATTCTCCAGCAGCGCGTTAAGTGGACTGACAAGACTGATCCACCTCATGTTGGTGACCTCGTTTTGGTTAAGGACGCTAACTCACCGCCACTGTGTTGGCGCAGGGGGCGCATTCTCAACCTCGTCTTTGGAGCAGATGGAGTGCCCCGTTTTGCTGAGGTCCGGGTGGACGGTTCAATTTTGAAGAGAGCTGTATCAACCTTGTCGCGACTGCCAGTGAATTAGCGGCCAGGTAGTCCTGGCCGAGGCGGGTAGATGTTATGTACCAAACGATTAACTTATCATATTTTGTCTGCGCACGGGCATCTCTAATTATTGATAACGTCACTATCGATGACGTCGAGAACTGACCGGTGCATCTGTCCTCGTGGCTCGTTTCCGCGCGCGCGACACGGTTACCGAGCGCGCGTTGTCAGTCGCAAAACACATCTTGTTTGCAAACTACGTCGCGATTTGAATGCGATTGAAGCGTTTTCCTTGCAATTGTTTCGCGAGTTAAAAATTGTCACTAGAATTAATTGTTGATAAAACTAATTATCCTTGTTGTGTGAATCGATAATTACCATTGAAACAAAACCTTGAAATGTCATTGCGAAGTTGAGTATTCGCCATTTTTGTATGACAAAAAAGTATTATAAAAACTAGTGAATTTTGTGTCTCCATACTTAATACTATTTAATGTGAGTTGAACTGTTTGATAACTATAATTGTGATAGTATAATTGCATTAAGACGATTGGTGAAAGTTCACGGCTTAAGTCGCGCCAAATGTGGTCATTTTGAGGACTTAAAGAGTTCGTGTCTGCCTGCATAAAGTTAAGTATAGTTTGATTAGCATTCTGCGTTATTTTGGCCAATTTATCGTAGTTAGTTAATGAAGCTATAGCTAGGGCTTGACACAGTGAAGACATTGTTGAAGAACAAAACAGGGTAAGTTTGTACTATTGTAAATTTGTAACGCTGTGATATACAGTATATGTTCGTTCCTCTCGCGCCTGAGAGATATCACGCTTCCACTTAACCTATTATTAATTAGAACACCAGGTTGAACGCAATACATATACTTAAAAATTAGAGCTCTAGCTATTCAATCTAAAGAAACAATGAAAACTTCGTACATAGAAAAATGCACGAAGCTATTTTGGTATCCTCTTAAGGCGCCTAGGTTATCGAACGACCTATGTTGTTTGAATCTATAATGTAAAATGTACTTAAATAGCGTCTCGAAGCTCGACAATGTCTAGCATTAATTTCTGAGATGAATAATTAATTATATGTATTCTATTTTGCATTTTAGTTTAGATTTAGGCTAAATTGCACGTATTAATTTATGCTAAATATTAAATTCTTCTTAATTTCCGAAACTTAATCTTTGTTGCATGGCTTCATTGAAATCTAGACACCAGTGACATAATTCTAGATATTTTTAAGCTATTGCATAGCTTCTATCGCGGGCCTTGAGCGTGGAGACTAAATGCACAAAATTCGAAATTTAAATTCGTTCGCGCTGGTGACTCTTGTCAGTTTTGGCGTTAGTTTTTATTTTATTGTCATTTGATTGACAATCGCTATTTTATCATAATTACCATAAACAATGGACATATGTAAGCATCAGTAAATAAGGATTATTAATCTTATTTTAGTTTATGGTATTTGGATTCTTGCATAAATAAAATAAATAAATAATTCTAGTAATAAGTCTAATGACGGGCCTCGTGGTCTAGTGGTTCATATAACGGACTGCCGTTCACGAGGTCTCGGGTTCGATTCCCGGTCAGAACAAATATTTGTGTGATGTTTTTAATTGTCATACAAATGTTTGTACTGCGTCTGGGTGTCTATGTATTATAAGTATGTATTTACAAAAGAAAAGTAGTATATGTATTATATCCGTATTCTGGTACCCATAACACAAGCATTAATTATTAAGCTTAGCTTGGGACCAGAGGACGTTGTGTGAAATGTTCATGAATATTTATTTATTTATTTATATTTATTTAATTATAATTGCATAAGTTGATAAAAAATACTATGCAATAGCTTTACCGCGGCAATCCCCGAGTGCCACACGTCTTTTCTTTTACTTTTTTTTTAATGGTTCTTTTAATACTCGTGCAATACTTTACCTTTCCAAAAACACACAAATAGACAGACGATACGCAGTTCTTAGTAACCTGGTGTTTAAAGAACGTTGCGAACATCGCTGTTGTTGCAGCTGCTGCTTGTTTTCCTAGCAAAATGGTTTAATTTAACCAAAAAACACTGCTATTAGCTTTATTTTAGTTTAGTTTTTGACACAACAGAATTGGCAACATTGTAGATTATATCTCAAGCATTTGGAAAGGAATTCAACTCAAATTGCAATTATTCTCGTTGTTGAATGCAGTTGTACAATATTGCACATGTTTCACTATTCTCACCTTTGAGTATAAAAAAAGCAGCTATACCCGATGTTTTCGATAACAAATAATACTACCATGTCGGCGGGGTGCTAAGGTAACGCATACAAACAATAGGTATAACGTGATTTCATTGGTTGCTACGCACGCCCCGCCATAAATGGTATTTTTTTTTATTCCATTTTGGTGACGCCGTTTGTGATTACGCCAGTATAAAATATAATTGATTATTCAATTCGGTAAAAGTGGACTGTATGTGATAAGCATGGTCGTTAAAGAAAAAAAAATGGAAAGATGGGATGCATAGCACCTAGGTACCTTTATTTCTCGGTCTTCGTTGCTTGTATCTCGACCGGGGTCTTGGTGACTGCCTTCCTCCTCAATCTCTCTTCTCAAAACGAACACACACTCGCGTGACGTAACACAGGTGCACCATATAAGGAAAGAGTTCATAAAAATGTTCACGAGTAGTTTATATAAGAGATTGTAGTCTCTTTGGCGATTGCGGGTCACAAAAAAGGAAATTTCTTCCTGGCGGGTAAACTAGGAGTACATTCACAAGAAGCTTGTACGACTTCTGGCGGGAACTTCCGATGCGTCCGGAAGCGCGGCGGTTACGATCGATACATGTAGTATCTCGATCGATGTCAAAGGTGTACTAATTAAAATTTGCAACGATCCTTTTCTGGAAACGTCGGCGTCGGTACGAACCGGCGGAATCTCATTGGCTCTCTATGTCGTGATGCTATGCGTTGTTAGGTTGGTAGTAGGAAATGACCACAATTTAAAAAGTAAATTAATGTATTAACAATTATAAAATATACTGGCGTTACCATATCCACCCCCCCTTAATGGGTCACCATTAAACAACAAACAACCATAAGAGACAACAAATAAAGTGCGGGAAATGCAATTATATGTTAAGCGATGCGGTGCGATATTACGCTGAATTACAACTAGAGTGATGCGACATAGCATGTTACTAGAATTGCAATTAAGCTTGCGGTAATGATAAATAAATTTGCGGTACATAAATAACTAAATTTACTATGAAAAAATTAACAAAAAATTTGCGATATATTGCAATAACTAATGTAATGATAGCTGTTAGCAATTATTGATTAGGTAAAGGACATAATCGTACGACCGGGCGGAGATATGTTCCCTTGACGGTTCTAACGGTACAAACACGAACTACGTTATCCTTTGAAGGATGGGCACTCTCTACCACAGCTAACGGCCACGATAAAGGCGGTGCATTATCGTTCATAACGATTACAACCGTGCCAGGAACAATAGGTACACTAGGAGTGTTCCATTTCTGCCTGACTTGTAATTTATGTAAATATTCCAGTCTCCAGCGATTCCAAAACGCTTGGACCAGCTTGTCTAATAGCGTATGCCTATGAATCAAACTTATATTATCAGCTTTGATGTCAGGCGCGGGTAATGATAATAAAGGCGCGGTATTTAAAAAGTGACTCGGTGTGAGAGCAGAAGGCTCAGCGGGATCAGAGCTCAAAACTGTCAGCGGTCTAGAGTTGAGTAAACATTCAATTTGAATAAGGACAGTAGAGAGTTCTTCGTACGATAAGATTTGTTGACCGATGACGCGGAACAAATGTGTTTTAATTGTTTTAACCATGCTCTCCCAAGCTCCCCCAAAATGTGGAGAATTGGGACAAATAAACTTCCATTTTATGCGACTCTCCGCGAACTCTTCCTCTAGCTTCGAGCGGTATTCATAATTTATAAATTTATATAAATCGCGCAAATACGCATCAGCACCCTTATAATTGGTCGCGTTATCTGAATACATAATCTGAACAGGCCCTCTGCGGGAAAGGAATCTCTTCAGTGCAGCTAGAAAGCTAGGCGTGCTGAGGTCCGTGGCGACTTCTACATGTACCGCACGTGTTGTGAGACACGTAAAGATACACAAATATGCCTTCTCACTGCGAACACCTCGACGACGCACAGGTGTATAGGCTATAGGACCAGCGTAATCGCAGCCTGTATGTGTAAACGCCTTTACTGCCGGCTGAGTGCGACAGTCAGGTAAGTCTGCCATAAGCGGATATGTAGAACGCGGTTTAGTTTTAAAACACGTGTTGCACAAATGTATTCTCTGTCGTATAATACGACGTGCGGAGAGAATCCAAAACCTTTGTCTTAACAAAGACATTAAAAGTTCCGGTCCGGCGTGATAATTTTTAATGTGATAATAGTCAATGATCATGTTTACTATATGGTCACTGCGCGGTAATATAACTGGGTGTTTCTGAGAAAATCCCAGTGCGGAATTGACAAGACGACCTCCTACGAGAATCAATCCGTTGTCAATGAAGGGTCTCAAACGATTGAGAGCCTGCGAACAAGGTTTATTATTTATAATATTCTGATGTTCCTCTGCAAAGTGCTGGCTTTGCAAGGCGCGAAGAATTTTGTTTTCAGCGAAGTTAAGATCATCAGCAGTTACAACAACACTGCTACGACGGGGCAATAACTTTGCAAATCTAAAAACATACACAACAGTACGGAGTAGTTTACTCCATGAGGAAATGCGAGAAGAAATTTCATATAAAACGCATTGTTTTATAAGCATGCATACAGTGTGCGTAAACATCTTCTGTTCCGGAATATCGTGAACAGATTGACCGTCAAGACTAGTCAGCGGCTAGTGAACAATATCTAATGACGCCCACTGAGGCCCATGCAGCCATAGCCGATGAGAGATTAATTTCTGTGGTGTAATGCCACGAGAAAGAACGTCGGCAGGGTTATCAACGCCTGCGACGTGATAGAAATTATGAGCGGATATGTTTTCCGTAATTTTAACAACCCTGTTTGCAACGAAGGTTTGCCATCTATGCGGTGAACTCCTTATCCAATATAACGCTACTTTTGAGTCAGTAAAAGCGTACACCTGTATCGGACAGATGGATGAATAACTATCTAGGACTATGCGTAGTAATTTTGACATTAGAAGTGCGCCACAAAGTTCGAGACGAGCGATGGTGAGTGGTTTAGATGGAGCGACCTTAGCCTTGGCGCATACAAGACGCACAGTGTTTCCTGAAGGGGTACTCACATGCACGTATACCACCGCACCGTATGCTGCTTCACTTGCGTCATCTTCCATGAATTGTCTCACTGTGCGCAGAGCGTGATAGGGACTCGAAGTAATACCAAAACAAACCCTATTAAATTTATAAAGAACTAAAGGTTCCTGCGGAGTGAAGCGGTAAAGAAAACATTGATAGCGGCGATCTTCTTCACGCACACATATCTGTAAAAATTGCTGTCGACAATCGGCAGTCATTGCATAGAGGTGCAAGCGAAAATTTAATATTATTTTAAACAAATCACCTTGCAAGTTAGGACCTGAGTGTAGAATATCATTTAAAGATAACCGGCTACCGGTAGATGGCGTGCTGGCATCTAACACTATGCGTAGCTTAGTGGTTGTATGATCCTCACGTACGACACCGTGATGCGGTATGACATAGATAGGAGTGGGGTCACTGGAGTTGTACGAAGGTGCGGGCGAAACATAGTCCTTTGCAAGATATTCCTTAATGACGTCATCATATGCCAACCTTAGATTAGGCGAAGCTTCCAACTTCCTTTCGAGACACATGAAACGTTTGCGAGCGGTTTCAAAAGTATCACCAAGAGCGTAGACGTCCCCCTTAAAGGGCAGCGCCACGACATATCTACCACTGTTGGGATCGCGGGTTGTAGTTAATTTATAAAATTCTTCACACTCAACATCCGAAGGGTGCTGAATGAGCGTTGCGGAGGGAAGCTCTTCCAGCTCCCAAAAACGTCTGACTAAAGAGTCAATAGCGGTAGGCTCTTCAATAGAACACGTTAGAACATGTTGAGCGGAACGCGGTAGTGTAATCGGTACAGAACCCATCACAACATAACCTAACACCGTGCGCAATGCAGTGGGTGCCGACGGATCGCAATGGGAGCGAACCACGTCCGGGAGTAGTAAGTGTGGGAAAAGAGACGCGCCGATTAGCAAATCAATTTTATTTGGGATGCCATGATGATCATCTGCTATTTGTAATCCCGATAAATGTGACAAAACGGAAGTGTCTACCACAGCGGTGGGCAATAAATCTGTTATCCTATCAACAACAAGCGGTTCAATATTAAAATATATATTTTTATTGTAGCGCGAATAAAACTTTAAATTAATAGGATTAGTGTAAATCTCTTTCTCTGCCCCACCGAACCCCTTAACTAAAGTACGTTCGGTGTATTGAGGTTGAATACCTAACAAATCACAACACTCTTTAGTGATAAAATGACTTTGTGAAGCGGAATCTAAAAGCGCACGAATTATTTTTCGTTGGCATTTGTTATCATAAACAATAACTTGCGCGGTTGATAACAAAACTGTTGAATTTTGCGCGGGCGCGCTCGGATTGCTTATATTGTTATTATTAAAAGGACTGGCGCACGCGTTCGCGCAGAGCGCCGTTACATCGCAATGCTGCGTAGTTGAAGCGTCAGGTGGCGCGCACGGCGCGCGGCATTCACCCGATGGCTCAGTGAGCGAAACAGCGGGGTAGCGCGGTTGCACGGGGTTTGAACCGCGTGGAAAATGCAATAACGTATGATGGCGGCTACGCTTACCCGTGAGTTGGACACAGGCGCGACAATTCGAATTAGAAGAGCAATTAGAAACTTTGTGATTTAAACTAAGGCAATTTAAACACGCATTGTAATCTTTTACACATTTATAACGATCATGCGGCGACATTTTATTAAAATCAGGACACTTAAACAAGTGTTTATGCAAAACATTTGTACATAAACATTTATGCGATGACTCATCTGTTATGATATAAGTTTGATACTTGGGTGGCGAAGTATTAGTACTAGAACGGCGGTTATATTTATCGTTATTACTACTCGGGCGCATAATACTAGTGCCTTTCACGTGAGTGCGTTCCAATACCTTTGCGCGTGTTTTTATAAAATCAATTAAACCATCAAATGTAGGCATATTAGTTCCACATTGAAGTTCAAAAGCGCGGACACTATCTGAGTCTATCTTTTTCAAAGCGGTATGAACTATGATTAAATCTGCGAGATTATCTAGCTTTAAGTTCTGTAAAGCGCGCACAGCGCTTGTAAAATTGTCATTAAATAAATCAAAGTTCGTTGTGGAAGCGGATTGAAATGATTTAAAATCGAACATTTGATTTAAATACGCGGAAACGAGCATGCGTTTGTCATCGTACTTATCTTTGAGTAATTTGACAATTAAATTATAATTCTCCGCACACGGAGTTATACCCGATATCACGGACCTAGCCGTACCTTTCAGGATACCCAGCAGATAATATAATCGTTCTGCATCAGTCAGTTCTGGATTAGTGTGAACTGTAGATTCGAAACTCAACCAGAACAATGAAAACAATCGAATGTCACCCGAAAATGGTATCAATTCGATGGGGGCTAACCTCGGTGTCGATTTGCGTATTACATTAGAATCACGTGACGTGTTTACTTCTGTATAGCGGGCACGAGCGCGTGTTATTCTACTATATAGGGATTCAAACGAGATTAAGCTATGATAATCAGGTTTAGCGGAGGGATTAATAGTTAACAAGCGAGCGTTGTATTCGTCTAAGATCTGTTCAAACTTAGATCGTAAATCTGATATGTGAGACGACTCGTCGAGGAAAAATTCTCTCTTACGTATGTCTGTATTAGCGGTGATTGATAAATCATATATTTTTTGTATTATCTCAAATATCGCATCACGTTTAGCTAGTAAAATGCGTAACATCGAATCCTGAGACTCATCAACATCTTTATATTCAGTATCGCTATTTGAAGACGATGTGGTAGGTTTTTTAGACATAATTAAAACAAACTTTTACAATAAAATGTAAACAAGTATTGATAAGAGCGAAGAAAATAATATTGTAGGTAGATAAAGGTAACAGCGGCTAAATACGTGACCTACTTAGCACGCGATTCGAGAACATTCGTTTTGCGAAAAAGAAATAAAATGTAGGTATATTTATATTATTATTTTAATGCTTTAAGAGTACATAACGGAATGTTTTTAGAATAAGTATATTTTAAACAATCACTTATTAGGCACTATTTTAGTATGCTAATAAGGGCGGTTATATATTTATATTGCGGGATAAAAGACCTCGTGTGGGCCGTAAATCTCTTATTAGACCTAGGTATGTTAGGTATGCTAATAAGGGCGGTTGTTTGCGTGTTTAGCGGAACAAATAATATAATAAGGATCAAATCTATACGGTTCGACTGGACCAAACAATATGGTAAGGATCAAATCTATCCGGTTCGACTGGACCAAACAATATGGTGACGCCGTTTGTGATTACGCCAGTATAAAATATAATTGATTATTCAATTCGGTAAAAGTGGACTGTATGTGATAAGCATGGTCGTTAAAGAAAAATAGATGGAAAGATGGGATGCATAGCATCTAGGTACCTTTATTTCTCGGTCTTCGTTGCTTGTATCTCGACCGGGGTCTTGGTGACTGCCTTCCTCCTCAATCTCTCTTCTCAAAACGAACACACACTCGCGTGACGTAACACAGGTGCACCATATAAGGAAAGAGTTCATAAAAATGTTCACGAGTAGTTTATATAAGAGATTGTAGTCTCTTTGGCGATTGCGGGTCACAAAAAAGGAAATTTCTTCCTGGCGGGTAAACTAGGAGTACATTCACAAGAAGCTTGTACGACTTCTGGCGGGAACTTCCGATGCGTCCGGAAGCGCGGCGGTTACGATCGATACATGTAGTATCTCGATCGATGTCAAAGGTGTACTAATTAAAATTTGCAACGATCCTTTTCTGGAAACGTCGGCGTCGGTACGAACCGGCGGAATCTCATTGGCTCTCTATGTCGTGATGCTATGCGTTGTTAGGTTGGTAGTAGGAAATGACCACAATTTAAAAAGTAAATTAATGTATTAACAATTATAAAATATACTGGCGTTACCACATTTTATTACTTAATTATATATGGTTTATTATTTAACCAAATTCATGTAAAAGTACATAAATTTGGTTCAACTAACTTGGTTGAAGTTTCGGGTTTTCCTCGATTTCTTAGGAGACAACCGTCCGATCCTGACCTGGTGCCAATGGAACCATACGGGAAGCATCAACTTTCTAATAAAAGAAAAATCATTAAAATCGCTTCACTCAGTTTAAAGTTATAAAGTAATAAACAAAACAAAAACATACACACGAATTTAGAACCTCCTCCTTTTTTAAAGTCGGTTAAAATCACGCTCACTAAGACGACTGTGTCCGTATACAATGAATATGATCTTTGTTCTCGTACCTTTTTCAGCGGAGATCGCCTTCTAATATCACCTCCTGTTGTATCAATGGTCTGAGCGAATCTAAATTGCCAACGCTATCGTTTTATTTATTTGATGTGTGTGTGTTTATGTTTTAGCACTGCAAATACCACCATCACGGTATACCTTCACAAAGCTTTAAAGGCATGTTTATTTACCTTATATCCGTTTCTGCATTGAGCTTTGTACATGTCAAATAAACGGCACGTGTTTATTTATGCTAACCTCAATAACAACAAGTATATACATATACAAGCAAATGACAAAATAATCCTAATCCTAATAATATTATTAAGGGCCTACATCAATATTATCGTATATCATCGCCGACACGTACATATTAACTCAGCCAGTAGGCACAGAAAATGAAGAATTAGGGATACTTTTCCTATCTACTCAAAATCTACTAAATATATTTTAATTCTGATTTACGTGTTTCTATATATAATAGTTACTTATGTTTTTAAAGTTATTTCATTAGTTAATACGCGATAATAGACCGACAAATGAAAAAAATAAAAAATTTGAGAGGTTGTTTCGCCAAGATTTTCTATCGAGAAAACTTTTTTCAATCGCGTTTCTGAGTTTATGCGATCCTAGATTATATATTGAAAAAACATATACTTAAAAATTAGAGCTCTAGCCATTCAATCTAAAGAAACAATGAAAACTTCGTACATAGAAAAATGCACGAAGCTATTTTGGTATCCTCTTAATGTGAAAGTTTCTAAGGATGTTTGTTACTCTTTCACGCAAATTACTCAATGAATTTTAATAAAACTTTACAATAATGTAGCTTAAGTAGGTACCAGATTAAGTTATAGCCTACTTTTCATCCCGAAAGGATGCAATGTTCCCGTGGGATGATACAATTCGAAGAGATTTTTTATCATTTTAACCGCGTTTAACACTGCGGTGCCCAGATTATAATATATTATATTCATCAACTTCTAAAATTCTGATGGTTTTCAATTCGTTGAATTTTTTGGTGTTCCGTACCAAAAAGTAATTTAGGATTCCGTAGCCAATCGTGCAACGAGTCTCTATTATTGAGACTCATTTTTCAGATGATGATTATGGGAATATAATGAAATTCCTGGAATTTTATTTCTACTTTCCACACACTTCAAGGATTACTTTGGTGTTCGTTTATCCGTCTGTTAAGGTTATTTTACTGGCCTAATTGATCACAACGCGTCATTATTTCAACCCATTCGTTTTCTGTAAAGAATACTAAAGTGTTGGTCGAGATGTTGTAAAGCAATCTTGATAGATGGCGTTGTACGTAAAAATATATAAACTCATTCGAGTGACAAATGTGGTGGTTAATTTGAATGTTGCAGGCAAGACCGCAATAAGCTCAGTTGGAAGAGCTTCGGAACGGTATTCCGAGGTCGTGGGTTCAAGTCCCGCTTGCGGCAGTCACTTTTTCCACCACAATTATATTTACTAAGTAAATCCTTTAAGTGTTTAATAGTATATTTATCAACAAATGCTATGGGCTGTAATAACATCACGCTGCGTCCAATAAAAGAGAAGCATTAATGACATTAATGTTGCAAAAAAAAAAAGAATATTTTCAAAATTACACGCGGGCAAAATCGCGGGTAACAGCTAGTCATTTTATAAAATTTCCCTTCGAGCGCTATAAAAATAAATTCTGTATTTGTATTTCAAAATATGACCACCACGGACAGTAATATTTTCATATACGTGCTCACGATGTCATAAATAAAAAAGTCAATATATTTTTTATTTACAGTGTCATTCCCATCTGTTGAAAGACATAATTTACTTTTATTGCGAACATGGGTAACCTTATCTATAGGTGCTACATTTATTTGTTAACAAGCTGATACCCGTGACTTTAGGCGCGTAGACTTTTTGCCCAATAAAAAATAGCTTATATCCTATTTAGAAATTTTTAACTATTATTTTGTTTTAGTCGTAAAAGAGATAAAGACTGCAAGAGTTACTTTTATATTTTTAAGCTTAGTAAATACTTTAGTTTAAATACATACTTTTACTTTTTTGCATAGCACTTACAACCGTCGGGCATGTGTGACCAGATGTATGAGTGTGGATGAAGCCAAGGAACATCGTAGCAGATGGCACTCTATAGTCTCTGCCTACACCCATGGGAAAAGGCGTGATGTTATGATGATGATAAATACTTTAGTTTACGTGTGATGATGGATTAAGAATACAAGTGTAATTCTATTAACTGTAAGAGACGGAAAACCCGAAATTAAACCCTATGCCAACACGCCTATTCAGCGTGGCGAAGTACAACAAAATCTTCCCAAAAGGAGACCGTGCCTAATAGTGGGACATAGGCTGCAAAATGAATATGAAATATAAATGGTTCATGTAACGGACTGCCATTCACGAGGTCTCGGGTTCGATTCGCGGTCAGGACAATCATTTGTGTGATGTTTTTAACTATCATACAAATGTTTGTACTGCGTATTATAAGTATGTATTTACAAAAGAAAACTAGTATATGTATTATATCCGTATTCTGGTACCCATAACACGAGCATATAAGCTTAGCTTGGGACCAGAGGACGTTGTGTGAAATGTACATGAATATTTAAAAAAATTCATGAAGATTATAATAATATTATAAGTCATGGTGACGTCATTGAATTTCATAGTAAAACTATGGTACCGATTCTACGTGTAAAACTAAACTTAACTAAAAAATGAAAATTGATAGTTCCAATAACACAATTCCGCAATGTTAACAGAACTTTTATATTAGATAATCTGTATTTAATATACAGCAAATTTTTGTTGATTAAAATCGTTAGTCTATAATTAGACTAACGATTTTAATTTAAAAAAATGTGCACAACGAAATAGGCAATTAATCAAAATATGTCATAGTTCTACATTAATTTATGAATTTTTGCAATTAACTTGCTATGCTTTTACTAAATAAATTAAATTATATTATATAACTATATATCTTATATATAAAATTTACGTGTCACAGTGTTAGTTACCGTACTCCTCCGAAACGGCTTGACCGATTTTTATAAAATTTTACATGCATATTCAGTAGGTCTGAGAATCGGCCAACATCTATTTTTCAAACCTTTTTTTTTAGTATGGGAAAACAACGTTTGCCGGGACAGCTAGTAACTATATATAATTTAGTTTATTTAGTTATATGTCATAGTTGTTTTTTTTTTTTTTTTTTATTTAAGTTAAGTTGTGCACGTAGAATTGGTACCAACATCATGTTATAACAAGTTCCGCGGGGGCTGTTCTTACTACGACTTACTCGTTTATTGGGACTGACTTGTTAAACGAATGACTGTTATTATTAAAATAGAAATACTTATTTATTTATATATTATGTACAAGGCACACTATTCCACAATGACTAGGCACATTGTATCAAGAATTATATTCGAGCTTAATATGTCTCAGAAAATGCATATACTATATGAATTTTCTGGGACATAATAAGCTCGATATATATATTTCGTGGTCTAGTGGTTCATGTAACGGACTGCCGTTCACGAGGTTGCGGGTTCGATTCTCGCCTCGGACAATCATTTGTGTGATTTTTTTAATTGTCATACAAATGTTGGTACTGCGTCTGGGTGTTTCTATGTATTATAAGTATGTATTTACAAAAGAAAAGTAGTATATGTATTCTATCCGTATTCTGGGAACCATAACTCAAGCATATAAGCTTAGCTTGGGACCAGAGGACGTTGTGTGAAATGTCTATGAATATTTAAAAAAAAATATCCATATTTATGTCGTTCGTATTTCATTACGATTGTTAAAGTATTGTAGAGAGTAAACTGACATGCATGTATGTATGTTTCACACTCAAAACAACAGCAACATAATTCAAAAAATAAATATTTAGCCTAATTAGTCATCAATGAGTTTTAAGTTGTTATGCCTTCGCATTTGAACCCGACAAATTGGAGCGACTATAGCATTAAGGTCGTAGGAGGCCATTGGATGCAAGCCGAACAAGACAGCGCGTTGTAGGGTTCTATGAGAAGGTCTATGTCTAACAATAGACGGAGTAAGGATAATGGAAGGGATGGAGAGACGAATTAATGAAAGATACTAAGATAATAAGAACTAAACTCATGCATTTTATGTCCCCTTGATTTTCAGTTAAGTTATTTTGTTTTAAGCGGATGGTCTGGTACGTCACCACATTGAGTTTTTTATTAAATTTTGTACCCTTGAGGTAGATAACACTGGGTTTTGCCCAAGTAGATTTATATAAAGTAACCTAATCATGCGGTAACTGCCGTAAGATGTGTATTTTTTGACGTATTTGATAAGCAGCGAGCCCGGTTTATTTTTTCTTTCTTAATGACTCCGGTCTTTGGAGACCACATTCATGAAATATTACAATCTAGTCAACCAAGGCTAATAAGTAATTTTAATCTAACTTAAATTACTAAATAGATTAATAACTAAGAATGTGTACATGAACACTTTTCTTATTGTCGCTATTTAAGGCGAAGTCACTTTGTTTTTGTGTTCCTTAAAACTAGCATTTTATTAGTTTATTAACACCCTTTTATTAGTTCAATACGTATCTATCAATATATTAATCTACATAACAGAATCTTTTAAAGTGACTTTCACCCACTTGCAATTGTCAGATTGATCTAAAATTTGGCACACATATGAAGGCACGATGACAATACAATAATAATGTAAAAAGGCGTATTATAAAATTTCTGATTATATTAAAGATGATAAAGCTTGGGAGTAGGTTGCTCTGGAGCAATACATATTCTATATTGTAACTATTTATTTATTTATTGTAAGTATAATTGACATTAAAAAAAATATTGATTTAATTAAAAGCTCTGCTGAGTTTCTTACGCCGGTTCTTCTCAGCAGATTGCGTCCTGCAGTGGTATTCAGTAAGAAATAGTGAAGTGAATTTTCGATGAATCTTGATCACGTGACAGCCCTGCTCTATTTTTATCGGAGGAGCGCTGTCACGTGATCAAGATTTACCAAAAATTCACTTCACTTTTTCATACTGAATACCAGTGCTGAACCGGTGGTAGGGAAAAACAAAAATCGGACATGTCAAAAGCAAATAAATTTTTGTATGTACTCTCCTGATTACATTCCTTTTCCAAATTTTTCGGTCCTTTTTTAAATAATTTTATTCCTTCCCTAATTTTTGAACATGGCAAAAGTAAAACGATGCCAAAATAGAAAAAAAAAAAAAAAATTTTTTTTTTCTAAATTATGTCTACTTGATTATATGATTTTTCATTTCATTTCATTTCATTTAATAAAAAATAGGATTTTCAAGCGTGTTTGTTTTTTCCATTTTAAACTCCAGAAGCAAATTATAATTTTTTTGAGTAAGGTAACTATCGTTTTATCCGTTTCCGTTATGTTCTATAGAACTGTGTATATTTATGTTGTACTTACAACGTTGTAGGCGTGAGTGCTACGCCGTAGGTCTCGTAGGAGTAATCTAGATGAACTGTAGCTATTGCGTAGCAAGGCTACAAAAGTAAACAATGTAATCAAATTAAATGATGGAAAATTACACAACATTACGTCGTAAATGACGATAATAGAATTAACCTAGTTCTATTTCTATACTAATATTATAAAGCGTAAGAGTTTCTTTGTTTGTTTGTTTAAACGCGCTAATCTCAGGAACCACTGGGCCGGTTTCAAAAATTCTTTCAGTGTTAGATAGGGCATTTGTCGAGAAAGGCTTTAGGCTATATGACATTACGCTACAACCAGTAGAAGCGAAGCAGTAGTGATAAATGTTGCAAAAACGGAGAAAATTTTCTAAATTCCACGCGGACGGAGTCGCGGGCAACAGCTAGTTTAATATATAAAATTCTAATGTCACTTTGTTTGTCACTATTGTTTTCCAAAACTCTTTAACAGATTTTAATGACATTTTTTGGGTATATATAGTAATAGTATAGTAGAATTTCGTACTAGTGGAATTCAGAAAATTTTCTCCGTTTTTGCTACATTTTTCACTGACACTTTACTCCTACTAATGACAGCGTGAAGCTATATAGCCTATAACCGTTCTCAATAAATATACTATTCAACACTGAAAGAACTTTTCAAATTGAACAACTAGTTCTTGAGATTATCGCGTTCAAACAAACAAACTCATCAGCTTCATAATATTTTTTTACGAGTATATTTCTCACTAGCTGCTGCCCGCGACTCCGTACGCGTGGAATTTATAAAACTTTTCCCCGTTTTTGCTACATTTTGCACTGATGCTTCGCTCCTATTGGTCGCAGCGTAATGTTGTATAGCCTAAAGCCTTCCCCTATAAATGGACTATCCAACAAAAAAAAAATTTTTCAAATCGGACCAGTAGATCCTGAGATTAGCTGTTTAAACAAACAAACAAACTTTTTCGCTTTATAATATTGAGTATAGATTTGATTACGAAAACATTTCCAAATAAATTTTCACTCCTATTAATACAAGGTCGCAATTATGACCTTTTTTAACAAAATTGCGAAGGTTAAAATAATGAGGAGTTAATTAAAAAAAATAAAATAAAATGAATGAGCAAATTAGTTGTACCGTTGTTTTTGCTTATAAATTTCCTCTTTACGTTACCGTACCAAAAGATAACACGGGACCTTAATATTGAGACTGTACATTCTTCCGTCTGTCACCAGGCTCTATGTCTGAAAATTTCATAGCTAAAACAACAAATACTTACCATTATCATTCATCTGCCCTTAAACCGTTATTTATGTTCTGGAGTATGACGAATATAAACTAAAATATAGTGGAACTCACATTGAGAAGATAGTAGTGGAAGATTTGGTAAATATGTGCGGGAACCATGATAGCTCAGATGGGAGAGCAACGGAACGGTATTTCGAGGTCGTGGGTTCAAGTCCCGCTCATGGTTATCATTTTATCCACTAAAATTTATTTTATTTTGTAAAAGCATAGCAAGTCAATTGCAAAAATGAATAAATTAATATGATGAATATATTATGACTAGCAGTTGTCCGCGAATTCGATCGCGTGAAATTTAAAAAATTTCTCCATTTTTGCAACATTTTTAACTAGTGCTTCGCTCCTAATAATCGCAGCATGATGTTAAATAGCTTACAGCCTTCCTCGATAAATTGGCTATCCAACACTGAAATAATTTTTCAAATAGGACCAGTGGTTCTTGAAATTAGCACGATCAAACAAACAAACAAACTCTTCAGCTTTATAATGTTTGTATAGATAATATAATGGTTTACCTTGATTTGACCTTCAAATGTGAATCCGACTCGTACTTGACCGGTTTTTTTTTAATGAAATATGATATTTGGTGAGACTTTGGTTACAAAGATGTTATGAAAGTATTATATTTGACAAAAGAGTAACTATTGTCACTTTTCTTTTAATAATCCATTAGTGAGATACCTAACTAATGGGGCAAAACAGAAGTCAGGTTTTTAGTCTAGACCTGTTGACCTATTTATGTCATCCGAAATACAAGTAAAATCCTTACTAAGACACTTGAAAAAATCACAGCGTAGTTAACAAATAGTTTTTTTATTTTAGATAATTATAAACGGTAAGTTAGGTTTAGACCATGAGGAACCTCTACGAGGGAGGGATTATGGTCGACTGTGCCGCGCTGACCAGGCGTGTTGGCACAGGGTTTATTTTCGAGTTTTCCGTCTCAGCTGACTTTTACAGCACCCTGGGGAGGAGATGGGGTGGTGACACTAGTATTCTTATATACACGGAGAATACACGTATATAATGAGAATATTCGTAGTAGAAAGTATAGAAAGTAATAATAATCAGTGTGTATTTATTTATTGAAATGTTTGTACCGCGTCTGGGTGTTTTCTATGTATTATAAGTATGTATTTACAAAAGATAAGTAGTTTATGTAGTATATCCATATTCTGGTACCCATAACACAAGCATATAAGCTTAGCTTGAGACCAGAGAACGTTGTGAAAAAATCCAAAAAAAAAAATTACATTATTGGTTCTTTTTTCTTTATGTTATTTTGTATGAATGTTTAAATTTAGTCTTTTTAAAAATGTTAAATTTGAGATATTAAATAAATAAAGGAAATAGTAAAGTCACACACATCTGGAGGTCGAGGACATTCCCAAAGGATTGACAGTAATTTTAAGCCCATTAATCGGCATAGTGTTTATTTTCGAGTTTTTCGTCTTTCACGGAGGATGTTATATGTATACATTATCCCTTAGCTGGCTTTTACAGCACTCTTGGAAAGAAATGGGGTGGTGGCACTGGTATTCTTAGTCCTTCCCCACACGGACAGTTTCTTTTAAATATTAGTTTTTTTTCAAATCCAACACAATGACTTAAAACTGGTCAAGTGCGAGTCGGACTCGCGCACGAAGGGTTCCGTACCATTATCTATGCAACATAAGGCACGTTATTAATAAATGCGCAAACAACACACACAATACTTAATTAATCACGTTTGTTGTATGAGAGCAAGAAACGGTAAAAAAATCATGTTTGTTGTATGGGAGCCCCCCTTAAATATTTATTTTATTTTATTTTTAGTATTTTTTGTTATAGCGGCAATAGAAATACATCATCTGTGAAAATTTCAACTCTCTAGCTATCACCGTTCTTGAGATACAGCCTGGTGACAGACGGACGGACGGACGGACAGCGAAGTCTATGTATGCGAAGTATGAAGTATGCCCTGTATAATATTACGTAGGTTTTAAGCTTAATTAGTGATTTTCCTCTACCATACAAGTCGTATAACAATTTCAGACAGTGGTACCGATTCTTCATGCACACCTAAACTTAACCAAAAAATTAAAACAACTACCTGTGGTGTATCGATTAATTGGATACTTAGCTGTGCACATTTTTATTAATTAAAATTGGTAATCTATAATATGCAAATGTTTATTAAAAAGTTCTGTTAACATTGCCGAATTGTGTTATTGACAGTATCAATTTAAATTTTATAGCTAGTTAAGATTAGTTGTGCATGTATAATCAGTACCAGTGTCTGTATATCATGAGTATGAGCATTGCTCTCGTACGTTTTTCAGCGGGGGCTGATTAACAATGCCAGTTCCTGTTGGATTTATGCTCTAATCATTCAATAGGTCACAATTCAATGATTGACACATTTCATTCATGAAATGCGATAAATCTGAATTCCCTAAGGCATTATATTTAAATTGGATTCAGTAATAAATGTTTACCGTATAAATAAGGTCATTCTACGCAAATCCTCATAATAATATTAATATTTGACAATAATATTTCCCTAAGGCTTTATTGTAGCTAGAATTTTTGTAGAAAAACATTTACTTTACGAACTGCTTACGAGAAGGAAGATCGTCGTACCAAGTTTTTATTGTATAATTATTGTTTGGTTATGATGTATATTAGATGGATGGATGGATGTATATTAGATGAATGTATGGATGGAATTATTATTACACTATTATATCTACTATATAAAAATATGTCGGGTTTTCCTTCCTGACGCTATAACTCCAGAACGCACGGTCCGATTTCCACGGTTTTACATTCGTTGGAAAGGTCTCGGGCTCCGTGAGGTTTATAGTTCATTATTTTTTTTTATTTTTTTTTTAACTTTTTTTTGGTATGGCAAAACAACGTTTGCCGGGCCAGCTAGTTATATTATAATATTGTTTGTTTTTATGTATGAATGCTTTGTGTCTCCATGGGGGTGAATAAATACTTTGCTTTCTTTTTTTCTATATTTACAACCAATTTACAGTAAAACATATTTAAACTATAATACTATAAAGATGAAGAGTTTGTTTGTTTGAAGGCGCTGTTCTCAGGAACGGCTGCGACGCTGGTCCAATTTAATCAAATCTTTGAGTTTCGCTGTGACCAATAGAAGCAAAGTGTCCGTGAAAATTGTTGAAAAAACGGGGAAATTTTCCTTAATACCACGCGTACGAAGTTACAGACAACAGCTCTTCTCCTTCTTCTCCAGCCCATTTACGTCCCACTGTTTGGCACGGGCCACCTCCAATTTGGTAGGGATTACGGACTACTGTGCCGCGCTGACCAGGCGTGTTGGCACAGGGTTTATTATCGAGTTGTACGTCTCTCACAGGAGATGTTATCTGTGTGCAATATCCCTTAGGTGACTTTTACAGCACCCTTGGGAGCAGTTGGGGTGGTGACACTTCTATTCTTAATCCGTCACCATACGGAGGAACAGCTAGACAACAGCTAGTAAACAAAATAAAAAAGCTAGGTTCCAATCATACCGGGACCATGATCGATACAACTCGGACGAAACATCACGAGCGAAGGTATTAAAACATTTTTCTTTTTTAAGCTAAAAAAATAAATAAAGTCCACAGCTCTTACTCCTTCCTTGTAGATAATGCGATCGTCCTTGGTTCATCATACGCCTATTACATGCCATGAATACAGAACTGTTTAGACAGCGTTTGTATTTTTATCATGTCCTCTATTATATCTGATAAATATATCATAATACATACGTAGCCTTTATTTACTCAAAGTTTACTTTTTTATAAAAGGAAGAGGCTGACTGAGTGACGTAAAACGAAAAACGTTAAAACTACTGAAGCAAGAAACCAAAAAGGACTCGCTAAATGACATCGCTAAGGAGAAAGTAATCGCTAAGGACACCCTACAGCTCAGTTCTACATGTGGCCACTGTGGCTGAAAAGTCTCCAAAACATATTCCAAATAAAACTTATTTTTAAAAATTTACCTCGCAATTTTTAACAAATACATTATTTCATTTCAATAACATTACTTTTTTACGACTGAAGAGTTACCATCTAAAGAACTTATGTTTAAACTTATCTGCTAAAGCAAAACTAATAAAAAATATATTGTGCATGTCATCACGTATTTACAATCATTTGCCTGAGTCAATATTAGAAACAAATACACTAGACAGTTTTAAACGGAAGACTAAATCACTATTGTTAGAAAAAGCTTATTACAGTGTAGGGGAATATTTGGGGGATCAAATATAAAGATTTTATAAATACAGAGTGCTTCAAAAAAATGTATACACACTTTGAACTTCCATAGAAAATTTATTTACCGTTCTACAAAGTTAAATTTCAGGAAAATAGAAAGCTGAAAGTCCAATGTAAATGAAACATAAATAACAAATGTTAATACTGTTCAAATTGGTGACCTGCAGCATCAATACAATTCTGAGTACGAGTCACCACTGATTCTGTACATCGTATCAAAACGTCCAATGAGATTTCTCTACACACTGCTTGAATCTCATTCCAAAGAATGTCTAGGTTACGTGGTTTACGTTTGTACACCTCATCTTTTACTGTGCCCCACAAGAAGAAATCCAGCGGTGTAAGGTCTGGAGAGCGTGCTGGAAACTCGATTGGCCCCCTGCGTCCTATCCACTGGCCTTTTCTTGTGGGGGCACAGTAAAAGATGAGGTGTACAAACGTAAACCACGTAACCTAGACATTCTTTGGAATGAGATTCAAGCAGTGTGTAGAAAAATCTCATTGGACGTTTTGATACGATGTACAGAATCAGTGGTGACTCGTACTCAGAATTGTATTGATGCTGCAGGTCACCAATTTGAACATTATTAACATTTGTTATTTATGTTTCATTTACATTGGACTTTCAGCTTTCTATTTTCCTGAAATTTAACTTTGTAGAACGGTAAATAAATTTTCTATGGAAGTTCAAAGTGTGTATACATTTTTTTGAAGCACCCGGTATTTACATAATTTTTACACCTGATTTTAAATTTTATATTCTTATATTTATATGCTGTATTTGATGATTATTTCAGTAATGGCGTGATTTATCGATTGATTTATTTAATGATTGTTGTATAAGTTTCATTTATATTATTAGACTAGCTGTGCCCCGCGGTATTACCCGCGGTAAAAAGGATGAAAAATAAGTTCATTTTCTATTCCATTTGACATTGGAAAGTTTCATGAAAATTCATCCAGTAGTCTTTACGTAAAAGCACAATAAACATCCTTACACATCCAAACATTGAAGTATGGATAGAAGACCGAGGAAACGTTCGCGTTGCTCAGCCAACAATTTAAGTACATATTTTATTTTGTCGCGCGTAATTCTTTTTTCGTCATATCTCCTAAGATATTCATTTAAATTGCATACTGAAAAGAGCAGTTATAATCTATATTAATTGCATAAGCTAACTAAGCTATTTAATTTGATAAAAAATATAGATATATACATATAAATAGCTTTTGAAAACACCCTATTGAATTTGATAATTTTTTTGACATTATTAAGGGTACAGCGGGTTTTCCTTTAAAGATTGACATCGCAGACTTTTTAACACTTTTTTAACAAACAATTCCTCCATACATTAGTGGGCTGTACCTCACATAGATAAGGCAGCGTCTTCATTTATACCTCACGCGCGGCCGAATTTCTCGGCAAATTTAATCATATCTCATCCAATATATAACAAACCCCAACAAATTATGCAAAAAAAGCCATCCTCTTGAACCATTCTATTAATCAAAAGAAACCGCATCAAGATCCGTTGCGTATTTTTGAAGATATAAGCTCACATAGGGACATACATACAAAAATTACGACTTTGTTTTATAAGAAGTAATAAAGATATAATTGACATTGGATTTATTACTATGAATACAGACTATGAATTGATAACTGATGACATTGAGCTTGATTAATTATGATATTTTGTGTTGAATCTCCTTTATGTATCTAAGGATTGTAATTTGCATGCCAAATGGCTAAATATGGTGAAAAAAAAATTTTTCTTTGTGTTTTTATTTTTTATACCTATATTTGCGAATAAATGAATTATGAATTATATTTTATCAACATTTAAACGCGTTCCTTATTGACCGAACTTAATGTTGTGAAAAAAAAGATATAATCATAACGATGTAAGGATGTTATGACGACTCACTGAAGTAGAAAACAAATTAAGTATTGATATAAGCTGCCAGTTTTATGCCATAGATAAAAACGGCTAAGTGCGAATTAGAATCAAGCTCGAAGGGCTCCGTACACATTATCATCATCATAATTATATTCACCGTCATAACTTATTCCGCTACAATCATGTCGTAGCGTATCGTTAAGTTAAATTTAGAACCACCAATACACGTTGGCGTTTAAAATCGATGACATGTAACATTAGCATAGCTAAATCGTACTTAAGTAATTTATTAATTTTGCAATTGACTTGCTATGATTTTACTTAATAAATTAAACTGTAGTGGAAAAAGTGATCACCGCAAGCAGGACTTGAACTCACGACTTCGGAATGCCGTTCCGTCGCTCTGTCAACTGAGCTATTGCAGTCGTGCTAACAGTAACCAATTCCGCCACTACAATGTTACTCGTTTGAGTCTACATCGCATTTGATGTACAATCTATCGAGAATTTTTTACACATTCTCGGAACGGTATTCCGAGGTCCTGAGTTCAAGTCCCGCTTGCGGTGATCCCCTTTTCCACTAACATTTATTTTTTTAAATCGTTCTTCATATAATAATGATGTTTCATGTAACGTACAGCCTTTACCATAGACACACATAAATACATTTTCACGCACACATAGTTAAGTAAGTGACTTCAAGCCGGTTATGGGAGGTAGTCATGTAGTGTATACATCTGGTATACCTGTGTTTAGAACATTCGTTGTATAGCCAGCCCTAGTTTTCAGTATTTTTTGTTATAGCAGCAACAGAAACACATCACCTGTTAAAATTTTAACTTACTAGCTATTCCCTTCCATGAGATAGGTAGAGCCTGGTGACAGATGCGTAAACGGAAAATTATTGCAATAGAAATACAATAGCATCCCGGAAAATTTCATCTATCACTGTGTAGGAGATATAGCTTAGTGACAGTCGGACGAAATATAATCTCACTTTTTTCTCTTGTTACCGAACTCTAAAAAAACAAAATATTTTTTTTGACTATGCGCATTTTGTTTCATAGATATGACACACCCTACATAAAAGAGGCACAGATAACTACAAACAGCCTAGCCTTCTTGCAATGTATGTCCGCTCTTTGGCAGAGAGCTATCAGTCCTTCGCGTTCGCTTGTCGTGAAATGACGTCCTGCGATAATCTTATTGTTTACTAACTCTCGCAAGTGAAAACAATTTAAACTGTGCTCTATCATTTATATCCTAGAATATAAAAGATGTTTAAATAGTGTTAACTCCTCGGAAAAGCTTTTGCAGTGTTTTAATTTTGGATTTATTGTAAGTACCTATTAAATTTTTTTGAAATAAAAATTAGAAGCATGTATCAAATTTTTTATATGTATAAATGACATTTTATTGCGGGAAATAATATTTAATCATTACAGTTATCTTATTTGTGTTTTTAACAAAATAAATTAATTTAATTATTTAGATTTAATTGTATTTTTTGTTTATGCGTTTTTATTTATTTTTTGTGGAGACATTTAAAGTAATATTGGTTTTGAAATTGGTTAAATTAATAATAATATTAAACATATCATATTTAAATAACAAAAAATGGCCATACGCAAACAAAGTTGCCCAATTAAAAAAGGAAAAAAAAAATCAACTCGTGAAAACCATTTTTTTTTTGCCAAAGCTGGCCAAAGCATTTATATTGTGAAATTTCAATGCTAATTCTTGAAAATAAATTTAGTTAGTATTATGGAACTTAAGACAAAAGTCAACAAAGAATATCCTAGATTTATATATCTACAATTTTGTAATCTTGTTTTTTGTTTTTTTTTTTTTTATTTTAATAATTATTTTTAATTATAATTAGCAAATTTGGTTGAAAATATTATAAGCTGTTGAGTTTTGCGGAGTAATCACTAATACAGGCTACATATGTGAGGCGTATCATAATATTATGTAATTGAATATTTAAAAAGCGTTACCAGCACTTTCTTCAGAATTTTTAGTTGTCATATTATGTCAATATATCTTTTTTAAATATTTAGTTTTTTTACGTACAACGTGTCCACAGAAGCGATCAAATGATTCATCAAAATATTTGCATAACTGTCACGGTAATTTTATTTTTACGTTGAAAAACATAATACCTAAGTCTATCGATCAATATAGCGGTAGATGACAATAACTTACTTAAATCTACTTAAATTTCATTTTTTTTATAATAATTGTAGTTGCTGCATTAATTTTTCTAGCTGTAATCTAAGTTGATTGTTTTTACAAAAGGACCTACTAAAATAAAATATATTTATTTAATCATTTAAAACTGCTGTACCGGAGTAATAAAAAATCACAAAGGCAAACTTAATTTCTGAGGCATTTTCTTCTCAACTCAACATCTTAATTAGCAAATTGTTAAGTAAATGGTTATAGTATCTACTTAAAACTAATCGAAAAATATATACCTAAACGTTAGCCTTTCTTTTAATTGCAATTAAATTTTCCCTATCTTTATCTTTGCTTATACATAAAACAAAGTCTTTTTTTGTATGTGATCTTAAATTTTTAAAATTACGCAACGGATTCGGATGCTGTTGTTTTAATATATAGAATAGTTCAAGAGGATGGCTTTTTGTCTAATTTGTGGCTCAAAAACTATAAACGAAAATAAAACCGCGGGCATTAGCTAGAATAGTTATAGTTAGTAGTTGTAATTAAATATGCCCTACAAATGGTTAATTTTGTACTAAATATAACCGTAAACGTTTGTTTACGTCTATTATAATTATTCTATTATCTTATTGTACCCATAACACAAGCTTATAAGCTTAGCTTGGGACCAGAGGACGTTGTGTAAAATGTCCGTGAATATTTATTATTTTATAATTATTATTATATTAATGAATTAAATTATGGACTGGTTTAAATGAGCTGTCTTGGATCATGTTTACTACGTAGTGTTATGACGTTAACTTATATTGAATTAACTGTGGGCGTTTACTTTATAACGACAACGGTTTTAATTAAAGGTAAAGTCAACTAGGTTGAATATTTTAACCGACTTCAAAAAAGAAGGAGGTTCTCAATCTGTCTATATATTTTTTATGTTTGTTGCCTCATAAATTTTAAGTGGATGAAACGATTATATTGATTATTTTTTATTTGAAAGCTGGTGGTTTTCGTGTGGTCCCATTGGCACTAGGTCAGGATGGTTATCTCCTGAGAAATCGTGGAAATACCTTAAATTTCAAAGGCACATGTAGTAGGTTAGACTTTTTTTTACTGAAGTTACATGTCTTTCAGCGGATTTCACAATTATGAGAGGAAATATTTTTGAAACGCGCCCTCATAAGCAATAATCAATAATTTTAAGGGCGGTTAATAAAATTCGCCAAATCTAAGGCGTCAAATCTAATGGCCCGGGGCGCTAAATTTCAAAATACGTCACTGGCGACAGCCTAAATACATACATAACTACTGAAAAACCCCACCATAATTATAGATGATGCTTTTGTGTGGTGTTTCCTTATGGTTAATGCAAGTTGGTATCGAAGTGAATTGGGAGAAAAAAAAAAATTCTACTAGAGAAATAATATAATAATATAGCGATTCATTATTCTTAATCCAGAAGGAAATTTCATAAAAGAAAGGATGTAAACCTACATAGCTATGGTACACAAAAATAAGTTCAATGATCACATTAATTCTGTTTAGCTTCGTTGGATAAAGCTCTAGTTATTGAGGCGTTATGTTTAAATTAGCCTAAGTAATACAAGATCCTTAGGTCAAACGCGGTCATATCGCAATAACTCAATAATAAAATTAGATAGCAATTTCTAATGTATTATTTGCTATTATGTAGGTATAAAGGAAAAAATTTCAAGTTAATGAAAAAATATAAATTAGGAGACATTTGATGTTTGTATTCGAACTACTTAGATAATTTGTTTACTTGTAAACATTCACAGTTAAAAATAAAATATTCATGAACATTTCACACAACGTCTTCTGGCCCCAAAGTAAGCGAAATTTCTATGTTTCTGTTATGGGTAACAGATACGGATATACTACATATACATATAACTACATACTTAAACATAGAAAACATCCAGACACATTCATTCATTCATTCAATATATTATATTGCCATAAACATAGTATACAATAAGGTGTTACAAATTTAAAGCACTTACATGTTTAGCTAATATTATAGCATGCAATAACTTAATGATTTTTATATTCAAGTCACAGTACTGTGTCTGGATGTTTTCTATGTTTGTACAAACATTTGCATGAAATTTATAAATAATTAATTGTACAGTGCTAGGATCGAACCCGTAGTCCGTTACATGAACCACTTGACCACGAGGCTTGGTAAGTTAAATGTGTTTGTTACCAAACTCTTTTGAACCGGCTCGACCGATTTGTTTGGATACTTTGCATGCATAGGTAGATCTAAGAATCGGTCAATATATACTTTTAAAAACGGTGTCGCAGGGGCTACTAAAATAGCATGGCGAAGCTAGTTTTACTGTAAAATATTCTGTCAGTCGGACAGAAAAACTCACAAAATAATAAGTTTCACAAAATTGGCTAAAAAAAATGAAATGAAAATAGTTTTATTCACAATTTTACTGTCACAAAAAAGAGATATGAAATTGTGAGGATATAGCAATTTATCCATTGCGTAGGAAGTATTGTGATTACACGACCCTAATAAATAAAAATGAAAATGAAATGAAATTTTGTGAAAGGCTATTGAACATGTAGTAGGGTTTCGAACTGTAATTGTGTTAATTACTTGATTAAAGGGATTTTATTTATTTATTTAAAAACTTTCACCACAAAATTGTACAATAGGCGGACTTAATGCTAAAAGCATTATCTACCAGTCAACCTAGTCTAGATTTTAATTATAAATTAGGTACTGAAATACCAGCTTCCAAATTAACTAGTTTTATTCCTCTTAACTATATACTGGTACCAATTCTACGTGTACAACTAAACTAAACTTGACTAAAAAATTAAAATTGATTGCGCCAATTTGACGTGTTAACTGAACTTTCTTATCAATAAAACTAACGACTTTAATTAATCTAAACGTGTTCGTTTTACTTTTTTACAAATATACTAGCTGACCTGGCAAACGTTGTTTTGCCATACAAATCTCAGGGAGGCCCCCCCTCCCTGAGATTTGTATGGCAGTGGTTTGAAAAACAAATAGTAGCCGATTGTCAGACCTACTGAATATGCATATAAAATTTGGTAAAAATCGGTAAAGCCGTTTCGGAGGAGTACGGTAACTAACATTGTAACATGGAACCTGACCCGGCAAACGTTGTTTTGCCATACTAAAAAAAAAAGGTTTGAAAAATAGATGTTGTCCGATTCTCAGACCTACTGAATATACATGTAAAATTTTATAAAAATGCCGAATCGGAGGAGTACGGTAACTAACACTGTGACACGTGAATTTTATTTATTTATTTATTTATTAAGGATAACAACAGTCTTTATAAATGTATTACATATTTAGAATTACTTAAAAATAGACCAATTATAGTTATCCAACTTATATCTAAACTTAAAGTAACAAAACAGCAATATTGATCGAGCGCGCGGCAAGAGCGCCGACTGGATGCATAATGGTAAGTGATTGTTAACATTAAATAAAATATCTGTCAGTAGAATACCATTTTTTCTGGTACATAAAAATAAATTATCATATTTCAAAACAAGATTCTTAACGAAATATAACTTAAATAATGCTTACTTATTCACCAGATATTAATCAATTACACTAGTCCAGGAATATTTTTATTTATTTTAATGTTGTAAACACCATACAAATAACCATACAAGCTTAAAAAATTTGTGTAACTATAATCTTAGTATTAAAATTTTACTAAGGCAATAAAACCGTCATGTAAGTTAGAGGGCTAATATTTAGCAAAATATTAATTTATATGATTACTGGCCAACCGGGCTATCATGACAATTTGTTATTACAAATTAAACTATGAGGCTCAGTCATTCCGAGTGTATATTTTCTTCCGTTTTCAATAATTAATGAAATAAACCACTAGTGGTACCACTAGACCACGAAGCCCGTCATCGTAAATAATCAAAATACAGCAACAGTTGTTGTCATTTTTCAGTTAAGTTAAATTTAGTTGCGCACGTTGGATTGATACCAATGCCAGAGACAACAACCAAAACTTAATGGGGACCAAAGACAATTAAAATCTAGCCTACATCAATATTATCGTATATCATCGCCGACACGTACATATTAACACAGCCAGTAGGCACAGAAAATGAAGAATTAGGTATACTTTTCCTATTTACTCAAAATCTACTAAATATATTTTAATTCTGATTTACGTGTTTCTATATATAATAGTTACTTATGTTTTTAAAGTTATTTCATTAGTTAATACGCGATAATAGACCGACAAATGAAAAAAATAAAAAAATTGAGAGGTTGTTTCGCCAAGATTTTCTATCGAGAAAACTTTTTTCAATCGCGTTTCTGAGTTGATGCGATCCTAGATCATATATTGAAAAAACATATACTTAAAAATTAGAGCTCCATTCAATCTAAAGAAACAATGAAAACTTCGTACATAGAAAAATGCACGAAGCTATTTTGGTATCGTCTTAATGGTTGGAGCATCAGTCCCGAATTCGTTACATCGTTCCCGGGGGAGGTAACAAATTCATTGGGCTGATAGAATGGGGTGGCAAATATAAATTCAATGGGTGTTAATTTACCAACTACAAAATCAAAAGTTTAACATAAAATATTTTTAGCATTAAGTCGTTAATTGGGTTATGGTTATTTATATAATTAGTATGAGATCCACAATTCAGCCTAATTTCAAACACCCTTACAGCCACTAGTTATTAACTTATAGCCATTTAACCGTAACTGTGCCGGTGCCGGTACGAAACGAACCGTAACTTGAATTCCATACTCCTACGCTATCAAAATTTATATTACGACTACATATTTCGACATTTCCTACGAAAATTTTACGACTGTTGAGATTGTCAATTTACGCATAACCGTGTTTCTGTTAGTAAATTGCTTGTAAATTAGTATAGGCTATTGACTTCAAATAACATTCATGCACTTGGTTTTGTATGTCCAATGCAGGACGTAGGGATCCCTTATAGAAGGTTATAACGTAAGGCTCTTTGTCATTTACTTTCGGCTACTATTTTAATGATATCGTACACCAAGAGAAAAAGAAATTAAGATTATATTACTGTATATGAATGAAAACATGTAAAAAGTTTCATTTCTTTACTAGCTGTTGCCCGCGACTCGACGCGACTCCCCGTTTTTTGCAACATTTTTCACTACTGCTTCGCTTCTACTGGTTGTAACGTGATGTTATATAGCCTGAAGCCTTCCTCGATAAATGCCCTGTCTAGCACTGAAAGAATTTTTCAAATCGGTTCGCTAATCTCAGGAACCAGTGGTTCCTGAGATTAGCGCGTTCAAACAAACAAACAAACTCTTCAGCTTTTTAATATTATAAGTACATAAGTTTAAGTATAGATTCATACTGTTATTCTACCTTTGTAACAGTGCGCGCACATCTCTTACATTTGTATGGCGTCCATTTTTTTAAATTTTACCCGTATCGTTATTCATTAATCAGCCTTTCATTCTATATTTTGCAAGATAATATTCTTCTGATTATGCCTTTATATTGAAGGAAAATTGTTTCTCAGCTGCACCTCCAATGTTATATTAATGTAGTCTCTTAAGCGAGGCGTGAACAGACATCTTGCAGGCCAGCAAGACAGGGGCAGTTAGTGGATTTACACTGTACTAGTTGTTATCACACTTGGATTGCACTTACGCTTGAAATTAGGTCGAGTGCAATCATTGGCCTGACCCTAGCAATAAACTAAAACAGCAATACATCGGTGAATTCTATAAGATACATTATTTGCTCCAGAAATTATCCATAAAATGACCTTAAAGTAACATGGATAGTTCAATTGTTGTCAACCCTGTCAGGTTCTATGACGGAGGTAAGTGTACCTTCGTCACTTACCAAACAATTCATTCAATTTATACAAAAGCTTGGTAACTTTCGCAATAAATACTGGATTTAAATTTTATTTGTTACATTTAAATCTAAATGAAATAGGATAGACCGTCAAATCACAAGTATTTACATTAAATAGTGGTTTTGTGTAACATTAATTGCTTTGTAAATGTTGATCGATTTAATATGGCGGGCCTCGTGGTCGAGTGGTTCATGTAACGGACTAACGTTCACGAGATCGCGGGTTCGATGCCCACACGGGATAATCATTTGTGTGATATAAATGTCATGCAAATAATTGTACTACGTCCCGGTGTTTTCTATGTATAATAAGTATGTATTTACGAAAGAACAGTAGTATATGTAATCTATCCGTATTTTGGTTACAATAACACAAGTATTCATTTAAATAAGCTTGGCTTGGGACAGAACATAACTTTATTGAGCGACGACGATAAATTATTGAGGACGTTGTCTGAAATGTCCATGACCATATCTTCTTAATTTCTTAGAATATTTAGCACGGGACTTATAAGACATTTATATTTGTTTAGTTATTTAAAAAAAAACTAGGTGTAGTGTCTCCATATTCTGCTACACATGAAAAGGCAAATAAGCTTAGATTGGGACCAGACTACGTTTTGTGAAATTTCTATGAATATTTATTTCTTTATATTAATATTTTGTATTCACATAAGCAAACATAACAGCGTTTGTGGAGTCAGCTAGTATCCGTATCACCACAAACGATTAGCCTAAGATTATCGAACAATCAGTTACTTAGTACCTATGCAAAATTATTGTGCAATTGTCTCCCGAGTTCTGCCTTGTCATGTCTAATATGTGAAATGTTTAATATGCAAGGCATATCGCTCCATGTTCTGCTAGAACATATCACGTCTCCTTCACTAATTGACTCGCTTGTGTTGTGTAGTCTATTGTACATCAATATTACTAGATATTGAAGCTATCAAGCAATTATAATGACGAACTGTATAATTAATTCATTGTATATTGACATTTATTATTATTCTATTATTTCAATCTGATTTCTAATTTTGCCGCTAATTTTAATTTTAACTTTATTTTATTTAATTTTATTTTATTTTAATTTATCTGTTTTTATATCCATATTTGCATGTCTCCAATGAGACAGAACATGTTGAGACGCAGTATATAATATATGTAACATCTTTTGTACACATGTTGAGACAAATAAATTTATCTTTATCTCTTTATCTTTATCTTTATCATTCTGTTAATGATAGCATTGAGAGGGTTAGGCGAGGGCGGTATAGCTAATAATCTAATACTATCAATAACGGAATCCTAAACCTAATAACATTGTGAGGATGTTTGAACATTTGTTACTCTTTCACGCAAAAACTACTGAATGGATTTTAATGAAACTTTACAATATAAATAAATAAATATTCATATAATATAAATGTAGCCAGTTATCTACGAAAGTAATAGTCCGATTTTAAAATATTTTCATCGATGAAAAGCTACAGCCTCCGAGGGTGGTTATTGGCATACCTATATAGTATATATCTGTCTCTCTTTAGCCCTTTAATCTTCCACTGTTAAGCACAGATCTCCTTACACTTTGGTAAAGATTATGGTCTACAGAGCTGCGTTGACCAGGCGTGTTGGCACCGGTTTTAATTTCGGGTTTTCCGTCTCTTAAGGCCGGGCTCGACCGCAAAATGAGCGAGGTCATTAATGAGCTCGCTTAACTCGCAACGATAATTTTCACTCTCAGACCGCTCCGCTAGCCTCTTTGGCGGTCGAGCCTCAACTATGAAAATTATCGTTGCGAGTTAAGCGAGCTCATTAATGACCTCGCTCATTTTGCGGTCGAGCCCGGCCTTTACAGAGATTGTTAATGTACATTAACCCTTAGCTGACTTTTACAGCACTCTTGGGAGGACATGGGGTGGTGACGCTTGTATTCTAAATTTGTCACCACATGAATATATCTAGGCTATACCTATATTGTATTTATATATAGTGATGCGAAATTCCAAACGCACGAAGTCACAGGTAACAGCTATAATAGGAATAAGCAAATAAAACGGACCAGAATCAGAGACCTTTAGGAAAGAGCTTTTGAGAGTTCACATACACCATGCACCATGGACGTAATTTGAAACTTAAGGGCTCTTCAAAATACCAGTATTATAAAGAGCCTTTAGGTAGTAAAACTCTTTAGGTACCCAGTACCCCAAACCCTTTTGGGTACCCAGTATCCCGTTCCCCAAACTCTTTTGGGTACTCAGTATCCAGTACTCCAAACTCTTTTGGGTACCCAGTATCCCGTACCCCAAACCTTTTTGGGTACCCAGTATCCCGTTCCCCAAACTCTTTTGGGTACCTGGTACCCCCCATTGAGTAGAATATAACTAATAGATGGATAGATAAATAACTAACTAAAGTTATAACAATAAACAAATTAAGGTTAACGATCGGTATTCGTTTACACAATATTTAACTAACAAATCCATAAAATTTGCAATTCAAATTGTTCTGGGCTCTTAATCGTGGATAATTTCTCCTTACAATGTAACAGTGAATAAGCTTAGTTAATCTCCTACTTTTAAAATAATACTAGCTTAATATTTTCACTCATCTGTTTAATAATAAATAATAAACAAATAAACTTTTATTTCGGACAACAAAGATCCATATTACAATTATTAAATTTCAATTACAATAAAATTTTAATTTGTGTTAGTAAATGTGTTAGTATTACATGCATTATCTTATTGCATAATGTTAGTCGTGGTTAGTGTTCTTAAAATTAATGTTTTTAAAATCGGAGAATTAAAACTCCATGCTACGGTGTTTAGGATGCTGTTGCGACTGTCCCGCACCCTCCGCAGCAACGAGGATGTCTTTTTCCTAATTAAGGCGTGAAAGCCATCCGTACGTGCCAGTGAATACATCCCCGAAGCACTGCAGAAACGAGGCAGTTTCAACAGCATCCTAAAGGCGTTATTATACTAGACGCGCAGGACATCCAAAGTCCTTTTGTGGTAACCGATCCACAGATTGCTCGTGTACAGATTTTGACAGTACGCCTTGAAGAGGGTGATTTTAACTTCACCCGTACAACGAGCAAATCTGCGGGCCAGCATGATTAAATGCGTGTTTAAATAAAACTACTTTTTTACCATGGTGACTGCAAAGTCTCCTAAACGTTAAAATTTAAAACAAATATACGCGTCTAAATCCGTAAAAAGTAGTTTTATTTAAATAATACTAGCTTTTTTCCGCAGTCATCATCATAACATCACGCCTTTTTCCCATGGGAATAGGCAGAGACTGTAGAGCTCTATTTGCTACGATCCAAACATGTTTGTTCCGCAGTTTTAATTACATACTTGACCAATTATGACCAAGGCGTATCTTTACTTATGATAAAACAAAGTTGACATTTTTGTATGTCCTCTGTGAGCATATTTAACTTCAAAACTATGCAACGGATTCTGGTGCGGTTTTTTTTAATAGATAGATGGGTTCATAAGGATGGCTTTTTTGTATAATTTGTTAAGATTTGGTTTCTAAATCCCACGCGTAGGAAGTTGCAGGCAACAGCTTAAAGAATACATGTTGACCGATTTTCAGACCTACGAGACATGGACACAAAATTTTAAGTACCTATAAAAATCAGTAGTGTTGATTCGAGGGAGTTTACTAACTAACACGGCGGAACAAGAATTTTATATATATTACTTTTGTTAAATTTGACTTATCAAATCATTTACAGTTCAATACGTGAAATGAATCTCTTGCACAATTCATTTTCTTTTCAGTATATAACATAATGACACTTCATACAACGCCATCTAGTCTTTAATTAGGTTTAAAAGTTATATTCCAATTTGCAGATTATATGGAAAATAAATCATGTTGTTTTTAATTACACGAAAAAATTGCCTTCAAATGGAAATCGAAGCTGCGATGTCTTGTATAGAATTAGATATTACTGCTGACTATAACAGTAACTTAAGTTCGTTTGTAATTAGATTATACTTTATTATTTCTATTTTATATCTTAATTCCAAATGTGGCATATAACAAATCTAATTATGATAATCTTTCTAAGTAATTAATTGTTTTTGTCATCAACAGCATTAATTGTTAAAGTCGATTATAACTTAATGGGTACGTTATTTATTCATTATTTTTTATTTTATTAGGTTCGGACCTTAAACCGTTAGACAGTTATCGAAATCATAATAAATATGATATTATTTTGTCATTATTCGTACGAGTTACTTGGTGAAAATATATTGTTACGTTTTAAAAAATAAGTAATATTTAATATAGCTGGTAGGATTATTTTATCAAGAGACTTGATAGATTTTTTGTTTGACGAATTAAATGAGATAAAACTCAATGTGTTTTTTGATAACTGAGTTCCTTTGCTCACCTTCTAATTACACGCTTTGGTTAGCTCAATACGTATCTATCATTGTAATGGAATCTTACAAAGTAATTTTCACCCACTTGCAGTAGTCGTCGTAGAATTTAGAGAATTTTCCCCGTTTTTACAATATTATCGACGGACCTCATGGTCTAGTGGTTCATATAACGGACTGCCGATCACGAGGTCTCGGGTTCGATTCCCGGTCAGGACTTTCATTTGAGTGATGTTTTAATTGTCATACAAATGTTTGTACTGCGTCTGGGTGTTTACTATGTATTATAAGTATGTATTTACAAAAGAAAGGTAGTTTATGTATTATATCCGTATTCTGGTACCTACCCTTAGCACAAGCATATAAGCTTAGCTTGGGACCAGAGGACGTTGTGTGAAATGTCCATGAATATTTATTTATTCTATTTATTTATTTCTCATTGATGCTTCATTCTTATCGGTCGCAGCGTGATGTTATATAGCCTATAGCTTTCCTCGATAAATGTACTATCCAACACTGTAATATTTTTTTTATCGGTCCAGTTATTCCTGAGATTAGCGCGTTCAAACAAAACAAACTAGCAACTTTATAGTATTATACTTTATACCTTACAAAAGGGAGATGGTAATATGTATTTATATTTATTTAATTGAATAGTATCAAGGGATAATAAACAAATAATTTATTCTAGTTGTAATTGCCGAACGTGACTTATATAAATAAGAATTAAGTAATAGACATTGAAGTAAGTGTAGGGACAGTATGTATGATTTCATTGTTTGCAAGTAGACGTATGTTAGCAGATCTACGAATGCATAAAGACGGTTGTTGTCGCCACCTAAGTTATTATATACAAATATATTATGTATGGATTCATTGTATGCAAGATGATGTGTGTCAGCTAATTTAGGAATGTATAGATACGATTGTTCTCGCCACCTATATAAGTTACTATTATAATCAAATATATGGAGTCGTAAATAAACGCCTTACAAGTCCGGACGTATTTAATTTTATCCTCTAACCGACGACACACAACATATACACCTAAAGTAAGTATACGATAGGTTTTCTCATGTCCCTAGGTAAGACTTAATTAAACATCAACTTATCTTTTAATGAGAAAATTAAGTATCTAGGCAATGTAGAAACAATTATAATTTTAATTTCCGTGTGATTCCGTCGCTCTCCCATTTGAGATATCATGGTTCCTGCAGCACTGGTATTCAGTAAAAAAAGTTTTTCTTACTGAATACCACTGCAGATGTTAACCAAATTTTTATCTTCCATTGCAATTTTTCTCAATGTGAGTTAAACATCGCTTCGATGTTTTTGTACAACGCCATGAGCGGTTTGCATCAACTCGATCGGAACGGTATTCCGAGGTTATGGGTTCAAGTCTCGCTCATGGTGATCATTTTCTCCACAATAATTTAGTTTATTAAGTAAAAGCATAGCAAGTCAATTGTAAAAATTTAAATATAAATGTAAAATATTATTTCTTTAAATTATAGCCTTGGCAAGTTCTAAGCCTGTTATTTGACAGTTCTTATTTTTTCATAATTCAGAAAATATGGCTAGCTGATAGAAACTAGCCATGCAACATAATATTCCTACGTAAGAACTAGCCAAGTCAGACCTAAGGCAATAAAATATTATCAGGTCTGACCATTCAACTTTGCGCTCGTATAGATCTCTTTTGTCGTTTACGTCATTATCCAAGGCATATATCATTTAATATTGAACTTGGCTTTTATTTGACACTTAAGTTTTTGATGGTATGTTCATATCTGGTATCTGCTTTTATTATTATTTTATTAGTATTTTTACCTATTTTAGTACACAGAAAGTCGCCTATTCTGCCTCGGTCAAGTCCATCTTAAGGTTGTCTGGGAGAGATCGCAGCCCGCGATAAGACCGCCTTTTGTACCTATCATATGTCTAGTTAAGTAAGATTTGTAAATCATTATGGTGTCCAATAAAGAATATTTTATTTTATTTATTTATTCATATTTATGGATAATAAATACTACTAATATTATATAATAATACTAATATTATAGAAAAAGTTAAAGTTTGAGTATAGATGTTTGTTACTCTTTCACGCAAACCTACATATACCGAATGGATTTTAATAAAACTTTACAACAATGTAGCTTATACATCAGAATAACATAGGTTAAACAAACAGATTTTTTATCCTTTTTACCGCGGGTAACACCGCGGGGCGCAGCATAATTATTAAAGTACCAAGCAGAAAGTCTTTTAAAGGCCCCAGTACACAATAAGCCATGCTGGCCAACTGAACGCCATCGCCATTGTGTACAGGGGCTAATGGTATATAATGGCGGACAATTGTCCATCGTGGCGCGCAATCGGGAAGTTGTCGGTTTTTTGAACACACTTCAAAGGAATCGTAGCGTAGCGTGGCCTGAGGTGTTCACACAATGGCCCATTATTTAGTTCTTCACGGACCGCTGTCCGGGATAGTGCACCTTTTTTGTTGCGTGCTAGTATTTGAATATTATTTATATTTTTTTATTTCAGTATTATTTTGCCAATAGTACATTCTGTTTCTTTAGAATTGTTTGATTAATATTGTTATTTATTGGTGTACAATAAAGAGTTTATAAATAAATAATATTATATATTTTTGTTTTATTTGAATATTAATATATTCCACCATCGCCTTTTGCGCCATTTTTTTAATAACTATGGACGTACAATACTTCTGTAATATTTGCAAGCAGTATATAAATAAATAGCCGCAGCCGTGATTACTTCCACGTCGTGCATTGCAAAGCATGGCCCATCAACGTCCATTGTGTACTGGGGCCTTAACAGAAAATATATGGCAGCATTCATTCATAAATTTAGGGTTGACACATTTTGTAACGTTTAAGAAACATTTAAAAGTAGTTTTATAAATAGTTTTTTTACGATATTAAATATAGGTTGATTATATATGTGTTTTAAGACCACGACTCTCAAAATCTGAGACAACATAGAATAGACTTTTCAATATTCCCTTACAGTCATAGACATCCTTATATAAATATTTCAATATTTGTCCAAATTCTTAACAAGTTACTTAATTAGTGAATTTCTGTTTGAAGTTACGTAACTAAATTTGATTAGTTCCAAATTCGTTAAGTGAACAAATTACACACTTTGACTTTAGGTAATTAAAACCTTCAGTATAGATGAGGAGGTTAGAAATATTGACGTTCGTGTAATAATATTAACATAATTATACTATGTTACCCTTATGGGATGGTGTAAAGTAAAAGAGATTAAAAAAAAACATTACTTTGGCTGCTATACTGATTCAGAACAATTTTTATTTATTTCGATGTTAAATACAGACATTCTTATTTACATAACTTTTGGTATCCTGTACCCTTAACATCTCTCATTCATTCATATCTCTCTCTCTCTCCAGCCCACTTCACTTTAGGAGGGATTTTGGTCTACTGTGCCGCGCTGACCAGACTTGTTGGCACAGGGTTTAATATCGAGGTTTCCTTCTCTCACAGTAGACGTTAACTGATTATATTGTTCTTAGCTGGCTCTTACAGCACCCTGGGAGAGAAATAGAGTGGTGACACTTGTCTTCTTAATCCGTCACCACGTGGACCACTACAATATCCCTGACTAATTGTTCTGTGCGGGAATCGAACCTGCAACCTCATGAACATTGATCTGTCGATCTTTGTTATTACATTCCTGAAGAAATATATAATTTGTAGTTACTAAAAAGGCGAAAGATTTATTCGATTTAAAGGGAAATCAGATTTAAAAAAAAACTCCGTGTGGTAAAGGATTAAGAATACAAGTGTCACCACCCCATCACCTCCCAAGGGTGCTGTAAGAGTCAGCTAAGAGATATTGCACCCAGATAACATCTCTGTGAGAGACGGAAAACTTGAAAATAAACCGTGTGCCAGCACGCCTTGTCATCGCGGCACAGTAGACCATAATCCCTCCAAAAGTGGAGGAGGCCCGACGACAATGGGCTGGAGAGAGAGAGAGAGAGAGTTATTAAAATACCTAATATTAAATTATTACCTAATATTGGCATTATTTAATGAAATATTTCTTTTGTTGCAGGAGAATCAACTCACAACGAGCTCAATATGCCGTTCACCACATCAGTTTACATAATTTTTATAATATTGATTGATATTGGACTCTCAACTGAAGATGAATTTCAAGATTCAGATAATAACGTCCCAGAATACGACGAAGATAGTGATATAGATACGTACGACAATATAAATGAAAATACAACAAATATACATATAGATACGCCAATACATATAATTGTTAATAATGGGAATAATTTTAAATGCGATATTTTAAATACAAATGAAACAGAAGATTTCGAATACACTGATACAAATACAACAGCTAAAGATTATTTAGAATACAAAAATACAACTGGATTAGAAGAAACAGAAGAAGTTTATAAAAATACATTAGGTTCTGTGTATTTAAATAAAATACATTCTAGTCTAACATCGAATTTAATAGATAAATCTGTGAATATTGTAGAAATTGAAGGTGTTGATTTGTTTAATATTGTGAACAGTGAGTGTGGTGGTTCCACTGTGTGTCCTAATGTTAGCGGCAATTGGAAGAACAATAAGACTATTACTGTTGGGTTTCTCGGAGCTTATGGCAGAAGTCAGGTTAGTATTTCTATATTTTTTAAAATTATTCATTCATTCATAAACAGTCGTAAGGGTCGGTCTGGTCTTCCAAATACAATGAAGTATTGTGATGAGATATCAGGTCAGCCTATTGATGTATGTAGATTTTTCTCGGCGTTTTTTAGCTCGGTCTATGAAAAACCATGTAATACTGTTCAACACCAAAGCACTTCAGTTGATTCTCATACAAAGCAGAACAGTAAAAACTTATCAGACCTGTCTTTCTCTAAAGAAATGGTTATTAAAGCACTCGAAGCATTGGATGTTACAAAGGGATCTGGGCCTGACGGCATTTCTCCGTTCTTTTATAAACACACGGCTCAGTCCATAAGTGTACCATTAACATCCTTATTTAATCGTAGTTTAAGGGAAGGTATTATCCCTTCTAAATGGAAGACTGCAAACGTAACACCTGTCTATAAGAGTGGCTCTAGAAATGACGTCACTAACTATCGTCCGATATCATTGTTGTCAACCTTGTCGAAAGTACTGGAGTGTCTGATTCATGATGCTATTTATCCGACTTTACATGAGACTCTGATTCCTCAACAGCACGGCTTTGTCGTTGGTCGCTCGACTGTGACAAACTTGGTATTATACTCAAATTTTTTATTTGAAAACATGGATGGTCATATTCAAGTGGACTGTGTTTATACCGATTTCTGTAAGGCTTTCGACAAGGTTGACCACAATATATTGTTGAATAAAATTGAATTTAATGGTATACGTGGGAATCTGCTGCGATGGTTTACTTCTTATATTAAAAACAGGTCCCAACAGGTAGTAGTCAATGGCTTCACTTCGAATTTATTCGAAGTGACATCTGGTGTCCCTCAAGGCTCTATATTAGGCCCTTTGCTGTTCGTTTTGTTCATAAACGACATCAGCCCATGTTTTAATAATTCTAGTTTTCTATTGTACGCTGACGATTTAAAGATATTTCGCAGTATCAGAGATATCACGGACTGTGATAAACTTCAAGAAGATTTAAATCGTTTGTCAGACTACTGCAGATCAAATAATTTACATTTGAGTTTGCCAAAATGCAAATCAATTTCCTTTACAAAAAATAAAAATATATACCATCAAACTTACTACCTGTGCAATACTCCATTAGAAAATGTCACCACTATAAAAGATCTTGGGCTATTATTCGATACCAAACTGCATTTTGATGTACACGTAGACTATGTTATAAACAGGGCATTCAAGCTTTATGGCTTAGTTAAACGAACTTGCAGTGAATTTAAAAATCCTTCAACCTATTTAATATTATTTAAATCACTTATTAGATCACAACTTGAGTACGCTTCACCTGTCTGGAACCCGTTTTATAACAAATACAGTGATCAACTAGAAAAAGTGCAACGTAAATTTTTGAAATTCGTTTCATACAAGTGCTTACATGCTAGGGTTTCATATAACTTATTACTTGAAAAATTTTCTTTGCCTACTCTTAAGTTACGTAGGCTATTTCTTGACCAAAAATTTTTTTATAAAATCTGTCACAATCTTTTTGACTGTAATGAATTAATGAATCAAGTATACATTCGCATACCCAGTGATTCAATTAGGATTCGTAATGCATATAAACATAATGTATTTTCTCCCAAATTAACTAAAAATAATGCTGGCGAACGAGCTCCTCTTCGAAGAATTATGAAATCTTACAATGATCATTTCACTCACGTTGATATATTTCATTTATCTGCTTCACAGTACAAAAGGGCAATCGTGGATAAGTGTAATGACCTAATGTAACAGCATGATATGCAGTATGTACCTAATGTACAGTATAATATTAATGTAGCGTCGTATCTAACTTGTATTCAAACATTTGGCTTTGGCTTTCTTTGTGCTCTTTTGTTATTGTCTAAATTTTGTTTTTTCCTTTCTCGTATATAGTTTAATCTTTTACCATGTTTATGTTATATTCTATTTCTTTATGTTTATGGCTACTTACTTTATTTTAAGTAATTTGCGGAAAACGGTGTTGATTACGTAATTATTTAAGTGTAAATGTATAGAATTTACTTGTTGTAATTCTTATTATGTAGTTGTTTGTTTTCCTCAATAAAATAAAATAAAAATAAAATAAATTCATGGACATTTCACACAACGTCCTCTGGTCCCAAGCTAAGCTTATCATGCTTGTGTTATGGGTACCAGAATACGGATATAATACATAAACTACTTTTCTTTTGTAAATACATACTTATAATACAGAAAACACCCAGACGTAGTACAAACATTTGTATGACATTTTTATGAATATCACAAATGATTGTATTAATTCTTTTTTATTTATTTTTAAATATTTGTAGGCATTACACACAACGTGCTCTGGTCCCAAAGTAAGCTATGTTTCTATGCTTGTGTTATGGATACCAAATAAGTATATACTGCATAAACTACTTTTCTTTTGTAAATATTTACTCATAATACATAGAAACACCCAGACGCAGAGCAAACATTTGTATGACAATTATAAATATGACACAAATGATTGTCCCGTGCGAGAATTGTACCCGCGACCTCGTGAATGGTTATGTTACTAATCCGTTACATGGACCATTAGACCACAAAGCCCGTCAAGCGAATTCTTGCTTGCTAAGTCAAATTAAAAAAGATACAAATTATGACTATAATTTGACAAACGGCTCGATAGATGGCGTGGTATATTTAAAGAATCTAAAAATGTTATAGCTAAAAATTAGGTCAACACGATGTAAGGTCAATTAAACGGTATTCCGAAGCTCGTGGATTCCGCTCCTAGTAATGACTGTTATTGTTTTAATTTTTGCTAACATTTCATACAGACAAGATGGCTGTAAGTGCTAAGCAACTGACCCTTCTGAAGGATAGGGATCATTGATCAATGAGATCAGAACTTTCAACAGCCCTATTATCCTAAAGTGCTCAGGGCCTTTTATAAGTGAAACACGGCCCTGCATATAATACAATTACTATTGAATACACAACGTCCATCGAATATCGATAAAATAACTTCAAACTATCTAGATTGTTTGCAGAGAAGTAAATAGTTTAATAGTCAATAAATGTTGATGGTTCTTCAAACGACTTAGAGACTACTTTTAGTTTCTATCAGCTCTATAATTAGGCTAATTCTGATGCGTTATAAACTTAAATTAACTTAACTAAAAACCACTAAGGTGTATTCTTATTAATTGTAGTACATTAATATGTGAGATAGGGTTACTAAATCTAATATATAAAATTCACGTGTCACAGTGTTAGTTACCGTACTCCTCCGAAACGGCTTGACTGATTCTTCTCAAATTTTGCATACGTATTCAGTAGGTCTGAGAATCGGCCAACATCTATTTTTCAAACTTTTTTTTTTAGTATGGCAAAACAACGTTTGCCGGGTCAGCTAGTATTCTATAAAAATATATTAAGCCCATCATTAAATTATTCTGTGATGCTAATAAAGTGATGTAGCAGTATTTTTATTCAATTGAGCTAAATTCAGGTACCATTTCGATCTCGACCACAAAATGGTAGACCACACCAATTGAAAGCTCGGAACACGAGTAGTATAATTTTTAAGTTACTTTCTTTTTAAAATAAATATTCAAGCAATCTTTCTCTCTCTCTTTCTCTCCAGTCTATTAACATCCCACTGTTGGGCATGGGCGTCATCCTCCGGAAAACTTGATATGCAAAAACAATCTTTACCTTTTTACAAAAGTAAGTCATTATTGACGGGCTTCGTGGTGGAGTGGTTTATGTAATGGACTGCCGATCACAAGGTCGCGGGTTCGATTCCCTCTTCGGACAATCATTTGTGTGATATCCATAAATGTCATACAAATGTTTGTACTGCGTCTGGGTGTTTTCTATGTATTAAAAGAATGTATTTACAAAAGAAAAGTAGTATATGTAGTCTATCCGTAGGTATCTGGTACCCATAATACAAGCATAGAAATATAGCTTACTTTGGGACCAGAGGACGTTGTGTGAAATGTCCTGAATATTTATATTTATTTATTATTATGTTTGTATAATTATATGTCCCTATGTGAGCTTAAATCTTTCAAATTACGCAATAGATGATTTTTATTTTTGATGCGGTTATTTATTAGCTAAAGTCGTTTTACGAGGATGGTTCTTTTTTGTACCATTCGTTAAGGTTTGATTTCTAAATTCCACGCGTAAGAAATTGCAGGTGACAACTAGCTATAAATAAAATCTTACTCTTCTTCTCCAGCCCATTTACGTCCCACTGTTGGGCACGGGCCTCTTCTACTTTGGGAGGGATTATGGTCTACTGTGCCGCGCTGACAGGCGCGTTGGCACAGGGTTTATTTTCGAGATTTCCGTCTCTCACAGAGTATGTTATCTGTGTGCAATATCCTTAAGCTGACTTTTACAGCACCCTTGGGAGAAGATGGGGTGGTGACACTTGTATTCTTAATCCGTCACCACACAGAAAACGCACGGCTATAAATAAATAGCACGCTTTTATTAGCTTGTTACGTATCTATCCTATCTATATCTTAGACGGCCTCGTGGTGTAGTGGTTCATATAACGGACTGCCGATTACGAGGTCTCGGGTTCAATTCCCGGTCAGGACAATCATTTGTGTGATGTTTTTAATTGTCATACAAATGTTTGTACTGCGTCTGGGTGTTTTCTATGTATTATAAGTATGTATTTACAAAAGAAAAGTAGTATAATATGTATTCTATCCGTATTCTGGTACCGATAACACAAGCATATAAGCTTAGCTTGGGACCAGAGGACACTGTGTGAAATGTCCATGAGTATTTATTTATTTATCCAGGGCCGTATTTTGAAAATGAGCCCCCAGCCATTTGATTTGGCGCTCCGGGCCAATTTAATTAGCCGCTCTATAAAATAATGGAGATAAAGCAAAATTTTAAACTTGAAGGCTTTCGCCGCCCTCCTCAAGCTGACCGCCCTGGGCCATGGCCCTTATGACCCTAGAGTAAATACGCTTCTGTATCTATCAATGTATTAATCTATGTAACGGAATCCAAAATTTCGCACTATATTAAGGACATGGTACAATTCAATAATGTAACAAATATTTAGGATTTTATAAAGCGTGTTTTTTAGTTTTTGAACTAAGCAAAATTATTATTACTACCAACGTATAATATTCTCTGACTCTCGCGCCTCTTATTTATTCCAATAAAACCTATTTTAACATATATTTGTTTCGAAACTTCTTTTCTCTTGATTGAAAAGTCTTCAAAACGTCGGGCTAAAATTTATAGCGTAAAAAGAGGTTTTCTTCGACTACTAACCTAGTTTCCAGCGTCCTATCCAAAACAAACAATAAAATTTTGTCATAAATCAAGTATGCTTGACGCTAGAAACTCTTTTGTAAGTTTTCCTTGTATATTTTGTAAGTGATTAATTATAACACAACGGAACTAAATTATAAAGATTTTATGCGCGGTTAAGCGACTAACGATATTCAGATCACTTGATGACGTAAACAAAATGTTAAGTGGAGACTTCTGAAATTATTTGTGCAGAATTGAGATGAAATGATTTAGTATTCTATTTTGAAGATGATCTTATATAATACTAGCTGTCCCGGCAAACGTTGTTTCGCCATACTAAAAAAAAAAGTTTGAAAAATAGATATTGGCCGATTCTCAGACCTACTGAATATATATGTAAAATTTGAGAAGAAGCGGTCAAGCCGTTCCGGAGGAGTACGGTAACTAACACTGTGACACGTGAATTTTATATTTTCCAACACTTGCGCGACTCATTTGTTTAAATAAAACTACTTTTTACGAATTTTGGATTTCGAATGATCTTTCCAGTTACTACTATTCAATTCTCTCTCGCCAGCCCATTAACATCCTATCATTGGGCACGGGCCTCCTTCCCTATTGGGAGAGTTTATGGTCTACTGTGCCGCGCTGACGAAGCATGTTGGCATAGAGTTTATTTTCGTGATTTCCATCTCTCACAGATGATGTTATCTATGTACAATATGCCTATTTAAAGATTTTTATTGGAAACTAACAGTATTTAATAATAAATCTAAAGTTGTCAGAATTTTTGTAGATAAAATCAGGGGCCCTGTCAAGTCTGCTATTACAATATTTATAATGTTGTCATAATGATCAGTCACTGACGCCATTATTATAAATAAATAAATAAATATTCATGGACATTTCACACAATTATGGCGCCATAATGGCGTCATTTATGACAAAAATTTATAGTAGTAGTCTACTGTCTAAAAATTTATAGTAGTAGTCTGTGTACTAAGTCACTGATTGCTTAATGGCGAAGTTTGTCAAGTTTGGTAGTCCAAACTTGACAGACTTCGCCATTAAGCAATCAGTGACTGATCATTATGACAACATTGTAACAGCAGACATGGGCCCCAGTTAGAGTTTCAATTGTTACTATCCCACTGCTATTTTATAGAATAACATTAAGTAGAGTGCTCAATAGTGGTATATCCCTAGTTAGGTAGTTAAGAGTACCATAAACTCGATAGTATTTGAGACGGTGCCAATATTCAAATGACATACCTTACATTAAACCTTAGGTACGATACATGCACTGACCACATACATAATATTATGTAATAGCCGCTTTCAGGGGCAGTTTCCGTTACTCAGCAACTAAATGTTGGAATAATATCCCACCACCTTTGAGAGCCCTGAAAAATAAAATAAATTTTAGGAATAAATTAAAGTTATTTTTGCTTGAACACCAAAAATCTCAGAAACTCCTAAAGCATGACACTAGTGCGATTTGATGAATTTGTACAGTGTTTATATAACTGCTGGGTTGGAAATGATTTGGTGATAGGATATATAACCTACAACCTCATACTCACGCTTAAATATTCTTCTTACAAATATACAAAAAATTCTACTTACAAATTTCTACTGTTCTCATTCTTCTCAATTCTTCCTAACTTTTATATGCTTTTACTAAGTCTGATACTCCCACTGCTTTCCAAATACCTTTTAATGCTTGCTTTTGGATGTTAATATTATAAATTCTTGCTATGTGTATTGCTTAACTATCACTAATAAATTTATTTTCTTTCTTTCTTTCTTTCTAATACTGTTATACCTACTGAAAAGGGTTTACATACATAACGTTACGTATGTTAAGATACGATACCGAATTTGTTATTTATTTATTTAATTAACATGCTATTTATTTATGTATTTATACTTTTTAGAATTTTATTAAATTTGTGAATAGCTATAGTGGTATCTGGGATTGGTAGAAGTTAACATTATTTTACATGTGATATATATTTAATTATCATAACTTTTATGACGTACATTTCGGGGCGATACCCGTTAGCTACTGGTCTTACTAAACAACGTTAAACAAAGTATAAACTTAGTGATTAATGGTCTTATTTAAAATGAGTTATTGGAGGTTTAAAAGTTCGTTAAAATGGGTTCGCAAAAATTGTCATAACTTGTTATTAATAATAGTCTTTTTACGATAAAATGTTTATTATCTCTCCGATAAAATCTCCGTTTATACCTCCGATAAGTCATTATGAATAAGACCATATATTATGTATTTAAATGTCGCTTGAGGCGGCCTTATCGTTAATAGCGATTTCTACCAAGCAACCTTTGGATGGAGACATATCTGTACGAAAGAGTGGTAGATGATAATCTTTCTTATGAATAGAAATATATTTTAATGAAAATTCTCATTTTACGTATGTATATATTACATTAGCCGGTACTTGCTACTTTGTACAATTTAAAATCAAATCAGTACACACACTTTTCTCGCATTAAAATGCAGTCATATATGCAGTTATATTAGTTAGTTACTTACGAAAGAAAAATCATCATCATCATCATAACATTACGCTTTTTCCCATGGGGGTAGGCAGAGACTATAGAGCACCATCTGCTACGGTTCAAATACACTTCCTTGGCTTTATCTACCCTGGTCATACATGCTATACGGTTTTAAGTGATACGCACTTGACCCTTTTGGAGTATACCGGCGATGACAAAAATAAAATTCATACGAGTATATATAGGTGTTAATATATTCGTGTTATGGTGCCCGTAAGACAAGCATAGCTTTAGTTGAAGGATAGAGATAAGATAGAGGATGTCGTGAAATGTCCGTAACTATATTTTTAATTAAAAGTTCACATTAGTAATAATATTTGTTTGTTTCAGACTGTGCTAGGTGCTATGCCGTTAGCTGTGGCTGCTATCAATCGAGAGCCTAGTCTCTTGCCTGGCTTGAACCTAAGGTTCGTAGCAGCTGACATAGGACGTACCAGACCACATTTACCAATGGATAAAGACAGCCTGTCTTTAAGGTATTGCATCAATCACCTATTTTAGTACTGCCATGTAACGTAGGTATAATCTGTATGAAACGTAAGGGCCGGTCTACACGGAGCATTGCGTCTTGGCACCGTATATATATAAGGCATAACTAGCCACGCAATTGCTGCACCATCACAGCGTTATTACCCTCTCGCGTTGCAGAAAAACCCCCGCCGGTAACAAAATGTTGTTAAAATCGCGTCGTGTGGATTGCGTACAAGACCACGTCCACTATGAATTAACACATTCTCGACCCTATCCTTTCCTGTCACCGTTTACTTTGATAAATATTATTTTTAAAACTAAATGTTTCAACGTTTAAACTTTAAATCATAAAATTATTATAAGTTTTATGTAGAATCAAATGAAAATAAAGAATACTTGCAAGAAATCCAAAAATAAAACAGAGACATTGACGCTGGCAAATCAAATGGGCAGCCAACCTTACAGAGAACATGAAAAAAAATCACAACGTCTTTTAATAAGTCTATGCGTCTTTTTAGAAAGTTTTTAGGTGTACTATTTAATAAATCACAGTTATTTGGTCTTTATATATAGTCATAGTAGATTATTTTATAATGTTAAACTGATTCCCGTTAATAGAACAAAGGCCGCACCGACATACGATGACAACCTAAGCGCGGTATCACGTTAACTTATCATTTCTTGACACTGCAATCTTTGTCGGCAATTTACGCTGAGGTTGCAAGATGCAAGCTAACTTTAGTTTGAAGTTAACGTATATCGCGTTTATTACAATGAAATAATTTCTACTTAGGTTATAATTTACCCAAGGTTTGAATCAAATTACAGCGACTGTAATGTAACTCAGTTACAGTAATTGAAATGAGTAATTTATCTGACACAATAAACGTAACTGTGTGTGTACGATTTTTACCATTTCAACCATCAGATGCAAATTTTAGAGTTTAAAGCATTTACTCAAATTCAGAATGCAAACTTTTATTATATAAGTAAAGCGTAAGGATACTTTTAGGATGGAGGAAAGGGTTTCAAAGGATATTTTCCTTTTTACCACGGCTAACACTGTGGGGTACATACAGTTTAGCGATACTGAAGATATTTTTATACATTTTGTGAAATATTAAGAGAAATACTTTCTTTGCTGCCGAACCTAGTGTATTTCCTTTGGTTATGTATAATTGTGTCTAAAATGCTTTGTGTACTGTGCCACGGAGCGACTTCGTCATGCTCACTCAAATGTCTCGAAGTTGGTAGCGTTGCACGTCGGTTCGCACGGTTCCCTACAAAATGGTCGAACTGTGCGGGGCTGATGTGTGCGTTATACTCGTGAACGGGTGCCTTCTGCTGGGACTGGTCGACTTGCTCCAATAAGGCTATTTTGCTCACACTCCTGATACGACAATATAAAATATTATTGGAAAAAAAAATTAAAGAAATGAAGAGAATAGAAAAAAAATCCATGGAGTTTCTTGTCTGTTCTTCTCCATAGGATTCGCGTTTGGAACAGACACCTAGTTTCTGACGTTTTAAAAGAGCTTGTAAAACACGTAAAACATGCCAACTTATTATATATTCCTTATATTGGCCCCAAATAATATGAAATAGCGGTACCTAAATTAACGGGATGAAGGCAGGAGAATTGTGTTAGTATTTGTTGCTAATACAAAAATATTTTTTAAATGCTAAGAAAGTCTGAGATTAGTACGAACATACATCAGTCAGGTACAGCCTTTTCTTATTATATACAAAATCGATGTTATATACTCGTATGTAGACTAGCTGGCCCGGCAAACGTTGTCTTGCCATACCAAAAAAAAAGTAAAAAAAAAATTAAAAAAAAAGAACTATAAACCTCACGGAGCCCGAGACCTTTCCAACGAATGCAAAACCGTGGAAATCGGTTCGTGCGTTCTGGAGTTATAGCGTCAGGAAGGAAAACCCGACTTATTTTTATATAGTAGATATGTCCATATGTGAGTTTATATTATGAAAACCATGCAACGGATTTTGATGCAGTTGTCTTAAATTGGTAGAATGGTTCAAGAGGATATCTTTTTTGAATAATTTATTAGGGATTGTTTTCTAAGTTCCACGCGTGTGGAGTTGCGGGCAACAGCTAGTTTAATTATATGTTTATTCTACAAGTGACCTTAGACCTAAGGTATTTATAAACAAAGGTGCTATTTCTGTATCCAGGACAAGTATCTTCGTCCTTCGTCCCTTAAAGCAATACTTCTATTGAATAAATTCAATAGCGGTTGTGTGTTGGGAAGATCCGATTTATAATTCAAAGTACTGTACAAATGTTTCAATGCTAGTTGAAATATAAGAAATATTTATTTATGGTTTTATATTCTTACTAGCTATTGCCCGCGACTTCGTACGCGTGTAATTTAGTAAACTTTCCCCATTTTTAAACCATAACACAAGCATATAAGCTTAGCTTGGGACCAGAGGACGTTGTGTGAAATGTCCATGAATATTTATTTATTTATTTATTTATTTTGCAACATTTTTCACTGATGCTTCGCTCCCTATTTGTCGTTGGTCGCACCCGGAAACTTTGGCATTTTGAAACATTAAGAGGGTACGACACCAAAACTATGATCCATACAAAAATATGGGCATTGCAGCCCGCTGTTTTCTTCGTGGATATTGTCTCCATTTTCAAAACATAATAACTGAAAGAAATTTTTACAAAAATCATGTTTAATTTTCAGTTTTCTTTAGACGAATTTGTAACGTCTATCACACAAATTTGGTAAGGACTATAAAATAAAAAATAAAAGCATAGATATACTCTTCATCTTTAATATGGCGTTAAAGTTATAAAAAACGCTTTATTTTTAATTAACGAAGAAAACGGCGGCCTAAAAATCGTCTCTTTTGTAGTCAAATTGCCTAAACAATTTTTTGTCTATTTCGGTGCGACTCTCGAGAATAAGGGTAGCAACACCTAAATGAGAGCTGTAGTACGCTCTTAAAAAAAATTACATAGGTTTAAAGCATGCAAGTACATATATCTAAATATTACGTTGGTAGAATAAACTCAAAACTAATTTGCCAGTTAACAATAGTTTCATATAAATTGGTTTACAAAACTCGCTTTTAAAATGGAATATTAAATAATACATTTCAATTCACGTGATTATTTTATCAGCTACACTCAATTTGACAAAAATAATAAGATTTTTAGTAGAGAACATATAGATATAGGAGATTTGCCATCTGTTTCAAGCGTAACAGATGGCAAACATTCGTTTTGTAACCGCTGTACCACAAAGTAATTCGCTTTGTCTGGCTCCATCATTATTGGCTAAGCATATTACTTATTATATTACTAACCATGATACTATTTACAATTATATTTTATATGCAGGGTGATGACCCAAATGCGAGATTTGGGTGTGGTGGCTTTCTTCGGTCCCGACGGCACTTGTCATACCGAAGCTAAATTAGCAGCGGCGTGGAACTTGCCACTCATATCATACGTAAGTAATTAGTTATTTGTATAGCGCATATTTGAAGAACTGATATTCTTAAATATAAGGCGATAGTCTTATTCATATATTCAGGTATATTCAGGTGGACCGTAAACAAGTTCGCCACGACAACATTCACAATAACAAACAATTCTACATGCACAACTAAACTTAACAAAAATTTAAATTAACTATGGCGTTAATTGATTAATTGGCTATTTCGTTGTCCACATTTTTATTAAAATCGTCAGTCTATAATGTATATTGACGATTTCAATTAATTGTCGGAGTTATGTTTGTTTTAAAAGTGACTTATATAATGTTCGAAAAGACAAGAAATTCCATGCTACAAAGTGTAATAAAAATGTAGTAGTTTGATTATAAAGAATAAACTACTTATACATATTCACATACATTTATTTTAAGGAGGGTTCTCATATCAAAGGCAAATGTATCAGTAGTGATAAATCTTTGTGATTTAGGAGTTCCGTATCTAGTGGAGCGACCGAAATGTCATTTATATTGAGTTCGGATATAGAAACTGAATTACGGTGTGCCACTTTAGTGTTCGAATCTCCTTGAAAGTTTTCATATTGATAGGTGTTCTCAACAAGCTCAATTTGATAGAGTTTTCTTTAAACTAATATTCACTGGTACTTGCAAGATGAGATTTATTTAAAATTAGATCATTTTTATGGTTTATAATGTAAAATGCCCGTCTGTTAAGAGCTGTAATGTTGTTTATAACCTCGTATCTTCTAAACAGATAAATCGATTTTGATAAATAGTATATATACGAGTACCACCTACTTTGTAATAGGTTTTTAGGGTTCCGTACCCAAAGGGTAAAAACGGGACCCTATTACTGAGACTTCGCTGTCCGTCCGTCCGTCCGTCCGTCCGTCTGTCACCAGGCTGTATCTCAAGAACGGTGATAGCTAGAGAGTTGAAATTTTCACAGATGATGTATTTCTATTGCCGCTATAACAACAAATACTAAAAATAAAATAAAATAAATATTTAAGGGGGGCTCCCATACAACAAACATGATTTTTAGGGTTCCGTACCCAGTATCTCAAGAACGGTGATAGCTAGACAGTTGAAATTTTCACAGATGATGTATTTCTATTGCCGCTATAACAACAAATACTAAAAATAAAATAAAATAAATATTTAAGGGGGGCTCCCATACAACAAACATGATTTTTAGGGTTCCGTACCCAGTATCTCAAGAACGGTGATAGCTAGACAGTTGAAATTTTCACAGATGATGTATTTCTTTTGCCGCTATAACAACAAATACTAAAAATAAAATAAAATAAATATTTAAGGGGGGCTCCCATACAAGAAACATGATTTTTTACCGTTTCTTGCTCGATACTAATAACGTTGCCTTATGTTGCATAGATAATGGTACGGAACCCTTCGTGCGCGAGTCCGACTCGCACTTGACCAATTATTGGAATTATAAAGCATATTCGTATATTTCGGGCGATATAGTTACATGATAGTAAAAAGAATATCTAAAATCTATCATGAAGGTATACGTTTACGTTTATGTTTGTTTACTTACTGTTTTTTTTGTTGGTTTTTAGGGTTCCGTACCCAAAGGGTCAAAACGGAAACCCTATTACTGAAACTTCGCTGTCCGTCCGTCCGTCCGTCCGTCTGTCACCAGGCTGTATCTCAAGAACGGTGATAGCTAGAGAGTTGAAATTTTCACAGATGATGTATTTCTATTGCCGCTATAACAACAAATACTAAAAATTAAATAAAATAAATATTTAAGGGGGGCTCCCATACAACAAACATGATTTTTTTACCGTTTCTTGCTCGATACTAATAACGTTGCCTTATGTTGCATAGATAATGGTACGGAACCCTTCGTGCGCGAGTCCAACTCGCACTTGACCAATTTTATTTTTTTTGTTGTGTTTTTTTTACTGTTTGTTTTTTGTTTTTTGGTTTACGTTTGTTGTATACGAAGAAAATAAAAAGGGAATTTAAAACATGTGTTTGTTATTTATTTAATTATTTGACACTTCATAAAGGAAAATGTATAACAAATAACTATAAAATTTTGACGGGCTTCGTGGTCTAGTGGTTCATATGGTGGACTGCCGATCACGATGTTGCGGGTTCGATTCCCGCCTCGGACATTCATTTGTGTGATGTTTATAAATGTCATACAAATGTTTGTTCTGCGTCTGGGTGTTTACTATGTATAATAAGTATGTATTTACAAAAGAAAAATAGTTTATGTATTATATCCGTATTCTGGTACCCATAACACAAACATAATAAGCTTAGCTTGGGACCAGAGGACGTTGTGTGAAATGTTCATAAATATTTATATTTAATATTTTAAAAAATATTTAAAAAAAATGTGAACAAAGGCGTACTTTATGCCAAGGGCATTTTCTACCAGTCAACCTTAAGGTGGTGCATAAAGTAAGGTTTATAAGTTACTTTAATGAAATGAAATGTAATCTTTATTTCGTAAAATATGGGTTAGTTGGTATATGGTTAGTTGTTACATTTATTATACCATGATGGTATATACATATTTGACCACTGGTGTACGAAATTACAATTTATTGCAGTCATATTTAATGAAAATACCACCCACCACATATAAATATATTTTATAACAGAAATGTGCGGGAGCACACGGTTCTGAGAAAGGTCTTGGTGCAACATTCGCAAGAACTTTACCACCAGCATACAAAGCCTCCAAGTCTGTGGTGGCACTACTGAAAGCCTTCGGTTGGGACAAATTCGCTATAGTAGCTGGTGACGAACAGACAGCAGCTGGACAACAAATGGTGGCTATTAAGGTTAGTATTATTTATATTTTTTCTTTCATTAATAGTTTCTAATATTATTTCTCATAATATTACCAAATGCGCTAATTTTGTCATTTTTCCAATTAAATATATTAAAACTTCACTTTGTAAAGGGCCTACATCAATATTATCGTATATCATCGCCGACACGTACATATTAACACAGCCAGTAGGCACAGAAAATGAAGAATCAGGGATACTTTTCCTATTTACTCAAAATCTACTAAATATATTTTAATTCTGATTTACGTGTCTCTATACATAATAGTTACCTATGTTTTTAAAGTTATTTCATTAGTTAATACGCGATAATAGACCGACAAATGAAAAAAATAAAAAATTAGAGAGGTTGTTTCGCCTAGATTTTCTATCGAGAAAACTTTTTTCAATCGCGTTTCTGAGTTTATGCGATCCTAGATCATATATTGAAAAAACATATACTTAAAAATTAGATTTCTAGCCATTCAATCTAAAGAAACAATGAAAACTTTGTACATAGAAAAATGCACGAAGCTATTTTGGTATCCTCTTAACTAATGAAAACTAATTTATATGAATGATAATAAATGACGGGCCTCGTGGTGTAGTGGTTCTGGTAACGGACTGCCGATCAAGAGGTCGCGGGTTCGATTCCCGCTCGGGACAATCATTTGTGTGATTTTTCTAATTGTCATACAAATGTTTGTACTGCGTCTGGGTGTTTCTATGTATTATAAGTATGTATTTACAAAAAAAAAAAGTAGTATATGGTATTCTATCCGTATTCTGGTACCCATACACAAGCATATAAGCTTAGCTTGGGACCAGAGGACGTTGTGTGAAATGTCCATGAATATTTATTTATTTATTTTTAAATTAATATTAATATTTATTGCTTATGATATTGTTATTTTGTGACAATTTGAATACCTACTACATGTCTAATATTAGCTGTAATGTATGTTTATAATCACGACCAATGTTATACGCCTAAATAGCAGGTTATAGGCTAGTTGTCTGGATGTTTTCTATGTAACTATTATAGGTATTTAAAAATAATTTATCTATTATATTAAAGAACGTTGTGCAAAATGATTAAAATGTGTAATGTCTTCAAGGCGTATGGGCACGGTGCGTATGTTTATTTTGCCTTTTACGAAACGACAAGTAATTTTTTTTTTGTTATCAGGAACTAGCACAATCCAACGGCATGACTGTAACAGCTGAACACCGCTTTGCTGACTATATACCTCGTCATATATCTGATATGGAGAGAATTGTCGACCTCACCTATGATAAAACCAGAGGTGAGATGACAAAAATCTTACAAGACTTTCATAAAGCTATAGAATTGTCTATACTATACCTTAGAGCATTAAACCAACAAGAGCTATTACACACACTCTTTTTATTGACAAATTGTTGGCGGGGTGCCGAGGTATAACGCACACAATCACTTTAACGTAACTGCATTGGTCACCATTCAAAATAAACTCGCGCACACTAGGAGATGACAGTCCGTACACAACGAGTATGAGCATTGCTCTCATACCTTTTTCATGGGTTTAGAAAATAATTCCACTTTTTGTAACATTTTGCACTGATGCTTCGCTCCTATTGGTCGCAACGTGATGTTACATATACTAAAGCCCTTTACGATAATTGTAGTATCCTCGATAAAAATGTACTATCCTCGATAAATGTACTAAAAGAATTTTTCAAATCGGTCTAGCGGTTCCTCAGATTAGCGTATAGATTTCGTTCATAAGGCACAATAATTACGCTTACATTTCTTATGTTAAAAAATACAGACATCTTAATAGTCTATTTATATTAAGTAAATAGCTAGATGATAAAGAGATCACAAAAATAGTCTAGCCACAAAGACTATAGAATCACACATTGTGATGAAATAACAATAGAATACAAACAAAAGTAGACACCTTTTCACAAAGCTTACTAAATGCTTCTATTATTCCAGTTATATTTGAAAGGACATTACATATATAACTTAATAAAAGTTTTAATAAACCGAATTATAAGTTCACAATATTACATTACAAACGTGTTGTTTTAAGCCCTTAATACTAATAATTTCATTAACAAAGACTCACATTAACACGTTGTATGAATAATTAAAACAGAGTTGTTTTCTGAACACAATAATCTTTAAGTTTAAAGAATACTTTCATTATTTTTGACGGATTAAGTTTAAAATCACGGTTTTTCTTCATCAAGATCTTGTAAGAGTCAGTTCAGACAAAAATCACGAAACTAAAACCAATGATAAAATAGCAAAACGCGTTACGCCCGATCAGCGTGGCATAATTACATGACATATTCATCCAAAATGAAGTAAATTCGTGCTCAATAGTTAGACAATATTTGTCTGAGAAATTAAAAAGTGTCTAACTAGTAGTTTAGTGTAAAACAAATGTCCCAAACCCATTTTTAGACAGATAAAAAACTACTTAACCAATATACTTATTATCACAGATATATAGCGGATGGTATGCCAATGGCTACATCACTCAGCCGGTCACTCATGTGTGTTTATGATAAACGTCACAGGTACTTCACACATCTAATGTTGGAAATTCAATGTCTGTTCCCAATAGCATACGATAGTATAGTGTGGAAAACTACACCTTACAGGAATATCTACCATATTTTATTAGCCAGGCTAACGTTACGACTCTTCAAGATTAAATGCGTATTTACTATCAGGTATATCTGTACTTATTACTGTTTTGTCAAAAGACCCTTAAAATAGAGTTATTAATCTTTACCTTAAGATGTGCCTGATGATAATAACTCCATATTTTTGTTCTCAGTATACGTGTTCTTAGGGGAACATATAGCGTTAGTAGACTTCGTAAAGGTATTGCAAAGAAGAGGACTTCTTATTAATGGGGAGTACGCAGTGGTAGCAGTAGATGATGAGATATATGACCCAAGTACTGCTGCTATTACTTATGCCGGTAAGTGTATATATGATCTAAGAGTAAATAGTACCTAAGGATTAATCTTACTTAGTGTCAATTGTTTCTAGTGTAAATAGTGTTTAAGTGTACTTAGTATCAATTGTAAATAGTATCTTGTGTACACAGTATCTAGTGTAAACAGTATCTAGAGTAAACCGTATCTAGTGAATGAAGATGCTTCACTCGCTGTTGCAGTATATTGAGAACGTGCAAACGTAAGAATTGTACACAGTATCTAGTGTAAGAGGTATCTAAAGTAAATAGTACTTGGTGGTCCTACATTCACTAACTACACTAAAGTGAATGCAAGATGACAGGCAACATAACCATATCCAACAGAACAAATCTGACGAAAATATCGACACTTGTTTTACTTCTAAATCATAAGAACTACAGTTTATACAATTGATTCACTTTTGGAGTCTATCTATTCTGCGGGTGCTTCGTTTCTTCGCGGATCGATAGTGTGTCTTTCCCTCCCATTGTAAAATATTATTATAGATTTTCGTCATGTGACGTTAAACACAAGCTTTATCTTTATCTTTACTTCTTATAAAACAGTCGTTTTTTTTTTGTATGTATGTCCCTATGTGAGCTTATATCTTCAAAACTACGCAACGGATCTTGATGCGGTTTTTTTAATAGATAGAATGGTTCAAGAGGGTGGCTTTTTTCGCATAATTTGTTGGGGTTTGCTGTATATTGGATGAGATATGATTAAATTTGCCGAGAAATTCGGACGCGCGCGAGCTATAAATGAAAACGCTGCCTTATCTATGTGAGGTACGACAAACTAATGTATGGAGGAATTATTTGTTACCTATAGTTCTTCAAAAAAGTCCGGAAGATGGTCATATGCCCATGTCCATCTTTTAAGGGAAACCCGCTATACCTATAATAATGTCAAAAAAAATCTCTAATTCAATAGGGTGTTTTCAAAAGCTATTTATGTGTATATAGTAATATTTTTATCAAATTAAATAGCTTAGTTAGCTTACGCAATTAATATAGATCATAACTGCTCTTTACAGCATACAATTTAAATGAATATCTTAGGAGATATGACGAAAAAAGAATTACGCGCGACAAAATAAAATACTTAAACTGTTGGCCGAGCAACGCGAATGTTTGCTCGGTCTTCTATCCATACTCCAATGTTTGGATATGTACGGATGTTTATTGTGCTTTCACGTAAAGACTACTGGATGGATTTTCATGAAACTTTCCGATGGAAAATGGAATAGAAAACGAACTAATTTTTTATCCTTTTTACCGCGGGTAACACCGCGGGGCACAGCTAGTCAACTATAATTATGAGCTGTCATTAAGGGCCTACATCAATATTATCGTATATCATCGCCGACACGTACATATTAACACAGCCAGTAGGCACAGAAAATGAAGAATTAGGGATACTTTTCCTATTTACTAAAAATCTACTAAATATATTTTAATTCTGATCCACGTGTTTTTATACATAATAGTTACCTATGTTTTTAAAGTTATTTCATTAGTTAATACGCGATAATAGACCGACAAATGAAAAAAATAAAAAATTAGAGAGGTTGTTTCGCCAAGATTTTCTATCGAGAAAACTTTTTTCAATCGCGTTTCTGAGTTCATGCGATCCTAGATCATATATTGAAAAAACATATACTTAAAAATTAGAGCTCTAGCCATTCAATCTAAAGAAACAATGAAAACTTCGTACATAGAAAAATGCACGAAGCTATTTTCGTATCCTCTTAACAGCTTCCTGCAACTAAATTAATTGAACACTCCCTATAAACAGACCGCCTGTTATAAAATGCATTGTTTGCAAATTCACTGCATACTATGTGATTAATAAGTGAGTGAATTAATTTGCTTTAAAGTCAACACTTCATGATAGTGTAACAATGTTTTTTGCCCTTCTTGTTGTTATTATTTGTAAGTTTCTATAACAACGAGGCTTCTAAGATTTCACTATAAATTAGAACACAACTATCCTGTAATTTAGAATCTCTTTACAACATTTTTTCTATATTTTTTATTCAATGGGCATTGTTCATATTTTTTTAAAACTCTTAATTCGAAAACCATTTCGGGGAATAGAGTTTCTGATCATGATCCATTAGTTTTTTTCGGAAAATTTGCTATATTAACGATTATTTTTCCAAAAAAGCAAATGATCTCTATTTGCCCTTGAAATGAAGGACTTAAAATATTAAGGCGTTTTTAGGGATATACTACTCTGAAGTGGAGTTGAAATTGGTCTATTATATCAACTTGTCAACTTTGAAAAGATAAAGTGCAATCTGTATTAAGTCTATCAAGAAAAGTTTATACACAGATTGCGTAAAACGATGACGTCACAACATTTAAAGTAATATCATCAAGAATTTTTTTTAAATTCTGTATAGTGAATATTTCAATAATATTGAAATTAGTTTCTTAAAATAGTCTATATTTTCTAAAAAAAATATAAAAACAACAGGTCAAAAATTATGAACAATGCCATTCGATGGTTATAGAACTTCTAGAACACAGGAACTCATGGTATTGTGATATTTGCATCCAACGACTCTCCGCGACCTTTATGAAATAACTAGGTTATGTCCGCGACTTCGTACGCTTGGAACTCAGAAAACTTTCCCCGTTTTTGTAAAAACTTTTACTGATTCTTCGCTCCTGTTAGTCGTAATGTCATGTTATATAGCCTTAATTTTCTTCGATAAATGGACCATCCAACACAAAAAGAATTTTTCAATTCTAACCATGAGTTCGGGAGATTAGCGCATTTAAACATATAAACTCTTCAGCTTAATAATATTAGAATAGAATACTCCACCTGGCACAGAATCATCTTACGCTTTGTTGTCCAGTTCGTGGCCACTAGTCCAACACTTTCTATGATAGTTTTTTCCAAAGGGATCTACAGTAGTTCTTAAATAGATTACAAAAAAGTGATAAATATGAACTATGACGTAATTAAGAATTCTTAAAAATAAACTTATTCATAACTAGGTTGTTTTGATTCCATGTTTTAAAACGAAATTGCGAAAAGCTCCTATGAAAGAAATTTACATGAAATAAATTGTAGTTGACGTGAAATGGCATTTAAAAAGGACTATTATTTAGTTTTATAGAATAAACTGTGATTTGTTTTTATGATAACACTTCTTAAACTTATTTCCTTTTTTCTAAAAATATGACGGTACGTAGTAAAAAGTTAAGCGTAGGATAAAAATGAACCTACAAAGGGAACAAACGTGTTTACAGACTGATTGTGATTGAGTCTTGAGCATATATATTAAGTTTTACTTGATCTAAATACTTCTAACACTTCATCTGTAAGAATAGCATTTCCTTGATTCCATCCAGAAGATTACTGATTCTTGTATAAACTGACAGTCAGACAGAAAGACAGACGGAAAAATATCCGAAACTTGATGTTTTTTTGACCTCAATGTCTCCTGGATTCCTAGATAATTTTAATAGATAGTAGGAGAGTCTAAAGTAAGTTAAGTCTATGACAGCACGGCGCGGTGGACCTTAATCGTGCTCAACAGTGGAACGTGGATAGTCTGGAGAGAGAAAGAGAGAGAAGAGTCTAAATATTTATTTTGTTTCAGATCATTTGGGTCAGAACAATAGTAACGATATATTAGCATTCAGAGCTGTTCTACGATTGACGCCTTCATTCCCAAGCAATCCACATTATGAGTGAGTATTTACATATAAACGGCACACAAACATACGCCAACAAAAGTAAAAGACCTATAGATACATAGTAATTTTATTATTCACAAACATTTATTTCGGTATTAATTTATTTATTTTTTCTTTGGCGCCAACATAAGACAGTTATCAGATTTATATGATCAACTCAGATTTTTTTGTTACTTGATGCTCTTTTTCTTACTTATGTTTCCGGGGTCAGACTTTTTGCCTAAAAACGGAATGGTTACAATCATAGTAGGTATGATAAGATAGGTATGTCCACTTTATGACGTAGCAGATTACGTAGCAGAGCAATATACTACGAAATGTAATATAATTTGCTAAACACAAGTTACTTAGACCATTATATAAAAGAAAAGAACGGTAATACTATCTATCTATTTTTATATTGAGATTTTTTTATTTTATATTATAAGTACATGTATGTTTTGGGATTTAGTTTTGGAACGAGACCCGTCACTTGAACTGTCAGCTGATATAGCGGGTACATAGGCTTAGTTTTTCACTATCCTAGAACGGGCATTTAAGTTTTTTTAAAAATATTTTTTGTTTGATGATTCGCATGAGAGTAACTTTAATACACATGGCGATATTATTGTAATGAATAATTATTTTAATAATATATTAATATTATTTTTTATATTTAACTTATTTCGCATTCGACTAGTGTTTTGTTCATCATCGTCGCTCTCCGAAAATTCAAACACCTCCAATTCATCACCCATCGTTAATATGTAGCTAATAGTTACTTTTAATTCTAAATAAACCAAAACAATTTATTATACGTAACAATGTAGCCGCTTCTATTGAATGGATTTACTTGTCACTTCTAGATAGTTATAACAATCAACTACATGTCAAATTTGCGCTCGTAATACGCTTAACGCCAGCCAGTGAAACAAAAGTCGGGCCGATATTAGCCTGAAGTCACGTGACCACTGATTCGCTGTCAATAATATACTCATAATACGAATTTGCCACGCAGTTCCATTCACTGCGTAAACGGCCTGGGAATAAGAGCTCATAATACGGCCGCAGGCGTGTTTGCATAGAGTCTATTTTCGAGATATCCGTCTCTCAGAGACGATGATAAGTGTACAAAATTCACACAATACACAATTCACACAATACAAAAAGAGAGAAAAGGAGTGGTGACACTTCTTAATCCGTCACCACACGGACAACCACTGCATTAATAAAACCGAATCTTAACCAATATTGAACGATACCGTTGTGTTTTATGTGAATCCATTGTGAGTTCTTCTCTTTAACACCTTTTTCAAAACTTAAATGGATTCTGCTTAACGCAATCAGTGATATAAAAAGCTATAAATGCTATAATGAACAAGTATTTACAGCACATAATATAATAATAGCACATAATATAGTAAAGTATAGTATCTTTGTTCGTAAATTGTACAAAGCTAATGTTATGTGACCTTTTTATATCTTTAAGAAACCGCAAAGAAAAGTGTGATTTGATTTCGTAGACTTTATTACGGAGTTGGTTCAGAGTTCTTAATGGAAAGGCTCTTGAAAACCGGCCATTTTTATATTTATTACTGTTTATGAAACTCTTGTATGGGTTCTTTGTTTTTAGGGTTCTTTACCAAAAGGTAAACCGGAAGCTTATTATTAAGACTCCTTTCCGTCCATCGATCAATTCATGCTAGCCGTGAGTTTAACCTTAACTCTGAGTTACTGGTCTGATCAACGGAATTATTGCAACTGTAATCATCTGGTATATAAGTCAGTTTCTGGGATCAAAAGCTCAATATATATCTACTTCTTATCCAGTCAAATCATTTACAGAGTGTGTAAAAAGCAGAATGCTAAAACGTCCTTTATAAGGTTTCGTATCGAAATGTAAAACAAGACCCTTTTACTGAGACTTCGCTGTCAGTCCGTCTGTCATCAGGCTGTATCTCTGGAACGGTGATAGCGTGAAAATTCTGATAATTCCAGAACAGGGCCGTCAAAGCTTTGCTTGCCACGGGAAACGAAGTTAGGCGAGCATGAGTGTGCGTGAACTGCGACACAGGTTTCGGTTTGGGCAAAAGTTTCAGCCGATTTTGGCCGAGACCTAACTGCTGAAACTTGATTTTTGGCCGTAACTCTGCCGAAACTGAAACCGAAACCAAACTTTCGGTCGGACACTATAAAATAATAATATTGTTTTCTGTCAATAAGATAAACAAATACTTACAACATGTTGTTAACGTACGATAGGACTAAATAATATCTAAGAACATTCAAGACAACTTTGACCCATTCAAACAATACCTGGTAACAGAAAACGGTACTTGGTTTCTTTAAAATTCACTGAATTTATACACAATACAACACCTCGCAGCTTTATTATGATAGATACTTTGAATTAATTTGTTTACAACTTTGTTAATGATTTATTTGTGTACCTATATCTATTTATTATTTTGCTCAGACATGCTGATACTAAACAAAGTCGTTATTTTTGTATGTATGTCTCTATGTGAGCTTATATCTTCCAAACTACGCAACGGATTTTGATGATTTTGATGGTTTTTTTAGGGTAGATAGAGTGGTGGGTTTTACTTTCGAGTTTTCCGTCTCTCACAGAGAATGTTTTCTGTGTGCAATATCCCTTAGCTGACTTTTACAGCACCCTTTGGAGGAGATGGGGTGGTGACACTTGTATTCTTAATCCGTCACCACACGGAATATGCAGCTATGTATGAGTAGAAATAAACAACAAAAATTAAATGTATTAAATCGAAGGGAACAAAAGGTAGCCCGCGATGGGGTGATAAATTGTTTTTTTTTTTATAATTTAGCCTATTTACAGCTGTTCCCTCTGTTTATCCTATAGTAAGAAAAGGGCAGAGTACAAAATTTATTTCTTTTTGTCTAGGATGTTGTGTCAAATGATAAGAAAATTATCAGCGGCTCCACCATTTTGTGTGCCCAACTATCATAGGATCTTTGAAGATACATCGGTAAGTTTAGTTCTATATTTTTACGTATTATGTTCATAATTAATTGTCTGTGTGGTGACGGTTTAAGAATACAAGTGTCACCACCCCTTTTCCTTCCCAGAGTGCTGCAAAAACCAACAAAGGAATACTGTACACTGATTACAACCTCTGTAAGAGACGGAACACTAAAAAATAAACAGTGTACAACACGCCTGGTCAGTACGGCACAGTAGACCATAATCTCTCCCAAAGTGAAGGAGCCCCGTGCCCAACAGTGGGACGTAAATGGGCTGGAGAGAGAGAGAGAGAGAATTAATATTTGTCTGATAAAGTTTTATACGTATTTTAAAAGCACAATACTCATTTTATTAACACAGTAGCATTCCTGGCCGGGTCATGGTAACACCTGAGTGACTACCCTGGCCCGGCGAGGAGCGAGGAGGAACACCGTGGGGTTTAATGAGTAGTCCGGAAGTTATAGTCCGGGAGTCCCACACAAAGCCCGAAGGTTGCCCCCGCAACCGGAAAGGCGAAGCACCACGTACAATAAAAACATAGTAGCTTTAGTCTTTGAAAAGTGCCAATGAGAAGATTTATCTACCGGAATATTTATATGATTTAAAAAGAAACCCTCGATATTATATTTTAGGAAAATTTCAGTGAATTCGAGTTCTTCAATAAGTAATTCATTCTGCTAACTTAGTTTTGAAGAGGATTTCAATGAAATAACTTAATAATATTAGACATTAATAATTCTCAATTTTGTTTCAATATTTGAGTAAAAATTTGCATATTTGAAGTGAGTTTGAGTAAAAACCCTCGATACGTCTCGTCTGTCCCTTTGCCGAGCTGTGGTCACATTCCACGACCGGGTTAGGGCGGAATGCAAAATATAATCACCTCACCTGTTAAGAGTATACGAAGTATGTACACAAATATTGAAAAATGAATAAGATACGTGACTGGTGATGTATCAAAAAATACAAATATGTAGCTATTGTATTTGTGATTGGTCTCATATATCATACAAAAGCAAATATAATCAATAACAGTCAAACATTGCATCTTTTTCGCTTTTGATTTATGCGTTTTCAATATTTTTAATATCTATGTCGCGTGTATTTTTATCATTTGCGTATTAATCGATTTATTGAATGTTTGTATGTAAATAACGAGTATATTTATTTTATCCGTTACTAACTGTTTTCCGCAACTCTGTATGAGTTGAATGTTGAAAATTGTACAAAAACGATATTGGTACCGATTCTACGTATCGATATCTAAACTTAACTTAACTAAAAAATAAATATTGATAGTATCAATAACATAATTGTGTATAATGTTAACAGAACTTTCATATTAGAAAATCTGTATATTATAGACTAACGATTTTAATTACCTAATAAAATTGTCCCCAACGACAATAGTCAATTATGTAATTAAAATACGCCACAGTTGTTTTCATTTTTTAGTTAAGTTTAGTTGTGCCATGTAGAATCGGCACCATTATCCTCTGGAACTTATCCATCCATTAAAAAACCACGTGGCGTAGTTAAGATATAAGCTAACATAGGGACATCATACAAAATAACAACTTTGTTTTATAATAAGCTTATATGAAAAAGATCGGATATACTTAACACGAACATGCTGATTATGAGCACCACATCGTAATGGGTGATTTTAATACTAATTTACTTATGTCCCGCTGTCCTCGTACCCTTAAACTCCTTGATATTGTTGCATCCTCTGGTCTACATGTGTTACCTTATCAGCAACTCACCACAATAATAATGGGGTTGACACATGGTTAGATCTAATCATCACGTCCTCTCCTTCCCTAGTCTCCTACCATGACCAACATCCTGCTCCTGGTTTCTCCCACCACGACCTTATCTATCTCTCCTACACCCTAAAGCCACCTAAATTAAAACATAAGGTGTTGCATTTGCGTTCTTTAGCGCGGTTGGATATTGATAGAATACAGGCGGATGCCTCTGAGATCAATTGGGATGACATGGAAGCAGCTCCTACAGTTGACGAGAAAGTACAGCTGTTTAATAATATTATAATAGGCCTTTATGACATCCACGCTCCTCTAAGACCGGTTAAATTAAGGCATCCACCAGCTCCTTGGTTAAATGATGAGATTCGGTTGGCAATGCGGCGTCGGGATCGGGCATTTAGTAAACACAAAAAACACCGCTCGGATTTAAATTGGTCCTCGTATAAAACTGCAAGGAATCGATGCAATCAAATGGTACGTAATGCCAAACGCCGCCATATACTCCATAATATTTCATCTTCCTCCCCATCTCAGGTTTGGAAATTCCTGGGTAAACTAGGTATAGGTAAATCAAGAATGACTGATCCTCCTACTTCTATAGATTTAAATGACCTTAATAATTTTTTTGCAACGACTGATAATCTCAACCACCACACTGTACGTCAAACGGTTGACTACATTACAGCATTATCTCGCCCTAACATTGCCCCTTTGGTTTTTTCTCCGATCGCGTCTGATGAGATCAAAAACATTATCCTGTCAATTAAATCCCAGGCCACTGGTTATGATCAAATCAGTCGCAAAATGATAACTAGTATCTTGGATCAATTACTATCTCCGCTTTCACATATCCTAAACTTTTCTCTATCCTCAAATACCTTTCCCTCCGCTTGGCGTAAAGCTTACGTCCGTCCTCTGCCTAAAGTCCCAAATCCGAGTCTTCCCAATCAATACCGTCCCATATCTATACTCCCTTTCTTGTCCAAAGTCCTCGAATCCTGTGTTAACAAACAACTTTCCAAATTTATAAATAATAATAACTTTTTAAGCCCACTTCAATCGGGTTTCAGACCGGGGCACGGAACAGTCACGGCTTTGCTTAAAGTCACTGGTGACATTAGGTCAGGTATTGAAAATAATATGGTCACTGTATTAGTCCTAATAGATTTTTCTAACGCTTTCAATGTAGTGAACCATGATATCCTTCTGTCCGTTCTCTCTCACTTCATGATCTCTTCTGATGCCTTGCAATGGTTTTCCTCTTATCTTCGGGGACGCCAGCAGTCTGTTAGAGTAGACAATATCTTATCCGATTGGTGTGACCTAGTTTCTGGCGTCCCTCAGGGCGGAATTCTCTCTCCTCTTCTTTTCTCACTCTTCATTAATCTTTTAACTGCTGAACTTCGCTGCACGTATCATTTGTATGCTGATGACTTGCAGTTGTATACTCAAGCTGATGTGAATAACTTGCCATCAGCTATAAATATTATAAACCGGGATCTTGCAGCTATTTTTGACTGGACCTTAAAATTTGGCATAAAAGTAAACCCCGTCAAATGTCAAGCACTTTTAGTTGGTAGTCCATACATGCTTCGTAAGATTGAGACAAATACACTTCCGACTATTATATACAATGGATCGGTCATACCGTTTAGCTCGGATGTTAAAAACCTTGGCTTGCACTTAGACAACTTGCTTGATTGGCGATCGCAAGTCGCGAATGTTTCCCGTAAAGTTACAGGAACCCTGCGTGCTTTATATCGCCTTAGAAAAATTTTACCAGTAGCTACAAAAACAACGCTAATGCACACCTTAACTTTTCCTATCATCGATTACGCTGATGTGTGCTACTTCGACCTGAATGCAGATCTGCTCAATAAACTTGACCGTCTTCTCAATAATTGCATTCGATTCGTTTTTAACTTGCGCAAATATGACCACGTATCGTCCCTTCGTGCTCGCCTGAAATGGTTACCTATTAGACAACGACGTAGTTTGCGGGCGTTAACTATGCTGTTCACCATATTAAACTGTCCTGATTCTCCGCCTTACTTAAAGACTCGCTTTCAATATCTCTGCTCCACTCACGAAAGAAACCTTCGTTCTTCACATAATCTTCTTCTTACCTGTCCTCCTCACACCTCTCACTTAGTACACTCGTCTTTTAATATACAGTCAATTCTTCTTTGGAATTCACTCCCTTCTGAGATCAGGGCTGCTAAATCTCGTCGGACGTTCAAAGCTAAAGTACGTGAACTCTACAGAAGTTAATTGGTAGAAGTATACTGTTAGTGTTTTCTCCACTGTTGGAAGTATATTATATGTATTTATGTATGGTTTATGTAGTGTATGTATAGCGAATATAACATACTAGTTATATTATTATGATATATAAGTAAGTATGGTTTATGTAGTGTTTGTATAGCAAGTGTTATAATATTATTTATGTATTTTGTATGTATGAGCTTTATGTATTTCATTAAAATTATTATATACCTATAAGTTAAAATAAATAGCACCCACTTTAACTTTTTTCTGCACTTCTCGCTGGTTGACTGGAAGAAAATGCCGTTGGCATTAAGTCCACCATTGTACATAAATCATTTATTGTGTGCAAAAATTGTAAAATAAATAAATAAAATAAATAAATAAACATGCTAGTTAAAGTTCATTTAAAACTTGAAGACCTGTGAAGTAGCTGTGAATACTTATTATTAATATCTATCATTAAACAACTTGATATTATGAACACTAAACTTGACAGCCACCTTAATAAATGGAAAGACTGAGCTGCATAAATAACTCTTCCTCTCTTCTTAGCATTTGTCCCTTCTAGCGTGAGGGTACGCTTTCCTACTCTACTTCTTCCGTTTCACCTGATCCTAAACATCCTCCTCTGTCATCTCACAGCTCCCTATATCTTCCGTGATCACGCTCAATCATTGGAACTTCACCTCACAGACATACCAGATGGGTAGACGTTTATAATTGAGGAAAAGTAACTTTAGCCTGGCTAAATCGTACTTCATAGAATAATGACGTTTCATATGACGTATAGCCTGTATCACAGACACAGATAGATACGTTTTCACGCACGCAAAGATATGTAAGTAGCTTCAAGTGGTGTAACTATAGACCATACATCTGGCAAATCTGTGTTCAACCTACTCAAAAACATGCATTACAAATGTACTATTAAAAATGTTTCTATTAACATAGGTGCCAATAGAAGCCGCTCATTTATATGATGCTGTAACACTATGGGCTCGTGCTGCAACCGCTGCTATGGAATCTGGTCTACCGCCTACAGAAGGCGCAATGCTAATGAAGTTACTTAGACCCACAACATATAGATCAGTACAAGGATTTGATGTGAGTTTATAGCTCATATATTGTTTGTAATTCGCCAATGACACCAATTCTGTTGCCTCAAAAACTAAAACTAACTTACCTAAAACAAAACCTATTACATTCTTTTTCATTAAAATCGTAAATCCAATTACATAGCTTTTATAATAAGAAACTTTAGTTAACATTGCCGAATTTTGTTATTGCCACAATCAATATTTTATGTTCTAGTTATCTTACGTTTATTTCTGCCAAGAGAATTGGTTTTAATATTTGTTTAAAGTGACCTTTAAATGTTATCTCAATGTCAGTCGAGAAAATCATGGTAGTAAAAGGATATGTGTGTCAAGCGGTCAACTACCGATTGATCTATTGTACTATTTAAATTGAAATTGTTTACCTCTGAAGTATCTGTTCTTGGTGGACATAAATATATGCGTTGTTAATGAATTTTCAATGTCATTTTTAAGTATACTTTTTTTCTATATTGTGTATGCGTTTGTGAGAACTCAACATCTTGGAATACGTGCGCAAATCCATGCTTGCGTGGATGTATTCACTTGTACATGTTTATGTATACCTACCGATATTGTCGCGTTTGATAGCATCTCAATGGTTATTTCCTAGGCAACTACATGTCTTGTTTCTTTGTTTCAATAATATATGCTTACTATACCAGGTATACATGGACAGCGCTGGCGATGCTGAAGGTAACTTTACAGTGATTGGTCTACTGCCTGACCCTACGGCACTAGGTGGTTGGAATGCCAAACCTGTTGCAACATTCAGATTTGCTAATTCATCAAATTTACTACCGGTAAGTCTAATTTGCTTATAAATAAGAGACAGAAAAGATAAGTAAGCTAATTACAAAAAAAATACTGTTGATTTCGCGATTTTTTTACTCTTTCCTTATTCCATAATCTTTTAAAACTCTCCTATTATTTTTAACAAAATTATATAGTGATAGGATACATAATATATTTTAATTTTCTTTATAAAGTTACTTTTATAGATTTTGTAGTGTTATAACAGTACTTACGAGGATGTCATGTATGTGTGGATGTCCGTGGCGTCACACGCAGGGTCCATTTGAAAACCAGCGCTAGGTCCTTGTGACCTAGCATAATGCTGAAATGGACACCTGGTTGCTGTCGCTTGGAAGCATGTGTTTTTTCTTATGTAATTTTTAATGTTAATGTTCTCTAACGCAGCAATAAATATCTCTTTCTTTCTTTCTTTCTTTCTATGGGTTTCAGTAAATCAAATCAAATTCATTTATTTGTGTTCATAGGTCTACATGATGGTATAAATTACAATTTAAGTTCTGACTATGTCCTGCCACAATATGGCGTACAAATAAAAATTGGTCAAGTGCGAGTCGGACTCGCGCACGAAGGGTTCCGTACCATTATCTATGCAACATAAGGCAACGTTATTAGTATCGAGCAAGGAACGGTAAAAAAATCATGTTTGTTGTATGGGAGCCCCCCTTAAATATTTATTTTATTTTATTTTTAGTATTTGTTGTTATAGCGGCAATAGAAATACATCATCTGTGAAAATTTCAACTGTCTAGCTATCACCGTTCTTGAGATACTGGGTACGGAACCCTAAAAATCATGTTTGTTGTATGGGAGTCCCCCTTAAATATTTATTTTATTTTATTTTTAGTATTTGTTGTTATAGCGGCAATAGAAATACATCATCTGTGAAAATTTCAACTCTCTAGCTATCACCGTTCTTGAGATACAGCCTGGTGACAGACGGACGGACGGACGGACGGACGGACAGCGAAGTCTGAGTAATAGGGTCCCGTTTTTACCCTTTGGGTACGGAACCCTAAAAAATTAATGTTATAAAATGTCAATCGATTATATCAGTCAAAAATTGTTCAATTGAATAATAACATTTATCTATTAAAAATTTCTTAAGCTCGATTTTAAATTTACTTCATATTTTCTACTTATATTTTCGTAAATTTTTACATTAAGTGAAATTCTGGGACAAAGCTAGTATGATACTAAAATTCACTTACTGAATCTAAAAAATAACATACAAATCTGTACAAACTGTACTGAAAAGTTTGTTTGTTTGTTTAAAATTTAAATTTAATGTCAGGAAGTACAGACCCGATTTGAAAAGTTCTTTCAGTTTTGGATAGTAAAATTATCGAGGAAGGCTATATAACATCATGCTGCGATCAGGAGCGATGCAGAAGTGAAAAATGTTGCAAAAATGGGGAAAAATTGCTAAATTCCAAGAATACGAAGTCCCGGGCAACAGCTTGTATCTAATAATTGAGCAGCGAAAAAATTTTACGATTGAGTTGTATATTTTTAGCAAAACTTATTTTCCCTAAAATAAATATAAAATTGCGTTACCAAATAGCCTGGCTGTATAATATCAATCTTTTTAAATAGTCTTAGTTAGTTAGTTCTTAACTTTTCCAATTACTTTTCATATTTCAGTGCAACGAAATACCATGAAATACGCAATTTTCCAGGAAGCATTTTGCTATCTGCCTCTGTTTGGTTTTTTAATTGGCGTTTGTGTTTATTGATTTTATAAAGTAAACTATTGTATTTTAATTGAACGTTGCCAACAAGAATAGCTTGTGTGTTACGGTGATAAATAACTTTTATGATTGACTAGCTTTTGCCCGTGACTTCGTACACGTGGAATTTAGAAAATTGTCCCCGTTTTTGCAACATTTTTTACTGATATTTCGCTCCCATTGGTCACAGCGTGATGTTATATAGACTATAGCCTTCCTCGATAAATGTACTATCCAAAATTGAAAGAATTATTCAAATCGGACCAAAGGTTCCTGAGATTAGCGCGTTTAAACTAACAACACTTCAGCCCTATAATGTTAAATATTATAGTAGATTAAAAATAGATATGTTTGTAAACTAGTACTGACAAATTAATAAAATTTGGTAATCAAAAATGTATCCTATTACTAACTAGTGTTGTACCGTTTTATGGGGGAGGCCTATGTCCAGCAGTGGACGGAGAAAGGCTGATGGATGGATGGATGACTAACTACTGTTTTTAAACTACTGTATACTAACTTATAAGATACGGTATCCAAAAAGTATTGTCATAAACTTAATAAAATAGTATATATAAATAATAAAATAAGTAAAATAGTTAGGATTATAACAGAAACTTATTAAATTGTGTTCTCAACCACAACTTAGTAACTTAGGTATTAAGATCGGAAACTTGTTCGATTAAAGGAACTTTAACTCGAGTCTTGACTTACTGTTTGCTAATAATACTTATATTACTTAAGTCAATTTTGATGAATATGCTGAATAAGTTAAATTGTAGGAGAAAAAAATTATTGACCAGAACAATAAACTATCTAGCTGATCTTTAGGATATACAGGAAATGCTGATATTTGGTATATACGAGACTTCGTTTAAATTTTCCGTATGTCTCAGAAAATTCCTTTTTAATAATAGAATCCTCTTGCATTACGGATTAGCATTGTCATCCAACGTGGCAATGCTGCCAGCGTTCTAGGCACTTCACCAATTGAGGACGATGCGGAAGAATATTTTGACGCGTAAATTATTTTATTTTATGTTTTTTTTTCTTTTATATTAATAGCTTTGTACATTATATTTGCATATTTTTATTTTTTTAAACTTTGTATATTATGTTATTAATAAACTATCGAGCGTAAAAAAAACAAGGAGCTTTGAAATAAAATAAAAGTATTAATGTTGAGTTATCTTAGTTAGAAAGAACCGAAAGGAGGACTTTTTATTGTTTCAAATATCAAATAGCCTGTGTATTTATTCCACCATTTTTTTTAGGAATTAGTTGGAGCAAACAATATAGTGTGGATAGGCAATGGTCCACCAGTCGCAGAACCTAAATGTGGCTACGATGGTATTAAATGCTCATTACCTCATGATCCTGTCGTCTTGGCTGCTGCAGTCTCAGTTGCTGCTGCTGCAATCCTTGCTGCAGCACTTATGATTCGGCACTACAGATATGAACAAAAATTAGCGTCCGTTCTTTGGAGAATCGAAACTAAAGATCTTACCTTCATTTCTGCTTATAATGGGCACCGTGGAACTGATAAAGTATCGTGTGAAGTGAGTTAATTCTGATGTTTTTGTATCATTAAAATATTGACATTAGTTTTAACCCTACTTGAAGCCTATTTTGGCGGCAAAATCATTTAAAAAATTAACCTTGGTAAATGGCGTCTTTTATAATGACCAGCGGCCGTATTATGAGCTTTTATTTACAGGCAGTTTACGCCGTGAAATGAACTGTCTGACAAATTCGTATTATGAACAAATTATTAGTCAGTCAGTTCGCTAAACCAGTCATACATTAATATGTTTAAGGAGAAGGTACAACTAAAAGTTAAAGTACTAACTATAAATTTTCAACTAAAAGTTTTATTTTTGCCATAATACCTAATTTAGCCATGCAGTTTACGGCCTGCCTGGAACTTGAATGATTTTAAAAAGCTCATAATACGCCGGCAGGAACGTATTGTTGATTTTAGTAATACAAATACGTATGTCTACGTATATAACCAACGCATGTTAACTATAAATAAATTAAGAGCTTTTTGGTTATAATAATATTGCTATTTAAAGCACGTACTCACCTACCCACCGCTTTGTTATATCGTAAGCATTTTCTAGAATAAACACGTACTTTAAACTGGATTGTGGCCAAAGCGCAGTGGTTAAATCACTCGCATACTAATAAGTACTCTTAAAACATGAATGATTTTGATTATTCAATATTACAATGATATCCGAAAATAAAAAGTTTGAATCAGTTACATTTTGCAATAACAACACATCTCACCACATCATCAAAATCAATTAATAAGCATTTAAGACGGGACCCGTGGTCTAGTGGTCCATGTATCCGACTGTCGTTCACAGATCGCGGGTTCGACTTCCGCTCGGGACAATAATTTGTGTGATAGTTATAATTGTCATGCAAAATAAATGATTGTACTACGTCTGGGTGTTTCTAAGTATGTATTTACAAAAGAAAAGTGGTATAATGTATTGTATCCGTATCTGATACTCATAACACAGGACAGTACCCTAATGCATGGAAGGTCACCAGAGTTCAACCCATTCCTAAAACGGGCTCGACTAGTCAGGTAGAAAATTATCTCCCTAAATTATTTGAAATAATAATTCACACTTATTTATTTTATCAAATACAGACATTTCTTTGTGATGCACAACATGGATTTAGATTAAACCGCTCAGTGAATTCAAATCTTCTTACACAGTAGATCTTATATCACAGCACTTAGACAAGGGTATTCAAGTTGATGTTCTCTACTTTGATTTTAAAAAGGTTTTGACCGTGTGGATATCGATATTTTACTTAGTAAACTTCAAAATATTGGGTTTTCACCGAAGCTATTAAAATTTTTTGCAAGTTATCTACAAGATCGTCAGCAATACGTTCGCTATGGATTATACATATCTTCGCCATATCATACCAGATCTGGGGTCAGTCAGGGCTCAATTTTGAGACCACTGCTTTCCGGGATCTTAATAAACGACTTACCTTGATGGTAAGTCGTTTATCATGTCATTCTTAAATAATCCAGATGTCTACTATATGCTGACGATTTAAAATTAATTTACGGAATTGAGAAGACCACCGACTCATTAACTCTGCAACATGATATTGACGCGGTACTACTCTGGAGCATCGATAACAAACTCCATTTTAATTCATCGAAATGCAAAGTCGTGTCATATACCCGCGCACAAAATCCCTTTCATATTCTTTACATATATACAATATTATTTAGGTACAGAATCTATAGCCAGGGAGTGCTCTATAAAAGATCTTGGAGTATTATTTGATTCTAAATTGACGTTTCACGAGCACATGCGAGTATTAGCAAATGAATCATACCGTAGACTTGGCTTTGTTATTCGAAATATGCGAGAATTCAGTAATTTTTCGGCTATAAAACTTGTGTACCTAGCTCTCGTCAGAAGCAAATTAGAGTCAGCCTCAGTGATTTGGAATCCTTATGAAAGTTCATACATCTTACTTTTAGAAAGAATTCAGAAAGCTTTTCTTCGCTTTCTTTACAAAAAAAGTTACGGTATCTATCCTACCTCTATATACCTCTTCCCTACAAAATTTCTTCTTGGAATGCTTGGTCTTAATTCCCTCGAAGTGAGACGTAATTTCTCCTTACTCACAACAGTTTGCCGAGCTCTACGAGGCAATTCCGATTGTCCTGAATTAGTGTCCGAACTAGTCAATCTTTTCGTTCCTGATGTTCCCAAATATAGTTTTAGGCCGCGTAAGCATAATTTATTGGCTGTACCGCAGACACGTACTGTTTCGCATGCTAAGTCACCCCTAGTCCGCGCGCGTCTTATGCTAAACTCACTCTTAGCATCAAAACCCGAATGTGATCTGTTTGCTGAGAGATGGACGGATGTGCGTTATGAATGCCTTAGATATTGTGAACTAATGAACAGTCATTAATGGGATAATATCCTCATTATTGTATCTTGCTGTGTGTATTTATCTTTGTGTTTTTCGTTTTTCATTGTTTTACAAAATTTTTTGTTGTTTTTTTTGTTCCCGTTTTACTAGTTTCTTTTCTGTTCGTTTATTAGATTTTACATTATGTTTTTGTATTCTTTTTTTTTAAATCTTTTTATGTATAACGCATTAGTCTTAAAACTGTAATGTTGTATATTAAATATGTGTATTAAATAAATAAATAAATAAATAACACAAGCATAGAAATATAGCTTTGTTTTTGACCAGAGGATGTTGTGTAAAATGTCCATTATATTTATTAAATATTAATATTTTTTGATATAGACATCTGTCCAACATGATATGGAGACCCGCCGTGCTCACACAACTATAGCCCTTCATAGAGGTAACATTGTAGCTGTGAAGAGGCTTAAGAAAAAGAGTATTGATGTTACCAGAGCTATTAAGAAAGAGTTGAAACAGGTATGTAATTTAAATCTAACTATACAGCTTACTAGGTGATGACGCCAGGTCAGGATCTGATAATTATCTCCTCAGATATCGAGGAAAACCCTCAAATTTCAAAGGCACATGAAGTCAGTTAAACAATTTTTTTAAAATACTCATATATTAAGTTTAAAAACAAACATTAAGTTCCAATTTATAACAGAATTGAAACTCAATATTGTGATTCTACGCGTAATTTTGCTAAATGTTGTTTAAGTGCTCTTAAGAAAAGCAAACTATGTCCTATTTTTATCTGAGTACCGATCGACCTAAATTGCTCGGACAACTAACACAGCCTCTTAAGTTTATTGACGCAGAAATAGGGCCATATTGTCTTTGGGTTGATACTAAACATTCATGATTTTTTGTATACAAAAAAATTTTAACTGTCTGACCAAGTAATTATTAATGAAAAATTATTGGAGCAGCATTAAGCAATGGGAGAGAGACCGACGAACTATCCGGGCATTGTCCAGCAAGACTACTTTCAAATTTATTATTGAAAATTATTATTATTGAAAATTATTATTATTGAATTGAGTGGAAACGAATTTAGATCCTCTCAATGCATTTGATTCCGTTAAATGTAGAATCAAAAAATAATTTTCACATTCATCCAATTTTAATATAACTAATATTAACATACTCTAACACTTACGCAACTCATTTATTCAAATCAAACCACTTTTTTATAGATTTAGATGCGTAATAACTGATCACAGAGGACACCTCACAGCTAAGACACCCCACGTGACCCTGGTGACGAATAGGTCTCTAAAACGTCAAGCAAAAATTAAAAAAAAAACTTGCGAGGTGTCCAGGGACACCCGGATGGAACGAAGATCTTTTGTTAAATACAGGTTTTTTGTACATAATAAATATTTTTTTATTATTTATTATGTGCAAAAACCTGTATACACACGACACCACAATGTTCAATCTGAAATAGAAAGACGAAACGAAAATAACTGCCTTGCTTTCTATGAGAGAGAGAGAGAGACAGAGAATAGAATACACTTTATTGTACACCAAAACATATTACATGTCACTTATGTAACGAAAATAAAATAAAACATGTACAATTGGCGGTCTTATCGCATATTGCGATCTCTTCCAGACAACCTTTGGATGGACTCAGTTGATCTGGAACTGGGGTGAGTTCCAGATCAACTGAGTATGAGAGGAACATGGGCATTTTTCCGTTCAGCCCCCTTTCCCAACGCGCGATAAGGAACTTCGTTCCAAAAATATACGCGTGTAATTCCGTTAAAAATTGTTTTATTTGAATAACTAAAATTTTTAGCAGAGCCTACATAGTTATACTATCACAAACATACTTTGTCACCAGATAAGAGAACTACGTCATGAGAACCTAACGACTTTTGTTGGAGTGTGTGTTGAAAGTGGATCTACTTGTATTGTCTCTGCCTATTGCTCGCGAGGTTCTCTAGCTCGAGTCTTAGCAGACCGAGACCTGCATTTAGACGACATGTTTGTAGCCAGTCTTGTGGCAGATCTGCTCCGAGGATTAACATATCTTCATGATTCAGCGCTAATATCGCATGGGAATCTAACTTCAAGTAACTGCTTGGTTGATAGCCGCTGGGTACTGCAAATATCTGATTATGGGCTGCATAACCTGAAAGGTAAGAATACAACATAAGTATGCCTCTCTCCAGCCTTCAGTGAGACATGAATGAAAACGCACAGGTTGGTTTGTTTCGAGATTTCCGTCTCTCACAGAGGATGTTATCTTTTAACTATGTGAGCTTATATCTTTAAAACTACGCAACAGATTTTGAAGCAGTTTTTTCTTTAGTAGCTAGAGTGGTTCAGCAGGATGGTGTTCTGTATAATTTGCTAAGGTTTTTTCATTCATGTCTCTCACTGAAGCTGTTACCCGCGTACAATCTCCCTTAGTCATGTATTCTTAATCATGTACATATTCATATACATATACATAAGCATTATAACTAAATAAAATATTTTTAATGTTATTTATTTATCCGACAAGATTCCAAGTTTTTAATTATTTTTAGCTGGCTGTTCAGACGCAGAAGACGCTTTACGTATGGAAAGACGTATGTTATGGCGTGCCCCTGAACTCCTTAGGGACCCGAACTCTCCACCTAGAGGGTCGCAAAGGGGTGATGTTTACTCTTTTGGCATAATATTATACGAAATTCTTGGTAGAAGAGGCCCTTGGGGTGATACCATTCTCACTTATGCGGGTAAGTTGTAACTATATTTTACGTAAATATATTTTATGTTTGTTTTGAACACGCTTTTATTAGTTCCGTACGTATTACTTATTCCAGAAGATTGATAATTCTAGTTTCATTAACCTTATTACTTTGTTTTCTTAGAAATCATCGGTCGTGTCAGACAACCAATAGGTGGAGTATTATTCAGGCCTCCCCTCGGAGGGTTAGTAGCCAGGCCAGCAGTTCTCGCAGTGTTGAAAGCTTGCTGGAGCGAACGTCCTGACCGCAGACCGGACTTGAGACTCGTGAGATTGAGACTCAAAGATATGCATGCTGGCATGTAAGTCTTAAATAAAATTACTACTTAGAGTAGTCTTTTAGATTATTACTTAGATTGGACATTTTTCAGACTTTTCAGACGCTTAAGCACCATTTTGAAGTTTGGAAAACATTGGAATGGCAATAAACTTAGAAAACGAAATAACTTCTATACCAATTGCAATTTTTAATAAAAAGATTGTTTTTGCAATGGTAAAAGATTTTAGGCAATCTTTATATACAACCTTTATAGTGCAAAATACAATCGAGCTAATATTTTTATGATTAGTATTACTACCAATATTAAAAAGGCACCATCTGCAACGACTATTCTGGAAGTTAGCATCGTACTTAAACAAGTAGCATTATATATTATGTGTGACGGATTATTAACTCCTAAAAGTGTTGCTCTGCACGGCATAGATAAGAAAGTACGTGATTTTAAGTAATGTGAAGCTTATGTAACAATAGCTGTTGCCCGCGACTTCGTACGCGTAAAATGTTGAAAATTTTCCTCGTTTTTGCAACATTTTGCACTGATTCTTCGCTCCTATTAGTCGCAGCGTGATGTTATATAGCCTATAGCCTTCCTTGATAAATGTAATATATAACACTGAAAGAATTTTTCAAATCAGACCAGTGGTTCCTGGTCTCAAACAAACAAAAAAACTCTTTAGCTTATAATATTAGTTTATATTACTATAGTCGTTGTTTCGTCAACATAGATGATGACCTTAGGCTTTTAGCATGAAACAAATAGCTTATATCCTACTGTGGACTAAATAATGTCCATCTCTAGGGCAAAATAATCCGACAATAATCGAAGATTGAACGAAACTTTGATCATTTAGTAAAGGATTTAACTGTGCCTTGGCTTGAGTAAAGTGTATTATTGTATCAATAATACAGGTGTTGCTTCTACGTAATATTTTTTTTTTGTTTCTGTCTAGTTGACAGTTCGGTTTCGTGAAATATAAAAGTTCCCTAAAACGTTAAATTAAAGTCGGAAATGTTTGGAAATCATGTCGGAAATACAGACAATTTAATCAGTTGAACACAGTATCATTAATTAAAATGTCTCTTGTACATTTTGTGACTGTGTTACGAAAAGGGTTTATTAAGATGTAAGACGATATCGCGTGTGTAATGTTTATACTGACAGATAAACGTTTTCGTCATGAGGACCCAAATCCAAGATAGGATGACTTGTAATAGAAAGGTGAATATGCAAGGCTTTTGTGGATTTAAGATTTTATCGCCATTTTGTTACTTTTCTATGTTGATATTTAATGTAAAGCAAATTATTGATTTGCATGTTTCAACAGTTGTATATAATGCCTTATAAAGTAAAGTAAAGTAAAAGTAAAATATTCTTTATTGCACACCATTATGATTTATAAAGCTTACATAACAGACATATCATAGGTACAAAGGGCGGTCTTATCGCGAGCTGCGATCTCTCCCAGACAACCATAAGATGGATTTGACCGAGGCAGAATAGGCGACTTTTGGTGTACTAAAAATAAGTGAATATACTATAGTAGCAGATATATACAAATACATATACATACATAACACTTACATAAATATATACTTATATACATATTTTGACATATACATACATACACAATACATACATATTATATACATACATAGAATATTCATATGGAAGTATATCAATTTATCGGTAGGGACAAGTAGTGTTCCTTAACAAGTTTTTTGAATGATGATATGGTCTGAGCGTTTCTTATCGTCAAAGGTAAGGCATTCCATAGCCGTGCCGCTTCTACTGTAAAAGATTTAGTAAAGAATCTAGTCGAATGCGTAACTACAGTCAATGTTAGGTTTTCCGATGATCTGAGGTCCTTACACTGAGGCCTTATACTTTAATACTAATACTATAAGGAGGAATGATTTGATTATTTGTTTGTTGGAAACGAATATGCTACAAAACTACTGCATATATTTAAAAAAATCTGACACCTTTGGTTGGCTACGCTATTCCCGGTGAACATAGGAAGTATTTTGCTTTGAAAAACAATGCGTAAATACAAGCCATATAAGGATAAATTTTTGTAAAAATATGTATCAGAATTGTTAAGAAAGCGCAACGTTTATCAATAATGTTACCCGTGCGAAGCTGGAGACAAATTTTTACTTCTATTTATAGATGTTTACAAGTTTTATAAGCATACTAGCTGTGGCCCGCAACTTCGTACGCGGGGAGTTTAAAAAAAAACATTCTCCGTTCTACTAGACGTAGCGTGATGTTATATAGCCTTCCCCGATATATGTACCTACTATCCAACACTGAAAGAATTTTTCAAATCGGACCAGTGATTCTTGAGATTAGCGCGTTCAAACAAACAAACTCTTCAGCTTTAAAAAATTTGCATAGATATTTTTAAATAATTGAGTTGCACAAGAGTTATAGAATTTTGTCTTTTGTTTAGGAAAACAAATATATTCGACAATATGCTGGCAATGATGGAGAAATATGCATCTAATTTGGAGTCGATAGTTGCTTCTAGAACGCAACAACTTGTGCAAGAGAAGAAGAGAACTGATGATTTGCTGAACCGAATGCTGCCTAGGTGAGTTTCTGACAAAGACTTTAGTATCTGATTAATTATTTCATATTTGTTTAATAAAAAGTAATCTTCTAACCTACCATTGTATAAAAATACTCTTTTTAGCATGATTTTGTTAGCTTTGATCATGTTGATCTATTAATGAAAGAAATGTATATTATTATTTATTTATTGTATTTCTACATTAATTTATTAATATTTTGCGATTGACTCGCTATGCTTTTACTAGTTTTTTTAGTTTATTTAGTAAAAGCATAGCGAGTCAATCGCAAAATATTAATAAATTAATGTAGAAATACATGTACAGCCATTACTTCGGTCCAATTGTGTTCTGTAAAGAACGCTAACTGATCGATTGATGGAGTTGGTGCAATCCGCTCAATAGATGGCGTTGTACGAAAAAACATCGCACGATGTTGAAACTCGCATTGAGATGATTGTAGTGGAAGATTTGGTAAACATTTGCGTGGACCATAATAGCTCAGTTGGGAGAGCTACGGAACGGCATTCCGAGATCGCGGGTTCAAGTCCCCCTTATGGTTATCATTTTTTCCATTATAATTTAGTTTATTTATTTATTGTATTTTCAAAAGGTTATTGTGTGAATGTGTATTTATTTATTTTATGTGTTATTATTTTGTTTTGTTAAGTGTTTCTTTTTTTAATAAGCCAATGTGTTTTTTGTTTATAGCGATCTTTTAAAAATGTTAAGGATAGAATAATTAATAAATAAAGAAATAAACTAAAGAAATGTAATGTAACGTTTACAAGTGATTTTCGCCAGTTTAAAATAGTGATTAAAAAAATTGCTTGCACGTACGTGGGATTTTAGCAACTAAACATTATACAAATTATACAAAAAAGCCACTTGACCAACTCTATCATTTAAAAAAACCGCATGAAAATCCGTTGCGTAGTTTGGAAGATGTAAGCTCACATAGGGACATACATACAAAAATAACGGCTTTGTTTTATAATAAGTAAAGTTAAATAGTATATATGTAGTATGATCCAGTGTTCTTTTTTTAGTTTTATTACTAAGCAGATGATTGTTCTTCTTCCATATCATATCATACAAATGTCTGTTCTGCATCTGGGTGTTTCTATGTATTATAAGTATGTATTTACACGAGAATAGTAGTATATGTAGTATATCCGTATTCTGGTACCCATAAAACAAGCATATAAGCTTAGATTGGGACCAGAAGACGTTGTGTGTAATGTCCATGAATACTTATATTTATTTATCTTATATATAAAATTCACGTGTCACAGTGTTAGTTACCGTACTCCTCCGAAACGGCTTGACCGATTTCTATGAAATTTGACATACGGATTCAGTAGGTCTGAGAATCGGCCAACATCTATTTTTCAAAACTTTTTTTTTTTAGTATGGCAAAACAACGTTTGCCGGGTTTTATTAGTAGTTAGTTTATTATATAACATATTTATCATTTTATATTATAAGAAGACGACGCAACACGTGTTTTTCTAAGCCTATCAGTTGTCATACTTATTAATTACCGATTTTTATGAAATTTTACATGCATATTCAGTGGGTCTGAGGATCGGACAACATCTATTTTTCATCGTATATTCGTCCATATTGTTTTCTACATATTGATTATCGTTTTGGCAATATACCAAAGTGGCAATAAATAGCAACAATTTATCGCTCCTGTTCTGGCAATATGCCAGAAAGCGAATATTTCTAAAAAGGACATTTGAATAGAAGTTTTAAATTTTTGACGTCACATATATTCAGTGTGGCATAAGTCAACCAGAACGCTCCTGATGTGGAGGAGACTAGTTTCCAAAAAGTAGGAATATACGAAGTATTTCGGTACTATGTGTTTTTGTACTGCGTCTGGGTGTTTACTATGTATTATAAGTAGGTATTTACAAAAGAAAAGTAGTTTATGTATTATATCCGTATTCTGGTACCCATAACACAAGCATATAAAGCTTAGCTTGGGACCAGAGGACGTTGTGTGAAATGTCCATGAATATTTATTTATTTATTGAGTGACTGCTATGTATTTTCCGACTTTGCTATGATGAATTTAGAAACGAAAAATTAAATAAACTAATAATAACGCCATTTTACAGCTAATTAATAAATCGTCCGTTTGGTTTTCTTTTTTTGCATAATTCTAAAGAAGTAACACACATGGCCTCAATGTAATTTTAGTAAATGATATCTCAGAGTTTTACCTTTTTAGGGCTTCGTACAAACCCTTATAGTCTCACTACGGTGTCCGTCTGTCTGTCTATCCGCCTGTTAAACTTTTTTTACTCGGCAACGGCTGAAGGTATCAATTTGAAACTTATACCAAATGTAGATCTATGCGGTCCCTTGCAGAAAAAACCAATAATTTAGATCTACGCATTCAGAAGATATAACCGAATTACAGCCATTTTTGAGTATTTTCAACTTCAGCACCGATACGTACGTCGGGATTTGAGCGTAACGACCATACGCCGACGCCGACGCCGATGCCGATGCCGACGCTGACGCCGATGCCGATGCCAATGGGGACGCCGACGCCTTTAAAAACCAACTCAGCACCGATACGTCGGGATTTGAGCAGCGTAACGACCATACACCGACGCCGACGCTGATGCCAACGCTGACACCCACGCCTATAAACACCCACTCAGCACCGATACGTCGGGATTTGAGCAGCGTAACGACCATACGCCGACGCCGATGCCAACGCGACGCCGACGCCTATAAACACTCACTCAGCACCGACACGTACGTCGGGATTTTAGCAGCGTAACGACCATGCGGTAACGCCGACTCCGATGCCGACGCCTATAAAAACCAACTCAGCACCGATACGTCGGGATTTGAGCAGCGTAACGACCATACGCCGACGCCAATGCCAGCGCCTGTAAAAACCGACTCAACACCGATACGTCGGGATTTGAGCAGCGTAACGATCATACGCCGACGCCGACGCCTATAAAAACCAACTCAGCACCGATACGTCGGGATTTGAGCAGCGTAACGACCATACGCCGACGCCGATGCTTATAAAACCAACTCAGGCACCGATAAGTCGGGATTTGAGCAGTGTAACGACCATACGCCGACGACGACGCCGACGCCTATAAAGACCAACTCAACACCGATAAATCGGGGATTGGGCAGCGTAACGACCTGTATGCTATATTATTGGAAAATTTCATGAAAATCCATCCAGCAGTCTTTACGTGAAAGAACCACAAACATCCTTCCATTCATACATCCAACATTAACCAAACATCAAAACATTGGAGTATGGATAGAAGACCGAGGAAACGTTCGCGTGGCTCAGCCAACAGTTTAAGTATTTTATTTTACCGTGCGTAATTCTTTTTTCGTCATATCTCCTAAGATATTCATTTGAATTGTATGCTGTAAAAGCAGTTATAATCTATATTAAATGCGTAAGCTAACTAAGGTATTTAATTTGATAAAAAATGTTACCAAATATACATAAATAGCCTGGTAGAAATCGCTTTAAGCGATAAGGCCGCCCATTGTACTACATTATTTTAAGAACATCCTGTAATGTAAAAACTAAATGGTGTACAATAAAGAATATAATAAATAAATAATAATAAATAATAAATAGCCTTTAAAAACGCCCTATTGAATTTGATAATTTTTTTGACGTTCTTATGGGTACAGCAGGTTTTCCTTAAAAGATAGACATATGGCCTCGCGGACTTTTTTAAAGATCTACAGGTAACAAACAATTTCTCCATACATTACTTTGTTGTAACTCACATGGATAAGGCAGCGTTTTCATTTAAAGCTCGAGCGCGTGACTATTTTCCCCGTTTCTTGCAACATTTTACACTGATGCTTCGCTTCTATTCGTTGCAGCGTGATGTTATATAGCCTATAGCCTTCTTCGATAAATGTACTATCCAACACTGAAAGAATTTTTCAAATCGGACCAGCGGATCCTGAGATTACCGCGTTTAAACAAACCAACAAACAAACTCTTTCGCTTTATAATATTAGTATAGAATGCATACATACATAATGTAAAACGATGCTCATTCTAGGAAAACAGAAGCTGTCGTAAAGATAATAAAGAAATGAAAATAGTGTAATAATGATACCAGCTGTCGTATTATGAGCTCTTATTTCCAGGCAGCTTACGCCGTGAATTGAACTGCCTGCCAAATTCGCAATATGTACATAACTCCCAGCCAGTCAGTTCGCTAAACCAGTCATAGATTAATATCTTTATAGAGAAGGTAGAACTAAAAGTTTAAGTACTAACTAAAAATTTTCAACCAAATGTTTTATATCTGCCATAATACGTGATTTAGCCAGGCAGTGTACGGCCGGCCTGGAACTTGCATGATTTTTAAAAAGCTCATAATACGCCCGCAGAATAAATATAAATGCGTAATTAGAGTGTACTGTTACCCTCATCCCTCAGAACTTAAACGATATCATTACAATACATTAATATGCATGGAGTGTTTACAAGTAATTAGTTGTTGTAATCTCCAATTACATTTGTTAATTGTATGCTATATTCGCACCAATTCTGTTACGTCAAAAACTTAACCAACCCAAATGAAATCAACTATAGTATATTTTGATTTTATGGCTACGTACGTAATTAACATTTATAGTACTTTTTTATAAATATGGACATTTCCCACAACGTCATCTGGTCCCAAAATAAGCTATATTTCTATGCTTGTGTTATGGAACCTAGATACGGGTATACTACACATATACTTATAATACATAGAAAACACTCGGACGCAATATCACCATTTGTAAGACTTTTATAAATATCACACAAATAAATTGTACCATGCGGAGATCGAACACGCAACCTCGTGAACGACAGTCCGTTACACACCACTAGATTATGAGGCCCGCAATTAAAATTGCTCGAACTAAAATCGTTATTCCATATTACACAGTTTTTATAATAACAAAATTGAGTTAACATACTGTGTTATTAACATTACAATTTTTTTATGTTTTAATTAAATTAGGTTTAGATTTAACAATAAAACTGCTACCAATGTATTCTTTGTTAAGTTCGTGAACTTAATGACAGAGGATCCAAAAACACTATGTTTAACTTTGCTAGGACCGTGGCTGAAGCATTGAAGCGTGGTGAAAGGGTACAAGCAGAGAGCTTCCAATGTGTCACTATTTACTTTAGTGATATCGTTGGCTTTACCAAATTAGCAGCTATCAATACACCAATGCAAGTAAGTCGTTTTTAACTAAATTGTTAAAGTTAACGTCTATATCATTCATTATCATTGTCTTTTCTATTTTCTATTATTTGGAGTAGGATCATCGTGTCATTTTCTTCAATTCTGTATATGAATAACTTCCACAGATATGCCAAACTAGCTGTTGCCCGCGACTTCGTCTGCGTGAAGTTTAGAAATCAAACCATAACAAACAGAAGTTTACTATTACCGGTCAATAGATGGCGTTGCACAGTATTTTTTTTATATCGCGCTATGGTTTGGTTACACACATTAACACTTATGCCCGTCAAAATTTTTAGTATCCAATCCACATTTTCCACATTTATATTTATATTTATTTATATTTATTTCATAAATTCACAAGGATGGTGGGTTGACCATTAAAAATAATAAAAATGAGGACAAGTAACTTTCGCCTGGCTAAATCGCACTTCATAGAATGACCTTTAACCTCTATCATAGATTTTCACATTTTTCACGCACACATAGATATGTAAGTGGCTTCATGCCTACTGATTGATATGGCCATAGACACTACATCAGGTCCATTGTCATAACGTCATTACTGTGCTTATTCTTATAACATACGTTTTAGCTAATCCAAGCTAATCTTTTGATGTGATTTTCATCACAACACGCTTTGATCTTAAATATTGAAAACTTTTTAAGGAACGATGATAATGGAATAATATGATTATAATCTCACTAACCTAACTGAGTTTCTCAGAATCAGTTTTCAGATAGTTAAAAACGTGTCTATTTCAAGTTTTAAATTCAGTATTACATGTTTTGAACTGTCAACGGCCATTTTCAATAACCAATCTACGATTATGGATAACTTGTTATCCTCGTTTACCAGTAAGAAATATCTATGCCTTGTTAAATATTTAATAGAGAATGTTGTCATAAGTAACTTCTTAAGAGGCAAGTATGGACAAAAGTTTAGATTAGTCTGAATACTCTGAATTTAACAGCAAGAATTTAAAACGGCCGTAAGTCACAAGAATTTAAATCCAATTTGAGTTTAGGTACAGTATCGGAATAAATATGTGTCTGAAATATATCTGCAAAGAGAAAGGAGTATAACTTTTCTATTTGGCAGGTGGTGGAGATTCTAAACGATCTGTACACATGCTGCGACGGTATCATATCATTTTATAACGTTTATAAAGTAAGTTTGTTTATCACATAACTATGTCTTAAGGGCCTACATCAATCTTAACGTCGCCATGTACCTATTAACACAGCTATTAGGTATAGAAAATGAAGAATTAGGGATATTTTTTTTGTTTACTCAAAATCTACTAAATATATTTTAATTCTGATTTACGTGTTTCTATATATAATAGTTACTTATGTTTTGAAAGTTATTTCATTAGTTAATACGCGATAATAGACCGACAAATGACAAAAAATAAAAAATGAGAGAGTTTATTTCGCTAAGTTTTTCTATCAAGAAAACTTTTTTCAATCGCGTTTCTGAGTTTATGCGATCCTAGATTATATATTGAAAAAACATATACTTAAAAATTAGAGCTCTAGCCATTCAATATAAAGAAAAAATGATAACATTGTACGTAGAAAAATGCACGATAATATTGATGCAGACCCTTAACAAGCTTTATTACTTTTAAGTATGTCACTCAATAAATAAAATACGAACCCAAGATCACTGAATACCATTCCAGCCGCAGTAACTCAGTCGGTAAATCAACTCGACTCACTTTTTCACAACTCAATTTTTCCACTACAATGTTTCCTGATTGAGTCTACATCGAATCGATTTACATTTTTTCTACTTTAATTTAATTTATAAGGTACAAAACATAGCATGTAAATACTCTCAACTCGATTTCTCAAAAACGTTCGTAGCGATTTGGAACTGGATTCTATTATTATTTGAAATGTAAGCTATATTTTCTAGATATTCGCATGATCCTTATTAACAAGGGTGTAATGCAAAGATCATGGGTTGGAACCCAAGATATCAAGAGATTTTTTTTAAGCTTTTTAAGCAGACTTTTTTATGACTTAATTCTATTTTTTTATCCATTATGTATTGTATCCAGACAACTTGTATTTATTTTAATTTTGTGTAAGGGAAACTTTTAAAAGTATTTTTACTCTAAATAGTTATACCTACCTAGGACATAGTAATGCTAATTATGTCTTGTTCAGCAATGAAACAACTTCGCGAGTCAGAATGTAAATTCAAATAGAATAACAGAATTATTATAATTGTTCACTAACAGGTAGAGACAATAGGTGATGCCTACATGGTAGTGGGAGGTCTTCCTGAACGTTGTTCACGTCACGCAGCTGAAGTAGCATCAATGGCATTACATGTACTTGATGCAGTTCCACAGATTAGAATCAGGCACATGCCAGACGCTAAACTGCAGATTAGGATAGGTAAGATTTTATAAGTCTACTTAATTATTACTTTATATATTTACTAGCTATTGCCCTGCGACTCCGCCCGCGTGGAATTTAGAAAATTTTCCCTGTTTTTTCAACATTTTTCACTACTGCTTCGCTTCTTCTAATCGTAGCGTGATGTTATATAGCCTAAAGCCTTTCTCAATAAATGCCCTATCTAACACTGAAAGAATTTTTCAAATCGGCCCTGTGATTCCTGAGATTAGCGCGTTCAAACAAACAAACAAGATATAGTTTTATAATTCTTTAGAGCTTAAATACATTTTTCATTTGGGAGGATAATAAAATGGGTGTATAATATGGGTTCAGATTTCTTTATGCTTCTTTAGAGTCTTTAAGCTCTTATGTTTTCATATTCATCCATTTACCCCGAAACTAAGCTCAGTAAACATAGGTGTCGGATTATGGATATAATACAGACATATTTTAGAAAACACATGGACATAATCTCGAATGATCGAACCCATTAAACAAAGGAGGTTTTGTTAGGAGCTCGTCTAAAAAACAATTTGCAAGGACTTGCGAGTTTTGTTTCATAACAAATATTTATTACCCAGGTATACACAGTGGTCAATGTGCTGCAGGAGTGGTAGGCATGAAGATGCCAAGGTACTGTCTTTTCGGTGACACAGTCAATACTGCAGCGAGAATGGAATCGAACGGAGAACCGCAGCAGATACAAATTAGTCACGCAACATATATGCTGCTTAAACAACATGGTGGCTTCCATTTTAAAGAGAGAGGAACTACTTTTATCAAGGTAAGCTAAAATCATATTTTACTAATTATAACACAAAGTCGTTATTTATGCCCGCCCATTTGTGGAGTTTAAATCTTTAAAACTATGGAACGAATATTGATGTGGCTTTTGTTAATTGATTAAATGGTTCAAGAGAAAATTTTATATGTAGGTATTATTTGTTAGGCATCAATTATATATACGCGAAAATTTATAAAAATGAATGATGTAAGGATGTTTGTTGCTCTTTTACGCAAAAACTACTCAATGGATTTTAACGGAACTTAGCAGATGTACTTATAGCTTATAGTTTAAAATAGCACATAGGCTATATATCACGTTAAAAGCAGTTACTGTAAACGCGAGTGAAACCGCGGGCATTAGCTATTAAATAATAAGTTAGAACTCGGTTTACAAAGTATAGTTGATTGAGAGTTAGTAGACAGCTTCTTCTACAAACCTACATAGCCCTTATCCTAGTTATTTATTATGATTTTAATGTATGCAAATATATTTAGGGAAAAGGTGAAATGCGTACATGGTGGCTTGTGGGTGAGGATCATGAAAGGAGAAAAAATATGTTAAATAGATATCGTGAGTATTCATTGCCTTTTTCAGTAATATTTAGAAACAAGATAATGTAATATATAGATAATGTATTATAAGATAATGAATTATGTATATTACAATCAAAGTTTTTCTTTCTATTAACATACTTAATGGAAAACTAGCTGACTTGAAGAACTTAACTAGTAAACAAAAATTTTATTTGGTGTAGTCGATCGGAAGTGATTAAGTGTGAGAAATAGAACACTTGAAAATAAATGCCTACACGCCTGGTTAGGACGGCATAATAGACCAGAAACTGTCTCAGAGCAGAGGAGGTATATGCCCGACAGTGGGACATTACTGGAATGGGTAGGAAAAGAAGAATCGGAAGTAACATGCCTATGTGTGAAGGGTTCATATTTATGTATATGTATTGGAGGCATAATAAATATTACTTTCTTTCTTTCTTACTTTCATGTAGAAGGTTATTCGAAAAGTTACAGCAGGCGTCAAAAACATTTTCACTTCTTCCATTTACTATCACAACAAACTGCTTAGTTTTCAGAATAAATGACCCAAATTTTAACACGGGAAATCTTATTACTGTAAAGAAATTGAATAACCTATGTTTCCTTGAAACGTATTCTACCGTGATTTAATACTTGTACAAAATTACGAACAAAATATCTTGCTGCGTTGATTGTCTATTAAATAATTAGGACAAAGAAAATATTGAATATTGAACTAATAAAGATCTTTTACCAAATATTTTTTAAGAAAAGAATTATTCCAATAAGATTTAGGTATTAATTATGTCTGCAGGGACTTTCAAATGACTTTCTTTTTTTTTGTTATTTCATCTTTACATTATAATCTAATATATAAAATTCACGTGTCACAGTGTTAGTTACCGTACTCCTCCGAAACGGCTAGACCGATTCTTATGAAATTTTGTATGCACATTCAGTAGGTCTGAGAATCAGCTAACATCTATTTTTCAAACCTCTTTTCTTTTTTTTTTAGTTTGGCAAAACAATGTTTGCCGGGTCAGCTAGTAATCTATAAAGTCGATGTCTGTACTTAATAAATTGGTCTGCATCATAGCTACAGTGTAATAAAATTGTTAAAAAATATTGACATCTGCATTATCTAATATATAAAATTCTCTTGTCACGGTGTTTGTAATTATACTCCTCCGAAATGGCTCGAACGAGTTTTATGAAATTTTGTGAGCATATTCGTTAGGTCTGAGAATCTATCTATTTTTCATACCACTAAGTGGTAAGGGTTGTCCGTGATATTTTAAACGTTTGCCGGGTCAGCTAGTAACTTACAAAAAGTCATAAGTTATATAACATTTATTTTCAGATGTATATATTTTTTGGAAAAAACTTCGCAATGGTATAAATGAACATTTGTCTTTTAAAGCGAGTTACTTATTTGCGAAATGTTAATAAAACCTTTTTTTAGAAATATGCAAATAAAACCTTTTTTTAGAACCAGATTATCGGGTAGACCCGGAACAAAACGAAGAAAATCTTTGGGGATTGAATCGTTCAACCCTCAACATACGAGATCGAGCTCTTCTGTCTTGTGGCGGTTCCTTAGGTCCTGGATCAGCCCTGTCTTCACCAGGCCCACCAGCTTGTGACTGCTTCGTACCACCTAGAGACCATCACTCAGCACCTGTCGTACTCTTCTGTGATGAATGACGCTAACAAACCTCTATACAATATTTCTGGTTGAAAAAAGACAGCGAACCGTTTGAACAAATAGAGGCTGATACACAGACTGCAGACCAAACGATGTATTTACATAAAGAACAAAGTAGGTATCGTAATCGTTTAGACAATGGTGATATGAATGTATATCAATTTAATCAGAGTTTAGAAGAAGATGCTGTTCTAACTAGAGCCAAAAATTTAGCCGCCTTGAAGCGTTTGTATTGCGCTGATTATGATTGGCTGTAGTCTGTGGGGATAAGACTGGAAAGATTAATAGAAAATAGAAAGCTAGTAACGGATTTGTTATTAACAAAAATGTACATAAAACATTATAAAGGTGACATTTGGAAGTCCCGCAACTGCGACGTGCGACTGCGACTCGCGGCTCATCAAATTAGTGCACGATGAAAGAAAATAAGAATATTATGTATGTCGCTATGAGCGGTGCCAATTCTGCAGTCACTTTTGCGTTTAGCCACGCCCGTTTCTTATGTAAAGCAGTGACAGCTTCGGTCGGTATATAAGAATCAGACGACATTTTCAATAAAAAAATCACGTCACGTAACAGAGTCGCGAGACTTCCGAATGCAACCTTAACACGTTGTTACGCTGAAACAATGATAAACATCGTGTTAATTATGTTTTAATTTTAATAGAATGTCTTGGCGTTTTATTTATTTACTGAAACTTCTGTTAACACAAGACTTTAGTAGAAATTTCGTCAATTATTTCTTTGGGATTTAATTCGTAAAATGCTTCTGAAAGTCAATTGTGATTATGTAGGCGCATTCAATATTTCTTATCCAAGTTATATTACATATAAATATTGGTATTTATTTTTCAAATAAAAACAGCAAATATCAGATATATAAATGCCTAATGGTGTGATGAGGCATTTTACGACTAACTTTTAAAGAAACTTGGTCAAATCTGTTTCTGGCTCATGGGTAGTCTCTGGTCACTCTCAACCAATGAAATATTTAATTAATCTGCTAGGTATAGATATAAGTTGTACTTACAGTGTCTATTTTTCTTATAGCCATTCAAGTGAGAGTATTTTTACTATTCTGCATACTCGATAGTATTGTATTCAATGTAGCAAAATATTATTCTATGAATTAATAAGTGTTAATGTTATATTTGTGAAATAAAGAAAAATACATATTAATATAATAAAATAAATGTTTTAGAAAAATATTATCTATTGAATTAATAAGTGTATTATTTTATTTGTCAAACGAAGTTAAATATTTACTTATATTAATTAATTAAGTAAATAGTTATTTTGAGAAAAATCATCAGAATAATAGATTTCGCAAAGAGTAAAGGAAGAGAATGCTTTTAGCATTAAGCCCGCCATTGTACATATTAACTTTGTGCAAGAAGTTTGAAAATAAATAAATAAATAAATAATTGTAATGGGCATTGTTCATATTTTTTTAAAACTCTTAATTCGAAAACCATTTCGGGGAATAGAGTTTCTGATCATGATACATTAGTTTTTTTTCGGGAAAATTTGCTATTTTAACGATTATTTTTTCAAAAAAGCAAATGATCTCTATTTGCCCTTGAAATGAAGGACTTAAAATATTAAGGCGTTTTTGGGGTTATACTACTCTGAAGTGGAGTTCAAATTGATCTATTATATCAACTTGTCAACTTTGAAAAGATAAAGTGCAATCTGTATTAAGTCTATCAAGAAAAGTCTATACACAGATTGCGTAAAACGATGACGTCACAACATTTAAAGTAATATCTTCAAGAATTTTTAAAAAATTCTGTATAGTGAATATTTCAATAATATTGATATCAGTTGCCTAAAATAGTCTATATTTTCTGAAAAGAATATAAAAACAGTAGGTCAAAAATTATGGACAATCCCAATTGGCATCAAAAGATTTTTTTTGCCATAAAATCTAATGTATTTATTTTGTATTAGTAGGGAAATTGTCTAAATTAAGACTAACTCAGTAAGTATTATATACTTAGAAATTAAAAATATAAAAGAAATGCTCAGAATATAAATTTTACGGTATTTTTGGGATGAAAATATTCAAAATATTAAATGTAAAAATATTAGTCGGTAAAATATCTTACTATTTATAAACGTAGCTATTATTTTCGAAAGCAAAATTTTATTTTTTGTAACGTCTAAGAAATATTATAATAGATAAAGCTTGATATAATTTAAAAAGCTTTTGCTCGCAAGTTCATACGTGTGGAATTTAGAAACAAAACCTTAAAAAATTATACAAAAAAGCCTTAAACCAATCTATCCATTAAAAAACCGCATCAAAATCTGTTGCGTAGTTTTGAAGATTTAAGCTCACATAGGGATATACATACAAAAATAACAACTTTCTTTTATGATTAGTAATTTAAATAAAACCACTTTTTACGGATTTAGACTCGAATATCTATGTTTTATTTAAATAATGTTTTAGTTAAACCCATATTGCATTTAAATTTAAAAAAGATCTTGTTAATAATAGGAGAATATGTCCACATCTTTGTTGTAATGTTCATGGAAGCGTTATCGATACATAATAAATATTAATTGAACATTATAACGGTCAAAGATATCCTTTTACCATTACTCCGAATAAAGAGATATCTTTAGATGTCATAAGACAGGTTGTATATTCCCGTTTGTTACATAATTAGATTGTCACTTGGACATACCATACACTGTTCTGTTGCTGTTTTACTAGCGAAATGTAACAATATATTTATTATAGTGAAGACAGTGGTACCAATTCTACGTTCACAAATAAACTTAACCTAACCAACGATAATATTTTATTGTACTGTGTCCAATTTTAAAATAAAAATTATTTTTTTTCCGAATCTTTTTGATACACTATTTTTAAAGCATGTGGGTCCAATAATATTGGAACAAAATACTTTAAATAGGTACTATTAATTTTTGTTGTCCGTTTTCTTTATAGGTATGCAAATATGTATTTTTCTACAGCAGTTACATTATAAATACGATATAAACTTAATAATACCAGTTTTAGGCTAAATGATTCACAATTTTTTCGTGACGGGCTTCGTGGACTGCCGTTCACGAGGTCGCGGGTTCGACTCCCGCTCGGGACAATCATTTGTGTGATGTTTATAATTGTCATAAAAATGTTTGTACTGCGTCTGGGTTTGTTCTATGCATTATAAGTATGTATTTACAAAAGAAAAGTAGTATATGTATTATATCCGTATTCTGGTACCCATAACACAAGCATAGAAAAATAGCTTACTTTGGGACCAGAGGACGTTGCGTCAAATGCCAAAAAAAAAGATTGAAGTCAGGTTAAAAGGATAATATGCAATATTATAATACTATTGTTCTATAAGTTTAGAATCATTTAGCTAATTAAGTGGACTATCACTTTATCGTTATAGTTTACTAATTTTCGAGCACATAGCGAGACAAATACAATTAAAAACAATAACAAATAACGACAAGTTCAAAATAACAACACTAACATACAAAAACAATGAGAAATAACAACAAAATAATTTTTTTTACGGGAAACAACCACATAACTAGCTAAACTTAAAATAAAACGCCTTATAATTCATATTCTCGACAAGGCACGCCAACAACAACAAAATGGCGGTTGGCAATTCAACTTAATATCATTGTTCCCAACAACGAAATTAGTGAAAGAAAATAGTATTTCTTTTTTAATAATATTTTAACTATTATTACTAAATAACTTAAGACGTTTTTCACTTCAAATTACTGAGATTAGGTAAAAGAAAAAAAATATTATTGATACGCAAATAAAGTTATACGTTGCTGACAGTACATTTCTAATCACTTTTGACAACTAAAGGTCATTGCCAATCCTATTCTCATTTGAAACGTATAGTATGCCGCTTCGTTATGTAACGTAACTCTGTCGGGCGTCCAGATAGATACCATTTTTTATCAAAGCATGTTAAAATGGAGTTTTAATAAAAAGATACAATTAAATAATATTTAAGGTTAAACTGGTACACGAATCAAATGTCTATTTATGATACATGTCCTAAACGATATTATAATATAAGGATTTCGCATTTTATTTATCCTTCCGAAATTCTGTAAGCGACGTGCGTGTTATAGAAATTTCTTAATCTATCTGTTGTTTTTAAGCTTGATCCTTATTACTTTCAAATTTTTAATTTAAATAATTTAGATTAATTATCGCGTTGTTTTTAATAAGACTGCAATTTAAAAAAAAAATTAGGTTGACATTTAGATTCGCCTTGATATGCAAATGCAAAAACTTAATTCGTTTTACCTTTGAAGTGTGTCTTGAAAAATTCTTTGAAGAAATACGAGGAAAAATTAATAATTTTGAAACAGGAACTTTATTTTTCTTCTATATTCTATTGCAATAGTAAACGTAGCATATTTTTAAGCAACGCAATAACTAATTTAGTATGATGTTTTACGTAAATGAATGTAATATTTCTACGATACCTACTTATATATCAGTCTAAGTTGATTACCACAACGACGCGCGACGTACTAAATTCAGACGATTATTGACGGTCGGTAAATTCTATCAAATCTCTTATAGTAACGCTGAGAACAAACGACGCATTGATTTTCTGCGTAGACTGTTCGTAGCGCTAGAGTGTGTTTAGTGCTACGCGTAGCTCTTTGCGTAGGATTAATAGATTTTGTTATCCGCTACGGATAATCGCGTAGCACATTCATGTCTCAATAAATAGTTTCTCTATACTCGTCCACTTGCGCAAATAAAAGAGGAATACATTTTTTAGTGTCAATAACACAAATTGGCAATAAAATTGCCAAGTAATCACTTTTTCCACCATAATTTAATTTATTAAGTAAAAGCATAGCATTTCAATTGCAAAATTAATAAATTACTTTAATAAATAATTGTATATTTTATTCTATTTGTAAATGTTTGAGAGAGAAAATAAATAAATAAAAATGCTGAAAGAAAACAGTTGTTCAGAAACATAAGTCAAATAAAATATGTAATACATTTATCTAAAACCACGAAGTTACTAAAGTATAAGTGCATATGAAGACTTATAATTGACTGTTCAGTTCAGAAACCCACTTTAGTAAAGTAAATTTACACAAACATTGAGCAATGTTAGCTAGCTGTTCAAATAAAGTTAGTCAATTGCGAGGTATACACTCTGTGGGCTTTCTACGGATTTCTACTAGATCGAATGAAAGGTTGCTTTCAAATAAAATAAACTTAGTATTAGTATTAAGTTTGTTTTATTTTAAAGCAACTTTCGATATTTTGATAACTTTAGAGTGAAGTTAGAACTTCGTTATAGGTTGCTCTTTTTAACTGCGAAAACTAGATTTGTAAGTACAGAGAGCATTTTCTTTTCCTCTATATAAAATGATTTTTTATTTTTTTACTTCTACATTAATAGAAATGTTTGCAGGGTTTGATTCTCTTTCGATTGTGGTATGTTTATGATATTGTTGAATCATCCGTCTATTAATCAGCCCTTTCTCCGTCCACAGCTGGACATAATCCTCTCCTATTAAACGTCATAACGCGCAGCTTTGCGGGTAGTTGTCACAATGTTCGTTGCTTTACTCCTCCGAAACGCCTTGACCGATTCTTTTGAAATTTTATATGCTTATTCAGTACGTCTGAGAAACGGCTACTATCTATATTTCATACCCATGATTTGTATGGCAAAACAATGTTTGCCGGGTAAGCTAGTAATAAATTAAATCCTAGAAGAATCAATCTTCGAATAAAATGATTACGTTCAAATAGAAACTAGATACAGATTAATAATAATAGAGACAGATAATAATAATAGAGACAGATTATTTTGATATATTTCAGCTTTATATCGTCTGGTTTTTGGTTTCAAAATGTTCACAAAATAAATGCACTTTGATCAAGCAACAATTTTACGTTTCAAGTAAAACTTTTAGCTGTATAAAAGCCATACGTCAATGCAAATTGAGACAGCAGCGTGGGGCCCGTTTAATTCTGTCATTTTCTAATTCAATACTTTATACTGTAATTGCGAGAAAACTTTATTCGAGGTCTTAAGTTGAAACAGTGTTATTTTAGATATTTTTCCTTTGTGTTCTTTACAATATTTAAATATAAAATTTGGATTATTGTATTGACAAATAGAAAACCAATAATGATACTTAATTAAGAGACATAAAACTATTTTTTTTTTTATTTTATTTATTTATTTATTATTAACTCAGAAATATTACAATGTTTGTTATTTTACATGTTTCATATGCTAATAAGTACAATGTTAATTAATACAGCTTACCTAGGTTAGAACATTCCGCTCAAACATTGTTTCATAAGGATGTTAGCACTACTCTCCGTACTAATTAGAAATTGTATCACGGCAGAGTAGTCCCCCGCATCGTTTACTCCACATTACAATATTAAATTGCTTTATGCGATATACTCGTAAGTAGTCGTTTGAACTTTGATTAGTAAACATGTGCAATGAACCGTGGTTAATCAGAGTTCAATCGCATCACACTCATATTCTGAGATTATTTATATTGAGAGTAACTGAATTACAATAAATATTAAAAATAATCTTTGTGCCAATTGTACTGAGCTAAATATTAACTAAATCCTAATAAAGGAGATAAATAATTTCCTTAGTTCAAAAACTAAAAAACACGCTTGAAAATCCTGAATATCTTTTTAAGTTATTGCATTGTCATCGGTCCTTGATATGTATGCAAAATTTCAAATCAATCCGACTATCGCAAGTGAGTGAAAATCACGTTGAAAGATTCCGTTACATAGGTTAATACATTGATAGATACACACCGAACTTATAAAAGCGCGTTAATTAAATAGATTGCTTTAGCCAAATTGATACAAAAAAAACATCACCTGTGCTGTTTTATGAATGAGTATATTTAAAATTATTGAGTAGGTACATATATATCCGTATATGTATATCTATACTAACATTTTAAACCTGAAGAATTTGTTTGATTGTTTGAACGCGCTAATCTCAGTAACCTCTAGTTCGATTTAAAAATCCTTTCAGTGTTAGATAGTATATTTATCGAGGAAGGCTATATAACATCAGACTATAAAACATCACGCTGCGGCCAAAAGCAGTGTAGCATTTGTATGTTGCAAAAACGGAGAAAATATTACAAACGTTTTTTAAAAAGGTAAATACATAATATTATTAAAACACAAACCAATTTCTTATAAATTTCTTACGTCACTAAATGCCAAGGTTAACTTTGTATTTCGTCTTAATAAAGCCACACGTAAACAGTCTTGTGAAGTAGAAAAACTTGTATTACGAAATAATAAACAAACACTTTGATGCTTCCTAGTTTTGTATTTTTACTTAAAGCATTAATATAACAGGAGATAACTATCGACCATTGCTGAAAAATATACTATAGCAATGGTCATACTAATTGCGTACAGACTGTATCGTTTCTTAGTCTTGGTTTGCCAATATTGGTATGAAATTTTGCTCTATCTCTATTAATATTTATAGGGCGGCTAAGTAAATTGGCTCGGGACGGCAAATCAAATGGCCCAGGGCGCTAATTTTCAGAATACGCCTCTGAACATGCCTATACACAGGGTCAGCATGGCACAGTAGACTCCCTCCCGAAGTGGAGGAAGCCCGTTCCCAAAAGTGGGACGTTATTGGGCTGGAGAGAGAGACAGAGATATCTAACTTATGGTGAATTTTGATTAATTGGCTTTTTAATTTTCGTTGTACACATTTATATTAATTAAAATCGTAAGTCTTTAATACACAGTTTTTCTTATAAGAAAGTTCAGTTAACATTGCCGAATTGTGTCATTGACTCTATTAATTTTCATTTTTTAATTTGGTTAAGTTTTGTTGTGCGCGTAGAATTGGTACATACCATTGCATTTACATGCGTAGCGATTTTATTTACGCATGAGCGAATTTAATTAAGTTAATATTTGTGTGCGTTAATTTGGGATCACTAGCAGTATAATTGATGTGTCCTATACAGAAACATCTCCTGTTCATTTAATACTCAAAGTATGTTACAGTATTTTACAGGAAATAAGTGTATTGTTAATAAAAAGACATGAATTATGGACCCCTTAATGTAAAAATGTGTACGTAAAATGTATTAAATATGCTATAAAGACTATAGAGCCGACAAAACCAAAATTTAGACGCTGCAAATTTGTGTTATGACAACTTTGAAAAAGCGGCTTTTGGATGGTCATATTTCTTTTAGGAATCATGTTTTGGAAAAAAGAAAATGATAGAAACATAGATAATTGTTTGAAAAATTTGTTACTCTAGAGGCAATATCCACGAAAAAAATAGCGGTCTATGATGTCCATATATTTGTATGAAGCATGGCTTGCTGTCGTGCCGTCTTATGAAAAAGTGTTCTTTATCTTTTAATATTGAAATAAGGCTACAATATTTTTATTGAAAACTTACTCTTAGTAGTTATACAGAGTATTTTAGTTCCTCTAAATATTATAATTTGCGAGCCATTAATTTAAAATTAATCTCTAGATATAAAAAATGTATATTTTCGCATTGTTGTGATAAGTATTACTTTCACAAATTTTATAACTGTGTAGATAGAATAATATTGATGTGTTGTAAATGTATGTACTTAAATACATATTGATGTTGACTGTTAATTAGTAAAAATGTTTTTTATTAAACTGCATTTTATTTCATAAAGAAAACTTTTCAAACTTTCATAGTTAGCTAAACTTTTTTTTCTTTTTAACACTAAAATTCTATACACAAATAAGGTGCAAAGGCGAGTATTTTCAATATTTTTAACCGACTTCAAAAAAGGAGGAGGTTCTCAATTCATCTGTATGATTTTTGTTTTTATGTTTCTTACCCCATAACTTTTAATAGGACGAAGCGATTTTAATTATTCTTTTTTTAATTGAAAGCTGGTAGTTCCCGTGTGGTCCCATTTGCACCAGATCAGGATCTGACGGTTATCTCCTGAGAAATCGAAGAAAATTCTTAAATTTCAAATGGACATGAAGCCGGTTGGAATAAATTTATCACTAGTTTCAACGTTACAACACCTTAGAGACACACAAAACCATAAGTCAAACAATTTATCACATTTTTACGTCGGAGGTCAAAAATACCTGAAATATCTTGACAACAAAGGCACAGAAGTGTTCCATTAGATATACCATATCGTTGTCAGGAGATTACAATGAATAATGAAATACGAGATGACGGAGGTACACAGCAGATAAGGAAAAGGTGACAGGGGTTTAATTTGCTACTGATATCCATACATTACTTGCTGGAAATGTAACATACTAACATACAATACATACAAATAAAGATTTATTTTATACTTCATGCACTTAATTATTAAAATGTATTTACTACGTTACGTGCTAAAGATTTTACACAACGTCCTCTGATCCCAAGCTAAGCCTATTTACTTGTGTTATACGTAATAACGTGTAAATATGTGAATAAGGATGTACTACACATAACTGTACTTTTAGGTAGCAAACACCCACAGTATATGCACTTGGTGACGCAGTGAATGCCGTTCATGCGGTTCCGGGTTCGATCCCTTTATAGTTATTTGTGATATGAATACAAATTAATGCATATTTAGGTAAGTATCATCATTCTCTTACCCTTATCCCATTAGTTGGGGTCGGTGCAACATGTGATTGTATACATTTAACACACGCTGGTTCCATCCTAAACTTATTTACTGGTTTTATGGGTACCAGAATAAGGAAAACTGAAAACAGACCACCAGATAACAAAAACACCGCCCGTAAAATATAAACATCACCCAAATCACTGTCCTATGCGGGAATCAAACCCGCAACCTCATGACCGGCAGCCCGCTATGCTAACCACGTCTACCCCTGAGTTTGTGAAATGAGTCACAATAGCTTAACCATTGAAAGATATTTTTATTATTCCACATACAAAAACTAACGCATAAAATATGTTACTTTTACCAGTTACCGCTACACCTCAAAGCGAATGTTTTTTTGTTATTATAAGAAATTGTGTTTACACCCACGGAATATTAAAATGTATTTACAAAGTAAAAGAAGGTTTTGAAAAGAAAAGAATATAAAATTGTTTAAAAGCGCAATAGATTTTCTGTCACCAAGCCCTTTGTGGTGGTTTTTAGCTTTCCTTTCTTATAAAACCGTCAGGTTGCTTTAGTAAAAAAAAATCATTAAGAAGGAATTTTCCCTAAAGGAGTGATAATAAAACTAGCTGACCCGGCAAACGTAGTTTTACATAATAATAATTTAATAATAATTTTGAAGGATAGATGTTGTCCGATTCTCAGACCTAATGAACATGCTTGTAAAATTTCACAAAAATCGGTCAAGCCGTTTCGGAGGAGTACGGTAACTAACACTGTGACACGTGAATTTTATATATTAGATGTATAATAACTTTATAACGTATAATTTCATTATAAGTTCAATATTTTTATTTTAATAAGAAACTTATATTGTATTAAATTATTAGCAAAATATTTGTTTAAAACCCAAGAATTCAATTCAAAAGTCATTTAAACATCTTCTACGTGACTTTTTTTTTTTTAATAAAATTGAATTAATTCTTCTAAAATTAGGTAAGGTAGGTTCTTACAATATTATTTTTGTTTCCTTATCATCTCAACTTATAATAAGAAAGTCGTTGACCTCAGAATATCCTTAGGGCCCCCGCGCACTAGGCGGCCATGGCTGCGCAGTCAGGCTGCGGCAGTCAGTCAAACATATGACGTTGTATGGGAGCCCGCGCACTAAGCAGCCACGAAATCTCGGCTGCGGCAGCCAATGAAATGCGCCTGTTTGCACGGCAGCCAGCTGGCTGCGCGCAGCCAGAACGTGTGTAGGCGAATGTATGTGGCTGCGATCAGTCTCCGCACACTAGTTGTAGCAGCCAGACATACAAGCATTGATTGAATTTCGTATTTTTTTCCAAAAGGTTATCAAACGATTGCACTGACATCCTCGTGTAGTTAAAAAACCGGTCTGGGAATGCGCGAATATCTTTGAAATAGGTTTGGAATAAGCCTTTTGAGTCTCTTTCTAGAAAAAGAGGATTAATCCAGTGTCTTTTCTTGGTTTTGCGTTTTTTACGAGATAGGTAAGCAATAATTATAAGTTCTTCCACGTCCATATTGCTCGACAGTAGGATCTAGTCGTTGGTTGGCTGTTATAACTGGCTGCGCAAATATTCTGGCTGCCGCAGCCTGACTGCGCAGCCATGGCTGCCTAGTGCGCGGGGGGCCTTATATTAAACAAACTTTTTGACTCTGTGTAATAAAGATTTGTACTACCTGTTACTAAAGTTCCGTATTCGGAGATCTGTGTTTTTGATCTGTCCACCAAGAATCCGTCAGCCAGCACGCTGTTTTTCATAATCCGTAATAAATAATTAGCTTATTTTTATAGAACAATTTTCATTTATAAAAAAAACATAATGGTAGTAGCGTCAATAACACAATTCGGCAATGTTAGCAGAAGTTTTTAATTAGAAAATCTGTATATTATAGACTAACGACCTCAACTGATTAAAATGTGCACAACGAAGGAGTCAATTAATCAACGCTATAGTTGTTTTGATTTTTAGTTAAGTTTGTGTCAGAGGCGTATTTACCCTAGGGCCATAGGGGCCATGGCCCGGGGCGGCCAGTCTGAGAAGAGCGGCGAAAGCTTTCATGTTTAAAATTTTGGTCAGCAATATACTAGTTTGTTTTAGTTAATTCACTTTCTACGGAGCCCTTATAGTTCAAGTCTGTTTCGCACTTGACAGACGTTGTTGACATATTTCCGGTTGTTACACTCCAAAGCTTACACGAACTAATATTAAAGAGTAAACTCATACGTCTTCCACTTACATCGTTATAACTTATAAATGACTTTAATATAATGTTCACTACATATCTTCACATTATAATGAAAAAAATGTTGAACCGACTTCATGTCCCTTAGGTGTTTGAGGGCTTTCCTATATTTCTTAGGAGATAAACTTCAGATCCTGACCTGGTGCCAATGGGACCACACGGGTACCACCAGCTTTCAAATAAAACGGACGATGTTATCTGTGTATAGTATCCCTTAGCTGGCCTTTACCATACAAAAACTACACCTACTACACCACCATGCGCAAAAGGTGTGCATCTCTGGTACGCCGCGTGAGGGCCAGCCCCAACAGGATCCTGTCCATGATTGCTGACAGATTTGACTGTGCTTACATCGGTCACTGCTGTGCCATTTCTCATGGAATGACACGGCAGTGATTGATGGAAGCACTCTTAATTTTATAAATAGAATCCTATTTCTTTTTAAATAATTTAATTACTAATAAGTATAAACATTTAAGTTCTTTGTAATCCCAACACGTGCTGAGTCTCGTTGTTACTCGAAATAAAGATATTATTGTTATTACTTACAGCACCTTGGGAAGGAAAAACGGTGGAGACACTTGTATTCTTAATCCGTCACCACACGGACAGTTTCATTTATGTTATATAAAGTATATATTTATAACTTATAAGAAATATATCTACAAATAACCACAACAGACAAGTCTCTACTAAAGTTTGATAAATATGATAGACTAAATAATTAACTAGCTTCCTAGAATACAGGAGTTTTTCCTATATTATATAACATAATGTTTGACCTAGAATAATTTATTTCCAGAAAGTTATTTTATTTCTTACGTAATAGTAATAGCATTTTGCCCGCAAATTTTGTCACAGTATCACCCAAAACAAAAATTTTGCGTAATAGCTAATTCAAAAAATGCTATTAAAAACCGAACCAATTATTAGTCGTAAGACAAGCTTAGCTTGAGACCGAAAAACGGCCGTAAATATTTTATTTCACATAATATTATTATTTTCCTTTATTTTCTAATTATTCTTTTAATTAAACAAAAAGATACGATTTAAATATGACCAAATAAACTTTTCCTAAGACCTTTGTTGTCAAATACTTTAGAACCCTCAACATTTTCAAACATAGAAGTGTTGAGACCCATTTATTATCGATAATATCTTGTCGGTTTTCATTACAGATAGAATACGGTACAACAATTGAAAACTTTTAGGTCGCCATTACACAAATACGAACTTTGTCATTGTTTAAAAAGTTTAGGTAAACTTACAGCAGTAATATAAAATAGCCTTTCTCTCTCCAGCCTATTAACATTCCACTTCTGGACTTTTCTACTTTGAGAGAGATTATAATCTAGTATAGCTGACCAGCCGTGTTTGCACAGAAAATATGCTAGTAATTTGATAAACATAAAAAGTAAGAATGTATGGTTGTTGGGATGGATGGATGTAAGGATGTTTGTCGTTCTATCACGTAAAAACTACTGAATAGATTTTAAAGAGACTTCATAATTACATAGCTCAAACGTCAGAATATCACATAAGGTACCACACTGAAAGCCCAGAAGCGATCAGCAATTTTAGTTCAGTTTAGTTTAGGTCTTGAGGAATTGGTTTCAAGTTTATTTTACTTTATAATTAATATAGTTATTTTTGCTTTACTGTTTAACAAGATTTTAAATAATAAGTAAAACAAGAACATGTTAGAGCGCTTGCTTAAACCGCGTCGTTTTTATGCTTTTCAACCACACAATGAATTAGAAAAACCGCATCAAAATCTGTTGCGTATTTTTGAAGATTTAAGTTCACATAGGGACATACATACATACAATTATGTTTGTACTGCATCTGCGTTATAAGTATGTATTTAAAAAATAAAAGTAGTATATGTATCCCTATTCTGATAACCACAACACAAGCAGATAAGCTTAGCTTGGGCCAGGAAGTTGCTGTGTGAAATGTCCATGAATATTTATTATTATATTTATATCTATTATTTATTTACACAAAAATAACGACTTAATTTGAAAAAGTAAAGATTATTTTACTGCTTGTCAATAAAAGGCTGCTGTATTATTTTAAGAGAGTAATATTTAACTATCTTTTTAAAAGCATCTTTAGATATAAACTGGACTTTTAGTAACAAAAAAATGACAATAATAACACTTTTTTATTTAATTGTGCATTTTGTAGTGTGGATAGAAAAAATGTAATGGGTTCTTGAGACGTGACCATTAAGATGTATTGTGGCTTGAATCAGGGTTGCCAGTTGTAGAAAAGTTTCGTTCAATTTTAAATTATCAAATAACTATTTCTTTGGCTTCTATACATCCACCATTATCGATGACATGTCTATTAAAATAAACAAAAATATAATTTAATTATGACATTGTAGTGGTCAAATTGGTTACTGTTAGCATGACCGCAGCGTTCCGAGGTCGTGGGTTTAAGTCCCGCTTGCGGTGATCACTTTTACCACTACAATTTAATTTATTAAGTAAAAGCGTACCTAACAAGTCATTTGCAAAGTTAATAAAATACTTTTTAAAATATAATTTGTTTAGTACAAAAACTGAAAAAAAACGCGACTAATTGCATTATCACCGGTTCTTAATTTGTGCAAAATTTCAGATCAATACGACTACTGCAAGTGGGTGGAAATCACTTTCAAAGATTCCGTTATATAGATACGTACCGAGTTAATAAAAGCGTAAAAAAATTTACATACATTAATAGATACGTACCAAGCTAATAAAAGCATAAAAATAGAAATTATATTAATTGTAGTTTTTTAAATAAATGTAACTATTAATGTATAAAGGTAATTACTTTTAATTACAAATCTCATAGTTTTATTAGAAATCTCTGGAAAATAACAACCCTATGGAGAGTTTTTGCTATGATGTAAACATGAGACCAATAAAAAACCTGTAAAATCCGTGTTTATTTGAGAGATGAAACATATAATATATAACTTAATAATACAAGACGAGTACGAAATGAAATTATAGGGATCTTTTCATATCTTTGAGAATGTTTTTGAAATTTTGTTAAGTACTGTCAAAATTATAAGCTAATGGAATAACTGACAAAATCATAATAATAAATACGCTTTTATCTATCAGGAACCAAAAGTATACTGTAAAGTCTACAACAGTAGCTAAATGAGTCGTCAATAGAAATATTTTAAGACATCCGTCCGTGTGGTGATGGATTAAGAATACAAGTGTCACTACCCCATCCCCTCCCAAGGGTGCAGTAAAAGTCAGCTAAGGGATATTGCACACAGATAACATCTTATGTCAGAGACGGAAAACTCGAAAAAAACCCTGTGTCAGCGCGGCACAGTAGACCATAATCCCTCCAAAAGTGGAGGAGGCCCGTGCCCAACAGTGGGACGTAAATGGGCTGGAGAAGAAGAAGAAATCTCTCCTTCTCTATCTCCAAGCTATTAACGTCCCACTTTTTGTTACCAGGCGTGCTGGCATAGGGTTTACATTATAAACAATATTAAACTATATTAAAAACTAAAAACACGCTTGAATGTCCTGATTTTTTTATTATTCTTGTATTGTCATCAATCCTTAATATGCGTACGAAATTTCAGATGAGTCAGACTACTCTCACAAAGATTTCGTTACATAGATTAATATTTATTTATTTATTTCAAACTTTTTGCACATACAAAATGGTGTACAATGGCGGGCTTAATGCCAATGGCATTCTCTACCAGCCAACCATCAGTGGTGCAGAGATAATAAGAGGCACGTGCTAATTTATCACTGAGAGGTGAAGTTTTTACCTTACAATAATAATAATATTACTTAAACTATAATAAATAAATATAATCTACATACATAAACAGATAATATAAACATACTTAGTAATAATACATATAATATACTACATATACCTATATAACCAATGAAACAGTGAGGAATTACTCAATGAGTAGATTCCGCCAGTAATGTGATGTAATGGTTTCGAACTTTAATTTTAAATGTCTCCCGGGTCCTAGCCATCCTGATCTCAAGAGGAAGAGCATTCCAGAGAAGAATTTCTTGAATGTTGAAGGAAGAAACTAACTGGAAGACACGTCAAGCGGGAACGGAAAGCCGAAGCGAAGGAAATATGTACATTGATTTGTGTTTCTATGTATTATAAGTATGTATTTACAAAAGAAAAGTAGTATATGTATTATATCCGTATTCTGGTACCCATAACACAAGCATATAAGCTTAGCTTGGGACCAGAGGACGTTGTGTGAAATGTCCATGAATATTTATTTATTTACTATTTATTTATTGACGTACCCAACTATTATAAGCGTGTTAAAAACCATGTTAATGGTTGGTCTACTGTTACGAATTCTTAGAACACCGAAAGACTTAACAAAACTAGCAGATACTACAAGAAGCCCGAACTATTTCAATATTGCCTGAAGTTTATCAATTGCAATACTTTACCTACTTTAGGTGACCTATTTTCCATCTTAGTGTTAAAGTACTGCTCATTTTGTCAAAGACGCAAAATGTTTGTATTAAAGTCTTCAATTAATTTATCAATTTATGCAAATTGACTTGCTATTCTTTTACTAAATACTTATAATAATTAAATTGTAGTGGAAGATTTGGTAAACATGTGCAGGAACCATGATAGCTCAGATGGGAGACCAACGGAACGGTATTCCGAGGTCGTGGGTTCAAGTCCCGCTCATGGTTATCATTTTTTCCACTATAATTTAGTTGAACTCTTCAAGTTTATTCGATTACAGCGCTATCTAAATAAAATCAGAATATATTACTTAGTATTTTATAAGCTTGATAGATCGCCATTTTGTAAATAACAGTTATTTGATTATACGTAATAGAAACATGATTCCGAGTAATATTCTCTGGACAAATTTTAGTATCTATTTATTATTAATAATACAATCTTTTGGCAGAGCTTTAACTCCGGACTGTAACTCTTTATGAAGCAACTAGCTGTTGCCCGCGACTCCGTCCGCGTGGAATTTAGAAAATTTTTCCCGTTTTTGCAACATTTTTCACTACTGCTTCGCTTCTACTGGTCGTAGCGCGATGTTAGATAGCCTAGCGCCTTCCTCGATAAATGCCCTAACTAACAGTGAAAGAATTTTTCAAATCGGCCTAGTGGTTCCTGAGGTTAGCGCGTTCAAACAAACAAACAATCAAACAACCAAACAAACTCTTCCGCTTTTTAATATTAGTATAGATGTCGTAAAAACGTTCAAATCTACTTTCACTGCATTAAAATTCTTCGCATTAAATTTGTAAATTCCATTCTGCCTTAAATCTTATCTTCACCGTACAAAGAACTAACTATCTATAACGTTCCTACTCCCTATAGTTTATTTTAGTTGATACGTTAATCAATCAAACGGTCTTAGATTCAATGAGACAGATTTGACGAACTTCCTTTACAAACATAACATTTGACAAAATGAAAGTAACGCTAAAGTTAGTTACTTTTATTTCTTAGTGCTGCTTTTATCAAGTACTACTGTTGTTCACGACTTTATACGCAATGAGACTTAGGAAATTTTGAACGTTTTTGCAACAATTTTCACTGAAACTTCGCTCCTATTAGTCGCAGCGTGATGTTATATAACCTATAGCCTTCTTTGATAGATGTACCGTATGACGTATGACTGTGTAACATTGAAAGAATTTTTCAAATTAGACCAGAGGTTCCTGAGATTAACAAACAAAGTTACTTCTAACAAACGAAGTTCAAACAAACAAACAAACAAACAAACTCTTGAGCTTTTTAATATTAGTATAGATATAGCAGTCATTGACCTCCAAATTGTCATTGGATTACGGGTAAAAAGTTTCTTAATTTGTTTAATAAATCTGTGAAAGTACTTTCTCTTTGATATACCTTACATTACAACTTACGTAATTCACTAGCTTCCGTTGATTTTGCCTCTTGGTAAAGTTATGTACGGTAGTTGTTCATACCAACATCTTTATTACTCCTTTGCGGAAATTACTTTCTATTTATTTACAGCACAAAATATTAATAAGAACAAAATCTTACACTCTACTAATATCTGCATGGAGTATATTTTATTGTAAATCAACATTTGAGTATAATACGTTGTTTTTGTTACACACCTACACCTTCTACGCAGCAGCTACGAATCACGAAAATTAGTTCTACGAAATCTACGACGTAGCACTATGCGTGATTAATTATATTTTGACTTCGTTTAACAAGCATTGCTCTTATTATGAATCGTGATAGATGACCTCGATTTTCAACTCTGTTTTCATGTATTTTTTACTTTTACAGACGAGAAGAAAGTAATATTGTTAGGGGTGTACCTACTGCGAATATACGTGGGAGTGATCAAAGACATTAAAGACAGACTCCATAAGGGTTCCAGACCAAAAACCAGCCACGTACGAGTTGGCCTCGCAAGCGAAGGGTTCCATTCCGTACCATTATTATCATAATATATTCTTCATACTGATTCTATATAATGGAACTCCAAACAAAGGGATAAGGCAAGGACACTCACGACAATGGTGATGATGAGTGTTTGTTGTTGTAGCATCAATCTTGGGCAGGTGCTGCCAAATGCTACCTCTCGTTTTTGGACTCAATAGAGCGTCGTGCAAGAAGGATAATCAACGATCCTAAACAGGTAGAGGCAAAACTAGTTAGTTAGTTTTACAGATTACATTTCGGAGAGTGTTCTGAGGAGCTGCATAACTAGTTCCCGCATCACCATTTCTACATCGCACTACCAGACAATCAGAACGTCTCCATCCGTACATTGTGGACACACCACCTGTCCGTACTAAGCTTTTTTAGTCGTCCTTCTTGCCACGAACTGCCAAGGACTGGAATAACTTACCGATGTCTGTGTTCCCCGAGAGTTACAATGTAGACACGTTCAAAAAAAGGGTAAATGGGCTTCTCACATAGTTGGTACGCTTTACCATCTAAGATCCCATTGTCGCTTACCATCAGGTGACATGGGATCAAGTACCAACATGTTTAATGTAAAAAAAAAATCAATCCCCTGCTCTTTAGCTCTCACCATTCCAGAGATACAGCTTGGTAATAGATGGACAGATGAGCAGCGTAGTCTCAGTAATAGGGCCCTGTTTTATCTTTTGGTACGGAACCAAAAATGTTGGTGTAAAAAAACTTTCTTTTTTTCCTAATGTTTGTGCCACAGGATCCGCTCTCCTACTCTGCTTCTTCCATTTCGTCCTATCCTAAACATCTGCCTTAGTCAACCCACAGCACTCCATAAATTATACAAAAAATATCCTCTTAAACCACTCTATCTATTAAAAACAGCAATAAAATCCGTTGCGTAGTTTTGAAGATATAAGCTCACATAGGGACATACATATCTACTATATAAAAATAAGTCGGGTTTTCCTTCCTGACGCTATAACTCCAGAACGCACGAACCGCTTTCCACGGTTTTGCATTCGTTGGAAAGGTCTCGGGCTCCGTGAGGTTTATAGTAAATTTTTTTTTTTTACTTTTTTTGGTACCTATGGCAAAACAACGTTTGCCGGGCCAGCTAGTTAAAAATGACAACTTTGTTTTATAATAATTCATGATAAATATTGTGAAGCCTCTGCTTCACATAAACTTTCTTCTTGCAGAACAATTCATTTATTTCCCTTCTAGGACTTGTTACATTTATAAAATAAAAACATTTAAGGCTTTATAAATAATTGTATTCTTTTTAAATTCATATTTGTTTCACAATATCTATTTTTACATCATCTTTAATGTCCTCTCGAATCCCCAATTCTCTTTTGTTTTTCAGTTCCTTTCATAAAAATTTTATTACTTTTCTTAAAAATAAAACACATGTGGCCTGTATCATTGAATAGGTTATATTCAATGATCACGACCTTTACAATATCTATTCATAATGCTTTATTTTCATCTAATTCTCACAAAACTAAACAAAGGAAACTAAATTTATATCGTCTGGGTGAGCTTATTTACTTTTGCGTTCATAATATCAGAATGATTTAATGAAGTATAATTTAGTGAAATATCACAATTCATAGAACATTAATTCCTTAGAGACCCTATTATATCGAAAGAACATTGATTCTGTAGAGCCTTCATTGTATAATTATAGACACTTTCATTATAATAATAGCTTAGAATTTCGTATTTCTGTGTATATCATAATCATTTGTCCATATCTGTACTAAATATTATAAAGCTGTAGAGGAACTACTGGTCCGATTTAAAATATTATTTTTGTATTGAATAGTCCATTCATCGAGAAAGGATATATAGCATCATGCTGTAACCAATATGAGCGAAGCAGTAGTGAAAAATGTTGCAATAAAAGGGGAAAATTTTCTGAATTTCTCGCGTAGGAAGTAGCCGGCAACAACCATATTCCAATAATTAAAACGTTGACCTGAAATTCGCTACCAGCGCACGTTATTCCTTTTGGATATGATATGATATATTAAGCATATTAAGCAAGGCAAAAAAAAAACGCAAGTGTCACCTCTCCATGTCTTGATCCCGGAGGTAGTAAGTACCGACTGAAATCGCACACATGTCCTCGAAAATAAAAGTATTAATACTGACTAGCCAGAGAAAGTATAATTGCATCAAGTATCCTAAACTTGAATGAAATAACAATTTATTTAGAACCTTTCTTCGAAGGGCGTTAACAAGATCTTTCTTCTAAGCCTACATTGCATGCCAAAAGAATCTTATTACCTACTTAATAAATCGGAATCGTACTACACACAAATAAGACGGCAATAATACCTGATATTTGGGTATAGGATTGGTTAAAAACGGACTTTTTATCGAACAACTACAAAAAATTAACATTGCAATATTTTTTATTTGTCTCCTTTCACAATTAATTAGTTTCCGGGTTTCCCTTAGACTCTTTTGCCAAACCAATACCGGTCGTTTTCACGCCTATACCCCACTATTTTATTGTGTGAAGCTACAATGCCTACTAATATGTATTATAAATGCGAAAGTAACTATATTACGCTTTCCCGCTTAAACCTCGTAACCGATTTTGATGAAATTTGGCACAGACAATCTTTAGACCCTGAGAAAGGACATAGGCTACCTTTTATTGCGTAAAAAGGGATGAAAAGTTTTCTAAATTTCACGCGTACGGAGTCGCGGGCAACGGCTAGTTTGTCTATATAATTAGAGTCTGTACCGTGTCAACTCGTCCTTAACCCGAATGGTTATAAAATAAATAGGCTTATGTATTTTTTTAAGGTTTCCTTATGTAATAAAATACACATTTGATTATCCCTTCGTCCATTTTATACTAAAGTCTGTTAGTACATATAAAATAGATGGTTTTAGTGCTAAGTAGGAGGTCAATATATCTAGTTAAGATGTTTTTATGCTTCCTCTTTTAACTAAGGTTATTTTTAATGGGCTATAAATTAGTTACTATTGTCCGAATCATCTGGTTTTTTAATGTTTAGTCTGAATATACTACCTATAGATTAAATAAAACCACTTTTTACGGATTTGGACGCGTATATTTGTTTTAACTTTTGACCCGACGTTTCGGAGACTCTGCAGTCACCATGGTCACGGGTGAGACTGAGCTGTAATGTGTCTTCTACGATCGATCAGTTATTACAGGGTTTACATCCAATTTAAAAATTTAATTTAATTTGATTTTAATCGAATCACATCCAATTTAATTTTACATTGACCATAAAGATAGACTTTTACCATAAACTATGTGATTACATTGTGCTCAGACTACATAAAATTAATAACAATATCTTAGTTTCTAATTACATAACAAAATTTTTAACAATATAAAGAAATATTTTCTAACACTTGCGCGACTCATCTGTTTAAATAAGACTACTATTTACGGATTTAGATCCGATTACAGCCGATGGTTACAGCTCAGTCTCACCCGTGACCATGGTGACTGCAAAGTCTCCGAAACGTCGGGCCAAAATTTAAAACAAATATACGCGTCTAAATCCGTAAAAAGTAGTTTTATTTAAATATAAAGAATTATTTTTGTTTTTAAATTAAATACATATAGAAAAACTTTTAGATTAAATTTTTTTTATTTTAATTTATATTTTAATTCTTATATATAAAACTCACGTGTCACAGTGTTAGTTACCGTACTCCTCGGAAACGGCTTGACCGATTTTTATGAAATTTTATATGCATATTCAGTAGGTCTGAGAATCGGCCAACATCTATTTTTCAATCATTTTTTTTTTAGTATGGCAAAACCGCGTTTGCCGGGTCAGCTAGTATACTATAGATATTTTATAGTACTTGATTTGAATAATAGAGATAGCAACGTGAAAACTTACATTGCTGTCAATACTTCTTACGCAATCAACCAATAACATAAAAATTCATAGGCACCGATTCCGTTTCGATATTATTATCGCCAAATGTGAATTGTAGCAGATGGCGCTCTATAGTCTCTGCCTATCCCTATTGAAAAAATGTGGGATGTTATGATGACGATAATGATGGTACTAAATGTGATTTAAACGACATAGAGCAAAAGAGTTCTGCTAAATTTCGTACGTTGATTCTTCTCAACGGATTACATGTCCTGAACTAAAGCAAGAAAAAAATTGGGGGGGGTTACATAAGACAAAATTTTAGTTTGTAAAATAATGGTAACGATTCTACGTGCATACCTAAACTAAACTTAACTAAAATATGAAAACTACTATGGTGTATTTTGATTAATTATTTGTTATTTCGTTTCGCACATTTTTATTAAATCGTAAATCAATAATATATAAACAGATTTTCTAATAAAAATCTTCTGTTAACATTACCAAATTGTGATAGTGACACTATAAATTTATATTTTCAGTTAAGTTGTCCTACACGCAGAATCAGTACCAATGCTTACATGAATAAATGATTTTTACTCCGTACAAACTTATAAAAATCCTTTAGCCGCCTTTGAGTGTCACAATATATTGGCTTTCTATAGAGAAAAGGATAACACAATTGTAGAAATGCATGCACAGGGAAATAGAGAAATAGTACGTGATATTGAATTGAAAGCACTTTAATATTGGACAAAAATGAAAGAAATTCTACAATATTACATTGTAGCGGATTTCAGTAGATTTATTATGGTTTAGGGAAGAATTAATACTGATATTATCTTAATAAATTAAATTATGGTGGAAAAAGTGATTACCGCAAGCGGGACGTTGCAAAACATTCTCGATAGATGGCGTTGTACGTAAAAATATGATATAAAGTCAATCAAGTGACGATTATGGTGGCCTAATTTGATTGCTGAAAGCACGACCGCAATAAGCTCATTTGGCAGAGCTACGGAACGGTATTCCGAGGTCGTGGGTTCATGTCCTCCTCTTTATTTGTACACCACAATAATACATTTTACTTACATAATAATTTCTTAAAGTAAGGTATTGTACAAAGGGCGGCCTTATCACTAGTGTGATTTCTCCCAGGCAACCATAAGATGGATAAAAGTATCTAGGATAGATAACGCGTTAGTTTGTGGTGTGTGCTACATACTATACTAGTGTAAACTACATAAGCTACTAAAACATAAAATACATATTATACTTAGATATCTAGAATACTATACACACAATACTTATTAAATAAATACATACAATATATACTTAAATCTAAAAACATACATATCAAGAATTCTTTACTGTAATGATAAATAATAATGTAAAAGTTTATTTTTAAAAATATAAAACACAACTTATTAATAAAAATTTTAGTATGAACACATTATAATAATATTCAAATCTACGGAATCTACCCCTTATCCCCTCGACACGTGTATCATATCAAAAATTACTTACGCGTTTTCAATAACTTTAATTGCTATTATATGTAGTAACAAAAGGGCGGGACAATAAAGTTGTCAAGAAAAAGTAGACTGGTACGTAGTTAATTTGCATTTCAAAGGGTGATGACAATCATACAAAGTGACTGTCCTTCTCAATGTAACGCCGGAATTTGGCCCATTTTTTTCCAACAATTCGCCAATTTTAATCGCACACATAAATAATAAATTAATAAATATTCATAGACATTTCACACAACGTCCTCTGGTCCCAGGCTAAGCTTGTATGCTTGTGTTACGGGTACCAGAATACGGATAGAATACATATAGTACTTTTCTTTTGTAAATACATACTTATAATACATAGAAACACCCAGGGCAAATAATTGTCCCGAGCGGGAATCGAACCCGCGACCTCTTAATCGGCAGTCCGTTACATAAACTACTCAACCACGGGGCTCGTCATATAAACCTAACTTAACTAAACATAAACATTAATAGAGCCAATAACACATTTCGACAATGCTGATAAATCTTTGTTATTATAAACGAGAGTTAATCCTACGTTTTTAATCTTAGTTATTGTAAAACATAGTCGTTCTTTTTGTATGTATGTCCTTATGTGCGTTTATATCTTCAAAAATATGCAACGGATTTTGATGCGGTTTGTTTAATTTGTAAAGTGGTTCAAAAGGGTGGTTTTTTTTCTATAATTGGTTAAGGTGTATACATCATTTACCACACGTAGGTATAAAGTTGCGGGCGACAACTATAAAAAAACATGTCATACAGAATAAAGGGCTTATTATATTATTACATAATTTAGAAAATGTTAACAATGAAATAGCCCTTATTATATACATATTATAGACGGTCCTATTTTAGTTAAATATGGTAAGTTTTATTACAACAGACTCGGTACGTATGGTAAACGCAGCCAGGTATGATATCATCATCATCATATTTTATTGCCATAAACATAGTATACAATAAGGTGTTACAAATTTAAAGCACTTACATGTTTAGCTAATATTATAGCATGCAATAACTTAATGATTTTTACAATTAAAAAAATCATTAATATTGTAGAAGTTATTTTTACTTAGCCATTGATACAATTTTGTCCTAAATAATGAAAATTATAACGTTTTTATATCTTTCGGTATCTTATTAAATATAATTAGGTATTTAAAAAAAAGTTGAACCGACTTCATGTGTCTTTGAAATTCAAGGGTTTTCCTCGATTTCTCAAGAGATATCCATCAGATCCTGACCTATTGCCAATGGGACCACAAGAGATGCACCCTCTTTCATATAAAAAGAATCATTAAAATCGCTTCGCCCATTTAAAATCAAAGAGATAATAAACATAAAAAACATACAAACGCATTGAGAACCTCCTCCTTTTTTGTAGTCGGTTAAAAATACTTCATGATTTTTACATGGAAAGGGATATGAAATCATAGACTTACGATATAGATCTAGACGTAACACTCGGTAAAACAAATCCGGCCTGCATCTTTTTTTAGTTGAACACATTTAAAAAAAAATGACAAAGAGCCTATTTAATAGCCTTTCCAACTCTTTCTTTTTGAGCTGGAGTAAAAGAGAAAGCTAGTAAGAAGAAAAGAGAAGGCAAGGATACTATTTTACTTTTAAACCGTAAACGGGCCGGGCCTTGGGACAAATCTATGTTCCCGAGTTGTTCCTCCCTACTTATAACCTCCTTGTATGAAATAGATCAGCGAGGTGAACGAACAGTCAAGAGGTAATTACGTCAGTTTTTCTTACAAAAGTCGACAAGTAACTTAATTTTGTGTATTGCTTCAAGCGGTTCTTAATGGTGTTATAAAGTTCAGATGTAAGCTGTGTTGTTACTTTGAAGATCTGCGTAATATTATAATTAAACCACTTCTTTCTGTAGCAAACAGATGGTTACATAATACAATAAACAAAACTCATTTAGAAGTTCAGTATGTTCCGTTTTTTAGTTTATGGAGATTTCACATAACGCCCTTTGATTTCATTCTATTAGTTGAATAAGAACAAAGTTATTTAAAAAAAAAAATGCTTTCAATTTAAGATTTTTTTTTTTAATTAATGCATTGTCATTGATCCTTAAAATGTGTTAAAAATTTCAAATCAATCTGACAACTGCAAGTGGGTGAAAATCGCTTTCAAAATTTCCGTTACATTTAAAGGTTAATATTTTGATAAATACATGACAAACTAATATAAGCGTGTTAAAAAGCCTTTTTTAATTACTCTACTATGTAGTATGTGCACATATTCGTATTTATTGATTGAAATTTAGAAAGTGTTGAGAGCTAAAGAAAAAGAAAATATGAACAGAAGCGAGAGCGAGAAAAATAATACTCAGAACTTAACTTTACGCAACAAACCTGGTTCTCTCTCTCTCTCTTCAGCCCACTAACGTCACATTGTTAGACGGCCTTCTCTACTTTGGGATGGATTTTGGTCTACTGTGACGCGCTCACCAGGTGTGTTGGTATATGGTTTTTTTCTCGCACAGGAAGTTATCTGTGTACAATATCCCTTAGCAGGCTTCTTAAGCACCTTATGCCTGAAATGAAGTACTTGTATTCTTAATCCGTCACCACACTGACGAAACCTAGTAAGCGACTAAGCGTGGCATGAATAGGCCAGATATTCTCCCATAATGGTCGTATATCCGTGGTCAATATACATACAGAATAACATACACAATGTTTTCTTATATAAACTAGTGACCATATAAAATAACTAGAAGGTTAATACAGATATTGTTTGGTCAATAACGAGGCTGTGCTGTTGCGATATGATATTGTTACTATAAACTTATGATAGCAGTTAACTGTCCCCTCAGTATCTACTACGTAGGTCAGTGCTTGTTAGGAAAAGTCCAAATATCTCAATTATATGTATTTTAAGACATAATATAATATAATCTTATTACGATAAGATATTGTATATCTATATTGTAAGCTTAAGAATACAAGTGTCACCACCCTATCTCCTCCCAAGGGTGCTGTAAAAGTCAGCTAAGGGATATTTCACCCAGATAACATCCTCTGTGAGAGACGGAAAATTCGAAAATAAACCCTGTGCCAACACGCCTGGTCAGCGCGGCACAGTAGACCATAGTCACTCCCAAAGTGAAGGAGGCCCGTGCCCAACTGTGGGACGTAAATGGGCTGGAGAAGAATATTATAAGCTGAAGACTGTTTATTTGAACGCGCTAATCTCAGGTCAACCACTGCATTGCCTTCTCTACGTTATGAGGATTTTTAACATCAAAAAAGGGAGAGATTGTATGTTTTGTCGTATATTCTCTTTTTTGAAGTCTGTCATGCCGCACTGAGCAAACGAGTTAACATTGGGTTAAGGTACAAGGTTTTTTTCTCCCACAGGGGATGTAATCTGCTTGTTATATTCCTGGGAAGGAAATAGGATGGTGACATTTCTATTCTTAAACCTTCACCACACAAAGAAGTGCGGTCTTTGTCTACAATATCGATATTATGGTAATATAGGTTCTAAAAATATCCTTTACCCTATCACTCATGATTATACGTAAGCATACATAACATAATTTATACTGAGATCTTATGCGTCATAAAGTATGTTTGAATAAATGAGTCGCGCAAGTGTTACAGAATATTACGTCGAAAAAGTTCAATAAGCTATCGTATATTTTATAACAAAGCTGCTTATAAAAGAAAGGAGTTTGATCAAAAATAAAAGTCAAATCTAGTATTTAACGGTGGACTCCGTCTGTGAAGACCTTGGTTGTTTAATAAGGTATTTTGCTTTTTATATTTTACGAGCTAAATTTAGAAAATAAGAAAGCCTTAAGGCTTTTAAATTGTTAACAAATTATACAAATATACCATCCTCATGAATCACTCTATCTAATAAAAAAAACTGCATCACAACCCATTGCGTAGTTTTGAAGATATAAACTCACATAGGGACATACATACAGAAACAAAGACTTTATTTCATAAAAAGTAAAGACTAGTTAACTACTTGTTGTTCATGTTACTGTGAGTTTGACTCATTTTTCGGTCGCTTGCCTGACTTCAATCCTCCTTGGGCACAAGTTACACGACCTGGTTCTCTCGGTCGATTTTTAAGCCCCCCGCGAAGAAGATATAGGATACTTGTATTCTTTTTGTTACCCCACGGACAATATTATACTAGGAGTCATCATCCTCCTGCCCTTATCGCATTATTTGGGGTCGGCGTAACATGTCTTTTTTTTCCATAGTCTTCTATCAGCCGTCATGTCTGTGTCTACTCCTCTTTCTTTCATGTCCTCTTTCACACAGTCCATCCATCTTTTCTTAGACATTTTCATTCCACATTTATACGCAGAACTCTCCTAACGACAATACTTTTCTCTCGTCTCATGACATGCCAATACCAGGACATCCGCTCATTCTTAAATTTTTCAGTCACTTAAACAAACATATTATACTATTTGACATATTGGACAAATAACGTCATAATATTGTGGAAATTTCCCAAATGTATCAAATGTATGAAACTTAAGACGTCCACAAAAATTCTCAGTGTTTACTCACCTGAGTTAAGTAATTTCATTTATCTTCAGTACGCTAGTTTTCTTTTATGATGCCATCAACATTATTGTGGTTACACAAAAACAAGAGTCAAAATTTTGTTGTAGTTTAGTCATAAATAGGTAGAAAGATTTGCGTAACGTTTGCAAAAATTAGCCGCATAGTATAGCGTTTATAGAAGAAGCTCTATGCCCAGTTGTGGATCCAAAAAGACTGCATATGGATGTTTTACAAATATTTTCTTACTTATTGATACGGCTGATACCCTTGATTTTTAACACGATTTTTAATATAACACGCTTCTATGTTAGCTCGGTACGTACCTATGTATCAATGTATTAATATATGTAACGAAATCTTTGAAATTGATTTTCAGCCACTTGCAGTAGTCGGTTTGATCTGAAATTTTGCACACATATGCGTACAATATTTTCAAGCGTAATTTTATTTAAACTAAGTAAGCTATTGGTATAGGTGTCTATTATTTTGAATCCCGTACAGGCTATAGCTAAATACTGTCTCTCACAGACCTATAACTGTAACAAAGACGTTCCTACAATTAAGTTGAATGAAACACTACGCAGAAATGAAATTCCATAGAGATTTTTTTCAAAAAGACTCGATCTTATAATTCAATTAAGTATAGTACTTAACTATACCAAATAATATAGAATTCCTAGATTATTTCGTAGTTCAAACCCAAAAAGCTGCATGGAAATTGTTTAATTCAATTTTATTATTAACCGACTTCAAAAAAGGAGGAGGTTCTCAATTCGTCTGTATGTTTTTATTTATTTATGTTTGTTACCTCATAACTTTTAACTGAGCGATGCGATTTTAGTGATTCTTTTTTTATTCGAAAGCTGGTAGTTTCCGTGTGCTCTCATTGGCCACCAGGTCAGAATCTGATGCTGCCGCTATAACAACAAATACTAAAAATAAAATAAAATAAATATTTAAGGGGGGCTCCCATACAACAAAAATGATTTTTTTACCGTTTCTTGCTCGATACTAATAACGTTGCCTTATGTTGCATAGATAATGGTACGGAACCCTTCGTGCGCGAGTCCGACTCGCACTTGGCCAATTTTTTGATAATAACTCCTTCCCGACGCATTTTACAGGAAAACATATCTATACAAAATTAAAGTAGAATACAATTATGTCATAATCTATTTTTCCCTAAAATCAATAGTTTCTGCGTACGAGCGCCGTAAACCGTTATACATCCACACCAACGTGTATTATTTACTTCAATTATACGAATTAAATATTGGTCCATAGAATGAAAACCGAGCTAACTTTTGGTTTGGTTTGGTAGTTTACAATCCTTTTTCCTCCACTTCAATAACTTCACTTTCTTGCAGTATATCACCACAAATAAAGCAGTTTACTTCATTAGAAGCCATGGCTCTACAAATGCAAACGACACTGTGAAATGATAAACGTAAAGTGATGACTCAGACTCAGACTCAATATTTCTATTGAGCTTAGCAGCTGGGTCCAGATGTTTCTTTAAGGCCCCTACACACCTTACGATTTATCGAACGAAAAGTCGGCCGACAAAACTGTGCAGTTCAATTTGGGTATTCTTTTTTTAAAAAATGTATGTAAAATCGCTGCAAATCGAATCGTTCGTCAAATGTGCGTTGTTTAGCGCGCACTAAATTATCGTACGATAAAACTGTGCGATCTCTTGATCTTCGATTTTTCGTTCGTTTGTAGAACATTTGCTGCGAATTATCGTTCGTCGAAGGAAGATACAATTTTTATTTCTTAAAATCGTTTCGATTTTCTGACCGCTTGATCGACGGTCCTCGTGGTCTAGTGGTTCATGTATTTGACTACTGCGGCCGTTCAAAAGGTCAAGGGGTTCGATTCCTGCGCGGGACAGCCAATTAATTTTTGTTTTTATTTGTTACACAAATACTATAATAATAAATAGTAGGTACAGCGTCTAGGTATTTTTGACCGACTTAAAAAAAAAGAGGAGGTTTTCAAATCGTTTATATGTTTTCTTTTTTATTTATGTTTGTTACCTCATAACTTTTAACTGGGCAAAGCGATTATAATGATTCATCCATGCCTAGTCCATGTGTAACGATGGTCAAATATGACTACACCTTTCTGAAACACGTTGTATATAATGGTTTACCCTGTTTTCGTTACTTACTCGTTACACCAAACAAATCTCAACTTTTAAGATACAGAAGTGAACTGGGCAAAGCTATTATAATGATTGTTTTTGTACAAATCTGCTGATTCCCGTGCGGAGCGGCGGGCGCCTGTATCGCGGCGAGCGCCGCGATGGACATGGCGGGCGCTGCGGACTGCTCAGTGGGCGCCGTAACTGGCGCGGTGCGGCTTGTTTGGGCGCCTTCTGGCGGGGGGTGCGGACTCGATTTTCGCTGCGGCGGCATTTCCTTCTTCTCTTCCTTTTAGGGCGGGCTGCATTGGCGCCGGCTGCGTTTGCTGCCGCCACCAATGAGTTAAGCGCACTGTCTACCGTAGCGACAAAGGTCACTACGGGTTTGGCTGCTGATGTAGTTGTCGTGCGCGACACCGTTCCCGCCCGTTTGTTTCCTGCTTCCGTGCGAAACACGCAGCAATGACGTGACGCTGTTGGCGGTGTGTTCGCCGCCGCACGGCTGTCCAAAACCCAAACCTAGCAAGTTACATTTGAGTAAATTTTTCAGCAGATGCTCTTTCATTTTGTAATCAACAAGTATGAAGTGCTGGTTGCTAGGTTTATTATACATGCTTGTATCTGTGATTCTATGTACGATAGAAATACAGTTGTTTTTGCATTAGACGCAGTAAGAAAATTGGGAAATAATTGGTTTAAGAAAACGAATTAAAAAAACGTCACTTGCTAGGTTTTGGTTTTGGACAGCCGCGCAGTTTCAAGGATGTTGTTAAGTGATTGATGTTTTATAATTAAACTAGATGGCGCCCCGGCAACCCTCGGTGCCACACGAAAAGTTGTAAAAAACGTTGTAAATATTGCCATCTACCGCAAAAATGCATTACTATTTGAATGCTTGAAGAATATTACTTGGTACCGTATGAAATACTACACTAGAAAAACAACAGATGTCAGTACCAGACTACCAGCTGGTTAGAGTTGGTCATATTTCACAAATGTTTACAACAACGTATCACATGGCGCCACTCAGCCTGGTGTAACCGCCAATAACAGTTCCATAAACTATTCTAATAACTATCTCTACTATCTACCCATACCATATCACAAGCATATTTATAGCTTAGCTTGGGACCTGAAGACAAAGTGTGAAATGTACATAAAATTTCTATTTAAGTATATGCATTATGCAGTTTATGTACTTATGTGATACTAAACCAATATTTTGTTAAGGTTATATTACGTAAATGCGTCAAACGAAATAATAGCGTGATGTAGCGAGACGGCACAACGCCATCTATCGAGTCGGATAAAAACTTCTTGTGACATTTGTTTATTTAATAATATAATTTATCGTCTGTACTGTTGACGACATGCTACTTGCACGAGCTTGTGAGGAGAACTGACGACCGCGGTCGTCCATAAAAATCGTTCGATAAAACTGCGCAGTTTTTTCGTTATGGTTTATCGTAACGTGTGTAGGCGGCATGGAAGAAGGGGCTTGACACAGAAGGGACGCATTCCTTTATACCTGCGGAGACATGACAGACTATAGTTAACAGGGTTTTCATTCTATGGAACAATATTTAACCTTCGTATAATTAAAGTAAATAATACACGTTGGTGTGGATGTATGATAGTTTACGGCGCTCGTACGCAGAAACTATTGATTTTAGGGAAAAAAGATTATGACATAATTGTAGGAAATTTCCTCTACTTTTATTTTGTACAGATATGTTTTCCTGTAAAATGCGTCGGAAACTCGGAAAGAAGTTATTATCAAAAAACTGATTTTGGGAAAGCACATCAAAATCTATAAAATTACCAATTTTCAAAACTTCCGGAAAACTTTCCAGGTAATCCTTTATTTTTTCGACCAAATGACTGAATCATATACACTTTCTAAAGATATAATTTGTTCAGTTCAAAAACTATAAACTCGTTTGAAGATAAATTTTTTTTTTTTAATTATTGAATTGTCATCGGTCTTTAATATGTGTGCAAAATTTCAGATCAATCAGACTGCAAGTAGTAGGATTGATTTGAAATTTTGCGACGATTGATGATTTTTCTGAAATGGGTGAAAATTACTTTCAAAGATTCCGTTACGGTACGTACCGAGTTAACAAAAGCGTGTTAATTAAAATAAATCCTCATTATTGAATACATCTACATATAATTATGCATGTATAAATACTAATGGTCCTATTCATAATGACTTATCGGAGGTTTACAAGTTCGCTAAAATCGGTTCGCGAAAATTGTCAAAAACTGTTATTCATAACAGTCTTTTTACTATCCGATAAACCCTCCTTTTAAACCTCTGATAAGTAATTATGAATAAGGCCATAAGTATAGACTTACAAATCTATACTATTTACTAGCTGTCCCGGCAAACGTTGTTTTGCCATACAAAAAAAAAGTTTGAAAAATAGATGTTGGCCGATTCTCAGACCTACTGAATACGCATGTAAAATTTCATAAAAATCGGTCAAGCCGTTTCGGAGGAGTACGGTAACTAACACTGTGACACGTGAATTTTATATATAAGAAGATTATAAAGCTGAAGAGTTTGTTTGTTTGTTTGAACGCGATAATCTCAGGAACCACTGGTCCGATTTAAAAAATTCTTTCAGTTTTGGATAGTACATTTATCCAGAAAGGCTATAGGCTATATAACATCATGCTGTGACTAATAGGAGCAAAGCAATAGTGAAAAGAGGTGCAAAAACGGGAAAAAATTCTAAATCAACGCGAACCAAGTCCCGGTCAACAGCTAGTTAAAAATAAAAGCTTTATAACACAAATATAACCTACATGATCCTGTAAATTATCTAAACAAGCTAAATCATAATGAAATTTTATAATAAATTTTCATTTACGTTACAAGCGAAATATTTCACAATCTTACTTACCTTTGTATAATAATATATAATGTAATTATGTCAAAGTTAATTATGAACCATAATTTAAGTGCCGAAACGTTAAAATTATTTTACATACCTACGAGTATAATTATGAATGTAAATGAAAAATGATTACTTAGGCCCATAGCACACGGCGTATTTTAAGCGAGCAGACGACGCGCGTTTCAGGAACGCGCTTCTTCGGCGCCGTAAACGCTGATTGTTGCGTTTGCATTGATAATAGAAACGCGCGCATGAAGCGCGTATACGCGCATTTGAAGCGATACAAACGCGCGTACAAAGGAGCGGGGTACGGGCAGAGGGGGGCTGGGATGCTCACGCCACCACTGCGCCCGCGCCTCTGAGTCTCTGATCGAAACGCAAAAACTACGAGTGACTACAGCGCGTCTGTACAGCTGTACCTGCGCGTATACGCGCAGTAGAGGCGCGTTTTACAATCGCCCCGTGTGCTTAAGTTACAAGGTTGCGATCAAATCTCGTTTAAACCACGTATACGCGCGTCGTCTGCGCGTTTCAGGAACGCGCATCGTCGGCGCCGTAAACGCTGATTGTTGCGTTTGCATTGATAATAGAAACGCGCGCATGAAGCGCGTATACGCGCATTTGAAACGATACAAACGCGCGTACAAAGGAGCGGGGTACGGGCAGAGGGGGTTGGGATGCTCACGCCACCACTGCGCCCGCGCCTCTGAGTCTATGATCGAAACGCAAAAACTACGAGTGACTACAGCGCGTCTCTACAGCTGTACCTGCGCGTATACGCGCAGTATAGGCGCGTTTTACAATCGCCCCGTGTGCTTAAGTTACAAGGTTGCGATCAAATCTCGTTTAAACCACGTATACGCGCGTCGTCTGCGCGCTTAAAACACGCCGTGTGCTATGGGCCTAACCAACACTGAAAGAATTTAGAACCTCAATATACCCCTTTAGGCCTTAAAGCTCTTATAGTCTACTAGGTGTTGCCCGCGACTGCGTCCGCATGGAATTTGGGAATATTTCGCAATAAAAGGTAGCCTATGTCCCTTCTCAGGGTCTAAAGATTGTCTGTGCCAAATTTCATTAAAATCGGTTGAGAGGTTTAAGCGGGAAAGCGTAACAGAGTTACTTTCGCATTTACTCGTATAATAATAGTAGGGATGCTCTTTCTCAAACTCTATACTATTAGTTTCCCAAATCTCAGTCCAATCTGTTCAATAGTTTTAGTGTGGCAGAAAGACTTACAGACAGGGTTACTTTCACAATAATAATTATTAACAAGCTAATGCTCTCGTTTGTAGTTATTCCGTTATACACCAAAATCGAACAAATTAAACAAAAAAACATCCTCTTGAACTACGCTATCTATTTAAAAAAAAAGCTTATATAAGCTCACATAGGGACATACATACAAAAACAAGGAGTTTCTTTCATAATAAGTAATGATAAAAATTTGATACTATATATTATATTATTATATGGTCTTACAAAACATTAGAAATTAATCTTATATGTGCATTTAAAAATACACCATTGTCGGTTTTATTTTGTAACATCAATTCGTCTGTCCAAAACCAAAACCTAGCAAGTACATTTGAGTAAATTTTTCAGGAGTAGTGTTCGATAGGTTCGCATCGCATCGTCTGTCATTTATGTCAACTCACTGCAATTATAACATTCAAAGTGAACGGACGTTTTATTGTATTCAAGTCCTTACTGTTTAGCAAAAATAAACCTTAACACCGTGAACATATGGTCCTTCGAGCCGGATAGTTGAACGGAAGGATTAGCGAAGCGGCCTGCTAATACAATAAACACCTGCATTTCTTGGAAACAAGTGACGATTTATGCAGTTAAAAAATTTATTACAAATAATTTTTATCGTGAACTTTGATAATATACGTGTGAATCGAAGTTTTTATGTGCTTATATCAACATTTTGAAACAAAATGTCGCCGCCTACATCGGAACAAAGTGGACATTTGGCTGTTTTAGAAGATATAGCAAATATGATACAAAAAGCGCAAGCTAATATTAAGAAGTGCCCAAAAGTGAGATTAACGGAAGGTTACGTCAAAGTACGTCTACAATCAGTCGAAGAGTATTGGAGTGCATTTAAACAAGCACATAATGCCTTACTTATGTGTACGCCACGTGAACAAAGGGGACAAATGCCATATTTTTTAAATGAAGAATATTACAAATACGAAGACCTATACCTATGTTTACAAGGTGATATGACGGATCTTTTATCGCGGTTAGAATCAAATCAAAGAGGTACTGCAGACGTTTCTAACACATCAGCGGGTTCACATGACGGTCAGTTATCTTTGGCTAAGCTACCTAGAATACAGTTGCCGACTTACTCAGGACGATATGAAGATTGGCCCTCTTTTCAAGATTTGTTTGTAGCATTAGTACATAACACGTCATTAAGTAACGTACAGAAACTTCATTATTTAAAGACTAGTATTACTGGTGAAGCTGAAATGTTGTTACGTCATATACAAATAACAGAAAATAATTACACTCAGGCATGGAAACTACTTAAAGGACGCTTCGGGAATAAGAAGATGATTGTTACTGCACTTCTAAAAAGATTATTTTATCAAAAGAAAATGATGAACCAGTCAGCTAATCAAATTAAAGGTATTTTAGACACAACTACAGAATGTATTAACAATTTCAACAATTTGAATATAAACACAGACTCTTGGGATCCTGTAATTGTTTTCCTAGTGTCACAGAAATTAGACACAGAGTCATTAAAGGACTGGGAAGAATCTTCTCACAAGGAAAAGAGTGATGAGATGTCTACTTGGGAGGAGATGAAAAGATTCCTAGAAACTAAATTCCGCACACTCGAACTCGTAGCTCCATCATTTTCTAAAGAAAAACCACAGCCTCATAAATCATTCCACGTTACTAATCAAAGGCGTGAAGACGGCATATCACAATCAACATACTCAAACACGAACCGCAAACTGTCTTGTTCCTTCTGTAAAGGTGGGCATTATTTATACAATTGCAAAGAATTTGCAAAACAAGAAGTAGAACAAAGGCGTGACTTTGCAAATACAAATAAATTATGTTACAATTGTCTCATACCAAATCACAACGTATATAACTGTAAACAAAGTACTACATGCAGAATTTGCAATGGACGGCACCATTCACTTTTACATGAAATAAGACAACCAATCAAAGAAATTGAACAAGAACGAAAGGTCACAACTGCACACTTCTCAAAACAACAACTTGGTCATGAGGTATTATTGGCAACAGCACAAGTAGAGGTTCAATCGAGCGATGGAAGCAAACACATACTTCGTGCTTTAATTGATCAAGGATCCGAGGCTTCATTCGTATCAGCTAGAGTAGTTGATTTGTTAAAGTTGAAGAAAACTAAAATCAGCGGAGTAGTCTCAGGAGTGGGAGAAGGTACACAAATAACAATAAAACATTTAGTTGATCTGACAATTACATCGCGAATAAATGAAGGAGAAACTAGAAGAGTGAAGGCCTATGTATTGAGTAAAATATCCACAAGGCTGCCCTCGAAACACATCGCGATGAATTGGCCACAACTCCATGCATTAGAATTGGCTGACCCTACCTATTATACACCTGGCAATATAGACATATTGCTTGGTACTGATGTTTTCTGTAAAGTTATAGAAGAAGGATTAGTAAAATTGCCTGATGGTGTAGTAGCTCAGAACACATGTCTTGGATGGATTTTATCTGGAAAAAGAGAAAACCAATTAAAAGATAATCAACACAATTTAATTACATTACATATTACAAGAGTAATTGAAGAAGACAATGATATGTTAAGAAAGTTTTGGGAAATAGAGACAGAGTTATACAAAACAAAGAAGATTTTAACAAAAGAAGAAGAAAGATGTGAAGAGATATACAAAAATACAACAAAAAGAGATGATAGTGGAAGATACATAGTTTACTTACCATTGAAACAAAATATTGAAGAAACAATTGAGATATGTGGAGATACAAAACAAAATGCTGTAAGAAGATTCAAACAGTTAGAAAGAAAATTTGAAAAAAATCCAATGTTTAAAATAGAATACACAAAGGTCATTAATGAGTACAAAGAAATGGGTCATATGACACTATCAGATAATACAAATGAGAATACAGCTATTTACTTACCACATCACGCAGTAATACGTGAAGATAAATCAACAAGCAGATTAAGAGTTGTCTATGATGCTAGCGCAAAGGGGACACATGGCGTCTCACTAAATGAAACCATGTTGATTGGACCTGAATTACAGCTTGACCTTAGAAGTTTAATCATTCTTTGGCGAAGATACAAAATATGTGTAGTGGGCGATATTGTAAAAATGTATAGAATGGTCATGGTAGCAAAAGAACACACTGACTTACAAAAAATTGTCTGGAGAGACGAACCTGATACTAAATTAGAGAGTTACAACTTAACGAGAGTAACGTTCGGTATTGCAGCAGCTCCATATCTAGCTGTGAGAACATTGAATCAACTAGCCGATGATGAAGGGGGAGACTTTCTAAATACAGCTCCTCTAATTAAAACTTCATTTTACCGAGACGATTTAATGATAGGTGATGACAGTGTGGAGAAAACAAAGAAAATGTGTGAAGAAATAAGAACAACTCTAAGGCGAGGTGGGTTTGAAATGCAAAAATGGTCAAGTAATTCAGAAGATGTTTTAGAATATTTACAAGGAAAAAATGATACATATGATACAATAGACATTAAATTAGACAAGATTATAAGAATTTTGGGATTAACTTGGGATAGAAAAGAGGACATATTTAAAATTACAGTTAACTTACCTGAATTAGAAGGTCCAGTAACGAAGAGATCTATTCTATCTGATGTTGCCAGACTCTTCGATCCTTTTGGATGGCTCTCGCCAGTTGTCATCACAGCAAAGGTATTAATACAGAAACTATGGTTAAACAATGTAGAATGGGATGATGAAATAAAATCAGATTTGACTGAAGAATGGTTAAATTATAGAGAAGAGTTAAAACAATTACAAAATGTTAAAATACCAAGATGGTTAAAAACTACAATAAATAACAAGAATAAAATACAGCTACATGGATTCGCAGATGCGTCCACCTTAGGATATGCAGCAGTTGCTTACCTGAGAATCGTTGAAGAAGATGTTGCACACGTAGCGCTCCTTGCGGCACGAACTAAGGTAGCTCCGTTAAAGCAACTGTCAGTTCCTAGACTAGAACTTTGTGCAGTACTGGCAGAACTACTAAGTAATCTTATGGAACTATTAGAAATTCCTAAAACCGAAGTATATGCATGGACAGACTCATTGATTGTTTTATCCTGGCTTCGACAGCAACCTAATCATTGGAAAACATTTGTTGCAAATAGAGTGGCAGATATAACACGAGTTCTAGAGCATGATCAATGGCGACATGTTCAATCTCCTGACAACCCAGCCGATATCGCAACAAGAGGCATACAAGCACGCGATCTAGCAAATCATAAGTTATGGTGGTCTGGACCGAAGTGGTTAAGTGAAAAGAATATAGAATATGATAAATGTGAAATTCCAGAAACAGTCATAGAAATTAAAAATACATTTCACATAAATCAAGAAGATCAACCTATTTGGGAAAGGTTTTCTACGCTAAAAAGAATGAAAAGAGTATTGGCTTACTGTAGAAGGTTTATAAAGGTTGGAAGAACTAAAAGAGAGGAAAGTTTTTTAACAACAGAAGAAATGGAGGAAATTGTTGAAGAGTGTATAAAATACTACCAATACATAAATTATGAAAAGGAAATTAGAGATATTCAAAAGGAGGGACATGTTAAGAAAAGGAGTTCATTAATCACATTTTCACCATTCATTGATAAAAGAGGATTGTTAAGAGTAGGAGGTCGATTGGAGAATGCTTCAATAGCCGAATCAACTAAACATCCAATTATCATACCAAGTAATCAACACATAACAAAATTAATAATAGATGAAGCTCACACAAAAACATTTCATGGTGGCATACAGTTGATGATGGCTTATGTAAGAAGTAAATATTGGGTAATTGGATTAAAATCAGCTATAAAAAAATGTATTCGAAATTGCAAGACATGTATAATACACAAGGCTAAAACAAAGAATCAATTTATGGGCCAATTGCCAACAGTTAGAGTCAATCAGTACAGAGCATTCATGAACAGTGGAGTGGATTATGCCGGACCAGTCTTAATTAGAACATCAAAGGGTCGCGGTCACCATGCTACCAAGGGCTATATTTGCCTATTTGTGTGTATGGCTACAAGAGCTATTCATCTAGAGGCAGTTACAGATCTTACATCGCAAGCCTTTATAGCAGCGTTTAGGAGATTTGTGGCTAGAAGAGGACGATGTGTAAACCTGTGGAGTGATAATGGGACGAATTTTATAGGCTCTGCAAAAGAATTAAAACACCTATTTGAGAAGGGTAAAAATAATATCGCTAGAGAAGTAGCAGAACTTCTAGCAAATGATGGGACAAAGTGGCACTTTATACCACCCAGAATGCCAACATGTGGAGGACTATGGGAAGCAGGAATTCAGTCTGCTAAAAGACATTTAATCAGAACAAATAGAGACACTAAACTTACATATGAAGAATTAGCCACATTGTTAGCTCAGATAGAGGCATGCCTTAATTCCCGTCCACTCTGTCAGCTGGATAATTCTTCGGATACACCACTAACACCCGGACACTTTTTAGTGGGTGAGCCCCTAATAGGTGTTCCAGATATACATCATGAAGATAAGAATATTGGGCTGTTAAGTAGATGGCAATTAATTCAAAAAATGACACAAGATTTCTGGCGTCGTTGGCAAACAGAATATCTTAATACTCTACAACAGAGATATAAGTGGCAAACTACAGTACCATCACCTTCTGTAGGAGATGTGGTTATCATCAAAGATGAAGAGACACCACCAACAAAGTGGTTACTTGGTAGGATAAGCAAACTTCACCCTGGAGCCGACAACCTTGTAAGAGTAGTGACGGTACAGTGCAAGGGTAACAATGAGTTGAAGAGACCGTTGTCTAAATTAATTCCACTCCCGACAAACCCACAAGATGAATAAGCCAAAATCTAGAGTATTTAATAAGTTTTATACATTTACATAATGTGTGAAGTTTATATATTTCATTATTGTTAAACATACTATATTTGCTTGCTATTTGCCATGTATAGTAACTTTAGATATTCATATTGTTTACAGTCCATTAATCGAAGATTTGTTGAATTGTATAGCTTCAATTTAAAAACAGTCTGTTTTGGCGGGCGGTATGTTCGATAGGTTCGCATCGCATCGTCTGTCATTTATGTCAACTCACTGCAATTATAACATTCAAAGTGAACGGACGTTTTATTGTATTCAAGTCCTTACTGTTTAGCAAAAATAAACCTTAACACCGTGAACAAGTAGCTTTTTCATTTTGCATTCAATAAGTACAAAGTGCTAGTTGCTAAGTTTATACACGTTCATAGCTCAGATTGTATTTAAGAAAGAAACACAGTTATTTTTATTGATTAGATTTAGATTGATTAGACGCAGTAAAAAAATTGTGCAATATTGGTTTAAAAAACGAATTTAAGAAAAATGTCCCTTGCTAGGTTTTGGTTTTGGACAGCCGAATTGTGTTTCGAGAATCCAAACCAAACTTAATTTCTTTCGCAACAGAAATGATAACATTATTATATAGTGTATTTCCGAATCCATTTAACTTTCCGATTAGCTTTAAATCTATAGAGAAAAGGGTAATATGTTCATTGGGAGAGTGTACATGGCAATAGTGTTACCATTGTCTTGAAAGCACTCTACCATAATAGCCGAATTGAAAGATACGAATGAATAAAGTTGACGAAATTACATTGCTTTTACTTTTCTATGTATGTCTTTATAGATCTATGTATATACCTATATAGGTATCTATGTAAGGGTATCTTTGAAGTAAATTTTTCGAGTTTTACAAAATTAAACGTGAATTAATTTTACGCACTCCTAAATAAATTCGGGGTCAGCTTATTTATTTAAACTTTATTGTACACCTTAAACATGTTTTATATAATTAATACATAAAACTGAGATAGTACAATGGAATAGGTTATATTAAAACTACCTGTCGCCTGAAACTCCGTCTGCGTGAAATTTTGAAAATTTTACCCGGTTTTGCAACATTTTTTACTGACGCTTCCCTCCTATTGGTCACAGCGTGATGTTATATAGCCTATAGCCTTCCTCGATAAATGTACTATAGAACACTGACAGAATTTTTCAATTCGAACCAGTAGTTCCTGAGATTAGCACGTTCAAAAAAACATATGTTAAATAAGTCTACCTTTAATAAACTTCTGTAAAATGTAAATGATTATGCAATTTGAGGTAGAAATTGGAGCATTTAATTTTTATTGTGTTAAGTCTTGTGGGTGCAAAACCATCAGTATGACGCAGCACTTAACTTGGCGTTTTGTACATGTTCCAGAATTCAAAATATTTTAAACTCCACAAAGTGCATAAATTCAACGAGTAAAATAATGAATTTCATATTTGCAGCAGAGAATAGAGTTTGGTCTATTCTTGCTTTAGTACCAAAACGCTTTGTTCAAAAGTTGCATTGACGGGCTTCGTGGTGGAGTGGTTTATGTAATGGACTGCCGATCACGAGGTCGCGGGTGCGATTCCCGGTTGGGACAATCATTTGTGTGATATCCAAAAATGTCATACAAATGTTTGTACTGCGTCTGGGTGTTTTCTATGTATTATAAGTATGTATTTACAAAAGAAAAGGAGTGTATGTAGTCTATCCGTATCTGGTTCCCATAATACAAGCATAGAAATATAGCTTACTTTGGGACCAGAGGACGTTGTGTGAAATGTCCTGAATATTTATTTATTTATTATTATTGTTTTAAACTATACTGAGACAAAATACGACAATTAGATAATATAATGAACTAGCCTTGGCCCGCGAACCCGTACACGTGAAATTTAGAATTTTTTTCGCTAATGCCGCTCCTATTGGTCACAGCGTGATGTTATATAGCCTACAGCCTTCCTCGATAAATGTACTATCCAACACAGAAAGAATTTTTCAAATCGGACTAGCGGATCCTGAGATTACCGCGTTTAAACAACCAAACAAGCAAACAAACAAACTCTTCAGCTTTATAATATTAGTATCTATAGATTAATGGTCTTATTCATAATGACTTATCGGAGGTTTAAACGAAGATTTTATCGGGGAGATAATAAACGTTTTAGCGTAAAAAGACTATTATGAATAACAAGTTTTGACAATTTTCGCGAACCGATTTTAGCGAACTTTTAAACCTCCGATAAGTCATTATGAATAAGACCAAAAAGTTTTGTACCGGTTTACTTTTAAAACTAGATTTTACAACAGGGACATATTTTAAGAATTCCTTTTGAAATTCCTGTATGAAAATATTTTTAGTATATAAAGTACGTTTATTTTCTGTATTTCTATTGTTTTATGTTGGTGCAAATATTTAATTACATAATATTTTCAAACCCTTTTTTACCGACTTCCAAAAAGGAGGAGGTTCTCAATTCAACTTTATGTCTTTTATGTTTAACTGGGCTTAGCGAATTTAATGCTTTTTATTTGATAGCTAGTAGTTTTCGTGTGGTCACATTGACACCATGTCAGGATCTGATGGTTTTCTCCTAAGAAATCAAAGATAATCCTCAAATTTCAAAGGTGATGAACATGATGAAGGTTCAACTTTTTTTTAAATACCCTATACCTTTTCATGTTTCAGTATTATATTCTGCCTATTACAGTGGAGGTGAGTGGAAACACTGCAAAGAGGATGCCTCTAAAAACTAATTTTCGTCTCATCAGCGCTGTCCTTCAAAAGGGTCTGATCAGATGTTAATGGTATCAAGGAAGTGTTTAGATTTTACAAGATGGAGACAGTCTGTGCCTATCCCCACTGAAAAAGTCATAATCATTACTTATTATAAAACAAAGCTTATTATCTTTAAAACTACGCATCGGCTTTTGATTCTTTTTTAAGATAGAGTGGTTCAATAGGATTTTTTTTTGTTGTTTTTACTGTATAAATTCCACACGAACGAAGTTGCGGGCAACAGCTGGAAGATAATAAAACTAGTAGTCCAACATTCAATTATAATAATACCACTGTGAATATTAATTAGTGAGACTCGATGTTATAAAATATCGACAGTCAAAAGCTCTTTAAGGACGGGCAGACAACCTCGGTAATTCAACTAATTATTTCCTGAACATGTTCATGTAAAAGTTCGTAAAACTCGTAAAAGAGACGAAAATGGAATTGAAAGTGCGATAACAACTATAGTTACCATGTGGGAACATATCGACGGATATTTCGGTCGGAAATTTGCACATAAGTATGTGCAAATTTAATTATTATTTTTATTTAAATTTAATTTAATTGAAATATTCCTTATTATTTTGTATAATAAGGACCGATGACGATACCATAATTTTATTTATTTATTTAGACTTTATGCACAAACAGAGAACAAAGGCGGGCTTAGGCATTATCTACCAGCCAACCGGTAAAAGTGCAGAGATAAGTGTGGGCGCAAATGATGGTAAAATCAAAAAAAAAAGGAGCAATATCTCAAAATAAAAATTACAACATACCTATAACTAATATTATACATATAACAGAATACATAAATATTAAAATACATAATATACAAATACATAATTTAATAAAATGTTTGGAAAATAAGCGTGTTTTTTTAGATTTTGAACTGAAGAAATTATTACGATGCAATTTAGCACACACAAGGCTTACACAAGTGTAAAATCTGCCTGAAATAGTAAAAAAGTTAAACTCTTAAGTCTTATGTATGTATTACTCTTATTTCGATGTCCGTCAGTATGACTGTAAATCTTTATTTTTTCTCAATTAATTAGATAATTCAGAGGACTCATTGGATGAAATGGGTTTGACACATAGATTTTCTTAATCCATCACTTAAATTACAAATTAATCATTTAATTAGTAAAATTTTCACCAAATAATGAAACAACGAAATAATATCAAAAATCATAATTTATTCACAACTTTAAAAGACGTGCCCCATCACTCGGTTGACTCACGAAGAATGTGGGGGTGCCTTTATATTGAGCTAATACAAGTTTCTTCAAGTTTTCCACTTCATTCTTCTTTACCTGTATCACAATAAAATATATTGTAATAATATTTTAAAACGATAACGTTCGATTTCATTTCAGTTCCAGCTAAAAAAAACATATTAAATAACTACAACTGCTTTAGCACGAGGTCCACCACAAGTAAAGCATTTCCATAATTAGTGCGTTTTGTGATCCAGAAAAAACTTAAGAATACTATTGTATGCGTTTGAAACGTTCTGTGATCCAGAAAAAGCTTAAGAATACTATTCTATGCTTTCGAAATAGCAAATAAAATTCGCACTAAATGGACTACTTCACTAGTCAGTCACTAGTGTATGAAATATATGATGCCGAACACTTAGGCATCTCAGCCTTACTCAAATGACGTCTGTCATGCACTCATGACAGACGTCATTTGGTCATACTGATCATACTCATCACACTAATCACTATTAGTGGGATGAGTATGATCAGTATGACCACTATGATCTGTATGATCAGTAAGATCAGTATGATCGCTATGATCAGTATGATGAGTACCATCAGTGTAATCAGTGCGATTAGTGTGATTAGTGATTAAAAATAGCTATTAGAGCTAGATTATAAAAAATAAAAAAATATCATTACAATACGAGCAAACATACCAATGTAACAACACAACCACCAAATCCACCTCCAGTCATCCTCGCTCCGTACACTCCTGAAGCCTGCCTCATGATATCCACTAGCTGGTCTAACTCTGGACACGATACTTGCATCAGCTGACTTAGTGATTCGTGTGATTTGTAGAATAACTCACCTACCTGGATAATAAAATAAGAATTGATAATTAAAACCGGCCAATTCCGAGTTAGACCCGCACATAAAGGGTTTCGTATCGTTATAATCTTAATCATCATATTCCCGATCTCAAATAACGGGACTAGGGCAGGGGAATGATAATGACGAGTATAAACTATCACTCTCTCAATCTATCACTGTTCCAAAGATACAGCCTGGTGGCACATGAACGAACGGATACTGAAGTTTCAATAATAGGGCACATTTTACCTTTCGGTACAGAACCTTAAAAACCATTTTTGCCTTGACATGAAAGTCAGGAAACCATTGTCCGTGTAGTGATAGATGAAGATTAAGACCATAAGTGAAGGATTAGGTCTTTAATGGTCGTGATGAGCAATTGGTAAAAATAAATTCTCCTCAGTAATTTACCAGCCGTTGGCCGCGCCTTCGTACATATGGAATGTAGAAAATTTTCCCCGTTTTTACAACATTTTTCATTAATGCTTCGCTCATATTAATCACAGCGTGATGTTATGTAGCCTATGGCCTTCCTCGATAAATGTACTATCCAAAACTGAAAGAATATTTCAAATCAATATAGTGGTTCCTGAGATTAGCGCGTTCAAACAAACAAACTTATCAGCTTTATAATATTAGTAAGATTTACTTAAATTATAGTGGAAAAAATGATAACAAAAATATAAATAATGATGAAGAAAAAATAAAAGTAATGATGAATATGAATATTACTATAATTTAGTTTATTTAGTAAAAGCATAGCAAGTCAATTGCAATGTTTAATAAATTAATGAAGATTTACTTACTCGTAAAAATTCTTTCTTTTTCATAAGATCAGCCGCATCCACAGTCCTCTGAATCTCTTCTATCACGTGTTTTGCTCTCATTAGTACTACTTCGTCACATTTTTGAGCTTTTAATTCTGTGAAGTAGACAATTCTATTACCATTTTATACTAAGAAAACAATATGCAAACTTCTAGCGACTTTTTACATGAGTTTTAGAATCAATTCAGAGTTATATAAGCAGAGCAAAATCCATAAAAAGGGATGGAATACTTCAAACTAAATGAGTAACACGTCTGTAAGGTAGATCAAATACATTATCTTTACAAATAAGGCTAGTTCTTAAAATTAGGACGTTTATGCTTATACCCAAACTGCTAATTTGTGATACGATTTTTTGCTTAATTACAATTGCAGGATAGTTACAGGAAGCATAGAATTAGGAATGAGTATATCAGAATCTCAGAACAGCCGACAGGCGAATAGCGACCATGCACCGGACAACGTGGCGTGGTGTGGACCTCAACAAGGTGGACTGATCTGGTGGAATTATCAATGAATGTGTGAATGAATGAATGAACTTTATTTCACTTAAATAGAAACTTTTAAGGGCCTACGTCAATATTATCGTCGACATGTACCTATTAACACAGATAGTAGGTATAGAAAATGAAGAATTTTGATATGTATTGTATAGAAAATGAAGAATTGGGATATTTTTTTTGTTTACTCAAAATCTACTAAATATATTTTAATTCCGGCTTACGTGTTTCTATATATAATAGTTACTTATGTTTTTAAAGTTATTTTATTAGTTAATACGCGATAATAGAACGCCAAATGAAAAAAATAAAAAATTAGAGAGGTTGTTTCGCTAAGATTTTCCATCAAGAAAACTTTTTTCAATCGCGTTTCTGAGTTTATGCGATCCTAGATTATATATTGAAAAACATATACTTAAAAATAGAGCTCTAGCCATTCAATCTAAAGAAAAAATGAAAACTTCGTACGTAGAAAAATGCACGAAGCTATTTTGGTATCCTCTTAACAGAATAGAATAGACACACTCATTACATAATTGTCATTCTACAATTCCAATTACAATTCCATAATACAAGCATAGAAATATAGCTTACTTTGGCACCAGAGGACGTTGTGTGAAATGTCCTGAATATTTATTTATTTATTTATTTATTCTTTTGTATTTATTTGTCACAACTTGAGAATTAATTCTATGTAGGTATATTATATGATTGATACACTACATAAACAAACCTCTGTTGCTATACACAGGCTTCTTGTCTTTATTAAAAGCAAATAAAATAGACATAATTTGTATATGATATCTATACAAACATTATAAAGCTGAAGAGTTTGTTTGTTTGAACGCGCTAATCTCAGAAACTACTGGTTCTAATTGAAAAATTCTTTTTGTTTTAGATAATACATCTATCAATAAAGGCTATAGGCTATATAATCACGCTGCGACCAATAGGAGCGATGCAGTAGTGAAAAATGTTATAAAAACGGGGAAAGCTTTCTAAACTCCACGCGTACGAAATCGGATACAACAGCTAGTTTATTATAATACCAATATAGTTTTGCAAATACAATGTTTTGTTTATTTAGACATTATAGGGCAGACGTTAGACGTCTTTCAATAAGGTTACCGACAAATTATGACAACCAATGTCACCTTATCTATCAAGCAATATATACAGAACTATACCTATAAACATTTAACTAAATTACGAAGTGACCTAACTTAAGTACACGAAAGGCAAGTCAAACAGAAATGAGTCAATTAAAGGCGACCACTAACATTGTTGTTTATTCAACTTTCCGTCTTTATTTTATACAAGCTGCTGGCCACAACTTTGAACGCTAAGAATAAAAAAACCGACACAAATTACACAAAATAACATCCTCTCGAACGCAACGAATTTTGAAGCGGTTTTTTTAATAGATGGAGTGCCATCTACTCGTATTAAAAAAACCGCTTCAAAATTCGTTGCGTTCGAGAGGATGTTATTTTGTGTAATTTGTGTCGGTTTTTTTATTCTTAGCGTTCAAAGTTGTGGCCAGCAGCTTTATATGAGCTTATACCTCCAAACTACGCAACGAATTTTGAAGCGGTTTTTTTAATAGATGGAGTGCCATCTATTAAAAAAACCGCTTCAAAATTCGTTGCGTGGTTTGGAGGTATAAGCTCATATAATTAGGAGATATTATGTTATTATTATGATATATATTGCTTCTAAAGAGGCGGAGGCGCGTGCCCAACATTGGGACGTTAATATGCTAGAGAGAAGCTCACATTGGGACATACATACATACAAAAATAACGACTTTGTTTTATAATAATATCTATTATATCCGCAGTCTGGTATCCATAACACAAGTAATACGCTTAGATCATGACCAGACGACGTAGTGTTAAAGGTTAATATTAAAAACTTTCCACTTACTTAAATAAAACTACTTTTTACGGATTTAGACGCGTATATTTGTTTTAATTTTAGCCCGACGTCTCCCGATCTTAAACCAAAAATTATTTTTAAAATTTCTTGTTATTATGTAAATAATATTGTATATAAGTATTTTAACTTAGTTTTGCTTGCTATATTGTATACTACCTCTATAATAATTAAAACTTTAGTCTATGATAACATTATATATGTTTTACCTTATATAATTTAAAAATTTTCTTTATATTGTTACAATTTGTTAATGTATTTTTAGAAACTAAAATAATGTTATTGATTGTATGTAGTCTGAGCACAATGTAATATGATATAGTTTATGGTAAAAGTCTATCTTTATGATCAATGTAAAATTAAAATCGAATGTGGGTAAACCCTGTAATAACTGATCGTAGAAGACACATTACAGCTAAGTCTCACCCGTGACCATGGTGACTACAAAGTCTCCGAAACGTCGGGCTAAAATTAAAACAAATATACGCGACTAAATCCGTAAAAAGTAGTTTTATTTATGCAAATGAGTCGCGCAAGTGTTAGAAAATATTATTTCCACTTACTTTCCAAATCCCCAATCTTAGCTCCTCTAAGTGAGGGTAGACCCAATCTATCAGCTGCTTCTTGACACTGCGCTCTTCTTTGAGGATACTCACTCCCAGTGAGCTGGTGTTTCACATTAGTATTGGTCACCAGAATAGCTAGATCATCCAATTCCATTGGGATTTGCTGGGCTTCTAAGGACCTAGTTAATAATTTAATAAATTAATTAAATATTCACGGACATTTCAAACAACTTCCCAGTGCCGAGCTAAGCTTATATGCTTGTGTTATGGGCACCGCAATCTCGTGAATGGCAGTCCGTTACATAAACCACTCGACCACGAGGCCCGTTAAAAAGCTACCTGTACATTTCTGAGTTACAAAATCGCAAGTTCCGTATTTTTCCGTCTCAATGCTTCAAATTTAATATAATATAGAGGTTTCCACTTCAATAACCAGTCTATTTACGATGAAACATTTAAGAACTTTATAAATATTTACGATGGAAAACGTTACGTAAACAGTTTACTTGTAATCTATAATGAAGTTTACACTGGCCAGGCTTTTGTGACACTCTTAGAGCATTAACACAACACGAGTTGATATTACAAGGCGACAACCGCTCAAAAAGGTATAAGTAAGTATGCGTGAGGCTATTTTTATATATTTATGGACATTACACAATCACTGTGTCTTTTGGTACTAAGATAAGCTTATTTATTTATGTTATGGCTACCAGAATACTACACATTATTTTAGTCATTTTCTTTTGTAGATATATAGAGAAAACACCCAATAGCAGTAGAAATATTTATGATAAATACAAATATCTTCTACTTGTAACGTGCGGGAAACCGTTCAACGTTCCGTTCACATCAAACACTAGGCCACGAAGCCAGTCATTTTGGGCGTGGCGTGAGTGTTCGTGTGTGATATTTTCTTGCACGATATTTTCTTTGTGAATAATACTGTACAAAACAAAGAAAATATCGTACGTAACTGCTCTTGTCGGCTTATTGCTCTAAGGTGAGACTTCACTTAATGGAAGCTATATCAAAACTTAATTGGTTTATCGTTAGCCTGCCCATCCCTTGTGGCAACCACAATAAAATTATACTCTAAATTTATGATATAAAATTAGAATCTTAATTTTCTTTACTATCTTAGCTTCATGTCATAAACTTTTTAAGTACTATTTTATACAGAACCCAATTTAGTAACACTATAAAACTCCGGAATGCGGAGATTCGTAGAAGGACCGGTATGTACGACATAGCCCGAAAAGTTAGCACGCTGAAGTGGCGGTGGACAGGCCACATCGCTCAGCGACCTGACGACCGTTGGGGACGGAAGGTCCTCGAGTGGCGACCACGTGCCGGACGACGCAGTGTGGGGCGGCCGCGAACATGGTGGACTGACGATATCGTCAAATACGCCGGGGCCACTGGATGCAGTTAGCGCAGGACCGCGCGTTGTGACGTTCTATGGGGAAGTCCTATGTCCAGCAATGGATGGATGGATGAGTAACGCAATTGGCACTATTCCTTTTTCTCTCTCTCTCTTCGTCTACTATGCCGCGCTGACCAGGCGTGTTGGCACAATTGGTACAGGTTTTATATTCGAGATTTCGATCTCTCACAAAGAATATTTTCTGTGTACAACATACCTCAACTGACTTTTACAACAACCTGGGAAGGAAAAGGAGTGGCGACACTTGTACTCGTAATCCATCACCACACAACTTGGCACATTAGTTCTTTATAAATTACCTGCAGTCAATGAGTAGTGCGTGATCCTTCCTGCCCATTGTTACGATGTACTGGTCCATAATACCACAAGGCATTCCCGGGAACTCGTGCTCTGCTTTCTGACATAACTTCGCTTTTTCAACTAGGCTGGAAAATAAAAAAATATATAATTTTCTTTTTCTTTGAGCATGGACATTTCAGTATCTATACTATTAGAAAGCTGAAGAGTTTCTTCGTTTGTTTATTTGGCTACGCTAATCTCAAGAACAATTGGTTACATGGGACATGGTACACATGGACATGACTATTTGGTAAACTCTATCATAGCGTATAGGCGCACAGTTTAGAATTTTCTGGTTTTTGTAAATAGTTTTAATGTTTGCTTATCCCGATGTGGGTTTTACAGAACCTATAGGAATATGGTGATGTGGTGTTATACTTAATTCATCACCACTCCAATAGTAGCTTTAAAAATTATATTTCTGAGATTAGCGCGTTAAAACAAACTTTCAGCTTAGTAGGTAGCAAATAGGTACGTATAGACGTACTCAGGACAATATTTTTCAAACTTTTTCGTTAGGTTTGCCTGTGCTACTTCAATTTCTCTACAAGACATAAACAGTCGCGTCTAATGATGATCTTCCTAACTTACTTACAGATATACCTTCCGTAGAATTCTTACATAATAGACTTATCTAGTCTTTGATAAATATTACAAATAAAAGATCTTGCTCATTGAAATATTATTAATGTATTTCTATTTCGTATTATTAAATAGCAACTCTAGGAAAAGTCTTAAGATTATTTGTAGATTGAAATCATCAGACTAGACGGTTGAGTGATCATTTGAATTAAAACTTTGATAGTTAATTCATTAACATTAACAAATAAATCATATTTTCTTTCTTTCTTTCTAACAAGTGCCTATGCCTATATTATGTAATAAATACTTGCACAGAAAAGTTATTAAAAATACATTTTTTTCCTTTTTTTGATGATGAACGTTTCACACAGCGTCCTCTCGTCATAACACAAGCATATTATAAGCTTAGTTTGAGACTAAAAAAAGTAGTAAAATACATATACATAACATTTTTCATTAACATAAAAATTTCCAAGTTTTATTTTAATATCAAATTACTAATCATAATGGCCGTCCGACATCTGATGAGTCTTAAAATAGATATTTTATTTTCAACCTTTTAATTTACCGTAACAAAAGCTCTAATAAAATTTTTAAACAATACGTATCTACTTCAAATGTAGCTTTGTTAATTAATAATGGAATCGAAATTTAATTAATTTCGTTACGTTCTTTGAAAAAATGTTAAAAGCAATGAATGAAGGCACTTAAATTATCTAATTAAATAATAAGTGCTTAGAATCAAGACTAAAAACACACGAAAATACAAATCTCAATCTCAATCTATAAATGTCATACAAATGTTTGTACTGCGTCTGGGTGTTTACTATGTATTATAAGTATGTATTTACAAAAGAAAAGTTATATAATGTAGTATATCCGTATTCTGGTAACCCATAACACAAGCATATAAGCTTAGCTTGGGATCAGAGGACGTTGTGTGGAATGTTCATGAATATTTATATTGAATGAATATTTAGGTTTAGCAAAACACGTCTTTTTTGCTGGCTCTCCTGTCTACTGTCAAACAATGCTGTCCAGTAGTTGACAAAGAAAAGAAATGACCTCTGTTAGACATAGGCTTCCTCAATTAAACGCAACCACACGCCGAAAAAAACTTGTAGGCCGAAAAAAATGATATACAATTAATGGTACCAATTCTACGCGCACGACTAAATTAAACTTAACTAAAAAATGAATTTTTATAGTGTCGATAACACAATTTGGCAATGTTAACTGAACTTTCTTATTACAAAAACTGTTTATTATAGACTAAAGATTTTAATTAATAAAAATGTGCACAACAAAATAGCCAAATAATCAAAATACGGCAATAGTTGTTTTCATGTTTTAGTTAAGTTTAGTTGTAGGTACATGTAGAATTGGCACCAATGTTATAGTTCTTTATCTGGCCCATTAACTTCCTACTGATGGGCACGGGCTTCCTCCATCTTGGAAAATTTTTTGGTTTACTACGCAGCGCTAATAGGTGTTGGCAAAGGCTTTGATTTCAAGTTTTCCGTCTCTCACAGTTGATATTTACTGCTAATAATATCTCTTAGCTGGCTTTTACGACACTCAGCGGAAGAAATAGGGTTGTGACACTTGTATTCTTAATTCAGAAAATGTGATATTTACCCAACTTTAACTCCAGTCAATGCTTCAAGTAGTGTGAAAGTGGCGACCTCTAGGGCAGCACTGCTAGACAAACCAGCTCCTATAGGCACATCTGACACGATGACACCATCGAAACCTGGTACTGGCCCTGGATTATACCAACATAATTAACATGACAAACGTCGGTCATAAGTTCGATTCCGAAGCAACAACATTATGTTTTGTGTGATGTCCATAGATATTTGCACTACAGCTATATACCTTGACGGGCTTCGTGGTGGAGTGGGTTATGTAATGGACTGCCGCTCGCGAGGTCTCGGGTTCGATTCCCGGTCGGGACAATCATTTGTGTGATATCCATAAATGTCATACAAATGTTTGTACTGCGTCTGGGTGTTTTCTATGTATTATAAGTATGTATTTACAAAAGAAAAGTAGTATATGTAGTATATCCGTATTCTGGTACCCATAACACAAGCAAATAAGCTTAGCTTGGGACCAGAGGACGTTGTGTGAAATGTCCATGAATATTTATTTATATTTATTTATTTACCTACTTTATTAGATACATCGTCTCATACAATAATCATGTACAAAAAAAAAGCCACATAAAGTTAGGGCTTTATGTGGCGCTTTTTTGTTGCTTAGTTTGGGAACAGAGGACTATGTGAAATGTCCATGAATACTTTTGAGAATATTTCCAATTTTGAAACGCTACATGTACATCACGATTTTTTTTACGAAATAGGTTACCAATACTTAAAATAATAAAATATTTATTTCCATTTGATGATCTATAAGTGAACTTATTCTTTCTGAGAAATAGAGTTCTTTGAATACCAGTGTTAAATACAGAGAGCCTTTATTTGTAAAGAATACAATTGTAATATAATTTATTTTTTCCTGTTACATCTTTTTACCTATGTTCATAATGAATTTGAATGTGAACTTCGGCTGAGGGAACGGTTGGTAGAACTTATTACATAATTGCTGGATTATAGTAATCCAATGTACATTTAGAGAAATTTGTGATTTGAAAACATTTAGTTTATCATAATAAGCTACATACTTAGGAAAACTTGTCAACTTTTTGTAAAAATTACTTTTAAAGAGGAACATTTATAATGACATAGCTAAATTGTGTATGAAATAAAAGATATTATCTTAATGCAATGAAATTTATATTATCGCTGATAAAGTAATAAATAAAATGTCATAAACTTAACGTAAATTTATAAAACAAAAATATATTTAGTGCAAATAGCAAATAAATTGTTCGATATCGTGATATAAAAATTGGTCAAGTGCGAGTCGGACTCGCGCACTAAGGGTTCCGTACCATTATCTATGCAACATAAGGCACGTTATTAATAAATAAACAAACCACACACACAATACTTAATTAATCACGTTTGTTGTAAGAAAGCAAGAAACGGTAAAAAAATCATGTTTGTTGTATGGGAGCCCCCCTTAAATACTTATTTTATTTTATTTTTAGTATTTGTTGTTATAGCGGCAATAGAAATACATCACCTGTGAAAATTTCAAGTTCTTGAGATACAGCCTGGTGACAGACGGACGGACGGACGGACGGACAGCGAAGTCTCAGTAATAAGGTCCCGTTTTTACCCTTTGGGTACGGAACCCTAAAAACCATGTACTCAATCACTCACTCCAACCAATACACGTCCCACTGTTGGGCACAAGCCTCCTTCACTTTAGGAGGAATTATGGTCTATTGATCAGACGTTTTGGTGCAGGGCTTATTTTAAAATTTTCCGTCTTTACACTTACTTGGAAAGTTCGCCACAACACCTTTAACATAATTCGCCCAAGCAGGTTGACCTGGCTTTAAAGGTATTGTAGAAGTGGTTGCTGGGAAATTAGTCTTTAACTCCTCGCCTGATGATAGCAGGGACACCAGGTTACATTCTTGTGTGTTGTTGAGAGAACCCACTATCAATGTGACGAAAGGTAATGCCTGTGGTTAGAAATAAATAAATAAATAATAAATAAATATATGTTGATATAATCTTTAAAAAAAAAGTATGTAATAAGAACATTAATGAATGGGAAAATAAATATTCCAGGGCTATGTCCAGCGTTGGATGGATGGATGGAAATTAATATTCACGGACATTTCACACAGCGTCGTCTGGTCTCAAGCTAAGCTTATAGGTACCAGAATATGGATATACAACATATACTACTTTTCTTTTGTAAATACATTATACTTATAATACATAGTAAACAACCAGACGCAGAACAAACATTTGTATGACATTTATAAATATCACACAAATGATTGTCCGGTAGGGGAATCGAACCCGCGACTTTGTCAATGGCAGTCCGTTACATGAACCACTAGACTACGAAGCCCGACAACTCTTAATTTAACGTGAGATTTAGTCATCATCGTCTTGTCACAAATTTTAAAGAAGGTGTGTCGTCATAGTTTCTTTTCCAAACTGCTGAAAAAGTCTGATATGGATAAGCTAACATAATAAGCTGCTCACATATTTTAAAAATAATGTATGTGATAGAAAACTCGAATACCAATAGGGATGTTGACTCATGTTACAAATTCATGTAAAGTTATGTTTTATAGATTGAAGACAGTATTTTGATACCTAAAATATCGTTTTGAGAGTTTAATATCTTGTTAAAATTAAATAAAAATGAATTTAAATTGCATTATTTTGTACACATTATCACGTCACGTCACGTCACGTCACGTCACTTTATCACGCGAACACCAATCGGGCGCGGTGACGTAGATAGCCAAGATAACCAAGGATGTCGGAATTGAAATCAACATCGGCGGTGAATATATCGAGGAAAGCTATCGATATGTGGATATATCGGTCAAATTTTCAATTAAATTGTAACCAACTTAGGAAAAAGCTGGGAGTTCTCGAAACGCCGTAACCTTTTGTTTTTTATGCCTGTTCCCCGATTTCTTGAACACACTTATACCAATTTGGAAAATTCATCAATTTTCTGTCATTTTATAAAAAGTTATCAATAAAAATTGGATTTTGGTCACAAATTAAGCTATAGGTACTTTCTTGCTTTTGTAATGGGTAGGTACCATAATACGTTTATATTATGTTAGAAAGAATATGAATACTTTTTTTGAAGACAGTGCAAATATTTTTAAACAATTATTATTGAATACTGATAATAAAAGAAGTTAGATCTATTTTTTATGAAAGAATAATACATCGACCTTTTTTCTAAGTGGACACCCCTACTATCTGGCTTCTGACGTCATCGCTGTCATTTGACAGCTTGGAGCGTTTTAGCGGGAATTTATAAATAATTTTTATTTTCACATTTTAATACTGAAAAAATATAAAAAAAAAAAATTGTTATGGTATTCAAGTAAGAGCTATCTACAAAATCAAAGCATTTCCAAAAAAACAGTCAACATCCCTATTATGAGCACGACTGCTCATAGCCCTTACAAAACCGTTCCTCTGTTACCAAAATTAACTAGAAAATGAAATATTTTCTAACATTTGCGCGACTCATTTGCATAAATAAAACTACTTGACGAGCTTCGTGGTGGAGTGGTTTATGTAATGGACCGCCGATCACGAGGTGGCGGGTTCGATTCCCGCTTGGGACAGTCATTTGTGTGATATCCATAAATGTCATACAAATGTTTGTACAGCGTCTGGGCGCTTTCTATGTATTATAAGTATGTATTTACAAAAGAAAAGTAGTATATGTAGTCTATCTGTATCTGGTACCCATAATACAAGCATAGAAATATAGCTTACTTTGGGACCAGAGGACGTTGTGTGAAATGTCCTGAATACTTTTCACGTCACGTCTCACCCGTGACCATGGTGACTGCAAAGTCTCCGAAACGTCGGGCTAAAATTAAAACAAATATACGCGTCTGAATCCGTAAAAAGTAGTTTTATTTATAGAAAATGAAAATTAATAGTGTCAATAACACAATTTAGCAATATTAATTAAACTTTCTTAGATATTATAAAAAATGTGTATTATAGACTAACGATATTATTTAATATTAATGTGCAGAACGAAATAGCCAATTAATCAAAATATACTAAAGTTGTTTGCATTTTTAGTTAAGTTTAGTTGTGCACGTAGAATTGGTAACAATATCTGTTATTTAACAGTTACGAGTATATGGATGTCGCCGTAGCCCGTCTTTAGTCTTGCATTTGTCATGACGTTTTAGATAAGACTAGCTGGCTCGGCAAACGTTGTTTTGCCATACCAAAAATAAGTTAAAAAAAAATTTAAAAAATAAGAACTATAAACCTCACGGAGCCCGAGACCTTTCCAACGAATGCAAAACCGTGGAAATCGATTCGTGCGTTCTGGAGTTATAGCGTCAGGAAGGAAAACCCGACTTATTTTTATATAGTAGATAATCACTTCTAATTTTTATTATGTCGTATATTTTAACGGTCTTATTCATAATGACTCATCGGAGGTTTAAACGGTGATTTTATCGGAGAGATAATAAACGTTTTAGCGTAAAGAGGCTATTATGAATAACATATTTTGACAATTTTCGCGAACCGATTTTGGCAAACTTTTAAACCTTCGATAAGACATTATGAATAAGACCGTTAATCTATAAATAACAAATCTATTAAAAAAATCTCGGGAATTAAAAATAAACTGTCTAGAAGCAAACACTAAAAACTTATAACTTAATAATTATTATTCGTTGGCATTTATTTTACGCGGGATACTAATTTATTTATCAATCAAACAATATTTCAATAACAAGTGTTATTTAGTAAAATCTGTAGGCTTACAACAACTGAGCTCGCTTCGATTTCCTTTGTAATTGGTGATTAATCAATGTTTCAACTGTAATTATTTGTAAATTATATCAAAAACAGATTATTTTGACGGATTTGTAAACACACTGGTCAGTGGCACAATTTAACTGTAATTATATTTTGATTGCTTACAGCATTTGATAGAAGATTAACCTAAAGTTTAACTTATGCGTTAATCTTTTAATAAGTGGCAAAAACAAACTTAAGCAAGAAAAACATTAGGTATATATCCGTTGTCAATGGTGCCAAATCTACGTGCACAACTTGTGTCAATCAAGTCAATATCACAATTTAATAATGTTAACAGAACTTTCTTATTAGAAAATCTGTGAATTATAGACTAAAAATTTATGGTTTTCTTCATAATGACTTATCGGAGGTTTTTTTAAAAGTTCGCTAAAATCGGTTCGCGAAAATTATCAAAACTTGTTCTTTCATAATAAATAAATTAATAAATAAATAAATATTCATGGACATTTCACACAACGTCCTCTGGTCCCAAGCTAAGCTTATTACACTTGTGTTATGGGTACCAGAATACGGATATAATACATAAACTACTTTTCTTTTGTAAATACATACTTATAATACATAGTAAACACCCAGACGCAGTACAAACATTTGTATGACAATTAAAAACATCACACAAATGATTGTCCTGACCGGGAATCGAACCCGAGACCCCATGATCGGCAGTCCGTTATATGAACCACTACACCACGAGCAGTGGCGTGCACATAATTTTGAAGCAGGGTAGGCTCTTATACTGTAGGTAGTACTCTTATAGATTTTTAGCATAGCCACGCGACGGATCTCTAAGTCGGAAACCATGCCAACAGAACAAATTTAAATCTGAATATCCCGAATCAGTCCACACTGTACTAGAATTACTAAACAATAACTACGTACGTACATACATACGTACATGTACGTATGTACATACGTTTCATAACTTTTAACATGAAATTTTCGAGTTACATTGGTGCCTATTCTATGTGCAGACCTAAACTTAACTTAACTAAAAAATGAAAATTGATAGCGTCTATAACACAATTCGGCAATGTTAACAGAACTTTTTTTATATAAAAACTGTTTATTATAGACTAACGATTTTAATTAATATAAATGTGTGCAAAAAAATAGCGAAACATTTAAGATACAGCAATAGCTGTTTTCATTTTTTAGTTAATACCTATTATACCGTTGTCCGTCCAGCTACGCGTGGCGCTGATTCGATCGGTACCGCGCTCGCATGTTGTAACAAAAAACCTTTATAGCTTCTTATCTATAATACCTAGAGTGAAGACAAATACTACGAAAAATTACTAGAAGACTACAGATGAAATCTATCTATTTTTTAAGATCTGAAAATTTATTTTAAAGTATTAAAAATGAGAACAGAAGAGGACAGAGGAGAAAACATAACAATTCAAAATATAACTCGATTTTACTCTTAAAACTGTGATATGTATGCTATATGTATACTTAATTATAAAGCACAAATCATCTAGTTTATCTTGATGTATAATAATATTAATAATCTATGAACTCATAAATAAAACTAAACTACTTACGACAATCCGCTGGAACTTCAAAACCACTTGTTTACTAAACACAAAGCGTAAAGTGGACTGAAGATAAAAACTGCCATCTAGTGATTATGGATTGTGAAGTAATTCATCAGCTATCTATTACACAACTTATAGCCGCAAAAAATAACGCAATTTGTCCATATATGTCGGTATATCTAATCGTAACTGACTGTTGATACTCGTTTCGATACGAGATTTACCAAAAGTATTTAATTTTAAGCTTTCTTTCTATTTTTTTATATTTTATTCTTTGTCGCGGAATGGAAATTATTTAAATCTGAATATCCCGAATCAGTCCACACTGTACTAGAATTACTAAACAATATGCAAGGGAAACAAAATAATTTATTCGTGTGTACACAACCACATAGCCAGTTATACGTTTCATAACTTTTAACATGAAATTATCTAGTTACGTTACCCTTTTGTTGATTAAGTTGTAACTCGGGTATACATCTACCTATAGACACAATTTGAATTTTTTCACCGAACGACAATTGTGAGAACTTGTTATTTTTAATTTTTAACAAACACACACTATCAACACACATTTCACAATCAAATAACATTTTATAATCAACAAACGGAAATCCATACAATTATTAAATTAAAGAAACTCAATATTAAACAGTTCAATGAACCACATGAAAAAATAAAATGGCCTCCGTCGAACCAAAATATTTCTGCTATATAAATATTATTTATTCGGATTATAATAGGTAACGAACGAACGCCGAATACTCGCGAAAACTTCGATCGCTAACTCATGCCGCATGACATGCAGTACAAGGCGTCTTCAATATGCAAGCCTGTGTGCGTTTGCGAACTGTGCACGGACACCAAAATTTCTACACACATATGAACTCATGGCAGGCGGGCGGCGTGGAGCTTGCTCGCTACGCTAATATTATTCCTTCGCCAAACGCCTGGCAAAAAACAATTTGCAAGCACATATTGGTGCTATTTATGAATTATTAGGTAGGCGTTTTTAAGTTATAATATTTTGTATAATTAATAGTAAATAAATGAATAAAGTCATCTAAAACATACGAACGTTTTATTAAAATATCTGTGAATGGCAAGTAAAGCAGAGCTTATAAGCTTGTATAGAGTGCACGCCACTGACCACGAGGCCCGTCTATAATAGTCTTTTCACGCTAAAACGTTTATTATCTTTCCGATAAAATCTCCGTTTAAACCTCCGATAATTCATTATGAATAAGACCATTTACCTATAAATAAAAATTTGCACAACGAAATAACCAATTCATCAGAATACGTCGTAGTTTTTTATAATTTTTTAGTTAAGTTAAATTTAGTTGTGCATGTGAAATTGGTACCTATATTTCTTAAAGACAAATATGGGCAACTGCTGATATAGTTGACAAACAAAGTAGCACTATTATTTGTATAACGTTAGTCGCATTAATAAATTAAAGAGAACAGTTTGATGGTTGATTTTTCAAATACAAAAACGGTAAACTAAAAAACTTTGCTCGTGTAGTGACGCATTAAAAATACAAATGTCACCGCCCCTTTTCCTTTCCAGTGTGCTTAAAAAGCCATGAAAGAAATATTGTACAGATATAGCATTCTCTGTAAAAGAGGAAAAAATTGAAAACAAACCCTATGCCAACACGCCTGGCCAGTGAGGCATGGTGGACCATAATATATTTCAATGTGGAGGAAGCTCGCGCCCAGTCCCACTAGGACGTTAATGAACTAGACAGAGAGAGCGGGAGATCTAAAAAAATTAATGAAAATTTTAATCTTCGTTTAATTTTCAGTGGTATAATCCAACCTTTAGTCTAAGATAATAATAATTGTAAAACGATTTCTTTGATAAACTAAATTCTCTCTTCTAGGTTTTATCTAATTACAAATTTTATTTAATTACATTTATTTAAAATAATCAGTTGAGTGTTAACTAAATCTAATATCTCCAATAACATTATTGGCAAAAGTTTAAAGTTAATTACTGAATAATCATTTACAGTTTATTATTGAATAAACTTAAGTAGAAATGTCAGAAAGTATAAACTGTATAATTACTAATTTGTTTTCAAAGAAATTAACAATCTATTTTAGGAATTTGAAACATTACTCTATTTATTAACATTTACTTTTTATAGAAATAGAATTTAAAATAGAACATTCAATTGGGGACAATTTCTATCAAGCTCCGGGTATAGGCACTAGTAAAGGTCGTATATGCTTATAATAATAACACAGTTAGCGTACACTTTCATTAGCTGGAGCTTGATACGTTATCATTGTATTTACCTATGTAACTAAATCTTTGAAAGCGATTTTCACCCACATTGGTAGTGGACTTGATCTGAAATTTTTGCACACATACTAAGAAACAATGACAATACAATAATTGAAAAAAAGAATTAAGATTTTGAAGCGAGTGTTTTAGTATTATAACAATACAATAATTTAAAATAAGAATTAAGATTTTGAAGCGTGTGTTTTAGTATTATAACAATACAATAATTTAAAATAAGAATTAAGATTTTGAAGCGTGTGTTTTAGTATTTTAACTAATCAAATTATTAATTATTAACTTCCATCCACTAATAAGTAAAAAAGTAGTTATATTATTATGATCAAGTTAAACACACAACTTACAACAGGCAGAACAAAACCTTCACAATAATCAATATGTTCTCCAATCAGGTTAACTCGTCCTGGAGCGCAGGATGCTGCGTCTGGCTGGCGACCAAACGTGGCGACGAATTTGTAACGTGCTTCTTGAAACAGTACCACCTCTCCTTTTGCGATAGCTTCGCTTGACATCTGGATTTTTAAACATTTTGCTTAGATTTTTTTGTGTAAATACATACTTTATAATACACTAGCTGTCCCGGCAAACGTTGTTTTGCCATACTAAAAAAAAAAGCTTTGAAAAATAGATGTTGGCCGATTCTCAGACCTACTGAATGTGCATGTAAAATTTCATAAAAATCGGTCAAGCCGTTTCGGAGGAGTACGGTAACTAACACTGTGACACGTGAATTTTATATATAAGAATAGTAATCACCTAGACGAAGTACAAGCATTTGTATGACAATTATAAATAAAACAAACGATTGTACTGACCGGGGTCGAACCCGCCACCCCGTGAACGATAGTCACCGTGACTTCTTCTCCACGCCACGTCTCAACGTCCTATTGACACGGGCCTCCTCCACTTTGGAAGGGTATTTGGTTTTCTATAACGCGTTGGTCAAGTGCAATGGCATGGTTTTATTAGTTTAGAGTTTTATTCACGAAACATGGATTTTACAGCATTCTTGGGAAGAAATAGGATGGTGACATTTGCATTCTTAATCCTTCACCACACGGTACTTAACACCTGCTTTCTGTTTTAACATAAAAATTTAATCTCTCATGTTTCCCAGTCTTAAAATATGCAAACTGCTTTAAAAATCTTGACCACATCAGAGCATGTTCGGTATTTTAATTTTATAATCTAGCATCTCTCTACGTGAGCGAGCTTTGCTCACATTAAATAGGTAATCGGGTCTTTACGTAGGTATTAAATTTAATAAAATTCCTTGGTTTTACCGAGATTCGAGTCCGTATTTCAATTAATAAAAAAATCTATAGAAACACCACAGGTTTACCAGGTCGTGTATATGCGTTTAATCTTGAAGACATGTAACTTTAGATTGGTATATCGTATTTCAGGGTCTAATAAAAATATGCTATTCATGTGACATGTAGATTTCGCAAACTATAAACTCACTATTACAAGCAATAAAACAGGTATTTAATTGGGAAAAGAATATCTATATAATGTCTAAATTAACCTGTTCGTGGCGTGTACTACGCGTTTCAACTGAGAATAGGATTGGCAATGACCTTTAATTGTCAAAAGTGATTAGAAATGTACTGTTAGCAACGTAACTTTATTTGCGTATCAATAACGATTTTTTTTCTTTTACCTAAACTCAGTAATTTGAAGCGAATAACGTATTAAATTATTTAGTAATAATAGTTATAATATTAATAAAAAAGAAATACTATTTTCTTTCAATAATTTCGTTGTTGGATACTATGATATTAAGTCGAAATGCCAGCCGCCATTTTGTTGCTGTTGGTGTCGTTGAGTATATGAATCATATGGCATTTTTTTAAAATTCTGTTAATTACATGGTTGATTCCCATTCAAAAACAAATTCGTTATTATTTGTCATTGTTTTTGTTTGTTAGTGTTGTTATTTTGAACTTGTTGTTATTTGTTATTGTTTTTAATTGTATTTATCTCGCTAATTAGTCGAAAATTAGTAAACGACATCGACAAAGTGATAGATAAATAAATAAAAATGTCTTGTTTTGCTGTTCCTACCAAAATTTTTCAAATTAACTACTATGACGTCACAAAATGGCGCGGTGTCAATGCTATTCTCATTTGAACGGCATAGTACATAGACACACATAGAACGTATTACACACATTGATAGAGCGAAGCAGCGAGTCGCCCGGAGTGTATGGGATGTGCAGAAAACTGGTGGTGCCCTGCACGTAATATAATTTTCGAATTATGTTCTACAAGTAATATTTTGAATTGTAATGCTAGTGTTTGTACTGTAAGATTGCATGTAAATAAATAAATAGATATGCAAGTGGCTTCAAGCCGGCTGACTGATGTAGCCATAGACACTCCATCTGCTAAATCTGTGAGTACCTCTTTAGATTCACTTTAATTGTATAATAGTAAAACAGCGTATAGAAACAGCATTAAAACGCTATGTCAATAAAATTCTATTTGAACATTCTAAAAATGAAATTTCCTTTTTTGAACTAAAAACGCAATCGAAGTTATTGTCCATTTTACCGTTCGCAAACATGATGTACCTATCCCTTTTACGTTATTTTTTTGCTTCTATTAGGCAGCTTTTAGTCTAGGCACCTGGGAAGCTTTTCCAAATATTTAAAGCATTATTTTGGTCCTGAATCATTTCCTATCTTTATCGATTCTACCGCCTACTTAAAAGACGAAATTTTTTTACAATTTTTTAAACATAAGTTTAAATTAAAATCCTAGAACGAGCATGAAATGTAGGTACCTACTATTACTGTAATTGTTGTTCATAATTTTTGACCTACTGTTTTTATATTGTTTTTAGAAAATATAGACTATTTTATGAAACTAATTTCAATATTATTGAAATATTCACTTTATAGACTTACTTATACTTATTATTACTTAGACTTACTGGTACTTATAGATATTATTTTAAATGTTTTGACGTCATTGTTGTACGCAATCTGTATATTACTTTTCCTGATATACTTAAGACAGATTGCAATACACCTTTTCAAAGTTGCCAAGTTGATTGAATAGACCAATTTAAACTCCACCACAGAATAGTATATCCCTAAAAACGCCTTAATATTTAAGTCCTTCATTTCAAGGGCAAATAGACTAATGGATCATGATCAGAAACTCTATTCCCCGAAATGTTGAGTTTTAAAAAAATATGAACAATGCCAAGTACATTCTTATTCGTATATAACTAGCTGACCCGGCAAACGTTGTTTTGCCATATAAATGTCAGGGGTGGACAACCCTTACCACTTATGGGTATAAAAAATAGATAGTAGCCGATTCTCAGTTACTGAGCTACTGAATGTGAATATAAAATTTTATAAGAATCGGTCAAGCCATTTCGGAGGAGTAGTTATTGGAAATAACATTGTGACACGAGAATTTTATATATTAGATTAGGTTTTGAGTATAACTTTGCACATAAACAGTAATAAGTGACGTAAATAAGTTTCTATGATGACTCATTTATAAAATGAGTTCTAAAAATTCCTGAAACGCAACTAAGATCAAATAACGGTGATACCAACTTAACAATCTCATTATTAACATATTAATAATTATATTAAGAACTAATTAAGAATTTTAATATACTAGTAGGTACTGATTCTACGCGCACAACTAAACTTAATAAAAAAATAAAATATTGCTATTGACTATTTGGTTGTACACTTTTATATTATTTAAAATCTTTAGTATATAATAAACAGTTTTTCATCGAGAATGTTCAGTTAACATTGTCGGATTGTGTTATCGAACTTATAAAATTCATTTTAAGTTAAGTTTAGTTTAGTTGCGCACGTAGAATTGGTACCAATAACGTATCATTGACATTCCATTACTATCGATGCTGCTGATTTCTTTTTACACGCTTTATATTAGCTTCACTTGTATGTTTGTTTGTATGTTTGTTTGTATGTTTGTTTGTATGTTTGTTTGTATGTTTGTTTGTATGTTTGTATGTTTGTAACCGACTCCTTTGGACGCTATTTTGACCCACTTTAAACGGTCAGATTCTATTCAAATTTTGCACACCTGTCAAAGACCGATGACAATACAATAATTCGATTAAATAAAGCGTGTTTTTTAGTTTTTTTAAACTATTTTTTTTATTAAATTAAAGTACCTAAGCTGCGGAAGCTGCCTAGGCATTCAACTGCAATCCAAAGAAGTTCAGCTATATTTCCACGCTCCGGACCTCCTCACCTTGGCGAGGGTATCTGGTCTACTTTTCTTAGATTGACCAGGCTTGTTGGCATAAAGATTATATTTGAGTTTTCTTTTAGAAAAGATATTGTTGTCTGACTGCGATACTCCCTTACAACATCATCGTCGGGGAGAAAGTGGTGTGGTCACACTTATATTCTCAATCCTTAACCACACAGAATGCCTAATAAATAATTATAAAGAATAATTTAATAATTCTAATAATTAATAATTTAATAATTCATAAGAAATAATTTCCAGGCATTATTTAATTTGTTAATTTTACCAGCACTCAAGTTAAACACTCGTACTTACGATAAATATTTTGAAACAAAACCTGTCAAGAGCGAGGTATAGGTATCGGCACGAATCTTGAGCGCTGGTCTTTACCTGCGCAGAAGTGAATTATTGGGTCTATTTGGAGGTGGGAGGTGAAGCGCGGGAGCGGTTAAATCAAATCATCGTATGTGATTGGCCTGCTGCGCGTCGCGTTATATCTGCCACTCGTGATTCGTTCTCTGTGCTAGATGCACTTTCCTTACGACTACGAGTACACTTCAAGACAAAAATTAAATTTAAATTGATACATATTTTTTGAACTGAACACAGCACGAATCTTGAGCGCTCGGTGGTAGAGTGGAAATCGCTTTGCGCATCGTACACTTCATTGCAAAAAAATTAGGATGATTTACTTCAAAATAATCATATTTTGAATTTTTTTTTACATAATACTTGTTGATGCTTGACTACATTCCACCTGATGGCAAGCGGTAATTAAATTAAATTAAAATACTTGTATTATTGTCTATTATTTAAATCATTTTAGGGATAATAATTGTTTCTAATTAAGAGTAAATAAATATTTACGGACATTTTACACAACGTCCGCTGGTTCCAAACTAAGCGTAATCTTGTGGTATGGATACCAGATTACGGTTATAATACATATACTACGTTTTTTTGGTAAATATATACTTGTAATAGATACACCCAGACGCAGTACAAATATCAGTGTTCAGAACACAAATAATTGTCCTGTGCGGGAATCGAACCCATGAACTCGCGATCGTAAGTTGGCTACATAGCCGCTACGCCACGAGGCCCGTCAATAAAAACAAAGAAATATAAAAAAAAAAAATTAAAAGTCTCAGTCAAAAATATTTATGTATCAATATAATTGTCCTGAAGTGTACTCGTAGTCGTAAGGAAAGTGCATCTAGCACAGAGAACGAATCACGAGTGGCAGATATGACGCGCCGCGCATCAGACCAATCACATACGACGATTTGATTCAACCGGTCCCGCGCTTCACCTCCCACCTCCAAATAGACCTAATAATTCACTTCTGCTCAGGTAAAGACAAGCGCTCAAGATACGTGCCGATACCTATAACAGCATTCAAATAATCATTTAATTAAACTCAAAACAACTCACCAACTTAATTTTGTAGTTGAAATATAGGGAATCCCCTACATTTCAGCTACTTCATAACTTGGTATTAGTATAAACACTTTTTTACTTGTGATGTGATGACAAATTATAAGTTTTTGGATTTTTCCTTATATCAGCACTATATAGACTTGATCTATGCCAAATTTCAAGGCTCTAGGGCAACGGGAAGTACCCTGTGAATTTTGATTCCCTAGCATAAGTCGAAAAATTCTTAAAAATGGTCGTAACTCGGTTATATCTTTTAAATGCGTAGAGGTGAAAGGTCGACTGTATTTTTTGCAGCAAGGGACCGCATAGATCTACATATAGTATGAGTTTCAAGTTGATACCTTCAGCCGATGCTGAGTAAAAAAAGTTTGACAGACGGAGAGACAGACAGACAGACACCGGAGTGATCCTATAAGGGTTTGTACGAAACCCTAAAAAATAATCATGAAAAATCTAGAGATTCCCTATTGCTGTCAAGTGCTTAGTCAACTGAGAGCTAAAACTAAACATAAGTCTGTGAAGAAGTAAAACTATTTTTCGCAACAAATTTAATTAAAAGTAGTTGTTAGGACAGCTGCGCTGTCGGCTATGCGGTGAGTAAACAAACAGACAGAAGAAAAATAAACCCCACACATATATATATTACTTGAAACACGTGGATTCTTGAAGAATAATAACTTCTAAACTTCAACAATATTAAATATTAAATTATTTTAAATTAGGAAACGTTAAACATGATTAAATCATCCATAGAATTAGTCGTAAAAATTTGACTTGATTTAGAAGCAGTTTTTTTTGTGCCAGATCTGACTCATTACACGGCCTGCCCCATAGTATGGTTTTTGTACTTGGAACATTAGTACATACCATTTCTATATCTATCTATTCAAATAAAACTCTTATACATCCATTGGATGTATAAGAGATTTGAACGGTGGGAAGGGAAGTGAATAATAAATGTCGCTTATTGAAGCTTATGCTCCATACAAAAATATGGGTATCGTACTTCCCTTTTTCTTCGCGAAAGGAAAACCGATTTTATTTGTTTTTCCGCTATATTATAGATGAAGAGTATATCTATGCTTCTGTCACTTTCTTTTTTTCAATACATAATAACTAAAAGAAATATGACCATCCGAAAATCCCGTTTTTTTTTTCGGTTTTCTTTAGGTAAAGTTGCAGCGTCTATCACACATATTTGGTAACGTTTTACCAAAAAAGAAAGTAACAGAAGCATAGATATACTCTTCATCTATAATATAGCGTAAAAACAATTAAAATCGGTTTAACTTTCGCGAAGAAAAAAGGGAAGTACGAAACGTCTTTTTCTCAAAGAATTTGTAGGTAAAATCTGCTTCAGCTATATTTGTCCCTTTCAGCACGGTGCTTGGGAATAGGGATAGCAATACCTAAAGCAAATACCTAAATTAGGAGTACAGTACCCTCCTAATACTCTTGCGAATAAAATACTAATATTTCACAAACTATTACGAAACTAAGCATAAAATATGCTATGTATCTACGTTATTATTGTAGACATATCACTATTAAATTAATTAAATTACAACAATGTTTATCTCCTACATAATAAAAATTACGTCCGAAAATAGAATTATAAGATGATTATAAGGTTAACCATTCATAAACTGTTACTGAACGAACAGAGAACATATTAATTCATTCATTCAAATTCATTTACACTGTTTACAGCACTAACGTTGTTTTGTTAGATCAAGTACCGCTCTAATTACCGTAACTTAAATTACAAAATCCATAATTTTATCACTGGTTTATTATGTTATATTTATTTTTATACCTATTACTGTTAAGGAAAAATGTTATAATCGGTTTTACCGGCGACATTTACAAGTACAGCTCAGTCTAATGAATAATTGCGATAAGAAATACTGTTAATTATAAACCATATTAAAAAGAAATAAAATAGTTTCTTGTCACTGGCTGAATGCAGAAAAAAAAAGACAAAATAAATGTCATGTTTTAAAAGAAATAATATCGAACGTACCTTTTGAAATTGGTAAAATTTTCCACATTCACGATCGATCGGTCACCACACGCGCTCGCTTCTCCACGATAGCAACCGTTTAATAAAACATTATTACTTGTTAAGCTGAGGACTCACGTTGCAACAATAATAAATTAGTAATTATAAGTTCTTATACGTTTCTATTGCGTTTGTTATACGAATCGCAGTTATTTGCGTTGTCAAAAGATAGGGGGCGTGCAAAATTAAATTTGTGAAATAGTTTTTAACTTTTACAGCCTTGGTTGAATTTGGAGAAAAAGTTACTGCGGCATGTGAATTTTATATGATAATATCATAATAATATTATTATGAAATAGGTATATTTAAGTATTACATATTCGTGATCACATCGCTTCGCATCTTTTGAAATAGGTAAATGAATTGATTAACATCAGAAAAGCGGCACGAAATCAAGTAAAAAAAAACTAGTAAAATAGATATCTTTATCATCATTATACTATAACTCCTCTTTCCCGTAAAGATAGACAGAGACTAAAGAAAAAGTCACAATTAATACAATTAAATGAATAAATAACTTGGTTAAATAGTAACAAAAAATTACTCGAATGAAATGAAATGAAAAATCATTTAATCACGTAGACACAATTTTTCAGAAAAATTATGTGCTTATGACATGTTCAATTTTTTTCCCTACCACCGGTTCAGGACGCAATCTGCTGAGAAGAACCGGCGTAAGAAACTCAGCAGAGCTTTTAATCAAATCAATATTTTTAAATTAAATGTCAATTATACTTACAATGCTAATAACTTTACAATATAGAATATGTATTGCTCCAGAGCAACCTACTCCCAATCTTTATCATCTTTAATATAATCAGAAATTTTATAATACGCCTTTTTACATAATTTAGTTTTAATGAATTTTTTAAATTTAGAATTATTTAATTCTCTTACATCAATAGGGAGTTTATTATAAAATCGTATACAATGACCCATGAAAGAGTTACATATTTTGTGGAGACGGGTTACATGCATCACAAGATTGTGTTTATGCCTTGTATTAACATTATGGTGGTCGCTTTTTTTTTGTAAAATTATGAATATTTTTATGAACATACAATAAATTTTCATATCTATATTGCGAAGCGACCGTTAAAATATTTATGTCTTTGAATTTCTCCCTTAGAGAATCCCGCGGACCTAGGTTATATATAGCTCTAACAGCGCGTTTCTGGAGCACAAATATCCGATTAATGTCCGCACAGCTTCCACAAAGAAGAATTCCATAGGACATTACACTGTGAAAATAACTAAAGTAAACCATTCTAGCCGTATCTACATCCGTAAGTCGTCTAATTGTTTTCACCGCATATGCCGCAGAGCTAAGTTTGCCAGACATTTTTTCAATTTGTGGGCCCCACTGTAATTTCGAATCAATAGTGATTCCTAAAAATATAGTTGAATGTACTGGTTCCAATTTTCGCACCACTCAAATGTACATTGGTTTCTACTTGGGTAACATTTGGCATGGAGAATTTTATTACTTTTGTTTTCTTAGAGTTTAACAATAAGTTATTAACATTAAACCATTGTACAAGTTTTGAGAGTGCACTGTTTACTTCGTCATAATCACGCATTTGTCTATTAATTTTAAAAGTCAAGGAAGTATCATCAGCAAACAGAACAATCTCTTGATCGTTCCCAACATAGTACGGTAAGTCATTAATATAAGTAAGGAAAAGGAATGGGCCGAGAATGGAGCCCTGTGGGACGCCCAATGTAACAGCAGCTCCTGGAGATCGTTTACCGTTAACATCAACTTTCTGAATTCTATTGTCTAAATAAGAGTTTAAAAGATCGAGTGCTTTATTTCTGATACCATAATGATGTAGTTTCCTAACTAAGGTTTCATGTTGTACACAGTCAAAAGCTTTGGACAAATCGCAAAAAACACCTAACGAATCTTGCGAGTTCTCCCAGGCCAAGAACATACCTTTTAACAGTTCAACCCCTGCATCTGTAGTTGAACATCCTTTCGTAAATCCAAATAATTTTATTACCTTTGCCGATATTTTCTTTAGTAAATTTAAAAAAAAATCTGTCAGTGTATACATACCTTATATCAGCAGCACTATCTAAGAGTCAAACTCATTGTTTATGACCCCTCATTACGATAATATGTACACTAACAGATAACTCTCAGTTGTAAAACATTGTATCGCGATAGTGTGGCCTGTGATAAATTTGTTAGCCATTTAAACAAAATACATTTAAAGTAATTTATTAATTTTTGCATTTGAAAAAAAAAATACATTTAATCAAAATTCTACTTATTTTAAGTATACGTATACAACATTCTATGTATATAGTTACAATTGCGTATCTGCTGTAACTTTTATTTTAAATTTTAAAAAAACTACATAAAATCCTGGCACATACAAACAAGAAATATAGCCCATTTCATGTAAATTATTGAACCTCTAATATTATGTTTACACGAATATATGCTTTTCTTTTAAAAATTGATATTGGTAATAAGGAATTTCCATGACATAAATACTTATTTCACTTTTCTTTTTTTCAGTTAGTTATTTATCGTGTTTATTTAGAAGTTTTTTTATTTATGCATATTATTTTGAGATAACGTCCGCGTAGTCGCAATCTAAGGCTTGTAAACCTAAGACTTGTAATGACTACTAGAATAAATTTAATATTTATAGATTATTCAAATTACACATTTTTTTTGTATCTGATCAGTTCTGTAGTTTTTTTAATAAAACAATAAATAAACTTTTATTTCAGGCAGTAAAGATCCATATTACAATAATTTCGATCACATGTTAAATTTTTTATCGTGAATGTGAGGTAATTAAATGCATAGATACATAAAACTTGGCTTGCATAGGGTTTGACCTGAAAATTTCTCCAACAGCAGTCCATAACACAAACCAGTGAACCATGAGACCAAGAACAGAAGATGTGATGGACGGAAACTTTGTGGTTAAGAATATTTAAAAAAATAGTCTAGGCGAAATAAGTCGATTGCAAAAACTAAATAGTCTTTCTATGTATAGGTACCTATATAATAGATATGAGATCGTTGACCGCAATATACGCAGGTACACTTGAGCTATTATCATTTCCTATGGTTGTGGTAAAACAATGCATTGAAATACAAAGGTATCAAGGACCAAATTATGAAACATATTTTCTTACTTATAATCACTTCAGCAAACGCTGTTTTGCCATACAAATGTCAGGGGTGGACAATCTTTAATCACTTGGAGATATAAATAATTGGTCAAGTGCGAGTCTGACTCGCGCACGAAGGGTTCCGTACCATTATCTATGCAACATAAGGCAACGATATTAGTATCGAGCAAGAAACGGTAAAAAAATCATGTTTGTTGTATGGGAGCCCCCCTTAAATATTTATTTTATTTTATTTTTAGTATTTGTTGTTATAGCGGCAATAGAAATACATCATCTGTGAAAATTTCAACTGTTTAGCTATCACCGTTCTTGAGATACTGGGTAAGGAACCCTAAAAATCATGTTTGTTGTATGGGAGCCCCCCTTAAATATTTATTTTATTTTATTTTTAGTATTTGTTGTTATAGCGGCAATAGAAATACATCATCTGTGAAAATTTCAACTCTCTAGCTATCACCGTTCTTGAGATACAGCCTGGTGACAGACGGACGGACGGACGGACGGACGGACGGACGGACGGACGGACGGACGGACGGACGGACGGACGGACGGACGGACAGCGAAGTCTCAGTAATAGGGTCCCGTTTTTACCCTTTGGGTACGGAACCCTAAAAATAGATAGTAGCCGATTCTCAGAAATACTGAATATGCATGTAAACAATACATAAAAATCAGTCAAGCCGTTTCGGAGGAGTATGGTAACTAACACTGTCACAAGACAATTTTATTTATTAGAAGATAATGTCTAAAAACTGTTTCTCTAAAATAGTACCTAATAATTAGTAATAGTACCTTTATATGTATGTCTCTATGTGAGATTATATATTCATAACTACACGACGAATTTTCGTTCGGTTTATTTTTAAACGTAGAGTGGTTCAAGAGGATGTATTTTTTGTATAATTAATGCGGGCAACACCTAGTGTTTTTATTTGTTTAGTACGTAAAATATACCATGACATAGTACAAGTATGTATCTATATTATAATAATAATAATGATAAATATTTATGGACATTTCACACAACGTCCTCTGGTCCCAAGCTAAGCTTATATGCTTGTGTTATGGGTACCAGAATACGGATATAATACATAAACTACTTATCTTTTGTAAATACATACATACTTATAATACATAGTAAACACCCAGACGCAGAACAAACATTTGTATGACATTTATAAACATCACACAAATGAATGTCCGAGGTGGGAATCGAACCCGCGACCTCGTAAATGGCAGTCCGTTATATGAACCACTAGACCACGAAGCCCGTCAATATTGATCAATACGAGAATCAAACCCTGCAGTTAAGCCTTACTGTGCCCCGGCAATGGTCCCTTTATCTGTAGTTTTTTATTTATTTATTTAACAATATTACATAGTTCTTAAGTTCTACATAGTAGTAGTTCTAGTTTAGTTCTAGGTTTCCCCGTGTGTTTTCTTTTAAATTACATAATATACCCACAGGGTAGATTCAGTATATAAATTGCATCGTTTATTTTGAAACTAGTCTCATAACATTCATGACTTTGTGAGACATATTGCATTTTTCTATATGTGCGTGACACGTGGTAGAATTTAAGGGATTTTTTTTAGTTCTTGCATACGTTTATATTGAAACAAAGTGTCACCCATCCGTCAGCATTTTTCTACCTTCGAGAGGCTTCAGTTAACATATTTTTACAACACTCGTAAAAATATGTTAACTAAACTTGATTCTAAATTAGGATTGCCAATTTAATTAATCCGTTACTCCTCATAAAAAGTAGAACTTTTCTGTTTAATCCCTGCTTCTCCCTTTCTTAATCGTACCACGCGCGCTGGCTTAAGATGCCATCAATTTACTGTGGCCACCATTTCTTGTCGGACAAAGAAATTCAGCGAGTCCTTTATTTGCAGAACTTCCCAAAAATGGAATTCGCTTCCTGCGCACGTGTTCCCTTCTTTTTACAACATGGGGTCTTTCAAGCGAGGCGTGAAGAGGCACCTAGCGGACCGGCAAGGTGGGGGCTGCTATTACACTGTATTAGCCGTCCTCACATTTGGATTGCATTTCACTTAACATCAGATGGAGTGTAGTCATTTGCCTAAACCTTGCCATAAAAAAACGGGATTACTGACACTTCGCCGCCGTCACCACACGGAGTTTGTAAATGCATACATATAATACACAGTAAACACCCAGACGCAGGACAAACATTTGTATGACAATTATAAATATCACACAAATAAATCATCATCTTAGAATTTGGTCTCGCCATGATACTTTGTGTGACTTTTTGTTTCATCATAAGTTTGCGATTATGTTACCTAAGAGTAGTTCTGCCATTCGTCCCGTTCGGATTTCTCTAGATTTTATCTAATTTGTTTTGAGCGTCCAGGAACCATCTGGCAGGTGATTGTACAGATTTTGGCTAAAACCGTGACATTTTTAGTGAAAAAAATTAAAACAAAAAAATTGGTCAAGTGCGAGTCGGACTCGCGCACGAAGGGTTCCGTACCATAAGCAACATAACTATGCAACATAAGGCAACGTTATTAGTATCGAGCAAGAAACGGTAAAAAATCATGTTTGTTGTATGGGAGCCCCCCTTAAATCTTTATTTTATTTTATTTTTAGTATTTGTTGTTATAGCGGCAATAGAAATACATCATCTGTGAAAAATTTCAACTGTCTAGCTATCACCGTTCTTGAGATACAGCCTGGTGACAGACGGACGGACGGACAGCGAAGTCTCAGTAATAGGGTCCCGTTTTTACCCTTTGGGTACGGAACCCTAAAAACGATGTTTTTATTTTCCGGATAACACATGCGCAAATGTGGATTATGGCGGAATTTCTGACGTTTTTATCACACATCGTCATTGTATGTGAGAGGTAATTAGGTCTTTGCTTAGCCGCCAACTATACTTTTACAGATTTCTCAAGCCATAATAAGTATCACCGCTTCATTTTTACCCAAACAACCTTAATTTATTCATTATTTCTACAAACTTCTTAGAATGTCCTTAACTTCGCTGAATAATTTCACTTTGATTTTAAAACGTAAGCTTTATTAAAGATCTAAATAGACTTACAAAATCAATATCTAAAAATACAGCGGACGCCTTTCAATTAATATTCATTAGGTATTAAGATCGACGCTATGATTCTGTTGCATTCTATCATGTCATCTTCAAGTAGATGGGCAATGAATATGGATGCAACTCAACTAACGATAAATGAACTGAACAACTGAATGCACATTACACGTGCATAATAGTGTCTAAAGCGATTAATATTGATTTAAAATAAGACTTCTTTGTTAAGTCAATGACTGCCTTGGACGATATAGTTCTCTATAGGGACTAAGTAATATTAATTCGATTGGAGTTATATAAAACATTTGTTACATTCGTCGTGATATTACAGTGCAATAATAATGAACATTTACGATTGCTTTAACATTACTGCAATGACTTAAGTCATTACAACATTTAAATAAAACTACTTTTTACGGATTTAGACGCGTATATTTGTTTTAAATTTTGGCCCGACGTTTCGGAGACTTTGCAGTCACCATGGTCACGGGTGAGACTGAGCTGTAATGTGTCTTCTACGATCAGTTATTACAGGGTTTACCCACTTTCGATTTTAATTTTACATTGACCATAAAGATAGACAAAAAAATTCGCGAACTCATTTACTTGCAACACCTCCAAGAAATGGAATACGCTGCCTGCACATGTCTTTCCCTCTTCTTATGATATGGGGTCTTTCAAGCGAGGCGTGAAGAGGCATCTTATGGGTGGGCAAGGTGGGGGCGGCTAGTGCTCTGACAATGTACCAGCCGTCCCTGCATATGGATTGCACTCTCACTTAACATCAGGTGAAGTGTAGTCATTTGCCAACCCCAACGATAAAAAAAAAAAAAAAAATAGACTTTTACTATAAACTATATCATATTACATTGTGCTCAGACTACATAAAATCAATAACATTATTTTAGTTTCTAAAATACATTAACAAATTGTAAGAATATAAAGAAAATTTTTAAATTATATAAGGTAAAACATACATAATTTTATCATAGACTAAAGTTTTAATTATTATAGAGGTAGTATACAATATAGCAAGCAAAACTAAGTTTATATACTTAAATACAATATTATTTACATAATAACAAGAAATTTTAAAAAAGAATTATTGGTTTAAGATTTAAATTAGTTTATATTAAAAAGAAAAATTGTTAATTTTTATTTGAATTTATAGAAAATTAGTATTTAGTTTAGAAACCCAATTAACAAATTATACCAAAAAGCAATTTTCTTGAACCACTCGATCATTTAAAACAACCTCATCAAAATACGTTGTGTAGTTTTGGAATTATTAACTCACATAAGGACATACAATACATACATTCAAAAATAATAACTTTGTTTAATATTATGTAAAGATGTACAAAGTAAACCTATTGCATTTTAAAATCTAGTAACAAAATTCAAGAAAGTATGTAAAGTAATTTTTTTTATTTAACTAGATTGCTCACATTATTATTAAAATAATTAACTTCTTCATAAGAAGCCAGGCAGGTAAGGTAGGCGTCTTAAAAAGCTTTTAATTTCAATAAATGACAGACTTAGCACGTCCTTTATATCGACAAATGATTTTGTTACTTTGTATCATACACGTGGTTGATTTAAAAAGCAATTTATCACCAGTGTAACACTGTAGATCTGTATATTAATATAATAAATGTAATAGAGGCAGCACGTGCAAACTTTTGCATATAAATTATAACATTAAAGGTTTCACTGTTGACAAAATTTATACAAAATATGTTATGAGATTAGTAGGCTCATATGTATGTAAAAAAGATGGGCAAGTGCGAGACTGACACACATTGATGGTTTCGTACACGCTGAAATGAAGATAACATGTTAAGAGGGCTTGAAATCCATCCAATCCAAACCATACAAAAATATGGTGGACATCGTAGTCCGCTGTTTTCTTCGTTAATATTGCCTCCAGAGCAACAACTTTTTCTCACAGCGTCTAGATCTTACATAATAATATGATATCTATGCCTCTATTAATTTCTTTAAAAAAAATGATTATTAAAAAAATATGACCATCCAAAACACACACTAGTTCTGCATTGTGTCGCCTGTATCTAACGTCTTATTTCTATTTAGGTACCATTCAATGTACCTATGTATTTCTAATATGATTCTAATGCGTTAGAAATAAACATCCTTTATGACAATCAGAATTTAAAACCAAAATAGAAAAACTAAGTGTAGAAATCTTGGTAGAAATGAACATGAATTATGAATTAACTAGCTGTGCCCACGACTCCGTCCACGTAGATCGATATTTTTTCGATCGACCGACCCCATAAATGTTTTGATTCTATTTTAGCCGCTAGATGGCGTTGCAAGTAACCAAACTCAGAAATTTCGTATTATGTAAATATCTCTTGATCGAGTAGACCGATTGCGATGAAACAAAGACTAAGTAATACCTTGAGTTCATTTTACGTGATGCGTGCACAGACAAACATCTAAACAGACAAAAACTTCAAAAACGCTGAAAATAGGTTCTGTTGGTTGTCCTTTAACCATATACGTGCTACTATTTTTTTTAAAGATATATTGAATGTACAAAAACTTTTTTTCTACAGATTTATTATAATGTAAAAACAAGGCTTCATCATAAACGAAACCCTTAATAATTTCAGGTTCTAAATTTTTGTCTATTCTTTGAAGATTGTATTCAAATACCAAACGTCAGTACAGATTATTTAAGCACCTAATCCTACGCAAATACGCAAAATGTGTGCTTAGAAATATCTTCGGTAAATACTTACTACGCCAAATTAGTTTATCTGACACTCGTTGAGGCCTGTGTACTTAGGACGATACGTAATTTAATTTTCATAATTTATCCTGGCCAATAACCTGAATGACACCGACAGAATCCTTGATAAGAAAAAAAAAACAGTCAAGTACGAGTGGGATTCGTAGACGAAGGATTGTGCACTGTTATTATGATGATGATACGTCATATCGACCCCAAATAACTCCAAACAATGGGATAAGGACAGGAGAATGATGATAATGAGTATTGTATGTAATGAGTTGTTGTAACCATGTTGTAACATTAACTGTTATACTTACACAAACTGAATTATTCAACTTTCTAGCTATCATCATCCCAGACATAATGGGACCCCGAATATTGGGATAAGGGTAGGTGAATGATAGTGATGATGATGAGTAGGTATTCATTTTAGTTGTAGCATTAACTAATAAACGCAAACTGTAATGTTTTCAGCTCTTTAGCTATTACCATTTTAAAGGAACAGCCTGGTGACAAACAAACGGACATGTATGCCTGTCTTACTTTATTGAAAGTAATATGATTTCATTATAAATAATAATATATTTTTTGTAGGTAATATTAGTTTATTTTATATTCATTATTTCCTAAAACCTCTCCCGAGTCGGTCCTATCTTTCCAAATTAAACGTCAAAATTTTTATAAACATTTCTTTCCCTAATTTTTAATATGGCAAAAGTTAATACTAATGCCAAAAAAACAAAAAAAAAAACAAACGGACTGACAGACGACAGTGAAGTTTTAACAACAGGTACGGAACTCTAAAATAGATAATTCCAGCGTTGCCAAATATACAGATTTATCTGTATTTATACAGAATTTTAGTTTGTATTACAGATGACAGATTTGACCTTATTTTTATACAGATTTTTGGCTTCAGATTTATTCTATGATAAAATTAAAAAATAATTATACATAATAATATACAGTTGTATTCGATTCACACTTTTTTATAGTAATGATAAGTACTAGTATGTTCCACCATGGCAACATTACGTAAGGTACAACGGGGATTCCCCGAGACGTATCTACTTGAGAATGATTAATATCCCACCAAGTTATGTAGGTGAATTTTAGCATAGCAGCATAGCAGAAATATAGCATCATTATGTCACATTGCACATATTTTTCCAAACATTATACTACAAGAAGATTTACAAACATTAGACAATCAGTGGCGACATTTGAGAATGAATGATAATCTTTTGGATTCCAATGGAGAAGATCCTGAAGTTTTCTGGCAACATGTTTTTTGTGCACAAAACAGTGACGGAAATTTTCTATATCCAACTCTAAAGCAGCTAGTTACCGCTTTATTATGCCTCCCCCACTCCAGCGCTGCAGTAGAAAGGATATTTTCTTCAATAAACATAATCAAAACTAAAACACGGAACCATTTAACTACTGAGACAACAGAGGGTCTGCTATTATCAAAACAATTGTTAAATAATCAGCCGTGCTACAAATTAAAAGTAGGAAAGGAATTGATTGGTAAAATGAATAAAAACATGTATAAAAACTAATAAATATATTTAATTTCATCTATGAGCTATTGTTTTCTTTTTAATAAAGTTTATTTTTCATTAAAGTACCTCAGTAAAATTAGTAAAATTAAAAATGTAAGTCTTACAGATTTTATACAGATTTTTAGACTCTGCAACCCAGATTTTGTGGTTTGACATGTGGCAACACTGGATAATTCTAACATTTTAACTATTATAGTTTGCTTAGCCTGTATATAAAATAAGAACTGACAGGGTACATAACCATATTTTATTTAGAAACATTCATCTGGCTCAGATAGCTGTGCATTTTCACTTACAAACTTACTTACTCGCTTACTATTTACTGGAGAGTTCCCTCCTTATTTGTTACCAACCTAGAAGTAAAATCAGAAAAGGAACAGTATATTCTTAGACCTACTAAATAATCACCCCATTTTATAATAACTGCTTGAGCTGTTTCAGAGGACAATAATAAAACTACATTAACAATATTTTAACAATAAAACATAATATTTGTGTTATTATTATTTTACAAATTACAGCTCATTTTTGCCATCCATCAGATTAACTAAGTTTGTAATTACTTTTATTCGCCATGCTGATGGTGGTCTACTTTTCTGCCAACCTTTGTGAAAAATGCGTGAATAGAAATAGCAGCTGCCTGAAATGGATCAAAACTAAATTTTTTTTTTTTTTTTGGCATCGCTATTAACTTTCGCCATATTAAAAATTTGGGAAAGAAATTAATAAACCAGAATATTATCGGATAATTTGGAAAAATTATAAACTAATTTGACAATATTGACAACTATGTACAGTGTTGCCAACTGTAATTATTTTCGCGAATTCTACTGATACGGAAATACAGAATGGTCTAAGAGCTTAGCTTAGACCACTTATCCAAAAGGAGTTGACAATATAATGTGACCCCCGCAGAAAAAGTTACGAGAACAATGACCAAACACATTTTGTACGGACACAGTCATCACTTAGTGTGTGTAAGGCGACTTTGGAGTAATGAGTAATAATGACCAATAAAATGACGTTAGTGTTCGTGTGCGTTGCCTACCGTTACTCTGCCGTGTGTTCAACAGCTCCTGTTGATTTTATACTCTAAAGTCATTAGTGAAGCGTCTCAATTAAAATGCCTTAGAAAAAGTTAATCCACTAACATAATTGGCCTTAACTATTTATTTATTTATTACTATGGCTATAATATCAGACTGTCTTATAACATAGAATGTGATTAACTCAAGATTTAGTCAATATTTTACAATTTTTATACATTCTTTTATCTAAGTTTCTACTGAAAAGTTTTCATGACTAGTAACACTCACAGCTGATGAAATGACATTTTAGATTGAAGGATGTAAAATCAACAATAATTTGTACAAAAATCTTATTATTTTTAATAAATCAAATTAACTATGGCGTTTAATACTAAAGATGTTATCCTCAAAGAAGACCGGCCAAGAACTTTGTTATTACAAAAACATTCCGATTATTTAGCAAGTTATGGACTTAATAAAGATGACTATGAATATTGCATGACGGAATATTTGCGAATGTCTGGAATTTATTGGAGTTTAACGGCTATGGAACTTATGGGACAATCTTCTAGGTATGTTTTCCAATTTATATTTAATATTACGTTATTTAAATGCAAGAAGCAGTCATTAATGTCCTGAGAACTTAACCTATTTTTTTTACATTTTTATTGTTAAAACTTCTGTTTCAACAGGGGTTTGCTGTAAGAAAACTCATGTCTGAGTTAAGCTAGTTAATGTACAAATGGGTTGTACATTAATTATGAATTTTCTATCTTGATTTTTTATCTGTAACTGTACCTATGTATATTGTACAATAAAGAATAAATAAATAAAGAATTATTACTATACAATACTATGTTTTAGTGACATATTTGTTACATCTGTTTCCATAAGTAAAAACAACTTGAAGTATTATAAACATCACTCACAGGCTTTTTTTTTGAGAAATTTTGATTTTAGTTTGCATTAGAATCTACCACAAAATTGCCTAGGATTTGGGATACTTAAAACAAAACAAGCCACTACATATTCAATTAATTTAATGCCTAAAGTATTGTGTTTTCCAGGATGCCTAAAGATGAGATAATAGAATTTATTACATCTTGTCAGGATAAAGAGAGTGGTGGTATTTCAGCCAGTATTGGCCATGATCCACATATGCTGTACACACTTAGTGCAGTACAGGTTAGTATTACATGAAATAAAGTATGGTCACACCTTTTGCCCCGTGGAGGATATCTAAGATACATAGCTATATTGGAAAGAATAGGGGACAGAATATGCAGACAATGTATATGACAATGGTACCAATTCTAGGTCCACAACTAAATTTAACTAAAAAATTAGAACAACTATGGTGTATTTTAATTAATTGGCTTTGTCACGGTGCACATTTATATTAATTAAAACTATATTTTATTATTTACATTAATTAAAGTTCAATTAACATTGCCGAATTGTTTTATTGATGCAATTATTTTTTAGTTAAGTTTAATTGTGCACGTAGAATTGGTACCAATGTATCCATGTGTGCAACAATCCATACAAATGTAATAAAACACTAATTAACTGTAAGTTATGGTTACTTATTTATATATATATTTTTTCTATTACAGGTATTAGCAATGTATGACAGATTAGATGCTATTGATGTTGAAGGTGTTGTGAGATACATAGTATCTATGCAGCAGGATGATGGCAGCTACTTTGGTGGGTACTTTATACTTCCAATATTTATCTCATAGGTACATAGACTCCGATGTGTGACCTCCGTGTGGTGACGGACCTCCATGCAGTGGCGGAATAAGAATACAAGTGTCACACCACCCCATCTCCTCCCAAGGGTTTTGTAAAAGTCAGCTAAGGGATATTGCACACAGATAACACCCTCTGTGAGAGACGGAAATCTCGAAAATAAACCCTGTGCCAATACGCCTGGTCAGCGCGGCACAGTAGACCAAATCCCTCCCAAAGTGGAGGAGGCCCGTGCCCATCAGTGGGACGTAAATGGACTGGAGAGGAGGTGCATAGACTTTGCTTCATACCACCATTTATTTATTTAGGTATAATGTCATCTAGGCCTAAAGTAAGTGTGTTGCTTGTGCTATGGTACAATTTTTTTTTTTTTTTCAGGAGACAAATGGGGTGAAATAGATGTAAGATTTTCTTTCTGTGGTGTGATGTGCCTATCTCTTCTACATAGACTGGACGCTATAGATGTCAATAAAACTGTGGACTTTGTACTGAGTTGTATGAACTTTGATGGAGGCTTTGGTTCCAAGCCTGGTTCTGAAAGTCATGCAGGTAATGAAATTTTTATAATACATTCATTTAACGTGTCGCCCTATTATGTATGTAAATAAAACATCGAGTTTGGTAACCGAGTTTAATGATCAGTGCTAGGTAGCAACAACTAACGACAGTAACAATGTGTCAAATTTCAGCTATTTTAATATACTTCTTTCTTAACAACAAGAAGTTTAACAACTACCCTGTCTGTCTGAAATATTTTTTCAATCACCCGAATGCAGTAGTCAAAAATACTTATCCATCAATCAGGCTGTCTCAATCTGGTGATATAGTCCATATGATCTTATGTTGCCTACATCCTCAGACTGCTGCCAATCGGACAACCATTCACATATCGGAAGGTGTAGCTTTTAGCGCCTGAAAGAACTATAACTATTGGAAGCGTGAGACTCGTGAATGGACGGACGTACGAGCGTCCAGCAGAAGATACTAGACAGACTATAGAGCCCCAATTATACATACTTTCTTGGCTTCAATCATTTTCTCTTACCTACTCTAGCATTTTCAGTCCAGTGCTTTTGGCCTACAATGCCACGCTGACCAGGCGTGTTGGCATAGGCCTTAGTTTTGAGTTTTCCGTCTCTCACAGTTAACGTTCACTGTTTATAATATCCCTTAGCTGACATTTGCAGTACTCTAGGGAAGAAATAAGATGGTGAAACTTCTATTCTTAATTTGTCACCCACGGAGAGACCAATTATATTCTGCTGGTATTTTAAATTTATATTTTGTTTATAGGACTTATCTATTGTTGTGTCGGCACTTTATCGATCTGCAAGAGAATGGACGCACTCAAGGCTGATGAACTAGCGTGGTGGTTGTGTGAGCGACAGCTGCCCAGCGGTGGTCTAAATGGAAGACCAGAGAAATTGCCAGATTTATGTTACTCTTGGTAAGAATTATTTAGACATCATCCATCAGCCTTTATCTGTCCACGGCTGGACATAGGTTGCGTCCAGCAGCTCCCTGCGATCTTGACGATATCGTCGCTCCACACTGTTGGGGGCCGCCGTACACTGCGGTGACCGGTACGTGATTGCTTGAGGATCTCTCTTCTCCAGCAGTCGTATGATTTACCTGCTATACACTGGCCACTAATACGAGTCGCGTTTCAAGTTAAATTTTCTTTGGCTAATGTAGTACATAAATCAGTATGTTATATTCAAAGCTGTGTCCATTTTTAGGTGGGTAATGTCATCACTATCAATGCTGAATAGAATCCATTGGGTGGATAAGAAGAGCCTTGAACAATTTATTCTAGCATGTCAAGATGCAGAAACAGGAGGCTTCAGTGATCGGCCAGGGGATATAACGGACCCATTCCACACATTATTTGGTTTGACCGGACTGTCATTACTTGGCAACACCAGTATTAAAGCTGTTAACCCTACATATTGTTTGCCACAAGAAACAATAGATAGGTTAAAACTAGAACCACAAATATTGCACATTTAGTGTTAAGAGAAAATGTATTTTATAATTTAATATATTTATTTATGACTAAATAAATACAATTTTACGATATCATTTTGGTTTTTAATCCCGTACCTTTTTTCAATGGCAGTGTTATCACTCCTAACTCACAAAACAGCGTCCCCTTTTATTAGCACCACATCAAGGCTTGCCAATCTGCGAAAAATAAGAGTGTAAATTCGTCGTGGATTGAAATTAATGAATGAAGCCGTTGTTAAAACGATAGTTATTTTAGGAAATCTTTAGTGCTTAGATCATATACCATTACACTTAAGTTAAGACTTATCAACTACAAAAACGAAATCTTAGATGAAATTTTGTTAAAACCTATTTTGATTTCTAAACGAATCACTGGCGACTGTTTTTAAACGTTACCTCAGCTGACCGCGAGTTGTCAATGTCAAAATATGTAAACAAAGTTGTAAACATAACCTCAACCATTATTATGGTTTTATTTTCTTTAAATAATTTGTTACTGCATTAATGCAGTATTTTTAATATTGGTTATATATTTTAGATAGCCATGTGTTCAATATATAGTATACAATTTTTTGTATTTAGTCTATGTGCTCATTTATTTACATTATTTACGTACATAATTTTCTACAGTGATGTGTTTACTACTTTATATCTACAAGAAAATCATATAAAACCGGAATATGATTACATTATTGGTAAGATTATCTTCTTTTAATTATTATCCAAACGGTTTCATTTATCAAAACTCTTGATTCAACTTACTGCAAAATACTGGCATTTAACCGGTATGAATGCAGAAACAAAGTTAAAGTTACTATTTAAATCAACTGAGGAGTATAGAAACACCTGATTACTTTTACATAATGTAAAAATAATTAAACCTTTTAAGTACTTACCTACATTTAACAATAATAATAAAAAAATTAAGATTAAATTTTATTTTTATTTTTTCATACAGTTGGCTGTGGTACTGCAGGTTCGGTTATAGCACATAGATTGGCAACTGAGACGAACTATACTTTCATAGTACTAGAGGCAGGGAGCAGAAGTCATGCATTGCTGGAAGCTCCAGTTATTGGACCTTTTCTCCATAGCTCTATTTTTGACTGGCAATACCAGACAGTGCCACAAGAACATGCCTGTTTGGGAATGAAAGACAGGGTAACTGCATTAAATTTATATTAAGCTCATAGTATAAATAATTTTAATGTAACTTCCTCATTTTGCATTTGTGATAACTGATTTGATTGAATTCTTAGCTTTAATATATGAGAATTTATCGGCTGTTAAAAAGCTTTTTTTAAGCGATTGTTATATTTGTATGCATCATTCCCATGTGAAAATATAGACGGGCCTCGTGGTGGAGTGGTTTATATAACGGACTGCTGATCATGAGGTCTCGGGTTCGATTCCCGGTCAGGACAATCATTTGTGTGATGTTTTTAATTGTCATACAAATGTTTGTACTGCGTCTGGGTGTTTACTATGTATTATAAGTATGTATTTACAAAAGAAAAGTAGTTTATGTATTATATCCGTATTCTGGTACCCATAACACAAGCATAATAAGCTTAGCTTGGGACCAGAGGACGTTGTGTAAAATGTCTATGAATATTTATTTTATTTATTTTATTTATAGTCAAAAAATATATTACAATAATTAAAACTTTTTCTCATATACTATGCTGCTATGCTGCATATGTGCTTGTCATAGAGTACATTACTATAAAGCTGATAAGAAATGGTGATTGCAAGAGTAAAAACTCAAAATTGGACAATTTATAAAAATCTAATAAACTCTTTTCTATGACCCTTTTATTATCAATGGATGGAGAAAATATTATAAAAAGGAACTTTCTACCAAATTATGACGAATTTAGCTGCTGATATTAACTAAAAATACATATTATAATTCATTTCTTTCCAGAAATGTAAATTGGCGCAAGGTAAAATTATTGGTGGATCGTCAAAATTAAACAATATGATACACATTCGAGGTAATCTGTCTCAATACAGCTCTTGGTTTCATGGAAAATATAATAAAAATTATTTGGAAAAACAGTTTGAGTTTGTAGAAAAATACTTCCTTCATATCAATAATATTCAGTACAGAAGTGAGTTATCTGACGCTGTATTAGATGCCGCAAGAGAACTCGGATATGACACTTTAAACAATGATTTTAAATCAGGATTTATGAATAGTCGTGTAAGTCAAAAAAATGGAAAGAGATGGTCAACAGCTGACAAACTGGACACAGCCCAGTATGTTATTTCAAATTCTTTGGTAGAAAAGATAATTGTTTATGGCAACACTGCTGTAGGATTGATTTCTACCATATCTGGTTATAAAACTACAATTTACGCGAAGGAAGGGATTATTCTCTCTGCTGGTGCTTTAAATACACCTAAAATTCTACAATTATCAGGAATTGGTCCTAAAAAACTTTTAAATTCGTTAGGTATACCAGTAGTTCAAGATTTATTAGTTGGTCATAATTTACAAGACCATGTAGGGTCTGGCTTAGATTTGGTTTTATTTAATAAATCTGTTTCTATTAATGCAATGGATATGATTAATCCTTATCACACGGCGCAATATTTCGTTTATGGAAAGGGCCCGTGGACGACACCTGGTTGTGAGGTAGTAGGCTTTTTATCAACTAAAAATGGTACACAACCGGATATTGAATTCATGGTGTTGCCAGCAGGAATATCTTCAGATCGAGGTAGTTTATTAAAAAATCATGTAAATATAAAAGATGATGTATGGACTAAATATTTTTCTCAAATTTTCAATAGCCATGCATTAACAATATTACCTGTTTTATTACAGCCTAAAAGTAAAGGCTATGTATTTATAAATAGCACTAATCCTAGAAATCCACCCTTAATTGATCCAAAATATTTGTCACACGATAAAGATAGGAAAACATTGATAGATGGTCTTAGATTGGTAATGAAATTTGTAAATACTAATGCTATTAAAAATATTGGAGGGTCCATGAATGCCCTTCCATTTCCAGGGTGCGAACAGTTTAAAATTTTCACAGATTCATATTTTGACTGTTACGTTAAACATTTGACGTTAACAACGTACCATCCTATAGGTACTTGTGCTATGGGGCTGCCAGATTCAAAAAACAGTGTAGTAGATACTTCTTTTAGAGTGATAGGGGTTAATAATCTTTATGTGGCAGACGCTTCAGTCTTACCGACAATGCCTTCTTGCAATATAAATGCAGTTGTTGCAATGATGGCCAGTGTATTTTTCGATACGAATATTGCAATGAAAAAAACTACATTGTGTTATAAAACTGATGGTCTTTACGAATATACGTTCCAAATATGTATGAAACAATAAATCAGCATTACTATTAAAGATTACTTTATTATAATTATTTATTATATTTAAAAGTCCTACTAATTTAAGTAATATTGTATTTCTGAATAGTTTACAAATTTTTGGTACTTAGACCATAGATTTTAAACCTAATTCTACTTAATCGAAATGGAACATATCAATAATTTTAGTTAAGTTTAGTTTTATATACAACAGAGTCGACGCCTATTATGGCAATTAGATTAAACTAGTCATGTCTTTATTATTATTAGCATAAAAAATAACAGTAGCTTTATTTTTAAACATTGATTGTTACTTGTGGTCGTGCTAGTTTTTTTTTCATTTATTTGTGTTTACATTAGTATTACCACCGAGTGTTACGTCTAGATCTATATCGTAAGTCTATGGTAGTCCATAGACTTACGATATAGATCTAGACGTAACACTCGGTACAACGAATCCGGTCTGCTTCTTTTTTTAGTTGATCACATTAAGAAAAATAAATGACAAAGAGCCTATTTATTAGCCTTTCTAACTCTTTCTTTAAGAGCTGGAGTAAAAGAGAAAGCTAGTAAGAAGAAAAGAGAAGGCGAGGCTACTATTTTACTTTTAAAACGTAAACGGGCCGGGCCTTGGGACAAATCTATGTTCCCGAGTTGTTCCTCCTTACTTATAATCTCCTTGCATACTACCAATATAGAACAAAAAAATGCTTTCAAATCGAATTACCACCGCCACCTATAGCCTTGATACTTCCACAACTGATTTCTTAAAGGGTTGAAATAAAACTCTAATATATTTTAACACTTTAATGGATATTTAAGGACACTTCTAAATATGAAATCGCAAGTAGTAATCGCCATGAGCTATAAGCACTTCACATTTTTAATGTCTATGATCATTTAATTTCTGTCTATTTAGACAAGAGAGATTAGACATTTGCACATTGTCTAACTGTGCTCATAACTCTTGGTGTAATATTATTATTTACATAACACTGAGCGATATTTTCAAATAACCGCATATTATATACTTAATATTGGTTACTTTTGTTACGTTATTTATTTCTATACATATATTATGTCTATACATAACTACAGTGATATAATAACAAAATTTAATGCGTATAAATTATACAATTAGAATGTATAGCAGATTTATTTTTCATAAGCTAATATATAAAATATTTGACTATCTTGAGCTGTTTCAAATGTGCTTACTAATGGACGGATTTAAGAAACCACTACTTAAATAGATACTTATTAGGTAGATACTTGTGCGTGCTTAATCTTTGTAAATTGTAGTTATTTAGCGTTTAAAATAAATTATTTCATTTTTGTTTGATGTTAATATGCAATACTAAGGTTAATAAAACGTTTTTTTACGCTTGCACGTGCAACATTTACAATATGTACTGAATAAAAACTTTATAAATTAAAATAAAATAAATAAATATTTAACATAATTAGTTTTAATTAATGTCTAATTATCTAATTCCTAAACATTTAAAAACTAATACTTATTGAAATGACTAGTAATCGTTGCATACTAGTAACATTTTTAGACGATTTGTCAAAAGTCTCTTTTTATTTATTGCATACACAATCGGTCTTATTCATAATGACTTATCGGAAGTTTAAAAGTTCACTAAAATCGGTTTGCGAAAATTGACAAAAATTGTTCCTCATAATAATCTTTTTACGCTAAAACGTTTATTATCTCTCGCGATAAAATCTTCGTTTAAACTTTCGATAAATCATTATGAATAAGACCATAAATGTTTTATCTAATACATAACTACTGCGACGGGTCATTTATTTCATGAAATTTAAAAAATAAAATTTTGAAAATTTGCTACATTAGTTTATGTATTCTTTCTATATCAGTTAATGCTATAACATTCATCATCATTTTCCTGCCCTTATTGATGATAACGTTATTCGATGTTATCGGTACAGAACCCTTTGTGTGGGAGTCCAACTCCTAATTAAATGGATTTTTTTCCGATACATTGTATTTTGTTTTTTTTTTTGGACGAAGAACCCGCGCATTGTAAAAATTAACACAGTATTCATACTAAACTTCTAATATTACTCTTCAAGTTAAACGCATCACGTATAAAGAAATACCATACAATAATGTATATTTATACAATCCCTTACTGCAAAAACTAGAACAACCATCTTTCTAAGTCTACAAAATCAGAAAATGTTACTATACCATCTCACTATGACGGTTAATCTTTTTTTTTTTTTTTTGCTGTACTTATCCCATTAATTAGATTCGAAGCAATATGACGCTATACAATATATTTCTATAACAAGACACTCAAGGACGGAAGATAAGTCTATAATATTAAAATACCACAACGTTATTTTTGTGCAAAATACAAAAATAATTAAATTACACCTAAGTACAATTTCATAGGTACATTTCAAAATATATAGATATTTATAAAAATCACCACATTCTATTTTTGTACGTACGTACGTAACGAAAATAAAACAGTCTAAATTTGAAGCTGGCATATGCAATGTGAAGCCAACCCCTTTGTTATGTACCAAACGATTAACTTATCGTATAAATACGCGGGAGTACGGCCCTTGCGCGGACGCAGTCCGGCCCCGCGCGCGACGCGGCTGTCGAGCGCCCCTCAGTTGAAAAATCGAGTTGAAAGCGAGTTGACGTTCGATTGTGACTAGTTGTCACGTGTTCTCGCAACGGTTTTTAAAAGTTAAAAATTGTTACTATTAAATTGTTTGCTGATAAAACTAATTATCCTATTGTGCAAACCGATAATTAGCATTGAGATCGAACAGTGAAATGTCATTGCGAAGTTGAGTATTCGCCATTTTGTATGACAAAAAGTATTATAAAAACTAGTGAATTTTGTGTCTCCATACTTAATACTAATTAATGTGAGTTGAACTGTTTGATAACTATAATTGTGATAGTATAATTGCATTAAGACGATTGGTGAAAGTTCACGGCTTAAGTCGCGCCAAATGTGGTCATTTTGAGGACTTAAAGAGTTCGTGTCTGCCTGCATAAAGTTAAGTATAGTTTGATTAGCATTCTGCGTTATTTTGGCCAATTTATCGTAGTTAGTTAATGAAGCTATAGCTAGGGCTTGACACAGTGAAGACATTGTTGAAGAACAAAACAGGGTAAGTTTGTACTATTGTAAATTTGTAACGCTGTGATATACAGTATATGTTCGTTCCTCTCGCGCCTGAGAGATATCACGCTTCCACTTAACCTATTATTAATTAGAACACCAGGTTGAACGCAACATATTTTGGTACCCAGAGCGTGGTTTAAACTCCGTTTCTCGAATGTTCCATGTTGAACAAACTATACCCTCATTATTTGTGAAAATTGATTTAATTAATTTAATTAATTTAATTTGATTAATTTGGTTGTTTGTTTGTTTAATCTAAATTGTTGGTATAGTTTTGCATAATTAATTTGAGCACTTGAATTGGCAATTAGATTTTAAAGGGTTTGATAATTATTTGTGCTATTGCTAATCGTATTTGTTGTTGCTCAGGTTATTATTTAATATAAATTATTATTTAATTATTGTCTAATATTGAACAACGTTATAGTTAAGTTGTGGCGTTGTGCGTTTGTATAATACAACATTTATTTTATACGTTTGTTTGTTTTGTTGTTTACCTTAAAATAAATAATTCAAGTCTTAAATTAATTGCACATTGGCAAAGAATTGTTTTGTTTGTTTGATTTAAACTATTTAAGATTTGATAATTGTTTAGAATAATAGCGGCTTGTCTCATTGAAAGATATTTTGTTTTTCGCTATTGTAATATTGTTTGTTTGTGAAAGATATTTGTTTTTTTTTTTTTTTTTTGTTTTTGTTGTTATTATAAGATTGTTTGTTTCGTGCCGTTTGTGCTTTGAAGATGTCTGCCGCCGCGTATAATGTTGTCCGCGAATCATATTCCGGGATTGCGACTCATTTGAGATGGTTCACGTCAGCTGCCGCCTTGGTGAAAAGGGAGAACCGAATCGAGGCATTGTTGGACAGGCATGAGAAATGCCCTACACGACTTCAGGAGGTGGAGGCGCTTTACCAGCGCTTCATCTTGCATCTGGATGATGTGCCCCTGGAGTCGTTTCCCCAGGAGCGACGGGACAAAGTCCACGAGGACTACCTCCAAATGATGGACCTTGCCGACGACATCGCCCAGCGCGCGCGGGAGATTTTAGCCTCGCGCGCCGGAGTACCGGCTCACCGGGCCCCCTTGAAGACTCCCGTGGGCCTTTTGACCAGATTACCCAATTTGGATCTTCCACGTTTTGATGGTCGATTAGACACGTGGATGGGGTTTATTGGTTTGTTTGAGAGCCTTGTGGACTCGAGGGACGATTTGGGTCCGTCTCAAAAACTGGCCTATTTACTCTCCGTGCTTGATGGAGAGGCGAGGGGCTTAATACAGCACCTCCCAATATGTGACGGGAGCTATGGGATCGCGCGGGCGTTGCTCACCAAGCGCTATCACAACCAGCGCTGTCTGGCAGATACCCATGTCGACCAGATTTTGAACCTTCCCGTCGTGAGCAATGCTGCCCAGTTGAGGACCGAGCTGCTGAACCCCCTCCTAATAGCCACCAACTCGCTCAACCGCTTGGGACTGCCGGTTGCCAAATGGTCCTACCTACTGGTGCGTATCGTACTCAAGCGATTGCCGGTGTCTTTGAGGGCACGTTTTGAACAGGGGCACACTAGGGATGAGGCATCTGCTCTCCCTACCTTTGAGCAGCTCCTGACGTTCCTGGAGGACGAGTGTCGCATGGGTGACGTCATGGTCGCCGACACGCCGGTGGAAGCATCACGTCCCAGACCCACCAACCAACGGCGCAATGCCCAACCTGCACCAAGGGGAGGTACGGCCGCCCGCTTCGCTGTCGCTCAAGCTGCGCCACCGGACTGCCGTTTTTGCAAGTCGCAGGGACACCAAACGGTGCGGTGCCCAGACTTCGCGGTCCTGCACGTGGCCGCTCGTAGGCGGATTGCCCAGGCCCGCGGCTGGTGTTTCTCCTGTCTAGGGAATCATTACCAGCGCGCCTGTCCCGACACTCACCCGTGTCCTATTTGCGGAGGGCACCATCTAAAAATCCTGTGCGCCAACGCGAATGGCCGTCGCGACCACGCGGGGTCGCCTTCGGGCGGGTATGCTAGTGGACACCGGGACCAGTCCCGCAATTTGGAGTCCGGCTCATCACCCCCACGCCCCGCAGACTGTGCTGCCATCGATCGCCGAGTTGGTTCGGCGCGCAGCCCCACGGGCGGGTATGAAAGCGGGCCCCGGGTTCAATCCCGCACCTTTGTGTCCCGCTCGCCCTCCCCGCTTCCACGTGATCAAGCGAGATCACCTCCGGTAGTGTACCACGATTACCGTGACGCACGTCCGGTACCACTACCGTCCCCCCCTCTGGCGGAACGTCCCCGTTTGGAGACGCGCAACCCTCGGTACGGACGCTCCAGGCGCTACGAACCGCCGTCTATGGCTCGTGGCAGTCGTCACCGAGAGGAGGCCGAGTTTAGGCACTACCCGCACTTTGATTTGCCGTCTCGGGACAACGGCGCTCAGTCGCCGCCACGCCAGCATTAGGATGTTGGCGTCTGCCCCCGCTATGCACCGCCCCCCTTTGAGACCGTCCTCTTGCCCACGGCCCATGTCAGGGTCTGGGGACGGACGGGCGCCTCAGTTGTAGTCCGAGCGATATTGGACACAGGCTCACAGGGGTGCATAGCCTCGTCTTGGTTGGTAGGGCAGACTGGCCAGACTATTGAAAAATATTCAGATGTAATAAGGGGTGTCGGGAACGCCCCCGTGGCCACGGTAGAGGGCCGCGTTTGGTTTGAGTTCTCCCCCTCAAATTCTCCACGTCCGACGTTGGAATCGTCGGCCATTGTGATGGAGAATATTTTAGGCAATCACCCGCAAGTTCGTTTGTCTGCGGATGCGGTAAAATTGACCGCGGATTTGAATTTGGCTGACCCTAAATTTGACCTGCCTGGCACGGTCGATTTGTTGCTTGGTGCCGATGTTTTGGGTAAAATATTACTCGGCAAGGATCGTGTTTTGCAGCCAGGTGGCTTGGTAGCCCTCCGGACCATATTTGGGTTCGCACTGATGGGGCCTGTATTGAGGACTCCCCCCCCTGCCGAACTTGGAACGGCCTTGATGGTGGGGTCCGCCCTTTCTGACGCCGTGCAGAGATTCTGGGAAGTGGAGGAGCCACCACAAGCTCCCCGCTCTGATCCGGAGCATGAAGAGTGTGAGCAGTTCTACAAGACCAACACCAGTTATCTCCGTTCTGGCCGGATCATGACAAGATTGCCATTTCTCGCCGTACGTCCGCCACTTGGCGTCTCGCGGCCTATTGCAGAGAAGCGTTTGTTGGCGATGGAACGCCGTATGAGCAGGGACCCACTACTCAAGGAGAAGTATATTGACTTCATGCGGGAGTATGAGGATTTGGGACACATGTCTGTGTCAAAATTGGATTGGCGTTCGACGGAGCACTTCTTTCTTCCGCATCATGCTGTAATAAAACCATCCAGTGGTAAGTTACGCACAGTATTTGATGGTTCTGCGCAGACTACTTCAGGAGTGTCATTGAACCAGTGTCTGCATCCTGGTCCCAAATTGCTGAAGGACCTTTGTGACGTCATCACGCGGTTTCGACGTCATCAATTTGTTTTTGTGGCTGACATCAAGATGATGTTCAGGCAAACGGTAATTCACCCGGATGATCGCCGATACCAGCTGATATTGTGGCGAGAAAACCAGCAAGATCCCATGCTTGTCTACGAGCTCAACACGAACACATACGGGCTGAGGTCTAGCCCCTTTTTGGCTATACGTTCGCTTTGGGAGCTCGCGGATCGAGAGCGTATGTCGTTTCCTCGCGCAGCCGCCATTTTGAAGGAGGACCTATATGTTGACGATGTGTGCACTGGCGCGGCCACGGAGAGAGAGGCCCTGCTCTTGCGCGACGAGTTGATTGGCATTCTAGCCTCCGCAGGATATGAGTTGCGTAAATGGATCTCCAACTTACCTGCGCTCTTGGAAGGGCTACCGGATGACCACCAGCAGGATCCTCACCTATTTGAGAACCGTGACAACCCTACCATGATGTCAGTGCTTGGAATCCAGTACAGACCAGTCCAGGACATCTTTACATTTAATGTCAATTTGGATTCGCATCACACTTGGACGAAACGACTGGTTCTGTCGACTGTCGCGAGAACCTTTGATCCTAATGGCTGGATATGCCCGGTCATATTCTGGGCCAAATGCTTCCTGCAGAGACTTTGGACTGCAGGTCTTGGATGGGACGAGCCACTTCGCGAAGCTGTTTTGAAGGACTGGCTCCTATTTGCTTCCTCATTGCCTGCCATCAATAGGATATCGTTACCCCGTGCTCTGCTTCCGCCAGGGAAGCACACCGCGTCCCTTCATGGTTTCTCGGACGCTTCGGAACGTGGGTACGCAGCAGCCGTATACTTGCGCACCGTGACCACAGATGGTCAGGTGAAAGTGTTGTTGGTCATGGCGAAGAGCAAGGTCGCGCCTCTTCGAACTGCCTTGACAATCCCTAAGTTAGAGTTGTCAGGGGCGGCCCTTCTTGTTCGCCTTTTGAATCACGTCATGTCTACCTTGTGCACGTCAATTGACATTTCCACGATATATGCATGGACTGACAGTCAAATTGTGCTATGTTGGCTGAAGACGTCAGTTCACACCTTAGAGGTGTTTGTAGCAAATCGTGTCTCTCAGATACAGAAATCGGAGACCCCGTTGGTTTGGAGGCATGTGCCTGGCGAGGTCAACCCTGCTGATTGTGCGTCACGGGGATGTATGGCCCCCCTTTTAGTTGAGCACTCTCTGTGGTGGGGACCTGAGTGGTTGACCAGATCAGAATCTCATTGGCCGCGAACTCCGGCCTTAGACATTGTCGCACTGCCCGGGTTGCGAACGCTTGCGCTCGAACGGCAGGACCGTCCGTTCGACCCCGATTTCTTACTTAATCGTTACAGTTCATTGGACAAATTGTTGAGTGTCACCGCTTGGATCAAGCGCTTCATGAGAAATTGTAGACATCCACAGAACAAATGTTTGGAGGCCTTCTTATCGCCACAAGAGCTCCAAGATGCTCTTCTTCACTGGGTTCGTTCTGTGCAAGAGGCACATTTTGAAGACGAGATTGACATCTTGAGGAAAGGCAAATCCAAGCTGTCTGGAGCCATTTGTAAGCTGAACCCTTTTTTGGATAGTGAGGGTCTTTTGCGTGTCGGAGGGCGTCTTAGGAACGCAAACCTCCCTTATGGATCTCGTCACCCCCTCTTATTGCCAAAGAGTGGCCACTTGGTGAACCTGTTGGTGACTGATCGTCACATCAAGAACTCCCACGCCGGCTGTAATGCCTTATTGGCCATTTTGCAACGGGAATTTTGGATTTTATCGGCCCGCCGGACGATCCGTAGTGTGGTCTTTCGTTGTATGCCTTGCTATAGGCTCAAGGCCCCTACCATGCAGCCTATCATGGGCGACCTTCCTTCGGATCGGGTCACTGAGATAAGGCCCTTTGCTGGAGTTGGTACGGACTTTGCAGGCCCCTTTTTTGTTAAGACCTCGACCCTCAGGAACAGTAAAACTGTCAAGGCTTATTTGTGCGTCTTTGTCTGTCTGTCCACCAAGGCGGTACATTTGGAACTCGTCTCAGCCCTCTCGACAGAGGCATTTGTTGCGACGTTAGATAGATTCGTGTCACGACGAGGACTACCGTCCTTGATTCGGTCGGATTGCGGTACCAACTTCAAAGGCACAAACAACTATTTAAAAGCGATGTATGATTTTTTGTCGGCTAACGAGACTGAAATTGCGTCTAGACTAGCTACACGTAGAATAACTTGGAGGTTCAGTCCCGTGTCATGTCCCCACTGGGGAGGAATATTTGAAAGCGTAGTAAAGGTTGCTAAGACACATTTGCGACGGGTAATTGGCGAGTCTGTATTGACCTTTGAAGAGCTCGCAACTGTGTTTTGCAAAATCGAGGCCGTTTTGAATTCACGCCCGTTGTGCCCGATCTCTTCAGATCCTAACGACTTGGAAGCCCTCACGCCGGGCCATTTTTTGATTGGGCAGCCACTGAACGCCCTGCCGGAATATCCCCTTGTTGATGTGAGACCTAATCGTCTCTCGCGGTTTGAATTGGTCCAACAACTCACTCAGAGCTTTTGGAAACGTTGGAATTTAGAATATTTGCACATTCTCCAGCAGCGCGTTAAGTGGACTGACAAGACTGATCCACCTCATGTTGGTGACCTCGTTCTGGTTAAGGACGCTAACTCACCGCCACTGTGTTGGCGCAGGGGGCGCATTCTCAACCTCGTCTTTGGAGCAGATGGAGTGCCCCGTTTTGCTGAGGTCCGGGTGGACGGTTCAATTTTGAAGAGAGCTGTATCAACCTTGTCGCGACTGCCAGTAAATTAGCGGCCAGGTAGTCCTGGCCGAGGCGGGTAGATGTTATGTACCAAACGATTAACTTATCGTATAAATACGCGGGAGTACGGCCCTTGCGCGGACGCAGTCCGGCCCCGCGCGCGACGCGGCTGTCGAGCGCCCCTCAGTTGAAAAATCGAGTTGAAAGCGAGTTGACGTTCGATTGTGACTAGTTGTCACGTGTTCTCGCAACGGTTTTTAAAAGTTAAAAATTGTTACTATTAAATTGTTTGCTGATAAAACTAATTATCCTATTGTGCAAACCGATAATTAGCATTGAGATCGAACAGTGAAATGTCATTGCGAAGTTGAGTATTCGCCATTTTGTATGACAAAAAGTATTATAAAAACTAGTGAATTTTGTGTCTCCATACTTAATACTAATTAATGTGAGTTGAACTGTTTGATAACTATAATTGTGATAGTATAATTGCATTAAGACGATTGGTGAAAGTTCACGGCTTAAGTCGCGCCAAATGTGGTCATTTTGAGGACTTAAAGAGTTCGTGTCTGCCTGCATAAAGTTAAGTATAGTTTGATTAGCATTCTGCGTTATTTTGGCCAATTTATCGTAGTTAGTTAATGAAGCTATAGCTAGGGCTTGACACAGTGAAGACATTGTTGAAGAACAAAACAGGGTAAGTTTGTACTATTGTAAATTTGTAACGCTGTGATATACAGTATATGTTCGTTCCTCTCGCGCCTGAGAGATATCACGCTTCCACTTAACCTATTATTAATTAGAACACCAGGTTGAACGCATCAGTTGAGGGAAAAGAAAAAAAATCTAAGTCTAAAAAAATATTAAGTAAATTGAATTAGTACATACATACATATATTGAAAAATTCGTATTGACAACTTTTTAAATTTAACTAAATAAACCTATTTTGAAAATAAATTTTATGAACTCAAATTAAACAACTTGTGCATAGAATTTACATTGCCTACTTTTGATTTAGCATGTAATAGACTAACTGTGCATCGAATGCATTTGAATTCGGAATTAATTAAAAATAATTATTCTCTATGTAGGCAACACTTGCGCGACCTATTTATTCATATAAAACCACATTTTTACGGATTTAAACAAATATAGAAATGCGTCTAAATCCGTAAAATCCTTATTCTTTGGGGTTCACCTGAAACCTTCTGAGTCGAAATGGGTCGCTATTGTCCAAAAAAGGAATGTCCATACCACGCACTCAACAGTTAAATTATTTTCAATAAGTACACTAGCTATGTATGTGCATATATGAATATGTACACGCAATAATGTGACACTTGCTCACAAATAAAAAAGTTAAGTGATTTTAAATTAAGAAAAGGAAACTCCTTTTGTGAAAAATGTCTTACAAAATCACAATTAATCTAATTATAATTACATAGAATACAATTTATGTGAGCAAAATCACAAAAAGCAGTTAACTGCTCATAATAATACTGGACGGAGTATCTGATAATGCTTCATAAGACACATATAATTATAAAATATAAATATAAAATACTGCCACACTTTAAAATTTTTAAAATTAATTTATACTTTGTACATAATAATACTGAGCGGTAAATACGTCATTATTTTTAATTTATAACATTTACATATTTTACACGTAAATTTAATTATAAATAATTGTGCAATTTGTTAATACTGTTTCGATACATATATAAATGTAAGTCCACCCAATTTGTTAGGTTTTCGTCTGAGCTTATTTTGAGCAAAATAATTGTTATTGAGACATGTTTTGATATTGGTATTATATACCTTTTCACGTTTTAAACATTGCTTTAATTAATAATGTTATTTTTATTAAGACGTTACTATCTGCGACGTTCGAAGACGTATCTATTGTTCCAATGCTATGTGCGGTAGAAAAATCGTTCAGAATTTTTTCTGAAGAATTCAGATATTTAATATTTTAAAACACAGAGGATTTAAGGCAAATAAATGCCATCAAACGAGCTTGATCAAAAATCTTTGTTTCTAAAAACACAAGAATTAATCTGGGCATTAAGAAACAATTTCTCAACTTTCAATATTTTAAAACACACATAGAATTTAAGGCAAATAAAATCAAACGAGTTTGATAAAAAAATGCTTTTTTAACCCCCAGAATAAATCCGGCCTTCGAAATTTTATTTTTTTTGTTATGGCTTGCGCCTGATGAGGTCATAAACTTATGCAAATGTAAAGTTAAATTATTCATTATTTAGTTTGTAATTGTATTACTGTTTATTTTCCTAATAATCTTTGAGCAGCATTTGTCTGTTAAAACAGAAACATTGAATAATTAAGTAATTAGTAAACATCAAATAAGTACACAATGTTAATTTTAACTCGCTTAAGGCTGCGAGATCACGATCGTTGTCTTAATTTAGAAAATGATCACATTAAAGCAATCCTTCTGTTTTAATATTTATACAAATATGCTTATCTGAAACGTGATATAATACTACTTTCTAATAAATATGAATTTATTTTGTAATCCTATTCTTTCGCTTAAGCCTGACTAGACTAACATAAATAATAAACTAGACAATATTTAATTTATCACTTGAATTCTCATTTTTAATTTAAAAATGTTTAACCAACTAATCATTGATACCGTTTCTACGCGCAAAACTAAACTAAACTTAACTAAAATAAAAAATGAATTTTGATAGTGTCGATAACACAATTGAAGAATGATAACTGAACTTTCTCATTATAAAAACGGTTTAATATATACTAAAGATTTTAATTAATATAAAATTGCACAACAAAACGGCCAATTAATCAAAATACACCAAAAGTTGTTTTCGTTTTTTAGTTATGTTTAGTTATGCATGTAGAATTGGCACCAATATTGATCATAATGGTCATACGTGGCTTTTTATCAATGGATAACACACTTCCTAAATTAATACTATTCAAATGATTAATTAAATATGTTTGTCAATTATTATAGGCACTTTAAAAGTTATGACTGATGACTATAAAATTTTCTAGAACTAAAACGATACCACACAGAAGAAGTTTGTCTGTAGTTAGTAACAATTTACAATTAACACTACAAGACTTACTTAAAACAGGAATCCAGGTAATTATCCAACATATCCAATTGGAGGTCATCCCAATCCGTCGGATTTAGAAGTAAAGATGACAAATCGTCTTCGGGAATTAAAGGAGGTGGAATAGCTGGTTCCACAATCACGTTTGCACCAATATTCGTTTCTATTATAATATCAGGCAGTATTTGTACATTGCCGATGTTATAATCCGGCAAATGTAAAGTTACAGATTGATTCATATCACTCGCAAAATCTTCAACGGTATTCGCTTGAGTTATATTTGCAACGGCAGATTTTTCCTCTGTCTGTTTGTCTTTGGGATGAGTTTTCTTTTTCTTATGTGGTCTATTTGAGATTCGTTTTGTACCTTCAAGATGTGCAAGATCCAGTTTCCAAAATCCACCTTTACCAGGCTCATGTTTGGACCGTGCTACTTTAACAAATACTTTATTTAAGGATAAATTGTGCCGTATGGAATTCTGGAATTCAAAAAAATATCGTTACACTAAAATTTAGAAGATTGTGCCGTAATCCTCAATATATTTTTATTTAATTTTGGATTTCACCTTAAAACTATATATTATGCCAATCACTGGAATAACGATTATCAATCATACACTCAACTCCCTATTCATAAATTCAATTAGATCTAATCTTATCGCATTGTTTGCCGATCACACTTTTATTAAATCATGAGGGGATCCCTACCGAAATGATAACACTCACCTGCCAAGTGGGATCTGCATTTCTGTAATACTTGAAATTCTCTCTGATCCATGAATATATCGCCGACAGCGTCATTTTGTCGTCATTATAACGCATTGCCATACAAATCAGTGTACTGTACGAATAAGGTGGTTTCTTCTCACTATTAGTTTGATACTCCTGTTTATTCTCTGTAAAATCCTTTTGGCATTTCGCTATAGTCTGGTTAAACTTCTGCAGTCTCGAGTTTACTTGTGGCGGTGGCTTTACTTGCGGGCTTGGTGACATCGGTGGTAATGGAAACTGTGGTATAGACATTATATTTGTTATATTCTGAAGCCACGTTAAGTTTGTTAAGTCAGCATCTGGTTCCTCGTCGACGACCATCTTGTTTGGTTTATGATTGGTTTGAAAATTGGTAGGAATGTCTTCTTTCTTTGCTTCAACCAGCGTCGACCTCTTATCTCCATCAATTTGTATATCATCTTGTCTGATTGTGTAGCTTTCTGGTTGCTCGTAGACATATTCAATTTCAACAGTATGCGATGATTCAGGGACGGTATGATCCACTGAGAAGTATGTACCACATTGTTCACCAGCATCTCCGTAAAAGTTTAGCGATGTGGCATCCAGCATCTCGCCAGATGCCGGAGAAAGCCCTGACGTTATATGCATCGTGGCTAACTACATCGCTCGATCTGAAAATGCGACAAAGAATGTAATGAGTCACTGATGAATCAGCTAAAATTGCAAAAATCGAAGCCGATTCATAGAATTTTCACTGATTAATGAAGTTTATTGTAGTTATTTTGAATGGTAGGTTTACCTGAAGTAATAGAGAAGGTGTTTTTTGGATGGTTAGGGTGTCCAAGATGCCGGACGCTGATCGATCGAGTGCAGGGTGGTTGTGACGTCAGGGCGGTCAGCTCGACCCCGGCTGGTGGTAGCGTCGCGTCGGCGTGGAGTTCGCGTGGTAAGTGCGTGTGTCCGCGCACATAGCAGTGGGCGCTAGTGAGCTGGTGCGAGCCCCATTGTATACTGTACAGCGCTGAACAGGTGTGTGCTACCGATCGATATTTTTCCGCCCGCAAGACAACGTGGGGCGGCCAGCCCGCATCGCTGATAGCTCCGGACAATTAGTCACGGTTATCGGACACAGGACCGGAGCTGAACTGCACTCACTCACCACCTTACACCTATGCCTTACACTGAACTACCGACGAACCAGAGATGAATGTTTGTTCTGGCTAATCCTTTATCACGTCTCGTCTGTTAGTCTTCGACGAGGTAGAAATCTTTTTCGGGAACTGTCAGGGATTCTTATTATTATTTTTTTACTTTTAACCATAACCCGATGTCTGCCAGTATGCAACCCTATGATCACAATCTAGATGGAAGGAAAGAAGGACTTGCATCATAATTTTACTAGTTATGCAAGAGCTTTGCACCTTTGTTTTTTGTATATCAGAGACGCCTCATCGAATTCAGTCAATAATGACAAATATTACATAACGACTTCTGATATTTTTACCATGTTGTACTTTACTATACAATAGGTATATTTAAAATGACGAGGTGTGAAATATTCATTCATATTGAGGTATGAACTTAGTACGGGCCTGCTGTGTGTCTTGAGGCGTGTCGCCACGAGCCATGTGCGGGTACTTCCGTTCCATCATGGTCTGTGAACCCAGCTGATATACATAGTTAAGATGTAACGTATTGTTATTAAACCTACTTAATAACATCATAACACTGCCTTGACAGTCGGGTAAAAAGTCTACCTTTACCCGACTGTGAACGGAGGTGTTTTCAATCGTTGCAATTATTTATGGGAATTTAAAAAAGCCGTGGAAATTGTTTGTGTTAGAAGTTCTAAGTGCGATTCCCACTTAAAACAATTTTGTTTGTGTCCCGCTTATGGTTATCATTTTTTCCATTATAATTTAGTTTATTTAGTAAAAAGCATAGCGAGTCAATCGCAAAATATTAATAAATTAATTTTGTTTTAGTTATGAACAAATTTTTTTACTGCGTCTCTTTAAATGTTCTCTGACCCTAAATTAACTTATAAGTTTTTGCAGTTTCCTACAACTATGAAACATTTATAGGGTAACATGGGTGTCCGTCTGTCTGTCTAATTGTTACTACATTTATTTCGTCTATCTGTTGTTATACATAGACATACTGGTAATATATGTATTGGTGGATACTTAATGAAGAGCTTTTTCTTTAAAGTAGCGACAACCTTTGGGAGGCAGTCTTCCTAACCTATAAATATACCTAATGGTTTTAAAAGAATATGAACCCATTATTGGGCATGGGCCTTTTCCACATCGGAACAGTGAAGCTAACGATACTTATATTCTTAACTTGTCGTTACACCATAATTCACTTGTAGTCACTTTTTATAAATAATTTCAAGTATCATTAATAGTATGTAATAAATTATGAACGAGGTAAAGTAAACAAGGGTTGTCATTGGACAAGCACTCACTTTAATTTTGTGTTTGCGCCTGTCCAATAATTCGGCCATATTTGCTTGTGTAAACATATTTAAATGATAATTTTGTGTACCTTAGCATGTTAGCTTAGTCAATCCTAAATATTGCAATCTGTTTTTATTAATAGGAATGGTAGTGTGAACATGGCGCTCTATAGTCTCTGCCTACCTCTAAAGGAAAAGGGTATGACTTGATAATAAATGGAAAAGTTGTGAATTGACTGTAGTATCGTAAATCCCAATTAAAAAGATTTTTTATTATTTAATACCTTGCTCGTCCGTCCGTGAAATAAATTGCCCCAGAAACCAGCCAGATTTCCCCTTTTTATGGGTAGGCAGAGACTATAGAGCGCCATCTGCTACGATCCAAACACACTTCTTTGGCTTCATCTACACTCATACATCAGGTCATATATGTCGTAAACTCTCTTCCTCAAAAGTCTATAGGTAGAAAATGAAAATAAGTCAGAAGGAAGTCAAAAAAGAAATTATTAAACGTTTTTAAACTGACTCGTTGATCAATATGCATCGACCGCGGTCACGAGTGGACCGTCCTCGATGCAATTCGATTGAAACTTTTTCGAATAAAAAAACAAGTATAGAATTTTTCTTATAACTTTGATTGCAAAGAAAGCGTAAATCAAAGAGTATAATAATATATTTGTGTAAATACAAGAAGATAGAAACGCAAAGGATTAACGCAAGAGTGTGATCGTAATCGATGGTTAAAAGGGTTCAAATAAATATATGGGTCACGGGAAAATAAAAATATAAGATTTACTTGATTAGATTGTCTATCTTTGTTAATTTTGTAGGGGGCCTCCTGTCTTTATTAGCCCTCTTTTTGCCGACAGGATATTTTATTCCATTTTAGAAACTATTTCGTCAATTCTCTTGCGCTAAGAGCTAAATTGAACTTAATTAAAATAAAACCAACTAAAGTATGCTACACTTAAGTTTACCCAATGGGTCTTACGCTGCGCTGTCTACACTTGTTTGATTTAAAATCAATATTCTGTATTAGTCTTAACATTTTTAATAATAAAACTGATCTTACATTACCAAATCATATAAGGGACACTTGTTATATTTCTGTTTTAGTTTGCGTAAATTATAAAGTTTTAGTCCTAATTGTACATCAGAATTAGCACATTGTAGTACTATTTTTGTATTTAATTCAGTTTTGCTTTCAAATCGCTATTATATATAGGTACCTACAGACAAAATAGGGCGAGTTCGTTGACCTTGTGACCTTTCGTGAACTTGATCACACGTCTCGAGCAATAATTACAAAGTCACAGACCTTTTACATTTACAAATGATTCAATAAATCTCTTTTTATTACTCTTTAAATCTTTATATTAGGTGTTCCACTTATTTAATTATAAAATAACATTTTAATGTTACGGCCGCAGATTTAAGTTTTTAATAATATTGCGTAGATAAAATAGATAGGAATTATTTATTACTAGATGTACCCCGCGGTAAAAAGTATATAAAATCTGTTTGTTTTTCTTTATCCCATGGGAACATTGCATTCTTTCGGGATAAAAAGTAGCCTATAACATATAGACTAATTTTTATCCTTTTTCTGATGTATATGCTACATTATTGTAAAGTCTCATTGAAATCCATTCAGTAGTTTTTGAGTAAACAACTTTCACATTATAATATTAGTAGGATTATAACGTAAAATATTTGAATTATTAACAGTTTTCTGACAATTAAAATAAAAAAAAAATTATACCAGTCTTTGTTCAAAATTAAAAGGGTATACCTACTCCTCATTTAGGTATTTGCCTTAGGTATTGCTATCCCTATTTCCGAGCGCCGCGCTGAAAGGGACAAATATAGATGAAGCGAATTTTACCTACCTACAAATTCTTTGAAAAAAGACGTTTCGTACTTCTGTTTTCTTTTCGCGAAAGTTAAACCGATTTTAATAGTTTTTGCGTTATATTATAGATAAAGATTATATCTATGCTTCTATCACTTTCTTTTGTGGTAAAACTATACCAAATTTGTGTGATAGACGCTGCAACTTTATCTAAAGAAAACCGAAAATAGTGGGTTTTTCGGATCGTCATATTTCTTTTAGTTATTATGTTTTGAAATGTGATAGAAGCATAGATATACTTTTTATCTATAATATAAAGTAAAAACTATTAAAATCGGTTTAACTTTCGCGAAGAAAAAACGGAAGTACGATACCCGTACTTTACTATGGAGAATAATTTGGTATCGTCCCGTCTTAATAATTTCGATAGTATTTTCAGCTTTTTGTGACAAAAAGCCGTTTAGCTTTTAAAAAGATTAACTTTTATATCGAAAACATTTTCATAATAATTGTTAATTATTTTTTAAATAAAATATAAGACATGTACCTACTATGCGCGATTTATCTTCTAATATATCAAATTCTCCTGTCACGGTGTTTGTAATTATACTTCTCCGAAATGGGTCGACCGATTTTCGTGAAATTTTGTGTACATATCCGTTAGGTCTGAGAATCGGACAACATCAATTTTCATCCCCCTAAGTGGTAAGGGTTCCCCTCCCCCCTGACATTTGTATGGCAAAACAGCGTTTGCCGGGTCAGCTAGTATGTATAAAAACATCATTTAGGTTTATGAGAATAACATGGGATAGTTTTTATTCGCAGTTTTCTAATAAAGGCGACGACGTGTGAAATTTTATATACTGCATGCAATTTGGTGCGTGAATCTCTTTGGAATATATATACCTCTTAAGAGGATACCAAAATAGCTTCGTGCATTTTTCTATGTACGAAGTTTTCATTGTTTCTTTAGATTGAATGGCTAGAGCTCTAATTTTTAAGTATATGTTTTTTCAATATATGATCTAGGATCGCATAAACTCAGAAACGCGATTGAAAAAAGTTTTCTCGATAGAAAATCTTAGCGAAACAACCTCTCCAATTTTTTATTTTTTTCATTTGTCGGTCTATTATCGCGTATTAACTAATGAAATAACTTTAAAAACATAAGTAACTATTATATATAGAAACACGTAAATCAGAATTAAAATATATTTAGTAGATTTTGAGTAAATAGGAAAAGTATCCCTAATTCTTCATTTTCTGTGCCTACTGGCTGTGTTAATATGTACGTGTCGGCGATGATATACGATAATATTGATGTAGGCCCTTAAAGACTAGGAAACGCTCAGTATTTTTATATCGATGTACTTGCAACTCGACAAAGAAATGGTGGATAAAATTATTAAAGATTTCGTAGCGAATTTTGCTTTTGAAATTTACCGTTTCTATCTGCAGTTCCACTCTTTTGAATTCTTCATAAATGTCTAGTTGATTTGAAATAGAAACTAGGTAGTAGGTATGGTAACTAGAAACCTTCTTTTACTTAACCTTACTATGATATTTATCATCATATCGCCACGTCTTCTTCATATGGGGATATTTAGAGACTATAGAGTGCCATCTACAACGATCTTAGATCTTAACATACTTAATTAGCTTCATTTACACTCGTACACAAGTCTGAAGGATGTTAGTGCTACGCACTTGACCCTTTTGAAGGATATAAATAATAATAAATAAATAAATCAATATTAATGGACACGTCACAAAACGTCATCTGGTCCCAAAGCAAGCTATATTTCTATGCTTGTGTTATGGGTACCAGAATACGGATAAACTACATATACATACTACTTTTCTTTTGTAAATACATACTTAGTAGTTATAATACATAGTAAACACCCAGACGCAGAACAAACATTTGTATGACATTTATAAAGATCACACAAATAATTGTCCTGAGCGGGTATCTTACCCGCGACCTCGTGAACGGCAGTCCGTTACATTAACCACTCCACCACGAGGTCCGTCCTAAATTATGATAATAAAAAAATATAAAGAATAAAAATATAAAGATGCGAATCTGTAGTATTATCACGTATTGTTAATGCACACTCTGTCTGTCTCTCTTTCACGCTAAAATACTGGACTGATTTCAGTAAATTTAGTACAATCTTATCCGTGTGGTGACGGATTAAGAATACAAGTGTCACCAATCTCCTCCCAAGGGTGCTGTAAAAGTCAGCTAAGGGATATTGCACACAGATAACATCCTGTGTGAGAAACGGCAAACTCGAAAATAAACCCTATGGCAACAAGCCTGGTCAGCATGGCACAGTAGACCATAATCCCTCCCAAAGTGGAGGAGGCCCGTGCCCAACAGTGGGACGTAAATGGGCTGGAGAGAGAGTACAATCTTGTGAGAGATAGTTTAGAACATGTTTAGACTCTGAGAAAGGACATTAGCTAGTTTTTAATGAGAGAAAGTATGCAATGAAATCCAATAAATAAAAATAAAAACCTGACCAATACGAATACGTAATTCTATAGGCATTATGTATGTGCGTGTATGTTTGTAATAATAATAAATAAATAAAATGTGTGTGTGCATGCGTGTGTGCGAGTGTATGCATAAAAGGACCCCCCCCTGGGGGTGTGTGAATGTGTAGGAACGTATGATTAATATAACTTATTAGAAATAAAACTAACTATTGGTAAAATAAAAGAAAATAGTCATTTAATCAATCAGACACTATGTATGTATCAATCTAATATATAAGATTTCCATGTCACAGTGTTAGTTACCGTACTCCTCCGAAACGGCTTGAACGAATTTTATGAAATTTTACATGCATATTCAGTAGGTCTGAGAATCGGCATACATCTATTTTTCAAACCTTTTTTTAGGGTTCCGTACCCAAAGGGTAAAAACGGGACCCTATTACTGAGACTTCGCTGTCCGTCCGTCCGTCGGTCTGTCACCAGGCTGTATCTCAAGAACGGTGATAGCTAGACAGTTGAAATTTTCACAGATGATGTATTTCTATTGCCGCTATAACAACAAATACTAAAAATAAAATAAAATTAATATTTAAGGGGGGCTCCCATACAACAAACATGATTTTTTTACCGTTTCTTGCTCGATACTAATAACGTTGCCTTATCAAATCAAATCAAATCAAATCAAATCAAATCATTTATTTGTCAGAATATGGGTACAAAGGTGTATAGGTACATTAATCAGAGTCCGAGACCATAATCTGCCAGTATCTGGCGTACAAATATTCGAGTGTTATAATATTTTATAAATAGAGATATAATTATGTAATATTTAGTCATACTATTAAGTCATATATTAAAAATAAATATTTCAAATAATCAAGCAACACAAAATACAAATCAATACAATGTCACAGTTTTCTAGCGTCTAAAAATTCCTTTACAGTATAAAAACATTTATTTAATAAGAACCTCAATAATTTTTCTTTGAAAGCCTTCGTAGTAGTGATGTCCTTTAAGCTAGTTGGTAATTTATTATAAATTTTTATAGCCATACAGTACACATTCTTGCCATACACATCTACTCTTTGCTTAGGTATTACTAATTTATGATTGTGTCTGCCTGGTCTCGTTTGAACATCATCGCGTCTGCTAAACAAATTAGAATGTGTTCTTACAAATATGCAGATTTCAAATATATAAAGACTAGGCAATGGTAATATGTTAAAGTTTTTAAAATATTTCCTGCAGCTATCCATTTGTTGTAAACCAAATATTGCCCGAATACATTTTTTTTGCAATACAAATACTCTATTAACGTCTACAGAATTACCCCAAATTATTAGTGCATATCTTAGTTTAGATGCAACATAGCCATGGTATGCGCTAAGAGCAGCATCCAATGAAGATATCTGTCTCAAACGATAAAGTGCATAAACAAACCTATCAAGACTCAAACAAAGCTTTTCAATATGTTGTTTCCAGTTACAATATTTGTCTATCATGACACCCAGGAATAGGGTCGCATCCACTTCTTCAACTACCTCGTTTTTATTTTTAACATTAAGTTCAACAGCTCTACTGTTATAAGTCTGGAATTGTAGCATTTTTGTTTTATCAATATTGACTTTCAAATTATTAACATCCAACCAATTTGTTATATTATCCAATGCTTCGTTAACTTTACCCTCCATTGTATTTTTATTAATATCTTCTATAATTAAAGTAGTGTCTTATGTTGCATAGATAATGGTACGGAACCCTTCGTGCGCGAGTCCGACTCGCACTTGACCAATTTTTTTAGTATGGCAAAACAACGATTGCCGGGTCAGCTAGTAATATATAATAATTGTGTACAATTGCAATTTCTAGTAATACATTAAACGATGATAAAGTTGTTGCCACTCTTCCTCTCTTCTATTCTAAATTGGGATTGTTCATAATTTCTTACCTGCTGTTTTTATATTTTTTTTAGAAAATATAGACTATTTTAAGCAACCAATTTCAATATTATTGAAATATTCGTTATATAAAATTTTTTAAAATTACATAAAGATATTATTTTAAATGTTGTGACGTCATCGTTGTACGCAATCTTTGTGTTGCCTTTTCCTGATAGACATAAGAAAGATTGCAATACATCTTTTCAAAGTTGCCATGTTGATATAATAGACCAATTTCAACTCCACCCCAGAGTAGTATATACCTAAGAACGCCTAAACAATTTAAGTCCTTTATTTCAAGGGCAAATAGAAATCATTTGCTTTTTTGGGAAAATAATAGTTAATATAGCAAATTTTCCCAAAAAAACTAGTGGATCATGATCAGAAACTCTATTCCCCGAAATGGTTTTCGAATTAAGAGTTTTAAAAAAATATGAACAATGCCCAACAATGCCAATGACAGGGGCCATAATTGTATTTTTAAATATTTATTTTAAACAATCATTGTATACAATATGGAACGCAATAAATAAACTGAAACAAAACATATTGGTTTTTTCACCTGATTGATGACTGAGCATGTTAATGACCTTAGTAAATAATTTTCCTGTGGTGAACTGTACATTGTGACGTACAATCGATAACAGGTTCCCTGTTACATTATTTTTTTTAATAACAAGGGACGAATTCGGGAGCTGTAGCGACTGGCACGAATGCGTTCTGGTGCGTGCTTGCACATAGCATTCAATAAATAATAATTTGCTTGTAAAAACTAAAATAACACGCTTGAAAATCCTGGATTTATCTGTCTGGATGTATTTGTGTATTGAAGACGTCTTCTTTTGATATTTGTATTGTCCAGGTGTTTTCTTTTTTGCCTATAGAATATTTTATTCCCCTCATAATGGGCATGTATGGCGTAAAACAAAGTGAAAACAAGGCAAATAATTTTGTATAAGCTTTTTGTCACGTGTGTTTATACCCTAAGGGATAGACAGAGGAAAAATAACATTTATTAAATTAAATATTAGTTGTTTTCGTGGTGTGAATATTAGATAAAATATCCACCATTATTAGGACTCTAGGGAGCATTCGTTGTGTGAAGTGATTTTGATAACTTTTCGACAACGCTGTACCCTAATCTGCTGGTCTATACCAACTAAACCCATAGGAGATGGGGTGGTGACATACGTACTTATTCTTTATCTGTCACTATATGTATAAATATCAGGTATATTATATGGGGTCGATATATGGGGTCTACAGGCCAGAAAAAGTCCACGCCTCTTCCCACTGTTGGGCACGGGCCTCCTCCACTTTTTAGGGATTATGGTCTATTGTGCCGCGCTAACCAGACGTGTCAGCACAGGGTTTATGTTCGAGTTTACCGTCTCTCACAGAGGATGTTATCTGTGTGTGTGCTATATCCCATACCTGACATTTACAGCACCCTTAGGAGGAGATGAGATGGTGACACTTGTATTCTTAATCCGTCACCACACGGAGGAGGTCCCACGCATATCTAATTTTCTAGAAATTCTTCCTAGAAATTGTTACTTAATTTGTAAATAACATACAAACAAACAACGTTGCCTCTTTATTATACTAGTATAGTACAGAAGTAATAATATAGATACGCATATTTTTATAATTCTTAACGTTGTAAGATGCCTGTTGAGCTCAACCTGTAAAAAAGCTATATTATAATTGTGTAACCCTTGTTTAGAGTGGAACCCCGTGCTTTACAGTAATGCGTTTATGATAATTGTTATTATACATAGGGGACATGTTTCGTTCCCGTCTTCCCTTAGCACATGTTATACACCTGCGATACGTGAGGGGACGCACTCATTGGGAAGTTAAAAGCAAAAGTATTATTCGGTTTACTTTATAACTAGCTTTTGGTTTGCTATTTAAAAAACCAAAACTGAACAAATTATGAAAAAAAAACATCTTTTAAAAGGATGGGAAGAAGAACAGAAAAGAAGAAGAAAGAATTTTAAAAAGTCAACGGTTAACCTGGCTTAGAATTTCTAAAATAGGTTTCTATCATTTTTAAGCCTGTTAAGTAATGAAATATTTATTATGTAGGTATAAATATTCAAATATTGCTTTTGTTTCTTTCTCCAAATCGCTTTTGAAATTAAGGGCCTACATCAATATTATCGTATATCATCGCCGACACGTACATATTAACACAGCCAGTAGGCACAGAAAATGAAGAATTAGGGATACTTTTCCTATTTACTCAAAATCTACTAAATATATTTTAATTCTGATTTACGTGTTTCTATATATAATAGTTACTTATGTTTTTAAAGTTATTTCATTAGTCAATACGCGATAAATGACCGACAAATGAAAAAAATAAAAAATTTGAGAGGTTGTTTCGCCAAGATTTTCTATCGAGAAAACTTTTTCAATCGCGTTTCTGAGTTGATGCGATCCTAGATCATATATTGAAAAAACATATACTTAAAAATTAGAGCTCTAGCCATTCAATCTAAAGAAACAATGAAAACTTCGTACATAGAAAAATGCACGAAGCTATTTTGGTATCGTCTTAAGCCAAAGTACGAAGTCCGGACTACGCATGGTTTTCTCGGAAGCTCAGCTACCGCCATCAGCCGTTTCAATGATATGGAACCATGGCCTAAACGAACAGTGACTTAGACAAGATTTCCTTACAAAATACTTTCCTTTGGGCCTGTTATCATGTTTTGATATAAAGTCCCTCATAAGACAAGCTACACTAACTTCGTCCTTAGTGGATATTCTGTATTTTGTCTGTCATTTGGTATTTTTAGGTAGCGGGTAATTTCCTTGAATTTTATTAGCACTTTGTTTTAACTGTTCTATACCATTTCGCTACCCCTATTTCACCCTACATCATAATATCAACTTACTACGCACTTGTTATCAATTCAAGCGTGTTATGAAATTCCTTACTATAAAGGGTGCCATAAGAGAGCTGAGAGGTAGGGTTAAACCTTAGTATTGGTCTCTGTGGTGACGGATTAAGAATACAAGTGTCACCACCCCATTTCTTTCCCAGGGTGCTGTAAGCTAAGGGACTGTCAGCTAAGGGACAATATAAGCAGTGAACGTCTACTGTAAGATACGATAAACTCGAAACTAAATCGTGTGCCAATCACACAGTAAGGAAAGAAAAAAAAACATACTATACGTATTCATTGCTTTATTAAAAAGTATATAAAATTTAAATATTACTTAAGTGTCACCACCCCATTTCTTTCCCAGGGTGCTGTAAGCTAAGGGACTGTCAGCTAAGGGACAATATAAGCAGTGAACGTCTACTGTAAGATACGATAAACTCGAAACTAAACCGTGTGCCAATCACACAGTAAGGAAAGAAAAAAAAAACATAATATACGTATTCATTGCTTTATTAAAAAGTATATAAAATTTAAATATTTCATATTGTTCTGATTATATATTTGCCTATACATAATATATTGATTATATAAAATTATAGTTACCAGTTAAATCAGACATATTTTTAAAACATAATTATTTTCAAATACTTCGTGAAAAGTTAAATTTAAAAAGACTTCAAACTACACACTTATGACGTCACTAATCTGAGAGTTAAGTCATAAATCTGTCTTTGATTATAATACGGGCTGTTATCGCATACTTTAACTTCAAGGTAAAATCGATGTATAAAAAAACCGGTCAAGTGTGAGTTGGGTTCGCTCACGATGGGCTCCGTACCAGTATTATTTATTAACAGACTTCAAAAATTGAGGAGGTTCTCAATTCGTATGTAGGTTTTTTTTCTTTTTTTTATGTTTGTTACCTCCTAACTTTTAACTGGGCGAAGCGATTTTAATGATTCCTTTTTTATTTGAATATTAGTGGTTCCCGTTTGCTCCCATTGGCACCAGGTCAGGACCTGATGGTTATCTCCTGAGAAATCGGGGAAAGCCCTCTTTCAAAGGCACATGAAGACAATTGAATTTTTTTTTTTAAATATTCAACTATCGAAGAACGATATCTTCAAATTATGGAATAAGGACAGAACAATGATATTGAGTATTTGTTGTTCTAGCATCAACAGATATACATTAACGGTAAAATGTTCAGCGTTCTAGCTATCACCATTCTAGAGACACAGCCTAGTGATATACGGATGGACGGACTATCAGTATATCAGCGAAATATCAGTAATAGAATCCCGTTTTACCTATTCGTAAGGTACCCTAAAAATGTAATGACTAAATCAAAAGAGCTCTGCTGAATATCGGCCCAAAAGACATTATGGAATTAAGTAATTTTTTTTTTCTTTTGAGCATAAATTATTATTTAAAATGGATATATCATCAGTCTTAGATGCCAAACACAGTCTTAAGCCACACAAAAAATAAATGATATTACTATAATTTTGATACAATGATAACTATTATAGACACACATAAATATTATTATTATTATATTTTATATTTTATTGCCTAAGTAGGCAGACGAGCTAACGGCCCACCTGATGTTAAGAGGGTACTGTACACCTCATTTAGGTATTTGCCTTAGGTATTGCTATCCCTATTTCCGAGCGCCGCGCTGAAAGGGACAAATATAGATGAAGCGGATTTTACCTACAAATTCTTTGAAAAAAGCCGTTTCGTACTTCCGTTTTTTTTTTCGCGAAAGTTAAACCGATTTTAATAGTTTTTGCGTTATATTATAGATAAAGAGTATATCTATGCTTCTATCACTTTTTACAACAACAACACAAGATTTTTTTTAAATATCCATAACTAAATTTAAATATTTCCCTGTATTTAACTTTTAATAGATTTGAAGTCCAACAATGTGTATAAGCAACATAAAAAAAAAGCACATAATAATCTTCAAATATTAAATCTTTAATTATAATAATATCGAACATTTGAAGATATAATGATATCATTATATCTTCAAATGTTTCATGAACCAATGAGCACTGTTGATAAGGTTGTCCATCTCGGCTGGTGGCGATGATAACGAATGGTTATCATCATACATATATACTCTGAAATAATAAGAAATATATTTATTATACAATATGTTTCAGAAAGGTGTAGTCATATTTGAGCATCGTTACACATAGCCGGTGACTAGGCACTAGGCATGGATGAAATTACAAACACTAGTTATATTATGACTTTTATGTGTTCATTAAAGTTTAATTAATTTATTAAATTAATCGATCTTGTTTAAATACAACACTACTATGAGGTCATCTTTTATCGTAAGGTTCAATCGCATTCAATAAACCCTAAAAATCTCATAAATGATGCGAAGCTCTAGACAACAAAAAACTTACCAACTGTATTTTTCTATGTGTAACTGTAATACTTATAATATTTAAGGCCTACCCAATGAAACCTTAAAATATGACTACACCTTTCTGCAACACGTTGTATAAGTCAAAGTCAAATATATAAATATATTTGACTTTGACTTATACAACGTGTTTATCTTGCCTATTTGAACTAAAGTTCAAATAGGCAAGATAAACATGCTCTTTTAAAAAGTCACAAGCTATGCGTATAAGTTTGTATTTACAAAAGCATATAAGCATAACACAAGCATATCAGCTTAGCTTGGGACCAGAGGACGTTGTGTCAAATGTCCATGAATATTTATAAAAATAAATAGATGTATGTGTGTTAATATACCTAAAGAAGTCATCAACTGTGAGAGACTACAAACTCGAAACTAAACTATGCCAAGAAACCTCGTCAGCACTGCGTACCAGACTAAAAACTGTTTGTTGCTCGCTCGCCCAAAAACTACTGAATGGATTTTAATGAAAATTTACAATGATATAGATTATCCATCAGAATAACCTACTGGCAAGCGGTTCTAAAACCTATTTGGTTGCGGAACCCTTTTGGAAACGAAATACTAAACAGAACCCTACAATCAAACAAATCTTCATGAACATTCTTTGATTGGATTTTCTTTGTTGCGAAATCCTAGGTTTCCGTGGAACACAGTTTGAGTATGGCTATTATAAGGTATATATCATCACGCTTAATCCAAGCAGTGTAGGCAGTATCTATAAGCCAGGAGTGGCCAATAAGTCGATCGCGACCAATTTTGGTCGATCACTCGCAAGTTCCATGAGGGGACGCATTCAATGCCAAATGTTTCTAGTACTTGATACAGGAATGAACATGTAGAACAGCAGACTCAGGTTTCCCATTAATTTAAATTTAAACAGTTTGATCATCATCATCATCATAACATCACGCCCTTTTCCCATGGGGGTAGGCAGAGACTATATAGCGCCATCTGCCACGATCGAAGCACACTTCCTTGGCTTCATCCACACTCATACATCTGGTCATACATGCCCGACGGTTGTAAGTGCTACGCACTTGCCCCTTTTGGAGTATCCCGGCGATGACATCGGAGTATATTTTTCTCGGGCGTCCTCTCCCAATATTGCATAAACGTCCCCGACTACTACCTACCGACATATGTCGATCGCGACTCAATTTTAAAATAAAAAGTAGATCTTATGTGCTCAAAAGTTGGCCACACCTGCTATAAACGATCTGAGTCAGTTAGTCTCATAAAGGGCTTTATATGATTCTATGCGGGCGGCCTATGTCCAACAGTGGACGGAGAAAGGTTGATAGATGGATGGAAAAGGCTTTATACCTGGTAGTAACCCCATTAGCCTTCAATCTCCTTGCGTATTCCAGCCCTTGATAATAAGGGACGCGTTTATCAGTCGTACCCAACATAAGAGCAGTGGGTGCACGCACTTTGTGTACGTGAGCTAATGGGGAACAACGACGCATTGCGAGGAGCTGCTCTTCTGATAATTGACCGACTTCTGTAAAAACATAGCCGGCTTCTACCGCACACCTAGAAAAATAACATTATAGGTATAAACTAAAACTAGGTTTTAGGGAAAATATTTCGTTCCTTTGTATACAATGTGTAAGAGAAATAAAGACGCCAAAAAATAAGCGTCAATTTTTGTATTCTTGTGACCACTGTGACTGAAAAGTCTCAGAAACTTCGGGCTAAAATTTAAAACAAAATATACGCAACTAAATACGTAAAAAGTAATTTTATTTAAACGAATAACTATTTATGTTAAAGTCAAGCAGAAAACATCATTATAAGATAAAACTCGTAACAAAAACATGATACTTAAACAGACTATTTTTAATCGATTTAAAAAAATGATCTCGATTCGATAACGTATAGTCATCGGTCCCTGGCAAGTGTGAACAATTTCTCATATTTCCGACTATTTGAACGGAAAATTACGTTCAAAGATTCTGTTACATAAATATATTTAATTACACACACCCCTAGTGTTAAGTGGGGTGTAATCCAAAAGTTAGGACGGCTAGTCAAATGTCATTGCAAACCTAACCTAACCTCACCTTGCCGGCCCATAAGATAATTTTTCACGCCTCGCCTCGCCTCGAAACACAAGAACAGGGAGCGAATTCCATACCTTGGCAGTGTGACAAAGAAATGAGATGCCAAATTTCTTGGTGCAAGATGGTATTGTGTCAATAATGTAAGGGTGACATCTCAAACCTAATTTATGAACAAGGCTATTAAGAGCTACGATCTCTAAAAGGATGAATAGTAACTCACCCATCCGAATTATCAGCATAATGTCCTTTTGTTGCTAAATCTATCAATGGATTTCTCATTACCACGGCTTTAAAATTATCCGGGTATAATCCAGCCATATGAGCTACCACGAAACCTCCATAGCTACCTCCATATAGGAAAACTTCATGCAATCTTTTGTCTCTTTCTAACACGGTGGTGAGAGCGAGACAACAATCTCTGACGTCATAATCTCCTACGTGAGATATTAGGGAGTGAACTTGGCTATCTCCTTGTCCAATTGAGCCGCGGAAATTAACTTGCGTTGTAGCGAATCCTAACAAAGCGAAATGTATAAATTACGGAATAAACTAATTTAAGTTAAGAAAATAACTTATTTTCCTGGATTTAGCCAATATTTGTGAGCAAAAGAAAATATTTGTGAGCAAAAGAAGATATTTGACAGATAGAGCAAAATGCTACTAATATTAGAAATTTGAGTCTGGATGTTTGTATGTTTGTTACTCTTTCACGCAAAACCTACTGAATAGATTGTAATGAAACTTTACAAAAAGTAATTTATACATCAGAATAACATATAGGCAACATTTTATCCCGAAAGAATGCAATGTTCCCGTGTAACACCGCGGGCAAGTAGGTTTAGAAATATTGATAAATAGGTGTTATGTGATGTCAGCGTAAATATCAGTCTAGTGCAATAAAACGACTAGGTCAACATGCTATGTATATTATGTATTCTTAGTCGGCCACTGATCCTAAACATGGCAATTTGAACTTGATTAACTCTGATTTATCGATATCACGATTTATATTTCATTTATTTTATAACGAAACTATCTTATCATGTGATGTGATCTACTTGACTTTCATCTCACTTCAATAAAATAAAAAACAAAAAATGAGGGTAGTTCAAGAAACTAATAATAAAAGTTTTTTTTTTAATGTTGGTATTAATTCCGCCTACCCAACAATTAAAAATGTTTAAATAATTTTATTTTTACCTTTTTTAACAACGATAGATAAAAAAAAATCTATTAAATACTTACCAATCAGCAATATCAGTATTATTAAACATAGCAGCGATATCAGTCACTGGATTCCTTGTGACCACAACACTATAAGTATCTGGGTATTGCCCACTAAGATGGGTGACCAGAAACCCACCGTGGGAACCCCCAAATAGACAGAGATTTCTGCCATCAATTGGATGAGATTTCAGCACTTCATCAGTGGCAAGTTTACAATCTTTGACGTCATAATCTCCGGCATATTTTAATAGGGAATGAACAAACGCATCACCTAAACCTGTAGAACCCCTATAGTTGATCTGCATTGATGCAAAACCTGGAAAACGTATGTTTTATCTGACTACCTGTTTACGCCTTACCTACTAAAATTAAGGAGCAATACAATTCAGAAATTTAATTTGTTGTCGTCAATAGATTAGGCATCTAGATTTATGTTCGCAAGTCATTGTTACCGATTCTATGTGCACAATTAAAGTTAACTAAAAACATTTTTTTTTCCGTGACATATCTAGATTTTGAGGACCAAATCCATCATATTAATTACAATCTAGCCTACAAAGGCTAATAAGTAATTTTAAACTAACTTAAATCGCTAAATAGAATATGACTAAGAACGTGTCCATTAACACTTTTCTTACTGTCTCTATTAAGGCGAAGACACTTTGTTCATGTGTTCTTTAAAACTAGCACTCATCTAACTAAAAAATTGGTCAAGTGCGAGTCGGACTCGCGCACGAAGGGTTCCGTACCATTATCTATGCAACATAAGGCAACGTTATTAGTATCGAGCAAGAAACGGTAAAAAAATCATGTTTGTTGTATGGGAGCCCCCCTTAAATATTTATTTTATTTTATTTTTAGTATTTGTTGTTATAGCGGCAATAGAAATACATCATCTGTGAAAATTTCAACTCTCTAGCTATCACCGTTCTTAAGATACAGCCTGGTGACAGACGGACGGACGGACGGACGGACGGACAGCGAAGTCTCAGTAATAGGGTCCCGTTTTTACCCTTTGGGTACGGAACCCTAAAAATGAAAATTGATAATGTCAATAACACAATTCGGCAATGTTAATTGAACTTTTTGATTATAAAATCTGTATATTATAGACTAACGATTTTAATTAATATAAATGTGCACTATGATATATCAATACAGTAATCAATACACGCCATAGTTTAGTTGTGCATTTTTTTGTTGTTTAGTTGTGCACATGGAATTGGTACATTTGGTACCATTGTATATCGCTCTTATTCTTCACTTTTGTTTTAATGATTTCCAAATTTAATTCCCACCACTTCGCCTTAATACTACCCTCATAATTGGTTTATTTATTTGTATAGAACAAATAAATAAACTGGTTATGTACGGATTGGACTCGCACGCGTAGGGTTCTGTACGGGTATTATCGGAATATATTTGTCATATTCTCGACCCCCAAGCACCAAATAACGGGATAAAGGCATCCTTCACTACCAAATAAGCTTAGCTTGGGACCAGAGGACATTGTGTGAAATTTTCAAAAATATTTAAAAAGAAAATACCTTAGCAGTTCTATTATGTAATGAAAGTGGCTAACTAAAAATACATATTGATACACTTACATTTTACTTACATTGATTATAAAATTGTCGCTCATAAGACTAATATTTTTAGACTTATTTCTAGAAAAATCCTACTAATATTATAAAGGCGAAAGTTTGTATGTATGGATGTTTGTTACTCTTTCACGTAAAAACTACTGAATGGATTTGAATGAAACTTTACCACAATATAGCTTATACATCAGAATAACACATAGGCTACAAATTGGCTGGACCGATTTTGATGAAATTTTATTTTATACAGAATTGTATGGCAAAACAACGTTTGCCGGGGCAGCTAGTATTCCTATAAAACTATTTCGCTGTGCAATGTAATGTATAATATTTATCTTTCTTTATTTACTTTATGATAGGTCTAATTTATTAGAAAAAATGTCTATTAAAAAACTGCATTTAAATCCGTTGCGTAGTTATGAGGATATAAGCTCACATAGGGACATACATACAAAAATAACGACTGTTTCATAATAAGCAAAGATATAAGCCTATATAAAACTTACCCAACATATTAAAGAAAGCAGCCTCCAACGAATAAGCATTAACAAAACTAGAATGTGGGCCTCCATGCGGCCAGACTATTAATGGTAAAGATTGGCCTCCACTCTTCTGGGTTTCATGTTCGATGTTCGGGGCAAAATATATGGCATTGAAAGATTCTGAAAAAATGTATTTCAAAATTTAATAAAGAAAATGAGTAATACAGTGTGTCACAAATAAATATAACGCTAAATAAAACTATTTTTTACGGATTAAGACGCGTATATTTGTTTTAAATTTTGGCCCGACGTTTCGGAGACTTTGCAGTCACCATGGTCACGAGTGACTCTCTATTTCTTATTTCTCTATATAATTTTTTTTATTTAATTTTTTATATTTTTATTACAAATAAATATAAAGTAGCAAGCTTTATATTTATTTGTAAAAAAATTATAACGTGTCATAATTAAATACAATGTATTACAATTAGAAATACAATGTGTCATAGACAAAGAAAAAAAAACCGCGTACCTATGTCACAAATATATACAATGTGTCCCAAATAAATTTGTAACAAATTGTGTGAATTTGAAACACAATGACATTGCAGTCACAAATAAACACAATTAGTCACGAATTCTAAGAAAATACAATGTGTCACAAAAAATACAATACGTCACAAAAGTACAATATATCACAAAAATAGAATACGTCATAAAATACAATACTCATTCATCATCAATCATTGGATCGAACTACACCAACCTCGAGTCCTATCTACTGAGCGTCACTACTTTCCCAGAATGGTACGTGAGGCAGTTGAGATAAAGAAATACAAAAATTTCAACCGAGAAGATGGATATCGACTTTCACCGACATGGGGGCCTGTCATCAGTAAATGCATCCGTTATCAGGACGGTACAAGCCAGAAGAAGAGTGACGTAGTTAGTGTTGTGTGTCGACTATAGCGAACATTTACATGTGCAAGACCAGGCGAGGGTAGTTCGCGAAACCCGCGCCTCCCGGAGACGTCGCTAGCGTGATCACAATCGATGCAACTCGGTCGAAACGTCGGGAGCAAAGGTGTTGTGCCTTTTTAAGAGCGTACTGTACTCCTCATTTAGATATTTGCCTTAGGTATTGCTATCCCTATTTCCGAGCGCCGCGCTGAAAGGGACAAATGTAGATGAAGCAGATTTTACCTACAAATTCTTTGAAGAAAGACTTTTCGTACTTCCGTTTTCTTTTCGCGAAAGTTAAACCGATTTTAATAGTTTTTGCGTTATATTATAGATAAAAAGTATATCTATGCTTTTATCACTTTCTTTTGTGGTAAAACTTTACCAAATTTGTGTGATAGACGCTGCAACTTTATCTAAAGAAAACCGAAAAAAGTAGGTTTTTCGGATCGTCATATTTCTTTTAGTTATTATGTTTTGAAAAAAAGAAAGTGATAGAAGCATAGATATACTCTTTATCTATAATATAACGCAAAAACTATTAAAATCGGTTTAACTTTCGCGAAGAAAAAACGGAAGTACTATACCCATACTTTTGTATGGAGCATAATTTGGTATCGTGCCGTCTTAAGTTATTGACGTGATTATAGTCCCGGTAATATTAACAAATTATGAGTTCAAATCGCGTAAGTTTCAAATCAATAAAACACAATACGTCAGAATGTGAATGTGACACAATAAAATACAATGTGGCATCCATATTTGACGGGCTTCGTGGTGAAGTGGTTCATATAACAGACTACCGTTCACGAGGTCACAGGTTCGATGCCCGCTTGGGACAATCATTTGTGAGATATTCATAAATGATGATGACAATGCAATCATTTAAAAAATATTCAGGATATATAAGCGTGTTTTTTAGTTTTTAAACGAAGTAGATTATTTTTTATAATAAGTGTTTATTATAAAAAATAATCTACTTCGTTTAAAAGTCAAGTCAACAAGTCACTATTAACTAAAATGTACACTTACTAATAGCGCTATCGGTGTTGCTATGTTCAAAGTCCAAGTACTCAACAGTTGAGGAAGAGATAGATGGGGGTAGTTCATTAGGGTGACTTATTTGTACCCAATTAATACTACCCTCTTCGTCACTAGGGGGTAATTTCGCTACAAACAACTGTAAAACAAAATAACACGTAAAAATTATAATTATATTCTTAGTAGCTTCAATTTTAGTGTGATCAATTTAATTTGACTGTGATCATTTTAATCAAATTATGATCAGTTCAACTAAATTATGATCAGTTCAACTAAATTAGGATTAGTTCAACTAAATTATGTTGAAATTATCTAATTTATGATCAATTCAACTATATTATATTATGATCAGTTCAAATATTTTATTTATTTAACAATTTTACACACAGGAATAGTAAAGTACAATATGCATAGGATAATTCGTGTAGGAGTTTACATATTTCTTATAGAAATTTCTGCCCGTAGACCCGCGAGAGGAGAGCGTGAACATAAGTGTGCAGGATGTCTGAGATGGATTTTACCAATTTAACACAATTAATTTACTATTTTATGCTTAATATGACTATATTATGATCAATTTGACTATATTATGATCAATTTGACTATATTATGATCAATTTGACTATATTATGATCAATTTGACTAATTTATGATCAATTTGACTAATTTATGATCATTTCAACTATGTTATGATCAATTTAACTAAATCATGATCAATTCAACTTAACTTTGATTACAATTAAGTCACAATTAGTTGTTACTACTTGTTAAGCTATATATTTACCTGTGCCGGTGTGATCAAGTTTGAACAGGAGGCCAGTATGATATCAGATTGTACGTCTAATACACTTGTGGATCCAGGCTTACTTTTGTTTGATATATCCACTATTTTACCATCATCTAAGTGATAGAAAAAAAAAAACAAATACATATAAAATTGTTCTTTCTGCGTGTGATAAATCAAGAATTAAATTGTCATCACCCCTTTTCCTTATCAGAGTGCTGTAAAAACCCGCTAAGGGATATTGTAGACAGATAACATCATTTGTGAGAGATGGGGAACCCAAAAAGAAACCTTGTGCCAACACGCCTGGTCAGCGCGGTACAGCAGACCATAATCCCTCCCAAAGAGTAGGAGGTCCGTTCCCAACAGTAGGACGTTACTATGGAGGGAAGCGAGAGAAAAAGAGATGAAAAGAGAGAGAGAGACATACCTATATTCACCACGTAACTTCTAACTTCATTCTTCTGCGGTGTAGATAGTATTATTCTTTTGCCATCTGAACTAAAACACTTCTTCGGCAGCGACAAGCAATACAATCCATAGAAGTGCTCCCCTTTGCCCAGATCAATACTGTTTTGAACAATATCTATTACAGATGTTACTTGTTTCTGAAAATACAAAATACACTTTATTGTATTTTACAAATACAAAAACCAAAGAAAAAAATTGTTAGAATTTTATTTTTGAAACTAGCTGTTGTCCACTTCTCTGTACCCGTCGAATTTAGAATTTTTTTCCTGTTTTTGCGACATACATATTTTAATTTTGCTTCGCTGCTATTATTCACAGCGTGATGTTATAAAGCCTTCCTCGATAAATATACTATCCAGCACTGAAAGAATTAATAAAATCGAACCAGTGGTTCCTGAGATTAGCGCGTTCAAACAAACAAACAAACTCATCAGCTTTATATTAGTATGTAGATTGCTACAGTACACTGAAAACGTTATTTGTATGGGAGATAGCTGCCTTAAAAATTTGTAGTATTCTGTTTTTTTTAGTATTTGTTGTTATAATTAAAATACATCATTAGTAAAAATCTCAACTGTCTAACTAACCCCGTCTGTGAGACACAAAGTCGTTATTTTTGTATGTATGTCCCTATGTGAGCTTATATCTTCAAAGCTATGCAACGGATTTGGATGCTGTTTTTTTAACAGATAGATTAGTTTAAGAGGATGGCTTTTTTGTATAATTTGTTAAGGTTTCTAAATTACACGCGTGAAAATTGTAAAAATCAATAAATTCGGGCCATTTCTTTCCTATATTAACCCCTAAATACATAATACAAATTTTACCTCTTTGTTAATAGTATATAGTGTTACTTACAGAATCTTTTTTTCTGATGCCGAGCTTATGACATGCATGATGAGGTCCTCCTTCTTGCCTCTGAAGCCAGACGAGGTCACCAACTGGACTGTAACGAGGTGAACGTACTGCCGAAAAGTCATCGCTTAATTTGTCTGAAAATACAAGAACATTAGTTACGGGTCTCGTGGTGTAGTGGTTCGAGTAACGGACTGCCGTTCACGAAATCCTGGCTTTGCTTCCCGCTCGGGACTATTTTTTGTGTGATATCCATGTCATACAAATATTTGTATTTTGCTATTGCGTATTGTGATTTAATCGCTATTCTTTGTACATGTTTATATTAATTAAAACCGATATTATTGATTACGCATGTTATTCATTCATAAAAAAAGTTCAGTTGATAACACTGAATACCATTTCTAACACTAGTACCAATCCTAAACGCTCATCTAAACTTAACTAAAAAAATTAAAGTTGATAGTATCAATATGTATATTATTTACTACTAGCTGTTGCCCGCGACTTCGGACGCGTGAAATTTAGAAATCAATCCTTAACAAACAGAAGTTTACTCTTCTGCTCGATAGATGGCGTTGTACGTTTTTTAAATCGCGCTATCGTTTCATTCCACACATTAACACTTAAGCTCGTCAAAATAATTATTGTGTTATCATCCGGATTTCGCACTTATAAATTAGTAAGGAAGTAAGGATTTTCTTGTATTTATTTATCTTAATTAAAATCGTAATTCAAATACACTGCTTTTATAATAAAAAAGTTTAGTTAACATTGCCGAATTGTGTTATTAATACTATTAATTTTCATTATTTTAGTTAAGTTTAATAAGTTGTGCGTGTAGAATCGGTACCATTATCAATAATTATGTTTTAGTTAAGTTTAGGTGTGCAGTAGTAGAATTGGCAACATTATCAAATTTTATAAAATTTTTAAATACTACTTACTCATATTCCCGTCCAACGTAAGATTAAATATCCAACTAGGCCGATTAGTACAGAATATAAGTCCAAGTCTCCTCGGTTCAGTCTCCCAAGCCACGCCAACTACACTATCACCTTCGGGGGTGAAACGGACCTGAACAATATAAAATTAAAATCCATTTTTAGGGTTCCGTACCCAAAGGGTAAAAACGGGACCCTATTACTGAGACTTCGCTGTCCGTCCGTCCGTCCGTCCGTCTGTCACCAGGCTGTATCTCAAGAACGGTGATAGCTAGAGAGTTGAAATTTTCACAGATGATGTATTTCTATTGCCGCTATAACAACAAATACTAAAAATAAAATAAAATAAATATTTAAGGGGGGCTCCCATACAACAAACATGATTTTTTTTACGTTTCTTGCTCGATACTAATTACGTTGCCTTATGTTGCATAGATAATGGCACGGAACCCTTCGTGCGCGAGTCCGACTCGCACTTGACCAATTTTTTAAAAGCATTCAAAACCCACAAAAAATAGTTCTGAATTGACTTTTATTTATAAAAAATACTAGCTGTTGCCGGCAACAAACAAATTGTACAAAAAAACCCATTAGCTAAAACCACTCTATAATTTAAAAACCTGCCACAAATTCCGTTCGTAGTTTTGAAGACATAAGCATCGTATAGGGACATACATACAAAAATAACAACTGTGTTTTTTATATGAAAAGATTGTCTTAATTTAATAAATTAAGTTGTATTGGAAAAAGTGATCACCGCCAGCGGGACTTGAACCCACGACCTCGGAATACCGTTCCGTAGCTCTGCCAACTGAGCTTATTGCGGTCGTGCTGACAGTGATCACTTTTTCCACTACAATTTAATTTATTAATTAAAAGCTTATAAAGTCAATTGCAAAATTAATAAATTGTCTTTTTTTTTTATAAATTAAGCTGATTGGAATCGCGTTATTCTATACCAATATTAAAGTTGCTTTGGTTACTCAAAATATAATGTAAAATCATAACATATTTTTTTTTTGTTAAGCACTAAGAAAAGACAATTGATAAGTTTAATGGCTTAAAGTAGCGTTCCGATCTTCGCCACGGGCAACTTTGTACATCTGACCGCGATTTTGTACTGAAAATACTGTTCAATTCAGGATGCTCGCGCTCCGCGACCCTTCTGTGCATTGTATGGAAACTGGTCGCAGAATTTGATTTACTTTTACATTGCAGGAGCAGTGTGATCGACATAGACGTATTCTTGTCTTTTTTCGGCAATGTGAAAACTAAATTGATTTAGCGGGTCGCGCGTCGCAATGATCGGAAGGTTACCTTTAAATTTAATATGTCTATGAAGAAGCCTAAAATTCTAAAAAAGGTTCATACCTGTCCCGGACACCATGTCTCCGGCAATCCATCTAATATCCTGATAGTCTCAGTACGTAGATTACAGACCACAATCACAGACATTACCTTACCGACTAACTGCTCACCCCAGTCTTGTCTATATACGAACTCTTCACCCTAAACAAAATATTTAGTTTAAAAACTTAAGAAATAATAGTAATAAAATGGTGGACTTGTGCTTGTGTAATGACTTAAACTGAGATTTCATCGGCGAGATAATAAACGTAAAAAGACTATAATGAATAACAAGTTTTGACAATTTTCGCGAACCTATTTTAGCGAACTTTTAAACCTCCGATAAGTCATTATGAATAAGACCGTTTGACTTTAGAGCAGTGATCCAACAGGAGTTTTTTTTAAGATTATCCCCGATGAAAAGGTACGAGAATAATGGTCATACTCATTGCGTACGGACACTTTGCGTGAGGTGATTTTGTGCGGGGCGTGTGCAGCTACCAATGAAATTACGTTATCGTGCCTAGAAGCGTTACCTAAGCAGCCCGACGACATGTCAGTATATTTGTCAAAGAAAACATAATCCAAGGCAAAGAGTAATGCCTTGAACTAAATAAATTGTTAATAAATTGTTCCTAATTAAACTTAAAAATGTAAAATACCTTTATATTTTCGAAATCATCTTTTCATTTTCTACATTTTAATAATCTGCTCGTTAAAAATGTTTTATTTTTTATCTTTGCTTATTTTTAATTTTAATAACCTCGTTAAGAACATTAAGATGATTAAGACGAATGGATCAATACCCTAATTACCGAAATATACATATCCATTAGGAAAATACGTACCTAGTAATAAAGATAATTACATACCTCTCCTTGACAGTTAGGCAAAACTAATGGCAAAACAATAAGACACATAAAGAGACGATATGAAAGAAAAATAAATAATAATAATGAGTATATGACGGCTAATAGGAGAGATTGCAAAAAACATGCTGAGCCGACCACAATCAATTTGGGATAGGGGCAGGAAGAAGAAATCAGTTAAGGCAAAAACTATAAAATATAATCACCTTTTTAGGAACAGCTTCTCCATTACCATCAGCTACTGGTGTATCATTAGCTTTCCTTTTAATAAAAGGTTCACATTTTGGTGGTTTCTTCTCAGCCACATACACTAACGATGTTTCATCGGGTGACCAGTCTAAACAACCGAACTCGGCTGAAAATATTATTATTGAAAAATATGAGTATTTATTTGTTTGTTGTGATGACGGGTTAAAATACTAGTATTGAGGCCTCGTTAGTTTAAACATTTAACCAGTCAGTTGGTCTGTAAATTAATTGTTCTGTAGGTCAATGAGTTAGCTAAAAATTATAAATAGCAGATAATATATTCGCGAAATGGGAAATGTCGAAGGGAAACCCTCCCAAAGCCTGGTCAATCAGTCAGTGAGTAAATTAGTGATTTAGTCAGTCATTTAGTTAGACTGGCAGCCACCCAATTAGTTTTTTTTTTTTTAATCTTATACTTTACGTAAAGGGAACGTTTCAATGCAGAATCCCGAAGCAGTCTAATTATTCACTTAGTTTAAAAACAGAACAAAGAAAAAAGAAAACTTTGTACTTATTTTTTTTATTTTTCATCGGTATTTAATGTGCTCAATATTTCAGATCGATTCAACTATTGCTTGTGAGCGAAAATCTCTTTCAAAGATTCCGTTACAAAGATAGTAGATTGATTGATACATAGTTTGATTGATAATATGATTGATAAATTGATACGAACAAAGCGTATTAAAAATACATAACATATGATAAAAAAACTAACCATCCGCATAAACATCTCCATGTATATCCAACGTGGTGAGATCAATACTTGTAGTAATAGTGTTCTTGTTCCATACTTCTAAATATTGCTTCTTTTCAGTTTTACTTAACTTCTCTTCGCGTATAAGAGCCTTGAAAGTCTCACGAGGTGATATGCATGATAATAATCTAAAGGAAAATAATTATAGATTACCAATTCTATGTCCACATCTAAACTTAACTTAACAAAAAAATTTAATTCGATAGTGTCAATATATTTATTATTTGCTATTTCGTTGTACACATTCATATTAATTAAAATCGTTAGTCTATAGAGTTTTTATAATCCTGACATCCATAACACAATTTTAATCTTAGCTTGGATGTCAGAGAATTAACATTTGGTTAATTCTCTGACATCCAATGCAATCCATGCAATACAATTTTATATTATAAACCTACTCTTTGTCAACATAATTTTCTCTAACAGTTTGTTGTCAAATGTAAATTGTTATCTGTGAAATAAATATAATATATTTACCGTGAACTGCAAACTGAGAAACATAATATTATTATGTTTCTCAGTTTGCAGTTCACGGGCTATTTCTATACAATATTGATTAATATCAATAAGATTCCTGTATTGTGGTTACAACAACAATATTTTATCAACACCTAATTATATACGATAAACAATAATTTATGCCAATGTAATTGCTATTACACGTATCGACTAAAGAGATGGAAATGTCTCGAAATGGAAGTGGCTCGTGTCCAATAATGGGACAATAATTGGCTGAAAAAAAACATTCGTACATCATCATCATCATCATCATCATAACATCACGTCTTTTTCCCATGAGGGTAGGCAGAGACTATAGAGCGCTCAATTAAGAGATATTTACATAATAACGTCGAAGAACGAGAGATTATAATTCTTATAAAATTTATGTAAATAAACAAAGCATTGATTTATTTTTGGATAGCAATATTTGGCCTACGGGAATAACATTTAGACGGTTTGTGAATATTCATGCCCACTCTGGTGGGACTAGCGAGGATAAGCAAAACGAGTTTCATGACTGCGATTAAATGGTCAGCAAACGTAACATGAGTAGTATACTAGTCAGCTTCAACTGTAAATCTTTGAAGAGATCTATAGAGGGGATCCGAGCGCTGTGTAAAGACGCGGATATACTGGCGTTACAGGAGACGTGGTTGCTCCCGCACGATTTGCCCCTACTTGACACTATACACGAGGAATTCGGGTGTACGGGAACGTCAGCTGTGGATACGTCGATGGGTGTTCTGAGAGGTAGGCCGTATGGTGGCGTAGCAATCTTGTGGCGGAAAAGTGCCTTTCAATCCGTATCTATCATTGACTGTAATAATGCGCGTATGTGTGCTATTAAAGTGAAGGCGCAAAATAGGTCGGTATTAATATTTAGCGTTTACATGCCTGTTAATGACAGTGAAAATTTACACGTATTTACGGATTGTCTTGGAATAATTAAATCTGTGTTAGAGACTAATTTTGATAATGAGGCCGTCTATGTTCTAGGCGATTTTAATGCTCATCCAGACGAACTGTTTTGTGATGAGTTGTTGAGTTTCTGTTCGGAGCATGACTGGTTTTGTGTTGATATGGAGTTATTAGGTCCGCAGTCTGACACATATACATTTACAAGCGAGGCATATGGATGTCGTAGATGGTTGGACCACTGTGTAGTAACCAAAGCCGCCCGAGATACTATACGAAATGTTTGGGTGCAGCATGACGTGTTTTGGTCGGATCACTCTCCTCTTTATGTGGAATGTGATATTGATAAAGTAATTGTAAAATGTGATAGGAATAATAATTTGTTAAATGACGGTGTGATCTGGGGTAGAAGGGAAGTCAATCAGATAAATATGTATCACGACCTATGCCACGAGCAGCTTAAAAGTATACATTTCCCTGTGGAATTCACAATATGTGCTGATGGCTTCTGTTCTGACCCGGAGCATACCAAATTGATAGATAATTTATATTCTAATGTTATAGATATTTTAACAAGTTCATCTGTGCAATCTTGTAAACGTGTGTGTCCGCGAAGGAATGGGTATATCGCCGGTTGGAACAGGTACGTCGCGGGCACTCACAGGGACGCTCGGCTGAATTTTCAGTTGTGGTGTTTAGCAGGTAAGCCTTCGTTTGGTCCTGTTTATCAGAAAATGTGTGACAGTAGAAAGGCTTTCAAGGCCAGGTTGAGGTGGTGCCAGGATAGACAAGAACAAATCAAAATGGATATCCTGGCATCACATCATTCTAAAGGGAATTTTGTAGATTTTTGGAAAAGCACTAATAGGTTAAATCCTCGACCGGGCGTGCCTGTGAGTGTCAGCGGACTCAGTGATCCAAAGAGTATTGCCAACAGTTTTAAGGATCATTTTCGAATAAAATCCCCCTTAGGTGCGGGAATGACTACTGAGTGCGATGCGGCGGCCGCCATGGCTGGATGTAGGCCCTGTGAGAATGCGCAGCGGTTTTCAGCTAAGCAAGTAGGTGCTGCGATTCAAAGCATGAAGAGAGGTAAATCACCCGGGCATGACGGTCTCAGTCTCGAGCATTTTAAGTACGCGGGAGTACACTTACCGCGTGTGTTGGCAGTGCTCTACTCGTTGTGTATAAATCACTCATATCTACCCCAATCAATGATGAAAACTGTGGTTATACCCATTCTTAAAAACAGGACGGGCAATGTGTCAGATGGGTCGAATTATAGGCCCATCTCGCTTGCAACTTCAGCTGCCAAAATACTTGACAGTCTGCTTAATGAAAGTCTCAGTGGATATTTACACTTACATGACGCACAGTTTGGTTTCAGAGCGGGTTTGTCCACTGAGAGCGCCATATTGTGCCTTAAGCATACTGTCAGGTATTATACGGAGAGAAAGACGCCGATATATGCCTGTTTTCTCGATGTCTCCAAGGCTTTCGACTCGGTTGTTTATGACATACTGTGGCGGAAGCTCGAGAGAATGGGTGTGCCGGCACACCATATTAACATACTTAAATTTTGGTATACCAATCAAATAAATCAGGTGAGATGGGCGGATACTTTGTCTGACGAGTATAAAATGGAATGCGGAGTGAGGCAGGGTGGCCTAACTTCTACTGGTCTCTTTAGCCTGTATGTTAATGAGTTGATCGAGGAGCTCAGCGGAACGCATGTCGGATGCTATATCGACGGTACTTGTCTCAATAACATTAGTTACGCAGACGACATGGTTTTGCTGGCCCCTTCGGTCAACGCCTTGAGGATTTTAGTTAAAATTTGTGAAAACTACGCGTCTGAGCATGGTTTCACATACAATCCTCAGAAAAGTGAGGTACTGGTTTTTAGAGCGGCTAGACAGAGACCTACAACCGTGCCTTCAGTAATTGTTAACGGGAGGGCCTTAAGGATTGTTACCAGTTTTAAATACTTAGGCCACATTGTTACAGAGGACCTTAAGGATGATATGGACATTGAACGTGAACGCAGGGCGTTGGCGGTAAGGAGTAATATGCTGGCCCGTAGGTTTGCACGATGCACTGACGAGGTGAAAATCACACTCTTTAAGGCCTACTGCCAATCCTTTTACTCCAGCAGCTTATGGGTTCGGTTTACTCAACGAGCCTACAACGTCCTGCGTGTACAGTATAACAACGCATTCAGAATGTTGTTGGGGCTCCCACGGTATTGTAGTGCCTCATTGATGTTTGCGAATGCTCGCGTTGACGGCTTCCATGCTATAATGCGTAAAAAGGTGGCGTCACTACTTCAAAGACTACGCGTTAGCACTAACAGCATTCTGAACACGATTGCAGACCGTAGGGACTGTCCCATACAAACCTACTGGGTGGGGGTCGTTACGGGGAACATATAAGTAAAAAAAAAAAAACACAGTAAATAAAATCAATGATAACAATAATAATTTTAATAGATAATTCACTAAATTTAATATACAAAAACAATAATTATATTAATCACAAACTATTTAATAAAATGTATTGTACATATAAATTAAATATAATAATAAGTTTAAATGTATGTATGGAATAGACAAAATATAAATTTTAAAATGAATGTAGTTTATAAAGTAATGGAATAAATAAAATTGTAGCGACTAACATAGGTTTTTAAGAAAATTGTTACTAACGTTTTATATGGACTTGCTCTGAAATAAATGTTTTATTATTATTATTATTATAATACGAAATTTCTCAAGTCGGTTACTCGCAACGCCATCTAGCGGCTAAAAAAAGAATGAAAATATTGATTCTGTCGTGGGCACAGCTAGTTAATAAATAATACTTACTCATTGCTTACATCAGTCCCATAATCACTTTCATCAATAACATTAAGGTTAGTATCTATGGTGTAGGTAGACACATATTTTGTGTTCTTTCCCTTATCCAAGTTCCTGACAGTCCATGTCGCTGATACCTTCTTACCAGCGGCATTCAGTCTACCACTGGCAACGGAAGGTATCTTCGATAAGACCCTGTAGGCATTTATTATCTTGTCTAGCTGTTAAATTAGAAATATTTAAATATTGTTACCAACTCCACTTGCACAGCTAAATCTAAAGTAGCTAAAACATAAATGTTGAAGGCGTCTAACAAGATTCGACTCCACTGCACTTTCTCTTCAAGTACAGTACACATATTTTGATATAGGGTGGTGACATATAATATGTACTATACGGGTGTATACCTACTATTTTTTTTAAATAATCTATTTCGACGGGCTTCGTGGTGGAGTGGTTTATGTAATGGACTGCCGAACACGAGGTCGTTGGTTCGATTCCCGCTTGGGACAATCTTTTATGTGATATCCATAAATGTCATACAAATGTTTGTTCTGCGTCTGGGTGTTTACTATGTATTATAAGTATGTATTTACAAAAGAAAAGTAGTATAATATGTAGTATAATATGTAGTATATCCGTATCTGGTACCCATAATACAAGCATAGAAATATAGCTTACTTTGGGACCAGAGGACGTTGTGTGAAATGTCCTGAATATTTATTTATTTATCTATCTTTACTAATATTATAAAGCTGAACAGTTTCTTTGTTTGTTTGTTTGAACGCGCTAATCTCAGGAACCACTGGGCCGATTAGAAAAATTCTTTGTGTTGGATAGAACATTTATCGAGGAAGGCTATAGGCTATATAACATCACGCTACGACCAGTAGAAGCGAAGCAGTATTGAAAAATGTTGTAAAATTTTCTAAATTCCACGCGGACGGAGTCGCGGGCAACAGCTAGTTGACATTATAAAGCTGAAGAGTTTATTTGTTTGAACGCGCTAATCTAAGGAACTACTTGTTCTAATTGAAAAATTATTTTTGTGTTAGTCTATTTATCGAGGAAGGCTAAGATCAAGCTGTGACCAATAGGAGCTAAGCAATAGTGAAAAATATATTCACGTAGATGGAGTCGCGGACAACACCTAGTAAAAAATAATATCTTACCTGTGCAGACATTTTGAACACACCACGATTACACACGGAATCAGTAAGATGCTTTTGATATCTGCAAAGAAAACAATATTAATTAATTATCTTTACTTAATAAAAAATAAAATTGGTCAAGTGCGAGTCCGACTCGCGCACGAAGGGTTCCGTACCATTATCTATGCAACATAAGGCAACGTTATTAGTATCGAGCAAGAAACGGTAAAAAAATCATGTTTGTTGTATGGGAGCCCCCCTTAAATATTTATTTTATTTTATTTTTAGTATTTGTTGTTATAGCGGCAATAGAAATACATCATCTGTGAACATTTCAACTGTCTAGCTATCACCGTTCTTGAGATACTGGGTACGGAACTCTAAAAATCATGTTTGTTGTATGGGAGCCCCCCTTAAATATTTATTTTATTTTATTTTTAGTATTTGTTGTTATAGCGGCAATAGAAATACATCATCTGTGAAAATTTCAACTCTCTAGCTATCACCGTTCTTGAGATACAGCCTGGTGACAGACGGACGGACGGACGGACGGACGGACGGACGGACGGACGGACAGCGAAGTCTCAGTAATAGGGTCCCGTTTTTACCCTTTGGGTACGGAACCCTAACAAAGTCGTTATTTTTATCTATGTCCTTATGTGAGCTTATAATTAAAGCTACGGAATTACGGCTTTAAAAGTACGCAACGGATTTTAAGACGTATTTTTAAATGATAGAATACTTCAAGAGACTCTTTTGTATAGTTTGGTAAGATTTAGTTTCTAAATTTCACGGTTACGAAGATGCGGCAACAGCTATTTCTGTCTGTATAATTAAGGAATTTGCGAATAAAAGACGCAACCACCACCCACGAAAAAAAAGGGAAATGAAAAGCAACTGCAGGCATACATACATGCGTATATGTAGCACATAAGGGAGTAAGTAGGTCGTCGAACATAGTGCTTATTACATTTTGATAAAATAAATTACTTTTAAATACAGATATAATAACACAAAATTAGCAATAAGATGCTAAATGAGTTGAGAATGTTATATTCTCTAACACTTGCGCGACTCATTTATATAAATAAAACTGATTTTTACGGATTTAGACGCGTGCAGTTGTTTTATATTTTAGCGTAAATTTATAGTAAAATGTAATTCGGTGGTAGACGACTCCTTTTACCTTGGAGTCTTGTTCCATCCGCAATTTGTAACATGGAGTATGAATTACATGGTGTATGAATTACACGCATACGATGTTGCGGGCTACAGCTAGCTAGCTAGATACTTCTATACTAAAACTAGCTGGCCCACGCTGGATATCACGCTGTGACTATTAGGAGTGAAGCACCAGTGAAAAATGTTACAAAAACTAAGAAAATTTTCTAAATGCGTGCCATGCGTACGAAGTGGTGGACATAACACTCCGTCTGTCTCGCTAAAACTCGAGAAAGACTGGGACGATTTTTGTGATTTTGGTCTTGAAATATTCGTGAAAGTTCAAGGAAGGTTTAAAAGGTGGCAAAATATATGAGGATCTAAAATTCCACGCGTGCGGAGTAGCGGGCGTCAGCTTTTCATTTATCTACTTCAGAAAGACAGAAAATTTTTTAGCTACACAGGAGTTTTTTTTTTACTTTAACCATAATATATTGGTTGTAGATAAGTAAACCGGTTTTATTTGTTATAAGTTTTAAAGTTTATTTCATTTATTTCAGTGGCGTGCACTCCATACAAGCTGATAGGCTCTGCTTTTCTTGCCATTCACAGATATTTTAATAAAACGTTCGTATGATTTAGATGACTTTATTCATGTATTTACTATTAATTAAACAAAATATTATAACTTAAAAACGCCTACCTAATAATTCATAAATAGCACCAATATGTGCTTGCAAATTGTTTTTTGCCAGGCGTTTGGCGAAGGAATAATATTGGTCGGACGAACGCGTCGGACAAGCTCCACGCCGCTCGCCTGCCATGAGTTCATATGTGTGTAGAAATTTTGGTGTCCGTGCACAGTTCCCAAACGCACACAGGCTTACATATCCAAGACGATTTATACTGAAAATCCTGCCGTCTGCTTTCGCGATCGGATGTTATCGCGAGTATTCGGCAATGTTCGTTCGTTACTTATAACTCGGAAGTCTAATAAATCACGTATGCATTTTTGTTTAGTAAGGTTTTATTGGTGTGATTCATTGAACTGTTTAATATTGAGTTTCTTTAATTTAATAATTGTATGGATTTTCGTTTGTTGATTTTAAAATGTTATTTGATTGTGAAATGTGTGTTGATAGTGTGTGTTTGTTAAAAATTAAAAATAACAAGTTCTCACAATTGTCGTTCGGTGAAAAAATTCAAATTGTGTCTATAGGTAGATGTATACCCGAGTTACAACTTAATCAACAAAAGGGTAACGTAACTAGAAAATTTCATGTTAAAAGTTATGAAACGTATAACTGGCTATGTGGTTGTGTACACACGAATAAATTATTTTGTTTCCCTTGCATATTGTTTAGTAATTCTAGTACAGTGTGGACTGATTCGGGATATTCAGATTTAAATAATTTCCATTCCGCGACAAAGAATAAAATATAAAAAAATAGAAAGAAAGCTTAAAATTAAATACTTTTGGTAAATCTCGTATCGAAACGAGTATCAACAGTCAGTTACGATTAGATATACCGACATCTATGGACAAATTGCGTTATTTTTTGCGTCTATAAGTTGTGTAATAGATAGCTGATGAATTACTTCACAATCCATAATCACTAGATGGCAGTTTTTATTGATTTTGATTGTCGTAAGTAGTTTAGTTTTATTTATGAGTTCATAGATTATTAATATTATTATACATCAAGATAAACTAGATGATTTGTGCTTTATAATTAAGTATACATATAGCATACATATCACAGTTTTAAGAGTAAAATCGAGTTATATTTTGAATTGTTATGTTTTCTCCTCTGTCCTCTTCTGTTCTCATTTTTAATACTTTAAAATAAATTTTCAGATCTTAAAAAATAGATAGATTTCATCTGTAGTCTTCTAGTAATTTTTCGTAGTATTTGTCTTCACTCTAGGTATTATAGATAAGAAGCTATAAAGGTTTTTTGTTACAACATGCGAGCGCGGTACCGATCGAATCAGCGCCACGCGTAGCTGGACGGACAACGGTATAATAGGTATTAACTAAAAAATGAAAACAGCTATTGCTGTATCTTAAATGTTTCGCTATTTTTTTGCACACATTTATATTAATTAAAATCGTTAGTCTATAATAAACAGTTTTTATATAAAAAAAGTTCTGTTAACATTGCCGAATTGTGTTAAAGACGCTATCAATTTTCATTTTTTAGTTAAGTTAAGTTTAGGTCTGCACATAGAATAGGCACCAATGTAACTCGAAAATTTCATGTTAAGACGATACCAAAATAGCTTCGTGCATTTTTCTACGTACGAAGTTTTTATTGTTTCTTTAGATTGAATGGCTAGAGCTCTAATTTTTAAGTATATGTTTTTTCAATATATGATCTAGGATTGCATAAACTCAGAAACACGATTGAAAAAAGTTTTCTCGATAGAAAATCTTAGCGAAACAACCTCTCTAATTTTTTATTTTTTTCATTTGTCGGTCTATTATCGCATATTAACTAATGAAATAACTTTAAAAACATAAGTAACTATTATATATAGAAACACGTAAATCAGAATTAAAATATATTTACTAGATTTTGAGTAAATAGGAAAAGTATCCCTAATTCTTCATTTTCTGTGCCTACTGGCTGTGTTAATATGTACGTGTCGGCGATGATATACGATAATATTGATGTAGGCCCTTAAAAGTTATGAAACGTATGTACATACATACATGTACGTATGTATGTACGTACGTAGTTATTGTTTAGTAATTCTAGTACAGTGTGGACTGATTCGGGATATTCAGATTTAAATTTGTTCTGTTGGCATGGTTTCCGACTTAGAGATCCGTCGCGTGGCTATGCTAAAAATCTATAAGAGTACTACCTACAGTATAAGAGCCTACCCTGCTTCAAATATATGTGCACGCCACTGATTTATTTCATGGAATATCTATCGTAATTAATTTATTTTAGAATATTTATTACACACACGTAACTATAGCTTATCCCAGAATTGCAAATGTTAATTGACGTTTACTGTGTTACTAGGTAATTGCATGTTTAAAATAGTTATGTCCTACAACCGTAACACAACACTAACTAAACAAAAAATTATACGTAAATCTTTAGCAGATTTATATAATGTAATTTATTAATTTTTGCATTTGACATGCTATGCTTTTTACTTAATAAATCAAATTATGGTGGAAAAAGTGAAATGCCGCAAGCGGGACTTGAATGTGGTGGTCAATTTGAGATGTTGCAAGTAGACCGCAATAAGCTCAGTTGGAAGAGCTTCGGAACGGTATTCCGAGGTCGTGGGTTCAAGTCCCGCTTGCGGCATTTCATTTTTTCCACCATAATTTGATTTATTAAGATTTATATAATTTTATAAATTAAATATAATTAACCAGTTCTTACAGAGGACGGTAGGATTTGCCCCACACGTGACCATAGAGACTAAAAAATCTACGAAACGTCGGGCTAGAACCCAAAGAAAATATAGGCGTCTGAATCCAAAAAGTGAATGAAAAAATGTGGTTTTATTAGAATAATTGTGCCGCGCATGTATAAATGAGAAAATTTTATAAAATTTACAACATAAAATAATTTTAAGCACTTATTATTCATGTCTGCGTATGTTTTGATCCACCTATAATTTTTATTACCGAATTCCACTCGTACGATTTCGCTGGCAACAGCTAGTACGACATATTTCTGGTCGGTTCGAATAATCGGTAGGTACTAACCGGTATTAAATTGTCATAATACTACTTACGTAATTATTAAAATGATAACAACTATTTGCATTATGATAATGGAGTTTACATGAAAACTGCCGAGATAACATAGACACAGATAAAAGAAAATGCTAAGAAAATGAATTGTACATAGTATTTTTATTGTTAGTCCATCAAATGTCCCAATGCTGGGCAAGGACTTGCTTTACATTAAACAGTATTTTGCCACTTGAATGGCTACTAAATGTGACTGCATATATATTTAAAAAAAAACAGTCTCATAATATTAATTTATATAATTTTGCAAAAGACTAGTTCAGAAGACCTCAGAATATCATTCGGTTTTTATCACAACTCACAATTCTTTTTATGAACTCAAAGTAGCCTACGCTATGATCTTGTAAAAATAGATATATACCAGTGAAAGCCCGGCAAAACTTGGTCCAGCCTAACAGAACAGCTTAAATGCCCTGTGACCTAAAAATAAATAAAATTTTAATTATAAATGTGACCTAAAATATTAAAGTTGACAAAATTAGTATCATGCAAAAAGTCTAGGAGTAGGGCAGTAATTATAAATACAAATGTCTATAATAATAAAATTATGTAGGTGTCAGTACCATATTATTAAAAAAATTAATGTTTGTCAGCAATATACTATGTTAGACATTAAAAATTGCAAAATAATTTTTGTGGTTATTCAGTTTGTAAATAATGGATGTGACTATTTGTACGGCTACTGGACGAATAAATTATATTTATTTGTACATTTATAAAATGTTTTTTTATATTAAGAATGAATTGGATGATTTGACGGGCCTTGTGGTGTAGTAGTTCATATAACGGACTGCCAATCATGGGGTCTCGGGTTCGATTCCCGGTCAGGACAATCATTTGTGTGATGTTTTTAACTGTCATACAAATGTTTGTACTGCGTCTGGGTATTTTCTATGTATTATAAGTATGTATTTACAAAAGAAAAGTAGTTCTGGTACCCATAACACAAGCATATAAGCTTGGCTTGGGACCAGGTGCTCAAGTCCACTATTTTGGAACAATTGTCATACCGGCACAATACCGGCACGATACCGTTGCAATTGAAGTCAAATATCCGTAGTCTGCTATATGCCGTCATAACGGTCTTTCAATGGTAATAGAATTGTCGATCTCTTTTATCTATGCATTGAATTTTCGGTCTCTTTTATCTATGGATTGTGTTAGAATAATATGTATGTGTTGCCGTTTTTAAAAAATGCGTTAGTTGAAGTGATTTTCGAAAAACTACTAATAAATTTAAACATTTAATCATGCTAGACTTCGTTTAAATATATTTGTACATACTATTTATTAGTATAAAAAGCAATGTGAAGTTTAGGAGATTAGTAAATTGCAATAAATTACAAAGAACAATTTCTAATATTTCTATCTATCTATTTTTTATTTATGGCAATCTGTCGACACAGGACAATTTAAAAATATTACTGTCAAATTCAAAATAGCAGACTACCGAAACATTTCAGTCATTGAATTGCAATTGTGAAGCAGTTGTGTACGAGACTAGCAATTTATGTCACTTTGACAATTGTAAGACAATGATGAAGTCGTTATGACGACACATTAATAGTAGACTACCAAAAACTTTACTATTGCACCATAATGGTACAATAATGGTACAGTTGTGACACCGTTGAAATACCCGACTCAGGGCCCTGAGGACTTTGTGTGAAATGTCAATGAATATTTATTTATTTATTAGCTTGTTTTTGAATGAGTATATTCATACGGATATTATTATTTTTTTATTATTAAATTTATTACTAAGAATAAATATAGTTTATTCGTACATTTATTCAATTTTTTTTTTTAATTAAGAATGAAGTGGATTGTTAGCTTGTTTTTGAATCAGTATATTCATACGGATATTTTTTTTTATTTTTTATTATTAAATTTATTACTAAGAATTTTTTTCGTGAAAAAAGTGAAAATCTTTTTCGACACTCCACGGAGCAGAAGATTAAATAAGGAGCAAAAGGAAAAAAATTGCGGAGTTATTAGATCTCGAAGCTAACCGAGTCAAGGTTAGGTTAGGGTTTATTTTTTTTTCGAAAACCTTTTTTTATTTAATTTCTAAAGTTATATGAAACGTACATAATTAGTACCCGTATTAATTCATAAATTTGTTCGTACAGTACCCGTATTAATAGACTCAGCCGTTAATAATTTATTAGATAATGCACTTACAAGTTTAAGTGTAAAACTTCAGTCGGAAAAATTACAGGGCATATTTTGGGCAAAGTAAAGTATATTAATGAATAAAGTACAACAGTAATTAAATAAATAAAATCACTAAAATAAAGTGAACCTGAAGAAAACAAAAATAAACAATACAGAACACAGACTAATAACCAGATTAACCAGTGTGGGGAAACTTCTAAATGGTTTGATGTTTGCACATATTCCCCGTTTTCCAATTACAGCATAAGAGCGCATTATGCGGCACAATGCTCAACGTTGAGTGTTCCAACTACAGCAACGCATCGCACAATCGAGCACTCTCAAAAGTGATGCGTGCAATCCATACCAACTTCAGCGACAGAAAATTAACAAGTATTTTTTCTTTAAATTGGCATTGATTGAAATTTTATTTATATAATATTATCCTTAGTAATATTAATTATTGTTAAAAAAAATTTAAGGCTTTCGTTTCGTCGGAGTTTTTTTTTATTTATTTATTTAAAACTTTTTGCACATACAAAATAGTGTACAATGGCGGGCTTAATGCCAATGGCATTCTCTACCAGCCAACCATCAATGGTGCAGAGATAATAAGAGGCAGGTGCTAATTTATCACTTAGAGGTGAAGTTTTTACCTTACAATAATAATAATATTACTTAAACTATAATAAATAAATATATTCTACATAGTTACATAAACAGATAATATAAACATACTTAGTAATAATACATATAATACATACATAATATACTACTATATAACCAAAGAAACAGTGAGGAATTACTCAATGAGTAGATTCCGCCAGTAATGTGATGTAATGGTTGCGAACTTTAATTTTAAATGTCTCCTGGGTCCTAGCCATCCTGATCTCAAGAGGAAGGGCATTCCAGAGAAGAATTGCTTGAATGTTGAAGGAAGAATGTACTAAGCTAGAGGTGTGAGGTGGACATGTTAGAAGACGATTGTGAGAAGAACGTAAATCTCGATCGTGGGTGGAATAGAGAAATTGAAAAAGTGATTTTAAATACAAGGGAGAGTTTGGACAGTTTAAAATGGAAAACAGAGTAGTCAAAGCTCGAAGGTTACGCCGTTGCCTAACTGGAAGCCAACTCAAGCGGGAACGGAAAGCCGACACGTGATCAAACTTACGGATATTAAAGACGAATCGAATGCAATTGTTGAGAAGACGGTCGAGTTTATTGAGCAGATCTGCATTCAGGTCGAAGTAGCACACATCGGCATAATCGATGATGGGAAAGATTAAGGTGTGCATCCGTGTAGTTTTGGTGACAATCGGTAAGAAGTTCTTCAACCGGTAGAGAGCTCAAAGAGTTCCTGTAACTTTCTGTGACACATTGGTGACTTGCCTTCTCCAATCAAGCATATTGTCCATAAACAAGCCTAGGTTTTTCACTTCTGTGCTATAAGGAATGACACAACTGTTATAGATGGTGGAGGGAAGTTGCTGAAGGTCAATTCTGCGCACCATGTAAGGACTTCCGATTAAAATTGCTTGACACTTAGTGGCATATACCGTAAGACCGAATTTAGAAGTCCAATGTAATATAGCTGCGAGGTCCCGATTAACACTATTCACCACAGTTGATAAGTCTTGTACCTCAGCCTGCGAATAAAGCTGCAAGTCATCGGCATACAAATGATACGCACAACGAATTTCACCAGCTAAGAGGTTAATGAAAAGTGAGAAGAGAATAGGAGAAAGAATTCCGCCTTGTGGGACGCCAGAACTTAAGTCACGCCAGTCAGACAAAACGTCATCGATTCTAACTAATTGCTGGCGCCCCCGCAGATAAGAAGAAAACCATTTTAAGGTGTCAGGAGATAACATATAGTAAGAGAGAATAGATAAGAGAATATCGTGATTGATAACATTAAAGGGAAGACAAGGGTTAGAAACTTTAGCTAAGGGGAGCACATAGGCTTTACGCCAGATAGACGGGAAGGTATCAGAGTATATAAAGAAGTTAAAGATATGTGAAATAGGAGAAAGTAATTGATCTAGAACAAGTATTATCATTCTGCGGCTGATTTTATCACAGCCAGTTACTTGCGATTTTATGGAGAGAATTTTCTTTTTTATCTATTCCAATTCAATTAGGGAAATTAGTAGAGAAGGAATGTTTGGGCGTGGCAGAGAAGTTATATAATCCACCGTCTGGCGTTTAGTGACGTTGTCGAGGTTATCTGGAGTGACGAAAAAGTCATTAAGGTCATCTAATGTAACTGTTTGGGGTAGGTGAGTTGGAGCCGATTTCCCTATTCCAAGAGTCCCGAGGAACTTCCACACTTGAGAAGGAGAAGACGAAGAAGAGATATTAAGAAGTATATGACGTCGTTTCGCATTGCCTATCATCTGGTTACAACGATTCCTTGCAGCCTTATACTCGACCCAACCTGAGTCAGAGCGGCATTTTTTATATCTACGAAAGACTCTGCCTCTGCGCCTCATTGCCAGTGTGATTTCACTCATCAGCCAGGGTGCTGGTAGATGTTTTAATTTAACTTGTCTTACTGGAGCATGAACATCGTAAAGACTTGTGACAATGTCGTTAAATTTCTGTACCTTGGCATCCAATGTACTTGCTGCCTCCATGTCTTCCCAAGTGATAGCAGAAGCATCTGCCTGTAATTTTTTGATATCCATCCGCGCAAATGAACATAAGTGCAGGTCATAAAAGGTAATAAAAGGTCATGATGGGAGAATCCGGGGGCTGGATATTGGCCATGAGAGGAGACTAAGGAAGGGGAGGATGTGAGAATTAAGTCTAACCATGTATCGTCACCATTAGGGTTGTGATGAGTTGCATGTAGGGGTAACATATGGAGACTGGAGGAGGTAACGACGTGAAGGAGCTTAAGGGCACGAGGACAGCGGGATACAAGAAGGTTTGTGTTAAAATCACCCATTATGACGATGTGTTCATATTCAGACCCTAATGATTCTAAAACCGATTCCAAATCAGTGATTCCGATTCCATTTCCAATTGCAGAGCATAATGCGACTCAGTGCCGCACAATGCTGAACTATGCTGACGCTTAATTGGGACATGAATTAGTTTTCAAATGCACCAGCAGAGTGCGCTAAGTTCAGTGTTGAAAAAAAAAATACTAAAATAAAATTGTGTTCACATTATATGTGTGGAATATAAAAAAAGTCATTGTTTATACCTTCATCCATACTTATATTTATTTATTTTTTAACACAGCTTGAATTAACTTTGAATATTTCCAGAAAACCCCGACGAAACGAAAGCCTTTTTAACAATTAATAATATTACTAACGATAATATATAAATAAAATTTCAATCAATGCCAATTTAAAGAAAAAATACTTGTTAATTTTCTGTCGTTGAAGTTGGTATGGATTGCACGCATCACTTTTGAGAGTGCTCGATTGTGCGATGCGTTGCTGTGATTGGAACGCTCAACGTTGAGCATTGTGCCGCATAATGCGCTATTGTGCTCTGATTGGAAAACGGGGATTAAGTATAGGAACCTTAAATAGGAACGTACAAGTGCGACACAAAAGAGTAGAAATTAATTATCATGGAACTATGGAGGGTAGAGGTAAGGAGGACTATCTCTGTGTATGAAAAGTGTCCGTCGAAATGTGTTAAATTAGGGTGGCGCCACAATCGCATCAGTGTAAATTTTAAAGGAAGCGCCAAATACCAACTTCCGCAATCAATAAACGTACTATTCACAGTTCAGAAAATAAAATCACTCTAGCTACACGTTTTCTCATAATAACTCTTTAAGGTTATATTTACTACATTATTGTGTAATACGCAAGTAGTTGACATTTTCAATAAGTAACTACTTTAGTCGACAATAATATTAAATTTTTTAACTTGGCGTACTTCAATTCGTTTACAATTGCTACATTCATACCATACCCTGTGTCTACACCAGCGCCATTCTGGAGGATTTTTGAACTGTTATTTAGCGCATACAACTGAACACTTTTTCAACTTTTCTCCCATATAAGATGACTCTCCTTACCTCTACCCTCCATACATGGAACTAAAAAGTTACTGTCACTGGTAACACCAAAAAAAAAGTAAGTGAGCTGTCAATCATTGTAAACAACTTTTAATGTCGCCGAGTTTTATTTCATTTTTATGTTATTTTGGGATTGTGTGCTGTTAAACAGTATCATAATGAAAAAAGTTATCCGTGGCGGTGCCCGTGAAATAGTGTACAAAGCTTAGATGCGGTGTATAGCCGAATATCAAGCTGGAAACTTTTGACAAAGCTAGACGATGTTTACAAACGTACAGCTGATTTTACTGGTAACTGATCGTAGAAAATTTGTATAAATCATTGATATGAACCACTAATATACGCATTGTAATAGATATCCTAATGATTAACTGTAAAATTTTACACTCGCAACTTATTTGTTGATAAACAATTTCCACTATGTATTATAACGCGACCGGTGCATTTTGAGCATTTTTGCTTCCAATTTGCAGAATTCGTATCGTAAGTAAATTATTCCAGTAGGTAAATTATTACAATTATGAATTTTATATCTATAATATTTTAATACGATGTCATTTTCTTATTGTTTTAGGCGTTTCCGAGAGTTTTTTCAATCAAAAATTTAAAAAATAGCATCCTCAAGTGAAATAATTCAAGGTGTGTGATTTTAGTGCTCTCAAGTGTATAATATGTGTTAGTAGGATTTTGAATGAATAAATGTTTTGGTTAAGTGGTGTTTTTAATTGCATTAGAGTAATACGAAACGATACTTAAGATCTTATGCAGGCTACCGACAGAGCAGTCGACGTGGCCAAATACTGTGCCAGTCATATTTAAAATGATTCAATAAGAAGAAGGTACCAATAAATTAAATAGGTTTGATCTAGGTTAGCCAAAAAATTAAAATATAATACAAGTATCAAGATGTTTGCATCCTACTTAACTGTGTTGCCACATGGGCGATACTGGCGCCCTCATTTATTTTCTACTCTTTTATGTCGCACTTGTATGTCAAATGTCAACCTATAACAGACAGATGCTGTGGAAAAATTAAACTAGAGTTCGCTTTACTGTTGCAATTAAATTGCGAGAGTTTATTCTCTGTTTTCGTGTGGCTTCATCTTGCTTCGCTTCATTTTTAATAAAGTTTCATATTAATCATTCATTAATCTATGAGTTCTCTAAGTAATCTGTGATGGTAAATAAACACAGAAACGCTTAAGGGCGTCACACACGGCGAAGATACTATAATATTTTATGTTAAGATAAAATATCGCTCGCTATACAGTTTGTATGAACCATCACACACGGCTAAGATAATATATATTTTCATATTACAGTATCTTAAGCTATCGAGCGATATGGAAATTTTATGTTAAGATATGCCGAGCGATGAAAAGATGTTATCTTAAGATACGAAATACATTTATCGTAACATGGTATCTTAAGATACAAAATATATCGCTCGATCCTTATACAGAGTGTGCACTTAATATCCGATGCAAAATGGAATGAAAGATATTTTTTTATTATGTTTTTGTTATTATTCGTCAACATTTTAATTGGTTTCATTTCTACTCACCTCAAACATACCGCAAGACATTCTTCAGATGAAATGCTTTCACGCATATTTGTATTTTGTTTCTTGATATCTTCTTTAATTAAATTATGAATAGTAAGAAAAGTTTCCTTTGACTTTTTAAAATATATTTGAAACATTTTTAATGAAAGGTCTTCGTAAAGATTAAATTTACCGCGGTCTTTCCTAAACTTTATATGACTTTCTACCCAGATTTTTCGGCACTTAGAATGTGCGGCAGAAATTTTTATGTCATATTCGAAGTCGGAATTATCATCCGATGAGCTATCTAATAAATCTAATAGTAAGGCCGTATTATTCATATTAAATCACACTCTGTATATAGATTCAGTTGAGAAACATACGTGTGACCCCTAGACAAGCCTTTGAGAGAATGATTCGAGCGGATATATTATCGTATCTTAACCGTGTGTGATACCTTAAGATACTATAATATTTTATATCCAGGCATCTTAACATAAAATATTATAGTATCTTCGTCGTGTGTGACGCCCTTTAGAAAGAAAAGTTTTCAATAGTTTTCATTTTTCATTCGAATTTTGACCGTGATAGGTGCCACATGTTTTAGCGAGATTTTTATTTTTTCTGTTGTAAATTATAATTGAAATTACTTTTTTTTCTTTTCTAATAACTTCATGTTATAATTATAAAGTAGAAAGTAATGTAAAATAGTAATTTAGTTTTATATAGTGTAAATTTCATATTTTCTTGGTAAGTGACATTTGTTCTATTGTTCCTTTTGTTTTAAATTTTGTTTTATTTTGTATATGGACAGGGAAGTTTGGGCGGACCCTCAGGGATCGGAGCCCCCTGAGCCTCCTGATCCTCCAGACCCATCCCTTCTCTCTTCTCCTAGGGGAACTTTAAAACGACGTTTACCACTAGAAAGTAATAATAGTGGAACAGAAAACGATTGTGAACACTGAATTAGCTGCTGCCTCGATTCATTTATATGTTCACCCCCAGTTAGTTCTAGGTATTAATACTTACAGTGAAAAGGATGATGGGCCTTTTATTGTTCACGTCACTCGTTCGGAACCCTTGTTAGGGTCGGAAATTAGAACAATCAAATTCGGTCAATTTTTAATGAAAAATAAAATTCAGGATATTCTGCCCGATGGCATTAAAAGGGTTGGCAGAAATAAGGTATCAGTTCAGTTTAAAACTGCTGCTCAGGCAAACAATTTTATAAATTTACCTTTGTTGAACACACACAAATACTCTGCTTTTACACCTTCCTATAATATCACCAAAACCTGTGGACTTATCCATGGATGAGTTTGCAGATACGTTAATTATTCCAACTGGTACTGGAACTTTACTTAAAGCAAGACGTGTAAGTAGAAAGGATAGTAAGAATGGAGAAACCACTTGGGTGCCTACTCAAACAGTGGTGATTACGGTACAAGGGCAGTTCCTGCCATCTAGGGTATATTTATTTCATACTTCATTATTAGTCGATCATTACCAGTACCCCACTATTTAATGTTTTCACTGCTGTAGGTATGGACATGTTAAGTCCCAGTGTAGGTCTAAGCCAAGATGCTACAAGTGCACACAACCTCACTCAGATGATTCCTTTTAGGTTTCAACGATGGAGGCCTCTTGTGTCCATTGTGCGGGACAGCACTATGCTAATAGTAGCAGCTGCCTCGAACAAGGCAGGCAAAAGTCCATTAATCCAAACAATTGATGTCACAAGAGACCATCTCGTATGAAGAGGCATCCAAACATTGTCCTAAATCAATAAAACCATTTTCAGAAATAGCTCAAAACTCCTCTCAACTTTCTCATCTTTCTCAATCTGCTCAACTTACACAACTATTATCAAATACGGCTAATTCTCCTTCTCGTTCTTCTTCATATAGGAAAACTGTGTACTCTTCGCCATGTACGCCTGCTCCATTATGAAAATCTTATGATAAAATTGCACACCATCGTTTAGTCGCAGATGAACCATCTGTTTTACTTAATTGACATACTTTGTCTGTTAATAATAATAGTAAAAATTCACAAGATGATTTTCTTTTAGACACATTACTGTCTATTGTAATAAATTTGCTATCTAAATCTAATTCCAGTTGTAATCAGCAGTAATCCCACGTTGCCGAAAAACTTTCAGAAATATTTTCCTCTTTTTCCACTTTAAATCATGGATCAAGTATCCGTAATACAATGGAACATTAAAAGTCTGCTTCACAAGAAGCATGAACTTTATCATTTAATTAATAAATTCCATCCATCAGTTATGGCCATCTTGGAGACTTGGTTAGTTCCTGGATCTCGCTTTAGAGTGCCAGGCTATTCGTATCTTCGGGATGACAGGGCTGATGGATATGGGGCTAGTGCTTTACTAGTGAGGCACTCCCTTCCTTTTCATCAAATTTCCCTTCCTTCTATTTCACCTGATATTAACATTGTTGCAGTCAATGTTTTTGATATAAATTTCATATCTATCTATATTCCTCATCCACATTCAAGTTTGATACCTGATTTTCAACTCATCATTGGCTCTGTTGCATCTCCCATTGTAATAATGGAAGATTTTAATGCTCACCACACTTCCTGGGGTTCCAGTCATAATGACTCATTTGCGTCTCTTTTAGAAATTATTGATGATGCAAATTTGTGTGTATTAAACAATGGATGTCCTATGCGCAGGGTACTACCGACACAGAATCCCAAAAGTGCAGTAGATCTTTCATTGTGTTCAGCATCTTTGGCTTCTGTTCTATCCTGGGACGTGCTAGATCATACCTATGGTAGTGATCATTTTCCCATCATCATTCACTTGGCTAACAAATCTACACCGGTACATAATTTTTCTCCTTCTCTTAAATACAAACTTTCCAATGTAGATTGGGATGTTTATGCTTCATCATTAGAAGATAAAATTAAAAATATTTTGTCACATGATATTCATCAAATTTCCATCACTTATTCTCAGTTTGTAAACTGTATAATTTCCAGTGCAGATGAAAACTTTCCTTGCAAAAAACCTTATCACTATAAAGTTTCCACTCCCTGGTGGGATTCTGAATGTATAATGGCAGTTAAAGATAGAAAAGAAGCAGAGAAAAGTTATAAATTAAACATGTCTATGGAAAATTTCTTGTTGCTTTAGAAAAAACTTGCAGAGACAACAAAATTACTCAAAGGGAAAAAGAAGCAGGGTTGGATTAAATATTGTGAGAATCCGTCTCCCAGAACCCCTTCTTCCTTAGTATGGGGTCAGTTAAAGAAATATAGAGGTGATTTAACTCAGGTAACCTTACTGTAAATAATTCAGCATGGCTTGAACCTTTTTTTGATAAGCTATCTCTTCCGACTGCCCCAAATATTGATTGTTTCCCTTCTGCTTTAAATTTTCTCCAATCTGAAGATGCCTTTGATGCTCCTTTTTCTTTCTCGGAATTAAAAATAGCTTTAGACGGTCTTGTTGATTCATCTCCTGGTCCGGACGGAATACCTTATTCGTTTTTGCAAAATTCTTCCGAAATTTGTAAAAAGTTTTACTTACATTTAGTTAATATATTTTTTGATTACGGTTTTATTCCTCATCCATGGAAATGTCAAACGGTCGTGCCTATACGCAAACCTGGCAAAATTGCATCGGTAATTTTGTTAAATCACACAACATTAAAGGGCCATCATATTTTCAGACTCCAAAAGTTGTTTACAGCTATTATTTCAAATCCTTTTAGATCCAAAAACAGATTTCCAGTTATATTAAAAATAAGAGAAATGCTATGAGTGTTCCACAAATGGTATTGATATTGTTTTGGCCTGGATTCCTGCTGACTCACATGCCAAAGATGCCACTCAAACAGGGGCTATGGATCATTATCTGGTATATTCCCATGATATTTGTGCTACATTAAGATCAACTTTGTTTGAAGACTGGTCCACAAAATGGTCTGTTTCTAAAAAGATAAAAGGTAAATATTATGGGGATATTCAACCAGAAATTCCATCTAAACCATGGTTTTCAAAGTTCAAAGAAGCAGATAAATCTACTACTTCTACAATTTGTTGCTTAAGATTGAACCACTGCTGTTCACCTGTATTCTTAGCAAAGCTTAGGATAAGAGATAGCTCTATTTGTGAGTGTGAAATAAAAAATATATGCTCCACAGTACCTTCTCCCATACGAGAAGGTACTGTGGAGCACATATTTTTTTCTTGTTCAAATAATCAGCCATCTTTATATGATTTGGTTCCACCAGAAATCTCTCGTCTTTTTTCTTTAAAATCTTTACTGTCTCATGTATATAGTCCATTCATTAGAATACTTAGTGAATATATAACTCTTAATAGGATTAGAATTTAATTAATTTAGATGTATATAATTTTTAGTTTAGTTTTAATGTTTGTTCAACACTAGTTGTATCTGTAATAATTAGTTAATATTTTGTTTGTTTCAGTTTAATCACATCACTTAGCAGTTGAATGTAGTCATAATTATTTTATGATTTTACCGGGCTCCAGTTTTTTTTTAAATCTCCATCATTTGGTGTCCTATCCTGTTACGCGACGTTGGCGAAATTGTATGTACAAAAGCCATAAACTATAAGAAGAAGAAGAAGAATTAAAAGTTTATTTTTTGCATGTATAAAATGATTTTATTCTTAGATTTGCACCTTTTATCGCTTCTGTTGCAAATTTCATTCAAATTTACTTAGTGATTTTTATTGGAACACAGAACAGACACAATTTACAACCTAAGTTTAACTTGCGGATATCCCAATCAGCAAAATTAAATATCAAATTACCGAGAAAAGCATCCGTTATGATGCCGGTAAGTAAGAATTTAAATAAAACTTTGTACTGTTCTTACTATACTAGTTTGAATTATTTTAATTAGTTAAAATTCTGTCTTATTGATTCAATCCTCGACGAGATATTGACGAGCCTCGTAGTCCAGTGGTTCATGTAACGGACTGCCGATCAAGAGGTCGCGGGTTCGATTCCCGCTCGGGACAATCATTTGTATGATTTTTCTAATTGTCATACAAATGTTTGTACTGCGTCTGGGTGTTTCTATGTATTATAAGTATGTATTTACAAAAGAAAAGTAGTATATGTATTCTATCCGTATTCTGATACCCACAACACAAGCACTTAAGCTTAGCTTGGGACCAGAGGACGTTGTGTGAAATGTCCATGAATATTTATATTTATTTAGTTATTTAATCCAAGAATTAATATGTATTTTTTCAAGAAATCTTCTATTTTCAAATTTCTTATACGTTTGTTTGCACAGATTTAAATCTGTGGTTGTTAAGACTTATTATTTTAAACAGTCATGCCATTTCCGTCTTTGTTTGGTTAGTTTTATATGTCAAATTAATATGATTAAAATTACGTTTTTAAAATTCAAGTTGTTTCTTGTCACTAGAATTCTATAAATGGTCTAAAAACACTTCCCTACTGTAATCCTGCTTTGCCTATTTGCTTAAACATTCTATTATTTTACAAAATATAAAACTACCTTCGCTGTGGTCAAATATTTTTACCCAGGTTCCCCTAACACGAGAATTAAGCTTAAGTTTGGACCAGAGGATGTTGTGAAATGTAAATGAGTGCTTACATTTATACAACTATGTCTGCTTTCTTATTTTACTATGTTTTATTTAGAAAATTGGCTTGCATATTTTCTAAGAAAGAAAGAAAATTACATAATTAGCAAACACATATACAAGTAAACTATTATATGACTTACAATCTGCTATATATTTCAGTTCAGTTCAGCGGGAGTATTATGAGCTTTTTAAAAATCATGCAAGTTCCAAGCAAGCCGTACACTGCCTGACTAAACTAAGTATTATGGTAAACATAAAACATTTAGTTGAAAAATTTTAGTTAGTACTTAAACTTTTAGTTGTACCTTCTCTATAAACATAATAATCTATGACTGTTTTAGCGAACTGGATGGCTGGGAGTTATGTTCATATTACGAATTTGCCAGGCAGTTCCATTCACGGTGTAAACGGCCTGGGAATAAGAGCTCATAATACGGCCGCAGTTCATTTATTTGCGGAAATATGGTTAAGAGGATACCAAAATAGCTTCGTGCATTTTTCTACGTACGAAGTTTTCATTGTTTCTTTAGATTGAATGGCTAGAGCTCTAATTTTTAAGTATATGTTTTTTCACTATATGATCTAGGATCGCATAAACTCAGAAACGCGATTGAAAAAGTTTTCTCGATAGAAAATCTTAGCGAAACAACCTCTCAAATTTTTTATTTTTTTCATTTGTCGGTCTATTATCGCGTATTAACTAATGAAATAACTTTAAAAACATAAGTAACTATTATATATAGAAACACGTAAATCAGAATTAAAATATATTTAGTAGATTTTGAGTAAATAGGAAAAGTATCCCTAATTCTTCATTTTCTGTGCCTACTGGCTGTGTTAATATGTACGTGTCGGCGATGATATACGATAATATTGATGTAGGCCCTTAACAAAAGATAAGAAAGATTTCTAAGAAAACTAAAGTAATACAATTCTCTATGCCAAATGTCACCCAAGTAGAAACCAATGTAGGTACATTTGAGTACAGTCAACTATATTTTTAGGAATCACTATTGTTTCGAAATTACAGTGGGGCCCACAAATTGAAAAAATGTCGAGGCATGTGGGCTTGATAGCTCCAAGTCTCTAAGGTTGATTTATGGCGTCTCTGAAACCTCTGTCTAATACAAATGTATCATTATTTTGAAGGACTGCGCTTATAATTAAAAACAATGGCAGCGCGGGGTGGTAGAGGGGGAGTTGGGTCAGAGTAGGCACTACCTGGTCGATCGTGTGTTTTTTCCACTCTGTTTTTTAAATCGCTTTAGTCCTATAGTTATTAAATACGGAGTTATGCCCATGCAAAAAAACATAACACTTGTTGAGATCTTTCAAATGATGTAGGTAGAAAAATGTTACAACACTTGGGACGAAACCGCCCATTGTTCATTATGAATCAAACCTTAGCAAATAGAAGTTTGCTATGCCACTCAATAGATGGCGTTGTACAGTTTTTCAAATCGCACTATAGTTTCGTACCACACATTAACACTTAAGCGCGTCAAAATTTTTATACTGTCATCGGCTTGTGTTCACATTTATAAATTTGTAAGGAGTATTATAATAACACTAGCTGTCCCGGCAAACGTTGTTTTGCCATACAATTCTGTGTAAAAATCAACAACAAAAATTTCATCATAATCGGTCCAGCCAATTCTCAATTATTTTAATATTTATCGCATAGCCATCAGTTTTAGAGACATGTGCAAAATATCTAAATGATGCGACCTTTAAAAGAGGTTAAGACGATACCAAAATAGCTTCGTGCATTTTTCTATGTACGAAGTTTTCATTGTTTCTTTAGATTGAATGGCTAGAGCTCTAATTTTTAAGTATATGTTTTTTCAATATATGATCTAGGATCGCATCAACTCAGAAACGCGATTGAAAAAAGTTTACTCGATAGAAAATCTTGGCGAAACAACCTCTCAAATTTTTTATTTTTTTCATATGTCGGTCTATTATCGCGTATTAACTAATGAAATAACTTTAAAAACATAAGTAACTATTATATATAGAAACACGTAAATCAGAATTAAAATATATTTAGTAGATTTTGAGTAAATAGGAAAAGTATCCCTAATTCTTTATTTTCTGTGCCTACTGGCTGTGTTAATATGTACGTGGCGGCGATGATATACGATAATATTGATGTAGGCCCTTAAAAATAAGAAACGAGATTTTAAAAAATTCTTTAAAATATTTATGCGTAAAATTTAAAATATACACTAAACCTTAACAAATTTCGAAAAAAACATCTTGAGCCATTCTATCTATTAAAAATACAGCATCAAAATCCGTTGCATGGCTTGGAAGATAATTATATGTATAAGCTCACATATGGATATACCACGAAGTATAGATACAAGGAGTCCGAACGTAATGTTGAACGAATGGTCTCAATTTAAGGGACAGATTTTTTGCCGATAGAGCGCGCCATTTTTCAAGAAGTACTCGTTTGAACTATTGACACCTGTGGAAAAAATATTCTGAGAAACGTGGAGTTAAATATAAGTTTTAGGAAATTTTTAGAAATTTTTCGAGTGCTTTAAACCCAACAATACAGAGAAGGTCAAGAGATATTCTGATATTCTATAATAGCATCGGTACGTCCTGAATACTTGCGCAGCCAGTGGCAGAAAATAGAACTATGATCTGGGTTTATTATTGTGTACACGAAATATTATGGAAAAGCCTATACCGTTCGGACTCCTTGTATCTATACTTCGTGGGATATACAAACAAAAATACCGACTTTTTTATATTAAGTAAAGATAGAAAGTTACAGAACAAAATGTTTTGTTTCAGTTTCAAGAAGTGGTGATCAAATCGGAAAAAATAGAAGTGTTTAAATGTGACCAATGTACAAAAATATTTTTTCTTGAGAGTGATCTTATTAAACATCTTGAAGAACATGATGAATTGTTTCATGAACATGTATGTAATATAAATATACTTGAGATAATGGTACCAATTCTATGTGCAGAACTAAACTTAACTAAAAAATTAAAACAACTAAGGCATATTTTGATTAATTGGCTATTTTGTTGTGTACATTTTTATTAATTAAAATCGGTAGTCTATATAGTACACAGATATTTTAATAAAGTAGAGCTCTATAGTGTCTGCCTACTCCCATGGGAAAAAGGCGTGATGTTATATTCTAATAAAAGAGTTCAGTTAACATTGTCGAATTGTGTTATTGTTGTATGTGACACTATCAATTTTCATTTTTAGTTAAGTTTAGTCGTGCATATAGAATGGTACGAATATTTACAAACTTATTTAAGGAAATAAAAAATATCAAATTTGGGTATGCCACATAACAACTGACTACAGAGGACATCCTACAACTCGGTCCCACCTAGGACATGGTGGCTGGAAAGCCTCTTAGATGAGCTCACATATTATATACCAGATGTAGTATCTATGGTTACGTTACTCAGTCGGTTTAAAGCTACTTACATAACATATCTATGGGTGCGTGAAAGTGTGTCTGTCTGTCTATTACTGTTCTATACGGGTTATATGTCACATAAAACATCATTATTCCTTTGTGTCCTCAATTTTAAATGTCAACCTACCATTGTTATATCTGTGGATAAGCTTATATCCTCTTTTCACTCCATTGTCATCCCACTGTTGGGAATGGGTACTTTGCTAGAGTATTTTGACTATTATGCCATGCTGATCAGGGCTAATGGCATTGAGTTTAGAGTTTACTCTTTCTCCCAGATATTTTCTGCTTATATTGTGCCTTAGATAGCTTTTACAGTTCCCTGGGAGAATTTGAGTTATAGTAAAATATAATATATGACGGAGCTACAATAAAAATAAGCAGACGTGAGCGTATAATTTGTTAACGTAAAGAATTGTAGACAAGTCGTAACACGTGATTACCCCACCACGCCCCCTCTTTGCAATGAGTTTAATTACGAGACAGCCACAGAACTAATGATCAGTATCGTTTGAGACGTTAGACAGGGCGAATCTCTGCCTGACTAGTTGCTCACTCACAGTAGTGATAAAGAGTTTATACCGGTCATAATCGCGAGTGTATAATTATAAAGTGTGTATTTGTGAGAAAGTGTAAAGTGACGATTGAGAGGTGATGTTTTGTGTGAACATCATTATCTTGGTGGTAGAGGCGCAGGTTATAGGGGATTTGGTTGGAGACCTGCTGTGGAGCCCTTTTATGTGTGAAAGAGAATGACAGATTGATGTATGAACATCTTAAAAACAGCTTCTACAATTTGTAGACTGATAATAAACCATAGCAATTCCAGTCTCTATTATGTTACATCCGACATATATATTAGCTGACCCGGCAATCGTTGTTTTGCCATATAAATGTCAGGTTGGGTGGTTTGAAATATAGATGTCGTCCGATTCTCAGACCTAATATATATGTATATAAAATTTCATAATAATTGGTCAAGCCTTTGCAAGCAATTGGAGTATGGTAACTAACACTGTGACACGTAAATTTTATGTAGGTATATGATAAATGAACGCGTCTTTACAATTAAACTGACGTAACTAAAAAAATGCACCCTCAATGAGCCTTTACAGTGAGTTATTTGAAATTTAATTAATTATCAGGTGATATAGTTAACAAGGCAAGGTTAGCATCTTAGCATTGTATGTTGAACTCAATTTTATAATATTTTTCGATATAGTTCACTTTAGTTCTAAAGAACGTAATTTTGAGACGTACGAGTATATTAAAAGACTTATGGTCTTATTCATAATGACATATGAACGGAGATTTTATCGGAGAGATGATAAACGTTTTAGCGTAAAAAGACTATTATGAATAACGCGCAAGTATTGGAGAAATAGATATTTAATGAAATTTTTGTGTTGTGACATTCGATTTTCATATTGTTTTTTAGTTTCAAATCCGCAAGTTACGAAAAAAGCTTTGTCTTTTAGACGATGTGTGTCGAATTTATTTGTGATTTTTATATTTTTTTTTGCAGTTAACCAGTTCCTATGTGAAAATAGATAAAATTGACATACAAACATGCGATGATTGTACACAAGGGTTTTTAAATACTAAAGATTTTCTACTACATAAATTGAAGCATATACATACATCAGTGTAAGTATACAAATAGTTTATCTATTACAAAAACAGAGGAAGTTCTGTAAAATTGGTTGCAATTTGTTATTTTTAAACTTTTCTGTAGCTGTTTTACATCTTTCCTTTATTTAGAACTACTCTCAGTTCATGTCTGTTACACAATTACGTGCATTAAAGTGGCCTTCCGATATATGCAACTTATGCAGGTTGGTATTCCGAAGTCTTGAGTTCAAGTCCCGCCCGTGGTAATTTATTAGCACATTAATGTCGGTCACAACTTGACATTGCTCCATTTAGTCGCTGCGCTGCGCTTAGGTAAAAATGAAATCGGATGATATTTTCAGTACCTAAAAAATTAGAGCGGATTGAGATCCGGTCGTAACATCGAAAATTTCATTTGGATATCGAAAGGTCACCTTAACTGTTATGTTTTGTTTGAAATGTATAATGTTTTGTTTTTTAATTTACAGATTAAACGCAAGTACTAAGCTGTATGACAATAAAAACTTTGACAAGCCATACAAGTGCTCTGAATGTAATTTCAGATTTGTAGCTAAATCTACCCTCGAAGCACACTTGTCTGTACATCAACCCTACCCACATATTTGCTTCTGTGGTATTGGATATTATGAGGCAAAAGACTTAGAAAGCCACAAAAATCTTGTTCACTATGAACCAGAAACGAAAGTAAATAAAATAAAGAATAGTCATAAAGAAAAATCAGTGAAGGACATTAAAACTATAAACAATAATAAAACTCAAGTATCAAAAGAAATAATTAAAGTTAAACTACCGTTTAAGAGGAAAAAAGTCATTCAAAATGAAAATCTTCCATTAACTTCTCGTAATTGGACTAAACTACCCACATTACCGATAGACATAGATTTCGAAAGGCTACCAAATAACAGTTTCAAATGTCCAATATGCAGTAAAGTATTAAAAACTAAAACATCTGCGATGGGTCATTATTGTGATGTACATAGAAAAGATCGCCCGTATCAATGTAATATATGTAAAAAGACATTTTCCCAACAACCAGGAGTAGTGAATCATTTATTAATTCATTCTGGTATACGGTCTTTTAAATGTCCATATTGTGTGAAAGCTTTTTATACTAAACATAATCTTAATCTACATGAGCGCACCCACACGGGATTTAAGCCTTATGAATGCAAGTATTGTAAAAAGTGTTTCAGTGATCCTTCCGCATTCGCACGCCATGAGCGTATACACACTGGAGAAAAAAGATATGCCTGTGATATATGTACCAAAGCGTTTACAGACAACAGTTCATTATATCGACATAAAAAACGACATAGGTCAGGCCTCAAACAATTCCCATGCGATATATGTCCAAAAATTTTTTATACCCAAGATTGGCTTAGAAAACATTTAGATGTAACACACGCACGGATAATGAAATTTCAGTGTGACCATTGTAAAAAAAGATTTGGTTTAAAAAGTTATTTGTCGCTGCATATACAAACTCAGCACGCGACTAATAGAAAATCTTACGAATGTCATATTTGTTACAAACATTTTGCCACAAAATTAAATTTGACTTTACATATATCTAACATACATGATAAAATAAAAAATTTTACGTGTGATGTTTGCTTTAAGCAGTATTACGCTAAGTATGAATTAGATCGTCATAAAATAGTTCATACAAATAATAGAACATATGAATGTAACGATTGTTCAAAAAAATTTTTCAAGAAAGAGGTTCTTGTTTCTCACATAACACAAGTACATTTAAATATACATTGTACATTATGCAAGAAGAGATTTAGTTGTCCCGAAAATTTAAAAAATCACAAATTAAAAGAATGTGAGCAATGTAATATTTGTAATAAACAATTCTTTTGTAAAGGAGCTTTAGGTATTCATGTGTTAACACATAGAAATTTTAAATTTGAGAGTGATGATTGCGGTTCTGTGTTAAATAGTAGAAGTGGAATGTTTATACATATAAATAAATATCACGGTAAACGTAAATTAAAATGTGATCATTGCGGTCAAAAGTTTGCTTTAAAATTGCAATTAAGGAATCATATGAGAATACATTTAAAAATATTCCGTTGTAAGATTTGCCGTAAACAATTTTATTCAAAATTTGATTTGAAGAAACATAGGAAATTATGTTTTAGAAAGAAATATTACTGTGATATTTGTAATCAAATAATTCATTCAGAATTAAGTTTAAAACATCATAAAGAAACACATTTGCCAGATCAGAAGAAATTTAACTGTCCAATGTGTAAGAAAGGGTATAGTAATAAAAATAACGCAAAAAGATATTTCCTGAGAGTACATATTAAAGAAGATATTAACTAATACATAATTTGTATAATGTTTCTAAAGACATAAGAACCAATGGTCCGGGAGCCAGTGACAGATTTTCATGACCAAGTCCCTCCCAATCAAAAATTCGAGAAATGCATGAGGGACTAATACTATGAACACTCGCGACCGTCAGCTGCGACTCCGTGGGTGGGTTGGGAAGTGGCAGCCTCCCAAACATGGAGAAAAAACCTACTATGACTAATGAGGAATTATTTATTTTAAAACAATTTATCTATTAGCCTATGAACAAGAACTGTCATACTCGCTTATAAGTACTTAAGAGGGCGCGATACCAAATTGTGCTCCATACAAAAATATGGGTATCGTACTACTCATTTTTCTTTGCGAAAGTTAAACCGATTTTAATTGTTTTTACGCTACATTTTAGGTCTTGTTTTTATTTTCGGGATTTTTGATCGAATTATGTTATTTTTACCCGAAAGGAGTATCAAATAAAATTACATCGCTACTACCATAAGTTATGAAAATACATATAATAATTACCAAAATATGTAAATACTTACTTTATTAGTTATAAGAAAATAATGACCATAAAATATTTAATCTAAAAATAAAAAACAATAAATAATGGTTTTTTTTTTATTATCAATTGTTCCGTTGCTCTCCCAACTGAGCTAGCATGGGATCAGCACATAATAACTAAATTTTCCACTACAATGGTGCTGATTCTACGTGCACAACTAAACTTAACTAAAAAATGAAAACAACTATTGTTGTTTCTTATTTATTTGGCTATTTTGTTGTGAACTTTTATATTAATTATAATCGTTAGTCTATAATAAACAGTTTTAATAACAAGAAAGTTCAATTAATATTACGGAATTGTGTTACTGACACTATCAATTTTCATTTTTTAGTTAAGTTTAGTTGTGCATATAGAATCGGTACCAATATTTCTCAATATAAGTTAAACATCGCTCGATGTTTTTGTATAGCGCCATCTATTGAGCGGTTTGCACCAAATCGATCGTTCGATAACTTAGCACGATCATCACATGATAACCAGCATTGGTTATCATGTGCTGTGCTAGTCCTATGGTAGCTCAGTTGGGAGAGCAACGGAACGGTATATCTAGGTCGTGGGTTCAAGTTCCGCTCATGGTGGTCATTTTTTCCAGTATAATTTGATTTATTATGTAAAAGCATAGCAAGTCCATTGCAAAAAAATAATAAATTGTCAATTGTATTTTAAACTGAAATTTTGAAAAAAAAATAAGATTCTAAATTTAAAATGGTCACATAACTTTTAGGTAAACAACGAGACGCAATATTTTATATTCTTAATTTAAAGTTGCGTCTGTATATTACAAAAATCATTAATTTAAAATTAATTACTATTGTCTTATGTTTTACCGTAATTATTGTTTCATTTAAAATATTTCATGTTAATAATTGATTAATGATAATGGTGTCGATTCCAGTGCAAGTCCAACTTCACTAAACTTAACCATAAATAAACTATTTTTAGTTTGGTTTTAGTGATATACCTATTCTGTTTCAAACAGAAATTAAACTTAAAATTTTAGTTGACAGCACTTATTTGATTTTGACATAATCATTAAAGCTGCCCACTAACAGACAAAAATGCCTTTTATAGTGAACGAATGAATGAATGAATAAAAAATAACTAATATAAAATTCCTTTTCAAACGTTATTTGAGCAATATAGGTATTTATAAATATTTAAAACTATTTCTGCATCATTGTTATGAACATTTATTAATAATTTAATTAGTTGGCGGCCTTATTTCAGTGTATTTCTCATCTTAGATATGAGCATAGTGAGCATCAAATCTTTTAGGTTATCTGTGGAGTGATTAGCACTACTTTTACTCTGTGGTATGCCTATATTACTTTCCTTGATTACTTTATACAAAAAACAAACAATTAAATTCGTTAATTATTTATTTTAATAGGTGTTTAGTGTAAATAATTACAGCAACTAAGGAAAAATATGCTTATAAGCAAATATTTACTTCTCATCTACCATAAACTGATGACGGAAACTCATAATTATCAAGATAACAATGACAAAAGATAAAAAGTGTATTTATGGAAACATGAAAATCTGTATTTATAAAAATTTGTGATATCATGTGGTGTATAATTATGCAAGAGATATTAAATGAACCTAATAATTTATTTCTACTTTTATTTATAACTTATAAAAGTGTGTTAAGTTCAGTATGTAGTTGTATATGTTAAGTATTCTGATCTATAAGCTACACAACAGTAATTAATTCATCATAGTCTTTTCTTAAGGGCAACATATATCCATGAATTCTTACAAACATATTTAGATTAATAGAATGTTAAGAATTCCAATAAATTATATACTTTATTTCTAACTTAGCTAAGCCTGCTAGTGGTTACTATAATATAGCCTATGTGTTATGTATTCTGATCTAGCTATAAGCTACAAAACAGTATTTATGTATCTATGAATTCTTACAAACAATCTATATGGATTATTAGAATGTTAAGAATTCCAATAAATTACATATATGCATAACACATTACTTTTTGATATAGTAAGAGGCTTAATACTTACTTATTATACAAATAAAAATGCAATATTTGTTTAAATACATGTTTTACTAAATAAATCTGAATGTTTTCCAAGTACATATAAATAAATGTTGGTCCACTGAACTCTCTGGCTTGGCTTGGCTGATTCTATTCATTTCTTCATTAGTTATTTTTAATAATAAATTTAGAAACCTACTGATAAAAAATATAGCTCACTGTTCTAGAGACAAACTGTTAGAAACCTTATTAAGTATCACAGATCAAGTAGCACCATTTGGTAGGTATAGTTTTAAGACTGGCTACAATTATTATTTCTACTATTTAATGATATTTACATAACTTTAGGCAGACACACACAAATACACATTTTTTATCACTAGTTTCAATGTTCCAAACTATGGTTCCAAAGATTTCTAGATTTTTCCTGTAGTTCACTTAATATAATTGGTAGCAACTGCATTTATAGGTACTGGACCACAATTTTCCATTAGGCCACCAACTGGATATTTATTTTCCCCTGCATGACCTGGAAAAAAGTTATATTTATCATTAGACGCCATTAACCTCAAAATCGTTCACTTTGTATTAAATTATATATGTTTATAATATTTTTACGATAACTTGTATACTTACATAATATATGATGTCTTAGAATTCTATGGCTAAGTAAAAATACGTATTATATTAATTAAAGTAAATTACAAAACTATTTCGACAAAAATTAAGTAAACAAAGAAATACCTAAATAATTAGTTCTACGAATCTCCGCACTTGACTGTGATTCGTCTGTTTTTCGCGCTTTGTTTAACCTCAATTTTGGCGCCAATATTTAATTTATCAAGTATAATTTTAATTTATAAATATTTTTTATTTGCTAACAAACATTTATTATTCAATATTTAATCAGAAAATCAATTTTTAATGTTCAAAAAGCCATGATAAAATTTAGTGAATTTAAGTCGGCACCTACTCATATCCCGACTAAATAAGTCGAGAACTCACTAAATTAAGTGAATTTTTGACATTTATGATGTACACCAGAATAGCATTATCACTAAATTGTATAGATTGACTAATTTTGGTCCTGTCAAACTTAATTTAAGTGAAGTTGTGACTTTCAGAATAAGAAAGTGAGATTTGACAGGAATAAATCAATTTTTAGTTAAGTTTAGTTACGTTCTTGGACACAGAATCGACACCATTATCTACTTTTAATAAAATTATACTATAGACGCATGCTAATTCTATTGCTCCAATGACTAAACTAAAACGAAATCATTTATGTTGTACTTTTCTTTTTTCTTTATTGATAAAATAAAAAATTATCGCCATCACTGAAACTCGAATGTAATGCCAATGGGCCATTGAATGAATAAATGTTTTAGTTCAGTTCTGAAAACAGCAGGCTTACTCTTGAAAACAATCGCAATACCAATAAAATTCCAATTCAAATCCATAACCTTAAAGTCTTACTCTTGAACACAATTACGTTGTTATTGGATTAAAATCTGAATCACTCAATAATTGGCTAAATTCGACGTGAAGTGAGCAGCGTTAACATCTGTCGTAGTGCTGTGGCATAGGGATCTGTTAATACGTTCAGTGCGGCTAACGCTTATGCGCGTTTTTCTGATCTTCACCAAGTGCGGACCGACGCGTATACGCGTCCATACAAAAAAAAATCTGTAGGCAAGCGGGGTGCGCCGCACCTGTGCGTTTATTGCGTTTATTCTGGGTGTCTATTGTTTCGAAGCGGTCGTAAAATGTGGAATTGTAAAGGAGACTACACACTAGTCAGGTTTCTGCTACGAATCTTGCAGGGGGGGGGGGGACGGCGGCGGCGACGACAACAATAACCTAATTTAGTACAATAGATTATTGAAATAATTTTATTATGACTCGCTCTTTTAACTAAAGTAATAGGTAGTTTTAGTCTATTTATAAATGGTGTCTATAACGAGGCGGGCGAAAATCGTAAATTAAAAAAAATTAAGAATAAAAGGGCTTTCGGGAGAAGGTACCTTTACTATTACTGTTTTATTAAGGTATAACTTACTATTTTAACAAAACCGAACGAAGATATATTATGGCGTAAACTTCACAAAATCTCTTACAAATAAACATTAGTGTGGAAGCACCTTTATCCATCCAACACCTTTATATGACCCGTAATTGTTATATGACAGTCATAAAACTCGAAAGTTACCGAACGCACATAAGCGTCGGTCGCACTGCGGGAAGGTAAAAGATAACGCGCTATAGCGTCCAGCCGCACTACGCGAGTTTTCTATGAACGCACATAAGCGTTCTTAGCACTACGCGAAAAATGTTTTGAACGCACATACGCGTTTTCAGCACTGGGCGAATGACTCTTTTATTAGCATTGGCTATAAATTCGCAAATTATTCAGCATTGAACGCGTTAATAGTAAAAATTAAAAAATTGCGTTATTTAAAGGTAGACCTTTAAATTGCGTAAATAGAAACCAATTGACAATATTTCATTGTATTTTACTCAACAAGACGTCAATTATGTAAAAAACAATGATGGCTTGGCTGTATAAGGGCCGCCCGATGCTTAGACTTATCTACAATTTCAAAAGTACCGTGATTGTGTTGATAAGGCGCGAGATTCGAATTTCAAAACTTTGTTTGCTATACTCTTGAGTCCCTGTTGAAAGAAATCTTTTCAAGTCAAGGACAAGGGTCTCAATTATGTGAAGTGTTTTATTTGTTGAGTGTTTGTGATGCCAGTAAATCATGTGCATGGTTGTTAATACTTACAAATTAAATCTAGAGATTCTTAAGTTTAAAAGCAACCATAAAGCATAAAGGTATGTTTATAATATTAATTTTATTAACTATACTACAAGGAAGTTTCTATTTAGTTAATACCATGGCTCTATCTTTATCCAAACTATCCTTTGTACTTAGGTACTAGTTTATTTATGATGTGCATAGCATAAAAATATATAACAAAATACTTGACTGTATGAAACATGTAAATAACGATAATAGGGTATAGATAATAGATTTTAAGAAAACCCTACAGAAATACCTAGTTATTAAATGTTATTATAGTATTAATGACTTTTTAAATGATAGATGTTAAGTTCACTTATTAAAATAATAGTTTATTAAATGAAGTAGTAATAATAGAGAATACTATAGTATGATAATAGTTTGTTATTCAGAAGATTTATGATTAGGCAATTGTTTACTTTGAGTCTAATTGTTTAGTTTGAAGCCATATTGCTGTACCTTAAGGGCTCATTTTTGAGTCTATTTAAAAAATATATCATGGTCTAACTTGTGAACAACATGAATCCAATAAATAAATGAATAAATAAATACCTAGGCTGATGTTATTTTCTTGTAAGATTATTAGATAAATAAACGGTTGATACAATTGATTTTTATTTACATCATAATTTATTATTTACATCATAATTTATTATATTATTTATTGTACACCATTTAGTATAACAATATACAACATTGTCATCATAAACATCACGCCTAATATTTCACAATTAGAAGTACAAGCTAATTTAATTAAATTTCGTAAAATGACTGCTTTCTCTATAATTAGCTGTAAATTCATCGTCACCCATAGAAAAATCATTGGTGATATATTGTGCAATATGACACTCATATCTTCGTTGTTTCAACTCATTTCTATAAGCTGCGCGAAGAACGAAATATGGAAGAGCCAGTCAAGACATTTATGTATGTATGTATATATTACTTTACACTTTTAAACAGTAAAATCGATTGGAATCACCTTCACAATTTCAAAAAAGTAACTCTTTGGTTATTGTGTTATAATCTCAATCTCTAACGCAATTTGTATTTCAATGCGGAGCTGTCAAAAGGCGTCAAGAGTACGGTTTTGGCGACATTGGCCAATCATGTTTAGTTCACTCAATATTAACACAATATGGCGCTAGTGTTGTGTTCAAGAGTACGAAACGTAATGAAACGTCATAATCTCAATGCCAATGGATCGGAATTGTTTTCAAGAGTAACCCCGCAGAATTGGCATTATGTTTAAATCACATTAATGGGTGCTTAACAATAAATGATTATTATTTTTTTCATGATTGTTGTAATTATAGGTACTATCCCTACACATACATTTTCAAATCTGACCAGCGGTTCCTGAGATTAACGCGTTAAAACAAACAAACTCTTCACGTTTATAATATTGCTATTTAACAGTCTTTGTGGTTTAGTGATTCACGGACTGTCGTTCACGAGGTCTCTGATTCGATTACCGCACGGGACAATCATTTTAAAATTGTCATGCAAATGTTTGTACTGCGTCTGGGTGTTTCTATGTATTATAAGTGTGTATTTACAAAAGAAAAACAGTTATATTATGCAGTCTATCTGTACCTATTCTGGTACCCATAACACAAGCATATAAGCTTAGATTAGGACCATAAGATTTAGTGTGAAATACTCATGAATATTTATATTATATAGATATGTATAATTTTATATTATAAACAACTTTCAAGTGATGTAATTAAAGTAGCCTGTGCATAGTAGCATTATTTAAAGCCGCGAGAATTTTTTTTTTTTAAATTAGAATCAAAGCTAATACAATCTAAGCACCTAATTAATGTGGTAATTGGTCAAGTAGCACCAATTATAGTACGCAAATCATGACCAATAAAGTCATTCGTACATAATAAAGTGTAAATGTGTGTTTATTATGTGCTAAGTTATCATTAGATTTTCATTTTTCAACGTAGCCAGATTTATAAGGCTCTAAGCTAAAATAATTAGTGTCATATACTTTGTTTACTAACAACACAGACTAATAATGAAAATCAATATTGTTTGAGGGTAAAGGCGACGCGCCGACGTACCGCGCCGGCCGCGCCGCTCGATACGTACGGCGCGCGCGTACCGTGCGTCTAACATTTGCAACCCCAAGCCAATTGCCTTTATCCCTTCATACTGATAATATCTACATTGACTATCTTTAAAATATTCAACAATTACCTATTAAAAATAATAGCTGAATAAATATTCACTTAAGTTTAAAAAAAATTGTGTTCTAAATTCAAACATTTTTTCTATAAACCAAAATATTTTTAAAATTAAAAAGTAATTAAGTGGTCTGTCTCACTCGAATTTAAATTAAAAAAAATGAACGAGATTGATTTAATCAAGGAGGTTGAAAAGCATCCAATATTGTACGACAAATCTGTAAGTGGTTTTAATAAGACAAAGCTTAGAGATGAAGCTTGGAAAGATGTACAAGAAGCATTAAATGTATCAGGTACGTACCGATTTATTAAACAGCAGTAGAGCCTTTTTATGTGTCACTTAAAACCAGATAAAACTAGCAGGTAACAATTAAAAAGTTATAACATATACAATTAATTATCACAATATTTTGTTTCACTGACAACAAGTCGTTAGCCATCAGCTGCTTTTTTCTTTGTGCCGCACGACAAAGGATACCGATAAAATGTTGTATAGTACCTACCTATCTAGCCGACGTACTTATTTTGATGCATGGAATGCTAAAAATCAGCTAATTTATTTAGATAAACTAGTCCTAGTCACCAGTTATTTTATTTCTTTAGATTGAATGGCTAGAGCTCTAATTTTTAAGTATATGTTTTTTTAATATATGATCTAGGATCGCATAAACTCAGAAACGCGATTGAAAAAAGTTTTCTCGATAGAAAAACTTAGCGAAATAACCTCTCATTTTTTATTTTTTGTCATTTGTCGGTCTATTATCGCGTATTAACTAATGAAATAACTTTCAAAACATAAGTAACTATTATATATAGAAACACGTAAATCAGAATTAAAATATTTTTAGTAGATTTTGAGTAAACAAAAAAAATATCCCTAATTCTTCATTTTCTATACCCACTAGCTGTGTTAATAGGTACATGTCGACGTTAATATTGATGTAGGCCCTTAACTTGATTCTTATTATTTATGTACATAGGTTTAAGTTTGTAGATACATTAGTTTAAGTTATGATGGGGCTGACATATTGTGTTATAATCATAAGCCTCCATTAAAAATAAAGAGAAAAAAAAAGTTTATTAACGTTATTAAAATAATAGTATCCACGGAATCTAGAGTTTAAATTAGCCCCTAAACAGTGCGGGCTTCGTGGTCTAGTGGTTCATGTAACGGACTGCCAATCACGAGGTCTCGGGTTCGATTCCCGCTCGGGACAATCATTTGTGTGATTTTTCTAATTGCCATACAAATGTTTGTACTGCGTCTGGGTGTTTCTATCTATTATAAGTATGTATTTACAAAAGAAAAGTAGTATATGTATTCTGTCCGTATTCTGGTACCCAAAACACACGCATATAAGCTTAGCTTAGGACCAGGGGACGTTGTGTGAAAAAAAACGTCGGAATTGTTTACATTAACACATACACCAGGTTAAATACCCTTAGTTTTCTTTGTTTATCGCTAAAGATACGCGCGAATAGTTTTATTAGGTACATACTTAATTATCTTCTTATTTATCACTAGCTATTGCCCGCAACTTCGTATGCCTAGAATTTGGAAACCAAACTTCAATAAATTATACACAGAAAACCATACTCTTAAACCTATTTATTAAAAGACCGCATCACAATCTGTTGCGTAGTTTTGAAGATTTAACCTGACAAGCCTTTTTTATATTAGTAAAGATTTTAGTTCATCTTTTTACGCGATGTTTCTCGAACAAATATTTCTATTACTTTCATAGAATCAGAATGCAAGAAGCGTTGGAGATCTCTTCGTGATTCATTTATCAAGTTACAAAGAACTCATGGAGGTCGTACGAGGTGGCCTTATCATCAAGCTATGAAGTTCCTTCTGCCGCATATTGAACCTAAAGATACTAACAATACGTAAGTTTATAGTATAAAACAATATATTTTTATAAAGACTGATAGCATATTTTAAATAAAGTGTAACGTGAAGAAAAAGGCAAATTCTCTCCAGCCCCTTACCGTCCCACTGTTGGGCACGGGCCTCCTCCACTTTGAGCTGACTTTTGTTCTACTATGCCGCGCTGATGTTTATTTTCGAGTTTTCCATGTCTCTTCTCTCTCTCTCCAGCCCATTTACGTCCCACTGTTGGGCACGCGCCTCCTCCACTTTGGAGGGATTATGGTCTACTGTGTTGCGCTGACCAGGTGTGTTGGCACAGGGTTTATTTTCGAGTTTTCCATCTCTCACAGAGGATGTTATCTGTGTGCAATATCCCTTCGCTGAGTTTTACAGCACCATGGGAGTAGATGGGGTGGTGATACTTGTATTCTTGATCCATCACCACACGGAGAGCTGGCTCTTACTAGGGAAGAATAATCAGAATAATCAATTTATTGGTAAATATTAGTTTACAAGTCCATTTTACAAAATTTTATAATTAAATAATAATTTCACGTTCAATGAATTGCATTAGATGAATTAATTACAATTTTGTTAAATTAAAATTATTAAATTATATTATTAAACATGAAATATTATAATAGATTCATAGTATTTTAGGTGCAAATTCGTCAACAGTATAGAACGCCTTCCCAACGAGCCAGGATTTAAGTTTAATCTTAAACGAAGCAAAGCTAGGTGCGTCCGTAATGTGTTCTGGCAGTTGGTTATACAGGGTAGGACCCAATATGTGTGTGAGTCTGTCAAACTTAGCAAGTCTGCGGGGCACTGCAGCCAGTTTGCCGGCGCTACGTATGTTGTAGCTGTTGGAGTTGTTTCCACGAGTACGAAATCTCGCGAGGTTTTGTCGTACAAATATAAGGACGGAGTAGATTACGATTGCTGGGAAAGTTAGGATGTTCAGAGAGATGAAGAATGGCTTGGCTGATTTATCGTACTTTACTCCCGCCATGATTCTCACAGCCCGTTTCTGCATGCGGAATAGTCGCTCTCACTCGGTTGCGAGTCCCCATAACTCCACGCCACTTTGTAGGAGAGAGTGCACGGTGGCAAAATAACAAGTCCGAACAACGTCGGCAGAAACTACCCTCGATAGTCTTGCGAGGGCGTAACAGGCGCTGCCCAACTTTGTACATAGCTTGTCAATGTGTGTTGCCCAGGTTAGACCACGGTCGATTTGCAGCCCGAGGAATGTCACGGGCTGCATTTGTTCAATATTTTTTCCATTTATTGAAATAGATAATGGTCTAGTATGTCATCCCGATATACAGAAGTGAATATTTTATTGATATTGAGGGCCAAGCCATTCCACTCAAACCACCTGGTCACTAGGTCGGCGACATCATTTAGGCACTCTTCTAGTCCGTCAATGAACGGCCACGTCATCAGCATACATGTAGACCTCGCCACCTCTCACGTGTGCGGGGAGGTCATTGAGCAGTAGTGAGAAGAGTATGTTTGATACCGAGAATCCCTGGGCTACGCCCATTGTCGTTTCTAGTGGATCCGACCTGGCCCTACCTCCATCTCCAACCACCACTTGTGACCTGCCACGCAGGATATCTGTGAATAAGGGAATGGGCCTGCCCATCAATGCCATAGTGCAAGAGCTTCAAGGAGAGAATACTGTGGTCTGCAGTGTCAAATGCTTTTGACAAATCGCAGCACAAAACTGCTGCCTGGTGCCTCTCCTCACAAGCCCGCAACACTCTGCCTATGACTTCGCGGGTAAGCGTAGTAGTCGAGCACCTGGCCCGGTACGCGTGTTGACGCTCTGATAGTGCACCTGTAGCCGCCAAGAATTCGGTTAAACGCGAGCTCATGCCACTTTCGAAAACTTTGGCAATAGCTGGTATTATAGAAATCGGCCGCTAACCATCTATGTTCTCCCGTTTGCCCTTACCTTTAAATATAGGAGAGATTTTACTTCTGTGAAGCATAAGTTCATTCGAGAAGCAGCGGCTCGCTCTGTGTTGACTACCTGCCATAATGCTTTCGTGGGTTCAAGCTTGTAGCTATCTTTTTCTCATAAGATTAGGTATTGAAGAAATGGGATGGTGACGCTTTTATTCTTAATTCGTCACCATGTGTATGAGAAGCAAACAATTTGCTTTTATCATAAGTTTCTCTATGTGGTGAATATGTATGTATATAAGTACATATATGTATTTTATTATCATTTATCCCCTGGGGCTGGACTCTTCTTCTTAAATGTATCAAGTTTTCAGAGAATTCATCTGTCTACATTTTTTTTTGGTTAATTGTATTATTATTTAGAGTCCTAGCTATCAGCCCCAGTTGTATTGTTTATTCGCCTAGTAAGCATACTAAATTCTAAAACTGCAGCCATTTTAGAGATTCAAATTACTTGAAAAAATTAATTGAATAAGGTATAAACTGTCTCATAAATTATATTCAGCCTATTTTCGTCCCTTTACCGGCGTGACCGTATAACCTAACTTATGCATTTTTTAGATCCAAAAAGGAAGCCGATGATTCAGATATGGAAGAAGAAATGCGTCAACGTGCCATACAATGTCTACCTGACCTTTCGAACTACAACGGTCAGGATATCAAATACGACGAGGATGACGAAGAGTCCCAACCATCGCCAAAAAAAGCGCGCCTGAACTCCACAGATGATGAAACTCCATGTCATTGTACTAGAACGGACCCTGATGAACTATTTCTCCTAAGTTGTGCTCCTACTTTGAAACGTTTAAATTCCAAACAAAATGCTATGACTAGATTAAAAATACAACAAGTCCTGCTCGAAGCTGAATTCGGCTCACAAATGGACTTGCCATATGTCACACCCGCAAGTGAATGTAATTTTGATTCTGTTTAAAATTGATTTTAACTTGGCATCCAAATTGTATTCATTTTGCATTTAATGACCTAAATCCTAACTAATTTGTGTAGTTTTAATCATGAAACTCAAACAACACAAATAGCTATGCAATTAAAGAGCAATCACAAAGTATAAAGTTATTATTTTATTAAGTAGGTATACTATCTACCTAAGTATCTAGATATATTTATATTTAGTTTATCAATTTCGGGTGATTTAACATTAAATTTCATAAATCTGTGCCTAACTCGATTCATTAGAATGAGAACTGAAAAAGAACGGCATTATAATTTTGTTCTTCGTGGCACCATTAGGTACACCTTAGTAAGGAATTTTATAAAAACCTTAAAAAGCGTAGCACTTGAAAGACTTAAGAAGTGTTAATATTTAATATTACATTACGAATATAAACATGTTTATGTATCACAGCTGTTTATGTAAATAAGCAATTATTAATTTTCAATAGTACCTAAGCAGTCCTTTCCAATACTTATATAAGTATTCCGAAATGTATAATTGTACATATTTTATTATTTCTGCTAACTTGTGGCAAAAATGTGCAGTGCTGGCTCCATCACATCTCTGCTAACCCATTTGGTTAGGTCTAGGATTGATCATAAACGACGAGCCTCGTGGTCGAGTGGTTCATGTAACGGACTGCCGATCACGAGGTCGCGGGTTCGATTCCCGCTCGAGACAATCATTTGTGTGATATTTATAATTGTCATACAAATGTTTGTACTGCGTCTGGGTGTTTACTATGTATTCTGAGTATGTATTTACAACATAAAAGTAAAATATATGTATTCTATTCGTATTCTGGTACCCATAACACAAGCATTTAAGCTTAGCTTGGGACCAGAGGACGTTGTGTAAAATGTCCATGATATTTATTTATTTATTTATTATTTATAAACAAGTCAAGTAATGGAAATAATAAATATTGTTATATTTACGAAGTTTTATTTATTCATTCTACCATCGTAACCGAAGGAGGACTACCTTTTGTATTCTCAATCACCCTCAGTTCTTTACCATATTTCTGCAGCAACTCCAGAACAATACCATTCGTCCATCCAAATCCATCTTGAACCCCATACTCCCCGCCACCTCCATGTTCTCCTGGCTGCAAACAATTATATTTCTCAAACATTTTTTTCCACTTCTGGAAACCAATATAATTAGCACGAATCCATATAACCACTAGTTCTTTCGCCAGTTTTTGAGCTTCCAAATATCTGCTTTTTTCTAAACCACCGATCATTACGCTTTGAAGTGGTGGCCAGGCGTTTGGGAAGTCCCACTGTTCCCCTGTATCCAATAATGATGTAGGAATTCCACCAGGATAATTCAACGCTGTACTGCTAAGAAGATATTTTACAAGCCGTGCAGAACGCACAGGAGCAATGAGAGGCTCTACAGCTCCAGCCCAAAGCGGAGCAACACAACTGGGATAAAATAATTTTCTTTGTATTCCCAATTCTGAATCATAATCGTACCAAACACCATCTTCGATATCCCACATCACATTCTCAATAGCGTGCCTCCAATATTTGGCAAGGCTCCACCACTTTTGGGCTTGTGATGAGTCTTTTAGGTGATGTCTAAGATCACCTGCTATTTGCAGAGCTCCAGAAAAATAAGCATTTAAATCAACAGGCAGGATACGAGATGTACGTATATCCGTGAGGTTAAATTTAGTGTCATTTCCTGAAGTCACGAACCATCTGGATGAAAAGTCCCAACCACTTTCCGCTGCACTTTTCATTTCCATATAAAATATTTCACGCATATCTTCAGGCAAGGTTCTGCCATTCGTGTAATCTTCATAGTAAGATTCTGGTCGTGGATCTCTGCCAGCCTCATCAGATAAGAACCGTAATAACATGTATTTCTTTCCTCTTACATTAACTACAATTTTCTTCTTCCTCAGCCAATATTGTAGTTCTTTTTCAACTGTGGCAATATTTTCCTTGAGCCAGATAGTGTCGCCAGTCTTAGAAAAATAGTCGAAGACCATCAAAGTGAGTAACGGTGGTTGACTTCGACCTAAATAATATACCCGGCTACCATTTGGAATATATCCCAATTTATCGACAAGGTGTAGGAAATTTTCAATCATCCCTTTTGCCGTTTTCGTCATATTACTGATGAGGAGACCCCGAATTATCCAGTACGAATCCCAATAATAAAGTTCTTTAAACCTTCCTCCAGGCACAATAAATCCATTAGGTACATAAATGAAGCTATATTGAGATGGATTTTCAGCAACATCAGGAGAGACTTTACGACCTAATCCAGGCCAAATACTGATAATATCCTTAGCAAACTGCCTAAGTTTGGGATCAACTATTTTGTCTAGCATTGGTGGCGTAGGGTCGTAATCTGGAGGGCTCCAATTGTTAAGTTCATCTTTATCTTCAAAATTATTATTCAAGAAAGCTTTAATTTCATTGCGAGTTGGGTTGTGGTTCGTCTTTTCCATTAGTTGTTTAAAGTTATCTATGGTTTCAGTCTCAGAACGTATCAGTTTCAAATCGACAAAAGTTTTAGAATCAGGAAAAATTCTTGTCAGTTGTACTGTGTGTAGGAGTTCACCACTGCAGTAAATTGATGAATTACAAATTGAAATTATTTGGACGGCGTGAGAACAAGTACTGAGCAGGCCCAGCAGTGGATAGAGCGGTACATACCGCCTTAAATTAAATCGGATCATTGTTCACAATAAGAATTTCCGACTGATTTGTATGTAATGTGATATAATGAGTTTATAGCGGCAACAGGCAGCGACCGCGACCGATGCGTTGCGCGTGACCACGGAACTGAACTTCACTCCTCAATAAATGCATGGCGTGCACTTAAACAGTGTTACATATCTATTCTCGCATTATACATATGTTCTGTTCTTTCACTTTTAAAGTTTACATGTGTTTAGTTATGTTTGGCGACACTTCTGTGATAGATCAACGCTTAAAGTACCTTTTTACACACAACGCCAGTCTAATGGGATGCACAAAATTATCACAATACACGCTTGAGTTTTATGCAAATAGAGACACAATTTCATACTTAGGACAAAAAAACAGTAGCTATTTAATAATAACAGACAATTATGAATTAATACATTGACTTACTTAAGATTTAAGACATCAGTAAGTTATCATAATGACATCTTATTTCGAGTTAATTATGTGTAGTTAGTCGATCACACATTTAATTGGAGCAGAAATAAAGTAGATAACTATAAATGCAAACAAATAACAACAAATTAAACATTTCTTTAAAGATGAACAAGTAGCAAAATAAACTCCTGCGTCTATTTGTATGATATCGTGTGCTAAAAATAGCTGTAAAACTAATTTTTACGATATAAAATTTATACATATTATATAACACAGATATATAGGACGTATAGCTCTATCTATAATTAGTATAACAAAGCTCTTGTGACACTTAAAAGCAAATAGTTATAAATATTATCAACAGATGTCACTATTTGGTAAAATCTCATGTCGGATAAACAACTTACTAAACTGAACTAAAAAACTAAACAACTGTGGCGTATTTTGATAAATTGTCTATTTCGTTGTGCACATTTTTATTAATTAAAATCGTTATGTAGTCTATAATATACGGAAATCGATCAATTATACTTGATCGATGATACAGATTTTCTAATTAGAAAATCATTGTCGAATTGTGTTATTGACACTATCAATTGTCATTGGGCCCAATGGTACAGGCAAGCAAGTTTCAAGATTTTCAGCTATTGCAAGAGATGGCTTTTTAAAATGAATTCTTAGCTGATTATCTAGTCTATTCCTACTTCGTATACAAAGTGTCATCACCCTATTTCTCCTTCGTAGTACGCTGTAAGAGCTAGGTGGGGGATGCAATTCATGGACATGGATATTAATATAATACATAGAAACACCCAGACACATATTATCTGAACCTAATAGACGGAAACTTCGAATTTAAATTCGACGCCAACACGCGTGATCAGCGCGGCATGGTAGACCAAAGAATCTCCCGTAGCGGAGGAGTTCCCAATATTGGGACAATTATTTAGCTGTGATGGGATGGGACAGAACTTGAAGATATGAATGAAACAAAATAACTCAAACACACAGCCTTTATTTTAACATAATTAAATAAAAATAAAAGCATTAGTAAATTACTTAAGTACTCTGCGTCTAAATGTAATTAAAAAAATATTATTAAATAAATTAACAACAATAGAATAATAATCATAATACAAAATATGTGTGGACAAATGTTGTATGTATCCGTAGGAAAAATATTTATTATAATATTTTTATTTTGTGTGTAAGAACGTTTATTGACTCAACTACTAGTTTTGGTTATCTGTAAGTAAGTAGCATGCAGTATAGATCTTAGTTCGTAAATTATTATATTAAGTTTGCATATCATTAGCCAATTAAGTTACCTAAATAAGTAGTCCATGATGAAAGATTGAAGATTTGTAATTTACTGAGAAAATTTTAACGTTTAAAATTGCATTTGTTATTAACGTGATTAGAACAATAATCAAATAAAAAATGAAATAATAATAATGAGACCAATTTTAATGCGTCAAATCCTAATCTAACTTAACTAAAACGAAAACAACTATGATGTATTCTAATTTATTAGCTATTTCGTTTTACACGTTGATATTAAATAAAAAAGCTATAATTATTCAATAATACATAGATTTTATTATAAGAAAGTTCAATTAACATTACAAAAATTTTTTACTGACACTATCCATTTTCCTTTTTTAGTTACAAGATACAAGATATATTTATTTGTAAAAACATGTGTAGGTTACAATGATAATACATAGGCATTTATCATAGATGTTAAAGTATATAAAAGAGACAACATGTTTAACCATGAAATGGTGTACAAATATCTGAATGGGAAGATACATCATTCAATTACAAATTTCATTTAGATTATGATTTAAAATAACGTTATGTCAAAAATAAACAAGTCAAATACAAATAATAAATAAATAACAGTTGTCAGTAATAGTGAAACAAATTAATTAATCTAATATTATGTCCATTTAAAATAAAATCATAAATAATTATTAATAGGTACGTATTTTCAAGCTAAGTCATAAAATGCAATAAATTTTATTTAATTTTGACGGGCCTCGTGGTGTAGTGGTTCTGGTAACGGACTGCCGATCAAGAGGTCGCGGGTTCGATTCCCGCTCGGGACAATCATTTGTGTGATTTTTCTAATTGTCATACAAATGTTTGTACTGCGTCTGGGTGTTTCTATGTATTATAAGTATGTATTTACAAAAAAAGTAGTATATGTATTCTATCCGTATTCTGGTACCCATAACACAAGCATATAAGCTTAGCTTGGGACCAGAGGACGTTGTGTGAAATGTCCTTGAATATTTATTTATTTATTTAATTAAAAATGTCATTTTTGGATCCATTTTACTTTGTCGTTTAGAAATTCGTCAATACTGTAATAACATCTTTCGATTAGAAATTTTTTTAATGTCTCTTTAAATTTATTTATAGGCAATTGTTTTGCGAAGCTAGGAATCTTATTAAATATTAATGGTGCCTTGCACATGACGCTTTTATGAAGTAAAGCTGTTTTAGCTGGATGAATGCACAGTCTATGGTTATCACGGCGGGGTCGACTTCCACTGTTTGATAGTATTGGAAATAAATCGGGATTTCTTTTAACAAATAGTGCTACTTCCATAACATATAGAGAGGGCAGTGTTAATATTTTATGCCTCGCAAATAGGGGCCTACATGATTCAGTGCTTTTAATTCGGAACATAGCTCTTATGCACCGTTTTTGCATTTTAAATACGATGTCCCTGTTAGTAGAATGTGCCCAAAAAATTATGCCATATCTAAGCACAGACTCAACCAGCCCATAATATGCGGACATAAGTGTGTTTTTATTGATTATTGGAGCAAGTTTAAACAAGGCATATGACAGGCTACTAATCTTTTTACAAAGGATGCTGATATGCTCTTTCCAGTTTAATTGCTTGTCTAAGGTCAAACCAAGAAAACGAGCAGTACTTACATTACTTATGACATTGTTATCATAAACTAAGTTTATATTCGATGGATTTTGTCGTCTTTGGCTAAAATGCATTAAATTAGTTTTAGATAAATTTATTTTTAAATTATTATTTGTTAACCATTTAATTATTGATGTCAATGCATTATTTATGTCAAATTCATAATTGTCAACGTCCTTACATGCTATTGTAACAGTGCTGTCATCAGCAAATAATGTCATTGGCTGGATCGTAGCCTTTGGTAAATCATTTATATATATAATGAAAAGCAACGGACCCAATACACTCCCCTGTGGAACACCAAAAGTTATGCCACGCTTTACAGAGGTGTACATATGTTCTTTTTTAGTTTTGATATTAACTTTAGTTATTTGCGTTACTTGTTGTCGATTTGATAAATAAGAACTAATTAATTGAAGAACTGTGCCTCTAATACCATATGCTTCAAGTTTATTTATAAGTATAGTGTGATCCACATAGTCAAATGCCTGTGACATATCGCAAAAAATAGCGCATATTGCAAATCCTCTATCAACATGAGACATAACATTATAAAGGAAATCATAAAGAGCCATGTTTATATTTTTTTTTTGACGAAATCCCTTTTGTTCATTACATAAAATTTTATATTTTTCAAGGTAGTTATATATTTCAGTATGAAGATATTTTTCAAAAATTTTGGAAAATACAGAGAGAAGAGCAATTGGCCTGTAGTTTTCCATGAATTCTTTATTATTTTTTTTAAAAAGTGGTTTTATAATTGAGAGTTTTAAATCGTCGGGGAATATGCCTGCAGAAATACAAATGTTCATTATGTGACTAAGATGGTGACAGATCTTATTACCTACTGTTTTTATTACTTTAGTATTTATACCGTCATAACCAACAGAATTTGTGTTATTTAGATTTATAATAATTTTATTTATTTGATCAGGTGTGCTTGGTGCAAGAAACATTGAGTTGGTTTGAGGAGTAATAAGAGTAGTGACATTTTTACCACTACTCTGGTTGAGGCATATTCTTTCAGTAAAGTATTTGTTAAAAGCGTTTACTATTTCTATAGGATTATTTGTGCAATTACCATTAATATCAACACTGTCAATGCTACTTTTAGGGATGTTAAGTTTAGTATTATTAATTATTTTCCATGCTGCTCTAGATTTATTTGCCGATGATAATATTTTATTGTTGTTTTGAGCCAGTTTTGTTAGTTTTATAATTTTCTTAAATGTTTTGTTATATTTTTTTAGTTTTATTTTATTTTCAAATGTGGGGTTTAACCTATACTTCCAGAGAAGATCTTTTTTCTTTTTACTGCAAATCTTAATTCCATGTGATACCCATTTAGCTTTACGGATAACCTTATTATAGAAATAGATTCTAGGGAAACAAAGGTCGTAAAAGAGCTTGAAATCACTTATAAATCGTTGATAAGCCAAATTTGGATCATTAGTTTCGTAAATATTTTTAAAAGTTAAATTATTTATACACATTTTAAATTTAGCAATATTGTTTCTGTTGTAATCACGTTTTATTGTGCGCCAGTAATTTAAAGTAGGTATTTTTTTTAAAGCTAATACAATCAATTGAGCAGTATGGTCTGATAATCCTAGTTCAATTACTTCAGTTTTACAACGAATTGTGATGTCATGTGCAAAATTGTCAATGCAAGTTTGACTAGCAAGTCTCGTCGGCTCATATAAGGCTAACTTAAGATTAAAATTCAATAATAGGCATTCAAAGTCCAAAGTTACATTATTAGTTGTTAGAACATCGATATTGAAATCGCCGGCAATAAGAACTTTACAACCTTTAAACTTAAGTTGAGTTAAGTTAAGTTGAGTTGTGCACTTAGAATTAGTACCTTTATCTATCAGCAGAATTGCACCGTTTTTTTTTCAATTCTACCCAATATATATAAATAGAATAGGTATCTACTAATATTTAGAAGTACTATTTATAAATCAATTTTGTCTTATTTCTATCTTTTAAGTTAACATAAATAGAAGTAATATGAGATCATATTTACCTATATCTCTTCTATAACTTAGTTAAATGTTATTAAGCCGTAATTAACCAGAATTATAAGCAATAGGTTGTTAAATTAATACTTTTACAATGTCTTTACTTAAAAACAAAGACGATATTATTTTATGTAGTACCTATGTGAGCTTATATCTTCAGAACTACACAACAGATTTTAATGCGGTTTTTTTTTCAATAATAAAGTAGTTCAAGAGGATGGCTTTTTTGTATAATTTTTTAAGGTTTGCTTTCTAAATTCCACGTAAACGACGTTGCGGGCTATTAAAAATCTATTGCTAACGTTAAAGGACATTTAATCAATCTTGAATCAAATAGATATTATGATATGATGCAAAATTTGGGTAGAATAAGCAGATTTTTATTTAATTTGGTGAATGGATAAAACCTTTGTATATACATATAATTCACAAATACAAAGTATTAATTAGCATTTTTTATGTAAATTTTATTTATTAAAATATGGCACTAACTATATATTGATACATACATTGCCACCTAGATTTAAAATTACCTCACAACCGTGCAATATCTAATATATATAAAATTCCCGTGTCACAGTGTTAGTTACCGTACTCCTCCGAAACGGCTTGACCGATTTTTATGAAATTTTACATGCGTATTCAGTAGGTCTGAGAATCGGCCAACATCTATTTTTCAAACATTTTTTTTTATTTTTTACTATGGCAAAACAACGTTTGCCGGGACAGCTAGTAGTATATATAAATTACATATATCTTATAAAAATAATTCATATATCTACCTAAATTTGTACTAAAAATGTAAATACTTTTCCAAAACTAATTCCTTGCTTTGCTCGCATTTGAGTTAGAGTCGTCAGCGGTCAAAGTATGTCCATATTTATTAAGGAATTCCAACACAGCACCGTTAGACCAGCCGAAACCAAGCTGAACATTATATTCTCCACCACCACCAAATTGTCCAGGATTATTGGCATCGTACTTCTCAAACATCTGCTTGTGTTCATTGAAACCTTTATGACAGGATCTGACGAAGGTTTCTGCTACTTTAACTGCTAACTTGTGGGCTTCATTAGTTTTTATAGCCTCTAATGCATTAACAACAATGCTTACTTCAGGAGGCCACACGTTCGGGAAATCCCACTGCTCACCACTGTGAATTAAAGATGTGGGAACACCACCTGGATACTGCAATCCAGTAGAATTCTGCAGATAACTAACAACCCTTGGACCATTGCGTTCCACAAACTCTTTACTCACCGCTCCCTGCCAAAGCGGAGCTACATTTGATGTGTAAAAATATTTACGATGCGTTTTATTCACCATGTCATAGTCAAACCAAATACCACTTTCGTCATCCCAAAGCACTGCTTCAATAGCTTTTTGCCATTTTATAGCTAAATCCATATAACTCATAAACTTTTTCTGATTATTTACCAGTATGTTGAATCCTGCTATCTTTAGGAGAACACCAGTGAAGATAGCATTTAAATCAACCGGAATTATATTAGAAGTCTTAATATCCTTCAATGTACCATTATTAGTTCCATCTCTAGCGATAAACCATCTAGAGGAAAAATCCCAACCGCTTTCTGCAGCGCTTTTAATGTCGACGTAGAAATTAGTACGTTCGTCTTCCTTGAGTGTTTGTGCCTGTTCATAATCTTCGCGGTAAGATTCTGGTCTTGGTCCACTGCTAGGTGCGTAATATCGTAGCAGGTTATATTTTTCATTATCTTTTTCAACTTCTATCAGTTGAGTGTCCAACCAATAATCTACTTCTTTTTCTAATGCTGGAAGATTATCCCTAATGAATTCAACGTCGTCAGTGTATTTGACGTAAATATCCATCATGGCAGCCAACAAAGGTGGTTGACTGCGTTCTTGGTAATACCATCTGCTTCCATTTGGAATGTGTCCCAGGAGATTTAGCAGAGCTATAAGATTTTCGATTACACCTTTAGCAGTTTTTTGCATACCGCTTATGAGCAACCCCTCAATAATCCAATACGTGTCCCAATAGTATATTTCCTTGAAACGACCACCAGGGATGATAAATCCATTTGGAACGGGAACTAAACTGAATCGGTCCGGGTTTTCGAAGACTACTTCTTTGACTTTTCTGGAGATTGTTGGCCAGATATTATTTATATCTTTAGCGAATTGTCTCAATTGTTTATCTTTTATTTTATGAATAAATTGAGGGTCATCGCTAAAATCTGTTGGCACCCAGTCTTCGAGTTCCCCTACACTGGAGAAAAAATCATCAACAAACTTCTGTAATACTTCTCTTGATGGGTTTTGATCAGTGTCCATGAGTAGTTGATTGAAATCTGATAACGTTTTGTTCTCATCATATTTCATTTCTAAGTCGACGAAAGTTTTTGAGTCTTCGAATAACTTTGCTAGTTGTACATGGTGAAGCAGCTGGCTGTCGCAGTATACAGGCCTGTTGCACGAAGGTGGGAGGTCTGCAGCTCTGACCACCCAGACTGTTGCAAATATAAAGATATATTGCAACATCTGAAACAAACAGAAACATTTTAAAGTGTTTTAAAAATATAACAAGACGTAAGTAATATTGACATTAACATGTAATTAAAGGAAGGGTCTTCAAGAATCAGGACTATTTTTATTTACTTAATAACACCACACAATAATACCTGTCAAGAAGTTAAGACTATTTTCTGCGCCTAACACCTGTTCAGTGCAAATTATATTAATATCTATGTCATTCCGCAATAATATCTACAGATATAATAATTATTCAGCGAGTGTGCAATAAAGGATAAAATCTATATATTTCGTAATCATCAGCTCATAATATTTTTTAAATTACCTAAGACTTAATGATTGCTATGATAACGCTACCTTGACAATATTGCAAACTTGTATTGATTGCGATTATTGCAAGATGAGCTTTAATTATGTAAACTTTGCAAGCTGTTTCAACATCATTGCCATTGCTATTTCGTAACCGAAGTTAGTTCAGTAAACAGATCTTAATTACTAATCCAATTATGTCTGCTAATCTGTATATCATAGTTCTCAGTCCAAAATCTAAAAATGAATAGGCAATCCTATAAATTTATTTGTGTCCATATATTTATAGGATTGCCTATTCATTTTTAGATTTCTGTCGAAATCAGCTACTTATTTACCTCTCCCTCTCTTTCTCCTATTAACTTCCAACTGTTGGGAAGCGCCTCCTCCACTTCTTTCACTGGGAGGGATTTGGGTCTAGTGCCGCGCTGACCAAGCGTGTTGACAAAAGGTTTATTTTCGCGGTTTCCGTCTTATACAGAGAATGTTATCTGTGTACAATATTCATGTTTACCTATCAAATATATGATTATACACGCAGATAGTTATTTATACAACACATGAAAATCGCGGTTTCCGTCTTATACAGAGAATGTTATCTGTGTACAATATTCATGTTTACCTATCAAATATATGATTATACACGCAGATAGTTATTTATACAACACATGAAAATTACAAAACAAGTCAACAGATGGTAGCGCTTGAGGCTATGAAATGGTTCCGTTTTGCGAATTTGAATGCAGTGTCAAATCAGTAATTTTAGCACAGCTATATACGGGTATATTATGTAAACATAATCTGTTGCAGCAACACTTACAATCAATCAGATATATCTGCAAATATACGTTACGATAATATTGGTATCTAATTTATATATGTATTTGCATATTGAGTAATTGATCTAAATACCTAGATTATCCATGTGGCTAGAACATTAAAAATGTTTCAGAGTGCTTCAAGAGTTCGCTACGGGATTGAGCAGAATTAAGGGCCTACATCAATATTATCGTATATCATCGCCGACACGTACATATTAACACAGCCAGTAGGCACAGAAAATGAAGAATTAGGGATACTTTTCCTATCTACTCAAAATCTACTAAATATATTTTAATTCTGATTTACGTGTTTCTATATATAATAGTTACTTATGTTTTTAAAGTTATTTCATTAGTTAATACGCGATAATAGACCGACAAATGAAAAAAATAAAAATTTTGAGAGATTGTTTCGCCAAGATTTTCTTTCGAGAAAACTTTTTTCAATCGTGTTTCTGAGTTGATGCGATCCTAGATCATATATTGAAAAAACATATACTTAAAAATTAGAGCTCTAGCCATTCAATCTAAAGAAACAATGAAAACTTCGTACATAGAAAAATGCACGAAGCTATTTTGGTATCGTCTTAATGAAATATGGTCTAAATGTCGAATATAATCAATAGGCAAAATAAAGTTTGTGTGAGTTTTAGACTTTCTTTCATATGTATTCTGTGTATATATTATTAAATGGGAAAGATTTCTTGCTTGCTTTGAATAGGCACTTAAGAGGATACCAAAATAGCTTCGTGCCTTTTTCTACGTACGAAGTTTTCATTGTTTCTTTAGATTGAATGGCTAGAGCTCTAATTTTTAAGTATATGTCCACTGTCCTGATGCAGCGATGGTGAAGAAATCGAAATACTTAGTCCATTAATTTAAGGGCCTACATCAATATTATCGTATATCATCGCCGACACGTACATATTAACACAGCCAGTAGGCACAGAAAATGAAGAATTAGGGATACTTTTTCTATTTACTCAAAATCTACTAAATATATTTTAATTCTGATCCACGTGTTTCTATACATAATAGTTACCTATGTTTTTAAAGTTATTTCATTAGTTAATACGCGATAATAGACCGACAAATGAAAAAAAAAAAAAAAAATTGAGGTTGTTTCGCCAAGATTTTCTAAAACTTCGTACATAGAAAAATGCACGAAGCTATTTTGGTATCCTCTTAACGCAAAGAAATTATGAAATCTATGCATCAAAGTGTAAAACAGTTTGTAGTGTGTTTGTATGTTTGGTTATTTTTTTGTGTTTTCTTTTATAATAAAATTGTTTGCTTTATATCCAAAATCGTAGCAAATGTATGAAAAACGCAGAGCAAGATTTCATGGCGTCATTTCCGGGAAATATCTGTAGATTTTCTTTGTCTAAGACAGTTGATAGAATTATTAAAAGTAATGTAGTTAAATAAGAATATTATCATTATTATTAGTACAAATTTAACGTCCACAGCTAAACTAAACTTAACTTGAAAAGCTAAAACAACTATGGCGTATTTTTGTTAATTGGCTATTTCGCGGTGTACTATACTATAATTAAGTAAAATCGTTAGTCAGTAATCATACACAGTTTTAACACGCTTATTAATATAAGTTCAGTATGTATCTATCAATATATTAATCTATGTAACTAAAAATCTTTGAAAGTGATTTTAACCCACTTGCAGTAGTCGGATTGATCTGAAATTGTGCACAAGGACCGATGATAATGCAATAATTAAAAAAAAAACATTCAGGATTATCGAGCGTGTTTTTTAGTTTTTGAACTAAGTATTTTATTATCTTATATATAAAAATCAATTGCTGTTCGTTAGTCTCGCTAAAACTCGAGAACGGCTCGGGCGATTTTTGTGATTTTAGTCTTGAAATATTCGTGAAAGACCAGGGAAGGTTTAAACGGTGACAAAATATATGAGGATCTAAAATTCCACGCGTACGGAGTAGCGGGCATCAGCTATACTTAATAAGAAAGTTCAGTTAACATTGCCGCATTATGTTATTGCCAGAATCAATTTTAAGTTTTTAGTTATGTTTAGTTGTGCAAGTAAAATTGATACTAATTTGAATATTTTATTCGTTTCACTATCACTAGGTAGGTCTGTATATACAGGAGGTGTCAGCTACGCTTCACTGCTTTTCGTGTAAGTTCGGGCCTCATTTGGGTTTTAGAATCATTATTCTACAATGTCCTCCTAAATATTTACTGGCTTATTCATAATGATTTATCGGAGGTTTATACGGAGATTTTATCGGAGAGATAATAAACGTTTTAGCGCAAAGAGACTAGATACCTAAAATAGAGATAGCGTAAAAAGATAAATAACAAGTTTTGACATTTTCGCGAACCGATTTTAGCGAACTTTTAAACCTCCGATAAGTAATTATTTTTATTTTTTCTTGGTCAAGGCCCGTTGTCCTATTTCTTAGGATTTATTCTAATGGATATCTCCACAGTATATTTCATGTTTACTCAGAACAAAGTACCATGTTCACATCAACAATGAGCTATGAGTATACCCATTCGTGATAATAAATGTATATACATTAAACATGAAAATATCTGTCTTTACTAATATTATTATAAAGCTGAAGAGATTGTTTGTTTGTTTGAACGCGCTAATCTCAGGAACTACTGGTTCGATTTGCAAAATTCTTTCAGTGTTGGATAGTACATTTATCAAGGAAGGCTATATAACAACACGCTGCGTCTAATAGGAGCGAGACATTAGTGAAAGATAGGTATTGTAAAACGGTAAAAAAATATAAATTCTACGTGTACGAAGTCGTGGACATAGAACGTAATAATTCTGTTATGATGTCATTATACATAACATAATGTGATTCTCTCTCATGTGTGAAATTGTTACCATAACATAAATTATTCAAATTTAGAATTCTAATTATTTTTATTAAAACAACTCTCAAAGAACATAATATCAACGTTTTTATGTAAGTATAGTGACTGGCCGTTTAGTGATTTTTATATACATACTAGCTGACCCGGCAAGCGTTGTTTTGCCATACTAAAAAAAAAAAGGTTTGAAAAATAGATGTTGGCCGATTCTCAGACCTACTGAATACGCATGTAAAATTTCATAAAAATCGGTCAAGCCGTTTCGGAAGAGTAGGTACGGTAACTAAATTTACGTACGTTGTTTAGCAATACTAAAAAAACAAAAAAGGTTTGAAAAATAGATGTTGGCCGATTCTCAGACCTACTGAATACGCATGTAAAATTTCAAAGCCGTTTCGGAGGAGTACCTACGGTAACTAACACTGTGACACGTGAATTTTATATATAAGATACGTACATTATATACATTATGTTTTGTTGCCATCGCACTGATGGCTTCGTATCTACCGAGCAAAAAACATAAAAAAACATAAAAACCTAATTAACTCTTTTATAATAAACTAGCTGACCTGGCAAAAGTTGTTCTGCCGTACAAATGTCAGGGGTATGAAACGAACACGAGAATCTAATATATAAAATTCTCCTGTCACAATGTTCGTTCCCATACTCCTCCGAAACGGCTTGACCGATTCATTTGAATTTCATATACATATTCAGTAGGTCTGGCTACAATCTATTTTTCATACTCCTAAGTGATAAGGATGGTCCAACCCTGACATTTGTATGGCAAAACAACGTTTGCCGGGTCAGCTTTATATGTGTATTCTATTCGTATTCTAGTACCCATAACACAAGCAATATAGCTTGGGACCAGAGACGTTGTGTGAAATGTCCATGAATATTTATTTATTTATTTTATATACTTACTACTTTTCTTTTGACACATTTGTAAATACAATAATATTTGCTATTCCTTTAAAAACCTAAGTCAAATAATATTATAGCCGTAATAAAACGAAATAACGCAGGTTGAACAACCGAATATGGTCATTATTATAATAAAACTAGCTGACCCGGCAAACGTTGTTTAGCAATACTAAAAAACAAAAAAAGGTTTGAAAAATAGATGTTGGCCGATTCTCAGACCTACTGAATATGCATGTAAAATTTCAAAGCCGTTTCGGAGGAGTACCTACGGTAACTAACACTGTGACACGTGAATTTTATATATAAGATACAATAAAAAAGTAGTCATTACATTTTTGCTCTTGTGGTTTTCCTCCTTGATATTGCATTCAGTTACGATTGTTTTTTTTTATAGAATATGAAATACAAAGGAGTTTGAGTTCTATTTTTCTGTTTCCAGCATTACTACTTTTAACAAGTCATTACTTTACACATATTTTACGTACGTTCTATGAAAGCTGTTGCCTGCTACTTCGCACGCCTTTAGTTTGGAATCTAAGTAGGTGCACATCATTTATAGCTCATAGCACTCTCCACGACCGACTGTAGCCATGTGCTAGAGCTTCCTCAATCGAACCACTACTTTCGAAGATAGCCCCGCATAGGTAGATACATATTAAAACTTTCTGTCTATCTCCAGCCAATTTACGTCCCATTCTTAGGCACGGGCCTCCTCCACTTTGGGAGGGATTATGATCTACAGTGCCGCGCTGACCAGGCGTGTTGACACAGGTTTATTTTCGAGTTTTCCGTCTCCCACAGAGGATGTTATCTCTGTGTGCAATATCCCTTAGCTGACTTTTACAGCACCCTTGGGAGGAGATGGGGTGGTGACACTTGTATTCTTAATCTACATCTTATTCACACGGAGAGTAAAACTTTACCTCTTTATGAATACCTACGAAAAAAAATTGTTACCATCCTGTTGTAAAACAATAAATTAACTTATTTATGAGTGGATAGGTTTATTAGCAGCTAAATTCGCCAATAAAATAAAAATAATAAAGACTGGAGTTATAAGTAAAACTAGTTTCAAAACTAGTTTGACAACCAGCTATTTGTTAAATTGCTTTTATTAGGGTTCCTTGTAAAATAAGACAAAACAACCCTTAAGATTGAGGTTATATGGCTAGAACCACACTTAGCTGTCACACTATTGATTTAAAATGTAAATAAGACGAGGCACAAAATATTTCGGGGACAAAACGTAAAAAAATCACAAAACACTTAAAAAACATTACGATATTAAGGGCCTACATCAATATTATCGTATATCATCGCCGACACGTACATATTAACACAGCCAGTAGGCACAGAAAATGAAGAATTAGGGATACTTTTCCTATTTACTCAAAATCTACTAAATATATTTTAATTCTGATTTACGTGTTTCTATACATAATAGTTACCTATGTTTTTAAAGTTATTTCATTAGTTAATACGCGATAATAGACCGACAAATGAAAAAAATAAAAAATTAGAGAGGTTGTTTCGCCAAGATTTTCTATCGAGAAAACTTTTTTCAATCGCGTTTCTGAGTTTATGCGATCCTAGATCATATATTGAAAAAACATATACATACTTAAAAATTAGAGCTCTAGCCATTCAATCTAAAGAAACAATGAAAACTTCGTACATAGAAAAATGCACGAAGCTATTTTGGTATCCTCATAAGGGCCTGCATCAATATTATCGTGCATTTTTTTACGTACAAAGTTTTCATTTTTTCTTTATATTGAATGGCTAGAGCGTATTAACTAATGAAATAACTTTCAAAACATAAGTAACTATTATATATAGAAACACGTAAATCAGAATTAAAATATAAGTATTTAGTAGATTTTGAGTAAACAAAAAAAAATATCCCTAATTCTTCATTTCCATACCTACTAGCTGTGTTAATAAGTACATATCGACGTTAATATTGATGTAGGCCCTTAATAATTTAGTAAAAAGCAAGTCATGCCTACGAGCTCTGTGTTCTCGAGATATTAGACATAAATACCACTTACTTACTAAGAAGGGTACATTTCTACACTTGAGAGTTTGTGTGAAATGTCCGGTAATATTTATTTATTTATATTTCTTACTTGCCCACTGTGCTTGCCCATTGACTCTTAAAAATGGTCTTGGCGTCCTCTAAATCAACCTTAAATAAGTTAAATACATTTGTATTGTCATCATCAGGCAGGTATAAGTCAAGCGTGAATTGAAACGACCTTTGCTAATCGTTCACGAGCACAAAAACTTTTTGTTTTCATTGTTCATTTCATTCAATGACTTATTATAAGTTATAAGTTCAATTCCAGATGTGCGCAAAAAAAAAATATTATCTTCAAAATTGGTTCTATTTGCCTGCCTATATTGGTTTTATAGTCTAGAAAATGTGCAGTCTAGAAAAAATTGGTCAAGTGCGAGTCGGACTCGCGCACGAAGGGTTCCGTACCATTATCTATGCAACATAAGGCAACGTTATTAGTATCGAGCAAGAAACGGTAAAAAAATCATGTTTGTTGTATGGGAGCCCCCCTTAAATATTTATTTTATTTTATTTTTAGTATTTGTTGTTATAGCGGCAATAGAAATACATCATCTGTGAAAATTTCAACTATCTAGCTATCACCGTTCTTGAGATACTGGGTATGGAACCCTAAAAATCATGTTTGTTGTATGGGAGCCCCCCTTAAATATTTATTTTATTTTATTTTTAGTATTTGTTGTTATAGCGGCAATAGAAATACATCATCTGTGAAAATTTCAACTCTCTAGCTATCACCGTTCTTGAGATACAGCCTGGTGACAGACGGACGGACGGACGGACGGACGGACGGACGGACGGACGGACGGACGGACGGACGGACGGACGGACGGACGGACGGACGGACAGCGAAGTCTCAGTAATAGGGTCCCGTTTTTACCCTTTGGGTACGGAACCCTAAAAATAACTATTTCAACTCGTAGAGTTAAGTTAAAACAAAAACAAATTATTGTCAATATCCTCCTTAAGAGGATACCAAAATAGCTTCGTGCATTTTTCTATGTACGAAGTTTTCATTGTTTCTTTAGATTGAATGGCTAGAGCTCTAATTTTTAAGTATATGTTTTTTCAATATATAATCTAGGATCGCATAAACTCAGAAACGCGTTTGAAAAAAAGTTTTCTCGATAGAAAATCTTAGCGAAACAACCTCTCTCATTTTTTATTTTTTTCATTTGTCGGTCTATTATCGCGTATTAACTAATGAAATAACTTTAAAAACATAAGTAACTATTATATATAGAAACACGTAAATCAGAATTAAAATATATAATAATATTATTATTATATTCATGGACATTTCACACAACGTCCTCCGGTCCCAAGCTAAGCTTATATGCTTGTGTTATGGGTACCAGAATACGGATAGAATACATATACTACTTTACTACTTTTTTTTTTTTTTGTAAATACATACTTATAATACATAGAAACACCCAGACGCAGAACAAACATTTGTATGCCAGTTAGAAAAATCACACAAATGATTGTCCCGAGCGGGAATCGAACCCGCGACCTCTTGATCGGCAGTCCGTTACCAGAACCACTACACCACGAGGCCCGTCAAATTATTAATTTAGTAGATTTTGAGTAAACAAAAAAAAATAGCCCTAATTCTTCATTTTCTATACATACTAGCTGTGTTAATATGTACATGTCGACGATAATATTGATGTAGGCCCTTAAGTATCTTCTGTATGAGGAAATCGTATAGTGAAACGTTTATTCTCAGTTCATCACTACACAACTAAGCTATAAAATGCTCTATTTGTTAATGATCTTAAATGTTAAGCATTTACGTAATTGTAAATGTCGTATAAACAAGTTGAGAACTAAGTAATTTATTGAATGAAAGTGAAATGTGAGAACTAGACCTGCATTTATATTGTTACATTGATACACCTACTAGCGTTAGTAATACTCTCTCTCCCTCCAGCTCATTTATGTCCCACTGTTGGTCACGGGCCTTCTCCACTTTGGGAGGGATTATGGTCTACTGTGCCGCGCTGACCAGGCGTGTTGGCACAGAGTTTATTTTCGAGTTTTCCGTCTCTCACAGAGGATGTTATCTATGTGCTATATCACAACAACAACATTTTCACACAAATTTAATAATTATTTATTTCACATGCCTGATGTACGCTAATGACGTTAGCAGTTTAATAGTATTTATGTTAAATATGTTTTATTTATTTTACAACTTTGTTTACAAAATTTTATGTTCTTTCTTTATTTGGGACTTCGAACTTATTCGAAAAAAGTTAATTTATTATATCAAGAAATTAATTACTAAAATTTATCATCTGTTTTGGCTTAATTGAAGTCCAAATCTTCTAATGCGATTACAGAACTCGTTTTCATCACTCTAGTTACGAATATTATTAGCATTGTTTTTTATTTTTTGTCTGAGAGGCCTACATAAAAAGGAAATGTATATTAAATACATTTTTATATACAGAATGAGATCACTTACGACACAAAGCAAACATATTTTGTGTTCTTACACTGACTGTACTGAAAAAAATATCCCTAATTCTTCATTTTCTATACCTACTGGCTGTGTTAATATGTACATGTCGACGATAATATTGATGTAGGCCCTTAAGGGCCTGCATCAATATTATCGTGCATTTTTCTACGTACAAAACGTTTTAATTTTTTCTTTATATTGAATGGCTAGAGCTCTAATTTTTAAGTATATGTTTTTTCAATATATAATCTAGGATCGCATAAACTCAGAAACGCGATTGAAAAAAGTTTTCTCAATAGAAAAACTTAGCGAAATAACCGCTCATTTTTTATTTTTTGTCATTTTTCGGTCCATTATCGCGTATTAACTAATGAAATAACTTTCAAAACATAAGTAACTATTATATATAGAAACACGTAAATCAGAATTAAAATATATTTAGTAGATTTTGAGTAAACAAAAAAAATATCCCTAATTCTTCATTTTCTATACCTACTAGCTGTGTTAATATGTACATGTCGACGATAATATTGATGTAGGCCCTTAATGTAAAACATTCGGTAGTAATAAGAAGCATCCTAGAGTCACGTAGCGTGGATCCACTGCTACCCCATAGCGATAAAGTATAACTACACAGAGATGTATTTTAAAGATTAGCGCCTGGGCCATTTTATTTGACGACCCGGGCTAATATAAGGTGTTTCTATATATTATAAGTACTAAAATTATAAGTATAATATTATAATAATAATAAAATAATATAATATTATAAGTACGAAAAAAAATAGTAGTATATGTATTATATCCGTATTCTGGTACCCATAACACAAGCAATAAGCTTAGCTTGGGACCAGAGGACGTTGTGTGAAATGTCCATTAATATTTATTTATAAAAAAAAAAAAAAAAATTATTTAGGCGCGCTATAAATTAATATAGATTGAGCAAGATTTTAAACTTGAAGGCTTTGAAATTTTGTCCTAACATTGTATTGTTTAACATTATCTAGTCCTAGAGAACACCTATAACAATTTAAAATATACCTATTGTTAGGTAAAGGCACAGATAAGTACAGGCTCTCAGTTGATCACTGCTTGTGCCATGTCCTGTCGATATTATAGGAAAAAGATGTGTTTAATTATATGTTGACATTAAAATTACTCTAGTAATTAGAAAACAATATTAATTAGACAATAAATGTTAAGGTAAACAAATCAAAATGTATATTATTGTGTAAGTACTGCAATAGGATAATAATAACATTTATATTTAGGTATATAATAATTGCATAATAATATAGGTTGTATAATACAACATATTTGCGCATATTATTATTACTATTTTACATGTGCAAAAATAAGGACTTTGTTTTTATAATAAGAAAAGAAGAAATAATATACATATATTAATATTATAATAATCATAAGAATAAAACCCTCCCTTGGCGGATCATGGTGAGGGTTAGGTCACATACCATACCATGGCCCGGTTAGGGTGAGGCAGTGTAAAAACCATCTAATAAATGCTGTGGATTCCCAAATTGAGTATTCCGTATTACAAAATCGAACGATGTCCGTGTGGTGACTGAGTCTGTGTCACCACGCTTTTTACTTCCCACCCAGGGTGCTGTAAAGCCAGCTAAAGGCTTATTGTACACAAAATAAAATCTAAACTGACACGCCTGGTCAACGTGGCAGGCCATTGCCCCACATTGAGACGTTAATGAGCTGGAGAGAGAGAAATCGAACAAAAAGGCATAGTAAAGTCAAACTAAGTTAGAAATTAAATTTTCTAGTTGAATAGTTGATTATATATATATCGGGAAACGTCATAGATATCACCTGTATCCACAGTCAGAGCAGTCATCAATCCAAAGAACCTGTAATACTGAACAAACTAACTACGATAACTTCTACATTCTATTGACTACGATGAGCTCGATCCGTGGCTTACGACACGTGTAACTGGTTTGGAAGGATCCTTTTATGAATATTCAACGGGTCACCATTTCAAGCTCATTGCTTACTGAATAAACTACATGATAACTACTTCATAACCTTAAAAGCTAAGTTAAAACTGTAAAAATCCTTACGTAACCTATTTTAATCAAATCTCCTACGACATATGTATATATGACGGGCTTCGTGGTCTAGTGGTATATATAACGGACTATCGTTCACGAGGTCGCGCGTTCGATTCCCGCCTCGGACATTCATTTGTGTGATGTTTATAAATGTCATACTCAAATGTTTGTTCTGCGTCTGGGTGTTTACTATGTATATTATGTATGTATTTACAAAAGAAAAGTAGTTTATGTATTATATCAGTATTCTGGTACCCATAACACAAGCATAATAAGCTTAACTTGGGACCAGAGGACGTTGTGTGAAATGTCCATAAATATTTATTATTTATTATTATTAAGTAAGTATATATATTTTCAATTTCAACAAAAACTACTTTTTGTGAATAATTTCTAGATTTGCAACTAAATAAAGTGGATATATATTTACACTGAAACGTAATCTTCAAAGTCAACGACATTTTTTCTCATTTTAAGGCCGTTAACCTATAAGTTCTTAAATTAATATTAACATTTTACAATAATAAAATTTTTGTGCATTGATTTTAAACACGTATTTGAAGCTAATCTTCATCCTGTATATCTCATCATCCTCCTGCCCTTATCCCATTATTTGGGGTCGGCGCAACATGTCTTTTTCTTCCACAGTCTTCTATCAGCCGTCATGTCTGTGTCAACTCCCCTTTCTTTCATGTCCTCTTTCACACAGTCCATCCATCTTTTCATAGGTTTTCCTCTAGACTTTTTCATCCTGTATATCTACTCGTATATACCGGAATCCTGGATACGAATATTCACCCCCTTGTAAATCTTGTAATGGGCGGATTGATCAGAAATTTTGCACACATATTCATATTATAGAAGATGATGCATTATTTTAATAACATTTCAGGAATTTCAGATGTTTAGAATCCTAACACCCAGCGGAAATATTATCGAAACATTTGCAATCTATCCGAGTTGAAGAAGATGGGATAGAACAAGTATTTGTGTGTATATATCATCACAAATTTATTAGCCAGAGACGGAATCCAACTGAATACCGAACCGTTATCACTATTGTTAATACCACAAAGTCTGACTAAATGCAATCTAAAGAATTCTTATTAATTTCAATCCACATTGAAGTATAAATAAACATCCTTGTACCCGTAGAAAATTTTAATACATCGATAAATAATTATAAGGAAAAAATATCAATAACATTTTATCATAATTTATTCACACGGGTATCTACCTAGTATACATATCTATGTGGGTAAAATTTTAATAGGTACAGTGGGAAAATAGGAATGTAGATACAGTAGCGGTCATCGTCGCCTTGACAATTTCAAAACAATATCGAAGCACAAAATAAATAAATGTTCACCGACATTACTCAAAACGTTCTCTGGTGCCAAGCTAAGCTTATAAAACTTGTGTTATTAGTACCATAAAACGGATATACTACATTAGACTACTTTTCACAAACACCCAAACGCAGTACAAACATTGGTATTACAATTATATCACACAAATGATTGTCCCGTGCGGGAATCGAACCGGTGACCTCGTGAACGACAGTCCGCTATTATGTAGCGGTCTGTCGACTAGACCACGAGGGCCGTAAAACGCCGCTTTTTATGCCCCTTTTCAAGAATCGGTGGTTAGTTAAAAGAAATGGATGTCTTTCGATGACGAAAAGACAGGGTAAGATAGACCTTTAAGGTAGTTATACACCCAGGGCAAACAAATCTGTCAATCTCCCTTACTCTAGCCCAGGGAGGGATTATGGTCTACTATGCCGTGCTGACCAGGCATGTTGGCACAGGGTTTATTTTCGTGTTTTTCGTCTCTCATAGAGGATGTTATCTATGTAATTAGCTGGCTTTTACAGCACCCTGGGAAGGGTAGTGACACTTGTATTCTTAATCCGTCACCACACGGACATTATATCGGTCAATATGTGCCAATAATAATAGAAACATATACCTACGTTATTTATCATATAAGTATTGTATGTAGGTATATTTAATTTTGTTTACAAACACTCGTATTTGTCATAAGTGATATAGATAACTGATAACAAAGATGTTATCAGTTGTCACACTTATTCAGTTTTACATTCAAGGCTAGATTAATGATTACATGTTGCGATTTATTTAGAAAAAGATGTTTGTATGATGTTAAACGGTCACAGATAGACATCTTTATTTAAATATACACGTGATTTTGTAGCACTGATTTTTCCTGTTACACACTAAATCATAACTTTGTTTACCATCGGATTTTCCCGATTAATTTTGATGATATAAAATCAAAAATACTGCTGAATGTCCTAAAACGAAACAGATCGTAGTAGAAAAATAATGTGAGTATGGATGTTTGGATGTTTGTTACTCTTTCACAAAAACACTACTGAATAGATTTTAATGAACCTTTACAACAATAACAAATAGGCTACAATTTATAAAGATATTGTGTGAATTGTTCAAAGTGTGACGAAATTCTACCATCTGCGAGCTGTTGTGGCATGCGTGTCCTGAAATCACCCTTTACTGCCTGATTTTTTATCCTTTTTACCGCGGGTAACACCGCGGGGCACAGCTAGTCATATTTTGAATTCAATTGGAATTCTAAGTGACAAAAACATTCTATTGTTATCACTTGTTAGATAATTCGATGACATATTGATTATAAGAATCACACAGATATCAAACGATGTTAATGTAGCTAAGATAAAAAGGGCTTTTTAAAAATAAGATAAGTACAGACTTGAGACGTTACCTTCAGGTCCTGTGGTGCCTGGGTGCCACATAAGGAAATTCAATTTTTGACACGGGAAAATAGGGCTGGAATTTTGTACGAAATTCTTTCATCCTTACATAATATAAAACAAAATTGTTTTTGTTATATGTATGTCCCTATGTAAGGTTAAATCTTAAGATATTTTGATGCGCTTTTCTATAAAGATAGAGTGGTTCATGGGGATGGATTTTTTTTGTATAATTTGTAAAGGTTTGTTTTCAAACTTTCACACGAACAAAGTTGCGGTCAACTGCTATTTTTTATAGAGTTATAAACATAATTTGTCTTATTCATAATGACTTATCGGAGGTTTAAAAGTTCGCTAAAATAGGTTTGCGAAAATTGTCAAAACTTGTTATTCGTAATAGTCTTTTTACGCTAAAACGTTTATTATCACTCCGATAAAATCTCCGTTTAAACCTCCGATAAGTCATTATGAATAAGACGGAATATGTTTATGTTAATCGCGAGCAAAATCCCTGTAACTAATATTAAGAGTTCGCCTAGTTTACAATCATAGGACGTTATATGAATAGTCTGAGAATATCTTTACTTATTTTAAAACAAAGTATCTCTACCAGACAACCTTAAGATGGACATGACTTATTACTTAGAAGGAAGAGTGAAGATAGACTTACTTAGATACATTGTATTTTGTTTATTATATCTTGTTTATTTAACCCTGTAAATACAATTATATAGTTTACATTTACATAAACATTTAGAGAGAATAATTGTAACAAGACAGTAAGACGTTGAAAATGCTTAAATAAACATTACTTTGTTTCCGTAAACCTTGAATATTAAATTTACAAAAGGCTTGAAGGTTGACAATATTTTTGTACAAACATTTTAACTAAGTAAGTAAATAATATCATTGTAACTTGTTTTAAATTGGAGATATAGAAGAAAGGTCTGATCTCATTATGTCTTTCTCTCTGTCTCTCTTTCTCTCCAGCCCATTGACGTCCAACAGTTGAGGGCAGACCTCCTCCACTTCAGAAGAGATTATTTTCGAATCTTTCGTCTCGCACAGAGGTTATTTGTGTACAATATTCATTAGCTGGCTTTTACAGCAACCTGTTAAGGAAGAGGGGTGGTGACACTTGATCTCATTAGTAACTTATAATGGTGAGTTGCGTAGCAGTCGTAGCACTTTGAACTGTTGTGCTTGTATGACCCCATGTATGTGTACAAATAAAACCTTAGAAGCGAGGATCACAGTAGACGACGCTTTTTAGTCTGTACTTTGAAAACATGACTGAATTTATGTTTAAATATTTTACAAGATAAAAGAGTAAATTTTAGAATTTTTATCTATCTATGTGTGTTTATTTTATTTTTTTAATTTCAATATAAATAAATATTCGTGGACATTTCACACAACATCCTCTGGCCCCAAGCTAAGCATATATGCTTGTGTTGTGGGTACCAGAATACGAAAAGACTACATAAACTACTTTTCTTTTGTAAATACATACTTATAATGCATAGATACACCCAGACGCAGTATGACAATTAGAAAAATCACACAAATGATTGTCCCGAGCGGGAATCGAACCCGCGACCTCTTGATCGGCAGTCCGTTACATGAACCACTCAACCACGGGGCCCGTCGTGTTTGAACATGTTTAAGGCAAAAACTACACACACCAAAAAACTAACAGATGTAAGGTTAAATAAATCAGAGACAACCAGTTTTACAAGTTTGCATAATTGATGACTACAATAGTCGTCAATAAAACTTAGTTTTAAATTAATAAAAGGAGGTTCTTTATTTGTCCATATTGTTTTCGTATAAATGTTTCAGTGTTTATATTGGTACGAATACTACGCGCACAACTAGACTAAACTAAGCAAAAAAATGAAAATAAATAGTGTCAATTACACAATTCGCCAATGTTAACAGAACTTTTTTATTATGAAATCTGTGTCTTATAGACTAATGGTCTTATTCATAATGACTTATCGGAGGTTTAAACGGAGATTTTATCGGAGAGATAATAAACGTTTTATCGTATAAACACTATTATGAATAACAAGTTTTGACAATTTTCGCGAACGGATTTTAGCGAACTTTTAAACCTCCGATAAGTCCTTATGAATAAGACCATAACGATTTTAATTAATACAAATGTGCCCTACGAAAGAACCAATTAATAAAAATACGTCATAGTTGTTTTCATTTTTTGTTAAGTTTAGTTGTGCATGCAGAATCGGTACCAATGTTTTCATTGTATAAATAAACGCATATGTCAGGCAAGGTCAAAAACAATCAATAAGTATTACCAGTTTATTGCAATTACTTTTCTAAATTTGTCTTACCTTATTTAAGGGCCTACATCAATATTATCGTATATCATCGCCGACACGTACATATTAACACAGCCAGTAGGCACAGAAAATGAAGAATTAGTGATACTTTTCCTATTTACTCAAAATCTACTAAATATATTTTAATTCTGATTTACGTGTTTCTATATATAATAGTTACTTATGTTTTTAAAGTTATTTCATAAGTTAATACGCGATAATTGACCGATAAATGAAAAAAATAAAAAATGGGAGAGGTTGTTTCGCTAAGATTTTCTATCGAGAAAACTTTTTGCAATCGCGTTTCTGAGTTTATGCGATCCTAGATTATATATTGAAAAAACACACACTTAAAAATTAGAGCTGTGAGCTGTTCAATCTAAAGAAACAATGAAAACTTCGTACATAGAAAAATGCACGAAGCTATTTTGGTATCCTCTTAAGGGAAAATTATACATTTTCCGCGACAGACGGAAAATTCGTAATTAAACACAACATAAAATATAAACACGCTTGGTCAGTGTATTTTAGTAAACCAAATACACTCTCGTTTTGAAGAAGACTGATTACCTTAGTGTGTTATCCATGGACTATGAGGAGAAGGAAATTCTATTAAATTATCAGAAATTTTATAACTTTGTTGCATATTTACCATTTGAAATTACCCATAATCTCTGCCTATAACTTATTATAATAGAAGTTTATTGGAATAGAAATAAATTAAACTATGCACTCAAATACAAGTCTCGATTTTATCAAAACAAAATTAAAAACATTATTTTCATAGTTGTAGTTAGTTTACTTAATTTTCTTTTTTCACTTTTCTTATCACAACGCAAATGTACTATCTTAAGTAATATCTAGGGTGTATGATTTATCACAAAGGAATAGATATCAACGCGTTCAAAAAAATATTGCCTAAAATTTCACTAAATAAACAAAAACAGTTATTAATTTGCTTAACAAAATTTCTTACCTTTTATTCGAACACCATTTACTATTCAGACAACAATTGTAGACTTAAAATAAAAACAGCAGTAAATAAAAAAACACAAATTGTCTATACGCAGTTAAAATACTTAGGATACACAAATAAAAAAAACTAAAACTTTATTCTTAATTTGAATTTGAATGATGTACGTTCTATTCGCGATCTGAGTTGCTACTGGCGCGAGTGACAGCAGCACCTTCTTGATTATAAATACGCGACCATTGCGCTAGCGCACATTTATATTATGTGCTCTGCTGATAAGAACTAGTGTGACTACCGATTGAGGTATTTGATCTTATTTAGGATATATAATTTAAATATAGACATTATACGTTGGCTGGGTGCATTAAATGAGAATTTTGGCGCATTTACATTACCGAATGCGGTAACTGTATTCGATTTAAACGCAGTTTTTGACCAAAAAGGTCTGTTTGTAAACGTTAATTTAGCGAAAATAAGACACTATTCGGTGATCTAACTAAATTAGTCACCTTACATAAAAATCACGTGTATGTGCCTCGTTTTTTGATCAAGTTCCTATAAATCGATACGCAAAACGGCAGGCTATACTGCCATACTGACCAAGGGTCAAGTATACAAAATAATCTTCCAAAAAAATTTCATAGAAATTATACAAGCCTTTTGCCCATGATCCGCCTGAACACCGATTTTCAAAACTATATATTAAATACTTTCACTTACACATACATTTTCTCCCCTTAAAAATTGCATATCCAATTTTTTTAGGCGAGTACGCCTAGTGTGTGAAGTGCCGAAGTTTGTAGGTATTCCTTATACCTTTAAACTTTTAGGTTATTGGCTTTGATAATTTCCGGCGGTTTTAAGACAGTCAGTAAGGTTCTTAAAATTAAACATCTGGAATTGAATTGCCACATTAATTTACACGACAGCATAATTTTTCTGGCTTTATGTCTAGATAAATTTTTATTTTATTTTAATTCACTAGTGTTGCGCTCATTTTCCCAACCACCAATAGAGCCTAGCATTTCTCTCTTTTGAATTGTAAAGTTTTTTATGGAACAGTTCTTTTACTTCGTCTCTTGTTTAGATACCATTACATTAGTTTTAGAAACAGTCTAATTCGACCTTCAACTAACTGATAACTAAATAAGACACTTTATCACGGTCTAACATTGATGACTCAAGTGATAAACGAATAAGACAATTTCATATATTTTAATTGGTTATTTCTAGCCAATTAAAAAAATAGCCTATAACTAACGAACCAAACTATCATTTGCTTTGGTGGCAATTTATCACGTATTAAAAGGTAGAGACTAACGGTCTTATTTATAATGACTTATCGGAGGTTTAAACGGAGATTTTATCGGAGAGATAATAAACGTTTTAGCGTAAAAAGACTATTATGAATAACAAGTTTTGACAATTTGCGCGAACGTATTTTAGCGAACTTTTAAAACTCCGATAAGTAATTATGAATAAGACCAGAAGTATATACACGATTAAATAGCATGTTTTAACCACAAATAGCGAGACCAATCTATAAATAAAGCAAATATTATGTTAACACTAGCTGACCCGGCAAACGTTGTTTTGCCATACTAAAAAAAAAAGTTTGAAAAATAGATGTTGGCCGATTCTCAGACCTACTGAATATGTATGTAAAATTTGAGAAGAATCGGTCAAGCCGTTTCGGAGGAGTACGGTAACTAACACTGTGACACGTGAATTTTATATATTAGAAGATTATTAACCTACCTATCTCCTTCTCCTACCTCCTATCTCCTAAACTCCTCCACCGAATTGAACCCTAGATAAACAGGCCACCCTTTGCCTTTTGCTGTTTAATGCACATACCGTTACCCGACTAAGGCGAGGAGGAACGCTACGGGGTTTAGTTAATAATCCGGCTCTTATTACACCGGGAATCCCTTACGAAGTCACCCTGGCCATCCCTGGGCTGGAACAGCGAAGTTCGTAAATGGATTTGCAATGTAAAAAGGCCTATATTTAAAACTAGACAAAGAAAAGCCACAAATGTACAGAAGTAAATCCTTATCAATCTGGTTTTCGTGCAGGACATAGCACAGTTTCTGCGTTAGTTCATATTACTGATGAAATACGTTTAAGCATGGACTGCGGGAAGCTTACTGTTCTTTGTCTACTTGATTTCAGTAATGCTTTTAATACTGTAGATTACGACATACTACTGGGAATACTTCGCTTTATTAACATATCTCCATCGGCAATTGACTGGTTTCGCAGTTACCTGCTAGGTCGCCGACAGCGTATACGTATTGAAGACTCTTTCTCCAACTGGAGTAATATAACCGTCGGTGTACCGCAGGGTGACGTGCTATCTCCTCTTATTTTCGCAATATTTATAAATTCAATCTCTAAACAATTATCATCTTCCTACCACCTTTATGCAGACGATCTGCAGATATATTCACAAGCACCCTTAGATAATTTATCTGAAGCTCTTTCGACTATTAATACCGACTTGGCCCATATATGTGAGTGGAGTAAAGGATATGGTCTTAACGTAAACCCTTTAAAAACCCAAGCTACATGTTATTGGTATCTCATTTGTACAATAATATTAAGGCTAATAATGTAATTTTGTTTCTTTGTGTATTGGTGTACAAATAAAGAGTTATCTATCTATCTAAAGTAGAAGTTCAGCTAGATTTCACTTATCTGGAGTTGCCCGACTTGATAAACCTATAGATTTAGGGTAGCAAAAATTCTAGGATTGTAGTAACCCTCGGCCCCTTCCAACATCAGGTAAACTATACATAAATATAAGCTATCTTGGGAAAACACCATCATTAAACAGGCATAATGTAATCAGGTTTCTAGCTTCCATTATTGTACCCAATTATAAATATTTGCATAAACAGGATAAAAAGAACAATGGGTGGGTACTATTCTATTAAAATAGGACTTCTTATCCTTCTGAACAAACCACGTATACATTTGGATGACGTAGGAATATCAACTGGGGTTTTACCACATGAATACGTCAGGAAGAATCGTAGTGACAAACACTAAAAAATACAGACGCTACAAAGGCTACTGGCACTTTCCGAATCAATAACAAATTGTATTAAAAATTTCGATTTCTTAATTAATGCTAGGGACTAAGGACTCTCAAATTTAATTACACCTTACAAGACACTCAGCCACAAAGCTTTTCCCCGTCCTTCTCATAGGTTACCTTATGATAAGGCAATCAAATTAAGAGGCTTTTTTACAAAACTTGCTTCAGGTCTTTCGCTAGCTTACTCTTACGAAGGGTCGGTTGTTTCGTATTTCTATTTTAACCATACGAAATTTGTAGAGATTTAATAAATCAAATTGTGGTGGAAAAAGTTGATCACCGCAAGCGGGACTTGAACTTACGATCAACTTTTTCCACCACAATTTGATTTATTAAGTAAAAGCATAGCATGTAAATTGCAAAATTAATAAAATTATTGTAGAGATTTAGTAATGTTCTCAATACAGTCGATATTACTAAGACTATAAACAACAAATGTCACTTATAAACCAGAGGACCGCTACCTGATCTGCCGCTATAGGTAGGCTTTATATCTTTATTATATTATCTGTGAGGTAGGTAAAAATCTTGAGTAGGCGTTTCTACAAATCTATACATACTCTATAATGACAAATAAGGAAAACCAGCTAAAGATGCACTTTAGAACGACTTTCTGAAGACTGTCTACGTATGAATAAGTAAACAAGTTTGTCATTCCATGGTCACTGCTGACCAATCACACGTTCGGGTGTGGTTGTAATTAAAACGCTTATCTTATTCACGTGATATCTTTTAGAATGTCTATATTTACCTCATATTACTCACGTCCTTACTCAACATATTTATTAGATGTATGCAATAAGACTGCTTCAATTTTATTTTATACAAACCTAATTAATTATACCAACGGCAACGTTTGATTTCAGCGGACTTTGGAAAGAGACTTCAAACCACGACAATTAGTTGCTGACTGCAAGTGTTAATAATTTGTAAAAATTGCTTATATTGTGACCTAAATCTATGCCAATATTATAACGCTGAAAAATTTGTTTGAACGTGCTAATCTCAGGAACTACTGGTTCGAACTGAAAAATTCTATTTGTAAAGTAAAAAAGTAAAAGTAAAATACTCTTTATTGTACACCAGATAGTTTTAAAAAACTTACTAACTAAGCTTAAAATAGGTACAATGGGCGGTCTTATCGCGGGCTGCGATCTCTACCAGACAACCTTAAAGCCCGGTTTCCACTGCGAAAGGGTAATGTGCGGAAAATGGTTAGGCGGAACGGACTCCTTTTTAATTAAATAGGTTTGAGTTTCCACCAACGAAGAGTTGGTGCTCCCTAGAACTGAGCGAGCTCATTTCTACTCTTTCTACACGCTCGGCTCTTTCCGTCCGACTATTTGTTGGTGGAAATACAAGTATGCAGTTTGCGTTTGCGAGTTTAACGAAGTCATTAATGGGTCCGTTCCGCTCGCAGTGGAAACCGGGCTTTAGATGGACATGAATGAGACAGAATAGGTGACTTGTGGTGTACTTTAATAGTTACTTACGAAGGAAGAATGAAAATACTAGCAAATACAATATAAATAAATATATTACATACTTATAAATAGACCTACTTAGATACATTATCTGCATACATACATATACATACATACCCATATATACATATACCTACAAATATATAACGATGTTCACATGGATCTCTCAGTTGGTTTATAGTTACATGTAGTGATCCTTAACGAGCTTTTTAAATGATGTTAAGGTTTGAGCCTTCCTTACCGTCAATGGTGAGGCATTCCATAGCCGGGCTGCTTCTATTGTGAAAGATTTGCTGAAGAACCTCGTGGAGTGTGATACTACAGTCAACGTTAAGTTTTCCGATGATTGTCTTGATATTTGTCTTGGATAGTCTATTTGTCGAGGAAGGCTATAGAATTATAAAACATCACGCTGCGCCTAATAAGAGCGACGCTGTAGTGAAAAATGTTGCGAAAACGAGTAATTTTCAAAATTCCGTGCGTACGGAGTCGCTGGCAATATCTAGTCACACATAAGTATAGGCGAAATAACCACGTAGGAAATGCTAGGGACCTCGCATCGCTGAGGTCTTGTAGCGGTGTTTACTTTAAATACTTCTTACTCGGAATCAAGATAAAAGCAAGGGCCAATAAAGCAGCCCCCTAGCACAATTTGCTATAGACACCGCGTTTGCTGAATCCGGCTCTGCACATAAGATATAATCCTATCAGGTCATATACCTATCACTAAAATATTAATTAGTATGAAAGTAATAAAACTGTTCAAATAACCAGCGCAATAATCGATAACATTAAATCATGGTAATTATTTTTAAAGTAGGTACAGTTTAACCCGACGTGTTTTACATCAATGTTAAAATGCTCATACAATTGCTTACATTGTTATGTGAGTTTATTTTAGTATTCAACTTTTATATGTTATTAAATTAGATAGGTAAATAAAATATTAAACGGCGGTGGTATTGTATAAATCTTATAGTTGTTATATCTTTTTATATCCATTATCTAGGCCTGAACCTGGTTCCTACAAAGTGATTTGGTGAGCCACTACCTGTAAATTGCGAATTAAATAAGAATATAACAACATCGTCATATCATCTGTGTGGTGAAGGCTTTAAAGAACTACATCTACTTACATTAAATCAATTCTTCTATCGCTTGCGATTATTAGGAAGATTGAGGAAAAACTAAACAAATAACATTTAAAATCCCGCATGACATCATGAAACTAAACGCTATACCAACACGCTCAGATAGGGTTTTATGTACATAAAATATTCCGTCATTGTAGAGAAAACCCATGCTAAACATACAATTGTTAGACCTAAGTACCTACAGGCAAGCTTCCAAACAACTCTATATGTTGTATATAGAGTGACAAAATAAGAACTCTACTATCTGATGCTTAGTGTGAAAATAGACGTGGCGATATCAGTATCAGTCTAGTTGAGTCTTCATTCATCGATCCATCAGCCTTTCTCTGTCCACTGCTGTACGTAAGTCTCCCTCATAGAATGCAACAACGCGCGGTTCTGCGCTATCTGCATCCAGAGGCTCTGGCACATTTAACGATATTGTCAGTCCACCTTGTTGGTGGCTGCCCCACCCTGCGTTGAGTAGTTGATTCTAGTAGGCATCAATACGGCATACCTTGCTATTAGACACCTTGGTAATGCTTAAGGAAAAAGCATTGAAAGAGATCTCTCAAGCACATTTACAGATAGTCTAGATACGGCACTTACTTTTTTTGAGCCCTGAGTGAAGAATTTGTGCTGCATCGTTCACTTGTAATGTCTTGAAGTAGCCATCGATTCCTAGCTATCGCGTTCAGAAATTTAAATCAATAAATCAATTATCCGTTTCTTTGCATGATGTTTGTGGAATATCAAATCAATGCTTAGGTAACATAATATTTTCTTGTTCGGTGCAGGCACAGTAGTAAGCTTACAAGAACATGAATGTATGAGAATAAAAATTAAGGAAAAACAAAACTTTGGAATGTATCGTCCATCAAAGAAAAAAGGAATGAGAAGACAAAACGAAGACATGTCGTCATCATATCAGGGGTTCGACGTTGCAAACCTTTTAATAACAAACGCAAGTTATAGATGTATATATGTATGTTATAGATAGTAGAGCTAGAGCTCTAATTTTTAAGTATATGTTTTTTCAATATATGATCTAGGATCGCATAAACTCAGAAACGCGATTGAAAAAAGTTTTCTCGATAAAAAATCTTAGCGAAACAACCTCTCAAATTTTTTATTTTTTTCATTTGTCGGTCTATTATCACGTATTAACTAATGAAATAACTTTAAAAACATAAGTAACTATTATATATAGAAACACGTAAATCAGAATTAAAATATATTTAGTAGATTTTGAGTAAATAGGAAAAGTATCCCTAATTCTTCATTTTCTGTGCCTACTGGCTGTGTTAATATGTACGTGTCGGCGATGATATACGATAATATTGATGTAGGCCCTTAAATGCTACGAAGAATCCGAAATGATTTGAACTGCTGGCGGCTGATTATCGTATCCAAGTTTCCGAAAGTCTTTGGAAACCATGTTCAATGTTACAGTAACACTCCCATATGATTCTGTTCGAAGCACTGTTAACAACAAGTTTTAGTTATTTAGAAAGACAATGGTACCAATTCTACGTGCACAACTAAACTTAACTAAAAAAATAAAAAAATTATAGTACCTATCAATGACACAATTTGGCAATGTTAGCTGAACTTTCTATTCATAAAATCTATGTAGATTTTAATTAACATAAATGTAAAATACACCATAGTTATTTTCATTTTTTAGTTTAGTTAAGTTAGTTGTGCACATTGAATTGTTACCATTAGCTGTTTGCAAGAATATAATTATGAATAATTCTATTTACTTACGTACGTTTTGATATTTTGGTACATTATTATAAGACAAATTATTATCCCAAAAGCTTAAATTCTGTGTCTTATGTCATTTAGCATACATAATTATTAGTTACTAACTTATCCCTGTGGCGACGTATTTAGAATACAAGTGTCACCATTCCATTTCCTCTCCAGGGTGCTGTAGGAGTTATCTAAGAGATAGTATATGCAGATAACATCCTATGTATGAGATGCAAAACTTGAAACTAAACGCTATACCAACAGGCCTGGCTAGCGCGGCATAGTACCTAGACCAAATACCCTCCTAAAGTGGAAGAGGCCCGCACCCCACAGAGGGACGTAAATGGACTGGAGAGAAGGAGAATTACCAACTACGCTGCGAATGCTCCAAAACTAAATATATTATATACTAACGATAATTGTCTTTGCCATTTGCCAACATCTTCGGGTCAGCTAATTCAGGATATTTGCCTGTGAACCATGCCAACCACTCGCCAAGCAACGTGGCGGATCTCGGTCTGAACAGAGGAGAAGAATTCAGTTGATGTCCAGCAAAAGGAGGCATTAGTATCAGCGCATAACCACGTAAAGAGTCGCCACTTATTGTATTCTGTGCCCGTACTGTGATCAACAGTTGAGGCCCTGAAAATCAAGGGTTTTGTTTAAACCAACTACTTAAAATATTTATTATATTGCTTAGTTCAAAAACTATAAAACACGCTTGAAAATTCAGAATATTTTTTTAAATAACTGCGTTGTCATCGGCTCATAACATGTGTGCGAAATTCCAGATCAATCTGACTACTGCTTAAGGGTGAAAAGTGAATGTCACTTTCAAAAATTTCGTTACCAAGATTACCTAATACATTGATAGATACGCAGGGAACTTATAAAAGCGTGTTAAAAAAAATAACAATATAACGTACGAGCGTTCTACATAATTGTTTACATTTCGCGTGATTCTAAGTTTGTGATTTTAATTACTTTAGAGGGACTGTGTATGCACACATCTATGTTTGTAACTATGCATGGTGTCTTGACTTCGCTGTCCGTCCGTTCGTCTATCACCAGGCTGTATTAGCCTGTATTTCTGAAACAGTGATAGTTAAATATGGAGCTGAAAACACAGTTTATGTTATAGCAACAAATATCGTCATTCTCCTTCCGTTATTCGGGGACCTGACTTATTCGGAGTTGGGTTTATGACGAATAAGTATACTATGCTATTAACGGAACGGAACCTTTGTGTGCGAGTAGGTACAACTCGGACTTGACCTGTTTTGCTGAAACTGTGATTATTTATTGATACTCACATCCGGAGACATTAGTACTGCTAAATACCATCTCTAATGGTAAATTAAAGATGACACGTTCAGGATTAGCGCCAAGACGTGCCATTTGACTTGTACCAGACATTAAACCAGTTATAGGATTCCAATCAGGTCCCCAGACCACTTCGTATTGTAAATATAATTTATCATCAAACACTCCACCAGGAAAGGTAATATATTCGATTTGGCCATTAAAAGAAATAAAAAATTTCGTGATTTCACTATCTTTCATTATATTTTTAAATTAAAATACACACGTCTGGCTAGAAGACAAAAACAAAACAAATTGTTTCTATGGTAACGTTAGCCAAAGATTGCCAGTATAAATAATGTAACAATTACTTTTGTGTACAGGACTTTTATTAATTACGAAACAATTTATAAAACATAGAAAATAGATGTTAAACTTAGATTTAAATAATTGCAAGCTATAAAATTAATATTAAAATTTTACTTTTAAGCTCACGACGTGTTTACAACCAAAGACAAAAAAGAACATGCTTCCGCTCCCTGTTTTATCGACACAATTATACAAATTCACCACACGATGGCGCTGCATGTGCTTTCAAAATCCTAATCGGCCACCATTGTGAAGACGAATCTATTGAATACTTTGAAGATTTTTACATTTATAAGGTCTTAATCAGCGAAATATCTTGTTTAATTTGGTAAGACACAGTGTCCAATACAACAGCAGTGGAATTCAAACTCAAAATTGTGTTAAGAGTGCCTAATTTCAAAACCTAAATGCGTTCAAAATGTCACGCGAAGTGAGCATCAAATTCGTGAACACCATACCATGCACTAAATAATCGTAATTATCTCTTGAATAAACTTTAGTTCTACAGTGAAAGTGTATTATTTTGTGTCGGGATTACTTGTGGTATGTTATGGACAACTAGAAAACTTATCATGTGCTGATGAAAACGTTTCAGAGGTATCTGTACACGTCGTAAGCGAGCGCAGTTACGCGGGCGAAGGCTTCAAACTTGCCGGCATCATTATGGTGGACTGAAAGGAGTGTTTGTTGACGGTTTGGTGTTGATTACGTGTTGTAAACAGTGACGTGAGGGTGCCGTGCACGATGTCGGGCGGCTCTCAGCACAACCCTAATGGTCGACAGTCTCAACTGGGCTCAGGATGGAGCCCCTTGCAGGTGGTTTATATTTTTCTCTTTATTAATGTTGAACAACTAACCTATATGAATTTCGTAACATCCTGTTGTCGTTACTTGCATGCTTTATTAGAAAATGTTATTCGATTTTCGGAAAACACTAACAATCTTTACTATTTTAGTAAAACGATAGTGAATGTTATTCCCACGCGTGAATCTGTTAGATATACATGCACATCAGCTGATTGCATTGATTGACATGGTTGGTTAACTTGACACTTAATATTGGCATTTTGCTTTCATATTTTGATAAGGCACAGATATTCATTACACATTTGTGTATACCAGAATATAAAAATATTTTTATTTCCTACCTTAATAAAGCTTTGGAAATTGTATATGTTATAAAATGTAGCAAGTTAAAGTAAGTACTAGCAAGTTCATTATTCCCATAAGAATCAAATATTTTTAAATGATATGAGATTTAATAACAACAATTGTCTTCAATTTCACACAACCTTTAAGGAAGTGTTCTTTATAAAGTCCATTTTATTATTTTGAAAAATAATCCAAACAAAAAGGTTTTTTTTTCATCCAGTCAAATATGTAAATCCTACTAATATTATAAAGGCGAAAGTTTGTAAGTATGGATGTATGTATGGATGTTTGTTACTCTTTCACGTAAAAACTACTGAATGGATTTGAATGAAACTTTACCACAATATAGCTTATACATCAGAATAACACATAGGCTACAAATTGGCTGGACCGATTTTGATGAAATTTTATTTTATACAGAATTGTATGGCAAAACAACGTTTGCCGGGGCAGCTAGTAAAAAAATAAAGTAAGAGTTGCCAGTTATAAAAAATAAAACTACACACTTAAGTTATTAATTAACTACAGTAAAACTTGTCACTGAACTTATTATTATTTATATACAAGTAATATTTATAACTAAATATTATAATTATTATGCAGTAGTATGTGTATGAAAAATTCATTCAACATTTTCTCGGACTATCGGTTAAGTATGTTGAAATTTGAATATTTTTTTGTAAATGCATCAAATTGTATCTTTCTTTGTTGTAAACATGTGACTATTTACATAAAACAGTTATTATTTATGTTATTATTTGTGTTAATGTTTCAGTTTATGTTTTATACATGTAATTAATGTAGTTTGTATGTGTGTTATATTGTTTGGATTATAAGTTTAGGTATAATATTACTTAGGGATCATCCACAAACTGCATCACCACATATGGAGAGGTTTATAGAAGTGTCTGTGTTTGTGTGCGTGTGTGTGACAAGTAGTAGAAAATTGTGATATTACATGTCATAATAGTAAAGAAAGTTAAGAGTAATTAAGGTTAGTACCAAAAATTAATAGAAAGTATGACTAGTTTGTAGCAGATGGTGCTCTATAGTCTCTGCCTACCCCTATTGAGAAAAGGTATGATGGTATGTATAAATTGATAAATCAAATTGTACAAATAACACTATTACCACAATGAAACTTAAACTCAAAACAGTGTTTGGACTGTCCAAGGTCATGGTGAAATTGAAGCTAATTCAATTTCATTAAGAAAATAAATATCTGAAATAGAAATACTACCTATTTTAAAAGGTAATGTAAATTTAACTTAATTTTTAACATATTTATTACTCAGTGACATTTTATTTTATAAGAATCAAATTTCTTTAAAGCTAACATAATTATAGCCACATTGTATTAAAGGCTTTCAAGGTTTAATTCTTTTAAAAAGTATATCTACTTGTAACACATTTCGTAGATATATATATATAAAGTTTTAATGGCATATTGATCTAAATGCTGATCAATATGCCATTAAAACTTTAACTTACTAACATTTATGTGAGATAAATTAATGACCTTGAGACTTTAAAGAAAATTATTATTCTTATTCTTTATTACTTCTTCTTCTTCTTCCAACCCTTATGCCAAGCTATTTGGCGCTGGTGCAGCACGTTTTTCCTTACAGTCTTCTATCAGCCATCATATTCTCACCAACTCCTTTCCTTTTATTTGTTCTCTATCAATAATAATAATTAAATGGTTCTCCATTTCTTAAAATATTTTTCTTTTGTTATCTTTACTTATTATAAAACAAAGTAGTAATTTTTTTGTATACGTCCCTATTTGAGTTTATATCTTCAAAACCATTGATTGGGTGGTTAAAGAGAATGGCTTTTTGTGTAAATTGTTAAGGATTTTTTTGTTTTAAATTCCATGTGTATGAATTTGCAGGCAACAGCTATGTAAAATAAACTAATGGCCTTGAAATTTTCCAGAAAATTATTATTTGTTCTTTATAACTAAGATTTTATTTATAATTTAATAAGAAATTACTAAAAATGTTTTTCTTTTTAACAAAAGGAAAATATTAATTAACTAAATGCTCAAAAATAAAAAAAAAATTAACGCAACAAAGTAGTTACAATCTTTTGTTGTCAATGTAAATAATAATGTATGCAAGAATATATTAATTTTAAGCAATCCCCTTTGTGTTAAAAGTAAAACTATAAATTACATAATGTTCATAAATTATAATATTAATAATTGCCAACAGGGCTAGCATAGTGGATAATGTATAATTATGTTTATTGAATATAGTAATGAATTGTGAAAACTCGAAAATAAACCCTGTGCTAATATGTCTGCTCTGACCATAATCCCTTGTGGAGGAGTCACATGGCTAACAGTGGGAAGTTACTGGGCTAGAGAGAAAGAGATAAGTTTAAAATATCAAAGTAGAGCAACTTTCAGTGACTATTTGTAAAACTGATGAATATAATTAGTATGCGTGATTTTTATAGGAGCCTTAGTGGAACAACTGAGAAGTCAAGGTCAAACTTATAATTATTCAAGGTCAAGGTCAAAATCTACTTTTGATTAACTATGATATCTATACTATACATATAATAATCTATACTGACACTATAAAGCTGAACAGTTTGTTTATTTGAACGTACTTATCTCACGAACTACTGGTTCAGATTGAAAAACTTTGAGTGTTGGATAGTCCATTTACTGAGGAAGGCTATAGGCTTATATAACACGACTCTGCAACCAAAAGTAAGCGAGGCATTACTGAAAAATGTTGACAAAACGGGGATTATTTTCTCAAATGCCACACGTACGAAATCGCGTCAACTGCTAGTAATTAGTAATCCATCCGACCAGCCTTTCTCCGTCCACTGTTGAACATAGGCCGCTTTATAAAACGCCACAATACGCGTTCCAGTGGCTCCCAGTACATTTGAAATGTCTTTAGTCCACCTTGTTGGGTAAGGTAGGTCCTCGAGTGGCGACCACATGACGACGCAGCACGGGACAGCCAACAAGAAGGTGGACTGAATTTATTAACCTCTCTCTCTCTCTCCCTCCAGCCTCTTTACGACCTACTGTTGGGCACGGGCCTCCTCCACTCTCGGAGGGGTTAATGTCTATTACGTCGCGCTGACCAGACGTTTTGTTACAGGGTTTATTTTCGAGTTTTCTGTATCTCACAGAAAATGTTCAATATCCCTTAGCTGGCTTTTACACCACCCTGGGAGGGAAATAGTGTGGTGACAATGGTATTCTTAATCCGTAAAAGAATATTAGCTATCAAGTGTTAATTAATCATTACAGATCAATTCCTTTTCTAGTCTTGTTATCAAATAATTTATCAGTGATTTTGTAATAAGCTTTCTACAAACTTATCTAACTTATACTTATCTATATGCATAACATCTCACATAGTTACTACTGTAGTATTATATAAATTATTTTCGTCATCATAATAACATCGCGCCTTTTTATCATGGGCGTAGGCAGTAATCCACGCTCGTACATCTGATCACACATGCCCGACGGTTGTAAGTGCTAAGCACTTGCCTCTTTTAAAGTATACCGGCGATAACATCGGAATATATTTTTAGCGGGAGTCCTCTCCCAGCGTTTCCACTTACCTCCGCCGTGTATATGCCTTTCGTTATCGTTATCATATTAATTAAGTATTATGGTATGCATTAATTGATTTTATTGTATAACAAATGTATTAGACGTAAATGACGTAGTCTAAGCCTTGGAGACTAGACTTTGAAGTAGTTGTCGCAGATTTGATTACTGATGATTATTAACCAGAAAAGACATTTGTGGGGCTAACAACCTTATATGGGACAATTTCATAATTAAGGGAACAATAAAAAAAATGTACACGACGTGGCTTCTACCTTCCATTTATATTTCTTACTAGCTAATGCCCGCGGTTTCACCCGCGTTAATAGTTAACCTTAACAAATTATACAAAACAGCCATTGTCTTGAACCACTGCATTAAATAAAAAAACCGCATCAAAATCCGTTGCGCAGTTTTAAAGATATAAGCTCACATAGTGACATACATACAAAATAACGACTTTCTTTTGTAATAAGTAAGTAAGAGAAAGAAATAATTTTTAAAGCGCCAGAATTATGCATAGGGGGTAGGCAATAGAAAAGTTAAGATGGGTGAAGCATGGCCTAAAAAATTGGGAATCATTATTCTAGTCTGATAACGTCAGGTACCGTTAGATCGAATTCTAAAAGTGTATATGTGCTCAATATTCTCAGTATAATGCAACTAGTGTTTGATTCAGTTACAGGTGGCGAATCTGTTGGCACGTGCACCTCAAGCACACATGGCTTCAGATAGAGGCGTCACGTGGCACACACCGACGCCTCCGCCCCATCTCTATCACGTGCCAGCGCCTTCGCCGCCGGATCCACTACAGGTAATTATATTCACATTTTTACCCTTGACATTTCCTTTACAACCTAATCAAGCTTCTCTTACCAATGCAGTATATCACCAATAAGATCAAAATATCACTTGGATGTCGTATCAGCATCTACTGGTTCAAAGTAGCTTTAAAAGTAGTAGACTTTACAGCTCAGTCTCACCCGTGACCATGGTTACTGAAATGTTTCCGAAACGTTGTCGGGCTAACTTTTAAAACAAATATACGCGTCTAAATCAGTGGCGTAGCTAGGAAGGGGGTAGGCGGGGCAGTGCCCCGGGCCCTCGAATCCTTACCAGAAATCTTGATCGAACTGAACTAGATTTTTTTTTAATATTTGTTTATTTTATATTTTTATTTGATAAAACCTAGTCAGTTTAAATAGCAGTGGGGCCCCATTTTATAATTTGCCCCTGGGCCTTTGGTTACCTAGCTACGCCACTGGTCTAAATCCGTAAAATGTGGTTTCGTTTCAATAAATGAGTCGCGTAAATGTTAGTAGAATATTATGATCAATGTGTTAGTCAAAATACCGTTTTTAGTCTTTTACTTTGGCTTTTCGCTAATAAACCTAAATATTAACATGCTGCTGCTTGGTTTTAGGCCGCATTAGAATTATTTTATTAACTAACTCTTGCCCGCAACTACGCACGCGTGGACTTTAAGAAACAAACTTTAACAACTTATGCAAAAAAAAAGCCATCTATTTGAACCACTATCTAATGAAAAACGCATCAAAACCATTTGCGTCTTTTATGGACATACATACAAAAATAACGACTTCATTTTTATAATAAGTAAAGATTTAGTCCAACTCCAAATAGGAAACTATTGATTACTAAACTTGATTATTCGTTAATAACAAAATGCACATATCCACGCGTCTAGTCCTTAACATTTACGGACTTTTATTTTAAATGCAGTGAGGTGACCATAACTGTATCTTTTTATTGCTGGCTCTGCCTAGTTAAGGCTCCAGCCCTACAATTTAGAGTGAACTGTTGACACAAATGAAATGTTAAAAACTTGTAATAGTGCTCAATTGTAATAGCTATTCGTAGCTGTTGCTCGCGATTTCGTACGCGTGGAATTTAGTAAATCATCTCCGTTTTGCTTCTCTCTTATTGGTCGCAGCGTGATGTTATATAGCCTAAAGCCTTATTCGACTAATTTACGATCAAACACTGAAAGAATTTCTCAAATCGTACCAGCGTTTCCTGAGATTAGCGCAACAGATAACTCTACTAATATTTTTATGAGTATTTTTGTAATGAATTATCTCAAAAACTACTGGACGGATTGCTATAATTCTTTGAACATTACAATGCTACATTGTTCCTAAGTTACATAGCCTGTAGTAGGTAAATATGTTGTGGTGATTTCAATTTCCATTGCGTATAAATGCTGACAACAGTTGGTCTACTGTCCAAGCTGTACAAACGCTATCCGCTTACAAAACGTGGACTAAGTTTAAGCCACAGTTTAAGCCTGGTTTTTAAACACTTCAATTGCGCATTTCAAGCAGATTTTTCTCAAATCCTAGATCTAACAACGACCTTAGTCTTAAACCGACGCCAAACTAGTGTCAGAGCGGGTCTAACTATCCAATTCCTCGTAAATAAATTTTGTTAAACCTGGGTTTAACGTTGAGCCGCGTTTTGTAATAAGGGGGTATATGTCGCTAACATAAAGAGTTGTACAGCTTGAATAGTAGACTTTTACCAACTTCTAAAGTAAGCATAGATTATATTAACGGAGTTACCTTACAGGTATGACTACCTACATTAATTTATTAACAGCTTTCAAAAGCGAGCATGGAGACTAGAAGAAAGGAGGAATATCTCAGTATATTAAAAAGTGTCCGCTGAAAGGCAGCAAATTAAGGTGGTGCCATAGTAGCAAGTGTAAGAATTTTAAAAAGAGCGCCACAAATTATTAGAAAGGAAAGAAAAAACTTCCGCTTTGTTACAGCGCACTTTTTTAAATTATTATATTATATAGACAAACATGACTATGAAATAAATTTATATTAATTACTAGCTGTTGCCCTCGACTCCGTCCGCGTAGAATTTAGGAAATTTTCCCCGTTTTTGCAACATTTTTAACTACTGCTTGAGTGAGAGTATTATAAACGTAAGAGTAAACAAATATAATCAGAATGAACGAACTGCTAAGCTATCAGGAGTTATACGTGTTATTGTGAGTCAACCATAAAATATAGATATGCGCTGTTTAGGGATATTTTTTAGACAATTTTATGTAGAATATTTCCGTCATACATGATTTCTATGTAACTTTAACCATTAAGGCTGCACACGCGACGGAAGCTTAAAAAATGGAGCACCTTTTCCCGTTTTCCCAACATTTCCCTTCACTACTCTGCTCCTATTGATTGTAGCGTGATGAAAAGTATACTATAACCTGCCCTATACTCCTATGAAGAATAATTGTACCAAGTTTCGTTAAAATCCGTCGAGTAGTTTTTGTTTCTATAAGGAACATACAGACGGACAGACAGACAAAAATTTTACTGATTGCATTTTTGATATCAGTATCGATCACTAATCACCCCCTGATAGTTATTTTGAAAATATATTTCATGTACAGAATTGACCTCTACAGATTTATTATAAGTATAGATTATTATAATTATACGGTGTTTTTAAGTACCCCAAATATTTGTAAATAGCAAATAGAAAATAGTATTAAAGAATTACCACAACAGTAGCACACTTCACTCTGCTTATAACTGCTACATTCATATCATTCATCTTGCTACACTAGCGCTATTTCGGTGAGTGTTATTTGCTGTTTACAAGTGGACACTTTTTGGACTGATCCCGTATACAAGATATTCCTCCTTTCTTCTAGTCTCCATGAAAGCGAGGTAAACTTGCAAACTTAGAGTTTCGTACGCGTACCTGCTAGATCAAAAAAACATAATTGACTGCAATATAATATACAATTAATTAAGCCTAAAGCACTTCAGGACCTTAATTTTGTTGTTGAAATATAGGAAATCGCCTTTCAGCTACTCTTAACTAATGGAAATGACTACCTACTACAGGAAATGGCATGTAGGTTTTGATTTCCTAGGGTAATTAAAAAATGGTCGTAATTCGGTTATATCTTCTAAATGCGTAGATCTAAAAGGTTGATTGTATTTTTTGCAGCAGGGGACCGCATAGATCAACATATCGTATGAGTTTCAAACCGATGCCTTCAGCAGTTGCTGAATCAAAAAAGTTTGACGGATGGACAGACTGACTGACGGGACACCGTAATGAGACTATAAGGGTTTGAACGAAATGCTAACACTAGAGATTTTGTAGTGGAAAATTTGGTCATCACGTGCAGATCTCATGGTAGCTTAGTTGTAAGAGCAACGGAACGGTATTCCGAGGTCGTGGGTTCAAGTCCCGCTCATGGTGTTTATTTTTTCCACTATAACTCGATTTATTAAGACATGCTGTCTATTTCATAGCTTTGATTACAATGGCCTTACCTACTACTGCTACCAAGAACTTACGTAATTCTACAAATTTTTCATCACATCTGTGTAAATATTACGAAAATTTTTAATAAAAGATGTAATTTAATTATAGTTGTATTTGAGTGTACTTACTATCACGCTAGATTCCTTGTTAGGTAGACAGTAAATAAAATACCAAAGCATCCAAATACTAGTATAACATTGATATGTTACGGCTATAGCCCTAAGTGCGGCTGGACTTAATATTCATCATTCACATCATCAGATGCATCCAAATACAAAATAAATGTTTGTTGTTTGAGAGCCTCTATAAATATAACAGTATTATGCCTATGTCCAACAGTGGACGGAGACGATTATATTTATATTCTATAAATATAATAGTCTCTTATATAATATAATATTTATATAATATTAATATAATAGTCTCCGTCCACTGTTGGACATATGCCTCCCCCATAGAATGCCACAACGCGCGGTCTGGCACCGCTTGCATCCAAATACCCCCGCGAACTTAACAATATCGTCGCTTTATCTTGTTACGGGGTCGCCCTACGCTTCGCCATATGTCCTTATGTGAGCTTATATCTTAAGAACTACGGATTTTGATACAGTTATTTTTAACAGATAGAGTGATTCAAGAGAATGGCTTTTTATTTATTAATGGTTGGTTTCTAAATTCCACGCGTACGAAGTTCCGGGCAACAGCTAGTCCTTGTATATACATCTCTCACATGGTCTTAACCAGAGTGTTAGTTAAAACCCTTTGGAAATATCATAAGTATTTGAATCCCATTTTTAAACCGAAACTCACTGTGTTTATTCTATATATTTCTATTTCTTTCTTTTTATAAAACAATGACACCATTTCTACATGCACAACTAAATAAAAAAAATGAAAACAACTATGGCGTATTTTAATTAATTAGCTATTTCTTTGTGCACATTTTTTTAAATTTAATCTTTATCTTTACTTCTTATAAAAAAATTAACTTATGAAACAAAAAAAAAACTTTCTGCAAGACACATAGGTTGAAATTCGTAAACAAAAATGTATCGACTCCTATAATAAATTGATCAGCTGATCGAAATTTTTGAATAGGAGACGAACGTTTCGTAGATAGATACACCGTCTAGAATGACTACACCTTTCTGTTACACCCAGTACATTGGTACCTACCTAGCGGTATTTGTTATTTAGTATCGTTAAACTGACGCAAAGCTTTGTGCTATGTACGTACACATAATACGGACGTCCTATTGCAATATACAGACGCCCAATAGCTGTATACGGACGTCCAATTGCATAATACGGACGTTCAATTGCAATTGTGATTATGATTTCATCATATATCAACTATGGCGTATTTTAATTAATTAGCTATTTCTTTGTGCACATTTTTTTAAATTTAATCTTTATCTTTACTTCTTATAAAACCAAGTCGTAATTTTTGTATCTATGTCCCTATGTGAGCTTATTTCTTCAAAAATACGCAATGGATCTTGATGCGGTTTTTTTAAATAGATAGAAAGGTTCAAGAGGATGGCATTTTTGCATAATTTATTGGGGTTTGCTGTATTTTGGATGAGATATATAATAAAATTTGCCGAGAAATTCGGACGCGCGCGAGCTATAAATGAAAACGCTGCCTTATCTATGTGAGGTACAACAAACTAATGTATGGAGGAATTGTTTGCTACCTATAGTTCTTCAAAAAAGTCCGCGAGGGTATATGTCTATCTTTTAAGGGAAACCCGCTATACCCATAATAATGGCAAAAAATTATCTAATTCAATAGGGTGTTTTCAAAAGCTATTTATGTGTACATAGTAATATTTTTCATCTAATTAAATAGCTTAGTTAGCTTACGCAATCAATATAGATTATAACAGCATGCAATTTAAATGAATATCATTTAAATGAAAAAAGAATTACGCACTATAAAATAAAATACTTAAACTGTTGGCTGAGCAACGCGAACGTTTCCTCGGTCTTCTATCCATACTCCAATGTTTGGATATGTAAGGATGTTTATTGTGCTTTCACGTAAAGACTACTGGATGGATTTTCATGAAACTTTCCAATGGAAAATGGAATAGAAAATGAACTTATTTTTTATCCTTTTTTCCGCGGGTATCACCGCGGGGCACAGCTAGTTTCTAATAAAAAAAAGTTCAGTTAACATTGCCGTATTGTGTTATTGACTTTATTAATTTTCATTTTTTATTTATTATTAGTTTTGCACGTGGAATCGGTTCCATTAGCTACTCAAAATTAATTTTGGTTACATCCATAATCCCATGTCATACGTCATACTCATTTAACATGTATATATTAACTAATATAATTTTAACATGCCTTATCGATTACTATCGTAGGGTCTTTTGCAATTGCAGGCGTTGAAGTCGAGTTCAAACTCTGTGTTCAGACATACAGCCACGCCACCAGAGTTGTATAGACATACGCCTACACCGCCGGACAAACATTTGATGAGGTCAGTTTTTGTTACGTATATTCCTTAACGATCCACTCTTGGGCACTGGTCTCTCCTTTGGTAGGGACTATGGTTTTGTATGCCGTGCTGAACAGCGTGTAAGCAAAGGTTTTTTTTTAGATTCGCGTCTCTCACAGAGATTTTATATGTGTACTTCTTTAGCCGATTTTTTTTATCAACCTAGAAAGGAAATGAAGTGAAAAGTGAACAAAATTTATATTATATAAACCTTATAATGATATTTGTTTAATATATTAATTTAATATATTAATTGGCTTATTTAATATATAAAATTCACGTGTCACAGTGTTAGTTACCGTACTCCTCCGAAACGGCTCGACCGATTTTCCTGAAATTTTGTGTACATATCCTCTAGGTCTGAGAATCGGCCAACATCTATTTTTCAAACCTTTTTTTTGGTATGGCAAAACAACGTTTGCCGGGACAGCTAGTTTTAATATATATATTAAAATAGGCTAATTCCATAAACTTCTATGTATTATTTTTTATAGTAGTTGTTACAAAACTAGAAATGTGGATAGGAGTTTGATGTTAAAATTTTTAAATATTGATTTAAGTAGAATTCTGTAATTTTTAATACAATGAATTGTGTTAAAATGATATTTCATTTACGTTTCAGGCACACACCGTCGCCGGGCGACATCAAAAGTCAAACGTTACCACCTGTAGAATTATACCCACATTTAGGACCTGGCAGAGGTAAGTAATATTACAAGCTAAATGTGTAAATTAATGTAAGAAATTATGACGTTAGCTTAATTTTACTATCGTTGGACGTAGGCCCCTCTTAATTCGTGCATATACGGTCTACAGAGTCATATAAGCCACACAAATTGGTAATGCGCCTGGCGGCCATGTTGGTGACGTCATAGTGACGTATAGATGAGAATATTACATTTTGTTAGCTGTATTTTTTCTTTGCTGATGACGTCACAAGGGCGTTAATTTGACAAGGTTCCAGCGCATTACCAATTTGCGTGGCTTATAAGATGTGGTATCAGTGTTTATTATTTCCAGACAAGTTACGTGCCGAGGAGCTACTGTCGTACTCGCGTGTGGGGGTCGACCTGTCGGTGAGCGGGGGCCGCGCGGCCAACGGGGCCGCCACCTCCCCCGCACTCTCCGTCAGGGACGCGCCCACCATCAACAGTCTCATAGCGAGACACGCACACACACAACCGAGACACGCACACACACGAGTCGACGCGCTACTCGAGAGACTCGCCCCCGCCCCCGCCCCCGCCCCCGCCTCGCCGCACACCGTCATAGTGCAGCCGCGACCACAGCACACACCGTCACCGCCCTCCTCCACTGACGACGATCACGACAACACCGCGCATAGCAACAAGAGGAAACGTAAACCTGAACGTACTGTCAGAGTGCCCGCACCACACGCGCACACACCAGCGGACGAGACGCGCGTACTCACACCGCACACACATGCAGACGACGAGACCGACACACACACCGCCGTGGAGAACGGAGACGTGACACACGACACGGTGAACGGACCCGAGGAGAGAGACACCACCCCGCGCACCGACCACCCCCACACGCCGCACACCAGGAGAAAAACACGATCAGGATCAGCGGAGACCATCGCGGACATAGCCGCCATGATCGCGGACACCGACCGAGCACCGCTCCCGCCCCCGCCCCCGCCCCCGCCTGACACTCCCGCGCAGCTCTCTGTGGACAAGCTGCACAGCGTGCTGGCCAGCCCGGAGGCACCGCCCCCGCCCAGCGAGCCCGCCCCGCCCAGCGAGCCCGACGTGCAGGCCCCGCCCGTCACTCCGGCACCTACGTCACCCACCCCGCCTGCGGCGCCTCCCGCCCCGGCCGCCGCGGCCCCCAGAAGACGCAGCGCCCGCACGTCCAACCCCGAGGCGCCAAACGTTCCGGTCGAGTCGCCGTCGGAGGCGAAACCGGCGGAAGCTGAAACTGGTGAAGCTAGCACCGCGGAGCCGACCGCGGTTAGCTTCGTCGAGGTAGAGAATCAGTTGGAGAAGATGTTCGCCGGTATAGAGGAGGCTCCGGCGTCGGCCGAGCCGGCCGTGGAACCCGACGCGTCTCAGGCGAGCAGTACGGCGGCGGGGCCCCGGGACAGGAAGAGACGACGGTCCGCACCCGCGCGTGGTCACAGGAGAGGCAAACCCACCACCGCGGAGGACGCGCCACGGAACAAGCAGCAGAAGAAGAAGCAGGACGTGAGACGACCGAGGAAGGGACCACGAGACGCGGCCTCTAAGGACGCGTACGACTCGGGCAGTAACGCCAGCTCTAACAAGTCACGAGGACCTTATATACAGGTTGGTTCGCTATTATTAAAAATAGGCTCTTATCATCTCTGGCTCTTAAAATATTTGGTTAAAAAATTTTAGGTGAAAAATGTTTCAGTTTTATCGGGAGAACACATTCAGTAGACCATCATCATTATTCATCAAATATTAGAAAACAGAAATAATTTTATGAAAGTACATTTATTACGCATCGATTCCACACATACATGAAAATAAGACAACTTTTTTAGACAGAGACTACCTATATATTTAAATATGCTTTTTTCGTTAGATCCGTGGTCCACGTGACTCTCCTCTAAGCGTGAGCGTGATGAACACCACGACTGGTGACGAGGAAGAGTCAGGTACGAGGAGAAAAGGTGGCGAGGAGTTCCGCAACGGTGTGAGAGGAGTCCGAGGAGTGAGGGGTCTACACGCCAGTACGTTAGGACTCCGGTACGACGCGACCACGCCGGACGTGACGTGGCTGTGTGCATTCTGTCATCGAGGACCTCATGCAGACGCGTTAGGAGATCTGTTCGGACCATACCACCTTGATAATGATTGTGATGAATTCAGGTAAATTACCCATCACAAACTGTATTGAAATAAATGTAAAAGCGCTTTTTGAAAATGAATGGTACTGGATGATAATTCACACAAAATCATCTAGTGCGAAGCTATATACTTTTAAAATACTGTTTCACCTAAAAGGCTTTAACATCCACTAATTTATAACTTTAAAATGTGTTAAAAATATTTGTAAATAAACTGTTTTTTATTTGTTTTTCAGATCGTTGGATGAAGCAACTCGACGGCGATACTGGCCAGACGCTTCCGGTAGTAGCGGGGCTGACGAAGTCTGGTTCCACGCGCCGTGTGGTGTTTGGGCCCCTGGACTGCTGTGCGCGGGGGCTCGTGTGTGGGGGCTGGCCTCCGCGGTGTGGGGGGCGCGCGCCGCCCGGTGTGCCCCCTGCGGTGCCCCCGGGGCGGCGCTGGCGTGCGCGGCTCGCTCGTGTCCGGCGCGAGCGCACCTCCCCTGCGCGCGTGCTCTCTGGCTACTGAGAGACGATTTCCGTGCACTATGTCCGGCGCATGCGCACGTTCCACACGTCTAACAATCGTAGACAAAGGCAATTGCCTTAGATAACTGTATCAGGACATTAATCTTTTTATTTGGGTATTGCTTTGCGCACAGTGACTCTGGTTTTATTTACAATTTCTGTCTGGTTCATCAGATTTTGACGTAACATTGATTATTGTAATATAACATTTAAAGAAACTATGATATTAATTTTACACATTTAAAATGTAAATCTTGAAATTGTTATTTATAGAAAACTGCTTCAGTGTTTTATTCGTAGTGTGCGAAAAATATAATTGCCCAAACAAGAAACTGCCAGTCGGTGATCACCGACACATCTTTGGTTTGGAAGAGCCTTTCAAGTAGCCTAAATCACAAAAATGGCACACAACTCCACTGTAAATAACTAAAATATGTAAATATTGGTTCAGATAACTTGACTCATGGCCACACAACCTGAGTATTGAACTGTACAATTAAATCATTGTAAATAATTATTCTCGGTCGTAATCAACTTTGTGGTGAAAGGCCGTTTATTTAATCGATATTATAGAAGAAAATCTCAATTGGTTATAGATTTATCGAAGTATTTTGTAGTTCGCGTGTATTGATCACGGCCCGAGCCTTGGCCAAGCGGATACATTATTGTTTACATAATCATGTAACAATGCAGTGATATTTTAAAGTAATAACGAAACCTCTTAATAAGAATATTTTTATGTAAAAAAAATATATAAATAAATAGATAAAACAACTGTTTGATTGCCATTTAATAGTATCAAAACTAGTCTAAATAAATAGTGTCTTGTGATTTTAAAATAAACATAAAATATTATAAAATATCGTTTTTGGGATCTATTAAAATTTACATTTTAGCTTGGTAAAGGAATGTATAAAAACTGCATTGTTATCGGTGGATAAATGAATAAAAAAGTTAATGATATACATATGTGTATAACGAATGAGTTAATGATACACATATGTGTAAATTAAATGGAATAATGATACACATAAGTGTAGAATAAACAAATTAATGATACACACACGTGTAGAATAAATAAAATAATGATACACATTATGTGTAGGAACTTATACTTAAATGGTTATTTATACCGAAAACTTACGCTTACATAATTTAAAACGTGACATTTCCAAATGATGTACGATTGTTATTTTATTATTATTACTATTTTTCAATTACTTGTTTTATTTAATTAACAAAATACCATAATATATGTACATGTATAATACCTATTTTAGTTATGTGTTAGACAGAAGTAAACTAGTATTTTAATGATATTATTATTTGACTACAAAAACAAAAAACCAGATAGATGAAGGTTTTATGCAATGTATTTTCGGATATTATTTATTTACTTTATCTAAATTTCTAACTTTATTTATACTTCAATATACACAAAAATACATTATTACAGAAATACGTGGTCTTATAATAACGAGAAAAGAGTTTAGAAACATCACAAAATATCACAAGTATAAATAATGTTGCAATACATCACGTTTATCTATTTATTGGTACCAATTCTAGCTACACAACTAAACTTAACTAAAAAATCAAAATTGGTATTGTCAATATAGCTATTACTTGCTATTTCGTTGTGCACATTTATATTAATTAAAATCGTTAGTCTATAACACACAGTTTTAATAATAAGAAACTTCAGTAAACATTGCCGAATTGTGTTAATGACGCTATCAGTTTTAATTTTTTAGTTAAGTTTAGTTGTGCGCTCAGAATCGGCACCATTGTACCATTTTTAAGTTGAAAACCACCGACTTTTAAAATAAAATAAATTATAAATCTTAAGTTATTTTAAAAAAGGTAATGATTATGATTATAATTTGATTAATTTTATTATAAAATATAATATATTCTAACATTCATTTAATCAAATAAAACCACTTTCTGCGGATTTAGACGCGTATATTTGTTTTAGATTTTTGCCCGACGTTTTGGAGACTAGTCGTCAGGGATGGGTCTGAGCTGTAAAGTGTCCTCTACAATCCCCGACTACAAACCCCGTATCAAGTGATAGTAGAGGCCTAAATCCGTTAAAAGTGGTTTTATTTTAATAGTACATTACGATATTAGTGCGTTAAGATGGTTATAACATGCGATGGGCGTAATTGAGGCGAGCATGTTATAACCAATACGCACGTATATCGTACGACGTTTTTTAACACATTTGCGAGGAAACAGAAAAAAAACAAATAAACTCAATCTGTGAATGCACACTGTTGCTTTCCCGCCATTTTAACAGCGCGCTAGCGCTGCCTACTGACTGGCGCCGCGCGGCGATTAGTTCGAAATTTGAATAGCAACAGCGCGCTGCTCGAGTCGTGCGGCGGCGATCAGTTGCACAGTAACCATCATAACGCACTAATATCGTAATGTTCTATTAAACTACACCTGGTTTTAGGGTTAGAAGTTTGTTTACAGGTTTGTAGTTTGTTAAAAATACGACTTGATTAGGGGACGACCTCTCTGGTTATCTATCCATCCCTGATTACTGTATGTATTGTTATAGTAATTATTATTTTGATTGGTATTAATTGCTTGTGTTAATTTCAGGTTTTAGATTGGCTTATTACACACAATAAAATATTTTTATTTAAAATCCAATATATACGGTTGACACTCGCAGTTTTGACTAACCAAGTAAATGAAAATTAGTGATAATGTTGCGATGTGAAATGATGTTGACTCATTATTTGTAGTTTTTTATAGGACAACAATTGTCAGTGAAAGTGATCTGTACAAATAATATTAAGTAGTGACGGAAAGGTGTTCCGTTGTTTGCTGGACAAATCGTACATACGTTTGGAATGTCCACGTACTTATTATTAACATAGGGATATTCGTTTGCCTCGAATGATGTTGCATTAAATTTGGTAAACGTTACATATTAATTCCAGTGAATTAGTAAAAAGAAAATTAGACATTATATAGATAATGTTAAGGTACAAATTTATTGTAGGAACGGATCAGGCCAGTTTTAGTGTTTTTACCCTTGCGTTAGGGTTGTTTTAAGGATATTTGGACAATGAAATACGCACTAATAATGAACAATTTTTCCCAAAGCCTTTTGTATTTGTAAAATGGTGTATTTTTATTTTATCACTTACGGCAAATTATTTACTATAATAGGTATGTAATTGTTATAAATTATATTTATCATGACATAAGCAAATTGAAATACAACATGTTTAAAATGAGTCTGTTGTTTATGATTTACTGTTAGCTTATGCTTACGGTTTCACCCGTTTCGTTACTGCCCTGCTCCTTGGCTTTAACGTGATGATATATATCTTATGTGTTATTCTGATCTAAAAGCTATGTATCCCCAAAGTTTCACTAAAATGTGTCCAGTAGTTTATACGTGAACGAACAAGAAACTTCCTTAGACATTACAAACAATCCCAGTATCATCAATAAGCATAGCCCGGGGGATGGTTTATGGGTAAAACTGAAATAGTAACAATTTTTCACTGCTTTCTACGAATTTGATACCTTTTTGGCAAAAATCCCCTAATATCAATAATTTAAACGTTTAAAGTATTAAAACAACAGGTAGGGTGCCGAGCACACAGTATAATTTCATTGGTCACTACGCACGCCCTGCCCAAAATCCCTTACGCACACTAAGAAACAGTGTTCGTACACAATGAGCATTGCTCTCGTACCTTTTTCAGCGGGGGTCGCCTATACACATAAATACACTCACTACATAAATTACAACTACTGTCATACTCAATATGACAGTAGTTGTAATTTTGTTCTTTCGCGTGAAATATAGATATTTACTTTTGTAACTAACAATGACGTAAATGGCAATCTTTGAAAAACGATGTGCAAATTTCAAAATCACATTTTAACATTCATATTTATTTACCAAACAAATTCTAAAACTTAATTTCACTAATATGCATAATACAATCATAGAACGAACAAGTTGCTACCATTGAAATATCTTCATTAAATTTCCAATCAGCCCCATACGCTATACTTTCATGTTCCATGTATTCACTTGTAACAGTCATATCGTTATTAACATGTAATATACGAAACCCGCCATACATACAAGCAGCTAAAACCGTGTTAGGTTTATAAGGGTGCCATTTTAAGCGCCAAACCCCACCGTTGACGTTAATTTCGTTTAAACACGACTTAAGTTTTCTTGTATCCCAAAGACGGATTTTCTCGTCGTAGCTAAAACATAAATATAAACAAGTTAGGAGTCAAATTTTGTGGAATTCAAGCAATAAATATGGTTTATATTAAAATTACACCAGCAGTTATCAATACATGTATGTACGAGTATGTCACTTTCAGATTAAGCAACTGAAGTAAAAAATTTGCCCCTTTGAACACATTTTGTTTGGGGAACATTTTATAAGTTCGCATCACAGCATAGAGACCCGGGCCCTAATCCGGTAAATAAATTGTGTCACAATGGTCGCTCAATGGCACATTATAACCTCAAAAAATTAACAATAGACTACCAAACTTGATAAAATTCGCCACTGAGCAATCAGTTATTGCATAATAGCGAATTTCATCAACTTTGGTAGTCTACTGTTAATTTTTCGTTACAAGTGATACCATTCAATTGAACTTTCACTGAACATTGAATAGCGGACTTGACCACCAGTACATTTTATAACGAGTATACATAACAGGTTATGGGCCTTCCCCTGCTTTCTGCCATACCATACAGCATTAGGATAAAGCGAAATTGACAGTAAGCTTTGGCAGGCTGTTTTTTCTGAGAAAGCAAACTGTACATAGTACCTGCGTACCCCCAATGAGAAAAGAGGTGACGTAATGTGTTTATGTATAAGTTGTATACTTGTATCTAATATTTTTAGGATACAGAATAAAAATAATGTGGATAACAGCAATGAATATGTGAAACTAAAAAAATGTGTTTACCTTCCAGTAAGTAGTTGATGTTCAATATCTATATGGCTCCTGATAGCGGTGACTCCAGCTTCATGACTCTTGTTCAGACTTGTGGCGACCTCTGGGATACGCCTGTCGTAACTTTTGAACATGCAATCGTCACCACCTGAAAAAAGACGCTCTATTGTAAAGAGTTAATAAAATAAGTAACGAATCTTTCTTTCACTTAATTAACACAAACCTGAGTAAAATATATTTGTATCCCAATAATTAAAAGCTCCTATCCATGCTTCAAAACCATGGCTTTTCCATTTGCCTGTAGCTTGCAAACTATCTTCATTTATCGTCACGATATGCACACAGCCAACGGAATCACTAATTACTATAAATGGCTGTTCAGAAATCGATTTATTAGTAGACCAATCAAGTGATAATGCGAGTAGATCTTCTCCTGGTTCATATTTAATCCATAAATCTAAAGATGCGCTTCCATTATTATCAATTAATCTATATAGCTGTAGGGTGCCTATCGAAGTGACAATCGCTAAAATAGGGTAATCATTTATAGTATGGTAACACCACTTTTGATCCAGGATTCCTGGTGTGTCTATGGTTTGAATTGGAGTCAATGCGGTTGTGCCTTTGTCGATTATGAATAAGTATATCTTGCCGAGTCTTGTTTGTTTGCCTGCGTTCTCATCTGTAATTTAAAAAGGAATTAATTATTTAGTTGTTTGTCTAGATATCTAAGACTTGAATCAAATTCGACAAGACGGGCTTCGTGGTGGAGTGGTTCATGTCGATCACGAGGTCGCGGGTTCGGTTCCCGCTTGGGACAATCATTTGTGTGATATTTATACATGTCATACAAATGTTTGTACTGCGTCTGGGTGTTTACTGTGTATTAATGTATGTATTTACAAAAGAAAAGTAGTACATATAATTATAATAATAATAAATATTCATGGACATTTCACACAACGTCCTCTGGTCCCAAGCTAAGCTTATTGCTTGTGTTATGGGTACCAGAATACGGATATAATACATATACTACTTTCTTTTTTGTAAATACATACTTATAATAGATAGAAACACCCAGACGCAGTACAAACATTTGTATGACAATTAGAAAGATCACACAAATGATTCTCCCGAGCGGGAATCGAACCCGCGACCTCTTGATCGGCAGTCCGTTACATGAACCACTCGACCACGAGGCTCGTCAAATTATGTAGTATATCCGTATTCTGGTACTCATAACACAAGCTGGGACTTTTATAAGGACCTACTCCATTACGTAATGAATGATAATCGATAGTGTACTTATTATACCATTACGCTATGCCTGACGATGCTTATTTACTATGCTTTATTAAGAACAACAAAGATCTTCATTATTACTGTACCGTTTTTGTCAAGCTGATAAGTTCCACAGACGAGCACGTTTCGGTATGGCGCCACTGGACACCACTCTACTGAATCTGCGCTGAACCCGGTGTGCCATCTGAATTTGTTTTCCCAAACTGACTCCATTTTGAACTAAAACATTTTTATTAACATACTTTATACAATATCTAATTAAAAGGTATTACGATAATTTTGAAATAAATTCCATAGCAAATGTAAATGTTTTTGTTTTTCTTGTATAAATATTAAGTCCACATAAAAAATACTTGAAGAAACCTGATTAAAAATATTTTTACCAAAATTTATGGCGTTGTATATTGATCTAGTTCAATACAATAAATATAATGCATGGAAAGCTCATATTGTAAATAATCAGAATTCTTTTATTCTGAAATAAAAATCTTAATCATAATTTTAACCCATTTATTGTAATAAAAATATGCCCATACATGAAATACTAACACTATTTAAAGATGAAATTTGTCGCTATCATCCAGACACACAAATATATACATATAAGTAGTAATATTTTGCTAAAATTTGTACTGTCCTGTGGTTTATTTAACATTTAATTTGGACCAAGTTATGAAGGAAACAATTAACACTGAGTCCCAATGCCATAACGAGATGTGTGATCATCATTATTAATGTTAATTATATTTTGTATTTAGGCAATATTGTAACATTGTTTTTTTTTAATTTTTTGAAAATAAGCAAACCAAAGTAGTCTTTGCTAGTTTATTTTATCCATCAAATTAAAATTGGTTTCTATTTGGCACAACTGCATTTTAATTAATTTTATACAATAATCAATTTCAAGTCAATTTATTTGTAAGGAAAGCTATACATATAATAGCATGATACCAAAAATATCGTTGAGTAAACTGAAATAAAATAAATTATATTCAAATAACTCAAACTGCTCATAAATACAAATAAATAACGCATCAACCATAATACAGATATTTATAATTTTGTTATCATTACTAAGACTAATTCATGGGACTTCAGTAGTTAATTATGACTTCATAACATCTAAAATAGGTTAATTTATTAATATTTTGCGATTGACTCGCTATGCTTTTTACTAAATAAACTAAATTATAATGGAAAAAATGATAACCATAAGCGGGACTTGAACCTGCGATAAATTAATGTAGAAATACATGTACAGCCATTACTTCGGTCCAATTGTGTTCTGTAAAGAACGCTAACTGATCGATTGATGGAGTTGGTGCAAACCGCTCAATAGATGGCGTTGTACGAAAAAACATAGCACGATGTTAAAACTCGCATTGAGATGATTGTAGTGGAAGATTTGGTAAACATTTGCGTGGACCATAATAGCTCAGTTGGGAGAGCGATGGAACGGCATTCCGAGGTCGCAGGACTCGCAGGTTCAAGTCCCGCTTATGGTTATAATTTTTTCCATTATAATTTAGTTTATTTATCTAAAATAGGTTTTATCATTTTATTTACTCAGTTCTTAAACAGATTTTACATTCATCTACTATTATTTTTGTATACTTTGTTATTGTAAATTTTAATAATAAATCGCTTATTAAATATACTATAAATATCTATTAAATAATTTTTTTATTCTTTATAGAAAATTTCTAGTACATATATTGTGGTTAAATATATAGACATATATAGGTATACATAGATATGTGAACATCTGTTATGTAAAATTTATTTCTTTTTTATAAATATTAATTTAGTTTTTAGCATGATTAATAGAGAACAATGGCGTTTGAAAAATTTACTTACAGTTTTATCGACAACGATGTTACAAAGAGTGCATTACTACTTTGAGTCACTTTAAAAAAGATAGTAAAATGGGCACTAGTGCAAATTTTACACATTACTTACACGAATTTTTACGCTGTCTCTTAAGATACAGGATGTCCTAGTTTAAAAGACAGTGTTTATAATTTTTTTAAGTGCAGAATTGTATAAAATTGTAAAAGTGCACATTTTGTATACCTATCTGTGTAATTGGCATTGTTCATATTTTTTTTAAACTCTTAATTCAAAAACCATTTCGGGGAATAGAGTTTCTGATCATGTTAGTTTTTTTCGGAAAATTTGCTCTCTATTTGCCCTTGAAATGAAGGACTTAAAATATTAAGGCGTTCTGAGGGATATACTACTCTGTGGTGGAATCGAAATTGGTAAATTTTATCAACTTGGTAACTTTAAAAAGATGTATTGCAATCTGTCTTAAATCTATCAAGAAAAGTCAATACACAGATTGTGTACAACGATGACGTCACAACATTTTAAATAATATCTTTAAGTATTTTTTTTTAATTCTATATAGTGAATGTTTCAATAATATTGAAATTAGTTGCTTAATATAGTCTATATTTTCTAAAAAAAAATATAAAAACAGCAGGTCAAAAATTATTAACAATGCCAATTTTAGATTTAAATAAATACATTTGAATTTGACTACAAAAGCAAACATTCAGCAAAAAAAAAATATTTTCAACAACCCAAAGGTTAACATGAAATCGTACGAAGATGAGAGAGTAGCGCTGTTCTAATCTTTACTTATTACAAAACAAAGTCGTTATTTTTGTATGTATTTCCCAATGTGAGCTTATATTTTCAAAATTACGCAATGGATTTTGATGCGGTTTTTTTTAAATGATAGACTGGTTTACAAGCGATGGTTTATTTGTATAATTTGTTAGAGTTCAGTGTATATTGAGGGAGAAAGGGTTTAATAACTATAAACGCGTGTGAAACCACGGGCATTAGCTAGTCCACATAATTTCGCAATGATATTATGGCGCTCACCATTTAATTTTTGAGTTACTAAAATTACTTCATATTAAAAACTCTATGAAAAAGAAACAGTTAAAAATTCCGTTATTAAAAGTATGTCATGAGCTATATATCTTTAATTTAGCTAATATGTAACATAATATAAACACTTCACGGTCAAAAAAATGCGTCAGATCATAATCAATTACTCACTCAGAATGAAAGAGACTTAACCCGAAATCAAATGTACACAAAACTTAGCTTAACACAAGCTGTCTTGTACAACGTAGTAAACATTGGTAAATGTTAGAAGCTAAGGTACCTATTTATATTTTAACTTTTCAAACCACATTTGTGTATACATTTTCGGGTCACTCCACTTAAGCTCGCAAATATCTAAAAAATCTGCCTCTATTAAACACATGCTAAAAACGCACATCTGTAGAAAGAAAAGTCCTAGTTAAAATAGAACTGTAGAGAACATTCAAGTTATAAATCTGCTTAATATAACTACAGAGTATACAGTTAATTACAATCGTATACATTATATTGTCATTGCTGTAAATATCTGTCTGCTAAACAGTAGCAATCTGTCAAATTTGTCTATATGACGCAATCTGTCGAATTTGTCTATATGACGCAATCTGTCAAATTTGTCTATACGAATCTGTTCAATCTGTACTTGAGCAAAGTCCCTAAGAGAATAAAAAGATACACAATATTTTATAAAAATTCATATTACTTGAGTCTATTCTAAAAGCAATTTTTCAACTGAATTACTTTCCCACAATCCATTAAAGGCTATATTAAAATAAATTACCGTTTTCCGTCTACATTATCAATAACATATTGTGGAATAAGTCTCTAGTGGACTTTCATTATCTTGAAAATTTTGCAGATTTATGGTCTTATTCATAATGACTTATCGGAGGTTTAAAAGTTCGTTAAAATCGATTCGCGAAAATTGTCAAAAACTGTTATTCATAATAGTCTTTTTACGCTAAAACGTTTATTGAAAAAAATATGTATAAAATATGTATTATAAGTATGTATTTACAAAAGAAAAGTAGTTTATGTATTATATCCGTATTCTGGTACCCATAACACAAGCATATAAGCTTAGCTTGGGACCAGAGGACGTTGTGTGAAATGTCCATGAATATTTATTTATTTATTATTTATTTATTTATTTATTATCTCTTCGATAAAATCTCCGTTTAAACGTCCGATAAGTCATTATAAATAAGACCATTAAAGTATAAGTATTTCTTAATTACATAGTCATTAGTCATATAATAACATGCCAATTAAAATATAAATTTAGAGACAATTCTGTTTCAAAACCACATCAAGAAATGGTACAGACACATTTATTTAATATTTTATAAATACAATTTATTTTAAAATCCATCAATAATCATTTATTTATTTATTTCTGTGCTAGCAACAGAGGCGTAGCGTGCCTTGGGGGGCCCCGTATAAAAATTTATATGGGGGCCCTTATGAAGGTTAAAGATTTCTCACGAAAGAATAAAAATCTGTGCATAAAATTTCTGAAATAATAAAAAAATTTGAAAAGCATTTATTTATTCTTGCTTTCGCACGTTGGGGGCCCCGGTGGCCCCCGTATAATTGATACGGCTGATACGGCGGTAGCTACGCCCCTGGCTAGCAATCAGTTAAAACTAACTTCCATGCTTGAGGTCATAGGTTATTATAGGTTACTACTATAGACATCTATCTTTGTAATAAATACAAATATAAAATTTGTACTGCATGTAGGTATATATTTACAAAACACGTTCACAGATTTATTACATCCGTAATCTGGTAGCATTATCATCAAGCTTAATACAAGACAAGAGGACATTGTTTAAAATATCCTATGACTAAATATTATTGACGAAATCACATCTAAAATATTCTGAGCAGACAAAAGCAAAAAAATACTTAAAACATGATAAAAGTAGGTACAAAAAACTATAAATACATAATAATATTTATTGGACTCAACGGGTTCACAGTAAGTACTTTATTTATTAATGGTAACTTATTTTTATAAGAATTAAAAGCTACTTCGTAAAATCTTCTTAAAACTATTTTATATTCTAATAAGTAAATATACTTGACGGCAGTTGGAATAATAAAATGAGGTATAGACGAAAAAACGTGAAACTATCAAAATTGGACTTTTATATGTAGGGGAGAGGGGGGTAAGACGGGGTGGCGGGCAAGACGGGGTACCCGTCTTATATCGGGAACCGCTTGACCAATCAGGATCGTTTCTACGCATGACGCAGCGCCGCCATAATAGCTTTTAGTTGACGCAGTGACAGATCGACGACGCCACTGTCATTGTTTGTCGAAAAAATAGTAAATTGGCGATTTTCTTAGCGTTTTTTTACTTTGGTTGCACCGTGATTGTTCTATAAATATCAGCATTTCGAAGTACAAATAAAATTATTCATATGGGTCAAAGATTACTCATGCAGGTAAGCACTTGTTTATTTGTGTGCAAAAGCATTGTTTTTAGAGGTTAATTTGTTTATTTATTTGGACATGAGAGGGCAAGACGGGGTATGGGGTACCCCATCTTGCCCGAACTGAAATAGTTCTAATGTTTATTTTGCTATATCAGTAAAAGACTAATGATTTGTAATATAGGTATATTGGTTTATTATTGGTGATATATTTTTATCATTGCAGAATGGTGAAAAATTATAAAAGAACAACAAATAGGGGAGATTGGTCAGAAGAGGTCATGAGAAATGCGGTGGACTCTGTGGTACAAGGCAAAATGGGTTATTATCTAGCAGCAAAGACTTTTGGTGTCCCCCAAACCACTTTGGAAAGAAAAGTGAAGATGTTTCGTGAAAGGTCTAAGGAAAATGTTTCAGCTACAATGAAAATGAAGGTTCAGTTAGGCCCTAAAGAAACAGTTTTTTGTTATGATGAAGAGAAAGAGTTATGCAATTATATATTAGATATGGAGAGCAGGCTTTACGGGCTAACTACAAAAGATCTTAGAGGCTTAGTCTACAGACTAGCAATTAAAAATAATAAACCACATCCATTTAATGATTTAAAAAAAGAAGCTGGTAAAGACTGGATACAGAGCTTTTTAAAGAGGAATCCAGAATTGTCTATAAGACAACCCGAAAGCACCTCAGCTGCGCGTGCTGCCGGATTCAACAAACAGGCGGTTGATAAGTTTTTCACTTTCTTAGGAAATGTTTATGATGAACATCAATTGACACCTGACAGAATCTTTAATTGTGACGAAACAGGAATTTCCGTTGTACCCAAGACGAAGTCAAAAGTAATAGCTAAAAAAGGTCGAAAGCAAGTTGGGGCCATAACTTCCGCAGAAAGAGGTACGACCATCACAGTCGAAATATGTTTCAGTGCCAGTGGCCACTATATGCCACCCATGATGGTATTTCCTAGAAAGAGGATGGATCCGCAGCTAATGCTAAATGCTGCACCTGGAGCTTGGGGAGTTTGCAGTGATTCTGGCTGGATGACAGCAGAGTTATTTCTGGAATGGTTTAAAAAGTTTATCGAGTTTAGTGGAGCAACAGTCGAACGACCTGTTCTGTTACTGTTGGATGGGCATAGTACCCACACACAAAATATTGATCTCATAACAGAAGCTCGATCCCACGGAGTCATCATTTTATGTTTCCCCCCACATACAACTCACCGCCTTCAGGTCGCTGATGTTGCTTACATGAGACCGTTGAGCACATATTATGATCAACAAATAACAGCTTGACTTCGCAGCAATCCAGGAATGGTCGTCACAGTTCGGCAAGTTGCTGAAATTTTTGGAAAAGCTTTCATACAGGCGTCTTCTATGTCAACGGCTGTAAATGGGTTTAAAAAATGCGGAATTTGGCCATATGATCCATCAGTTTTCTCAGAAAATGACTTTGCTGCTTCGTTAACGACGAATATTCCGCAGATCGAAAGAGAGCCGACTACTGAATTAACAATTGCAACTACGACAATGGCAACTCCAACATCTAATATCGGATTAGCAGCTGCAGCAGCACCGTTGTTTGATTCCCAGATTCTAGCTCCAACTGTCACAGAAGCACAGCCAAATATTGAAAGAGAACCAAACTGTCATGAAGTCATTCCTCTTGCAACCTCCACTACAACAATATCATCCCCTAAGCCTGGTTGTTCTAGTTGGTTTGATGACACTGAAATAAACAAGACACCAAGTACTCCACAAAAATCAACATTTACCGTAACCACTCCCCAGCAAATAATGCCCTTTCCAGCAACACGCAAAACTTCTCGCGTTGTTAGAAAACGAGGAAAAACCGCAATTATAACTTCATCGCCATATAAAAATGAATTAGAAGAGACTATTAAAAAAAAGAAGTTGGCAGAAGAAGAAAAGCAAAAGAAAAAAGCATTAAGAGAACTAACGAAAACCAAAAAATCTGCAGCTAATAAAAAAAAAGTGGCCAAAAAGAAAAAAGGATCTAAATATGTCCCATCAATAGAGAGCAGTGATAGTGAAGTTGAAAATACACCATGTTTGTTTTGTAATGGTTGTTATTTGGAGTCGAATGAAGGCTGGGCTGCCTGTTCTGCGTGCGGCAAATGGGCTCACTGTAGCTGTGCTGGCATAGATGATGAAGATGAAGATGCAACGTTTACTTGCGAATTTTGTCAGCAAAAATAAATTGGATTTTTTTCAACCCCATCTTGCCCCTCAGGGTACCCCATCTTACCCGACGGAGGGGCATGATGGGGAGATCTGACCTTGTCTACTTTTTGTCAATTTTCTATTTAATTATTTAACATATGTTCCTAATTAGAATTAGTTATGGAAGACTGATTACCAAAGATGATTACTGAAATAAAAAAGATAATAAAGACACGAAAATGTTAGTTTTATTGAGATTCAAACGTTAAGTACCCCGTCTTACCCCCCTCTCCCCTAAGTCTAAAGTCGGCGGTAATTTATGAGTATATTGTGATTCCCCGACGTCATTTATTAATTTGAAAATTTAATTTTTTAGCATAAAATTACCAACACATTATAATCTGTATGAAAAAGACATATAGAGACTTACAAGGAATAATAAAGAGCCTTTAAGTTATGATTACTATACCGATTAGGTACAATTGGAGTAGCGTCAATGAGGATTCGTTAATTTTAATTAAAAATCATGAAATTTATTGACATATAAAACATAATTTATAGAAAGAGGGTGAAAATTCACCTCTAAACTGTGACAAAACAAAACACGATGGGTTTTGGTAGCTTGCAGATTGGAGGTGAGTTTCTATGTACAACAATACAGATTTAAACCAATCTTTAATGTTACAAAGTACGCATAAAATACACGTCAATCTGTCATTTTTGATATTTAAGTTTACACATCAATCGGTATTGTTGTACATGTGATTTTTTTACTAGCAATTGATTATTGCCAGATTTATTTAATGGTTTTCTATGTACATATCCATAGTAAGTCTCATACATTTCTTAGTGATAAAACGTCTATACCTTTTAAAATTATAAATTGTAACTATTGTCGTTGGATGATTAAAACTAAATTATATACAACTTAATTATAAAATCGTAGTGATCATATATAATAATCAATGAGCACATTTCGTATATACTATGACGTATTCTAACATGAGGTCACTAATAAACACTAGACAGACGTGGACAATGTGTTTTGAACAAATTATGTGGAAGTGTTTTATGAATATTACGATTTTTGAATACATTGTAGGTAATGTATTCAAAAATCGTAATACATTGAGACATTACAATAGATTAAATGCTCAAAGATTTATTTTTATTGAAAGTAAAACAAGAAAAACACTTGCGAAAGTTGTGATGAAACGGATATCCGGTAACTATCCGGTATCCGGCCTTATTTTCACTATCCGGCCGGATACCGGATAGTAAAATTTTTAAAAATCTTATTCAATTTAAACATAAAATCACGACAAGTGATAAACAATGAAATAAACAACAAACGAACTGAGAAACAAACACAAACTGACACGCGCGATAACACTCGAACGCCGAGCCGAGTCGACCCGATCTCCGCTTACGTGCGATCCGAATGCGCCCGAATATTTCCGATCTCGTTCACCGAGCCAATATTCAAATCAAACTGATCGCGTAAACGGCAGCCGAAGAAAGATTTACAACCAGTGCTTCAAAATTAATTATTTTATCTCTTTTAAGAATATAAAAATGTTGTCTGTATTTATACATGCATTATCATTATATCATACAATTTCCAATGTTCTTCCTGTCTAATCTGGATTTTCCAATTAAAAAATATCTACATCTATCTAGTGCATAGGCCTGATCTAGTTTTCATACATTATGACTACAAACCGATCAAGCCACAAATAATATCAACATAAATATCATCCATAAATTGAGACTTATACAACTAACATCTAATAAATATATTTATTTGAATTGTATTATTTTTATTTAATTATGGTGCTACTGATCTTGTTTTAATTATTAATTATTATGAAACATTGCAATACAAAGCATTATTTCTCCACCTACTAGGTTACGTCCGGTTCGGTTTGATTCCCGCACGGGCCAATCATTTGTGTGATATTCATATATATCATACAAATTTTTGTTCTGCATCTGGGTGTTTACTACATATTATAAGTAACTATATCCGTATTCTGGTACCCATAACACAAGCATATAAGCTTAGTTTGGGACCAGAGAACGTTGTGTGAAATGTCCATGAATATTTATTCATAAATTTCTCACTTCTTACAGAAATCTTCTATGAGCTGTAAACTCCACCCACCGTCTATGTGATTGGGCGTCGTATTGGCAGGTCAGATCGTAGAGTCAATTATAATCTATGGTTTTAAAAACAAGTTCAGTAGCGCCATCTGCATTCTTATACAGAACTAGTCGCATATCGATTATACAAACAGTTGCAACAATTTAAATAATAGAAGAAAGAGATTAAACATTATAAAATATTTGTATTTTGTTTGTGTATGAGGTAGTTGTTCACAATAAATGTTGCAATCACAGCCTGTTGTGTTCAGGACATTCTGTTTGTTTTATATGTATTAACATACTTGCCAGACACAATGATTAGCAGATGATCATAAAAAAAAAATAGAGTGAAAACCACTCTGGTTTGTGTCAATTTCAATTAGTTTTGGTTAATTATACCCACATAATATGTTACAGTATGTATGTTTCATGAATTTATATTATTCCCATTAATGTCTGTGCTATTATTAATAATTAACAACTACTTCTACTACTCACTGTGTCTATCAATATTGTATACTCTTCTGCCAAACTTACATTAATATTAATTCCACATCTAAACAAATATGTATTATGATTCAAAAAAATTTAAAAACTGATCTTTGGAATAAGAGGTGGCTACAGAAAAAAAACCTTTTTTTTTTTCTTTGTTATAGACAAGCTAGTTTTTTTTTTACTTCATTTTTGTGGTGAAAGCCACCCCTGTTAGTTTCTTTTTTCAAAATCTATAATTGTTATACGGGAATCATAACTTTAAAGTAAATTCTCTTAAATTTATGTCTAAGTACCCTGAATTATATTTAAATCTAATAAATTAGATGCTTGCACTGCTAAATTTAACACTTTTTCTATTTGGATGTTTACTTGGTTTCTTTAGTATTCTATGGTCTTTGCCCACCCTAATCACAAAAAGACTGGACATGTATATGTATTTATAGTATTTACTTCATCATATCACAAATGACTATTATTTAAAACATGAATAAACAAGGCATCCTGTTAAAAAGTTTAGAAATAATTTTGTTCTAATAATTATGATAATTAAAGAAGTGTTAAATTCAACTTGTCCTAACCTTGGATGAGAACATTAAACATTCTATATTTATTAAATAATAAAATATCTAATCATAAACACCTTTACATATTAACATTTCATAAACAATCAAATTGCCATTCCTTTGAGAAAATCAATGAAAATTATAGGTAGCCTAACAAGTAAAGGGATAAACAGCCAATGGCAATTTTTTGTTTTCAGGACTAACTAATCCATGGTATGTTTTTTTCCAGCCAGTATTTAAAAAGTGACCATTGGAAACTTATTACACTATAAGCAGGAATTTGCTTCTGAAAGCTAAATAATCAAATTATTGTAAATAGAAATTGAACTGTAGTTAAAAAATGTGTTTTCATAAATAGTACATTTATTATCCTTACAACTGATTAATGACATTGACTTTTATTATATAGATTGAATGATAAAAAGACTGCACTTAGTATCCAGAATGAGCCATAGCTGTTCATTTTTTTAATTATGTGGCCTCCTTTTTATATCATTGATAGTTTCATAATGAAATGAGTTTTAATCTTTACCGAGGATTATCAAGTTACTTAATGACACACTTTACTGTCAAATATACTGTCCTACAATTCTTCCATACATAACCTTTCCATGACTTGAGGTACACTAAAAATTGACTGTGACAATTACTTTGATAACAAATTACTGCCTTGCTGACCTTTCAGTTTCTATAAGACATTCTCGTACAAGTATACGAGCATGAATAATCCCACGTTTGAGCCGTTCAGCTGAACTACGGCTACCAGAGTAACTTGGTCGCACTTCCTTACCCATCTCCTCAATAACTGCTAGTAATTGAGCATACTTTGACATGCTGTTATCTTTATCTTTGCCCACAGAAGACGGTGATGTAGCTGGCACTGTAGATATTGTGGTTTGGCTACTGTTCCCATGGCTTAACTCCTTGTGTATATTCTTTCCGCTCATTGGGATGGCCGTCACAGTAACATCACTCAGTTTTGACTCAACAGCCTGGATATCCATAGCTTCCATTGTCTCCTGAAATTATTTTAAATGATTTCAGCCAAACAAAGGGCAATAAATAAGTACACCAAGGAAATGCAACTTACCTATCTTAAAACTAACAATTACACGTTTTCACAGACAAATTCACTTATATAAACGACGCGAGTGCTAAGTGATAAATTCTACAATAAGTAGTTCTTAAGACATACCTAATGGGATCGCCTGCAATACTCCAACAAAACGGATTATACTGCCCTTAATTCTTACACATAAAGCAATAGTTTTTAAAGAAAGTGGAATGATTTAGGTTTTGCTTACATGCAAAAGATTTATGTAATTATTATACCCGTATGTTTTACATAAATTGTAAATAACAAACAAATTTACAAATTACCACATTGACATTTTTTTTTTTTTCAGACAAAAAAATTCTTCTATTCCTCTATGCATATTTTATCTTCACAGAGTAATAAAATATGTAAGTGTCCGTGGTGTGACGGACAAAAAGATTTGTAATATTTTTACCACATTTTAGCATCAATTGCTAAAAAACGGCTGACGGGACAGAGTTGCGAGAATTTTAACATTCATAGTACGTACCAAGACTATCATACCTGTACATTGCATCGCTGAGAAAATAAGTAAAAGAATTCGCCCCACGGATCTTAGTCTAACAGTAAGAAAATGTTTTTCCATTTAACGCACACTATAAATGAGATTACATAACGTAACGTACATTGTTTGCATCTGGATAAACGGTCTAAGCGTAAATTGTATCGCATCTAAATTACAAAAAAATTTCATCTTGTCAATTCATTTTCGTTCGAATCGTTCCGGGATGTTTTAGTTTTCGGTTTTTATTTTTACTTTTATCGCTAAGGAAAACCTATTTATAAGCGACGATAACAAATATAACCGGCATCAAATTTCACCCTAGGATTGGGCTTTCCACTGCCTTGGATGTTTTTAATATTATCAGAGGTGGGATTAATCAATTGATCTAATAAATGTAAATAATAAAAACAATACGAGGGCAGTTTTAAGTGGTTTCTCCGCCTACTATAGCGCGGAGATCATTATGCGATAAGAAAGACACCAATCGTGCACAGAGCTTATGGATATCTAAGAATGGCGGGTGAAGGCGAACGCGCTTCTCGTCCCAACTCGCTCCTGCTGGAGACAGCACCTCCTGAACGCGAGCCGCTGCACTTCGACGTGCAGCTGGTGGGCGCACCGCCTGAGGTCGAACAGCTCGTAAATAACATCAAACAAGTCGCTGAAGATTTTCTTTATCATTGGAAAACTTTTCCTATTGGTGAGATTATATTTTCATTCCATTAGTATAGTTTGTGAGAACAAATGCATCTTCTATTATTAACATTCTTCAACTAATACTTTCATTGTGAGAACAAAGCAATGTCATTGAATTTATAATTAAATTGATTTTTTATGCCTTTTGTTTTGTAACATGGTAACATTTTATGAAAATATTTTTTATGATAGTTATTATCAAAATCAATTAAGGGCCTACATCAATATTATCGTATATCATCGCCGACACGTACATATTAACACAGCCAGTAGGCACAGAAAATGAAGAATTAGGGATACTTTTCCTATTTACTCAAAATCTACTAAATATATTTTAATTCTGATTTACGTGTTTCTTTATATAATAGTTACTTATGTTTTTAAAGTTATTTCATTAGTTAATACGCGATAATAGACCGACAAATGAAAAAAATAAAAAATTAAAGAGGTTGTTTCGCTAAGATTTTCTATCGAGAAAACTTTTTTCAATCGCGTTTCTGAGTTTATGCGATCCTAGATCATATATTGAAAAAACATATACTTAAAAATTAGAGCTCTAGCCATTCAATCTAAAGAAACAATGAAAACTTCGTACGTAGAAAAATGCACGAAGCTATTTTGGTATCCTCTTAACTGAATTTCCACTAGGGAAACAAATAATTTTGTACAACAAATGTTTTGCGTCTCTAGCCTCTGCCGACCATGGGGGTCGGCAGATAACAAATATAATTATTTTTTAATTTAATCATTAAGTGAACTCTATGAGACGATGGCCCAACTGTTCCTAATTTCATGAAAATAGATACTAAGTAAAGCTTTTATTTGCAGTTTTTTTAGTGATAAATCAAAAATACTAGTATCATCACCTCATTATATACCCAGGGTTTTAAAAGCTAGCTAAGGAACAATGTAAGCACAAAACGTCTGTGCATACTGGAAAACAAGAAAATAGGTTTTATACCAACTCACCTAGTCGGTTTGGTATAACTAGACTAAATGTCCTCTAAAAAAATAAAACTCATGTTTATGTAATATCATGACCCTCATTATACCTTCACACCTTTTTCCCATAGGGGTAGGCAGAGACTATAGAGCTCTATCTGCCATGATAGTGGGATATAAATGGACTTAGGAGAAGATTTATTCGGTAATTATGAAAGTGTTTGACTTTGACTGTTTTTTTTTATTGTCAACAGTTCTCCCTCCTTCCCGTTTTTTGGGTCCTGGTAACCGTCCTTCTGATATAATAGTAGCGCCACCATGTGATGAACTAGATGCGGCTGCATTGGATGCTGGAGTTGAACCTCATCCCTTATCACCAAAACAACTACACGCAATCAGAGAAAAAGGGTGAGTTTATTTGTCTAAGAATTATGTATTAATATTTCTGGTATATGTATATTAACTATCTTATGATCTGTCTTTTATTTTTATATATATGACTAATATGATATTATAGTTATATAAAAATGCCATAAAATTAACATTTATGTATGTAGTATGATAATATTCTGTGACAAATGGGGGGCTCAGTCGTTTAAATAAAACCACTTTTTATGGATTTAGAGAAGTGTATTTGTTTTAAATTTTAGCTCGAAGATGTTTTGGAGATTTTGCAGTCACCATGACCACGGGTGAAATTGAGATTTAAAGTGTCCACTACGATCGTTGTTATTTAAACAAATAGTTCATAATTATTCAAAGATTCCGTCAGATATATCAGTTGATAAAATAAATACACGAGTCAAAATCCGTAAAAGTGGTATATGTAGTATGTTTTCGCCTTTTTCGTAACTATCTCGTCACAACATTGACCAATATCTTTATAATATGTTAGGATTTAATAGAAATATGTAGGACACTAATTGTAATCGCGAACTTACACACCGATACCACGCCCATTTAAAAAACGACTTTTTTGACAAAATAAGGAATCCCGATTATATTTGCACAACTGTCAACTGAAATATAACCCCCGCATGGGGACCCTGGTACTGATCAGCAATAAATTGCATATAACCCTTCTTCATCATCCTCCTCTCGCGCTTATCCCGTTAATCGGGATCGTCGCAACATGTCTACTAGTATATAATTGTAATAGGAAATTGCTGATTTTTTACGACTGGCCGTCTGCCTAACGTCCAACCTTCCTTGGGTATATGCGAAGGTGTTATGCGCCGTGGTTCCCTCGGTCGGTTCTTACAACCCCCGCGGGCAAGACATGGGAAAGTGACAAATGTATTTTTTTTGTCGGTCAACTCACGGATTTAAAGTCGAAAAACCTTCATACTTCTCGAATAAATATAGTATTTAGTAGTTATTGAAAATTTCATATTGTAGATCCTGTATCTACAATATGAAATTTTCAATAACTACCAAATAATAATACTTCCTTCTACTAAATAATAAAACTTCCAATAAAACTTCCTCAACAATCTTCTTAAAAAACTACGCAACAAATATCATCACAACCTTCTACAACAAGCAAATGGAGATCCTAAAGCTACGTGGAAAGTCTTACAAAAGGCGACTAAACTTCACAGAGCCACTTCTTGTGCCGAGAAATTGTTGCAGACTACAAGTGACCCATATACGTCTGTTAATAACGTTAATAAGTATTTTTCATCTATTGGCGAATCTTTGGCCTCTTCTATTGCCTCGAAAACTCTATCGCAGCGATATAAGAGACGTGACGGTCAGTGTAAGAGATGTGTAATAGTATGGCTGTTTTTCTAACAGACGAATCTGAAGGCGAGCGAATAATTATGGGACTAAAAAATGAATGCGCCGTTGGTTGGGATGGAATCTCTAATCAGGTCATTAAGTCTGCCCGTAAAATCATTTCACCAATTTTAGTACACAATATAAATGCCTCGTTTTCTCAGGGCTTATTTCCAACTGCCTTAAAGAAAGCGATAGTCAAGCCTATTTACAAGTGTGGTGACGGCGACTGTGTTTCCAGCTATAGGCCTATTTCTGTGCTGTCAAGCTTGTCAAAGATCTTCGAGAAGATCCTTAACTCTAGACTCTTAAGCTATGTCGATAAATGCAATATTATTGCTGACAACCAGTATGGATTTAGGCAAGGCAAATCTACCGAGGATGCAGTAAATGATCTCGCTAAGACCTCGATAATAAGCTGAAGGCAGTAGGTATATTTCTAGATTTAACCAAAGCTTTTGACACTGTCTCCGTTCCCATACTTCTAGAGAAGCTATTGCTATTGAATTGAATTAAAGCTTTCTAAGCTATTGGTGTTTGTGGTTTGCCACTCGCAATTTTTCACAGTTACCTGTCGAATCGTTCACAATGTGTTCTCATCAAAGACTATGTCAGTGATACCCTTCCAGTGACTTATAGCGTCCCTCAGGGTAGTGTGCGCGGTCCGACTTTGTTTTTGGTGTATGTAAACGATCTTTGTTCTATGAGGTTGCCCAATTGTAAAATAGTCGCTTACGCAGATGACACTGTTCTCTTAGTTAATGGTCCTACTTGGGAGTTAGTCAAACTAAGAGCTGAATCTTCCCTTACATCTGTTGCCGACTGGCTGATCGAAAATTCTTTGACCTTAAATCGAACCAAAACCAAAATAGTACCTATATATAAAATAGTACCTATTTATATATACATATCAATGCCAGAACTCAGCCCCCACCTAATTTCAGCATTAGGGTTCAAACTGGCAGAGACTTCATAGATCTCCACATGTCTGACTGCACTAAGTACTTGGGAGTTTTAATGGACAGCTCATTTAACTGGTCATCGCATATTAAGACTCACCAAACGTTTGCGAAGATTGACTTACATTTTTAAATCATTGCGGTCATTTTCAAACCTAGCCATTTTAAAAATGGTATATTTCGCTCTTGCCCAGTCAATTCTTAATTACTGCATTGTTTCCTGGGGTAGTAGTTTTAAAACTAATCTTTTGTTTGTTGAACGTGCTCAAAGGTTGATCTTGAAGGTCATGTTGTGTAAGCCCTACCGATTTCCCACTACAGACTTATATTCTACTAGCTGCCCCGGCAAACGTTGTTTTGCCATACAATTCTGTATAAAATAAAATTTCATCAAAATCGGTCCAGCCAATTTGTAGCCTATGTGTTATTCTGATGTATAAGCTATATTGTGGTAAAGTTTCATTCAAATCCATTCAGTAGTTTTTACGTGAAAGAGTAACAAACATCCATACATACAAACTTTCGCCTTTATAATATTAGTAGGATCAGTAAAGTGTTGTCGGTTCGCCAGTTATTTCTCCTGCGAACTACACAGCGCATGCATCTTGAGGTGACGTATAACCCTGACACTGAACTTAAACGTAGATCCGATCGTGTTTGTGATGCTGTTCGTCACCGTACCTCTCTGGCTGGCCGACAATACTACTGCCTAGCCCCGATATTGTACAACAAGATTAATCGAATTCTAAATATAAACAACATGCCTGCTAGTAAACTTAAAAGAACAACTAAATGGTTATTAAATCTTGATTACAATGAAACAGAGATTCATAAAAGTCATCAACGCTAAGACTTGTTGTTATGAAATCACACACACACACACATTGCCATTCATACATACACACACACACGCATATATTATACGCACATATATTTAATTTGTAACTTGCATGCTATATTCACAAGATAATAAAATTTTAAATTACACTTAGGCCCATAGCACACGGCGTATTTTAAACGCGCAGACGACGCACGTATACGTGGTTTAAACGAGATTTGATCGCAACCTTGTAACTTAAGCACACGGGGCGATTGTATAACGCGCCTCTACTGCGCGTATACGCGCAGGTACAGCTGTACAGACGCGCTGTAGTCGAGTTTCGATCAGAGACTCAGAGGCGCGGGCGCAGTGGTGGCGTGAGCATCCCAGCCTCCCTCTACCCGTACCCCGCTCCTTTGTACGCGCGTTTGTATCGCTTCAAATGCGCGTATACGCGCTTCATGTGCGCGTTTCTATTATCAATGCAAACGCAACAATCAGCGTTTACGGCGCCGAAGAAGCGCGTTCCTGAAACGCGCGTCGTCTGCGCGTTTAAAATACGCCGTGTGCTATGGGCCTTAGAATCAAATTAGTTACGCTAAATAAAAATAAATACGATACTTTGTAGTACATTATGTGTAAAGTGGAAGGCGTTGGCATCTGTGATATATCATAATTAGTACGGATGCTAATGTTCATATTATATCAGTTACTATTGTAAAATTTTTGCTCAATAAAGTTATGTTATGTTAGTTATGTTAGTATATAATAATTTAAAAAAAAATTAGACGGCTTCCTGTGCCTTATATTAATGAAATTAAATAAATAATAAATAAATAAACATTTACGGACATTTCACACAACGTCCTCTGGTCCCAAGCTAAGCTTATATGCTTGTGTTGTACCAGACTACGGATAGAATACATATACTACTTTTCTTTTGTAAATACATACTTATAATAGTTATAATACATAGAAACACCCAGACGCAGTACAAACAATTCTATGACAAATAGAAAAATCACACAAATGATTGTCCCGAGCGGGAATCGAACCCGCGACCTCTTGATCGGCAGTCCGTTACATGAACCACTCAACCACGAGGCTTGTCATTCGAGGGTTATCCTCGATTTCTTATGAGATAACCATCAGATCCTGACCTGGTGCCAATGGGACCACAAGGGAACCACCAACTTATAAAAAAAGAATCCTTAAAATCAACTTCGCCGAGTTAAAAGTTATGAGGTAAGAAACAAAGAAAACAGAGACGAATTCAGAACCTCCTCCTTTTTTTGAAGTCGGTTTAAAAGAGATGTTTGCACTACACACATATACGTAAGGTATATTTTTTGGTTTAATTTTGTTTTGGATTGTAAAATTATGCTTCGTAGCGAGTAATGCATATGACAGTCGCGTCTTTGTGAACAAAGATTAATGAAATTTGAATGCACTTGTTTGCGCGTATTGAGTCGACGGGAATTGTTCTAACTAAAGAATAACACAGGGGCCATTATAAGGTGGCAAGTTGTTGCCGAGTAAATAAATGAATATATTGACGAGATATCTATTTGTAACGATTAAACTATAGTAGACACGTAGAACAGCAGCGGGTAAAAATATTTTTCTTCAAACTTTGAGTCTATCCAACTATAAATCATAGCCATAAAAACGAGTATTACAAGTTGTACGTAAGTATTTGTCTGTCTGTACATGATTATAAATTATAACAAAGAGAAGCTACGACTTACGACCGTACCGGCTAGATGTCAAATAAAAAAATGACAGTATTATGAGCAAAACTAAACATACACATATCACACTTTTTTCTCGTATTTTTAACCTCATAATACAGCAGACAAAATCATTAAAGTATGAGGTCTTTTGTTTTAAATATTATATACGCAAACAGTACAAATCGCATTTTTATTTATGTATGTAACGCTATCGATTATTATTATAATAAATTGCGCGGTTCAGTCAATTTTCAATGATTTGCGACGTACCTACATGGCCGAGCGGAACTTTCAGTCATCAAGTTCAATTAAATGCTTTCCCGCTTAATATTTAACTTGATGTGACGCATAAACTAGGGGCGCCAAACGTGTGACGCTTTGGTCCCACGATGCTCTCTTGTTTTATTATTTTATTATCACAATACTGGCGCCAAATGTTAGTCATACAGATAAAAAAAGAAATGAAAGCTATTACTTATCTATAGTCAGTAAAAAAAGTCTTTAAGCTTTCATGTGATTATTTAGTATTCACGCGGTTGGCAAGGGTAAAAGGTACTTTTAGAATGTGTAGATTTTTGTAGATAAACACACGCGTAAATGCTTATATTCTTTTTAGAACTCCGTACGCCCGTATTAAAAATTTAACTGTAGGATCATTCGTCCGTCTGTCATAGCCAATTTACTACAAATCCAATTGATTCCTCTCTACAGACTTACAATAACTTGATATGCAAATTTCAGCCAAAATGATGCTATTTAGACGAGACTGGTTGTGTGGTTTCTCGTCTTTTTCGTATCTCTGATTTAACTAACTTGAGACTCCCAATTGGTCTCAGTACGACAAAAATACTAATCGTCAATTCCTGTGTTCTTCTAGACAACATTTGTCTTTTTGTTAATGCCCTTGGCTATCTAAATAATCTAAGTGTGAAATGACTTTAGATGTCTAACTCTAATGATACTCATGTAATAGTACCCGTCTCAATAGAATGACCACGACGTATTAAGTTACTATGTAACTATTTAATGTAGTCTCGTGCGCAAGTGTGGAGCATGCTCATGCATCAATGTTGTTAAGGGCCTACATCAATATTTTTCAATATCATCGCCGACACGTACATATTAACACAGCCAGTAGGCACAGAAAATGAAGAATTAGGGATACTTTTCCTATTTACTCAAAATCTACTAAATATATTTTAATTCTGATTTACGTGTTTCTATATATAATAGTTACTTATGTTTTTAAAGTTATTTTATTAGTTAATACGCGATAATAGACCGACAAATGAAAAAAATAAAAAATTAGAGAGGTTGTTTCGCTAAGATTTTCTATCGAGAAAACTTTTTTCAATCGCGTTTCTGAGTTTATGCGATCCTAAATCATATATTGAAAAATAAAAAACTTAAAAATTAGAGCTCTAGCCATTCAATCTAAAGAAACATTGAAAAATTCGTACATAGAAAAATGCACGAAGCTATTTTGGTATCCTCTTAACATTTCTTGTGAGTTTTTTTATTCCAAAGATTGTAACTTGACAATAATTAATTGTACCGATGTAATTATACGGGCGAATGACTATTAATTGTACATAGTAACTCTCTACAAATAGATGTTAGAAGTGGCTCTTGATAAATAAACATTATTTTGTCTGGATTATGAATACACATTACATGTCAATAGTAAATACTGGTAACGCAAGGGAAAATTTATGTAGATAACTTGTGCGGGCCAGAAAATTTAAAATTAGTCGTTTAAAATACTTTAAAGTCACAGTCGCACAGTGTACGGACCGGTGCTAAAAACGGAAATTTGTTATTCTGCTCAATTATTGACTGGCATAAAGATGTAAAAGGCGAGAGTAGAACACCCAGATGCCAATTTCGTCTAGTTTTGGTGCTATGTGATACCAAAGTTTGCTGTTTTTTTGCGGTTCGAAAACCAAAAAATTATATTTATTATAAATTATTTTTCTAATAACTAAATATTTGATAGTATCTGATAGCATATTTAATCATGTATATTTGACGATTTTTTCCTATGCAACAATGTCAATATTAGGGCTATAAAAGTTAATTTTAGTATATCAGATTTGTTATGTAATGTTACACACTTTTAGCATCTAGTTTTTACTTTAAAATGAAGGTAAACAATCATTCTATGCACACAAAAAATACTAGATGCCAAATCAGTGGAACTTTTGAGAAAACTGACATAACGCAATTTACAAACTTAAGTGTCAATAATAATATCGAAATGAAAATGCGAAAAAAGTTTTGACGATAATGGCCTGTCCTAGAAGAACTAGACTAACTACTGATATGTAATTTTAACTTATGGTAACAATGTACTTAGTATGTATTAAAAATAAATAAAAAAATCATAGCTACTAGCCTGGTGAAAGTGGCCATCTAATGTGATTGAGAATTTTTCATCACATTTACACTTTCCTCATCGTTTCTAATAAAGATAAGAACAATTAAATACGAATTTTTTTTTTACTACTTTGTTGGCAGGGGCTCACCACATCGCGCGTAGTGTCAATCCTAGTACAAATTTTCAAAATTGTATATCTCAAAAGTTCCACCCTTGCTGCAACTAATTTTTTTTCTGGGCTTAGTAGAAAGCTAGATCCTAAATGAAGACTAGTTGCCAAAATTTTGTACCTTTGGAGAAAAAAAAAATTATCTGTAAAGTAGAAAATGCCTGTTTTAAGACTAAATACTGACGTAACAGCTTATCAAAAAAGCCTTAAATATAGCTTATTATGTAAGTAATGTGATACAATACAAGATTAAATTGTTAAACAGATAATTTCAAAGAAATATAACTTTTTCGTGATTAAGTCGCAGAAAGACGGCGAACTTTGGTACCGCATAGCACCAAAACTAGACGGAATTGGCATCTGGGTGTTCTACTCTCGCCTTTTACATCTTTATGCCAGTCCATAATTAAGCAGAACAAAAAAACTCCGATTTTATCTCCCGTCCGTACACTGTGAGTCGGGGAGTCAACTTGCTTTAAGAGTCCACTCTGTAATTTAAAAAAGAAATTATGTTAATTTCGTACATACTGCTTAGTCAGAACACATAATATTATGGTGACATATAAAAATGGAACAGGTCTTGTGTCTAATCTTATATCTTTTTGTAGTAAAGGACTGCGTTCCCGTGTTTAATATAGCACCTTTTTTTTCCTGAAATAGTTTTCAATACGGCGACGAATTTGTTGGTCAACTAGTTAATTATTTTGTTTATAAAGTACATTATGAATTAACACTGCATCAGAGATTGTCTAAGTCATTTGACGGTTATTAGAACGGAACTCATTTTTCAATGATTTCGATAGATTTGAGGAAAAGCTTTTGAAAATCTCATATAAGTTTTGACGAATAAAATGTATCTATTGTGGCTTTGGCTAATTCTAATATTTTTTTTAGAACATTAGCGTATAAATCGTTCATTACCGCCTTCATTTTATAACATTAACAATATAGATAATGTTTTTTTAATAAGCTTGCACAAGGACAGAGCTTTTAAGCCGAAGAAATTAGGCGTTAAGCAATTGGAATCGATTCGTGAATGGGGGTATGTTTTCAGTAATATATGTATGTCTATGTTATTTGTATATGTGTTTTTATTTTCAACTTGGCTCCAATGTAGATTAGATTTTATAATCTAATTAGAATGGCTTTATAGTTCCTATTAACTTGGCTATCCTTTTCTATCCTTGAGTTAGTATTTCTTTACTATATACATATATTCACTCCTTATTGTACAAGCAACTAGTCCAAAATTCGGTAGAAGAACGGAAAAAATTGTCATATTTCTCGATCACTCAATAAAATAATTAGGATATAATCGGATCAATCAAATTAGACCGAACATATTTTGAGCATTCTAAGATCAGCTTATTAGCTCATTAAAATCGAATGATTTATAAAATCACGTTCTCGCTAATTCATGAACTGTTTGTCTGTGATTTATTGCATTTTATACTGCAAAGATTTCTAGAATAATTAAGATATACGTGGCGTTATCTCTTCTTTCTCGTAAATCAACCCCTGGTAAGATTTTTTCAACAGTCATGTATAACATTGGAGCCAATGTAACCTACCCCCTTCCACCCTCTACTTGCATGAGGTGTAGATAGTGTGTATAATTTGTATATAGTCTAGAATATCCTTTACATTCCATCGTATTTTATACAACATACAAACGCATGATGTATGTATAATTATGTAATACTATTATGTATACGTAAATTACTATATTTTATTTCTATAAAATTTCATGCTAGTATTTATTATAGATTATGTACATAATGTAATATATTGCATAGTAATTATTTTATATAAGTGGTGCTCTCTAATGCAAGCAAATGTTATAATTTACAGCTGGCTGAAATTTGTTTTTGATTGGTGGTATTCATAAAAAAATCACTTTGACAATTTATTTGACTGCATCGAGAAATCTGTGTCTGAAATCTCTGCTTGTATTAACATTCAAACTATTTAAGTTTTGGTTAAGTCAGTTTGTCAATAAACTCAAAATTACCGCCGTCAAGTCTAAAAATTTTACTCAAGTCTCGTATTTCAATGGTGTCACAATGGCATCACAATGACACATTATAACCTCAAAAAAATTAACAATAGACTACCAAACTTGATAAAATTCGCCACCAAGCAATCAGTTATTGCATTTTTATTGACATAACACTAAATGCTAATTGTGTAGTGGCGAATTTTATCAAGTTTAGTAGTCTATTGTTAATTTTTTGAGATTATAACGTGTCATTGTGATGCCATTGTGACACCATTGAAATACGAGACTTGAGGACCAGGGCTTATTATTTTCTTTTGTTCTAAAAACATAATGTAAAGGTGCATCATGTGCGATGCGAGCTACCGTCGCTCAAATTGCAATTTATTACATGTCTTCACTAATACAAAACTAAACAGAGATGACAAAATCTAGTAATCTATTCATTGGGCTCTCTCGAACCACTTGCATTAGGTTTCCCACAGAGAATCAAGTTTCCACTCGGGAACTTTCCTTTTCTCATTAACGTATAAACTGCCATGTAGCAGGGTACCAAGTCTTACAAATTCTTAAAAAATAATTATTTGTACTGTTTAGGGAGTTCGAAGTACCATCCCGACATTTTCCGGGACAGACTCACGTATGGCGAGTGGCACCATGGTTACAAAGGGGTCGGGTCCCCGCCAGGGAGGAATTGTATTGCCATGTAGCCCGGGCGTTGGCGTTGATTGTAGTAGTGGCAAGAGACAGACTGCTAAGGGATGAACCATTGTCTGTTATAGCTGGAGCGAAGTCTTTACTACAAGGATTGCACAGGTATGCTGACATTTCAAGATTGATTTTATTTATTTAAACCTTTTTAGTTTTTGCTCTTACAAATCATCTACAATGACACTATCTAACAGCCAACACAGTAATGCAGAAATAACATGGGAAAGGTAGTACTTTATTACTTGAAAAGTGAAAAACAGTTATTGCATTAGATTTTAAACATATTTATTTAAGTTATTTAAATACGCCAAATGTCGATTCAACTGCATTTCCTCCAAATACTATAAAATTGGTATTTTCGCTGAAAACACATCTAGCAATTCTATCTTATCTAATACATATAAAATTCACGTGTAACAATGTTAGTTACCGAAACGGCTTGACCGATTTTTATGAAAGTTTACATGCATATTCTGTAGGTCTGAGAATAGGACAACATCTATTTTCAAACCACCCCCCCCCCCCTGACATTTGTATGGCAAAACAACGTTTGCCGGGTCAGCTAGTAGTTTTATAAAAGTTATGAAATATATTAATAAGTTCGATGTTAAATGTAATGTGAAGATTTCACTTGATACCTTGTATAATAGCTGTGATTTTTTACAGGTTATTGGATTTAATTTTTGGTATGCCATCTTTAGAAGCTCGCGATCTAGAAAAGAAAATCCGTGAGGAGAGGTCTCGTTATCTGGTTGCGGAGTTAATTTGTAAGGTATATCATACAAACATTGATTTTGGGCTTATTTAAGAGTTAGAAACTTTAGAATAACCATCTGACTGTTCCTTTGTACTGAATATTTTTTTAATCATTGCATTGGCATCGGTCCTTAATATGTATGCAAAATATCAAATCAATCCGACTACTGCAAGTGGGAGAAATTACTTTCAACGATTCTGTAACATAGATTGAGCTAATAAAATCATGTTAAAATTCCCATGGGATTTTGATGCGGTTTTTCTAATAATGTAGTTAATGATTTAAGGTTGATGAAAGGTTTTGTTTCTAACTTCTACGCGCACGAAATCGCGATCGGTAGCTAGTTTGTAATAAATGAATATGAACACAGCCCGAACACCAAGAAGACATAGCAGCTCTAGCCGCCTGGGTAACTAGAGCGATGCGTCGCGCTGCTTCAGAGAAGGCAGACGCTAGAGAACCACCAAGACCACCTCCGCCTGTACCCTGTCTCTATACCACGCCGCAAAGAACACAGGTTAGATATACCACTGTCCAGTGTAATCTCTTATCTAAATATGTATCTAAAATTTGTGAGTATTTTTAAAAAAAAGTTCAACCGATTTCATGTGCTTTTGTAGTTTGAGGGTTTTCCTCGGATTTCTCAAGAGATAACCATCAGATCCTGACCTGGTGCCAATGGGACCACACGGGAACCACCAGCTTTCAAATAAACAAGAATCATTAAAATCGCTTCGCCTAGTTAAAAGTTATGAGGTAGCAAACAAAAAAAAATAAAAAAAAACATACAGTAGAATTGAGAACCTCCACTTTCTTTTTAAGTCGGTTAATAAAGGAAAAGAAGTACTACTATACATACTTAGTAGAGGTATAAAAGTAACTATAGGGCGTGTGTTTTCAAGTAACAGCACATTTAACGCAAGCGAAACGTAAAGGCAAAATAACGTAATACCTAAATAAAGGGAGCGTGTTTTCAGGTGTTCAACGAAATTTCTAGTGTTATAAATATTTTGTGGGTTTTCTTTTGGCAAACAATGAAACTAAGAATTGCAACATTATTTCTTAGTTTCATACCATAATTCATGTACATACTTTTTGTATTAAGATACTGTACGATAGGCGAATTCCATCTCTAGGTATATCTAGAACACAAGCAAATAAGCTTATCTTTGGACCGGATGACTTTAAAAGAAATATCCATAAATATTGGTCCATGGCTGTATAGTAAGAGGTATTGTGTTGTATGCAGGTGGATTTACGCTTATATCGTCGGGAAGTCCTCCGTCGTGCAGCTCCGACATTACAAGTGTTGTTAGACAGAGAGGCAAGAGGCTGGTTCCTACACTTTAGAGAGAGACGGGCAGCACATCTAGCTAGTCAGAAGATGCCTATGAAAGATATTGAAGAGGTACGTTACTAGTTTTATTACTGTTATATATCAAACATGCGGGTAGTTGTTAAATTTCTTGTTATTAAGAAGTATATCGAAATACCTGTATCTGTCACATTGATACCATAGTTAGTTGTTGCTACACAGCTCTTATCAATAAACTCGGTTACCTAACGCGATGTTTTATTTACATACATAATAATTGACGGGCTTCGTGGTGGAGTGGTTTATGTAATGGACTGCCGATCACGAGGTCGCGGGTTCGATTCTCGCTTGGGACAACCATTTGTGTGATATCCATAAATGTCATACAAATGTTTGTACTGCGTCTGGGTGTTTTCTATGTATTATAAGTATATATTTACAAAAAAAAGTAGTATATGTAGTCTATCCGTATCAGGTACCCATAATACAAGCACAGAAATATAGCTTACTTTGGGACCAGAGGACGTTGTGTGAAATGTCCTGAATATTTATATTTATTTTATTTTTAATTACTTTTACTTCTATTTTACTTTTTCTATCTTACTCTTATTTCTTTTCCCTGTTTTTGCAACATTTTTCACTAATGCTGCGCTCTTATTGCGTGATGTTATAAACCTATAGTCTGCCTCGATAAATGCACTATATCCAACACTGAATGAATTTTTCAAATCGAATCAGTAGTTTTTCCTGAGATTAGCGCGTTTAAACATACAAACTCTTCAGCTTTATAATTATTTTGTATTCTTGTACTTATAACACAAGCAAAATAAGCTTCTATTGGGACCAGAAGATGTTCTATAAGTAGAGTAAGAGTAAATAAAAAAATCGTTGCATACAAATAAATATACCCGCCATATTTCTTTCCAAAATTACTTGGTGTAATTTTATATTTTACTAGCTGACCCGGCAAACGTTATTTTGTCATACAAAAAAAAAAAGGTTTGAAAAATAGATGTTGGCCGATTCTCAGACCTACTGAATGTGCATGTAAAATTTCATAAAAATCGGTCAAGCCGTTTCGGAGGAGTACGGTAACTAACACTGTGACACGTGAATTTTATATATTAGATTATTCTCTACCTTTTAGCTTCAGGAATACAACAAAATTTATGTAACTTTACAGGATGTCCGCGACGCCGCAATGCGTGAATATGTATCTCGTGTTTGCAATGCGGTGTTGTCTTGTGATAGTCTGTTGGCACTAGGAGCTGATGTGCCTACATTACTGGCAGCACAACTCAGAGCATCCGCTATCGTCACAAGGTTTGTATACGTTTAGACCCTGAATAATTGTGTCCAGACCCTTAGAAAACTGTCATTCCGGAGTAGATACAAGAAAAAATAAATAAGTATTTTTAAAATAACTTCTACTGAAGTAATTTATTTATTTTACAATGGACTTGCTATGCTTTTACTTAATAAATTAAATTGTAGTGGAAAAAGTGATCGCCGCAAGCGGGACTTGAACCCACGAAGAATGTGCTAAACAGTCTCGATAGATGGCGTTGTACATCAAAATGCAATGTAGACTCATTCAAGTAGTGGATAAATTGGTTGCTGCTGGCACGGCCGCAATAGCTCAGTCGGTAGAACGACGGAACGGTATTCCGAGGTCGTGGGTTCAAGTCCCGCTTGCGGTGATCACTTTTTTTTTGTTTGTGAAATGATTTTGCTACCCCTGTGCGTCCATGCCTACTATGAGACCTCACAGTAACGTTTGTGAATACGGCTGTGAAATAGTTAATGATAATAATTGTGATATGTTTAAATAAAACTACTTTTTACGGATTTAGACGCGTATATTTGTTTTTGTTAGTCTCACCCGTGACTATGGTGACTACAAAGTCTCCGAAACGTCGGGCCAAAAATTAAAACAAATATACGCGTCTTGATCCGCAAAAAGCAGTTTTATTTAAACAGATGAGTCGCGCAAGTGTTAGAAAATATTAAATTGTGATATGTTTTCAGGGCAGAGGAAGGTGTCCGTCGTAAACTAGAAGCTGGCTTAGCAACAGCCGAGGCTCGAATACGGGCCTCTCATCCAATACTATCACGTGCATCATCATGGAGGAGTGAACGTCTGTCTGTGGCTGCCAAACGTCTGACAGCTGAACTAAGATGGACGCATATGGAGGACGCAGCCGCTGATATGTTGGCACATAAACTGAATCAACATAGATATTTCCTTTTAAGAGATTTAGCATTCTTGAGGGACAGAGAGCCTTTACTTATGAAGGTATGTTTGTAGTTGAATTTTGATTGGCTTATAAATAAAATAATCTACTTAGTTAAAAAATTAAAGAACACGATTGAAAATCCTTAATTTTTTTTTAATTATCGCATTAAATCGGTCCTTGTTATATGTACAAAATTTCAGATCAATCCGACTACTGCAAGTGGGTGAAAGTCACTTACAAAGATTCCGTTACATAGATTAATACATTGATAGATACATACTGAACTTAAATAAGCGTGTTAAAAATGTATCTTTTGTTCAATATACCGACGTTAGGGTTTTTAATTTTTAATATAGTAAATTTTTCTTTTGTAAATAGTTTTTTAGGTGTTTATTGCGGATGACATTACAAAGTGCTATTATGGTATTATTTAATGTACTCGTAACAGGTAGGCGATAGGTAATGGTGTAATGCCACGGCCGGTCACTGGTCCTAGAACTCTCTTCACCCCCGAAGCCTGTATGCGTGAATTTTAATATGGTTTAGATTTTGATAATTGACCACTTTGGCAAATGGCCATATTATTCTTTTTAACACTCTTATTTATATTAGTTCGGTACGTATCTATCAATGTGTTAATCTATTTATCGAAATCTTTAAAAGTGGTTTTCACCCACTTACAATAGTCGGATTGATCTGAAATTTTGCAAACATGTTAAGGGCCTACATCAATATTATCGTCGACATGTACCTATTAACACAGCTAGTAGGCATAGAAAATGAAGAATTAGGGATATTTTTTTTTGTTTACTCAAAATCTACTAAATATATTTTAATTCTGATTTTCGTGTTTCTATAATAGTTACTTATGTTTTTAAAGTTATTTCATTAGTTAATACGCGATAATAGACCGACAAATGAAAAAAATAAAAAATGAGAGAGGTTGTTTCGCTAAGATTTTCTATCGAGAAAACTTTTTTCAATCACGTTTCTGAGTTTATGCGATCCTAGATCATATATTGAAAAAACATATACTTAAAAATTAGAGCTCTAGCCCTTCAATCTAAAGAAACAATGAAAACTTCTTACGTAGAAAAATGCACGAAGCTATTTTGGTATCCTCTTAAAAGATCGGTCCTTAAAATGTTTGCAAAATTTCAGATCAATACAATAATTACAAAGAATTTTCAGGATTTTCAAGCGTGTTTTTTAGTTTTTGATTACCAAATAATACAAGAAAAATTATAAATGGGCGCGGGGTTTTGGATCTTGTGTCCATTGGCATAATCTGTGGAATAGCATTAAAAGCTAATAAAATAAAAAGCTATCGTGGAGAGTATTCGTATTAACTCTCTGCTGTATTTCATGAGCCCTATTCAAAATACCCGTAAATGTTTTATTTATACCTTCGATATTTTTAAAATGTGGTCACGCAATCTATACCTTGTTTATTTTTCAGGAGTTACGTCTAGCAGTATCCCCAACCCGTACATTCACTTGGGCCACGATAATCTGGCGTCCTTCCAGCTGGATAGTGGTGCGTCACTTCCGTGGTCGTCGTGAGAGAGTACCTACCGTCCTATCAACGAGAGCTACCTCGATAGTTACCCCACGTTCTGATCCATCACAGCCCGTCTTCTTAGTACATCGTGATACTACTAGAACTACAACCACTAGATGGTGCTCATGGAGATTGCTCAATTTGGCACATAGGTATGGAATGATATTCTCTCTCTTTCTGCTTCCAGCCCATTCACGTCCCAATGTTGGAAACAGGTCCCTTCCAGTTTGGGAGTATGGTCTACCCTTATGATATGAGTATGGTCTGCCTAATACAGAATCTTGAGAAGGAGATGGGGTGGTGACTCTCGTATTCTAAATCTGTTACTAATCAAAAGAATATGTATGTAAGGTAGGCATGGGCGTTTTCGGATTTTTTCACAAACCGATACACATCCGATTTCAGATTGTGAAATCGATTTCATAAACCGTTTTTAGAAATCGATTTAAGTAGCGAATATCGGAGCGTAGTTACAACTCAATTTTACAAATTAGACCTTATCGCCTGGTTTTTAGTTTTCAATGTGCAATTCATAAAACCGTCAACAATTCAAAATCCATAACGATTCGCTTGCTTCGCGACGATTCGCTTCATCTCTTTTGCCCTTTCGACGGATCACTAAGTTAGAAAGAAAAGGAAATCAAATTCGCTCTCTCTTATTCTAACTAAGTAGTCGTATGGTAGAGTGATAGAGAACGAATGAATATCAAAACTATCGAAAACTTAAACTTTAGATAGATTTCGTTTGCAGTTTGGTTAGCAAAACTAAACTCACTGTTCGGTTTCGTTCGGATTAGATTGTTAGCGTTATCGTGGTATTGTTAATGCGTTTTCTAAAAACAGTTTTCTCATATTGGAATATCGATGCGATACGATTTCTGACTGCAATCCGATTTCTGTTTCGTTTTGATATATCTGTCTCATGCCTAATGTAGGGGGTAAGCTCTGAAATTAGTGGTCCTATCCCAAAATGTCTATCTCCAGCCCATTAACATCCCACTGTTGGGCACAGGCCTCTTCCACTTGGGGAGGGATTTTGGTCAACTGTGCCGCGCTGACCAGGCGTATTGGCACAGGATTTACTTTCGAGTTTTCCATCTCTCATAAAGGATGTCATCTGTGTAAAATATCCCTTAGCTGTCTTTCACAACACCCTTGGGAGGAGATGGTGTGGTGACACTTGTATTCTTAGTCCGTCACCACACGGACATCTGTCTATATGTAATGATATGAAATTCCAAGCCTATAAAATATTATGGATGACATTAGAAATAGATAGTAGCCTACCCGGCAAACTTTGTTTTGCCATACAAACGTCAGGGTTGGACAACCCTTATTAGTAGCCGGTTCTCAGACCTACTGAATATGCATAATATAAAATTTCATAAAATCCGAATAAGCTGTTTCGGAGGATTATGGTAACTAACATTGTGATACGAGTATTTTATATATATCAAAATATAAGGATATCGTTCATTTTGCAACATAAAATAGTAGAAATACTATTATTGTATCGCTCTTTACCTAATATAAGTCTCTACTAAAATGTTATTAATTTTGTATGTCTAGAACATGGTGTTGGAGTTGGAACATAATGTTTATGTTGGGTGTCATGGTGCCTTGGTGTTCTCCACTATCACTTAGAACTCTGCTCAGTATTAAACCTTTTGTACCTGACTTGGAGCTATCACAGGTATATAATTATATCGTCTGTTCTTAGATTAAGTAGAAATATGTTGCTTAGTACATAGAGTAGGAGTCCAAGTAGTCTAATAAGTCCAAATAAAAAAAAAAATATCGCTCCTATTTCAGTCACTGTGGACACTTACTTCTTTATTTATTTATTACAGTTTGGAAGATTATGAGCATCAATTATTTGGTGTCTTCAATTCAAAAAATCCACTTTGATTTAGATATAAATATTACTTTCTTTTTAAATGTTGGAATAATACAAGTGACATGCATCACCATTTGATTCGTGATTTGTGAAATCCTTACTACTAAAAAAACAAAGTCGATATTTTTGTATGTATGTCCCTATGGGAGCTTATATCTTTAAAACTACGCAACGGATTTAGATGCGGTTTTTAAAAAAAATAGAGTGGTTCAAGAGGATGGGTTTTTTTTGTATGATTTGTTAAGGTTTGTTTTTTAAATACTACTCTTACGAAGTTGCTGCCAACAGTTAGCTTGTAATAATTTAATGTAAAAATGTATGTTATTGTGCTAGGTAAATGGCACATTATTCCCAAAGCGAAGCAGCGAGACACAGACAATGTGGTCACGACTATTGACTCTATGGAGACACGTGTCTAAAGAGAGGACCAGGTTCGAAACAGAGCCGGATACAGGTAAGTCTATAATATTGTAGCAGACATTTTAATAGTCATAAAATTGTTAGTTCATTAAAAAGTGACGCGGTTTTGCACACCAAACACTTTTACGGCCATTTTCAATAATCACTCTAATATTACAGATAGAGCCTCATTCATGAGTTAGATATTTCTATCTTCTGACAAATTTTTAATAAAAAATGTTGTCATCCTTAACTTATTTGATATGCATGTAAGGACAGCAACCATCGAGGATAGATAAAATATTGAAAATGGCAAAAAAAAAAAAAATTGTAAAATATAAGGTACACATTCATTATTCGATGTTACAGTTACAGCATACAAATATCATTCAACATGATTAAATTTTATTCCATTGTTTATTTATCCTCTAATTTTAATATAAATAAAGAACTTAAAAGAGTAAATAACATATAAATTGTATTTTAAAGTCAGACAAGCCAAAATCTCGAGAATTGACATGAATGTAATATCAAAATTATTAATTTCAGGTCTCCTAGGCAAAGGTCTAAGTCGTCAAGCGAACCGTATATGGAACTATGGTATAATAGGTGGTATTGGATCGATGGGACTACTTCTATTATTCCCTGTGGTGTGTCTCGCTAGTTGTATAGTGTGTGTTTGTTTGGCGCTAGTGTCGCTTCTGTGGGTACCACCTCTAGTATTGTTGATGCATGTGGCCGGTGCATTAGTCTATGATGTTGATTGTCCACATCCTGATAAATTAAACAGGTAATTTAAAAAAAATCCTCCTAACGTAAGTTTAAATTTATCCCTAAAGGCAAGGCCAAACCAACACGTTCAATTCGTATCCGCGGTGGCGTGCACGGTGGCGCGGACACGAATTGAACGCGTTGGTTTGGCCTTAGCATATGCGAGTCATTTTGTCCTCTCATAGATTTTATTTATCATAGTGTTAATACGTAAAACTCTATCTTTTCGGTCAATGTAAATTTAAGTATCTAATGTGGGTAAACCCTGTAGCCACTGATCACACATGGATACCTTACAGCGCACCTACTATGGTTATGAAAATTCTCAGAAGTTGCACTTAATATACTGACAATTAATACTTAATATTTATTTTTTGTTGTCAGGTGGTTTGTTTTAATAGAAGTGATGGTATGGAGAATAGGTATCCTGGGCTTATTGCAGCCAATAGCGGCCCTGATAGTTGCCTTAGTATTGTGTCCACTCGCAGCATTGTTATTACTTGTAGGTAAGATATATCACGACTAATGTGCTACTTCTGAAGAACTAATCATCGGAGAAGTTAACTAAATATGTTCATGAAAGACAATGGTACCAATTCTCTAAACTTGACTAAACATAACTAAAACATAAAATATTGGCCTTTCGACGTTTGCATCCGGGTCGTGCGAGCCGCTCTGATTTGTGTGAAAAGTGGGCGTTGCTAAAAACAAAAGAGGAAGGTTAAAAAATTAACATTAGCTTTGACTATTCCTAGTATCTGACGTAATTTATAGATGTACCATTATGTTATATGTCTGTTTATTTGTCAGGTGGTGTGACATGTTGGGGTGGGCGTGGTCTGTGGGAGGAGGCGGCGTGGCGCGGCGTGCTCGCGCGAGGTGCGCGCGTGCCCGCACACGACTCCGCCTTCTGTCGGAGAGTGCGCGGACCTGGACTACATACTAGGACTTACTATCAGATCACGTTAGTTAAATATATTGTTCAATAGTTAGGACGAACCTCGTACGGACTCGAACTCTCTCCAGCACATTTACGTCCCACTGTTGGGCACGAGCCTCCTCCACTTTGGAGGGATTATGGTCTACTGTACCGCGCTGACCGGGCGTGTTGGCACAGGGCTTATTTTCGAGTTTTCCAACCTTGAGAGGAGATGGGGTAGTGACACTTGTATTCTTAATCCGTCACCACACGGAGTATGTAACGGACTACCGTATAATAATAGATAGAAAATATCCAGACACAGATAAACATTTGTGTGACTGGTTATAAACGTCCCACTAATTAATATCCTGTGCGGGTAGTGCAACCGTATTCTGGAACCTATAACACAATAAAAGTAAACGAATTTACTAAACGCCGAACTATCGTGGGAGTTTTTGGAATTATCTTTACTTTTCACATTTATGCAATGTATGTTTGCGCCATCTATTAACTGAACAATGGATTTCAAATAAAAAATAATTCATTTGTTTCCGACAATAGTTATAAAATCATTTGAATGTGTGTGGGTATATTCGACACTTACGCTCAAACTACTGAAATAAATTACAGGAGTGGTCAAGCATTAGCCGCGGTATGTGCCCGGGCCGAACTTGAAGCCCTAGCCACTTGGGTGACAGAATTGGAACATGCTATCGAACGACCTCTAAGAGACTACGAACATTTTGTTGATGCTTGCTTTGGACCATTCTCTGTACAAATAGCTAAGGTAAATATAATGTTGATTGCTGTGAGTTTATTCCTATTCTATAGTTTCAGGTATTTAGCTCTTATGGATATAATTAATTTTGAAAATCTTAAGTAAGTTGTTAGGAACCACCGACCTACCCACATATTGTTAAAAAAATTGGTCAAGTGCGAGTCGGACTCGCGCACGAAGGGTTCCGTACCATTATCTATGCAACATAAGGCAACGTTATTAGTATCGAGCAAGAAACGGTAAAAAAATCATGTTTGTTGTATGGGAGCCCCCCTTAAATATTTATTTTATTTTATTTTTAGTATTTGTTGTTATAGCGGCAATAGAAATACATCATCTGTGAAAATTTCAACTGTCTAGCTATCACCGTTCTTGAGATACAGCCTGGTGACAGACGGACGGACAGCGAAGTCTCAGTAATAGGGTCCCGTTTTTACCCTTTGGGTACGGAACCCTAAAAATGACTAATATTAAATATTTGTGATTTAGTTCAAAACTTGTTTATTTCACAGACAGGTGCATATAAACAGTTAGAAAAGGAATGTTACGACCTCACAGCCTCACTAAGAGAGAAGGCGTCCGCTAGAAGACGAGACTTGTCACTGGCGCTCAGTGACGCGGCTAGAGCGAGGGTTCGAATGACGTCACATGACTTAACTGTGAGTTATATATATAGTGTGCCTCGTAACTTTATTTGATTTGCGTATTTAATAGAAGCACATCCTGATATCTACTGCTGTTAATTACCATTTATTGTACTTTCATTTTATATAATAGGCATTGTTCATTTTTTTTTAAACTCATATTTCGAAAACCATTTCGGGGAATAGGGTTTTTAATCATAATCTATGAGTTTATTTTAGTAAATTTGCTATACTAGATTATTTTTAAGATCATTTTTAAAAAAAAAGGTAATGACCTTTGTTTGCCCTCGAAATGAAGGACTTACAATTTTTAAGCGTACTTAGAGACACGCTACTCTGTGTTAGAGTTGTAATGACAATTTTGAAAGATAGAGTTACAACTAGTCTGTGGTTGCGACTTACGTCAGCGCTGTCAAACAAAAATAAAAACAAGTAAACAATGTAACACAAAATTTTATAAAAAAGTGCAATGTAAAAGTAATAATTAAAAATCAGAAAATTTATTATACTTATTATGTTTTTTACAAAAAAAATAGACAAGAATAAAACACACACAAACAAATAAAAATAAAACAAATTAAAAGTTTACTTATTTTAATTATAAATGTTTACTTATTTGACTTCCGCATAGCCTAATAAATCAACTTGACAAGATATAGATTAATGTGTTGCAAAAGTTTATTAGGCAAAGGCAATATCCAGTCTGCATACAACGATGACGACACAACATTTGAAGAAAATATTTCGTTAAAGTATTTTCTAAAAATTTAATTTAATGAATATTTCGATAATATTGAAATTAGTTTCTTAAAATGGTTTATAATTTAAAAGAAAAATATAAAAACAACAGGTCAAAAATTATGAACAATCCCAATTGAGTATTATTAAAAAAAATTAAACCGACTTCATGAGACCACCTCGGTAGTCTAATCTTTGATTATTTAGATACATAATACGTGACAAAAATGTGTGTGCCTGAAATTTAAGGGTTTTCCTCGATTTCTTAGGAGATAACCATCAGATCCTGACCTGGTGCCATTAGAACCACACGGGAAACATCAGCTTTCAAATAAAAAAATTCACTTCGCTCAGTTAAAAGTTATGAGGAAGAAATATAAATAAAAAAATAAAATGCATACAGCATATAGACGAATTGAAAACCTCCTTCTTTTTTTGAAGTCAATTAAAAAAAAACATTAAACAAATTTTGTTTCTTAGAAAAGCAAGTATAGGTGTTTTGCTACTTTGGACAAGTTTCTGGATATGACTTTAGTCATTTATTTCAGAAAACCCCGCGTTATCTTTGTGTATTTGTTTCCAGCGTTGCGTGCACGCATGTGCCCAAGAGTTAGCTCGTGCGTACGGTTCAGCTGCGAGGGCGGACGAGTGGTGGGCGGCCAGAGGACTTGATGTTAATGATTGGCATGCGTTAGCTGCTAATACACTTGTTGAAGTAAGTAATTGTCATAATTTGTGTGATATTTATAATTGTCATACAAATGTTTGCACTGCGTCTGTTTCTATGTATTATAAGTATGTATTTATAAAAGAAAAGTAGTATATGTATTCTATCCATATTCTGGTACCAATAACACAAGCATATAAGCTTAACATGGGAGCAGAGAATGTTGTGTGAAATGTATATAAATATTTATTACTAATACTATAGGTGGCGCCACTGTGTTTTATACTGCCTAAATTATATTAGTTTAGAAAAAAGTAATAATGTTGTTTTAAATAATTTTATTTCAAGTTATCCAAGAATAACATGATAATTTGTTTCATGATCATCATGTATGTAATATAAATATACTTTATAAGATACTAGGTTTAGAATAAATACTTAATACTATTCCAACCTATTTAAATAGGAAAGCATTTCGATAAAAAAAAGAAAATGGAACTAAGTACCAACAAGTAGTTTGTATTCCGAACAACCGCGTAAATCGCATGTGTCAGTCCGGGATCAAAACCTTCGTGGCCAAATAAAAAAAAAATTATAAGTTGACGGCTTCTAAGAGTTGCTATGACAACTGTAAAATAACAAAATGGCTGAAGTATTATTTCATTACCGTATTTCACAAATATTTGCTTTTATTATCTCGTACAGAATTTGTAGCGAATAATATATTGCCTATTTTACTTCCAGGACTATAAAGTCTATAAATTATCTGTATACCAATTTGCGTGCAATTTCATTCGGTAGATTTTGCGTGAAAGTGTCACAAACGAACAAACAAACAAACAAACTCACTTTCACCTTTATATATAAGTAAGGATTCACTAACTCATAAAGGCAAATAAATTTTAATATCAGATGTCTACAGATGATATATTACAACTAGGTCTCACCTAGGACAGTGGTTGAAAAGTCTCCTTTATATGTACTTTTTGATTTTCTTGCCCTTGTAACATTACTTGATGATTGTGTAAGATGTCCTTTTTTTCCCTATACTCTTCTATTCAACGTCGTATCTGTGTTAACTCCTCTTTGACACAGTCTGTCCGTCTATTATTTGGTCTTCCTGTAGACTTCTTCGACATTCATTCGTAGAACTCTTCTCATAATATAGGGCATCACGAACGGCATTTTAATATATGTTGTATTAATATAGCGAGAAGGAGACAGATGTATATAGAAAAAAACAGGCAAGAAAGAGACAGATATATCTGTCGGTGACGTCATAAGTATAGATACATCTCGGTATATATGTATTTCTTTCTCACCTCGTCTTTTTTCTATATACATCTGTCTCTTTCTCGCTATATTATCGTAGTATGCCGTTTGTGGTGCCCTTTTTACTTTCTCCAGTTTTCATTGGTTTAAAATCATAGCACTTACAGTTATCAAAGATATGTTATAGTATTGTACTTATATCAGGTATTCGATGCTGAAGTACTGGTAGCTCTAGAAGCGGACGAGGCTCGTATATGTCTGGAGCGCGGTGAGAGCGAGCGCGTGTGGGCGGCTCGCTGCGGACGAGACACGGCGCCGCCTGACGTACTCGCTGAGAGAGATGATTGGGGCGTCGCAGCTAATGCAGCACGTATGTTATATACACTATGCGTCACAAACGGCAACTTAATATTAGTGTCCGACCGAAACTGGTTTTCCGGCCGAAACCGAATATTCGGCCGTGGCTTCAGTTTCGGACGAAACCGAAACTCACGTGGTCAAGTATAAATATTCTTAAAATACTGAAATTTACCTATTATTTTGCATTACTTAGGGCCTGAAATGGAGACACAGTATATTAAGTTTGTTGGAATCATTTATTTAATATAATTAAAAAAGAAAAATTCACTTAAAAAAATTAATTTATCTTTCGATTTAATCTTATTAATTATTTTGGCAGCCTATTAAACGCCCTGTTAATGTTTCAGCGTCGGGTGTTTGGTGTGAATGGGGTGGTACAGCGTTACCTCGAGTGTCAGCTCCCACATTAGAAGCCACCTCGTTCAGTCCGAGAGCACCGCTACATCCGCCTGTACCACATCCTGCTGCTGTGGCGCTGGTCTTGCATAATAGGTCAGCTTTTTACACTTTTTTTATTTACGTCGTGACCGGTAAAGAATATAAGTGTAACCACCCCATTCCCTCTTCAAAGTGCTTTAAAAACTGTCTAAAGGATAGGCTGATAACATTATCTGTGCGAAATGAAAAAATCATAGCTAAACTTTATTCTAACATGGTCAACGTGGTATAGTAAACCAAAAAAATTCTTACCTTTTGCCCAACAGTGGTTCTTATACTTACCCTTTGCCCAACAGAGCTCATAAAAGTCCTACAATCTTATGAGCTCGAACATTTGACGATACATAATAGTAAATTGTTATAAGCACACTCTTAATGTATTAACACCCGTATTCACAAACAATATTTACTTAAGTAAGTACTTAAGTGTTGATGCACTGTGCAAAGGGTAACACTTCTCAGTGCGTTCCGTTCATCGAGCCTTTGTATTCATAGACAAAACTTAGCTATGCGTTCAGTTTAACAAACGCATAGTGCGCTTCACCACTTAAGTATTGTTTGTGAAATGATTTTGCTACCCCTGTGCGTCCATGCCTACTATGAGACCTCACAGTAACGGTTGTGAATACGGCTGTAAGTTTTACTTGTTTAACAATTAAACAGAGAGTCAGACAACCCAGTGCCGTTGGATTCAGAGATATGCGCAGAAATACTTAGGAGTTTAGAAGATGCACCAGACTGTGATGATAAAAGAGGTAATATAATGTTTATTGTGTAAATTACATAATATATTTTAATAGTTGCATGATGCAGGTCTCATACTTAACACCCCAATTCTTCGCCAGGATCCTGTAACAGCCAGCCAAGCAACTATATAGGCAGAAAAAACAATTCTATGAGAAAGACTCCAAATTAAACCCTATGTCAACACGCCTGGGCCCCAAGTCTGCTAATGCAATGTTTTCACAATGACAGTTCAATGGCGCCATTATAGTGCCATAGTGATGCCACTATGGTACCATAATAAAAAATAAAATAATAAATAAATAAATATTCACGGATACTAGAATACGGATAGAATACATATACTACTTTTTTTTTGTAAATACATACTTATAATACATAGAAACACCCAGACGCAGTACAAACATTTGTATGACAATTAGAAAAATCATACAAATGATTGTCCCGAACGGGAATCGAACCCGCAACCTCTTGATCGGCAGTCCGCTATTTGAACCACTCGACCACGAGACTCGTCAAATCGTCTCGTCAATTAGACTCGTCAAATCGTCTCGTCAATTAGACTCGTCAAATCGTCTCGTCAATTAGACTCGTCAAATCGTCTCGTCAATTGGACTCGTCAATTAAGAAAAAAAATGATACATAAAAACCACTAGAAAAGCGCACGCAACAGAAGAATATGGATAATATATCCCGTTATTGCATTTTTACTGATTGCGCTCCTATTGGTCGCAGCGTGATGTTATATAGCCTATAGGCACTCTCGATAAATGATACTATCCAACACTGAAAGATTTTTCAAATTGGCCCAGTTATTTCTGAGATTAGCGCGTTCAAACAAACAAACTCTTCGGTTTTATAATTCAGTATAATTATATTTCAAAGTGACGGTGTGACATGATATTGTATTTTCTCACTCAAGGAAGCAAAACTTAATGTTATAATAATTGTACAGAGGAAGGTGAAGTAGAAAGGTATCGTGGTGGAGGTAGTTCTGGTGGTTCCAGCAGTGCTCCCAGTGAGGGTTCACCTGATGAGGAGGAGGCCACGCCAGATCTATCAGCGGAACATGTACCAACTATACATAATGAAGATGGACTGTGCAGGTATGTCTTTAACTAATTAACTTTAGATATAATTCTAACCCATTTCAGATTAGTCTAATACTGACAATATTTTTATTTGGTTAACATTTTATTTATTTATTTAAAACTTATAGCACAATTAAGTACATAGGCAGACTTAACACCAACAACTTATCTACCAGTCAACCTTGTTGTCAATATTTTAATTTTTAGGATAGGATACCTGTTTAGGATACCAGACTAAAAGGTTAAACAAGACCCCATTAAAGGGGCTTCGCTGTCCGTCCGTTTGTCACCAGGCTGTACCTTTGGAATGGTGATAGCTAGAGAGCTGAAAATTTTACAGTTCATGTATATCAGTTGATGCTAAATGTTAAACAACAAATAATAAATATTATCCTTCTTGTACCCTTATCCTTATTCTAATAATATTATAAATGTAAAAGTTTGTGAGATATGAAATAAAAGCGTCTGATTATTTTTAAGTAATCAGACGCTTTTATTTCATATCTATCTTTTTCTAACTGTTATTAAAACTAAATGTATAATTAATCTATACTTTCCATACTTATATTTTAAAGCTCAAGGGTTTATTTGTTTGTTTAAACGCGCTAATCTCAGGAATCACCGGTCCGATTTGACACATTTATCCTTATGAAGGCTAAAGGCTATATAACATCACGCTGCGTCTAATAAGAGCATAGTATCGGTGATAAATGTTGCAAAAACAAGGAAAATTTTCCAAACTTCCCGCGTACGAATTCGCGAGAAACAGCTAGTTTAATGATATATTGTATCCTCCACAGAGTATCAGGTCGTGCTGCTTGTCGTTGGACATTAACTGGTCGAGGAGTGAGACTCCGCGCTGACCTGGCCAGCCCCGAGGATGTCACCCTCGATACAGAACGTGTACATGTCGGTACTGATGTGTGAAACATTATTTATTATTAATATATCCACCATCGACAGAAAGAAATACAATATTCAAGAAGAAAAGTTAAGTTAATTTTTTTTATATTTATGATAAGCTCAGCTTCTGGTTCATTCAAAGTCAAAGTCAATAATTTTTATTTCAAGTTGGCATGTTTTACAAGCTCTTTTGAAACATCAGAAAGTAGGTGTCTGTTCCAAACGCGAATCCTATGGAGAAGAACAAACAAGAAACTCCATGGTTTTCTCTTTTATTATTTTCTTTTTATTTTATTTTTTCAATAATATTGTGTACATCTACATTGTTGTTCATTGATCGAAAATATCGCCATTTTATGTAAAAGAAGAATGAGTAATGTTTATTAAAAGATGAAGTATATTATTACAACCACTATGTAAACCTTTAAAACAAATTGCCTTTTCATGCATTTTCTTATGAAAATCATTTTTGTATTTTCTTAGCCTAATTTCTAAAACAATTTAAAAGTTTCTCTTATAACACTTGGACGACTTATTTTAATAAATAAAACCACTTTATACGGATTTGAATATTTCGGAAACTTTTCAGTCACTATGGTCACGGGTGGTCCTAGTCACTGTGGGACTATCCCACACGTGACCACGGTGACAGAAATGTTTCTGAAACGTTGGGCTAATATTTGAAATAAATATAAGCGTCTAAATCAATAAAAATTGGTTTTATAATTACATTTATTTTTCAATATTTTCTTTCTCAAAGGTATAGGTGGAAATTTCGCATTTTTTGTCCGTATTAGTGACGTCTATCTCATATTATATATGGACATATATTATTTATGGACACGACTCTAAGCCCCGCCTAATAAACCTTCCTATTAAGACTTAATGATGCATTTACAAAATCTATTTGCGTATTGCCATAATATTAAATCCATTTTAACATCAAAAACATCGTTATATACATACTCATCACAAGATTTTATTTCTAGATTCTTCTTTACTTATATAAGTCATTTATAAAAAGTAATCTTTTATAAATAATAATAAATAATTTATTTTATTATTATTTATAAAAGATTACTTTTTATAACAACAGAAATTAATGATAAAGGTAATCAGTTAAGAACATTAAACTTCTTCAAACATATTTAGACAAATCGTTACACATATATAAATAAAAATTCACTTTCCTTCCCTCACAAACTAAGGAGTGCGTCGGCATTCGTAGTAGGATACCCTGTGCTACGTATGCCGATATGTTATATCTAATATATAAAATTCACGTGTCACAGTGTTAGTTACCGTACTCCTCCGAAACGGCTTGACCGATTCTTCTCAAATTTTACATACATATTCAGTAGGTCTGAGAATCGGCCAACATCTATTTTCCGAACTTTTTTTTTTGTATGGCAAAAAACGTTTGCCGGGTCAGCTAGTTTGTTATATTATTTCAAATCACAAAGAAATGACTGAAATATCCAAAATTACTTTCTCTAACCTAGTCCAAATTCTATTATGATATTAAATATAGCTCTCTATTTATTAATTGTGCCATTTTGCATAATCATTATATGTATTAAAATATGTTTTCTAGCTTTAATTTTTATACAATTTTCTCTATTGTAAATCTAAATTAGATTTTTTTTAATATATTTATTTAATTAGTCTCTGCGTACCCTCATAGCAAAGAGGTGTAGTTGTATGATTGTGATCATCATAGATTTAATGAAAGGAATTGTTTCCAACAACAAATAATCAATCTTTTAAAACAGAATAATGCGTCATTTATATTTTGTGCTAGATTAAATGAAATGTCTAAGTATAAGAAGTTAGTAATGCGACGATGTCGATGTTTCTGCATGACAGAATATAACATACTAGCTTACGCCCGCGGTTTCACCCGCGATTATGGTTATTAATTCTATAAAATCATGAGTAACCTGGTGGCCAAGTCTGCTAAATCTGCTATTACAATCATATTACAATGTTGTTATAATGGTCAGTCACTGATGTCATTATGGTGCTACCAAATTTGATAAAATTTCGCCATTGCGACACCATTATGGCGTCATTATTCAAATTCAAATTCGAAATTTCTTTATTTGTTTAAACATGGGTTATAATATAACAGGTACAAAATATTGGTGGTAAAAAAAAAAATTGAGCTCCAGCATGTTTGGCCATTACAGGCGTACAAAAGATTATGTTTAAAAATAAACAGGTCATACAATTATCAGAATATATTATTATACCTTATCGAACTTAAATACAATGTCTGGATTAATATAATTTAGTAAAAATAAAAATGTATGTCAAATTAGTCCGTAAAAGAAAATCTTATATACAAAATTCACGTGTCACAGTGTTAGTTACCGTACTCCTCCGAAACGGCTTGACCGATTTTTATGAAATTTTACATGCACATTCAGTAGGTCTGAGAATCGGCCAACATCTATCTTTCAAACATTTTTTTTTTAGTATTGCAAAACAAAGTTTGCCGGGTCAGCTAGTTAATTAATAAAATTAATAAATTATGACGCCAAACTTGATTTATAGTCACAAATGATGTCATAATGGTGCCATTGAACTGTCATTGTGACAACATTGCAGACTTGAGTCCCAGGGCGTAAGTTTAGTTGCAGGCTAATTGGTACCCATTGCAGTTGAAATAACACTTATATCAATTAAGGCTTGCAATGTTAACGCCTAAGTGTGTATTTGAGTGTGTGCGCTTGCTTATTATAAGCCACGCAAATTGGTAATGCGCTGGAACCTTGTCAAATTAACGCCCTTGTGACGTCATCAGCAAAGAAAAAGTATTGCTAACAAAATGTAATATTCTCATCTATACGTCACTATGACGTCACCAACATGGCCGCTAGGCGTATTACCAATTTGTGTGGCTTATACCAGCGCTGTGTGTGTGTGTAAAAAAAAAAGATTTGTCTATGATATAAATAAAGCCTCAAATAGCTTTAAGTTTTAAATATTCAACGCATTTGTATTATACAAAATTCTAGTGCCTAGATTAGTTATTGTAGCGTGGAATTTAGAACTATTTATAGTGTTTATTGTAAATAATAATTATAGAATATTATATTATGTATATTTAAGATGTCTTCAAAGTTAAATTTTCAATACGCTTTATAAGCTTCATATGTATCTATGTATTTACAACCTCGTAGTGTATTGGTTAGGTAACGGTCTGCCATCATTTGTGTGATATTTATAGTCATCATACAAATTTTAATGTTTGTACTACGTCTGGGTGTTTACTATGTGTTATATGTATTTACAAAAGAAAAGTAGTATATGTATTATATCCGTATTCTGGTACACATAAAACAAACATAATAAGCTTAGCTTGGGACCAGAGAACGTTTCATTAAATGTCGAATACAAATAAAAATCAAATTATCTATATATTAAAATCTTTGACAATGATTTTAACCCACTAAAAATAGTGGTATTGATCTGAAATTTTACACACATATTAAGGACCCATGACAATGCAATAATTAAATAAAAATTTCAAGCGTGTTTTTTAGTATTTTTTTGTGCTGGTTTTTCCATAGCACCCTTAGAGGAAATGGTGGGAAGTGACACTTGTATTCTTAATCCGTCACCACACGGAGTCTTGCTATATAAATGTATTATTTTAAGCGTTAGGTATAATATAATAAATAATAAAAATAATAAATATTCATGGACATTTCCACACAACGTCCTCTGGTCCCAAGGTAAGCCTTATAGGCTTGTGTTATGGGTACCAGAATACGGATATAATACATAAACTACTTTTCTTTTGTAAATACATACTTATAATACATAGAACACCCAGACGCAGTACAAACATTTGTTATGACAATTAGAAAAATCACACAAATGATTCCAATATGAAGATATCTTAAATATACATAACAAGATACGAATAAAAACTAAATCATTAGGTGATAAGTTTATGAGACGGATGCATAGAAAGCCTAACATAATAGTGTAGTCTATACTTAATAATATAAAGCTGAAGAGTTAGTTTGTTTGTTTGAACGTGCTAATCTCAGGAACTACTGGTGTGAAAAGGCTATAGGTTATATAACATCACGCTCCGACAAGTAGGAGCTAAGCAGTAGCCAAAAATGTTGTAAAAGCTGAGAAAATTTCCTAAATTCCACACGTACGGAATCGCGGGCTACAACTAGTGTAATATAATTATTGCTTTAGCACGGTATGCCCTCAATGTATAATATTGTGCCATTTATATCATTGCATTGATTTCTTTGTATATAGGGCGTCACAAACGGCATATTAATATAGCGAGAAAAAGACAGATGTATATAGAAAATAGACGAGGCGAGAAAGACACAAATATGTATATCTGTCGGTGACGTCATAAGTATAGATACATCTCGGTATATTAATATTATATCTGTTTTAATATGGCCAAGATTTATAACCAGAGCCAAAAAAATAATAATAATATATAAATATATATCTGTCTCTTTCTCCTCCTATATTAATATGCCGTTTGTGGTACCTTAAGGGCCCATCCATATATTATGTTAAGGTTGACCAATGCACTATTGTATGTTTTAATAAATATGGGTTGCACAAAACTCAACTCAATGCCTTTTCATATTTTGGTATTATTATCTATTGGGTGTTTGCGACTGAAGAAGTTATAGGCAAAAATATTATGTCTTTTATAACGAAAATTTTTTTTTAAATAAAAAATTTAAAATAGTAATTTATTTGATCTGATTAATTTATTATCATAATACTCAAAGCATAAACATAGATAATATATTCATTTTAACATAATATTTACTGAGCTAAGTGATAATAACGGAAAATAAATATTATTTCATTCTGTTGTATGACCATTTAATACTAACTGAAAAGACATTTTTCAGTAATATATTTATTTATTTGTTTAAACTTTTAATAATTAAATGCATTGTAATATTTGAATAAATACCAAAAATATTGTAAGTACTTTTTAACTCATAGGCATCGTCCATGACTTCAAGCTTTATTTAGTGTTAGAACTTTATTATTAAGTATTAATATGTAATATTTATTGTGAAATGTAATTTAATTAACAATATGGGGGAGCCTTTGTAATTTAAAAAAAATAATAATATAGATTTCTTATTCATTTTCCTAGTCTTGTCTCATATTATTTAAAGTCTGTAAACACATATTATCTTTCATCTCTTCTATCATCCATCCATTTTTGGTCTTGTTCACAATATAATGTTGTTTAAATCTCTATTTTCCTACTGTAAGAAACCTTTCTCGTTTCAAATTTAATAGAAGTTAAATATATAAAAGAATTAGTTTTATTTATACTACAATTAAAACTAGCTGCATATTGCTAATTAAATTATGTTGGCCTATGAGATTACACATAGTTATATTATAATTTCATAATATTATTTATATAAGTTATTATATGTTTTAAATGATGTTTATTTATAACGATTTATTTTCTAAAACTAACTTTTTTTATTATGGAAAAGATGGCTCAAGTCTAAGAAACAATTATATATTGTAATGGATTGCAAAGTATTAAAAAGCGCTCATTTATTTTAAGCAGAATCACGTGACTTTATGAGTTACGTCACATTTTGAAAATATAGGCCGTTTTCATACCCATATCGCCAATTAATTGGAGTCGGCGCTGCACTTTTTTTAATACCAAACTCCTGTCAGCCGTCACACTCTCATAAACTCATTGTACAGATTCAATTAATAAAATTAAAATGACCGTTGTATAATATCACACATAATAAAGGTATTTAAACTTGTAATCTGCGTGCGTGTATTTAAATGTTACTTGGTTGATTTTTGAATTAAGAATCGGCGAACGTTCCTCTTAATAACGAATGTGACCGAAATAATTATGGCGATTATTACGTGACGTAATTAATATATGACTCCTTAGAAATTAAAATCAAAAAGTCCCTATGTGTTATTTAATATTTTGTGCTCTCCCTTAGCTCTCTTCTAGATTTTGTAGAAGAGTGATCTAACTAATGATCCAACAAATTAATATGTAATAATATATTATTGGGCCTATTATGTTCACACGATTTTGTTATTACTAAATTTGCTAAATTATATACAAATTTTAGTATAAATAAGTATAGTGAGTGCAGTCAGAGTATTAGCTCGTTTTATTGATTAGCATTTTTTCGCATGATTTTGATGGCATAAAATAGTTGTTATACAGGCTATATAAATACGATAATGTAATTTTCTCCTTCATTAAAATAGGTAAAAGATTTAGTAAAAATAGAATACCTTATTTCTATCGATATTCGGTGTATTAAAATAAAATACATATCTAATATCGTTATAGAAATTAAAAATCTTAATTATTATGAGAAAACCAAACAAATTGAAAAACAGATGAATTCACAATTATTTCCAGATATATTTACTGTTTATATTAATTATCTTAAAGTTTAACAGGCTTTAGATATGTACGTAAAGAAATTATTTTAGATATCAATGCAAAACATTATAATTGTTTATTTTTTGGCAGCTATTTTATTACCATTTCAAAAATCCGTCCTTTTTTTCTTTATGAAGCTTAGGAACTGTTATTTCTTTCTACAAATTATCTGGTTTTTAAATAAGTACCTAATACAGTTTTTCTTGTTTGGCGCGTTAGAAGTTAAGAGAATACACAATTTTTTTTTTATTGCGGTTCATTCATTCATTCTCCGCCATTAGCTAAGAAACAACTTGGTGTTCCAATTTTGAAAATTTTGGCAGCACCGCAACTGCCTTGGCCTCAAATTATTATAGATGTTTAACTGTGTTATCACATATTTATTTATTGTTTATTATAATAATAGCATTAAGTTTTATTATCATGTAAATTTAATCGACAGAGAAATCCATACACCGATTATTATGTAGTTAGGTATAAGATAATTGCTTTGTGAAGACTTTTCGTAATCAATTAAGTGCAGTTTGCGTGTGAACTTGTAAACCTTAAGCACAGGTCGATTATATTGTAAGAATAATGAAAACGCGACCATTTTAACATAAGTCAAGAATAGCCTTATTATAAAAACCACAGATCATCGCAAACAAATTTCATTTGTAAAAATAAGTCTTATCAATTATTATTATCATAAAAAGATGATAGAATAATATTTCTTGATAGTAATTTTCAGTTTACGCTTTACCGTTTTTGTTGAATAAATTTTAAGACAAAATGCAATGTTGTAACTCATTTGATTAAAGAATCACAAATTATATTATATCCTATTGTTTTATTTTTATCCCTTTTTTCGTTTTTGTATCTAATAAAAAGCCCTTGGCTATTGGTATGAATTGACTGTATACCTAAGATTTTCTTAACGAATAAAGTCCCCTAGTAACTGCATCACTTTATTTTAACTGAAAATAAGTTAATTTAAAATATTTACTGAAACGAAGTAGACGCATATCTAAGGCAGAAGTTTACCATCGACTAAATTGCCAATGCTGGATTTAAACAACAAAGGCCTTTTTCGCGGGTCACACCGTCCACGTCCCTCCGCCGCAAATTTTTGTACGGTAACAAATGATTCCGTATACGGAACGGTATTCCGAGGTCGTGGGTTTAAATCCCGCTCATGTTCATTTATTCTACTTTAAATTAATTTTGACTAATAGGTAAAAAGCATAGCAAGTCAATTGCAAAATTTAAAATAGGTACTAACATAGACATACAAGACAGTGCGTCTACAGCTAAATCAATCAATTACTTCTGTGGGATGAAATAGAAATGAAAGTTCACCATTTTCTTACTCACGTGTGAAACACTTGCCTTCATTTAAAACATTTTCAATTCCTAATGAAAAAGTAGTCTATATCTTAACACCATAACGAACGTGGAAGGTAGAATCAGATAAATAAAACACAGTTATTATTGAATGGAATTTAAAATTTATTAAACCTACCTATCTAGTAATAATTATAATCTTCGCATCTCTGTTACACATTTGTATCACATGGATTTGAAAACTTTATTTAAAAAATATCTACTATGATATAGAAAGCTAATAATGCATATTTGTTTTAAAATAAATAAAAAAAATCAATAAACATAATTTTGATCTCGAACTGGTGACTACACGAGTCTCAATTTGTTAATTACTACAACATTCTAATTTAATAATAAAAAATTTGAAAAAATTTGTTGGACCTACCTACCTAAAAATTAAATAAAAAATTATTTAAAACGTATATAATAGATGTTAAGTAAAATAGTTGAACGCTATTATTATGCATAATTTAAAATACATAAGAATTTAAACTACGTTGGTCCTAAAATAAACAAAATGCAAACTGTAAATAATGTTTATAAATGTTGAATAATTGCATAATAACGATAATAAAAAGAAAACATAACAACAATAAGAACCACACCGCACCTGTCACTATAATATTGACTCTGCTTTCAACTATCTGTGCTATTTAATAAATAATCTCATTTCTTAATATTGTGTCTCATGTGATCTATCAAAATTTACAGATTATGATTTACGATATATGTACCTACATCAATTATTTACCAAAAAACAAATAAAAAAAAACAGACGAAAGTCTTGAAATGTGTCAAATCAATTACAATGAATCAATCTTTGAAATAATATTAACAATGATCAACCGAAATTAAATTTAAATGATCATATTATATTATTTTAGTGATCATGATCATTAAAAATATAAAATGCTTTGTCTAATTGTAAGATCAGTGTATCAGTCACAAATTTTTATTAAAAAAAGTCAAATAAATATAAAATTTGATCGATTTAAATGTCAAAGTCGAGGCTAGTTATAGTCAGTGAGACATGGTCTTAATGTAGCCGCTTCAATCACCAATACAGAATTATTTGTAAATTGTATAATAGCATCTATTAAATTTCATCAAAACAACTACACTCTCCATGTGATAAAAGATTTTTATATAAAAATAAATTATCGACTCTAATACACTTCTAAATATCAAATTAGCAAGCTACAATACACTATGGCCACACTAGAGAACAGTTTGTAATGCGTCAATATTATAATATAAAGGATTTTCTGTTTCGCGTTCATTATTTTAGTGTCTTAAATTATCTCTTTATTATATGCATTTCAACATTTTACACAAGCATTAAAATACATTTCAACATGGCTACTATATAAAACAATAATAAATTCAACACTACAGTGAAACCAGACATTGGTGCCGATTCTGTTATTTACGAACTTAACTAATATTAGTCACGTCACCTCTCTTTCATGTTAGCCTTATTGAAAAAAGACAGAACATTTTTAATGCTGTCAGTTTAATCCATGCCGTCGTAATATACGGGTAAATAGTCGTGACCGATTTAGATGGCGCTTAAATTTACGTTGAAATAAGTGAAAGGTCTAATCTGACAGGACTAAAATATCTTGCATCCCTTTCTTATATTTTTTTTTAGAAAGAGATATAGTGAGATTAAATTTATTTAGTTTGTGAACAACAGAATCGGCACCATTTGCAAATAAACTGTGTAGTTTACATACATTTCAATATGCATTACACTTTATAAAACCACAATGTACATTGAAAACAACCGTGATATGAAATTTAAATAATATCACTGTAGTTATTTATAGATATATCGGAATGTATTTTGTGTTAAATGATTAAATTAATTCCATAGATTATTTATTCTTATTAAAATTAAATAAAACCCATATAATCTCACAAGTAGTTTTGGCCCATGATATTTTACGTGATTCTATAGCTGTTGGTTTTAATAAATAAATAAATATTTAAATTCGTATAGTTAAACCTAATATATTTTTCATAAAGTTAATTATTGTATGTCAAAACTGTAAAATTATAAATATTATTTCCTTAGCAAAAATAATAATAAACCGACATAAACTTCCACAAAGTTGTAATTAGGGAAATGGATGGATGTATGTAAATAAATCCGTCTAGAGAGCATTTTATAATGCATAACCAAATTGTATAAAAATTTACTAAACATAAAATATTGTTTCTGTTTGTAATATTGTGTTGTCTATTTGTCTAACATTTGTCAACAATATGATTGATAAGCTAAATTAGTAGATAACTTTGTTAACATAGCGACTAGGTGACGTTATAATATATAATAGGTTTTTCGGAAAGACATTTTGGTTTTTTTTGTGGAATTAATTTTGCTGAAGTGGAATTTAATTGGAATTTTTCACACACAAGCCTTGCTATATGAGCTCTCAAAGCATATAAAAATTATACGGCTTAAATGTGAAGTTGGGTGCAAAAGAATACAATTAAATCCTCTGTCGGGAAATAACGAAATGATTTTCCGAACACCTTTAAGGAGGTTAACCAATTCCAAGTTAGATTTTAGGGTAGATTGAGAAAAAGGAGTGATTTTTCGAAAATTGCCTCCAATCTTATTATCTTGGCACAACTCTCAATATCTTGAGAAGTGGGGGAGAGCTTATGTACCTGTAAACGCCCCATTGGTCATAAGATTTATTTTCTCACCACAATACTACGTAATAATTATAGTGTGCATAAACAGCACAATAAAGTTTACACTTGTCTATTGTGAGAGACTGGTACCTAAATTAGGCGGTAGGCCTGTATTTCAGGATACCATGAACTAAAGGTATATTATTTAAATGCTATGCCAACTATATGAGAGATATTACTCTATTAACCCCAAGTAAATATAAACATAAAATCTCGAGAACTGATAAATTCATGAATTTTTAACGTTCCATATACGCAAATATAAACTCTCACTAGAACATAGTTAATTAGATATTAGTAAGCAAATTACTTAACACTAATTAGATATAAATTAATCATTTAACACAAAATAACGCGAAACACTTTTTTAAAACCAACTTTGAATATTGTTTATGACACGCGCTCAAAATATTTAACCTGCGGTAGGCCGCGACCATAGACACAAAACAGTAAAGTTTTGTACATTCGTTCTTTATTTGAATAATTAAAAAGGCGGCTGTGGCACCATATTGCTTTTGTTTACGAGACAACACTCTTGCTACATACTTAAAACAATGTCCATTACAATTTGAAAACACTACTTACATCTAAGTTAATCTAAGTTAAAATTTGTTATCACTATTACATTATTATATCAATACAAAAAAAAATATTTCAAGAGTCCCTATATTATAAATACGCTTCAAATAGCAAAAATGAAAAATAAAAATTTGTATAAAAGATTTTCGTTTAGGAAACTTTTTTTGTCACTTGTATAATGGCGATACAGTTCGGGAGAAAAATAGTGAATTTTACTTAAAAAAATATTCGATTCTACGTTTTTTTTTTTCAACAGTGTTAAAAGCTTTAAGAACATTTTAATAAATGCCTATAATATGTGCTCATAGACAATTTAAATTCTACTTATTTGTTCAACTTTACTTCCAAAACTCGAGGCTTAAACTTGTTTCTATAAAGATCTAAAGGTTTCACAATCTTTTATTGTATATTACTATTCTGTAACGTAATAAAGTTGTGTTTTTAATAGTATAGTGTTCCATCTCGCTCGCACTAACGCCATCTAGATGTTAAAGAGTAAGTAAGCGACTATTATGACAACTATTCTTTGAATTTAAACTTTTTATACAACTACAATAACAGATTGTGAAACCCAAATAAAATATAATAACATTTTTTTAAAAGTACAATACGTAATTAATGTCACAGACTAATTGATGACATCTCAATGATTTTTCTTCAACTACCCACATATTATCTTATAATCAGACTTGTATAATTTATTTCTTCTGATCTCCCTAAACGATAAATGCATCCCAAGATTTGTTTTATTGCCTTTGTGACCTTAAAAATAATCTTAATACCTTTGAAATACACCATCATACATATAAATAAATAATCAAGTAAAACTCAATCAGTCTATGCATTATCACCATATTTCGTTGAAAAAGTCCTATTAAACCTATTGGTATTGTACTTTTAATAAGATTATTACCATTCAGATTGTTTTTTTAGTACATAATTTATAATTTTCGTCAATATGAGTGAAGTAAATGAAATAAATAAATACCTAGTTATTAGGAATGTACATATAAAATGCTATATATTATCGAGTAAGTATCGAGTTAGGAATGGTTTCGGAACAACATATTAACCACTCACGGTCGTCCGCTCACTCATTACTCGTTCATGAGTTTCTCACTTCCAACAGAATTCTTCCGGAGCTCTAATTGTGATTGGGCGTCGGGTTGGCAATGGTCGGATAGCAGAAGATTTATTTAAATCACACGGCCATGGATACTTATTTTATTCTATAGGCTATTAAGTTTGTGAAAAAGAAATTAATATGCGCGCACTTTTGACGGCCTTTTGACAATATATTGATGAATTAAGAAAAATAAGTTGCAAAAATCTTATTAAGAAATCATTTTTTTAGAATGAATTTAAACTAACGTCACAAATAAGTAAATAAATAAATAATTTTGTTCGATATTTTATTTGAGCTGACTAGCGATCATTTACTTATGTGACGTCACATTTAAATCAACACAACACTGATGACCATGATTTTTGAGACTGTCTTTTACAAAAATCTTCAGGTCAAGAAATATCCACCTCTTTTATGTAAAGGATTCGCAACATTATGTCGTTCTACAAAAATGTCCGTACCGAAACCATTCCCTAAACTCACAACAATAACAGAATTAAAAAATTATAACCTATTATGATAATCTTTTCAGCAAATAACATACCAATTGGTATGTAATAACATTTAGTTTCACTTATTTGTGAAATCAGTATTTCCTTTGAATATTCATGTACCTTTTAATAAAGACCTATTTTGAGGGTACTAATAGATTTATAGTTTGTACAGTGCTGCACAAATATATTATTCTGTATTACTGCATAAACGTACAGTGTTGCACAAATTACTGTTGCATTGATTGTAAAATTGCACATTGCAGCACACAAGTGTACAGTTGCATTTGTATACTATGCAGAAGTGTACAGGTGCAGTTTGTATACTATGCACAAGTGTACAGTTGCATTTGTATACTATGCAGAAGTGTACAGGTGCAGTTTGTATACTATGCACAAGTGTACAGTTGCATTTGTATACTATGCAGAAGTGTACAGGTGCAGTTTGTATACTATGCACAAGTGTACAGTTGCATTTGTATACTATGCAGAAGTGTACAGTTGCATTTTGTATACTATGCAGAAGTGTACAGGTGCAGTTTGTATACTATGCACAAGTGTACAGTTGCATTTGTATACTATGCAGAAGTGTACAGTTGCATTTTGTATACTATGCACAAGTGTACAGTTGCATTTTGTATACTATGCACAAGTGTACAGTTGCATTTGTATACTATGCACAAGTGTACAGTTGCAGTTTGTATACTATGCACAAGTGTACAGTTGCATTTGTATACTATGCAGAAGTGTACAGTTGCATTTTGTATACTATGCAGAAGTGTACAGTTGCATTTTGTATACTATGCACAAGTGTACAGTTGCATTTTGTATACTATGCACAAGTGTACAGTTGCATTTGTATACTATGCACAAGTGTACAGTTGCATTTTATATACTATGCACAAGTGTACAGTAGACCACAAAAAATTATACTGTTGTAGAGTGTACTATGAAGGTAAAGTATTGTGCATCAGTACACACTTGTAGTGCTGCAAAATATATTATTGTACACTGCTGCAAATAAGTATATGGTGCTGCACAAGTGTACAGTACTAAATAAGTGTCGAGTACGGCACTAGAGTGCTTCAAAAGTGTACAGTGTGCACAAATACACTATTGTACAAGTGTGAAGTTAGTTGATAGCGGTGTAACTATACAACTGTTCAGTTTTGTACATGATGAGTAAACCGTGCGAGTGTATCAACTAGTTGCACTCACTATTACATTAGTTTCATACAAAACATTGGTCCTTACAATTGTACACGTTTTAATTGAAAAATATTATAAAACCAACTGGACAAAGCCGTAACAAGCTACACGTAATCATTACAAGTCGAACAATTACTCTAACTTTGAATATGTAAAATGATTTGTAGATAATTCTGTATAAAACTAATTTCTACCTTCAATATTCTCAAATATTTAATTATAATCATTAATTCATGGCCGTGCTTTCATCAACATTAATCTTACATATAAATTGAGTCACAGTGAGAATACCAAATCGATACAAAATTCCTTAACATCTACAATCATTGTTGAAAGCATAACCATAAAGTTTTAAATTTTCCAAGATAAAACCTCATAAATAGAGCTATAATATAATATATTTTGTATGTTTGTTTGCGAGTAGAAGCGACAGTCGTTAATATGAGAGCCTAATGAAACACAAGTGTGGAACATTGAAAGCGTTAGTTGTGTGAGTGAGAGGGAGAGAGTGTGAGAGAGAGGTCAGTGATGTTGTTGTACAGGTGTCTGACAGTAGGGACACTCCAGGGTGCTGGTGGCACACTTGTCACACAACACGTAGTGGTTACAGGGCGCCAGCGTGACGGAGCGCGGCTGCTCCTCACACACCATACACTTGGTGGCTGTCTCCAGGTACAGCACCTTCTCTATCTCCTCCAGGTCGGCGCGAGCCTGCACCTGCATCGCTTTCAGCTTGGCGAGCGGCAGACCGCGCAGATCGCGACGAGGACCGAGAGCGGCGCGGGCGGCCTCTAGTTCACGACGCAACGACAACGCGTGAGCGACAGCCTCGTCTCGTTGTCGCTCTGCCTGCCCGGCCGCCCTCACCGCCTCGTCCGCCTCTCTCCGCCACGCCTCGCACGCTGAACGCGCCTGCGCTATTCGTTCATCCCACCGCGCTACCGCCGCACGAGATGCGACCACCTCCTCGCGCAACCGAGATAGCTCCGGCGACGCGCCGGGGAACTCGAAGCCGCCGCCACCGAAACTACCAGCTTTTATCGCATGTGAATTGAATAAACGCTCTGTATCATTAGTATATCGTAGAAACGGCGGTAGTGGGGAACTACCCGTGGGTGGACTGAATCCACGTAGTCCGGAGCGTGTCTGCGGGATGTTGACGGGTGCCGAGCCTCCGAGCAGTCCCTCCCCGTCGGAGAGATCACGATCGAGAGACGCGACCAGGTTGAGTGAGTCGTCCAAGTGTAGATCGTCGAGTGCGTTACCGACGACCTCCTGCACCACGTCGAAGGTGTTAGCGCGCGTTCCCCACACGGTGTGGGCGGGCTCGTCGTGCGGCCTGGTGGCGGGCCTGCCCCCGGAGCCCCCGCTGGAGGTGGAGGCACACTCTGAGCCGTCCCCGCTGCCGTTGGTGTGTGGTGGGGGCGGGCTGGGGGCACGCCCCTCACTCTTCTTCTCCGGTAGAGCCGACGAGAGCAGCTCGGCCAGGTTGGTGCCCACCTCCAGGGGCCCGCCCAGCTCGCGACCACCAGTCAATTCTTCCGCTATAAACACAATATTACTATTTAAACAAACGCTAGGATGCTCAACACATTTTTTGCAAACATATAATAATTCAAGCTTTGGCCTGAGCTCTATTTGGAGAACAGATAAAAATGTATTTTATGGTTGATAATTAAGCATACTAAATACTCTGTTATTTAAGTGATTTATTTGATTTTATTACCATTAAAATTATCACTTTATGTCACTTTAAGCGAAAAGCAATTTTTTTCCTGCCAAAGAGGAAAAGGGACTTGCCCAACAGTGGGGCAAAAAATACAATATACTCACGTTCGACATGTGCGAAGGCACAGAAGAGTCCTCTAGGACAGTATCCAGCCTGCTGTACATCATTACACTTGGTAGACTTGTATATCTCGGGGTGGAACTGCTGCTCAGTACGCGTATGACAATACCCACAAGCATCTCCTGCTTCACAATTACTAGGTTCACCCCACTCTTCACCATGTTTCACATTAGGACATGGTGTACTACGATATTTATATTTTCTTGGTGATCTACGTTTATCCTGAAAATTCAATTTATTATGTCATTGATAATGGATGTCCTTCAAAAGTATGATCACATTATTAGTGCTACCTTTATGATATTGGTATTTTTTAACACGCTTATATTAGTTCGGTATGTATCCATCAATGTATTAATCTATGTAACGCAATCTTTGAATGAGATTTTCACCCACTTATAGTAGTCGGATCGATTTGAAATGTTTCACACATATTAAGTACCTATGACAATGCAATGATAAAAAAAAATTCAGGATTTTTGAGCGTGTTTTTTAGTTTTTAGGGTTCCGTACCCAAAGGGTAAAAACGGGACCCTATTACTGAGACTTCGCTGTCCGTCCGTCCGTCCGTCTGTCACCAGGCTGTATTTCAAGAACGGTGATAGCTAGACAGTTGAAATTTTCACAGATGATGTATTTCTATTGCCGCTATAATAACAAATACTAAAAATAAAATAAAATAAATATTTAAGGGGGGCTCCCATACAACAAACATGAATTTTTTACCGTTTCTTGCTTGATACTAATAACGTTGCCTTATGTTGCATAGATAATGGTACGGAACCCTTCGTGCGCGAGTCCGACTCGCACTTGACCAATTTGTTATTATATAGTAGATGAGAACTATAAACATCATGTTTGTACTGCATATGTGTGTTTACCATGTATTTTCAGTATGGACATATTTATAAAAAGAAAGTAGTCTATGTAGTCTATTCGTATTCTGGTACCCATAACACAAGCATATAAGCTTAGCTTGAGACCAGAGGACGTTGTGTGAAAGGTCCATGAATACTTGTTTATTTTGTATGAAAAAAAGCTGTTTTGAAGATTTAAGCTCACTAAGGACATACATACATATGATACATACAACAACAACGACTTTGGTTTATATTAAGATAGGTTATAGGATGAAAGTATCACTAAAAGCTCAGCAAACAAACAAAAAAAATAAACTGAGCTTGTTCCCAAACCAGAGGTTCTATGAAATGTTATTGAAAATTTATACTCACTTTACTATTGTGATATTGAGGACATGCATATCCTTGTCTACATAATCTAGGTGGTCTTTTACATGGCTCCGTTTTATATGAAGATAATACATAATTCGTATCTGAAAGAAAATGAAATATAATTAAATATAAATTAACTTATGCTACAAAGTGTAATTCATAACTATATAAAGGCGTATAATATATTCTAATATTATAAAGCTGAAGTGTTTGTTTGTTTGAACACACTAATCTCAGGAACTACTGATTCATCATCCTCCTGCCCTTATCCCATTATTTGTGATCGGCGCAACATGTCTTTTTCTTCCACAGTCTTCTATTAGCCGTCATGTCTGTGTCAACTCCTCTTTCTTTCATGTCCTCTTTCACACAGTCCATCCATATTTTCTTAGGTCTTCCTCTAGACTTTTTTCCTTCCACATTAATACTCAGAACTCTTCTAACGACATTAATTTCCTCTCGTCTCATAACATGCCCATACCAGGACATCCGCTCGTTCTTCAATTTTTCAGTCACTGGCATCACTTTCAGACTTCCTCTAATATATTCATTCCTTATTTTATCCATTCGCGTGACGCCACACATCCATCTCAACATTCGCAGGAACTACTGATTCAAACTGAAAAATTCTTATTGTGTTGGATAGTCCATTTATCGAGGACGGCTATATAACATCACGCTGCTGCCAATAGGAGCGAAGCATTAGTAAAAAATGTTGCAAGAACAGATTTCTTTTTAAATTCCTCACCTAGTACATCGCAGGCAACCGCTAGTTTGTAATATTGATACAGGAGGTAGAAAGTAATGGTCCAATCCTAATACCTTTTCACTAAGTGGAAGCTACAGTCTTTCTGAGTGAAAGAAGAAGGAAGAAGATTACGCCTACATTATAAATGTGCGGAGATGACACTTGTATTTCATCATTATCAATTGAAACAAAATGTAATAAAAAATAATAATATGTATGTATCATTTCTACGCCGATGACCTGCAGCTGTATTGCCAAGTTAGTGTCGATTCTATTTCAGAGGCTATAGACCTAATTAATAAAGATTTAGAACACATAAAATGCTGGTCAGACAGATTCGGTCTTACCATAAATCCTACTAAATGCCAAGCCATTGTAATTGGCAGCCAGTGCTTAGTGAGCAGACTTAACACGTTATCATTGCCACCTATAGTTTTCGATGGAGCCACTGTTGAACTGACTTCACCTGTCAAGGATTTGGGACTTGTCATCGATTCAAATTTTCACTGGCAAGCGCAATTTACAAACATCTGCTCCACAGTTACAAACGTTTTGCGAACACTTTTTCACCTTAAGAATTTTTTACCACAAAAAACTAAAACGGCACTTATGCATACTTTAATGTTGAAATGGCTGCCAATACGCCAACGACCTCTCTTTTCTCAATACTGAAATCCCCCTTCTTCTCCTTCATACTTGACACCCTATTTTCAGTACCTTTGTGATACTCACGACAGAATCCTTCGGTCGTCTAAAAATCCTCTTCTTAGTTGCCCTCCGAATATAACTGGTTTTGTCCACTCGTCTTTCCCGATCCAATCTGTTATCTTATGGAATGCACTTCCCCTTCGAAAAAGAACTTGCAACAGCCGTTTCCTTTTTAAGAAAAGAATTAAGCAACTGTTGCTTGATAGAATTGCTGGCATGTCTCGACAATGATGACTACATCTGTCGTCATTATTGCATCTATGTAGGTATATGTATGTAAGTGTATGTAGAAGTATGTATGTTTGTATTGTCTATGTGTATTATATTGTGTTATTTGTTTATATATGTGTATTAAGGTAGTGTATAAGTTAGTTAGGAATAATAATGTTGTTTTAGTGTTACTTTATTAGGATTTTTATTTTCTAACTTAACTTTTACTTACAGGTAACTTTTGAATACACCTACAAAACTTCTCTACACCTCCCAAGGTTGACTGGTAGATAATGCCCCAGGCATTAAGTCCGCCTTTGTACAATTATTGTATAAAAAGTTTGAAATAAATAAATAAATAATAACCTTGCCACTTAGGGTCTTCATTCTGCAAATTTCTTTCTCTGTCTAAGGCATTAGGGGCAGCCGCATCTCCGTCTGACGCATCAGGATTCTCTAAAGCTTGTAATTCTCTCATATCCAGCACTGGTGGCCTAAGGTCAGGGGCTCCATGAGCAAAGGCACAATGAGCCCCATTTTTAGTACATAATCCCCTAGCATCTGTGTCATGGACACACATACATGTCTTATAATATCGGAGATGATATCTACGTTCCGTATCTCCCGCCGTTCGATGTAAATAAGGACATCTGTAAACAAAATTTATTAAATTCAACAAAGACTGAAACAACCTATTTAAAAAAAATTAAAAAAGATTGGCACTACAAAGGTTTTATATTCAAAAAGTTTACATAAAAAAATGTTAATTTGTATTTAGAATGTTAATGTTATTGTTCTAAATTACAACCTATAAAAAATTTAAATAGGTATAGGAAAACTGCCAAAAGATCCTGGAGTTCTTTATGGCAACAAGCTTGGACCGAGAACTGTAGAAAGTGCGTAATATAGCCTGAATAGCCGCTACTCAAAAAAAGCAAAAATAGGAAAACTGATATGAAAATATTTTTCTCAACTGAAAATCTTTTAGTTGTTGGATTTCTTGATAATTTACACTCCATTCAACTTAGTTATTAGGATTATGTACATAATTTTGGATACAAGATCAATGGGCCATAAGAAAACTCATCCAGGTAACCTTTAATTATTATTGTGTGGTGTAAAGGAAGAAAAATGATATACCACTAATGAGTATAATATGATCATAAGTATAATATGATAAGATATGATCTTGTTCATTACATTAGAATATATTTTAATACAATCAGAATACAATAACAATTTAATAGAAGGCTACTGAATCATGCCATTCAGAAGATGGGTGGATGAAATAAAAACTGTAGCAGGTGATGTATGGACACGAAAAGCAGGCAACAGAATTGCATGGAAACAGTTAGGGGAAGCCTTTGCCGCAAGGCAGATTTGAAATATGTCTGAATAAAGGTCTATTTATTTATTTATTTATTACTGAATCATGTATGTATATTTGCGAGGCATAAAATATTAACACTGGCCTCTCTATATGTTATGGAAGTAGCACTATTTGTTAAAAGAAATCCCGATTTGTTTCCAATACTATCAAACAGTGGAAGTCGACCCCGCCGCAATAACCATAAACTGTGTATTCATCCAGCTAAAACAGCTTTACTTTATAAAAGCGTCATGTGCAAGCACCATTAATATTTAATAAGATTCCTAGCTTCGTAAAACAATTGCCTATAAATAAATTTAAAAAGATATTAAAAAAAATTCTAATCGAAAGATGTTATTACAGTATTGACGAATTTCTAAACGACAAAGTAAAATGGATCCAAAAATGACATTTTTAATTTATTGCATTTTATGACTTAGCTTGAAAATATGTATTAATAATTATTTATTTATTTATTTATTTTAAATGGACATAATATTAGATTAATTAATTTGTTTCACTATTATTGACAACTGTTATTTATTTATTATTTGTATTTGACTTGTTTATTTTTGACATAACGTTATTTTCATTCACACATTTGTACACCATTTCATGGTTAAACATATTGTCTCTTTTATATACTTTAACATCTACGATAAATGCCTATGTATTATCATTGTAACCCACACATGTTTTTACAAATAAATATATCTTTATCTTTACAGTTTAACAAATATTGTCCGTAAATAATAACATAAATAGGTACATTGTGTCTTTAAGTTCACATTATGTTCAATATAGAAATAGGCCCAAACAAATCTTACTTATTTTAATCATTCATAAATAAACAAAAAATCTGAAATGTAAAAAGGACCTTGTCAAACTGCACTGCAAAATACAAAATGATGTCGTTGAACTGGACAGTTCAGAATTCTTGTTACATTCATTTTGGTAGGGTTATCTTAGAGAAAGCAGTAAACAAAGTGTTGTGGCAGCTTATTTGTAACAAGTGATCTTTTATTATTATAGAGATACATGGAATATGAAAGTAGTGACTTGATAAGTTAAAAGTTAACAACAGTATCAGCATAGATAAACAACATGTACTCACTCGTCTCCATCCTCACAAATGCCCGAAGTCTCATTATATTTGGTACAATAATTATCTGCGCTATAATTAAAAGTTCCATCTCTTTTTCTAACAGGCCTCCGTCTTCTTTGGTTATTAAAATGCCAATGAAAACATGTAAAAGGCCTATGTTGTGTACATTTGTGTTGTAAGAAAGAGGGACACTGCTCTACACGAAACTCCTTTAAATATCTGAAACAAGATCGTAGGCTTAGGGGATAATTGACTACATCAAATTTCACCAAAAACACAATCACTTCACAGATAATATGTTTGTTAAAACTGAAATTACTTATAATGATTAGGTTTTTCTGTTTGAGCTGCTAACAAAGGTTTAGATTCAGACGGCATTTTGGATAACTATTATTGCGCCTCTCGCGTCGCGCAGGGCACGCTTACCGACGACCAATTAAAATTCAATATGCGATCACGTGATACCATATAATTTAGAAAGGCAAAAAATGTAAATAAAACTAAAAATTATCTGAATATTACTAAAATTACACAACAATTTATATAAAGCCGGCCTTGAACTTAGAAAGCGTTATCTCAGTAGTACAACCTCAGTGTACAACATATTTTTAACGCAGGAGAAAAATAATACAATTCAATCAATGACAGAACTGTCAAATTGTGTTTTCGGTTTGACTCTTTCTGACTCTCCTATCAAAGCATTTAAAAAGGTGAGACAAAAAATGGAACAATCTACTGCATGAAATCACAATAACAAAGAGAAACTTGGGAAAGATTTTGTGTGTGTCTACATTCTACAACGCATTTGTTTAGTCTGTGCTGTGATTTTTTGCGTATTTTTACGTTTATGGATTTAAATTTCGATATTCATGAAATTTTGTGACCATATCGGGTAGGAAGTCTGAGAATAAAAATAGTTCAACATCTATTTTCATACCCGTAAGACATAAGGGCGAAGAGGAGGGGGAATTTTAAATAATTACGCAAGTGAAACTGCAGTACGCAGCAAGTATCTTAGATGTTAGTATCCATAAAAAATGTCTACCTAAGAAATAAGTTACAACATCTGTGAAAATTTTAACCCGAGCCTGTAGCTATCACTATTTATTTCTGAGATACAGCCTGGTGACAGGTGGACGTGTACTAGTTATATTATAGGGTCCCGTTTTGCATTAAAGTACGGAACCCTAAAAACATTATCTAATCAGTGGATAGATAATAGGATAGAAACAGTGACCGTGTGAAGAGGGTTCCGTATCATTTTGTAATGATTCATATGAATGTGAACATTATTGTACATTGTACAGGTCGCGTCGCACACTTTTCGCGAAATTGCTTGATTTATGCTTATTAAATGGTAACATTATTTATTAAATGGCAACATTAAATATAACTCAAGCCAATAAGAAAAGTTCGCACCAAAATTTTGTGAATATCCACCAATAGGAAGTCCTACATTTTCCACCAATCAGTAGAGCCAAAACACACAATTATCAGCCAATCAATTCATAGAACCGATGGCGTCAGTTCCACCCGCTACCCGCTCTGCATTCTCTTCGGCGCCATCTTGAGCATATGATATTTGTTTGTTGTGCTGTTCTGTTCTTGTGAAAAAAGTTATTTTTCCCTTGAAATTTACTTGAAAAGGTATGTAAATCTAAAAGGTTTTATATAAAGTATTATAGTTATAAAATAAAATCGCAGGAAAACTGTTATTTAGCGAAATTTTTTAACGACCTCCTTGTTGTGAAATCGATTTCTTTAATAGTGTTATTTGTTTCAGTAAAATATGGCTCGTACCAAGCAAACAGCTAGGAAATCCACCGGAGGCAAGGCACCGCGTAAACAATTGGCTACTAAAGCAGCCCGCAAATCGGCGCCAAGCACTGGTGGAGTAAAAAAACCTCATCGTTATCGCCCTGGTACAGTAGCTCTGAGAGAAATTCGTCGTTACCAGAAATCCACTGAATTGCTTATTCGCAAGCTGCCTTTCCAACGTCTCGTGAGAGAAATTGCACAAGATTTCAAAACTGACTTGCGTTTCCAGTCTGCCGCCATTGGTGCTCTGCAGGTGGGATACTATAAGAATAGCACTATTTCATTTATTTATCGATGATATCATTACTTGACTTCATCGTTTTGAACTCTTTATCTGATTACCTATTTTGTTTTTCAGGAGGCTAGTGAGGCTTACCTTGTAGGCCTGTTTGAAGATACCAACTTGTGTGCTATCCACGCCAAGCGAGTCACAATCATGCCTAAGGATATCCAGCTGGCTCGACGAATCCGTGGCGAGCGTGCTTAATTTAGCATACTTTCTTTAATCGTAAATTATTATTTTAATAGATCTAAACTTTATATAACATTTTCTGTGTTTCCTTTATTTTTAGAAAACAATATATAATCTTTAATATAAGTATGCCGCTGAACTGAGTTTAATAATACATTCTTAATAATGTAAGTTTTAACGTTTGTGTTTATAACATTGTTATGTGTTAACATCTGCGGTGTTTTAAACACAGGCAATTTTTTATTATAGTCTTGTGGTAATTTTACATTAAGTAGCATAAATAGGTAAAGTTGTGAACCACATTGGTCTTGTGTGATTCTGTCTGGTGTAATTGGTTTGCACTTATGAGGTGTAATATGACAAAATTTGGTGTTATTAAATTTGATTAGGATCTAAATTGTTGTTTTTTATTACCAAGACCTTTATATGTGATAAGAAAGAATGAATTAGTGGCTGATAGGAATATGTACTATCGGTTATCCTTTATCATAATCAAATAAGTTCTTTAAAAAGCACTTGACTTACTGACATTGGTACAATTTCTATGTGCTCAACTAAAAAATGAGTAACTTAATTAATTGATACATTGTGAGATTAGTTACCTATATTTTTAATGGTGTAATTTATGTGCAATATGGAAGTTGACTTGCTATTAATTAATGATTAACAATTAGTCATTATCATTAAATTGATAAAATTCTAAGAATCTGGGTTACTGATAATAGCTATTTTTTTATTTCTGTTATCAGTGCAGATATTCTTATATACCACTGAAAACAGTACCTATGTTGGAATCTTTGCCACCATATTGTAAGTAGGTATTTATTTTCATGTTATAGGTAGTTAGCTGTTGCTAGCAACTTTGTATGGGTGGACTCCATACTAATATTATAAAACAAGAGTTTGTTTGAATGTGCCAATATCAGGAACTACTTTTTGGTGTGGCCTTAGGCCCAGCAGTGGAACAAGATAGATGGTAATGAATGATTAAGAATACAAGTGTCACCACCCCATCTCCTCCCAAGGGTGCTGTAAAAGTCAGCTAAGGGATATTGCACTCGGATAACATCCTCTGTGAGAGACAGAAAACTCGAAAATAAACCTGTGCCAATACACCTGGTCAGCGCAGCAGAGTAGACTATAATCCCTCCAAAGTGGAGGAGGCTCGTGCCCAACAGTGGGATGTAATTGGGCTGGAGAGGATAGTTAGTCTTGGATTGAGAGTTCATTATTGTTGCCATATTACAAGAAAAAAAATTAAGGCACAGATATCTGTGGTGAGACTAGGTACCTATATCACTATAAATGCTAGTTACAACAGCCATTTTAGATTTTTAAGCACCTTATTGAACTGCTGTTTCACCAGTACTTACAGACCATATCGATTAAATCCAACTTGTCCAATGTTGAAGAGGATCCCAAGTAAGGCAGGACTAGGTACCTACAAAGTACCTGAAATCACTAGTCTTATGGCAGATTGATAGTGTCATTAAACAAAATAGACTTCAAAAACAATTAAATCTTAGTACCTATTCTGAGATACAATTTTATTTCAACAAGTAATACTCATATGTATTATACAATGTTATAATAGATAGAAAGTAATTTACATATGACTATTTTTCTTAACAATCTAAGAGCTTTCAGAAGGTATTTTTTCTAGTTCTTCTAATTCTTGTAGCCTCTTTTCTATATCTGCGACACTCATACCACGTTCTTTATTGAATTTGTATGAAAGTAGCAGTTGTTCTTTTTCTAGGCCTTCAATTCTCTCATACAAAGTTCTGTTAAATTCCTGATCTATGTCGCTTTCTTCTCTTAATAAGCAAAAGTATAATAAAAATACAGTAACACTGGCAATCACCGAGTATGGTTGGTACCAAGGCATATCAATATTAACTCTTCTCATAACTGGTCTTATGGTTTTCTTAGCAGCACCACTAGTTGAAAACTTAATTGGTTCATTTTCATTAAGTTCTCTCTTACTACAGAACGTTCTAACTCTAAAAATCTTGTAATAGTTCCTGTAAACAATCACTGGTTAGAGAACAGCAGAGGTTATGAATTAATTATTGCTTTTTGGTTTACGATTTCTTTTTACCTGATTTGATTAAATAAGTGTCTATTCATGTTTAAGTTATTAAATATAATTTACAAATACTGTTTTACTTCTGAGTTTTATATAAGGACTAGAAACTAGATATGGATTTTTTTTTAATTTTTAGTAGGTAATATAATAAAAATACGTAAAGGGTTGCTCGAGTCATACGACTAGGGAAGCGATATCGATAATCATTTATATCAATTATTTGTGATTAACATAAATCGAATTTTTGTGTCGTCCCCACACGAATAGTTACATTTATGTTTATCACAAAAGAAATTAAAAAAGTGAGAAGGAATACAATTTTTTACCACCTCATAGTGCTGTAAGAACCAGCTATCATAATAGGACATTACAAACTGATAAAATACACATCTTTTGTAAGAGGTGGAAAACTGCAAAGTAAACGCTATGCCAAGACGCCTGGTCAGTGCATTATCAGTCATTATAGACCAAAATATATTCTTCCACAGAGAAAGAGTCCTGTATCCAACAGTAGAACGTTAATTAGCTGGGAACGAAAGGACTTATGTAAATTTTCTTAGATTGCTATACTGAATCCTCGTGTATTACAATACATACATTTTGTTAATCTTATATATAAAATTCACGTGTCACAGTGTTAGTTACCGTACTCCTCCGAAACGGCTTGACCGATTTTTATAAAATTTTACATGCGTATTTACTAGGTCTGAGAATCGGCCAACATCTATTTTTCAAACCTTTTTTTTAGTATGGCAAAACAACGTTTGCCGACACAGCTAGTGTTTATATAAAATGTGTTATTGTTGAGCTAATGCTCTAAGGAGTCTGAGGTTTAATGGTTTTGCGTTGTGTTCGTCTGTGCTCTACCCCGGCACCCCGCTGACACGACAGTATTTTAGTCAAAGCAAACAGCGTGTGTAACTCGTGTTGATTTAATACCCTAAGCGTTGAAGAATAACATTACTTAATTATTTTCTAGATTTTTCTACAACATATCGAAGTTCACACACAAAAAAGCTACTATGAATTGTGATGAAACTTAAATCGATCTAAACTCATGCTTCACAGCTCTAATTAGGTAAGTGTCAATGTCACTCAAATATTGACAGTAACACTCACGAAGTATAGATACAAGGAGTCCGAACGGTATAGGCTTTTCCATAATATTTCGTGTACACAGTAATCAACCCAGATCATAGTTCTATTTTCTGCCACTGGCTGCGCAAGTATTCAGGACGTACCGATGCTAGTATAGAATATCAGAATATCTCTTGACCTTCTCTGTATTGTTGGGTTTAAAGCACTCGAAAAATTTCTAAAAATTTCCTGAAACTTATATTTAATTGCACGTTTCTCAGAATATTTTTTTCCACAGGTGTCAATAGTTCAAACGAGTACTTCTTGAAAAATGGCGCGATCTACCGGCAAAAAATCTGTCCCTTAAATTGAGACCATTCGTTCAACATTACGTTCGGACTCCTTGTATCTATACTTCGTGCTTCTAGTCTCCATGCTCCATTGAGATAGTAATATAGTTTACTGGAGAGGCTGTAGTTGTCTATGGAATTATGTACATATACATATGTTTAGGAAATCGACACTGAACCATAAAACAGTATTTTGTCTCTTTTTAACTGATAGACATTTTATCGGGTGTAAAGAGAAAGATATATTTTAACATGTGTGCATGTTGGAAACACTGGTTAACTATAGATTTTGCAAAAGTCTAACGTGAAACGTTGTTAATTAAAATGGCTAACATTTGTTGTAGTTGTAGTGTCAAATCAATGTGTCAAACAGCCATTGCGAATTTTTTTTTATTGTTTTTATGCAAGTTCAAGTCACAACTGTGTATTTTTTTTATTAAGGACAAAGTTTTAACTGAACTCATCATGACTGTGTGTTGCATCAAGCAATGCGGTGCAAGAAAATCCAAAAATCACCCTACATTGACGCTACATAGGTTAGTTACATATTTTGATTTATATCTTGCAATTCTTCATGATTTTAATACTATGTGATTTGAAAATAATATATTTGAAGACTATAGACAGTTGTGTAAAACTTCTGATTTGCTACAGTGAAGTTTTCGTACTTTGTTTATATTTACTTTCTTACAAAGTAATACATTAGTGATGTACCGTCAGACTGTTTTTTAATACGATAAACTATTTGTAATTACTTTTTTTATAGTCAATGCTGCTTATTAACACATTATTGTATGAACATAGATAGTGGTATCGAGTTCTGTAATACAACTTTTAGATAAAAAAAAAATGTTACATTAAAGCAAATTACCTATTAACTAAAATCTAACTACTTGTAGTTTTAGAAAACCTTAAATATTCAAGTAAACTACCTATTAAGTACCTGAAAAGGGAGAAAGCGCTCAAATATATTTATGTCTTTACTTTTAAGTATAAATGGAAGTGATTAAATTTAAGATTATTTTGGTATTCCATTCCTGTAAATTAATATTTTATCCGACAGATTTCCTGTTAATGAGGTTTTGAGAAAAAAATGGTTAGACATTATAATTTTAGCAGACAGCAGACAAATTAAAATTTCAGATAGGGATATCTATAGTGAAGTTAAGTTCTCCAAGTTAATCAAATTGGAAAAACATTTGTTGTTGATGTACTTACAGGTTTTAATTTTACCTATTAAAATAAAAAAATAAAAACAAACTTTGGGAAACTCACCATGGTGCCCATCGTTTTAATAAACTGAAACTTTCAAATTTAGTATATTTTTGGATTCTTTAATTTTGGCTTAGGGCATTCTGGAATATATATACAATTATATACACAGTTTAAAATAATCAGAATCAAAAAATGTCAAAATCAAAATATTTCAAAAATCTAAAGTAAGTCAACTTTAGATTTATGAAAGATTTTGATTTTGACATTTTTTGATTCTGATTATTTTAAACTGTGTATATAATTGTATCTAAAAGAAATAAATGAAAAAATATATAAAAAAAATAAAAAAATCGCGATTATATCAATCAAATGAAAAATTAAGTAATGGCGTTTTTTTATTTTGTTTATTTTAACTTTGACAAACAGTTTTGAAATTCCAAAAATAATTAAAAAATTAAGGATCTCTAACGATCCGATCGTTAGATATTATCCTTGATTTTAGATTTGTTATTTGCTATTTTTGATTTGTTAACAAATTTAAAATCGAAAAATATCATCCTTAGATTTTTTAAAGACCAAGAGATGACTTTTTTAATGATACTAATTTTACTCGCAGATATATGTCCCAGAATGCCCTAAGCCAAAATTAAAGAAACTTACTGAAATCACCTTTTTTAATCCAAAAATATACTAAATTTGAATGTTTCAGATTTTTAAAACTATGGGCACCACAGTGAGTTTCCAAAGCTTTTTTTTTGTAGGTAAAAATAACATTTGTTTATTCATCAACGACAAGCGATTTTTCCACTTTGGCAAACTCAGAGAACTTAATTTTACTATATGTAGATAGATATCCCTATCTGAAATTTTATTTTGTCTCCTAAATTCAGGGTCATAAATTATAAGAAATTATTATTATTTTTTTTATTTAATTTAATTTTTTTTATTTTATTTAATTATAAATAAAGTTCAGGACTGACCATTGAACTTGGCACCTATTTATTTGGCTTTCATTTCACATTTGTGTTTCTGTTGGGATATTATTTTCTTCACACAGATTTTAATTCATTCATCATTTTTCACATTTCCCAAGCTCTTTTTTACATAAAGTTCAGATATAAATTTAGCTCAAACTACACAAAATCAATCACATTATTTTTGTTTTATAAATAAATATTTAATCTTAAAAATAATATTTAATTTTTCAGCCAAATGAAATTTGCTCACAAAGTTCATCTGACTATCTACCCACAATGAATAAAATGGTAAGCCTTTTTATTCTAATCATTAAAATGAACTAAAATCATTTTGTTCAGTCACGTTTCAGGGATTAAAAGTAGCCTACTCATGTAGCCAGCTAATTCACAAATTAGGTATTTGAGTTTGCTAGCATTATTCCTGAGTGCCGCGCTGAAAGGGTTAACTGCAGTTCAGCCAGCGTTTTGTAGACCGCTGTTAACTTGTGTAAAATAAACCGATAAAAAAATTTTATTCGTCATATAAAGTAATATAAAGAGTTGTACTATGCTTCTATTATTTTTTGTCGTGTGAAAAACCCACATTTTCCTATGGAGCATGGTTTGCTGTCGAGCCTTCTTAAGTGTATCACGTTGAAACTAGTTAAAGGGTATTAAAATTATCACTCGTGCCGTATATATTAAAAAAAATTCAACCAACAGACAAAACGGGAACCACCAATTTTCCAATAAAAAAAGAATCATTAAAATCGCTTCGCCCAGTTAAAAGTTATGAATGAGCTACCAGACAAATAAAAAAATAAACATACTTGAGAACCTCCTTCTTTTTTGAAGTCGGTTAAAAGATGACAGGTTATTATAATTAAAGAAATAATTATTTGTTACAGATTACTGATCAACCCAAAAGCTTTATTTTAAAAGAAGCACAAAATTTACCCATTTTAACAGAGAAGTTAGAGTTACACGATGAACCTACAAGTGATGCTGCACTTATGGTAAAATTTAAACTTTGATTTATGGTAATATTAGACTAAAATAGTTTGCTTACAATTTAAAAGTTAGTATTACAAATATTTAAGCCAATGTTTGTTTAATCACATTTCATTTTCGAATTTTCCGTCTCTCACAGAAGATGCTATCTGTGTGCAATATCCCTTATCTGACTTTTACAGCATCCTTGGGAAGAGACGGGGTGGTGACACTTGTATTCTTAGTCCGTCACTACACAGACGTATGATGATATATGATGTAATTTATTATAATTTGTTCAAAGAAACAATCTGTTATGTATGTTATTTTCAGGAAAAACACGAAACCGAAAAAGTTCATCATCTTACAAAAATATGTGAAGTTTTAACAAAGAAAGTCAAAAACTTGAATGAAAAGATCCGTAGACGTGACAATAAAATTGCGATATTTTCTGACATAATAAAAGATCTTGAAAACAAATTTATCAATATGGAAGAGACCATAATTTTAAAAGAATGTGCTGGACCGGAAGATTTCTTAAAAAGACAAGTGGCTAAATCTAAGGGTGTACCTTTGAAACAAAAGTATTCGGAAGAATTAAGAAAATTTGCCTTGACTCTCCATTTTTATTCACCAAGCGCATACAAATTTGTGAGAAAAACCTACAACACTTGCTTGCCGCATCCTCGTACACTGAGCAAATGGTACAAACAAGTTAATGCTGAACCTGGCTTTACACACGAAGCCTTTGAAGCTTTGCGTAGAAAGGTTGAAGAGTCTGTACATCCTGTTATATGTGCATTGACGCTGGATGAGATGCTGATGAAATGCTTGACTTGGGATCCAAAAACCCAAAAATTTTATGGTTGTGTGGATCTTGGGCTCAACACAAATACTGACAATGTGGATGAAGCCAGCCAATGTTTGGTATTGTTACTAACTTGTTTCAATGGTGCATGGAAGCTGCCAATAGCATACTTTCTTATAGTATCACTGACTGGCGAGCAGAAGGCTATGCTTGTGCTGATTGTTGCTGATTAAATCAATAATTAAAATATACTTGGATTTAAGGTTTCGCCACCATACGAAAAAAGTTAGTGATAAAATATCATATAGAAACTTCTATAATAAGATGATTTTGTTCAGAAATCAATGAAAAAATAAATACTTTTATTTTGTTATATTCTGATTGTTTTTTTATTTTTCCTAAACTCAACCTCAACAACAAATCTCTTTTAGGATTCCCTATTAAAAGATAAAATAGGACTCTGCTTGTGGGTCTATTACTGTTGGAAGCACTCGGCTTCCATCAATCACTGCCGTATCATTCCATGAGAAATGGCACAACAGTGACTGATGTAAGCACAATCAAATCTGTCAGTATTCATAGACAGAATCCTGTTGGGGCTGGCCCTCACCCAACGCATCAGGGATGCACACCTTTTGCGCATGGTGGTGTAGAAACAATCCACGTGTGCATCAGCGAACATCCCCGATGCGCTACAGTATCGGGGCAACCCCAATATAATCCTGAATGCATTGTTATATTGGATACCGAGGGTGTTGTAAGATTTTTGACTACAGCGCGTAACATTTCTTTAGGTATTATCATAGTTACTAAGATGTAAACAAAAAGTATATAGTAGATGCTCAATGCTGAGACCGTCATGGCCCGGATACTTGCCCCTGGTCATTGTAAGGATAATATCTGATATTTCTGTATACTTAAACATTATAAACCGTTCCATGCCAGGCTCAGCACTGCGCATACTCTTCGCCGGACCAAGTGGCGATGTAACACGAAAGTGATTCATAGACATGTTTGCAATATGTTCAGTGCCGTTCACCCCGCCTACGTCTATGATTTAATTTGTTAATAATAATAATAATAACGCCAACAGAGGGCCTGCCATGCCAATTGCACAATAAGAATTTTTCTCTGGCCTGCCTGTGAGCGTCGGCGACGTGTATGTTCCAACCATTTTATGCATATAACGTCTAAGGCTGTCTTGACCAATTATGAAGTCAAAGAACATACCTTGACAGGTATGTTTTTTGACTAAAAGCCAATGGGAAACCGCACACTCACTGTTGAACACTTTAGCTAAAAGCTCAACAGTCAACAGGAACTAAAACTCGATGTCGATAGTTTTGAAGTCACATCATTATAGGCAGCCATTTTGTGTAACAAAACAATTGTAGGTATGCACGCTATTTCGATAGGTAAGGCGCATCTATATATCTCTTATATCTATGCCATGCTCCTGGCATATTTTAGACCACAGATAGCCTTAAAAATACAATAGAAATCATTATTCTCATTTTTATCCTCTAACCAGTTGGTTAGAGGATAAAAATGAGGCCTCATCAGCAAAGAAAAACTGCAGCTAACAAAATGTAATATTCTCATCCTACGTCACTATGACGCCACCAACATGGCCGCCAGGCGCATTACCAATTTGTGTGGCTTATACACGACATTTACACCTAGTGGTGAACCCGACGTGATTGTGTTAGAGAGGATTATTGTTATTTTTTTTTAAACTAATACCGGATTAAGAAATTGCTTAACATGGAGAAACCTGAAGAGCTTGTTGCCAATCTTATTAGCAACGATGGAGACAGAGCCCTAGCACTGACCATGATCTCTCCTAGCCATCAGCGCAGCCTTCATTACGCGATGTAGGCGCTCTACGGCACCATTCGCTTGAGGGTGATACGCTGTGGTTCTTAAACTACTTGTACGCTAAATAGACTACTTTGAAACTGTGTTCCCTGGTCGGTGGTAATTTTAACAGGACAACCATAACGTGTAATCCATCCCTTATACAGTTTCTTGGCTACTATTGCGGCACTGATATCTTTTAATGGAAAAGCCTCAGGCCAGCCTGTTGCCCTATCTATCACCGTAAGACGATATTTATGACCACTAGCCGCTGTCGTAAGCGGTCTGACAATGTCGGCGTGGATATGTTCAAACCGGTCACACGCCTCAAATTGTCCTAGTCCCGACACTGTGTGTCGAATAACCTTCGACCTTTGACATTGAATGCAGGTCTTGGACCAATTCCTAACATCTACATTCATATTCGGCCAAAAATACTTGGACACAATTAATTTTGTAGTTGCTCGTATACCTGGGTGAGATAATCATGTACGGCGTGAAATGCCTTTTTCCTAAACTCCGTAGGAAGATAAGGCCTAACACTATTCGTAGAAACCTCACACGTAAGCTCATTAAAAACATCCGGCAAAACAATTCGTTTGAATTGTACGCTATCGTTCTTATCAGTTAACAACTTCGTCAGTTCTTTGTCCGCCCGTTGCGCTATTGCTAAGTCTTCAAAATCGAGCGTTGACGGACAAGTAAGGGTCTCAACACGCGAGAGTGTATCCGCGACAACATTATCGCTACCATAATATTTTCTAACACTTGCGCGACTCATCTGTTTAAATAAAACTACTTTTTACGGATTTAGACGCGTATATTTGTTTTAAATTTTGGCCCGACGTTTCGGAGACTTTGCAGTCACCATGGTCTCACCCGTGACCATGGTGACTGCAAAGTCTCCGAAACGTCGGGCCAAAATTGTGTTGTGTTGAATGTTTGTAGTGAACTCGCTAATGAACATGAGTTGCCTAATACGCCTAGGTATATCTTTATCGCTAGGTTTTTTTGAAAACGTATAAATCAATGGTTTGTGATCGGTGAAAATAGTAAAAGATCTTCCCACCACCATGTACCTAAAATGTTGTACCGACAAATATATAGCTAAAAGCTCCCTATCGTATGTACTGTACTTCATTTGAGTGTCACTTAATTTTTTAGAAAAATAACTCAAAGGTCTCCAGTGTGTTCCTACCTTTATCTGCAATACACTGCCGACACAGTCATTTGACGCATCAGCCATAATTGCAAGTTCTGCGTTTGTTATCGGATATTGTAACACAACGGCGTTCTGTAAGTTTGTCTTGCACTTCGAGAAAGCTAAGTCGGCTTCATCGGTCCACACAATGAGCGATTTATCTTTCTTTTTAGAATTTTGTAAGTATTTATTTAACACTGATTGATATTCCGCGGCTCTAGGTAAACTAGACCTATAAAAATTTTTCATACCCTTGAATCGTCTTAGTTGATCTACAGTTTTTTTTGGGTTTTGGAAAATCGCTAATAGCTTTGACCTTTTCTGGTAACGGTTTAATACCTTCGGGCGTAATTTCAAAACCTAGAAATTAAATTTTTGAGTTCCCAAACGAACTTTTATTTAAATTAATAGTTATGCCATACTTGTTTATTCGATCAAAAATCGCTCTCAGATGCCGCTTATGGCAATCCGCTGAATTACTGGCCACTAAAATATCATCTATATAACAGAAATAAAAATTATTATCATTCTTGTCACCACTACATTCCGTTCCCCCGGCACTTCTGAATTCTTCTTCCAGTTCGTGCAACACAGAATTATTCATATATCGTTGAAAAGTCTGCGCTGCGTTTCGTAAGCCGAAAGATAGAGGTCCAGTAGTCTCTATGTGGTATCACCACATAGAGACTACTGGACCTCTATCTTTTATCAAATAGAAATTGGCGGGTTCTCATTGAATGACACCGGTTTAGTAATTTGAGGAAATTCGGCTAGCAAATCTGCGTACATATTATTTCTATAGATCGTAGTTAACGATGATCCATTCCAATTTATAATCGAACCCATTACACATAAATTAGTAATTTTATCTAAGAGTCGCCGTCCATTTAAATCTACTAACAATTTATGATGTATTAAAAAATCTGCACCTAAAATGGGCTGTTTTACATCAGCTATTAACTGCCAGGTATAGGGACGTCTTAAACCTAAATTTAAAGTTAAAGTTCTAACACCAAAAGTTTTAATTAGAGTACCATTTGCTGCGTACAAGGTATAATTCCACTTTGTATCGGTACGATTACATAAACTATTTTTATGCACAGGAATCACTGATTCATTAGCCCCAGTGTCTATTAAAAATCACATACCTGTGTTGTCTGTCGCAAACTATGAGGCGGTTGTGCGTGGTGCAGGGTCCCACCGCCGGCTGCAGCGCTTCTAGTTTTCCGCTGACGACGAAGAGTTATGCTCCGGCTTCCAATTACAGGGTTTGACGCATTTGATGGCTCTCTGCCTGTATCGGAAATGGTAAATACACAGCCAATTCGGATTGTTTTCACGCTCGACCCTTTACCTCTGGTTGAGGACCGGTATCTCGCTCTTCCGCCAAAACGCTCTCGCGATCTGCCACGCTCCAACTCCTTGAGACGAAGGTTGATTTTGGCCAACTCTCCCAGGATTGTGCTGGTGTTTTCCGCTGTAGGTGCGGCCTTGATCTCTAAAATCTGTTCCGAATTGCTAGCTACGGTGTTTTCTATGACTTTGTCTGCGGCCTTTGCCAGAGTTTCTATGTTCTTGTAGTCAGTAACCGTCAGAATAGCTCGCACTGACGTTGGTAGATGCTACTGCCACATCATGGTGAGTGTCTCGTCGTTAATTTTGTCACGTGCTAAATCGCGCATGCGTCGGAGCAGCTGTGACGGCCGCTGGTCACCAAGCTCCATTTCGCCCATCAATTTCTGAAGCTTCCTGGTCTCCGACTCCTCAAATACCTCCAGTAATATGTCCTTCAACGCCTGGTAAGTACGCGTTTCTGCACTCCCAATTAACAAATCACTGACTTGTTGAATCGCTATTTTGCTGAGCTTAGTGACGACGAGATTTAACTTGGCTTCGTCACTGAGCCTCTGGTTTTCGATGACGGCTTCAAACTGGATGAACCAGAGTCGCGTTTGGTCCACTCAGAACTCCGGAATCCGGTGATAATACGGTTATAGCTGCTAGAGCTCTGTCTTCATCGTTGCTAATAGTACTGGCAACAAGCTGTTCAGGTTTCGCCATGTTGCTTATCGATTCCCTAATCCGGTATTACTTAAAAAAAAAATCGTCTCTAATATGCACAATATCACGTCGGGTTCACCACTTTAGGTGTAATTGTCGTGTGTGTCGGTTAGAGGATAAAATGAAATACGTCCGGACTTGAATGGCGTTTATTTGCGACTCCTTATATGTATTTGATATAGTAATAGCTTATATAGGTAAGGAGAACAATCGTTTCTATATATTCCTAATACTGCTGACACGCATAGTGTTGCATACAATGAATCCATACATAATATATTTGTATATAACGTAAAAAGCACCTTATTACCTTTTGTTCATTTTCCATCATTTCCATAGAATATTGCAGTGCGTTTTTTGTTCTGCAAAAAAGTATTTGGATTATGTTAATGTTTTTATTTCACCACAGCTTTACGTTACAACACTTACTAGTTTGCTTTTTGTACAGCACGCAATCCGAGGTAAGTAGATATTTCTTTCCTATATTTTTCTCGAAAGTTTACCTAAATTAAGAAATAAAAATCTCACCCCCTTTCGCTTAAATTTTGCGAATCCTAGCCACGGTAGTTGGCATGGTTATTGGTAAAGTTTAGTACAAATAAATGTTCCCAAGAGTGCAAGTGTACTTACCTAACAAATTCTTCACCTACATTCGGTTCAGTCAGCAATATTTTCTTTAAAGCAATCATTTCATTTCGCCTATCCATAGCAGCCTTTAACTCGTGGGTAGTACACGTGTCCTCTTTGACAGTTTGTTCGTGTTTTTGCTTAGAGATAACGTTTGGCTTAATTTCGATTTTAGGCTTTATCAATAAAGCCCAAATATCGCATTTATCAGAAATATTCTGAACAGACTCGACTATTTTACTTCTTTTAGCCCATACCGACGATATTCCATTTAACTAAAGCAAATAAAATTACATCAATTTGATGACGGAGTAAGAATATCTACGTTGCCACCACAGGTCGCCACATTCTCCTCCATGAGCGCTATTGCATTGTATAGACTCGGTTAATAGCATTAAGCGGACATTCGACGGGGCTCGAGGTTCATGTAACCGACTGCCGTTTACGGGGTCGCGGGTTCGATTCCCGAACGGGACAGTTATTTGGATCGTCAGCACAGATCGCCAGTCAACAAAGTCAACCCGTGACCACAATAATTGATACAACTCGGTCAAAATGTCGGGAATAAAGGTAATAAACTTTTTTAATCCTGATATTAACGCGATTATAATCCCGGTAATATTAACAAATTATAAGTCCAAATCGTGTTAGTTTAAAATCAATATATAAGCAAATAAGGATCAAAAGAAACTATCAAAAATAAAAACTCACAGAGGCTTTTTGCAAATCATCTAGTTCATTGCGGCAATCGATAACTTGATCGGAGAGAGCGTTATGTCGAATTTTATCTACAGTTAATGTTTGTTGTAATTGATCGGTTGCTGTGATTAGTGATTGATATTCTTTTTTCAGTTTTTCTAAGTTCATAGAAGTATCATGGATAGCTTTATTTAATGACAGAATGGTTTCATTATCTGAAATTTACAATACCATTTAGTTTTAAATTGCAGCCTAATATCTTTAAACTTACTGGACAAGTAGGCATTAAATCTGTGTTTAAAGATTTTTATACCTTTTCTAATTTTTCAGATATCCCTATCATTTTTGCAGTTTTGAACCTAGCTGTATATGGATAAAAAAAAACTCACATTCACGTTCTTCCCTTAACCGAACTTTATTATCTTGCTCTTGCAATTTAATTTTTTCAATAGCTGGTCGGACTAGATCATCCATTGGTTACGCTTATGACAATCCCATAAAACATCAATCATAAAATATCATTAGGTATTCTCAATCAGTAATTGAGGCCTGAAAGGCAGTCAAAGGGCCTCAGTATTAGGCAGGCACAGTTAATAGGTTTGGAAACTTTAAACTTATTGACCATAAACACTGGTAAAATTATTTTTTAGAGCTGCCATTCCGTTACTTATCGATTTTCCGTTGCCCGGGTAATTTAAATAAATAAACAATTTTATTGTCGTTTAACACTTTCTTATTGAGATTTTATTCCAAAATAATAATTGTTATTACATAAAGTTGCTACAAAAGATGATAAAATGGCGAAACCAGATGCGGATGGCTTTATTAACGTAACTTGGCCTAGCAAAAACATTCCACATGGCGGTATTTTCCATACACATATTGCGAATCCGTCCGATGATCAACAAAAATTGTTGAAAGGTATTTTTCTAGCTTTATTTGTAGTTGAAAGGAATTGTATAATGAAATAATTGTTTTAAAAACATTTTAATAATATTTTACTTACCTATTACTAATCTCAGAACACTTATAGATACAGATATAATCAGAAACAGAAATCAAACTATGATTAACAGTCAGGCAATCGCACGAGTGTTTTTTTTTTTAATAAATGCTGCGCTCCTCGTGTAATTTTTTTTTATTGCTTAGTGACAAGACAATCATGTGGTCACGTGAATTATTTAGCTCGTTTACCTCAACAAAGTATGAAGTCTTATGAATATTATTCTTAAATCAACTTTTTACCTGGAATCACAGATAATAATAAAGAATGCTTGAATGGATAAAAAATATTTTTTTCATACATATTACGTAGGTAGGTATTTGCTACAGGATTTTTTTTACCTAGTAAGTGATTTGTTTCTGTTAGTCGGTACTCATAAGATCACCAATTTATTTTTGCACAGTACTCATTGAAGAATCAAAACTTACACTGCAAAACCAAAAGAAAGCTTTAGCACTTCGACAACAAGATGATAAGAAAGTGGAGCAGCAGGTCTCTCAAGTTCGAAGACCATGGGTCCGCCCAAGAACATCTCGTCGTCGTTCACTTTCTGAAATTAGACAATCAGGAGTCTTTGATTTCGATAAGTAAATATTTATGTGACTAATAGCGTAATGCGAAAATTATTTTGAAGAATTCTAGCTGTTAAAAAAAAAACTTTACAGATATCAGCCTTTGAAACGAGGCGAAGATAGGGAGCTTATGAAGGAGAGATTAGCTAACACAATGACTTATGGAGACAACCAAGAACAACCAAAACCAAAGCCACTCGTTGCACCACGCAAGAAGATAGCTGAACCAAAATTACCTACTAATAAAGAAAAGTGGAATGAATGTAAGTAGTTGCAGTTCCTTTTTTTAAATATGTTTATGTAGAAGTCTGTTGTATATAGCTTGCAATAAAACCTTCATACAAAAGCACGATTACTAAAATTTGTTTGTTTAAATTTCGCAGTGGTGACTCAAATTCGAGAGCGTACGGAATGGCTCGCGGAGATGGAGTACTTAGGTCACGCGGATCCACATCGAGATATAATCAAGGATCAAATAGCTGAACGAATGCGCGCCTTAGATGCACTGGGTGTCGACAGTGAACGCACCACTGCTCGTTCATCCGCATCTGGATTCAGTACTTTAAGAAGCAGGGAGAGTATTCCAAAAGCCAACAATGTGCCTGGCTCTGGTAAATATTGGATAATATCACTACTTACCTTACCTACACAATAATCACCATATTGAAATAAAACTGACGATTTCCAGTACGATGCGAGGTAGTTCAGGTAGTTATAGGTATTCTTCTTGTCTTTCTTCGGCAGTAATGATTCTCATTTTCTTATTGCATATTTGCTATAACAAGCCGATTTCTTCGATTTTTTTTGGAACTCTCTACTCCAATTATGCCTTGCTTTGTTAAACATGCAATTTCATGCAAAAGGAAAGATTACTTTGGTACAAACTTTTTATTATTTCAGCGCAACAATCAATTCGTTCTGGAAAAAGTGTCAAGCAGAAACCTAAACGTGGACAAGAACGTTTGCGAGAAGAAAATGTAGCGTCGTATGCACATTTTACACCATTGCAGCGGTCGCCAAGACGTCGTCAGTAGACTGTATACATTTTATAAGCATGAGCAGTCTCTTCCGGTGTATATCTGTGTTGAATATTTATTCAGTTAACGTACTGTACCTACATGGTCGAAGAAAATCAAGACCAATTTATTGGTAACTTTCCAAATGCATAACTATTGCATTAATACAAACTCGTTCTTAACGTCTAGATTGTTATTTCGAAATACACCTGAGTAACAATACAATGTTTTAGTAGCTAAGAATATCAAAGAAAACGATATGAGAAGATAACATAATTATCCACAAGCAGAAAACTGAAAACGTTTTCAGGAATTAATTTTGCGCTGCCGGTTGCTTTTAGACTGACGTTGAAACTAAGTAGTTGTACCCTTAATGTTTGCCCCTACATCAATATTATCGTATATCATCGCCGACACGTACATATTAACACAGCCAGTAGGCACAGAAAATGAAGAATTATGGATACTTTTCCTATTTACTCAAAATCTATTAAATATATTTTAATTCTGATTTACGTGTTTCTATATATAATAGTTACTTATGTTTTTAAAGTTATTTCATTAGTTAATACGCGATAATAGACCGACAAATGAAAAAAATAAAAAATTAGAGAGGTTGTTTCGCTAAGATTTTCTATCGAGAAAACTTTTTTCAATCGTGTTTCTGAGTTTATGCGATCCTAGATCATATATTGAAAAAACATATACTTAAAAATTAGAGCTCTAGCCCTTCAATCTAAAGAAACAATGAAAACTTCGTACGTAGAAAAATGCACGAAGCTATTTTGGTATCGTCTTAAGTAATTGTTTCTTAGCATTTAGTAGAGGGGTTTCCCTGCGATGAGCATCAATTTGCCCTTTTGACGAGATACATGTACATCATGATTTTAAAAGTTTCAACTTTGGCGCAAAAATGAATAAAAATCCGCGCGGGAACGGACATTGCATTGAATAGCTCTTCACGATTCCTACAGGATAATGTGTCTACAGAATACCCGCAACTGAATGACACCCTTAATGTAAAGGTTTCATTTAAATACGACTAAACGAATGAGCGAAATATAAAATGTCACAGAAAGGCAAACCATAGTCTGAATTGAGCTATACATATAGCTATTTTCATCACGTTAATACTAAAAGAACATGCAGCAGGGGTGTGAAACACAGTACTTTACATAAGACACTTTAAAACTGGTTAGGTGGTACAAATGGTTGTGCAGAATAAGTAAATTTGGTAAATTTCTGGTGGATATCTTGAACAAAGATCATATAACCTGGACCATTTAGAGTAATAAATAAAGTAGATAGCTATGTACTTTGAGAACATTCGTATTTTGTACTAGAAGACCTAAAAGCTAATGTTTACATACCATTAGTTTGTTTAAGAGGATACCAAAATTCTTCATGCATTTTTCTACGTACGAAGTTTTCATTGTTTCTTTAGATTGAATGGCTAGAGCTCTAATTTTTAAGTATATGTTTTTTCAATATATAATCTAGGATCGCATAAACTCAGAAACGCGATTGAAAAAAGTTTTCTCGATAGAAAATCTTAGCGAAACAGCCTCTCTAATTTTTTATTTTTTTCATTTGTCGGTCTATTATCGCGTATTAACTAATGAAATAACTTTAAAAACATAAGTAACTATTATATATAGAAACACGTAAATCAGAATTAAAATATGTTTAGTAGATTTTGAGTAAACAAATAAAATAGCCCTAATTCTTCATTTTCTATACCTACTAGCTGTGTTAATATGTACATACTGACGATAATATTGATGTAGGCCCTTAACGTATTAGCTGTATAACAATAAATGACACATAACACTTACTCTTTTAATCACTGTCATCAACCAATATTGTTTTAGATTTTTTAGATTTAGAGTTATGACTGTCATTTAACTTATGTTTATTAGACTTAATTTTATCTTGAGATGGTAAATTACTTTCTGGTTTGTAATCGTGAGTAGGCGGTTCATTTAAATTTAACTTAGAATATTTTCTAACTGGCATATTTAGTGTGAAACTATCATCTGAGAATGCATCCATGTTTGGTCCAATTTTAATATAACTTATTGTTGCATATGCAGTAAAATGGAAGTCCTCAACCAAATAATTACCCACCAACAAAAATGCAATCACATCTTCTGCAACAGCCTTAGAAATCTTTGGCTCTTCACCTTTATGCCTCAATTTTACAGGACCTTTTAAAAACCAAGCATCTAACAATTTTTGTGCTGTCAGTTTTACATCTTGTTTCTCTGCATTCTCAATGATGCCAGCTAAAGTTTTACAATATTTCTTAATATTTACCTCTTTTATATTTTCATTTGGACAAGCACAAACATCACACATTTTATTACAATCTGAGTCGCCCCATGTTTCATCAAAGTGCTCAGCAATGAGCAGTCTTCTACATAAAGATCCATTCAAGCAGTATTTCACCATACCATACAGGTGATCTAGACTACTGACATTAGAAAACACCATTGTGCTTACTTTGAAAACATCCTGCATTCTATACAATGTCACACATTCAGCATATTGACCATCGCGGCCAGCTCTCCCACTTTCTTGATAATAGTTCTCCATTGATTTACTTATAGTATGATGGATGACAAACCTCACATCTGGCATGTCTATGCCCATGCCAAATGCTACAGTCGCTACTATAGCCTGGTATTTCTTATCATGCCATTTTAAATGTACTTCTGTACGAGTACTCGGTTCTAAGTTTGCATGATAGTGACCTACTTTTAATCCACTTTTTCTTAATCCTAAAGTAACATCTTCACAATCTTTGATACTATTTGTATAAATGATGCCACTCTCTCCTTTATACCTACCTTTTAATAGTTTTTCAATAATACTGATACATTCATCTTGTGATGTAGGTTTCTCTAATATTTTGTAAAACAAGTTAGGCCTATTAAATGTTGATTTAATCAATAAGCAGCCAGATATGTTAAGTATTTTTTGCACATCTGTTAAGACATGAGCTGTAGCAGTTGCTGTTAATCCTAAAATGGGTACATTTGGAAACATAGATGACAAAATACCCAGGTACTTATAGTCAGGCCGAAAATCATGTCCCCATTGTGAGCAACAATGAACTTCATCTATAGCTATCCTTTGAAGTCTTCCTTCTGTGTAACATTTTTGTAAATTGGACATAAAAAGTTTGCTTTTAGCAAATCTCTCTGGAGTTGCATAGACTAATTTAAGATCAGTCTTACCATGTTTAAGTGCATTTAAGACTTCCTTAGTTTCCTCCTTAGGACTGGAGCTTGATATTAACATTGCTGGTATATTTTTCTTTGTCAAAGATCTTACTTGATCTTCCATTAATGATACAAGTGGTGAGACGACCACAGTCAAGCCGGGTCTAACTAATGCTGGTAACTGGTAACACAAACTTTTTCCAGCACCAGTTGGCATAACAACAATAGCATTTTGACCTGCTAGTGTAGAGTTGATTGCACTAAGTTGCTTTGGTCTAAAACTGTTAATTTTAAATACATCGTTTAGAACTTTAAGCACTTCTTCGGACCAGTCGTACGTAGTGCCGGCCCAGTCCACACTAGCAAGGTTATCTGATTTTAGTCTATTAATGGAGTTTTTCAAGGATGTTTTCTTTTCATGAAGTTCGCGCTGGCGGTTCTTCCATTTTATTAGCTCAGCATCCACTCGAGATATTTCTTTTTCAACTGTTTTTAATTCATCTTCGAGATCCTTGACAGTTTTCATCTTGTGGTTAGGTTATGTTTTGAATAATTTTCTAAGTATTGTGGAAGTGGAAGGCTATCATCAAAGGATATTTAAGTAGGTAAAAACAAATTTATGAAGAAGTATATAGTAATTTGTTCTGCCGGTTTTAAATAAATCGATTATTTTTTATTTTTACCAAGGTAAACACAACACACAGAACATATAACACAACACACGGCAAAATATCAGGTGCTCAAGTCCACTATTTTGGAACAATTGTCATACCGGCACAATACCGGCACGATACCGTTGCAATTGAAGTCAAATATCCGTAGTCTGCTATATGCCGTCATAACGGTCTTTCAATGGTAATAGAATTGTCGATCTCTTTTATCTATGCATTGAATTTTCGGTCTCTTTTATCTATGGATTGTGTTAGAATGGTATGTATGTGTTGCCGTTTTTAAAAAATGCGTTAGTTGAAGTGATTTTCGAAAAACTACTAATAAATTTAAACATTTAATCATGCTAGACTTCGTTTAGATATATTTGTACATACTATTTATTAGTATAAAAAGCAATGTGAAGTTTAGGAGATTAGTAAATTGCAATAAATTACAAAGAACAATTTCTAATATTTCTATCTATCTATTTTTTATTTATGGCAATCTGTCGACACAGGACAATTTAAAAATATTACTGTCAAATTCAAAATAGCAGACTACCGAAACATTTCAGTCATTGAATTGCAATTGTGAAGCAGTTGTGTACGAGACTAGCAATTTATGTCACTTTGACAATTGTAAGACAATGATGAAGTCGTTATGACGACACATTAATAGTAGACTACCAAAAACTTTACTATTGCACCATAATGGTACAATAATGGTACAGTTGTGACACCGTTGAAATACCCGACTCAGGGCCCAGATGACACATTGATGTCATACTGACAGCAATAGGGTTGCACCATTGTGAGGTGTCGCCGAAATTAATGAATTTAATCGATATATATATTTGGGTTGTGTAATTCGAAAAATTCACTTGCCCCGTTTTCCAATCAGCGCACAATAGCGCATTATGGGGCACAATGCTCAACGTTGAGTGTTCCAATTACAGCATCGCATCGCACAATCGAGCACTCTCAAAAGTGATGCGTGCAATCCATACCAACTTCAGCGACAGAAAATTAACAAGTATTTTTTCTTTAAATTGGCATTGATTGAAATTTTATTTATATATTATCGTTAGTAATATTATTTATTGTTAAAAAAAAATTTATGACTTTCTTTTCGTCGGAGTTTTCTGGAAATATTCAAAGTTAATTCAAGCTGTGTTAAAAATAAATATAAGTATGGATGAAGGTATAAACAATGACTTTTTTTATATTCCACACATATAATGTGAATACAATGTTTATTTTAGAATTTTTTTTTCAACACTGAACTTAGCGCACTCTGCTGGCGCATTTTAAAACTAATTCACGTTCCAATTATGCGTCAGCATTGTGCGGCACTGAGTCGCATTATGCTCTGCCATTGGAAAACGGGGTATATCTGTTATAATAATATCAATATACAAGGATCATCAATATCATCATACATTGTCGGACCTCCGGAGGCCGAGTCGTTTCACAATGAAAAATAAATGATTAATTTCCTGTTTGCCTAGGAATACACAGATACGGGTGTTGTTTAATTTTATTGTTACTAGTTGTTCAAAATAAGTATAGGTCGTTTGAGTTCATTAGCTGTATTAAAAATTTTTACATTACTTGACATATTATGTGTGATAAAAAGCCAAAAATTAAGTCCAATTTTTTATTGGCGTTTGTATAAACTATTTATGTGGTTCCAAATGTTAACCAGAACGGTATTGTCAATTTGCAATGTGGATTAATCTTCTAATCATATTATTAGCGTAAGTATTATTTTTACATAATTTTAAAACCATGTTGATAATTTTTAAGTTTTACATTTGGGACGTAAGAGAAATATGAGGAGAATATTCTTTTACATGACGTGTGCGATCGTCACGAAGTAAGTACTATGTAGTCGTTAGATAACGCGGAGCACAAGCAAATAAGTATCACTACACAAAAAAAAATTCTATAATACTAATAATTTGTTTCTATATTATTGTCACATGAACATTCTTCTAGAGACAGACAACTTAAAATAAAACCCAATATACAAAGTGATTTACGATCGTGTAAATTTTTTTGAAATGATTGATCTTTTCTAGGTATTGTTTTTTATTTGCATGGTATTTATGTTTGTAGTTCATGTCCTGTAATGAACGGTCGCATTGCAGTACTTATTTTAGCTAGAGGTGGTTCTAAAGGAGTATATCTCAAAAATTTGCGAACAGTGGGAGGCATCAGTTTACTAAGTCGAGCAATTTATACTGCCAAATCTGCAGGATTTCATGATATCACAGTTTCTACGGATCATCCACTGATTGCGCTACAGGCTTTAAAAGGTATAATAAACTATTTATTAACTTTCAAGTTAAAGTTCTTTCCTACTTGTATTTTTAGCATTATGAAATGAGGATATCATCTACAAGCTCATCTTTTTCGAAAACGCTGGACGTAATGAATAATAAATTGCCTTATAGTCGTGACTGTATGATTTTCTATAGCATCTAAAAATCGTGAAATAAACATTTCACATCTTTGGAGGTGCACTATATACTATAATTATAAAACCTGTAGGGACAGTATGTATGAATTCATTGTATGCAAGGAGATGCGTGTCAGCACATTTAGGAATATATAGAAACGATTGTTCTCGCCACCTATATACTCGTAAGTATTATAATCAAATACATATATTGAGTCGCAAATAAACGCCTTACAAGTCCGGACGTATTTTATTTTATCCTCTAACCAACCACGACACATACACCTAAAGTAGTGATCCCGATGTGATTGTGTTAGAGAGGATTATTATTTTTTTATAAACTAATACACCTAAAACCTTTTTAAAAAGCGGTTTTATTATATTTTTAATTACATTTATCGTCATTTTAGACGATGTAACAGTTTTTCGTAGAAGTCGTATATCTGCTACTGACTGGGCACCTTCAATATGGGGCGTTTCAGAAGTGTTAGCAGTTAGGCAAGATATCACTCTTTTAATATTGATGCAAGCTACATCCCCATTTACTCGGCCAATTCATTTGCAAAACGCAGTCAAGCAAATCTATGAACCAACGGCTTACGACTGTATATTTACTGCAACAAAGTAAGTAAGACTACAATACGTGTTATTTATTAGGTACGCATAGGTCTTGTTCGCATTACGAAATTATCAAGAAATAATAATTCCCTTCAAAATTCAATTATTCAATTTCCGTAGCGATAAAAAGGCAAATTGCACCTATGGCAATTTGTTCTTGATATTGTTAAAATGTAGACATCCAATCTGACTAAGACAATTTTTACAAAATTTATAAAAGTACAATTAGGTACATAAGAGCCAACAGGGGGTTGATGATGATACTCGTAGCACTTCAATATCTGGCAATTGTGGTGTACTTTAAATGTGTATTTTTTAAATCGGTTGCACTTTTTTTAGGAGCTCTAAATTAAGATGGAAAATAGCTAATGGTCAACTGATCGCCGCAAACTTTAAAGTAAACGCTCGTGTTCGAAGACAAGACTGGCATGGAGAATTTTTAGAAACGGGTGCACTATACGTTACACGTAGAGCCTTGTTGGAGCAGGGAAAATTTCAAAATAACAAGTGAGATTTATTTGAGTTTGAAATGAAATAGATGTTGAAATGAAATGAAATATGTATAATTTTTCCCGTTTTTGTACCATTTTTTACTGATGCTTAACTCCTGTTAGTCGTAGTGTGGTATTATAGGGCCTTCTTCGATAAATGTACTACCCAACACTGAATGAATTTTTCAATTCGGACTAGCAGTTCTTAAGATTAAGGCATTTAAACAAACATATGTTTTAGCTTTATAATATTAGTATAATTATAATATCATCATCATCAATATTAGTATAGATTACCTAGGCTGACAAAAACCTCTGAATAGAACAATTTTGTGTACATATCCGTTAAGCCTGAGAATCGGACAACATCTATTTTTAAAGTAATTTATTAAATTGAGATGCATAAGTGATTACGTAAGTGATTACGTAAAAATACGATATTAAGTCAATCGAGTGACGATTACGGTGGCCTAATTTGATTGCTGAAAGCACGACCGCTTAAGCTCATTTGGCAGAGCTACGGAACGGTATTCCGAGGTCGCGGGTTCATTTCCCGCTTGTGGTAATCACTTTTCCACCATAATTTAATTTATTATACATCTATTTTTCATACCCCTGGCCCTGAGTGATTAGGGTCCACCCCTAACATTTATATGGCAAAACAACGTTTGCCGGGTTAGCTAGTATTTTTATAATATTGTACTTTAAATAGATTCTATACTTTATTGAATAACAACTCGATTTTTTGATAATTCGATACTTTGTTAGCGATTTTTGCATATTTTGAGTATGTAATAGTAATAATAATAATTTGTCAAGTAATAATTTCTTTGATGTCATGAAGACTAGAAGAAAGGAGGAATATCTCAGTATATTAAAAAGTGTCCGCTGAAAGGCAGCAAATTAAGGTGGCGCCATTTATTAGAAAGGAAAGAAAAACTTCCGCTTTGTTACAGCGCAGTTTTTTAAATTATTATATTAGACAAACATGACTATGAAATAAATTTATATTAATTATTATTATAATTATACGGTGTTTTTAAGTACCCTAAATATTTGTAAATAGCAAATAGATAATAGTATTAAAGAATTACCGCAACAGTAGCACACTTCACTCTGCTTATAACTGCTACATTCATATCATTTCCACTTGCTACACTAGCGCTATTTCGGTGAGTGATATTTGCTGTTTACAAGTGGACACTTTTAGGACTGATCCCCCTTTTAAGATATTCCTCCTTTCTTCTAGTCTCCATGTTTGATGTCAAGTCCCAATCGGTGTCAGCGTCAACTGTCAATACTGTCATACATAAATTCAGTGCTGCCATGTGGTCGCCATTTATTTTGTTTCTCCTTCGAAATACGTGATTTCTGGCGAGCTGTATGAGATAAAAATTGTCAAGGTACAAAATTTATGACGTTTTTTAATGCAATAACCAAAAAAAATTTCAGTTTTTGTTTATTTTAATTGGAATTTTACACTTTTTAGTGAAATACCTATAATTTTTTTTTATATTTATATTTTTTAAGGAAAACGTATAAATGGATTAAATGGCAACTCTTTAGTCAGTTCCTCAAACGAAGTTGATTAATTGAATGAGTTGAAATAATACGCACGCAAGCAAAGTAAACAAAGTTTACAAAGTTAATGAGATGAATGAAAGAAGTTAGCGTAGGTATTATCTTGTGACGTGTTAGAAAAGTTAAAACTTGGATTTGTTTGAATATTCAATTAAATTTTGCAATAAATGCATCAACATTAATTAAACTAATATGTGATGAAAAGATTATATTAAATTATTACAGTTGTACAGTAATAGAAATATCAACTTTGGAAAGTTTGGAGGTGGATACTTTACAAGATCTTCAAGTTGCTAATATTTTAGCTAGCTCTGGCCTACTAAAACTTTAATTGATGATACAAACCGGTTGCTGAGTTTTTTAAGTGAGTAAAGTGAAATTGTTATATCTATTATTACAATTTTTTTTTTGTTTAATATTGAGGTTTCTAACCTATATATTGTATAACATTACATAATATGATGATTGCAGATGATTCTAAAAAAAAACACTATAATTAAAAAAAGAAAGCCCATAGTGTAGATTAGAATATAAACAACTAGGTACTTGTTGGATGTAGGTAGATAAAAAATTTCAACATGATAACCATCTTGTTTTTTGTTGTTTTTTGGTAGAATTGTAGAACTTTTTAGTTTTTAGGGATCTGTACCAAAAAGGTAACTAATTAATTTTACTTTTATTTATTTTAAAAATACATGTAATCTTATAATAAAAATACATATTGTAATAAATAAATCTTTGGTAATGAGTACTTTGTTCAAAACCAATGAAATATAAGCCATTTTTGGTCAATAATTAACTATTTGCTATTAAATAAAGTCATTAATATCTATTATCACAGAAACGGATGGGAAGTGGGTGTTAACCTTATCAGAATGTAATATTATTTAATATGTTTTAATTGATTTGCATAAATGTTTCCTCTGCTCGTATCATATCTGTAAAAAAAATCATTGTACTTCACATTCTAGGCCAATGAAAGGTGTTGAATCCCTCAAAACACTCCACCCTGGTCAGTATTTTAGTTTTGTCTTACATATTTTGTTTTCTCGCAAACAAAGAATCTAAAAATCGAAACAAACACCACTATCATAGTTTACCTACTTACGTTTTGTATTAGCCAATGCGATGGGTACTTTTCTGTACTTATTATAAAACATATTCTTTATTTTTGTATGTAAGTCTATAAGTGAGCTTATATCTTCAAAACTACGCAACAGATTTTGATGCATTTTGCTTTAATAGATAGATGGGTTCAAGAGGATGACTTGTATAATTTGTTAAGGTTTGTTTTTTAATTCTACGCGTACGTATTTGCAGGCAAGAGCTTGTTAGGTATGTATATTCTAAGTCAAATTGTTTCATTTCAGAAAAAAGAACACTATCCATGTACAATAATACCTAATATGATGTCTAGTACAGATATAGTTACATTTGAGGAATTAGAAGGTACAGATGTGTTAAGTGTAGAACTGGTGCCTGAACGTAAAGGATTAATATTGAAGCATTGTGAATATTACGTCAGTTCTAGGAGACATGGGACTACTGTTACTAGAAGATATAATGATTTTGTACAGCTCTATGATGTTTTATATGCTAAATATCCTTACCGGTAAGTAAGCATGTTGAGGTATTAAAGTATGTATGAATTATTAAAAAAAAAATGCTGTGAACAAAAATTTTCTTAGAATATTATATTATCTAATATATAAAAGTCTCGTGTCACAATGTTCGTTCTCATACTCCTCGGAAACGGCTTGACCGATTTTTATGAAATTTTAGACCTAGTTCATTCATAATCTGTCAAATAGATACAAGAAAAAGTTAAGAGGTGTCAAGGGACTCCCGGATGGAACTGAAGTTCCTTCGACTAGTAAAGGAATTGTAATAAAATTTTATATAATAACTCAAAAATTCATAAAAAATTAATATATTATTATTTTATTCATGTTATGAGAGAGAGAGAGAGAGAGAGACAGACAGAGAAACACGCGCACGTCGCACGGCTTACAACTATAGCAAAAAGTGTCGTTACAACTTTTGGTCATAATTTTTTCCGTCTAGCCCGCTATCGTAACGCGCGATAAGGAACTTCGTTCCAATATTATTTATTTTGTATTTTCCCATGTTTTTTCAGTGCAATATGTAGACTACCACCGAAAAGAGTAGTAGTTGGCGGTGGTAGTACGAGGTTCCTACTACGCCGACGCGCTGCATTACAAAGATGGTTGACATTAGTGGCAACACATCCAGTGTTGGCTCACGATGCTGATCTTAGAACATTTCTGTGTGAAACTACAGTGAGGCTGGAGAAACCAAAACATGATGAATTTGTTCTTGCTGGCACTCAGGAAGATAATCCGGTAAGAATATGTTTTAGTACTTATCAGGGCATTTTATTAAAATTTTTCTGTAGAGTATCTCTGGTCTCGCATTTGAATTGCATTAACACTTAACTTAATTGGATTCAGTGTAATCATTTCGCTAACACTAGTCATAAAAATTGGCTGTATGGTGACGGATTAAGCACACAAGGGTCACCAGCCCTGCTAGCCCAAGGTGCTGTAAAAGCCAGATAAGGAATATTGGACACAGATAACATCCTCTGTGGGAGACGGAAAACTCGAAAATGGACCATGTGCCAACACGTCTGGTCAACACGGCACAGTAGACCATAATTCCTCCCAAAGTGGAGAAGTGTCTCCAACAGTGGGACCTCAATAGGCTGGAGAGAAAGAGTGAGACCAATAAAAATATGAAAGAGACAGGAGTAAACACAGCTATGACGTCAGATAGAAAATTATGAAAGAAAACGACGTCACACTAAGTGTCCTGGCCACATGTATTAGGATAAGAAGGCAGTGATGATGACTTGTGACTTGCTAATTTTGGGACTTTACATACAGGTTTTTTTTTACTGTAAGAACTTTGTGTACTACTTTAGAAGTCAAGGTCGTTTTTTTAGAAATTATATCAGCATTAAATCAAAGCAATTTTTTTTTATATTTGACTGAGGCTGTTTGAACGATTATTATTATACCAATTTTTTTACATGCTTCCTCAAAGATGATAAATAGCTATGGTATTTCTAACATTGGTAAGTTATCTATACTTGTATACTAATAATATAAAGCTGAAGAGTTTGTTTGTTTGAACGCACTAGTCTCAGGAAAGACTGTTCCGATTTGAAAAATTCTTTCAGTACTAAAGTAATTTATTAATTTTGCAATTGACATGCTATGCTTTACTTAATAAATTAAATTATGGTGGAAAAAGTTATTACCGCAAGCGGGACTTGAACCCACGACCTCGTAGCTCTTCCAACTGAGCTTATTGTAATTTATTGTGCAAAGCATAGTATGTCAATTGCAAAATTAATAAATTACTTTAGTAATGAAGTCGCGTCATTATTTTCAAACCCAATTGTATTCTGTAAAGAATACTAGGTGGTTGGTCGAGATGTTGCAAAGCAATCTTGATAGATGGCGTTGTACGTAGAAATACGATATAAACTCAATCGACTGACGATTGTGGTGGTTAATTTGATTGCTGCAAGCACGACCGCAATATGCTCAGTTGGAAGAGCTACGGAACGGCATTCCGAGGTCGTGGGTTCAAGACCCGCTTGCGGTAATCACTTTTTCCAGCATAATTTAATTTATTAAATTCTTTTAGTGTTAGGTAATACATTTATCTAGACAGGCTATATATAACATCACGCTGCCACCATTAGAGGTAAAGCATCAGTGAAAAATGCGGCAAACACAGGCAAAATATTCTAGGTGCCAAATATATAATTTATAAATATATAGTCTGTATCAGTGTATGAAATCTTTAAAAATGAAATTATAGTGTTACTTATTGTTTATGAAAAGTACAAGTACATAAAATTTATTCGTAGCATGATAGGTTTTATTTTATTTGATTGCAGGACGATTTATCAATAGAAGAAATGCAAGCGACTTTCACAAATGAGCAGGAGCAGTTAAGATTAGCTCATCTAGGACTTGATAGATTGTCACAGATTATAGAGAAAGGTACGGAAAACAATTTAAGAGTGTTAAATTCATCACTACTAATTTTCATTGCTGCATCAATAAACTGACTTTCATCACTGTAAACTGACTTTCGTCGCTGTAAACTGACTTTCATCACTGTTAACTGACTTTCATTGCTGTGAACTGACTTTCGTCGTTGTAAACTGACTTTTATCGCTGTAAACCGACTTTCGTCGCTGTAAACCGACTTTCATAGCTGTAAACCGACTTTCGTCGCTGTAAACTGACTTTTATCGCTGTAAACTGACTTTCATCGCTGTAAACCGACTTTCGTCGCTGTAAACTGACTTTTATCGCTGTAAACTGACTTTCATCGCTGTAAACCGACTTTCGTCGCTGTAAACTGACTTTTATCGCTGTAAACTGACTTTCATTGCTGTGAGCTTTAACTTTTAAACATGCTTTTTATGAACACTAAATAAAATTAATTACTTATTTAAGAGGATACCAAAATAGCTTCGTGCATTTTTCTACGTACGAAGTTTTCATTTTTTTTTATATTGAATGGCTAGAGCTCTAATTTTTAAGTATATGTTTTTTCAATATATAATCTAGGATCGCATAAACTCAGAAACGTGATTGAAAAAAGTTTTCTCGATAGAAAATCTTAGCGAAACAACCTCTCTCATTTTTTATTTTTTTTCATTTGTCGGTCTATTATCGCGTATTAACTAATGAAATAACTTTAAAAATAAGTAATTATTATATTTATAAAAACACGTAAGCCGGAATTAAAATATATTTGGTAGATTTTGAGTAAACAAAAAAAATATCGCTAATTCTTCATTTTCTATACCTACTAGCTGTGTTAATGGGCCCTTAACTCGCGTATGAAACTGTTTTCTAATCCATTTATTCATTGCGATAGTACTTGCAAGTCGTACATTGAATTATCTCATAACTCCTAAGTTTCAAGTGACTAACTCGCATGATAAATAACAAATTAATTAGTACTCGTAACTTTGAGCGGACTTTTACTCATACCAATTTTTTTCAATAGCCTGAATGTTTAAGATGTTTTTTGTCGTATGAACAATTTAGTTTTTAATATCTATATTTTATTGTTTTTTATGTGCATAGTGGAAGGTCGTTGTGAGGCAGAACGTTCAGATCTCCGCGAGCTGGGCGCTGGACTGAGTGCTCTGTCCACTCCGGCTACATTAGACACGCCCAGGTGGAATGTTGTTAAACGTGCACTCGCCAATGCTGCCGAGTTAGTATTTTATCTATAGAAATAAATACAAGGAAAGTGTGTGTTTATGTCCAAATAACAGTGTTTTATTCCTTCTCTCTATCTCTCCAGCCCATTATCGTCCCATTGTTGGGCACGAGCCTCCTCCACTTTGGGAGGGATTTGTGCCGCGCTGACCAGGCGTGTTGGCACAGGGTTTAGTTTCGAGTTTTCCGTCTCTCACAGCAGACGTTCACTGCTTATATTATCCCTTAGCTGGCTTTTACAGCACCCTGGGAAAGAGATGAGGTGGTGACACTTGTATTCTTAATCCGTCACCACACGGACGGTGTTTTACTAAATACGTCTAAATGTTAATAAACACCAAAAGGCAAATTACATATTACAAAAAAAATCTGTCTGTTTGCTTTCCAAAATAGCTGAAACGTAACGTAAGATGTATTAAGTTAAAAAGTTTCACCCTATTTTCTCCCTTAGGCAGTTACAGTTAGTAACGTAACGGTGGGGATTTGAAAAGGAAATAAGTTGTAGGAACGTAGTGTCAAATTTTTTTTTTGGCACAATATCCGGCTTTGGCGGGAACTCGTGAACCATCGGCCCATTAACGTCCCGCTGTTGGGAATGGCATCTTCCACTTTGCGAGGGTATTTGCTCCACGTTGACTAGGCGTGATGGCATAGGATTTAGTTTCGAGTTTTCTGTCTCACACAGCTAGGAAGCTATCTTATCATCTATCGATTTTACAGCACATTGGTATGGAAAAGAGGTGGAGACATTTGCATTCTTATTTCGTTACCACATGGACAAAATCTGGTTACGTCTATGAAAATATTATGTATGTATGTATGTATATGTTATAAGATTATTTCTCCAGGCTAGCTGACCGTATGGGTTCAGAAGAGGAGGAACTGAGTTCCGAGGAAGAAGACACGATAGTAACATTGGCTACAGAAGCGACAGGTGCTTACCGTTCGTTATGTGCACGTTTATCACGTGGTCTGCACGCAGAACGTGCCGCAGCAGCATCAGCTCAGAAACATGCCTTAGCACCACAAGCACAACTGTTGAGGGATAGACAGAGATATGCGTTACGAGCCGTTTTACATGTATGTATATTATACTTAGTTTTAATAACACCATAAATGCGTAATACCCGGTAAGACTACGCACTAAAAAAAACCGGGTTTTCCAGTTACCGATTTTACCGGACGACGCAGCGACCTCTAACACGGTGGACTGACGATATCGTCAAATATACCGGGGGCCACTCGATGCAGTTAGCACAGGACCGCGCGTTGTGGCGTTCTATGGCTTATGTCCAACAGTGGACGGAGCAAGATTGATGAATGGACTATTTTTAACATTTAGGGGACAGGCTTGCTTGGCTTGTTTGCCGTAAAATAATAAGTCCATATGTAGACTCGGACGAGTGGGCTTTAGAATCTGTCGCTCTTTTTCGAAATATTTGACTAAGTGCCTCAATCTCACGTTTAAGAGGATACCAAAATAGCTTCGTGCATTTTTCTACGTACGAAGTTTTCATTGTTTCTTTAGATTGAATGGCTAGAGCTCTAATTTTTAAGTATATGTTTTTTCAATATATGATCTAGGATCGCATAAACTCAGAAACGCGATTGAAAAAGTTTTCTCGATAGAAAATCTTAGAGAAACAACCTCTCTCAGTTTTTATTTTTTTTCATTTGTCGGTCTATTATCGCGTATTAACTAATGAAATAACTTTCAAAACATAAGTAACTATTATATATAGAAACACGTAAATCACAATTAAAATATATTTAGTAGATTTTGAGTAAACAAAAAAAATATCCCTAATTCTTCATTTCTATACCTACTAGCTGTGTTAATATGTACATGTCGACGATAATATTGATGTAGGCCCTTAACAGTAATTAACAATATTTAGGTACTGTTAAAAGGTACTGTTAAAGTTACTTAGGACTTGAACCCACGACCTGGGAATACCGTTCCGTCACTCTACCGACTGAGCTATTGCAGCCATGCTTACAGTAACCGATTTCTCCACTACAAGGTTACCCGATTGAGTCTACATTGTATTTGATGTACAACCGTGCCATCTATTGTTTTATTGCTTTATCTTTTTTTCTAACGAAACATTAAGCCAAAACACCTTCTAAAATCAAATTCTGGCTGCAGCTATGACCAGAGATACCTAAGCTTCTGCCTAAAATAAGTTCGTTCCATTTTTAACTTCGGGTTATGTTACTTTAATTTTTTTTTGTCTTAATTTTTTTTTGTCTTAATTTTTTTTTACATATGGCAACACAGTGTAGATACAATAGATTTTTTTTCAGGAGGGTGGCGTAGCACGTGCATATGCTCTTCGTGCGTTAGAAGCACTTCCTGCCTTACTGAAGGCACGTGCCTTGACACATAAGAGACATTCACAGTTATGGCAAGATTTACATTCAGCATTTGATAATGTTAACAAATCATAGATTTGTATTTTCTATTACAAGTTACCGGTTATACCATTGAGCTATATAGATAAAAAGGCTAGACTTGTAGAAAAAATATCGATATATTGATTCCTTTGGATATGTCGATATCTTTTCTCGATAGATTTAGAAAATATATGTCTATACAAATGAAACATTATCGAAATCGTATATAAATCGATGTTTTTTGATATGGGATGTGTTCAATTAATTGGGGTAAAATTCAAAAATATGCAAGATTTCGACGTTTTAAGGACTTGACCAATATTATCGATATTTTTCGCCGAAATATCGAGAGACGATATTGGTATTTGTATAAACATCGATACATAGATATATTTTAGAAGTTCCAACGCTAAATCGGCAGCAGATAATTTCGTGCAGCCAAAACGTTGAAATATATTATTATATCTAGATATAAAAATTATATTTAATAAACGTTACATTCCAATTTAGATTAAGAGAAACACCTCCATTTTTGGAATTATATAGGTATTGTTATTGTTAAAATAAAATAAATATGAATTATATTCTTATAATAAGTTATACTTATACTTGATATTTATACTCGATATTCGAATATTAAAATTTTTATACTCTATTAATTGAATATTTTTAGTGGTTAACACGCGTAAATTTTGTTTTATATCTATCCCGACGTTTTGGTTGGTCATGGATAGGTCTGAGTTTTAAGGCGTTCTATGGGTTCAGTTGTTACGGGCCATATTTGTTAAGGTTATCGTTATCATCATCATCATAACTTCACGCCTTTTTCCCATGGGGGTAGGCAGAGACTATATTAAGGTTATCGAATCGTCTATTCTTTATTTTATAGTGCAATATTGTATAGCGGCATGGTACGCGCGAAATTAAAGTGCAGCTCGCAACGCAACAAATAACCGCTCTCGTGTACCTATCTTTAGAAATACTTACTAATGTTATAAATACAAGACGGGCTTCGTGGCGTAGTGGTTCATGTACTGGACTGCCGTTCACAAGGTCGCGGGTTCGATTCCCGCTTGGGACAATCATTTGTGTGATATTCATAAATGTCATACAAATGTTTGTACTACATCTGGGTGTTTTCTATGTATTATAAGTATGTATTTACAAAAGAAAAGTAGTTTATGTAGGTAATCTATCCGTATTCTGGTACCCATAACACAAGTATAATAAGCTTAGCTTGGGACCAGAGCACGTTGTGTGAAATGTCCATGAATATTTATTTATTTATTTTATTTAAATACAAAAGTAGCTGTCTGTCGGTCTTTCATTACAAACTAGTAAACCGATTTGATTAAAATTTGGTACACTCAGGCTCTAAAATGTGCTAAAGCCTAAGAAAAATCGTAGGTGGTTCCAAATTTTACGCATATGAAGTTGCGGGCAACAGTTGTTTATATTTGCAGTAATTTTTTGGGCTTTTTAACACGCTTATATTAGTTCGGTACGTATCTATCAATGTAGTTAATCTATGTAACGAAGCTTTGAAAGCGATATACACCCACTTGTAGTAGTCGGATTGATCTGAAATTTCGCATGCTTATTAAGGGCCGATGACAATGCAATAATCTATTTAATAAATATAATCAGCATTTTTAAGCAGGTCTTTTAGTTTTTAAACTAAGCATATTAATTTGTTACCTGTTTTCCAAATATGTGATATTTTGAGAAATCTCTTATGCCTAATTTATAATTATAAGACTTTTATAAGTTTAAAGTATAATAAATAAAACTACTTTTTACGGATTTAGACGCGTATATTTGTTTTAATTTTAGCCCGACGTTTCGGAGACTTTGCAATCACCATGGTCACGGGTGAGACTGAGCTGTAATGTGTCTTCAACGATCAGTTATTACAGGGTTTACCCACATTCGATTTTAATTTTACATTGACCATAAAGATAGACTTTTACCAGAAACTATATCATATTACATTGTGCTCAGACTACATAAAATCAATAACATTATTTTAGTTTTTAAAAATACATTAACAAATTGTAACAATTTAAAGGAAATTTTTAAATTAAATAAGGTAATACCACGAAGTATAGATACAAGGAGTCCGAACGTAATGTTGAACGAATGGTCTCAATTTAAGGGACAGATTTTTGCCGGTAGAGTGCGCCATTTTTCAAGAAGTACTCGTTTGAACTATTGACACTTGTGGAAAAAAATATTCTGAGAAACGTGGATATAAATATAAGTTTTAGGAAATTTTTCGAGTGCTTTAAACCCAACAATACAGAGAAGGTCAAGAGATATTCTGATATTCTATACTAGCATTGGTACGTCCTGAATACTTGCGTAGCCAGTGGCAGAAAATAGAACTATGATCTGGGTTGATTATTGTGTACACGAAATATTATGGAAAAGCCTATACCGTTCGGACTCCTTGTATCTATACTTCGTGGGTAATACATACATAATTTTATCATAGACTAAAGTTTTAATTATTATAGAGGTAGTATACAATATAGCAAGCAAAACTAAGTTTATATAATTATATAAACATAGTTTTTAGTTTTATTTATAAAATTTTCTTTATATTGTTACAATTTGTTAATGTATTTTTTTTAAACAAATAGAAGCGTCTAAATCGTTAAAAAGTGGTTTTATTAAACATGTCAGAATGTAATACACAGTTTTAACAATAAGTAAGTTCAGTTAACATTGCCAAATTGTGTTAATGACACTAACAATTTTTATTTCTTATTTAAGTTTCGTTGTTGCATGCAAAATTTGTATCAGTGTGTGTGTATGTGTGTTTCTGTTAACAATTACAAAATATAGGAATCTCATTGAAATATAAATGTTTAAGAATCAATTTAAATGTTTAGGTATTTTTGTGTTGGCTTAAGGGTTTGTACACAAAACTGCGATGCGATTTCATGCGGCAAGAGTGACCATTCCTTCGACGACCGTCAACCGTAATAAACGTATTTCAAATTGAAAACTAGATCATGACATGGATCGTAAAAAGAAGTGTGCACTTTTGTTATTGCTTAGGAGATACAGGAAAAAGAAACAAAGAAGATTTTGGGTTCATCCATTTATTACTTTTAATTCGCAAGTTTTTGCGACGTGTCGTCCGAGTTCGCAGATTTTTACGATGCGACGTCGCATCGCAGTTTTGTGTTCAAGCCCATTGATGGCAAGAAACGCATCAAGGTCTATATTGTTATCAAAATTGTTTTTGTTTTTCGTTTGTCATATGTTTAATTAATTTTGTACTGTATATTTGAATAAAGTTGTTTTTTTCATGTATCATTATTTATCTATTTATTTAGAATTAGTAATACGCCCCGGCTTTGCACGTATAACTCTTTCATGAATAAAAAATCAAGCCTATGTTAACACCTACATTTGATGCTGCTTAGGATTATTTAATTTAATCAATTCTTTTCTACATATTGAGGAATATAATCGATTCCTTATGCAGCAACACAGATATGCCAGATGCTGTGTCTATGGCTATATAAATCAGTCGGCTTGAAGCCATTTGTGTGCGTGAAAACGTATCTATGTGTGTCATATGAAACGTCAGTATTCTATGAATTACGATTTAACCTGGCTAAAATATCAATCAATATCTGTCTGTCTGTCCTCAATATGAAACCTCAACCCACCATGTGGTATATCCGTGATCATAAATTACAAAGCATATTGTTGTCGTAATTTAAACATTTATGGTCTTATTCATAATGACTTATCGGAGTTTTAAAAGTTTGCTAAAATAGGCTCGCGAAAATTGTCAACACTTGTTATTCATAATAGTCTTTTTACGCTAAAACGTTTATTATCTCTCCGATAAAATCTCCGTTTAAACCTCCAATAAATCATTATGAATTCTTATTAAACAATTACGTTATTAACGGTCTTCCGTTAATAACGTAATTGTTTACAATATTACATGTCCGCCTCAGACATTTATATTGTGTAATAGTCTATACAGAAATATATAATAATAAACATTACCTATTGTTCTATATTCAATCACAATGTGATTCTCACTGAGCACTGTTAGTGTTCCGGCTAACGTCATTAGAGATGAAACTATTCATTCTCTCCGTGTGGATTATTGTCACTTCAACCGAAGTGTTTTCTGAAACACTAGATATAGAACGTTACTTCGAAAAAAAGATGAATTTATTGAAGAGGAAGTACAGACCTCTGTACCATATTTCTGCACCAGTCGGCTGGCTCAATAATCCAAGCGGGTTCGTCTACTTCAAACAACAGTATCACATTTTCTACCAATATCATCCATATAGAGGAGCTTGGGATCCATTACACTGCGGACACGTCACCAGCGATAATCTCGTAGAATGGGCGTTCCATCCACCAGCTTTATTACCTAAGGAACCTTATGATAAACACGGCCTTTTATCTGGTTCTGCAGTAGTCCACAATAACTATCTGACCATATTCTACACGGGAAATCTTATAGAAAATAATAAAACATATCAATCTCAGAATGTGGCTATAAGTTCTGATGGAGTGGTTTTCCAGAAATACTTGTATAATCCCATTATACGTACAGGTCCGTTTGGCAGTTCAGACTTTAGAAATCCAAGAGTATGGAGATATAAGAGTTCGTGGTATATGCTTATTTGTACTTCCAAGAAGCGAGAAGCACATTTGCTATTATACACCTCACCCGATTTGTTCAACTGGAAATTAAACGCAACTCTGGCTAAATCATACGGCAACATGGGATACATGTGGGAGACTCCAGATTTCTTTGAACTAGACGGTTTTCATGTTTTAATTATTTCTGTACAAGGAATAAATACTGAGAATTTAAGATTTAGAAATATGTATCAGACAGGATATTTCATTGGACATTTTAATTACAGTACATCTCAATTTGACGAAATGGAAATCTCAGCGGAAACATTCAACGAACTTGATTATGGTCATGATTTTTATGCGGCTACCACTATGAAATCTGCAGATGGGAGGAGATTGCTAGTGGCTTGGTTGGGAATTTGGGATTATGAGTACGAGGAATCAAACAATGGTTGGGCGAGTATGTTGACGCTAGTAAGAGAATTAAAGTTGACTAAGCATGGCAAAATGTTGATGACTCCAGTACATGAAATTACTGAGTTACGGACTGAGGTTTTAGAAAAAGCTTGGTATAATCCAGGAGAAGCTTTTTTCGCAGGTAGCAGAGCGTTTGAATTGATAGTGAATGCAAGCACAGTTATGTATGATGCATCGATTATACTTGAATGGAATGATGATAGGCAGTATTTGATAATTTATTCAGCCGAAAAGGGTCATGTCACAGTGGATCGTGGAGGTGTAGACGGTGTGCGAAGAGCTGACTGGAGGCCAACTCACCATGTTCATTGGCGTATGTTCGTGGATTACAGTTCTATCGAAGTATTTTGTGGTAGAGGGGAGGTAGTGTTTACAAGTAGAATTTATCCCAAAAGAGCAATGCGAGTGAGAATTGCTGGTGATACACAGTTGCATATCACGCAATATAGACTTAGACGTAGCATTGGATATAACACAAGGTTGGGACACGAATTAAAGAATAAAGTGATTAATAAATATCGTTAATTACATAAGAATAAATGAAAATAGGGTGAGGATTTCCTGGGACAATTTTTTAAATCTAGTGCGTACGCGTAGGGCCTAGGTCTAGGTTATTTAAGTATGTATGCCAATACCGATGCATCTACATTATGCTAACTTCTATTTTTATTATAAGAGCGTTCTGTATTTATATGTGTATATCGGGAAAATATATTTGGCAGAAAAAAATACCTTAATATTACGAAGTATGAGGAAAAGAACGTAAATTTCCCTGGGGTGAGTAACAACCGTTCAAAATAATGTTGCAGTGAATTCATAAGAAACGAAATTTTGTGAAATTTCTAGTCATAGAAATTCTGCTTTTGCCGTACCAATAGAAAGTACCTCCTAAAATAGTATATGGACTATACTATCTTCTTCTTATATATAAAAATCAATTGCTGTTCGTTAGTCTCGCTAAAACTCGAGAACGGCTGGGCCGATTTTGGTGATTTTGGTCTTAAAATATTCGTAAAAGTCCAGGGAAGGTTTAGACGGTCCAAATATATAGAGATCTAAAATTCCACGCGTACGGAGTAGCGGGCATCAGCTAGTTACTTATTAAAAAAAATTGCGAATAATAAGTTACGTTAATAGCAAGGTTTTAAGACTTATTTATCATTTTCCCTTTAGCAGTATTTACTTTACGAAACCCTTGGAACGTAAGGGCAACTGAAAACTGTTGCAGTTTATAGGCTCTCGAGGTGCCAGAATAGGGAGTCTTCTGCTACTTGAAACACTCCTCAGATCAAAGGGATCTGAGTATACCTATACAGTTTAGACTGACCTTCATATTATAGCATACTTTCTTTTAGTGAGTGAGGTTGTTGGTGTGTGCAGCAGTTTACTGTTTACAGAAGAACACCTCAAATTCTTTACTAGATTCAGGTCTGGGTCATGAGCAAAAAGCCAGGGTCTGCTTAATTTGGGAGTTGGTTGCATGTGAATACGATTTTCATCATTCCTATTTGAACACCTCGGGTTATATTAACTAGGTAGTTACTCTATTAAGTTGGTTCAACATAATTATTCTTACAATATACTGGAATGTTCAGTAAAAGTACAATTTCAAGTAGATCTGCGACTCATAATAATATTATGATGTCAATTACAAGCAATGATTGTTCCTGCCCACAGCGAACTTTCCTAAAAGCGGTGGGAAACATGTAAGTACGTAGGTGGCCTGCGGCTTGTTCATATTGAAAGGGTGAGTCACAGTGGCGTAGCTAGATAACCAAGGGCCCTGGGGTTAATTAAAAATGGGGCCCCACTGCTATGTAAACTGGCTAGGTTTTATCAAATAAAAATATGAAATAAATATTTTTTAAATGCTAAGAAAAGCTAATTTAGTTCGATCAAGGATTCAAGGGCCCTGGGGCACGGCCCCCATAGCCCCTTGGTAGCTACGCCACTGGTAAGTCATAACTCTTAATGGTAGGTAAGTATTGTTAACAAAATGCGACCTTATTAGGTGGCATCTCCTTATGAAACTACAAGAACATTAAGAAAGGACTACAGTCCTAATTTAGGTATTTTCCTTAGGTGTTGGATAGTATATTTATCGAGGAAGACTATAGATAGGCTATATTACATATTTACATCACGCTGCGACTAATAGGAGCGAGGTATATGTAAAAAATATTACAAAAACGGAAATTTTTTCTAAATTTCACGTGAAGTCGCGGGCAACAGCTACTTTATATTATCTGTCTATAAAGATAGGTAGGTAGTATTTTTTTTTATTTCTTTAAATGCATGACGTCACTCACATTTCTAATGACGTCATAAGATTTGTCAAAGATTATGTGAACATTAGTATATACCTAAGGTGCTATGAAAAGAACGAGGTAAAAATTAATAACTAAGAGGCACAAATAGGCCCAATACATTACAATTAATATTTCAATATTCTTATCAAACGCGAATTTTCCATTTCATCAGATTTGATCAGCATAATCCTTTCATCATAGATAACTATGAATATTATTACATTACAGCTCAGTCCTACTCCTACATGTAGGTACATGTTGGACGTTGTACCCGCTACGTGGGGTTCGGATTCATGCCCTGAATAGAAAACTTGGTACTATTTAGTTCAAATACGTTTTGTGTTCTCATATATAAATTATAGGATTATACCAGTAATTACATTTTAGAATAATAATCACTATTTGAACGGTTTTATCTACGAGAGTAACCTTCTACATATCCGTTAGTCTTTGTGTCATGGTAATATCTACATAATAAAGTTACCCGATATTTCAGGAGCTGTATTCGTTAGGAGTAATTTTATTTTGTTATTGCCATTTATTTTTAATAAATAAATAAATAATGACAATTTACTACTATAATTATCAAACTAACGGCATTCGTAAATTTACACCCGTATTCACAAACAATATTTACATAAGTAACTACTTAAGTGTTGATGCACTGTGCAAAGGGTAACACTTTTCAGTGTGTTCCGTTCATCGAGCCTTTATATTCATAGACAAAACTTAGCTATGCGTTCAGTTTAACAAACGCATAGTGCGCTTCACCACTTAAGTATTGTTTTTGAAATGATTTTGCTACCCCTGTGCGTCCATGCCTACTATGAGACCTCACAGTAACGTTTGTGAATACGGGTGTAAATATTTATGATATACATAATAGAAATATATACCTACCTACAACTACTACCTACTTCTTGTACTAGAAGATAGATTTATATTATAAATATTTTTGTAATAGAAAAATATTTATAATAGCTGTTAGATAGCTAGTTAAAATATTTTATACAATTCCAATATCTAGACTCAAGCCTGTATCATAATCATAACTGTAGTGATTCAGTATATTAAACCACATAATTTTGGTAAAACGTACTTTTAGATATTGCAACATTGAAACTCAACTGTCAAAATCAGTTGTTGATCGGGGACATTCGAGACAACCGATCACTTGCTTTGATTAGGTGAAAGGTTGCACAAACAAGTGTGTAGCTTATTTTCTATAGTTTTTATTACTTTAATCAGTCTAAGACATTGATTAGGGAGTGACTAAGTGCTTTCATGTGTTCATAATATACAAATAGTGTTTTATCTCTGTTAGTTATAGTGATTTATGTGTAAAATGGGTTATACAATTTTGTATCTCGCGGTTGTAGTCCTATGTGTTACAACTGTAAATACAGCTGAAAAAAAACTTAAGTTTTACCAGGAAAAGGTCAGTGGGTTATGCCAAGTTTTTTTATCAGTTTGGACGGGATTTATGCTAATTTCGTAATGATTAAAATGTTTTGTAACAATGTTTATACATTTAAAACTCCCGGAATGTAAATATTGTTTAGTAACAGAAAACTTTACTTTAAAAATGTATTAATTAGTAATAATTAGCAGTATTTATAAATTTATACGTGTCAATTTATATTTAAAAAGTTAAAATTAGTTCTTATTTTTTAAACATATGGCCAGTATTTATTTACTGAATTAATTTAAAATTACATTATGCATAAGTTATACCTAAATCTTTTAATATGTTAATCATACTTATTTAGTATAACTATAACTACTGTATTATAATTTTGGATACACAAAATACATATAACTATGCTCTCATTTCTTGTTTTAGCTTGATTTTGTTTTATAGTCCTTAATCTCAGAGCCTATAAACTTTAAACTGCTATTGAAAAACTTAACAAAATAAATGATCCTGAATTTAGCAGACAGCAGACAAAATGAAATTTCAAATAGGGATATCTATAGCAAAATAAGGTTTTCCAAGTTTAAAATTCTGAAACTTTGAAATTTAGTTTATTTTTGGATTTAGAAAAGGTGATATATTAACTAATATCACCTTTTTATTAAAAAATTTATTATTATTTATTAAAAAAACTAACTAGTTTTTTTAATTTTGGCTCAGAGCATTCTGTAACATATATCAGCAAAAAAAAGAATAAAAAAAAAATATGGCCATCTCTTGGTCTTTAAAAAATCTAAAGGTGATATTTTTGTGATTTTGAATTTATTAGTTGGATCGTAAGATATACTTAGTTTTAGATTTCTTTTGAAACTTTGAAGTGGGATATCGAAGCTAAAAATTATCTAAATCAAAATCAAAAAACTGTAACCTTTAGATTTTTTGAAAACGAAGACATGACTTTTTTTTTATTCGGATAATTTATCTAAAAAAAAAAAAAAATTAAAATATAAAAAAACTGAGATAAATCATCTTTAGCTTTTAAAAAATTAAGATGATATATTTTTGATTTTGATTTAGATTATTTTTATATAAGTATTCCAGAATGCTCTGAGCCAAAATTAAAAAATCTAACTAAAATCACCTTTTCTAAATCCAAAAATAAACTAAATTTCAGTTTCAGAATTTTAAAACAATTAGCGCCACGGTGAGGGCTTCCCAAAATTTTAATTATTTTGTAAAAAATATTTTATAACTCAAAAAAAAATTTGTTTATTATCACCTGTAGGTATGTCAACGACAAACAATTTTCCAATTTCGTAAACTTGGAAAACCTTATTTTGCTATAGATATCCCTATCTGAAATTTCATTTTGTCTGCTGTCTGCTAAATTCAGGGTCATCAAAATAAGCTATTAACTTTTGTCTACTCAAACCTAAGTAATTAACAAACTGCAATTTCAATTCCATTTCATGGCTTTACAGTTGAAACATGTAATGTACATACCGAAACTATTGATGATAAGCAAATAAATGGAGAAAGAAGTTTTTATTTTGTGTTATCTAAATTTAACATAGAATAAAACATGTGAAAAAAATATTTCCTAAGATTCTTGTTTCAGAATTTCCATGAAGCCCAAGAACTTTCAGACCAGGATGTAAGGGCTTTAGCTGAACTCAGTGATATGACTAATTTTAGAAGTATTTTAAATGAAATTTTAATACCTAGAGTTGTTGGGACTCCTAATCATGAGAAAGTTGGCAACTATATTGTTAACTCTATGAGAGGATTGGGCTGGGATGTGACTGAGAATGTGTTCCCTGATGAAACACCTGTGTTTGGAACTTTAAACTTTAGGAATATAATTGCAAAGTTGAATCCTAATGCAGACCGATATTTGGTTTTGGCGTGCCATTATGATAGTAAATATATGAGAGAGCATGATTTTGTTGGTAAGTGTGTATGATTACTTTATCATCGTCATTGCCCTGCCCTTTTTCCAGTATTTGGGGGGTCAGCGCAAGTAAAGAAAAAGGTCAGAAAACATTTTCACTTACAGTAAAAGCTAACGCTCTGTTGTAGACTGTAAACCTAGCCATACTATCTTCTTGTCTTTGTTACACTCTTCTACTATGTAAATACAAAGAGTCCAAACAATTTACTTTCATACATATTCCCCTTAATAATCCTCATTAGAAATCCTGCAATTCCCTCTACTAGATCTGGAGTGAGCCATTTTTTTATTATCCTGCATATATTTCCATATATCTTGGGCTCTCTGGACTTCACTCAATAGAGTACAATCCAGTGGGTTGACCTAAGGTGATGCGCAGGATGAGACACGCTCCTGGTGTCACAGCGCGACGCCACTCCAGGTTGATGTGTTGGCTGCACAGGTGGCGAACTCAGCCTCCCATATCATTAAAATCATGGCTATGATACGCCCCACTGGTATTTACAAGCGGCGATTGCGCTCCTGTTGAAACAGTCCATGGACTGACTAAATCCCTGGCGCCTATAAAGAATGACCTGATTCGTGTATCTGAGGGCCTCTAACCTATACGTATCGAAGAAAGTGCCTTTGTTTCTGACGCTGTCGTAAAACCCACTAAACGCTTTCCAGATTCCTAGCCACTGTGTACATTAACAGCATCTTTACTTATTATAAAAGAAAGTTGTCATTTTTGTATGTATGTCCATAAGTGAGCTTATATCTTCAAAAGTACGCAATAGAATTTGATTCGGTTTTTCTTAAATGATAGAGTGGTTCAAGAAGATGGCTTTTTTGTATAATTTATTAGGGCTTGGTCTCTAAATTTCACACTAAGTATAAAATAGAAAACTAGTTACCATGTAGTTACTATAATATTTTGTTTGTAGGCGCCACAGATTCAGCAGTACCTTGCGCTATGATGATCAATCTCGCAAAGGTGATGTCACAAAAGCTAGAATCACTCAAATCTAGTCAACTGAGTCTTATGTTTATATTCTTCGATGGTGAAGAGGCGTTCAGACAATGGGGTCCTAAGGACTCTATTTATGGTGCGAGGTATCTGGCTAATGATTGGGAGAAGACGCCGTATAAAGATGGTGCCAGTCATCTTCAGCGGATGGTAAGTAGACCATTCTATTAAATATTAATAAATATTAAATTAATTACCTAATATTCTTTCAGAATAGATAATATTTCATGGTATTTAACTTACCAGCCCTGCAGATTGCAGAAGTCTTAATAATTGGGTCCTGTTTTACCTTTTGGTATCGAATCCTAAGGCGTATTTTGAAACTTAGCGCCCCGGGCCATTTGGTTTGACGCCCCAGGACAATTTAATTAGCCGCCCTGTAGGATAGAGCAAAATTTTAAACTTGAAGGATTTAGCCCCCATTTTCAGGCTGGCCGCCCCAGGCCATGGCCCCTATGACTCTCGCCTCTGATGAAATCCTACTAGAAATGTAGTTTATTAGAAAAATTAACACGAAACCACCGCGTTACATAATAGTAGATAGCTTTGTAAATAACGCTGGCCGTCATAATCGTAACATTTGAAAATCGTGATATGCGCTGTAAGTATTGGACAAGTACCGTTAGCTTAACAAATATTGAATACAAAAACTTGAAACAGTATTAAAATAGACTACGTCTGGTTTTTCTAAGTGAATGACCGCCGCTGCTATTAGCAGTTACCGAACCAATTCACACCATAACAATATGATAACAAATGGAAATAAGTAATTATCAAATATCCCGGAACAGTCAATGGTCATCAAATCGAGCTGGCAAGCGTGTTGCCCTTAATGTTTAGTTTACCGATAAATTATTGTACAGATATTATCACAACTAATACCTCATAGATAGGCAAAAATGGATAGTGTTAGCCATATTCTCTTAGTATCACTTCGGTATCCATCTGTCTAACAAATATTTTTCTATCTGCAACGCTTTATGGTGCCTGCCAAATTTAAGCTTTTATATCTACTATGCGATTGGAAAATACGGTCAAAATACAAATATGTAGTCACAACCGCAATAACGTCAAGCTTTTCCGGTAGGGCTGTTTGCTAGGATGCTGCATTCCGCGATCGATCTTGTAGGAAAATGGGTCTGGTTCTAGCCAGTGAGAAACTGGCATTCCCTTGGCTTTACCCCAAGAATATGGTATTTAATTTGTTGATTTTCCACTGGAAAAATTTAAAGGGCTTAGCAGCATAGAAAACATTATTTTCTTTCTTTCTTTCTTCAAAAAACGAAAAAAATTTCAATCGTGCTATAAAATAGTGGGTATACTTAATTTCACTACGTCGGCACTAATATATGATACAACACAACTGCGAGTAACATTATGTATTTAGTAGTAATTAGTAAAGTTATGCAACATATAAATATACGCGCATTATCGCTACCTAGAGAGCCATTTGCTTTTGCATGCTCTATCACTGTTTTCAAAGTTATATGTAAACATAGGCAATGATAACCTTTTTATAATGTCTCGGGTTATTACTTTTACGGGATTTCCCTACGGCTAAAGTCTGGATGTTGGAGAGATTAATTTGAAAAAAAAACCTATAGGATATAATAAGGATAGATAATTTGCAAACATTTCATTGTAATATAAACTAATAGTATAAAGCTGAAGAGTTTGTTTGAACGCGCTTATCTTAGGAACATATGGTTTGAATTGAAAAATTGTTTTTGTGTTGGGTAGTCCATTAATCGAGGAAGACTTTCGGCTATATAACATCACGCTGCGACCAATAGGATCGAAGCGTCAATGAAAAATGTTGCAAAAAAGGGGAACATTTTACAAATACCACGCTTACGTAGTCGCGGGGATTTCCATAGAAGTTAAATTTCATAGCTCGAATCCAATGAAAACCTTTTTCCCATAACAAAGAAAGAAATAAAGAAAAAAATTTTATTTCTTGAAAACACTGGGAACACAGGGAAATCTCCCATTAACAAGCGTGGAATATTTTTAAAATACGTATTTAATTTTGTATTTTAAAGAAACTTTAAGGCTGTATAGCTTTTACATCAGAGTAGCCTGTGTCTATTTATCACTACGCTGAATTCCAAGGACCACGTTTTAAATTTCCTGCGCGTAAGAAATAAATCTTTTTTTTTTCGTGGCCCACTACGCACAGAACTTAATGATATTTTCATTTTCCTCAGTAGGTATTACAAATGAAAAAAGAAATAACTTTTGCTATTTTCGTAGGATTTAGGATTTGCACAAATTGCTTTTTTCATGCGAGTAGGAGTTCTTATTATAATATTGAATAAAAAATGGTTTTACTTACGTCAGAGGTAATTTTATAGAATAATAGCTGTTTGTCCGCAACTTCGTACGCATAGAGATTAAAGACCAAACCTTGATAAATTTGCCAAAAAAACTATCCTTCCATCTATTAAAAAAATTCCGCATCAAAATCCGTTGCGGAGTTTTGAATATATACACCCACATAGGGACATGCATACAAAAATAACAACTTTGTTTTATAATAAGTAAAGAAGCTTTTTGTACATAGGTACAAAAAGCTTCTTTACTTATTATTGCGGACGGAGGAAGGAGTTTGCTAAAATAACTATAGAGTTATTTTAGCTAACTCCAAATTCAATTCAAATTCGATTAGCTTCTGCTAGTACGGATACAACTGCGAGCAGAATAAAAAAAATAAAAAGTTATTTAATTCTTACAAAAAATAAACAACTAATATAGATATCCCAAACGGAAGTTGAAGAAGCAACTATGCGTAATTGTAAACTTTTATCAATACCTAATAAATCACATTTTCATTCTCATAAAAACGTTAAACCACATGACATTTAGTTTAAAAGCTAACAACTAACAAATTGGATTTTACTAAGAAATTGAATGAACGTCATAGTACACCCACGTGCAATGTTGAGGGACACCTACACATTTAATTACTTTCAGTTCTTTTGAAAGAATAAGTTTTTAAAGATAAATTGTACGTGTATTGTCCGGAAGAAAAATTACTTGACCTTTTTCTGTTTATTCTAATTTCCATTTAGACAGAAAGGAAATAGGCAGACCGTGTTACGCGTAGCCAAAAATTTTGACACAGGAATTAATTATATTGTCGAAAAATTCATGTATTTTTTTCGTTAATTATTATGTGTAAGAGTAAATATTTTTTATTCTAAGGTAATTTCTTTTAATAAAGTTTATAGTTAAGGTAATGTTACAAAGTAAGTCTTTATAGTGTTTAAAAATTGGTCAAGTGCGAGTCGGACTCGCGCACGAAGGGTTCCGTACCATTATCTATGCAACATAAGGCACATAGTTAAAGCGTCTACCTGTCAACGTTATTAGTATCGAGCAAGAAACGGTAAAAAAATCATGTTTGTTGTATGGGAGCCCCCCTTAAATATTTATTTTATTTTATTTTATTTTTAGTATTTGTTGTTATAGCGGCAATAGAAATACATCATCTGTGAAAATTTCAACTCTCTAGCTATCACCGTTCTTGAGATACAGCCTGGTGACAGACGGACGGACGGACGGACGGACGGACGGACGGACGGACGGACGGATGGACGGACGGACGGACGGACGGACGGACAGCGAAGTCTCAGTAATAGGGTCCCGTTTTTACCCTTTGGGTACGGAACCCTAAAAACTACGTATCAAATTATTCCACGCACTTTCACCTACTTACAGTAACTGCTTGGTTAGTGGTTACGCAATATATTTTGATAGGATACTCGCTGTTTTCTTGCGACTTTGTGCGCCTGGATATTATAGGAACACTATTTAAACAGCCTACAGTACTCTCAAAGACTAGCTTCCAATTAATAAAAAAAAAAATTATGATCGGACCATTACTTTCAGAGATTACCACTTACAAACTTGACCTCTTCGTTAATAGTATTGGTACCATAATTTGTCTATTTAGTTCTCTTCCTACCTCGGCCTACTCCTATGAGAAAAAGGCGTGACGACATGATGATGATAATTCTCTTAGTAAATGACCTCGGAGGAGGGAGGTAATCTAAATCGATAAGACCCCTTTTCTCGGTATCGTTAATATTTTTTTTCCTGCTTAACTGTGGTTGGGAATTACGCGTCTTACATATCTATTACGTAGTTTAATATTATCTGTTTTAAGATGTGTCGTTTCCTTATTCAGTATTGTTATTTGTGTAGGTAACTATTCCAGAAAATTTTAATAACGCACATTTGTGGTCAGGGGCCTAGCTACCCCGGCCACGGGGGCCCCCTTATTTCTTTTGTGAGAAATCTTTACCCTTCATAAGGACCCCCAATAAAATTTTTATACGGGGCCCCACCAAGGCACGCTATGCCCCTGTTCATGGTCATGCTTAATTATTAAAACGCTAGCGTTATTTTTCCTATTCCTGATTTGTTGTACTGAATTTTGACAGATACGGCATACTTTCAATAAGTTTTTACAAATACGATAATAGCTTAATTTTGAGAAAAGCAAACATAACTAAGCAGTTTTAAAATTTTCTCTTTATTAAACGACAATGCAGTCTATTTGCACATAGCACGTCTCAAGGGTTTTTCGATTATGTTATGCTACGCTGATGACAATTCAGTGATAATTGTCTAAATTTATAATAAATATCTCTTACTCTGTATCTCTCTTACTCTATTTGAAACTGTAATGCTATGAATTATCTGGTACATTCTCTTTTAGGACGTAATGGTTCTGTTAGATCTGCTCGGAGCCCCTGATCCAGTCTTCTTCAGCTACTTCCAGTCTACCGAGAAGTGGTATGTACGACTAGCAGTGGCAGAACAAAGGTTGGCTGAACTCAACCAGTTCGAGGGTTACTCAAAGGGAAAGGCTGAGCAGACATACTTCAGATTGAGAAGTTCAGGAGCTTTGATTGAAGATGACCACATACCATTTATGAGGAGAAGTAAGTAGCCATACACTTAAGCCGTCTTTATCATTAGCCTTCCTCATCCCATTACTTTGGATACATGTATGTTTAGGGTTTTGTACAAAAAAGCGATTCACTTCGATTTCCGTCTAATTATTTGATCATGTTTTTCGGTGTAGTCGGTACAAAAGCAGAACCCTAAGTTTGTGAGTGTATCTCGCTCTCGGAGAAAGGCTGATAGATGGATGAATGGATTTTGACAAAAATTCGTTAGGTATAAAATGGCAATAAGATGTGTTTTTACAAAATAAGTTCGGAATTCTTGTATAATGTATTGAATAATATTGAATGTTGATAAGATAAGTTACATTTAAATATATGTCAGTCTTGTCGATTTTATCTTGATGTTAAAAATCCTAAAATAGTTGCTAACGACTTTAACAGCTGGTTTATGAACCGGTTAGGTTACGTTATGTTACGCCGTATTCCTACAAGAGTAAGCAGGGACTATTAAGCTCCATCTGCTACGGTCTAAATACACTTCCGAATGGGATTGCTTCCAAATCTTAGTTATTATAAAAGGAAGTCGTTATTTTTGTATGTACGTCTTACTTACTAAATCTACGTACGTCAGCTTACTAAGTCTTCAAAACTACGCAACGGATTTCTAATGCGGTTTTTTAATAGCAAGAGTGGTTCAAGTTTTTATACGCTTTATATTAGCTTCACTTGTATGTTTGTTTGTATGTTTGTTTGTATGTTTGTTTATATGTTTGTAACCGACTCCTTTGGACGCTATTTTGACCCACTTTAAACGGTCAGATTCTATTCAAATTTTGCACACCTGTCAAAGACCGATGACAATGCAATAATTCGATTAAATAAAGCGTGTTTTTTAGTTTTTTTAAACTATTATTATTTTTTATAATTTGTTATTGTTTGTTTTTTGAATTCCACGCGGGCAAAGTTGCGGGCATTAACTATGTAGTAATGGGATAATTTGCACACTAATTAAAGACCGATGACAATGCAATAATTTAAAAAATATATATTTATAATTTCAGGCGTGTTTTTTAGTTTATAAACTACTAGCTGTGCCCCGCGGTGTTACCCGCGGTAAAAAGTATAAAAAATAAGTTCGTTTTCTATTCCATTTTCCATTGGAAAGCTTCATGAAAATCCATCCAGTAGTCTTAACTTGAAAGCACAATAAACATATGGATAGAAGACCGAGGAAACATTCGCGTTGCTCAGCCAACAGTTTAAGTATTTTATTTTGTCGCGCGTAATTCTTTCGTCTGTAATTTTTTCGTCATATCTCCTAAGATATTTATTTAAATTGCATAGGTACTATAAAGAGCAGTTATAATCTATATTAATTGCGTAAGCTAACTAACCTATTTAATTTGATAAAAAATATTACTATAAATAGCTTTTGAAAACACCCTACTGAATTTAAGAACATTTTTGACATTATTATGGGTATAGCGGGTTTCCCTTAAAAGATAGACATTATGCCCTCGCGGACTTTTTGAAGAACTATAGATAACAAACAATTCCTCCATACATTAGTTTGTTATACCTCACATAAATAAGGCAGCGTTTTCATTTATAGCCTGCGCGCGTCCGAATTTCTCGGCAAATTTAATCATATCTCATCCAATATACAGCAAACCCCAACAAATTATGTGAAAAAAGCCATCCTCTTAGACCATTCTATCTATTAAAAAACCGCATCAAGATCTGTTGCGTATTTTTGAAGAATTTTTGATGTGAGCTTATGCTCACATAGGGACATACATACAAAAATAACGACTTTGTTTTATAAGAAGTAAAGATAAAGATAAAGAAGCAAATAATATGTTTTGGTTTTGTTTTTATTTTTCTACTCATCCTAACCGGGCAACGGTGTGTGCCCCGAGCCTGACCATGACACGTGGCCCCATTACAACATTAGGTACCCCATCGCGTGTGCATGGCCTATCCGGCCTATCCCTGTTAAATTTGGGGAGAGGCCAGCGGTATTATGTTTTGGATTGCTAGTTTCTATTCTTCATTGAATTAAATAGATATTCCGATATATCTGTGTCTGTATCTTTGTGACGTAGGTAATTTTAATTATGATATGATTATCCGTGATATATTATTATATCGGAGCGGAGCAGGTCGTGATATTTGGGATAAGCTGACTGAGCTGACTCGCGTATTTCAGTGGCATAGCCGTAAAAATGGCCTGCATCAGAATATGTTCAGTATCTCTCGTTGATATGGCGTGATGGTTCAGGCTTTCTTTTGAAAATGTGATCTTATCGATTTTGGCAGTGGCCTCAACAAATTGTTAGCGTGATTAAGTTGGTAAAATAATTCGCAATTTTGAAGACAGTTTATTTTTTTAAAGTTACTTGTCTTTTATTTTTTTAGATATCATCAAGTAATACTTTATAAGATCAGTAGGTATAAATATGACTAATTTTCATTGATAACAAAATGTACGCAAATGAAATAGCGAACGGTAATGTTATTTTAATCTTGCGAGACTAACATGTGTGACTGTGAAATTGATTTTAAAACAAATAAAAGGCTACATAAAGAAAATAAAACTCAAATAGTTTTTCATTAAACCGTAACAATATAGTAGACGTTTGAATTATTATGTCTATTATATTTCAAGTGTATAGGTATGATAGATATAATACGATGACCTAATGACAATTACATTACGATACAAAATTGATTGACATGTATCTTTCTCCACTCTTCAGCCTGTCTAGTTTACTAGCTAATGCCCACAACTTCTTACACGTGGAAAGTAAAAACAGAAACCCAAATAAATTATGCAAAAAGCTATCCTCTTTAACTGCTCTATTTAATAAAAAAAACCGCATCACAATCTATTGCGTAGTTTTGCAGATATAAGCTCACATAGGGACGTAGGTAGTAGGTACATACAAAATAAGCGTGTTAAAATAGCGACTGTTTCGTAATAAGTAAAGATGTATCAAGAGTTATCTTTTACTTATTATAAAACAAAGTCATTATTTTCGTATGTTTGTCTCTATGTGAGCTTATATTTTGGAAGCTATGCCACAGCTTTTAATACTTTTTTAATAGATACAATGGTTCAAAAGTATGGCTTTATTGTACAATTTGTTACAGTTTGTTTTCTAAATTCCACGCGTACGAAGTTGTTGGCAGCAGCTAGTATTTTTATATGGGTACAGGATAAATGAAACATTATAGAATATTCTGACGTTTCAAAAGAGTTTGTAAAACATGCCAACTTGAAATAACAAAACTACTTTTTACGGATTTAGACGCGTATATTTGTTTTAAATTTTGGCCCGACGTTTCGAAATCGAACGAACGAACGAAATCCGTAAAAAGTAGTTTTATTTAAACAGATGAGTCGCGCAAGTGTTAGAAAATATTATTGAAATAACAATTTTTGACTTTAACTTTGACCACACTGCGCCTAATATCTGGTAATACCCCGGCAATAGTACACTACCCCGTCAAATACCGCCCATTATCATAAAATGAAAGTAGGATTTGACTCCGTGACCTTGTTTTATGAGACAAAGAGACGAATGATTGTGAATAAACATTTACATAGCAAGGTTATATTGATAGATATAAATAGATGTCTACTTGTGTATGCTATACGTAACCTGAAGCCTAATTCCTAACGATTAAGATTCATAACATATTACGCTTATTTTATTTAAGAGGATACCAAAATAGCTTCGTGCATTTTTCTACGTACGAAGTTTTCATTGTTTCTTTAGATTGAATGGCTAGAGCTCTAATTTTTAAGTACATATATGTTTTTTCAATATATGATCTAGGATCGCATAAACTCAGAAACGCGATTGAAAAAAGTTTGCTCGATAGAAAATCTTAGCGAAACAACCTCTCTAATTTTTTATTTTTTTCATTTGTCGGTCTATTATCGCGTATTAACTAATAAAATAACTTTAAAAACTTATGTAACTGTTATATATAGAAACACGTAAATCAGAATTAAAATATATTTAGTAGATTTTGAGTAAATAGGAAAAGTATCCCTAATTCTTCATTTTCTGTGCCTACTGTCTGTGTTAATATGTACGTGTCGGCGATGATATTGAATAATATTGATGTAGGCCCTTAACTATTGCATCGCAAATGTAAATACATGCTTATCAGACAACTAGGTATTGCCCGCGATTTCATACGGAATTTAGAAAATTTTCCCCATTTTTCTAACATTTTTCACGAATGCTTCGCTCCTATTGGTCGCAGCGTGAGGCTATATAGCTTAATGCCTTCCTCGATAAATGGACTATTCAACACAAAAAGATTTTTTTAATTCGAACAAGTAGTTCCTAAGACTAGCGCGTTCAAACAAAAGAAAACTCTTTATCTCTTAAATAAGTTTGTGTATTTTATATTTTTTTATATTTATGTGGATCGTAATATGCATTATTTATAATATTAGTGCTTATAGATAAATACATTTTTTAGACATTTTACACAATGTTGTCTGGTCTCCAATTAAGCTATATGCTTGTTTTATGGTTACCAAATGATGGATATAATACACGGAATATACCTAGTCACAGTAAAAATATCTGTATATGGCACATAAATAATAATTGCGTTCTATGAATATCCAACCCATCAGTGCAGCTGACCTGTAGAATTTATCCATAGCTGTTATCAAAGATTAAAACCGTGGATCGTAGCAGATGGCGCTTTATAGTATCTACCTACCCTCATGGGAAAAAGGCGTGATGATATGGTAATGATGATGATAAAACCATGGCTTTTCAGTTTATATAATTTGTCTTACTTTTTTACAGATGTGGACATCCTACACGTAATACCGTCGCCATTCCCGTCAGTATGGCATACACCATCGGACGACATGTCGGCTCTAGACTTCAAAACTATAGAAAACTTAAATAAAATTGTGCGTGTTTTCGTTGCGGAGTATCTTCATATCAAACCTTAAAAGACACAAATATCGTCCAAAAAGATTAAGAAATTTATTGCATTCTTTAAAAACTGTTGAACAAAAAAAAAAAAAAATACGTCCCGTATTGAAACACATGGTAGAGATTACTCCTAGTTCAGAAATGAAAAACATACTCTACTATTTCAGAGAGATTACTATATTAGGTACTTATTTAAATATTGTAAAAATATTTAATTGCTTTATTTTACCTAAAAAGATAATTTTTTGAAAAATAAAATATATAAAGATTTTTTTTAAGATGTGTCTTAAATTTCAGTCAAAGTTAATAAATAAATTAGTCCATTTTTAAATTAATATTTCCAGATTTGAATTATATACATTCCAACTTTACAGTATTGATTACTTTATATATTTATATCTTTAATTACTTTAATTGGTTCGGGACTTGTTATTTGACTTACTTATCTACTTATTTGACATAAAAATATATATTGGTGCTTTTATGCTAGCTTTTAAGTGACGAGTGTTGAACTCATTCCAATTTTACAAAAATACATTTGTGTATTTTATATATTTTTTATAGTTATGTGGATCATACTATGCATTATTTATACTTTTATTCTATATTTAAGTGTCTATTCGCTATATTTAAGTCGCAATACTTAAATGTACTGTTAACTATATAATGGTACCGATTCTACGTGCACAACCAAACTTAATTAAGAAATGAAAATTGTCAATAACACAATTCGGCAATATTAACAGAACTTTTCAATAAAGTCTATAAACTTTTTAATAAAAAGTCTTATAATTAGCCTAACTAATAGGTACTATTGATACCAATTCTACGGCCACAGCTAAACTTAATTTAACTAAAATAAATAAATATTCACGGACATTTCACACAGCCTCCTCTGGTCCCAAGCTAAGCTTATATTATGCTTGTGTTATGGGTACCAGAATACGGATAGAATACATATACTACTTTTTTTTTGTAAATACATACTTATAATACATAGAAACACCCAGACGCAGAACAAACATTAGGATCACATTTATAAACATCACACAAATGATTGTCCGAGGCGGGAATCGAACCCGCGACGTCATGATCGCCAGTCGGTTATACGAACCACTAGACCACGAAGCCCGTCTAGAAAAAAATAGTTGATAGTGTTAATATATCTATAATTTGCTATTTCATGGTTCATATTTATATTAATTAAAATCGTTAGTGTTACAATACACAGTTTTTATAATAAGAAAGTTCAGTTAACATTGCCGAATTGTGTTATTGATACTATCAATTTTCATTTTACATATTATGTAAATTCAGTTAAGTTATAAACATAGAATTGGCATCATTCTTTATTTTGTCATTCCCAGTATCAATTCATGCTTTTATATAATTATTTATTTATATAAACTTTGTTGTACACCTCAAATACATTTTGCATAGTAGTACATAATACTGAGGAAGTACAATGGACGGCCTTATCGCTGACAGCGATCTCTGCCAGGCAACCTTTGGATGGAAATGAAGAAGGATTAAACGATAGTTGCGGGTGTACCAGAATAAATAATAAATAAATATACATAATTATATAAGATAAATGAAATAGTCATAAACATACATATGAATAGTTACACATATACTTATACCTATTTAAACATACATACACTTACATACCATAAAGAGATGTATATAGATTGCTAAATACTAACAAAAATTACTACAAAATGTCTTTGTACAAAGTAATATATAAACTTTATGATATAGTTATTTACTATTGTCAACGAAAACTTAATCTTAAATCTATTCTACTTATCGTTCCTAAATGGGTTGTGTAATAATTACATGATTATTTAAATTGTATTTAAATCTTTGCAATTATGAACCATATTTTTCTACTTAATCAATTTTAATAATATATAAGTAATTATGTAATAAAAATTGTATATATTTAGTCCATGAATTACAATGTTATTTATATGTTGCAATTTTGCTATAGCGTGTTATATGCTTAAATATACTCGATGTGGTTTTTGAACTTGGCTGTCTTTTTTAACAATGACCTAATGGAAAAGAGAATTGATATAGCTTATAATTAACTGTTATTTGTATTTATTCATAAATAGATAATAATTAAACTGAATTAAAGTTGTCAGCCGTGTCGGCCTATTGCCTATTTATGTCACAATTCTATAAATCTTATATATAAAATTCACGTGTCACAGTGTTAGTTACCGTACTCCTCCGAAACGGCTTGACCGATTTAATATGAAATTTTACAAGCATATTCAGTAGGTCTGAGAATCGGACAACATCTATTTTTAAAACCCCTCCTCCCCCCCAACTGACATTTGTATGGCAAAACAAAGTTTGCCGGGTCAGCTAGTATTATATAAAAAAGTGACAATTTCCAAAAGTTATTAATTTCAAACAAATAGCTCCTAAATACAATTAGGTATATAATGAAGTGTCATAGAAATTATAATTCGTATATTGACGATATTAATTGAATATGAAAAATAAAAGAAATATGAATGTTATTTTCATTGTTTTATTTAATCAGCTAGGGAATGTCGGTCGTTATATGTGTTGGGTCGTTAGAACATTAATTTATAAGGAGTTGGTAACGCATGCTGAAAGGTACAAAAGGGATGATCTTTGTGTGCGTGAGGCGAATTTGGGCGGAGCGTGCGTTCGACTAATAAAAAAAATTAAAAACCTGTCAAGAGCGAGGTAAACTCGCACACTTAGGGTTTCGTACCTACTAGACATATAAACATAAGTAACTGCATTCAAATAATCATTTAATTAAATTCAAAACAACTCACCAACTTAATTTTGTAGTTGAAATATAGGGAATCTCCTTCATTTCAGCTACTTCATAAGTTGGTATAAGTATAAACACTTTTTTACTTGTGATGTGATGACAAATTATATGTTTTTGGATTTTTCCCTATATGAGCACTATATAGGCTTGGTCTATGCCAAATTTCAAGGCTCTAGGGCAACGGGAAGTAACCTGTGAATTTTGATTCCCTAGCATAAGTCGAAGAATTCTTAAAAATGGTCGTAATTCGGTTATATCTTTTAAATGCGTAGAGGTGAAAGGTTGACTGTATTTTTTGCAGCAATGGACCGCATAGATCTACATATTGTATGAGTTTCAAGTTGATACCTTCAGCCGTTGCTGAGTAAAAAAAGTTTAACAGACGGACAGACAGACAGACAACGGAGTGATCCTATTAGGGTTTATACGAAACCCTAAAAATTAAAATAAAGTGTTTGTGTGCGTTAGGTACCTGAGTATATTTTGATCAAGAAAACAGCTGATACAAGAAGCCTCGAAATAAAATAAAACAACAATATAAAAAAGCTTTTACAAACATTTATTTCATACATTAATAACACATACTTAAAACAACTTTTCCCGGCCCCTGACTTGACTTATTTATACAATTATTTGTGATATTTACCAGTCTGCGTATAGTGTAAAGTTATAATTAACTTGGCGGACACACTACCATGTGTCTAAATTATACAATAATAATATATTATGCACATACGAAAGTACCATAGGCTACAAAAATATGCCCACAATAAAATTAGGTTTGCAAAAAATGGTATAAAATATACCTGCTCTTTTATTTTTGCGAAATTAGTCGCTTAAATAGACTTCATTTTGATCAAATTCATTCAATAATTGTATGAATAAACATATTCACCAGATAGTGTGTCAATGGAGCCAATTCTGCGTGCGCAACTAAACTAAACTTAACTAAAAAAATTAATTTGATGGTGTCGATAACACAATTCAGCAATCTTAATCGAACTTTCTTGTTTTATAAACTGTTTATAAGAGACTAAAGATTTTAATTAACATAAATGTACACAACCAAATAGCTAATTAGTTAAAATACATCAACTGTTGTTTTTATTTTTTAGTTAAGTTTAGTTGTGCATGTAGAATTGGCGGCATTGGCTACATAATTCACTTGGCTTGAAGCAAAATATAATATCAATGGTCTGTCAAATATCAGTAAAAACAGGACTTCTCTTCCTAATGACATACTTGTTCAACAGCTTGCAAAACTGACGTTTGTAGTATGCGACTACTGTCATTTGAATTGAGAATACCATATCTTATTAGACCATGAGGTACGATTTAGCCAAGCTAAAGTTACGTGTATTTAAGATTGAATGCATATCCACAATCTGGCAAATCTGTGTCAATAAGTAAAAATTTTTACTAATATTTAAAACAACCTATCTAAAATAGATCCTTTGAATTTCTTCAGAGTTTTTTCCTCCATTTCTTTCATTTCATCATCAATAAGGTTTCTTTTTAATACATTTACAATTGGCCTATCTATGTTATTTGTGATGGTTTTTGTGCTATCAATAAATCCATTTTGTTCCAATTCTGTTTGCTTATCATCTAAAGTAGACTTAATATTAATATTATTTGCTATTTCTTCATTAATATTACACGATTTTTCTTTAATTTTCTCATCAATATCAGAATTCATTTCGTTATAACTAGTTGTATTCGTTATCAAATCTATTTCATTATTATCAATATTAAAATCAGTAAAAATCGATTGTGAATCAGTCGATTTAATATCATCATTAGTACAATCTTTATCGTTTTCAAACTCATCACTTTTTTGGTCATTTGTTTGTTCATTATGTGATGGTGATTTTAAACCTACTTCATGTAATTTTCTTATGTTATCAACTTCAATATCATTCGTATTAAGTTTATTAGAAATTTCATTAAATTCAGTACTATTTTCATAATCTCTATCTAAATTGGAAGCTTTATGTATTGGTTCATCAATATTCGAACCTTGATCCCCACACAATTGATCACTGAACACAAGAGTATCCATTTCATAAAACTTATCACTATTATCAGTCGCTGAATCTGGTTCATAGTACAATTTAGTTTGACTCTCGTTTGAGTCATCTGTTTTCATATTTTCGTGTTCTAAATGTTGCGTCAGCACATCTTTCTTATTAATTCTTTTACTTATTGAGTTATCTATATTAAAATCTTCATTTACATCAGAATTTTCAGAATTAGATTTATTTTCAACTTTACTGTCTCTTACGACAGTTAAATTATTGACTTCATTGCACTTTTCTTCCAGATCTTTTTTGTATTTATTGCACTCGTTTGCAATGTCTGTATCCCCTACGACTTTATTGGAATTTTTTGTAGTACTTGCATCAGTTTCTATTGTACTATTTTCTTTTGCAAGACTTTGACCTTCTATTTTACTGCATTCTTTTGCAAGACTTTCATCACCTTTTGCTTTACTGAATTCTTTTGCAAGACTTCTATCTGCTTTTGCTTTACTAAGTGGAATGTCATCATCTTCATCATCATCTTCTATTATTCTTCTAGAACGTTTAATTTTGGTGCCTGTAGCATCTTTGTTTTTCCTTGAAACTTTAATGGGAGGAGAGTTATCTGTTTCTTGGCCAATTGATTTCAGTTCCTGTTAATAGATACATAGAATATTAAAATTAATGTAATAATTGATGGGTCCGAGTGGTTTTGGATAAATTAAGAATACATATATCACCACCCCATTCCCTTACCAGGTTTCTGTAAAAACCAGATAAACAATATTTACAGATAAACATTATCTGTGAGACAGAAAAAACGAAAATAAACCCCACGCCAAACAAGAAACTGCAACTTAAAGCATTGGAACGGTATTCTGATGTGTTAGATGTAAATTTTTTCCACTACAATTTAATTTATTATGAAACTTATGGCATATTTATTTACCTGATTACAAAAATCTGTAGTATAATTTATTGCAACAATATCTTGCATAAATGCATCTAATAATATTGCCTTATCGATAATATCTCTCACATTATGACTATTTGATATAAAATTATTTTTGTCAAACTTCCATTTGTTTTTATCTTTGGCTTCCTCGGGACGTAACCATTTATATATCTGTGTAAATGTATCGAGATTTTCCTAAAAAAAACAGAAATAATTGTAGCTATTCTACATGGGCAAATAAACTTAACTAAAAAATGAAAATTGATGGTGACAACAACACAATTCGCCAATTTTAACTGATCTTTTATGTTATAAATACTGTATATTATAGATAGACTAACGAATTAAATTAAGACAAATATGTACAACGAAATAGCATATAATAGATATATTGTACACAATCAATTTTCATGTTTTAGTTAAGAGAAAACTCGTTTAAGTGGCAACAGGCTGGCCATATCTGCCGCAGAACCGATGGCCGTTGGAGCAGATTAGTTCGGGAATGGAGAGCGCGACTCGGCAAGCGTAGGGTAGGACGCCCCTCTGCCAGGTGGACCGACGACCTGAGGAAGGTCGCGGGGAGGGACTGGATCCGGAAGGCGGAGGACCGTATATTGTGGCGTGAATTGGGAGTGACCTATGTCCAGCAGTGGACTGCCATAGGTTAACATGATGAGTTAAGTTTAATTTTTATTTTAACTGGTACCAATAACACAACTTGGTAATGGTAACTGAACTTTCTTATGTATACTTACTTTCATATTGACCAAAGTAGTATATATTTTATAATCAGCTTTAAAATGTAACTTTAGTACTTGGTGTGATATATCATCATCATTATCATCAACTATCATCACACTCCATTCATGTTTAGAGAATGTTGACAAGTTAGACATTGTATTAATAAGTACTAACTTTTTAATAAATGGTTTTTGTGTTTCTAATACTACTTCTGAAAAGTGAACAAGATAAATAATTTAGAATAAATAACTAATAAATATTCATGGGTCCCTCTGTGTGGTGACGGATTAAGAATACAAGTGTCACCACCCCATCTCCTCCCAAGGGTGCTGTAAAAGTCAGCTAAGGGATATTGCACACAGATAACATCTTCTGTGAGAGACAGAAAACTCGAAAATAAACCAACAGGTCTGGTCAGCGCGGAACAATAGACCATAATCCCTCCGAAGTGGAGGAGGCCCGTGCCGACAGTGGGACGTAAATGGGCTGGAGGGGAGAGGAAAACATTCATAAACATTTTATACGTCCTCTGGTCCCAAGCTAAGCTTATATGCTTGTGTTATGGGTACCATATATACTACATAAACCACTTTTCTTTGTTATAGACAAAAAAAAATTATTAATAAAATGTGCACAACGAAATAAAATACAACATGATTATTTTCAATTTTTAGCTAAGTTTAGTTGTGCATGTAGAATTGGTACTATTATGAGCATTTCTTGCTTGTTGGCGGTCGCCGACCTCTATCGCCGCTTATGAAAACTACGCGAGTATTTACTAGTGCTAAATAAGTATATAAAATAATGAAAAACAAACTTACCATCATAAAAATCAGTCCACGTTTGAAACTGTTCCATCCAGTTGTGTTCAGCACCCTCTTTACACAAAATAAGCACCGGTTTCTTCAATAATCTGTGTATAGCTTTTAAAAACAACACTATGTGTAAGTTTCTAGCATATTCTGTTCTATAATTTACTATGACACCAGACTTATTCTGTAAAATAAATGGACTGTTTAACTTCAAACCCACAGCACGTTAATATAGCTTAATCTAGGACTAGGTGATCTTGTTTGGAATACACAATTATAATAATAAATTCATTAATATCAAAGTAATTATTAATTACTTTTACTTAATAAATCAAATTATGGTGGAAAAAGTTCATCACCGCAAGCGGGACTTGAACCCACGACCTCGGAATACCGTTCCGTAGCTCTGCCAACTGAGCTTATTGCGGTCGTGCTAACAGTAACCAAATTAGACAACCACAACCGTCACTCGATTGAGTTTATATCGTATTTTGACGTACTGATTGACCTGATCAACTTGATCACAATTTGATTTATTAATTAATATCTACAGATATTTCACACAACATCCGCTGGTCTCAAGCTAAGCTTAAATGCTTGTGTTATGGGTACCAGAATACGTATATACTACATAAACTACTTATCTTTCATAAATACATACTTATAATAGTAAACACCCAGACGCAGTAAAAATATTTGTGTGACCGTTACAAATATCATACAAATTATTGCCCAGAGCAGGAATCAAACCCGCGAACGGCAGTAGACCACGAGGTGTGTCATTACTATGCCTATAACACAGATTTATCAAATAGTGTGTTTATCTATGGCTACATCAGTCATTCGGCTTGACTACACATGAATATCTGTGTGTGAGATATATATCTATGTGTCTCTGATATAGGCGTAATAACGTATAATCTGTATTAAAGAATCTGTATCTGTATGAAATAAATAACTTATCAAAGAGATACGCGGCCAATCTCACACCCGTATTCACAAACAATATTTACATAAGTACTTAAGTGTTGATGCACTGTGCAAAGGGTAACACTTCTCAGTGCGTTCTGTTCATCGAGCCTTTGTATTCATAGACAAAACTTAGCTATGCGTTCAGTTTAACAAACGCATAGTGCGCTTCACCACTTAAGTATTGTTTGTGAAATAATTTTGCTACCCCTGTGCGTCCATGCCTACTATGAGACCTCATAGTAACGTTTGTAAATACGGCTGTTAAAGATACGTAAATTTAGCTTGGCTAACAGATATCCACAGGACGACGCAGCGCGGGCGGCCCTCAACAAAGTGGACTGACGATATCGTAAAATATGCCGAGGGCCGCTAGATCCAGTTACCGCAGGACCACGCTTTGTGGAGTTCTATAGGGGTGGCCTATGACTGGCAGTGGATAGAGAAAGGTTGATGGAGAGAAATCTTATGTACGAATTATCAATTATCTGCTAACCCGAAAAAGAATAGAAACAATATGTTACAACATCACAAAGATCATACCTTCTTATATTGACTATATATAAATCTTATTCCATCAATATGATGCTGTGGTATCTTACAATTATCTATATAAATATCTTGGTCTCCTTTGGAGAGGTATAGCCTCTCCATTCTCTCTTGGTTGCACATCATTTTACCTAAAACAAAAGAAGATTTTATTTAAAAAAGTTAGATAATAAATAATATTATATTTGATGGGCTTCGTGGTCTAGTGGTTTATGTAACGGACTACCGTTCACGAGGTCTGCGGTTCGATTCCCGCACGGTGCAATTATTTGTACGATATTTATAAATGTCATACAAATGTTTGTACTGCGTCTGGGTGTTTTCTATGTATTATAAGTATGTATTTACAAAAGAAAAGTAGTATATGTAGTATATCCGTATCTAGTACCTATAATACAAGCATAGAAATATAGCTTACCTTGAGACCAGAGAACGTTGTGTGAAATGTCCATAAATATTTATTTATTTATATAGCAACACTGGTTATTAGTAAATTCCTTTAATAACATTTAGATATTCATATTAATATTCATTTATTCATTGTAGTTGTTGATATCTTTACTTATTGTAAAATAAAGTCAATATTTTTGTATGTATGTCCCTATGTGAGCTTATAAGATCAAAACTATGCAACAGATTATGAAGCGGTATTTTTTTAATAGATAGAGTGATTCAAGGGCCTAACTTTTTTGTACAATTTGTTAAGGTTTAATGTGTATTTTGGGCTCAATAACTAAAACGTGAAACACTCTCCTGTGGTGACGAACTAAGAATACAAGTGTCACCACCCCATCTCCTCCCAAGGGTGCTGTAAAAGTCAACTAAGGGATATTGCACACAGATAACATCCCCTGTGAGACGGGGAAAACACGTAAATAACCCTGTGCCAACACACCTGGTCAGCGCGGCACAGTAGACCATAATCCCTCCCAAAGTGGAGGAGGCCTGTGCCCAACAGTGGGACTTAAATGGGCTGGAGAGAGAAGTAAAATGTTAAACCACAGGCATAGGCTAGCACTATTATAAAATCAATTAAAATGTAATTAGTGACAACAGGCAATATTTATTTTTAATTACATTTTAATAACTTGGTATTAAAAGATTATAGTAACATAGCATTCTTTGTTATATTGCCGAGATCCATAGTACATATCACAAAATCATTAACCTTACCCATTTAACATCTTTCGGCACATTAATTGTTATGCATATTCTACAGTCCGAATCCTTAGAAGGATTGGCATAGGCTTTTTAAAAATTGATATTAGCCTTAAATAGCCCTTAGCTGGCTTATATAGCACCTTGGCTAATGACATGTTGTCAAATTACATTCTTCACCTTACAGATTATTTTCAATATGGAGCATGGACAAGCTTAGATTGGTATGCAGTATATTAATAAAGAAAGGGTTGGGATATCCATATCTAGTGCAAAGTATATAATATATGGATGGTTTTAGTATACCAACCTGACCACTGGCCTGGAACCTGGCCTTGGTAGTGTAAAAAGTTCTGAAGAGGTTATCTGCTAAGATTATACCTTACACAACTCTTACAGCAACCTTTGAAAGGAAATATAATGATCACACGTGTATTTTTAATATATAACACGTTTTTACGAGGAGTTAAAGTATAATTTGCAGTTTTAAAATTGTTATTATTTCATAGTGGTTTATGCATAAATTAAACAGTTCCCATATATTTAAAGGTCAGTTTTCGGTAGTTAAACATCAATTAAGTTATTATAATGTGTCTATATGTTTTAATGACAGTCAAAAACAAATAAAAAGTACTTACAGAATGTAATGATGTTAATATCAGAAGTAATGTAATCTATTGAGAATTGACAACGTCATGATCAAAATATACAGCATTTCTAAGTAAAATAGTGCCACAAATACTGAGATACTAGTTTTGTGGACCTCTATATCTTCAAATTCTTGCATGATGTGTCTGTTATGGTATACATGATCCCAGAACATGGAAACTGCCTCTTATTACTAATACAATCACAATACACTTTTGTACAAAACGCAACTAACCGTGGCACGGTTAAAGTTTTTAACCATACGTTGAAACTGTAATTTATAGTAATTAAATGCAAGAAATATTATTTTCACAAAATACAAATTCATTCATCCAGTCGCCAGCGGGTTGTCAGAAATCTAATTATTCATCTCGCCTAGTTTTGCCAACCAAATAGCATAACTTGTTTTTGCGAACAACATTAAAATCTTAAAGATAAAAGAAATAACCATACACACAGTTTTGTTTCAAGCCCATCTATTATTATAAATGAATTTATCTATTAATTTAGTGTGTCTAAAGAAGCTGATTGGATTTTTGGTCGCATAAATGGCGAAAATTTGTCTGATCTGGCAGCCCTAATGCATTATGTCAATGGTCATCACAGATTAAATAGCGTCACAGACTAGTAAAACATGTATAGCATTAATCGTTATTCTGTGGCGAACAAAAGAGGTTAGTGGTTACAAATTGGGGCTCAAGTCTACTATTCAATATTGTCACAATGATAGTTCAATTGAATGGTATAATTTGTGACAAAAAATTAACAGTAGACTACCAAACTTGATAAAATACGCTATTATGCAATCAACAAATGCAATAAATTGCTTAGTGCCGAATGTTATCAAGTTTGGTAGTCTACTATTAATTTTTTGTGGTTATAATGGTGTCATTGAACTATCATCTTTACAACATTCATTAGCAGACTTGGCCCCCTAAAGACCTAAGAAGACGAGAAGAAAGCGGCGTCTTCAAATTTTCATATTTCAGCCACAGAATATAGAATATTCAGCATAGTTACATGACGGATTTTAGCAATAATATTTCGGTGATACAATATTAAATAAATAAACTTGATTATCCAAAAATAGAATGTATATTTCTTTTTGCATATAAATTGATTCGGATAACAGTTAAATATGAAGATTTTTTTGTTGTATAAAACACTTTCTCTTGACACACCTATAACAACATGATTCTTTGTATTTAATCATATAAATTTATAAAAATTATTCGTTCTTGAAGCTTGGTGGCCTCTTCTCGATGAAGGCGTTCATACCTTCCTTGCGATCCTCCTGTTAACAATAATAGCTCATATTAGTAATTTTCACAAAACATTTTTGTACTCAAATTGCAACATTTGCATTGCATGCAACATTTGTTTAGTCGTTTTTGAGTTTAACACCAATAGAGAAATAAAAGCAGCGGGTAATTTTGTTTAGTATTTATCTATGTTCATGCGTGGTCACCCTAGCGCAGAAGTAACCACACTGGCGAGCGTCTAGTATATAAGCCCGCGATCGAAGCGCCCTCTCTCTCTTTCTTCAACATTTCTCCTACACCTAACAACTGTATCATAATTTCATTTACATTTACAACTGTATAATTTACTACCTACTGAAGAATAAAATATTTGTAACAAGAATAATAAAATCTGGTCATTGAAGTCTTCCTGATCCCAGCATACTCAATCAACCCAAAGTTGAGTCAAGAAGCCAACACACACAGCAGCAATTAACTCAACATATGTGGACCTTCGGAGCCAAATTTGAAACCAGCATCGCAGAAAATTGGGATTAAAGAAGAAGGGTTTGACCAATCGTTCCAATCAAACTTCCTGTACCATTACATTTGTACTAATATCGTTTTGCATTCCTTATAGTAACAACACGAGCATCGCGAGCACGCACCTACGCGAGGAAAAACCGTGAGTACCCTTGTTTCTTATAAACTATCGATATGACTAGTGAAAGTGCATCGTTGTCAGTTAAATCTCCGGGTGTAAATCGCGAATTAGTAAAAAAAAGAGGTACCCTCAAGGGTAGGTTAACATTGTTCGTTAAATTTTTAAACTCTTTCGGGGAAGGCGATTTATCACTAATGCAAAAATCAGAATTAAAATTACGTCATCAAGTAGCGAAGTCATTTTTAAGCGAATTTAATGATATTCAAAACGCGATAGAATGTTTGTCATCTGAAAGCGCAATTCTCGAGGAATTAGAAACACGTGAAAGTTTTGAGGATCTTTATTTTAAAGTCATGGCTACTGCCAACCGTTTATTGGACGACAAAAACGAGGAGAATGGTTCCAGGTGCAATGTTTCTAAATGTAAAAGTTCGAATTCGTTTGTTAAACTACCAGTCATCACGCTACCCACTTTTGACGGTTCCTATGATCAATGGCTAGAATTTAGGGATACTTATTTGTCTATTATTCATAATTCTAAAGACTTAGATAATATTCAGAAGTTTACTTAATTGCGGTCTTCATTAAAAGGAAATGCTTTGCAAGTAATAAAATCATTAGAGTTTTCATCTGAAAGTTATGACGTGGCATGGGAGTTATTACAGAACAGATTTAATAACAATAAATTATTAGTACATAATCACGTCAAGTCGTTATTTTCCATTCCTTCTTTAAATAAGGAATCGCCAGGTCACGCTTATCATTTATTTAATTGTTTCTAAGTTAGATGTAGGTATTGAAAAAGAATGGGAATCATATAAAAATACCCACGTTAATTGTAATGAATCGCAATCAAAAGTACAATTAAATGATTTGCTTAATTTCTTGAAGAACAGAGCAGACATGCTGGAGATGATAAAAGTCAATCATCCCAGTATTAAAAACACGCACAATGAAAGTAATAAATTTACTCAAAGTTATGTTTCTACAGAGGTAAAGAAGTTACCTTTGCAAAAGAAATATACCTACACATGCATAATTTGCAAAAACAATCATCCACTTTATGCTTGTCCACAGTTTCTTAGTTTAAATATAGATAATAGGATTAGTTTATTAAAAAACAAAAATGTTTGTAGCAATTGTTTACGCGCTGGACACTCGGATATTAATTGCTATTCGGGACCATGTAGGCGGTGCAATAAAAAACATAACAGTCTTCTATGCAAAGAAGAGGGTAGGGTTAGCAAGCAAGAACCTACGGTTCAAGGTTCAATTCCGGCCGTAACGCTCGACGTTCACCCTAACTCCTCAACATCACTACACGTCACTACATGTTCATCATCTACTAAACACAATGGTGAGATATCAAGCCACATTAGCACACACATATCAGATCAGGTTTTGCTATCCACAGCATTGGTAGAAATAGCAGATAGTGACAATAAATATCACACAGCACGAGTACTACTCGATAATGGTAGTCAACATTCATTCATAACAGAAGCATTCTGTAAAAAGTTAAACATACAACCATTACAGTCCACTTATCAAATCACAGGTGTAGGTATGTCAATCGCACAGACAACACACTCATGTATGATTAATCTCAAATCACTAACAAGTAATTATATCGCACAAATTAATTGTTTAATATTACCTAATATTTGCAAAAAGTTACCTTCTTTAAATATAAACACAAAGAATATTATTTTACCGGAGAATATCATTCTCGCGGTCCCAAAATATAGTATATCTTCTCAGGTAGATATATTAATAGGCGCAGACTTATTTTGGGAGTTGTTAAAAGGTGAAACCATTCGTTTGTCGAGTGGACCCTATTTATTAAATACGCATCTAGGATGGATCATTTCAGGTCCTATTTATTCAAATAAATTGCAGAATAACAGTCACATTAACTGTAATTTTACACAATCAATAGACTCACAATTAAAAAGGTTCTGGGAATTGGAAGAAATCTCTCAACAAAAACCATATCTTTCTACCGAAGAACAGGCTTGCGAGAATCTTTTTATAAACACGACAAAGCGGGTGGAAAGAAATCGTTTCTCTGTTCGCATTCCGTTGACCGAATCAGCTGATGCGCTAGGGAATAGTTATACTACAATAGCTATACCACTGTATAAAGAATTGTACTGTGAATTCATGCGTGAATATTTAGCTTTAGGTCATATGACTCGCATAGAAAATTATACAAATCCACATTATTTTCTTCCACATCACGGAGTGTTTCGTGAAGACAGCAGTACCACAAAATTACGCGTTGTTTTTAATGCTAGTGAAAAAACATCGTCAGGAAAATCGTTTAATGACATACAGTCACCCGGTCCTGTACTTTTAAATGATTTATTTTCTGTTCTTTTAAGGTTTAGGCAACATAAATATGTCGTATGTGCTGATATTGAAAAAATGTTCAGGCAAATAAATATTCAACAGCCGCAAAGAAATTTACAATTAATTTTATGGCGCGAAAATATCACCGATCCGCTTGAAACGTATCAACTTAATACGGTAACTTATGGCACTGTGTCTGCACCCTATTTAAGTTTGCGTTGTGTTAAACAGCTAGGATTAGAATGCAGTGACAAGGAGGTTTCACGTACGATTTTAGACGATACATATATGGATGACGTAATTACCGGACACAATGATGAATTACAATTATCACGCATTTGTAAAAAGGTGTCGGATGAATTTTCTTCCGCCTGTTTTCCACTACGGAAGTGGATATCTAATTCACCAAAAGTTTTAGAGTTAGTAGTTCACGGTGAAACTAGCATAAAACATCTTTCTTTAGGCGAAAATTGCCAGAGCAAAACCCTAGGTTTGGGTTGGTTAAACGGTAGCGATGAATTTAACTATACGTCAAAAATAAATACAAACACGTCTAGACTTACTAAGCGTTTTATTCTATCCACAATATCACAAATTTATGACCCTTTAGGTCTGTTAGCCCCGATGGTTATGGTGGCAAAAATGCTATTACAAAGCCTATGGTTATGCAAACTAGGATGGGATGATTTAGTTCCTATAGACATAAAACAAAAATGGGAAGTTTTCATAAACTCATTGTCAAGTTTACACAAAATTCGCGTACCTAGGCACGTCACGTTTGTGAATCCCTATAGAATCGAACTGCATATATTTACCGATGCGAGTCAAAAGGGATACGGCGCGTGCGCATATATTCGAACGATTCATAATGATAATATTACAGTGAAGCTACTTTGCGCTAAGAGTAGGGTCTCCCCTCTAAAGCCCGTTAGTGTACCGCGGCTCGAGTTGTGTGCCGGTCTATTGGGCGCACGCTTATACGAACAAATTATAAAATCGCTTCGTTTGAAATTCAATAGTGTCGTGTTTTGGACTGATTCTAGTATTGTGTTGGGATGGCTTAAAATGTCACCTCATCTGTTAAAAACATTTGTACAAAATCGAGTGGTAGAAATTAATGATATAACCAGTAAATCATTGTGGTTTCATGTTAATGGCAAAGAAAATCCCGCAGACTTAGTTTCGCGTGGGATGGACCTGGATGAACTCCGTTCTTCCAATTTGTGGTGGACGGGACCCAGGTTTTTACACGAAAAGGTAAATAATTGGTCGTATTTAAATTCAAATAATGATATCATTAGCAAAGATTTACCTGAAGTAAAAACACAATCACTTCTAGTTACCACGGCAAACAGTTTACGGACTGAAGGCGTAGATTTATTTAAATTTCCATTTTACAGATTTTCACAATTTAATAGGATGCACCGGGCATGTGCATATATGTTTAGATTTTTACACAATATTCATCCAAAAACAAAAGATAACCGTATTTCAGGTCCTCTAACAGTTAGTGAGTTAAATAAAGCACTAACATGGCTTGTAAACATTGTGCAACAACAGTCATTTCCAGTAGAAAGTCACGCATTAATAAATAAAAAGCCTTTAAAAGGAAATCGTAACATTTCGGGGTTAAATTTGTTTATGGATGAATGCAAAACAATTCGAGTAGGCGGACGTATAGAATATTCAAAAGATTTTTCTTATAATAATGTTACGAACACACAAAACACAAAGGAGCTAGCGCCATCTAGCAGCAACTAGTAAAACCAATTAAAGAACCGAACAGAGTGAAACCCCTATTAGATACTAGATGGCGTTAGAGGAACTACCGTACATGCGCGAATCTTCTAGAAACATTCATTCCGGGCGATCACGTTCGCGCACAGTCGGAAACATTCTGGAATGGTCTGGAACTCGTCTCGGCGCATATAAATAGCGGCAGGGAGGCGAGCCCGGGCAGTTCAGTTCGAGCTACGATAAAGGCGACTTCGAGAGCGAAAACAAGTGATCAAGAGTGATACCAGTGAAACCTACAACTTGGCTACGATCTAGGACATTGTTAGTGCTTAGTGTTTGGACCTAGTGCTTAGTGTTTGGACCTAGTGCTTAGTGTGTAACTAGTGCTAGTGAATAAAGTCTTCTAAAAGAGTCAGCAGGTCTTTCTCTCCAAATCCTTCGAACCCTAACACGTAACAACTGGTGTCAGAAGTGGGATTTGGAGATGCCATTGACTCCGAGAGAGGACTTCGAGGGCGTCAGGACAAGGGCACAACGAGCTGCGGAGGCCACGCCCGCTGTGGACCAAGCCCCGCCCACTGGCCCCACCTACCAGGCCCCGCCCACCGACCACGCCCCTCTAGACCCGCCCACTGGCCACGCCCACCATGCCACGCCCATCGGGCTCCGCCCACCCAGGCCCAGGCTCCGCCTACTCAGACTCAAGCCCTGCCCACTGGCTACATAACCCAACTCGCCGGAAAGGGAAATCTCCAAAGTTGCAGAGCAAGTGGGACGGTCCATACAAAGTGGTTACCCGATTGAATGATGTGACCTATAGGATTCAAAAGCAACCAAGAGGGACATTCAAAGTGGTACACATAGACCGTCTGGCGCGTTACCATGGTAGTAACAACGATGCTCGGGACGAGCATCTCTAAGAGGGGAGTAGTGTTACGAACACACAAAACACAAAGGAGCTAGCGCCATCTAGCAGCAACTAGTAAAACCAATTAAAGAACCGAACAGAGTGAAACCCCTATTAGATACTAGATGGCGTTAGAGGAACTACCGTACATGCGCGAATCTTCTAGAAACATTCATTCCGGGCGATCACGTTCGCGCATGTACGGTAGTTCCTCTAACGCCATCTAGTATCTAATAGGGGTTTCACTCTGTTCGGTTCTTTAATTGGTTTTACTAGTTGCTGCTAGATGGCGCTAGCTCCTTTGTGTTTTGTGTGTTCGTAACACTACTCCCCTCTTAGAGATGCTCGTCCCGAGCATCGTTGTTACTACCATGGTAACGCGCCAGACGGTCTATGTGTACCACTTTGAATGTCCCTCTTGGTTGCTTTTGAATCCTATAGGTCACATCATTCAATCGGGTAACCACTTTGTATGGACCGTCCCACTTGCTCTGCAACTTTGGAGATTTCCCTTTCCGGCGAGTTGGGTTATGTAGCCAGTGGGCAGGGCTTGAGTCTGAGTAGGCGGAGCCTGGGCCTGGGTGGGCGGAGCCCGATGGGCGTGGTCGGTGGGCGTGGCATGGTGGGCGTGGCCAGTGGCGGGTCTAGAGGGGCGTGGTCGGTGGGCGGGGCCTGGTAGGTGGGGCCAGTGGGCGGGGCTTGGTCCACAGCGGGCGTGGCCTCCGCAGCTCGTTGTGCCCTTGTCCTGACGCCCTCGAAGTCCTCTCTCGGAGTCAATGGCATCTCCAAATCCCACTTCTGACACCAGTTGTTACGTGTTAGGGTTCGAAGGATTTGGAGAGAAAGACCTGCTGACTCTTTTAGAAGACTTTATTCACTAGCACTAGTTACACACTAAGCACTAGGTCCAAACACTAAGCACTAGGTCCAAACACTAAGCACTAACAATGTCCTAGATCGTAGCCAAGTTGTAGGTTTCACTGGTATCACTCTTGATCACTTGTTTTCGCTCTCGAAGTCGCCTTTATCGTAGCTCGAACTGAACTGCCCGGGCTCGCCTCCCTGCCGCTATTTATATGCGCCGAGACGAGTTCCAGACCATTCCAGAATGTTTCCGACTGTGCGCGAACGTGATCGCCCGGAATGAATGTTTCTAGAAGATTCGCGCATGTACGGTAGTTCCTCTAACGCCATCTAGTATCTAATAGGGGTTTCACTCTGTTCGGTTCTTTAATTGGTTTTACTAGTTGCTGCTAGATGGCGCTAGCTCCTTTGTGTTTTGTGTGTTCGTAACAATAAAAAGCACCCTATTCTGTTGTGTAGTAAACACCATTTTACTGTACTACTTTTCAGATACGAACATAAGCAGTTGTTACACGCGGGACCTCAGTTGCTTCTCTCACACATTAGAGACATCTGGTGGCCATTGCGCGGTAGGAACTTGTCAAAAATGGTAGTGCATCAGTGTGTCACCTGCAGCCGTGTGAAGGGAAAAACAGTGCAACCTATTATGGGTAATTTACCGTTAGAAAGAATACAGGTGGGTTTTCCTTTCACCAATGTTGGAGTTGACTACGCTGGGCCTTTGTTTATGTTAAATAGGAAGGGTCGTGGAGCTAGATTAGAAAAATGTTATCTTTGTATTTTTATTTGTTTTACAACGCGCGCATTGCATTTGGAGCTAGTTACTAGTCTTTCATCTGAGGGTTATTTGTTGGCCATAAAACGATTTATAGGCCGTAGAGGAAAACCTTACCAAGTTTTTTCCGACCATGGAAGAAATTTTGTAGGTGCACAAAAAGAAATTTCAGATTTTTTAAGTAAGGAATCTCAAACAATTATTAATTTCGCTTCAGATCATAAAATAATTTTTAAATTTATCCCGCCGTATGCACCTCATTTCGGTGGTTTATGGGAGGCTGGGGTAAAATCGTGTAAATATCATCTTAAACGGGTTATTGGTAACGCTAACTTAACTTACGAGGAGTTCAGTACGGTATTGGTACAGATCGAAGCCGTCCTGAATTTCCGTCCTATGTATCCTATGTCTACAGACCCAAATGACTTTAATCCGCTGACGCCTTCTCACTTCTTGATTGGTCGGCCGCTTACATCTCCGAGCTGTGATGACGTCACTGCGAAGGCTACGCATCAGCTGACGCGCTATCAACGTGTCGAGCAAATGAGACAACACTTTTGGCAACGCTGGTCTCGCGAGTACATTGCTGAGCTGCAGACGCGGACCAAGTGGAAGACCAGCCAGGAGGACCTGGCACAGCACACACTTGTGCTAATCAAAGACGATAATTTACCACCGCTGAAATGGCGAATGGGGAGAATTTTAAATACATTTACAGGAAAGGATGGCGTTTCCCGTGTGGCAACCATTCGCACGGCCTCGGGGACGATCCAGCGGGCCTTTTCAAAGGTCTGCCCTCTTCCTTCAGCTGTAGAAGATATCAAGACTACAGATGGCAGAGCTACTTCACATTGAAAGCGGGTGCTTTCAAGGCGGGCGGCATGTTCATGCGTGGTCACCCTAGCGCAGAAGTAACCACACTGGCGAGCGTCTAGTATATAAGCCCGCGATCGAAGCGCCCTCTCTCTCTTTCTTCAACATTTCTCCTACACCTAACAACTGTATCATAATTTCATTTACATTTACAACTGTATAATTTACTACCTACTGAAGAATAAAATATTTGTAACAAGAATAATAAAATCTGGTCATTGAAGTCTTCCTGATCCCAGCATACTCAATCAACCCAAAGTTGAGTCAAGAAGCCAACACACACAGCAGCAATTAACTCAACAATCTATAATAACATTTATTTAAAAGTAAAATGAAATGTTTTTTGACGCGTATCTTCGCTTGCATTGAGTTAGATAATTCAATACGGTCAAAAAAGTTATACACATTATGGTCTTATTCATAATGAATTTATCGGAGGCTGAAACGGAGATTTTATCGGAGATAATAAACGTTTTAGCGTAAAAAGACTATTATGAATAACAAGCTTTGACAATTTCCGCGAACCGATTTTAGCGAACTTTTAAACCTCCGATAAGTCATTATGAATAAGACCTATATACAATAAAACAAAATTAAAGTTTTTTTTTCTATACCACTAGGTTAGCGTTGGTTAACTCTCGCCTGATGGTAATAACACCTATATTTTTTAGTCTAAATATCCTTTTACTAAAAAAATATTTGCCATCTCAGCTAGTATTAAAATATATAGAGAGACTAGCTGACCCGGCAAAAGTTGTTTAGCCCTACAAATGTCAGTCAGTGACACGTGAATTTTATATATTAGATAATACATACCGTAGCAAAAGTGCCATAGAACAATGATTTCTCGAATTCCAATCCTGACGCCAGTGTAGTCTCGTATGCTTGGTTGACGGCTTGCTTGGCCATCTTCACAATAAGTGGTGAATGTGTGCCGATTCTTTCAGCCAATTTGATTGTTTCCTCCAACAGTTTCTCTACTGGGAATACTCGGCTAACAAGACCTGTTATAAAATTAATATGCTTATAATTTTTATATCTACTTGTTATTTAGTTACAATACCGTTAGAATTTCGCCTGATTTCGCGAACTTTTACACATATTCTTATTACGAGATTGGCCTTACGAGATTCCGCGAGCGGGTCGCGCATTTTTAGCTCTCTAGCTATAACTGTTCCAGACATACAACGCCATCTATTGAGCGGTTTGCACCAACTCCATCAATCGATCAATTAGCGTTCTTTACAGAACACAATTGGACCGAAGTAATGGCTGTACATGTATTTCTACATTAAAGTCGCGGGTTCAAGTCCCGCTTATGGTTATCATTTTTTCCATTATAATTTAGTTTATTTAGTAAAAAGCATAGCGAGTCAATCGCAAAATATTAATAAATTAATAAGGTTCTATTTTATCTTTTGGTAGGAAACCCTAAAAACAAAACTTACCCATTTTCTCAGCTTCATGAGCATCAACAAAGTTGCCAGTGAGGACGATCTCCATAGCTTTAGATTTGCCAACATATCTGGGCAGACGCTGGGTGCCACCAGCTCCGGGGATAGTACCAATGTTGATCTCTGGCTGACCAAACTTGGCCTTCTCACCAGCGTAGATGATGTCGCACAGCATAGCCAGTTCGCAACCACCGCCAAGCTGATGATCATAAAATAGTTTTGATTTATTGTCAACAAGCTGTTGCCCGCAACTTCATACACGTGGAATTTAAAAAAACAAAAACAAAACAACAAATTAAAATTATACAAAAAGCCATCCTCATGAACCACTCTATCTATAAAAGAAAGCCGCATTAAAATCCGTTGCGTAGTTTAGAAGATATAACCTCACATAGGTACATACATACAAAAATAACGACTTCGTTTTATAATATGTAAGGACAAGATGTGTTTGAACTATCAATTCGTATGTATTCTTCTTATCTAAGCGATTCCTCTGTTATGGACCGGCTTTGAGACGTGGTTTCGTTGTTGCCGCAACAGAATTGGTTCACTACCTTCCCTGTACCACATGTACACATAGCTTTTAATAGCATGCGAAACTTTAATTGATGACGCACTGGCCAGTGGCCGTGAGTAGGTAAACAACGTAGCGCTATCTACCAAGCGGGCATGGCAAGTAATCTAGCAGTAGATGTCACTAGATGGCAATAAATATGTGTTTTAATTTTAGCCATCTGTTGAAAATCGCAGGAATGACAAATAACCCGTAGCATAGCCCGACTTAGAGTGATACCATATTAATGTTCTATTTCGTGAAAATTTTGCAACTTGGGGTAGAAACTCTTATTAAGTCAATGATCTCTATTCTTTTATAAAGCAAAATGTAGCCTATCTTTATCGGGAACTAGCAGTTGCCCGCTACATCTTACGCGTGGAATTTGAAAAAAAATCCCGTAATTGCAACATTTTTCTCTATTGCTGTGCTTCTATTAGTCACAGCGAGATGTTATATAGCCTTCCTCGATAAATGGACTATCTAACACCGAACGAATTGTTCAAATCGGATCAGTGGTTCCTGAGATTAGCGTGTTGAAACAAACAAAAAAACTCTTCAGTTTTATAAGTAGTATAGATAGTCTAACCACAAAAACCGGTGATATTTTTTTAAAATATCTATCCAGTAGTTTTGAAACATACTAAAATTCGTCCGTCAAGTCGGTTAAAATATAAGAAGAGTGCCTTCGCCTGTTTTAAATTCTAAATACATGGGGCAAAGCAGTTTAACTTACAGCAAATCCATTTACGGCAGCGATAACAGGTTTGCCACATCGCCTGACATCTTCCCAGTCTTTTAGGAAACCAGCCTTTTGATTGCTGCTGTATGTGTTATTCTGCATTTCTTTGATGTCAGCACCCGCAGCAAATGCTTTCTCATTACCTTTAAAAGAACAGTTAGAAGTTTATAATGTTGCCAGTGCAAAGTAAGAAGAAAACAAAGATGTCTTGTACGTGGTGCTGATAGGTTATCTGAAGACGCTCTCATATAATTGAGCTCGGCGACGACGCCTGAATAGAACTATAATAGAATGAAACTAGCGCCGCCACTGCTTTAGATATAAAATGAAAAGTGAAATTCTGTGGTTTTTTTTTTGGATAAATCATTGTGATAAGCCTGACACAGCGACATATTGAAGACCGTAAAAACCGCGTTTCTCCAATACGCAACAGCGTCCTGAGTGAAACGCAGCGGCTTAGGGTGATACTCGCATTAAATTTCGCGAATTCTGACTAAGACTAAGCCAAGACCTAAAAACCTATAAACCAGTAAAAAACAAACCTGTGATGATAACAGCTGCGATTTTGTCATTAGCATCAAAATCTTTTAAAGCCTGCGCCAGTTCAGCGATGAGTGGTCCACATAGTGCATTCAGTGCCTTGGGGCGGTTTAACTGGATTATGCCTACATTTGACTTCTTTCCTACTACTTCAGTCTTGATGTTTTCGTATGCTGGAGCTGTGGAAACGTAAAATAAATGCAACAGATCAGAAAACTAAAAGTAAGTGAATTTGTTTGTTTGTGACGTTTTCATGCAAAATCTAATGAATAGAATTGTACGAAAATTGGTTTACAGATAATTTATAGACCGGAAAATAACATAGCTATACAGATATTATCTCGCTAAAAGCTCTGTACGAGACAATAAACACGAACGTTTGTTAAATATGGTAAGCTCCGCCATTTTTGTTTATTTTACAGTATTAGCTGTGTATAGTAGTTTACTGCGGTATACTACCGGATGGCTACCCAAAAGGGGCAAGTGCGTAGCACTTACAACCGTCAGGCATGTATGACCAGATGTATGAGTGTGGATGAAGCCCAGGAAGTATGTTTGGATCGTAGATGGCGCTCTATAGTCTCTGCCTACCCTCATGGGAAAAAGGCGTGATGTTATGATGATGATTTACAGTTTTCGTAGCAACGCATAGAATTTGTCGACCTACAGGTTTTTTTTCTTTATTTTGGCCAAGAATTATTCATACATTACATGCAGAACAGTTATAGGAATACCTCTAATAATTAATATAATCTTTTATCAACATTTTTTTGAGGCTTGGAGCCACCCTAAGTGCCCATGTCAGCCTCATGGGACCTTCAATAGATATTATTAGTGTCCGACCGAAACTGGTTTTCCGACCGATACCGAATGGTCGGCCGTGGCTTCAGTTTCGGACGAAACCGAAACTCACGTGATCAAGTATAAAATTTCTTGAAATACTGAAATTTGGTGCATTTTACCTATTATTTTGCATTAATTAGGGCATGAAATGGAGACAGTATATTAAGTTCGTTGGAATCATTTATTTAATATAATAAAAAAAAATATTAACAACATTTTTATTTTATTTTTTAATTATGTTCTCATAATTCCCGAACAGGGCCGTCAAATCGTTGCCGTGGGAAACGAAGTTAGGCGAGCATGGTTGTGCGTGAACTGCGACGCAAGTTTCGGTTTCGGCCGAAACCGAAACTTGATTTTTGGCCGAAATTTTCGGCCAACCGAAACCGAACTTTCGGTCAGACACTAATTATTATTATTATCAAAACTACACTAGTTACAAGGTGCTCACTGAACTATTTATACAGAACAATAAAATTAATGAAAAGTACACTTTTTTATCTCTCAAACTCTAGAATTTATTGGAATTACATAGTTACATAGTACCTAGCTTTAAAAACAACTACAAATAAAATAATAATGCAATTACAAGTATAAAATTCAAGTGTTTAAAACAAAAAGTCATTGTCAAGATAAGATAATAATGAACGGGCTAGTAATAATCAAGTGATAAGACTATTGCAATGGTAGTTTAGAATTACACAATAACTAGATATGCATGATATGTAATATGACCTTAGGACCACACGGGGCAATATTATGTATGGATGCCGTTTTATTGATTTGTTTCTGGTCAACTAGACACCATAATGGCATAGTCCTTTAAATTTAATATAATTCTTATATTTTCTTTTAAATATTTTTTTTTATCATTTATTTTAATAAGTCTTAGAAGTCAATGATACCAGTTAATAAGTTAAATCAAATTGTGTTTTATGACTATAGTATAGGTTATTATAGGCACAGAATCTTCCTTTAATCACCTATGTATTTAGTTGTCTCACAAGATGAGTGTAATATTTTTATTTATTTATTTCAATTACAACACAAGCATAATATTATATAAACAGGTAGCCATAAAAACTAACAAGTTTGTCTTAGCAACCCTCTGTCTGTTGACAATCAGTGGTGCGACACAAGCAGTCTTGCAATAACTACACTTTATACAGGGTGTGACTATTATTTTATTTATTTCGTATACCAGCTATTACTATTTTTTATATTCTTTGATTACAAGGACATGAAAGAAAGAGGAGTTGACAAACATGACGGCTAATAGACTATGGAAGAAAAAGACATGTTGCGCCGACCCCAAATAATGGGATAAGGGCAGGAGGATGATGATGACAATATGAAAGATAATAATATAACAGTAAGGTAATTGCCCTGTATAATACATTGATAGTTAAGTTTGTTATTTTCACTAATTTATTTTAATCAGTATAGTTACTTTATATAAAACCATGCAATAATATCTTGATTCTACTTCCAAGGTTGAAAGGCACAAGGAAACAATTAATAATTTTAATTAGCTGCAAGTTAAAAAAGTCTTAGTAACGTAACATATGGTCTAATTAGGAACACGCAACTAAAAAAAAATTAAAACCATCAAATCGATTCTATATAAATAGGTGAATTGGTTATTTTGTAAGCATGTACTTAATACTGCCACGGTGTTAACATACCATTACATAATACAAAATAATATTATGATTAGCATACCGGTACTGTAGAACTTGATAAAACCAGTATTTATTGCAGCAACCTTATTGATGGCATTCTTTCCAACTAATACACGCGTAACAAAACCGAGAGAAGCCATTTTACTCTTGATTTAATGAACGACTAATAGCCGTCGTACCACTCCAATATTAAATGAATAGTTTCTGTATAAAGATAAAAGATAAGCCGGCGAAAATATTCTTTATCAAACGAATGGACTTTGCCCAACCAACCAACGACGGTGATGATAATGATGTTATGTCAGCAATGTCAGTGTCACTTTTTGACATAACATATGTTATGCACAGACTAGGAAAATAGTAAAATGCCGATTATTCGCTATTTAATTAGATTCGATTTAATGGAATAAACAGGCATAAGTTTATCAAATTCGGTACTGAATTAAGTTTTCAACAGTTTTTTATCTTTTAAAAATATCTAAAGAGTAGTTTCATGACTATGACATCTATTCTTAAGATATTTTTAAAAGTTGCTACTGCTTTTAAGGTAAAGATCAATAGATCAATCAAAGTGAGTAATCGATTACATCACAGTGTTAGACACATCACTAGATTATTTGTTTTAATTTTCAGCCATTCGATCGGCATCGGACGGATGTAGTCATATTTATTTATTATTTTGTGTTGGATCTTCACTAAATATTATTAATAATGATCTTGTGAAATTAAAAAAAAATATTGAAGACATATATATGGCTAACAACAAGCTTAATTTTTTTATCCTCACCGGTGAACCTGGTTAGAAAGGAATCATAATATTTTGTTTCAGTTACTATCATTTGTTACAAATATATCTCTACTAATTTTATATTTAATTAATGTAGTACAAATTACAATAGAAATAATTTATAATTTCAGCCTACAATACATAAATCAGTTTTAGTAGTACCTAACCACAGGTAGTAACAGAACTCAAGCTTATTAAACTTAGGACACAGCTTAGGATTAGGACTAAGGGACGTTGTCGGAAATATTTCTTAATATTTTGACATGACGTGTTCGTACGTCCGGCTTTTGTTTGTTTTAAATTTTTAGCTGATGGCCCTTCCTATGAAAATCTGCTTTATACAGATTTAAGGATATATGATACAAAATTCGACGAATTTTTTTCCTTAAACCTTTAAAATCTCTCGAGTCGAATCAAAGAGTAAAATAATATAGATATAGTCGAATTGTGTAGCAGTCACCCTAGTTATATGAAATTACTAGCTACTTTTTACTTTTTTACCCGCGTTTCCGTACGCCTGGAATTTAGAAAATATTCCCTTTTTTGCAACATTTTTGACTTTTTGCTTCGCTCATAGTGGTCACAGCGTGATGTTATATAGCCTACCTTGGATAAATGTACTAGGTATCCAACACAAAAATAATTTTCGTATTGAAATTTTCGTGAGTTTGAGTCATATTAGAAATACTATATTACCGGCAGTGCACGCCGGAAGGTCGCAGACGCCGCTGCGCACTCGTCCTGAAGATGAGCATCGGATATGCTCGAAACCTGGGTCGACATCTTCGATCCCAAAACTGTGAGTGTTAGCCGGTAATATAGTATTTCTAACAAAAATAATTGTTTAATTCGTGCCAGTACTTCCTGAGATTTGCGCGCTCAAACAAACGTTTCAGCTTTGTAATATTAGTATATGTAGATTGCACAGTCATCGGTCTAATAGATTTTAACACCAATCCGATTATTGCAAGTGGGTGAAAATCATATTCAAAGATTCTGATATATAGTTTAATACGTACATGGATAGATAAATACGAACGAGGCTAATAAAATCGTGTTAAACAATAGCAAGTCCAAGCATTTTATCACTGTCATCATATTTAACCTTTAACAGGAGTGGGAAAAACTACTTTAACAAAGAAAATTGCATCCAATATTATCGGAAATCGGTGCAAAGTTTATGGTTTTTACACTGAAGATGTTAAAAAGAATGGGCGTCGTGAAGGATTTGATATAGTAACACTTGACGGCGTTAGAGGGCGTTTGGCTCGAGATGCGAACCTTTTAACCAATCCAGTAAAATACAAAGTTGGAAAATATGGCGTTCTGATCGATGAATTCGAAAATATTGCGTTAAAATCTATGTTAAAAGTAAGTAAAGAAAATGGTTGAGGCTTTTTATTATAAAGGTCAAAGGTACCTACTTAAAATGAACATATTATATAGAAAATATTATGTCGTAGGAGACTTGATTAAAATAGTTTACTCAAGGATTTTTAGTTTTAACTTAGCTTCCAAGATTATGAAGTAAGTCCTCAAATTGTGTCAATGGTGAGTAATTTGTTTAATTACTGTAGTTAGTGATGAGTCTGAAACCGGTGACCCGTTGAATATTCATAAAAGGATCCTTCCAAACCAGTTACACGTGTCGTAAGCCACGGATCGAGCTCATCGTAGTCAATAGAATGTAGAAGTTATCGTAGTTAGTCTATTCAGTATTACAGGGTCTTTGGATTGGTGGCTGCTCTGGCTGTATACAGCCGACCACAGAACTTCTTCGTTTTCTCTGAAGTAGGTTCAAAGTAAGATTGAGACTCGCGGAGTAGTCGGTAATGAAGGTATACCACGATCGTAGATTCACGAGTCGAATCTGCGATTCCGGTAATAGTAGCCAATTATTTGTGTGGGGTGTAATAATGATGCATTTTTTATTGAAGTAATTACAGTCTTGTCTACTTATCTCTCTCTATCTTTCACGGTCACAGATTTATCCATAACTACGTTAAAATTTAAAAGAAATATACGCATCTAAATCCATAAACCATGGTTTTATTTGAATACACAAGTCACGCAAGTTACTTATTATACGTAATTTGTTTCAGCCAAATGATAACCCACATCTACTAGTCATAGATGAAATAGGCAAAATGGAGTTCTACAGCAAGGCGTTTAAAACAGCTATTAGCGGAATATTCACATCCTCTGACAATGTAGTTTTGGCTACAATACCTGTGAGAGGACGTGATCAGCTTATTGAGGATATAAGACATCATAAACAAGGAAAAGTGTGGATGGTTAGTTATTTTTTATATCTCTATATTTAATATTATAAAGCTGAAGAGTTTCGTTTTGTTTAAACGCGATAATCGCAGGGACTACTTGTTCGAATTGACAATTCTTTCATAGTTGGATAGTCCATTTATTATGGACGGTTATAGGTTATATAACATCACGCTGCTACCAATAGAAGCGAAACAGCAGTAAAAATGTTGCAACTACTAAAATTTCGCGCGTACGAAGTCGCGGCAAACAGCGTGTATATAATAAAATAAATAAATATTCATGGACATTTCACACATCGTCCTCAGGTCCCAAGCTAAGCTTATATGCTTGTGTTATGGGTACCAGCATACGGATAGAATACATATACTACTTTTCTTTTGTAAATACATACTTATAATACATAGAAACACCCAGACGCAGTACAAACATTTGTATGACAATTAGAAAAATCACACAAATGAATGTCCCGAGCGGGAATCGAACCCGCGACCACTTGATCGGCAGTCCGTGACATGAACCACTCGACCACATAAAAAGCTAGGTGACGAGGATATCCGCAACGGATTGCAATAGTGACTTTAAGAGGATACCAAAATAGCTTCTTGCATTTTTCTATGTACGAAGTTTTCATTGTTTCTTTAGATTGAATGGCTAGAGCTCTAATTTTTAAGTATATGTTTTTTCAATATATTATCTAGGATCGCATAAACTCAGAAACGCGATTGAAAAAAGTTTTCTCGATAGAAAATCTTAGCGAAAATACCTCTCTCATTTCTTATTTTTTTCATTTGTCGGTCTATTATCGCGTATTAACTAATGAAATAACTTTAAAAACATAAGTAACTATTATATATAGAAACACGTAAATCAGAATTAAAATATATTTAGAAGATTTTGAGTAAATAGGAAAAGTATCCCTAATTCTTCATTTTCTGTGCCTACTGGCTCTGTTAATATGTACGTGTCGGCGATGATATACGATAATATTGATGTAGGCCCTTAAGGGTAAAAACTGTTAATTGTTAGAATAGAATGTTAGTAGTTATATTATGAAATATTGTTCTCAGGTCACTAGAGAAAATAGAAACACAATTCACGAAGACATAGTGAAAGAAATAAACACATCATTGAGGTTGACATAATTTTTATTTGACAATATGATTAAAGTTGTCTATAAAAAGTTTTTTATTATTATTTTACATCTAAACTGGTTAAGAATAGAAAAAGGTTAACAAATGTTTGTACTTAAATTAACTATTTTGTAGTGATTTGTAGTATTATATTTCTGGTGGTCTGAAGAAAAGGAAACAGAGGCAGGCCATTCAGAAGATGGGTGGATGAAATAAAAACTGTAGCAGGTGATGTGTGGACACGAAAAGCAGGCAACAGAATTGCATGGAAACAGTTAGGGGAGGCCTTTGCCGCAAGGCAGACAGACGAAGCCATGGATTTTATATAATGTAATTTTGAAATTTGAAATAAAAAAGAATAACGGCTTATTTATTTTATTTATTTATTTATTTCTGGTGGTGACGGATTAAGAATACAACTGTCACCACCCCTTTTCTTTCCCAGGGTGCTGTAAAAGCCAGCTAAGGGATAACAGGACAGATAACATCCTGTGTGAGATGGAATACTCGAAAATAAACCTATGCCAACACGACTGGTCAGAGTAGACCATAATCCTTCCCAAAGTGGAAGAGGCCCGTACCCAATAGTGGGACATTTATGGTCTAGACCTCTAGAGAAAGAAAGAGATTTGTGAGTATTAGCGTAGATCACACTTGCCCTGTCAATACACAAAGGTTTTCCATAAAAGGCAAAACTAGCCCTTCAGATGGGGAAGTCAGAAGCACTAAATTACTTTGAAATTGAGGTTGGCATGGGCAACCAGGATGAATACAAACATAAAAAAAAAATAGAAAAAAAAAGTAAAGGCAACCTACTAAATTTTTTTTTTTAAATCATGTCTCATCATCAGAATAATCGTCAAACTGTCCATCAGACTCATACTGAGCTGTAGGATTATACATCTTTTCATATTTCACCTTATCTGTTATTGATACCGTTAAATGCATATCCATTGGACAAAAGTTACCTTCTCTCATTTTTCTTTTAACAAAATCTAACCATTGCATAGTTGCTTGTGTATTATTTGTACGTTTACGATGGAGTGGAGTAGCATAGATATCAATATCTATGGCAGATGGTATCCAGTAGTTGTCAGAATCCCAATCTTCAGGGCTGCTGCAGCGGTCATTCTCAGCTGGTGGTTCTGAATAGACCAATTTAATACATTTAATGTACAACATTAAATAAAACTAATAATAAAAACTATATATTTATTGTTTTATTTTGTCTAAAGGCCTCTGGAAACTAACTAACCATTACCCTACTTTCCCACAATCTCTAAACCCTGTCTTTGGCCAATGTCCAAAGCCCATTCTTTTTCAGAATTTTGTTTATTAATAAATTTTTTAAGATAACTATGAGAAAATGTGGATATGGCAATGTTCCTATCATATTTCAGATTTAGGTAAATTAAAAAAAAAAATACCTGACTGCATATTGGCATTTTCTTCAAGAAAACACCTTTCATAATCTTCTTCTTCTTCTTCATATTTATCATTTTCTTTATGGCAGGGTTCTGGTAATCTGAAACATATAAATATTATTATTTTTAAATGTATTTAAGTGCTCCAATACATTAAATTACAAAAAAAAAACAAAACAGTACCTTCCATTTAGTCTATGGACATTTTGTCGCAAATGTTCTTTTTTTAAAAAGTATTCTCTATCCTGTGGTTCATCACAATAATTTTGTGCAAAATCATACTGTTCTAAATTTGAAAAATCATGGAAACCTTCATACAAGCGATTGTTATATAAATCTAGAGTTTTTAATCCTGCAATTAAGTGCAAATTATCGGGTAACATGCAGAGTTCATTGTTATCTAAATAAAGTTTAGTCAATTTTGTTAACTTATGCATATCATCAGGCAAATACAATATTTTATTAACAGACAAAATACATATTTCAAGTTTTTTTAAATTACAAAATTCATTTGGGAGACCATTTATATTATTTTCAGATAAATTTATTTCTATCATGTTTTGATAAATATCTATATTATGCTGCACATTGTAAATGTGTGTATTACATAAATCTAATAATTGAATATCACAGCAATCTTCCAGTCCACTGCATGGTATATTTTCTATGTGGTTCATAGAATGATAGGTATAATCTTTGCTACCCAAAATAACTTCTTTCGCATGCTTAAAAGCTGTCATAATTTTAATATCATTACTTATTCTACAACAGTGTAAATCTATTCTATTGACTAGAATCGTAAACTGCAACAATTCTTCTAAACTTTGACTTGAAAACATATGGCAAATGTTTGTATTATTGCTTAAGTCTAATTGTAGGGTTTCTTTTGTTTTTCCACCCCAAAGCCAAGATGGTGGCTCTTCTAATTTGTTATTACTTAAATTAAGGTACTGTAAAATATCAATAAAGTTTGGTTTGTTGTCAAATAACACAATATCGTTGTAGGATAAATCTAATATACACAAATTCTGTAGTGTCAATACACATAATGGTACTTCTTGAAATTTATTTCTTGATAAATTAAATTCCACTAAATTCGGTGGTAATTTAATGTTTTCATCAAATTGGAATATTTCTCTGTTACTCAGATCTAAGACAGTAACGTTTTCTTGCCACTGTACAGTGTTGAAAATGATTTTTTCAATTTCTTCGGTTTTCTGTGCCCTTTCCTCCATGTTAGAATCTGTCATAAACACTTCCTCAATATGTGCATGATAATTTTCACTTTTAACATTAAATATCAAATATTATTTGTATAGATTTAAAGTTGAAAATAAACTAGAAAATTTATTTAAAAAATTAAAACCACGCGCACAACTCAACATTTTTGTAGCGAGCTGAAATTAATATCGCCAGTTCTTCTATTGTAAATTCCGCTAGAACGTATCTCAAAAGTCGCTAGATGACATAGTCGCTTAAAAATATCCGTGTCGCTAGATTAAAACATAATATAGGTTCTGGCAACATTTCCGTTAGCTTATTGAAGTATTCTCTTGAATAATAAATAAAACAACCAACGCACATAGAAGCTAGTTTATTACTGACTAGGAATATTGGTGCAGGCACGCACCACGCGCACACACACATACACCAACCAGTGCATTGTTGCTATGCTGCGGCATAGCACAGTGGCGCCACGGTTTCGCGCCATAATACACATCACTCCTCTTTAACTATTTTAAAAGAACAAACATAAAAAATAAACACATGCCTTACAGGATTCAGACCTTATAATTAACAATTTTACGCCTACAGCTACGAATAGGTCTTGTGGACTGAGGCTCAGAGGGAGGGTCACAATCTTCGTCAATTTCTGGTTGACAATCCTCCGAATTACTCTGGACAGTGTCCACTTCACATTGAGCCTCAGACCATTCATCCTCACTCGCAGTAACAATGTTTTCACCGTCGACATGTTCACTATCTGGTACAGAGAGTGCGGGGGGCGGTGCAGGCGCGGGGGACACGGGCTCACTCGAGCTATCAGCGCGTACACCGCTCATATCACTTTCTGTCTCAGTCACACCTGTATATTTTCGTATTTGATCTATGTGCCTTTTACAATTAACATTATAATCATTTACAAATACGTCAAACATGCGATTTCCAATTATTTTACTTATCTTTCCTAAAATCCAAATTTCCTTTCTTGCTATATACCATTTAACCCATACAATATCCCCCTCCAACAATTTTCTGATAGACTTACAATTTTCGTTAGGAACAGGACTATTATTTTTATTTAATAACAAATCCAACCTAGTTGTTAAATTTCGACCAAACAAAAGCTTAGCAGGACATTGCCCCGTTGAACAATGCGGTGTAGTCCTATAATCAAATAAAAATCCTAATAGTTTCTCATTAATAGTATGTTGCGCACAATTATCGCTAATTATACATTTAAGCATTTTCTTGCATGTTTTAACAGAATTTTCTGCTTGCCCATTGCTAGAAGGGTGATAAATGGGTGATGTGATATATCGAATGCCATTATTTTTACAAAAATTGATAAATTCTGTAGATTTTATTTTAACATCATTGTCAGACACTATTACGTTTGGTGTACCAAACCTAGAAAAAATCTCTTTTAATTTAGTAAAGTGTCTTGGTAGAAGTACCGCAACTCATATGTAAACACTCCAACCATTTGCTGTAAGCATCCACGACAATGAGATAATCTCTCTGGTTGATAGTCATGTAATCAATATGTAGACGCTGCCAGGGACCCGAGTCGCGCGGCCAGGGCGCCGGTGGCGCTCGTGCCGGCGCCGCGCGTGTGCCGGCGCACAAATGGCACGAGCCCACCCACTCCTCTATATTTTTGTCGATTGACGGCCACCAAAATCTACTACGTGCTATACTTTTTGTTTTTACTACGCCAAAATGCCCAGAATGTAATTCCTTTAATAGCCTACTCCTGTACGCAGTCGGTATAACTACTCTATGCCCGCGAAACACACAACCATCATCAATTTCTAAATCGGTTTTGCAATTAAAATAAGGTAATATTGAAGTATCATTAATTTTACGCGGCCAACCATTTTGTGTATATTTGATTACTGTTTGTAAAATAGCATCTTTACTAGTCTCATCTTTAATATCACTTAAAGTTAGGGGGGCAATATTTGCATCTAAAAAGTTAAGAAACGACAAATCTTCATACATATCGGCAGGGCCGTACTCAGACTCGGGTAAAGGTGCGCGTGATAAGTAGTCAGCCGCGACATTATTTTCACTCTTTATATATTGTACGGCGTAGTTATATGCTGACAAGATAATTGCATATCGCTGTAAACGGGATGCTGCCATCACAGAGACACCTGTTTTCTTTCCAAATATCGAGAGTAGAGGCCGGTGATCTGTCCTCAATATAAATGGATGCTGACGTCCATATAAATATTGATGAAAATATTTTACAGCAAAAACAATAGCGGTTGCTTCTTTTTGGATCTGACTGTAATTTCGCTCACTAGCGCTTAATGACCTTGAAGCGAACGCTAGCGGCCGCTCGGTGCGTGGTCGGTCGACGTCGCGCTGCGCTAATACGGCGCCGAGTCCGCCTGGGCCCGCGTCTACGGTTAACACGAGCTGTGCTGTCGGGTTGAAGTGGGCCAGCACCCGTTCTGAAGATAGGTCATCCTTCACTTTAATGAATGCCCCTTCGTGACGTTCGCCCCACTCCCACGGTGCCCCCTTTCTTAACAACTCGTGTAATGGTTGTAACTTAGCAGACGCGCTTGGAATAAAATTGCGATAATAATTTATTACGCCTAAAAATCGCTTTACTTCTAAGACACTGGTCGGCCGCGGCGCTTTTAAAATCGCTTCAGTTTTTTTAGGACAAGCTCTTAATCCATGTTTATTTATAACATAGCCTAGGTAGCTAACACTTTCTTGAAAGAAACAACATTTTTCTTTGTGTAATTTTAAACCCGCGTCTTTAATTCTACTAAATACTTCATTCAGCCTGCTTATATGTAATTTATTTGTTGGCGCCGTTATACATACGTCATCGAGCCATATGCTAACCCCTTCTATACCCATTAGTAATAATTCCATTGCCTTTTGAAAGATGGCGGGGGCGTTTGCCAGTCCGTAAACAAGTCGCGAATATTTGAATAGACCCTTGCAAGTACTAATTGTCGTAAGCTCTTGCGAAGATTCATCTAAAATAAATTGATTATAAGCATTACTTAGATCAATTTTACTAAAATACTCTCCTCCGCTCAACTTTGCAAACACCTCCTCGATCCTAGGCATTGGATACTTGTCTATTTCTAAATCTTTATTTAACGTTATTGAAAAATCGCCAGCTATCTTGACAGTTCCGTCCTCCTTTATTACTGGCACAATAGGTGTACCATACTGAGAAAATTTTGTAGGTATTAATATCCCTAAGCTTACCAACCTGTCTATTTCCTAAAAAAAAAAAAAAAAAAAAATAATAAATAAAACAACCAACGCACATAGAAGCTAGTTTATTACTGACTAGGAATATTGGTGCAGGCACGCACCACGCGCACACACACATACACCAACCAGTGCATTGTTGCTATGCTGCGGCATAGCACAGTGGCGCCACGGTTTCGCGCCATAATACACATCACTTATGATTTTACTAGGCGCTACTTCGTAATAATCCATAATAAATAAGTGATTACCTAATAGCCAATCAGCCCAACAAATAGGTACGGTAGTACAATTACGCTGTTATTAAAAAAATCATTAGGTTTTTCCATGGATATTGACAAATGTAACTAGGTTTATATACTTAAAAATTTATTATCTAGTATCTATAGCACAAGATAATGCATTTATTTGTTTAGAGTCGGCACCGATCTTAAACTTAAACGTAATTGTTTTGCTTTGTTTTGGTGCAATAAACGTACCTACTTTTAAGCAATAATGTTATCCAGCATATTTGGTACCGATAACACAATGATGTGTTGCAAAACTTTACAATTATTTTCAAACACGGACCGGATACCTAATAGCTTCTAATAACGGCACGCTTACTTAAGTTTTGAATTTTCTTGTAGAATTTTCTCGCAAAGTAAAGTTTTCTAAACAATATTTGAAGTTATAAAATTTTCTTATAATCCTAGCCGCGGAAACCAGAAGTCGCGTGAATTTTCTCAATAATGAATTTAAAAAAGTATTTTATGATTAAATTATTATTTTCAATTCTATTAATAACGTTAGTAAATTGTGGCAAAAATTCCGACGAGTCTAATAAACCAGATATAGGCAGAATGGGAAAAACAAAGAAAAATAAAATGTGTAAGTATTATTTTTTCTTGTAATTGAAAACAAAGGCTTCTGATTTCAATGTGATATAATAATATTATTATTAGTATTACATTCATTTTAATTGCATTTTAGCGACATTTAAATAAGCGAAATAAGTATAACAGTAAAAAGATTTTTTACTGCCTACTTTTTAAACCTGCTTTATATAAAATTTTGTAAAAAAATAATATTTTTTGTAAAAAATTTGGTATTTGATTTTACAAATTATCCACTGTACCCTAAATGAATCCCTTATTAGAATTAGAAATCCGAAAGTAACTCTGTCTGTCTGTTACGTTTTCGCGCTTAAACCTCTCAACCGATTTTGATGAAATTTAGCACAGACAATCTTTAGACCCTGAGAAAGGACATAATTCCACGCGGATGGAGTCGCGGGCAGCAGCTAGTTTTTTATAAAACTGAAAATAAATATCATACTTTGAAAAAATGTTCTATTCTCAAATTAGTTGTCCTATTTCATTTCCAGCTAAGAATACAGCAGTAGGAACTTTCTCGAATGTCATTACACAGATACAGAATTTACCTGTGATGGACCTTGGTAGGAAATTCAGAACACCTTGCAAAACTGGAAATCGTTGCGGAAAGGTAAAAATACCATTTTAAATTATCGTCACAAATAGAGCGTTAGCTCTGAAAGTTAACACTAGCTTTTTTTAAAGGATGCTTACGCAGATTAGGAAACAGGTACCTACGTAGGTACTACGGGTTTTGCGGCTTTGGCTGTACCACACTAAGTTATTTAATTACTCCTTGCCCCAAGCAAGGCAAGGACAGATCAAGCACTCAAGCATAGAGCTATTTGCTATGGGCCCTGCGCCTGGCTTAATTCGGCATATAGTATTTGTAAAAAACTTAAAATGTTTGTTCGTGAAATGGCCAACTGATTGGTTATTGAAAATGGCCATTTGAATGCTTTATATAAATGAATATTAACTACTTGTTAAACTGCAGGTGGTAAAAAGATTGATGGTACCAAAGCTAGCGCAGTTGGAGAACACGATAATGGGTATCATGAAGGAGTTGGCTAAGTTACCTCCAGGGTCAAGACTTCCTGACAAATTTACCAAGACGGAACCTGTTAAGCTTTTACTTGACCAGAATTATAAGTGAGTACTATTAGGTACATACAAATATTTATCTGTTTATCTGGGTATTATTTTATTAGGCCGCGGCGCCGTACGCGTGGAATTTAAAGAAAGAAAGTGGAAATTTATCCCCATTTTGTGATACTTTTCAATAATACTTCGCTTCCATTGGTCGCAGCGTGATGTTATGCGTAGCTAATCAATAAGGTGCGGGGTAACACGTTATTTTTTAAGATTTTTGTAATTTTTCTTCTGTTTCAGGGAGGACGTCTGTATGGATAAACTTGAATCTTGTCTCAAAGAAGATAAACGTAGGAAACGTATCCTCAAGAAGCTCTTCTTTAAGAAGTACAACTCCTTACGACAAGACCTGATCGGTTATGGTGGTAGAAGACTTTGGGGTGGTGAAGGCAATTTGTTCTATAGGAAATAAATAATAATTGTAATTTAAATATATTACAATAAATATATACTGTGTCGTTACTTTAAATGTTTATTTTATTTCAGTTAAGTTTAAGAGCGACCCTCAATTGTATTTTAGTACACACCATTAGATAGAGTACGTAACTGCTTGTTGAGAGTAAAAAATAATAATAATTCAATGATTTTGAAAACAAGGCAAAGTAATTGAAACTTTTAAAGATTACCAACTGTTGCCCGCGATTGCGTACGCGATAAATTTAGAAAATAAAGAAATCTTAACAATTAATATATTATATTCATCCTCTTAAAGAACTTTATCTTTAAAAAACTGCATCAAAATCCGTTGTATTGTTTTAAAGATATAAGCTCACATAATATAAAAATAGCTACTTTGTTATGTAATAAGTAAAGACTTCATTGTTACTCTTGAGTGATTTATAAAATTTGGTAAGGAGCTAGAGTGAGGAAGCTCCTAGAATGTGACATGCGTCACACCAAACATAGCTTAAAACTTCCATACACAGCTAAAATATGGACAATTTACATACCAACTGCAAAATAATAGTTTTCAAGTGATTGGACCTTAAACCGATTATATTGGAAACGAATGAGCCATCCCTCTAAAATAAGATCTTTGCTTCGCTCATGAAGGTAAAAAATGTTTTCCCAATGTAGAGTAGGCCCGTGCTAAAGATTCCCCCACTAGATTCCACACGCAAGGCGATCAACGCACACCGAACGTATGCGTTTTTCTCGCATAAGTAATGTATGAGAACGCGGCGTATGGTTTTACTACGACCGATGAAAATGCATTATTTTGTACCCCACAACGCGTTTTCCCCTAACTTTGGTGCGCTTATTTGTTTACAAAAATATCGTAATGCTCTATCTGTCTGTCGGTGGTGATCTGGTGGGACCGCGTCCAATAATAGTGGGTTTATGTGATGAGAACATAGGCTTTAGTTCAGCAGTTTTTCATATGTCAACACTGAAGATGTGAATGTCTCTAAATCTTTATTATTATTTGATTAATCTATAGATAGGTACTAAATTACTCGCAAAGTACTTACCCAAATTACCACTAACTAAACCAATGCTGTTAATAGAAATAGGTACCTAGCAATTTAATAAAAATGTTTTTTTTGTAGTCCCAAACAGATTTTAAATTATTATACAAACTACATACTGATATAATGTCAATAATATTTTTAACTTTACTGATATATTGATAGATACGAGAAAACAAAAACAAACGTCAACAAACTAAAAACGTCCGGACTTCCACCGTTAACGGTGGAAGTCCGGACGTTTTTAGTTTAAGCTAAGCGTATTTAGTTTAAGCAAGCTAAGCGTATTGTTCATATCATTACCTGACGTTTTTGTATTTTTTGAATCCATCATATTATATTTAAAAAAGTCGTTATATTTGTATGAGTATCCCTATGTGAGCTTATATCTTCAAAACGGTTTTTTTAATAAATTGTTAAGATTTGGTTTTAAATTCCACGCGTACGAAGTTGCGGGCAACAGCTATTTTAAATATGTAATTGTCATGCTACTCAAGTAACGATATATCCGACATATCCATGCAATATCGAACGTGCGATGAAGATTATCTGAGGTTGAGAAGTCGTTCAACTTATCTGCACAGATAAATCGCTACGGTATATCGCTACGCGTATAGCAAGCATTATGAAGCCGGCATTACCATATTTACCATCGACTGCTCTGTGTAATTTTCTACAGTCCTTTCTTTTTAAACATTCATTAATAGAAGTGGTTGATGACTTTGTTTGGCAAACCAACTGTAATACAAATTATGTACTTATAACTACTTACAAGTACTAATTCACGTGAAGTTACACTCACGTGTATTTGTACAAAAGTTGTATAATCATTGTTCCTACCCAATTATTGAATAAACACTAAACACAAAAATGTTTTCAAAACTTTCTAGTTAAAGGAAGTCAAAATTTCAAAACTAGAACACAATTACAGTAAAACCTGTTTAGCAGGCATTGCAACACTTAATTTTTTTTTAATATGTGTGAAATTTGAAAAGAGAATTATTTTTGCAACTAGTATTCTACGTTCTTTGCTTTTAATTTTTGAAACGGCCAGTGTTTAACTTTAGTTTTTTAAGTACCTATTCCAATTTTAAATTTAGAATGTGTGAAACAAGATTAAAGTTACAAGTCGTTTTAATAGTTTTAAGTATAGTAATCAAAAGTTTTGAAGCAGTAGATGACTGTAAGTACCAATAAAGATTTTCATAATCTTAATTATTTGCACCATTTTTTGTAACCTTCTTATTTGATGTTTGTTGATCTGTTTGTTAGAAATATTTATCGGGTTATGGCATTATTATATATTAAAACTTAAACATTACTCTTCATCGAAGTTGTTTTTCCACAGCTCTCCTATTTACTGTGACTAGGGCGCCTAGATATTTTGGAATTCTGCAAGATCACCGCGGTCAACCGATATCAGTAGAAATATCTGAGGAATATATGGATCAGGATTACATAGCTACCAATAGGTAACAAAACTGCTATCATCATAATTACTTAAAACATGTATTAAAAAAATATATTTGAGAACAGATATCGCCCTTTATATCGGGGGCTAAAAACAAAAAGTTGGATGGATAAGCTCTGTCATTGCCATTGTGTGCAAGAGGCATAGTTTGAAAGTTCTATCATAAACAGAACGAATGTGCAAATATATATATATTATACTAGCTGACCCGGCAAACGTTGTTTTGCCAAACAAATGTCAGGGAGGGTGGGGGATTTGAAAAATAGATGTTGGCCGATTCTCAGACCTACTGAATATGTATGCAAAATTTCATAAAAATCGGTCAAGCAGTTTCGGAGGAGTACGGTAACTAACACTGTGACACGTGAATTTTATATATAAGATGATGTATAAGTGCAGAGATCACAAAAATTAATGGATAAATAGACCGAATGTGGACTGTCGCTTGTCTTTATTTTGTTAAGGGCCTACATCAATATTATCGTATATCATCGCCGACACGTACATATTAACACAGCCAGTAGGCACAGAAAATGAAGAATTAGGGATACTTTTCCTATTTACTCAAAATCTACTAAATATATTTTAATTCTGATTTACGTGTTTCTATATATAATAGTTACTTATGTTTTTAAAGTTATTTCATAAGTTAATACGCGATAATTGACCGATAAATGAAAAAAATAAAAAATTAGAGATGTTTCGCTAAGATTTTCTATCGAGAAAACTTTTTGCAATCGCGTTTCTGAGTTTATGCGATCCTAGATTATATATTGAAAAAACATATACTTAAAAATTAGAGCTCTAGCCATTCAATCTAAAGAAACAATGAAAACTTCGTACCTAGAAAAATGCACGAAGCTATTTTGGTATCCTCTTAATCCTTTTTTGAACCATTATTGTTATAGATAAGTAATATCACTGAATTCTATGTTGGTGATATAATTTATTCTTATAATCTGAGTATTTATTGATAAATTTATTAATATTTTGCAGGAAACGACACAAAATAGATTGGAATAAGTAAGTATCCATGTCTGCACTGCAATATTATAAACAAATATATCTTATTAGCTCATAAAATCCGCACTTATTGTCTGTTCGTAGTTTACAAACTTTGGTAATAATATAAAATATATTAATTATTTACTCATACTTTCGTAGTAGCCTGGAATAGGCCTAGAACAGGGACTAAATAAGTTTAGGAATCCCAAATACTTTGAGAATTTTTTTTTTGCTTCCAATTTTTTCACCCACTTATAACCATTTTTTTCTGGGTTTCTTACGGCGCCCCTTTAGACCTGCAGCGCTTACCATAAGGCCGTTTGTTCGCCAACCTAGTATAGTGCTATAAAAAGAAATGTAAAATTAATATTATTTTTAGAAACCCATTGGATATTGATGATTTTGATGATGATGACACAGAAGAAATCCTTGAAGAGAAAGACAAGGATGTAAGAGTACCTAACAAATTTAACCTACAAGCTGGACCTGTTTAGATTATTATAGTTTTAAATATTGTAATAGTTTAGTGTTGTAAATATAATAAATAGAACTATAAAATAAATATAAGATTGACGAAAATTTAAGCCTTTTATTGACTGCCTCCCAACACAAAGAAGAATAAATCGTCTAGGCTTACAATTTTTTTTCCCTTAAGTTTGAAAGATGTTGATAACTTTTTAGAAATGTTTATTTTTATGTGATTAATGGACTCAAAGAGTATCTAACTCACAACTCTATACTTTGTAGTACGGAAGTTTCCAGGGTAGATTTTCGATAAAAGGTGGGTTTGTTATTACAACAGAACCTGTTTTTTGGGAATAGATTGTCAATGGTACCAATTCTGCATGCGCAAGTAAACTTAACTAAACTAAACTTTACACGACTCTACTTTGTAACTTAGCTGATATAAATAAAAAATAAAATAAAAAAGCCTTTATTATTTCATGCATTTCTCAATTACAATTCATTATATATATATATGTCGGCTAGGCGTAAAGGACATGGGTTTTAAAAGAATATTAAAGTGTTTATAACCAATTTGTAGGTATACGAAATTAGTTCTTGATTTACTTATGCCCAATTAGTTAGTTAAATCTCATTTAGATTAGTATCTGATTAATGTCGAGATATTAACTAAGAATATGCCCTAAAGATATTGAAGATTACATAACTCTTATCATGGCCGTAATGATAAGATTGTATTATGTCGCAACTCCCCCACTACCCCCACTCGCAAGTTGCTTTAAATACGATAGGCGAACTTGGCTGAGGCCCAGTATTATTCGAGAATTCGTGCTGTATACATCACGGCGTATTAGTGTGTGTGTAGAAGTTGCTATTGTACGAGTCGTCGCGCTGCTCAATCTCCGACGTGTCGGCGTTGAGCTGGTCCTTATGGGCGTCGGCGCGGCGTGTATCTGTGTGCGCGTGTGTACGTGTATTGTGTAAAGTCGTCATGTACGTGTTTGCGCGTACATGTATTCCTCATTGTGTGAACGTAGTGATGATTCTTCGTTGCGAGGCTTGGGCACTGGCTATAAGGGGTTGATGTGGAGGCCAGTTATCCTTATAAGTGTGCAAGAGTATGATAGACTGAGGTGTGAATATCGGTAAGACAGTTCTTACGCTATGTGCTCGGATTCCTGTTCAGGCCTCTGGTCTATTCTCCGACATCAGAAGTGGGATAAGAACTACACGTAGCCCACATAGTGATCGCGAGGGTTTGGGAGTGTATTCGTAAAAATATAGGTTAACAGTGAACAGTGTGCGAAAATAAGTAGTCATGATTTTTTATCCATGGTCCTATCGAGGATTGGTAGTAAAATAGTGCGTAAGAAATGGTGATAGTGGCAAGGAATTTAGTGTCCGAAGCAGCAGGCACGTGAGTACTGAACGTCGTATTCGGTAAGCAATATTTTTTTACTATAAGTGAGTAAAATGTTTAAAAGTAAACAAAAGTGGGTAGCACAAACCGCAAAGAATATTTGGGCGTTATTAGCTATCTAATTTACATGCAATGTTTGTTTCAAGTAAAATGTCGAAGTTATTTATAAATAGAGATGTTAAAAAGAAAGAAACTTAAAGCTATCTGAAATGTTACGATATGCCTAGTCTATAAATTTAATGCTTAGGTACAGTGAGAAATTATTATCAGAGATATTTTGATATACGTTATGAACAGATATTGTTGAATACTGAAGATATATTTCGATGCGCACTAGATATACTTTGGGGAAACATTACGTGATAGCAATCGTATTATAAAAACAGAAGTAGGTAACTGCCTGATTAAAATTCAGTATGTGATATTTGATATGTGCAAGGAAATAGGTAACCTATAGAGTTTACTCGTTTAATGTTTGTCACTGAACGATTCATAGATAATAATAATAATAATAATAAAATGATTTATTTTCTCACAATGTACAAGCATGAGTTTTAAATAGCAGACAAGATAAATAGATCACTGCAGTTCATACACCTGTGATCAGAGTAATATTTTCATAAAGAGCAGAATAAGTTTAGTAATGGCGCCACATACTTTCAGTCGGATCGGTGCATATCAATAACCGAGTAGTTATTCAGTCAGTTCTTTTATGTAAATACTGCCAGGCAAACTTAACGTAGGTAGGTACTTGGTTTGTTCTACCGCCTTTGATATGTGAAAGGTGTTGCCAGTATAGAAATATTTGAAAAGGATTTAACATTCGTTAGAAAACCTAGTAATTGTGTGGGCGTAATCTAAAACGAGAAAGCATCTTGAGAATTATTTTATTCTTTATAAAACGGATAATCACGTTTTTTTCCTGAAGTGTCCCAAAAGGATGTCAAGTCAAAAAAAAAAAAAAAAAAAAAACAAATTGATATGAAACTATTTTTGATAAAACGTTATCAATTTAGTTTGGCTGTATGAGATAATTCCTCTGCGTTACGTATTTAAGGGTGATGTATTAGTTTCCTACCGTCATGGTGTTTTATAAAATACTTCTGTAAGTACCGTCAGTGTTATGAAAATACAAAGTTACTCCAATTGTGGGACCTTTAAAACCACATAATAATTACGATTGTTTTGTAATATGCGTGTGTGTGTTCAACATGTATCATACATGTACTCTTAGTAGAAAGAGCGGGACAAAAATGACTTATTTTAACACTAAATTTAAACTGGTTTATTATGATTTAAAATAATGTTGTAAACAGTAATGTGACATAGTAAAGGACATAGAGGCTGTGTCTGTCGTGAGATATTTTGTGTTTGCTTATTCTATCGTTTTATTTAATGTAGTTAGTCGTGCCGAGATAAATCATTGAAAGTTTACAATTAAGTTTAAAGTGATATTGTACGCAAAATACCTACTGGTAAGTGAAAAAGAGTTTTAAAATTTTGAAGTTAGTGTGAAATGTGCTTTGTGGTAGGTATAACACCAACCTTGGTAAGTAAGTTAATTCGAATCGATTAAGTTATTTCGTGCTTTTGTAAATATTATACTGACACCCTAATTAACATTGACGTGACCAGAGAGTTAGTGAGGATAAATTTAGATCACGTTATCTAAAGATGTAGGGCTTATACCGGTTACTAGTTAAATGTAGGTGATATGAGTACTTGAACTGAGTGATGAGTACAACAGAGCGTTTACAATTTTGGAGCTTTCAGTTTGAAACTTTAGTATTGTTGTCGTTTGTCAAATTTGTTTTTGACTCTTGTAATTTACTTAAAGGTCAGGTAAGTTCATGAAGACATAATATGTAATATATGGTACCAAGTGTTAGCTTTAAACAAATTGAATATAGACTACAGTGACGGATATACGGTTTAACACCAGATAATCGTATGACCGCGGAGTTTGCTGCGTGGTGCTTTTACTAGACTATAGCTACCTGGAACCGCTTTAGATTTTAGAGAGGTTTTTTTTGGATAGCTATAATACTATGCGCCTTTAAACTTGATGGTGAAAGCAATATCCAAAGCAGCCATGTGTGTAGGCTTAACACCCATTTGAGTTACACGAAGGTAAGGTTGAAAGATCTCTTGGAAATTTATCTTCTACATATTAACTTTCAATAGTAATTAAAGAGGAAGGTTTCTCGATTCAACCGTGTTTATGCTTTTTCGTCGTTTGTGAATCGATATTGGTGATACATTTTTTGAGGAAAGATATTTCAAAGGTGTGTCTGTGTTAAAGAAATCGGGCTATGTGAAGTCAATTTCTTTTTGTTAAAAATTACATCACAAGTAAAGTAAAGAGTAGGTACTATTTATTTCTGTTTATTGTATCATAAAGGTGGTACAGCGGAGGTCACCGACGCGACGCCTTAAAGAATTTTACTTGTGCAAGGCCTACTTAAATAGTGCATATGGTTGGTGGTCAATGGCGTCTTTAACAGTGGATGCGACTGTGGTATTACGCGATGACCTGACGATAATTTTATGATACCCAATAATTATGTTTGACGAATACTTTAAATCTTTGAGAGGTGCGTGTGTGGTGTGGCTTTGAGGGATAAATAAATGGATAACCATGGACGTTTCACGCAGCGTCCTCTGGTCCCAAGCTGAGCTTATTGTGCTTGTGTTGTGGGTACCAGAATACGGATGGAGTGCGTAAGTTGAGAACGTTGTTGTCGAAGTTGAGAAGTGAGCGACATGTCGGAGAATAGACCAGAGGCCTGAACAGGAATCCGAGCACATAGCGTAAGAACTGTCTTACCGATATTCACACCTCAGTCTATCATACTCTTGCACACTTATAAGGATAACTGGCCTCCACATCAACCCCTTATAGCCAGTGCCCAAGCCTCGCAACGAAGAATCATCACTACGTTCACACAATGAGGAATACATGTACGCGCAAACACGTACATGACGACTTTACACAATACACGTACACACGCGCACACAGATACACGCCGCGCCGACGCCCATAAGGACCAGCTCAACGCCGACACGTCGGAGATTGAGCAGCGCGACGACTCGTACAATAGCAACTTCTACACACACACTAATACGCCGTGATGTATACAGCACGAATTCTCGAATAATACTGGGCCTCAGCCAAGTTCGCCTATCGTATTTAAAGCAACTTGCGAGTGGGGGTAGTGGGGGAGTTGCGACATAATACAATCTTATCATTACGGCCATGATAAGAGTTATGTAATCTTCAATATCTTTAGGGCATATTCTTAGTTAATATCTCGACATTAATCAGATACTAATCTAAATGAGATTTAACTAACTAATTGGGCATAAGTAAATCAAGAACTAATTTCGTATACCTACAAATTGGTTATAAACACTTTAATATTCTTTTAAAACCCATGTCCTTTACGCCTAGCCGACACGGCCATTCTGACCAGCGACCGTCCTCGGGCGATAATAAACTTGGGTTTGATTGGAATATACAAAACTATTCATACAACCGCTCGTCCATCCTGCATCTGTCCGCGTCACTTTCGCATAGAATAATCTACTTAGTTCAAAAACCTAAAAACACGCTTGAAAATCCGAATATCATTCCAAATGACTGCGCCGCCATCGATACCCAAAACGTGTGCAAACCTTCAGATCAATTCGACATTAACAGACACTTACCGAACCAATATAAGTGCGTTAAAAAGAAGCAGCCCGACCCGGAGTGCCGAGTCGCTATTCTAGCTACAAAATAATTCTATGCCTCCCACCCACAAAAAAGCTGAAAGCCCGTGCCATCAGAGACACAAGTCTGCGCCGTCACGATGCTGTCACAATCTTAGTAAACAACCAAGACATTCCAATCTGATTCTTTAAACAAAGCGATCCTATGTGAAACTATCCGACTGTATATGAAAGGCATACCGGAGAAACAACAATCCTGGTGAGTCCACTCATACACAACAAAATTATTACGTGCATAACCAAACACACAAGTGTGCTCACAGTGACACTGCAACGAGCCACTCCAGCGACTCTGAATGAAATACACCGACAGACACACACCGAACATATAAAAGAGTGTTAAAAATAATTAAAAGGACAATTCAATAAGGCACACTTCCTCAATTTAGTTAGTGACCTTTTCACAAGTGGTTTAACAAGTGTTTAGCATGTTGCTTAATATAGTACTAAGTAACTAATAACAATAGACAATTTCTAAATAACCACGGCCATGTTGTGGCCTTTTAGTCATACTTCACTACTTTATCATTATGCCACCTCGCCAACTAACATTTGGGCCACCTAGCCGTTCCGTTTTTGACACCTCGCATCCACAATTTGGGCCACTATGCCACTCCACTCCCTATTTCGGGCCACCTCACCCTCCTGTCTGGGCCACCTCGCCCTCCTGCCTGGGCCACCTCGCCCTCCTGCCTGGGCCACCTCGCCTTCCTGCCTGGGCCACCTCGCCTTCCTGCCTGGGCCCCCTCGCCCTCCTGCCTGGGCCAGCTCGCCCTCCTGCCTGGGCCAGCTCGCCCTCCTTCAGACCGCAACATCCCTTCATAACTCCATCTCCCAATCTATCGACGGGCTTCGTCGTCCGGTAGTTCATACAACGGAATGCCGCCCGCGAGGTCGCGGGTTCGATTCCTGCCTCGGACGATCATTTGTGTGATCTTTACAAATGTCATACAAACGTTTGTCCCGCGTCCGGGCCTCTACCGTGTATCACGAGTGTATATTTACAAAAGAAAAGCAACTTACGCACTCCATCCGTATTCTGGTACCCACAACACAAGCACAATAAGCTCAGCTTGGGACCAGAGGACGCTGCGTGAAACGTCCATGGTTATCCATTTATTTATCCCTCAAAGCCACACCACACACGCACCTCTCAAAGATTTAAAGTATTCGTCAAACAAAATTATTGGGTATCATAAAATTATCGTCAGGTCATCGCGTAATACCACAGTCGCATCCACTGTTAAAGACGCCATTGCCCACCAACCATAAGCACTATTTAAGTAGGCCTTGCACAAGTAAAATTCTTTAAGGCGTCGCGTCGGTGACCTCCGCTGTACCACCTTTATGATGAAATAAACAGAAATAAATAGTACCTACTCTTTACTTTACTTGTGATGTAATTTTTTAACAAAAAGAAATTGACTTCACATAGCCCGATTTCTTTAACACAGACACACCTTTGAAATATCTTTCCTCAAAAAATGTATCACCAATATCGATTCACAAACGACGAAAAAGCATAAACACGGTTGAATCGAGAAACCTTCTTCTTTAATTACTATTGAAAGTTAATATGTAGAAGATAAATTTCCAAGAGATCTTTCAACCTTACCTTCGTGTAACTCAAATGGGTGCTAAGCCTACACACATGGCTGCTTTGGATATTGCTTTCATCATCAAGTTTAAAGGCGCATAGTATTATAGTTATCCAAAAAAAACTCTCTAAAATCTAAAGCGGTTCCAGGTAGCTATAGTCTAATAAAAGCACCACGCAGCAAACTCCGCGGTCATACGATTATCTGGTGTTAAACCGTATATCCTTCACTGTAGTCTATATTCAATTTGTTTAAAGCTAACACTTGGTACCATATATTACATATGTCTTCATGAACTTACCTGACCTTTAAGTAGATTACAAGAGTCAAAAACAAATTTGACAAACGACAACATTACTAAAGTTTCAAACTGAAAGTTCTAAAATTGTAAACGCTCTGTTGTACTCATCACTCAGTTTAAATACTCATATCACCTACATTTAACTAGTAACCGGTATAAGCCCTACATCTTTAGATAACGTGATCTAAATTTATCCTCACTAACTCTCTGGTCACGTCAATGTTAATTAGGGTGTCAGTATAATATTTACGAAAGCACGAAATAACTTAATCGATTCGAATTAACTTACTTCACCAAGGTTGGTGTTATACCTACCACAAAGCACTTTTCACACTAACTTCAAAATTTTAAAACTCTTTTTCACTTACCTGTAGGTATTTTGCGTACAATATCACTTTAAACTTAATTGTAAACTTTCAATGATTTATCTCGGCACGACTAACTACATTAAATAAAACGATAGAATAAGCAAACACAAAATATCTCACGACAGACACAGCCTCTATGTCCTTTACTATGTCACATTACTGTTTACAACATTATTTTAAATCGTAATAAACCAGTTTAAATTTAGTGTTAAAATAAGTCATTTTTGTCCCGCTCTTTCTACTAAGAGTACATGTATGATACATGTTGAACACACACACGCATATTACAAAACAATCGTAATTATTATGTGGTTTTAAAGGTCCCACAATTGGAGTAACTTTGTATTTTCATAACACTGACGGTACTTACTGAAGTATTTTATAAAACACCATGACGGTAGGAAACTAATACATCACCCTTAAATACGTAACGCAGAGGAATTATCTCATACAGCCAAACTAAATTGATAACGTTTTATCAAAAATAGTTTCAAATCAATTTGTTATTTTTTTTTTTTTTGACATCGCATCCTTTTGGGATACTTCAGGAAAAAAACGTGATTATCCGTTTTATAAAGAATAAAATAATTTCTCAAGATGCTTTCTCTTTTTAGATTACGCCCACACAATTACTAGGTTTTCTAACGAATGTTAAATCCTTTTCAAATATTTCTATACTGGCAACACCTTTCACATATCAAAGGCGGTAGAACAAACCAAGTACCTACCTACGTTAAGTTTGCCTGGCAGTATTTACATAAAAGAACTGACTGAATAACTACTCGGTTATTGATATGCACCGATCCGACTGAAAGTATGTGGCGCCATTACTAAACTTATTCTGCTCTTTATGAAAATATTACTCTGATCACAGGTGTATGAACTGCAGTGATCTATGAATCGTTCAGTGACAAACATTAAACGAGTGAACTCTATAGGTTACCTATTTCCTTGCACATATCAAATATCACATACTGAATTTTAATCAGGCAGTTACCTACTTCTGCTTTTATAATACGATTGCTATCACGTAATGTTTCCCCAAAGTATATCTAGTGCGCATCGAAATATATCTTCAGTATTCAACAATATCTGTTCATAACGTATATCAAAATATCTCTGTTAATAATTTCTCACTGTACCTAAGCATTAAATTTATAGACTAGGCATATCGTAACATTTCAGATAGCTTTAAGTTTCTTTCTTTTTAACATCTCTATTTATAAATAACTTCGACATTTTACTTGAAACAAACATTGCATGTAAATTAGATAGCTAATAACGCCCAAATATTCTTTGCGGTTTGTGCTACCCACTTTCGTTTACTTTTAAACATTTTACTCACTTATAGTAAAAAAAATATTGCTTACCGAATACGACGTTCAGTACTCACGTGCCTGCTGCTTCGGACACTAAATTCCTTGCCACTATCACCATTTCTTACGCACTATTTTACTACCAATCCTCGATAGGACCATGGATAAAAAATCATGACTACTTATTTTCGCACACTGTTCACTGTTAACCTATATTTTTACGAATACACTCCCAAACCCTCGCGATCACTATGTGGGCTACGTGTAGTTCTTATCCCACTTCTGATGTCGGAGAATAGACCAGAGGCCTGAACAGGAATCCGAGCACATAGCGTAAGAACTGTCTTACCGATATTCACACCTCAGTCTATCATACTCTTGCACACTTATAAGGATAACTGGCCTCCACATCAACCCCTTATAGCCAGTGCCCAAGCCTCGCAACGAAGAATCATCACTACGTTCACACAATGAGGAATACATGTACGCGCAAACACGTACATGACGACTTTACACAATACACGTACACACGCGCACACAGATACACGCCGCGCCGACGCCCATAAGGACCAGCTCAACGCCGACACGTCGGAGATTGAGCAGCGCGACGACTCGTACAATACCAACTTCTACACACACACTAATACGCCGTGATGTATACAGCACGAATTCTCGAATAATACTGGACCTCAGCCACGTTCGCCTATCGTATTTAAAGCAACTTGCGAGTGGGGGTAGTGGGGGAGTTGCGACATAATACAATCTTATCATTACGGCCATGATAAGAGTTATGTAATCTTCAATATCTTTAGGGCATATTCTTAGTTAATATCTCGACATTAATCAGATACTAATCTAAATGAGATTTAACTAACTAATTGGGCATAAGTAAATCAAGAACTAATTTCGTATACCTACAAATTGGTTATAAACACTTTAATATTCTTTTAAAACCCATGTCCTTTACGCCTAGCCGACATATATAAGAATTATTTAAAAGATCAACAATTCATTTAAATTTATTTATTACATTTAATTAGTATGTAGTCAAAAATAATTACGTCATCATTAGTCATTACCATAAAATTAAGTTTTTTATCACAGCTTATATTTATGATGAAATTTAAAATGTGATTGTGCATGCATGAACCCTCTTTAGGCCAAGGCCTCCTCCAGTGATTTCCATTTTTGTCGGTCTTTTACTGTTTTTAACCATTTTGTTCCTGCTATCTTCTTTATAGCGTCTTTCCACCTCGTATACGGTCTGCCTATGCTTCTTTTACATTTTAGCTGATATACTAACTCTCACTTAGCTGACTCTCACTTAGCTGACTCTAACTTAGCTGATATGAACTTAGCTCACTCGTAAAAGCTTAACAAAAACGAAGTTATATAAAAATCCATTTATTGGTAGTAAAAAGTAAAAAAATAAAAACAAAATACTATTTTCGAAAATCATCATAAAGATTTTCTGTTGAAAGGTTTTCGATATCTTTAATGCCTCCTTCGAAAAATGGCATTCGAGCCATTTCTAAGGATTCCTCTGAGAAATCACTGGATTCGTCTGAATATAGCTCGTCTAAATGATCTTGGTATATTTTCTCACATTCGCTGGGATGTTCACTCTTGGTGGTGCTAGGATGGTAGCCTATACCTTCAATAGGCCCAACAGTCAAGTAAGGTACCTGTGTCGTCACTTGGAAGTGTTTATCTGTGAATAAGTTACAGTACATTATTAAAATCCTTAGCTCGTAAATTATTTTAATAAATATTCAATAATATAGCTTTATAGCATCAAAACAATGAGATTAACAATCTAATAACTATGGCTCTTTCAAATAAATCTGTAATATAAAAAAAAATTGACTATTAAGCAGACAACTATATGAATTTCGTTTTTTATTTAGTGGTATGAAACTCTAATAACGGAACTACAGTAATACAGTAGAGAAAAACTGACACTAAGGTGCGGCCATATCTGTTTTATCTACTTTTCTCATAGGTATTAAAGACAGAAAAATACTTACGATCTATATGATCAGGGAAAATAACAGTAGCCATCGCTTTAGCAACATGGTCGTCATAATAGTCGCCTACAATGTCCACTTGTGGGCCATTGGCTACTTCCTGCCCACGCGATCTTTGCGTAGAGTCATCTTGTAGATGTCTTCTTGCAGAGTTCGTGTGAGGCACTTTCGGTGGAGGTAGCTCAGTTAAAGGCAAGAAGCGAGTGGGTGAATGGTCACCGACCGGTCGTACTTTTGCCAATCTGATAAATAAATATTTACGGACATGTCACATAAATCCTTAAGTTAAACTATACTTATATACTTGTGTTACGGATACTAGACTAGGACTGGACATTATAAATAATTAAACTCCATTTTTGTCGTTAATATACATTAAATAAAATAATACAATAACACATAGATAATCAAATAATCCTCCGTGTGGTGACGGATTAAGAATACAAGTGTCACCACCTCATCTCCTCCCAAGGGCGCTGTAAAAGTCAGCTAAGGGATATTGCACACAGATAACAACTTCTGTGAGGAACGGAAAACTCGAAAATTAACCCTGTGGGACGTGAATGGGCTGGAGAAGAAGAGAAGAAGAATCACCTAAACGCAGCGCAAAATAAGAAAAACAAAGATCACATAAATAATTGTCCTGTGCTAGGATGAAACTCAAGGCCTCATGAATAGCAGTCTTTTACACTTCCACTGCACCACGAGGTCTGTGTGCACAAGAGACAATACCCCATTGGATTCCCGAAACTGCAAGGAATATCAACTAAGCAAACATTGAAGAGAGAAAGTAAACTCTAAAGTAGACCCTCTGCTAAAACGCCTGGCCAGGCAGTCGGTTGAAAGCCTCTCAGAAGACTCTCCTAAAGTAGAAAGTGGATAAGGTCCCAAAGGATATAGATAGTTCTCGGCCCATTAGGCCGAGAACTAGTACTTACTTGTTAACTATTAAACTAGTCCTGATGCTGCCTGCGGCAAGATAAACTTGTAACAAAAACACTAAACATAAATACTCCATTTTTGTACTACAGTTTACAGCATTTTCATTCAACTCTGACGAATGCATCTCATGTAGGGACTTTTAAAGGCATTTTAATCGAACACAATAGAACAGGTGGCATGCAAGTCGTCTTTTTGGATATGATTTTTTTGGTTGTTTTGATTTAACAAACACATTGTTATACCTAGTTATATCAGTTTTCAAGCCTTGTTCTGTTACCTATAAACGCGCTTATAGCAAAAGTAGCAAAAATATTTTTGTTTTTCTCCGAATGAATTACGTGGCATATGTAATCGGCGAATATCTCTAACTTCATCGAAATGTACCTTGATTCTTAAATATACAGGTTCTATTTTTGTTACATTTTGTGCAAAGTAAGGAACCTAATAAGCGATTATTGCCATGTTCGTTTGTGAATTTTTTTCGGTGATTTTTTAAAATATGCATTATATTAAGTAGGTACTACAGTCAGTTTTTTATTACAAAACATTAAATTTATAATTAGCGCATCAATGTCCCACTGTTGGGCACGGACCACTTCTACTTTTGGAGGGATTATGGTCTACTATACCGCGCTGACCTGGTGAGCGCGGTATAGTAGACCCGATAATAAACTCGATAAGGTGTAATATAATATAATTAAGGTATAATATAAGTTAGGTATAATATAAGTATAATAAACTCGATAAGATAAACTCGATAAAGACTCGATAATAAACCCTATACTAACACGCCTGCGTGTTAGTTTAGGGTTTATTATCGAGTTTTCCATCTCTGAAAGATTCTTCTATGTAGGCAATCGGAAAATGCGAACAGTTGTTTCTTAGTAGATTTAATCCGACTAAATAAATGAAAAATTTAGATACGCTCGAACAAAAAATTAAGGCATTCAAACATACAACTTCCGATATTAATCTTGAAACAAAACGTATCAGCCTTCCGCAGTAAACAAAAAAGCCCAACTCAGCTTTGTGACATTTACGGACTAAGCCCAATAAACTAAAATAAATATAAAATATTTATATTTTTTTTAACAATAACTGACAAATTGGCAATTAAAATGTAACTGATTGATTATTGGTGCACAGTTCAGCAGAAATCATGCAGAAAGTGTTGTTGTTGGCCGCGTTGGTATATTTGACCAGCAATGTTGATGTGTTGGAGGGATATCTTGTTGGAGCTGGATGTAAGTCGGAAATTGTTTTAAGGAAAAATTAAATCTATAAATAATTTGCCGTGTGCAAAATTTTCAGATCAATACGACCACTGCATGTCGGTAAAAATAGCTTTCATATTTCAAAAAGCGTGTTATATACAATTTTTACTATCTTTATCTCCATAAAAAATTGTTATGAAAACCGGGAATCCCATCAACATTGATTAAATGATTCTAATATTGTCCACTTTTAAGACGTTTTAATTAGCTCGGTACGTATATATGTAACGGAATCTTTGAAAGAGATTTTCATCCATTTGCAGTAGTCAGATAAATCTGAAATTTTGCACACATGATATTTTATGTGGTCCAATTATGGACCGATGACAAAATAATAAAAAATGTCTGGAGTTTCAAGCGTGTTTTTTTAGTATTTGAACATATTCAATTATTTTTATCAGTAAACGTCCGTTTCGGCCAGTTACTTTATACAGACAGCAAATACCAAGTATTACGTGAAGAGATGATCAAGTCTAACACACGAAACTTGGTGTACCACTGTAGAGCTGATAAGACTGATTGTGATGCTGCCCTTGCAAAGATGAGATATAAAGCCAGTAAACACTTCTATGCTCTCTCGAAGGCTGTTGTGGATTATGTCAAAAATAAGCGACAAGCAAGACCTACGGGTTATGTTGGTTAGTATTGGTTAATTCGATAAGTATCTATTATTGACTATTTTTAGGAGACCAATCCTTCGCAGCCGTTTTGCCTTCTTCAGACTTTAGTTGTTGGGCATAGCTTTTGTCATAATCAAACGGTTTTTGGTCTATTACTACCACGTACTCCTGCAAAACTTGTGCGAACCATCGTAGCTTGTAGGAATAGATTCATTTTTAATTTTGCAAAAGAGGCTAACTAGGAAAAAATAGTATCTGTAGGTTTATTCTGATATCACGTATTTGGTTTCATGAAATTTGCATAAAAATGAACCCTGAACTGAACACAATAAATATTAATACTACATCTAGGTACTGCGACCTTCTGCCAAGACAACATCTGCGTGCCAGACACGGATCCTCCTATAGTCTTCGGTGGTTGTTACACTCTGATCTCATGTGGTGGCAATCAGACCTGGCATCTAGACCCCATCGTGTACAAGAAGAAGAAAGGCAGGTTTTATTAAACAAACAAAAAAACAGTAACCGAGTATTGTTTAACAATCCATAATCACTTATCTCCCTTTCCGCTTAAGTCTCAAGTTACTTGACCTTTCTTCATTTATATATTAATGGTCTTATTCATAATGACTTATCGGAGGTTTAAACGGAGATTTTATCGGAGAGTTAAACGTTTTACCGTAAAAAGACTATCATGAATAACAAGTTTTGAAAATTTTCACGAACCGATTTTAGCGAACTTTCAAACCTCCGATAAGGCATTATGAATACGACCATTAATCTTTATGATTACTTATAAAACAAAAACGCTATTTTTGTATATGTGTCCCCACGAGAGCGTAAATATTCAAAACTACGCAACGGATTTTGATGCCGTTTTTTTTCAACAGGTAATGATTTATACACGCAAAACCTATATTTTTATTGAAATTTTAGCAAATCTCATACAATGCTCTTATGTTAGAATAACTAAAATTACGTTAATGGAATAACTACATTGTGATAAAAGACCAAAATGCTGGTTTCTGCTGGGTTTGTATATCTTCAGTTATTATAGAAAAAGTCGCTATTTTTGTATGTGAGTTTATATCATCAAAACTACGCAACGGATTTTGATGCGGTTTTTTAAAATAATAGAGTGGTAAACTACTCTGTAATAATCATCATGTTAAAACAGGATAGTTGTTTTGTTATTTATTTATGATTTATAAAACTTTAGTTTCTGAACTCCACGTGTACAAAGTTGAGGGCCACAGTTTGTACTGTCGGAATAGATAGACAATGAGTCGTAATGGATATTACGATCATTAATTCCTATTGGTAGTAAATACTAAAATTCTCCGCCAATAAATCATTGCGACCAATCCTTTTGTACAATAGGTACAATCTAATTATGCGTTCTCCGGCGCCGGAGTATCGCGACGATAAGCCTGATGCATTTTGTTGTGCAATTAGCGCGTTTGGTGCCGGTACGCAATTTGTAGCGACTAACTAGATGATTGGAGGATTTTAATTGGACCAATTACAATGCCGTTCTAAGGATTTTTAACATATTGATCATCCCGCGAGATCTTATTGACGTAGGGGCACTAGATCGTGGGGCAGGTCACTTACACACTGGACTGACCAAGTGAAATGAGAGGTAGGATGTAGAATTTTTGAGGGCATCAGGTAATCCCGCAATAAGGAGAAATTTCGACAAATTCTGAGGAGAGTTGTGTCTGCTACCAATCACGCGGGAACCTTGGCAAGACTGAAATCGCATAACGAAACGACGGAGAAGAGATCTGATTGTGGTAGCCAGAACAATTTTATTCATCTTTCGCTCGCTGGAGAATCCTGAGTGTTGTAGAAACAACACTCAGGATTCTCCTTGGACACCCTCGTCAGGTCTGGAGACTTGATCACACATCCTTTTATCATGTTGATGTTTACAAGCTAGCAATGAAATAAAAAGTATACAAAAATATCCGCTATAACACAGCCCACAATGTAAGGTGACGATAGACAGGTCTGATAGCACACGTGCCATATTGTCCTTTCTTGGCACTAAGTAAAGACTATTGTTATTCATAGACTAACAATTTATAGACAAGACACGATATATTGCCTTTACCAATTTAAACAATTAAAATTCGTCGAAATTGTATAGCGTTACCCAGCTCTACTTCAGTCCATTTTAATTAATCGTGACAAGCCAAGCTCCAAAATATCTGTTTAAATTAACTTCGAAATAAAATATTATCCATGAGGTTTCAACGTGCCTTTTGTTGGACAAAATAAGAACATTTTTGGAGAATTCTCTAATTTAACTCAATTAATTTGCATTATGCATTCTGTTATGCTGGGGCCACACTATCGCGCAATAATTCCTGTTCCGTTGTCGCGATAAAAACTTCGTGTTCGATCCATGACGAAGTGCTTGGCCACATATTCACTACGTCGCGATAATCAAGAACGTCGCGATAATTCATTTCGCGGGAAAATGCGAACCAATTTGTTTGGTAAATATCGTCCTTGCCTGCTCCAGACTTCATTGATTTTTTATATTTATTTAAATGTGTTCTATAGTAAGCCATTAGGGATTTCATTTTTGATTTTAATTCCTCCACCGTAACAGGCCAGTTTAAATTAGCTTTAATTCTCACCCAAGCGTCGTAATTTAAATGTTTTTTTTATGGTTTGGGTCTCGCGGGTTCCATAAAACTGGTTCAGATTCATAGTTTTGTATGAATAATAATATTTTCTCATTATATATTATCATTTCTCCAATCCATGACAAGTTCGCTGAAAATGTTTAGTTTTTTAGGGTTCCGTACCCAAAGGGTAAAAACGGAAACCCTATTACTGAGACTTCGCTGTCCGTCCGTCCGTCCGTCTGTCACCAGGCTGTATCTCAAGAACGGTGATAGCTAGAGAGTTGAAATTTTCACAGATGATGTATTTCTATTGCCGCTATAACAACAAATACTAAAAATAAAATAAAATAAATATTTAAGGGGGGCTCCCATACAAAAAACTGATTTTTTTACCGTTTCTTGCTCGATACTAATAACGTTGCCTTATGTTGCATAGATAATGGTACGGAACCCTTCGTGCGCGAGTCCCACTCGCATTTGACCAATTTTTGTTTAATTGAAACACGTTCAAACCGCTCGGAGTCTCGCAGTCAACTAAAGCGCGCGATGTGTAGCCAACCGCACGAACTTTGTCGCGACAAAACTCTTTGATGTGCGGCAATTTACCGACAGCGGCGCGAAGGGCATTCGTATTCGCGAAGATGATTCACGATAGGACGAAAACTTTGGCCAGACGTGTCGCGACAACGGAAATCTTCGCGTTATCGCGATAGTGTGGCCCCAGCATTATTAAATATTCTGTATGAATTGAGTCTACTTAATATCTCACACATAAAATCGAACAACTCATATCACACATGAAATGTAAAACGAGAAAGGTTATTCTACTTCTGAAAGTGTTTGTTTCTTCTCTATTCTAATAGATTCTTAGGCTGTAAATTGGTACGTGCCACCTTAAATGGATATGAGATAATTTTGAAGCGTGAAATCTAGTTGTAATTTGGCAATAGGTATCTGGGCTACGACAGGCAATAATTAGTGTAGGCGGGTAAGATTGTACGAGCCATTGTTAATTGTTTATCCTTTATTTGTTTTGTTTTAATTACGTAGCACCGGTAGCACTTACCACCGTCGTGCATGTATATTCAGATGTATGAGAATAATTAAAGCAAAGGAAGTTATAACGATGATGGTGATTGTTTTGTTTTCTACAATTTTTTTCTAACATTATATGTAATAAAAACTGATAGGAACTAAAAAAAAACTGGTACTAGTTATTAGTAGCCATTTTTCTTTATTTTCCATAAAGTGGACTTATTCATAACGACTTATCGGAGGTATAAACAATAACTTTATCGGAGAGATAATAAACATTTTATCGTAAAAAGACTATATGAATAACAATTTTTGATAATTTTAACGAACTTTAAACCTCCGATAAGTCATTATGAATAAGACAAAGTTTAGGAGTTACTTCTAAATATGCCTAAGCTTAGTTTTTAAAGATTTGTTAATACTTCTCAGGGTTATGAATTTATGCTCGAACGACTGCAGATCGATAACAATAATGTTTTACGTCTTTTACAATAGGGTAAACATACCAATTATCGGTATAAACATGGGTTTAATTGATCATTTAATCGATAAAATAAGTCGATATCTGAATGCAAATATTCACATATCGATTTATTATATCGATTAAACGAACCCTAACAATTAGTAAATAAAAAAATCGATTTAGGATAAACAAAATATCAAGTATTGTATCAATTCTGGACGAGTAACTACTATGTATTAAAAATAATTACGTTGAATTTGATCAGATGTTCCGGCTTAAGTCTGTACCGAACAACATCATCATTTATACAGATCCGGTTTTCATGAATTCTACTGTTACAAGTAGAATTATATTAAATTACTTTAACCACATAAAATACAAAATACTAGAAAACATTATAATTCATGTTTTGCTTCATTGTGTTTAAACGCCTTTAGTGAGTTCTATGATACTATTTGATATAGATATAAATCGTACAAAACAATGGCAGATTGTAACAAACAATATAATTCAAATTAACGGTTTTATCAAAGATACTAATACCGCAGATACAATACTAAAACTAACTGGTCCAATAATAAATCTTCAAGTGAATAATAGCAATTTAAACGCTTTCAAAACTAGTCCATTATTCAGAATCCGTGCAGAATAATGGAGTTAGACGGTTATCGTAGCCATTGTTGGCATTAGCAGCCATCTTATAACAGCATTGTTTCCACCAATCGCGTGGCTCGCGAGCGCCAGAGATTTTCGAAGATTGTCGTAGATGCACGAAGTTCAAATTTAAATGTGGAATACCTGGTTTATTTTGTTGTTGTCGATAGCCTTCGATGGCCTTCAATTGTATCTTATTTTATGTAAATAACATACAGTTTGCAAGATTGTCTCCTTTTTAAAATAACATAACCATAGAGTAAACGTAGCAGTTATTATAATATGACACTACGTAAGGTATTGGTATGGGACTGTCTGTTTATTGGTCGTCATTTATCTACTACCTACAATACCTACTCGTATTTACTTCTTTATTAATAGTGTCGTCGATGAATATCAAAAAATTTGTATCGTATCAAAATGTCTTTAACGGGAATTGTAATAGTTTTAATGGTCTTGGTCAGTTGCGTGCACAGGAATATCACACAGGGTATGCGGCGCTGTACTGAGTCACAAAAACTTTTTCTTTTATAGATTTTTAGCATAGCCACGCGACGGATCTCTAAGTCGGAAACCATGCCAACAGAACAAATTTAAATCTGAATATCCCGAATCAGTCCACACTGTACTAGAATTACTAAACAATAACTACGTACGTACATACATACGTAGGTACATGTACGTATGTACATACGTTTCATAACTTTTAACATGAAATTTTCGAGTTACATTACCTTTTTGCTGGCTTAGTTGTCGTAACTCGGGTACACAGAATCTTTTCACTGAACGACAATTGTGAGAACTTCTTATTTTTAATTTTTAACAAACACACACTATCAACACACATTTCACAATTAAATAACATTTTAAAATCAACAAACGAAAATCCATACAATTATTAAATTATAGAAACTCAATATTAAACAGTTCAATGAATCACATGAAAAAATAAAATGGCCTCCGTCGAACCAAAATATTTCTGCTATTTAAATAGATAAAACTAAAAATGCATAGTGTGCATACGTGATTTATTAGACTTCCGACTATTATATTTATTCGAACGCCGAATACTCGGAGAAACATCCGATCGCCAAAGCATGCCGCATGAGATACGGTACAAGGCGTCTTCAATATGCAAGCCTGTGTGCGTTTGTAAACTGTGCACGGACACCAAAATTTCTACACACATATGAACTCATGGCAGGTGTCGAGCTTATTTTGGTCCGTCTGACCAATATTATTCCTTCGCCAAACGCCTGGCAAAAAGCACCAATTTGCAAGCACATATTGGTGCTATTTATGAATTATTAGGCGTTTTTAAGTTATAATATTTTGTTTAATTAATAGTAAATAAATGAATAAAGTCATCTATAACATACGAACGTTTTATTAAAATATCTGTGAATGGCAAGTAAAGCAGTGCTTTTCTGCCTTTATGGAGCGCACGCCCCTGGTCTTGGTGTGGGTCTAGCCATAAATCACATACTAATGAAAATTAGAGTATTACATCTAGAATATGGGTGTTCTGAGGCAAGAAAGTGCACTTAATAACTCTAGTAAAACTATAGTTAATGGAAGTATAACACGAGAGCTACTAAAAATCACAAAGTAACTAGTCATTTGGCAATTATTCGCCGCTTTTAGGGTAACATTCAAATATATTTAAAGAAATCTCTCGTTGTTAGTTCATAAACTCCTTCGTGACAAGTTGACGATCATTCTAATTTTGGTTATAATTTGTTAGCATTCTAGTTTGGAAATTGGTGGTACACTAACACCTACTTATAAATAAAACCCATACATACCTACACTTCTAAATCAAAAAGGCCATCCTCTACTAACATTTTTCCTTTCTAGACTTCTGCAAAAAACCGGAAGACATACTCGTAATAGTTTGGTCCTTTTGGAGGCATTTTTTCTTATATGGAGGAAAAACATTTTTTTTCTATGCATTTATATATTTCTATATATTTTATTTTTTTTATTTGCTATTCTTTTTACAGTATACGAAATACATACTCTGCATTGTTTCTGAACTCTAGTTTATATTAGAAGCTCATTTCACAGACGGTTGGTTTCAATGCACGACCGCCTAAAGTTGAATATCGTGATTGCTACCTGCGGTGTTATATTTATCTTTAACATCAAGACTAAGAGCAATGAGGTTCCGCTTTTAACTGAAACACTCGTAAATTTAACAGCGGTGCTTGGTGAAATTGTTAGACTTTATTTGTTTTTTATTTTTGCTTACTCACACCTTATAAGAAAGACAAACACACACACATTATTGATTTCAAATCCTGCCACAGTTCTATTTCTTTAGCGGTGTTAGGCAAAATAATTATGGTTATTCAAGGTGTTTGTGAAATAATATATAGCTTATTAGCTGACCCGGCAAACGTTGTTTTGCCATACACATGTCATTGGGGGCGACCCGTATCACTTAGGGGTTTGAAAATTAGATGTCCTATTCTCAGACCTAACGGATATGTACACAAAAAATTTACGAAAATCGGTCCAGCCATTTCGGAGGAATATAATTACAAACACCGTGACAGGAAAATTTTATATATTAGATTATAAAACAAAGTCGTAATTTTTGTATATATGTCTCTATGTTTCTTTAGATAGAATGTCTTGAGCGGATGGCTTTTTTCTATAACGTCTTTGGGTTTGTTTTCTAAATTTCAGACATATGAAGTTGCAAGAGTTAGTAATATATGACACCATGAAGCTACTTACAAAGATAAGAGATGCCCTTGATACCATGAACTAATCATAAATTTAGAATAACTTAAAAGAAACAACAAAGTTCTTACGTGTGTATAAGTTAAGAAGCTGTTGTCCGGGAATCCGTAAACGTAGAATTAAAAAAAAAACCGTATTTTACTAAATAAATATTCACGAACATTTCTTTCTTTCATTTCAACATTTCTTTCATAGCTTGGGACCAGAGGACGTTGTGTGAAATGTCGATGAATATTTATTTATTTATTTTTTATTTTTTTATTTCATACAACGTCCTCTGGTCCCAAGCTAAGCTTATATGCTTGTGTTATGGGTACCAGAATACGGATATACTACATATATAGTACTTTTCTTTTGTAAATACATACTTATAATACATAGAAACACCCAGACGCAGTAAAAATATTTGTATGACAATTATAAACATCACACAAACGATTATCCCGTGCGGGAATTGAACCCGCGACCTCTTGAACGGCAGTTCGTTACATGAACCACTACAACACGAAGCCCGTCACCCGTTTGAAACATTTTTTACTAATGTTTCGCTCCTATTGGTCGCAGCGTGATGTTGTATAACATGTGATGTGATGTTGTATGCCTTCCTCGGTAAATGTACTATCCAACAGAAAAGGAATTTTTCAATTCAAACCAGTAGTTCCAGAGATTATATAGCCCGTTCAAACAAAACGACCAAACTTTTGAGCTTAATAATATAAGTATAAAGTATAAATATATAATTCTTTTCATAGCTAGTTCTATAAAACTTTTAAGAAAGTACATTTTTATAAAATTGACAAAAACTGTAAATAATTCAATTCCTTGTACTACTGTGTTTTATCAGAAATATAACAATAATATCACAGAATCTACTCATAAAATATGTTGTATCCGAATCTCTCAATCGTATGCTTATCATCTATCCGTGGTTGCTATCAGTGATCTGTGGGTCAGCTTGCAGGTTAACCTGCGACAAGATCGGTACATTTAAATATCCCGGTGGATGTAAACAGCTGGTATCTGATTAAACGTGGGGCATATCTTACCTTTGTACTACTGATTTGCACTGACCCATATTTATTATAAAAATAAAAGAAACACAATGAAATAATCAAGCGTAACTTGCTCAGGTTTGATTTTAATTTTAGATTTTATTTATTCTCTAGTTTATATAATATACATTTCACTTAATTTTATTCCATTTTACAATGTGTACTTCATTGTGTCCGACTAGTGTAGTGAGAGCTTTTGAAAACTATCCAAATTGTTTCCTCAGATTACTAGTATACACATTTGTTGAGGATAACAATAAAACAAAGGGGATTATCCCCTGCGGTAACCGAAAATTATCTAATGTGTGACTCTACAGTCAATGCCTACAGTGACGGAAGGGAGCCATTCGTTTGAAGAGCGGTTTGTCCTCTATTTGTCTATTCTATTTGTCCTAATTTCCTCTACTCTAGTTGCTCAGGTAACTCGACAGCATTACAAGATTAACTTTATGGGACCTCTGTTTTTGATTTGATATCAAAAATGACGCAGATATAGTAAATAATTAACAGAATTAAAAACAATAAAAGTCAATTATTCAAAGCACAGCACTTTATTGCTTTATAAGCTGTGTCGTGTGGTTTTACATAAATACTGCAACCTCATAATCTAGGGGTATAAAAACAGATTTTAACTGATTTTTAGACCTAGGTGTTTCGGAAGTAATACGGAGAAACGAGAATTTAATCTATATTAATACAGGGTGCGGCTAAAGTAACTATATGATTTGTTTTTTAAATAACTATTGAATGGAATGAAAAAAACAAAAAAAATAAAACACTCCGGGAGTGCCGGCAGAAGTGAAAACTTGATTATTAACGTTAAGCACTTTACATTCACGAATTTTACGAATACACAACAATGTGATCACGACACAGACGGTCGAGCCATCAGCTGTCACCATTCATGGATGCGCGTGGCACGCTGTAACATACACGAACATTCGCGCAAGCGCCCTGCGCTGCCTAAACGAAACAGTAGGCCCAGGCATACATTTTCGCCGCGCCGTAGAGAGGGGATAGCTGTCTACTCTCCATCCGTCTTACGCTTTTTCGATCAGGTCACGTGCCCTGACGCGAGTTTAAGATTAATACCCATTACAGAAAAAGTGCTCAACGCCGCTAAAGAAGTTTTCACTTCAAAAATTATGATAAAAAGAAAGTTTATTTTATGTTATTTTTTTACATTAATTATGAAAAATAATATCAGTTAAATGAGAACCGTTTTCTCTAACGCAAAAATGTGTTTTCCATAACTTTGTTGAGTGTTTCTTGTGGTATACGATCAATTTCTTCTTGAATGTTGTGCTTTAGTTGCTGCAAGGTTTGGGGCTTATTCACATAAACTTTGTCTTTGAGATAGCCCCACAAGAAAAAATCCGGTGCAGTCAAATCTGGCGATCGTGGTGGCCATCTCAAATCGCCGTTTTTAGAAATTATCCGATTTGGAAATTGTTGTCTTAATAAGTCCATCGTTGCACGGGCTGTATGAGCTGTTGCACCATCTTGTTGAAACCATATATTGGCGTTTGGTGGCAATTGCGGAAATAAAAAATTTTGTAGCATTACTCTGTAACGTTCTCCATTTATTGTTTCACATACACCTTGATTGTTTTAAAAAAAAAAAGGACCGTAAACTTTTTGGGCGGTAATGCCACACCAAACGGTAACACGAATTGCGTGTAAAGATTTCTGATGAAGATTTTTGGGATTTTCAGATCCCCAAAATCTGTTGTTTTGTTTATTTACGAAACCGTTCAAGTGAAAATGCGCTTCGTCGGTCAACATTAAATTTGACAAAAAATTTTCATTTTGATCAACGAGATTTAAAACTGCTCTAGCATATTCCAAGCGTAATACGAAGTCCTCAGGATTTAGTTTTTGGACTAGTTGGATTTTGTAAGAGAAGAGGTGCAAATCGTGTTTTAAAATTCGCCGAAGAGTGCGGTCAGAAAGCTGCAACTGGGAAGATCGTCTTCTCGTTGATGTCTGTGGATTTTCTTCGACGCTCTGTCGCACAGCATCAATATTTTCGGCCGATCTGCCAGTTCGAGGTCTGCCCGTACGTCTTGAATCTCCGACAGTCCCATTTTCAGCAAAATTATTCACCAACGAATGAATGGTTGGACCCGTTGGAGCAGTTCTTACACCATAAAATCTTCTGTATGCACGTTGAGTATTAATTATCGAACGATGATTTTCAATGAATAGAAAAACAATCTTAGTTCTTTGCGCAATTGTATAGCGTTCCATTTTTAAATATTCTCCCAAGTTTAATTTCTGAAATAGGAAATAATTGGTCAAGTGCGAGTCGGACTCGCGCACGAAGGGTTCCGTACCATTATCTATGCAACATAAGGCAACGTTACTAGTATCGAGCAAGAAACGGTAAAAAAATCATGTTTGTTGTATGGGAGCCCCCCTTAAATATTTATTTTATTTTATTTTTAGTATTTGTTGTTATAGCGGCAATAGAAATACATCATCTGTGAAAATTTCAACTGTCTAGCTATCACCGTTCTTGAGATACTGGGTACGGAACCCTAAAAATCATGTTTGTTGTATGGGAGCCCCCCTTAAATATTTATTTTATTTTATTTTTAGTATTTGTTGTTATAGCGGCAATAGAAATACATCATCTGTGAAAATTTCAACTCTCTAGCTATCACCGTTCTTGAGATACAGCCTGGTGACAGACGGACGGACGGACGGACGGACGGACGGACGGACGGACGGACAGCGAAGTCTCAGTAATAGGGTCCCGTTTTTACCCTTTGGGTACGGAACCCTAAAAAGAAAAAGTTAAATACTCGCAAGCAAAGAAGTTACAATTGTTTTACATCATATAGTAACTTTAGCCGCACCCTGTACTAGCTGTCCCGGCAAACGTTGTTTTGCGATACTATAAAAAAAAAGGTTTGAAAAATAGATGTTGGCCGATTCTCAGACCTACTGAATATGCATGTAAAATTTCATAAAAATCGGTCAAGCCGTTTCGGAGGAGTACGGTAACTAACATTGTGACATGGAAATTTTATATATTAGAAGATAGATTATAAAACTGAAGAATTTGTTTGTTTTTTGTTTGAACGCGCTGAGACCCATTTGAAAAATCCTTCCGTCCTTGATAGTACATTTATCGAGGAAGGCTATAGGATATATAACATCACGCTGGGATTAATAGGAGCACAGCATAAGTGATAATGTTGCAAACACGGGGAAAATTTTCTAACAATCCACGCGTTGGAAGTCGCGGGCGATAGCTAATATTATATAATAAATCTAGCTACGATCATGATTAAATGAATTACACACCTGTAATTCTCTACCTACGGTGTCTATAACATGAAAGCGTATAAAAAAATGTAATGGTTATGTTGCAACATTAGGTCTCTAGTGGACAATAAATGCGTTTATTGTAAAGCCATTACTAACATTGTTGCATAGATCGTGAGGTGAGCACTAACCTTAGTGTATAATACTACAATCAAAGTATCCACCTACGATTCTATTCTAATGCTTTTCATGATAGCACAAATCCTTCCAGAATATAAAACTTTTTGGTTTCATTTCTAGAGGGATAAGAAAGATTTTTTTTTAATTTGCAAATACTCAATATTTAAAGATAAATAAAAAAAAGAAAGTTAAAATACGTAACATAGACAATAACCATACTACAATGCGAGTAATCAAAAATACGGACCCAAGTAATGCTAGTTAAAAACTAGCGGCCGTATTATGTGCTTTTATTTCCAGGCAGGTTACGTTGTGAATTGAACTGCCTGGAAAATTCGTATTATGAACATAGCCAGTTAGTTGGCTAAACCAGTCATAGATTAATTATTATTATAGGCTTACTTATATTTACACTACTGTAGTATTTGGCTAAATATTACTTTAATACGGCCCAACGGAAGACCACGGACGTATTATGAGCTTTCTAAAAATCATGCAAGTTTCTCGCAGGCCGTACACTGCCTGGCTAAATTACGTATTATGGCAGATATACGACTTTTAGTTGAAAATTTTTAGTAAGTACTTAAACTTATTGTTGTTAGTTCAACAATAAGGTCTTCCGTTGGGCCGTATTAAAGTAATATTTAGCCAAATACTACAGTAGTGTAAATATAAGTAAGCCAGTTATGGCTCTTAGTTTAAGGTACGTATTTGGCTAGAGTCTATAAAATAGCTCACAAATTGTTCTCAGACCAACCCAATAATCAGAAAAGTTAGTTTGCGATTTAAATACCTCAGTCTGGTTGATTAGTCCTGAGTTTTTACGAGGGATATTTATTATTCAGTTACTGAAACAGTTAATAATATTGTTCGTAGCTGTTACCTGCGAATTTAGAAAAAATCATTGATGTTACGCTCCTTTAGGCAGCAGCGTGATGTTATGTAGCCTATAAACTTCCTCTATAAATGTACCATTCAACATTGAAACAATTTTTTAATTCGAATCAGTAGTTCTTGAGATTAGTGCGTTCAAACAAACAAACTCTTTGAAATCCTGGAAGGCTATAGGCCATATAAGAAGACGTGAAGCATCAGTGAAAACTGTTGCAAAAACGAGGACAAAATAGATTTCCATTATCTCGACATAGACTACTTATACGTATAATTAAAAACTAGATAACTTTTGTGAACTGACTAACACAATAAGGAAAATTAACGCTAACATTACTACAAAATTAGAGTTGATGTAGCTCGAAGCAGTTAGAAGGGAAGCAACTATTGTTCCAATTTCCTCAGTAACTAGGTGTTTAGCTTTAAATGTAGGCTTGAAGCGCCTCCAGTAATAGAGCTTTGGAACCAATCTGTAACAACTATTCCACATCATATTGAATGGAAACATAATGGTTTGTAATTTTGTTACAAACTTTTTTTTTTATTTCTTTATTTATTTGGGACTTTGAACTACTATGAGTTCATGTCAGCCCCGTAAATGGTATTAAATACCTAATAACAATTTTTTTTAAACTATTATATATAAACTTATAAACTAACTTACATTTAAAAAAAAAAAAAAAAAAAAAAATAAAAAAAAAAAAAAAAAAAAAAATTAATTTGCACTGGTAGCATCAGACAATACAGCTTGAAATACACCTACATCTATAGCATTTAATTTTAGATTGTTACATAGCTGTGTTCTCTCTAACTTATTACGACTGCAGTAGTAGTAGTAGTAGTAGTAGTAGTAGTAGTAGTAGTTACAAACTTTCTAGGACTTTTTGATAAATTGCTTAGAATACATTTGCCATCCCCATTTACTTTCAAAAGTGCTGTAAGAGTCAGATAATAGAAAATCAATAATATCTAAATATGATGTGCGAGACAAGAAAAACAAAACGAATCTCTTTATCAACACGCCTTGGTCAACCTTGGTCGTTTATGAATGATAAGGCACATATCCAGTAGTAGAACGTTTTTGCATTTTTTGTACTCCTCGTTCCTACCAGGCCTTGAAGACTTAAGGCCCGGTCATGGCCGGCGAGAGAGGCTTTTGGGCTTAGAAAAAGTAGAGTCTACGACAAAACGAGACGAGTGACGGGAGTGAACACATGCTGATTACGCCCATTTAACCTACTGTGGGTTACTAAGAAAATGTATAGAGGCATATGATCGTAAAGGTTTGTATTAGAAGACGTAAAGATCATATTAATGAATAGATGTCTTTGGAACAAACTTAGCATTTACGTAACTTTACGCTGTTCAAGCATACCAGCTACTGTAAGACTTAGGATAATTTTCAATACTGTGGTGTGTACATATTAATGGTCTTATTCATAATGACTTATCGGAGGTTTAAAAGTTCGCTAAAATCGGTTCGCGAAAATTGTCAAAACTTGTTATTTCATAATAGTCTTTTTACCCTAAAACGTTTATTACGTCTCCGATAAAATCTCCATTTAAACCTCCGATACGTCATGATGAATAAGACCATAAGTCATTTGCGTTTGCGTTCATGTTATACAGCCGTATGTTTTCATGTTAATGTCTTATTTACGTATAATATGCGTGTGTTTCAATAAGCAAATGCGTTACAGATGCGGTGATTGTGGCTTGTGGGTGATCTAATAGTCACATGAAGTACCTATATTCTAATTAGGGAAAAGGTTTGTGATATTTATTCTGCACAACTATACTTTAATGCGTATGAATTTCATGCTTGCTCTCTTGATACAATACAAATACACCAACGCCAGTCAAAAAAAAAAATGAGATCTTTCACAGTTTAACGTACATCCAGCCATGAAAGCCCTAAAACACCATAGTAAAATTGTACTAAAAGAATGCACATTCTTTGTTAATAAAATTGTTGTGCTTTATCCTCCTTTTCAACCGACTTCAAAAAAGGAGGAGGTTCTCAATTCGTCTGTATGTTTTTTTTTAATATTTTTTGATTTTTGTTACCTCATAACTTTTAACTGGGCGAAGCGATTTTAGTGATACTTTTTTTATTTAAAACTGATAGTTCCCGTGTAGTCCCATTAACACCAGGTCAGGATCTGATGGTTATCTCCTAAAAATCGAGGAAAACCCTCAAATTTCAAAGGCATATGAAGTCGGCTGAACTGTTTTTTAAAAATACTTAATTATTAAAACTTCTAATTACCATAGTATTCTAAATCATCACACCAGTGTTTATTTGCCCTGAATTAGAATTGAATCGATGTTTTTTCACTCAAAAGGCCTCTAGGTACTGACTACGATAAAAAAAGCTATGAAAAAAAAGTATTTTAAAAGACCAAGCTACTACTAAATATGATGATATCTTTGCCACATGTCTTTGGAACTAGCCCATAAGATCCATCTCATTCATTATAAACATTCAATAAACAACCATTAAGGTTTAAAATCATTTTTACTGTCCAAACTCTATCGTAACATACACACACAATACTGTAGTAAATCTTTTAACAAAATTAGACTTTGTTGCTTTGCAAATATTTCAATTGTTTGACATGTCGTATAGTCATTGCGAACCAATATCTATTCGTTTGCAATATAAAGTTTGTGCATATGAAAATAGTTTTCAGGCAATTTTGTGTTTTATTCCTATAGAATTTAAATAGGGGTGGGTTTTTGGTAGTTGTAAGCTTTGTTTTGTATTGTATACCACCCGCATTTGGATCGCGTTTGATAAGTATTGCCCAGTAATGGCTTGGTGTGGTTTGGACGCGACGTCTAGGATATCTATAATTTAAGAACAAAAATATGCTCTTGTATATAAAGTCTGTATTTTACTGAACAGTGCCTTCATTTCACTGTGCTCCTAGATCAAAATTGTACTAACAACGTTCAGGGCTTTTCAACGAAAATGCTCTATTGTTTTAAAAGAATTAAGAAAGACTCGAACAGAAGAAAATTATTCAATTCGTTTATATGTTGTTATTTTTCAGTATGTATCTATCAATGTATTAATCTATGTAACGGAATCTTTGAACGTGATTTTAACCCACTTGCAGTATTTATTTATTTAGTCGGATTGATCTGAAATTTTGCACATATATCAAGAACATGCAATATTTTAAACAATGGAACAATGCGATATTTTAAAAAAATATTCAGGATTTTCAAGCGTGTTTTTTAGTTTTTGGACTAAGTATATTATTTAATTAAATGTTTCATATTTAGTTGTATTATAAACGGATAGTTCACAAACAAATTTAATCTAAATACAACCATATCCAAGGTATCCAATAAAAAATTTATCAATGCTGGCTGGCTGGAACTGAAGCTCTCTGGTTTCTGCGGAAATTGCATTCCTCTCCAGCCGAATAACGTCCCACTGCTAGGCACGGGCCTCCACCACTTCGTGGGGAATTATGGTCTACTGTGCCGCTTTGACTAGACGTGTAGGCACAGGGTTCAGTTTCGAGTTTTCCGTCTCTCGGACTCAGTAGACGTTAACTGCTTATATGTCCCTAGCTAGCTCTTACAGCATCCTGGGAAAGAAGTGGGGTGGTGGGTATTCTTAATTCGTCACCACACGGGCCCGGAAATTGGATAAATGTCTCTATTTGTCGTCTTACTGAATATAGGGCTGTAGATTTTTGGTTTACAATTTCGTGTTTTTGGGTTCCATAATTAGACAAATAAAAAGGAATAATTCTGATATCTACATAGTAGTCATAGTGCTGATAGTTAAAGTATGCCACTCTAGGAAATCTTAATTAAATGATATTATTGTAACTACTTGAACGAAATCAGAATTCATATCGCGAACTTAAAATCGTACATTACAAGAACATACGAGCAAACGTGGTCACATTTGTTAGCCATTGTCATCGCTGCCGATACAAACCGAATAAAGCCGAATATAACCGATACGCATCGCCGCGCTCCAGGGCATGACACAGATAATCTAACCATTCAGCCACCCGCCGGGCAACGGGCGATCTTATACAGCCAACTTAATAAATGCCTATTAAAATAAATTGTTTGGCATTGTCATAGCTTCCGATTGGATTGCACGCTCTTGATTCTAGTTTACTTTAACCATTCTTAGATAAAGTATGGCCAGTAATTTATGCCCTTAACTGCGGCCATAAAGAATAGTAATGGTTCGAGATTGCCCCCATGGATATTAAAGAGTTAATATAGTTTTGCGTGATTGTGTATTGCGTGCCGTGTGTACGAAGTATGTCGTTTATCTATTTATTTTCATCTTAAATCAGTTTGGTATTTAAAACATTCATATTGCCGTGTGGTACCGGCTGAGTAGAATAGCACCACCCCATATCTTCCCGTGGGTATCGTACACGTACTAGGCGATTAAGAGTGTTTGAAGAAGTGTACTGTCCCGTTGTAACCTCTTCACCGTAAATGATAAATGTAAATGTTAAATGATACCTAGATACGCTTCCGTCATAACAAATAATGAGGTAAAACATTAGAAATTATTAAGTCAAATATATTCAGAATAATATTCCATTTAAAAAAGGCTAAAAATAGGATTAACTATTATCAAATAATCATAATGTTAGTAGGTACTTTGTACCACATGGTATTACGAATTTCAGGTTGTTAGGTTTTTCATCGTAATTATTTAAAAAAAACTTCCCAATTAAATAGGAATAAAAAAATATATCGAGGCGTGCTACAAAATACAGTTAAGTCAACTAGGACATCGTATTAAAATTTAAAAAGAGAGAAATCTCATTGAACACGGCAAAGCGACTACAACAGAGCGTTATCGAAATCGATTACCTTGACAAAATCATTATAAAAACTTATTACCTTCTTTTTGTGGGATGTACCATAGACAAATAGTGTCAATAGCCTTAAACAAACTCAGTTTTGGGGTTCCGCTCAAAATTAAAGACGCTACTTTTCTAGAATTTATATTTTTTGCTTGTCGTCAATTTATGAAAGGTGCTGAAGGGCGTTGTTCGCTAGTTTCAATAGAATCTTCTCACTATGTATGTATTTAGTTTGTAAATAGCAGATGGCGCTCTATAGTCTCTGCTCTGCCACCTCTGTCCTCATGGGAAAAAGGCGTGATGTTATGATGATGATGATGAAGAAATTCATTATATTAAAATCACAGACTAAAATGTGGAAATACCTACGTTTTAAACCAACGTATTGCCGAAACGAAACGATTTTTTCAAATTGTGTAAATTCTTGACTTTAATTGTTTAGACACTTTGCTTGTACTTCAAGTTTGATATTTTATTAAAAAATCACATACGGAACCAAAATTATTACTTTTGTTTGTTATATTAGCTATAAATTAGTATGACGATGATTGCGATCGCACGTGCCGGTGAAATGAAATGGCGCGCTGTCAAATTGACAGGAGGACGCCATCTTGATTTCTTTGTAGCGTAGACAATTTTTTGTTGCTATTTTTATTAATATCTAACTAAGGAATGTATTATAATAACTCTAACGGTAAATTTGTTTATCAAGCAGACGTTACTCAAAGCAAAATGTTAATAAACTTAATGCATTTTTTTCCTTGAAGCATTAAGGATATGTAATTTTAATTGGTTTTTTTTTATATACGCATACAGAAGTACTACCAGAAGGTGGGTTGGCGTTTAAAATTGAGGACAAGTCAAATTAGCCTGGGCTAACTTGAATTCATGGTCTAAAATGATATGGAACTCTACTATAAATAATAAATAAATATAAATATTCATGGACATTCCACACAACGTAACCTGGTCCCAAGCTAAGCTCATTATGCTTGTGTACCAGAATACGGATAGAATAAATAAACTACTTTTCTTTTATAAATAATACTTATAATACATAGTAAACATGCAGACGCAGTACAAACATTTGTATGACTTTTATAAACATCACACAAATGACTGTCCGAGGCGGGAATTGAACCCACGACCACGTGAACGGCAGTCCCTTATATGAACCGCTAGACTACGAAGTCCGTCAAAACTATAAGTGACATACCGTGATGACAGTAATTCTTGCCTAATTTTGCAATCTGCAAACGTCACTTCTGAACACACTGATACAAGTAGGTATGGCATTTAACATCAAGACCTGTTTTAATACACCATATTTAATTGACACCATTGTCAGTTTGTAGTGTAAACGCCGCGCCGCCACGAACAAAAAAATAAAAATAACGAAATGCGCAGTCTTTGGGTGTTCTAGTGTATCATACTTAATAATAAAAAAATGCCACAACATAGGATTTCACCTTTGATTAGGGAGTATAGAGGATCTGGAAAATAGTCACGTGACTTGAAGCCAGTTTAAATTCAAAAATGAAGTCGATATAGTGCTGTGCTCAATATTACCATCGATATCGATAGAAGGTTAGCCCAAACTACTGGGGCTAGGATCGTGAAAATTGGCAAGCCCCTTTCATCGCGAGCATTAAGACAGGATTTTTTGAAATTCATCACCTAAGGTGGTGAAAAGAGGATAAAAGTTTGTCTGAAAAACTGTCATTTTTTAAGATAAGGCTATGAAAATTGGTAATTAACAAATGAAAGTAAAACCTACAAAGATGTGATTCCAATTTTTTTTACCACCTAATGATAACATTTGGAAAAATCGGTATAAATATGTATCCTACAGATCTGAAAAGAGTTAATAAATAAATAAAAGAAAATTGTGATTTATGTATTTTCAAATTTTGAAGATGAAGGAAGCTGGAAGAGAATTTTATTTAGTGCATAAAAATCCAAATTTACATTTTAAATAAATAAGTGATACTATTCACCAATAACAAACATAAAATATTAGTTATATTCATAAAATTAGTCTTAGCTATTGTTTCATCACAATCAGTAATGATCAAGACAATAAAGTAACATAGATTAGGAATTTACAGTAAATAGATTGGGCACAACACCATCCTTCAGACGCACCACACCCAACGTTCGACTGATACAGTCAGCATTACAACAATATTATCGTATATCATCGCCGACACGTACATATTAACACAGCCAGTAGGCACAGAAAATGAAGAATTAGGGATACTTTTCCTATTTACTCAAAATCTACTAAATATATTTTAATTCTGATTTACGTGTTTCTATACATAATAGTTACCTATGTTTTTAAAGTTATTTCATTAGTTAATACGCGAAAATAGACCGACATTTGAAAAAAATAAAAAGTTTGAGAGGTTGTTTCGCCAAGATTTTCTATCGAGAAAACTTTTTTCAATCGCGTTTCTGAGTTGATGCGATCCTAGATCATATATTGAAAAAACATATACTTAAAAATTAGAGCTCTAGCCATTCAATCTAAAGAAACAATGAAAACTTCGTACATAGAAAAATGCACGAAGCTATTTTGGTATCGTCTAACTATACTATCACTCGGGTATGGAGCAAATTTTCAGTGCCAATACTATCAAGCCATAATTTCTTCAGTGCTTCATTCTTTGGCACCCTAAAATAATATACAATAAGATATGTACATTACTTAATTACTACCGTTTCATATTGTTAATCTTGTAAAATATTACGAGAATATACTTAAAAAAAATATATATCTTTCGATAAAAGTGCAGGATTTGGAAAAAAGTAGTGTACTAATGATATTAAAGACTTCTCTCAAAACATATGCAAAATAAAATAAAATAAAATAAAATCTCATTCTAACACGCTACGTGTTAGAATGAGATAATCATAGTTTTGTTTGACAGACAAAATGTTTTCAATGTACTTTTATAGGGGCGAATCCTCTATACTCCCTAATCAAAGGATTTCACAAGTAATTTTAACTCAAATAATTCATTTCCACATAAAAACACAATTTATTAATTTAATGACAATCATGTTTTGACGGACGTCAATAATGTTGCCCCTGGCAACCGGCAACTTCACGTTGTTCTTCACACACACATAAATATTTTTTTGACCTCAAGCCGGGTCATTGATTTAGCCGTAGACGCAATGTCTTGTATGTCTATGTATAGTGTATGTATTTACTTTAGGTATGGGCATATTTAAGATAGTAGTTTTTTATTGATTAAGCTATTTACCATGCTATTACACTTACATAACTAGAAAATATTTTACTTGCTCTGAACTTCTTCGAAAGAAGGACTAAGTTCGAATCTGATTGTTTTACCAAACTTGTAAAATTATTAATTGCGTATCTATACAAATATCATAAAGCTGAAGAGTTTGTTTGTTTGTTTGAACGCGCTGATCTCAGAAACCGCTGGTCCGAATTGAAAAATTCTTTCAGAGTTGGATAGTACATTTATCTAGGAAGGCTATAGGCTATATAACATCATGCTGCGACTAATAGGAGCGCAGCAGTAGTGAAAAATGTTGCAAAAACAGGGAAAATTTTCTTAATTTCACGCGTACGGAGTCGAGGGCAACAGCTAGTCTATACTAATATTACAAAGCTGAAGAGTTTGTTTGTTTGTTTAAACGCGCTAATCTCAGGAACCACTGGTCCGACTAGAAAAATTGTTGGATAGTACATTTATTGAGAAAGGCTGTATAACATAACGCTGCGACTAATAGAACGAAGCATCAGTGAAAAACGCTGCAAAATCGGAAAAAAATCTCTAAATTACACGCGTATGAAGTCACGAGCAACAGCTAGAATCTAGATATATATATTTAAAACCTGGCATCGATTAGGATTGTTACAGAAAAAGTAAAATAGCATTTTGTGCCTGTGTTGTTACTATTGAATAAGTTTCAATTAGTGCTTTGATTTCCTTAAATTTCATTTTGCTGTAATCATGAAACCAGTTATAATTTATCAATAAACCATCTACACCTGTTAGACCAGTAACGAAAGTGTATACTGTCCGTCTGTACGTCACGATCATTATCTAAAACAAATGATATAACTGACAGTGACCGCTGTCAAACTAAATAAAAAGAAAAAAAAAACTGTAATTGGTATGTTTAAAATTTTAGAAAGCCAATGGTAGCAGACGATTATTTAAATTGAATGATAAAAATGTTAGTTAATTTTTTGTTTATGCTTGTGTTTATTTATATTAATATTAGATATAAAGAGGAATGATTTGGTTGTTTGTTTGTTTAAAAGGAATTTAGTCCGAAAGTATTGATTTTAAACACTTCTTTAACCATCGTCAAGCTACAATATTTCTGGTGACCATCTTATATATAAAAATCAATTGCTGTTCGTTAGTCTCGCTTAAACTCGAGAACCGCTGGTCCGATTTTGGTGATTTTGGTCTTGAAATATTCATGAAAGTTCAGGGAAGGTTTAAACGGTTCCTAAAAATCCACGCGTACGGAGTAGCGGACATCAGCTAGTAGGCTATATATTTTTATTCGTCATTAAAGCTATCCGTGTCTGCAGTCGAGTGCTTTATTTATTATAATCTTTTTCATTATTTTGAATTTGTGCGGGAAAAGTTTGAAAGAAAAAAAAGCCCGTAAATATAAAGCAGTAATGTAAAGTAATTACCGCATATATATTTTTTGAAATAAAAAAAAAATATAGGTACTTAATAATATTGTAATTGCGAAAATAACTCACAAATATCTTATATAACGTCTGTCATTCTTTGACGACAACAACACTGAGCCGATTTAAATCTAATTTAGTCGAGCGTCTAAATTTAATATGAAAAAATGTGATTACGAATTCCACGCGTAAAAAAACACGGGTATTTTTTTTATACTATAAGGGTGACAAACAAGCTTAAGGCTCGCCTGATGGTAAGCGAAAGAAAACGTTTAACGTCCTTTTTGGGTATCAGTTAGTGGTTAAAATATATTAGTAAATTCAAAGAACAAAATAGATAATCGCGAAAATATCTAAAATAATATTATCTGAAAGTCTATAATAGCCATTATTATTTCAATTTTCATTTTTATCGGCCCATTACATCTTAGTGTATTGCATATGTAAGCAACTTACATGCCATTTACATGTAAAACAGACTATTAAATAGGGATGACACTCTTACATGGTTTTTATTGTTTAGATAAATATTCATGAACATTTCACACAACGTCCTCTGGTCCCAAGATAAGCTTATATGCTTGTGTTATGGGTGCCAGAATACGGATAGAATACATATACTACTTTATTTTTGTAAATGCTTACTTATAATACATACATAGAAACACTTAGACGCAGTACAATCATTTGTATGAAAACTATAGATATCACACCAATTATTCTCCCGAGCGGGAATCGAACCTGCGATCTCGTGAACGGCAGTCTGTTATATGAAACCACTAGACCACGAGGTCCGGTAATCTTAATCCGTCATAACACGGACAAAAGCCCTTCTACTTATGACTTACTAGCTGTTCCTCGCGGTGTTACCCGCGGTAAAAAGGATAAAAAGCTCTTCGTTTTTAGGGTTCCGTACCCAAAGGGTAAAAACGGGACCCTATTACTGAGACTTCGCTGTCCGTCCGTCCGTCCGTCCGTCCGTCCGTCCGTCCGTCTGTCACCAGGCTGTATCTCAAGAACGGTGATAGCTAGAGAGTTGAAATTTTCACAGATGATGTATTTCTATTGCCGCTATAACAACAAATACTAAAAATAAAATTAAATAAATATTTAAGGAGGGCTCCCATACAACAAACATGATTTTTTTACCGTTTCTTGCTCTCATACAACAAACGTGATTAATTAAGTATTGTGTGTGTTGTTTGCTCATTTATTAATAACGTGCCTTATGTTGCATAGATAATGGTACGGAACCCGTCGTGCGCGAGTCCGACTCGCACTTGACCAATTTTTTATTATCACATTGCATTATTTCGGGATAAAAAGTAGCCTATATGTTATTCTGATGTGTAAGCTACATTATTGTAATGTTTCATTGAAATCCAGTCAGTAGTTTTTGCGTGAAAGAGTAACAAACATCCAAAAATCAATACTCTACTATGTTTATACTCCATATAAACTTACACATTATAGTCAATCTAGACCCTATCTAGCTTAGAATTCTTCACATTAATTCTATAAAACTTTTGTTTAGACAGCCCTAGAATATGGCAATCACGCCGGTGGTCCGCACACTGGCTCACGAGAACATTAACACGAGCGCCCTCTAACATACATCTGTAACTCTTATAACAATCGCAGTCATAACAGTGTCCTAGTATCCTTAGTGTCCTATGCTAATGTTATCTATATAGACATTGTTATGATGCTCGTATGAGATGTTCTGATTTTAATAATATCTTTTTATGTAACCTTTAGGTCTAATAACACCAATCTTAGGGACCAAGTGGGCTAGATAAAGATTAGGAATCAGATTGGAGGGAGACTGCTCAACAGTGGGATGTCTTCGCCCAGCTGTGGGACACTATGGAGTGGTTTAGTATAGGAGTCACTTCTCAATGTTGTGTTAAAGATATTAAGACATATTAAGAACAATATTTTCTTTATATTTAATTATCATTTTTAAACTGATAACTGTATCTGTTTTAACACGCTTTTAATAGTTCAGTATGTATCTATCAAATGTATTATCCTATGTAGTGGAATCATTGAAAGTAATTTTTATCAACTTGCAGTAGTCAGATTGATCTGGATTATTGCAAACATATTAAGGACCGATGACACTGTAATAATGTAAATTAATATTGAGGATTTTAAAGCGTGTTTTCCAGTTTTTTAACTCAGCAAAATAATATTCATTTAATTATTATTTATTCAAATAAAAACCATGTCCATTATCTGCTTTAGGTTTTCCTTTTTGTAATCGGTTAGTGATTATCGCTTGACTTTTAACCAAGACATTACAATTAATCAAAAATGAGCCAAAATACATGAAACTATACATCAGTAATATAACATTGACGACTTCTTGATCAATTATATCGATAAATCGAGTTGTTTATCGATAAAGTAAATCATATGAACAAGCTTCATTATCAGGCAATTGGCTTCAGCACGCCTAATGACGTTATCACAACCTCATTTTACAAAATCCACGTGTTATTGATAGAAGGTGATAATAGAATGTGGTTTAAATTTAAAGAGATAGAGGATATAAATGTTATTCAAACTAGTAGTCGGCAATTAGTCGAAAGTTGATCATTATTAATTTCAAATTTATTAAGACTGTTAATCTTAGTATTTATTTGATGTAACTAAAAACAGTATAATTATCATTTAAGTAGCAGTTTGAACTTCTTCTCTAAACTATAAGTGAGAGATATTTCTGACGGTTCTAACCAAAGTTCTACACGAAATACAAAGGCGCCTTAATGACTGAGATTTCCTTAGTATCTCAATGATCTCCACACTCCAACCAACTTATATCGATAGATTGTGCATTTCATTGCAATAAAGAAGGGGTACTTCAAAATGAAGTGTAGATAAAAATACTTACATAGACTCAAACAAAAATAGCTAAAATACGCGTAGCACTTACAACCACTATGCAAGTATGACTAGATGTATGAGTGTAAATGTAGACTGAGAAGTGAGTTTAGTTGGCTCGTAACAAATGGTGCTCTATAGTCACTGCTTATCTCCATGAGAAAAATCCGTGGCGTTATGATGATAATGATGATGATTAAAATGAATTTACATTCTGATATTAACAACACGTGACAGAAATTCAACAGATTAAGGAAATTGATGTAGTAGAGACCATGTTCATATTTAATTGCTTTAATACGATTTCAAGAGGAGCTTACCAATTTTTTTTTGTATGTTTTAAATCGCTAATCACTTGAGACTTCAGCCATAATTTCTTAAAGTTTAAGTACCTATTTACAATGATGGATAGTATTGCTACGCCCAACATAACCGTTCGTATTTGCAAATTAATTGGTTGTTAAAGTGCTGTCGATAAGTATTTTCATTATCTATCATAGCACAATCAAATACGACGCATATAGGCATATGCGTCGTATTTATGTACAAAGAATATAATATGTATACAGAAGATATCCATATTTTTCCCTTCAATTGATTAATAATTTAATTCAATTCAATACTCTTTATTGTTCACCAAAAATATATTACAGAGTTGTTTATATTGAATTAAAACAGATACAAAAGGCGGTCTTATCACTATCTGCGATCTCTTCCAGACAACCTTGGGATGGAATACTTAATTTCTGGAATTTAGTTAATTCAAAAACTAAAAAACACGCTTAAATATTCTAAATTATTGCATTCCCGGTCGGTTCGCAAAATTTGAGATCAATCTAACTACTGCAAGTGTGTGAAAATCACTTTAAACAATACCGTTACGTTGGTAACGGCTCTATGTGCACAATTGACGGGCCTCGTGGTCTAGTGGTTCATATAACGGACTGCCAATCACGAGGTCTCGGGTTCGATTCCCGGTCAGGACAAATATTTGTGTGATGTTTTTAATTGTCATACAAATGTTTGTACTGCGTCTGGGTGTTTACTGTGTATTATAAGTATGTATTTACAAAAGAAAAGTAGTATATGTATTATATCCGTATTCTGGTACCCATAACACAAGCATATAAAGCTTAGCTTGGGACCAGAGGACGTTGTGTGAAATGTCCACTAAAAAAAAAAAAAAATATTAAACTTAACAAAAAATGGAAAACAGCTATGGCGTATTTTGATTAATTGGCTATTTTGTTGTGCATATTTTTATTAATTAGAATTGTTAGTCTATAATATACAGATTTTCTAATAAAAAAGTTCTGTTAACATTGCCGAATTGTGCTATTGACACTATCAATTTTCATTTTCATTTGACGAGCCTTGTGGTCGAGTAGTTCATGTAACGGACTGCCGATCAAGAGGTCGCGGGTTTGATTCCCGCTCGGGACAATCATTTGTGTGATATTTCTAATTGTCATACAAATGTTTGTAGTGCGTCTGGGTGTTTCTATGTATTATGAGTATGTATTTACAAAAGAATAGTAGTATATGTATTCTATCCGTGTTCTGGTACCCATAACACAAGCATATAAGCTTAGCTTGGGACCAGAGGACGTTGTGTGAAATGTATTATTTATTTATATGTAATATTTTTTTTTTTTTGTTAAGTTTAGTTATGCACGTAAAGTTAGTACCATTGATAAACACATACCGACAAAAGCGTGTTGTTGTGAAACCCTCCAAAATATAATTATCATTAATGTCCAAATACTACGAGGAAAGGAAATAATTGATTTATTGAGACGACCTAGTCTATATACGACGTATTAAAGTACTTAAAATTCAAGTAACATTTACATTGATGTAGGTGTTTGTTTATTAACTTTCTAAATCTATTCACTACTGACAGACATTTGTTAATAATATAAGAGGCGTCACATAGATGTTACCACAATCACTATTGTTAGCGTATCATTCTAATATTATGCACTAGTTGCTACACCGAGGTATGTCCGACGAAAAAAAAGTTTGATGTTCAACATTGCAAATGATTTCTCATAATTATTAAATTGTTTGGTTACAATATATTTATGACCAGTTGTTGATATCAAATGAATTATAATTAGCCCCCCACTGAGAATAAAGTAATGACAGTTGCTTTTTATCGTAATACAAAGTAAGTACTACACATTTCAACTGAGAATAGGATTGGCAATGACCTTTAGTTGTCAAAAGTGATTAGAATAGTACCTACTGCCAGCAACGTAACTTTACTTACGTATCCATAATGTTTTTTTTTCCTTTACCTAAACTCAGTAATTTGAAGCGAAACACGCCTTAAATTATTTAGTAATAATAGTTATAATATTATTAAAAAACAAATACTATTTTCTTTCAATAACTTCATTGTTGGATACTATGATATTAAGTTGAATTGCCAACCGTCAATTTGTTGTTGTTTGTGTGCCTTGTTGAGTATATCAATTACAAGGCATTTTATTTTAAATTCTGTAAGTTAGGTTGTTGTTTCCCGTTAAAAAAATAAATTTGTTGTTATTTCTCAGTGTTTTAGTTTGTTAGTGTTGTTATTTCGAACTTTACGTTATTTATTATAGTTTTTTATTGTATTTGTCTCGCTAATCGCTCGAAAATTAGTAAACGATAACGACAAAGTGATAGATAAATTATATTATAAAAATGTCTTGTTTTGCTGACCCTATCAAAATAGTATATAATATGAGTGCGGTCCGTGAAGTGACGGATTAAGAATACAAGTGTCACCACCCTATTTTTTTCCCAGGGTGCTGTAAGAGCCAGCTAAGAGACAATATAAGAAGTAAACGTCTACTGTAAGAAACAGAAACCCAAAACTAAATCATGTGCCAATTTTGAACCACTCTGTCTAGCTCACTTATGGACATACATACAAAAATATGATAATATATAACTTAGCCGTTATTTTTGTATGTATGCCCTTATGCGAGCTTAAATCTTCAAAATTACGCCACGAATTTTGATGCGGTTTAATATTTTTATGCGGTTTGGTATATATTGGCGGAGGGAGAGGCTCAACAACTATAAACTCAGGTGAAACCGCAGGCATTAGTTAATTATGTACGAAATAATTGTCTTGATATTTAATGTAGGTTATAATTGATGTTTTTGTGCTGAATCTGTAATGATGTAGTAATTCCGTATTCATAGAGCATACACTAGTTAATTGACAGAGATCAGCCCTGTGGTGACATTGTGGCCAGGTGTGAAGCTATCAGTTATAGGGTTGCCACAAATTAAATGCAAAAAATTCGTCGTAGTCCTCTAAACATATAAATTGCATTAATAAAAACGAATTTCGTATCTATGTAGGTACCCAAGAGGCGGTATTAGGCGGTTTGAAAAACCGTCATTTTTTAAAATAACTTTATGAAACTTTGTTTTGAGACAGACTAGGTTATGGGCCGGTGTGTGTTGACCCGAATATTGGATACAGAAATAAGTTATCATGTCAGCTTTTGAGCTTTCTGCAGTCCATTGCTGGACAATGGATTCCCCCAATCTACGCTACAATACACAGATGGAGCTCGATGAGAAAGATCCAGATCTTCCTCATTCAGTCTTCTGCTACTTTTTTAAGGTCTTCCGTCCACCTAACTGGGGGCATTTTACCTTACCTACCTCCTCTGTCGTCGTCTCCACTTTAGAAAATTAGAACAACGCTGCAACGGCTACCGGTTCTTCAGCAGATATGGGGAGCCCATTGCCTTTTCATGTAAGCACAAAAATAAGTAGTTAAACCTAATTAACGATATAGTTACTGCAAGTCAAAAATAAAGTTTGACAGCCCTATACGTTTCTAGTTTAAATATAAAGCCAGTGTAGAGGCAGTGATCGATAATATAAGAATGCTACGTCACTACTGTAAATTACAATGTAAGTATGCACATTATTTAAGTAATTTTATAATTCATTTACCTAAAGTTTTTCCTTCGTATTCGGTCATTATTCTTCATTCTCTTACATTATTTGGGGTCGGCGAAACATGTCTTTGTTTCCATAGTCTTCTGTCAGCCATCATATCTGTGTTAACTCATCTTTCTTTCATGTCTTCATTCACACCGTCCATCCATCTTTGCTTAGGTCTTCCTCTAGACTCTTTTTCTTCCACATTTATTTGCAGACCTTTCCTAACGATATTACTTTCCTCTCGTATCATTACATGTCCATACCATGCCAGCCGCTCACTCTTTAATCTTTCAGTCACTGGAATCACTTTCAGTCTTCCTCTAATATATTTATTTTTTGTTTTATCCAGTTGTATGTCATTAATATAGAAACAGTCACGGTTTTAGGTTTCCGAACCTTAAACCTTTTTGTACCAAACCCTTCATGTGCGAGTCCAACTCGTACTTTTGGGTTTAATTTCTTTTGGGAGTAGGAAGAAACTCAAGAATGTCTTCTGCTACGATTTAACTATTACTCCATTAGCTTAATTATTATTGATACTCATACAATTGAACATACATTTCATTTAAAACATACTATATCACTTAGATAAGGCTACATATCTACAAGCAAAACTATAATTCTGATAGATGCAGATCACCAGCAGGTTGATTTCCAATTCATAGACCGCGCCATGATTAACCGGCCACAATAAATTGGTTCGTGTTTCAGATAAATTGCGTACAAGAATCGTAAAGTATCGCGCTATTTGTATTCGGTCGGTTAATTGGGCTTGTTGAAAGATTCTTAAATTCTTAAGTAAGTTAATTTGTATCAAAATGAAGAATTTCTATTCAATGGTACCGATTCTATATGCACAACTAAACTTAACTAAAAATAAATAAATTTATAGTTTCAATGACACATATCGGCAATGATAACTAAACTAACTTGTTAGTAAATCTGTATATTATTAACTAACGATTTTAATGAATAAAAATGTGCACATCGAAATAGGCAGTTAATCAAAATAATCTATGGTTGTTTAAATTTTTTAGTTACGTTTAATTGTGCACGTAGAATTGGAATTGCTACCATTGAGCCCATAGGTGTCGGCAGTGTAATCTTGTCCCTTAAAGACAAATGTTTCCATAATTATTAAAGAATAAACACTTAGGCACAGTACAAAATTTGTGACTATTTGACATACACAAATAATTTTCCCACGCGGAAAACAAACCAGTGTGAGTGGCAGTCCGTTATCTTAACCACTGTGCCACAAGGCCCGTCTTATAAATGTTGCTATTATGTCTAGTGATTGTCGTAATTGAATAGGTTTTGGCTTTATGAAATCGTCTGGAATAAAAATAGTACAGGAACAAAGCGAGTTGAGGTCGATATTGCAAAGTTACTTATAGAAACATAAACGTTGCTAAGATTCCATAAAACTAACATTTTATGTGAAAAACATTAGGAGTACCTAAGCGTGCAATATCTAGGCACTAAACTGTGCCTATAAATTAAACCTAAGTGCACAATTCTGCACTCCGTCTAATTGGAGCTTTTAATGAGATCGTAAATTGGCCGTAACATTCTTAAACTGTAGTCGTAATAATTATAAAGATGCATTTTTGAAGTGAACTTCGGACATTGCAGGAAAGTATAATTGGATATTTAAAAAAAAAAGTTCTATTAACTTCACGTGCTTTCGAAATTGGAGGATTTTCCTTGATATTTCAGGAGATAACCATCAGATCCTGACCCGTAATAAATAATCATTAATATTGCTTCGTCTAGTTAAAAGTTATGATATTCGCAATCTATTCTTTTGACCCTACACGGCGGTATAAAAGCACATTGCCTAAACGTCCGTTCAGGCAATGTGCTTTTATACCGCCGTGTACTCTTGCGAGTTCCAGCAACATACATGAATATTTAATATTTTCTAACACTTGCGCGACTCATCTGTTCAAATAAAACTACTTTTTACGGAATTAGACGCGTATATTTGTTTTAAATTTTGGCCCGACGCCGACGTTTCGGAGTCTTTGCAGTCACCATGGTCACGGGTGAGACTGAGCTGTAATGTGTCTTCTACGATCAGTAAAATTTTTTTTACTTAAAAATTTTCTTTATATTGTTACAATTTGTTAGTGTATTTTAGAAACTAAAATAATGTTATTGATTTTATGTAGTCTGAGCACAATGTAATATGATATAGTTTATAGTAAAAGTCTATCTTTATGGTCAATGTAAAATTAAAATCGAATGTGGGTAAACCCTGTAATAACTGATCGTAGAAGACACATTACAGCTCAGTCTCACCCGTGACCATGGTGACTGCAAAGTCTCCGAGACGTCGGGCCAAAATTTAAAACAAATATACGCGTCTAAATCCGTAAAAAGTAGTTTTATTTGAACATGAATATTTATTTAATGGGTTAAAAACTTTGTCTAAGGGAATGGAACTTGCGAGTGATCTACCAAAATTGGTCGCGCGATCGACTTGTTGGCCACTCCTGGTATAGACCATCGATTTTAAAACATTCTTATAAAATGGGACCTTGCGCCATTATAAATATCTACCAAGAATAATAGGGTAGATACGTAAAGATTATTATCTGTCTTCAAAACACACTCCTATATTGTTTCATATTCTCCGTCTTTCCTATTTGGTCTAAACTTCCTATGGCTTTCCTATTGCATCAGCAGAGAGTTGTAGATTTAAAAAGGTGCAAATCTTTTTTAAATAAAGTTTAGTTCTTGTTTGTGCTGCCCAACTAACAGTGTTTTACTGAATTCATTTGAATAATAATAAATAAATCTTAATATATATATTTCTTGTGTGCGTGTGTATGTGACTGAACTCCTCCTAAACGACTGGACCGATTTTGATGAAATTTGTTGTGTGTATTCAGGGGGGTCTGAGGATGGTTTAGATTCACAATTGGCTGGACCGATTTTGATGAAATTTTTTTTACACAGAATTGTATGGCAAAACAACGTTTGCCGGCGCAGCTAGTAATAAATAAATATTCACGGACGGGCTTCGTGGTCTAGTGGTTCGTATAACGGACTGACGATCATGAGGTCGCGGGTTCGATTCCCGCCTCGGACAATCATTTGTGTGATGTTTATAAATGTCATACTAATATTTGTTCTGCGTCTGGGTGTTTCTATGTATTATAAGTATGTATTTACAAAAAAAAAGTAGTATATGTATTCTATCCGTATTCTGGCACCCATAACACAAGCATATAAGCTTATCTTGGGACCAGAGGACGCTGTGTGAAATGTCCGTGAATATTTATTTATTTATTTATTTCACACAACGTCCTCTGGTCCCAAACTAAGCTTATATGCTTGTGTTATGGGTACCAGAATACGGATAGAATACATATACTACTTTTCTTTTGTAAATACATACTTATAATACATAGTAAACACCCAGTGAATGTTGACAAGGTGTTGAAACTAAGAAAGTGAAGAATCGAATACTATTTTTAATAATAAGAAAATGTCAATAAATTAAATTGCTAACAGGCCGTGTTTCTAAAACGTGTCTATTTAAAAATTTTAAACTAATGAGTAACTTCCACAATCATTGGCAACTGCTGTCGCTTATAGCTTGTACCATCACCAGCATAAGTTTGTTAGAGGGAGTTCTAACTCATCTCACAGCAATAACGCTGCATAACTCAAGGTTATACAAAGGTGTAAGTGATAAACGTTCGAGTTCTACTCGCTCCAGGCGCGTGCTCCTACAGAGTTAAGACAGTATTCTGTTTCATGTGGAATCTTTACCACCAATGTCGAAAAATATATTAATTGTTGTTTGAGAATCTCTAGTTAATCAAGGAATCGCACTTTTTTCATTAAATTAAATGATATCAAAATCTTAAGGCGTAAGTATGACGTTTTTTCTGTTCACTGGCTCAATATAACTTTTATAAACATTTAATAATATTATTGAATTGTTTGACAGTTTTCTTATAAAAAATTCTGACCAAAAGTTACGCCTACTATTTTTCGAGACCGAATTTTTGCACAAACAGAAATCTGGCTCAATCTTTTCTCATAGCCATTGCTATAAAATTTGGTAATACGTTATGTACGAGTAATAAACGATTAAACCTACTTCCCAGTTAAGTTATATAAGGGTAAAGTTCTAGTAAAATAAATAAAATTTTGCTTGTATATCATCATCATTATAATGTACTAATGCGATATGAGCGCAGTCGCCGGTAAGAGCTAGTAAATAATATTGTGTTTAATATGAATATAGCGAACTAAATAGTCTTTGTGATGCCGCTATCGTAGGGCTGACATATCTACTGAGAATTATAAAATACAATAAAACTACGGGTTAAATTCACTTCATCCTTACTTATAATAAAACATAGTCGTCATTTTTGTGTGTATATCCCTAGCCGTGGATACGGCCGAACACACATTGGGCCCACAGGGGCCCGCCCCGTTATAGTGAGCCCCCACCAATTGGGGGCCACCCCTGGCCAGGTCATGGTAATGCCTGAGTGACAAACATGGCCCGGCCAAGGGGCGAGGAGGAACACCGTGGGCTTTAGTGGGTAGTTCGGATTCGTTTCTGACCCGGCAGTCCCACGCAAAGTGGGAAAATGGATTCCCCACGTAAAAAGAAAATGTATATCCCTATGTGAGGTTATATTTTCAAAACAACGCAACGGATTTTGATGCGGTTTTTTAATACATAGAGTGGTTAAAGAGGATGGCTTTCTTGTATAGTTTGGTTTAGTTGCTAAATTCCACGCGTACGAAGTTGCCGGCAACAGCTAGTGACTTATATACATAACATTTATGTTGTGTTTTCTAATTCTATCCTGTAATAAAAGTATCGTAATTCTACAAGGATCTACATTAATTTCAGGAAGAGCAGTATCACTTTGTTTTCCATCAAAGCGTTTATCAGGCTTTCTCTGTTCACAGCTACGACATAGACCTCCCTCATAAAACTCTATAACGCATGTTCCCTTGCCATGCCTTTGGCATCCAGCACCTTCCTGCAATGTTGACTGTATTATCAGTTCACCTTGTTGGGTGCCGTCCCACGCTGCGCTGTCCGGTACGTGGTTGCCACTCGAAAACCTTTCTTCCCTAACGGTCGCCTGATGACAGAGCGATGTGGAGTGCCCATTGCCACTTCAGTGTGTTAACGTTACAGGCTATGTCAGATACACCCTCCCTTCGATCGACCGTATCGAACGACCGATCTGTAATAAGGATCATATCACGTATGGAAACATCGAGTAAAGTCCCAAGTACATTGTTATAATTATCTTGAATTGAGAATAATTGAGCTATTTTATCGGCGAACTACTATAAAACACTCAAATACCTGTTTTATTAAACCTCTTAAAATATTTCTGAAATAAATACGCATCTACAATCATTTGTGTGATGCTTTTAATTGTCATACAAATGTTTGTACTGCGTCTGGGTGTTTATTATGTATTATAAGTATGTATTTACAAAAGAAAAGTAGTTTATGTATTATATCCGTATTCTGGTACCCATAACACAAGCATAATGGGCTTAGCTTGGGACCGGAGGACGTTGTGTGAAATGTCCATGAATATTTATTTATTTATTTATTATCTTAATGTACTATAACATTAAGATGTGTATTTATTTCAGAAATATTTTAAAATCGGCATTCAACAATATATTTAACCTAAAGCTAACTATAGAAAAATAACACCTAATAAATATATATACCAAATTAATTTCACCAGCGGAGAAGGAAGCTTACGATTTCAGAGACCAAAATCAGCGAATTAGTTATAAGTCGCCAGTGTCATTATTACAATTTTTTCATACATTATTTTGAGTGTAGCAACCCTGAACCAGTACATACAATAAGAGACGCTTTGTTTTGTTGTACCAGAGACCAACACGGATACAAGACGAGCGCTATATTATTAATATGTATGTACTGTAATATAATATGGCAACATTATGTTACAACCTATTAAGTAGTAAGACCGCGACAAGAGTTATAGGCTAGTTGGCAGCTTTTTGTTATACATTCGATTTCCACCTGTGACATATTTGTGTGATAAAATTAAATGTTTCTTTTTATAAATTTTAATAATCAGATACGCCCCCAAATGGGACAGAAACGTTGTTTGTTGGTTATTTATATGCACTGACCAGGGCCCCAAGTCTGCTAAATGAATTGTGTCAGACTTGGTGCCCTGGCGTGTTGGCATAAGATTTATTTTAGAGTTTTTTGTCTCTCACAGAGGTTGTTATCTGGGTACAATATCCCTGGCATTCACAGCACCCTGGGATACGAAGACGGAGATCACCGCGTTTTAAGGTGTTAGCTTTACTCATGTAACATAAAACTAATGTGTTCTTATGAACAACTACCTACCCAACCCTTTCTTCATTTAATTTTTGAATCTTAGAAACTGACCATCAGGCCAAGCTTATATATTGATAGTTAAATTCTGCAACATTACAAGCACATTACCATTGAACTTGGTGTGAAAATTAAATAATGGTGTGTAATCTTCAATCGATGCCATAATCGACATTTGAAATGTGTCAGGTTTATATTAAGGCTACAAGCACTAACTAATATTACCTAGTATATGTACTAAGTACAAATGTAGCCCATCTGATGTCGTACTAGCTCGTCGGCATTTAGATGCTATAAATATATTTCGTAGTGCACGCACTACAATTAAATTATCATAGGGAAGTCACCGCACGCGACCTATGAGTTATAGAGGCGGGCTAATCTTGCGCTCACTCACTGAAATTGGATAACCCAAAATTAGTAATTTTGATGTAATACATAAAATAATAATATCTATAGATATTTATTAAAGTAATATTTTTATACGATATACTTCACGGTCTAGTGGTTCACGTAACGGACTGCCGTTCACGAGGTATCGGGTTCAATTCCCACACGGGAATATTTGTGTGATGTTTATAAATGTCATACAAATGTTTGTACTGCGTCTGGGTGTTTCTATATATTATGAGTATGTATTTACAAAAAGAAAAGTAGTATATGTAGTGTATCCGTATTTTGGTAAACATAACACAAGCATATAAGCTTAGCTTGGGACCAGACGACGTTGTGTAAAATGTCTGTGAATATTTATTTACATATTTATTATATCATCCTTTATCATAACTAAAGCAGACAAAAAAAGTGTTCATTCGATAAATTATTTATAAATAAATTATTATATATTGATAAAGGCTCTATACGAGAGAGAGAGAGAATTAACAATAATATTCTTTACAATTGTAGAGTTATTCTATTTCCTTTTTGTACTCGTAAAAATTTACACAAATTGAAGTTTAAAATGAAAATAATATGTTTTTTACAAATGTAGAGTTATCGTCTTTTCGTTTTGGTCTCCCAGCGACTGGGTGGCTGACGTCAATTACTGGAGTTATTGCGAGGAGTGATCGTGAGTCTCGTCCTCGGCGGGCATGTACTGCCCTATCCGGAATGTCCTGCGGATTGCTCAAACGTTTGTGAACCCTTTGATGGGATATCATATTAGCTCGTTAGCTGCTACTTTAAAATAACTACCTGTGACCATTTTTAGGCTTATGTTAGTGATACTGTTTTATATTTGTATGGAGTTTGTTGTAATCATTAGTGTTATCTTACAGCATTTTAATGATTATTCCATATAGAATTCTTAATTTTTTTCCAATTCTACCATTATGGACGATCAGGGAACTCCTCAAAACGGACGGAGTATGTAATACAATAATAGGCTTAATTCAAAAACTTAAAAAAAAGTCTTGAAAATCCTAAATATTTTTAAAATTTATTGCATTGTCACCAGTCCTTAATACGTGTTATGGTTAATGGGTACTTACCGAGCTCTCCTACGAAAATTAATTGTCTTTCTCTTATAGAAGAATCTTAAGCCCAAAACTGGAACATTTATAGCCTGTAGCTTTCTTTAGTCTATATATTTTACAGCGAGAAGCCGACATTTATTTCAGTGCAACGACAAATAGATTTCTATTTGCAAGTAATCTTAAAATTTTATTGTTATTCGAATGTGAGCCAACTAATCCGAATGTCGTTTGTGGTCTATGTAATTGCTATTTGCTTTTAACTTTAGATATCTTAAATACTTAAGGCGGATCAGTTTCCTCGATTTATGGAGTGTTTGTAGGGATAAAGAAGATTTATTTATTACATTCATTTATTTAATATTATATTTCTTTACTTATTATAAAACAAAGTCGTTACTTTTGTATGTATGTCCCTTTGTTAGCTTATATCTTCAAAACTACGCAACGGATTTTCATGCGGTTTCTTTTGATATTTATATAGAGAGATTATATAGAGTTTTTCAAGAGGATTGCTTTTTTGTATAATTTGTTTCGTTTTTTTTCAAAATTTTACGCGTACCAAGTACAGTATTAGTATTATTATATTAGAAATTGATTTATGTCAATATTTTGATACTTTTAAAATTACTGTTACTTTGGTATTGGAGTAGTCACGGAAGAGTGTCAGATCCAATCTGGGGTTAATTTGAATTATTCGAAATTTTACGCATTGTACAATTTCAAATACTTTTACAATTAAATCACCAACCCGAAAGAAACTGAATAAAATCAAGGCCACACGAAGACTCTTTCTCTCACATTAAAGGGTACCTGTAATTAGAAGAGTGGTATTGAAAAACTGGGTTCTCTATATGATCATTTGGATTTCGTCAAAATTATACATATTATGTAGCACTAGCTGTTGCCTGCGATTTCGTACACGTGGAATTTAGAAAATTTAACCCGTTTTTTCAACAATGTTCCTTGATGCTTAGCCTATATAGATAGCCTTCCTCGATAAATGTACAATCCAACACTGAAAGAATTTTTCAAATCTGACCAGTAGATTCTGAGATTATCGCAATACAAACAAACTAACAAACACTCTTCAGCTTTATGATATTAGATTTAGTATTGAATTTTAGATTATATTGGATTTAGTATTGAAGTATAGACTATTACAATTGGCTATTATTAGTTACTTATTTATCTATCAAAATATTAATTTAAAATTTGTAATCATTGTGCCCATCTAATGTTCTGTTAAACAAACAACAATTCAAAATGACTTTAATTTTCAAGGCAGCTGTTAAACTTTTATTGAATTATTAAATAGAATCTTTCCACTTGTCGTAATGAATAAATATATATATTTTCACCTCATAAAAGCCTCGTTTATACGTATGACACACATTTTGAATTACATCGCCTCAGGCTAATCGATATAAACACCGATTATAATCAGCTCATCATTCGCAAGAAATTAATATTCTTGGAGACATTGGAAAGAAACTGACAAGTACGTATTGGACTAGAGCGCAAAGGATTCTGTAGGTACTATTTCCATCGTCCTTATAGTTAGTTTACGGAAGCGCTCTCAAATAGTAGTTTCTATTGTGGAAGAAAGAAAGTCTAGAGGAAGACATAAGAAAAGATAGATGGACTGAGTGAAAGAGGACATGAATGAAAGAGGAGTTAACACAGACATGACGGCTAACGGAAGACTATGGAAGAAAAAGACATGTTGCGCCGATCACAAATAATGAGATAAGGACAGGAAGATGATGATATTAGTATTAATTGTTATAGCGACATCACTAGTTGTTGCTAGGCAACTTTGTACGGTAATTAGAAAATGTATCCCGTTATTGCAACATTCTTTACTAATACTTCGCTCGACCTCGATAAATGAACTATCCAACACTGAAAACGTTTTTGAAATCGGACCAGTGGTTCCTGAGATGATTGCTTTTAAACAAACAAACTCTTCAGCTTTATAATGTTAGTACAGAACTGTGAAAATTTTATCTGTCTAGCTGTTACGGCTCATGAGTTAGCTGACTAGCTGTCAAAGAAGAGAATAAAAAAAATCCATGAAGTTTCTTGTCTATTCTTCTCCATAGGATTCGCGTTTGGAACAGATACCTAGTTTCTGACGATTCAAAAGAGCTTGTAAAACATGTCAACTAGAAATAAAAATTTTGACTTTGACTTAGCCTTGGTTACAGACAGAGCGGGCCACGGAGAAACGTACGCGGTACCCGTGGTCCGCCTTGTGAGGGCGGGTCAGGTCGCACGGCGGGTTGTTTTAGTGGGTGAGGGCCCCACACTACCCCGCAGTCTCCCCGGACGCGGGGTGTGTAGGTAATAAGGAAACCTTACATTAATTTACAAGTTCATTGGTACTTAAAAAGCTTAGAATAAAACGGCTATGGCAAACGAAAAGGCGTGGTTTTTTTATTAGCCGTAAGGAACCCTACTAACAATTAAGTCATTATTGAAAGGTCTTTTTCATTTTCATAGTAAATTTAAAAGTATAATTGACAACTAACATAATACGTGCAATTGATGTGCGAACCCATTTTGACGACGTTAAATTCTTGTTAAATTGAAGAAGACAAAATTACATAGATACGTAATGATATTATAACTTTGACTTAAATAGCTCTACATGTATTTATCAAATTGGTATTTTTTTTGATGAATTTTAATACAAGACGCACATGTTCCTACTAAACAAGGTCTATAATTATTTCTATGTTTTAGAAGGCACAAAAAAATAACTACTCAATTTAAAAAGTGAAAACCACGCATTTTAATTCGATGCTGAAAATACCGGATTTTTACAAATATTCTATTTTCATCAGTCTTTTATTAGACATTTGCAAATTCAAAATTGTTTTATTATAGATCAATAAATAGATAGATGCAAACGAAGCAAATTTTTACTTAATATAAGACAAAGTCGCTTTTTTCTGTATATATGTCCTGAGATTATAATAATATCTTTAAAACTAAAGTATTAAGATGCGCATTTTTTTTTATTTTTGAGCTATTTAAAAGGATGGTTTTTGTTATATAATTTGGTAATGTTTGGTTTCTAAATGCGACGTGTACGAAGTTGCAGGCAACAGCTAGTTAATGAATAAAACCAACTAAGTATGAGTTTCCGTTTCCGAACGATATATTTCTCGGTCTAGTAGGTACGAAACCCTAAATGTCCGAGTTTATCTCGTTCTTGCCAGGTTTTCACTTTTAATTGAGCCAATTATTTCCTGTCAATGCACTACATGAACGAGTACGTACAGTTGTTAAAGAAGATAATAGATTGAATTGGCTTCTGTAGGCGTACTAGGTGATACATGTCACCCGAACGTACCCGTGTGACAAGTGACGTCATTCTCGTGGGCTGTGCGGTCGCGTGTCGAAATAACGTTTTGATTTATAGCGAAGAACTGACGGGCTATTGTGCTGCCAAATGACTGTAAAATTGGCGATATATAGATAGATATAATTTTAACGGTAGGTACTATTACACAGCTAGTACTAACATTTCTCTAGTATCGATAGATTCGGTTTACGGCCGTTTTTAATATTCTAATAATCCTCGATTCATGCTGTCAAAGTCAGACTAATCTTAACCTTTGTCCTTACTTGCCTCATGAAGCTACTTATGTCAGCATTTTTTAATAAAATTTGACTGGAGATACTTACTGATAAACGCGGATAAAAATCTGTCCTTAATCATAGATTGATTATTATGGCCGTTAATCACTTGTTCTTGTGTAGGTTTTTGGAAATAAACAAATGTCGGATTTATAGCCGAAACTATAACACGGTGGAAAAACGAATAAAATATGTTGATGTAAAAATTAAGAAAATAAAACTCTGTTTACAAAAATATATTTGTGTAGGAATAATTTTATGATTTGTGTCATTGTGTGTGTAGCATAACTATAGCGTAGCATATTGATCAAATAAACATAAGGGACCTATATGATAGGCCTTTTAGTTCGGTTCACTAAATTGAAGCTTTTAGTATTTCAAGCTGCTTATATCTATTTCATTATTATCTACTTGCCGCGTAAATAAGTATAGGTACTTAATTTAAAATCAATTTACTTTAAACTTTAAATCACAGCTGCTCTGCTGTGTCTTAATTTGTAAGATACAGATTTAGGTCGACATAATGAAATAAAGCCGTGAAATAACAAAAGTAAGGATTAGGGTGCGACTAGAAAGAGTTGTGTATGTCAACCCAAACAGGCAAAATACATTCTCGGCACCTATTCTAACTAGAGATGAAACGGATAGTAGTATGGCCGGATACCGGCAGCCGGATATCCGGCCCTTTATTGCGTTGACGCGATCAGTTTGATTTGAATATTGGCGCGGTGACGGAAATATTCATGCGCATTCGGGTCGCACGTAAGCGGAGATCGACTCGGGGGCGTTCGTGTGTGATCATGGCCGTCTTCAACACCTGCTAAACGAATGAAAGAAGATGAAACTGGATCCAAGTTCACACGTGAAGCTCATGACACTTTTTGGAACTGTTTCAATGAAGTGGCAAAGGATAATAGTCGTGATTGTCGCGATCAAGAAAAACAAAATCCAATTGCTAACGAGATTGACTTTCTTTTAAAGACATCTCGAATCGATCGCAATGACGATCCATACATTTGGTGGTCAGTTAATCTAAATCAGTACTCGCAGTTGTCAAGTTTTGCTAGAATTTATCTTTCAGCTACTGGCCGTAGCGTTTACAGCGAAAGGCTATTTTCAGAAGCTGGTCTGGTATACGAAGCCAAGCGGAGTCGCCTCTTACCAACAAACGCGGAAAATTTGGCATTTATTCATCACAATTTGCCACTCGTTAGTTTTGAGTATTAAACTAATAATTAATAAAACAAACATATTGATGTGCGATTATAAACATAAACTGAGTCCATAGCCTATTGGAGTATATGATTTGCCTTGTGTAAAATAATGAGATTTTTTAAAATTTTACTATCCGGTATCCGGATACTAGATAGTTACCGGATATCCGTTTCATCTCTAATTCTAACTGCTCAAAACCTTAAACTAATTTAACTAAAATTAAACCAACTGTGGTGTAATTTGATTTAAAAGCTAATACTTTGTACACATTCATATTTATTTCAAAAATCGTTATTCTTATACAGTTTTTATATTAAGAAAATTCAGTCAATATTGGGGAAAATTTTACGAATCGGACCAGTGGTTCAAATTCAAAGTAATTTTTTTTAATTTTAAGTTGGCATGTTTTACAAGCTCTTTTGAAACGTCAGATATTAGGTGTCTGTTCCAAACGCGAATCCTATGGAGAAGAATAGACAAGAAACTCCATGAATTTTTTTTTTCATTTTTTTCTCTTTTTTTTCCTAAAATTAAGTAAACAATCTTTTTTGCTTTAAAATTTTAGTGTAGGAGTATTATATTATATTATACTAGCTGTTGCCCGCGTCCCCGTCGCGTGGAATTTAGAAAATTTTCCCCGTTTTTGCAACATTTTTAACTACTGCTTCGCTTCTAAAGGCCGTAGCGTGATGTTATATAGCCTAAAGCCTTCCTCGATATATGCCCAATCTAACACTGAAAGAATTTTTCAAATCCCCAAGTGGTTCCTGAGATTAGCACGTTTAAACAAACAAACTCTTCCGCTTTATAATATTAAGGATAGATATTGATAGCAGATATTGATTTTAAACTTACGCGATTTGAACTCATAATTTGTTAATATACCGTTAATATGACCACAATTGATGCAACTCGGTCGAAACGTCGGGAGCAGAGGTATTGTGCCTTTTAAATAGTTAATAACGTGATTATAGTCCCGGTAATATTAACAAATTATTAATAGCAGATATCTTTTAGCTTAGACCAATATTAAAAATAATAGATAAATCTTTAGCAAGTGATTGTATAACGCCCTTTAGATCATGTGCCCAATAATTTGAGGCTATAAAATACAAGGACTTACACCCATGAATTAGGCCAAAGAAGATATTTGTAGATTGCAGAAAATTATATCGATAAACATGGATATTAGATTGAAATCGATTGATTGCTATTTACCTACAATGTATCGATTCCTTCATTTTCGATTTATTGACACGATAATAGCACCAATTCTCTTGCACAAAAATCATACGAAGTGTTTATTTATGGACGTTTCACACAACATCCTTTGATCCCAAAGTAAGCTTTATTTCTATTCTCTCTAAGCGTTACTTAAACCATGGCTTATTTTGCGTAACTGCTACAATAATAGGTAAAAAAAAACTAATCTGCTGAAACACATTTATATATGAGAGAGAGCCTCGTGGTTGAGTGGTTCATGTAACGGACTGCCGATCAAGAGGTCGCGGGTTCGACTCCCGCTCGGGACAATCATTTGTTTGTACTGCGTCTGGGTGTTTCTATGTATTATAAGTAAGTATTTACAAAAGAAAAGTAGTCTAAGTAGTCTATCCGTATTCTGGTACCCATAACACAAGCACATAAGCTTAGCTTGGGACCAGAGGACGTTGTGTAAAATGTACGTGAATATTTATTTATTTTATTTTATTTATTTATATATAAATCATAAATGAATAAAATGATATCATGAATTAATAACTCCTGTTTTTGAATGATATTTCATTCTTAAATGGTTCTCTGAAACTGAAATAAGTACATTTTAAAAATTTTACCCCATCGACTCTATATACATCTGTATACATTGCGCCAATTTATCGTAAATACACTGTATATTTCAAGGCTACACTCTCGTAAATTGAGATCATCCTTATTCATGACTAATATTTATATGATAATGTATATATTTTATGTATTTAATTGCATCGCCATTAAAATTTGATCGGCCATGGAATAGTTTGGTTATAATTTATGATTCTAGAATCTAGACTTATATGATGTTAAAGAAGGTAAATTGATAGCTTTATAAACCATTGTTGGTAATAATGGTACCAATTAAACTAAACTTAACTAAAAATGAATTTTGATAGTGTCGATAACAAAATTCGGTAAGGTTATTTGGACTTTTTTGTTATAAAAACTGTTTATTATAGACTAAAGATTTGAATTAAAACAAATGTGCACAATAAAATAGCCCAGTAATCAAAATACAGCAATAGTTGTTTTAACACGGTTTTATAAGTTTTATAACTTTGAAAGTGATTTTAACCCACTTGCAGTAGTCGGATTGATTTGAAATTTTGCACATATATCAAGGACCGATGACATTGCAATAATTTAACAGAATAATCTGATTTCCTTGTTCAGAATTACTAGAACTTATGTCTCTGACAACACAAACTGTAAACTTTTTTGTAACTAGGTAGCATGGAATTATTAATATAACTAGAATAATGACCCGGTACTACGAATCCGGCAGCTTCTTTTTAACACGCTTATATTAGTTCGGTAGCTATCTATCAATGTCGGATTGATCTGAAATTTTCCACACATATTAAGTACAGTTGACAATGCATTTATTTAAAAAAATATTCGGGATTTTCAAGCGTGTTTTTTTCAGTTTTTAAACTAAGCAGATTATTTAATCTTTAATTTCATTTACTCCTTATTAACCGACTTCAAAAAAGGAGAAGGTTCTCAATTTGTCTGTATATTTTTATTATTGTTTTTTATGTTTTTTACTTCATAGCTTTTAACTGGGCGAACAGATTTTTATGATTCTTTTTTTATTTGAAAGCCGGTGTTTCCCGTGTGCTCCCATTGCCATCAGGTCAGGATCTGATGGTTATCTCCTGAGAAGTCGAGGATCCCTCAAATGTCGAAGGCACATGAAGTTGCTTGAACTTTCAAACACATCTATAGTTTATTCATTGAATGTAAAGTATTCATGATCTTCAATACATATTCGATACATTCTACATATGTAGGATAATCGATAAAGTCGTACAAAATATTCAATAACGGTCCTTGTCACACCGAACAGTTTGCGGACAATGGCACGCGTGCAACAAACTGATTTACAGCGCGATTGAATACTAATACGGTGTGAACGCGTTCTAACCTTGGTTAATATTTATTTATTTATTTATTTATTTATTTATTTATGGGAGACCCAACAGCGAACATATAAAGAATATACAACTTGATCAATAAACATTTTACCAATTACAGGGTCTCACGTTTAAGAACTACAATATGACTTACAGCAGTTATGAACAGTCTAACACACATTACATCCCTCACATCAAACCAAAATCACAATAATACAAATACAACAATTTTAATGACAGACAATTAATTTAACTTACACATGTTGAAATCCAAAGAATTATGATTAGTCAAAAAATTTAGAACTCATCCCCCGCCTCGCCACGGCTACACTTGTGTGGAACAGGTCAAAATCATGCACTTTTGCAGCACTATTAAATTGATTGCTCGCGCGGATAATAAAAGAGTTTTGTCTATAGTTAGTGTTGCTTTTGGAGACCCCAAGTGGTAAATTATATCGGTAAAGTTTAACGGGTGCATTTAACTTTAACTTACCTAACAACTCTGGACAGTCAATATTGTTGCACGCAATTTTCAAAACAAAACAGACGTCTGCGATATTTCTGCGTTCGACCAGTGGAAGCAAATGAAACTTTTTACAAAGCTCATAGTAGTTTTTGGAACTAAATGGTATTTTCAAACGGAAGCACACGTACTTTAAAAATTTGATTTGAATCCTTTCAATTCGATCTATGTATTCCTTATATCGAGGATTCCAAATCTGAGACGCATATTCGAGAGCACTTCGAACGAAAGAACAAAATAGGATTTTCCATGTTTTAGGGTCATTGAAGCTTACACAGTTGCGCATTACAAAACCAAGCATTCTAGTTGCTCGACTCACTATATCCTCTACATGTTTGTCAAAAAGTAACTTATTATCATGGATGACGCCCAAATCACGGACACTTTCAACCCTAGGCACTAATTGACCCTTAATATAGTAATTTGATTTTAATATTAATGGTTTACGAGAGTAAGTAATAACTGAACATTTAGTGGGGTTTAGGTCGAGATGGTTTTGATGACAATAGGTGTCAAGACGTGCAAGGTCAGCTTGCAAGCCGGAGACATCATCGTTGGACGATATAGTAGTAAATATCTTCATATCGTCTGCGAAACACAAAAGTCTGGAGTTTCGAAAGCAGGTAACGATGTCATTTACGAATATGTTAAATAACAAAGGTCCCAACAAGGAACCCTGCGGTATTCCACTAGGCACAGTTAACCAACTCGATATGTAATTATTAATTACCACAGCTTGCGAACGATTATTGATATACGATGAGAACCATCGGAATAAATCTCCTGATATTCCCATGGCAAGGAGTTTCTGTAGTAAAATATTGTGACTAATTCGATCGAAAGCTTTGCTATAGTCGGTGTACACCACATCGACCTGCATCCCTCCATCCATGGCTTTCGTCAAGAATTCGTTGAACAAGATCAAATTAGTAACTGTCGAGCGGCCTTTCAGAAAGCCATGTTGTGACTGGTTAAGGCTACATCGAAGCGCAGAGTAAACCTGATCACGAACAATTCTTTCAAGAACTTTCGAGATCACGCAGAGTTTCGAAATCGGCCTATAGTTCGTTAATTCTGCCCTGGAGCCTTTCTTATGAACTGGGGTGATATATGCCGATTTCCAAACACTGGGTATGGTCCCCGTTGCTATTGATTTCCTAAACAAGAGACAAATTGGATAGGCAATACTTTCAGCACAACCTATTAAAAACCGGGGATGAATATTGTCTGGTCCCGCCGACTTCCCAGGATCAAGACTCTTAAGTAAATCAGTAACCTGTGGCATATTTATGTCCAAATTGTCTATATTTACAACTTCGGAACGTAAGGATAAGTATTGAAGAGGCGAATCGACGGTTGAATCTGAGCTAGATAAATTAAAAGTTGAGAAAAAATAGCTGGCGAACGCGTTGCAAATATCAGCCCCTGACGAAATAGTATTATTATTGTATTTAATGTTACATGGTATAGCGTTACTTTTCTTCCTGGACTTAATGTATGACCAAAAGTTTGCGGGGTTATTTACAATAGATGCTTCAATAGATCTAAGATAGTTTTCGTAGCACTGTTGCTCTAGTAACCTAGCCCTATCACGCAATAGTTTGAAGGTTTCCCAGTCCGACCTGTTATTATATATTTTAAATTTAGACAGAAATTTAAATTTTTCTTTAAGTAATTTTTTTAGTGGTGGTGAGTACCAATTAGGGTACACGCCATGTCGAATTAATTTAGAGGGAATAAACTTATAGATCAATTCATTAACAGTGCTATAAAATAGACTGGACGCTTCATCCATTGTTTTATTAGAAAACTCGTGATCCCAATTAATTTTGGATAGTTCGTCATTAATTTTGGCAAAATCACCCCTACCAAATTGAAATTTTGTATAAGACTGGCAACCCAGGCTTGGTAGGTTAATGTAATCTATTTGTATGCAAAGTGCACCATGAGCTACGTCGACAGGTACCAACGGTTCATTACATCCAGACACAGACACCGTTTCATTAGACAACACCAAATCTAAGATCTTGCCTTGGTTATTAGGTACACCATTATATTGACATAGATTTAAAGACAAGAGGTCGTCCACAAAATTCCGTTGATCCGGCCCTACCATATTTGATGGTGCAAAGTATGGCTCGTTATCGCGTGTCCAAACAATATTGCTCATGTTAAAATCTCCCACGATTGTAACACTGTCCGCACTATTCAACAAAACAATCTCGTTTAATTTTGACATAAAACTTTGTAGTTGCATATTAAATGAATTACCTAAGTTCTGTTCGCATAGATATAAAACGCATATATGATACTTTTTACTTATATACTGGGATTGTTTAATTATTAAAGTTACCCAAAGATCTTCCGCTGACGACTGATATTCGGGTTGAGGAACAATAGAAATATCGTTACGTACCGCTATCAAAACACCGCCCCCATATTTCTGATGGGTTAAGTTATAGTCCCTATCCCGTCTAAGAACAGTGTAGCGGCTATCAAAAAGCTCCGTGTCAAGGATACTATCCAGTAGCCAAGTCTCTGTAATAATAATCAGATCATACGAACTTAGACAAATATTACGAAAAAATACCAGAGTTTTTGTACGTAATCCCCTAGCATTCTGATAGTAAATATTTAATTTAGAGATTTTGTCAATCATTGTGGTTACTTTTATACGAACCATAATTGAATACACGGGTATTTAAACAAAACTATTAAAGTATATAAACGGCACAAAAAATACATTGTAATACTCGTAGTTAAATAGAAAAGAATCTTCTGGAATTCGAATACAAGCGCCACTCGGTATTCAAGTAGCCGCGCGAGCAAGCAAGCAATATGCATATTTAGCGAAAGTGAATAGGACAGATAGATGAGCAATGGCTGAGTAAATAAAAGCGAACCGACTAGAAACAAAGAATACACGTGCGATACATAGATCAAGTATATAAGCTGAGTCAGGGGTGCTAAACATTTTGACGTCGAGTTATAATTATTACAACAATAATTGATGTTACATAAATGTGATAATCTTTGCAAAGTTGTTATATAATTTATAAAACAAAAGGGACAAAAATTTAAAAAAAATAATAATTGACATTTAAAAAAATTGGTATCAAAAATATAGCAAAATATAAAATAGTTTAATTTAACTTGTTTAAATCATTAATGTTATTAACAATATGCGTACGTGCCGAGTCGTCCCTTCGAACATGAATTTTCCCGTACTTCACCCAAACCCATTTGAATTGCTTTTCTTTAGCAATCGTTCTAGTTTTATTTAATAGTTTTTTAGCATCTCCATTAAGGTGATCATTGACGAATATGCGCTGGTCTCCAGAGTAACCTAAGTCGCTTGCTGATAGGGTCTTCGTCGCCCTTGCCGCGGCGATGAACTCCTCCTTAACATATCTATTAATAAAACCAACTACCACCGACTTGTCCTTTGAGTTGTAGGTAGGTATCCGCGAGATGTAATTAATTTGAGCTTTAGGGACATTATACTGGATGGCAGTTCCGATCAATTCTACAATTTTAAACAGGTTTTCTTGTTTTCCAAATGGTATCCCTCTAATTTCTATGTTATTGAGTCGCGATCGCTGGTCGTTGGCAGCATGTTCCTGCTTGATTATAGCAACTTCGCTCTGCAGTGTTACCAGGGAGGTCTCTAATCGTTCTAAGCTTTTGACTCTGTTTTCCAAGTCTCCAAACTTTGAATTAAATTCATCCAGCTTCTCGTTAACAAACTCACAGGATGTTTTAATATCATGGACTTCCTGACCTAGACGCTTGATGTCAGCAACAATGGTGGGCAAGTTCGACAGCTGATTCTTCAATATCGAAAGTTCCTTCATAATAGATTCAAGGGTCAATTTCTCGTTAGGAGTTGATGGCAGAGGCGAAGTCTCACAAGTGGTAGGTGATGGGGACGAGATTCGGCAAACAGAGCATTTCCATTGCGCTCGACGCTCACCGCCCAGTCTTCTCCAACCACTCTCAGTAATGTTAGCACATGCAAAATCCAAGTGCTTTTTGCAAGAGGTACACTGCACACCATCATTGAAATTCGAACTGCACATATTACACTTCTTCATTATGCAAGAATTAGATAAAAGGTTGACGATCACTGATGTAACTGACGGTAACACAGAATGCGTGCGTAATACTTTGTTGCTCACTGCGAACTGATTTATAAGGGTACTTCAAGATACGTATAATATTACTATATAATTTTACCTTGCTATTATACCATATTGGTTACGGTATGTCATGTTTTAGATTCAAGTAGTGGACCTTGTAATAATCACTGTTTTTCAGAAATTTTTTGAAGACTATATTTATAAAATTGATCGGCTTGTATTATATTACCTACACATTTACTAACCTAAACTACTACCTACTAACGATAAATCGGCTGCAGAAATTTCTTTCCAGGCAACTAAACTGTCGCAAGTCTTTGTTATTATACCGGTCTTATTCATAATGATTTATCGAAGGTTTAAACGGAGATTTTATCGGAGAGATAATAAACGTTTTAGCGTAGAAAGACTATTATAAATAACAAGATTTGACAATTTTTGCAAACCTTTTTAGCGAACTTTTAAACCTCCGATAAGTCATTATGAATAAGACCATTAGTATTTACAAGTTTTAAAAGCTTTTATACTGTAGGGCTTTTTAAACACGCTTATATTAGCTTTTTTTATTTATCTATCTATGTATCTAACGCAATCTTTAAAAGTAATTTTCACCCACTTGCAAGTCTGATTGATCTGAAATTTTGATCCACATTGAGGACAGATGGCAATGTAATATTTTCAAAGAAAATCCAGAATTTCAAAGCGCAATTTTTTAACAAAGTAAATTATTCCGCGTAATTACTAATTGACCAAAAAATAGTTATGCATTAATGGAAGCAGATATTGCCGTTCTAATGTACCGTTTTAAGTACATTGCTTTATATATTATGTACGCTAAATAATTCAAGTTCAATAGAGCGGAGCTGTTTTTGTGATCTGTTAATGAACCATTATGTATGCCCGCTTGTCGATCATTTTAGTGCGTGAAGTGAAAATTGTTATAGTTTAACTAGCTGTTGGCGAAGGGGCGAAAGCCCTGGCCAGTGCTGATCACCTAGCCTGGTCGGAGAATTCTCCATTTGTGGTTGGAGGAGCCCGATGACCCACGCTTCTCCACAAAAGGATGAAAAGTTGTACATAATACAGAATACAAAGTAATTTCAAGTTACATGTGTATGAAGTCCGTGTGGTCACGGATTGAGAATACAGATTTCACCACCCCATCTCCTCCCAAGGGTGCTGTAAAAGTCAGCTAAGGGATATTGCATACAGATAACATCCTCTGTGAGAGACGGAAAACTCGAAAATAAACCCTGTGCCAACACGCCTGGTCAGTGCGGCACAGTAGACCATAATCCCTCCAAAGTGGAGGAGGCCCGTGCCCAACAGTGGGACGTGAATGGGCTGGAGAGAGAGAGAGAGAGAACTAACTGTTAGCCGCTACTTAGAATGTTTTCCCGTATTTGCGATATTTTTCACTGACACTCCGCTTTTATTGGTCGCAGCATCATGTTGTATAGACTATAGCAATCCTCGGTAAATGTACTCTCCAACACTGAAAGAATTTTTCAAAGCAGACAGTTCCTGAGATTAGCGCGTTCAAACAAACAAACACTTCAGCTTTATTAAGTTAGTATAAATTGTAGCAGCTACAATCTAAGTTTCATTTATTTTGGCTGTAAAGGAGTTTCTAGTGTACTCGTATCTACTAGAAGTATAAACAGTTTAAGGTTTTAATAATTTTTCTTTCCAATATCAGTAGGTCTGTAAATATAATAACTATAACAATTATACTTATATTTTAAGCCTGCCTTCTGCCTCTTAAGTGTATCTTAGAAGGCAGAAGAGGCTCAGAACTGGCATTAGACAGAACCCAAGTTTAAGAGGCAGAGTTCAACTATAGTTTAAATGCAGATTGTTAGTAATATTAAATCATAATGTTATTTACGTTGAATAAGGTATTAAGTAACTAACTACTTGTATTGTAAATGTATGAATAAATCTTTACTTTATTTTGGTAAGAAATTTTTTTTGTACAACAATATGTACCTAAGCGTCAAATTAGGTTTTGGTTAGGTTAGGTATAGTATCCTATTTGTTGTAAGTTTTTACTACGATATTGTTCGAGTATATATAGTCAGACTACTCTGAGTCTTTACTATGCGACTTACATAATTTATTTGTGTGTGTAAGTTATTAAAAGCACAATTCTTTATTCCAAAATATGACAACGTAACAGAGAAACTAACTTAACTAAAATAAATACAATTATCGTATAATTAAAATTTAATAGCTATTTCGATTTACACATTTATTTTAATTAAAAACTTTATATTACACAGTTTTTATATATAAAAAGTTCAGTTCACAATAGCACCGATTCTACGTACACAACTAAACTAAACTAAAAATTAAAGTTGGTTCAACCTAATCTAAAACGTTGCCACCACAATCTATAAAACTATATATATATATGATGATTCGAAGTAGATAAAATAAAATTTAATTAGGTACATACGAGTATCAAAAAAATATTATAAACAGTAAATAAATTATAGTTTTTAAATAAATTTATCTAAAAGAGCTACCGTCTATAGTTTTGTCTAAATACACAGGTATTGCGGAGAAACGTTTACATTTCGTATGTTTGTTGTTCTTGTTTTCTGGGAGAAACTTCCAGATTATCAGATCTTCACCAGCTGTGGCTGTTGCTAGAAAAAAAACGTAATTGAAATGTACGTGATGTGACGGATTAGGAATACAAAATGTCATCACGCCATGATGACCAGCGTCCGTCATCAACTGCATATGTTAAACGTATTTCTTTTTTACATTACTATGTCTATGTATATAATTATGCCGCCATGTCAACTAAATTATTTTTATCTCTTTTCGAAAACTTGTCTTTCACTATGTGAGCTGGAATCTTCAAAATTGCGCAATGGATTTTGATGCGGTTTTTTAATAGATAGAGTGATTCAAGAGGATGGATTTTTTGTACCATTTTAAGATTTTGTGTATATTTGGGGATGGGGTTCAATAACTGTTAACGCGGGGGAAATCGCGGGCCTTAGCTAGTCATAAATAAAATTCGGGCTATTTCTTACCAAGTTTACTTCCATCAGGACTGAAGATCATAGATCTGACTCTATCCAGTGCCACGCTACCATCGCCCCATTGATCCACTATATTATCTGCGTCGCTCATCACTACCAGCTGGGACCACGCGCTAGGAGATGTTATTCTGGCTAATAAAATAAATAAATATGCATTTAAATGGCAAAATTTGAGTTTTTTGAGGTTCGAAGCAATCCGACAACTGCAAGTGGGTGAAAATTACTTTCAAAGATTCTGTTACATGGACTAATACGCTGATAAATACACGCCGAGCTAATAATAGTGTGTTAAAATGCTTAATTAGTGAGATAGTGTTGATTAATTGTATTTAAATTGATTCAACAGTTTTTATTGTTTTTTTATAAACCGATAAAAAAGTTTTAAAACTAAAAATTATCATTGAACCATCTTTAGAACAATTAGTACAATAAAATAAATTATAATTGCTAATTCAATAAATAAAGTTTCAATAAATAAATAAGGATTGACAACTTCATTTATTCAAGTAAAAAGAATATTAAATATTTTTTTTAATAATTAATTGAATAAAGTGACATCACTATAAAAGAATTAATTTAAAAATATAGTTATTGCAAAATTTATTTCCAATTATAAATTGACATATTGCCCTGTGTATCCAATTAACATTTAATTATTAGTTAGTTTTTTTTATTGAATGAATGTCACGTTCAGAAATCTATGATATGGAGATGTGACGTTAGGGAGTGTCATTGTTTTTGCGACCCTTCGTACAAATTATATTTTTATATTACTGGTAATAAATGAAAATAAAAATAGGTAAGCGCTGGACTCCTGCAGTAAGGATTTCGTAAATTTATTAACATAACATATATTCATAATTATGTCGGCTAAGCGTATCATGAAGTTTTCATTTAGGAGGATATAAAAATTCGCAATCCACTTGAATGATGTAATTTGATAACACTGTGATTGTGCGTAGAATGGGACTAGAGCACGTTGTGTGATATATTAATTTTATAACCCTGAAGAGTTTGTTTGTTTGAAAGCGCTGGTCTCAGGAACTATAGCCCGATTCGAAAATTTCATTCAGTGTTGGAAAGTGCATTTATCGTGAAAGACTTATAATATAATAGGCTATATATCATCACACTGCAACTAATTGGAGCGAAGCATCTCTGCAAAATGTTGCCAAAACGGGCGAACATATTCTAAATTAATAAAAAAAATTAAGCTTAATATTTTTTTCCTGAATATTAAATAACTAAATAAATTTCACGCGTACGAAGTCGCGGGCATCAGGTAGTTATTAATAAAGAGGATAGATTTGTAATATAAGTAAGGAAAAATCTCCGTATTAATTCGCTCCTAAACATTTTTCGCTAACTGCAAATCAGATGATATTGTACACAGATAACATCCCCTGTGAGAGACGAAAATCTCGAAAACAAACCCTGTGCCAACACGTCTGGTCAACGTGGCATAGTAGACAATAATACTTCTCAAAATGGAGGAGGCTCGTGACAGACAGTGGGACATTACTAAGTTGAAGAGAGATACGGACACTTACCTGTATTCCACAAGCTGAGTACCAGCTCTCCAGTTCTTTTGCTAAATAGCATCGCGTCAAGGCTACAGTGGTCTCTGTGAACTGATTGCTTGCGGACCTCACCAGTCGGTGCATTCCACATGGATACACGAGAGCTTAGGTTCCATGATACACCACCTATACCTAGCAGCGCACTGCGCCATGGATGCCAGGCAAGTGTCTGTGAATAAACATAGGCTCTTATTTACGAACCTTAAAATAAAAAACAAATTAAGTGAGTACTATAGCAAAGCTAAGTACTATCGTCTAACTAAAACATAGCAATTTTTTTTTAATATCTTAAATTTTTTTTCTTCACACCTTTATACTACATTGTATGTAATGGTTTCATAAAGTGGTAATGGATAATTAAGTTTAAATAATTAGGTATGGTAAATAAATGGATTCAAATAACAATGTGCAAGACGCCACGCCATATCGTGACGTCATAATCGATAATAGAAATAGCTGATGTAAGTGAAAACGTATTTTTATTTAAGTACTTTTAATTCTTTTTCAAAGTAATTTTTTAATTTTCCTTCGTAGTTTAAACTTTAAATAGTTTGCTTTACAAATTAAGCTGAATTTTGTCAATACTTCGACAGGTAGAGGTTATAGCTTTGCACATTGTTATTTACATCGTATAGTATAGGCGAAGACAACGTTGTTTGACCATCTTAACGGCGATTATTGCTTTAATTTGAGAGCCAATGACGTGGCTGTACATCAGCGGCGTGCACAGAAATTTAACTCAGGGTAGGCGGTGCTGTACTCAGTCACAAAAACTTTTTCTTTTATAGATTTTTAGCATAGCCACGCGACGGATCTCTAAGTCGGAAACCATGCCAACAGAACAAATTTAAATCTGAATATCCCGAATCAGTCCACACTGTACTAGAATTACTAAACAATAACTACGTACGTACATACATACGTACATGTACGTATGTACATACGTTTCATAACTTTTAACATGAAATTTTCGAGTTACAATACCTTTTTGCTGGCTTAGTTGTCGTAACTCGGGTACACAGAATCTTTTTACTGAATGACATTTGTGAGAACTTGTTATTTTTATTTTTTAACAAACACACACTATCAACACACATTTCACAATCAAATAACATTTTAAAATCAACAAACGAAAATCCATACAATTATTAAATTATAGAAACTCAATATTAAACAGTTCAATGAATCACACGAAAAAATAAAATGGCCTCCGTCGAACCAAAATATTTCTGCTATTTAAATAAATAAAACCTTACTAAACAAAAATGCATACGTGATTTATTAGACTTCCGACTATTATATTTATTCGGATTATAATAGGTTACGAACGAACGCCGAATACTCGCGGAAACATCCGATCGCCAAAGCATGCCGCATGACATGCAGTACAAGGCGTCTTCAATATGCAAGCCAGTGTGCGTTTGTAAACTGTGCACGGACACCAAAATTTCTACACACATATGAACTCATGGCAGGCGGGCGGCGTCGAGCTTGCTACGCTAATATTATTCCTTCGCCAAACGCCTGGCAAAAAGCAATTTGCAAGCACATATTGGTGCTATTTATGAATTATTAGGCGTTTTTAAGTTATAATATTTTGTTTAATTAATAGTAAATAAATGAATAAAGTCATCTAAAACATACGAACGTTTTATTAAAATATCTGTGAATGGCAAGTAAAGCAGAGATTTTCTGCCTTAATGGAGCGCACGCCCATGCTGTACATACCTTGACAATATAATTACTTTTGAAGACAGAGAACAACTGCAGATGTGGCCAAGAAAGCAGCAAGACATCGTAGTCATTAACAGTGGTAGCTGTGACGTAACGAGCGTCTGGTGATACGCGAACTATCAGGATAGCTCCTCGAGGGGCGCTCCAGTTGTAGCTTATGGGATATGCGTCGAGGCTGAAGGAAACTAACGTCCCTTGGGAACAACCTCTATGAAAAAAAAAAAAAACAAATTTAACTGACGCAACGAGCTGATAAAGAGTAAACTTTTCTCGGCCAAGCCCGTACCGGGCGACTTGTAATTTTAATTTTCAAAAAAGTAATCATTTTAAAATTGGGGGATTTATCTTACACAATAGAAATAGTAAGGCTTTTCTGCTTTGATTTTAAGATTATATAAATATCTAATATATACTTATTTGTTCAAAATATTGAAGTAGTTACTTACATTTAATTTTACTTTATAGGCAGTTTGTTTTTTAGTTTGTTGAACTCGGTTTGAGTATTGCCATTGAAATACTATGTAGTTTTAGATAAAATCAAAATGATACTTTAATATAATTAAAAAATAAACAAAAAGCAGCAAACATTTTCAAAAAGAGAATATAAATATTTGTCAATTAATTTCGAAAATTCGCGCGTTTTGTTACTTTTGAGATTTAAAAAACGAACTATTTTTTTTTGTTGTAGGACATGAGTAATCTTAGTTAGACCATGACCACTCACTATATGTAAAAAAAGTTTATTTATTTATTATAAATAGTAAGTATTGTCATTGAGTAAATACGTATTTAGGTAGTAATATGTGTTAAATTGCACTAATATCGTTGATCTATATTTAACTTACGTAATAAAAGACTGGCCTGTAGGGCTCCAGTCCAAGGCCGTGATGGTGCAGCTGTGAGCTGGTTTGTGAAGGCAGACACATTGAGTGAAATACACACGCTTACCCAGCTCGGTACTGTGTACTTCTACAATCTTCTTGTCAGTACCACACTGCAGAAACATTTAAACTTTTTTTTACGACTTTTACACAGAGTATAGCCTAGTTTTTAATTGGAAGAGGTAAAATGGGACTATTACCTACTTTTTTGTTTATCTGTCGGTCACCAGATTATATCTCATGAACGGTGATAGCTAAAGAAATTTTCACAGATGATGTATTTCTATTGCCCCAGTAGTCGGGCTTCATCACAATAAACTTTTTTATGTATCAAGAATACAAGTGTCACCACCCCTTTTCTTTCTCAGGATGCTGTAAAAGCCAGCTAAGAGATGTTGTTCACTGATGACATTTTCTTTGAGAGACGGGAACCATGAAAATAAACCCTGTGCCATCACACCCGGTCAGCGCGGCGCTGTAAGCCATAATCCCTCCCAAAGAGGAGGAGGCCTGTGCCCAACAAAGTCAAAGTCAAAGTCAAAAGTTTTAATGGGCTGGAGAGAGAAAGAGAGAGAGAAGATGACATGCCTAAGACAATGTGAATATGATACCTTGATCAAAGATTACTAACTAACGGTCGCGTCATTATTTCAGTCCAATTGTATTTTGTAAAAAATACTTCGTGGCTGGTCGAGAATGTGGTAAACAGTCTCGATAGATTGCGTTGAACATCAAAAATGCGATGTAGACTCATTCGAGTAATATTGTAGTGGAGAAATTGGTTACTGTTGGCCCGGCCGCAATAGCTCAGTCGGTAGAGCGACGGAACGATATTCCGATGTCGTGGGTTTAAGTCCCGCTTGCGGTGATCACTTTTTGGACTATAATTTACTTTAATAAAAATATTTTTTATCAACGGTGCAGTTATTATAAAAGTGGGCGAATCCGCGAGTATCACCTAGCGCGGTCACAAAAAGAATCTAGGAATATATATACTAACGATAAGCCACTGTCCACTAGGGTCAAATTTGCAGCATTGTATCTCATTGTCAGTATAACCCTGACTGACTTCACTCTGTGTGCTCCAACTCCATTTATGATACTGTCTTCCTAGTGCTGCGATCAGAATGTTTTTTGCAGACCAATCGAGCAGTTCTGGAACTGTTAAAAAAAGTAAAAGACATTGAATGAGCCAACCTATTCTGCTTGGAAATGGAGAAACAAAAAAAAAGTCAATACAGTGAGAACCTTTTCAATGTAAACTTAAATACTAGTGCTTAGAACTTACTTCGTAGCTTTGATCAACACGTTGATTTCGGACTGAATTAATTTATTTTTTAAATGGTACGAATTCTGAAAACAACTTACTATGGTGTATTTTGATTGATTGGATATTACGTTGTGTACATTTGTATTAATTAAAATTATTAGTCTATATTAAACAGTTTTTATAACAAGAAAGTTCAAATAATATTACCGAATAGTGTTAATGACATCTTTAGCTCAGTTTAGTTTAATTGTGCACTTAGAATTGGTACCATTACTTCTACTTTAGGAAAGACTTTACTATTGGATGTATCACCAAGTGGATTTTAAAATGACTCCACAAACCAAACTAAAAAAGTTAATAAAGTTTCGGCCTAAAATTGAGTTGCAATAAATATTTATGAACATTTCACACAACGTCCTCTGGTCCCGAGCTAAGCTTAATTGCTTGTATAAAAATACACGCGAGGATAGAACTCGAGACCTCGTGAACGGCCGTCCGTTACAAAATAGACCACACTTACATTGCAATTATCATCGTTATTTACCCATTTAATAATTATTTATGGCTTGTTTAGTGTGAAATAAATATTGTTTTATTATTTACTAGCTGCTGCCCGCGACTCCGTACGCGTGGATTTTAGAAAATTTTTCCCGTTTTTGCGACATTTTTCACTACTGCTTCGCTGCTATTGATCGCAGCCTATAGCCTTTCTCGCTAAATGTACTATCCAACGCTGAAAGATTTTTTCTAATCGGACCAGTAATTCCTGAGATTAGCGCGTTCAAACAAACAAACAAACAAACAAACTCTTCAGCTTTATAATATTAAGTATGGATTAGTATATATTATTTTATATATATTTACGATACGTACATGGTGCATAACTATAAGTAGGTAAATCCAGTATGCTATCAGCTGAAGACAGATAACCTCTCTTCCGAGGGACACATGGCCATATTTGCATATAGTTGCTGTAATCTGGCCCCGACTCAATCTTTGATGAAATCAACTCCAAGTCAAAGGTTGAATCCAAATAATTGATATATCTTTTCTGTTGTAGATACTCTTTGGACTAAAAATTAGATTTTTTTTTTAAATTATTAATTTAGTTTGTAAATGGTAAGTTAAATAAAAACTTTCAAATCTAAAAAAATCATATAGTATTATAAATCTGAAGAGTTTGTTTGTTTGTTTGTTTGAACGCGCTAATCTCAGGAACAACCGGTTTGATTTAAAAAATTCATTCAGTATTGGATAGTACCTACATTTATGGTGGAAGGTTATGTAACATTACGCTGCGTCAAATAAGAGCAAAGTATAAGTGAAAAAAATCTTTGAATATTTTGAATTTAGATATTTTTATTATAAAAGTGTTTAAAATGAGTGATAAGTACATAAATGTGTATTAATAGATAGATACAATTTAATAAACTTTATTGCACACCAATACTACTACTAAATATAGACTGCGATAAATAATGTGTTTACCTCTGTTGCGTTCAGCTATTTGACAGTGCTTTTATTTTTATTTGATTTTAGTTTTTATTTTTACCACAATTTGATTCTATTTTGTTTTATTTATTCTTGTATAATTTTTAATCAGTATTATATTCAATATTTATTTAATCTGACATTGCGTACGTGATTAGTAAGTTAAAAGTAGACATGTTATTTACGAGTAAGTTACTATTAGATATGTATTAATATTTTAATATATGTATAATTTAACTTTTTGTATATGGACTTGTTCTGCAATAAAATTTTTGATTTGATTTGAATACACTAATATAATAATTATATCTTAAAATCAATTAAATCTCAGCATATTAAAAAAATGGCGTCTATGACAGCTGTAGTCTATTACTTACATGCACAGATATTCTAAGGGGCCAAATCTGCTATTAAAATGTTGTCACAATGATCAGTCACTGATGACAATGGTATTGCAGTTGCGTCGTGTCATTATGGCGATTTTATAAAATTAGCAGACTTGGCCCCCAGATGTAGTGTCTATATAGCTACATCACTTATTCGGCTTGAAGCCACTTACACATATTATGTAAGTAAACATCATTATTCTATGAAGTACGATTTAGCCAGGCTGAAGTTACTTGTCCACAATTGGCATTGTTTATATTTTTTTAAACTCTTAATTCGAAAACCATTTTGGGAAATAGAGTTTGTGATCATGATCTACAATTTTTTTTTCGAAAATTTGCTATATTAGCTATTATTTTTCCAAAGAAGCAAATGATCTCTATTTGCCCTTGAAATAAAGGATTTAAATTGTTAAGACGTTCTTAGGGATATACTACTCTGGGGTGGAGGTGAAATTGGTCTATTATATCAACTTGGAAATTTTGAAAAGATGTATTGCAATCTGTCTTAAGTCTATCAGGAAAAGGCTACACAAAGATTGCGTATAACAATGACGTCACAACATTTAAAATAATATCTTTAAGTATTTAAAAAAAATTCTATTTAGCGAATATTTCAATAATATTGAAATTAGTTGCTTTAAATAGTATATATTTTCTAAAAAAATATATCAAAACAGCAGGTCAAAAATTATGAACAATCCCAATTATAAACGGCAGAAAACCATCTGGTATATCCGTACTTACATGCATTTTAAACTTACGGTTGGAAGCAACTCTTTTTAGTAGCTATGAATACATGTTTTCACATTGTAAAATGTTTTATTATCACAATTTTTTTTTGATATAGTGTCCGCGTTACCCGTTGGTGTTTGACAGACGTAAAATTACAACAATGTAAAGTAAAACAAAAAATTAATAAGCCCTAAACTGTCAATTATTGTCGGTATTAATAAACAAAGACTCAATTTAAATTCAAATTTTAAAAACACAAATGTAGAATTTTACATAAAAAAAAATGGCGGGAGCAATTTACATTTATATCAGTAGCTGTCAATCACGTGTCAATTACTTACCCACTCGTCAACAGTGCCCTTTTCACGAGTATCCCAATTAAGTTTCCTGCGGAGTTCTGGTAGGTTATCCCTTGGCACTATGAACCGATCAACACGGGGTCTTTGCTTGTTGAACTGTAAAAAAAAATTGTTTTTATTGTAACTCCGAGTGCGTTACGGCGAAACATAACTAGTTTTCATAGTAACACTGGTCGAAATACTAAGAAATGGTGCTAATTGTACGAAGAATGGATAATGCAGTTCTTCGGACGATCGCACTGTTTCTGGGAATGTGCAATGGCTTGTTGGCTTCTCAGAATATAGCCAGTGATGTGAACAGCATTACTTGTGTAGTGTTTGTAATTACATTAGTATTTAAAAACCTATATGTTTTGTTTGTATTAGATTAGGTTAAGTTAGAACCTTGATTAATGCAAGGGTTCTGGAAAAAATATTTAATAAAAAGAAATATAAATTCTATTATTAACGCCTTAAAATTTTACTTTAGCAAAAAAATATGGATTAAATTCGATTACATAAATAACAAACGAAATAGTTTTAAGCTTGTATATTTTACTCAGGAGAACGCTGCTACCCGTTCTCCTGGTGCTCCCTTAGTCGCCTTTTACGACACCCACGGGAAGAGATGGGGAGGTGCAATATTCTAAGCCGGCACACCATTGTGGAATACGAATATACTACAGAAATTTTATATAATAACTAGCCATTGCCCGTGACGTCGTGCAACATTTTACACTGATGCTTCACTCCTATTGGTGACAGCGTGATATTATATAGCCTATAGCTCTCCATATACGACGGGCTTCGTGGTGGAGTGGTTTATGTAATGGACTGCCGATCACGAGGTCGCGGGTTCGATTCCAGCTTGGGACAATCATTTGTGTGATATCCATAAATGTCATACAAATGTTTGTACTGGGTCTGGGTGTTTTCTATGTATTATAAGTATGTATTTACAAAAGAAAAGTAGTATATGTAGTCTATCCGTATCTGGTACCCACAATACAAGCATAGAAATATAGCTTACTTTGGGACCAGAGGACGTTGTGTGAAATGACCGCGAATATACATTTTGACGGGATTCGTGGTGGAGTGGTCCATGTTACAGACTGCCGTTCACGAGGTCGCGGGTTCGATTCCCGCTTGGGACAATCATTTGTGAGATTTTCATAAATGTCATACAAATATTTGTACAGCGTCTCGGTGTTTTCTATGTATTATAAGTATGTATTTACAAAAGAAAAGTAGTATATGTATTCTATTCGTATGCATAACACAAGCGTATAAGCTTAGCTTGGGATCAGAGGACGTTATATGAAAAAAAAAATAAGATAAATGTACTATCATATACGATAAATGTACTATCCAACATTGAAGGGATTTTTCAAATTGGGCCAGTGGTGCTTGAGATTAGGGCGTTTAAGCAAACAAACAAACTCTTCAGCTTTTTAATATTAGTATAAAAGTATATTTATCATTCCCGTCATTATAACAAAACTTGTGATTGTAGAACCCCAACCACATCTAATTTCATCTCTTTTTTTTACCCATATGATAAATAATTAATGAACAATTGATTTTATTGATAAATAATTTATTTAGAACGTAATGCGTAATGGTTTACTATGGGAAAAATATGCATTATAAAAAGTGTAGCTAAAAATAAAACAATTGATAACTTCTAACTAGAATTTGACTTCAAAACTTTTGGCCAAACAAAACTGAAGCCGAATTTTCGGTCGGACACTATCATAAATGCATATTCTGTTCCGCGTCCGAAATATGGCAAACGCTAAACCATCGGTTGCAAAAAACATGAAAAAGCGTAAAATTAAGCAACACATATACACTACAGTAAGTATGTGGTTATCGTATTTATTAAGCCATTATTACGTTTTGTTAGACCAATAATAACTATCATAATATAGACTGATTAGCTAATTTGAACTCCCATACCCCCCAATATACATATACCAAACCTTAACAAATTAAACAAAAAAGACATCCTCTTAAACCACTCTATCTGTTAAAGCTAACATAGGGATAAGCTCACATAGGGACACACATACAAAAATAAAATATAAATATTCATGGACATTTCACACAACGTCCTCTGGTCCCAAGCTAAGCTTATATGCTTGTGTTATGGGTACCAGAATACGGATAGAATACATACACTACTTTTTTTTTGTAAACACATACTTATAATATATAGGAACACCCAGACGCAGTACAAAGATTTGTATGACAATTAGAAAAATCACACAAATGATTGTCCCGAGCGGGAATCGAACCCGCGACCTCTTGATTGGCAGTCCGTTACCAGAACCACTACACCACGAGGTCCGTCTAGAGGAATAACAACTTTGTTTTATAATAAGTAAAGATGATGAAACTCATAACACTAACATTCTCACACAAAGGATATCACTGTCAATGATACTTATCACAGCGCAACGGGGAAGAAATGGGGTATTGACACTGGTAGTCTAAGTCCACCACTATATAGATTACTAACTAATGTCTGCGGTTTCACTCGCGTTTATAGGTATTGAGCTAACCAATATATACTAAACTTCAACAAATTATACAAAAAAGCCATTCTCTTGAACCACTTTATCTATTAAAAGAACCGCATAAAAAATTCGTTGGGTAGTTTTAAAGATATATGGTCTTATTCATAATGACTTATCGGAGGTTTAAACGGAAATTTTATCCGAGAGATAATAAACGTTTTATCGTAAAAAGACTATTATGAATAACAAGTTTTGACAATTTTCGCGATCCGATTTTAGCGAAATTTTAAACCTCCGATAAGTTATATATAAGCTTATAAGAACATACATACAAAAAAAACGACTTTGTTTTATAATAAGTAAAGATACAGATTTAATAAATACATATCTTATATCTCCTCTTATTTCCTATATAAATATCTTATTTTTTCATACTAGTAGTTTAAATAATGGCATGAAAAGGTTTTAATACATAGGGATCCCTAAATATAATTTGAATCAGAACATTTTGAACGTATACATAATGGCAATGATTTTGCCGCAAGCACTTTAGCACATAACAATCGCATGTCAATTAACTACAAACAAACAATTATCTGCTCTTTAATTATATGTTTTTCTCTAGTTACTTTTATACTCTAAAGTTTTTCTAAATTCTTAGAAAATATCTTTGTTAATGCTTGGAATAAATAAGATTTTGTTGTTGTTGATGTAAAAAAATGTTTGTTGATGTAAAAACGTCAAATAAATATGAATGTATAAGTAAACAGACGAAGGAATATTGAGCAGTTAAAAAACAAAGATTAACATTAAGTTTTAAAAAATATTCTGGTTTAAATTAGATAACGATAAAAAGTAATGTGTGGCAATAAATATGAATCATTTATTAAAATAAGCTACTATATAAATAAATATTCATGGAAATTTCACACAACGTCTTCTGGTCCCAAGCTAAGCTTATTAAGCTTGTGTTATGGGTACCAGAATACGGATAGAATACATAAACTACTTTTCTTTTGTAAATACATACAGTGTTTCTATGATTGTTGATTGATGAGGATAGACTAACGATTTTAATTAATAAAAATGTGTACAAATATGTGTGCTTATTTCATGTTTATCCCATATGTATAATCAAATAAAAGATGATGAAAACACATTTCTTACCATGTTTTACTTAACAAGCATAAAAATAAATGAATACTTGATTTTCCTTGCTGCCAGGCACATTATTAAACCTAAAAGTGTTTTTTTTTTCATTTTCTACTTATTTTAAAGTAATGGCGGCATTATAAATATGTTTTTCAGATATCTGATATATTTAAGATTTTGTAATGCATGACAAATATATCAGTATTTGCTCTCCATGAGTGGCCCCAGACCCTAAGGGGAATGGGCACTCCCCTTTGAATATTTTTTTTAAATTATTGCATTTTTATTGGTCACCTATTTCCGACCCCAAATAACAGGAAAGGAGCAAGTGAATAATGATAATGCGTATTTGTTGTTATAGTATCAAAATGAAAACAACTATGACATATTTTGATTCATTGGCCATTTTTTGCCAGGTTTTGTGGTCTAGTGGTTCATGTAACGGAATGCCGTTCACGAGGTCGCGGGTTCGATTCCCGCTCAGGACAATCATTTGTGTGATGTTTCTAAATATCATACAAATGTTTGTACTGCGTCTGGGTGTTTACTATGTATTATAAGTATGTATTTACAAAAGAAAAGTAGTATATGTAGTATATCCGCATTCTGGTACGTTTTGTGAAATTTTCGTGATATGAACTTTTTTTTTGTGAACATTTTAATTAAATAAAATCGTTAGTCTATAATACGTTAACATTGCCGTATTGTGTTATTAACGCTATCAATTTTTATTTTTTAGTTAAGTTTAGTTGTGCCGATAGAATCGGTACCATAGTAAAACACGCCAGCTTAAAATAAAAAAAATTAAAGTTACAAGTTTATACTTTTTTTTATCTGCATGTGAAAGTAATTTAAGTAGACTATAAATAAATAAATATTCACGGACATTTCACACAACGTCCTCTGGTTTCAAGCTAAGCTTATATGCTTGGGTACCAGAACGGAGAGAATACATATACTACTTTTCTTTTGTAAATATATATTTATAATACATAGAAACACCCAGACCCAGTACAAACATTTGTATGACAATTATAAATATCATACAAATAATTGTCCCGAGTGGGAAGCGAACCCGCGACCTCTTGTTCGACAGTCCACTACGTGAACCACTCGACCACGAGGCTCGTCAAATGCATATATATGCAATATACAATGATTGTCTTTATTTATTCATTATCTTATCATTTTGATTTTGAAAAGATTACTATAAAGACACATTCACGCATAATAAAAGCCAAATATAAACAAACACTTAACACAACAAAATAATTACAAATAAAATAAAATAAATAGATATATATATATCAATCTTTTAAAAATACAAAAAAACAGAGCTCCACTGGTATCGGGAACAAGGTTCAAGTTACCGGTGGTTAGGGCTCCAGAGACAGGAAATCACAATGCGAAAATAATTATGCAATAATAAATTGTTATTTTACAAAATAACTTACATTTTTTTTACTCAATATCGTTCTGTTCATTATGAATGTAGTCCTCTAAAATATTTGAAAATAATCTCTTCTATGAGTAAAAACACTAAAGCTGTCAATTTACTTTAATAATATTGTACTACCCACATTTATATCAACAAATTACGTTTAGTTAAGCGTTTTGATAACGTTATTTAGTCTTTATCTTTAGGTACTTTTTATAAAACATAGTCGTTATTTTTGTATGTAGGTCCTTTTATGAGCTTATGTTTTCAAAAATTATGCTGCGGATTTTAATGTTGTTTTTATAATAGACAGAATGTTTGAACAGGATGAATTTTTTGTATAGCTAGCTAGCCATAAACGCGAGTGAAACCACGGGCATTAGCTAGCAAGAAATAAAACCTGACATTCACAGTCCTACTTGTATTATGACAAACTGTGATAGGGCTTCTTACACTTATACATAGATAGAGAATATAATTTTAAATATATATCTATGTGCATGCCTAGAAAGCTGATAAGATCGCGAAACAAAACCACTATTTACTAAATAAACTAAATTATAGTGGAAAAAATGATAACCATGAGCGGGACTTGAACCCACGACCTCGGAATACCGTTCCGTTGCTCTCGTATCTGAGCTATCATGGTTCCCGCATATGTTTACCAAATCTTCCACTACAATCTTCTCAATGTGAGTTAAACATCGTGCGATGTTTTTTGTACAACGCCATCTATTGAGCGGTTTGCACCAACTCGATAAGTCGATCGTTTCGTGTTCTTTACAGAACACAATTGGACCAAAATAATGGCTGTAAATGTATTTCTACATTATTAAATTAATTTTTTAAATTGACTTGCTATGCTTTTACTAAATAAACTAAATTATAGTGGACAAAATGATAAACATGAGCGGGACTTGAAACCACGACCTCGGAATACCGTTCCGTACCGTCCCTACATCTACTCCTATGGCAAAATTAATACTTACAAAAAATAATTAAGATCGGAAATGATAAATCCTTTCTGATGTTAATAGCCTATTTATCTAAGTAGTTTATAGGCGTTATAACATCACGTTACGACAATCAGAGTGATATAGATATCATTTGGTGGTATTTATAGTTATAGATTACCCATTAATGCTATGGAATATGTAGGCCACGTATATCAGTGTAGATGACTTCCGCCGAGGTCATTGGATCGATTCCCACACAGGATGATCTTATTCGTGTAATAAATACAGATATTTGTATTATATCTGCATTTGGGTGTAACATTATCTATTTTTGGTATAGCAAAACAAAAAACAACTTTGGGATTAGAGGGCGTAATCGAAAATGTTATTATACATTATATAAGCTGCGCTTTGCAGCTTTTCTTGCGTGGTTAAGTATGAACTAAGATAGGGGTATAATAATAGTTGATATACCAAACGTAATAAATATGCACAGAATATAAATATATATAATAATATATATATATATAAATATATATAATATATTTTCATAAAGATCGATTTCGGAGTATAATAGCGATCACCATTCTGACAGCAGAATTTTATATATGTAGACGAAGCTAATTAAAAAAAAATATATTTAGAACATTTTGATTGATGCTTTTAAAGAAAATATTCATAGAGTACATAATACACAATAAGCGCTAACTAAATCTGTCACTATTTTGAAAATAGTACTTATTACTTAGATTTAAAACTAAATAAATATCAAATTTGAATCGAATGTCCACAATCAATTATACATTTAAATCATTCAGTTGCAGTTCATCTGATACTTGGTGCAATCTGGCATCAATTAATAACAAGTTGAGTGATAGTGCAATGATACAGGGAGGCTGAGATAAATGCGTTATCAGTTAGCCTCGGTGCGTGTCGGGGACACAAGATTTACTGGATGTGGACACGCGAACTGGAAATTATTGAGTTATTATTGTACGTTGTTATGTATTTTATTATTTTAAGATATTTCTTGCGAAATAGGAAAAATAAGTTAATATTGCATTTTTGTGCAAAAAAAAATGAAGGTCTTAGCTAGAAATAGGCAATTAGAAATTATAATTGTCAAAATCGTTTTAGAAACTTAGTTTCTTCCATCCATCCATCAGCATTCCTCCATCCACTGTTAGACATAGGCCTTCCCCATAGAACGCGTCAACGAGTGGTCCTGCGCCGCATCCAATGCCCCCAGCGACCTCCTTGTCGGGAGCCGCCCTAAACTGAGTCGTCCGGTGCGTGATCGCCATTCTAAAACCTTTCTCCCCCAATGATCAGACACAGACGCTTCAGTTTCTTACACAAGCCCAGATTGTACTTGTATAATTAGCAGGGAACCCTAAAGAAAATAGATAAGCAAGAAAATTTCAACTATTTTTGTGAAAAACAATTTTAAAAGCATTATTTGTGTTCTGAATAATAAAACAATCATTGTCACTTTAATAACAAACGTTAATGTGCAAGATACATTCGCTTTAACTTTATTTATTGGTATGAAACACGCAGCTAATGTCATTTTAGTCGTATTCATTTGATGCCTCAGCTCAGTATTACACGAATAATATCAATAAATTTTTATACAAATATTTCTGTGGACCGGTTAGCGTGACGGACTGTCGTTCACGAGTTTGCGGGTTCCGACAATGTCTTTTGGTAATAGTTTTTTTTTTACAATTAGTGAACCCGGTAAACTTTATATGGCCATAAAATATGTTTTAGTACTTATTAAAAATTTTTTCTTTTCAACTTTCTTCTATTGCTTATATTGTTTATTATTCTTATATTGTTTGTTATTTTTAGGGCAAGCTAAAAATAACAAATACATAAAGTTATCTAATTAGGTGGAGTCAGTATCATACACATTAACTTTATTCCAAAATTTAGATGCAATGAAATATAATATATCTATAATATAATTAAAGTAAACTTCTTATATACTATTTCAATTAAAGTTAATTGAAATAGTATATAAGAAGTTTACTTTTCACAAATTTAAATTATAAAGACATTTGTTAGGTATGCTTTGTTTTAGGTCACTAAGTAGATCGGTATCGACTACTAAAGCCACAATAGATAGAAGTTCACGGCTTATACAACAGGTGGTGCTGTTTTTATATTTCATAAAAAAAATTGAACTTTGTGATGGCCATGCTTTTATATTATTATATTCGTTGTAAATAAAAAAAAGGAATTAAACTATTTGATAATATTTTTCAAATTTTTTTAAATTTTTTTTTATGAATGTTTAACAAGAACCTTAAATCTATAGTATACTTATATTATAAAGCTGTAGAGTTTGTTTGTTTGAACGCGCTAATCTCAGGAACCACTGGTCCGATTTGAAAAATTCTTTCAGTGTTGGATAATACATTTATCGAGGAAGGCTATATAACATCACGCTGCAACTAATAGCAGTGAAGCATTAGTGAAAAATGTTGCAAAAACGGGGAAGGTTTTCTAAATTTCGCGCGTAAGAAGTCGCGGGCAACAGCTAGTTTTAATATAATTGTAATGACATTCTAATGAGTATTTCAACGCGATTGATTGTAATTTGGATCCGCAAAGTCTTGGGTGCGATTCCAATTTAGGTAGTATATTTATTTGTGTGATTGTATGTTGTCAGTGTTTTATAAAATTAGTCATTATGTATTGCTATAGCCATTGCGTTAGTTGAAACAAAAGGTTTACTCTTTAGGAGCTATATAGCTAGAGCATTATAGCAATTTGTTATAGTATAATGTTTGGAGTTAATTAATACAGCCAGCGACATCTATGACATGATGCCTGCATTAATGAAATAGATTTTAACAAAAGGGTACCTTTTAAATGTTAGAGTTAAATTAATTAGTCACAATAAAATATTCAAATGATGGACCATCAGTAAGTGAGTGGTTCATTTTACGGACTGCCGATCAAGAGGTCGCGGGTTTGATTCCCGCTCAAACCAAACATTTGTGTGATCTTTCTAATTTTTATACAAATGTTTGTACTGCGTCTGGGTGTTTCTATCTATTATAAGTATGTATTTACAAAAAAAGTAGTATATGTATGATATCCGTATTCTGGTACCAATAACACAAGCAATAAGCTTAGCTTGGGACCAAAGGACGTTGTGTGAAATGTCCATAATATTTATTTATTTTTATTTATTTATATCAGCCTTTTGATTACCAAAATTCAAATATACTGCATACATTTATTTGTAAAACATACATACTTACAATATTCACCATAAACACTCAGATGGAGCACAAATATCTACTCAAACCACTGGACCACGAGGCCCGTCAATAGATGTCTTTAATGTATTTTGAAAAACTGCGTAACGGATGTTATATTATCAACTAGCTGTTGCCCGCGACTCCGTCCACGTGGAATTTAGAAATTTTTTATTTGCAATAATAGGTAATAATTGCCTATGTCCTTTCTCAGGATCTAAACATTGTCTGTGCCAAATTTCATCAAAATCGGTTGAGAGGTTTAAGCGGGAAAGCGTAACAGACAGAGAGAGTTACTTTCACATTTGTAATATTAATAGGGACGATGAATCTGTGAATGTCTTTCAAGTAACATCCAGAAAAAGTACTGTGAAAGTTATCAAACAATTAATAATTTATTTATGTATGTAGATTACTCATCTGGGTAGGTGGTATTTAAGATAGCTATTGTTATTATTTACAGAACTGAAAAAAATAACAGTGATATACACTGTTAATTTTGTAAATTATTACAAAAAAGCTTCCACTGTGCCCTTATATAAATCATATACATTTTAGTCATCAGTGCAAATTAAAATTACACACAAAATGCTCTATTGACTTCACCAGAAAAAGCAACATATCGAGTATGTGCTATCATTCGACATATCGATTAAGTGTAAAAAGCAGCATATTGACTAGTAAAATGTATTTTCATTTAAAAGACATCAACGCGATTTGTTTTTATATTATAATAATTCTATTTTGCTTACATAGCGTTATTTTATCTACTTAGGTAATTTTCTAGGTTTCCAATGATATCTTTATAGCACTATAAAATGCAATAAAATAATAACAAACATTTTATTATTCTATATAAGTTTAATTTACATACTACACACTACATAGACACTCTCAATATATAGTTTAAATAATAATAATAAAGATAAGCATCTTTATTTAAATTAACACGTTATAAACATTTTACATTTACATTTCATACTTAGTAGAAATGTTGAAAATCTTCATAGAAAAGACATCAACGTGCTCATAATGTAACGTGCTCTTTAAGTTACGTCGTTTAGTTTATCAGCATACACTAAAACGCGTAAAGTAGGGAAAACAGAGGAAAAAGGAAACGGTTTTGTACTTTTAACTAGATTTGCCATATTTAAATTATTTGCGTACTAATACCGTAAGAAAGTAAAAGTCACAAAACAACTATGATGGCAATAATAATATCTCAAATCTCTGGGATGTAACCTTATTTCATTACTCGTAATAGATATTAAAAGGGTTGAAAAACCATTGACATCGAATAAAAAGACCAAGCCATTGATTGATAAGTGTCTAAGTAAGTGTCTAAGTAAGTAAGTCTGTAAGATTGACTTCTGCTTGATACGTGTCGTGACAATGAATATCTTTTTCTCCATCACCTCCTTGATCCTACCTTATGCCTTTTGAGGATTTTTTTCTTTTTTTTTAATGGGGGTTTATTACATAAAATGTCAGCCCCATCATAACTTAAACTAATGTACATAAATAAATAAACAAATAAATAAACAAACAAACAAACAAACAAACAAACAAACAAACAAACAAACAAACAAACAAACAAACAAACAAACAAACAAACAAACAAACAAACAAACAAACAAACAAACAAACAAACAAACAAACAAACAAACAAACAAACAAACAAACAAACAAACAAACAAACAAACAAACAAACAAACAAACAAACAAACAAACAAACAAACAAACAAACAAACAAACAAACAAACAAACAAACAAACAAACAAACAAACAAACAAACAAACAAACAAACAAACAAACAAACAAACAAACAAACAAACAAACAAACAAACAAACAAACAAACAAACAAACAAACAAACAAACAAACAAACAAACAAACAAACAAACAAACAAACAAACAAACAAACAAACAAACAAACAAACAAACAAACAAACAAACAAACAAACAAACAAACAAACAAACAAACAAACAAACAAACAAACAAACAAACAAACAAACAAACAAACAAACAAACAAACAAACAAACAAACAAACAAACAAACAAACAAACAAACAAACAAACAAACAAACAAACAAACAAACAAACAAACAAACAAACAAACAAACAAACAAACAAACAAACAAACAAACAAACAAACAAACAAACAAACAAACAAACAAACAAACAAACAAACAAACAAACAAACAAACAAACAAACAAACAAACAAACAAACAAACAAACAAACAAACAAACAAACAAACAAACAAACAAACAAACAAACAAACAAACAAACAAACAAACAAACAAACAAACAAACGTTATAACGGGCCTCGTGGTGTAGTGGTTCATATAACGGACTGCCGATCTCGTGATGATCTCGATGAGGTCTCGGGTTAGATTCCCGATCAGGACAATCATTTGTGTGATGTTTTTAATTGTAATATAAATGTTTGTACTGCGTCTGGGTGTTTACTATGTATTATAAGTATGTATTTACAAAAGAAAAGTAGTTTATGTATTATATCTGTATTCTGGTACCCATAACACAAGCATATAAGCTTAGCTTGGGACCAGAGGACGTTGTGTGAAATGTCCATGAATATTTATTTATTTATTTATAAAATATCACTAATCACACAATTCACAGTTTGGTGAATCAGATATATACGTATCAAATATTTGAACTTGTTTGATGGAATATGCCCAGAAAATAGAAATTATTAAAGTAATATTAGTTTGAAATTAGAAAAGAAATATGCGACATTATTATGTCACATATTTCTTTTCTAATTTCATATTATCAAACCAGGGCCAACGATGAGGCTGACTCTGCATTTTTTTGTACCAAATGCCTTTACTGCTGGAGGTTTCGTCAAAAGACTCTATCCATACATTATAGCACATACTCGTATGTTTAGCTACGTATAACACCTCAGTGTAGTTAGATTTTATATGCAGACTAGGAGGTTTGAGGTTTTTAAGGACGATCTTAGCAATCGGTTTATTGACTAATACTGATATTGCTAAATTATGAGATATTGTTACCCGCGACTTCGTAAGCGTTGAATATGTTCCGTTTTTGCATAATTTTCTGATGCTTCACTCTTATTGGTCGCAGCATGATGATATATAACCTATAGCCTTCCTCGATAAATGTACTAATCATAAAATATTTTTTCCAATTGGACCAGTAGTTCCTGAGATTAGCGCGTTCAAACAAACAAACAAACTCTTCAGCTTTAGTTCATAAGTATACTTCAGAAATATTTTCAGTCCGATACATACTGAATATGTTATTCTTTCTCGAAATCTATATCTTGAGGGGTGATGATATTAATAGTAACTTCTCGGCTGATAATTACTGTAAATTTGGTTTATTGTCATGTGTTAGTCTCTTTAATAAACGTAGTTACATAATGTTATTATAATTAGATTAACTCTCAAAATACAAAACACACAGATGAAGTCAATGTATGTATTCAGTATAACACCATAATTAAGAAGATAAGCATCTTTATTTAAATTAAATATTCTACATTCAATATTTTAAATTCCATAATGTTTGTCTTCTTCGAAAAGACATCAACGGGTTCGAAATAAAATGTTGTCTCTAAGTTATGTGTTTAATATTAACATATTAATGTAATACATATACCTATAGCCAGTATAATAATATAGGCTAATTTGACTCGTTAGTTGGTTTTAAAAACCCAAAATAGAAAAGCAATGTAATTCATCTTGAATAATTTAGAAGTAAACATGACGCTAACCGTGTGTGACATTAATCGATAGCTGACACATAAAATATCAGCTGGAAATGATTAAATTAATTAAATAAATATAAATCTGGTGTCGAACAAGACAGCCCCACTTCCGTTGTTAGACACACCAGTGCACTTGTTATAGACAGCACACTTGCGCACGAGCCGAAAAGGATTAGAGAAAAGATATTTGAAATAGTTCTTCGGCTCCTCATTCGTTGCGGAGACAGCGGGCTGAGCGCGCGCGTTTAGCCTATACTAAAAAAATAAAAAACAAAAATACGATATACCAGTTCATTCACGGTTCGCCGACTGTGAGCTTTTTGGGTGCAATGACCGCTGGTTATATAATACTGATGTCATTTTTTTAAACCGAACGTCCTTGCGAATGGCGCGAACAGCTGACGATCGAAATCCCAATGCGCCAGATAAAATTAAAAAGTTATGTGTTCTTATTTCGAAAAAAGTAATTTGTGAATATAGTTATATTTTTTTATTCTGTGCAGTGCACGATTGTTTTTTTATGTGTTTGTGTATTATATTATGTGCCAGTGTTAACTGTAACAAGATACATTAAAAAGGTAAGTAAAGAACGTGCCTACAATAATAAAATTTTATTGCTTTTTATTTCGTTTCTCGCGTTCGTATCTATTTTTAGGGGTCTTTTTTGTAAGCAGTTATTAATAAGACTTATGTCATAAAATAACTGGATATATAAGAAACTGACTACTGAAAACAATCTGAAATTTATACTACTTTTTATTTAGTACACTATATTTCTATGACATTGTGTTGTACAAGTATGCTTTAAAATATTATTATTAATTAAAGTTACTTATTTTTTGCCATCACTTTGATTTTAAATTCTTATTTGAAATGACACATCATTTAAGTTATTGTTATTTCAAATGTCTTTTACGTATTTACTTTTTTATATTTGACTATTAAAATATACCCTGAAATTGGCATTGCCTCATCATTCTGCTAGAATGAAGAAAAATATTACAGTGTTTTTAGGCAAATAGCCGTCGTCCTTAGCAAAGTAATAGTTATATCAGGTTTTAATAAAATATTTACATTTCATACATAAGTTTAATACATAAACAGTGTGTAAGTTTAAAAATTGATTAGTCCCGCACCAGTACAGTTCAAGCTAATTAAACATACCATTTCATTTTTTTTTGCGATATAAATTACAAATAGTTTTGCCGTCGCCATTTTTTTTTCTGATATCTAACTTGTTATTTAATTCTCAATTTTTCAATATTATTATATTGAAAAATTGAAAAATTATGTGATAGAAAATAACTTAAAAATCTATACTAATATGCTATAAAAAATCATTTTAAAAAGAGATTTTTTAAATGCGCTATCTTAGCGTGCAGCGGGCACGCTGGGCCGATTTGAAAAATTTATTTATTTATTTAACACTTTATATACAATTTGAGTACAAGGGCGGACTAAATGCCATAGGCATTGTCTACCAGTCTACCTTTGGGTGGTGCAGAGAATAAGTAAAGTAGGTGCTTGAGGATGAAAATTAAATATTCACAAATATTTTACTGTTTTATAAAAACATATCATACACTAAACACAATAATAAGTAAACGTAGATACATATATAAAAAGATACACATACATGTTCATCTACATAGCATACACATATAAATACTATTATACCATAGATATCCATAAATATTTACAATATAGGCATATAGATGATGATACAAATAAAAATAACACAAACAAATTAACTTAGATGGGGTTCTCCAGCATTTCAATGTAGAAATTAAATACGCTGAAAATTTGCTTGCTTTTGGACATCTTGATCTCGAGAGGGAGGGTATTCCAAAGAAGAACGGCTTGTATCCTAAAAGAAGAGTGTACAAAATTAGTGGAATGAGAAAGACAGCTTAAGAGAAGATTTCTAGACGGACGAAGGCTTCTATCGCAGCTAGTAGTAAGGTAATCGAAAAGGACAGATAAGATAAGCCAAAAAATTCTTTCAGTGTTGGATAGTACATTTATTGAGTTAGGCTATTGACTATAGAACATCACGTTGCGACTAGAAGAAACGAAGCATAAGTGAAAAATGTTGCAAAAACGGGGAAAATTTTCTAAATACCACGTCTATGAAGTCTCAGGCATAAGCTAGTATAATATAAACCGCAGTAATTTAAGTACTTTATTAACCGCAAGTCAAGAGTATTAGGATAGTCTTCGATGTTTGCCGCTATAATATATTTTTGTACACATCACATCTAAATAGTATGGACAAGCGTAACATCTTTCTTTAGCCTAATGGAGTAATAAAATTACAATATTACGCTAAATAAAATTGCCCCGCAGTGTGACCCGAGGTAAAAAGGATAAATAAAAATCAGTTTTTACTATCCCAAGGTAACGTCGCTTTCTTTCGGGATAAAAAGTAGCTTAAGTGTTATTCTGATGTCTAAAGTACATAAGTTTCATTAAAATCCATTCAGTAGTTTTTGCGTGAAAGATTAACAAACATCCAGACATCCATACTCACAAACTTTCACATTTAAGAGGATCACGGGATTGGGATAGCACTCAAATTATGATTAGGAATACTTACGCTATGTGGAGAGGAGACATTCTCAGTAGGCTTTTAAAAGCTCTAATATAATAAAAACTGCTTTGTGTTAAAGCATAACTTTTCCAAACTAAATTTATAATGTACTTAAGGTCTTCCATTTTCTTACTGTAGTTATCTCATATAATCTGTGGTTGGCGCAACACGTTTCTTTTTTTCAGGTAATATTATGAGCCGTTGTAATTTTATTCAAACCTTTTTCTGTGACACCATCCCTCACACGGTCACTTCTTTGGTCTTTTCTTCGTTATGCATTATAAATAATTGTAGTATTAATGCAGACAAGGAGTTGGTATATTCTATTTATATTTAACTAACTGTTGCCCGCAACTTCGTACGAGTGGTATTTAGAGTATAGAAAAATCTTAGCAAGAAAACCATCCCCATGAACCACTCTATCTATTAAAAAATACTGCATCAAAATCTGCCGCGTAGTTATGAAGATAGCGTAGGGACATACATACAAAAATACCGACTTTCTTTTATAATAATTAATGATTAACTCAATGTTCAAGACATGGTCACGGGCCTCCGTGACGTTTATGACACTCAAGACCGGAAGCCGTCAGCTGAAACATGTTTTAAAAGTAAATAAACTAATAAACTAAATTATAATGGAAAAAATGATAACCATAAGCGGGAACTTGAAGCTTGAACCCGCGAACCCCTCGGAATGCCGTTCCGTCGCTCTCCCAACTAATAATAATATATATAATTTAATAAATTAATGTTTTAAAAGGTTGATATTAAGAATACAAATATTACTATCCGTATTTTATTCTATAAAGGCTGTAACTAAGTCTCTGCTAAGGAATAATAGTAGCTAATATGGGCAGCGAGAAATGCAGCACTAAATATCAAGCCCTATACCAACACGCCCAGTAAGCGTGATGTAGTGGCAAATTCCTTCAAATTTTTGAAGGTCCGTATATCCATCAACCCTTCTCTGTCCACTCCATCACCATCAGATCGTCTGGTATATTGCAAATCTTTATATATATATATATATAAATCTTCTGTACGTGTGTTTGTAATTGAAATCCTCCTAAACGGCTTGACCGATTTTGATGAAATTTTATTTGACACAGAATTGTATGGCAAAACAACGTTTGCTGGGGCAGCTAGTTATAATATATACGTGGACTATGAAAGATCACAATTATTATAATTTAACGGACGATTTCGTTGGTTTTCTCCTTGGTATATTCATCCCATCGCTGACTACAAAGTAGGCTAAATAACATCTCGATGTCAAAGACACTAGAATCGAGTTCAATCGACTCGATCTATTCGTGCGTGACGAGTCACGATTTTTTTTCTAGATCTTAGAATATTTGGGGTTCCTCGACCGGCTCACGATCTAAATTAAAAGACTGGTTTTATAGATTTGAATGAATGAATCTGCGTGGATCAATCTCTGTAATAGATCACTAACTGTTTTATAAGGAATAAAAGAATTAAGAGAATAAGGTAGCTATTAGTCTGAAATATGAAATATGTCTGACGAGCCTCGTGGTTGAGTGGTTTATGTAACGGACTGCCAATCAAGAGGTCGCGGGTTCGATTCCCGCTCGGGACAATCATTTGTGTGATTTTTCTAATTGTCATACAAATGTTTGTACTGCGTCTGGGTGTTTCTATGTATTATGAGTATGTATTTACAAAAAAAAAAGTAGTATATGTATTCTATCCGTATTCTGGTACCCATAACACAAGCATATAAGCTTAGCTTGGGACCAGAGGACGTTGTGTGAAATGTCCATGAATATTTATTATTATTATTCTTTATTTAAACTCATTATAAAATTACATTTTACATTTTTTTTTTTTAATTTTATTTTTCATTTTTTTATTTTTTTATTATTATTATTATATGATTTGAATATGATACAAAATAAGTCGGAATATACCATGGTCGGTTACATATTACCTTACCTCAGAAATTACTTGTAAACTTAGTGTCATCACATAAAAAATAATTATAATTTGCCTTTATTTATTTAATATCACATATTTTACATTTTTAAAAAGACTAAATTTAAACATTCATACAAAATAACATAAATAAAAAAGAACAAATAAATGAATACGCACACAAACACACAATACAAAATACATACACACAATAACCTTTTTAAAAATATAAAAAACAGTACTCCACCGGCATCGAGTAGGTACAAGGATATTATTCGACGAATGTCTTACAAACAACTTAAACAACAAGAGATAGAAGTGTCTATAATATGTATATGCCCATGGTCAAGCTCAAGGCACGGAGGAAGCTAGGGCGAGGAAGAAAGCAAAAATAATAAATGGTTGTAAATATGGATGTTCGTGCGTAATGGAAATAGATGTAATTTCAGGCAAACAAAAATATGCAAATAAAACAAGACAAAAGTGATGGCTAGTGTGCAAAAGTTTACTGTTTAACCAACTTAGTAGGGTTTATATCAGTATAAAATTTTGGTCAATTTCAAGACCTTTGGCACAATTCGTATCTATCTAATAATATATACTAATAATATTATAAAACTGAAGAGTTTGTTTGTTTGTTTGAACGCGATAATCTCAGGAACTATTGGTTCGATTTGAAAGATTTTTTTTTGTGTTAGATATTTCATTTAGCGAAGCGACCAATACTAGCGAAGCATTAGTTAAAAATGTTGTAAAAACGCGGAAAATTATCTAAACTTCACGCGTACGAAGTTGTGCGATACGAAGAGCTGTCTGTTAATCAAAGTAACGGAATTTGTGAAGTACTCTTAATTCTCTTACAATAGTCTGATTAATTTGAAATTTTAGATAGTTATACATGTACTACTGGAAATTAAGTAATTTAACATCCGGGATTCTTTTAATCATGGAACACAGCCCCCATATAAAGAAAATGGGATGGTGACACTTTACTGCATTACCACCTAAGAACACACGTCGTTTTTATTGATATGTTACGGATTTTTACTAGCAGAATTAAACTCTTATTCATGACAAAACTACCAAGAAAACCTACGATTATTCTTTTCACATTAGTTATTAAAAATACCAGGACATTTTATACGCACCTCATTATTCTAAACTGAACACATTATATTTTACATTTTTTGTTCACATTCATTTCTTCGAATTATTACTATAGATACTGCTAACTATATTTATTAGCATGACATTTTGTCGCTTGATAAGATATTATACTATTAGATATCAGCAATAAAATAAATATAGTTTTAAATAAGGTAAATGCGAAGCAGACTTTCAAGAAGAGGGTTCCTTAAATCTACTAAACTTAATAAAAAGGATGAATATTCCTCGAAAATAAAAACTTAAGTTTGTAACAAACTTTACAGTTGTAAGTATTCCAATTAAATTAAGGTGCTTGTGATTCTTATATGTAACTTAATTTTACAGCATTTTACATGTACATAATGTGTAAATATGTAACATGTTATACTCATATTTCAGCTGTCTGTACGTAACTTTTTAGTTTAAATACTTTTGTTTTGGTAAAAAAGAACATAGATTTTAAATATTTATCGGCATCTTAACAATGTTCACTATACTGGACGAACATGAGATTTTTTTATTAATACTGCCAACACAGAAGTACCAGAAGGTGGGCTGGCGTTTACAATTGAGGACAAGTCAAGTTAGCCTGGGCTAACTTGAATTCATGGTCTAAAATGATATGGAACAACACTATTGCCAAAAATGTGGCAGCATTATTTTCAAGTTTGACATTAGCAACTGTCAAATCACATTTGCAATTCTGGGATGGATAAAAGTCATTATTGCAAATACATGGCAGCTTATTTTTTTGTTATAAAATAAACGAGAAAAAGGGTTGCGGACGGTACTGAACTCTAAAACATAAACAAATACACTTACAGACTTAAACGGAAAGAAATTATGTATATAGATTTTATACAAACAAGCGTGGGGTGCTCTGTCTATATATATTTCCATAATGATGGTTTTTACTAGTTCGCGATAAAGAGTTTAAGATTATTGTAATCGAACTGAAGATAGCAGACAGTAGTCGCGTTCTTTTTAGTTATTTCTTTTTACTTTCAATAAATATGCATATAAAAGGCAAAATTAAAAAATTGGTATTCAAAAAATCTGTCTTAATGGTGACGGATTAAGAATACAAGTTTCGCTACAAGTTTTTCTTCCCAGGGTGCTGTAAAAGCCAGCTAAGGAATACTGTACAACTTGTCCATCCTATGCTATAACAAAATTTCTATTTATCCATCTATCTTTTTATTTTTATCTCTTTTTATAAAGCGCACCTAAAATAGCACCCCCAACCTATAATTACAATGCCTGCTCGCTAAAGTCTCCTCCGTACACATTAAAAAAAAAAACTCATGCTCAACAACTCATACAGCCACACGTACACACACACACACACACACCTATCTAACAGACCATTTCTTTTCGCAATGTATTAGATTAAGTTTCTTTTTTTCAAATAAATACATAAAGTGACAAACTAATGTAAAAGACAGCCTCCCAAAACTAAGGTTTACCTAGTTTGGGAGTCTGGGACCTGCTTGTTATGTAACAAGTTCAGTGTAACTACAACAATGTATTTTGTACAATATATTATGTACCATATGAACTAAGATTTTTAAAAAATTAAACAATTATTATTATTATTATTTGTTTCTCACTTTTGCAGTCACGGGTATATTTCTATTATAAGAAATACCCGGTCCTTTGTAAAGCTTACATGGGGACATGGGTCCAACATGCAGAGGCCCTTTGAGAATTTTAATGAATAAATAAATGTGGTGGGGCACCTACCACCGACACTCCACACCTGCACTATAGAAGTGGAGTCATGGAATGCCAATGGTAGCTGTAGATCTATTGCAAAATAATGTAGTGAAATGAACTGGTTTATTGTGTTGGGTGTTTAATGGACTGGTTAAATTTAAAAACTATTGCAATATTGTTATTATTATTATTACTGTACACGGATAATATCCTCTGTGAGAGACGGAAAAACATGAAACTAAAATCTTTGCCAACACGCTTGGTTAGTGCACTACAGTAGACCATAAACCCGAAGTGGAATAGGCCAGCAGTGGGACGTTAATGGGCTGGAGAGCTAGGGAAGGCAAAATTTCTTTTAATATAAATAAATATAATAAATAAACATTCATGGACATTTCACACAACGTCCTCTGGTCCCAAGCTAAGCTTATATGCTTGTGTTATGGGTACCAGAATACGGATATACTACATATACTACTTTTTTTTGTTAATACATACTTATAATACATAGTAACACACAGACGCAGAACAAACATTTGTATGACATTAATAAACAGCACACAATTGATTGTCCGAGGCTGGAATTGAAGCCGTGAACCTCATGATCGGCAGTCCGCTATACCAACCACTAGACCACGAAGCCCGTCATTTTAGTTTACTTTTTAAGTCACATCACATCAAAAGTGATTCTTCTTCAACTTTACCTCTTTATTTAAACAGAGTTTAAAATAAGAGTAGCGTCTGTTTTCAATGCAAATTTAAATGACAACAAAGCGTGTTGTTGTTCAGTAAAAATATAACTTGAAAGTGTTTATCTAAATACTTTAGATTAAAGATTAATATCACCTGACATAGCTACTAATAGACAACGCGCGTTTTCGATCATTTGATTAAATATTTCATAGATTGTTTGCTAACTTATTCTATTTCAATATATTTTCTTACTTTTTAATTACTTCAATATAAAGAAGATTTCAATTCATTCGATTATTTTTTACTTTTTGTTATCCGATTTTCGAAATGACCCGAGCCTTTTTAAGGTTCTATAGTCAAAAGGTAAAATGGATCCTAGAACTGAGATTTTACTGTTCACTGGTTAAACTTAATTATTTTGTTATCCGGCTTTTCATCAAGGACTATTTCTTCTTTTCGTTGAAAATTTCGGAAAATCGGATATTTTTTCTAGGCTTTTAATAGCTTTTAATGAATCTTCTGAATGAATAATCTGATAATAACGAAAATCTGTAGTAGTAGCAATTACATAATCTTATTATTTTCAATCGTTCAGTGAGCGTATACAAACTCTGCTAATACACTAACGAAGAACGAGCACCAGTTTTTAGCTATTAACAGGAAAATACATATGAATAATAATCATAGCGTTTATTGCGAACAGCAACCCCCTCTTACACTCGTGTGAAAGTCAACACGCCTTATGTTTTGGTAGGGAGAGTTCCGCCCGGTTGCGTTTCAATTGCAACCGCCCAATACAACGATCGTTGGTATAGAAATAGGTTTTTATATAGCCCCACCCACGATGCGTGGATAGAAATGGTATTAAGCGATTGCATCGACTTAGTTGATGACGTTGATGCAGTTGTCTTTACTTATTATGAAACAAAGTCTCTATTTTTGTATGTATGTTCTTATGTGAGCTTATATCTTCATAAGTACGCAACGGATTTTGATGCGATTTTTATTGAAATGAGAGAGTGGTTCAAGATTCTTTAAGGAACGGCACCAGGTAAATTCCACGCGTACGAAGTTGCGGGCAATGGCTAGTGTTCTATAAACACTAACATTTTTGATCTAACTGTATGTTAATAATTTAATATTCTTTAACACTTGCGCAGACTCATTCGTTTAAATAAGAACACTTTTTAAAGATTCAGACGCGTGTATTTGTTTTAGATTTTAGCCCGATGTTTCCATGATGTTTCAGAGATTTTTCAGTCACCATGGTCACGGTGAGACACCCACCCGTGACCATGGTGATTGAAAAGTTTATACGCGTCTCAATCTGTAAAAAGTGGTTTTATTTGAGTAAATGAGTCGTGCAAGTGTAGGTAAAAAAGTTATATTATTTTTAAAATTACAATAATCTCTAAATAATAAATTGAACAAATATCCATCCCAGCGTGCAATCAAATTTTCACCCTTGACAATCGTGTATGGTGCAAGGCTTAACTAAAAACTTATAAGAAAACGAAGGCTATATAAACATATTTATTTTAAAACACATCTACACATTAAACACATTTTTATTAAACATATTAAAGAGTATTAACAGTAAATCATGTTAAATATGAAGTCATTTCAATTTTTAATAAAAAACTGCACTAATTAAAACATTAACATCATTTATTTTCCGAAAACACATAAACTTTTAGACATTTATTATTTCAACTTATAGATAAATTGAATCCTCATAATTTTTTTAAGCATTAAAACCTGTTTGTTTAAAAAAAGTATTTAATTAGCTTGATAACCTTAAGTTTTATTCGCGACTTGTTAAAAGTTTGAAGCAATTTGAAATTAAAGAAATGTGAAAAAATATGCCGCTAAAGAAATGTAAAAAAGCGGTCAAGTGTGAGTTGGACTCTCACACAAAGGTTTCCGTACCGCTTTCTCTCTCTCTACCTATTAACGTCCCAGTATTGGGCCTAGATAATATTTATTTATATTTTTTTTAAATAAATAAATATTCATGGACATTTCACACAACGTCCTCTGGTCCCAAGCTAAACATATTATTATTGTGCTTGTGTCATGAGTACCAGAATACAGATATAATACATATGCTAATTTTCTTTTGTGAATACATACTTATAATACATAGTAAACACCCAGACGCACGATAAACATTTGTAAGACAATTATAAATATCACACAAATCATTGCCCCGAGCCGGAATCGAACCCGCGACCGTTTGAACGGCAGTTACCTGAACCACTAGACCACGAGGCCCGTCTAATAGACTATTATCGACTAATAATAGACTATTATCTTAGTCCCCTGGTACTGAAGAATTCAATATAAGCTTTTTGAAGTAAGCAGCTTGATCTCTCTCTCTATCCCTCCCATTTACTGCTAGGAGCTGCCTGCTACAGGCCTCTTCCACTTTAAAGGGATTACGGTCTATTGTGCTGCGATGACCAGGCGTGTCATATAAGATTTCCGTCTCTTATATCTGCGTGTACCCCTTAACTGGCACCTACAATTCCCAGGGAAGGAAAAGGGGGTGGTGACACTTGTATGCTTAATCGGTTACCACACGGACGTACGGTTATTAATATATTCGTCACATTTCCGACCTCGCATGATGGAATAAAGACGAAAATGATGATGATGATGTACTCATCATTATTTCTTGTTGCTTTAGCATCAACTAATTCAAAAAATAAAACAGCTCTTCAGTTATCATCGTTCCAGAGATACAACCTGGTGATACATGGGCTAAGCGAAGTCTCAGTAATAAGAAATCAAATGAAAAATCATTTGATACATTTGAACATCAATTTTTTTTGAGAAAATTATTTGTTCCAAATATTTTTTTCCCTACCACTGGTTCAGGACGCAATCTGCTGAGAAGAACCGGCATAAGAAACTCAGTAGAGCTTTTAATTAAATCAATATTTCTTTTTTAAATACATACTAGGGTTCTGTTTCACCTTTTGGTACGGAACTTTAAAAAAATATGCCGCTAAAGAAATGTAAAAACGATTTATGTTGGTTACAAGTAAGTCCCATTAATTGGTTCATACACACCATACATGGCGAATTGACAAGACTCGAGTTATTATCACAGTTCTACCATTAATATATTTTAATCACTGCACTCGTATAGAAACCGTGACCGAGCTTCAATTACTATTGTAGAAATCTTTTTTTAATTAATAAAATAGCTTTTTATGGTTTCAAATGTGCACATTTCTGAATTATTTAAGTTTTAAAGTATTCAGTGCTTAAATGACATAATTGTACCGCGTGATCTTTTAAAAAGTGCAATCATTATTATCTAAAATAAAAGATCTCTTGTGAATTTCTTAGGCCGGTTCTTCTTGCAGCGGATTGTGTCCTGAACCGGTGCCAGGGAAAAAAATTGCACACGTCATAAATTATTAATATAATTGTGTTATACAATTGCGTTTGGATGATTAAATGCATTTTATTTCATATTCTACATGATGTTATCTTTGATTTTGTTAAGGTTTAAATGATAGAAGCTGTCTAGATAATATAATTATAAGTCTAGTAATAATAAGAAAAAGAAAACTAAAGAAAAATTAAGAAACAAAATACTAACAAAATTTATTATATGTTACCGGCTAACACTCACTTTTATGGGATCGGACACCGCTGCGCGCTCGTCCTGATGATGAGTATCGGCTATGCTCGAATCCTGGGTCGACATTATCAATCCCATAAAATTGAGTGTTAGCCGGTAGCATATATATATTTTCTCAGATGTCTCAAACTCACGAAAATTTCAATACTAAAACTAACAAGAAAGGAGAAATGTTAAGACTAGGAGGCTAACGTTGTGGCGTGGTTAGTAACATGAATTAACACACACAAGGACGCAAATTCGATTCAGGCACTGGATAATTATTTGTGTGATATTATTGTTATATTTCAATATTTGGGAAATTTTCTATATATTATAAGTATGTATTTACCTACTATAAAATTTGTATATGTATCCGTATTGTAGTAGTCATAATATTAGTAATAAACTTAGCCTGGTACCAAAAAACGGTGTGAAAAATATCCAAGAATAATTATTTATTTTCTTTATATATACTCGTATAAATCTTCTGTACGTGTGTTTGTAATTGAACTCCTCCTAAACGGCTGGACCGATTTTGATGAAATTTGTTGTGTGAATTCAAGGGGGTTTGAGGATGGTTTAGATTCACAATTGGCTGGACCGATTTTGATGAAATTTTTTGTTGTTGATTTTTACACAGAATTGTATGGCAAAACAACGTTTGCCGGGACAGCTAGCCTCTTTTTATTTATTTTCATCTAATATATAAAATTCTCCTGTCACGTTGTTTGTAATTATACTCCTCCGAAATGGCTCGACCGATTTGCGTGAAATTTTGTGTACATAGGTATCCGTTAGGTCTGAGAATCGGACAACATCTATTTTTCATCCCTTTAAACGTTAAGGGCGGTTCACCCCTGTCTGTTGTATGGTAAAACAACGTTTGCCGGGTCAGCTAGTTTTTTATAAAAATTTCTTTAGAATCAATTTCAGATTTTTTTTTCAAACACTATAGCCAAACTCGGTAAGCACTCTATCTATTAAAAACTGCATCAAAATCCGTTACATAACATAGAAGATATAAGCTCACAAAGGGACATACATACAAAAATAACGACTTTGTTTTATAATAAGTAAAGATTTTTTTTTAAATATATATTCATGGACATTTCACACATCGTCCTCTGGTCCCAAGCTAAGCTTATTATGCTTGTGTTATGGGTACCAGAATACGGATATAATACATATACTACTTTTCTTTTGTAAATACATACTTAAAATACATAGAAAACACCCAGACGTAGTACAAACATTTGTATGACATTTATGAATATCACACAAATAATTGTCCCAAGCGGGAATCGAACCCGCGACCTTGTGAACGGCAGTCCAGTACATGAACCACTACGCCACGAAGCCCGTCAGATTATGTTTTTGGCTAAAGAATATGAGTATTTCAAACTGACGGTTAGGCCTAGACATGTTTTAATTAACGGTACCATCTCCTGTATTTCTAATCTATTTTCAACTACATCATGTTGACGAAAGATATAATCTAATTCAAAACAGGTCTAATAACATAAAAACTAAACGGTAAATGCTATTTTACATAATATATTTATCTACAAGAGTTAGGGATCCGCGAGGAGTTTAGAAAATTTTCCCTGTTTTGCAACATTTTTCACTACTGCTTCGCTTCTACTGATCGTAGCGTGATGTTATATAGCTTAAAGCCTTCCTCGATAAATGACCTATCTAACGCTGAAAGAATTTTTCAAACCGGCCCAGTGGTTCCTGAGATTAGCACGTTCAAACAAACAAAGAAACAAACAAATTCTTTAGCTCTATAATATTAGTACAGTTAAGTAACATTATTAACATTTATTTTCATACCCCTAAATTATAAAGGAAGGTTAAAAATTCATGTGCACGTGAAATTGCAAAGTATTATTATATTATTATTATTATTATTATATATAGTATAATTTACCGAACTTTGAATATAAAACATGTCGATCTAGAAATGTTTATTTCCTTTACCTAGTACCTAGCTTATAATCATACCGTTACGCGTTTTCCCGTAGCTGACACAGACACTATAGAGTCTTCTAAGTTATAAACACACTACTTTGGCTTCATTTCCACTTATACATCTGGTCATACAAGCACGACGGTTATAACTATTAAAAGTAAACTTAATTCACTTAAAATCAGATGGAGTGTAGTCATTAATTTGCCGACCCAAGCTATATAAAAAAAATATAGTACTTACTTGGCCTTTTTGGAAGCTTACTTTTTTATAAGATAATATAACATCAGGCTGCACTTAATAGGAGCGAAGCATCATGTTGCAAAAACAGGGAATATTAAGTAAATTCCAAGCGTACGAAGCGCGGGCAATCCTTACTAATTTATAAGTGCAAGATCCGGATGATAACACAATGATAATTTTGACGAGCTTAAGTTTTAATGTATGGAGCGAAACGATAGCGCAATTTAAAAAACGTACATCGCCATCTATTGAGCAGAAGAGTTAACTTATGTTTGTTAAGGATTGATTTCTAAATTTTACGCGTACGAAGTCGCGGACAACAGCTAGTAGCTATGTATAGATAATAGCTTGTGTCCGCAACATCGCTTAGAATTTGGAAACTTCTCCTTCCAGCCCATTAACGTCCCACAGCTGGGCTCGGGCCTCCACCATATTGGGATTATGGTCTACTATGCCGCGCTGACCAGGCGTATAGGCACAGGGTTTCTTTTCGAGTTTTCCGTCTCTAACAGAGAATGTTATTCCGTGTACAATATTATCCCTTAGCTGGCTTTTACAGCACCCTGGGGAAATGAGGCGGTGATACTTGTATTCCTAATCCGTCGCCACAGGGACGGAATTAGAAACTAATTCTTAAGAAATTACACAAAAAAGCTATTTAACCACTCTATCTATTAGAAAAAAAAATACATTAAAATACGTTGTGTAGCTTTGAAAAAATAAGCTCACATAGGGACATACGAACAAAAATAGCGACTTTCTTTTATAAAAAGTAAAGATAATACTTATATTACACAGACAAACAGTTAAATTTAAATAATTTGTAGAGATTTTATCAACTTTATTGAGTGTTATTTAAATAATTAATTGATAATGATAACGATCTTTAATTAAATAAAATATATATCCAATTAGTTGTAGAAAACTGTTCATAATTAACACATTTTTAAATATATTTTAAGAAAAACTGGTGCTTTTGATGCTCATGAATATTTATTTAATGAATATTTATTCTAAGTATTTTGGTTAACCCTTTAACTGCTGAGCCGATATATGGTACGGCGATTTTGTTGTTGTTTTATTTCCAAACAAATAATAAATAATCCATTCCACATTCTTAAATCCATGTAGTGGTTAAGTAAAAATTTATTTGTATAATTAAGTATTTTTAAATTGTTTCTTATTAACAAACTTAATTTTAAACCGTCTAGAAAAAGTGCTAGAATTAAATCTATGTTAATTTTATTTCTAAACCCCTTAAGCTAGGTACCTAAGAACTAAAACGGCGATATTGTACTTGGGTTTGCTATCAAAGTCAAGAGAAAATATCATTTATTGTAGTTAAATAACTAACCCACTTCAAAAAAGGAGGAGGTTCTCAATTTGTCTGTATATTTCATTTTTATGTTTGTTACCTCTTAAATTGTAACTGGGCGAAACGATTTTTATTTTTTTTATTTGACTGCTGGTGCCCGTGTGGTCCTTTTGGCAACAGGTCGGGATATGATGGTTATCTCCTGAGAAATCGAGGAAAACCCTCAAATTACAAAGACACATGAAATCGGTTGGACTTTTTTTTAATACTCAATTATATTTATCTCAACTTTAATATACCTAATATGTTGTCGTATGCTACAAAGTCTAGACTTACTTAATATAGTTAATAGCGGTTACTTTATGAAGAAGTGCGGAAAGTACGAGCTTTGAATAGTTAAATATTTTACCGTATTTAGCTAAGATGATTCTATGCGCGTATTTATGGACAAGTTCTTTGACATCTATTAAAATCATGGCTTTGAGACACTTTTTGCTACAATCCCATTACTGTATTTACAAAGAAATGAATGTCAAATGACTACGTATAAAATTATGTACTTACAAAGAATACCAGTGGAGTTCTGTATATAGACAAGTTTAGCTCTCAGCTAACTATTTTAGAAATTTGTTAGAATTCAACAACTTAATTCAAAGCGTTTGCAGCGTTTAACTTATTAACGACAGCCCTTAATGGAATTCTATTCTTAATTCGTTACCTCACGAATAAATATACAAATATGATGGGTAAGCAAGTAGCTCTGAAAATGAAGTAGTAAATTGCACAAAAAATCTACTAAGCTAAAGAGTTTGTTTGTTTGAGCCTATGGTTTGAACGCGCTAATCTCAGGAACAACTGAGCCGATTTGAAAAATTATTTCTGTGTTAGATAGGGCATTTATCGAGGAAGGCTTTAGGCTATTTAACATCACGCTACGACCAGTAGGAGCGAAGTAGTAGTTATAAATGTTGCAAAAACGGAGAAAGTTTTCTAAATTTAACGCGGACGGAGTCGCGGGCAACAGCTAGTTTTCATATGAATGTGGAATATATAACTAATCAACACAATTATTAACAGAAGAGAACAGAATTCAGAAAAAAATTATATTTCATTTAAAAGCAACCTGCATAATTTAAATACAATTGTTATGTTTTAAAGTAATTATTATAATTCAAATTTAATTGACTTGTTTTACTTAGAATGTAATTTTAAATATACAGGAGCTCTAATTCTTTGTGTAATGTAAGTTATTTATGTACGTTATCGAGTTGGACACGCCGGGAACGTGCTGTGTTGCTCGCTGACAGGCGTGTACAGAACGAGAGTCCATAGATACTCGTAAACACGTAGACTCTCGCTACCTTATTGATTTGTCGGACGTAGTAGACGCTCAGTACCTAGACTACATGATGTTAGGCACTGTTTGCGATGGTGTAGGGCGGCGCGAAGGATAGAGCCACGCGGCGTTAGACTCGGGCAGCGCTAGGGCGGCGCGACGGTTAGGGCGGCGGCATGGCGCTGAATTCGGGCAGCGCGATAGTTAGAGCGACGCGGCGCTGGACTCAGGCAGCGCTAGGGCGGCGCGACGGTAGCCACGTGGTGAGGAGGGAGTCAATGAAACTTCGGGTGATTTCACTGGACTGGTTTATTGTAGACATACATAGTTTATATAGTAGTTTCATTTATACACACATATGCAAAATACGTGACCGCGGAGAGTTACTAAAATAGAGCATAGAAGGAATTTGCTGATTATATTAATACGTGAGTTTATTCTTAAACGGAAGTTAGTTATTCAATATATATAACCTAGGGTGGACTTGTCCGTATGTATGTTCATACGTGAACACGAGTATTAGGCACTAATTGGAAGTCTGTTTACGTCTCGCCTATAAAGTTAACAATTTTATAAAAAAAATTTTAAATAAAATAAATAAATATTCACGGACATTTCACACAACGTCCTCTGGTCCCAAGCTAAGCTTATATGCTTGTGTTATGGGTACCAGAATACAGATAGAATACATATACTACTTTTCTTTTGTAAATACATACTTATAATACATAGAAACACCCAGACGCAGTACAAACATTTGTATGACATTTATGGATATCACACAAATGATTGTCCTGACCGGGAATCGAACCCGAGACCTCGTGATCGGCAGTCCATTACATAAACCACTCAACCACGAAGCCCGTCTTAAATAAATATCTTTTTAGTTCATTAGTGTCTATTAGTTGACTTAATTACAGTTTTTATAATATAGAAAAAATATATTTTAAATTAGACATTCTGCTTTCTCAATGACAATATTTAGATGGCCGATAAAAAATGTTAGTGAATCGTGATCCAAACGCGCTATGAAGGTTCTGTATCTTACTATGCTAAGCTAACGTATAATTAATTACTAGAAAACTAAATTCAAACTAAAGTTCAAATTTGAATCTAATGTTTTGGATTTTTATAACTTTTAAGTACGTACTACGAATTCGTGTGGTGGATTAAGAATACAAGTGTCACCACCCCATCTCCTCCCAAGGGTCAGCTAAGGGATATTGTTCACAGAGAATATCCTCTGTAAGAGACGGGAAATCTCGAAAATAAACCCTGCGCCAACACGTCTGGTCAGTGCGGCACAGTAGAACATAATCCCTCCCAATGTGGAGGAGCCCGTGCCCAACAGTGGGACTTAAGTGGCTGGAGAGAGAGAAGTACGTACTTTTAAACACTTGTTATACCGTGGTAAGTGTAACGACATAAATAAAATTACAACAAAACTCGTTAAGCTATTGACTAGTTTCAAACCAATAAAGGAATGCCCAAATATATAGTCCGTGACAAACACATCACTATGTAGTTTCGGTAAAAAAACTAAACGAGTGATTTTACACGAGAACCCTAAAATGAAAGTACTTTGTAATTGACATTATCTACTGTGTTTTTTAACAATGTAACTTCAAGTTACAATGTTAAATGATGTCCAAGTTATCTTTTTTTAATATCAATATGAATACATCATCATTCTTTTACCCTTATTCCATTATCTAGGGCCGACGTAACATGTTTTAAACTGACTTGAAAAAAAGGAAGAGGTTCTCAATTCGACTCTATGTCTTTTTTGTCATAACTTTTAACTGGACGAAGCGATTTTAATGAATATTTTTTATTTGAAAGTTGGTGGTTCCTGTTTGGTCCCATTGGCACCAGGTCAGGATCTAATGGTTGAAACCAAACCTTAACGAAATATTTAAAAACCATCCCCCTGCATCACTCTATATAAAAAAAACGCATTAAAATCCGTTGCGTAGTTTTGAAAATATAGGTACCAATTCTATGTGCACAATTAAACTTAACTAAAAACTACTATGGAAAACAGCTTTGGCGTATTTTGATTAATTGAATATTTCGTTGTGCATATTTTTATTAATTAAAATTGTTAGTCTATAATATACAGATTTTCTAATAAAAAGTTCTGTTAACATTGCCTAATTGAGTTCTGTTAACATTGCCTAATTGTGTTATAGACATTACCAATTTTCATTTTTTAGTTGAGTTTAGTTGTGCACGTAGAGTCGGTACCATAAGCTCACATAGAGACATACATACAAAAATAACGACTTTGTTTTACAATAAGTAAAAATGTGGTCGTTTAAAACACCTAGATATCTGTTTGGTCACAGATTAAGAAAACATAAAATAGTGCAAATTATGTTATAATCTTAAGTACATAGAGACATAAAGATACAAAAGTAAATTCTGGTCAAGACATAACTAAGAATTCACGACGTTGTATTAATAAATAGATACAATAAATAATGAACGAAATCACAAACTGGTTCAACTGCAACAAAGTCTTAATAATAAAGCTAAGAACCAATTAGACACTTATTATTGATAATTATTACGGCTCATTTTGAACAAGTTCTTGAAGTACTGCTTTCAAATGAAATAGAGCCCAACTGTGGAGACGGATTAAGAATACAGGTGACCCATTATTTCCCCAGGGGCTGTAAAAGTCAGCTAAGGGATTTGTACACATACGAGTATAACACCCTCTGTGAGAGATAGAAAACTCGTAAATAAACCCTATGCTAACACGCATGGTCAGCGCGGTATAGTAAAGAATGATCCCTATTGGGCACGGGCCTCCTCTATATTAAGATATGGAGGAGGCCCGTGCCCAATAGTGGGAATTTTATGTATTGGAAAAAGAGAGTGAGTCCGACTGTAATGGAAGGGTTATGCTTTTACATCTCTTTCCGCTGCCTCTGGTAGGTTCATTCTTCTCGGTATACTTATCTTTGCCTAAAGAGGATAAGCCTTTATCCGAGAAGTAGATAGGACTCTGGCGTTTTTTCTTCTAGTCTTCTACAACCTAACCAGCTAGTTATATCTCAGTGTCAATTATCAGAGTAGACTTCCATTGTAACAAAAAAAACCTTTGTCACAATTTTAAATCAGTCACATGTCCAATTTGCAAAGTCCTATAATTACTGTATTATATATTTTGTCTGCATTTTTTATTACATTGGTAGTCAAAAGATCTTATTTCTTTTTTGCAATCAACTATAATCAGTTTAGGTGTAAATGGTTGGAGTTACAAGTTCATATCTCCAAGATTAGCTTAGAAACATTCAGTACCGTTTGTATGGTATCCTAAAATAAGTTCTAACAGTTAATAAATAGTCAAAAGAAATAAAAAAAACTGTTCTTTAATTAATTCACTATTCAATGAAGTATTGTATACAGAACCCAGTAACAAATTGGTTTCATTTCAAGTTTACTTTGTATTACCAGTTAAATAACTAGTTTATTAGTCCTATTTTCAGACAACACGCTAGTATTAATGGTACAATCTACAGCTTATACTAAAATCTGCCTTTAATCGTCATTATGTACACTTATAGCCATTTGAACATTTTATAAGGAATGTCATTTAAGTAGTATTTATTATTAGTAACATTGAGAGATATGTTGGTGTAAGTATATTATTGTATATTCTAATAATGGGAAAGTTTGTGAGAATGCTTGGATGTTTGTTACTCTTACACACCAAAACTACTGAAAGAATTTTAATCAAACTTTACAATAAAGTCGTTTATACATTAGAATAAATAATAGGCTACTTTTTATCCCAAAAGAATGAAATGTTCCCATGGAATAAAAAAAAAGAGCACATTTTTACCATTTTTACCGCGGATAAAAACGCTACTATTAACATAAATTTTATTAAATTTATAAAAACCTATATACTCTGTACTTTAAAGATATTGAAAAAAAAAATGGATAGGCGGTCTTTATTGGCTTCTTAGAAGCTAAAACAATGGTTTGTAAGATTTTTGTCTGTTTATCTATCTGCCTGTATATGTCTGTACGTGCATCACACCAAAACTACTGCACGGATTTTTATACCATTTTCAGAAATATGCTGACACTGTTGACAGTAATCTACTTAACGTATAGGCTATAATTTATGACGGTATAGATAGATAGATAAGATAAGCTCCACAAAACCGAATAATCGGTTTGCCTGTGGAAGATTAAAAATACATTGCACTTAATTGTAAAGATATATGTTACACACAGTACATGAGTCGGTTGCATCTTACATCTAATATTATATTACGGCCTACTATAATTAAAAAGAAGGATGATAACGAATTCCTTCGGAAAAACCTATTTTAAGATTTTTATTGCCCAGTCATTAAACATTTTAACCGTTAGTTTTCACTCATGTGAAAACTAATGATTGAAAATTTATGATTAAAAATTTGTAACTAAACTCTGTAACTAAAAAACAGCTCGCTGTTTAAAAAATTACGGTTCCCGAATTTATATATAGTCTAGTTGTAGCACGCGACCTCGTACGCGAGGAATTATGAAAAATAAATGATACACGTTTATAAACCAGGAACGCAGTGCACGCAAACGGAAGTTATGCTCAAATATGGTTAATTTTCCCCGTTTTCACAAAATTTTTCTTCAATTGTTTCTTCAATTCAATGTTGCTTCATCCCTCTTAACCGCAGCGTGATATTACCTCTCTCTCTATCTCTCCAGCCCATTAAAGTCCCACTGTTGGGCACGGGCCTCCTCCACTTTGGGAGGGATTATGGTCTACTGTGCCGCGTTGACCAGACGTGTTGGCACAGGGTTTAAGTCGAGTTTTCGATCTCTCACAGAGGTTGTTATTTGTGTACAAAATCCTTGGCTGACTTTTACAGCACCCTGGGAAGAAAAGGGGTGGTGACACTTGTATTCTTAATCCGTCACCACACAGATATTACCTACATCCTCGATAAATAGACTATCCAATACAAAAAGAAATTTTCTATTCCGACCAGTATTTGAACTATTCAATACAAAAATATTTAGACCAGTAATTCCGTAGATTAGAGTGTTAAAACAAACGAACTCTTCAGCGTTATAATCTACTATATAAAAATAAGTCGGTTTTTCCTTCCTGACGCTATAACTCCAGAACGCACGGACCGATTTCCACGGTTTTGCATTCGTTGGAAAGGTCTCGGGCTCCGTGAGGTTTATAGTTCTTTTTTTTAAATTGTTTTGTTTTTTTACTTTTTTTTTGGTATGGCAAAACAACCTTTGCCGGGCCAGCTAGTATTATTCTAGATAATTGAGAATAACTGAAACTAACCTGGTCATTACGAATGGGTGTCGTAAAACGGTTTTTATCGCTCATAAAATAATAAGGAAATTAATTCTATAGTTTAAATTACGGTTACTGAAATGCACATAAACACACAATACTTCCGATTGGATTACAATCAGTGCGTAATAAAATCTGACACTAACAAGTAAAATCAATGCTGTTGCAATTAATATTGCCATAAGATGAAAATATTAATATTATTGAATAGTAAAACTACTTTTTACGGATTTAGACGGACAAAGTCTCCGAAAAGTTTAGCCAAAATTTAAAAGAAATACACGCGTCTAAATCCGTAAAAAGTAGTTTTATTTAAACAAATAAGTCGCGCAAGTGTTAGAGAATATTATGGAATGAGTTATATTATTAAAATAAATAAATCTGTTCTAATCTATACTTTAATAACAAAGCTAAAGAGTTTGTTTGTTTAAACGCGCTAATCTCAGGAACCACAGGTCCGATTTATAAAATTCTTTCAGTGTTGGATAGTACATTTATCGAGGAAGGTTATAGGCTGTATAAAATCACGCTGCGACCAATAACAGCGAATCATTAGTGAAAAATATTGCAAAAACGGTGAAAATTTTCTAAATTTCACGCTTATGAAGTTACGGCCAACATCTCTTATGTTTTCTAGATTATTATAGAAGATCTGATTTACATACGAAAAATCATCTACAATTTAATTACAAGTACAACACAGCGTAAAGCGACATAAAAAAATTGTTTTCACAACTAAATTAATTTTCGTTCACAATGTTGCCTGTATAATCAAATTATTTACGCTAAAGTAGAAGTTGATGAAGTTATTAGAATGTAACTGATGTGTTAAGGTTTTTTTTATACTGGCAATACCGTTGCCACTTTGTTGTACAATAGAATGGCCTCAAACGTATTCAAACTGATTTGTACACTCTTAATAATATTGATTTTGCTATTTAATGTTGTTCCCAATTTAACAAAGAAATATATGTACCGCGATATATGGATACCCGCGACTTTGCACGTGGTATTTATAAAATTTTCCTCATTTTTGCAACATTTTTTACTGATGCTTCGCTCGTCTTGGTGGCAGCGTGATGTTATGTGTCATATGATCTTCCTCGATAAATGTACTATTCAACACCGAAATTTTTCTAATGGGACCAGTGGTTCATGAGATTAGCGCGTTCAAACAAACCAACAAGGAAGCAAACTCTTCAGCTTTATAATATTACTAGCTGTAGCCCGCGACTCCATCCGCGTGGAGTTTAGAAAATTTACTCCGCTTTTACAACATTTTTCACTACTGCTTCGCTTCTACTGGTCGTAGCGTGATGTTATATAGCCTAAAGCCTTCCTCGATGAATGACCTATCTAAAACTGAAAGAATTTTTCTAATCGGCCCAGGGGTTCCTGAGATTAGCGCGTTCAAACAAGCAAACCAACAAACAAACAAAAAAACAAACAAACTCTTCCGCTTTATAATATTAAATAAATTCTTTATTACTATCAACTAATGTTTTACATAATATTACATTTCACTTGGTCTCCTGGACTAGGTAGTACCTGTATCTCAGGAAAACTTTATGCACCCCGATTTTCTTTAATCCAATGTTGGTATCGTACAAAATAAAATAAATTCTAAATTTGCTACATAATTATAAATAATTTATTGAGTTGAAATCATTTAATTAATTAATTTATACATTTAAATTTTATTATGAATGTGTGTGTGTGTGTGTAGTGTACCTACGTGAAGATGTAAGGATGGGCATATAATCTACGTTATTGCTCTCAACAGTTCTTCTAATTCATCATAATTTAACATTTGTAACCAATCTGTGACATATTTCCTGAATTTGACCAATTTTAGAGTGGTTATATTTCTATTTTGAGAAAGGATTCTACTATACAACTTAGGTGCTAGAAAGGAATAGTGCCTCTGTGCAAATGTAGATCTAACAGCCGGCACAGGACATCGCGGGCATCTACTATAACTCTTTTGCAATGTTGGAAATGTATACCGATGATACCTAGTAACCGCTTGCAGTATAAATATTTTTCTAACAGTTAAGACGTCAGTCTCCTGGTAAATTTTTACTGTGGGATATCTAAAGGGACGACGCATCATCACTTTGAGGATTGCTCTTTGTGCTCTCTCTAGCTCTATAACGTGTGTTTGTGCTGCACCTCCCCAGGTGGTTACGCAATAATTTATAACACTCTGGCAGAGGGCTTTATAAGTTTGAATAAGAATGTTATTATTAGCAACTGTTCTCAATTGCTTGAAGATATATATATCAAACTTCTAACTCTCGCTGAAACATGTAACAAATGTTCCTTCCAATTAAGATTTTCGTCCACAATAACACCCAAATATCTAACATTCGTTGCTCTGGCCAGCGTTTCATAGGAGCAATGATCTCTGTCTAGGTGATATCTGTTGCAGGGAAAAGTATGTATATGAATTTTGAAGTCTTTGTTAGAAGTTGCTGCTGCCGTTTTACTAAAGCACAAATACTTAGTTTTTGCAATGTTTAGTGTTAAAAGATTGTCCTCCAACCAAGTTGTTATATCTTTCATTCCATCTGCCACTCTATTTTGCAAGTCCTCCCAAGAACGATCATGGCATATTAAAACTGTATCATCCGCGAACATAAGAAAGTCCATATTTGAGGACAAAACATCCCTAAGGCTGTTTACGTACGCCAGAAACAAGGACGGACCAATGGTGCTACCCTGCGGTATACCAAATCCACAAGTACTTTTGGCACTGGTGTGCTCACCCAGCTTTACATACTGTACTCTGGCCTCCAAGTAGCTCCAGAACCACCGATAAACACATCCTCTAATTCCTAGTGCTTCTAGCTTCGACAAAAGTATGGGAATTGAAACCGTATCGAAGGCTTTTTTTAAGACCAGGAATATTTTTAGACCTAAAAAAAGCTCTCGCCTTTATCTAGGTAAGTATTGACTAAATTGCTTAATTGTAAAACAGCATCATCCGTCGATTTACCTCTCCGAAATCCATATTGAGCTTCTAACAAAAGTTGTTTCTTTTCCAAATAATTCATGAGACGATTGTTATCCAGCTTTTCCAAAATCTTTGAAAAGGTTGAGAGAATTGAGATAGGTCTGTAGTTTGAAACATCACTTTTGTCTTAAGCCTTAAAAATAGGTGTCACCATCGTAGTTTTAAAGACACTCAGAAACACTCCTTGCTCGAAACTTAAATTGCAAAGATGCACTATTGGCTGTGTCAGATATCTTTTGGCCACTTTGATTACCCTGCCAGATATACCATCTTAACCTGGTGAGCTATCTATCTTCAATTCAGATATGATTTTGTCCACTTCGTGGGAGTCTGTTGGATCCAGGAGCATGGAATGTACTTGGGTTATTGGATTTGGAACACTAGCCAAATCCTTTTGCGTTTTATTAAATTTTTTCATTATAGTATTAGCCAATTCTTCACCTATGGTAGTAAAATGGTTGTTTATTTTATTTAATGCCATCTCCGGTGTTTTTTCATATTAGTATAGAAAAGTAAAGTATAGACGTGGCTGTGTTTATTACTGTTACGCTTTTCTAGTTGTTTCGTAGTTGTCATTACCCCCTATTCCTCCCAGGGAGCTGTAAAACTCAGATAACATCCTCTTTGAGAGACGGAAAACTCAAAAATAAACCCTATGCCAACACGCCTGGTTATTGCGGCATAGTAAACTATAATCCCTCTTAAATTGGAAGAGGGCTGTGCCCAACAGTAGTTCTCCTTTACGACGTAGAGATAATACCGATAGATCGATATAAATTACTAGCTGTTGCCCGCGACTTCGTCCGCATGGAATTTAGAAAATTTTCCTCTTTTTTGCAACATTTTTCACTACTGCTTCGCTCCTACTGGTCGTAGTATGATGTGATATAGCCTAAAGCCTTCCTCGACAAATGCCCTATCAAACACTGAAAGATTTTTTCAAATTAGCCTAGTAGTTCCTGAGATTAGCGCGTTTAAACAAACAAACACACTCTTCCGCTTTATAATATATATATATATATAAGTATATATAGATAAACAATAAAAATGTTATTTAAGTTATATAAAATACAAATATAAACCTTAGATTACATGAAATTTTCTCAAAAAAATATTTTTTTATTTCTTTGTATATGTGAATAATCTAATCACTAAGTATAGCTTAATTTGGTACCAGAGGATGTCGTGTGAAATGGTGCTAAATATTAAAAACTTAATGAATAGGCGTCAAACCAATGAACTTAGTCTATAAAAGCCTGGTCCACATTTAATTATATCGTAAAGCGTGCTTCACATTCTGTAAAGTGTGTCTTTGCCCTTATATGTGTCATCTAGATATAAGTAATGCATAGATTAATGTAGTTACCTATATGAAGTATAGAGTAGGAAAATGGTTTCCCACGGGAAATGTCTACGTTATAAACAATATTTCTGAATGATTACAATGTCGTACAGACAGTGAGATGAATATTTCCTGTAATTGTATTAGTTAAATGCTTTCTATGTTTAATACTTGATAGATTAAATAGGCTGTTTTATAAATATAAATCTTCTGTACGTGTGTTTGTAATTGAACTCCTCCTAAACGGCTGGACCGATTTTGATGAAATTTTTTGTTGTTGATTTTTACACAGAATTGTATGGCAAAACAAAGTTTGCCGGGGCAGCTAGTTGTATTAGATAAATGCTTTCTATGTTAAATACTTGATAGATTAAATAGGCCGTTTTTGAGGGAGAATTATAGCTGTTTACATAAAGGTGTCACCACATGGACGGAATGTTATAAAGCTGAAGAGTTTGTTTGTTTGAACGCGACAATCTCAGGAACCGCTGCTCTGGTCTGATTTTAAAAATTGTTTCCGTTCAAATAAAACCACTTTTTACGGATTTAGACGCGTATATTTGTTTTAAATTTTGGCCCGACGTTTCACCAGTCAGTTTCACCCGTGACCATGGTGACTGCAAAGTCTCCGAAACGTCGGGCCAAAATTTAAAACAAATATACGCGTCTAAATCCGTAAAAAGTGGTTTTATTTGAACAGATGAGTCGCGCAAGTGTTAGAAAATTGTTTCCGTGTTACATCGTACATTTATTGAGGAAGGCTATAGGTTATATAACAACACGCCGCGACCGATAGGCGTGAAGCATCAGTGAAAAATGTTACAAAAACGGGGGAAATTTTCAATAATCCACGCGTACGAAGTCACTCGAATCGGGACATATAATCGGGGATAACATTAGGAAAAACCATCAATTGTAAGAAATGGAAACTAAACCTAATGCCAACACCGTTGGTCAACAAGAGGTGTCTAAATCAAACACTCTCCTAAGTAGAAGTGGGTCTTGAAGAAAATACACCAAAATTGCGTCATATATTCCCGTTTCCTTAAATGATAACTGAACGCAAGTATTTCTCTCAAACTAATGATTTTCTAACATCATAAATAATTGAACTAAGAACGCAAAAACTAGTACAATTGAATATCAATACAAAATGTATGTATAAGTAAATGACCGTAGTTTATCCTAGCCTTGGGGAAATTGCTTTCTATATTTTATAATAATCATCATTATGTTTGTATTACATTACATGGTACATTGTATATTATAATAATATGCTTAAGGGTACTGCTACTGATATGAAATGCGAACATTTCTATGGAAATTACTGTTACAGTTGTATGGCCCGAAGTTAGCATGTATTTGTTATTATTTATATTATAAATTAAAGTCTCTAGTTGTTTGTGTGCGTGTTTGCATATTATTTATTCTGTTTGCATAGGATTTTATATTTATACAATTGTGAAAATTCTGGGTTGGCACAAATCAAGCTTCGACAATGTTTAAAAATTTTGGCTAGGCTCATAGCTCAATGACACATGTGGATTTTGTATGTACAAACACAGACAGTCAGATTAAGGCCGTTATGTGAAATAACCCCAAAATATATAGAAAAAGATAAACCATTTTGCTAAGTTCTTCTCTTTTTCTACCCAGTTGTTATGTTAGGGTCGGGCTTTTCTCTTCGTGTTAGCAATTAAAAACCTTATCATTCACTTCTGTCTTCTTCATACAAAGATTATATTACTGTTATCAACCAATATTGCAGAGAGGATATTTGGGCACATTCTCACTGATTGATAAACATACTATCTTTACTTATCATAAAACATAGTCGTTATTTTTGTATGTATATTCCTATGTGAGCTAATCTTTAAAACCGCGCACCGGATTTTAATGCATTTTTTTTTAAAAGAAATTGTGTTTGGATGAGAGTTTGGATCGTAGCAGATGGCGCTCTATAGGCTGTGCCTACCCCCATGAAAAAAAAGCGTGATGTTATGATGATGATGCTAGATAGAGTGGTTCAAGAGGATGGCTTTTTTTGTACAATTTGTTAAAGTTTGATTTCAAAAATCTACACGTACAAAGTTGCGGGCAACAGCTAACAACAACTAAACAGCTATTTATTAAATATAATAAAATTCTATTACAGCCATGAAAGTAATAGTTTAAATAAGTTAAGTTTATTTATTATTTATTTATTGCATTGTTATTGTAAATTGAGTGAGCTGTAAACTTTAAACATAAATTGGTACTTAAATATTGATAGAAAGTAGAGTTGAACACGTAATAAAAGTTATTACGAAAAATGTGTGAGTGTACTGAATCATTTAACTATACTAGCTAATCTTATGCCCGCGGTTTAAACCGCTTTTATAGTTATTAAGCTAGTATGACAAATTCACAGTATCAATGGTTTTATATATCTATGCTTCTATCACTTTCTTTTTTTCCAAACATAATAATTAAACGAAATATGACCATCCAAAAATCCCGTTTTTTTTCGGTTTTCTTTAGATAAAGTTGCAGCGTCTACCACACAAATTTGGTAAGGTTGTACCAAAAAAGAAAGTAATAGAAGCATATATGTACCCTTCATCTATATTAAAGCTTAAAAATACTTAAAATCGGTTAAATTTTCGCGAGCAAAAAAGGGCACTACGAAACGTCTTTTTTTAAAAGAATTTGTAGGTAAAATCTGCTTCAGCTATGTTTGTCCCTTTCAGCAAGGCGCACGGGAATAGGGATAGCAATACCTAAGGCAAATACCTAAATTAGGAGTACAGTACCCTCTTAAAATTACGTATCAAAATCCGTTGTGTAGTTTTAAAGATATAAGCTCACATATGGACATACATACAAAAATCACGGTTTTGTTTTTTAATAAGTAAAGATTGAATCAATTTGTGTTGTTTATCAAATATTTTTGTTTCTTATTATGTCTGTGGAATCCTTACTTTACTAAAACCAATAGGTACTAATAACCAAGCTATTTACAAATTCTCATAATTCAAAGGAAAAAAACTCTAAGCTGAAAATAAAAACTAATGATTTTATGAGACAAAAATCTTTTAAGAAAAGTTTCTATATTTTTTTTTATTATTCTACATAGTTACTAACGCCTCAAAATTTATTTCAACTTAACAAAAATGAGAAGAAACATGGTGTATTTTGATTTATTGGCTATTTCATTGTCCATATTTATATTAATTAAAATCCTTATCGTCTTGTTTACAATGACTTATCGGAGGTTTAAACGGAGATTTTATGGCAGAGATAATCAACATTTTATCGTAAAAATTATGAATAACAAGCTTTGACAATTTTCGCGAACCGATTTTAGCGAACTTTTAAACCTCCGATAAGTTATTATGAATATGACCATTAATCTATAATAAACAGTTTTAACAATAAGAAACTTCAGTTAACATTGCCGAATTGTGTTATTAACATTATCAATTTTCATCTTTTAGTTCAGTTTAGTTGGTGCGTAGAATTGATACCATTAACCAAAAAAGTATCATCGAAAGACTATTTTTGGCTTTTAATATCTGATGTATTATATTATGTATTAAATTAATGTATTTTCTTTCTTTTTTAGGGTTCCGTACCCAAAGGGTAAAAACGGGACCCTATTACTGAGACTTCGCTGTCCGTCCGTCCGTCCGTCTGTCACCAGGCTGTATCTCAAGAACGGTGATAGCTAGACAGTTGAAATTTTCACAGATGATGTATTTCTATTGCCGCTATAACAACAAATACTAAAAATAAAATAAAATAAATATTTAAGGGGGGCTCCCATACAACAAACATGATTTTTTTACCGTTTCTTGCTCGATACTAATAACGTTGCCTTATGTTGCATAGATAATGGTACGGAACCCTTCGTGCGCGAGTCCGACTCGCACTTGACAATTTTTTTCTCTCTTCATGGAGCATAGACGCAGTTGAATACGTGGGTGCTACCTGGTAAACCGATATTTATTTTTCTTGTCAGCTATCAACGTGTTGCTAACATAATTCTCACACAATTTAAAATTGCATGCAAAATAAAACTAGATAAGCAACATAAAATCGTCTCCATTGACATCTGTCGAAGAGTGAGCTGCGATTAAACCGATCTTGTATGCTCTGGTTATAAATTATAAACAGTATAAATATAGGGGCTATGGACAATTCAATTACTATGAGTTAGATGCAAAGACATTGAAATAAGTGTTCAGTATACTGTCTTTTGTACTATTTGTAGCAATATTATAAAGCTGAAGAGTTTGTTTGTTTGTTTGAACGCGCTAATCTCAGGAACCACTGGTTTGATTAGAAAAATTCTTTGCACACAATTTTTCCCAATTCTTTGTACAAAAAATTGTTTTACAAATGTTTGTTCTGCGTCTGGGTGTATTCTATGTATTACAAGTATGTATTTACAAAAGAAAAGTAGTATATGTAGTATATCCGTATTCTGGTACCCATAACACAAGCATAGAAATATAGCTTACTTTGGGAATAGAGGACGTTGTGTGAAATGTCCAAAAAATATTTATTTATTTATACTTCCAATATTTGATAGTATATTTATCGATTTACTACATATTATAAAATAAAGTCGTTATTTGTGTGTTTGTCCTTATGTGAACTTACATCTTCAAAACTACGCAACGGAATTTGGTGCAATGTTTTTAATAGATAGAATGGTTCATGAGGATGGCTTGTTTGTATAATTTATTAAGGTTTTGTCTAAATTCCACGTTGTATAAATCTTAAAATCTTCGCAAAACCTTCGTGAGCTTGTCTAAATCACATATAACCACATTTTAATAAACCTACAGCCTGTGTTTGAGCACAGATCGTTCTAATATATTCCATTACTAAGTAAAACAACCAGTAGTTCAACATCTCTTAGTAATTGTGGGGTCGTCAGGTCTGTGGAACGGACGCGTTATTCATCTTGCATATATCTTTATATTAAAACTAGCTGTACCCCGATTAATTAAAAATAAGAAAATCAATAAGCTTCTATTCTTAATACGCGAATAAGGTTTGAGTTCTTTTCAGGATTCAAAATTTATAGAAATTTATATAGCAAGGATTAATAAATAAATAAATAAATAATAAATATTCATGGACATTTCACACAACGTCCTCTGGTCCCAAGCTAAGCTTATATGCTTGTGTTATGGGTACCAGAATACGGACTTAATTAATTGCTTGCTGGATTAATTAATGACATAATTGGATTGCTGGACTTAACTAAAAATATCCGGTATTTAGATGTACCTATAGATTATACACGAGCTCCTAGCTACTTCTAACTATATCTAAAACGCCGTTGGCTAATGGCACTCATCTCGCGTTCCCACTGGCAATCCAACCAATTATATAAAAAGACAAACTGGGTAGTTACAATCAAGTTATTAGTTTTACACAGCAGGTACAAATGTATTGACATTGGTTATATCTCATGGATCGGAGAATGCCGTGGGCGATATAACGAGAAGATATTACCAGCTTCTGTATCTTAGATCAATATTTTTCTGTCATTTTCTCATTACTAAAACGTCAATGTCCCATAGAAAGACTTTGAAGAAGTAAAACCACTTTTTACGGATTTAAACGCGTATATTTTTTTAAATTTTAGCGCGACGTTTAAATATTAAATCCGTAAAAGTGATTTTATAAACAAATAAGTCGCGCAAGTGTAAGAGAATATTAATTATTGTCATTGAAAAAATTACAATTCATCGATTTCAATAAGAATATTACTCGATTTCTTCAATTGCCATTATCGATATGGAAAATTCTGTTGAAAGGTTTATACTTACAAAAGTATTCCTGAAGAGTCGAGGGAATATTGTGTTTATTTTTTCTTTCATCACATGAATCTACGATTAACATAATTCGTAAACGTTTGTTAAGGGCCTACATCAATATTATCATCGACATGTACCTATTAACACAGCTAGTAGGCATAGAAAATGAAGAATTAGGGATATTTTTTTTTGTTTACTCAAAATCTACTAAATATATTTTAACTCCGGTTTACGTGTTTCTATACATAATAGTTACTTATGTTTTGAAAGTTATTTCATTACTTAATACACGATAATAGACCGACAAATGAAAAAAATAAAAAATTAGAGAGGTTGTTTCGCTAAGATTTTCTATCGAGAAAACTTTTTTCAATCGCGTTTCTGAGTTTATGCGATCCTAGATTATATATTGCAAAAACATATACTTAAAAATTAGAGCTCTAGCCATTCAATCTAAAGAAAAAATGAAAACTTCGTACGTAGAAAAATGCACGAAGCTATTTTGGTATCCTCTTAATGCGTCTATGGATAACTATACAACATAACACAAGCATATAATTATGCTTAACTTGGGACCAGACGACGTTGTGTGCTAAGTTTATAGCGATTCATGTATAACCACTGTAATAAAGAACCCTAAAAATTTATTCTAATAATATAATAGAGCTGAAGAGTTTGTTTGTTTGAACGCGCTAATCTCATGAACTACTGGTTCCAATCGAAAAATTCTTTTATTTTCGGAGAGTCCATTTATCAAGGAATGCTATATAACTTCACGCTGCAAGCAATAGAAGTGAAGCATTGGTGAAGAATGTTTTAAAAATGGGGAAAATTTTAAAATTTCACGCGTACGGAGTCGCGGGCAACATCTAGTAAGATTATGGTTACAGTTCTTCTTTTTCTCCAGCCTATTTACGTCCCACTGTTGGGCACGGGCTTCCTCCACTTTGGGAGGGATTATGGTCTACCGTGTCGCGCTGACCAGGCGTGTTGGCACAGGGTTTGGTTTCGAGTTTTCCGTCTCTCACAGTAGACGTTAACTGGTTATATTGTTCCTTAGCTGGTTCTTACAACACCCTGGGAAAGAAATGGGGTGGTGACACTTGTATTCTTAATCTGTCACCACACGGAGAATTTATGGTTATAGTTATAAATTCAAAACAAAAGCTCAATAGAGGACATGACTAAATCCTATAATCTAGCAATTAATCAACACATGCAATTCTTCACAACGATCAATAGCTTTGATTCCTTTCATCAAACAATTAAAATGATTGATCCTGATAGGCCAATCAAGCAATATATCATTAAAATGTTCATCACTGAAGAATCTGGATGTTATCATTAAACATCAATCATAGTCTAAGCGGATTGGATGTCATCGATGTTATTGAACTGGAAATAATAATTGAAGGAAAAATTATTCTAAAAGATTTTCATAATATCAAGGTAAATATAGCCGCAAGGAGTTTTATATGTACAGTCACGGTCAGCAACATTTGAAAGAAATATGATGTTTGGTTTTAAAGCATATTTTATTTTGTACTTGTATGTACATAATTTTATTATCAAGCCGTCTGAATTATAATTATGGTTTGCTATGTTATTTATTACATAAAATTTATAAATTTTTAAATTTACATTAGTATGTTTCGAAGTTACATTGGCGTACCCACTAGACATCTCTTATAACCTGGGAGTATAACAATAAGAACAGACATATAATTACATATATAATAATAAATAAATAATAAATATTAAATATTCATTGACATTTCACACAACGTCCTCTGGTCCCAAGCTAAGCTTATATGCTTGTGTTATGGGTACTAGAATACGGATATAATACATATATTTATTACTTATCTTTAAAAATAATATTTTCTTATATATAAAAATCGATCGAGTCACGTCTGAGGAGTTTGCTAAATAAATGAATTGGGTTTAAAAAATTCTTTTGGTGTTGAATAGTTTATTTATCCAGGAAGGCTATAAAGCATAACGCTGTAACCAATAAGCGCAAAACATTGGTGAAAAATGTTCTAAATTCTACGCGTACGGAGTCGCAGGCAATAGCGAGTCGGAATATAATAGGATTTTATTTCGTATTGTACGTCGATTTAAATTCGAGTAACCAATTCATATCAGTACAATAATTAATATGTTTAACGCCTCCCCATTAGTTCCAGAGGCTTGTTGTTTCTACGAATAGTTCTTTCTTGACCTAGCACTTTGGTTCGGCTCCACAAAACTATCACGAAATAATCAACATAATACGTATACATGAAAAAAAATGAAAGAGGTGATATAGGGTGATACAAATTGTATTCTTGTTGATAGGTTAGTATTTTTAATGATATACTATTATTAAATAAATGGTGTTTTCATAGTTCGAAAATATTTCGTCAAGTAAACCCGTAAAAAAAAGACGTAAGTGAAAATTTTTGACGCAAGGTCAAAAATTTCAAAGAAAAATTTCAAAAAAATCACTTACTGCTTTCTTCCAGTAATAGTATGACATTTTATCCTTGTTACCTCTGTTAGCTACCACAATCGAGATTTTGGAATAGAAAATTATAGGGCGTCTCGTCATAATAAAGCTACTCACGGAAAATCAGCTTGATAGTAATCAAGTGAAAAAAATGTACTACGGATCCCGTACTATATAAATGAAAGAGAATTTAAATTTCATAAAGCTTTTGGTTAAATCATAAGACTAGCTTAAAAGCTAGGATAAAAAACAAACCTTTTTTAATATTTTAATTAAGGAAATAAAGATTATAATACAAACATTAAAAAAATTAGCTTACAAACATAGAAAATCACTCAAATATACCAAAAAGTCTTATTGTTGCACCTATTTATCACCTAGCATTTATTTTTATTTATTTATTTTAAAACTTCATGCACTTTAAATTATTAAAGTTGTTGTTGTTGTTGGCATTAAGTCCGCCATTTTATTAACAATGGCGGACTTAATGCCAACAATGGCATTTTCTACCAGTCAACCAACGTCGATGCAGAGACAATTTGGGGCAGGTGCTATTTTACAATAAACAAAAAAAAGAAATAGAATGCTTCAAGTTCAACTTATTTACACAATACAAACTTAATTACATACTAAATATTATCTATCATTATAGTAGTGTTTAAATAAATTTTAGTATTTTTATAGTGTGTATGTATATTATATAGTAGTTTTACTTATTAGTGTACTTATGTATAAGTATGTATATTGATTATATTTAGGTATGTATTTATTCATATATTCAATTTATTATTTAATATATATGACACCAATAACCACCGCGATGTCTATTCTAGATTCTATCCATTATATGGTTGCCTGGAAGAAATCACATTAGTGATAATGCCGCCCTTTGTACAATAGATTTTAAGACTGTATTTTCTTTTCAAATTCTGAGTAAAATTGGTGTTTGTGTAAATAAATAGTTATCTATCTATCTATCTAAACTCAAATATATTATTATACACAACACAAATATTAATACTAAACCTTCATATATATACATAAACAAATACCATACCATATAAATATAATATACACTTACATACTAATAGTATACATAAAAAAAAATATTATCACCTAACAAATTTTGCAAATAAACTTAGCTATTAAACAGTATATTTGCAAAATAACTATTAATTTCAATTATCTTAGCTTGATATATTTTCTAGCCAACATCCGCTCATTTTAATTTGCAATCAATTAAGAAAATTAATTCAATAAACAGATTCTATATAGATAGAATTCTATCAATCTCGTGACATATCTCAGTGAACATTGTTGCAAGTTTAGTAACAACCTGTAGATGATGAATTCCATATATTTGTATGAAATCGATGTGGTTTATTTTGTTATTATTTATGTGGTTGATTTAAATTTCCAGTGAATAGATCATTATGTGGTAAATGTCATACGTAAAGCGACAAATTACTGGTATGTTCAGTGACGGAGAGCAGAAGCGGCAAATATAACGCGTTGTTATGAACAAGTGTTATGTACAGTCGCGAACACTTTTATAGAGAATGTAAAATATAAATTATTATTGTAGGTAACTTGTACGCTGCAATTTAATTTTGTATTTACAAAAGAGAAGTAGTTTATATATTATGTGGTTTCGCGATATTACTCATCACTCACACACACACACACACACATACACATACACACACAAACACTTAAGAAAAAAAAAAAAAAATTATAACTTTGTTTAATGCATGATTGTAGTTGGAACGCTGTCTCATCTCCTGGAGGTGGGCGCTAATAGTTACGACACAGTTTATAACTAATGTTACTATTAACGAACACAATGTTAATGTTAATTTGTTATTTTTGTTCCAATAAATTTTTTTTTTTTTTATTATATCCGTATTCTGGTACCCATAACACAAGCATATAAGCTTAGCTTGGGACCAGAGGACATTGTGTCCAATGTCCATAAATATTTATTTTTATTTTATTTTATTTGTTAAGAATATGGTGTTAGAGTTAATGGTAGCTGTTAACTGTAAATAAATATTGAGTGTCAATAACCCAATTTGATAATACTTAATGAACTTTCCCAGCATAAAAACTGTGTATTATAGAGAAGCAATTTTAATTAATTTAAATGTGTACAAAAATATAGTCATTAAACAAAGTAACATCGTAATTGGTTTAATTTTGGTTAAGTTTTTGACGCATCAGAATTGGCGTCATTATTGGTTTAAAGAGTTACAGAAAAAACTATTTTAAAGAAATCTGAAAGGAGCCAACGCACTACTACCTTTTCTTAGACCCATCACATTCATACAGAAAAATATCATACGAATTTTTCAAGCGATTTCGGAAGAGTTCGATAACAAACACTATGATATGTCGTTTCTGTATATTGAAAAATTAAACACTATTAAAACACATTATATTTCCCAAACTATACATAATAACTAGAATTATAACAACACTAGCTGTTTGTCCGCAACTTCGTACGTCTCTGTCTCCAGCCCATCCACGTCCCACTGTTGGGACGAGCCTCCTCCACTTTGGGAGGGATTATAGTCTACTGTGCCGCGCTGACCAGGCGTATTGGCACAGGGTTTATTCTCGAGTATTCCGTCTCTCACAGAGGATGTTATCGTTGTGCCATATCCCTTATCTGATTTTTAAAGCACCTTTAGGAGGAGATGGGGTGGTGACAGTTGTATTCTTAATCCGTCACCACACTTCGTACGTATAAAGTTTAAAAACCAAACCTTGATAAATTAGTATTAAGCCACCCTCTTGAACTACTCATTGTAAAAAAAAATCGCATCAAAATCCATTCCGTAGTTCTGAAGATATAAACTCACATAGGACATACATACGAGTATAAACTAATATTATAAAGCTGTAGAGTTTGTTTGTTAGTAAGTAAAGTTTTTCTGAGATATCATGAAATAAAATTTATTAAAACCTTTTTATTTAGTTCACGACTGTACTTTGATACCATTTCATACATTAAGGGGCAGTTACGCAAATAAAAAGTTATAGTTAAAATACTTGTAGACAAATTCTATGTATTAGCGCAAAACTAAGAACTTGAACTAAAAACTACGCGTTCTGTTCTAATTAAAATTTCATGGAAACTATCTAATTCACTAGTTTTTGTTGTAAATAATAAAAAATACCATGTAATTGTGAATGATATTCATTATTTATATTGTATTCTTTGAAAATAGGGTACTAATAGTAGACTAAATTGTTAAATATTATTATTTATAAAAAATATGAAACATTTGTGAGACAAAATTATTAAAAAAATCTTTCTCATCTTTTTGTAAATTCCAACGCGCGCGTTTAATAATATGTTAGAAAATTGTTGCCACATTAAAAATTTTGCAGATTGAATTCTACATTAATTTATTAATTTTTGTAATTGACTTGCTACGTTTTTAATTAAGAACGAGATTGTTAAAGACTTATCAAAAATAACTTAAACATTTGCTTTCAAAGGAATACATGTCGAAAACCAAAAATAGAAAAATATAAACCTTTCATTACAACATTTTATTTTGTAACCATGCTTACATACCTCCGTGTGGTGACTGATTAAGAATAGGTACAAGTGTCACCATCCCATCTCCTCCCAAGGGTGCTGTAAAAGTCAGCCAAGGGATTTTGCACACAGATGAAATCCTCTGTGAGAGAAGGAAAACTTGAAAATAAACCCTGTGCCAACACGCCTGGTCAGCGCGGCACAATAGACCAAAATCCCTCCAAAGTGGAGGAGGCCCGTGCCCAACAGTGGGACGTAAATGGGCTGGAGAGAGAGAGAGATGCTTACATAAATGAAGGAATTTGCCTTCCACTCGGAATAGAAATTACGTTAAAACTATCAAGACTTTCAAAAAAGGTTAATTAGTATTTCTTAGTATCAAAAAAATAAATAAAAAAAAAGATATGATGTGCAGATGTTGTGTTCAATATCAGTGTGTCAATTTATAAGCTATCCCTGCACTTTGTTTCATAGTTTAATAATCTAAACAATAATTATATAACAGGTGATCGAGTTACGAACGACACGCCATCTTGCTTAAAGTTTAGCATGCAACAACTCTTGTCACTGTAATTGTCGTTAATTAATTACACTGACATTCAATAATAATCGATATTTTGTAATTGTTAACAATTACATCTGTATTGTTGATGGACTAAAATATATAGATTATGTACGCAATAATCTGGGTGGCGATAAGCGATAGTTAACAGCGTCACGACTATTTGCAATGGAGCTAGGTAAAAAATAAAATGCCAACAGCTAAGCATTACTTTCTAGGCTTCATTTATGCGTCTAAAAATCACACGCGAAATTTCATTGCATCGCAATACACATACCTACGTGCACATACTTATTTAAGTTTTACTAAGCTGAGAGTCAACACTCTCTGACCATTTACCTTTGAACCTTTTCCAGAAGGGGTTTCCTGCCAATGCAAACTCCTATTGTTTAATCCTCAAAGGATTAGTGTGTCTTTTTAGGACATGTCATCTTTGCCCAGCGTTTCCATTTACCTCCACGTAAATCGTTAGGTTAGTAGTAATCGTAATGTACAAGAACACTGTAAAACACAAAATGTAGAGCGTAGTTATGTGAAAGATGAATTATAAACGAAAAACTTTATCATTCAGATTTACCTAGCAACTTACCTAACGATTTCCGATTTATTTTGATTTACGATTTTTCAACTGTATTCATTACTGTATTTTTCAACGTTATGTTCTTTACATCGGGTGCATATTTGTCTAAATATGCACCCGATGTAAAGAACATACCTACTACAATGCTCAATATTCTACAATATTTCAGGTTTCCTCTATATTTCTCTCTATCTAAGGAGCCCATTTGAAAACCAGCGCCAAGTCCTATGGGGTTGACATATGCTGAAATGGGCACCCATTGGTGCTGTCCCGACACTATTATACATACGCGTATTATAATTTTAGTTTTCCTCTCTCCTCTCCAGCCCATTTACGTGCCACTGTTGGGATCGGGCCTCCTCCACTTTGGAGGGATTATGGTCTACTGTGCCGCGCTGATCAGGCGTGTTGGCGCAGGGTTTATTTTCAAGCTTTCCGTCTCTTAAAGAGGATGTTATCTGTGTGCAATATCGCTTAGCTGACTTTTACAGCACCCGTGGGCGGAAATGGGATGGTGATACTTGTATTCTTAATGCGTCACCACACAGAGGATTTAAAAAAAAATTTGATTTAGTTATTTTAATTTTTGTACTTATACCTATAATGTTATTGTATATTCTGGTACTGCAGCATCAAATGTTTTCTTTCTTTCTATAGCAGAACCTGCTATCTGCTATATTAAAAAGCAATGGAAGAAAGTCAGAAAGAAAATAAATTTAATAGTGATAGATAAGCAATACACATACAAACACAGAAATAGTAAAAACAAAGCATAAAAGTAATACAATATAACAAAATATTGATACAATCAAATTTATATAAAAAATAACAAAGAAAATGAAAACAAAAATAAAATAAGAAGATTAGAGAAAAAAAACATAATAAATACTTTAAAATAACATAATGAACCTAAGAATATACATAAGTCATAAATAGTACTCATACACAACTCATAAATTAGTCAATGGTACTAAACAATTAGTTATTTAGTGTTATTGCAAACAAATGCAATAACTGATTGCTTAGTGGCGAATTTAATCAAGTTTGGTAGTCTATTGTTAATTTTTTGAGGTTATAATGTGTCATTCTGGTGCCAATAAGACACCATTCATTTACCGGACTCAAGGCCCTGTTTTCACACACAATTTTGATATTATTTTCGTATAAACGACAGGTAGATACGTATCATGATATATTTGATGAGTTGTTACTGCTTTTACAACTGACTCATTCTTATATCAGATAAGTCTAATTGATATACTTAAATATCTAAATTATGTTAAAGCATAGGGGAATTATTTTAATTATTAATGTAATATTTATGTATTTATAATTGCAAAGGTTAACAGATAGTTGTAATAACGTTATAATATTATATAGGTACATTTATAAGAAGGTTACATTAAAGAAATTATTGCAGATAAAATATCGAACGAAAACGAATCCATCCATTTACGTAGAATAATTAAACAGTAATAATGACTGGATACAGGTTAAAGGCATTAACTTAAATTATTTATTTATACTCATATTGGTGTCAATTCTCTTGGACTAAGACTAAAAACTAAACTAAAATCAAATCAATTAACTACATTAAGTTAATTGGTTTAATTTATGTTAGTTTAATAGATATTACGCTTTATTAAAGATAGATCAGTCAAAATCGTTGTTGGTTTATCACAGTATTCATTTATAACACAAGCTTAGTTTGGGACAAGAGAAAGTACTGTGATAAGTCTTACTTATTTAGTTTTAGAGATATCTAAAATATACTTAAGTTAAAGAAGAGAGTATTCTTCTTCTTCTCAGTGCGTCAATGCCCCACTGTTGGGCACGTTATTCGGTCTGCTTAGTCTACTTAGGTATACTTCACTGACGATATCTGCTGAGTTTCTTACGCCAGTTCTTCTCAGCGGATTGAAGGACCTGAACCGGTGGTAGGGAAAAAAAATTTGGACGTATCATAAGATCTTATTTTTTGACACAAAAAATGTGACTACATGAATAAATGATTTTTAATTTAGATTTTTGGTTTTGAACACGCCTTGATTTCGATTTTTACGTCTTTTACAAAACATACTATCTGCTTATGTATATTCCGTAAGCTTCCTCTTATAGCATTCTGGGGAGAAAATAGGGTGGTGACATCTGTATTCTTAATCCCTCACCACACGGATCATTTACCTGGTGAATTACGAAGCCAATCCATTTGAGAATATATTATTAATATGATGTGTCGTAATATTATGATTAAAAGAAATAATATTTTGACAACGCCCTACAGGGTTTTATCCCTAGAGCATAAGTTTAACAGGAGCTGGCATTATCAGGCTACCGCAGCTGAAAAATGTATGAAAGCATTGCTTATACTGCACTGTGTAGACAGTGTACTTAGGCTCTTAGTGTGTGTGCCGTATTTTGTACAGTGCGTGCACATGATCATAGAAATGAAGTTAGTATTAGTGTGGCACACCACCGTCTTGCATTACGTCAACATTTAATCTGACCTTCCCGTTCGTGTATAAATAAATAAATAAATATCACGGACATTTCACACAACGTCCTCTGGTCCCAAGCTAAGCTTATATGCTTGTGTTATGTGTACCAGAATACGGATATAATACATAAACTAGTTTTGTTTTGTAAATACATACTTATAATACATAGACGCAGAACAAACATTTGTGTGACAATTATAAACATCAAAAAAATGATTGTCCCGAGCGGGAATCGAACCCGAGACCTCGTGAACAGCAGTCCATTACATGAACCACTAGACCACGAAGCCCGTCATATCGAATAAGTCAATAGATTTTTAAGCAATAATTGGGATTGTTCATAATTTTTTAAATGCTGTCATCATATTTTTGTTTTTAGAAAATATAGACTATTTTAAGCAACTAATTTCAATATAACTATATAGAATTTTTTTTAGAAAAATACTTAAAAATATTCTTTTTAAATGTTGTGACGTCATAGTTGTACGCAATCTGTGTATTACTTTTTCCTAATAGACTTAAGGCAGATTGCAATACATCTTTTCAAAATTGCCAAGTTGAGAGAATAGACCAATTTTAACTCCACCACAGAGTAGTATATCCCTAAGAATGCCTTAATATTTTAGGTCCTACATTTCAAGGACAAATAGAGATCATTTGCTTTTTGGAAAAATAATCGATAATATAGCAAATTTTCCGAAAAAAACTAATGGATCATGATCAGAAACATTATTCCCCGTAATGGTTTTCGAATTAAGAGTTTTAAAAAAATATGAACAATGCCATTTTACTTAGTTTGAAAACTAAAAAACACCCCAAAAATCCTGAATAATTTAAATAATATGTGTAAAAAAATTCAGATCAATCCGATTACTGCAAGTCAGCAAGTGGATGAAATGTATTATGAATGAAAGTATATCAAATATCACGTTACATAGATTAATACATTGATTGATACATACCGAGTTAATAAAAGTATGTCAAAAATTATAGCAATATTTTATGACGCTACAAATATTTTACCAGTCTTATGTATGTAATGTATATCCATTAAGTGGCTGACCTCGAAAGTACGAGCTTCGACTTTTACAGTTTGCCACTGCTAGCAGTTTATTTTACTAAGGAATCAGAGTATGTAACTAACTACTCCAGTTGGTTTTAAAACTCAGTGGATTTACCCCAGGTGTAAAATTACCCTAAGTTTACAAGTTATAGCCCTTGACACATAGGTAGTGTATACGGTGCCCTGAAGACATATTGTAACGAGGCTTTATACTTCTAAAAGATATTTATTAATCATTTAGCATGTTTTATGCCCATTTATTCACTTCATAGGCTTTTATATGATATTTATTTTATAAAAAAAACTGCACGGCGTAGTTTTACTTGCGTACTCACGAGAAGCCCCATTTATACCTAACTTAAGGGTATAAAAACAAATATGGACCCATTGTAATATTTTCAAAATATTGAATTCAAAAAATACGCAGATTCGTTTCAGAGTGTAGTTTGCGGTAGGAAATAAGTATTTACAAAAGAAAAGTAGTTTATGTAGTCTATCCGTATTCCGTATCTTAAAGTTAACTTGGGACCAGAGAACGTTGTGTAACATAAAAAGGCACAATACCTTTGCTCCCGACGTTTCGACCGAGTTGCATCGATCGTGGTCACGGGTCGACTGGAGTCTTGCTAGCGACGTCTCCGGGAGGCGCGGGTTTCGCGAACTACCCTCGCCTGGTCTTGCACATGTAAATGTTCACTATAGTCTGTACTTCGACACACAACACTAACTACGTCACTCTTCTTCTGGCTAGTACCGTCCTGATAACGGATGCATTTACTGATGACAGGCCCCCATGTCGGTGAAAGTCGATATCCATCTTCTCGGTTGAAATTTTTGTATTTCTTTATCTCAACTGCCTCACGTACCATTCTGGGAAAGTAGTGACGCTCAGTAGATAGGACTCGAGGTTGGTGTAGTTCGATCCAATGATTGGCTCCTGCCTCCAATAAATGCTCCGCTATAGCTGATTTGTTGACTTGCCGGTTCTTAACAGCTGTGATATGTTCCTTCGGGAGCAAAGGTATTGTGCCTTTTTAAGTTATTAACGTGATTATAGTCCCGGTAATATTAACAAATTATGAGTTCAAATCGCGTAAGTTTAAAATCAATAGTTGTGTAACATGTCCTTGAATCTATTTATTTATTAAAAGAAAGTTCAATTTTGATTCAAAGCCCTTATATTGCGTGGTGTGGTAGGTAAGAGCTGTAACATAAATCACTATGTACAAACTAGGCTCGAATATCTATCTCAAAAAAGATATCACTGTTAGCAAGATGGTATTTGTGACATATATTGATCGATCTACTAGATAGCACGACAGAAGTTGTAACAAAAAGCTTTTCTACAATTTGTACCAGCAGTTCGCACGGTAACTCGTGTGTTTAAAGAATATGGCGCCGTCTAGACACGAGTAGGATTATGCTAGGTTGTATGATTTATGGACATATTATCCACGATTGCCATGAACTTGACCAGGTCATAGATATACATAATTCAGATGTGCAAAGATTTGCAACTAGCGATTTAATACCTGTTGAAATTAAGTACTATTTATTTAGTAGTAGTTTGCTTATAGAAAGCTCAGGAAAGAAAACAGACAGTTTTTACTTTTAATCGACTGCAAATAAGACTAAAATCTAAAATAATGATTCACGGGATTCACGAATAAATAATGATTGACGGGCTTCGTGGCGTAGTGGTTCATGTACTGGACTGCCGTTCACAAGGTCGCGGGTTCGATTCCCGCTTGGGACAATCATTTGTGTGATATTCATAAATGTCATACAAATGTTTGTACTACGTCTGGGTGTTTTCTATGTATTATAAGATTATAAGTATGCGTTTACAAAAGAAAAGTAGTATGTATTATATCCGTATTCTGGTACCCATAACACAAGCATAATAAGCTTAGTTTGGGACCAGAGGACGATGTGTGAAATGTCCATGAATATTTATTTATTTATTTATTATTTATAATGAAAAAAAAAACACTCTCATATTACTTGATTATGTAAGTCCCAGATTTTTTTCTATAATTATTGCATTGTTATCAGTCCTTGATATGTAATATTTCAGTTTAATCAGGATTTGAAGAAGGAAGTATACAGTATATCTATTTTAATATCAATACTTCGTGCTATGTACTATGTGCTTATGTTGCGAAGTTACTACATAATAGGTAGTTAAGTACATACGTACGTACGAAATTAATATAAGACGCGGTTTGATCTTCTACTGTTTTTACCACGAGGTCCTATTTAAACTATGTATCTTTTTGATCTATAAGTTTCAAATATAGAACAAAAGTATTTTCAATGCCCAAATATCTTGGCGACTCATTTGTTTAAATTAAACCAATTATTACGAATTTAGACGCTTTCAAAATTTAACCAGATATTTCAGAGACCTTGCAGTCACAGGTGTGCCTGGTCCAATTTAAAATAATACGCATCTAATTCCAAAGTGGTTTTATTAGTATTTTCTCTTTAATTTTCTTACAAGATAGATCATCTATCGACACCAACTCAAACGTTAGATAGTTGAAGTTGGCGAAATAATACGATATTAGATGCAGATAAAGTTGTTGCTACAACTCACTAAGAACATAAAACAGTGTTGAGTAGGAATACCATGATTTACTTGTAAAATATAGGGAAAATTTCTAAAATATTCCCTATATTTTAGAAATTTTTACTGTTGTCGACTTTGTAAATGAGTTTTAAATCATTTATGATTTTTAATAAAACTTCTTACATAGTTCACTATACAACGAGTTTGAAAATATAGAAATTTGTAATGAAATATTTACTATTGTCATAAAACCATTAAATTAATTCTTTTAATTCATCAAATCAAAAATAATATAATAAAAATTATTCGACTAACACGGATAAACTGAGCCTCCGGAATTAAAAGTAGTAATAGTATGTTATCTTAGAATGTAATAAATAAATAAATAAATATTCATGGACATTTCACACAACGTCCTCTGGTCCCAAGCTAAGCTTATATGCTTGTGTTATGGGTTCCAGAATACGGATAGAATACATATACTACTTTTTTTTGTAAATATATACTTATAATACATACTCGTAGTAACACCCAGACGCTGTACAAACATTTGTATGACAATTAGAAAAATCACACAAATGATTGTCCCGAGCGGGAATCGAACCCGCGACCCCTTGATCGGCAGTCCGTTACCAGAACCACTACACCACGAGGCCCGTCAATAAATCAATAAATGAATAAAATAAAATATCAATAATTCTCATCTGTTTAGCTGTTTAAACGCGTTGAACTTCAAACGTGCAACAAGTTTTTTAATTTTGTGATTATATTATGATTATTTAAATTTTAATATATTCCCGGAAATCCTATCGAAATTATTCGAATATTCTGGTACCGGAGGACGGTTCCCAAAATGATGGAATGACGATATCATCAAATTTGCAGGAAGCCGTTGGATACAGTAGGCATGGAACCGCGCGTTGTGGTGTGGAGATTGCCTATGCCCAACAGTGGACAGAGAAATGCTGTTGGATATGTGGATGGAAATATCCCGACTTGTTGCGATATAATATCCACCCTATTAAGTTATATCTACGAAGTTATCTGAGTTAAGTAAACAACAGGTTAAGTACAGATGTTTCGACACTAGACCAACAATGCCTGAAGTAATTTACAAGTAAATGATGTTGCTTATCTGTGCATCAAGTACGCCGAACTATTCAACAGATATCGCCCTATTTAATTTACTTAACAATATAATAGTCTCGTGGTTAAGTGGTTATGTAACGGACTGCCGATCAAGAGGTCGCGGGTTTGATTCCCGCTCGGGACAATCATTTGAGTGATTTTTCTATTTGTCATACAAATGTTTGTGCTGCGTCTGGGTGTTTCTATGTATTATAAGTATGTATTTACAAAAGAAAAGTAGTTTAAGTATTATATCCGTATTCTGGTACCCATAACACAAGCATATAAGGCTTAGCTTGGGACCAGAGGACTTGGTGTGGAAATATCCATGAATATTTATCATTATTATTATTTACTTACATAATATAATGTTATGAAAATTAAATAGAGCGATCTGTTGAATTATTTTAGTACTGAAATTAAATCTGATGGATGATAAATATACTATGTTTATTAATACACTAGCTGTTGCCCGCAACTTCGTACACGTGAAATTTAGAAATCAGACCTTAAGAAACAGAAGTTTACTACTACCGCTCAATAGATGGCGTTGTACAGTTTTTTTTAAACCGCACTATGGTTTGGTTACACGCATTAACACATAAGCTCATCAAACTTTTAGGTTTTCATTCCGCTTTTTGCATTTATAAAATAGTATGGATAGATTGCTGAATTTAAATAAGCCCTATATAAATTGTATTAATATTATAACTCGCTTATATTAGCTTCGATGGTATCTACGCTACGGTATCTTTGATAGTTATATTTACTGTATTTCATTGGTCTGAAATTTTGTACATTTTCTTTTTTTATTTGTATTTTCTTATTTGTTATCTATGACTAGACTACCCAAATTGACCCAAAATATTGTAATAATTAAATTAATCAGATTGGGATGGGTATACATATACTTAAAGTCCTTGCCTTGCATTGAAAATTGAAAACACGCTTAAGCATATTACGAGTATTAGTTCTAATTATTACATTATCAATACTTATACTCGTACAAGACTAGCTGTTGCCTGAAACATTATATGCGTGGAATTCAATAACTTTAACAAATTATACAAAAAAGGCCATCCTCCTGAACCACTTCACCTATTTAAAAGTAGGTACATATCTAAATCCGTTGTTTAGTTTTAAAGATATAAACTAACTTAAGGATATACATACAAAAATAACGATTTTGTTTTACAATAAGAAAAGAAGAAGAAAGAAAATCCAAAAAGAATAGAAAATTTACAAAATTTTATATAGGTCATGACGGCTGCTTGGTGTGCAATATATGTAAGACTGCATACCATGAAAAATGTGTCTTTTCGCAGGAACGAAAGGAGTGTTCGGTCTCTGAAAACTGGATATGTTCTAACTGTACGGAATCATTTCTCATGGGGACCAAGGTTGACAGCACACCCGTCCCTGCAAGCAAAAATGTCACCATCCGTCCAAATAAAAGACAAGCCCTGTCTTCTCCTAGTAATGAGAGTCCTTCTGTGACTCGTGAGGACGTGCAAAACATTATGGAGGCCATTCTGGAGAAACACTTGAGTAGCTTATTGTACGAGTTTAGCAACAATATGCGCGTTTTGCTCGACGTCGAACTCAAACCACTTAAAGAAGAAATTAAAGAATTGAAAAAATCTATGGAGTTTGTTAATGGTCAATTTGAAGATATAATGAGAGAACACAAAATATCACAAACACGAGTTAAACCTCCAAGACCAAAACAAGCAAATGCAAACAGTATTGACGGATTGTCAGTCGCGTGTCAATCTACTATCATAAACCGATTTCTTTAAGGTTATTGCGGGAGCTAGTTCTTTGTTGTTATCAACTGAAATATCATCAAATATCAATTATCATACAAATGTGTGTACTGCGTCTAGGTGATTTCTATGTATTTACTACTTATTTATTTGTAGCTATTTATAGCTATAAATAATTAAAATGTCTGTTCAAATAAATAAATATTCATGGATATTTCACATAACGTCTTTTGGTCCCAAAAAAAGCTTATTTGTTTGTGTTATAGGTACCAGAATACTATATGCTTATTAATATGCTATTTATATATTTATGCTATTTATATACTATATGCTTATTAATATGCTTATTTGTTTGTGTTATACTACATATAATAATTTTCATTTGTAAATACATACTCGTAATAGATATAAAAGATGTATTAATGATGTAAGTAATGCATTGTTCATGTTACAAGTCATATTCCAGTTCATAACAACTGTTATACAATGCTTGTTGGTGCAGAACGTGAGCGAAAGTTGGATGGATCTAATACAAAGCAAATATTTCACTAACATTACTAGTTTACTGTTTAAATTAGCTTTAATTACCAACTAACTATTATCCGTGACTTAATATACTATGATCAAACGATTAAGCATCCTTATTTGGTTTCAAATATAGCTTGTTTTTCGCAGGATCTAGACAATGTCCATCCATCCATCAACCTTTCTCCGTTCACTGCCATGTCCCTTATCACGTAGGGACACCGAGCATAGCCCTCTCCATAGCAGGCTGTGCAACTCTGAGTTTTGTTATGAGGCCGACATTCAGTTCAACAAATTATCACTGGTAAAACACACTAGTCAAAGACCTTTCTTTTTAGTCTCTAGGGTATTTTGGACCTAAGGATGTGCCGGCGCGCGGCGCTGCGTAGTAAACTGTAATCCCTCCCAAAGTGGAGTAGGCCGGTGGCGAACAATGTGACGTTATTGGGCTGGAGAAAGAGAGTGAGAGCTAAGATTTACCGCTTTTCTTACTGAGGAAAATATAGTCTTATAGGTTAAGGAAATTTTAAAAAAACTCAATATATCCGCTTTGTTAATGAAATAGCTCTTTTTAAGGATCAGTTATACATTGACAATAAAAATGTCGGCGAAACTAAACATTATTAGGCCATAATTTTATTCTATTGTACTACCCTTCCGTCCACAGTTCGTTCCTTGACAAGCCGACAATATGTGAAAGGACACCGATGACAATAATTAATATACAAATTGGTAGTTACTTCCTTATTTGGTCGGGTTATACAGCGGTAAACTTTAGGACGTAATACATTATTTATAACTACTTAAATTCATTAAATTTAAAAATTCAATTGACATTACCGTATTAAGATAATGTTTACTAATAAAAATACAGAATACTTTTAGTATTTTTTTTTCAATTTACCGTTTAATTTTAGTTATAATATTGATGTTATGTGACAAAGAACATTGCGACATTCCTATAACCTTTCTCAATATGGCGGCGAAAACTTATAAATTCTTCTTTGATATACTTAACTGTAACTTTTTTTATTAAGCAAATAAGTGATTATTACATTTTTCTTAAATTTATGAATGCTAAATATATTAACATTTAATTTCTTGATATTTGCTTTATAAAAGGTATCTATCGGTAACGGAATCTTTGAATTTCCGAGGGTGAAAATCAAATAATTAATTATATAATTTAAAACTAAGGATTATGCTGATACTGACGAACAGACAGTGAAATTTAGTAATAACGTTTAACCCTATATGGAACCAAAAAAGGCGTCTACAGGTTTTCAAAGGAATTCTCTGTATACTGAATTTCGCCATATTATCCAAAATATATGTAAATGTTGACATCATCATAATGTAATAAGAAAATCTATTGTCCACATAATTTTGTAACACGAGAGATTTATAACTTTGTCAATAAAGGCAAAATGATCGTACCACTAGTCAGATGCGGTTGCCGTCGGAACAAAACGAACAAAAGATAACTCGCATCTATTAGCCGAACTATAAATATCCATGCGCTCACATAATTCTAGCCCGAGATATGTATGACTCTATCCGGGCGATCCTTGTTCGGTATACGTAAACCGACAATGATTAATCTTTGAGGAGAATTAGGCTTTAAGTTTCTGAACACACATTTTAGCCACGAGGTAAAACTAAACAGAGTAAACTAAATTCTAACTCTTATGAGCGCTATAAGAAGTAAATGCTTCAAAATATTTCCTCGCATTTTAGGGATCCATGCCAAAAGATAAAACGGAACACTTTTGAAACTGAGACTTCGCCATCCGTCCAGCCTACTGGACGGTGATAGCTAGAGAGCTTGATAGTAAGCAGTCACTATGAACTACTGACCTCTACAGCACTTAACTCTTTGTTAATTACTTTTTAACGCGAAAACTTCTGTATCGACTTCAGTGAATTTTACATGTTGCATTTTACATGAGCTCTATTAGAAAAACATATACTCTAGGTATATTATGACGCTAAAAGCCAAGGAGCGGGGCAGTATACCTACGATGCGCGATGTCCTCCAAAAACGGCCCAACGACAGACAAGCGCCGGTTTTAATCAGCATTATGCTGAGTTAGGTCCGTAATTGTGACTGCTCAGCGCAATTGATTTAGTATTTAGTTATTGTTTATTAACTTAGGTTTTTTTTACTTTTAATATGTATAAATTCTATAATAATAATAATTCTATTCTTTTTAGTTGAGTAGTTGCAAATAAAATATTTTTCTTTCTTTCTTATACGTAAGTAAAACCGCGGGTATTATCTAGTTTGTTACATTCCAGCAACCACATGAAACCGTTAACAATTTACAAATTATGAATTGTCACGAAGTGCCTAAATTCTCCGTAATGTCAAACTTATAAGTGAAACACGTATAAATTTAGGAAATTCCGTGAAATTCAAATAGAGAATTGGTCACGGACCACGAACAAAAATATCTTGTTGAATATAATTCTATTTTGTATCTAGTTCCGTATTAAATTCCTGTAATTATGTCTTATTTTTATAATAAAAAGTTATGGATTTCCCAATCTTATTTATTTTAATAAAAAAAGGGAAATCCACACGGCACACGTCATGTAAATCGTTTTCATTAAAATGAGACATATTTGAATTAGAATAGAATTATTTGGTAAATTGTGAAAAAATATGGCAGGTTGTATCAATTCGTATTTTTAATCAAACAAAAGCTACTCCAGTTAAGGTAGTTTTGTGTAAATTATTCTAATAAATACGATTCTGTACAGTAACTAGCTGTTGTCCGCGAACCACACTATCTATTGAAAAAATCGCATCAATATCCGTTCCGTGGTTTTGAAGATATATCTAAGCTCACATAGGAACATACAAAAATAACGACTTTGTTTCGAAACAAGTAGTGATTATTCTTCATTATTTATTTTGTTACTGCCTTATTCATAATAACTTATCGGAGGATGAAACGAAGATTTTATCGGGGAGATAAAAAAACGTTTTAGCGTAAAAAACTATTATGATTAACAAGTTTTGACAATTTTCGCGAACCGATTTTAACGAACTTTTAAAGCTCCGATAAGTCATTATGAATAGTGGTTATCCATTAGTGGTTACCCTCTATTTATTATATATTTACAAAAAAAAATAGTATTATATCAGCATTCTGACATCAATATTACGAGCAAATTAGCTAGCAATCAGAAGACATTGTGTGAAATGTCAATGAATATTACGCTTTTATAAGTTCGGTATGTATCTATCGATGTATTAATCTATGTAACGGAATCTTTCATTGCGATTTTCACCTACTTGCGGTAGGCGGATTGATTTGAAGATTTGCATACATATCAAGAAACGATGACAATGCAATTATTTAAAAAGATATTCAGTATTTTAAAGCGTTTTTTTTAAGTTTTTGAACTAAGCAAATTATATAACTCTCACTACTCAAGACTATTAAGTCGTAGTATGTTTGTTTTTTATATACAAGTAACAAGGTAAGATGTAAATCAAAGTAGCAAGCGATCTGCATACCGCTGTAGTGCGTTCGTTAAAACTAAAACCTAAATGTAATATTTACAGTAGGAATTATGTTTGTGGAAATAATTGAGTCGTATCTGTTATACATCATTGTGATTGATGGCAGATAAATCAGTGATGTCGAGACTTGCTCACAAAGGATTTCGTTTATATCTTATCTAGTTATTAGCTGTCAACCGCGGTTTCGTATGCGTGGAATTAAAAAAATATTTCCCGTTTTTGCAACAGTTTTCTTTGATGCTTCGCTATTTAGCCTAACCCCTTCCTAAAACACATGTGCTGATGTCATCAAATTTTTATAAAGGCCAAGTGCGTAGCATTTTCATTGGTCGTGCATGTAATGAAGACAAGTTAAGTGTTTACACCGTAGCAGATGGCATTCTGTAGTCTCTACCTACCTCTATGAGAAAAAGGCGGTATGATGATGATGTGTCGCGAGTGAGTCACCGACCTAAATCCCTTTGTATAAATATTTTATTACCAGCTGTTATCCGCGATTTTTTAGACGAGTTTAAAAAAAATCGTTTTTGCAACATTTTTCATCAATCCTACACTCCAATTGGTCGCAGCGAAATGTTATATAACCTTCCTAGATAAATGTAGGTACTATCCAACACAAAAATAATTTTTCCATTTGAACCAGTAGTTTCTGAGATTAGCGCGTTCGCGTTCAAACAAATAAGCAAAGACACTCTTTAGGGTTATAATATTACTAAAGATTTCAGATGGCTCTCTTTAATCTTTGCATACCCCAATGGGAATGGAGATGACGAATTGACGATTTATCGCTAACGCTTCACCGACCTAATTCCCCCTTGTACTAATAAATATTTAATTATACTATTTTATTGCAGGTGTGTACAAGTCACCGACATGCTGGTTGTGATGTCAAACCCATAATATCTTCATAAAGGTAACGTTTTATCAAAGTAATTAGTTTATACACCACACAAAATAAAATATGTCAGTATCATAATGAAGTCTTTTTTAACCCTCTTTTATTAGTTCTGTACGTATCTATCAATGTATTAATCTATGTAACGGAATCTTTGAAAGTGATTTTCACCCACTTGCAATAGTCGGATTGATCTAAAAATTTTTACACATATAAGGTACCGATGACAATGCGATTATGTAAAATTATATTCAGAATTTTCAAGCGCGTATTTTAGTTTAAGCAAATTATTTTTTTACACATATATGTATTACAGCATTGCAACTTTTACAAACTATTGTCAGGATAAAACGGCATTTTCTTCTTTGTCCCACTGTTGGGCACGGGACTTGTTCACTTTCAACGGGGTTTGGTCTGTTAAACGATGCTGAACAGGCGTAGCGATACAAGGTTTAATTACGACCTGCCCGTCTCTTAGAAGTCATGTTAACTGCGTAAATAGTCGCTTAGCTAGGTTTTACAGCCTCCTGGGAAGAAATGGTGTGATCACAGTTGTATTTTTAATTCTACTCTACACGGACAAACCATAGAACGGCATAGCACATTAAATTATACTGAAAGAAAGTGAAATGTGATTAATTGAATAAAACCTACCATAATTTCTATAATAAACTACTTGAGCAAACTGTAATATTAATTAATTCATTTTTTACCACCATAAACATGTTTATCATAACGAATAATTATGTTTCTGAAAAGTTATACCTATCCTTGTCTAATACTATAAAAAGAAAGAGTAACAATACTAATTAGTATTCTAATTTCAAAAGAAAACAATATGGCGGCACAAAAATGGCTATTATGATTGTTTGGTTCTTTTTAGGTCTTTTTTAGAGTTTCATACAAAACCTTATAGTCTCGCTCCGGTGTCCGTCTGTCTGTCTTTCCGTCCGTTAAACTTTTTTTACTCAGCAACGGTTGAAGGTATCAACTTTAAACTCATCTATACTTATAATAAATCTGTAGAGAGGTCAATTCTGTACATGAAATATATTTTCAAAATAACTATCAGGGGGTGATTAGTGATCGATACTAATGCCAAAAATGCAATCAGTAAAATTTTTGTCTGTCTGTCTGTCTGTCTGTCTGTCTGTCTGTCAAAAAATACAATCCACCTTTTACGTCTACGCATTTAAAGGATATAAACGAAATACGACCATTTTAAGAATTTTCGACTTATGCTAGGGAATCTTTAAAGGGCCCTATATAGTGCTGATATAGGGAAAAATCTAAAAACTTCTAATTTATTATCACATCACACGAAAAAAGTGTCTATACTAATACCAACTTATATAGTAGCTAAATTGTAGGCGATTTCCTATATTTCAACTACAAAATTAAGTTGGTAGATTGGTTTAAGCTTATTTAGGCTAAGTTCACATATAACGCGCGTTATCGCAGGTCAACGCGTGATCAAACTTTTAAAGAGTTCAGATAACAAGCGCTAACGCGCGTTGCAAGTAGCTCGTCAGTCTGTATCGACAGAGCTTAGAAAATGGACGTGGAAGAAGCTATTATTTTGTGGTTATACCTATTATAAAAAAAATATGGTAAAAGAAAACGCACACATTGGGTTGGTCGTTTTAAAATTTTATTTTTATAGGATTCTGAAGCTATATCCCAAATCGCTGGCATTTTCCTGACTTCGTCAATTAGTAAGTCGATGCCAATATCTAATTCACTCATTTTGAACTAAATACAAAAGCAAGTCACAAAAAAAACGTGTAATTGCGATGTAAGCGCGCGTTCAACTGAACAGTCAACAGATGTCAAAGCGCGCGTCAACGCGCGATCGCCTGCGTCTAGAGAATTTTTCTCTGAGCGCCGCGTCAACGCTCGCTAACGCGCGTTAACGCGCGCTCGTGTGATCGGTTGTATGTAAATACTACGATGTCAAAATGTTGTCATCTGAACATGGCCTTAACTGATTATTTGAATGTAGTTATTTATGTTTTTCAGTTTAGTAGGTACGGAATCCTAAATGTGCGAGTTTGTCCTCGCTCTTGACTAGTTTTTTAAATAGATGTTTCTAGCGACAAGTGCAATTGATTTATGTAAATATTTATACAATTTTTATATAATAGAGAGATAAATAACGTTAATTGTGTTGAGTAAAAAATTATTGAATAGTATCTAACGTAATAACCGCCATTTATCTTTTTTGTTTTCGTAAAAGAAGTGTTTTGAAAAATCTTTAGTAATATGAAGTAGGCGTAACGAAAAGTCCGTAATTAATATTATAAAATAACAAAAAGGTTAAAGAGTGATTAAGTAGAAGCAATATTTTATGTTACAGATGGGTGGTCTATGTTGTTTTCTTAATATTTTTGTATAGATTAACATATTGATAAACATACAGAAATAATTCTAAAACTAAAAATTATTATGTCATTTGAAAATAAAACTTTTAGTAAATAGAAAATTAAGGTGTTAAATTACATAAAAAAATAATTAAACAAAAACGCGTCCTAAGTTCGAAAAAAGTAGGTTTGTTTAAAAAAGTTATTTACTTTTTTTTGTCAATGCTTTTGTTTGGTACCGACTCTCTATTAGATTTATTTCCATACTAAATGAAGCACAGTAATTTTACGTCTGGAATACTAAGTCATGCTTTAAATATATTTATATTTATATATTTGCTATTTATATATTTACAATTCGCGGTAGTCACGCATACATCTGGACAACATACTTTCTCTAAACATTGTTATAATGACGGGCATCGTGGTTTAGTGGTTCAAGTACGGACTGCCGATCACGAGGTCGCGGGTTCGATTCCCGTTCGGGACAATCATTTGTGTGATACTTATAATTGTCATACAAATGTTTGTACTGCGTCTGGGTGTTTCTATGAATTATGAGTATGTAATTACAGAGAAAAGTAGTATATGTAGTATATCCGTATTCTGGTACCCATAACACAAGAATATACTCGTAAGCTTAGCTTGGGAACATAGGACGTGGCGTGAAATATCCGTGAATATCTATACTTATAATAAATCTGTAGAGAGGTCAATTCTGTACATGAAATATATTTTCAAAATAACTATCAGGGGGTGATTAGTGATCGATACTGATGCCAAAAATGCAATCAGTAAAATTTTTGTCTGTCTGTCTGTCTGTCTGTCTGTCCGTCTGTATGTTCCTTATAGAAACAAAAACTACTCAACGGATTTTAACGAAACTTGGTACAAAATTATTCTTCATACTCTTGGGCAGGTTATAGTATACTTTTCGTCACGCTACAAGCAATAGGAGCAGAGTAGTGAAGGGAAATTTTGGGAAAACGGGAAAAGGTGCTCCATTTTTTAAGCTTCCGTCGCGTGTGTAGCCTTAATGGTTAAAGTTACATAGAAATCATGTATGACGGAAATATTCTACATAAAATTGTCTAAAAAATATCCCGAAACAGCACATATCTATATTTTATGGTTGACTCACAATAACACGTGTAACTCCTGATAGCTTAGCAGTTCGTTCATTCTGATTATATTTGTTTACTCTTACGTTTATAATACTCTCACTCAAGCAGTAGTTAAAAATGTTGCAAAAAAGGGAAAATTTCCTAAATTCTACGCGGACGGAGTCGAGGGCAACAGCTAGTTTAAAATAAAATAACACCATTTAACATTTCTCTGTCCAGTGCTGGATATAAGTTTCAAATATGTATTACAATGCTACATGCATCCAGCTACTCTCAGTTTCGGATAGATTGCTATCTTCGTTTATCAGTAAGATATTACATATTTATTTACAGCCCACGTATCCGTTTTAAGTTTAGTTTAGTTGTACACTTAGAGTTGGTACCAGTATAATCCAATCAGCCTCCAACGAAGCAAATCTTAATATTTATGTTATATCCAGCATATCTCACTACGCATGCTGATATTATTTATGCAATATTTAAATGTGATCTCGAATATACTGATCTATCGTTCATTAGCGGGACAGCGGCCATTGATACCGTATTCTATTTAGAAATTCAAAACTGGCGCCGTTTATTATTAAATTTATTCATAACGAGCTCACCCGTCTTGGTTTTATACAAAACTAACTTGTGTTAAATGTCAGCTACATATAAAAATATATTTTTTCTTTTTATTTAATTATCTATGCCTAATTTTTAACAGCTCAATATTTTATTCTTTTGTCTATGTAATTTTATTAAACATTCGAAAATTAAAAAAGGATAACAATTTTTTTCTAGTTCCATTTCTGAAATAGAATATTCTTTTGACGTTTTGGTGTATAGAAACCTTAACAATATAATGTAGTAATAACTATATACTCTGCGTGAGTGTGTGTGTGGGTTTGTGTTGTGTGTTTGATTATTTTGTTTTTGCTTTATTAATCAACCATATTTTTTGATTCGATTTGTTATTTTGTAGGCAATCAGTTGTGGGGTTGAGATACATATTAAAGTAGCTGAAAGCACCTATTTGATTTTTATTGAATATGTAAAATGGTAGTTTCTGAGGTGTATTGATTTCATATAATTTGGTGATATTAGAGACAATTTCAGTGCGTCATAAACTGATCTACCAAAAGTGACACACACTTATGTAAGTTAAAATCGAGAGCTTACCTATACTAATATTATAAAGCTGAAGAGTTTGTTTGTTTGTTTGAACGCGCTAATCTGAGGAACCACTGGGCCGCACCGATTTCAAAAATTCTTTCAGTGTTAGATAGGGCATTTATCGAGTAAGGCTACAAAACATCACGCTGCGACCAGTAGAAGCAAAGCAGTAGTGAAAAATGTTGCAAAAATGGGATTTTTTTTTTAAATTCCATGCGTCGCGGGCAACGTCAATTTGATTATAAATGTTACTCTAATAAATCACATAATAATGTAGTAATAAAATGTGATAATAAAATGATAATTTTTAATGATAAATGATTCACATTATGTTTGTTAGCATAATATTAGAGACCATCTTTAGTTTTTTTTTTTCACAAAAATTTTTGTTGCTATCCATTATCCAACCTTATTCGTAACGAGACATAAAATTATAAATGCGAATTTATAAAAAAAAAAAATTATAATCACCACATATTATTTAAAGTAAGATGCTGTCCAATTAGTATTTAATACTAACTAATACCGTGGTTTGAACCGCGTTTATAATAACAATAATTCTTTATTTCTCAAAATACAAGATTTTTAGTAGTACAGTACAGCTGTTTACAAAAACTGTTTGTGAATATTACAAATTTTTTTTCATAAGTACAGAGATGCGAGTGCGGTCCTGCATTACCTAACTAGGCTAAGAATTTAGCCTGTGTTTAGGATACAGTCCCTGACCCCCTATGATTGGACGTGAACTAGGCACATATTGAATACGTATTGTGTAAGCAGTACTATTAATACATATACATTGTAGATTAAATAAGATCATGCAGCATGCAGTGAAGAACAAAGTTTATAGTGACTGCCCAGCTCTGTCTTTTATGGTAGGGGAGCCCACGATGCTAAATGGGGATTTACTCGAGCGTCATAGAGACCTATTGAGTTGCAAAGCTTAGATGATAAGAAGAAAAAAATGTTATGTGATTTTTCACTTTTATCGGTGGGGAAAGCGGCTATAGATTTTTAAATATGTAAAAAAAAACTGTTGCATGGACATCCTCGAGCGCGTCAGATATTGATAGCATCAATGCCCTACGTATTTTTAATAATGTACGTATGTTAATCTGATCGTTTGCATGATGCGGGTGGTTGTATTTAAGGGTTGAAAATGAAAAAAAAAAAAATTTTGTCGAGCGCGTCAGATTTTCTAAGGGAGTGTTAAGTGCACCAAAAAAAAGCTCTCATTCACTAATCTGACGATTTCGATGGGACGCAAACTCACGGGCAGTTTCATAATGTGCAAAAAAAAATTCGCCATTTTGAAATACTCAAGCGCGTCAGATTAAGATATATATGGTTCATCTTTATGTTCTAAACGTACTGTCTCATAATCTGACGATTACCTAGAGGGATTCGCCTAATCTGACAAAAAAAAATTCGAAAAACGGTTCACCTTAAAGGCCATCCCTGCAACTTCCCGCTAATTCCATTCCTGGGCGCTTAAAATTGTACTTTGAACTATATTTTGAACTCAGCGGGTCATTCCCAGTCCTCCACACCCCGTCGTCCACAGTGTGGAGGTATGGGAATAGTGTGGACGAATGGGAATAAAAAGGGTGAGGAGGGAAAGGTGCCGTTTATTCCCAGTCCTCCACACTATAGTGCAGGAGCCGACACTAGAAAAAGTTAAATTTCAAAAAGATGAATTGGACTTCTAAATGTTTAATTAGGACTGTTTATGAGATATTAAGCCATCAAAATATATCGTAAAAAAAGTTGCAAAGTTATACTGTCGGCTTTTATATTGTTAGATTTACCAGCTGCTCTGGTGTCTAGCCAACGGGAGTCGCCGATAAGAGATAACAATAGATTTTAAGGACAATAGAGTCGTAAAATCTCATCTCCATTGAATCATAGCTAGACAAGAAGCACAATTAAAAAGCTCTTAGGAATATTTATGAGTATGTTGTAAAGATAAATCATACAAATTTTTAGACAAGTATAAAATATTATTTCTATTACAGCGTGATTTGAGAAAAATAAAATTGAAGCGACTATATTCAATACTAAAAGAAAGTTAGTAACTTCAACGTTTCCTTGTGTACCAAATACTTACACCTCAAAAGTAAATAGTTTGAAGAACGAAAACATTAACGAAAGTATTTACACTTTCAAATTATTGTCCATTATGTGATAAAACTATTCTGTGATACAAATTATCTTAGATCATAATATTTACTTTCTTTTTAATTGTTGTAAATTATAAATGATCACGCTGTAATAGAAATAATATTTTATACTTGTCTAAAAATTTGTATGATTTATCTTTACAACATACTCATAAATATTCCTAAGAGCTTTTTAATTGTGCTTCTTGTCTAGCTATGATTCAATGGAGATGAGATTTTACGACTCTATTGTCCTTAAAATCTATTGTTATATCTTATCGGCGACTCCGGTTGGCTAGACACAGAGCAGCTGGTAAATCTAACAATTTAAAAGCCGACAGTGTAACTTTGCAACTTTTTTTACGATATATTTTGATGGCTTAATATCTCATAAACAGTCCTAATTAAACATTTAGAAGTCCAACTCAAACAAACCCAAATGTAGGCATCACGCAGCTGCACGCATTTAACTTTATCGACGAATTTTTGTTATTTCGGCTTGCGGAAATTGTCAGATTATATATTTTTCATTATTCTTGAATTATTACCTTCAAAATAAAAAAAATTTAGCTACGCTCGAGAATGTCGAGATGACGTTTTTTTTTTACAACTTTGTTGCCCTCCCCTTTTTTTACGTCACTCTCAAATTGTCAGATTAGTGGAATATACACTTTTTAGGATGTAATTAACTCACCCTACCTTAATCTGACGCGCTCGAGAATTTCTGATGGTCAATTTTTTTTTACTAATCTGATCCTGTATCCTTCACGGGCGGCCTTATATATGGGTCTCATATTTTGTGGAGGTACTTAACCGGGTACAAGGTATCCTCCTGTATATTAATCTGACGCGCTTTAGTAAATCCCGAAATCCCCTCTTCGGCTCCCCTACTATTAGCATGATGGTGTACGTAGGCAGGTCATTTCGTTCGAAATCAATGCTTTTTTCATGAAGTTTAGATATTATAATTTTACAATTTGTCTCGCTAAGTATATAATAATGATACGAAACCCTTTGTGTGTGAGTTCATCTCGTATTTAACCCCTTTTTAAATATTGGTACCAATTCTGTACGCACGACAAAACATAAACATTTTGAGTGTCGATAACACAATTTGGTGACGCAAGCGGGACTCTAACCCAACGACCTCGGAATACCGACTGAGCTATTGCGGCCGTGCCAACAGTAACCAATTTACCCACTACAATATCACTCGAAGAATGTGCTAAACAGTCACGATAGATGGCGTTGTACATCAAAATGCGATGTAGACTCATTCGAGTGACATTGTAGTGGATAAATTGGTTACTGTTGGCACGGCTGCAATATGCACAACAAAATAGCCAAATAATCAAAATACACCAATAGTTGTTTTAATTTTTTAGTTAAGTTTAGTTTAGTTGTGCACTTAGAATTGGCACCATTAACTCGCAAAGAATACAGGAACGTAACTGATACATTTTAATTAATAATAGATAGAAACAATAAGAAAAAGAAAATTATCTTGTTTGAAATCAGATCTAACAATTACGATTTACAATTTCAACAAATATACCTAATCTATAATATTTCTAATAAGTAACTTAATAGAAAGGTAGATATCATTGGATGTTTCAATTACATGATACTATCATGATAGGGCTGGCAACACCAACATTTTTTAAAATTCTGTCTTAACCTAGGACTAGGCGTTTGTGATTACTGACGCCGGATAAACAAAACTAATTTAAAAAAATGTCTCCGTGTAGTGACGGATTAAGAATACAAGTGTCACCACCCCATCTCCTCCCAAGGGTGCTGTAAAAGTCAGCTAAGGGATATTTTACACAGATAACATCTTCTGTGAGAGACGGAAGACTCGAAAATTAACCCTGTGCCAACACGCCTGGTCAGCGTGGCACAGTAGACAATAATCCCTGCCAAAGTGGAGGAGACCTGTGCCCAACCGTGGGACGTAAATGGGCTGGAGAGAGATACTACTTTTCCCGGATATCTCAAAAAAGACATATTTTTTATTTATTCATTTTATTCTTTATTGTACACACAATGAAATAGTATTCGTACATAGAAATCTTAAAAATATGTGTAGTGCAATGGGCGGCATTGTTGCTAAAGGCAATATGCAGCGTGAAACAAATATCCTATTTTATGCTTGCAACCCAGCATTCTTTAGGTCATCACTAATGACTACGTGAAGTTCAAACAATCTTCTCCATGTGAGTTAAACATGGCTTTGATGTTTTTCGTACAACGCACAAAATAGTTTTATTTAAACATTAATAAAATAATAAAATTTAAACTTCTGTTCCCTGACAGCTTAATCGTCCGGGTTTTCTCAAGTCAATTTATAAATCCCTGCCGTATCTACGTCTGACGGTGATCCACCGGACGCGGTTTAAACTAAAACCAAACTAGCGTAAACCGGTGAGTGGCAGCCCTAATTCATGGCGTTATTATAACTTGGTGTATTAAAGGATGGCGTGATGGTATACATATAAGGTGTACATGCACCATAGACAATAATAATGCAGTAAATTAAGTGTTTCAATAATGAGTTTTTATTGTTGATGTATCATGAAAAAACGGTAACCGATGCGAGGTTTAAATTGAGCTTTACCTGCAAAAACAGAAAATGTTTTTTATGATAGTTGCTGGTGATAAAAACAAAGGCCAAATACGGGTTGAACACGGAAAGACATTTATCATCATATCATACCATCATAATCTTAACATTAAGGAATAAATAAATAAATATGTTCTTAAACATAATTATCTTCAGGATAGGAAAAAATGTTTGTTGTAAGGAAGCCCCCTTAAATATTTTTACTAATATGATTTTAGGATACCTTTTAGACCTACATAATATTAATTCACAGACGGACGTACACTCCCCTGACTCACGGAAAGAAAAAAATCTGCTTTTAGTATCTTCAAATACTGGATCTATTTAAAAACACTATTCACATACTGGTCTGCATAAAATACAAATAAAAAACAAAATGACGCTATAAATATGAAAAAATAAAATTAATATTTATCGCATGAACCTTCTGGTATATCTGCCTAATAAAAATTCCTTTGCACTTAACCAGGGTAAACATTATTGAACATTAATTGAGGATGCTATACATATGAATGATACTAGGAACCTGCTCTCAATATCACTTCTTATAGTTGATGCAAGGAAGTGTGTCTTAGCATTGTATCGTCTAATTCTTAGGCTGGGTTCACATTCTGATAATTTATTAGGACTGATCGATTTATCGACTATAGGGATGTTGACTATTTTTTGGAATTGCTTTTATTTTGTAGATAGCTCTTACTTGAACACCATGACAATATAATTTTTTAAAAAAATACATATTTTCAGTATAAAAAAGCGAAAATAAAAATTATTTTAAAAATTCCCGTAAAACGCTCCAAGCTGTCAAGTGGCGGCGATCACGTCAGAGGCCTGATAGTAGGGGTGTCCCTTTAGAAAAAAGATCGATGTTTTATCGATTAATTTAGATTGTATTATTTTATAAAATAATAGATCTAACTTCTTTTATAATCAGTATTCAATAATAATTGTTTTAAAAATATTTGCGCAGTCTTCAAAAAAGTATACATATACTTTTGAACATAAGATAACCGTATTCTGTTACCTACCCATAACAAAGGCAAGGAAGTATAGCTTAATTTGGGACCAAGGTCGTTGTGTAAAATATAATCCAATTTCCACTGAAAAATTATTATAAAATAGACAGAAAATTTATGAATTTTCCATATTGGTCTAAGGGTGTTCAAGAAATCGGGGAACATACATAAAAAACAAAAGGTTACGGCGTTTCAAGAACTTCCAGCTTTTTCTTAAGTTGGTTACAATTTAGTTGAAAATTTGGCCGATATATCCACATATCGATACTTTTCCTCGATATATTCGAGATTTCAATTCCTACATCCTTCGCTATTCAGTGTATCTACGTCACTGCACCCGATTGGTGTTTGCAGTCACGTGATAATGTGTACAAAATAATGCAATTTAAATTCATTTTTATTTAATTTTAACAAGATATTAAACTCTCAAAACAATATTTTAGGTATATAAATACTGTCTTCAATCTATAAAACATAATTTTACATGAATTTGTTACATGAGTCAACAACCTATCGGGAGTATCCTTTATATTCGTCATATACTGGTTCACATTGCACTACCCTGCATCATCCCCACACCCCTTTTCGTTGTTAAATATAATATATTGGTGAAAAAAAAAACAATGAATATAAAATCATCCACGGAGTTTCTGGTCTGTTCTTCTCTATAAGATTCACTTTTGGAACAGATCCCCAACTTTGACTTTTTAAAAGAACATGTTTATCTTGCCTGTTTGAAATAAAAATATTTGACTTTAACGTTACATACAAAACACAGTTCTTTAATGAAAAGACAGGCAATAACATTTGACAATCTATTAATTTTTGCAATTGACAGCCATTAACTTGCTATGTTTTTTACTTAATAAACTAAATTATAATAAAAACATGGAAAAAATGTTCATCATGAGCGGGACTTGAACCCACTACCTCGGAATACCGTTCCGTCACTCTATATGCCGTATTCCGAGGTCCTGTTTAATCCCATGAACTTTTGCCCTGTAAGAACATTTTAACACCTTTATTAAAGAACTCCATGCTTTAGTCATGCTGGAAAACCACAATATGAAGTTTATTCCACAAATGATTGAAAACTTTTGATTAATTAAAAAATATTTGCCAGATTTTTCTAAATTAACTTATTTAAGGAACTTTCTTGGTTGACAACGTAGTATTATCAAACACATTCCTCTTAAGCCCATTAACGTCCCACTGCTCTGCACGGGCCACTTTGGGAGGGACTGTGGTCTTCTGTGCCGTTTTGACAAGGTGTGTTAGCGCAGGTTTTAGTTTAAGAGTTTTCTGTCTCTCACAGTAAACGTGCTCCGGCTGCTACAGCACCCTAGGAAAAAAATGGGGTGTTGACACTTGTATTCTTAATCCGTCACCACACGGGCCTCATCAAACACAATCACTCGTATGCAATATATAAAGTCTTAGTTAGTTTTTTTCGTCTAATGTGCACACAGCCTTATTTGAACCGGTTTAGATATGAAAGATGATTTAGATTTTTTCCAAGCGAATATTTTATAGTACTTGTTTGAGTGATAAATACCAACACGAGACAAACGGAAGATATTAAGCGTGCCTCTAATATTTCTAAGTACTATTCCATACTTGTGGAGATTGAAATAGTTGGCAGATTTCAGATTTTACTCCTTAAATTCACGATTCGCATGGTTCTTTGTTTATTATATTTGCAAAATAAAAGTAGTACCGATATGTATTCTATCCGTATTCTGGTACCCATAACACAAGCATAATAATATAAGCTTAACTTTGGACCAGCGGATGTTGTGTGAAATGTCATTGAATATTTTTTTTTATATCACGCAGAGGCATATATTAATAATTGGTCAAGTGCGAGTCGGACTCGCGCACGAAGGGTTCCGTACCATTATCTATGCAACATAAGGCAACGTTATTAGTATCGAGCAAGAAACAGTAAAAAAATCATGTTTGTTGTATGGGAGCCCCCCTTAAATATTTATTTTATTGTATTTTTAGTATTTGTTGTTATAGCGGCAATAGAAATACATCATCTGTGAAAATTTCAACTGTCTAGCTATCACCGTTCTTGAGATACTGGGTACGGAACCCTAAAAATCATGTTTGTTGTATGGGAGCCCCCCTTAAATATTTATTTTATTTTATTTTTAGTATTTGTTGTTATAGCGGCAATAGAAATACATCATCTGTGAAAATTTCAACTCTCTAGCTATCACCGTTCTTGAGATACAGCCTGGTGACAGACGGACGGACGGACGGACGGACAGCGAAGTCTCAGTAATAGGGTCCCGTTTTTACCCTTTGGGTACGGAACCCTAAAAAATGAGCGCCCCGGGCCAATAAAATTTAATTAGCCGCCCTATAAATTAATAGAGATAGAGCAAAATTTTAAACTTGAAGGATTTCGCTGCCCTTACCGGTCCGCCCCGGGCCATGGCCCTTATGGTCTTAGGGTAAATACGCCTCTGTTAACACGCTTATATTAGTTTGGTACGTATCTATAAATGTATTAATCTATGTAATGGAATCTTTGAAAGCGATTTTCACCCACTTGCAGTAGTCGGATTGATCTGAAATTTTGCACACCTAACAAGGACCGATGACAGTGCAATAATTTTAAAAAAATATTCATGATTTTCAAGCGTGTTTTTTAGTTTATGAACTAAGTAAATTATTTGTAAAAAAAATAAAAGGATAGTTAGGATATTACTTATTTATCGCAAGATTATTAAAAGAGATTGCCTGATAATAATAGTGAAAAAGAATATAACAAGAACGCAAGAAGAACTTTTTTTTTTAGGAGGTATGGCAAAACAACGTTTGCCGGGACAGCTAGTATTAGTATAGTTTTTGGTTGCGTAATGTTTTGTTCTAGTTTGGTTTGACTATTATTATCCTAAAAAATAAATGCTATGGACCTCCATGATCTTGTTCAATGTATCAACGTATATGTTAAATATCAAATATGATGTATTCCTACAGATAATCTGATGCCACAGTTTCATTGAGACAGTGAAAGTAGTTAGCACGGGACAATGATACCGATCACTATTGTATACCAGATACATTACTCATCACTAATATGTATAGAATTGTATACAATGGTGCCATTTCTACATGAACGACTAAACTAAAACATTAATGTTAATAGTGTTAACATAAGTTGGTTTTATCATCTAATGGTCTTATTCATAATGACTTATCAGAGGTTTAAAATTGTCAAAACTTGTTATTTATAAGTCTTTTTACGCTGAAACGTTTATTATATCTCCGATAAAGTCTCCTTTTAAAACCCGATAAGTCATTATGAATAAGACCATAAATCTATATTTATGTTATAAAGCTGAAGAGTTTGTTTGTCTAACCGCACTAATCTCGGGAATCATTGCTTTGATTTAAAAAAATCTTTCAGTGTTGTATAGTACATTTCTCGAGGAATGCTATAAGCTAAATAACATCACGCTGCGACTAATAGGAGCGGAGAATCAGTGAAAAATGTTGCAAAAACGCAGAAAGATTTCTATATTCCACGCGTACTAACTCGCGGGCAACAGCTTACTTTTTATAAAATTGTATAGAGTATAACGCACGAAGCGATATCCAGCTAAGGATATCTTAAACAGATAACATTATCAGTAAAAGATGGACGGACGGACTTAAGCTTGAAATTAAACCCTATTCATCCATTCATCTATCTATCTATAGGCCTCCACCATAGAACGCCACAACGTGCGGTCTTGCGGTACATACATCCAGCGGCTCCCGGCAAAATTGATAAGCTTCCGTAATTGCTATCATAAAATTCATAGCCCCCTATGACTTTTATTATAGCATAGGGTTTAGTTTAAGAGTTTCCAGTGAGAACGCAAGTTAAACTGTGTGTCATATATTGTATCACTACTGTTTTGGCAACATTTTTTACTGATGCCTCGCTTTTATTAGTCCCAGATTGATGGTATATAGCCATAGCCAACACTGAAAGAATTTTTCAAATCAAACCAGTGGTGGTTCCTGAGATTAGGGCGTTCAAACAAAAAATTCTTTAGTTTTATAATATTAGTACAGATAATCCTGAGTTATAGTCGAATCCATAGTTTTCACAATAAGCGACACTCACTGGCGTATACGAAATAAAACCTTAATTCGATTATTAAGAAAGATAGAAAGAAAGATCTATAACTAGATGAACTTTATGTTATAAGAAGTTTTAGAACAATGTTGTTGAGTCAAGATTCAGAGGTGAAAGGTCTAGGATACTTGACCTGTGTTTGGTAATGTAACAGCCACTGTAGCAGTTATCATCATTTATATTGTACTAGCTAGCAGTTGCGATTTGACCTGTCATAATCACTCCTCAACAAGCTGGAGCGACAATATTACCCGGATCGCAGGGAGTCAGTGGATATTAGCGGCGGGATTTCGCGCGTTGTGAGTTATCTAAAGAATAATACAAACTGAAAATGTTTATGAAAAGAAACGGAAAATTAAAACCTAACTCTTAATTCATGTGGTAGTAATACGCTAATTAATCTTTCAGTATCGTTATAAAAGAATAATTAAACATTAAACCACAATTAACACATCTTTTAGGACTAGTAGACTAGATAAGTAAGTAAAAAAGTTATCTCCATTGGAATGCAGTCCTAACCTTTTTACTCAAACAGCCAGCAAATCTAAATAAAAAAAAAAAACAATGAAACTTAGACAAAAAAATACATTTAAAAATGGAATATCTTACGCAACTTTTACTAACAATGTTAAAATTCCATTTTTAAAATGGAAGGAACACTGCTAGTCCTATCCTAAAAAACTAAATTTAAACTAAACCGAGTTTACACCACAATTTTGTACTAAATTACTAAACAAACTAACTAATAATGTAATCTAAAACATCTATTTTAGTCCCCACACCACAATTTTGGAGCCTGTTCAGCCTAAGAAATGTGGCGTCCAGATAACAATCTCTATTGTTACATGTCGCAATAACTCATCTTATATTATTTATAGCTGCATTATCACGTCTTCTACTATAAATTTACAGGCAACCGTTTACGTGGGATATATGCTTTTGAATAGATTTTCAATATACATATAAGTTAGTTGTACATAGGAGTATTAATTTGTGAGAATCTTATTTATGGTAGAACGGTTAGACTAATGTAAAGTTATTAGAACTGCCAACGTTTATGATCTATGTTGCAATATTTTTTAATTTAATCCCTAACTATACTAACATTAAAGCTGAAGAGTTTGTTTGTTTGTTGATTTGTTTGAACGCGCTTATTTCAGATAGCACAGGTCCCATTAGAAAAATTCTTTCAGTTTTGAATAGCACATTTATTGAGAATCACGCTATAACCAATATGAAGGAAGCATTAGTGACAAATGTTGCAAAACGGGTAATATTTTCTTAATTCCACGCGCACGAAGTCGCGAGAAACAGCTAGTTAACTATAAAAGTAAGCTATTTTGATTGAACATAACCTAGGCTGGATTTATTTATTAAAATTTTGCATATTCCCGTATTCAGGTTTCCGTAATTTCATTATTATTACGTAATGAAATAAGGATTAAAGATTCCTTAAAATCCCGAAGCCCTGGACATGTGTCCAGAAGTGAAGCAAAGCCGGGAAGGTTTTATAAAATATTGAAAAATACTCCTAGGCGGTCACCGGACCTCCTTCAAATAGGCACAAATCTTATACCACACTTAGGTGGCTAAGTTTATAAGTAAACAAGAACAGAGCCAAATATTTTCTGTCCATTACTTTTAATTTTTCTGTTAATTTAACGGGCTTCGTGGTCTAGTCGTTTATGTAACGACTGCCGTTCACGAGGTTTCGGATTCGATTACCACTCGGGACTATAATTTGTGTGATGTTTATATTTGTTATACAAACGTTTGTACTGCGTCTGGGTGTTTCTATATACATTATATGTATTTACAAAAGAAAAATATGTTTATGTAGTATATCCGTATTATGGTACCTACCAATAAATTAAGCATATAAGCTTAGCTTGGGACTAGAGGACGTTGTGTGAAATATCCATGAATATTTGTTTATTTATATGTACCGTGACTAAAAATAATTCTCTAATGAATTGATGCTCTTTCTCTAACACTACATATATTATTAGTATGCAACGCCTGTTTTATATATCATATATTTATGTGTCACAAATAGTTATAAACAAAACAGTAGCTGCAGGCCTACGGTTTGTATGACACGAAAATTGTAACAAAATTATTGTAGAACTGCATGTAATTTTGTTATGGCAGAGATTTTAAAGTGAAATCGTAGGTGCAGTATATAAATATCATTACGACTGTATTTAGATAAAGAGGCCAACAGAAGTTTAATAATATTACATCACTTTTTAAGATCTGTGCTTTTAAACGCCAGATCATCAAGATAACAATGAGATGCTAATTATAACAACTGATTTTAGGAGTAGATTAGAAGGTTCTGGACCATCGAAGAACAATTAGACACTTCACACCAAAAAAGAAAGCAAAAATTTGGACTTTTACGTACATTTATTTGAGTACGTGGTCTCTGTTTAAAACCGCTGCATATAACATAAAGATAGTCAAGATGATACTAACCTCTGGCAGGAAATGGGAATATAAGAAGTAGAAGAATTTCGGAGATTTACTGTGGTTAGGTGAAATGAAAAATAAATCAATTTAATACGCTATTTCAATTTTGAAGCAAGACTAAATTGAAATAGACAATTTTTTATTCCATTATTACACAGACAGCTTATTTCTTTTATTTTATTCAATATTTTATAATTTTATAACAAGTTATCAAATTTAGCTTTTTGGAACATAAAGTAATACAATTTAGTTTAATGATATAGTAACACTAAGTTTGTTATTGCGTAGGTTATAGATAAATGGGGCTTATACTCTTAAAACAAAGCAGTTAAAGCTGTCACTGGTATATATCGATAAAAATCAATCAAGTAAACTCGGTCGACATACATTAACGCGAGCCAAGACTTGTAACTGTCGAGTGGTACAACACTAATATGAGTTATTGCATCGTAAACTGACACGCGTCACTCAGTGATGTGGAATATCGATGTCGATAACACTTAAAGTGTTTGTTATGACAGTAATTTTAAAATTGGTATAATAATAGTAATGTAATATTAACTTATTGTTCTAAGTGTCTATTGTAACTATGAAATAACTACTTTTTCTGTCTATATTTATTTTCTTTCTTATGTTATGGGTGTAAAGCTTTTGAAATGAAATAACTCCTTCAATTACAGACATTATGCAATAATAATAAATTTAAAATAAGATAAAACAAGAGATTTATAGTGTGGTAATCAGTATTTTGTTTTTTAACAAAATACTGATTACCAAACCGGATTTATTATCGTTATTTATTTATTTATTCCCTATATTTATTTATTTATATATTTATTTATTCCCTTAATACAATTCTTTAAAAAAAATTTTTCTTTACAAAATACTGATTGTTGCCCACAACACGTACGTGTAGAATTTAGAAAACTTTTAGTTTTTGGAACAATTTTTACTTATGCTTTGCTCGTATTAGTCTCAGCATGATGTTATATAGCCTATAGACTTCCTCAATAAATGTACTAAACTTCGGGCTTGTTGTTCCTGAGATTAGCGCATTCAAACAAACAAACTCTTCAGCCTTATAATAATAAAATATACCAAACAACTAAATATATACCAAAAATAAAACTTTTTTTCCGAATATCTCTAAAATTTTCCAACATCTCATTTTGAAATAAAACTTCTCGATTCTTAGACAGTTTACGCCGATAAATAAATCGATATAAATATGTTGTTAAATGATCACGTCACTATAAATCTAACACCAATACAGGGTATTGTCTGCATATTATCACTTCATACCTCTTAACACACAATATTTATAGGGACAATACGTAGATTTAGAGGCATCTAATAACAGAAATAATATTTTGCGATAAACCACGTCTCGTTGGATAGAAATGTTAATACTCGTAATGTTGGGCCATTAAGTTAGCGGATTAACGAATAGCATTTAATTAAAAGCAGATTAAGTTTTTCTTATTTTTTTAAACCCGTTAACATTCCACTGTAGGACGTGATCCTCCTTCGCTTTGTAAAGGTTTTTGACCAGGCATATTGGCATAGGGTTTAGTTTCAAGCTCTTCGACTTTCACAGAGGTTGCTATTTGCTTTTTAGGGTTCCGTACCCAAAGGGTAAAAACGGGACCCTATTACTGAGACTTCGCTGTCCGTCCGTCCGTCCGTCCGTCCGTCCGTCCGTCCGTCCGTCCGTCCGTCCGTCCGTCCGTCCGTCCGTCCGTCCGTCCGTCTGTCACCAGGCTGTATCTCAAGAACGGTGATAGCTAGAGAGTTGAAATTTTCACAGATGATGTATTTCTATTGCCGCTATAACAACAAATACTAAAAATAAAATAAAATAAATATTTAAGGGGGGCTCCCATACAACAAACATGATTTTTAGGGTTCTGTACCCAGTATCTGAAGAACGGTGATAGCTAGACAGTTGAAATTTTCACAGATGATGTATTTCTATTGCCGCTATAACAACAAATACTAAAAATAAAATAAAATAAATATTTAAGGGGGGCTCCCATACAACAAACATGATTTTTTTACCGTTTCTTGCTCGATACTAATAACGTTGCCTTATGTTGCATAGATAATGGTACGGAACCCTTCGTGCGCGAGTCCGACTCGCACTTGACCAATTATTATATGCCTTTGGTGGCTCTTACAGCACCCTGGGAAGGAAATGGTTCGACAAACACGAATAAGATTGTTAATAAGTATAGTTTTAAAGGTGTCTTGTATGTCTGAAGTCTGTGATTATAAATATATAACTTTGACTCGAGTGTTAACAGCGTTTTGTATTATTCTCGCTAGTTTTATGTCCACAAATACTTTGGTGATGTATTGTTTAGCACTATACTAAGCAAAACACTCACCATGTACCACTCATCCTATGAATAACACATGGAATGACTCAATAGGATGAGATCAGCCTCCACAAGAAAATTGTTTGACATAACCTGGAGACTACATGTTACGAGGCAAACTTCAAAATTATGAATGAATGAATGAATACTCATTATTGTACGCCAGAATAAAATTATAAACTTAATTATATAAACAATATTTATGCAAGGTACAATAGGCGGTCTTATCACAAGTTGTGATCTCTTGCAGACAACCTTAAGATGGAATTAACTTATTGTCTAAAAGGCATATTGTGGCGCAGCGTGAATGATGAAAGTACAAAAATATATTAAATTAAACAGCTTAGCTACATAGAGGATACATGTAAATAAATACGATATTTGACGGGCCTCGTGGTCTAGTGGTTCATATAACGGACTGCCGTTCACGAGGTCTCGGGTTCGATTCCCGGTCAGGACAACCATTTGTGTGATGTTTTTAATTGTCATACAAATGTTTGTACTGCGTCTGGGTGTTTACTATGTATTATAAGTATGTATTTACAAAAGAAAAGTAGTTTATGTAGATTCTGGTACCCATAACACAAGCATATAAGCTTAGCTTGGAACCAGAGGACGTTGTGTGAAATGTCCATGAATATTTATTTATTTACATACAGTTATACATACATAAACTAATACCTACGTACATAAACATACATAATATAAAAATAATATTAAAATAGCAATCATAGATGATATACATACAAATCAGTACCAGATATGGATATGTGACAATTTTATTTGGGTTGGAGTGACAAATAATGTTCCATAAGCAGTTTCTTAAATGATGAAAATTATATATATTAATTATGAGTAAGGAAATAAATATAACATTTATTATTGTGAAATAAAAACAATTTTTGACACTTTTTCCGGAAACTTTAATTCTATTCATTAAATTACTATTATTCTATTATTATACACGCATTATTATATTATTTATTATTTATTTCATTATTATATTATTCTATTAGCTTTGAATGTATTTATCTAAGTGTGTATGAATCTATGTAATGTGTCTTTGAAGTGGTTTTTATCAACTTATAGCGGTCGGATTGATCTGAAATTTTATACACGTAATAAGGACCGATGCGATGACATCATAATAATTTTAAAAACAGTTTTATAACAAGAAAAGAAAGTTCAGTTAACATTGCCAAATTGTGTTATCGACACTATCAAAATTCATTTTTAGTTAAGTTTAGTTTAGTTGTTTGCGTGGAATTGGTGCCAATATCAGCCATGCTAAATCGTCAACGGAACTAGATTGTAACTATGACAATAAACAATGCCCAGATTTGATCATTTGACGGGCCTCGTGGTGTAGTGGTTCTGGTAACGGACTGCCGATCAAGAAGTCGCGGGTTCGATTCCCGCTCAGGACAATCATTTGTGTGATTTTTCTAATTGTCATACAAATCTTTGTACTGCGTCTGGGTGTTCCTATGTATTATAAGTATGTGTTTACAAAAAAAAAAGTAGTATATGTATTTTATCCTTATTCTGGTACCCATAACACAAGCATATAAGCTTAGCTTGGGGCCGGAGGACGTTGTGTGAAATGTCCATGAATATTTATTTATTTATTTAATCTATATTTATTTGTTTAATACTTTATTCATGTTTTACAGAAGCAAGCTCTAAGCTGTTATCAAAAATAACACGAACAGATCTCAATAACATTATTATAATGAACAAATATCTATCTCAGAATAACAACGTTATCTGCTCCCACAGTAATAGCAATCTAGGTAATAATACAACCATATTTTACTTTAAACGGGAATAGAACAGGTTATCAAATACCATTTGTTAGTAACACTGATCGCATCGGAAATTACTTCCCAAGTGTAACAACTTTGATTATGTTTATGCTTACTTATGCTTATGTTAATGTTGCTTGCGATAAGTGAGAATATTAATTTACAAATTCAAAAAAACAGGAGGTTCTCAATTTATCTGTGTTTTTTAAATGTTTGTTTCATAACTTTTAACTGGGCGAAGCAATTTTAATTATTGTTTTTTTATTTTAAAGTTGGTGGTTCCAGTGTGGTCCCATTGGCACCAGGTCAGGATTTGACGGTTAACTCTTAAGAAATAGAGTAAAACCCGCAAATTTCAAAGGCACATGAAGACGGTTCAACTTTTAAAAAAAAATGTCCAATCATATTTCATCATCATCATCATAACATCACGCCTTTTTCCCATGGGTGTAGGCAGAGACTATAGAGCGCCATCTGCTACGACCCAAACATACTTCCTTGGCTTCATCCACACTCATACATCCTTAATCTTCTAATATATAAGATTCACGTGTCACAGTGTTAGTTACCGTACTCCTCCGAAACGGCTTGACCGATTTTTATGAAATTTTACATGCATATTCAGTAGGTCTGAGAATCGGCCAACATCTATTTTTCAAACCTTTTTTTTTAGTATGGCAAAACAACGTTTGCCGGGCCAGCTAGTATAATATTGTTACGTGTTAGGGTTCGAAGGATTTGGAGAGAAAGACCTGCTGACTCTTTTTTGAAGACTTTATTCACTAGCACTAGTTACACACTAAGCACTAGGTCCAAACACTAAGCACTAGGTCCAAACACTAAGCACTAACAATGTCCTAGGTCGTAGCCAAGTCGTAGGTTTCACTGGTATCACTCTTGATCACTTGTTTTCGCTCTCGAAGTCGCTTCGATCGTAGCTCGAAATGAACTGCCCGGGCTCGCCTCCCTGCCGCTATTTATATGCGCCGAGACGAGTTCCAGAATGTTCCCGACTGTGCGCGAACGTGATCGCCCGGAACGAATGTTTTCTAGAAGATTCGCGCATGTACGGTAGTTCCTCTAACGCCATCTAGTATCTAATAGGGGTTTCACTCTGTTCGGTTCTTTAATTGGTTTTACTAGTTGCTGCTAGATGGCGCTAGCTCCTTTGTGTTTTGTGTGTTCGTAACACTACTCCCCTCTTAGAGATGCTCGTCCCGAGCATCGTTGTTACTACCATGGTAACGCGCCAGACGGTCTATGTGTACCACTTTGAATGTCCCTCTTGGTTGCTTTTGAATCCTATAGGTCACATCATTCAGTCGGGTAACCACTTTGTATGGACCGTCCCACTGGTTCTGCAACTTTGGAGATTTCCCTTTCCGGCGAGTTGGGTTATGCAGCCACACCAGTGACCCTTCCTCGAAGCCGCTCGTGTTCGATTTCCGGTCGTATCTGGTTTTCATGTTCTCACTTGACTGTAACCCATTTTCCCGAACCAAGGCGTGTATATAGCGCATCTTTTCCCTTAAATCGCAGACATAGTCTTGTACAGTCTTTGGTCCCTCCGGTGACCCTCCTGTCAATAGGTCTACTGGTATTCGTAGTTCTCTACCGAAATTGACATACGCCGGGGTAGCTTTTATGCTCTCATGCTCGGCGGTTCGGTAAGACAGAAGGAAGAGTGGTATATACTTGTCCCAATCCTTTTGTTTGTCATCTACCAATTTCGCCAAATGCCTCTCAAGGGTCTGGTTAAATCTCTCAACCATTCCATCAGACTGTGGATGGTACGCGGTGGTCCTCGTCTTATGCATGCCCAAAATTCTGCACACTTCCTGGAACACCTGCGATTCGAAGTTCCTGCCCTGATCAGAATGGATTTCCAGAGGCACACCAAAGCGACATATAACTTCTTCGACTAACTTAGAAGCGACTGTTGTGGCTTCTTGGTTTGGTATGGCGAACACTTCGGGCCATTTGGTGAAGTAGTCAATGACGACCATAAAATACTTGTTTCCCGAATCCGTTACAGGAAATGGCCCAGCTACGTCAACTGCAATTCGTTCCCACGGTGCACCGACGTTATACAACCGCAGGTTCCCACGGCTCCTGGTCTGTGGTCCTTTTACAGCAGCGCAAGTAGTACATTTGCGGCACCAATCCTGTACATCATCTCGACAATGCAACCAGTAGGATCGTTCTCGCACTTTTGTTAACGTCCTCTTGACACCTAGATGCCCTCCTGATACGCCATCATGTATTTCACGGAAAACATCTGGTACTCTCGTTCTTGGGACAACTATCTGAAGATGGAACTCTCTGCCGTTAGTCTTCTCCCATTTCCGGTAGAGTATTCCGTTTTGGAGTATCAGACTGTCCCATTGCGCCCAGTACGCCTTAGTGACAGCGCCAGTGGGTGCAACCTCACTCCATATTGGTTTTACGTCACCCCGTTTCTTCCATGTGATGATGTGCCGAAGGTCGTCATCTTTTTCTTGAGCCTCCCTCATAGCATCATTCTCCCAGAGACTCAAAGGATCTGTTCTCGTTAGTTTTAATGTTTCTTCATTGCATTCCTGCTTAACACAATGTTTGCAGTCCTCCGAACACGGCCTTCGTGAGAGTGCGTCGGCATTCCCATGTGTCTTTCCGCTGCGGTGTTCCGTCTTGAAGTCATACTCCTGGAGCTGTTCAATCCATCGAGCTACTTGACCTTCTGGGTTCTTGAATTGCAGTAGCCACTTCAAGGCTGCGTGGTCAGTTCGTAGTAAAAACTGTCTGCCGATGAGATATTTGTTGAAATGTTGTAGCGTCTTTACAACAGCCAGGAGTTCTCGTCTTGTCACACAGTAGTTTCTCTCTGGCTTGGATAAAGATTTGCTGAAATATGCAATAACAACTTCTCTTTCACCCTGTTTTTGAGATAACACCCCTCCAATGGCCGTGTTGCTTGCATCCGTGTCAACTATAAACTGACCTTCAGTTTGTGGATAACCCAGGATTGGTGTTTCACACAGATGTTTCTTCAGTTTCTGAAAAGAATCTTCACAAGTCTCATCCCAACTAAATTGTCGTTTATCTTCTGTCAGCCGATGTAATGGCTTGGCTATCTCTGCGAATCCCTTAACAAAACGCCTGTAGTACGAGCATAGGCCGAGGAATGCCCGCACTTCGGTTTTGTCCTTCGGGGTAGGCCATTTTTGAACTGCTTCCAGTTTCTCCGGGTCTGTCTGGATTCCATCACTGGAGATAATATGGCCGAGATAGTTGACCTTGCTCCTGAATAAATGACACTTTTCCGGGTTCAACTTTAATTTGGCTCCCTCTATTTTGGCGAAAACTCGCTCCAAGTTTCGCAAATGGTCCTCGAAGTCGCGGCCGACAATTATGACGTCATCCAAGTAGACTAAGCAAGCCTCTCCAACTAAGCCTGCCAGTACACACTCCATGAGTCGCTCAAATGTGGCAGGTGCGTTGCACAATCCGAAGGGCATGACGTTAAATTGCCATAAACCTTTACCGGTCGAGAAAGCTGTCTTCTCCTTGTCTTTTGGATGAATTTCTACCTGCCAGTAGCCAGACTTCAGGTCTAGGGTCGAGAACCATTTCATGCCACTCAGGGTATCTAAAGTGTCGTCGATTCGAGGTAACGGGTAACTGTCCTTCTTAGTGACATCATTGAGACGCCTATAGTCCACACAAAATCTCGTGCTACCATCTTTCTTCTTCACTAATACAACAGGTGAGCACCACGGACTTGTAGACGGTTCAATAATCTTATTCCTTCTCATGTCCTCCAAAAGGCCTTCAACTTCTTTTTCCTTTGCAATTGGTATCCGTCTTGCTCGTTGACGAATTGGTCTCTCGCTTCCGGTATCTATCCTGTGCTGAACCATTGACGTTCTTCCAAGGTCCCCTTCTTGACTGGAGAAGATATTCGCGTAGCGCTGCAAAAACTTCTTAGCTTTCATGCTCTGCGAATAAGTCAGATTACTCTTACAGTCATCGAGTAGCTTAGTCACTAAACCGTAATTATTGCTGTTTGCCGAGTCTGCGCCTGTCATCGAACTACACTTTTTCATCCAGACAACTTCCTCGCACTTTCCGATGACATCACCTTTGTTCAGGCAGATCTCGCGATCATCAAGATTCAAAACCCTGACCACAGCGTTTCTGCTTCCACTAACAAGGGTTCTCGCCGTCATCAGTTTTTGTGACGATGTCTTGGTAGGTGTGTCTTCGATCAACACGCATCTGTTTGACTTTTTCTTTCCAGCTGGCGGCAGTTCCACCAGTACCTGAGCTTCCGCTCGTCCAGGTATGATGACTTTCTGTACACATGCGACTTTCCCGCAGACGCCTCCAAGAATGAAGATTTCTTCTTCACCACACTTGAAAACTCCGTCAGCGACATTAATTCTGCAGTTGTGTTTCTTCATGAAATCCAAACCCAAGATGCAATCATCCACAATCTCAGCCACGATTACGTTATGAGAGTATGAGGACCCCCCTACATACATCGTAACTGACGTTTCTCCCAGGACGGGTATTGGCTGACCGGAGGCAGTAAGTAGCCGACAGTTAATTCTCCTCTTGTGTCCCGTTGCGGTTTTTACCAGAGTTGGGTTCACTATTGTTCTAGAGGCTCCTGTGTCCAGAGTCATTTTGCAATCCGTCCCGTTAATAGTCCCCTGAATCGCAAGACTATTCCCGCTGCATGCCTGGGAGATAACAGTTATCGGGGCTCCCTCCGCGTCAGCCAGTACTCGCCCCTTAGTCCTGGCTTTTATTCGTTTCCCTGATCCCGGGCAAGAGACAAAGCCCCCTGCTTCTTCAGCACCTCTATTTGTTCCTCGAGTCTGTTCATCCTGGCCATCTGGGTTTCCTTCTGCGGGCAGTTGAGCTGAAGATGGCCCCTCTCACCGCACTTGTAGCACATGGCTCCAGAACTTTTCTTCGTAGGGGCCTTAACCTCCTTGACTTCCTCAGAGACCTCGCGGATCTTATGCGTATGCCGTATGTCATAACGAACAGCCTCGACCTCCAAAGCATGCGCCAATGCTTCTTTTAGCGAGGTATGGTGACGAAGCCTCACTGCAGTTCTGACCTCCAGGTCTTTGATTCCGTCGACAAATGCTTGAACAATATTCGTGTCTACCATCTTGGTGTCGGCTCCTGGGTGTGCCTTTCTGACGAGTTTTTCAATTTCCAACGCCCATTGTTGTAGTCCTTCTCCTGAGCGTTGGACTCTGTCACGCAGTTGGGCACGGAACACGTGCTCCAGGTGTCGCTCCCCGTATCTGGATTCAAGTGCCTCCATCAGGTCTTGGAACCCATTTCCTGTATGTGGCAGTGCTTCCAGGACCGACAAAGCTTGCCCTCTGAGCGCAACAGTGAGAGCGGTCAAGCATTGTTCTTCCGTCCATCCGTTGGCAGTAGCAACCGTCTGGAATTGCTGACGATAAGCGTTCCAGGAAGTAGTGCCGTCGTATGGCGGAACTTTCACTCTTGGTCCTTGTGCCACTCCGATAGTTCCACTAGAGATCGCAACTCCCGTGGTTTCAAGGCGCACTACTTTCTTCTGTAGTTCAATGAGGCCGGTTTTCACATTTTCGACATCCAATCCTAACCCGGTAACTCGTTCTTCCACTACGTCGACATCTTTTCGAAGCTTAATCACCGTGTTACTAACATCACTTATAGCACAAAGCACTTTTTCTTGTGATTCTTGCAAAGCGCCGAGCTTGCGTTCTTGTGACTCTTGCAAAGCGCCGAGCTTGCGTTCTTGTGACTCGAGCTTGCGTTCTTGTGATTCTTGCAAAGCGCCGATCTTGCGTTCTTGTGACTCGAACTTGCGTTCTTGTAACTCCTTCATTGACCGAATTTCAGCCCTTTGCATCTCTATCAGTTCAATTAAACTTCCTGATTGAAGTGCTACTGACGCTACGCTGCCGCTGGTGGGCGTGGCTTGTCTAGTGGGCGTGGCAAGGTGGGCGGATCCAGTGGGCGGAGCTTGTCTAGTGGGCGTGGCCGGTGTGGTGGGCGTGGCAAGGTGGGCGGAGCCAGTGGGCGGGGCTTGAGTCTGAGTATGCGGAGCCTGGGCCTGGGTGGGCGGAGCCCTATGGGCGTGGTCGGTGGGCGTGGCATGGTGGGCGTGGCCAGTGGGCGGGTCTAGAGGGGCGTGGTCGGTGGGCGGGGCCTGGTAGGTGGGGCCAGTGGGCGGGGCTTGGTCCACAGCGGGCGTGGCCTCCGCAGCTCGTTGTGCCCTTGTCCTGACGCCCTCGAAGTCCTCTCTCGGAGTCAATGGCATCTCCAAATCTCACTTCCGACACCAGTTGTTACGTGTTAGGGTTCGAAGGATTTGGAGAGAAAGACCTGCTGACTCTTTTTTGAAGACTTTATTCACTAGCACTAGTTACACACTAAGCACTAGGTCCAAACACTAAGCACTAGGTCCAAACACTAAGCACTAACAATGTCCTAGGTCGTAGCCAAGTCGTAGGTTTCACTGGTATCACTCTTGATCACTTGTTTTCGCTCTCGAAGTCGCTTCGATCGTAGCTCGAAATGAACTGCCCGGGCTCGCCTCCCTGCCGCTATTTATATGCGCCGAGACGAGTTCCAGAATGTTCCCGACTGTGCGCGAACGTGATCGCCCGGAACGAATGTTTTCTAGAAGATTCGCGCATGTACGGTAGTTCCTCTAACGCCATCTAGTATCTAATAGGGGTTTCACTCTGTTCGGTTCTTTAATTGGTTTTACTAGTTGCTGCTAGATGGCGCTAGCTCCTTTGTGTTTTGTGTGTTCGTAACAATATAATAATTATATTTACTTGAAATATTTGTCAAAATAAGATTTCATCAAAGCAGAATGGGTAGAGGTAGTGATAAAGTTTTAAGTTAAGATTTAAGAAAAACTAAAAGAAAGCGCTTTGAAATCTTGTGAATTTTTTGTATCAAACTATGTAGGTATTGTATAGTCAGCATTTTTATTATCAGCCATTTTTAACCCCGAAATGAAAAATTCCCTGAAATTATAATTTTACTAACTGTTGCCCGCGACTCCGATCGCGTGAAATTTTGAAAATGTTTCGTGGTTTTGCAACAATTTTCTCTGATGCGTCGCTCTAATCGGTCGAAACGTGATGTTTAACAAACTCTTCGGCTTTATAATATTAGTATAGATTTATTGTCTTACTCATAATGACTTATCGGAGGTTTAAAAATTCGCTAAAATTGGTTCGCGAAAATTGTCAAAACTTGTTATTCATAATAGTCTTTTTACGCTAAAACGTTTATTATCTCTCCGATAAAATCTCCGTTTAAACCTCCAATAAGTCATTAAGAATAAGATCGTAAGGCTTTTACAAAAAAATACTTAGTTACTACGTAAAAACCACGCGGAATAAGATAGCTGCTCAAACACGCACTGGAAATTACAACATAAGCGTAGATACCTACATGTTTATGTTAATTGTGGGAATAAGGCGACAACCACTCTTGAGTACTCGAGGCTATAATTATATCGTGAGCACAGATTACCTAATAGTTACTTATGTTTTGTATAAGATTTTGCTCCTGTGGTAGTTTGTCACCGGCTGGCAAAATTTTCAAAAGCACTTACAGTAATGTTTCTTAGATATATGAGACACATTAGAGTAACTTAAGTGTTAAATGTTCTTAAATGAGCTTAAATGTTCTTGCATGTTAACATTGGTTGGCATTCTACGTCCACAACTAAACTAAACTTAACTAAAAAATGAAAACAACTAGGTATGGCGTATTTTGACTATTTGGCTATTTTGTTATGCATTTTTATTAGATGAAATCGTTGGTCTATAATTCACAGATTTTCTAATAAAAAAATTCAGCTAACATTACCAAATTTTGTTATTGACACTCTCATTCTTTATTTTTTAGTTAAGTTTAGTTGCGCATGTAGAATCGGTATCATTACCGAATTGTGTTAATGACACTATCAATTTTCATTTTTAAGTTAACTTTTGTTGTTCTTGTAGAATCGCCACAATTGTCGATGCCACCATGGCCGATGGCTAAGCTATTTTTTAGACATTTTTTTGACCCTAAACATTTATAATTAGTATTGCATTATTCTATGTATTAATACCTAATAAATAGAATAATGCAATACTAATTATATTTTTTCTCATTTAAACAAAGGAATCTAAACTCTTTTCGATGTTAGTACAAACTAATAGCACTACTATTTGAGTAGACAAGCGTAACATTTCAATAAAAAAGTAAAAAATACGTACAATTATAAACAAAACATAAATAACGAACATCTATCTACTGTCATTTGCAATCCACATATGTGTGTATCATTACATTACACAGTAAGCCCTCGGGCAAATCGTTAGTGACAAACAGAACAGAATTGCAAATGGGTTTATTAAAAAAAACTGGCCAAGTGCGATCTCGTGCACCAAAGCTCCCGTCATCATATCATGCCGATCCCGTAATAATCACAGAGTCATAAGAATGTATTGTTATCAAGTTACAAAATAATTGGAATAATATTGTTCTTTGCACGGTGCTTACCTTATTTTTCTTATATGTTGTTATAAAACCCTTATAGTCTCACTTCGGAGTCCGTCGGTCTGTCAGTCCGTCAAACTTTTTTCACTCACCAACGGCTTTCATCAACGGGGTGTCAACTTAAAACTTTTATGATATACAATTAACCGTTTACATCTACGCATTCAAAAGATATAATCGAATTACGACCATTTTTAAGAATTTTCGACTTATGCTAGGGAATCAAAATTCACAGGTTACTTCCCGTTGCCCTAGAGACATGAAATTCGGCAAAGACTAAGTCTATATAGTGCTGATATAGGAAAAAACTTGTAATTTGTAATCACATCACAAGAAAGAAGTGTTTATACTAATACCAACTTACGAAGTAGCTGAAATGTAGGCTATTCCCTATATTTCAACTACAAAATTAAGTTGGTGAGTTGGTTTAATTAACTGATTATTTGAATGTAGTTATTTATATTTTTCGATCTAGGTACGGAACTCTGAGTGTGCTCGCTCTTGACTGTTTTTTTTATTATAACAATAGCGATACGTAATCTGTAGAAATTTCCACCTTCTTGCTGTCACCGCTCCTGAGATTCAGCCTAGAGAGAAGCGGGCAAATGGACTTACCAAAATCCATGTTTCATTACCTAATAGGATTTTATATTTTGGTACGGAACCCTAAAAATTTTGAAATATCATAATGTTATTGCTAAGTTTCATAAAAACTTGACATTTATATAGTTTTTAAACATAGCTTGTATTTGTCATACGTGTTTTAATAACTGATGACTAAATTACCTGCTACATTAAATAAAAAAATATTTTTAACACGCTTTATTTATCCTCATTCGACCCTATGTAGGGTTGCCATCACCTAAACTGCCGAAGCCGGATAGATATAGCAAAAATCCTGCACATTTAAGCGAATTTGCCATTTCATGTTATTGAATGCTGTAATATTCCTAAATGGTAAATAAAAGCAGACGTTAGCAGAAAAATATCAAATACAATTTAAGTTTTTCAAATTAGCTGAGCCGGAAAACGTTTTTCTAGCAAAAAATGTCATACCCGATATAAGCCACGCAAATTGGTAATGCGCTGGAACCTTGTCAAATTAACGCCCTTGTGACGTCATCAGCTAAGAAAAAATACAGCTAACAAAATGTAATATTCTCATCTATACGTCACTATGACGTCACCAACATGGCCGCCAGGCGCATTACCAATTTGTGTGGCTTGTACCTGAATGATCCTTAAATAGATAATCAAAAGTTTTTAAAGAGCGCAATGTAATCTCACGTGAATTAAATTCTTTACTTATATGACGTCACTACATACTAGAGCACTAACTAAATAACGAATAAGATAATTATAAATCAAATGCCTTCGATATTTATTTATCGCATGATCATAATTGCAAGCACTTTTGCAGACTGAATTGCAAACTCTTTTGCAAAAGCCATAAATTTATTAGTCTTAATTTTCACGGTCTTGTTCCGCTTAAAGCATCTCAAAGTAAATTAAATCGTTCTAAATTCAAATGTTAAAACATTCCTGAATGAGCAAATGCTCAAATCCGCGATCTAGCGGTAAATAAAAAAAAACTGACGTTACTTTTTAACACTGGCTGCATATTACATGCTACATTTAGTGGCATACAATAAGCAGTTTATAGGCGTGTTATATTATGGTTTTTCTCCCACCATACAAGTATTGCACCACACATGTACAAAAGATTCCACCCATATCGGCACCTCCCACTCATTACCCAAGTCCCCTGCTATGTACATTAGTTGGGCGTAACTCTCTAATGTGGTCGCTTTAACGGTAGCGATCGGAATCGTTCCAAATCTAATATAAAATCGATACCTGATCACAATATTGCACTCGATTTTAATAGCTCTTCACGGTTCATTGACTGGATGAAATGGCAATGCGGTAATTAGCTGATTGGATGTGCTTAATAGTTACTTCCTAGAAACAATAATTCTTGTACTAAATATTTATAATTATAATATTTATAATATTTGAAATTCTGGAATGGTCTGCTTAGAGGAAAAGACATCCTTCACCGACCCAAGGAGGAATGTCAAATATCGCTTATAAGATATAAAAAGAGTTGCTGGCTGGCAAGAACGGGAAAATTAAAATCCTATGACAAAAAGTTTTTCAATATTCCGCGAAAAAAATTTTTGAAAATATACTATAATCGAATCCTCAGGGTAGCTAGGCTATAAGCGAGAGAAGTCCTGTTTTTTGTAGAAAAAAAATTAAATAATAAGTAGTTTGTACGATGTACCGCAATTAAATCACTTTAATATTTAGTAAATAAGGCACAAACTTAAATACAAACAGACAGAATTACTTTCATATATACGGTATTACTAAGAATAAATAAGTTCAACATTATTGTTTTTGAAGAAAGTCAGTTCTCATTTTATCAAATAGATAGGTACTTTAACAAATAAAAGAGGGTTAATCCACTTTCCGTAATAAAAGATGTAGTTTTTATGATATCTAATGACGGCAACAGCCTGTACTTTCTAGATAAAAACACTATTATAATAGAACAAAATTGAACTCAACATCGTAGCCGTGTTCAATCTAATTAAAGGAAATTACTTAAGGGCCTACATCAATATTATCGTCGACATGTACAATATTAACACAGCTAGTAGGTATAGAAAATGAAGAATTAGGGATATTTTTTTTGTTTACTCAAAATCTACTGAATATATTTTAATTCTGATTTACGTGTTTCTATATTTAATAGTGTGTACTATTTTTTTTAATTTTAATTTTGAGTACCCATGAGCTCGGCTATGAGGTGTGTCAAGGTTATCCATTCTTTCTGGGACACCCTGTATAATAGTTACTTATGTTTTTAAAGTTATTTCATTAGTTAATACGCGATAATAGACCGACAAATGAAAAAAATAAAAAATGAGAGAGGTTGTTTCGCTAAGATTTTCTATTGAGAAAATTTTTTCAATCGCGTTTCTGAGTTTATGCGATCCTAGATCATATGTTGAAAAAACATATACTTAAAAATTAGAGCTCCAGCCATTCAATCTAAAGAAACAATGAAAACTTCGTAAGTAGAAAAATGCACGAAGCTATTTTGGTATCCTCTTAAGTGAAGAGTGGTGCGAGATCTATTCTGCGTGTACGCAGTCCGTGTATTAATAGTTAAATATAATACACCTAGGTTTATCTAAACATTATTTTTTGCCTGTAGCTATTCAAAATATTACTTGAGAGAGAAATTTATATTCCTTTGACGGCGGTTTCACAATAAATGGCCATTGTTTTTTTTTCTTTTGACATTTACATATGGTCTTATATTGCAATTAGCTGCTTCTATCCTTTTATATCTTTAAGTTACTAATATTATAAAGCTGAAGAGTTTGTTTGTTTGCAGCAATAATCTCAAGAACCGCTTGTCCAAATGTAACATAGCTGGTGTTTTATTTAAGCGGCAGTCCTTCCGTGAATGGTTAATTTTATATAATCCTAGTAGTTAATTATACAAAAATGTTGAGTTAGTAATGTCGCCTTATTATATCGTTAAATTAACTATGTATAAATACAGTTTAATAAATATATGTTAAATACGTTCTTTGTAAATTACAATAAGTAGGTATTCACATTTACGTGTCATGTTAAACTGTGTCGTTAGTTATAACTGTTCAGAAATATTACTAAGATTAAATAAAGTATATAATAAAGTTTGATGACACGGCTAATTAAAATGTATACTTATTTTATCTACTATATAAAAATAAGTCGGATTTTCCTACCTGACGGTATAACTCCAGAACGCACGGACCGATTTCCACGGTTTTGCATTCGTTGGAAAGGTCTCGGGCTCCGTGAGGTTTATAGTTAATTTTTTTAAATTTTTTTTTTTACTTTTTTTTTGGTATGGCAAAACTACGTTTGCCGGGCCAGCTAGTCTACTATATAAAAATAAGTCGGATTTGCCTTCCTGACGCTATAACTCCAGAACGCACGAACCGATTTCCACGGTTTTGCATTCGTTGGAAAGGTCTCGGGCTCCGTGAGGATTATAGTTCTTTTTATTAAAATTTTTTTTTTTTTACTTTTTTTTGGTATGGCAAAACAACGTTTGCCGGGCCAGCTAGTTACTTATATATAAAATTCACGTGTCACAAAAATTCACGTGATTCAGTGTTAGTTACCGTACTCCTCCGAAACGGGTTGACCGATTTTTATGAAATTTTACATGCATATTTAGTAGGTCTGAGAATTGGCCAACATTTATTTTTCAAACCTTTTTTTTTGTATGGCAAAACAACGTTTGCCGGGACAGCTAGTAATATTATAAAGCTGAAAAGTTCGTTTTTTTGAACGCGCAAATCTCAGGCACTGATCCGATTTCAAAAATTCTTTCAGAGTTGGATAGTACATTTAATGAGGCTATAGGCTGTATAACATCACGCTGTAACTAATAGGAGCGAAGCATCAGTGAATAATGTTTTAAAAACGGGCAAGTTATTATTATTCCACGCTTACGGAGTCACGAACAACTGCAATTATTTAACTGTTGTAATTTCATACATTGCATCAAACTGGGGAACTCAGAGAAGAGTTTTTATAAAGTAAACTATCTATTGCCCGATTTTGTAACATTTTTCATTGCTGCTTTGCCCTTATTGCAGCACTGCAGTGGTATTCAGTAAGAAAAAGTGAAGTGAATCTTCGGTGAATCTTGATCACGTGACACCGCTCCTCTATTTTTATTGGAAGAGGGCTGTTACGTGATCAAGATTCACCGAAAAATCACTTCACTTTTTCTTAATGAATACCACTGCTGCATAGTGCAGCTTCATACCTAGCACTAACCAACATTGAAAGAATTTTTCAAATCGGACAAGTGGTTCCTGAGATTAGCGTATTCAAACATACAAAAACAGACTCTTCAGCTTTATAATATTATTATAGAATAAAAAAGAAAACACAGTTTATCAAACTTCATCATTTGTGCTGTACCACACACATATCTTCAAAATTACGAAACGGATTTTGATACGATATTTTTTAATAGAGTAATTCAACAGGATGGCTTTTTTGTATAAATAGTTTAGTGTATTGTGAAGCCTCTGCTTCATATAAACCTTCTTCATGCAGAACAATTCATTTATTTCCCTTCTAGGACTTGTTACATTTACAAAATAAAAACATTTAAGGCTTTATAAATAATTGTATTCTTTTTAAATTCATATTTGTTTCACCATATCTATTTTTTATCATCTTCAATGTCCTCTCTTGTACCCCAAAACTTTTTTGTTTTTTGTTTCACTTTTTTGTTTCTCTTTTTTGTTTCACATATAGGCTACAATTTATAAAAATATTGTGTCAATTGTCCAAAATGTGATAAGTGTCAAGTAAGTAGGAATTCCACGGGTACGAACTCGCGGGCAACAACTTGTATATAAATTTTTAATAAATATAGCATATAGCATAAATATATAGGTATATGCATAAAGTTTTAATAAATAAATAAGTTATTACTATAAGTAGTTCTTAGATAAAAACTAAAGACTTATCCAGACCAGTTCTTAGGTACATTTTACAGAATGTATTTACAGCTTATTCCAAGTGTCGAACCCGCTCCTCATAATACGGCTATCCACGTTTAATTATAAGATTTAATGCAACGCGTATCAGCCATCTCGACCGTACAAAAACGGATGAACGCGTCTAGGTATGCGAGTGGTGTGGAGACGCTATTCCGACTAATTATTTTCATTAGTATTTATGTTATTAAAATAATATCACGCTTCGATAGATGTTTGTTTGTATAAGTTATATGTATGTACTAACACATCGCTCGACGATATGATGACTGTTGGGGACGGAAAGTCCTCGAATAGCGACCACCTGACAAGGCAGAGTGGGGCGGCCCCCAACGAGGTAAAGTGACGATATCGTCAAACATGCCGGGGGCCACTAGCACAGAAACACGGGTTGTGGCGTTCTATGGGCATCCCCATAGAACGCCACAACCACTGTCCACTGCTGGACTTAGGCCTTCGCCTATGTCCAACAGTGGACGGAGAAAGATTGATGGGTGGATAAATAGATTCATTTATTTAACATTGTAATTGTTTCTTCTTAAAATTTTCAATTTACCGATATCTGTATGGGGGCATTTGATAGTATGTTCTAATCTAATGCTAATAACTCAATGCGTATTACCTCTCAGCCTCTAAATTTTGTAACGCATAAAACCGCTTACTAGTTATTTAAATATTTGGTTTTCAACTGATCAACTGAATTAACGCACCAACCATTGGCATGTGTAGTATTGTGTAGTTGGTTTAAAAACACTGTATTGTATATAAGTATCAATAAAAAAACCTATTTATTATACAAATACAGTACGAATTGATTTCAAAACCAGGTGTCTCCGAAAACGATTCCGTTTCGCCAAAGTTTTTATTAGATACAAAAAATGTACGTTACAAATGACAATGGTCGCTCCACGGTTGGCGCTGTTATGTCGATAAAAACAGCATTTTATAATGTTTTTCATGTCCAATACAAAAACCCTATTGGTTCAACTGTCAGCGATGTGATTGAAATTTGGTTGTTAAAGAGTTTTCTGGGAACTGAGGTTCGTTGACATCGTGACTTTGTTGTAAAGTTTTGCAATTGGCATTAAGAATGCAATTTAGTTAACACTAAGTTACTCTGTGACATAGATGTTGAAGAAAAAAAATGTTTTTTTTACTGCATGCACACGACCCAACTGATGGTAGACGTTTACTGTAGCCTATAGAGATTTGCAACACCGAGAATATCGTTTTTGACGATCCTAAATGAACCTTTTTACGCCCTTTGTACTCTAAGAACTCTATGCTGTTAAGTAACTTATCTAACTAAATTACACTTCAACTCGACTAAGATTTTCAACGGCTAGATAATGTTCAAGCTAAAAGTACCAGCTTACGAACTCCTGCAGTCACAATACTTTGTCATGCCGATGCTCCATGCAATACTACTCCACTAATATTTTTTCTTTCTTTTGACATATGTATATATAAAAATTATCTTGGTTCAAACTAATACTATAGTTTCCCGACTGTAGATCTGATTGTTTCAGTTCAATACAACTACACTGAAACCCTATACATATAAAATACGCTAACATCTTTGCTTTTAAAATTTGATGCGTATCGATACGACGCCATGTTTTAACTGAATACAAGAACTGAGATATTTAGTTGAGACTTAATTAAAAATATATTTAACTTACAGACCTTATTAATTATGAAGCGTGGCCGGTAAGTCTCAAAATATTTGAACAGGTATGTCATACTGGAGCCTGTTTTTAAAAGAAATAACCGTTTTTATATCTGAATTATTTGAGAGCAAGATGCGATGGTATGCATGATTCACACAGGGTAAGCTACACTTCGCCAACCCATTAGTGCCCCACTGTTGGTCACGGGCCTTCTCCACCTCAGCAGGGTTTGTGGTTCCGCACTGACAAGGCGTGTCGGCATAGGTTTAGTTACGACTTTTCTGTATAGTTGATGTCGTTGTTGATCTTTTTCCTGACTTTTATAGCACCCTGGGAAGAAATGGGAACACTCGTATTCTTGATCCGTCATCACACTCACACTTGACTTATAAACGGAAGCGAATTGCAAAATATGCTCCATACAAAAATATGGACTTCGTAGGTACTCCGCTGTTTTCTTCGTAAATATTGCCTCTAGAGCAACGAATTATTCTTACCGTATCTAGGTCTTATGTATCTATGCTTCTATTAACTACATTCTTTTTTTTTCAAAATTCGATTACTAAAAGAAAGTGAACAGAAACTGTTTTTTACTAAGGTACATTTTACAGAATGTAATGAAAATTCATCTTAAGTCAACTGTCTTATGATGAATTTGCAGCCTCTGTAGCACGAATTTGGTAAAGGTTTTCCAAAAAAGAATGTAATAGAAACATAGATAGACTCTTCATCTATATTATGGAAATAAAATTATAAAATCAGTTTCTTTTTCACGAAGAAAACAAGAGACTACGAAACGTCTTTTTTCGATGATTTTGTAGGTAAAATCTGACTGAACTACATCGCACCTTTCGGTGCCGCGCTCCAGAATAGGGATAGCAATATCTATTGCAAATACCTAATTTAGAGCTGCAGTCCCCTCTTAAAGCACTATTTCACTAAAAACCCGCCAAGTACGAGTTGCGCTCGCTCACAAAATGTTCCGTACCGGTAATACTATTACTTGTTGTTATAAATCTGGAGTGAATTTCCATCGTAAATCAACTATATAACTATTGACATTAAAGCTAACAATATGCTAGCAATACAGGCAGATCATCTGATACCACCATATTTAGTAATAATAGAGAAACCTACATCATTGAACACCGCCTTATAATTGCAACAGTATAGCGAATAGATCATTTGTTCCCTTTATAGCATTTATTGGCCAAAGTAGCACTGTTTTGATATATACAACAATAAGTTTTATTTGACGTGTTCAGAAAATTTCTAGATCTATTTATTAACAAAACTTATTTAAGTATTTATTTGTAAATGCTCTAACTAATGTTTTAAATTTTAGCCCGATGATTCGGACGCTTTGCAGTCACTGGTCACAGGTGAGACCAAAGAGTAAAATAATATAGATATAACGGTGAGACTGAGCTGTAAAGTATCTTCTACGATCAGTTGGTATTTGGTTTTATTTTACATTAACCATAAACTTAGAATTTTACCATAAACTACATTATATTATGTTTAGTTTCTATGTATTATAAGTATGTATTTACAAAAGGAAAGTAGTATATGTATTCTATCCGTATTCTGATACCCATAACACAAGCATATAAGCTTAGCTTTGGACCAGAGGACGTTGTGTGAAATGTCCGTGAATATTTATATAAAAAAAATTGGTCAAGTGCGAGTGGGACTCGCGCACGGAGGGTCCCGTACCATTATCTATGCAACATAAGGCAACGTTATTAGTATCGAGCAAGAAACGGTAAAAAAATCAGTTTTTTGTATGGGAGCCCCCCTTAAATATTTATTTTATTTTATTTTTAGTATTTGTTGTTATAGCGGCAATAGAAATACATCATCTGTGAAAATTTCAACTGTCTAGCTATCACCGTTCTTGAGATACAGCCTGGTGACAGACGGACGGACGGACGGACGGACAGCGAAGTCTCAGTAATAGGGTTTCCGTTTTTACCCTTTGGGTACGGAACCCTAAAAATTAAAAGATACATAGAGTTTATTTAAATTTGCCTTTTATAATCCAATAAGCAATTTCTTAAAATACCATAATTTCTCATGTATCACCGTGAAGACTTTGTTTTACTAGTAGTCTGAAGGGCTTATAAGTTCTCTATAGGGAACTTTAGCACCATTAAATTTATAGACATCACGGATTCGTTCACGATTGAATGGTGGAATTATATCGTTCCTATCGCAACATGTAAGATATAAGGTCGGCTGTGGGCGGAGAAGATCACGCCGTCGGTAGTTCGCGCCAAATCTAAACTATATCTTTAGATCCAGGAAACCCTTTGCCGTTTGATTTGATGGTCTTCGTGGTCTAGTGATTCATATAACGGACTGCCGTTAACAAGGTCGTGGGTTCTATTCCCGAATGGGGACAATCATTTATGTGATATTTGAAATATATGTAATGTTTCATGTTCAAATGTTTGTACCTACTGCGGCTGGGTGTTTCCTATGTATTATAAGTATGTAAAGAAAAAATAAATAGTTTAGGCAGTCCAAGTTCTGGTTCACATAGCACAAGCATACCTAAAAGCTTAGATTGGGACTAGAGGACGTTGCGTAAATATAAAAAAAAGATAACAAGAACTTTAAAATACATGCGTTGGGATTTCCTTTAGCAATTTTTATTCTATGTTATTCGCTATTCAAAATGCCTATAACTGATTACCAAGAAATCTCTATGTTAAGTTGAAGTTGCTATCATCCAAAGGTCATAGCTATTTGTATGTTCGGACATCCAGCCTCCTGGCACTTGCATTAAATTGTAACGATTCACGATATTAATAGGTTATTTTGTATATAAAATGTGCAGTATAAATACTAGTTTTGTACGTATGCTTGGATTGATGTTATGTTTTAATAGAACCGTCAGAAGCTAGTTCATGTTTGTTGTTGCTGTAAATAGATTTAAAATGACTGCTTATCATGGATTTAGACGGGTACAGATTTATTTAATGTAAATCTCAACATTTCGGAGATATTCAGACAACAAAAAACATATGCTTCCTAATCCATATGAAGCAATTTAATTAAATAAATAAGTCATATAAATATATATACTATAATATCATAAAGCTGAAGAGTTTGTTTGTTTTTTTGAAAGCGCTAATCTCAAGGGCTACTGGTACGATTAGAAAAATTCTTTCAGTGTTTACACTGATGTTTCGCTCACAGTGTGATGTTATATCACCGATAGCCTTCCTAGATAAATGTACTATCTAACATTTATCGAGGAAAATCAGTTATCAGTGAAAAATGTTGCAAAAATGAGGAAAATTTTCTAAATTCCACGCGTACGACGTCCCGGACAACTTAGAAACGGGTTATCTATAGATAAAATATTTAAATCTTTATGATTTTGCAAATGGGATTCACTTTTTTTAATCTATACATATACGATTTTTTTAATACATGTCATTGTTAAAAAATAATAAAACTACCTATCTGAATATTTTCTTTTGAAGCTTTACATTCAAATAATTTAACACGAGGTAACATTCAAACAGAGTTTCATTTCTAATTATTAACTTCATGACGCAATAGAACAGTTAGCAGTACCTAAGCTACTGTGCCTTAGGCAGTTTGTTCTTGCATTATCAAAAACATTTACATCTTTAGAAGCACGTTATTAACTTGTAGTATAATCACAAAATCTAAATAACACCTTCATTTCATGAATGTTACAATTAGGGTTGCCATTTACAACATTACTGCGCATTTCAGTAATCTGTGGACAAATCTTGTAATAAACAACAGAGTTTGTTCTTGAGACTTAACGGCTGTAGAGAATTTAAATGAAATTATTTTGCTCTGTATCCGCCATCTTCATACTACAATATCACGCTATTGTTGAAATTGTTTGGCTTAAGGGCCTACATCAATATTATTCAATATCATCGCCGACACGTACATATTAACACAGCCAGTAGGCACAGAAAATGAAGAATTAGGGATACTTTTCCTATTTACTCAAAATCTACTAAATATATTTTAATTCTGATTTACGTGTTTCTATATAAAATAGTTACTTATGTTTTTAAAGTTATTTTATTAGTTAATACGCGATAATAGACCGACAAACGAAAAAAATAAAAAATTTGAGAGGTTGTTTCGCTAAGATTTTCTATCGAGAAAACTTTTTTCAATCGCGTTTCTGAGTTTATGCGATCCTAGATCATACAGGGTGTGGCGTAATTAATGGATAAGCCTGTGCCTGTGGATAAGCCTCCTACTGCGCTATACGAATATGTATATTTTTAATTAATCCTATGTATGGTCTTGAAAAAAATGGCATAAGTCATGTTTTTCATAAAATGACTACTTTCACTAACCAATTCTGCTACTGTTGCCACAATTTTCAAAAGTTTTGCTTTCTGTTTTTTTTATAATACAGCTTAAGAGTTGATTTATTGCAAGCAATAAAGAATTCCCTATTCGTAATACAAATTTTTTGAAAATTATGCATGAAATATCAAAAAAGGGTTATTGATTATTCAATTTGTTGACTTTGTACATCGTCTAGCTTAAAAAATCTTTATGGGAGTTGATTTGCCCAATATCTTAAAAACATGCTTGTTTTATGCAGTTTCCGAAATGGTATAATACTTATTATAATACTTATTAAGTTTGATGTGATATTAAAGAACCAAATGACACTCGTAAAAAAATGTTCTTATTGTGATTTAATTAATCAAATTAATACTGTTAACTTAAACAAACTGTCAGTGGTATTTTAACTTATCTGTCTGAGTTTACCAGTGGGAATGTTAGTCGTTGAAAAAAAATAACAACTTATTTTATTTTTTTTATTCTAAAGATGCAACGGATAAATGACCGCTTTAGGCGTCGGATGAAGCCGGACCTCTTGATTTCATCAGCGGCTTCAAAAATCAGGGCCTTTAGTTGTTCCAGGGATGCTATTTCTTTTTTATACACTTTTTCTTTTAAACACCCCCAGTAAAAAAAGTCTAGAGGGTTCGATGTCGTCGAGGTCTGCCTTCCGAAGCACCACCAACACCGGTACCAGGCATTCGCCCTTCGCTAAAAGCGATGTGCACACGTGTAAACACCCGGTAGTCTGGGTGTCGCAAATCGGGGTATCTTCGACGATATTCGCGTGCAGCTTCATTTGCATTGCAGTTACACAGGCCGTAAATAAGATGCATATTTGCATACTCTTGAGGAGTGTACGTATGACGCGGCATGATCAGTAGTCCAGGGATATGTAGAAGTCGTCGATAATATCACAATTGTCCAATTCGTATAGCAAAAACAGAGTCCGTAGTACATAAGCCAAATTCACGTCACAATAACAAACACGATAGAGCAAACGATATGTGCGCAAGAGACGATAGTCAAAAGAGCACTAACTTTGTTAAACAAGTTCAAAAGCTGTTTTGTTGTTTGTGAGAATAATAAAAATCTATCTCTGTCGCACAACTGTTATTTACCTGACATCAAAATGCTTTGTCTCTGTCTTATGATAAGACTAACCGTCTGGATTTGCCGTGCGATAAACAACCACAAGTAGTTGACTTAGAGTCGTTATCTGCTTACCCTATTCATGGTGGATGACTACCTGCTCCCGAGCACCCAAAAAAGGGTCCATTGTGAATGACTACCTGCTCCGGAGCACACAAAAAAGGGTCCATTCAAACTGTTTACAAAGACATGTTTAAGATAAATTAATAATTCTGTTAAAGAAAATTAGGGTATTTTTTTACAACTGTCGTTTTTTTTTTAAACCTCGTGAAATGTAATAAGTATTATACCATTTCGGAAACTGCATAAAACAAGCATGTTTTTAAGATATTGGGCAAATCAACTCCCATAAAGATTTTTTAAGCTAGACGATGTACAAAGTCAACAAATTGAATAATCAATAACACTTTTTTGATATCTCATGTATTTTTTCCCAAAATTTGTATTACGAATAGGGAATTCTTTATTGCTTTCAATAGCTCACCTCTTAAGCTGTTTTATAAAAAAAACAGAATGCAAAATTTTTGAAAATTGTGGCAACAGTAGCATAATTGGTTAGTGAAAGTAGTCATTTTATGAAAAACATGACTTATGCCATTTTTTTCAAGACCATACATAGGATTAATTAAAAATATACATATTCGTATAGCGCAGTAGGAGGCTTATCCACAGGCACAGGCTTATCCATTAATTACGCCACACCCTGTATATTGAAAAAACATATATGTCGTAGATGACTTGATTAAAATGCTTTACTTAAGGATTTTTAGTTTTAACTTAGGTTCCAGTGAAGTGGGTCCTTAAATGGTGTCAATGGTGAGTAATTCCTTTATCTGATGAGTTCGAATGGTGACCCGTTGAATATTCATAAAAGGCGCCTTCCAAACCAGCTACACGTGTCGTAAGCCACGGATCGATCTCATCGTAATAGAATGTTGTAGTTAACGTAGTTAGCTTATTCAGTATTACAGGGTGTTTGGATTTGAGACTACCCTGGCAATAATTACAGGTGATGTCTACGGTGATTTTCTCCGATATATACTTAAAAATTAGAGCTCTAGCCATTCAATCTAAAGAAACAATGAAAACTTCGTACGTAGAAAAATGCACGAAGCTATATTGGTATCCTCTTAATTATAAGTAGTTATTTGAAGTAGGAACCATATGGAACGCATTAAAATTAACACCTACTAACTTTTCCTGAAACTTCGCACGAATTAGAAAAGAAAACTTAACAAATTATACAAAAGAGCCATCCACTTGAACCACTTTATAATTTTAAAAATACCGCATTAAAATCCGTTGCGTAGTTTCGTAGATATAAGCTCACATACGGACATACATACAAAAATAACGACTTTGTTTTATTTCATTATAACTTTTTTATTTAACTTTTTAAAAAGCCTTTGAAGTCTATTAAAACTACTACTAGAGTATATTGTGAATACGAATTTCTAAGAATGTATGAATAATTGGATGGATGTATGTTTGTTGTTCTTTCACGCAAAATCGCCTGAATTGGTTTCATTAAAACTTTACATATGTATAGCCATGTATCATATGTACTTTTATATCATCAAGCTAAAAGCTAAGGAGCTCGACAGTAAGTCTTAATTAAACACGGGTAAACCGCAGACATGAACTAGTTTATATTATATTACATTTTTTTAATGATTTCAAGACATTAATTTGAGAGTCAAAGATCACATCATCAAAACAAAATGCCATTTAATACATTTTTATGACACAATAAAAGTAGCATAATCTAATAATAAAAACTGGTCAAGCACATAAGGAGTTCTGTACCGTAAATCTATACATATACACAATACTAAATCTGTAGAAAAAAATTTTTGTACATTGAATATATTTACAAAAAAAAATAGTCACATGGTAAAAAGTTAACAAACAGAACCCATTTCCAGCATTTTTGAAATTTTTGTCTATTTGTCTGTTTAGATGTTTGTCTATGCACGCATCACGTAAAATGTACAACACTTATAAATATAAATGTTCTACGTAAAAATTGTACACTACTCAAGGTATTACTTAGTCTTTGTTTCATAACAATCGGTCAACTCAATCAAGAGATATTTACATAATACGAAATTTCTCAATTTGGTAACTTGCAACGCCATCTAGCGGCTAAAAAAATAGAATTTATTGGGTGGATCCAAAAATATCGATCCACGCGGACGGAGTCGTGGGCACAGCTAGTATTATAGGTTCCCTAATGATAGACCAAAAAATTTTTGACAAATGATCATTTGACAAAAAATGTTTCACTAAATGATCATTTGGCAAACGACACACTTGACAAAAGTATCATCTTACAAAAACTTACTTAGCAAATGATCCATTAGCAAACACTACACTTGACAAATGTGTTAAGTATTCAAACGTCAATTGACCTATTTGTCATTTCACCAAATGATATGTTTCGTAAATTAAGTTGTTTTACATGTATCATTATCATTATTAAGACGATACCAAAATAGCTTCGTGCATTTTTCTATGTACGAAGTTTTCATTGTTTCTTTAGATTGAATGGCTAGAGCTCTAATTTTTAAGTATATGTTTTTTCAATATATGATCTAGGATCGCATCAACTCAGAAACACGATTGAAAAAAGTTTTCTCGATAGAAAATCCTGCCGAAACAACCTCTCAAATTTTTTATTTTTTTCATTTGTCGGTCTATTATCGCGTATTAACTAATGAAATAACTTTAAAAACATAAGTAACTATTATTTAAAGAAACACGTAAATCAGAATTAAAATATATTTAGTAGATTTTGAGTAAACAAAAAAAATATCCCTAATTCTTCATTTTCTGTGTCTACTGGCTGTGTTAATATGTACGTGTCGGCGATGATATCCGATAATATTGATGTAGGCCCTTAAAGGGAGAAATGCCCTAAATTCGCTTCTGGCACTCGCCGGCCGCTGCCGCGGCACGCTCGCTTTGTTCACTCGGCTCGTGCGTTTGGGGTTACAGTTCTAACCTAACCTAACCCAATCTAATAAAAGAGATAAATATCTCCAAAGACTTAATATAGGGTAACAAAGGGTTAATAAGTAATTATTTAGTAGGGTGTTTTCTATGTATGATATATAGAATAAAAAAAAAATATATTTTACATTATTTGCAAAATATTCATGGTTATTCATGGACATTTCACACAACGTCCTCTGGTCCCAAGCTAAGCTTATACGCTTATGTAATGGGTACCAGAATACGGATATTATACATAAACTACTTTTCTTTTGTAAATACATACTTATAATATATAGAAACACCCAGACGCAGTACAAACATTTGTATGACAATTAGAAAAATCACACCAATGATGGTCCCGAGCGGGAATCGAACTCGCGACCTCTTGATCGGCAGTCCGTCACATGAACCACGAGGATCGTCAATCGTCAATTGGTACCATTGATTGTGAAATTTTCAGTTCTCTAGCTATCACCGTTCCAAAGATAGAGCCTAGTGAGTGGTGACAGATATACAGCGAAGTCCCAATGGGGTCCCGATTCACCTTTTAGTACGGAACCTTAAAAACTAACGGTCTTATTCATAATGACTTATCGGAGGTTTAAACGGAGATTTTATCGGAGAGATAATAAACGTTTTAGCGTAAAAAGACTATTAAGAATAGCAAGTTTTGACAATTTTCGCGAACCTATTTTAGCGAACTTTCAAACCTCCGATAAGTCATTATGAATAAGGCCATAACTGTTTAGCAATAAAATACAAGACAGCACTCAAAATGGACGGCTTATCTAGAAATGAAACTATAAAATAAAAAAATTGCATGTTAAATATGCATATTATGTCTTCATTAGTTCAGTAATTTAGTTGCAAAGCTCATAAATTTTATACACGTTTATTACTATATAAAAATTTTAAGAATGGTGCTTATTCTGTTACGCCATCACTAAACTAAACTTAGTTAATATGAATCTAGCAGTGGTACGTATTGCTTTTGTGATATTAAAGACTCCTAATCAATTTAAGGTCTTTATATTAGATTATACCAAAACAAATTAGGTAGAAGATTTTGACGAATAAAGAAACAAAACAAACATCTCCAGAGAAGTAGGATTGTCTAGGAAGGATAGGATTCATTTGATGGTTACTCTTAGAACTAACTACTGTAATGGAATATATACAAAATGTAGATACTCTTTCCAACAAAAAATTTGAGATCCGTTTACAGAAATTCAAGAAAACTTATATTAAAATAAAAGAATATAACATATTTAGAACCTCTCCTTTTATTTGAAGTCGGTTATCAATAAACGTCTAATGAACATTAATATTCTAGCGGTTTTTTTTTATTATGATACCCATGTTTTTATATCGTTTTTATGTCATAAAATCAACACCGAAACAGTAAAATTAGTTTATAGACTTGATTATATAGTTACTCAAAGTTACACTTTGAACTATAAAATTTTATGACGTATAAATTACAATCTAGATTTTACAAAAAGTAAAAACAGCGTGATTTACGAATTTTTAAGTAAGCTATGGTACCAATTCTACGTGCACAACTAAACTTAACTAAAAATTTATAGTGTCAATAACACAATTCGATAATGTTACCCGGGCTTTCTATTTATAAAAACTGCGTGTTAAAAATCTATCGATTTTCAATTAATGTAAATGTGTATTACACGTTTCAACTGAGAATAGGATTGGCAATGACCTTTAGTTGTCAAAAGTGATTAGAAAAGTACTGTCAGCAACGGAACTTTATTTCCGTATCAATAATATTTTATTTCTTTTTTTACCTAAACTCAGTAATTTGAAGCGAAAAACGTATAGTTATAATATTATTAAAAAAGAAATAGAGTAAAAGCCGGATAGTTGCCTCGGACGGATACATGCCTCAGTTTCAAATGCTCTATGTTAGACGTATTGACAGTGTTTCTTTTTGATCATAATTAAAAGCGTCCCCCGCGCAGTCCTCAGTGCAACATAAACCGTTGAAGTAGGCCCACTTGTTTTGTCCGTGTGAGAAAACATCTTCCGCGGCGATACTTTGACGTAGTGTTGCCCAAATGCAAGAACAAGACGAGACTTAGCCAGTCTTGGTCTTGGTCTTGCGCCAATACACCTGGTCTTGGTCTTGGTCTTGGTCTTGCGCTCCCAGTCTTGGTCTTGGTCTTGGTCTTGCAGCAAGAGTCTTGCAAGTCTTGCAATTACCTATTAGACTATTGCTATTTATTAAAGTTTACTTTAGATCTTAGAAAAACGTATTAGAATTGGAACATTGTGAGCTTGAATTAACATAGCCATAGTAAAGAACAATCAGATTAATAAATGTCTGAAGATTTGATGAGAAATTCGAAAAATTAACTGCCACATGGTGATCAACTGAGCTATATGCCGTTTTCCATGGGAGTAACTGTTTCTTAATAAACATTTACGCTTTATAAGCTTACATGTGCTAAAACATGTAAAAAAAAACAAATTAATTACAATAACTTAACTGTATTTTAAAGGACAATATCTGTCTAGAAAGAGATTGAACCCTCAACTTATATGAAATTTAATAAAAGAGTTTTACGATTTATCATTTATTTTAATAAAAAATAAAATACAACACAAATCAAATAACATAACAGTACACAACAGCTTTGTCATTAGGTTCAGTTACTTTATATCAATTCTTTTGACCAAGAATTAATACAAAGTAACCATCTGGCTGACTCATCACTTAACCTATTTCTATGTTTTCTAATTACTAATGATGCTTTAGAAAATAATCTCTCAGCAGGTACTGAAGTTGCAGGTATTGAGAGAAAATCACGGGCCATCTGCGATAAAGTCGGATACTCTGTCTCGTGCGTCCTCCACCAATCTAAAATGTCTTCCGAGCTGGCAGCTCTTGGTTTTCTCAGGTACTCCTCCAACTCGTCTATCACTAAGCCTTGAAGACAAGATCCAGATGACGTCGAGGGACATTCATACAGTTTATCAAAGTCTATTACGTCTTCATCTTCATCACATACTTTATTTTCTTTTCTTGGTAATTCCAGAGATTTGTTCAGTGAGTGTAGACTTTTATATTCTTTATAAAGTTCATTGAACTTGCGCAGGCTTTCTGTTTTAAGTTGCTTCCCCCATATTGTCAGGTCAAAAGTCTGAGCCTTATGCCTTGGGTCTAAAATTAAAGAAGTACAATAAATCCAGTTGCTCTTCTTATAATGTTTAAGCATTTTGTCTCGAGCTGCTTGGAAAGCCAGAATGAGCCTTTCATCCACTTCAGATCGATTAGGTTTCTCATCTAACTGTTTTACCATAGATTCAATTTTATCGAGCAAGAGATTGAATGATACAATGACTAGCGGTAATGTAACATATTTTTCTCCACCAAGTTTTGTACTTAAAAGTTTAAAGTTTATTAGAAACTTATGTATTTTTTCGAGTATTTGCCATTCACTAGCTGTGATTTGAAAATCATTCAATTCGGTGACAGAACTGCACAATATGTTAATGCCCGCTCTCACTTTTAAACCAAATCCAATCATATCATGTGTGGAATTCCATCTCGTTGGACAGTCAAGAATAGGATTCAGATTTGATGGCACGCCAGCTGCTTCACAAGCAGACTGAAACTTCTTCTTCACTATCTCACTTCTTTTTATTTTACTGGAAATACTGCGTAATTTTGTTACATATGTACGCGAGTCAGCAATATTTGGTGCATATTCTTCATCTTCCTCAGTTTCGTCTGCATAGTCTTCATACTGCTGATCTTGCGCGTTAGTGTCAGTCTCACAGTGTAATGCTAAGGTCTTTAATAAATCTTGTACACCAAGATTTAAAATGTGAGCAAAGCACCGGAAATGTTGATTGTCTGAATCAAAGTGTGGCGGCAGCTGTTTGCCCAGTTCATACATAAATTTGGTATTTGCAGTTGCGTTGTCGACCGTGATACCATAGACACAGTACTAATAAAGATTATCAATTCCCATACTTTGGCATGTTCGCCATAAAATGCACGCTAAATCTAGGTGGCGCTGTTCACTAGCGTAACAACTTGTATAAAACGGACGTTGCAATAAGATACGTTTAGACAGAAAAAAATTAACTTAAATTAAAAGTCTAATACATATTTAATATGTTACATTCAACGAAAAAATACAATAATAATTATTTTCCACTGATTAGTACATGCAAATAACCTCTTACGATAAAATAACCTCTTGCGATAGATGGCAGATGATTCGCTTCAATGATCGCTTTGTTATTTTTAACACAGTTTTTAACTAGATGGCATTTTAATATATTTAAATCATTGATTGGTGTTACAAAAACTATTATTATTATTTTAGGGTATTAAATATTAGTAAGTTTTAAGAACATTATTATATTTATAGTTTTATAAAAAAAACAAAAAAAGGTTGAAAAGATAAAAAGTTACAAACTAAATTATCTCATAAAAATCATCAAATTGGTTTATTAAAAAACAGGTAGTATTTATTTGGGTTCAAGGTCAAGCTTGTTAAAACAAATAGTGATGCGCCACTTGATTTCGACGTTTTTAGGGTTCCGTACCCAAAGGGTAAAAACGGGACCCTATTACTGAGACTTCGCTGTCCGTCCGTCAAACAAATTGGTCAAGTGCGAGTCGGACTCGCGCACGAAGGGTTCCGTACCATTATCTATGCAACATAAGGCAACGTTATTAGTATCGAGCAAGAAACGGTAAAAAAATCATGTTTGTTGTATGGGAGCCGCCCTTAAATATTTATTTTATTTTTAGTATTTGTTGTTATAGCGGCAATAGAAATACATCATCTGTGAAAATTTCAACTCTCTAGCTATCACCGTTCTTGAGATACAGCCTGGTGACAGACGGACGGACGGACGGACGGACGGACGGACAGCGAAGTCTCAGTAATAGGGTCCCGTTTTTACCCTTTGGGTACGGAACCCTAAAAACGATGTTGCTTGTTATGACGTTCAAATAGCGAGTGTATTCTTAGAAATTACATTTGTCGTGTGTGTGTGCGTGTGTGTGTGCGTACGTGCGTGTATGTGTCTGTGTGTGCGTGTGCGCAAATAGTATATTAGCTTTGGGCGATGTATGTATGTAAAAAAATTGGTCAAGTGCGAGTCGGACTCGCGCACGAAGGGTTCCGTACCATTATCTATGCAACATTAGGCACGTTATAGAACCAAATATTCTGTGAATAGTTAAAGCGTCTACCTGTCAACGTTATTATTATTGAGCAAGAAACGGTAAAAAAATCATGTTTGTTGTATGGGAGCCCCCCTTAAATATTTATATTATTTTATTTTTAGTATTTGTTGCTAGAGCGGCAATAGAAATACATCATCTGTGAAAATTTCAACTGTCTAGCTATCACCGTTCTTGAGATACAACCTGGTGACAGACGGAGGACGGACGGACGGACGGACAGCGAAGTCTCAGTAATAGGGTCCCGTTTTTACCCTTTGGGTACGGAACCCTAATGAACTGTCTCTTTCAGCACATCCTCAATGTATAGGTCGTCATCGTACCTACTGAAAATATTTAACAAAGCGGTAGGCTTGTAAAAATTTTTCTTATCATGTAACAAGTAAGCGTAATAATTGAATGAGATATTTTGTTGTGAATTGTGATGAAAAGTAAAAAGGATTATTGACGTCACTCACAATATCAAAAGAAACAAAGTACTTTAATATTTATTAACAGGTTGTTATATTATGATACTAAATTTATTATAAAATAAGTTTTATTCTATTATCAGCTCGGTGAAGGTCGATTTAGGTTCGGATCTTAGACTATAAAGTATGTTGTTATGGTTGATATATATGATATCGTCGAGGCCTTTGACACAAGCCGCCTTCGCGGTGATCGGTGTTTTTGAGAATGTTAACAAACAGAATGAAAGCAACCTTATGCCTCAATAAAGAAAGTATATTTTTAAATGTTGTTGTTCCGTTCGACGTTCATAGCAAAAGCAGCTTTGCGTGTTTTATTGTTTCGTCTTCAATCGTCTTTAAGAGGGTACTGTACTCCTCATTTAGGTATTTGCCTTAGGTATTGCTATCCCTATTTCCGAGCGCCGCGCTGAAAGGGACAAATATAGATGAAGCGGATTTTACCTACAAATTCTTTGAAAAAAGACGTTTCGTACTTCCGTTTTTTTTTCGCGAAAGTTAAACCGATTTTAATAGTTTTTGCGTCATATTATAGATAAAGAATATATCTATGCTTCTATCACTTTCTTTTGTGGTAAAACTTTACCAAATTTGTGTGATAGACGCTGCAATTTTATCTAAAGAAAACCGAAAAAAAAAGTTTTCCGGATCGTCATATTTCTTTTAGTTATTATGTTTTGAAAAAAAGAAAGTGAAACGTATTTTTAGGTGTGGTACCTTGGGTATATTTAGAAGTAAGAGATATTGCGTGTTCACGTAAACACTGTTTATTCACGACTAAGACCAAACTAAGACTAACATATGTCTAATCTTACATTCTGCAGGAAAGGTAACGATCCCGTTATGTTCAAGGGACGCGCTACTTGAAGTTGTCAAACCTATGTCATTAACAGCAATAAATTCTTAACTAATATCGATACAAGTGTGAGAGCGAAATGTTAGGCAAAAACAAAATGTTAAAATGTCTACCATGAGTTGATCTATAAGTGGCTGGGCATACATAAAAATAATATATAATGGTACCAATTCTACATGCACAAGTAAACTAAACTTAACTAAAAAATAAATATTGATTATTTCAATAACACAATTCCGCAATTCGGTACTGTTAACTACACTTTCTTATTATAAAAACGGTGTATTATATAATAACAATTTAAGTTACTGTGAATGTGTATAAGAAAATAGTCAATTAATCAAAATACAGCATAGTTGCTTTTTTATTTTTGGTTAAGTTTAGTTGTGCATATAGAATTGGTACCAATATCTGCTTGACCGAGCGTAACTCTCGATGGATTTTTGTGAAATTATTCTTAATAAGGTAAGTCTCAGTAATAGGGTTCCATTTTACCTTTTGGTACGGTCAAGTACGTGTTGGACATGCACGCGAACGGTTCCGTGCGGTTATTATGATGATATATTCGTGACACTAACCACAAATAACACCATATAGCGGACCCCCAAACAATGGGATAAGGGCAGGATGATGATGATGGTGAGTCTGAGTAGGTATTTGTGGTTGTAGTATCATCTGATCTAAGCAAACTGAAAATTTCAGCTCTCTAGCTAAACAGAAAATTTTCATAGTACGAAAACACCGACAAAAAGAAATTTTATAAGTATACATAAATCCAAAATCCCATTTATTTAAACACAGGTATTTAATATACGTTATACATATAAAGTAAAATCACGAAACATGTAAAATATTACAAGCCGCATAGGTATGTACGATGTATCGTGCTGTCGCTAGTCGCGATGGCGATACTACAATCAACTACAAATGTAGGTACAAGAACCTCACGATGCGATAGGCTAAGGAATTGAATGAAACACAACGCGGTAACGTAACGCGCAACGTTGCCAGTTTGACAAACTTGGTAGGTAAGTACTTGATAAGAAGCTTAAAAAAATGAAGTTTGTAGTTTGCGAAAGATATAAATGTATTTACTAATTAACTAAGATATAAATCTATATACTGTAGTAACTAAATTGCCTTTATTTATGTGTTTAAAAATACAAAAAGTGAAACCGCATTATCAAAAATCCACTTTAATTTGAACGCCAGACCTATTAACATTCGTGGCCCTGCTATATATATGCTTTACCCGATACGCCACGGCACTCTTAAAAAATCGTTCGAAATTTATATGTGTATTCTAAGCCGCAAAAGCGTATCTTTACTTTTTATGATAAAAAAATTGTAAATTCTATGATAAACATATTAAACTATTCTATGATAAACAAAATTGTGTTCATTTCAATTTTTCAGATTATCTGAGGTAAATTTAAAACTAGTTACGTAATTGATTTATCAAGATTATGAAATAGTGCCATCTGCCATTTTTTTTTAGTACTACCGCTATACAACGTGACGTAGTAAGATTATGAATGATTATTGATTACGATAAATTATGTGATTTGATACGCTTAGTGCCATCTGTAGATTCAGAGTGTAATGATAATTGAGTTTCACAATTTGTTGGGAGGTTATATGTCTTTATTATACTGTGTCTATGGTGATACCTTGTATTTTATCAATTATGTCATATTCCAATAAACATTCGTGGAAAATCGTTGCAATATCTTCCCCAGTATGTCGACCGCGTGATGGTATAAAATCAAGAACTACAGATCGATACTTCCATTCGTTGTCTATATAATGCATAGTAACCCCGTAGTAACTCCTACCAGCAATTGACGTCCACCCATCAATGGTAAACGACATTTTAGATGATAATTGTTGAAGTCGTTCCTTGAGATTCAGTTGGAGCTCTTCAAATCGCTCTTTGACTTTCCTTCTAAGTGTGGACCTTTTAGGAAACACCATATTAGGGCAAATACGTCGAAAATATACTTGTGTAGCTTCGTCATCGAAAAATGAGAAGGGAAGATATTTTTTCACCACCCAATCAACAGTAGCTATCGTGATGTTGTCACTGCTGTTTTCCGACTGAAATAAAACAATAAATCTTGTATTATTATTTAAAACATACTAGGTTTGAGCGTTTAGGAGGAGGAGGTTTGTTGTTGTTAAATCGAGAAAATCGTTAAATTGAGGTTTGGTATGGTGGCATTGTACTGTAATTTACCAAAATAAAGTACTTAGTTGTTACTTCGACGGGCTTCGTGGTCTAGTGGTTCATGTAACGGACTGCCGATCAGGAGGTCTCGGGTTCGATTCCCGGTCAGGACAATACTTTGTGTGATGTTTATATTTGTCATACAAATGTTTGTACTGCGTCTGGGTGTTTCTATGTATTATAGGTATGTATTTACAAAAGAAAAGTAGTATATGTATTCTATCCGTATTCTGGTACCCATAATACAAGCATATAAGCTTAGCTTGGGACCAGAGGACGCTGTGTGAAATCTCCATGAATATTTATTTATTATTTTATTTACTGGCCGATTTTGAAAACAAATGAAAATATGGGTGTTTTATAAAAAATATTTAACACGATAATTACATACTTAATATGTGTTAAGTAATTGTGAGATAAGTAAATTTATTCTTACCTGTCCACTTCTTCCAGCGGTTGCTAAAAAAAAGCTTGCGATATCTCCACTTAATTTTGGTTTAACAGGAAGAAATATTTGTGATTCCTTTTTGTGGAAAGATATTAGATGTTTCCTTAAGCCTGAAGTGTTTCTGTTTTTCATTTTTATTTCAACCTTTTTATGTTGGCACAATTTACACAAGGCAGTTTGAGATGCATGAATTATTTCGAAAAACTCCTCAAATTTGCTTTTAGGTCTTTTAGATCTATAACTCAAACTCTCATTACTCGGACTAGAACAATTTGAATCTTCGTCACTCATATTAAATTGTATACGTGATACGTTTTCCGAAAACAACAAGAATTGGTAAAAACAATTATTACGTTAGACTCGAAGCACAGCTCAATTGGAATTGACTGGAATTAAAATAATTACTTCTTTTATAGTACATTTCCTTGCTTTCTACCGCGCCGCCTCGGCACGTGCTGGCTCTAAAATAATTTTTGTCATTACCTAGGTACCTATAATACTGTAAAAGGGTTGTGCTCATGCACTTTAGCTATGCCCACATACATATCGATATTATGGTAATTCGATACAATAGAATACACTTAATATTTGTATCGGTAAAAACAATACTATGTGTTAATTATGTGCTATCAAATTTGTATACCTACAGTTTATTACGAAACTTCTCCTGAAATCGTATCTTAGCTACAACCATATTGTGTTTGCAATTTGAGTAACTATTACTAGCATGAAAAAAAGTTTATCGGATTTCAATGGAATGAAATAAGTTTATAAGAAAATGTTACAACGAATAATTATAAGCCAATATGAATAATATTTGTTGTGGACAGACCATGTTTTACAATACGATATTTATTAAATAAACACCAGCGATACGATACGACGATCACTTTATCGTGTGATCTAGTATTTTACCCCGTTCGCGTTGTATTGATTTAATACAATAAAATATAATAAAATATCGATACATAATAGAGATGACCCATCTCTATGTACACGTGTCTTCATGTCGGTTATTCCCCGACTATCGGAGCGGCGCGGGCGGCACATTGACATCAAAGGAAGTCGGTTTCTTTTGACAAAGGTGTCGCTCTTTACAAAGGACTCAAGTAGCCAATCAAGTAATACAATTGGTTGACGTATTTCTAATATTAACCAATAACGATTCGTCAAAAGTGATTAAATTATATAGAGTGGACAGTCGCATATGTGACTTTTTTACCTAACATAATTTTATGAAAAATTAAGTATATCATCGTTAATATGCCAATATCTTCGCTCCCCTCGTCACATTTTGCTAGTAGTTGACACTTAACTTTTCCTCAATTCACGTTCGTTATCTTCGACATGCAATTATTCATTATTTTTTCGGTAATATTACTCCTCAAAAAAACTCGCTCATTTTTGTATTCTTCTCGCTTTTCTTCCATCAACATCCAACAAAATTTTCTTCACCATCATGGAAAAATTTTAAACAATTTTCCTCACAGAGGCAATGAGCAGTTAGGCATATTACGTTAATCTCTATTACGGGACATGATCACTATTAGGTCAAATAGAGTTCATAAAAACAGCTGATTAGGGTTGTGCAACGTAAAAATTTTGCAAAAACTTACAACATCAAAAATCGTATTAAATTATAATGCAAGTTAATTTCTAACTTCACGTAGTCATTACTGATGACCTAAAGAATGCTTGGTTTCAAGCATAACACAGGAGTTTTGTTTCACGTTGTATAAGTGCAGAGTGCTTGAGTTTCACGAATTAGATCGACTATAATTTGTTCTTCAAAATGTCGGTGCCGGGTAAACAGTTGAAAATTTTGTTGAAAGTTGAAATTTTGAAATTTTCTCAGATGATGTATTTCTATTGCCGCTATAACAACAAATACTAAAAATAAAATAAAATAAAATAAATATTTAAGGGGGGCTCCCATACAACAAACATGATTTTTTTACCGTTTCTTGCTCGATACTAATAACGTTGCCTTATGTTGCATAGATAATGGTACGGAACCCTTCGTGCGCGAGTCCGACTCGCACTTGACCAATTTTTATTTATTTATTTAATTAATTATTAACATATGCATATCAAAAGAATCGGCAATAAGCCTAGTTTCACGGGAACATATGTTGCTGGTAAAATAACTAGTATTCCTTGCATAAAATTAGGATTAAAAATTAAGTTTTTTATACAGTTTTGATACAGTTTTTTGCGTCTCATAGAATTCCTAAGCGTAAGTACCTATACACCGAACTGTTATACCTAACTACTCCGTGAAATAGCGCTAAGTCCTAGCTGCAAGACGCAAGAGTCTTGCCGGATTAGTCTTGTTCTTGCTCAAGTCTTGCACGGTCAGTCTTGGTCTTGGTCTTGCTAAAAATACGCGGTCTTGTTCTTGGTCTTGGTCTTGCAAAAATGCAAGAACAAGACCAAGACTGCAAGACCAAGACTGAATTTGGGCAACACTACTTTGACGAGCGCCAGAAGCGTGGACAATCATTTGTGTGATGTTTATAAATGTCATACATACATGTTTGTCCTGCGTCTGGGTGTTTCTATGTATTATAAGTATGTATTTACAAAAGAAAAGTAGTTTATGTAGTCTATCCGTATTCTGGTACCCATAACACAAGCATAATAAGCTTAGCTTGGGGCCAGAGGATGTTGTGTGAAATGTCCATGACTATTTATTTATTTATTTAATTATATTGGTAAGTAATTTCTGTTAAATATTTTTATAACTGATTGCGATTTCAGCCAAAATTATATTTCTTTGAGTGCATTAGAGGTTAAATTGCACTGTTTATTAGGTTTTATTGTTAAATATGTTTTATTTATTTCGTAAAGAAAAAGGGCAAGTGTACGTATCAAATCGGATAGTAGCCCAACTGTACGCTATTTTCTGAAGGTAATGTTTCTCAGAAAATAGCGTAGTCGAACCGACGAAGGTTAGTATTAACGTTCGAATAATAAGGTTAGTGATCCAGGGTTAACAGAGGCTAATGCCAAAGTTAATTCTAATTTTGTTTATTGTTCTATCTTTGTAGTATGTATTATATCCGTATTCTGGTACCCATAACACAAGCATAATAAGCTTAGCTTGGGACCAGAGGGCGTTGTGTGAAATATCCATGAATATTTATTTATTTAATTATTTATCTTTAACTTGTTATTTTGAACTTATCGTTATTTGTTATTGTTTTTAATTGTATTTGTCTCGCTAATTGCTCTAAAATTAGCAAACGATAACGACAAAGTGATAGATAAATCTTAATATATATATCGGAGAAAAAGGTATCGTAGACATCGCCTGTAACTATTGCCAGGGTAGTCTCCAATCAAACACCCTGTAATACTGAATAAGCTAACTACGTTAACTACAAAATTCTATTAACTACGATGAGATTGATCCGTGGCTTACGACACGTGTAACTGGTTTGGAAGGATCCTTTTATGAATATTCAACGGGTCACCATTCATTCTCATCTAATAAACGAATTACTCACCATTGACACCATTTGAGGACCCACTTCACAATCTTGGAACCTAAGTTAAAACTAAAAATCCTTAAGTAAACTATTTTAATCAAGTCTCCTACGACACGGCCATTCTGCGAATACACACGTCCCCGTGTGTAAATCTGCAATAGAGCTAGGTTTTTCAGCTCGGCTAATTCTGACCCAATATAAAGTCGCAAAATAAAGAAATCCACAACTAACTTTTTATCTATATTCTTCGGTCAGTTATAACAATTCACACAATAATTCAACATTCACACTCCGTCAGTTACAATAAATCCGCATTATCGTTACTTTGCACTTTTTTACAAATACACACTCAGCAATTACACTTTAGAGGATACGACCCGTATAATACTGACTGCTCTAGTTCGCAGGTTTTTCGTATTTTTGCTAACGAACAATAAGTTGTAGCGGGTTTACTAACCCACTTATCGAGCCAATACGATTGTAGCATTCAATAGATGGTTTCTAATCATCAAATCAACTACACATTAAAATTGTATTTTCATAAAGACAACCACTCGGCTGTAATTTGATAACGAATTATTTAGAATTTAGCTAATTAATCGTAAACTACTTAGAAAAAGATTTTTAGCTACGTTGGCAAATGCATTAAAAAAAAAATTTTTTTTTTTTCTTTCTTTTATTTTTCTTTCTTTCTTTTTTTTCTTTCTTTTCTTTTTCTTTCTTTTCTTTTCCTTTCTTTACTTTGTTTTTCTTTTTCGTAACTGTCACACGGCCATTCTGCAAAGACACGCGTCCTCGTGTGTTCCCTATCTACTTGAAACTAAATAGCAGGGTTTCTGTTTGGCCTATTCTGCTGATCTAGACGGATTCGACAGTAAAGTGTTGATATTTCCTAATTTTAACGCATCTATACGATGACAAGAGCGTTACATTATAATCGAACATAATAAAGGTGTTACACAACACATTTAGAGAAAGTTGTTTCTATAATGTTACAGTAAAATGTTAAAAGATCTTGGAACTTTACCTCCTACCTGTAGCTCAGGGTAGAAGTCTATAACTATATTGGCTGTTGCTGCCAAACACCTACATCGTGAATAGTAACCGTTGGTTGGTGTACAGTAATAACGTGGTATATTTATGAGTAAGGATAGAAAGGATGAAGGATTTAGGAAGGATAAAGGGTTCAGGAAGGATAGGTAAAGGAAAGGTCGATGTTGCCGCGTAGGCAAGGGCCCTAGGAATAAACGGATAGGTTGATGCTGTGCCATAGGCGGTCCTGTTCGCCGTCGTACACAGGGGACCATTATTCTTTCAGGATAGGACATAGTGGCTTATTGTAGCATCTTTTATTTTTGGCTTATTGTAACGCTCCACGCGCCAACAGCTCTTTTTATAATAATAATTAGTTTACTCGTAGATACACCACGGTAAACTGCGTTGTTAATATTATAAATAATTCACTGAACGTCTCTATACACCAAAAACGCTCGCAAATTAGAATTAAAGAGGTAGATAATTTGTTAGGATATGTAGATCTCCTATAGTCAATCTACTACAACAGATTCTTGTTCAAGTAAATAAGCTCAAAAGTTATGCTCGTGAATACTAAAAAGTGATCCCTGTCGCCTCAACAAATTGTCAATAAGGTTCGTAAGCGCGAACAACTGAAGTATTGCATGGACATTAAAGGCATTTTTAAATTGAATATTGAAATTTGGCTAATCTTAAACCTGTTATATTGGACATCTCTATGAAGATTTCAGAAACGTGTTATAGGTAAACCTCTACAAGGAGTATGGTAAATATTATCAGTAGTTTAGAAGATTTCTCCATTCGTCAATTACATTACCGAGATCATATTTAGCAACAGATGTTTTTTTTTAAAAGACTATTTCAAAACCTTGTAGCTACACCATAGTAAAGTGTGTTCTTAATGTTATTAATGGCTTACTAGACGTCTCACACGTCAGTAAACTAAAGATTTAAAAACTTGTTATACACCACAAAAAGTGATGTTAATATTATTAATGATTACTAGACGTCTTCATACGTCCTAGACCGTTAGATTTTCTAACGCATATATTGTCTATCTCTTTCTATCACAAGTCTACTACATGTAACTACATGTAGTTCTAATCTCGAATATTTAGTTAACCATGATTTAGATTTTCTTCTCACTACCTCTCATCTAGGTGAAAGTTTCTTACGATTTTATTTGCTAATCACAAATAACAAAGTTTAATAACGCGTTAGAATATGTAAAACACATTATTACACGGCGGAGACTAAATCTTTGTTTTGCTTTAAAAGTTTTATTTTTAGTTATCAAGTACGCCTATAAATAAGCGCAGAAAATCATGTACCAACTTTATAAAAGGAAACCGAACACTTTAAAACGAAGTGTTGAATGTTCATAAAGCCACACTATATTTCTGTTCGCAATCAAGTAAAACGATTTTACTATTGATTGATACACGAGATAAATTAAGCAAGTGAACACTGTAGATTTATTAAATTACTAACAAATCATTGTCATTTAATTTATGTTACGTAGTTACAATGTTCTAAGGGTAATTAACTAATTACCTATGACTTGTTATTATCAGTTTTTGCTTGTTAATATAATCAAAGCAATTTTTTACCAAAAAGAAACTTTGCGAAATATTAAAATTTTTACTAAAACGCCGGTTACGTTTAATTTTACTGTTCTAGTAATTTTTTTTTTTTCAAAACAAAATCGAATGACGACTATTCGATCCCACTTCTGATATCGGAGAAAAAGGTATCGTAGACATCGCCTGTAACTATTGCCAGGGTAGTCTCCAATCAAACACCCTGTAATACTGAATAAGCTAACTACGTTAACTACAAAATTCTATTAACTACGATGAGATTGATCCGTGGCTTACGACACGTGTAACTGGTTTGGAAGGATCCTTTTATGAATATTCAACGGGTCACCATTCATTCTCATCTAATAAACGAATTACTCACCATTGACACCATTTGAGGACCCACTTCACAATCTTGGAACCTAAGTTAAAACTAAAAATCCTTAAGTAAACTATTTTAATCAAGTCTCCTACGACATATATATTTCTTGTGTGCGTGTGTATGTGACTGAACTCCTCCTAAACGACTGGACCGATTTTGATGAAATTTGTTGTGTGTATTCAGGGGGGTCTGAGGATGGTTTAGATTCACAATTGGCTGGACCGATTTTGATGAAATTTTTTTTACACAGGATTGTATGGCAAAACAACGTTTGCCGGCGCGGCTAGTCTTATATATAAAATTCACGTGTCACAGTGTTAGTTACCGTACTCCTCCGAAACGGCTTGACCAATTTTTATGAAATTTTGCATGCATATTCAGTAGGTCTGAGAATCGGCCAACATCTATTTTTCAAACCTTTTTTTTGTAGTATGGCAAAACAACGTTTGCCAGGTCAGCTAGTTATATTATAAAAATGTCTTTTTTTGTGATCCTACCAAAATTGTTCTATTGACAACTATAACGTCACAACATGACGCTGGGTCAATCCTATTCTCATTTGAACGGCATAGTACAACAAAATCGCAAATTAATCAAAATAGAAAAAATAGAAAATAGAAAAATTATTTATTTGTCTCAAAATATTAACAAAATGTTAATTATAGTTGAGGCGACCCCATTAAGTTATTAGGAAATACTTGTGTTGGGGTCGTCTCGCACTTCCCTTAAATTTAACAATAAAGAGACAGATGATAAGAGTAGACAAAAATAAAATTATTATTATTATTATTTTGTATGCACTTAAAATTAAATTTATTTGGCAACATACTGTGTGTACCTGATGGGTGTATGTGTGTGTGTATGTGTGTGTGTGTGTCTGTTACTAAGTGTTATAAAATGCGTGCCCTCGCGCGGTAGCGCTTAGCTTAACATAATCTGACCAGAATGTTTTCCGCTTCTTCGTACGTCAGAGTAAGTAGCCACTCAGTTATAATTTTTTTACAGTTCTTAGAGACCTTAGGGTGAAAGTTTAGTATAGAGTTTATTTTATTATAAACAAAGGATGATTGCGTAAGATATTGCCGTTGAGCAAACTCCGAAAAAAATCTTGGGGAAGAGGATACAATGTCTTTGCGCCTGTGGCCGTTACTAGATGGTTTATAGGGAAGAGTTTTGTGGAGGTATAGCGTCATGTTTAATTAATATAATTTCTTTACATTTCCATCCATCAACCTTTCTCAGTCCACTGCTGGACATAGGCCTCCCCCATAGAACGCCACAACGTGCGGTCTTGCGCTAACTGCATCTTTACATTTAAAAGTTTAAAATACACCATAGTTTCTTTTTAGTTAAGTTAGTTTAAGTTTTTGACGCATCAGAATTAGCCTCACTGTCGTTCACGTTTTATGAGACAGGTCAAAAGTGATAATAAAACTATCAACAGCGTAATATGTATATTTTTAAAACCTTGATACATGTTTCGTGATGGACGCACGAAAAGATTAAAATGCTTAGCTTATGACGGGCCTCGTGGTCGAGTGGTTCATATAACGGACTGCCGATCACGAGGTTTCGGGTTCGATTCCCGGTCAGCAGGCGTATTATGAGCTTTTAAAATATCATGCAAGTTCCAGGCGATTCTGTTGACGGCGGCAAACGGCCTGACTTTTATTTCGTATTATGACATACACAAAACTATACGACTTTTTAATGGATTAAGTGTCTATGGCCGTGTAAAGCTTTTTGATCGAGTCGTTCAGAAACTTAATTATTGTGTTTACATTATATAAAAGAAAAGAACGGTAATACTATTATCAATTTTTATTTTTAGATTTTTTTGTTTTATATATTCATCTATGTTTTGGGAATTAGTTTTGGAACGGCACCCGGCATTTGAACTGTCAGCTGATATAGCAGGAGCATAGACTTAGTTATTCATTAGGATAATGCAACATGCATTAAAAAAATTTTTCTTAATGTTTTTTTTCGATGAAACGCATGTAAGTAACTTTAATACACATGGCGATATTATTGTAATGAATAATTATTTTAATAATATATTAATATTATTATTTATATTTAACTTATTTCGCATTCGACTAGCGTTCTGTTCATCACCGTCGCTCTCCAAAAATTCAAACACCTCCAATTCATCACCCATCGTTAATATGTAGCTAATAGTTACTTTTGATTCAAAATAAACCAAAACAACTTATTATACGTAACAATGTAGCAGCTTCTATTGAATGGATTTACTTGTCACTTCTAGATAGATTAAAACGATCAACTACATGTCAAATTTGCGCTCGTAATACGCTTAACGCCAGCCAGTGAAACAAAAGTCGGGCCGATATCAGCCTGAAGTCACGTGACCACTGACACACTAGCCATAGTAAACTCATAATACGAATTTGCCAGGCAGTTTCTTTCACTGCGTAAACGGCCTGGGAATAAGAGCTCATAATACGGCCGCTGGACAATCATTTGTGTGATGTTTTTAATTGTCATATTTGTCATGCAAATGTTTGTACTGCGTCTGGGTGTTTACTATGTATTATAAGTATGTATTTACAAAAGAAAAGTAGTATATGTATTATATCCGTATTCTGGTACCCATAACACAAGCATATAAGCTTAGCTTCGGACCAGAGGACGCTGTGAAATGTCCATGAATATTTATTTATTTATTTATATATCACTTTCAAAGATTCCGTTACATAGATTAATACATTGATAGATACATACTGAACTTATATAACCGTGTTAAAAATGAAAACAGTAGGTACCTTAGAATACTAAGTAACCTAACATCTAACACCCCATTAAAGATAAAAGATATGACTAGATATGTTCCTGAGCTCGTTAGACCAAATGGGGTTTTGTCACGAAGACTTAGCCAAATTTATGATGGTAGGTCCCCCTTGTTTAGATGAGAATGGAAGATTGGAATAGGTTGCAATCTACTTTGAGATCTATTAAAATATATAACTGTGCAGAATTTAACTAAATTTAAAATGATAGTAACAAAATTGCTCTGATTCAGTTTAATCTCTTCTTTACTTATTATATAAGTAAGTATTTTTTTAAAACAACTTCAGTCGATTTCATGTGCCTTTGAAATTTGAGGGTTTTCGTCCATTTCTCAGGAGGTAACCTCATGATGATCATGATTTGGTGCCAATGGAACCAAACGGGAACCACCAGCTTTCAAGTAAAAAAGAATCATTAAAATCGCTTCGTTCAGTTAAAAGTTATGAGGTAACAAACATAAAAAAAACATACAGACGAATTAAGAACCTCCTCCATTTCGAAGTCGAATTTTGTTCGATTTTTGAAGTCTGTTAAAAACAAAGTCGTTATTTTTGTATGTATGTCCGTATGTGAGATTATGTCTTCAAAACTACACAACGGATTTGGATGCAGCTTTTTTAATTGATGTAGTAGTTCAAGATGATGGCTTTTTGTATAAGTTGTTATGTTTTGATTTTTAAATTAAAAAATACGAAGTTTCGGGCAACAGCTAGTAATATTATAAAGCTGAATAGTATGTTCGTTTGAACGCGCTAATCTCCGAAACAACTAGTCCGTTTTGAAAAATTCTTTCAATGTTGAATACTAAGTTTATCAAAGACGGCTATATGCTATATAACATTACGCCGCGACTAATAGGAGCGAATTATCACTGAAAGTCTAGTCTCTGCCTACCCCCATGGGACAAAGGCGTGATGTTATGATGATGATGATGATATTCAGTGAAAAAATTTGCAAAAACGGGCAAAATTTTCTAAATTCCACACGTAAGAAGTCGCAGGCAACAGCTAGCTTTATATAGGTACATATTTCGAAAATAAGGTGAAATAACAATGTATGGGTGAAATTCAAGCAGTAATTATCTTTTGTGTGTTCATAGGCTCTTAGTTATAAGGAAAAAATTGCAACTTACTAAAAAGACAGTTCTGTCATCGGCAAAGCTTTATGCTGTAATAATAATGTTTTACGAATTTTTAAGTGAGCTATGGTACCAATTCTACTTGCACAACTAAACTTAACTAAAAGTTGATAGTGTCATTATCACAATTCGGTAATGTTAACGCCGCTTTCTATTTATAAAAACTGCGTTTTATAAATCAATCGATTTTAAATTAATGTAAATGTATGCAACAAAATCGCAAATATGTACTGATTTTGATAACAAAACAGCCATTTTCAATAATTGATCTACGATAACGGATAGATTGTAATCCTCGTTTATTAGTTAGATATTTCTAGCTCCTGGCTATTTTAACACGCTTACATTAGTTCGGTAAGTATCTATTAATGTAATAATCTATCTAACGGAATCTTTGAAAGTGATTTTCACCCTCTTACAGTAGTCGGTTTGATCTGAAATTTTGCATACTTAACAAGGACCGATGACAGTGCAATAATAAAAAAAATTCAGGATTTTCAAGCGTGTATTTTAATTTTTGAAGTAGAGAATGCTTTCATCAGTAGCAGTAAGTACAAAAAAGTGATTAACAAGATATCTTTGTTGCATTTTCTATAGGTATATTAAATTATCATAATTACAATAATGCATTACTGCTTAATTCAGCTCTCCATAACGGACCTCATGTTTTTTTTTTTTTTTCCGCCTCCTGTCCTGCCTGGCCACGATGGTGCCTTGAGCTTTACCATGACCCGGCGGCGGATGGCCCCGTTAATCGGGGCCCGACCCGACTGGGGGAGCATTAGGTCCCCCTGTCGCGTTACCGTGACCGACAGCCACATTTGCCGCGGCGGGTCTCGGGATACCGACCCGCCGCGCGCGACCGCCTCGTCGGGAGGGTCCGCTGTCGGCTACTGTGCGGCGACGACCCCTGCCCGGGGCCCTGCGGGGGGGCAAAGTGCCACCAGAGCGTTAGCGCTCCCGCAGGGCCTCCCTCTTTGCCACCATCACCTCCCGAGAGAAGAAACGGACCTCATGTTGATTGCCATGATTAAAAGAAAAAATAATAAAAATAGTTTATTTTTCCAAAAGTTCCAACCCTACTTTGTATTAGAAATTATCATCCAATTCGATACCTTTTCGCATACCTTCATAAATCGATTAGTTAACAATATCTCCGTAGCACTACCGACCATTAGGCAAGCGTGGTCACTGACCATGAGATAGTGCGGCTATTTGCTATTACGCTTTTGCAAGCATTATACAGTCCTTAACCCCTATTTAACCTTAAAAATATTGTAGAGTATCTTTTAGTTTCAGCGTATTGTGAGCTAAAGTTAACGATAATAGATTGGGCGTTGTTTGCAAATTGATACTAATGCAATATGAAAATAATGTAGGATATTTTGATAAAGCAGTCCCAGTTTGTTAAATTAAAGGGAACTCATCAGTTCAAATTACTATTTTGTCTAGAGGGTTAAATATATTTATTACATAAGTATTTGTACGATTGTAGCCAAAGACAGCTAAAAGTTTAAATATTAAGTTTCTTTAAAAAAAAAAATTACTGACTTTATGTGCCTTTCAAATTTGAGTATTTTCCTCGATTTTTTAGCATCATATAGGTACTGCATCAAAATCTCTTACGTAATCTTAAAGATATAAGCTTACATACGGGCATACAGAAAAAAAGACTGTTTTATAATGAGCACCGATTAAGATAAAATTGTCCATGTGACGAATTAAAAATACAAGTTTAGGTGTATATGTCGTGTGTCGTCGGTTAGAGGATAAAATGAAATACGTCCGGACTTGAATGGCGTTTACTTGCGACTCAATATATTTGATTATAATAGTAACTTATATAGGTGGCGAGAACAATCGCCTCTATACATTCCTAAATTTGCTGCTACACGTCATCTTGCATACAATGAATCCATACATAATATATTTGTATATTATAACTTAGGCGGCGAGAACAATCGTGTTTATGCATTCGTAGACCTGCTGACATACGTCTACTTGCAAACAATGAAATCATACATACTGTCCCTACACAAGTATCACCACCCCTTTTCCTTCTCAGGGTGCTGTCGTTTGCCCTCCCAAAGTGAAGGAAGACGGTGCTCTGTAGTGATTCGCTAATAGGCTGGTGAGAGAGAGACAGAAAATTAAAGGTAAGAATTATGGCAATGCACTTGGCAGTTTAACCTATGATAACTCCATTTATTCAATCAAGCTGTCAATCATCAATCTTTTTCTCCAGCACATTAGGGTCCCACTGCTGGGAACGGGCATCCTCCACTTTGAGAGGAATTGTGGTTTACTATGCGTTGACCAGGCGTGTTGGCAAATGGTTTATTTTTGAGTTTCCTGTCTCTCACAGAGTTTGTTATCTATGTAGAACATGCTGCATGAGCTGACTTTTGCAGCATCCTAGGAAAGAAAAGGGGTAGAAAGGTGACACTTGTATTCTTAATCCGTCACCATACAGACAAAATACTTAAGGACAACAAATAATGAGGGAAAGTTTATACAAACACATAACTAATAAATAAATAATTTTAATTCCAGATATGTCATGATCGGTCGCCAGATACAAAACCGGTAAGGACATCGTAACTCATTCGAATCATAGCAGATCTTAACATTTGATAACTCCACGTGAATCTATGTGAAAGGTAATTTATTAAATTTACTGTATACTTAATGATTAATTAACATTAAAGTTAAATTTAATTAATCGGTAAGTAATTTAAAAAACACTGTACCTCAATTACATACTTCAGAGTATGTGTTTATATATGTTTGAGTTCTTGGGTATAATTATTGGGTAGCGCAAAGTAATTTTTTGCTTTATTAACTAACATACTAATCCTACAAAGAAAAACATGAGAAAAAAAATATACTGACGCTGGCAAATGCAAAGTGAAGCTAACCCTCTTGAAGAAAGAAAAAAAAAGTAATAATATACTAATAACTTAATTAAATTCTTAGTAGCTTATTGCACCAAAGATATGAATTTAATGTGAACTTCTTTTATTACCGATAGTTAATTTTTACAACAAACTTAGAAGTTTGTGTTGTCTTTTCGATAACTCTAGCTGTTGTCCGCGGTTTCCTACGCGTAGAATTTAGAAAATATTCCCCGTTTTAGCAACATTTTTCACAGATGCTCCACTCTTATATACAGCCTTCCTCGATAAATTTAGTATTTAATACTGCAAGAAATTTCAGACCAATTGTTTCCGAGATTAGCGCGTCTAAACAAACACACTCTTCAGCTTTATAATATTAGTATGGATTTTAATTCCTACTGCACACCTAATTTCCCACTGTTGGGCATGTGTGTTCTTCATTTCATCGTTGTATTTAGTCGACTATGCAACAGTGACAAGAAGTAAAGACATAGAATTAAACTTCGAGTTTTGTGCCTCTAAGAAAAGATGTTGTTTACCTATCTATACTAATATAGCTGACCCGGAAAACGTTGTTTTGCCATACAAATATCAGGGGTAAACAAATAAATTGCAATAAAATAAAATTGCGACTATAATTAAATATCTAAGCTATCCTATCTCTCAAGTTGGACCAGACTGCTCACGGTGTGCCAATTTAATTTAAAATCGGTTAAGTAGTTTAGGAATCCATCGCGGACAAACATCGTGACAGAAGATTTATATATTTATAGATTTATAAAGCTGAAGAGTTTGTTTGTTTGTTTGGACGCGCTAATCTCAGGAACCACTAGTCCGATTTCAAAAATTCTTTCAGTAGATAAACGATCTACCCAATAGTACCTACGTTTGTCGAGGAAGGCTGTAGGCTAAATAGCATCACCATATGACTATTACGAGCTAAGTATCAGTGGAAATATGTCAAAACGGTCACCATAAAGATAATTCATCACCACACAATTTATTTAAACAGAATTATTAAACATAAGGAAATGAATATCCCATTCATATATTTTTGTACTATCGATAGATTGCATAGACCAGGTGTGGCCAACTTTAGTGCACATAAGATCTACTTTTTATTAAAAAATTGAGTCGCGATCGATCTATTTCTTAAGTAAGAAGGGGGACGTTTATGCAATGTGCTTTTTTACCGCGACGTGCACACTTGTGAGTTCCAGCAACATACGTGAATATTTATGTAATGGGTTAAAAAACTTTGTCCAAGGGAATTAAAATTAAAAATCCATGCTCAAAATCTACTAAAATAGTAGAAAACTACTAAAATTGGTCACGCTGAACGTCTCCCTACTCGAAGATTCCTGTATCAAGTACTAGAAACATTTGGCATTGAATGGGTCGCGACTTGTTGACTTGTCGACTTGTTGGCCACTCCTGGCATAGACGATCTGTCTACAACAATGAAAACCTGACGTCGGTATGTCTGGTCGTACAACGACAGCAGCTATAAAAACAAAATTCATATTCTAAGATAACCTACTTTTTGTTTAATATAATTACTCAGTAAATTACAACGTAAAAACAATTGTAGGGTTCATTATGAATTCCTATTTATAGTTTCCACAATATAGCTATTGCTGATTCAGAATTATAAAGTTAAAAATTTGAAATATTTTTATGTTAGCGTACGCGGCGGATGTGAGCGCATTTTTCACGATTTTATATGTAATTTAGGCAAAAAATGTATAAAGCAAAGCTATTACCTACTACATGTTTAACTATGCGAAGTATAGTTTTTCTTTCTAGCTCTGATTAAACAGGGGTAATACAATGATAATAGGTTATGTCGCCGGATTGTCTGTTAGAAAGGCATGGTACCAATAAACAATAACACAGTACAATATAAAATGAATTAAAATATGAAAATTTAAACTGTCAACACAATTCGGCAATGTTGACTAAACTTTGATAGGAGGATGAGGAAGGCTTTGATTGCTTGTTTTTTTTTAAACGACTGGGCTTTGAACTTCTAGACCAATTTAAAAATGAAATGAAAATTTCAACTCTTTAGCTATCACCGTTTCTAAGATACAGTCTGGCAATAGATAAATAAATATTCACGGACATTTCACAAAACGTCCTCTAGCCCCAAGCTAAGCTTATATGATTGTGTTATAGGTACCAGAATACGGATATAATATATATGTAAACTACTTTTCTTTTGGATGATAGATGGACGGACAGTCCACAATAATATAATAAGACCAATAATTTAGTTCGTGGTGGAGTGGTTTATGTAATGGACTGCCGATCACGAGGTCTCGGGTTCGATTCCCGGTCAGGACAATCATTTGTGTGATATCCATAAATGTCATACAAATGTTTGTACTGCGTCTGGGTGTTTACTATGTATTATAAGTATGTATTTACAAAAGAAAAGTAGTTTATGTATTATATCCGTATTCTGGTACCCATAACACAAGCATATAAGCTTAGCTTGGGACCAGAGGACGTTGTGTAATATGTCCGTGAATATTTATTATTATTACAGTAATATTAAGAGATTTATATCAGTGCAAATTCAACAATAATTGGTGCAAAGGTCATAGTGGCTGTCCATTCAATTCTTGTTATTCACTGACATTTAACTTGGCATTTAAATTTCAATGCAAAATTATCCTAATACTGATAACTAATTCAAAAGCATACAGAAATACTTTCAGATAGATAGAATTGTATATCGATTGTATATCGATAGAATCAACGGGCCTCGTGGTCTAGTGGTTCATATAACGGACTGCCGTTCACGAGCTCTCGGGTTCGATTCCCGGTCAGGACAAATATTTGTGTGATGTTTTTAATTGTCATACAAATGTTTGTACTGCGGCTGGGTGTTTACTATGTATTATAAGTATGTATTTACGAAAGAAAAGTTGTTTATGTATTATATCCGTATTCTGGTACCCATAACACAAGCATATAAAGCTTAGCTTGGGACCAGAGGACGTTGTGTGAAATGTCCATGAATATTTATTTATTATTATTATATTTCTGCTTCTCAGAATACAGGCTCAAGCTTAGGTTGAGAGGCAGGGAACCAAATTACACTGTAGAATGACAATTGTAAAAATTATGAAGCCAATAAATAATTAATTTGGACATGTCATAAGCACATAATTTTTCTGAATAATTGTGTCTACTTGATTAAATGATTTTTCATTTCATTTCATTAGGTATCTTATCTTATATAAACTACTAGCTGACCCGGCAAACTTTATTTTACGATATAAATGTTAAGTTAATGTAAAAATAGATAGTAGCCGATTCTCAGACCTACTAATACTAATATGCATATAATATTTCATAAGAATCGGTAAAGCCGTTTCGGAGGAGTATTGTAACTAACATTGTGACATGGAAATTTTATATATTAGATTAACAATTTACTAAGTAGCTGCAGTGCAGTTGATAAACAGTTTTCTCTATGTATCACTCTTTTTGTTTGTCTTTCACGGAGTAATTACTCTCATTTTTGATGCGAAAAAAATCATTCCAAACTCCACGTGTACGAAGTCGCGGGCACACAATAGCTATAGTAGTAGCTTTGTACCGGTAGTTTACACAATCTATAATAGATAGATAGATAATACTCATGGACATATCATACAACGTCCTCTGGTCCCAAGCTAAGCTTATATGCTTGTGTTATGGGTACCAAAATACGGATAGAATACATTAACTACTACTACAATAAGAATTTTTGTGTATAAATGTTTGTAAAATGGGTATAAAACTCGAGATTAAATCAATCAACAGAATAACAGACATTTCAAGATTTAAGCTAAAAGCTATAGGTACATTATCAGTAAAGTAATTAATTTTGTTTATCAGAGGAGAAAATACCAAGTGGTTTAATTTATAGCGCGTTGAAAGGTTGTTTTTGTTGCAAATCTATTGTATTAAGAGGGCACGATACCAAATTATGCTCCATACAAAAATATGGGTTTCGTACTCCCCATTTTTCTTTGCGAAAGTTAAACCGATTTTAATTGTTCTTACGCTATATTATAGATGAAGAATATATCTATGCTTGTATCACTTTCTTTTTTTCAAAACATATTAATTAAAACCACGGAACAGAAATCAAGTGGAACTGCAATGTAACAAAATTACTATAGAAACCAGTGTCGCCAAACGCACACAATTATACCGATAATCTTATAATGTACTACATATAAACAAATCGTTTGATTGGTCGTTTACATTTTATACTAAACTAGCATAAGCCATATAACCTACATCTGAAAATAAACCTTCTTATTCTGGAATAGGGTTCAATTCGCTGTAGTTGGAAAAGTATTTAATACCTTTTGTAATCTAAAGTCAAACTAAAATTGATTGACGAGTAAATTCCGCTACTTGACGATAGATGGCGCATTTACCAGTGGTCGCAAATAGAAACACAATTTCGTTAAGAGTAAAGGTGACAATCGTGTGCACTAACGTGTCATTGCTGCTATTCCATCAAGGCCGTACCAACCCGAATCACATTACCGATATCGATATATGTCATCATCCTCCTGCCCTTATCCCATTATTTGGGGTCGGCGCAACATGTCTTTTTCTTCCATAATCTTCTATTAGCCGTCATGTCTGTGTCAACTCCTCTTTCTTTCATCTCCTCTTTCACACAGTCCATCCATCTTTTCTTAGGTTTACCGATTATTACCGATATCAATATATACCTACCCATTTCTTATTTTTTTTTTGTTTTTAGTTTCTCTATAAGAACATAACATCATGTCTAGTTTCCTCAAAGCGTAGGCTTTTTAACTACTGAAATATTGGTGTACAAGAGGGAGAAAGAGTGTCGTTGTTTTATGTGATAAAAATATACACATTTATGCGCGGTTATGCAGCCGACTTACGATCACGAGGTCGCGGGTTCGATTCCCACACAGGACAAATATTGGTGTAATGAACACAGATAGCTGTATTACGTCTGGGTGTTTTCTATCTAGTCAATGTATGTACAGTAAGAACTTCGTTAAGTTAAAGTCCAAGGGAAACACAAAATATTTTCAGTTAAAGATTGAGGTTTTAAGTTATCAAGGGTCTATGTCAGAGATACCCTTGTTCCTAGTTTTAATCGAATGCGTCAGATGAATTGGTTCAATAAAATACAGAAATTAAAATAATCATAATATTTAATAATTCACATTGCACATTGCAGGTTTAGTCTACTTACAAAAGTCTGTGATTTCCTTTTGTTTTAAACGCTTCACAGTTTCTAAATCGATTATATCGAATCGAGAATAAATTATCGTTTATGTTGTTACGTTGCTCTATAAATGATCGTACAGTTGTTAAAGCTCTTTGCTTCGTTGAGTGATACGCTTGTAGATGGCGTTTGTGGCTCGTCGTTAAAATCATATTTTTTATCACTTTCAATGCAGTTCAGACCGCCTTACATTCATATTGTAAAGTTACTTAGTAAAATAAATAGTAAATTACAAATTTTCTATCGGCATTTATCGATAAACTGAAATCTGACCTAAGTACATCACTAATTGAGTAGCGAAGAACTTTTAAGAACGAAATAATGAATATAATCAATGTAAAATAAACTTTAATTAAACGACATAAGGTTGATTTTAGCGAGACGTTGCAATAAATTATTAGTAAATTGGAATTAACTAAAATTTTATTAGAATCAAATGATATTGTACTTACCGATGGTACGAAATACCTCCATTTTTAAGATTTCTTCTACTACTATTATTCTTGCACTCCAAAACTGAACAATACGGCATATCTACGGCGAAATGACCTTGTCGCGATACTAACAAAACGAGTTAACGTTAGAACAGTCTGAATACGACTAAGTAAGTACTTGTGCGACTGGAGATCAAATAAGCGCAACAGTGCTTAATTGTGACACGCGTGCCACGCCTACTTCACACTTCCATTGATCTCTATTCCGTGATTAAAACTAAGACAAATACCTAAATTAGAAGTACAGTACCCTCTTAAGAGGGTACCTTTACCCTTTAAGGGTACTTTCTGATTGTTGTGTATTAAGGTGATAAAGTGTTAATGCTGTCTCTATATCATAAAGATAAATCGCTAAATGTGTTGCTAAGCGCAAATCTTGAGAATAGCTAAAACTATTAATTACGCTAATTTTTTTTTTAATGTTCCTCGAAGTATCAAGGTGTGGTTCTGTAAAATTTGCTTAGAAAAGAACGCAAGTGAAACTGCGGAGCACAGGTAGTTAAAAATAAATTTGTTAATAAGTTTGAATACGCTGTATTTATAGAAATATTGATGGCTGGAAAAAAAGACCGAAGAAAAATGGATGGACTGTGTGAGAGATGATACAAAAGAAATAAAAGTAGGATGATGACGGTGTAGAACCTTTTATGCACGAGTCGGGCTCGTACTTATCCGGTTTATTTACTAACATAATGAAAAATATATAGCAATATAATTCATTGTAGATAAAACACTATTATCAGAAAATTTAAGATCTAAAGTATTTATGTAGTATTTTGTAACGATCAAGCGTTGTAAATAACATGAAAAATCTGATTAAATACATTAAAGGCACTTGTATCTGGAATCGCTTAATTAAATGCCACTAAATCTGTCATTTAGGACTTCTATGCTACGATGCTTTCGCGTTTCTCGGAGATAGTGCGTTTAAGCCTTAGAGCATTAGTCCAAAACATACTTGAACAGAACAATACTTATAGTGTACGGACAGTGTCGTATATGTGTGCGAATTACATTTGGTGGCAGCAGAGGGGGCAAACAAAACCCAACTACGGAAACTAGAACTACATTTTTAATATTTAAATTACATTTGAAATATACTTATTCTAACCTATAACTAATTAATCGGCGAACGACCAAAGAGTGAGGTTTTGTGAAGAGAGGGTTTCCTCATCGATTGACTGTTGGGTCTTCTCGGTATTTCCGTCATCAGATTTGCATTACTCACATCGACGAACACCTGGTCATCGATGCTTCAATATATTGAGAACGGGCATATGTAACATGCGTGTGGGTGACTTTTGTTCGGAACATGGTAGCGCAAATACGATAGAGGAAGGCCGAAGAAACGATGGATGGATTGTGTAAAAGAGGATATGAAAAAGAAATAAATACAAAAATGACGTCTGATAGAAGAGCATGAAAGAAAAAAGCATGTTGCGCCGACCCCAAATAAAGGGATAAGGGCAGGGCAGTGTTGATGATGCGTGGCGCAAAATGGAATTACGTTAGTGTTTCTGTAGTAATTTATTAATTTTGAAATTGGTTACCACTGGTACGGTCGCAATAGCTCAGTTGGCAGAGCGACGGAATGGCATTGCGAGGTCGTGGGTTCAAGTCCTGCTTGCGGTGATCACTTTTGAGGGGAGTCCGTTTCTACAGAGTAAGGCAGTACTTGGGGTGAGGCTGTTCTAAACTCACTCCATCATTGGTTCGCAATACGCTTAGGGGTAGGAGCTTATTGTGTAGCCTTTATGGTCAACTCCGTGGATGCCCTCCATGCCGTTATTTAATGCACTCACTAAATCCAGCTTTTTTCATGATACTTTAATTTATTACGTTAGTGTTTATGTGCGTTACCTCGTCACCGACCTATTATTATATATATGAATATTTGATACAGAAAACATTTTGTGTAGCTACACAAAATATCCCTCAGATAATGGCTAAAACCTTTGAGCATAAAAACAAACAGCAGTAGCCACTCCTATTTGTTTTATTGCTCGAAGGTTTAAGCCCTTATCTGAGGGACATTATAGTCACTAATAGTGCCTAGTTTATGTAGACCAATGAGGTAGGAAATTGTAGTGTTTAGGACAAGTCGATCAGCTAGATTTATAGGTGGCTACTTAGTGTGTACCTCATAAAACATATTTGCATAATTATATACTTTTGTTAAGTTATGGACCTCACAGTAAGTTGGTATATTTAACCTACAATAAAAACCGCCTAGATTATGGATTGTGCCTGTGCCAACACGTCTGGTGAGCGTAGCAGAGTAGACCATAATCCCTCCTAAAGTGGAAGAGGCTCGTGCCCAACAGTGGGACGTTAATGGGCTAGAGATATCCCTACTAATATTATAAATGTGAAAGTAACTCTGTCTGTCTGTTACGCTTTCCCGCTTAAACCTCTCAACCGATTTTGATGAAATTTGGCAAAGACAATCTTTAGACCCTGAGAAAGGACATAGGCTACCTTTTATTGCGAAAAAAAGGGATGATAAGTTTTTTAAATTTCACGCGGACGGAGTCGCGGGCAACAGCAAGTTGATTATACATAGGTATGTACGTTTTTTTTATGTGATTATCGCGATATGATATTATTTATTTATTATATTAGCGAATGTACTAAAATAATAACGCTAGAGAACTCTTATTTTTAGCGGTACATATGATCTTACTATATATACGAATGTCATAAGCTGGTGAATGTTTGTTTGGACGAGATAGTCCCAGGAACTACTGGTTAGAATTAAAAAAATCTTTTTGTATTTTTTTTTATACTACCAACGGGTGACGAACAAGCATACGGGCCCGCCTAATGGTAAGTAGTTACCGTAGCCTATGGACGTTTGCAACACCAGGAGTGTCACCTTTCCTTTTAATATAATGCAGCACACATTTTGTCTATTTTTAAACATTTCCTACTTCATTGGTTTTCCTGAAGCCTGCGGATATAATACAGATCCTTCGATAATGCCTAATTTAGGTATTCTTACAGTTTTCTCCTTAATATGGAAACTGTACGTAAAGCGACGATCGTGGATAGACGATTGTATACCGGCGGCATTATTGTACATATTTGCTTCGATTATACTCAATTTGGTATCATTTATCTTAGTTTATAGACTTACTTGGATAATCATAAGAGATCAATAACTAACTGTAAATTTTAAGGCTTCTGTTATGTTTATCGAAAACTAGCTGTTACCCGCAACTTCGTTCAACTGGAATTTAGAAACTAAACCTAAACAAATGTAAATAAATAAATATTATAAAGCTGAAGAGTTTGTTTGTTTGTATGTTTGTTTGTTTAAACGCGTTTATCTCAGGAACCACTCGGCCGATTTGAGAAATTCTTTCAGCATTAGACAGGGCATTTATCGAGGAAGGCTTTGTACCCATAACACAAGCATATAAGCTTAGCTTTGGACCAGAGGACGTCGTGCGAAATGTCCATGAATGTTATTTATTTACTAGCTGTTGCCCGCTACTCCGTCCGCGTGGAATTTAGAAAACTTTCCCCGTTTTTGTAACATTTTTCTCTACTGCTTCGCTTCTACTGGTCGTAGCGTGATGTATATAGCCTAAAGTCTTCCTCGATAAATACCCTATCTAACACTGAAAGAATTCTTCAAATCGGCCCAGTGGTTCCTGAGATCAGCGCGTTTAAACAAACAAATGAAATGAAATGAAATGAAATGAAAAATCATTTAATCACGTAGACACAATTTTTTAGAAAAATTATGTGCTTATGACATGTCCAATTTTTTTCCCTACCACCGGTTCAGGACGCAATCTGCTGAGAAGAACCGGCGTAAGAAACTCAGCAGAGCTTTTAATCAAATCAATATTTTTAAATTAAATGTCAATTATACTTACAATGCTAATAACTTTACAATATAGAATATGTATTGCTCCAGAGCAACCTACTCCCAAGCTTTATCATCTTTAATATAATCAGAAATTTTATAATACGCCTTTTTACATAATTTAGTTTTAATGAATTTTTTAAATTTAGAATTATTTAATTCTCTTACATCAATAGGGAGTTTATTATAAAATCGTATACAATGACCCATGAAAGAGTTACATATTTTGTGGAGACGGGTTACATGCATCACAAGATTGTGTTTATGCCTTGTATTAACATTATGGTGGTCGCTTTTTTTTGTAAAATTATGAATATTTTTATGAACATACAATAAATTTTCATATATATATTGCGAAGCGACCGTTAAAATATTTATGTCTTTGAATTTCTCCCTTAGAGAATCCCGCGGACCTAGGTTATTTATAGCTCTAACAGCGCGTTTCTGGAGCACAAATATCCGATTAATGTCCGCACAGCTTCCCCAAAGAAGAATTCCATAGCACATTACACTGTGAAAATAACTAAAGTAAACCATTCTAGCCGTATCTACATCCGTAAGTCGTCTAATTGTTTTCACCGCATATGCCGCAGAGCTAAGTTTGCCAGACATTTTTTCAATTTGTGGGCCCCACTGTAATTTCGAATCAATAGTGATTCCTAAAAATATAGTTGAATGTACTGGTTCCAATTTCGCACCACTCAAATGTACATTGGTTTCTACTTGGGTAACATTTGGCATGGAGAATTTTATTACTTTTGTTTTCTTAGAGTTTAATAATAAGTTATTAACATTAAACCATTGTACAAGTTTTGAGAGTGCACTGTTTACTTCGTCATAATCACGCATTTGTCTATTAATTTTAAAAGTCAAGGAAGTATCATCAGCAAACAGAACAATCTCTTGATCGTTCCCAACATAGTACGGTAAGTCATTAATATAAGTAAGGAAAAGGAATGGACCGAGAATGGAGCCCCGTGGGACGCCCAATGTAACAGCAGCTCAACAAACAAACAAACAAACAAACTCTTCAGCTTTATATATTAATATAGATAGATTGTATGTGTTTAAACAAAATATATTTAAAATAATCGCTCCCACTTGAAAATTGAATCTAAAATCATAAAAAATAAACGTCTTAATGCTCCTAGGAGGTATTTACAGATCAAAGAAATACTATCGCTACAGCTATTTCGACCTTTAAGCGCCTGTAATTACATAGATAAACCTACACATGCTTAAACAAACGGCTATTAATTTAAAATAATTAGTAATAGAGCTAAAATAATTAGAGTTGGAAAGATAATAATATATTATTATAGGAGTGGGTGTACGCAATGCTTTGCTACGTAAATTTTCATAATGATTGTGATAACTAAATATGGTTAGTATTGATTTAAAAGATATTCTGATATCTGATTTTAATATAATTTATATTCCAAACTTGTCTTAATACTCGAATAATCGAAATTACGTAAAATATTTGAAGTTAATGATTACAAAATTTTTACAACAATGACGCCGCCGTTACCTCGTATACTTATGAGGTGATGGCGACTCAGAAAGAAGCTCTAGGGAAGCGCAAATGTGCTGGGTACATGTTGAAAAGCTGGGCCAGAGAACAAATTCTGGCACCTCTACCAGCTCTCCCCAAATGCTCCGCCGGGGAGAGGTCATGTACACGCGATGGGAGGACTTAATGTTCCCATCACTGTGTTGAGCCCCACGTAATACAAATTTCAACCCCTTGCCGGATCAAATTTTATTCTAAAAATAGCATACCTAGATACTATGTACTTGAAACAGAAATATTTACTCACCTTAAAAGAAAACCATCAAAGTATACAAATTGCTGATAAGTTCATAATCCATTTCATAGTTCTCAATCGATAATTACGACTCGAGAATTCAAATGGTTTGCCTGTGACTAATTGAACTAAATATCTCTGTTGATTTACTATTTGTTTAAGCGCCATATCAGTAGAATTAGACGTTTCGGATTGTATATTTGGATAAAATGAAATTACATTTAAATAATGGTTTACAATAAAAGATATAGCACAAAAACTACAATTACATATCTACTTATGATGCAAAAACTACGTTTTCTTCAAAATACTAATATTACAAAGCTGGTGAGTTGCTTTGTTTCTTTGTTTGAACGTGTTAATCTCAGGAACCTCTGGTCCGATTTGAATAACTCTTTCAGTGTTGGATAGTTGATTTATCAAGGAAGGCTATATGACATCACGCTGCGATGAATATCAGCGAATCAGTAACGAAAATTGTTGCTAAAACGGGGAAAATTTTCTATATTCCAGACGTAAGAAGCACGGAAGTGTCATATATATGATGATGACTAAATGTAAGCATATGACGTTAATAAGTCACTAAATATTTCATTTAGCCTCACACAACAATGAATAAATTAAACTTTACATTTTAATTCACTATAAGATCGAGTTAAATTACCGTTATGAATGAAACAAGCTTTAAGATCAAATAATTACATTTATCGCAGTTCCCGCCATCAACATGGCTCGAGCGTTTAATTATTCACTCTAATTAAGTCCAGGTTTGCATCAGGCTAAGTCACGAGGTAATACTAGATAACTATTAGCATACCTATTTGTTATGATTAGTATGAAATTTTATTATCTTTGTGACTTTCTTTACATAATGTAAAACAAAGTCGTTATATTTGTATGTATGTCCCTGTGTGTTAGTTTTGAAGATGTAAGAAATATCTTCAAAACTACGCAATGGGTTTTGATGCGTTTTTTTATTATTAGGTAGGTATAGTGGTTAAGAAGATGGCTTTTAAGGTTTGGTTTCTAAATTCCACACGTACAAAGTTGTAGCCAGTCTTTAAAATAAAAAACCTGTCAAGAGCGAGGCAAACTCGCACATTTAGGGTTTCGTACATACTAGACATATAAACATAAGTAACTGCATTCAAATAATCAGTTAATTAAACTCAAAACAACTCACCAACTTAATTTTGTAGTTGAAATATAGGGAATCGCCTACATTTCAGCTACTTCAGAAGTTGGTATTAGTATAAACATTTTTTTATTGTGACGTGATGACAAATTATATGTTTTTGGATTTTTTCCATATATCAGCACTATATAGACTTGATCTATGCCAAATTTCAAGGCTCTAGGGCAACGGGAAGTAACCTGTGTAAGTCGAAAATTCTTAAAAATGGTCGTAATTAGGTGATATCTTTTAAATGCGTAGAGATAAAAGGTTGATTGTATGTTTTGCAGCAAGGGACCGCATACATATCGTCTGAGTTTCAAGATGATTCCTTCAGCCGTTGCTGAGTAAAAAAAGTTTGACAGACGGACAGACAGACAGACAGACACCGGAGTGATCCTATAAGGGCTTGTACGAAACCCTAAAAAGGCGTTTGTTTCGTTACAACATTATTATACGCTTAGTATAACCAAAAAGGTTCCATTTTTGACTCCTTACAAAGGAAGAAATAATTACTACGCTTTGTCGCACCCCATCTATTTGACTTTGAGTACAATTTTTTTAGTAATAGTTCTAGTTCTTAAGTTAGTGCTTAGTATATTAAAATTTGAAGAAATATACCGACAGCGAGCTATGTTGATGATCAAATATGTAGTACCTAAAACGAAAGAAAAAGAAAAGTAAGCATTGTGGTGGCATAAAATTGCTAGATGGCAGTATGTACATAGCTATAATTTTTTTTTCTAATATTGCAATGTTAATTTTTTTAATTAGCTGATGTATTCACTACACTAGGAAGAAATTTAGCATCTCGAACGATAGTCACGACTTACTATAAACGTATCTAAACGTGATTATGATATAGACTACATGAGGCAGAATCTAGATGGCCTTTGCCTAAAGATACTCAAAAGAAACTTAAACCAAAATCCGACAATTTTCTTGTAACGCGGAGGCACTTATAATATGTAAATATTTTAAACAACCTGCTCAATTAATAAAATAGCAAACCACGTGTTGTCTTTCGCTAATTGATAACATTTCAGGAATAATCCAACATTTATACTAGATCAAGAAAAGAAAATGTTTAAAGTCTGTAGGATTAGTATATTGAAGTGACAAAATTCTGACGACAAAGCATAATAAACTGACAAACATTTAGAAAGAAAAGTTATGGAACAATCCGCTTCTCCAGAACTTTTCTAAGAGTTGGGATATTTGATATAGTCTAGATCTCAGCGAGCCGTTGGCGTTGCTCGAGTCATAGTATCCCAATCCTGGCGTCATATGGGAAAGGTCTCTGTCTAAAAATGGATGACGCAATTCTTATGAACTGATGGTGGATGACCTATGACATGCAATAGGATTTTAGTGAATTTATACTCCATACTTACTTACTTAGTCGTATATATAAAAATATATCCGTGTTCTGGTACCCATAATACAAGCACATAAGCTTAGCTTGGGACCAGAGGAGGTTGTGTGAAATGTCCATGTTTATTTATTTATTTATTTACTGCTACTTATTTTTTTCTATTGAAACTGTGGTTTTTTATTGAAAAGGATTAGTGTGTTAGATAACTCAAAATTTATGGTTTTTGCTGCACTAATTTTATTCAAATACAACAGAGAAATCTGACCATTATTTGTGGCGATATGGCGTTACTGTAACTGTCTACCACATCGCGTGTTGAAGCGACAACTTTTATGCATTATTCATTTGCTCTTGACATTATAAATAAATTTTCATTTCTGGTTATTGGAATTTCAATTTATCCATTGATTAATTTTATGGATAACTCCTAAGAAACCTTGAAAAGCCACGACGGAGCCGGTAAAAATGTATGGTTTCCTAACAAATTCCTTTTTTTGGCTTTTTAAAGTCGTTTTGGCACAGAGCTCTTCTAAATCAAAGTACGTAACTCACAGATAACCTTTATAATCTAAACTATAAAGTAAATATAAATAAATATCTGCCAGAGAGCTGCAGTTTGCTGTAATATTTAATAGCCTGTCAAGTGAATGTTGGCGTATTCTATCAACGTTGCAATGACAAGCAATAAAATCTTCGCAAAATAAATTGAAATTTTGTTTTGTTGATGCAATAAATGTAGGTAAGGTGCTGATTTAAACGCGATTTTTGCGGGTGCGATTCCCGTTAGGGACAATTATTTGTGTGATATTTATAATTGTCATACAAATGTCTGTACTGCGTCTGGGTGTTTCTAAGTATTATGAGTATGAATTTACAAGAAAAAGTAGTACATATATGTATTCTATCTGTATTCTGGTACCCATAACACAAGCTTAGCTTGGGACCAGAGGACGTTGTGTGAAATATCCATGAATATTTATTAATTATAATTACATTATTTAAAAGCTATACTTAAATTAAAACATTGGTGTGCTATTGATTTCATAATATTAGCGCGATAAACAGATCAAATCTCTTGTTAATAAATCCACTCATTACTCTACCATGTAAGAATGATTAGTTATTATATGTAAACTAAATAGTTATTTGCCATCTTAATGTATTAGGAGCTCCATGCTTTAGACAGATGATTCTGAGATTAAGTTAAATCTTGACTTTAAATTGTTTTACTTTTAATCATGTCAAATTTACACTAAATTATATAAAAAAATTGAAAAAAACAGTAGAAAAAATAAATAAGACTTTAGAAATGGCTACAACTATTACTAAAACTTAAAACATTAATTTAAGTATCAGCAGCGGTATTCAGTAAGAAAAAGTGAAGTGAATTTTCGGTGAATCTTGATCACGTGACAGCGCTCCTCTATTTTTATTGGAGGAGCGCTGTCACGTGATCAAGATTTACCGAAAATTCACTTCACTTTTTCTTACTGAATACCACTGCTGTGCAATTTACTGTTCAACCTAGAGTTAGTCACCTTTTAAACATAAACATGTTTTCTAGCTACGTCTAAGTAAGTATTCTACTTCATAAAAAGATCATTTTGTTTCTTTACTTCTTAAAAAAATCATTTTAGTTAACATAACTGATATTTTCAATAAAAAATCAACAATCATCAAAAAAAATCATAAAAGTATTGTAGGCCTGGTAAATTTCTTTTTCGAAACTAACGCTTCAAGTTGATAATGTGTATAAAATATGACATGAAGCAAATCAATATTACCTACTTTGAAGTTTTCAGGAAAAAATCCTTAAGATCTCAAATACTGCATGGTCACAGTAACAACCTACGCATTGCGTGTTCCAACTCGCAGCATTCAATTAGTCGATAGTAACATAGCTGGGACGGATAACCTGATCAACAATCACTACTTATAATACTTCATATACATTTAATAATTGAAAATCATTATCGTAAATGCCATCTTTAGACAATAATAGGAAATTTAAGCAATAAATTAATTATTAGAATTAGCCTATTAGAATGTTACAGCCGTTTTCATTAACCAATCTATGATTACGGATAGATTGTTATCCCATTTATGAATAAGATCCTATCAGTTCACGTTTCATTAAGAAATGTGAAATATACCTAAATCCGTAATCTAGTATTTATATAATATTTTCTAACACTTGCGCGACTCATCTGTTTAAATAAAACTACTTTTTACGGATTTAGACGCGTATATTTGTTTTAAATTTTGGCCCGACGTTTCGGAGACTTTGCAGTCACCATGGTCACGGGTGAGACTGAGCTGTAATGTGTCTTCTACGATCATGACCCTGACCATGGTGACTGCAAAGTCTCCGAAACGTCGGGCCAAAATTTAAAACAAATATACGCGTCTAAATCCGTAAAAAGTAGTTTTAGTATTTATATCACAAGTATTTAGTATTCTCTAACACCTACGCGACAAACTTGCTTAAATAAAAATTTTTACGGATTTAGATACGTGTTATCCGTTGGACGTCTAAATCCGTAAAAAGTAAGAAAGAAAGATTTTATTTCAAACAATATTAATAGTAACAAGTAGTTTTAGTGAAACAAGTATTAAGCTTAATTTGGGACCAGGACGCGCTATGTGCAATATTAATAAACATTCAGAAAAAAATACCTACTAGTCGTTATGAGAATCCAAAGAAATGAGTGAAGACCGTAACAGACCTCCATGGGAATAAGGCGTGTCGATATGATGATGTAAGACAAGACGCAGTTTTTCATATTCCTGCTAAAGCGCAAAAATATAACTTTGTAACGACGTTCGTAACTCAAGTTCGTAATTTAAATATTACAGACTTTAAAGCACGATTATCTATGGTCATTTATTTCATAACCAAGTCTTTTACAGTGTTGCCAATCTAATAATTAAGAATTAAAGACATTTAAGAAACATAATGATACCGATCTATATTTCACAACTTGTTTTAATAGCAAATTATGTAGTTAAAGTTGCTATCTTAAATAAATATCTTTTCGGCAAGGATCAATTACAGTAAAGTTTATATGCGGCTGTAATATATTCATGTTAATACTTATACACTCAAGTGCTTTTTATGGCGTTATTCATAATGACTTATGAGGTTTAAAAGTTCCCTAAAATCGGTTCGCGAAAATTGTCAAAACTTGTTATTCATAATAGTCTTTTTACGCTAAAACGTTTATTATCTCTCCGATAAAATCTCCGTTTAAACCTACGATAAGTCATTATGAATAAGGCCATTAGTCTTTTTACGCAACAAAACGTAGTGTGTGTATTAAATTTTATTCAATTTCACATTTATATTAAACTCGAGGATTTATTATAATTGACATTATATATTTATATATTATTATTATTAGTTTTATATATAAAATATTTTAAAATACCCGTATGAAACTAATTTATAGATTATTTGCAAATTAGACCTTTGTTACAAAAAGTTTACTAATTTAATATTCTCTAACATTTGCGCGACTCATTTGTTTAAATATAACTACTATTTTCGGATTTAGACGCATGTATTTGTCTCACCCGTGACCATGGTGACTACAAAGTCTCCGAAACGTCGGTCAAAATTTAAAACAAATACACTGGTCTAAATCCGTAAAAAAGTAGTTTTATTTAAGTTTACTAATTGTTTTATGTACAGTTATTCAGTAATAGCATAAAAATATATGGTATATCTAATACCTAATTTATTGTCGATAAAGACAGAAAGTATTTTGCACGTTTTCTATTCCAATAAAAACGCATAATGCTACTAGTATATACATACATTTTTTTTTAATTAAACGAGAATTCCGACGTGTACAAATAGCCAAATGTAAATAAACTGTTATGAATTGGAATTGAGCCCAGGACCTCCAAGAAGGTAGGCAGCAATTAGTACTACTACAGACTTACTAAGAAACGACTTTAAATATTCTTTTTAATAAACTTTAAAAGTCATCCCTTACATTTTTAACTCACAATACACGTCAACGTCAAAGTATTAATTGAGTTTGAAAATACAACGTTACAATTAACAAAATATAGGCTATGTGACATTAAAAATATGCTCGCATTACATATTCTTGCTATAAATTCTTAAATATATGTTACACGGTATAAGCCACACAAATTGGTAATGCGCCTGGCGGCCATGTTGGTGACATCATAGTGACGTATAGATGAGAATATTACATTTTGTTAGCCGTATTTTTTCTTTGCTGATGACGTCACAAGGGCGTTAATTTGACAAGGTTCCAGCGCATTACCAATTTGCGTGGCTTATAAGCAACCAAACGTTATTATGGGTCCGTAACAAGTTTAGTGGGTGAAATGGGACCTTATTACTAAGACTTTAATGTCCAGCGAACCGACTGTTTCTGAAATTTTTTTTTATATAATGTATCTTGGTGCTTGATCCACCTGATGGTAAGCGACAATGGAATTTATAATGGTAAGGCCCATGAACTATGTAAGAAGTCCATTTTTTAACGTGTCTACATTGTATAAGCCACGCAAATTGGTAATGCGCTGGAACCTTGTCAAATTAACGCCCTTGTGACGTCATCAGCAAAGAAAAAGTACAGCTAACAAAATGTAATATTCTCATCTATACGTCACTATGACGTCACCAACATGGCCACCAGGCGCATTACCAATTTGTGTGGCTTATAACTCTCGGAAAAGAAAGACATCGGTAAGTTATTCCAGTTGTTGACAGTTTGTGGTGAAAAGGAGGACCCAAAAACTGCGATAGCTAGACAGTTAACATTTTTATTAATTATGTATTTCTGTTGCCGCTAAAAAAATAGTGCTAAATAAAATATTTAAGAATGCATTCACATAAGAAAAACGTATTTTATTGATGATTCTGAAGATATAATATATGGTACCAATTCTACGTGCGAAACTAAACTTAACTAAAAGATGAAAATAACTATAGTGTATTTTGAATAATTGCTTTCGTTGTCCACATTTATATTAATTAAAATCCTTAGGTACACAGTTTTTTTTTTAAATTAGAAACTTCTATTAACATTGCTGAATTGTGTTATTGACACTATCAATTGTCGTTTTAGTAAAGTTTAGTGATGCACATAGAATTGGTACTATTGTTGACGAATTTATTTTTTACTAGCGGTCGCCCGCGACTTCGTACGCTTAGAATTTAGAATATTTTCACCGTCTTTGTAAAGTTTTTCAATGATGCTTCGTTTCTATTAATCGCAACGTGATGTTACCTAAAGCCTTCGTCGATAAATGTACTATCTAACGCAAAAATAATTTTTCAAATCGGCCCAGCTGTTCCTGAGATTAGCACGTTCAAACCAAGGAGGTTATAAGTAGGATGGAACAACTTGGCAACATAGATTTGTCCCGAGGCCCGGCCCGTTTACGGTTTAAAAGTAAAATAGTAGCCTTGCCTTCTCTTTTCTTCTTACTAGCTTTCTCTTTTACTCCAGCTCAAAAAGAAAGAGTTAGAAAGGCTACTAAATAGGCTCTTTGTCATTGATTTTTCTTAATGTGTTCAACTAAAAAAGAAGCAGGCCGGATTCGTTGTACCGACTGCATGGAGACTATGGAGGAATATCTTGTATGGGGGATCAGTCCAAAACCACTTGTAAACAGCAAATTACACTCGCCGAAATAGCGCTAGTGTAGCAAGTAGAAATGATATGAATGTAGTAGTTATAAGCAGAGTGAAGTGTGCTACTGTTGCGGTAATTCTTTAAGAGGATACCAAAATAGCTTCGTGCATTTTTCTATGTACGAAGTTTTCATTGTTTCTTTAGATTGAATGGCTAGCTCTAATTTTTAAGTATATTATTTTTCAATATATGATCTAGGATCGCATGAATTCAGAAACGTGATTGAAAAAAGTTTTCTCGATAGAAAATCTCGGCGAAACAACCTCTCAAATTTTTTATTTTTTTCATTTGTCGGTCTATTATCGCGTATTAACTAATGTAATAACTTTAAAAACATAGGTAACTATTATGTATAGAAACACGTGGATCAGAATTAAAATATATTTAGTAGATTTTGAGTAAATAGGAAAAGTATCCCTAATTCTTCATTTTCTGTGCCTACTGGCTGTGTTAATATGTACGTGTCGGCGATGATATACGATAATATTGATGTAGGCCCTTAATACTATTTTCTATTTGCTATTTACAAATATTTGGGGTACTTAAAAACACCGTATAATTTTATTTCATACTCATGTTTGTCTATATAATATAATAATTTAAAAAACTGCGCTGTATTAAAGCGGAGGTTTTTCTTTCCTTTCTAATAATTTGTGGCGCTATTTTTAAAATCTTTCCACTTGCTACTATGGCGCCACCTTAATTTGCTGCCTTTCAGCGGACACTTTTTAATATACTGAGATATTCCTCCTTACTTCTAGTCTCCATGACCGAGTGTTACGTCTAGATCTATATCGTAAGTCTATGGTTCAAACAAACAAACTCTTAAGCTTTATTATATTAGTAGGTATAGATGATGGTAACGTTAGGAACCTTAGTCCGCGAGTCAAACTCGTTCTTGGCATGTATTTTTACTTTTAAAACATATTAATATGTGTGATTCTTTGAAATAATATTTATTCAACATATTATTGGTAATTTGTATTATAAAAAGTGTGAAATGGCTGTTAAATAATATTAAATGTTGGTTAACAATCAATTTGTTATTTAACAACTTTAAATGAAGTTAACAGCAGGTGACATTGTTCACAAAAACTTTATAAAACAATGTATTATTTATATTATTTTTGTATAAACATTATTTATTTATGCTCTGCGAGTGCGAAATATGTGTGAAACTGTTACATGTTTAGTTATTATTCCATTTTGGGTTTTCCTAAGAATTATTGGGTTAGTTACACTAGAAATTATATACTTATAGGGTAGTGACATTTTCTATACAAGGTATATAATTGCTCTACTATTTATAAAGAATATTTAGTCATAAAAATAAACTAGAGCAGACGGTTGTTATTGAATACATTAGGCTTTCGTTGCTAAAGAAGACATTATATTACATTGTAGGTACTTCAGTCATCTTTTTATACTTCTGAGGCAAAGATAAAGGTAATACAGTCATCATTTTCTACCTCTAAAGCCAAAATATAATTATTGTTGTATGACTTTGTACTTCATAGTTTTAACACTTTTTAAGTTATAATTACCTAGATAATTCATTTATAACATTTAAAAAAAAATTGCAACATTTTTCACTGATGCTCCTCTCCGATTAGTTGCAGCGTTATGTTATAATATAGCCTTTAGCTTTCCTCGATAATATACTAACAAAAGGTAAAACAATTTTTAAATAAAACCGGATTTTTCTGAAATTAGCGCGTTCAAACAAAGAAACAAACAAACTCTGCAGCTTTATAATATTATTAGAATATACTATAAACAGTATAGATTAAAATATTAGTTATGAAATTCTTCCATCAATGGCACTAGGTATACACTTGGGGCTTTAATTCCTATCAGTTTTAGACACTGCAATTTGAATTTGTAGTTAAACCAATCAATTCAGCCTACTGAAGTCCACTTCTGGACATAAACCTCTTCCAATTCGCGACATAATATACGGTCCTCCGCCTGACGCACAACCTTGTTTGTCGGTCCACCTAGCAGGGGCCGTCCTACCTTAAGTTTCCATTTTTTATAAAAAAAAAACAATGAAAAGAAAAAAAAACATGAAGTTTCTTGTCTGCTACCCTCCATAGGATTCCTTTTAGTAGTGACACTAGCATCTAACTTTTAAAAAAAATTGACTTTGTTGTGCGATTATTTATTATATTTTTCATAGAAATAGAAATTTGTCGGGCCTCGTGGTGTAGTGGTTCAGATAACGGACTGCCAATCACGAGGTCTCGGGTTCGATTCCCGGTCAGGACAATCATTTGTGTGATGTTTTTAATTGTAATACAAATGTGTGTACTGCGTCTGGGTGTTTACTATGTATTATAAGTATGTATTTACAAAAGAAAAGTAGTATATGTATTATATCCGTATTCTGGTACCCATAACACAAGCATAATAAGCTTAGCTTGGGATCAGAGGACGTTGTGTGAAATGTCTATGAATATTTATTTATTATTATTTTATTTATAGAAGCTTCTTTCTAATAATAGCAATTAATAATTGATTAGTATGTAATGATACTGACATTACTATTACCAAGGTACAGGAAAATATCATATCGAATAATTGATGAAATCATTTAATTACAAGTATCTCGTCTGTAATCAAGCACTAAGTCAGCTGCTTAATTGTCGTCATTACATTTTTAAATGAAAACTTAAATTAAGATTTTATCTGTACTTAGTAAATGTTAATGTGCTATCCCTACTAATATTATAAATGCGAAAGTAACTCTGTCTGTCTGTCAGTCTGTTACGCTTTCCCGCTTAAACCTCTCAACCGATTTTGATGAAATTTGGCACAGACAATCTTTAGACCCCGAGAAAAAACATAGGATACCTTTTATTGCGAAAAAAAGGGATGAAAAGTTTTCTAAATTTTACGCGGACGGAATCGCGGGCAACAGCTAGTTTAACATATGCTATTAGGCGCTAATTAATTCTGGGAATTTTCTTTAGCCAGATAAAAGTTGTAACTGTAAGTAGATTAGACCAATTATAAAAAAATAGAATCACAAAAATCATTCAAGTAGTTTAGGAGAAATACGATCACCGAACTTAAAATATAATTAAAAATGTTTTGCACGCTTTTATTAGCTCGATACGTATCTATCAATGTATTAATCTATGTAACAGAATCTTTTAAAGCAGTTTTCACCTACTTTCAGTATTCGTATTGATCTAAAATTGTGTACAGATATTAAGGAGCGACATCAATGCAGCATGGCGTAAAATATTGTTAAGTATTTTCAAGCGTGTTTTTCAATTTTTAAACACTGCAAATTATTTCCTACTAATTACATTAATACAAACGAGAAAGTTAGTATGAATGTATGTATAGATAAATATCTATTTATCTATACATACATTTATACTAGCTTTATATAGGTAAAAGTTTTAAAAATTTTAAAAGTTTTTGCGTGTAAGGTCAACGTACATCCTTACATCTGTAAGGATGTACGTTGACCTTACACGCAAAAACTTTTGCATATAAATTGCTTAAGAGAGCACGATACCTAATTATGCTCCATACAAAAATTTGGGTTTCGTACTCCCCATTTTTCTTTTCGAAAGTTAAACCGATTTTAATTGTTTTTAAGCTATATTATAGATGAAGAGTATATTTTCAAAACATAATAACTAAAAGAAATATGACCATCCGAAAATCCGTTTTTTTTTCGGTTTTCTTTACGTAAAGTTGCAGCGACTAATACACATAATATTTGGTAAGGTTTTATCAAAAAAGAAAGTGATAGAAGAATAGATATACTCTTCATCTATAATATAGCGTTAAAACAATTGAAATCGGTTTAACTTTCGCAAAGAAAAATGGGGAGTACGAAACGTCTCTTTTTCAAAGAATTTGTAGGTAAAATCTGCTTCAGCTATATTTGTCTAATTCAGTGCGGCGCTTGGAAATAGGGACAGCAATACCTAAGGCAAATACTTAGATTAGGAGTACAGTGCCGTCTTAAAGATCGCAATAATACTTAGGCTATATACCAGCTGTAAACGCGAATGATATCGCGGACGTTAGGTACTAAAATAAAATAACCTAATATTAAAATTAGTTATTAGTTTTAATAAATAATTAACAAAAATGAACACAAACAAACTTCGGGCATATTTTCGAACATTCTTTAAAGGTGCGATGACAGTGTAAAACAACTTAATATATTTTATCGTATTTTAAACTGTTTCATAATTCATTTTTAATTGTTTAATACCAGTGAAAACAACTAGTGAATTATTATAATAACAGTTGTAAACTTATACTGGTACTCGGAGTTAATAAGTGTTATTAGGGGCGCCACAAACGGCATATAAAGGTGTGTCCAAACATTGAGCGGCAATCGAGCGAGCAGCCGCGCGCGGCCCGCTGCGCTACAATTGGATGACAGCCACGCGGAATACCTGCCGCGCACGATGAAGGCTAAGCGGGCACGGAGCAGACCAGACTCGTGTCTGCGTCGCATGCAACCTGCGTCGCAACACTCGCAACGTACGTAGCATACGGTAGGTACGCTCAAGCATTACAAAATCTGCGCCGCCCTGCCCTGCGTGGAACTGCGTCGCCCGCGTCTCAGCATACGCTTAGCCTTAGTCAGCTTCGTCCTAACTAGATCGCGGCAGAAATGTGTCCTGCAAACGCCACGTGTTGCTGCCGCGCTCTTGCCGCTCAATGTTTGGACACACCTTTACGATATATTAATACTAGCTTTTGCCCGCGACTCCGTCCGCGTGGTATTTAGAAAATTAGCCCCGTTTTTGCAACATTTTTCACTACTGCTTCGCTTATACTAGTCACTGCGTGATATTATATAGTCTAAACCCTTCCTCGATAAATGTCCTATCTAACACTGAAAGAATTTTTCAAATCGGTCCAGGCAGTGGTTCCTCAGATTAGCGCGTTTAAACAAACAAACAAACTCTTCAGCTTTATAATTAATATAATATACCGACATTTATCTATACTTATGACGTCAACGACAGATATATCTGTCTCTTTCTTGTCTTGTCTTTTTCCACATACATCTGTCTCTTTCTTGCTATATTGATATATCGTAATATCGCGTTTGTTGCACCCTTTACGGCTTAATTGTTACAATCATGATCTCGTTTCATAATGAGTGCGTGTATTCTGCTACTTAATTACGATATTATCTTTATTATATTTGTGATTAGAAATTTTAATGGCGTCCATATTTGACCTATGTGTTACTAGTTGGATTGGATATTTATAATAATATTCACGGACATTTCACAAAACGTCCTCTGGTCCCAAGCTAAGCTTATTATTGCTTGTGTTATGGGTACCAGAATACGAATAGAATACATATACTACTTTTCTATTGTAAATATATACTTATGATACATAGACACACCCAAACGCAGTACAAACATTTGTATGACAATTAGAAAAATCACACAAATGATTGTCCCGAGCGGGAATCGAACCCGCGACATCTTGATCGGCAGTCCATTACATGAACCACTCAACCACGAGGCTCGTCAAATAATTAATATTTCAATAATATTATGTCAATAAATATTTGGTTATTAATTAAATGTAAGTACCTATATGTAAACATACTCGTAATCGTGTGGAACAAATCCAGATAAAGTACCTACCTACAAAGACTACCTTATCCAGTCAATAAGAATAATTCATCTAATGTTAATATAGAGTAAATTTTTTGACGTCACAGATCTTGGTCTATCTGAAAAATCGGGCACTATCCAAATAGAAGACCGTAATTACAATGTTTCGGGTTGTAATTAAACCTTTGTGTTTATTTTTGGAACGAAGTTCCTTATCGCGCGTTGTGAAAGGGGGCTAGACGGAAAAAATTCTTACGAAAAGTTGTCACGACACTTTTTGCTATAGTAAGCTATTGTAAGCTGTGCGGCGTCGCATGTTTCTCTGTCTGTCTCTCTCTCTCTTATAGAAAGCAAGCCAGATATTTTCATTTCTATTTCGCATTGAACAGTGTGGTGTCGCGACGATTATTTTTGTTGAGTGTATACAGGTTTTTTGTAAATAATAAATAATAAAAAAATAAAGTTTTTTCAAGACATTTAAATAAAATAGAATCCCAAACATATGTATCCTACTTCAGTTACCACAAGCCAATTATTACGAAAATTGAGCCTACTGATTAAGTTTATATAACATTATATTTGTTAATAATAAAAAAAATATTATTATAACTTAAAAAAAAAAAAAATTTATTACAATTCCTTCACTAATTAATCGAAAGGAACTTCGTTCCATCCGGGTGTCCCTTGACACCTCTCAAGTTTTTTTTTTTCATGATAGTTACCAAACGAAACTAAAGACCATAACCATACCATATATGTATTTACGTACTCAATTACAACGTTTAAATTGCAACATTTACACGCATACAATAATACCTAATTGTTAATTATTTTGATATAACTCGTCATAAATACGCTATTAATTCTCACTGCAGTTGTAAATTCCGATACAGATTTATGTATATACTTAAAGGCTTTAAGGTAGTGATAATCCAGTTGTTGATAACATATGCGTCGCCAGAGGGCGCAATTGTTCTACCACATAGCTATATTTAATTACTGTAGTCATGAATCTAGATTATAAAGTTAGTTACGATCTTGTTCGCGTAGATCATGGCTTAGTTATTGATTGGATTTAGCGTTTATAACTATTAAATAGGTTTGTATATAGAAATAATTTGCTTTGTGCAAAAACTAAAAAAACCCGCTTCAAAATACTCAAAAATTCTGAATATTTTTAATTAACGCTTTTATTAGTTCGTTACGTCTGTGTCAATGTATTAATCTATGTAACGGAAACTTTAAAAGCGATTTTCACCCAATGACAGTAGTCGGATCGATCTGACATTTTGCATACATATTAAGTAGATACATGTAGATCATGTATTGTTATGTAAATTTGTGTATTTATTTATGTTAAAATATAATTTGTTTATATTCTTATCATGTATTTATTACTTAAGTGCACCAGAGACTACCAACTTGTCCTGCCATATTAAATTCATCCAAAGGTTGCCTGGAAGAAATCGCTTTAAGCGATAAGGCCGCCCATTGTACGGGTTCTTATTATATTTCTTTTAAATAATTATGTATGTAAATTTAATGTAATTTGTGTACAATAAAGTATAAATAAATAAATAAATAAGTACTGATGAAAATCCAATAATAAAAAAATATCACGATTTTTACAAGCGTATTTTTTAGTTTTAGTATTAAGTAGATTATTTTAAATTATTTAATCATCGTTCACTCCATGTTAAGTGTACAAAGTTTCAGATCAATCCGACTACAGCAAGTGGGTGAAAATTGTTTTCAGAGATTCCGTTACATAGATTAATAATATATTGATAGATATGTACCGAATAAGCGTGTTTAAAATGTTGAACTTTCGTACCACAAAAGTAAAACAGGACTATATTACCGAGAATTCCATATCGGTTCGTACGCCTATCTGTCAATAGACTGTATCTCTTCACCGGATATTTTTATGCTCAGATTTATTTTATATCCTTGGTTAAAAAGAACAATATTAAATCGCTCAAACATAATTCTACATCTTATTTTTTACAGAAACTAGACCTCCATGCGTAATTTTGCGACTGCGATTGATAAATCAACACGTTGTTTTTTATGGGTCCTCTAGCCCCGAGCTAACTTCATGATAGTTAAATATACGAAAATCACAAAAATTTATACAGCATCTGGTCTATCGATACCTACAAGAGAATTCTTGTCTTTGAAAAAAAATAAAACTTAAGGCACCTTGTCGTGCGAGGTATCCATGAATATTAATTCATTACTTAACCATTTAAATTAGCAATAAACACAATATAACGACAGCAATAATTTTAAAACGAAAATAATAGTGGTATGTTTATTTACAGCCATTTTAAACGCAGGGTCGAGGTGGTCTGACACTAAATAAAGGCCTAAGCTGTTATAAGTTGAGGTAATGCGGCGATTTCTGGTTAAATTGAAATGTATTACAAGGGAAGTGGAATGCATTGTCGTTGTCCGCACAAGTACCGATAACAAAATAAAACCTACGCAAATTCTATGTATTAAATTATAGCAATTTCTATCATTTTATTTATGAGTTGTCAAATAGTTTTCCCACTCAGAATATGGGACATAGGCCAACTTTATAGCATATTTAAGTACACTGTCTATAGCGAAAATGTTATATGGTTAGATTATCATTAAGCAGACTTCTACATATTGTATGAGTTTTTTAAACGGTATGCATTCTAACGTGGCTAATTGCCAGTGCTCTCGTTACTTTGCCAGTTTAGGAAGACAGAGGAATAATTCCACGCATAAATAATACAGAAGACTACGTAATTTCTTCATGTCCGTGTGATGACGGATTAAGAATACAAGTGTCACCACCCCATCTCCTCCCAAGGGTGCTGTAAAAGTCAGCTAAGGGATATTACACGTGGATAACATCTTCTGTGAGAGACGGAAAACTCGAAAATAAACCCTGTGCCAACACGCCTGGTCAGCGCGGCACAGTAGACCATAATCCCTCCCAAAGTGGAGGAGGCCCGTGCCTAACAGTGGGACGTAACTGGGCTGGAGAGGAGTGAGAGGAAATTTAATTAGGTATGTTTGTGTACATAATAATGCTTTGTATATACCTATGTATATCTTATTGCATTATCATCGGTCCTTGATATGTATGCAAATTTCAAATCAATCCGACTATTTCAAGTAGGTGAAAATCGCGTTCAAAGATTCCGTTACATAGATTAATACATTGATAGATACATACCGAAGAAAAGCGTGTTAATTATTTATTTTTATAATGACGAAAAATATATTTTCTAAGTTTAAAGTCATTTTGTGCAAAAACTACTACAAATATAATTCTATAGCTGTTGCCTGCAACTCCGTACGCTTGGAATTTAGAAAATGTTCCCCGTTTTGCACCATTTTTAACTACTGCTTCGCTCCTATTGGTCGCAACGTGATGTTATATAGCCTATACCCTACCTCAATAAATGGACTATTCAACACAAAAAGAATTTTTCAATTTGAACCAATAGCTTCTGAGATTAGATAATTTTTTTTTGTCGTCTATACTTAACGTTTGTGCGTTTAAATCACTTGCGTTGGACTTAACGCGCGTCAGCCGCTCACGACTAACTTATAGAGGGCAGGCAACATCACATCACAACATTTATTTTTCTCAAAGCACGCCTGTTGAATTTCAACGTTTAGCCTTATATGAAGACTGAAATAACTTTTTATGTTATTTATTTAAATGTCCATGTTAAATGCCCGGTTAGTTGTGTTTATGGTGTATAATAATTCTAAATAGATTTAATCTAAAATTAATGGTATTTGAACTACTTTAAGAGCAATATATAATTGGCATATGTATAACTACAAGTGGTATACTAAAAATTATTTAATTTCATTATCAATTACTCGAATTTGATAGTAAAGTTAAATGGTCTTATTCATAATGACTTATCGGAGGTTTAAAAGTTCGCTAAAATGGTTAAAACCTCCGATAAGTCATTATGAATAAGACCAAAAGTAGATATCGAGCTTTTTCGAGAAACTGATATGCGCGCCAAAAAGTGTCACGTGAGTGGTAGGCGGTTGCGCGACCGCGCTACTGCAGTGGTTATGCCACCTTGATCAGGTACTTTGGTGAAGGGTATAGTTTCGAGTTTTCCGTTTCTTATAGAATATGTTTTTTATTTTATTTATTAGCTGAATCTGTTCCCACATGGACAATACTTCATTTTTGATAATCCCTAGCGTATATTCTACAATAAGGACGGAGTCAGGAGAGACAATATTCGCTTTCGCCAAACATCGACAACCGAAAGTAAACCAAACCATGAAAAATTTAAACAGTAATCGAGCTGTAGTTAAGCGCATTATTTCTTTAACATATCTACCTTTAATTATAGTAATAGCTTTATATTATTCTCGTACAAAAGTATTTCATAATTATCTCTTTATTTTTCTTGGTATCATAATTCTCTATAACATCCATCACTTACGCCTTAACAAGAAGAATGGTAACAATTACAGATGAAGCTTAGACCAATCTATCACCTTTTTATACATCACATATCATTTAATCATAAACAAATACTTGTATGGGAATTGTTAAAATACCAACACTGGTTTAGTTATAAAAACTAGTGTTAATTACAATGTGAATAACACAGATATATCAAATGTATTGTGTGTGGATATATCACTCGGCCGCCCGGCTTGAAGCCACTTGATATTTATGATACATGATGAAAGTCTAGAAGAATACCTAAGAAAAGATGGATGGACTGTGTGAAAGAGGACATGAAAGAAAGATGAGTTGACACAGATATGACGGCTGATAGAAGACTATGGAAGAAAAAGACATGTTGCGCCGACTCCAAATAATGGGTTAAGGGCAGGAAGATGATGATGATGTGTGTCTATGATTAACCTGTATGTATACAGGATAATCTAATCCTATAATATCAATGTCGGCCAAATAGGATACTTGTTTTATTGCTTGTAAAAATGACATTGTAGTTTGCGAAAACTACATCAATACTATATTTGACCCTGAAGTGTGATTTAGCCAGATTAAAGTTACGTGTGTTCAAGATCGAATGAGTATGGACTATCTGGTAGATCTTTGGTGAATAATTATTTGTCGCGATATGGTAAAGTTTTTTTGTGGCAATGGTAGGCACTCTCATAATTGCCATCAAGTATTATGTTCTAGCCGGTTTTATGGTGTGACTGGCGCCTTAATAGGATGGTAACCGGGATTCTATTCCAAGTGAAAACACATAGGAGCTTTTACAATGTTTAGAACAATGTAGAGACTAATCAATTTGTTGGCTTCACTATATAGAAGATTTGCAATATATCTTTACATTAAAAAACAAAGTCCTTATTTCTGTATGTATGTCCCTATGTATATACCTATATTTTGACGGGCCTTGTGGTCGAGTGATTCAGGTAAAAGACTGCCGTTCGTTCTGCTGAGTTTCTTACGCCGGTTCTTCTCAGCAGATTGCGTCCTGAACCGGTGGTAGGGAAAAAAATTGGACATGTCATAAGCACATAATTTTTCTGAAAAATTGTGTCTACGTGATTAAATGATTTTTCATTTCATTTCATTTCACGAGGGTTCGATTCCCGTTCGGGACAATCATTTGTGTGAAATTTATAATTGTCATACAAATGTTTGTCCTGTGTCTGGATGTTTCTATTTATTATAAGTATGTATTTACAAAAGAAAAATAGTTTATGTATATTACCCGTATTCTGGTACCCATAACACAAGCATATAAAGCTTAGCTTGGGACCAGAGGACGTTGTGTGAAATCTCCGTGATTATTTATTATTATTTATTTATGTATTTTTATTTATGAGAGCTTATATTTTAAAAATTACGAAACAGATTTTGATCCAATTTGTTTTAATAGGTAAAGTGATTCAAGAGGATGGCTTTTTGTTGTTAGCAACAGCTAGTGAAATAATAATTTTGTAATTAGTTATACTTAGTTCTTATATGTGAAAATTTTTAACAATATATAAACAAACTGAAACTTAATATTTTCTAACACTTGCGCGACTCATCTGTTTAAATAAAACTACTTTTTACGGATTTAGACGCGTATATTTGTTTTAAATTTTGGTCCGACGTTTCGGAGACTTTGCAGTCACCATGTCAGTCTCACCCGTGACCATGGTGACTGCAAAGTCTCCGAAACGTCGGGCCAAAATTTAAAACAAATATACGCGTCTAAATCCGTAAAAAGTAGTTTTATTTATACTGAAACTTATATTGTGATTTATAAAGTTATGCAATTTACTTGCTATGCTTTAACTTAATAAATCAAATTATGGTAGAATTACTAAAGTAATTTATTAATTTTGTAATTAACTTGCTATGCTTTTATTTAATAAATTAAATTGTAGTGAAAAAATACTTTTTCCACTTCAATTTAATTTATTATGGTAGAATATATCTAAAACTAAAAAACACGCTCAAACATCTGTATTTTTTTAATTATCGCCTTTTCATTGGTGGTAACCTAATATGTGTACAAATTTTCAGATCAATCCGACTACTGTAAGTGGGTGAAAATCACTTTCAAAGATTCCGTTACATAGATTAATGCTTTGACAAATACGTACCGAACTAATATAAGCGTGTTAAAAAATAATCACTATGAGCGGGTTATGAACCCACGACCTGAGAATACTATCTGTCCAATACTCTTTTACGCCAAATCCAAAGAAGCTCAAGAGTGATTACAAAAATTTTACCGTAAAATGGCGCGAGCATCATAACATAACTTTATTGAGCAAAAATAACAAAAATAACAAAAACAGCTAGTACATAATAGATATCCTTTATATTATACAGGATTCTAAAGCTAGCCGTAAGCAAAATATCTCCACTTTACATGTACAGGATTTTGTAAAATAAATCTCGTGAAAAGTGATACAAAGAGAATTCTGTTTCTTAGATTAGTATAATTACGAGTGCCATACAAACATTACTATTACCAAGTTGTAATCTATGATTATAAATGTACCAAGTGTGCCGAGCACAGCAAACATGGCAACACTACCAATAATTTCATCTAATAATGTGTTCAACCCATGCTAACTGCTCCTACACATTATCGCATTAAAACAGTACAACAGTATATTATTGCTTCTAACGTGTACTTTTCACTTCAACTAGACAGGATCACTATCATATGCAACACGCCAGCATTCCTACCATGATGGGGTAATTAATGTTGCCAGTTGTAATTTAAAACTTTTACTATGATTGTTCTTGAGGGCTACATAATTTTCACAACGTAATTATCCGCTGTGACAGTAAACATTGAAACAAACTTTGAATAACCTTTCTTAAAAATTCTTGCCCAAAAGTCTAATAGTGATGGACGGGTGTTTATGGTACCACCATTCTCAAAGACGAGAACCTCGTGTCGAGGCAGATAAGGCATCCAAATATCAGGGTCATCAGGATGGTATCTACAGAAGTAATTCCAATAGTTACATTGGTGAATGGTTTTGTCCAAATGACCCCCCAACAAAATTTTAAGAGGGTCGACGTCAATTGCATGTCAAAGACGGCCCATTAGCAAAAACCGTGCATCAGGCCCCTCCGCTCCGGTTGGCTGTTACCATTTACCAACCATGTAAGAATGCGGCGCTATCCTTTCTTGTGATTCGTAGAAGTCTCCGAAAAAACCGGAATAAACAGGTAGAGCACGCACTACTTGCATCAAAAGGCTCAGCGCAGTTTTGGTTATTTACTTGACAAGATGTTGTCGTACACTGCATTCTCTGGTATATTCTCCAACCAAACACTTCTTAGTCAACTCAAATACTGAGTACATTTTTAAAGCACCATGCTATCTTTTCCAGAAGGTGTTAGTTCGTTAAATGAATACATTTATTTCTAAGGATAAGTAAACAGGCGTAATGAAGTCCTTACTGAGCATAGCACATTCTCTGGAAACGTAAAATAACTATTTTATACCAATCTGTACTAATATTGTAAAGCTCCAGAATTTGTTTGTTTGAACGCGCTAATCTCAGGAACTACTGGTTCAAATTGAATAATTATTTTTGTATTATATAGTCCATTTATCGAGGTAAGGTATAGGCTGCATAACATCACGCTGCGACCAATAGGAGCGAAGCATTAGTGAAAAATGTTGCAAAGCGATGAAAACTTTCTAAATTCCGCTCGTACGGAGTCGCGGGCAATAGCTAGTCATTAGATAAGTATGTAAATACAGCAAATGTATGAACATCATTTAACTGTGATTAGCAAATGTAAGTGGAGCGTATATAATTTAAGATTGCGCTGGTCACACCGGATAATTACTGTACTACTGACTAGAAGCATGTTTTCAAAGCATTTAGTTTTAAATAAATTAAATTATATTAGTTAGATCTATATAATACGTAAACATGGAGTTCGATTGACAGGTTATGGATTTTATCCTATGATCGAGGGTTGTAAGGTCATCTTAATGTTCCCAAATTATTAAAGTTCTCAAATAATTAATTCCTAAGAGAGGAGTTCATTAAAAATCTTTACAAAGTGCATGATTAGAGGGATGAGAAATAAAATTTTTATTTGTGATTTAGAATATCTCTAATGCGCAGACCCTCTCCACGTCAGGCGGGTTTGTGGTCTACTGTGTCAGACTAACCAGGCATGGTGGCATAGCGTTTAGTTACGAGTTTACTGCCTATCACAGTCGATATTAACTGCTCATAATGTCTCTTAACTGGCTTTTACAGCTGTATGAAATGGGGTGGTCACACTTGTATTCTTAATCCGTCACCACACTGATGGTTAAATTCTTAATCGTAATTCTTTAAGGAGCTAGCGATATAAAAGACATAAAAATAATATTTTCTAACACTTGCGCGACTCATTTGTTTAAATAAAACTACTTTTTACGGATTTAGACGCGTATATTTGTTTTAAATTTTGGCCCGACGTTTCGGCGACTTTGCAGTCACCATGGTCATGTGTGAGTACGGATTTAGACGTGTATATTTGTTTTAAATTTTGGCCCGACGTTTCGGAGACTTTGCAGTCACCATGGTCGGACGTCGGGCCAAAATTTAAAACAAATATACGCGTCTAAATCCGTAGAAAGTAGTTTTATTTAGACATAAAAATATAAAATGATTCAAATAATTATTTGCAAGTCTAGTTACGCTTTCACCGTGTAATATCAATTAATTTTACATAAACGTTCGAAGCGGTTTATACCAGCGGTTTATATTATGCCTGGAGGCATACGAACCTGTGCATCTTAACGGCAACTCTTATGGAAGGATCGACTAGCAAATATTATTAAATGGGTATACAGTTGTATAGTTCACAATACCTTACGATTAATCTGCACTTCTTTACTTTTCATGAAACAAAGTCGTTATTTTTGTATGTATATCCCTATGGAAGCTTATATCTTCAAAACTACGCAACGGATTTTGATGCGGTTTTTTTTATAGATAGAATGGTTCATATGGCTCTTTTGTACCTCTAATTTATTACAGTTTGGTTTCTAAATTACACACGTACGAAGTTGCGGGCAACAGCTAGTCGATATTAATAATGCCGAAGAGACTGAAGAGTTTGATTATTTGAACGCGCTAATCTCAGGAACTGCTGCGCTGCCTGGGGCCCAAGTCTGCTATTACAATGTTGTCACAATGATCAGTCACTGACGCCATTATGGCGCCATAATGGCGTCATTTATGACAAAAAATGATCAGTAGACTACCAAACTTGATAAAATTCACCATTATGCAATTGTGAAAACATTGTTATGACTATGTCATGTATTGCTATATTATGTATCGTTATGTTATGACGGGCTTCGTGGTGGAGTGGTTTATGTGATGGACTGCCGATCACGAGGTCGCGGGTTCGATTCCCGCTTGGGACAATCATTTGTGTGATATCCATAAATATCATACAAATGTTTGTACTACGTCTGGGTGTTTCTATGTATTATAAGTATGTATCTACAAAAGAAAAGTAGTTTATGTATTATGTCCGTATTCTGGTACCCATAACACAAGCATAATAAGCTTAGCCTGGGACCAGAGGACGTTGCGTGAAATGAGAGTGAAAAAAAAAAATAACAGAGTAGACTACCTTACTTGATAAAATTTACCATTATGCAATTGTGACAACATTGTTACAATAGTAGACTTGGCCCCCTCGTCCGTTTGAAAAATTATTTCAATGTTGGAATGGGATGAGGGCAGGGGAGTGATGATTTCATTGTTGGATGTCATTTATCGAGGAAGACTATAGGCTATATAATATCACGCTGCGCCTAATAGGAGCGAAGCATCAGTAAAAGATGTTATAAAAACGAAGAGAATTTTATCCATATTTTGTTACTTTAGTGGTTTATATGTGTTATTTGTTTCTAAATTACACGCGAGACGTCGCGAGAACCTCTAGTTGATCAATAGATATTGAAAGTATTGTTGTACATTGTAACGTTCAATCAAATACCTATGATAACCAATAGAGATCGATCACGATAGTCATGTTACAATGTCCAAGGTATTTAATAAGTGCAATGTAAATAGTCACAAAAGTGGTTTATGATAGATAATGGGAGCCACTTTACTTTACATATTGGTTAAGCTGTCGCATTGTTTATATTGGGAATATGAAGCCATTAAAACAAGCGAAGTAAGTAAAACTTGTAGTACCATGTAGAATGTTTATCAAAATGATAACTTTTTACAGAACTCTTTGTTACCTCGAAAGGTGACAAAACATACTCCTTTTGCCAGTAAAGTAAACGTAAGCTTATAGAACTATTTTTATAGAGCTATGTTATAAAAATCGCGAACTTTTACCACGATATCTATTACTTTGACATTTTATACAGATACAGGTTGTAATTCCGTTTCTCACGATGGAAATAAAACGTATAATTTATACAGGAAATAAAATACTCATACAAAATTTTGGCAGAATAACGTCTACCGGGGCCTCTGGTCTTTATCTTTACTTATGATGAAACAAAGTCATTACTTTGTATATATGACCCTGTGTGAGCTTATTTGCGACGAGCTTTGTGGTGCAGTGGTTTATGTAATGGACTGCCGATCACGAGGTCGCGGGTTCGATTCCCGCTTGGGACAATCATTTGTGTGATATCCATAAATGTCATAAAAATGTTTGTACTGCGTCTGGGTGCTTTCTATCTACTATATAAAAATAAGTCGGGTTTTCCTTCCTGACGCTATAACTCCAGAACGCACGAACCGATTTCCGCGGTTTTGCAATCGTTGGAAAGGTCTCGGGCTACGTGAGGTTTATAGTTAATTTTTTTTTAATTTGATTTTTTTTTTTTTGGTATGGCAAAACAACGTTTGCCGGGCCAGCTAGTGTATTATAAGTATGTATTTACAAAAGAAAAGTAGTATATGTAGTCTATCCGTATCTGGTACCCATAATACAAGCATAGAAATATAGCTTACTTTGGGACCAGAGGACGTTCTGTGAAATGTCCTGAATATTTATTTATTCACTAGCTGGCCCGGCAAACGTTGTTTTGCCATACCAAAAAAAAAGTAAAAAAAAAAAAAAAAATTACTATAACCTCACGGAGCCCGAGACCTTTCCAACGAATGCAAAACCGTGGAAATCGGTTCATGCGTTCTGGAGTTATAGCGTCAGGAAGGAAAATCCGACTTATTTTTATATAGTAGATTTATTTTCGTATTGAAATTTTCGTGAGTTTGAGTCATATTAGAAATACTATATTACCGGCTAACACTAACAGTTTTGGGATCGAAGATGTCGACCTAGGTTTCGGTAGCCGGTAATATAGTATTTCTAATATTCATTTATATATTATATCTTCCGAACTATCTAAAGACTATGTTTCAAAAGGATGTTCTTTTTTATAAATTTGTTAGATTTTGATTTCTAAATTGCACGCATACAAACTTGCGGGCAAAAACATAGTTAAAAATAAACAAAGATTTATCTGTGCAGGATTCTTCGAATTTAATAACAATCTAGCTCTATGTCACAATGAAGTTCGGTTAGTTTTAACAACTTTCTAAACGTCGAAGTTAATTACAAGTCCGGTTTGTAATTATTCAAAACAATAAGAATAATTCGTAATTGATGATTAAGATTAAAACATTTGTCACATAAAGACATTGACAAATGCACGGATGTCGATGTAATAACTGTTCACAAATGGTACAATAGTATTGTGTTCGCAAAAACTTGATCAGATATTTTTTTAAACAAATATATGTAGCCGTAGTCTACCAGTTAAACTTTTAGCTATCTAGGATCTATTTTGACGTGTTAATTCTTATCTTAGGCACCTAAATGTCTGGGAATTTTCAATTTATTTTATAATTTGTAAACACAAAAATAGCAATGTTGTAATATTACTAATCTTGCGTCCATAAGTATCAAAATTTCGCTTACTTTAGGACCACAAGATGTAGCAATGTCCCTGAAAAAAAAAAGTCGTTAGTTTTGATATATATGTCCTTATTTATGTGAGTTTGTATCTATCTTTAAAACTATAAAGCAAATTTTGATGCAGTTTTTTAATAGACGGCAACTAGTACATTATTACTCCGTGTGGTGACGGATTAAGAATACAAGTGTCACCAACCCATCTCCTCCCGAGGGTGCTGTAAAAGTCAGCTAGGGGATATTGCACACAAATAACATCTTCTGCGAGAGACGGCAAACTCGAAAATAAACCCTGTGCGAAAATAACCCTAAATAAATAAATAAACGTCTGGTCAGCGCGACACAGTAAACCATAATCCCCCCAAAGTGGAGGAGGCCCAACAGTGGGACGTAAATGGGCTGGAGAAGAGAAGAAGTACATTATTAAAACACATACTTTGAAATTTGAGGGGCTTTCTCGATTTCTCAGGAGATAAACATCAGATATTGACCTGGTGCCAATGGGACCACAAGGGAACCACCGGCTTTCAAATTAAAAAAAAACATTAAAATCGCTTCTCGTCCAGTTAAAAGCTATGACCACATAAAAAAAATAAGAGAAAACATACAGACGAATTGAAAACCTCCTCCTTTTTTGAAGCTTCAAAAAAGTATACATTATTTTCACATAATATAATAACTACCAAAATTCTTGTCGAAATTATCATCCATGTGTTTTTCGTTAAGTTGTAATGTTCAAAGATTAGCTCATATGGTTTCATTCATGTACCATTGTTGCAACATTTTAATAAAACAAAACCTAATATTATTGTTATGTTAACAAGCTCTTGGTCGTCCACACACAATTAAATACCCCTTATTTGGTTACTTAGATGGTTAAACATGACGTTAGCAATGTCAATGCAATTCACAATTGTTGATCCAGCTATTAATATTAACACCAAGTTATTTGAGTAACATTGCTTGACTAATAACAGTTTTAACTCTCTTCAATGATGCTGTTATTTGTCTGATGTGTGTATTCGTGGCATCATTGCATCGTAAATCACTTTACAATTCAGTCTATTGTTATTTCAATATTGAAAAAAAATAACAAATGCAAAGTTGAATTTACAAAACTTCTATAGCAATAAACAAAGCAACTCTTCAGTTATGAAAACTATTATGATGAAAAGAAGAAAAAGAAAAAAGAAGAAAATTTAAAACGTTCTTAAGAATAAATAATTTGCTTTGTTCAAAAACTAAAAAACACGCTTGAAAATCTTGAATATCTTTTTATATAATTACTTTGTCATCGGTCCTTGATATGTATGCAAAATTTCAAATCAATCCGACTATCGCAAGTAGGTGAAAATCGCGTTAAAACATTCCGTTACATAGATTAATACATTAAGGGCCTGCATCAATATTATCGTGCATTTTTCTACGTACAAAGTTTTCATTTTTTCTTTATATTGAATGGCTAGAGCTCTAATTTTTAAGTATATGTTTTTTCAATATATAATCTAGGATCGCATAAACTCAGAAACGCGATTGAAAAAAGTTTTCTCGATAGAAAAACTTAGCGAAATAACCTCTCTCATTTAAAAATTTTTGTCATTTTTCGGTCTATTATCGCGTATTAACTAATGAAATAACTTTCAAAACATAAGTAACTATTATATATAGAAACACGTAAATCAGAATTAAAATATATTTAGTAGATTTTGAGTAAACAAAAAGAAATATCCCTAATTCTTCATTTTCTATACCTACTAGCTGTGTTAATAGGTACATGTCGACGATAATATTGATGTAGGCCCTTAATAGATACGTTCCGAACTTTGCCTTGTTTGGGGTACCATATTTTGGTGTTATTAGGGGTCGGTATGACAAGTATATATTACGCTAATAACCTTACGGAACGGAACCCTTCAGTACGAGTTCAACTTGCAATTGACCGGTTTTGTTTTTATTCCTTTAATACAGCAGTTAGCTTTACCACCGATCATATCGGCATTGCAAGTTCTATCTACATATATTCTTCTACCTCTTCAACTGTCATCTTATAGTTTAAAACAATGAATTTAGAAAGGTATTTACATTTTTTATTGAAAGCGCATTGGCAAAAATAAGCGCTCAGTCACGAACAGAGTTCTTAAAGTGACACGTGCCCAGAATATTAAGACACACACACACTAGTGTCTTAATCTTTATTTATTACTAGCTGACCCGGCAAACGTTGTTTTGCCATAGGTAACAAAAAAAAAGTTTTGAAAAATAGATGTTGGCCGATTCTCAGACCTACTGAATGTGCATGTAAAATTTCATAAAAATCGGTCAAGCCGTTTCGCAAGAGTACGGTAACTAACACTGTGACACGTGAATTGTATATATAAGATAAGACTAGCTGACCCGGCAAACATTATTTTGCCATAGGTAACAAAAAAAAGTTTTGAAAAATAGATGTTGGCCGATTCTCAGACCTACTGAATATGCATGTAAAACTTCATAAAAATCGGTCTAGCCGTTTCGGAAGAGTACGGTAACTAACTACACTGTGACACGTGAATTGTATATATAAGATAAGACTAGCTGACCCGGCAAACGTTATTTTGCCATAGGTAACAAAAAAAAAGTTTTGAAAAATAGATGTTGGCCGATTCTCAGACCTACTGAATGTGCATGTAAAATTTCATAAAAATCGGTCAAGCCGTTTCGGAAGAGTACGGTAACTAACACTGTGACACGTGAATTGTATATATAAGACTAGCTGACCCGGCAAACGTTGTTTTGCCACACTAAAAAAAAGGTTTGAAAAATAGATGTTGGCCGATTCTCAGACCTACTGAATATGCATGTAAAATTTCATAAGAATCGGTCAAGCCGTTTCGGAGGAGTACGGTAACTAACACTGTGACACGTGAATTTTATATATTAGATAAGACTAGCTGACCCGGCAAACGTTATTTTGCCATAGGTAACAAAAAAAAAGTTTTGAAAAATAGATGTTGGCCGATTCTCAGACCTACTGAATATGCATGTAAAATTTCATAAAAATCGGTCTAGCCGTTTCGGAGGATTACGATAACTAACACTGTGACACGAGAATTTTATATATAAGATAATGTCTTTACTGCGTCTGGGTGTTTTCTATGTATTATAAGTATGTATTTACAAATGAAAAGTAGGTAGTATATATTCCTCCACCCTCCTTCAGTTTGGAAAAGCTTTTAGTGTACTAGTTGACCAGACGTGTTGGCATTGGGTTTAGTTTTGAGTTTTTCGTCTGTCACAGTTGATGTTAACTGCTTATAATATCCCTTAACTGGCTCTTAAAGCACCCTGGGAAGGCAATGGGATGGTGACATTTGTATTCTTAATCTCACTTAGGCTCATTTATTTATTTTTAATCAGTTTCTATGAACACTTATCATATTGCTAGTGTGTTCACACCTTTATTTAACAGAATGTATTTCGTGCCGTCTGAAGAGTGATTTAAATCTATCATTGTTCCGGCTTGTATTATTATATTGTCTACAAAGCTCCTACAAGACGACCTCCAACGACCTCGAATGAGAACAATCTTTTAATAGTGCGGTTGTATACGGGATAATCTTATAACTAAAAGTTTATTAAGTATATAAACTACAGAATTAAGATGTAAAACTATTTTACATAAAATATTTTTTGAAAAAAGTAGTTTAAAGAAATATTACACATCTATGCTAATGTTCGCTGAGTGGAACAAATTCGAGCCATACTCGCATGAAGAAGAGTATTTTATAATACGCGTCACGTAAAAAAAACGCTGGAAGAAAGTGGTGGGGGCGTGTTTGCGCATGGGTACACTCTCGCACGAAAGTTATTAGCCTATTATTTTATTTTTGAACTAGGCTTTCACTGGACAGTGGTGGCTTCCATCCATCCGTTCTCTTTCATCTTCCATCGTTCATCTCTCTCCGTCCACTGTTGGACATAGGCCTCCCCCATAGAACGCCACAACGCGCGGTCCTGAGCCTGTGCCTGTATAGTGTATAATTATAAATAAAACCCTTAATGTTGTGGAAATGGAAAGAAAATGGTGAAACAATAAATTTCAGCTAAAATGAATTATTGCTCCAAGTGCCATAAAACGGCCAATTGCCATTGCCGGTATTGCCATGTTAGTTGGCCATGCTATAAAATGTTTACTTTGCGACTTTAATTATGATTAGTTTTTTTTTTATTTACAGGTACCTATTGAAACTAAACACCTCGGATCGTTTCTCTACTTAAGTAAGTAATTGATTACTTAATAATTATTTATAAAGTTCTCTACAATCGGTTTGCTAAAATTGTTAAAAAATTTTATTCATAATAGTCTTTTTACGCTAAAATGTTTATTATCTCTCCTATTATTTTATTCATTTAATTGGCTAAAGTTTTTGAACCTGCACATCGCGCGACACTGACCGCTAGGCAGATAGGTTTTTCAGATATTTTCTTTGTATATTTCCGTTAAATAACAGTTGTGTTTAGTAATAACAGTTGTAACTATCTTATAGTCTACGCCTACATGGAATGCATTCAATAATCTAGATATTTTATTTATCTGAACTAAATATATAGTTTAGATGACACAAAACTTATGAGTTGATCAACGGTATTTCTTGCTACAATGTTGCAAATAGTATTTATGAACAAGAAAACATTTACAGTGCCAATACCTATTCATTGTGTTGGTATTTTGAGATCAGGAGGTTCTTAAACTCTGCGAGATCTCTGTTACTAGCCAGGACAATTATAGCAACAATTTATTAGTAGATTTTGTTCTGATCACAGATTTTTAATTTAACATTTGTTAATTTATTCAAATTTTTATAGTCAAAACGACTAGGATAAGCCTACTAGCATAAAGTGGAAAGTAAAGTAAACTTTTAACTCTATCTGTAATGCAATGTCATTACTTTAACTGTCAAACTATTTTGGATAGATAGTCCCACTTGATATAAACACTTCTTAATTTGAATAAAAAAACAGTTGAATATAGAACAATTGCATTCTTTATTCAAACAATAGAAATGCTAAAAGCTTTATAAGTTATTAAATCTCAATCCCATATAAATGAAAAAAAAACGAGAAAAGAAATCTCTATCCTCCTGCTTTGAGCCAATAGCCAAAAGTTGAGGTTGGAGGATATTGCGACACCTAGAAAATGCAGTTGGTCAGAGTATTCCACAGATACATTCTGAAAAGTAGGAGCAAAGTTAAACGTGCTCTTTTTAATGGTGAATAGACACGCTTGAGTTTACAATAAACTAAAGTAAAATGAGAGTAGTTTACCTATTAACGGATTTCTTGTAATTAAATCGTGTTATTCTTTCGTTTAACTTAATTTTTAGCTAAAATTAAACTTGAATCCTTTTGTATTTCAATCCCCAACAGAAATGTAGAATATTCTATCGATAATTAATTCTTCTACCGTGACATTACAAATATTATCAGATAAATCGGAAAGTCGCAGCCATGTAAGCCGCCTTCCAATCCGCAATGAAAGACAAATGTTCGAGATAGCAAAATGATATCGCTCCGAGCGATTTAAGAGACAATGAGATCTCTGAAATTTACGTGCAAATAGGGTTGTCACATAACAGTAGAACCATTCTATTATTATTGAGATGCCTTGTGATGTCTTACGTGCACAAAGTCAAGTAGTAATTTAAACTGCATCTGGGTATTTGCTATATATTTCATGGATACATTTAGAAAAATAGTAATATATTGATTATATGCGTAATCTGGGCCCTTTATGCTTAGTAGGTATGCTTAGTTTTGGCCAAGAGAACGTTATGTAAAATATCCGTCACTGCGGTGAATAAAAGACACATGCAAGCTTTCTCCTTACAAAAACAATAACCGTTAAAGAATTACTCCGATGTTTGAATTTTTTTTTATTTATTTGTCTGTTGGAAAATAAAAAAAAATAACATTTTATAAATCTATAAGACAAAATATCAGCGGTCTTCATATTGAGAAGAATAAAAAATTAATTTAACATCCTCTATCCAGATTATCTACAAAGGGGCCAATCTGTTTGTTAGTAACAAACGGGACCGACATGTAGACATAACTGAATAATTTCGTAACCAAAGTGTCGTGTTCTGTGAACAAAATATTCGCTTGCGGAACCAAGTAGGTGTTGGCAAGATGTATTGCTAACTGTGCTGTCAGTTGAGAGAAAGCAAATACTGCTCGAAGTAGTATTAGAAGAAGAAAAAACTTTAAAATCTCCTACTTATTAACAGATCACGTGAAGATTAGGAAAGTGTCACTTCTCTGTCAAATATATATATGAAGTGAAATTACTTCTTCTTCTTAAGCCCATTAACGTTCCACTGCTGGTCACGGGTCTCTTCCACTTTGGGAAGGATTATGGTCTACTGTGCTGCGCTGACCAGGGTTTAATTTAGAGATTTCCGTCTCTCACAGTGGATGTTATCTGTGTACAACATCCCTTGGCTGATTTTTTTGCCATGGCTCTAGTATTCTTAATCGCAATGTAAATTAAGGCCAATATACTTAGGACTTAAATGGTGAAGTATGTCTGTCCAAATAGTATGTCTTAAGCGTAAAGAAATCAAAAACCCTAGGTTTTGATTCCTACCCAAAAGCATTATTTAATTTCGTGACCAGTGGAAAATCCAAAAACCGCATACATAACTTCAAAAAAATAACTGTTTCCTTTAAAATTAAATAGACTATTAAAACAAAAACATCAATTAATGAGCAGCAGTAGAAAACCCGTATTAATTTCTTCTCATCGATTGTCCATTACATTATAGCGGCTATTAGAACCATCAATGGTAACCAATCAATCGATGACGACGGGAGGTAAATTACTATAGACAAAAAAAAAACATATTACCATGATACCTTGTACGAATGTCAGCTGTATTTTGAACCACGTCGCGTGTTACTTGATTAGTTCAAAGGAAATGTACTTTTAGGTGACATAGTATTAGCCATATGTGTTAAGTGCTGTGCATTCCAATACCATGTATATTGTAGTATACAACATTGTATTGATGTAATTCTACTACTAAAGGTGATCAAAGGAAGCAGTGCAAGGCGTATTTAATTATTCCTACTGCGTATTCTATAATGTTTTAACCAGCAAGTATTAAAAAAAGAATATGGTTACATTTTGTAAAGGTTTTATTTACGCAATTTTTTACTATATGGTTTACAATTTTCTTTTTATGTCGGTAACTGAATGGTCATAAAAAGGCATTGGAAGTTTGTCAGAATATAATATCTTAATTATATTATTATAGTAGCCGTAAGATTGACCGATCAAATCCGATAAACCGTAAATTATTTTTAAAGCCTACTTATATCTAAATAAATGTCTAAAAAAATACTCTATTATAAAGAAATTAAATTCAAAACAACAGATTTCTGATTGTAAAAAAATTAACAAGGATGAAAAAAGAAAATTGATTAAGCAAAACAGTCAGCAACATGAAGAAACACAATTTTGAATGAGAAGGGAGCCGACATTCATACATTGTTCTTATCTATACTATAATATTATGAAACTGAAGAGTTTGTTTATTTGAACCCGCTTATTTCATAAACCACAATCCAAATTATAAAAATTCTCTCAATATAACATCACGCTGCGACCAATAGAAACAATGCCTTATTGAAAAATGTTGCAATAACTGGGTAAATTTTCTAAATTCCATACGGAGTCCCGAGCAACAGCTAGTTTAAAATAAATAAGATGTGCCTTGTACCGTACTAGGATATCACATAACCATTGACATAATATATGTACATCAAGTCAGTTATCGGTTCCATAATAGGAAGTGTCATATAAAAACTGAAGATGGATTTATATTGAGATAAAATCGATAATGCCCAGTAAGGCTTATCTCTACTGTTTTATCAGTTTAAGAGAAAAAACATATAATATACACTAAACTCACAGTAACAAGACTTGTAACATTCTCGTTAATTGAAGTATTAATACTAATGAATAAGTTTTTTAGTTTTAATGTAGCTAATGAGCTAGCGTTTCTTTTATAAACATTAACTTGGAATTGAAAAACATATTTGTGTGATATCCATAAATGTCACACAAATGTTTGTACTGCGTCTGGGTGTTTTCTATGTATTATAAGTATGTATTTACAAAAGAAAAGTAGTTTATGTAGTATATCCGTATTCTGGTACCCATAACACAATCATATAAGCTTAGCTTGGGACCGGAGGACGTTGTGTAAAATGTCCGTGAATATTTATTTATTTATTATATGTTAATATTACTGTTAACATATTATACTATCTACACTTCTGGCGCGGACTCGAAATCAACATTAACTGCGAATACATCACTCACCTTCGATTTGCAGACGATATCGTGGTCATGGCAGACTCTCTGGAGGACCTTGACAAAATGCTCAATGACCCCAGCAGTGTTTCCCAACGGGTTGGTTTAAGGATAGGATTAGGACATTCTAAGGGGGGGGCCTATGTCCAACAGTGGGCAGAGAAAAGCTGATGGATGGATGGATGCATGGATATATACTTCTTTTTCTTTGATTGTGTGAACGCGCTAAACTCAGAAACCGCGGGTGCGATTTGAAAAATTCTTTTAGTGTTGATATGTTATAGTACATTTATCGAGGAAGGCTATAGGCTATATAATATCACGCTGCGCCTAATAGGAGCGAATCATTAGTGAAAAATGTCGCAAAAACGGGGAACGATTTCAATATTCGTCTGTTGCTTGCGCTGCGTTAGTGGTTTTAAAGTCATTTGTTTTCTATATTCTAAATTGAAATTTTACATATTAATTTAAATTGAATTATGTATTTAATTAATAAACAAATAATCAAAATTATGTAAATTCTTAACGTTACTAAATCTTAGACAAATTTTAAACAGCAGGACGCTAATTCAATTCAATTAGTTTCAAAATTTAATTAAAATTAATAGCAAAAGAATTCTAATTACATACAATAACAGAAAATTAAAATGAAATGAAATGTAACTCATTTAATCACGTAGACATAATTTTTAACAAAATTATGTTCTTATTGCCCGCTATTTCGTACCCGTGAAATTTATAAAATGTTCTCCGTTTTAGCAGCAATTTTCACTAATGCTTCACTCCTATTAGCCGCAGCATGATGTTATATTGCCTAAAGCCTTCCCCAAAATATGTACTATCTAACTCTAAAAGAAAGAACAATGGTTCCTGAGATTAGCGCGTTCAAACAAACAAACAAACTCTTGAGCTTATATTCTAATATATAAAATTCACGTGTCACAGTATTAGTTACCGTTCTCCTCCGAAACGGCTTGACCGATTTTTCTCAAATTTTACATACATATTCAGTAGGTCCGAGAATCGGCCAACATCTATTTTTCAAACCTTTTTGGTTTTTTTTAGTATGGCAAAACAACTTTTGCCAGGTCAGCTAGTATAGTTATAATATTAGCTATAATATTAGTACAGATGACAAATCCGAAATTTTCTCTACCACAGGTTCAGGATTGGTTAGTTACAACGATACTTGAGAGTAAAGTCAAAAGGTTAATGGCTCTCTCCATAATAAGCGTGTTTCTTAATAAAAACATCTTCCTAGTACCTTTAATTAGTGTTCATTATAACTTAAATACCTTTAATTATATTCGAGAATCCTTCGAGCTTAGAACAATCTCTCAGATCTAACACGTCCCGGTGCATAATATATGCAAATGTAACGATCTTGCAAAAGATAATTATTCGTAGTACAAGATAACATCTAAGGACCACATTGCTATTTTGCTCCAATTATTAAGCTATTAGTGGTAGTATTTACGTACTAACTTATGAATAACTACTAAATCTTTTTAGTTTTGTTGCTGAGGCTTCTATTGTCAGTCAATCCCCACGCGATGGCTGAGTTAAAGGCGGAACACGTTACAATATTTTCTAGTTTTATTTTCTACTGATTTATTTGCGGAATAATTTTTTATCAAAGGTTGTACATGTTTCTTTTTTACTCAATTACAATACATTTCCCCCAAATATTCCCTGCTAAGTACATTCGGAGCTAATTTTTATAAAAATCTTTGCTAACTTTAAAACAAAGTCGTTACTTTGAGCTAATATCTTCCGAACTATGCAACGAATTTTGATGCAGTTTTTTTTTAAATGGATAATGTAGTTTCAAAGGATAGACTTTTTGTATAATTTGTTTAGGTTTACGACATCTAGTACAAAATAAAAGGAATAATACAAAGATACATGTTATGAATCCAATTACATTGTTAATGGGTTGAGCAGAAATGTATAGGCACAGGGAATAGCGAATGAACTAACCATAGCTAGCTATTTTCACTTTAGTTAAGTTTAAAACAATTTATGAGCAACAAAGGTTTTTTTATTACGTGGATGCATTTCCGCACATTGTGTGGGACTCCCGGGTCAGAAACGGACCTGGACTACCCACCAAACCCCACGGTGTTCCTCCTCGCCCCTTGGCCGGGCCATGGTAGTGCCTATTCTACGTGCATAACTAAACTTAACTTAACTAAAAAATTAAAACAACTACGGTGTATTTTGATTAATTGACTATTTCCTTGTGCACATTTTTATGAATTTAAATCGTTAGTCTATAATAAACAGATTTTCTAATAAAAACGTTTAGCTAACATTACCGAATTATATTATTGGCACTATCAATTTTCATTTTTAACACGGCTATATATATTCGGTATGTACTCGTATCTATCAATGTATTAATCTATGTAACGGAATCTTTGAAAGTGATTTTCACCCACTTGCAGTAGTCGGATTGATCTGAAATTTTGCACACCTAACAAGGAACGATGACAACGCAATAATTAAAAAAAAGTTTAGGATTTTCAAGCGTGTTTTGTAGTTTTTGAACTAAGTAGATTACTATTTAGTTAAGTTTAGTTCTACACGTAGAATCGGTACCATTAGCGGAAAAGATCTTAAAATCCAACAATTTATTACAGAAATTTCTAGATCTAGATGGTACTATGAAAGTCAATGAGCTTAAAGCCACGTTATAGACGGTGCATTAGATAGGGTTGTGTACGTTGCATGAAATATTATTGGTCTTTGTTGTTATATCTGATAAGTTTGTCCTAAGTGATGTAATATGTAGCCTGTGATGATAATCGCGGAATTCATTTATCTTTACTCTTTATACTTTGAAATTGCAATCTTTGACCGGTTTAATATAACTGAAATTGTATTATTATTTACTCATTCATTTATTCTCTTATTATTTACATATTTTTTTAAAAAAGATTATAAAAACAACACTCATTCAAATTAAAAAAAACACAATAAACACACTATAAATACAATATACACACTTAATAAAAACATGCACACATTATAACCTTATTATTATTATTATTATTATTTTATCTCCGTGTGGTGACGGATTAAGAATACAAGTGTCACCACTCCATATCCTCCCAAGAGTGCTGTAAAAGTCAGCTAAGGGATATTGCACACAGATAATATCCTCTGTGAGAGACGGAAAATTCGAAAATAAACCTTGTGCATACGCCTGGTCAGCACGGCACAGTAGACCATAATCCTTCCCAAAGTGGAGGAGGCCCGTGCCCAACAGTGGGACGTAAATGAGCTGGAGAGAGAGAAAAGGAGAGTTTAGTTTGCTTGTTTGTTTGAACGCACTAATCTCAGGAACCGCTGGTCTGATTTGGAAAATTCTTTCAGTATTGGATAGTACGTTTATCGAGAAAGACTATATGCTATATAACATCAAATATTTTTTTCGTCTGTACCTTTTTGCCTCTAGAATACTCGATGATGATAATGCTGATGCCAATAGCACTACAAAGAAGTTATTACTAAAATATTTTGAATACACAGATTGCGTAACGGTTATAATAGCGACCTCCCATGTCGATATATTGATCGTATTAAGATCCAATCACATGATTACTATAGCAATATATTTTTAATCAAAGTAGTACAAGAAGTACCTAACCAAAGACGTAGTTTAATTTTAAAGAACTTAAAGTAGCTAATTCAGATTTACTCTTCATAAGAAGATTAGAACTTAGATAGCAAGTACTTAACATATATCTATATTAAGAGAAAGGTGACTGATTGACTGACTGACTGTTCTAAAAATTTCAACATTAACGTGATCATACTGACAACAAAATTACTAAACCTGAAAGACGAGGCTTAAAGAAAAGGGTTTTGTGAAATGCGTTATATAGCTAAGAAGAGGGTTAAAAATATGATAAGATACGCCATAGAGATCAAAGAATACAATCAACAAACAATTGTGCAGAAAATTATACAACATTTTGCGATTTGTAATCAGAATCATAATATTATGTCATCAAACTGACGATGAATGATTAAACTTCTAAGTTAATTTTCTAATTTACAAAATGCAGTGTTGTTTGCTTTAAGTTCCCTTACCTTCAAATTAACTAATTTTCTCTAGCATACAGTCAAAAAATTTAACTAAAATTAAAATTAATTTAACAAAATGGCGAATTCATCTCTTTCACAAACATGGCGGGCACTTGTCTATGGCAGCGTTTATTTATTTTTGGCGGGAACCGACTAATGAGCAAGATGTGAACCATTTGTATAAATCATTGCGTGAAAATCCGGTCTTGTAAATGGTTATAATGTATGTTAGAGCATTTATTTAAAGTTTATGTCATCGTTAGGTTGGTAAGCGGCACGCGTTTTTGAACATATACACAATTTATTTCCATAGTAATATAATAGAACATCACTTAATGCTGAAAGACTTTATTGGGCTCATATGTTCTGTAATACATACATTCATTTAGTACATTCCAATATATGTACATATATTTAAAACTCGGACAACTCGGGTTTTTGCTTGAAATAAATAAATTTAAATAATAAAAACTATGGTTTCAAATGAAATTGCTTGCAAATTTATTACTTTTCACTATTGATTACTAATATATTCATCATTGAGATTTTATAATTGGAAGACGGAATAGAAAACAATACCTAATAGAAGCGTCACCACCCCTTCCCGAAGGAAAATTATATACAGATACATACCTACGCTGTTTTCTTCGTAAAAATGAAACCGATTTTATTTTTTTGCGCCATATTATAGATGAAAAGTACATCTATGCTTCTATTATTTTTGGTAAAATCTTACCAAATTTGTATGATGGACGCTGCAAGTTCATCTAAAGAAAACTGAAAAAACGGGATTTTTTGATGGTCATATTACTTTTATTTATAATGTTTTGAGAAAAAGGAACTAGTAGAAGCATATATATATAAGACCTAGATACTGTAAGAAAAATTTGTTGGTCTGGAGGCAATTTCCACAAAGAAAACAACGGACTACGATGCCCATATTTTTGTACGGAGCATAGTTTGGTGTCGTGCCCTCTTTATACAATTTAGTTTTATCGCAATCAGTGCTAAAGAGACTATCAAATACTAAATGGAGTACGTATATTACTGACATATATATTTATATACCACGTAGTATCCATAATGTTAACTAACAGATAATAATTAATGTTGGCGCTTGGCAAGTGCGTTATTAATCATCTTCGTAGTAGCAAACACCACCCAAGTTAATCTCGTCGTTTAATATTACAACAGTTTCTAAAGATAGATATAGCCAGGTACTTTAAACACGAAATGCCTGACATAAAACTTTACAAAATAATCAGAAACAAAAAATATTAAGCTGTTGCCTACAGCTTCGTAGCGCGTAGAATTTAAAAGACAAACTTTAACAAATTATACAAAAAATCCATCCTCTTGAGTCACTCTATCATTTAAAAAAAACAGCATCGGAATCGGTTGCGCAGTTTTGAAGATATACGCTCACATACATACAAAAATAACGATTTTGTTTTATGGTAAGTAAAGATATAATAATTATAAGTTATACAACACATAGCATAAATTGACTTACTTCTGCAATATTTTGTTATTTCGAATGATAGTAAAATTGGGTCTGTTTGTCAGATAATGCCTCTGGATCTGCTGGATCGATTTTGACCAAATGCTCGCTGGTATGGAGAGAACAACTATAATATAAATTATAATAACTAAATATTACTTATAATAAAATATATAAATAGGATTTCGTGAAAAATTACAAGTCATACATACATTTTTGTAGTAGGTATTATACAGCACAAAACATTTAATAAAAGGACACATGTTGGATTTAAACCGCTGCCTGATTTTCACTTGAAACCAAGAACTATTAATGTTAGGTAAAAGACTGAAAATGTGCCATTGTAAACAAAATTAAATAATCATACAATCAGCGGCACCACAGACGAATACAAAGCAATCCATAAACAATCGTTTCCCTCCATCGTAAATATCGCCAACACCTACTGTGTTTGAGCAATAAATACGGCGCGTATTTTAAAAGGTGCAGCTCAATACGCAGTACATTAGGTCTTCAGCTCCTGGGCTGGATGACAGCTCAATCGCCACATTCACCACGTCACTGTTAACATATCTATGTTCCACCTAGATAATTTTACCACAGACTAACTTACAGATGTAGTCATCAATGATCTTTTTAAAAAAAAAGATAACGTCATATCTTAAGAATGATCGTAGGAATAATTATACATATAAAAAATTGTGTTCAAATTAAGAATGTTTTTTAATGTCGTTTTTATTTCCATTACTTGCATGATTGAGTACGTAATTTTATCAATAAAGTTACTTTAAAAGCTAATATCATAAAAGCAAAGTTATAAAAAGCTTTTATTCGCATTTAGAGTGGCTTAGTAAACATTTCAATTTCTTTTATTCATTGATTGACGTAGATATTTTCTTTTTATTTGATGTTAACTCTTCTTGCACAATTACGCTCTAAAACACAACCCTGTAATGACAGATAAACCGATTTATTAAAAAAAATGCGTGAAAATGATAACAACTTCGACTGACACAAATGTGTACAAATAAATAAAGAGCCATAAACCCAAAATACACTAATATTTTTAGTTTTGTTTTGGGGTAACAGAATTGGAACTGACATTTATGCAAAATAAATTGATGCAACTAAAGCAAAATGAATAATAGTTAATTTCATTTTAGTAAATTTTTTTTTACGACACACAATTGTTGCCTGAACAGTGATTCTTGAAAATTGAATCCTTACATAATAAAATCTTTAAATACCTACATACGAGAAAACTTATAAAAGATAGGCTTAAACAAAATATTTATTAAGTAATTTATATATTTTATTCATTATGTATTTTTATTTGTATGTGACAGAGTCATAGAAAGGCTGTAAAGAATCCGTAATGATGTTATCACGTTTCACAAAAGCAAAGGCATGTGCCAATAAAAAATATATAAATAAGCATAGACTCAGATAACTTTTAAGTTATGTCAACACCAAGCAAAGGAATACATTACATACAGCCTTACACTCATTTCTTACAGCCAGTGAATGAATAACATTAACACTACGATGCTTTCTTGTGCTTTGTGTAAATATTTATTCCCTTGTTGGACGACATTCCACTTTATTTGAAACGTTGAATGTCTTATTATTTCAAATCTTGAATACTTATTGAAATAAAAGAAGCGGAAAATTTTACAAAAAATTTCAAATGGACGATGTTTTTAGTAATACAAGGTTTTACAAAATACTTAGTTGTTTTTTTATTAAAGCTTTTGCTAGAATGTTTCATTTCACCGAGGTTCGAGTAGTTGATACAACAGTCACGAAAAATAGTCCTGTATCGTAGGAACATTGGTTTGGGATTTCTAACAACGTAATGATAAATATTTATAATTTTAATCAATTTAACCATTCGATTGAAGTAATATAATATCTACAAAAGATGTGAGTAAATATGCAATTTATTAGTCACACATATTTTGTAATTTCGGTAACAAAATCTTGTTCATAACAAGAAAAATTTGTGTTGCCAGCAATGATTAAATAGTTTGTATTTAGTCGACATATTCTCAGACACCATGCTGCGTTCTTGACAGTGAGTAAACTAACACATTCTAGTTCTAGTGCGTGTGTTAGGAGACACTTAATTATATCATACTAATGCTGCCCCGCAGAGTCACGCGCGTTTAAAAGATTTAAGACACAAGATATTTAAAAAGTTAAAATACCCGATTGTAAAAGTAATGCTAATAAAAATGATTCCTAATAAATCTTATAGAAATTGAAATAAGATTCCATATTCCACACGTATGAAGTCACAGCCAAGAGTATGGTTTATGTTACATTAGAAATATGTATGAAATATGACAATATGATAGATCAAAGTGTTAAAAATGTACATATGTAACCATGTTACAATAAATAATGATCTGCAAAGAGTGACAAGTGTGATTTCTTACTATTCTCCAATCCAAAGATATATCACAAACTTAAACCAAAAAGGAGCTTATTTATGAGTACATTTTAAATATTTATGTAACTTGTCATATAGTAGACAGAATTATGTCTCATCATTAGTTTTATTGTAAGCAATTGACTTGAATGGCATATGACGGTAGACGCCATTTTGTTTTTTTTTATCTGTGAAGTGTTGACGTGTGCAGGTGAACGGATGTTGCTAGATGTGAAAAAATAAATGTATTATAAATGTATAAACTATTATGTCCGGCCGCAACGACTGATTTTTTTTTTTAAATCACAATGCAGTGAGCTGAAGTCGCGTAAAAACCAATGGTAAGAACGCACACATTATGACATTAAGGGTGTAAATGGTGATCTTAAGGGAGTAAGAAGGTATTTAGCGTTTAGAAACTTCAGTAAAAATGTAGACATCTACTTTATTGGCATTATATTCTCTATCAAGCCCGGGATCCGAAGCTATGGCCTTGTGTCGCTATTTTAAGACTTTGGTGTATCGAAACTAAATACTAAAAATTACTTTTTTTTATATTTGGTAAAACTATAAAAGCTCTTAGGTATGTAACAGTACCTAAGTAGTTTTAGTAAACATGGTAAATAGTGTTTGAATATTTACTAAAGTGGGCAGCGGAAGATCTAAGTTCAATCCCGGCAACACGAGCTCTTCCCGGACATTCCCGGTTCATTCCTGTCTTGAATTGATGAGGTATTCCGTATACCTCCGCTTTGAATAAAATTTATTCAGCTTTTCCTTTTGAATAATATTACAATTATTGTGAGATAAAGTTATAAGGAAATGGTTTGCATTGCTAAGAACATTTTCGTGCACAATATTTTAATTAGAAACATCACCTTTTCTTAGCAATAGAGTAAATAGCTTCCGATAAAATTTTGATTCTTTCTTAGTTCATTAACGTCTCAGTTTTGGACAGAAGCCTTCAGGCGGGTTTTAAGGATTTTATTTCTGCTATACTGATTAGGCATCCGGGTAACGTGTTTAGTTTCAGCTTTTGTTTCTCCTACAGACAATGTTTCGTGCTTAAAATATTACTCTTTAGCTGGCTCTCACAAATGCGATTTAATTCTACGAAAGAAATATAGGATCTCAATGTTGAATTATTTGCATTTTCCAACAAAAACTATTCATAAACATAACATAAAAATAAATACTTTTTGTTGTACACCATAAATTTACATAAAGAACCTAAACAATGCATTCTATTTAAAATTGGCGGTCTTAATGCACAAGGCGATCTCTTCCAGGCAACCATTGGATAGAGAGTAACAGTGAGAAAAGATAAAGGTGACAAAGATATTCAAATCTAATTCAAAAATTATAAAAATCTATCAATAATAATTTACTTCGTTTTAAAACTAAAAAACACGCTTGAAAATCATGAATATTATTTTTAATTATTTCATTGTCATCGGTACTTAATATGTGTGCAAAATTTTAAGATCAATGCGACTACTAAAAGTGCGTGAAAATAACTCTCAAAAATTCCTTTACATAGATTAATACATTGATAGATACGTTCCGAACAAAGTGTATTAAAAAAACTTAGCTTTTGCATTCACTTCTGTGTCTGTCTGTCAACAAGTGCAAATAAACAACTGTTCTATAAAGTAAATTAAAAAAACAATATAATAATACTTATCCCATTATAACAATCTATTAGAGAAGCCATTTGTAAAAGGTGTTTAAGCTAGTTTAGTTCGACATTTAAAACCAAACACATTGTCGACATGCATATAAAACATATAAACACACAATACATGCAAAAACACCTTATTTTAGTTCCAATGAGTTAATATATTTTATAGGCTATCTAAAACATTTTATATATCTTAAATAGTATTCGCATTCATTATTTTAACCGGTTAGATATCAATATGCTTAAAGTAATATGCATGTATGGCATTTAAATTGACATCGAAACGATACGTGCTATGTTTCTCAAAGTGAGAAACATCAAGACAATACTTAACTACATTAAATTTTACCAGAGGACCCAAACACGCGTTGCTATGATTAGGGCTAGATTCGCAAAATTTTCCGAGTCTTATACTTAAAGCTGTCAAAGTCAAATATTTTTATTTTAAGTAGGCAAGATATACATGCTCTTTTAAAAACTCAGAAGCTAGGCGTAATAATTGCAAATTATCAATATTTATTTCATGCCAGTAATCACACTTCTTCTTCTCCTTCTTCTCTAGCCCATTAAAATCCCACTATTAGGTACGGGCCTCCTCAACTTTAGGAGGGATTATGATCTACGGCGCCGCGCTAACCAGGCGCGTTGGCACAGGGTTAACTTTCGAATTTTCCGTCTCTCACAGTAGACGTTAACTGCATATATTGTTCTTTAGTCGGCTCTTACAGCACCCTGGGAAAGAAATGGGGTGGTGACACTTGTATTCTTAATCCGTCAGCACACGTACTTAAATTTTAACTATATCAAGTCTATTAACATGTTTTTTCACGGTCTGGTGACGGATTAAGAATACAAGTGTCACCACCCCATCTGCTCTCAACGGTGCTGTAAAAGTCTGCTAAGCGATATTGCACACAGATAACACCCTCTGTGTCAAAACGCCTGGTCAGCGCGGCACAGTAGACCATAATCCCTCCCAAAGTGGAGGAGGCCCGTGCCCAACAGTGGGACGTAATTGGGCTGGAGAGAGAAAGAGAGAGAATATGTTTTAAAATATTTTTTTATTCACTAGGGAAAATAAATGTTCTACTTTTAATTCTATAAAAGCTTAAAATATTGAAACGATTTTAAAATTGAACCACAATTCAGTTAGTATGTATAATCGCACTTTTTAGACATCCACAAATATTTTTATATGTATGATAATTCCATCTGATAGTATCGAAAAAGCTGTAGTAAGAAATGAAAACGATCATCAGGAGATCTAAGTTTAAGAAACCTTGTCCTTTTTACTTTTATAAAGAGTATAATGTAGAGCAATAAAAATATTTAAAAAAGAGTAATAATATAGATTAAAAAGTACGTCATAAATTCCAACAGCCAGGAATTTTTTAATTGGTAGTTTTGCACAATAACATAACCATTTTACAGGCTAATATAGACTTTTATGAAGTCCATAAATCGTCAATTACGCTACATGTATAAAAATTACCGTCAAGTCATTTTAAAAACAAGAAAGCACTTGTCACGCTCATGTTTTTTGAAGTGATTAAGCATTCGTTAACAATTATGTTAAGGTCGTTGGTCATTGTCTAGTTGATAACACTGCACTTATAATTTTACACAATGTGATTTTTAAATTAAGAACTAAATCCATACTTCAATACTAATATTATAAGGCTGAAAGGTTTGTTTGCTTCAACGCGCTAATCGCAGAGACGACTGGCCCGATTTCAAAAATTCCTTTAGGGTTGGATAGTACATTTATCGAGGAAGGCTATATAACATCACGGTCGGTTATAACATCACGGTTGTCATCGGTGAAAAATGCAAAAACAGGGAAAACTTTTCTAAATTCCACATGTACGAAATACCGAAGATGAAATTGTTTCATTTATACATATAAACGTGGACGAAGCAGCAGGCTACAAGGTAGTATGATTTATGATATGAAATATCCTCTGAAACTTACCTATTATTGAAAAAACGTAGTGCTAAAAGAAATCAAACAAATTCATGTGTTTAAATCCGTAAAAAGTAGTTTTTGAATGAAAAAATTATTAATTTTTATTTACTTAATTATTATATCTAATTAATGTATTTTCAGCTTAAAACCAATGCGTTTAAATTTTATATTCCCTAATCATTAGGGTCCCAGTAAGTACGTAGATTTAGCGAACTTCAACCACACCACTTCTGTTGAAAACAACAATTAAAATCCCTCTCTTAACGAGATGTTCCTGATGTTATAAGCTTAGTATTTGAAACCTAGAGCCGGATACTGTCAATGTATTAAATTTTTTGTTCATTCATGTCACCCTTGATCTTAATGTGACAACAGTATCACGTGTCATATCAGCAATTCTTATCATGATCTTATCGCAATAATCTGAAGACGCTATCTCGATAATACTTAGTAGCACAGAGTGTAAGACTGTAATACGGTAAATAAGAAAAGCATGGAAGCTTTATTTAACAAAAACGAAAAATAAATCTATCGGATAGGAATTTTATTGTAATAACAAAAATAAATTAAAGAAAAATATTTTAGGCAAAATATGATTTCTAAAAGTCATTATGTTTACTTATTATAAAGCAAAGTTGTTATATTTGTTCGTTGTGTTCGTTTCAATATCTCATTTGCTTCATTATTCTCCACAACATATTTATCAGGTGTGCATTAAAATACTGTATAGTTTTGAAACTATCTCTACCTACGTTATTAACATATTATTAAAAAGATTTTATCGGTCATAAAAAAATATGTTGGTGATAAAGTAATGGATTTCTAAATACAAGTAGCGGTATTACTTACTTCTGCACTAGAACTGAGCTAGAATTAAATTCTATCACGCCAAAATTAATAAAAAAGTTGGTCAAGTGCGAGTCGGACTCGCGCACGAAGGGTTCCGTACCATTATCTATGCAACATAAGGCAACGTTATTAGTATCGAGCAAGAAACGGTAAAAAAATCATGTTTGTTGTATGGAAGCCCCCCTTAAATATTTATTTTATTTTATTTTTAGTATTTGTTGTTATAGCGGCAATAGAAATACATCATCTGTGAAAATTTCAACTCTCTAGCTATCACCGTTCTTGAGATACAGCCTGGTGAAAGACGGACGGACGGACGGACAGCGAAGTCTCAGTAATAGGGTCCCGTTTTTACCCTTTGGGTACGGAACCATAAAAACCGGTCAAGTGTGAGTTGGACTCGCACACGAAGGTTCCGTTATTATTAATATATATTTTTATACAGCATACATTTTTAGAGATACAGCTTGGTGACAGACAAACGGACAACGAAGTCTCAGTAATAGAGGCCCGTATTACCTATTGGTACAGTTCCCTACAAAGTATTAAAAATTAACTTAGGCGTGGTACAAATCAACTCTATTACTTCGATCCCAAGAAACGCATATAACATTCATAATGGCTGAATGTAACTGAGAAATATTCGAAGAAATCTCGCTCGGCTGTAATTAACAAAGTTATACGCTAGAGTAGTGTTAATAACGTGATTGGTTCGTCCAATATCTAATACTAATGTGCGTATTTATATAAAAAAAAACTAGCTCTTGCTGACTTCGTAATTTTTCCCGCTTTTGCAACATTTTTCACTTTTACTTCGCTCCTATTGGTCGCAGCGTGATGTTATATATAGCTTTCCTCGATAAATGTACTATCCAACACTGAGAGAATTGTATAATCAGGCCAGGCAGCGGTTCCTAAAATTAGCGCCTTCTAACAAACAAACAAACTTATCAGCTTTATAATAATTATTAGTATAGAAGTATAGATATTACAAACATAACAGATTATATAGATGTAGGCGTAGTCAATGGGCCTAATGTCAATGCCTAGTTTAAGGGAAAACATCGAAAAAAAGAAGATGTGTAGCACTCGGGGATCGTCGCGGTAAAGCTATTGCATAGCATTTTTTTATCAACTTATGTATTTATAATTATTTATTTATTTTATTTATGCAAGAATCTACATTCCAATAAACTAAAATAAGATTAATAATCCTTATTTACTGATGCTTACATCTGTCCATTGTTTATGGTAATTATGATAAAATAGCGATTGTCAATCAAATGTCAATCTGTTGGTATACAATTTTAGTTTTGACATTATTTTACATTATTAAAATCTAAAATACGCTGTTATCTGCACATTTAGGATATATGATGTCGATTCAAAATCCTTATTTTAATACTTTGTTTAATTTGAGGAAGGCGTTTACCCTTGGTATCAACAGTATGAAATAAATTGCGGGGCGAAGAGAGGATTACGCATGCGCAGTAACGCCGATAATGTAAGGTTTTTTCGTTACCTACGAAATTTAAATTTGGAGTTTTGTGGATTTAATCTCCACGCTCAAGGCCCGCGATAGAAGCTATGCAATAGCTGAAAAGCGTAGATGAAACAAAATCTAGCAATTTTTCCTGTACATGTCATTATCATCAACTGATAGACGTACGGACAGTCGCTAATCGGTCGAAAAGCAAAGTCTCAGCAGGAGTCTCATTTTACATTTTGGCATGGAACCCTAAAAATGGTATAAAGGAGGTTGGGGGTTCGAATCCCGCTTGGGGCAAACGTCTGTACTGCGTTAATGTTTGTACTGCGTCTGGGTATTCTCTATGCATCATAAATATGTATTTACAAAAGAAAAGTAGTTTATGTAGCATAGCTGAATTCTGGTACTCAAACCACAAGCGTATAAGCTTACCTTGGGACCAGTGGACGGACGTTGTGTGAAATGCCCATGAATATTAAAAAAAACATATTGATATTCGGTCTTATTCACAATGACTTATCGGAGGTTTAAACGGAGATTTTATTGGAGAGATAATAAATGTTTTAGCGTAAACAGACTATATTATGAATAACGAACTTTTAAACCTTCGAAAAGTCATTATGAATAAGACCATTAGTCTATAACATAAATATTCTTTACGCTTTTTCTTACGTAGATAACATTATTATATGTTTACTAGAATTGCTTCAGACAAGCGTATAAACATTACAAGCAATTAATTAAATAAGAAAATTCACATATTTAACATATAATTATCCTATTTGTAAACGTAACACGCGCTTAGTTTTCACATAATTATAAATTTTTATTTAATGTAGTTTAGACGTTTTACAAATTACTTACATTTGCATGTTAAGATCTTTACGTACTAAGTCTGATATAGTCTTACTTAAAAACATAATTACCTACAATTAATTGCTTCTCTAAGCATTTATGGTATGATTTATCTCTAGGTATTATTGTTTTTGATTATTATTGAATTTTTATTATTATTGTTTTTTAATTTTTAATTATTATTGTTTCATTTCTATTTATTTTTTTATTTCTTAAATAATTATTATTTGTAGTTAATTGCCTACGAGGTGTTGCTGAAAATCAGCGCTGCGTTGTTTACAGCGACGCAGCTTTATGCTGAGCTTCATCTCTTTTTGATGAGTATGTTTTTGTTTTGCATGGAGTTTATTAATCTTGAATAATTTCGTAGATATTGTAATAACAACCATACAACTTGTGTCTGTGAACTATGTTACTATGTTAGTCTCAGCAAAATAAATATTTTCTTTCTTTCTTTCTTTCTTTCTTTCTTTCTTTCTTTCTTTCTTTCTTTCTTTCTTTCTTTCTTTCTATTTAGAAGCATTTTGCATGTTTACAAGTTGTTTTCTTATTATACAATATATGTATAAACGTTTTATGATAAAAGATAATCTAATATATAAAATTCTCGTGTCACAGTGTTAGTTACCGTACTCCTCCGAAACGGCTAGACCGATTTTTATGAAATTTTACATGCGTTTTCAGTAGGTCTGAGAATCGGCTAACATCTATTTTTCAAACCAATTATATTTATTAATTAAATACAATTTAATTTAAATACAATTTAATTTATTAAATATTCATTCCTTATTTTATCCATTCGCGTGACGCCACACATCCATCTCAACATTCGCATCTCCGCAACTTGCATTCGTCTAATTACTTTACATAATTATTGTTACAAATTTCACCAATTTATTAGCAGTAAAAATAGATTTATTTACTAACAGAATCACACATGATGCCTTTTCATAACTGTTACTATAAGTTACTAATGGTAAAACATTATTCCAGAGTCTTTAAAGCCTAACACTGTTTATTAATATATTCTAGTAGTTATTGCCCGAGGCTTCGTAAATTAGGAAATGTTCCCCGTTTTTGCAACATTTTCTACTAATGATTTGCTCCTATTAGCTGCTGCGTGAAAAAAAAAGTCAGAGTGCTATTATATAGGTAGTTTTCCAATTACAGCACAAGAACGCATTATGCGGCACAAGTCTCAACGTTGAATGTTTCAACTACAGCAACACTTCGCACAATCGAGCACTCTCAACAGGGCCCTGAGTCGGGTATTTCAACGGTGTCACAACTGTACCATTATTGTACCATTATGGTGCAATAGTAAAATTTTTGGTAGTCTACTATTATTGTGTCGTCATAACGACATCATCATTGACTTACAATTGTCAAAGTGACATAAATTGCTAGTCTCGTACACAACTGCTTCACAATTGCAATTCAATGACTGAAATGTTTCGGTAGTCTGCTATTTTGAATTTGACAGTAATATTTTTAAATTGTCCTGTGTCGACAGATTGCCATAAATAAAAAATAGATAGATAGAAATATTAGAAATTGTTCTTTGTAATTTATTGCAATTTACTAATCTCCTAAACTTCACATTGCTTTTTATACTAATAAATAGTATGTACAAATATATCTAAACGAAGTCTAGCATGATTAAATGTTTAAATTTATTAGTAGTTTTTCGAAAATCACGTCAACTAACGCATTTTTTAAAAACGGCAACACATACATACCATTCTAACACAATTCATAGATAAAAGAGATCGACAATTCTATTACCATTGAACGACCGTTATGACGGCATATAGCAGACTACGGATATTTGACTTCAATTGCAACGGTATCGTGCCGGTATTGTGCCGGTATGACAATTGTTCCAAAATAGTAGACTTGAGCACCAGTAATGTTTTTGCGTGATGCGTGCAATCGATACCAACTCAGTGACAGAAAATTTTCGTTTTTTCGTTAAGTTGGCATTGATTGAAATTTTATTTATATATTTTCGTTACTAATATTATTTAATGTTAAAAAAAATTTAAGGCTTTCGTTTAGTCGGAGTTTTCTGGAAATAATCAAAGTTAATTCAAGCTGTGTTAAAAAAATAAATATAAGTATGGATGAAGGTACAAACAATGACTTTTTTTAAATATGACACTTATAATGTGAATACAATTTTATTACAGTATTTTTTTTTTCAACACTGAACTTAGCGCACTCTGCTGGTGCATTTGAAAACTAATTCACGTTCCAAAGTGTCAGCATAGCTCAGCATTGTGCGCCACTGAGTCGCATTATGCTCTGTAATTGGAAAACTACCATAGCCTTTAGCTTTCCCTGGACTATCCAACACTGAAAGAATATTTCAAAACGGACCAATGGTTCCCGAGATTAGCGCGTTCAAACAAACAAAAAACCAAACATTTTAGCTTTGTAATATTAGTATGGAAGTATAAATTAGATACAACATATTATATTGCAGGTGTTTTTGTCAAAATTGTATTAATGTTCAACATAATTTCCTAGGAAATAAATAAATAAATAAATAAATAAATAAATATTTATGGACATTACACACAACGTCCTCTGGTCCCAAGCTAAGCTTATTATGCTTGTGTTATGGATCCCAGAATACGGATAGAATACATAAACTACTTTTCTTTTGTAAATACATACTTATTATACATACTAAACACCACCTAAACTAACTAAACACCTAGGAAGAAGTCACGCTGTGTCTTTTTCGCTCTGTCGGTGAGAACCGAAACTAGAGCATGTTTTGTTTGAAGTGAGAACTTCAAACAAAACATGCTCTAGTTTAAATTCCTTCCTTGTGATCATACAAATTGAATTAAAATAAATGTTAGTTGTAAAAAATTCTGATAAACACCCAAGTTTTAAATTTATGCCCATATAAAAATTGAATAATTTTCCTTCGATCGCAAAACATTGAATTAATTGAAGCTTTATTTATATATATCAAGACCTATTGAATTTTTTGGACACGCTTTTATTTGTTTGGCACGTATCTATCAATGTATTAATAGTTGGAAGTTGTGCGCACTTATTAAGGACTGATAACTATAGAGTAATTAAAAAAAATTCAAAATTTCAAGCGTGATTTTTAGTTTTTGAACGGAGCAAATAATTAACTCTCTCTCCAGCCCATTTACGTTCCACTGTTAGGCACGGATCTCCTCCATTTTGGGAGGGATTATGGTCTACTGTGCCGCGCTGACCAGGCGTGTTGGGACAGGGTTTACTTTCGTGTTTTTTGTCTCTCACAGAAGATGTTATCTGTGTGTAATATCCCTTAGCTAACTTTTACAGCACCCTCGGGAGAAGATGTGGTGGTGACACTTGTATTCCAAATCCGTCACCACATGGAGAAATATTTAACTATTACCACAGAATTGATTGCCATTGTCCTCTAATATCGCTTGGAATAGTTAAAATTATAGGTAAAGAAATTTTCAGTAAAAATATTCTTGCTAAATTTTATTGCTTTTAAGATTTATTGTCGCCTAAATTTTTAGCCCCCATGGTCACGGCTAGGACTGTGATTGTAACATATTCTTTGTAATTATTAAAACTTATTAATATTATTATGAAAAATTTCGTTTACACCAAGTTATTTCTATACTACCCACTGATATGGCGAACATGGGATCAATGGATAGGCGTTTGCAACATCTGAGATGTCACTCGCACGTCGCAGACCTTATAGAAACTTTTTAATTCTATTTTGAAGAATTTATCTTTAATACAATACTTCGGAGCCAGTCAAAGAATATTTAAGTTTTACGCTTGTTTAACCTTCATTTTCGCGTATATTGAGAAAAACCAAGCAAAAAGTTCAGAAATAGACAATACAATCTTGCAACAAATCAACAACAATCATAGAATAGTAAATTGTCCCACCATTGTTCTTGATGTTAGCGAATTATGCGTGTCTGTCTCCGCCTTCTGATCTGGTGCTCAAGTCCACTATTTTGGAACAATTGTCATACCGGCACAATACCGGCACGATACCGTTGCAATTGAAGTCAAATATCCGTAGTCTGCTATATGCCGTCATAACGGTCTTTCAATGGTAATAGAATTGTCGATCTCTTTTATCTATGCATTGAATTTTCGGTCTCTTTTATCTATGGATTGTGTTAGAATGGTATGTATGTGTTGCCGTTTTTAAAAAATGCGCTAGTTGAAGTGATTTTCGAAAAACTACTAATAAATTTAAACATTTAATCATGCTAGACTTCGTTTAAATATATTTATACATACTATTTATTAGTATAAAAAGCAATGTGAAGTTTAGGAGATTAGTAAATTGCAATAAATTACAAAGAACAATTTCTAATATTTCTATCTATCTATTTTTTATTTATGGCAATCTGTCGACACAGGACAATTTAAAAATATTACTGTCAAATTCAAAATAGCAGACTACCGAAACATTTCAGTCATTGAATTGCAATTGTGAAGCAGTTGTGTACGAGACTAGCAATTTATGTCACTTTGACAATTGTAAGACAATGATGAAGTCGTTATGACGACACATTAATAGTAGACTACCAAAAACTTTACTATTGCACCATAATGGTACAATAATGGTACAGTTGTGACACCGTTGAAATACCCGACTCAGGGCCCTGACACAGTACTGAGTATGTACTCCATCATTTTTGTACACATACACATATTTAGTAGTAGTGTAACAACATAATTAATTCTGTAAATTATTAACAATTAACTAAACATTAAGTCGGTAACATTTTATTGATCTTATACCGTTTAATTGTTATTAGCGCAAATGGGTGCATTTTTTTAAACATTTACGTAGAATGCGTAAAAGTCTTAGTAAAAAGTTATGTAATTATCAAGTAATTTAACTGTTCTTGTTTTTTTTTTAAATAAATTGGCAAAGCCAAGTGTTTGCAGAAACTGTAAAATTACGAAATATTGCTTAGCGCCTCGTTCCTAAATGGATATTTAATTAAAAAATTGTCCTAATGGCTAAATTCTTGATCCGAAATTTTCAATATGATGTTTTAACAAAAGTCTATTTTCCTTAATTCTAAAAGTAAAGAGCTCTAAGTTCTCAATTCTTCTGAATGTATTTTAAGTAACTATGTACAAAATTTACTACATTTCGCTAAAATTTCTTGACTTATTTGAAAATGGGTTGTCTTAAAATGTTTTTGTTCCAAAGCAAACTTCTTTACAGGTTTATTTTAAGCAAATCCACTTTTCTATTATGGCAACATGTATTGTGAACACGATGTTTTTGAGAGAAAATAACTAAAAGTTATAAAATCTTGTATGAAATTCTGAAGAATACTTTGATGTCGTGTAATGTAATACGAGTACCTTAAAACGCATTATCAAATGTCCTCTCTGTGTTCCGCTAAGGTTTCGTTCCACTTGTCTTATTAGCATTGTCTGTGGTCTAAACGCAACGCTTGCTGCGTGATTTGGAACGCCTTTTAAGTTTGTATCAGACAAAATTATGTTACATTCGTACTGAATCGTATAGTTAAAGTATTATAGTCGAAAATTGAAAAGCGGATTGTTAACAGAAATTAGTATTGCTATTATGTTTGTCATGAATGTATTGCTGGACAAAGGGTTTGATTGTGCTTCTCTAAGCTTAATTATAAATGTATACCGTATTGGCTTCATTGTCTTGTCATAGAATGTGCTATGTAATAAATATTGTGACAGAAGTGGTAACTACGTTTATTCGCTGAAATGTCTGTAGCAAGATTTTAATTCTATCAATTTAACAACACTTTTCATCCACATTTTAAAGTCTATCAAAATAAGATGGAAATTTTGCAGTTCATCATATGTTTTTAGTAGAATTCTGTAAATTTCTACTGCATTTATTTTCATGACTCGATATCAAACTAGAAAGATATTACATGATAGCTTGCAGATTGTTAACTGTCCATATTACAATAATAGATTCAGCAAATAATCCATAATACGAACGACTGACGCACGGGCTGTCGTAACGAATGTTATCCTCTGAATATCAAGCGAAGATTTGACTGATGTGGTCACGATCAAGACACGCGCTTCCAACGTTTTTCTTATACACGTGAGACAGCCAACGACTCGTTTACATCGGCATATGGCTGTCCCGTAACCGGTAGATCATTAATTAATCCCTTAACAGGCCACCAACCAGTTGCTACATTTTGAATGACAAAATTGCTGCCTTCAGAGGATGAAATGAAATTGATATTTGACGGATGGTGTAATTGAGGTTTGAAATACTATTTCGCGATCAACCGCTAACGATGTTGCGTGAAACGGAACGCAGTAAAAAAAACAAACATGGCGCCTGCATTTCCCGCATAAACCGCACACTTTGATTGTAATCGTGCGTGTGAAGTTCTAATTTCGAATAAATGAGTGTGATTGGTCGGTTGTTAGGTAGGAGGGGTGAGGGGATGCGTGCTGACGCTAGACGAGGTGAGACGCGTAAATGGTGAGGTGCGTTTTTGCAATTGGCGAGTAGAAATCTTGGCTTATCGCGTGAATGTGCGGAATCAATTACCAACTCGTACGCACGCTATAGCAAAAAAAGTGATATACAGTGGTGGATAATTATAAGTCATGTTTGTTGGTAACGTGCTCCTAGAAAGGGAATAAGCAACATTTGAACAGTACAACATGTAATTGGGCTCCTGTACGTTGCATCCGCGTGGCTTTATTTCAAGTTATGGGTATAATGAGAGCTGATGCAGAGTCTTCTTGTATTGACTTATCATTAGTGCTCGTCAACCACATCTTGTATGGCTCGAGTACTCACCCACTACACATTGTATTGTTTTTTTCTAGATTTTCTAAAGTGCAAGTGGTTAGGAACAGCTATGGTTCTATACTCTGCGCGTACAAACGCATTTTTTTTTTTTTTTACGCAATGCTTACATTACATTTGGTCAATTTGGGCTTCATCTGCGTATTAATCAAGGCAAAATATTTAGTTTACAGCGTATTAACTTTGAAAAGAGGAAAATCAAGTACTTAATGATTCTCCTCTTTTCAAAGTTAATACACTGTAAACTAAATCTCTCTTCTCCCTCCAGCCCTTTTACGTCCTACTGTTGGCCACGGGCCTCCTCCACTTTGGGAGGGATTATGGTCTACTGTGCCGCGCTGACCAGGCGTATTGGCACAGGATAAACTGCAAACTAAATATTTTGCCTCAATTAATGCATTCCTCAGGACATTATTTTTTTACGAAAAAGTGATGTTGTTCTTACGTGGTCTTTATTCATAACTGGATTTTTTTACACGCTTTATATTAGCTTCACTTGTATGTTTGTTTGTATGTTTGTTTGTATGTTTGTAACCGACTCCTTTGGACGCTATTTTGACCCACTTTAAACGGTCAGATTCTATTCAAATTTTGCACACCTGTCAAAGACCGATGACAATGCAATAATTCGATTAAATAAAGCGTGTTTTTTAGTTTGTTTAAACTATTATTATTCTCAACAAACCTTACAGCTTTCCGTTATAGGAAGGCTTCATTAACATTATCAGTAATCGTTCACGTGTTTATATCGGTGTAGTTGACGCTACATCTACTAATATTATCCGCGTGGTGACGAATTAATAATACAAGTGTCACTACCCTATTTCTTCCCCAGGGTGGTGTAAGAGTCAACTATGGAATATTATAAGAAAGAAAGAAAGATTTATAGATAGATAAGCGGTTAACTTTAACTGTGAGAAACGGAAAACTTGAAACTAAACCCTATGCCAACGCGAAATGGTAAACGAAAAGCCAAAAGCTTCCAAAGTGGTGGAGGCCTATGCCCAGATTATTATTATACCTTATTAACCGACTTCAAAAATTGGAGGAGGTTCTCAATTCGTCTGTATGTCATTGTTTTATGTTTGTTACTTCATAACTTTAAACTGAGCGAAGTGATCTTAATTATTCTTTTTTATTTAAAAGCTAGTGCTCCCCGTGTGGTCCTATTGGCACCAGGTCAGGATCTGGTGGATATGTCCTAAGAAATCGAGGAAACCCCTCAAATATCAAAGGCACACACATTATTTTCACATATTATGTATTTAATTAATCGAAGAGTAGACTACCGAGGTGATCACATGAAGTCGGTTCGACTTTTTTTTTAAATACCCAATTATTATGCGCCAGTAATAGTGTGATAAAATTTACTAGTTGTTAAACGGTTGTCAGGCAACATCGTGCAGTCTCGTTAGCTGTCTGCGATTTATTCGCGTTACTGTCCACTCGCTTTTTATTTTTAGGGTTCCGTACCCAAAGGGTAAAACGGGACCCTATTACTGAGACTTCGCTCTGTCCGTCCGTCCGTCCGTCCGTCCGTCCGTCTGTCACCAGGCTGTATCTCAAGAACGGTGATAGCTAGAGAGTTGAAATTTTCACAGATGATGTATTTCTATTGCCGCTATAACAACAAATACTAAAAATTGGTCAAGTGCGAGTCGGACTCGCGCACGAAGGGTTCCGTACCATTATCTATGCAACATAAGGCAACGTTATTAGTATCGAGCAAGAAACGGTAAAAAAATCATGTTTATTGTATGGGAGCCCCCCTTAAATATTTATTTTATTTTATTTTTAGTATTTGTTGTTATAGCGGCAATAGAAATACATCATCTGTGAAAATTTCAACTCTCTAGCTATCACCGTTCTTGAGATACAGCCTGGTGACAGACGGACGGACGGACGGACGGACGGACGGACAGCGAAGTCTCAGTAATAGGGTCCCGTTTTTACCCTTTGGGTACGGAACCCTAAAAATAAAATAAAATAAATATTTAAGGGGGGCTCCCATACAACAAACATGATTTTTTACCGTTTCTTGCTCGATACTAATAACGTTGCCTTATGTTCCATAGATAATGGTACGGAACCCTTCGTGCGCGAGTCCGACTCGCACTTGACCATTTTTTTATTATTATACATACCTACACCTATAATTTATTATGTAGCATACATAATAACACTATTATTTTAATGAATCAGTATTGCAAGTTTCTGCTAGTTTGAAGTTAAGTCTTATAACGCATTAGAAAAAATTTTGAGTAAATAATGATGCATGCGCACATTGCGCACACTCTGTTGCATACCGCGACGCTAGTTACGTGCTGAAGTTAGTCACAATACCAATATAAGATATAACGGAAAATTAAAAATTGTAAATGCTATCGTGAGTATTCCCAAACACATTATTTTTAATTAACTCTCTATAATTTTAAATAACACGGAATGTGTTCACCGAATGTAATCACGATTGATTGTTGAAAAATATATAAACCTTGACGGATTAAGAATACAAGTGTCACCCCATTTCTTTCTCAGAGTGCTGTAAGAACCAGCTAAAGGTCAATATAAGCAGTTAACGTCTACTGTGAGAGACGGAAAACTTGAAACTAAATCCTCTGCCAACATGCTTGGTCAGCGCGGCTAAGTAGACCGTAGTCCCTCCCAAAGTGGAAGAGGTCCGTGCCCAGCGGCTGGGCCCCAGCCAGTGGGACGTTAATGGGCTGGAGAGGAGGAAGATATAAACCTTTTATTATAAACCTTTGCAATTTATGAACTCCTACATGTCATTTGTATGACAGTCTTAACTTTTAATCGACGGAACTTAATAACATTGTTTACTTTATTAAAGATATTAAAAGGGCGTGGCGCATTTTTTCTTCATTTCGCCGAAAGAACGCATTCAGGCCACACCCCTTTTAATGTATATTGACAATGTTGTTAATTAAAACATGGCGCTATAGAACCCGGTTTATAATTAAATTTTGTCAAAACCAAGATGTGGACAACTAAATGTGAAATAATTTTATTAAAATGTGCACAACGAAATAGCCAATTAATCAAGATACGCCATAACTGTTTTCATTTCTTAGTTAAGTTTAGTTGTGGACATAGAATTGGTACCATCATATAACTTTAACCACGAGCCTCGTGGTTGAGTGGTTTTTGTAATGTTTCCCGCTCGTTTATTGCATGATTCTCGCACCACTCTGATGAATAAAAGCGTATTCTGCATGGCTCCTCTATTATTTAAAAGGCTTCCTAAAAACTGGAGAGACCTTAAAACAAAGATATTGAAAACAAGGCTAAAATCATTTTTACTTGGGAAAGCATACTACAGTGTCACCGAATTCCTCTCAGATCCCGAATTGAAATAATTTGAAATTTAATTTGATTGACATTTAATTAATTGACATTTAATTTAATTGACATTTAATTTGGTTGACATTTATTTTAATCTTTAAGACATCATAGTTTTATCACGCTGCTGTACCTATTATTATTTTATAATCTTTGACATCTTAATTAATTCTTATGTAATAATTAATTCTATATATAATTGTTAAATTACGATTTTGTTTTTACTAATCTCATTTAAAAATTGCTTAGTTATAATTTTAATTACCCGACATTTGCACGTCATGTGAATGGCAAAACATGTTTGAACTTGAAATAGTGTAACACCTTGCATGCATTCTATTGTTTACATTTATTGTTTGTATGCATACACGTGTTTTAGCAAATAAATATATCTATCTATATATCTATATATCTATCTATCTCGAGACAATCATTTGTGTGATTTTTCTAATTGTCATACAAATGTTTTTACTGCGTCTGGGTGTTTCTATGTATTATAAGTATGTATTTACAAAAGAAAAGTAGTATATAATAATATGTATTCTATTCGTATTCTGGTACCCATAACATAAGCATATAAACTTAGCTTGGGACCAGAGGACGTTGTGTTAAATGTCCATGAATATTATTAAAAAAAAAACTTTAGAATTAAAACTCTTCCTTGAAACTATTTCTCTACTGTCCAGGAAAAATTATGTTCTTCGCACGTAATATAAAGTATGTAGATTTTTAAATTTCTTTATTCAAGCCGTATCGTATCGTATCGTATTGAAAGTGATTACATTATGTATAATCAAATAATTCCTGTAAACAGAGCACGTGAGAGTTTGTAGCACGTGAAATGTTACCATTTTTTCGTAAACTAACAATGTTGCTATTTAATTATAGAACGTAATATTGCAAGTCGTGAAAAACATAATCGATGAAGTTTATAGTTTTATCACTTTGCAAATCACAATCGATAGTATACTCTAGGAACTTTCTTTTTAACAGATCGTGTTAGTAATTATTTTAACCCAATTGATTTATGCATAGATATAAGTTTACATAGTGTTTCAGTAAAACTGAAAAATCACATACCTGAATCGAAAGCGCTTGCTTAAATGATTAAGTTCTCGTATTTTACACAATACTTTCTGCGCTCCTTGCGTCTGAAATAAAGTATTAACAAGTTGTAGTAGATATATATTATCGGATTATAACCAATTTATTATAACAAAACAACGGTACCAATTCTGCGTGCATAACTAAACTTAACTAAAAATGAAAAAAACTATGGTAGATTTATGGTTTAAATTTTTTTTTTTATTAAAAGGGCATGATAGCTTTGCGCCCTAAAACATAGTTTTAATAACAACATAATTAATAAACATAATAAAATTTACCAAAGTAATTTATTAATTTTGCAATTGACATGCTATGCTTTTTACTTAATAAATCAAATTATGGTGGAAAAAAGTGACTGCCGCAACTTGAACTTGAACCCACGGCCTCGGAATACCGTTCCGAAGCTCTTCCAACTGAGCTTATTGCGGTCGTGCCTTGTTCAAGTCCCGCTTGCGGCAGTCACTTTTTCCACCATAATTTGATTTATTAAATAATAACATTTATTAATTTATACATAGTTTTTTTTGGATTTTAGTTAGTAACCTATTTCGTTGTGCACATTTATATTAACTAAAATCGCTAGTCTTACTTTTATAATAAGAAAGTTCAGTTAACGTTGGCGAATTGTGTAATTGGCATTGTTCATATTTTTTTAAAACTCATAATTCAAAAACCATTTCGGGGAATAGAGTTTCTGATCATGATCCATTAGTTTTTTTCGGAAAATTTGCTACATTAACGATTTTTTTTCCAAAAAAGTAAATGATCTCTATTTCCCCTTGAAATGAAGGACTTAAAATATTAAGGCGTTCTGAGGGATATACTACTCTGTGGTGGAGTTGAAATCGGTCTATTAAATCAACTTGGCAACTTTGGAAAGATGTATTGCAATCTGTCTTAAGAGTCTTAGGAAAAGTTAATACACAGATTGCGTACAACGATGACGTCACAACATTTAAAATAATATCTTTAAGTATTTAAAAAAAATTCTATACAGTGAATATTTCAATAATATTGAAATTAGTTGCTTAAAATAGTCTATATTTACTAAAAAAAAATATTAAAACAGTAGGTCAAAAATTATGAACAATCCCAATTGACTCTATCAGTTTTAATTTTTTAGTTAAGTTTTGTTATGCCCGTAGAATAAGTACTAGCTACAGATTTTTTTTCTCAATATTACTGTATTATATTGAATTTTATCGAATTATAAATTGTAAATGTCCTTAGAGTGCAAGATAAAATATAATTTCAATGGCTTCGTGTGCAAAGCCTTCCTCATTCTTAAATAGTTTTAGTTGATCCATCTGGTATGCTGTCAAGTTTTTTTTTTGACAAATATATCATGTTCTGCTCGTGTCTTTAGAATTTATTGTGTTAAATATAAATACATAATAATCCGAAGTGTGGTGCACAAATGTCGCCCAAGCGAACAATCCATAAATCTTGCGCGTTCCTTGCGCTTGCGCGTAGAGGCGTAGAGCGCATCGCGTACAACTTTCGCACGCACAATGAGTCCCATCATTACTTTATATGGTAAACTGTAATAGAACTTATACTGTGGTCTAATAATCAGATATTTTAAAAAAAAAGATCAACCGGCCTGGTGCTAATGGGACGGAAACCGCCAGCTTTCAAATAAAAAAAGAATAATTAAAATAGCTTCGCCCAGTTAAAAGTTATGAGGTAACCAAATATAAAAAAACATACAGACAAATTGAGAACCTCCTCTTTTTTTGAAGTCGCTTTAAACCAGATATAGTTAATAAGCTCTTCAGTTTTGAATAAGATCAAATTGGATGTATTGTGAAAATAGTAAAACAGTTCATTTCTATCATCATAATCACTGCCTGGCCTTAAGAAAAAGGCATGCTGCTTGTTGCTAACCTCTTCTATCACACATCATTTCTGTATTTACTCCTCTTTTTTTCATATTCTCTTTTACACAATCCATCCATCGCTTCTTTCGCCTTCCTCTATCTTTGATTCCTTCTAAATTTATTATCAGAACACTTCCAACAATGTTTCTATCCTCCCATCTCTTTATATAACCATACTAAGTCAACTGCTCAAATATCTGATTTTCTGTCACTGGCATGGAATCACTTTTAGCTCTAGTTAATAAACTCGAGAGACTCGGTTCTAATCCGATGAGTAGATTTTCAAGCAGCTTCCATCCATCAGCCTCTCTCCATCCACTGTTGGAAATAAACCCCCCCATAGAACACCACAACGCGCGACCTTGACGATATCGTCGCTCCACCTTGTCGGGCGCCGCCCAACGTTGCGTCGTCCGGTAAGTGGTTGCCACTCTAGGACTTTTCTTCCCCAGCGATCATCATTCCTACGAGCGATGTGGCCTGTCCATTGCCACTTCACACACAAGCAGCTTCACTGACTTTAAATTGTACACAAAGTAGTAGGATAATCGATCAGCAATTAATGTTTCGATAGTCATTTCGGTCAAAGGCTAAACAGTTAACTAGCTGTACCATTTTCAAGATATTTTTATCATTCAAAATCTCGCTCGTGTCTTTCTTACTTTCATATGTCAAGGTTTATTTATTTTTGGAATTTCAGACGTACAAAGTTGAGAGCATCAGCTACCTTTTAACGCGTCTTATTAGTTCAGTACGTATCTATCAATATTTTAAAGCGTGTTTTTAAGTTTTTGGACTAAGCAAATTTACAAAAAGATATTTAATAAATTCGCTGTCGCTTATGATTTGGTACAAATTCAAGTATAGTTCAGGATCATGGGTCGTACCAAATTGTTCCATTGGCGGCTTATTGTGGCGGACAATTTGATACAGCGCGGAATATCTCACATTGTTACACTTAAAATGGTCACCCTTTATACGCCAACTACTGTCTCAACTATTAAATAACCACAATTTAGAAGCATTTGAATATCAATTGTTTGTTTTATTCAAATAAATTGCTCTTTGTTGCCTATTAAAGCTTATTTAATTTCAAGTATGTAGTTTTAACATTGAGATATTTATTACAGATTCAAGCTTTTGCCTGTAACATATTTTTTTAAATATTTGTTTTTGTTTGCCTTTTAATAATAAATATTCATGGACATTTTAAACAACGTCCTCTGTTCCCAAGCTAAGTTTGTGTGCTTGCGTTATGGTTACCAGAATACGGATAGAATAACATATACTACATTTTTTTGTAAATACATCCTTATAATACATAGAAAACACCCAGACGCAATACAAACATTTGTATGACAGTTGCAAATATCAGACAAATGATTGTCCCGAACGAGAATCGAAACTGCGACCTCGTGAATGGCAGTAGAGCGTGAGTTGGTCAAGAAATTGGTTCTCTTTTTCACTTTTATTTATTACTAGTTGACCCGGCAAACCTTTTTCCATACAAAAAAAAGGTTCGAAAAATAGATGTTGGCCGATTCTCAGACCTACTGAATGTGCATGTAAAATTTCATAATAATCGGTCTAGCCGTTTCGGAGAAGTACGGTAACTAACACTGTGACACGTGAATTTTATATATAAGATGAATCAAAAATTAATGGTAAACACGCCGCTGACGGACAGACGTACATGCTTAAAAATTTGCCGATAGATATCGTACAAAAATATCTTTGTGTTTAATAAACGAATACAACAATAAATTATTTAGACAAAAATATCATACAGTGCCATCTATTTAGGCTATGAATGCCTGTAGAGATAAGCATATAAGCATCACTAGACGGGCTTCATGGTGGAGTGGTTCATGTAACGGACTGCCGATCAAGAGGTCGCGGATATATTCCCGCTTGGGACAATCATTTGTGTAATATTTATAAATGTCATACAAATGTTTGTACTGAGTCTGCGTGTTTACTATGTATTATATGTATGTATTTACAAAAGAAAAGTAGTATATGTAGTATATACGTATTCTGGTACCCTATAACACAAGCATATAAGCTTAGCTTGGGACCATAGGACGTTGTGTGAATATTTATTATTTATTTATTTTATTGTATATGTAGTATATACGTATTCTGGTACCCATAACACAAGCATATAAGCTTAGCTTGGGACCATAGGACGTTGTGTGAATATTTATTATTTATTTATTTTATTTACTTATTAAGGTTCGAGAAATGGTACAATGGTATCAATTCTACATGCACAAATAAACATAAAATAACTAAAAAAACGAAAATTGATTTTCAATAACAAAATTCGGCAATGTTAATAGAACTTTTTTATTAGAAAATTTGTGTATTATAGACTAAAGATTTTAATTAATAAAAATGTGCACAACGAAATAGCCAATTAATCAAAATACGCCGTAGTTGTTTTCATTTTTTAGTTCAGTTCAGTTGTGCACGTAGAATTGATAAAATAAAATAAAAATAAAAAAGCCTTTATTTGATCCTGCTACATTTCATCTTAATTTAGGTACTTTCTATAACACATTAGTAAGGTGTACGATGCGTCGCTACTGTCTGCGCATGCGCATTAGCCGTACAGACTCGTATAATTGCTACAATCAATCTCCAACAGTTCTCTGTAAGCTCAATCAGTATGATTTAAATGTTTTGACGCCATATTTGGACCGACTTTTGTACCAATTCTACGTGCACAACTAAACTTAACTAAAAAATAAAGACAGCCATGCTCTATTTTGATTAATAACTTATTCCGCTATATACGCTATAAAAAATTAAAATTCTTATTCTTTATTACACAGTTTTTACAATAAGAAAGTTCAGTAAACATTGTCGAATTGTGTTATTGACACAATCAATTTTCATTTTTAGTTTAGTTTAGTTTAGCTGTGCACGTAGAATTGGTACCTTTGTTTGTTATTTGAGATAATTGAAGCTTTAACGATAATGATGAGATAAAAATTCGGTTGAAAACATTAATACCCTATAATCAATCTCATTTTGATGTCATGACTCATTTAAAATAACCACTTTCTCAGCGACGTCAAAGTCATGGAATCAGTCACTAATTTGTGATCCGTGAGAGCAAAATTTGTTGCTAATCTACATTTAAAAAACACGCTTTTATTAGCTTTGTTGATATCTATCAATCGAACCGAAACTTTAAAAAGGATTGTCTCATGTGTAAACGTCAAATTAATCTGAAATTTCGCTCAATTGTCGAGGAATAATAACAAATCTTAACAGAAATTAACGCAAGTTTAACATTTTCATAACAAGTTTTTTCAGGACAGCTACATTTAGTGATTTTTAAAATAATTTAAAATATATTATCCTTAATTACGACGCAAGGCTTTTATAACATCAGCTAAAAACGCCTTCAATGATAAGAATTTCATTTTAAATAATGCTACATCAAATAAAACTACTTTATACAGATTTAGATGCGTATATTTTGTTAAATATAGTCCGACGTTTTGGAGCTTCTTAGTCGCCCCGTTACCCAGTCCTACCCGTGAGGGTAAGACTGTGTAACGGGTATTTTTTATATTTTTAACATAAAACAATACTGGCCTTAAATTTTTAACAAATGTGTATGTAAAAAAGTAAATAACATATCTGCAACGTAAACTGGTGGCTTTAATACGGCCATTTTTGTTTGGCGCCAATTAAATGCAGTCAAGCAATTATACAAATTAGAATCGTTGCAAATCCCAGATATTAATAGCAGATATTTCAATGATATATAGTGAACATACATACATACATTATAATTAGAATACTGAGTTGTTCAATGAATAAATTAAGTATAAGACTTAAAACTCCATTTCTATCTTAGTTGTAAATTAAACAAATTTCAAGTTCATTAGACTGTTGCAATTTCAACACTTTCTGAATTTAAACTCTCATGATACCAAAGAAGTAATATTAATTTCCGGTTATTAGCTGGATAGTTCTCCTTTGAAATTAAAATAAAGAGGAATAAAAAAAATGTTTTTTCGAAGTTTTATGCATTCGTATTGTTGATCTTCTAATATATTCCACCTGGGTCAATAATATAACATTAACTACTCTACGAAAGACAGGGAGAAAGAAAGTTTGTTTGACAAGTGGCTCTTGTAATGTTTGTACTGAAATATAAACAACAATTCAGAATGCGCTTCAATTAGAAAGCTCATAAGTACAGTTTACTATTTATTTATTTTATTTATTTATACTTTATTGTACACCTTAAATACATTTTACATAGTAGTACATAACACTGAGATAGTACAATTCACATAAATTTTATAAGAAACTAGCTGGCCCGGCAAACGTTGTTATGCCATACCAAAAAAAAGTTGAAAAAAAAAAGAAAAAAAAGAACTATAAACCTCACGGAGCCCAAGACCTTTCCAACGAATGCAAAACCGTGGAAATCGATTCTTGCGTTCTGGAGTTATAGCGTCAGGAAGGAAAACCCGACTTATTTTTATATAGTAGATGTTATGGCTAATGTAATTAATTTTCTGTATATCTTACATAAATACATGTAACATAATTATGTTTTTCTTATTAGTGCAAGTTTGCATGTAGGTATATGATTTAAATTAATTTTACGACCGCAACAAAATAGTCTTCGTAACTTTATGTAAATATTTCATTAAATTTTATTTAATTTACTTTAGTAAATAAACACATTAATCCAATAAATACATGATCAATTGAATTACTTTTTAATTGAATAACTACAGAGGTGAACATTCTAGGAATCTCTACAATCTCTATGGTCCACTTAACTTTTTTTAAAGGCAAAGGAATAACAAGTTTAGAACATTATTTACAACTTTTTTATACACAAACAGCTTCATCCAGGCTGTACCAGATAATAATTGCCATATAAGCTTGTTAACTCAACGCTAGAAAAAACTAAAATGTTTCACATTACTGGTGAATAAGGAAAAGTGATTATTTTCTAGTATGCAACTATTTTGATTTCATTTTTGCCAATTATGTGGCATATTTTTTGTCTATGGTTGCAAATAGGTGAGCTCATTACCACTTATTGCCAAGAGGTTGTTAAATGGCTAAAGAGGGTACGGGTACTGTACTCCTCATTTAGGTATTTGCCTTAGGTATTGCTATCCCTCCTATTTCCGAGCGCCGTACTGAAAGGGACAAAAGTGATAGGAGCTGAAAAACTATTAAAATCGGTTTAACTTTCGCGAAGAAAAAACGGAAGTACGATACCCATACTTTTGTATGGAGCATAATTTGGTATCGTACCGTCTTAATTCCAAGAATATTTACTGTTGACTTGGCTATTTAGACATATAATTTGAAATCAAAAAAAACTTTATTGAAAACAATGAATATTTGTTACTGGGTACCTAATTAATTCTGCCATTAACAATTAGACAGGCTAAATAACTGTCTATTTTCAAAAGAATGGTGATCGAAGACTTCAGCACTAGTTCATAACTTATTTACTTTCTTCATACTATATTTAAGTAGTTTTTACACAGATATTATGTACATTATTATATATATTTATATTATGTTTCATACACATTTATTAGTAAGTATTTGTTTTTATATTTACACACCATAACACCGTCTATCCAATCGACATGTCCATGCAGGTTGTCTGGAAGAGATCGCTGACACCGATAAGACCGCTGATTGTACATTAATTGTTTGTAGATAATTTAAAAACTCTGTATTATTGGTGTGCAATAAAGTATATTGTATTGTATTGTTATTGTATTGTAATTCTGTTTTAATGTAATTCCATGGAGGATTAAGAATACAAGTGTTACCACCCCTTTTCTTTCCCAGGGTGCTGTAAAAATCAGCTAAGGGATACTGTATATGTAGATATGTAGATATGCTAAGGGATACACAGATGACATCCTATGTATGTGATGAAAAACTCGAAATAGCGCCTGTCCAAAACGGCACAGTAGACCATAATCCTTTCCAAAATGGCGGTGTTCCATACCCAGTAGTGGAATATTATTGAGCTAAAGGGAAAATACGGCTTTGAGGATAAAAACGATCTTTCATAATTTTGTATCATCCATAATTATTTATTTCATTTTTAATCAGTATAAAGAAAGGAGGCCACCCTTGCCGGGTCATGGTAAGGCTCAAGGCATCACCATGGCCCGGTAGGGCAGAGAGAGGAAAAAAAAGGCTTACATAATTTATTACGCGTATGTTATTGACAATTAAGACCGCATTTCTGATATATTTTTTAATTTTTATTTACGTTTTTGACAGGCTTCGTGCTCTAGTGGTTCATGTATGTATTTAAAAAAGAAAAGTAGTTTATGTAGTGTATCCGTATTCTGGTACCCATAACACAAGTGTAATAAGCTTAGCTTGGGACAGGAGGACATTGTGTGAAATGTCCATGAATATTTATTTAATTTATAGGACAACAAAAAAATATATTTATATATATAAGTTATATATAAGTTATTTATTTCATACGAATAATAACTTACATCACCGTTTCTGCATTGACGCTTTTTGTCTCAAGATAGCAAATAAACATGATTATAACAAGCAAGTAGAAGCTAGGAAATGAAATATTCTAACAAGGTGCACTGCCATAACAAAGAGTAGCCCCAGGTGGTTTTCATTACGCCAGTGCAAAACCATAATGATACATCTCAGTATCGCGACCTTTGCTCGGAGGAAATCCCTAGAGCTTACAAATAAACGTTTTAATATTAATAGGTTTATAAGATCGCGTTTCGTAACATTTTAAAGTGGTTCACACTATCCTACAAGAGAATATAATTCTATAATGGGTTACTCATTGACTAGTTACTTATGTAGTTTGTATGCAAACTACTATTGTGCACAATATCCGGGGGTGGGCAGTGCACCCTATCTGCTGTTATATTTTGGACGCTGTTGGTGCTAAAACGTACTCTGCAAGTCAGAGACGCACTTCGTTTGCGCACTTATTTATACTTTTTTATACTTTACTTGCTGACACGGCAAACTACTTACTGCCATATTTCCTTAGTCCAACAGTTATTTAAATAACCCTGTTCTAAAATTAAGAAAACTTAAGATAAAGAACTATTCTATTTGGTTTAATTGTTTAGAAAAAATCGCAATTACTATCATATTTTTTATTGTTAAACTTCGACTAGTGACCGACCCCTAGTTTAAAAATATTCTATCAATATTCTAAGTAGACATAGTAAGCAGCAAAGTACCACCCCCAGGCCTCGTGGAGGGGAGTAAAAACTTACATAAAACGATCACGACACTTATTGGAAGCAATATGAAACTTCATAAATAACACATTAAATCCAGCCATTTTTACAATGTATGCAGGTCTATTCTGTATGCAAGCGACGCGATGAAGCGCGTTCGAATTTCGAATATGGCTTGTTTTTTTTTAATTTGTTTTGAAGCTGCAAACTTTTACCAAACTAAAAAAATATGCTTACTTTTTTTTAAACCGCCATCTTGTGTTAACAGCTGTTTTTAGCATAAGTATATATTTTAAAATTAAAATATAAAATGATAGTGTTAAAAATAACAGTATCTGGCCAAAAATTTGTGATGATTGATTTCCCATGTTTTTTTAGGTAAGTTATATTTTCTAAGTTTCAGTTTCATGTCTTTACCATTTTTGTCATTCGAAATCCTCCCTAATCACAGTGTGTGTGTGTGGTCTGATTTCAATAAATAATATCTGTAGCTTGTACGTTTTTGTATAGATTAACTATTTTTAAATATATCATTTTTAAATATTTTTTTTTATAAACTGAGTCGAGCACCTTTTCTCTGGTCGGGTCATGGTAATACCTGAGTGACTACCATGGCCCGGCCAAGGGGCGAAGAGGACCACCGTGGGGGTTTAGTGGGTAGTTCGGGCCCGTTTCTGACCCGGGTGTCCCACACAAAGTGCGTAAATGCATTCCCCACGTAAAAAAAAATAACTACCTTTTCTAATAATGTGACTGTTTAATGACATAATAGTACTACGATGATGGTTATAAGTAATCTAGTGATACAGAAAGAAAATTTACACCACATTCAGCTTTATATTGGTTTATTACAAGCACACATGATATATTTTAATTGCTACCAGACTATTACATGTAGATGACACACATACTAGTGAAGTTTACAACAAATTGGATGTTCAATGTTCATCCGTCCATACATTATCTGTCAGCTGTTGAATATAGGCTTCCCCCATAGAAATTGAATAAATAAATAATAATAAATAAATATTCACAGACATTTCACACAACGTCCTCTGGTCCCAAGCTAAGCTTATTATGCTTGTGTTATGGGTACCAGAATACGGATAGAATACATGAACTACTTTTCTTTTGTAAATACATACTTATAATACATTTTTATGTTACTAGTTAGTGTGATTGACTAGTACTAGTTAGTGTAGATGTAGATAGTAGTGAATGTTACTAGTGCCTAAATGGCGGGAAAAATTGATTGAAAGATTTTAGTAGTTAGGTCATCAATTTATTAGAAACTAGCTGTTGCCAGGAATCCGTGCGCGTGGAATTTTGAAATTTTCCCTTGTTTTTGCAATATTTTTCAGTAATGCTTCGCTCCTATTGGTTGCAGCGTGATGTTATATAGCCGCCTTCCTCGATAATAGGACTATCCAACACGAAAAGAATTTTTCTATACGAACCAGTAGCTCCTGAGATTAGCGCATTCAAACAAACTAACTAACTCGTCAGCTTTATGATATTAGTATAGAAATGGATAACCTAGAACTGTAATTACTTGCTCTGCCCCAAGATTTATTAACTTACATACTGAAGATTTCCTAGGTTTATAAGTTAATGTGTAAAAATAGTTATCATACTAATAAAAGACCTACTAAATACAGAAAACTTTATTAGACTCGGTCAAGCCGCTACGGTGCAGAATAACGACTAATACTGTGTTTCGAGAATTTTATAATTTAACTTATCAATCTTACTTGTTCGCTAACTTTAAAAACCGTGTGTCACCATTAACACGAATTTAATCACACGCATGTCGCTACCAACTCGATGCGTTAATTTATCGATATTACTAAAGTTTCTCGCGTGTTCTCGACGTATCTAACTTCAGAACTGAAGCCTTTGTTTAGACTTTACAAATACACAAGCACTTTACTATTGTAATTGTAAAAAAAAACTACATTTCAAATTGGAATAAAAGTTTGTTATTTATGACGAGTGGAATGAATGAAATCGATACTTTGACGAAACCTGCTTAACTTCTAAATGAGATATTGGGTGGACAGTCTAGCAATATCTTTCCTGAAAATTTTTAAGATTTTTTAATATAAATTTTTCTTTTCTACTAATGCGGCAACGGTCGTCGTAGTCGGCCAACAACACCAATAATAATAATAATAATAAACATTCATGGACATTTCACACAACGTCCTCTGGTCCCAAGCTAAGCTTATATGCTTGTGTTATGGGTACCAGAATACGGATAGAATACATATACTACTTTTTTTTTGTAAATACATACTTATAATACATAGAAACAGCCAGACGCAGTACAAACATTTGTATGACAATTAGAAAAACACACAAATGATTGTTCCGAGCGGGAATCGAACCCGCGACCTCTTGATCGGCAGTCCGTTACCAGAACCACTACACCACGAGGCTCGTCAAATTCCAATTTACCAATTCATTAACTTTGTACATATTATAATCTAAGAAAGTTAACGTGCTCTTTTATCCGACTTAAAAGAAGGAGGAGGTCCTCAATTCGTCTGTATGTTTTTTTTATGTTTGTTACCTCATAACTTTTAACTGGGAGAGGCGATTTTAATTATCCTTTTTATTTGAAAGCTAGTCAGTGGTTCCCACGAGGTCACATTGGCACTAGGTTAAGATCTGATGGTTATCTCCTGAGAAATCGAGGGAAGCCCTCAAATTTCAAAGGCACATGAAGTCAGTTGAACGTTGTTTTATTTTTCAAAAATAACCATTTGTACTGGTTACGTTTAGTAATTTTGTGTTACTGGCCTTACAAACTTGTGTAAGTACAATTGTATAATTATACAATGGTACCTACACATGTTTGCCTTATCGCTATATCTTTGAGATGTAGATGAGATACGATAACTATGTAACATACAAATACGAAACATTGTATGCTTATACCAGTCACAAAGCTCATGGTAAAACGTACATACATTAATTTTTATATGCAGTAAGTATAGTTTTTATTTTCTATATAAGTAGTATATCAACTTTGTCAATGTGGTGACGGATTAGGAATACAAGTGTCACCACCCCATCTCCTCCCCAGGGTGCTCTAAAAGCCAGTTAAGGGATATTTTACACAGATGACATCCTATGTGAGAAACGGAAAATGGGGATTGTTCATTATTTTTGACCTACTGTTTTTATATTCTTTTCAGAAAATATAGACTATTTTAAGCAACTAATTTCAATATTATTGAAATATTCACTATACAGAACTTTTAAAAAATTCTTGAAAATATTACTTTAAATGTTGTGACGTCATCGTTTTACGCAATCTGTGTATAGACTTTTCTTGATAGACTTAATACAGATTGCACTTTATCTTTTCAAAGTTGACAAGTTGATATAATAGACCAATTTCAACTCCACTTCAGAGTAGTATATCCCTAAAAACGTCTTAATATTTTAAGTCCTTCATTTCAAGGGCAAATAGAGATCATTTGCTTTTTTGGAAAAATAATCGATAATATAGCAAATTTTCCGAAAAAAACTAATGGATCATGATCAGAAACTCTATTCCCCGAAATGGTTTTCGAATTAAGAGTTTAAAAAAAAAATGAACAATGCCCATTGAAAATAATCCCTGTACCGACATGCTTGGTCAGTGCGACACAGTAGACGATAATCCCTCCCAAAGTAGAGGAGGCCTGTGCCCAACAGTGGAACGTTAGTGGCCTGGAGAGAGAGAGATAATATACTAGCTGTTGCCCGCGACTTCGTACGCGTGGAACTTAATAATTTTTCCCCATATTTGCATTATTTTTCACTGATACTTCGCTCCTATTAATCGCAGCATGAATTTTCGTCGATGAATGTACTACCCAATGCTGTAAGAATTTTTCCATTCGGGCCAGTAGTTCCTGAGATTAGCGCGTTCAAACAAACAAACAAACTCTTCAGCTGTATATTATTTTAGTATAGAAGATTAAGTTTGTCCATGTGGTGACGGATTGGGAATACAAGTGTCACCACCCCTTTTTCTTCCCAAGGTGTTGTACAAGCCAGCTAAAGAATATTGTACACAGATGACATTCTCCGTGAGAGATGAATAACTAAGTGAGAAAATAAAAAATTATACTAAAAAGAAATAAATCAAGAAAAAAATAATGAGAAACAGAAAAACTAATGTAATGAATGAAAATCAAAACTAATAACAGTTTATTATAATAAGATTATTAACAAATAAGTTTGTTTACATTTACAAACAGCGTCAAAGATGCATTTTGTTAACTTTTATCAAAACCATGGATAAAACTCATAACAAATTTGAATGGTAGGAAAATGCTACCATTCATATTTCACCATTTTTCTACGAAATGGCAACAAAGACGTTTTATAGTTATCGGAAGTTTAATAGACGAATATGAATAAGGATTTTTATATGACATCTGATAAGCCTAAAAGACGTTTTAACTAATATAGGTTTAAGCCTTCAATAAGCGTTTCAATATGAATAAGACTGTTAGTCTCCACGCTCAAGGCCCGCGGTAGAAGCTATGCAATAGCTTAAAAAATAAATAAGAGATGTAGTGTTGTTATTCGAAAGTGTATAAAAAAACTTATTGGATATTTTTTTTTACCTAACCAAGCCTGTATAAGCCTACATTTAGCATTATATAATACATAAGAAACATATTTGTAATATTTAACGAGCCTCGTGGTTGAGTGGTTCTTGTAACGGACTGGTGGTCACGGGTTCGATTCCCGCTCGGGACAATCATTTGTGTGATTTTTCTAATTGTCATACAAATGTTTGTACTGCGTCTGGGTTTTTCTATGTATTATAAGTGTGTATTTACAAAAAAAAATGTAGTAAATGTATTCTATCCGTATTCTGGTACCCACAACACAAGCATATAAGCTTAGCTTGGGACCAGAGGACGTTGTGTGAAATGTCAATGAATATTAAAAAAATAAAATTTAAAGATAGGCCCTAAAAAGTACCCTACTAGCTTTTGCCCGCGGCTTCGCACCCGTGTTATTGAGAAAATTTTCCCCGCATTTGCAACATTTGTCACTAATGCTTCGCTCCTATTGGTGGCAGCGTTATGTTAAACAGCCTATAGCCTTCCTCGATAAATAAATTATCCAACACTGAAAGAATTTTTCAAATCGGGACCGTGGTTTCTGAGATTAGCACGTTTAAAACTTTAAACAAAGAAACAAACAAACAATTAAACAGACAAACAAACAAACTCTTCAACTTTACAATATTGGTATTGGTTAAGAAACATATTTGTGATTTAAAAAAAGATTTTATTACCCAATTTTTATAATATTTTACTATTTTTACGTTTTGTTTATAATTGTTTTGTGTAAATAGATGTTGCCAAGTAGTCCCGTCAAATTACGGCTGAGAATGGGAAAAATAATCAATAAAATACCTAGTTTGGGAATTATGAAGGATCGATCGGGGGGTGTATTCTGAGCTTATATTCCAATTTGAGGGAATCTAGGAAGGTCAGCTCAAGGTCATTTCGATGAAAACGCGTTTAATTCGATATCTCGAGAACGGTTTTCTTGAGAACCTTTTCTCTTTTAAATTAAATTTACCAACTTTTTTATCCGAAACTTTTTTTTATCATCAATATTTTTCAATTTATTGCTTCTGATAGGCAAATATTTTACTTTTTTTCCTCCATTTTTTTTATTTTTCGCCATTTTCTCCCAACCGTTCATTTTTATTAAATTTTACCCGAATATGAAAGTGTTGCTCTTTTAATTATGAACAACTTTATATATTAACTTTTTTCTGTAATGCCAATACCTTCGGAGTTATATATTACTTTACCGAGCGAAATTCGTGCCACTGTCGCAATATCATCGACATCAGTGGGTATTTAGTATTTGAAAGAAATATTAAAGTATTCCATGATCATTTATTAGCCAACTTACCTGTATCAAAAGGTGAATCGATTAAACTATTAAAAAATTGAACTTCATTTAAATATTAAATATTGTAATAATTGAAATATCATTTAAATATTGTACTTTTTCAATTTGGGTATTTTTTATTCCATTCAATGGGATAATAATGTGAATAAGGATTAGAAAAAGAAGTAAACGAATAATTAAAACTGTTTCACACATTTATTGATAAAAAAATAGGTAATAAAATTAGTAAAATTAAGTACGCGAGGTCGATGGAAGTGAATCGTCAATATTAAAGGCCCTGACGGTATCGGGGCATACGTCGTCCTCGTCCATTGCGTCAAAAATATCATCGTTGACAACATTGGCGATATTAGAACAATAGTTCTCTTGGCAATTAGTGCAAATTACTGAGCAAAACAGGCCGGCCTTTCTACATCCGCACGCTTTGCCGCAGTTGGTTTTGCATTTGCACGCAATCGATCTAAGCAAATCTTCCGGAGCTGGTTTCAGTGACATCAGTATCGGCTCCAATCCACGGGGGGTGCGACGCCAGCCCCACTCCTCGGGTTCCAGATAATTTTCGAGCCAGTATTGTATTTGGTAGTAACACCTCAACGAGTGAAAAAATGCGGCATCGGAGGTAGGAGGAAGGGATTGCAATTTAACCCTCCCACTGCTTGCCAATTTTCCTTGCCTTTCGGAAGCAATAAATTGAAAAATATTGATAATAAAAAAAAAGTTTCGGATAAAAAAGTTAGTAAATTTAATTTAAAAGAGAAAAGGTCTCTACAATTTTTTGCCTAACACTAACCGTTCTCGAGATATCGAATTAAACGCATTTTCATCGAAATGACCTTGAGCTGACCTCCCTAGATTCCCTCAAATTGGAATATAAGCTCAGAATACACCCCCCGATCGATCCTTCATAATTCCCAAACTAGGTAGTGATTATTTCTTTCGGTAATTTGACTGGACTAAAGGTATAAAAACAAAAACAATATTGTGGGGAAAAAAGGTGACAAGTGCCCTTTTAGTATTTAGACATTCATATGTTTTAACACAAGTTGAAGTAATTAACGGACTACACAACCCTGAAATAAGTAGATGGATATTAATAAATTTCTTGAGATTATTTATAACCCAATGAACTAAGGCTACATATAAAAAAATATCTACTACAAATAGAAAGTAATGTGTTTTTTTATAAAAAAAAAACTAACTGATGTCCGCTAATACCTATGCGTGGAATTTTAGATGCCCATATATTTTGTCACCGTTTAAACCTTCCCCGGACTTTCATAAATATTTCAAGACCAAAATCACTAAAATCGGCCTAGCAGTTCTTGATTTTTAGTGAGACTAACGAATAGCAACTGATTTATATATAAAAAAATTCACGGACTTCTCACACAACGTCCTCCGTGATTTATAAATATCACACAAATGATTACACCATGCGTCAGTCCGTTCCAATAACCACCAGACCATGATGCCCGACTGTATTAAAGCTTTATATCAAATAAAGTAATATTATCAAAGGAAATATGGTATAAACAAGGAAAACTCCGGCTCACAGAAGGGGCCTGGTACTTCACAAGAACAAACTGACAGTTTTAAAATATATTCTATCAGATCGATTCTCTTGAAGTATCGTTATCGATAACTCGAACTAAGAACAGATTCGATTGTCGATAACAGTACGATCTCGATGCGATAACGTCGCCCTCTACATATGTTAGGCGCTGACATTATAAAGTAGCTTTTATATGGTGTTCGTATCCGAACGTGGCTAGTTTATGGTTGTATGTTTCCTGTCATGGCGGGAGTTAACATGCTTGTTCGAAATTCAAAAATATTTTCTGCTAACGGTGCACGAAACGTGCAGATTTGCATGTGAAAATTTTCAGAATTTATTATTTATTTTAGCTAGGCCTGTGGGGTGTTTTTCATATACTAAAAGTATCTATTTATGTAAAAGAAAAGTAGTTACTATCTGTATTCTATACGTATTACCCATAACACACGCATATAAGTTTAGCTTGGGACCAGAGGACGTTTTGTGAAACGTCCATGAATATTTATTTATTTTGGTTATTATTTTATTTTACAAATAATATTTATATTATAATCAACTATTACAATATTTTAACTGTCTGACAACGAACCAAATTCCTGAAGAAAAATAAATTTGTAAATTAAGAAAGCAATCGAGCGCTGCTCCTAAATTCAGCACCCGTTTGCGAGGTTTGCATGACGTCGCATAGGATAGTTATCAAAAAACGTATAAAATACTCTAAAAATATCAAATGCAGAACCTAGTTCACCTTATGGCCAGGTATAGATAGCCATATTACTTACAAAAATGTATAAATAACAATTTCTGAAGTGTACAGCCAGATTATCTCGAAAAGTCTAGACATCGCTAATACGTAAATCAACTCATATTTTTAAACAGATTGTAAAAGATATCTAACTGTTACTAGTTGTTAACTATAAGCTTTAATAAATTCACTATTTACAATATAAAGTGGTTTACTAACTACCGGTTTAATTAAAACTCTATTAAGTTTATAAATTAGGCCTGTTTGTAATTAAAGCTCGGAGGAAATTCGGTTCGGTCATTTCTCGGTTAATGCTAAGCTTACCAGCAAATTACGATACCGTTGCATTTCTATTGTTGCTTAGAATCGATTTTAATAGTAACTTGAAGAATATAAACTATAATTCAATTTAAACTAGCTATTTCGCGCAACTTTAAAACCAAAAGAAACCACCATACCCTAACAAATTATGCAAAACACTACCCTCTTAAACCACTCTATCTATTCAAAAAAGCTACATCAATATTTTCTAACACTTGCGCGACTCATCTGTTTAAATAAAACTACTTTTTACGGATTTAGACGCGTATATTTGTTTTAAATTTTGGCCCGACGTTTCGGAGACCTTTAAAGTAGTTTTATTTAAGCTACATCAATAAACGTTGCGTAATTTTGATGATATACGAGTAAGCTGACAAAGGGACATATATGTATGTATGTATACAAAAATTACGGCTCTGTTTAATAATAACATTTAAAACTCTGTTCTAAGGATTTTCACAATATAATCAAACCTCTCTCTCTCTCTCTCTCTCTCTATAGCCCATTAACGTCCTTCTGTTGAGCACAGGGCCTCCTGGACTTTGGTCGGATATTTTGGTAAAGGTTTCTCCCCTTATTTTCTTTTTTTAGCCTAAAAATTTCCTATTCTAGTCTAGGGCATGGGCCTATGGGTCCTTCGGTTTAAGAAGGCCTGCCTAAATAATAATAAATAATAAATAAAACTACTTTTTACGTATTTAGACGCGTATATTTGTTTTAAATTTTGGCCCGACGTTTCGGAGGCTTTGCAGTCACCATGGTCACGGGTGAGACTGTCCAGGTGAGTCTCACCCGTGACCATGGTGACTGCAGAGTCTCCGAAACGTCGGGCCAAAATTTAAAACAAATATACGCGTCTAAATACATAAAAAGTAGTTTTATTTAAACAGATGAGTCGCGCAAGTGTTAGAAAATATTATATAAATAATAAATACTCACGGACATTTCACACAACGTCCTCTGGTCCCAAGCTAAGCTTATATGCTTGTGTTATGGGTACTAGAATACGGATATAATACATAAACTAGTTTTCTTTTGTAAATACATACTTATAAAGTTATAATACATAGAAACACCCAGACGCAGAACAAACATTTGTATGACAATTATAAAAATCACACAAATGATTGTCCCGAGCGGGAATCGAACCCGCGACCTCTTGATCGGCAGTCCGTTACATAAACCACTCAACCACGAGGCTCGTCTATCACTTTTTTAGAAGATCAATGGATCACATGGATGTTTCTATAAGCTCCTAAAGTATTCTCTTATTTATTTATAGTTTTATTTAATTTATGCCGCAAATTCTTGCTACTAATGTTTTATCGGTTATCGGGCGAGTTACTCACCGTCTATAGTAAAATCTAACCGGAGGCAATAAGATATGGTATCGGCCAGTACGTTAAATTTATCCACCAGGTTGCGCCACTACTTCTGTTGACTTTTAATCCATAAATTGTAATCTTTAAAAAATGTTGGACCTAAGGTAACTTAACTAACTAACTTTATTAACTTTTACTGTGGTTTGTGACCAGTTAATAATACTAATATATACGCATATGACCAGGGTATTTAAAAAAGTCATCATTCTATAACGAAGGTATAACGTGGAAATTATAGGCTTTCGCATGAAGATAAAGCGCTCTGGTGCGATTAAGAATTTTGTGACATCACTATAACTTCGCTAGAACGCTTCTTTATGCTTTTACAACTATGTACGCTTCTAATATATTTCACGTAAGTAATCGCATGCGGTGTTAAGCGCCATAAGCGATCACAAATCATCGTCTTTACTCTACAGTTGTTACTGTAATCAAGCTCTTAGCTAGCCACCCATTAAGGGATGCTGATAATTATTGTAAACTGCTAAATAAATAAACAAGGTTGTCACGAAGACATTAGCCTCCACTTAAGGATTAGATTAATCGTACGATTTGGTTAGCAATACTTATCTTTATATTCAACGTGTTATTAAAGATACCTTCCTATTGATTGATGTATCGTGACTTCATAGACTCCAGTACACGACAGGTGAGAAGAAATATATAAACAATAAATAAATATTCATAGACATTTCACACGTTGTTATATGGTTCATATGGGTCATATGGTAAAAATAAGCTTAATGCTTGTGGTGTGCCTATATCACTTTAATCTAAAACAAATATGTGCTAGTCATCGATTTATAACAAAATAAAGGAAATAAATAAATAAAAGTCGTGTGGCACTCGGGTACTGCCACGGTAAAGCTATTGCATAGTATTTTTTATCAATGCAATTATAATTATTTATTTATTTTATTTATGCAAGAATCTAAATACCATAAACTAAAATAAGATTAATAATCCTTATTTAGTGATGCTTACATCTGTCCATTGTGGTAATATTGATAAAATAGCGATTGTCAATCAAATGTCAATAAAATAAAAACTAACGCCAAAACCATGAAGGTATAGATAAAAAAAAGGAGGCCATACTTGGAACATCGGTTTGAGGCAAATACCTACGTATCTCTATCTCACTCTCTGTGGTCTGACCTCTCTTTTTAGTGTGGCCTTAGTACTGCTATCTCCTTATTAAAATCTCCTAGTAAATTCTTAAAAAGAGTCACCACACATATCAAATCACAAGTTAAACACTGTCATTTGATAGTGTTTAATCGTAACTATAAATAATTAGTTGAAATACGATGAATGAAATTAAAAATAATAAAATAGTAGATCACGGATGCTTTTCATGGTTAACGAATCAGTGAATTATTTTCCCCATTTCCTAAGGATTTCGTAATTTGGCAACATTGGTCACCATATGTCAAGTTGTTGACAAAATTGTGCCAATATGTCGGTTGTTTACTTTACGGTTCACAGCTTCGTTTCAAATTTTCGACTCTAATTATTTTTATAATTAAAGAAATGGTGCAAACTTGTGTAGTGCGTGGTTGCGGTAGTACGTGGTGTCCAGGAGGTGATATACAATTTCACGCGTAAGTGTTTAGATCGTGATTTCTGGCATTGCATAACTGCAAACATATTTCTTTGTATTTTCAATTAAATACTTCATAAAATGATTAAACAATGTTTTCAGCATACTTCTAACTAACTATACTGATAACGATGTAAAGATCTAATAGTCTTACATTGAATTTCATGGACTTAGTGCAATTTTATTTTTCTTGTTTACAAGAAGTAATTTTGAAATAGTGTGACCATACTGAGGACATATCTAGGACTTTCTGTGGGACCTGAACTAAATTATACATGTTTGCTTAGTCATTTAATTTTTATTTCACATTATTTACAACATTAATATACTTACCTACAATATTATTTTTTTAGATTTCCTAAAAATAGTACCCAGAGGAAATTATGGTTATCCATTGTACCATTGAAAATGAAGTTTTATGAAAGTGCAAGGATTTTTTAAAACAAACAGCAGTTCCTACTACAATTACAAATCAAGAAGCAGTATCACCTTGCAAGGTAAAATTTCAAGTATCTATTTACAAACTCCTTTAATTGTCTCACATGTTATACAATGTTATATATTTGAATTTATAAGGAATATAAAAACTAGTATGAAAAAAAATACCCCACCAGTATCAGGAACATTTTCCAAACTACCGGCGCTCAAGGCTCCAGAGATAATTGCTGCTTTCTGAACCAGCCCCCCCCCCCCCCGATCCGACTGCCTAATGAGAGCCTTACATTATTATTATGTTTCAGAAATGTAGTAGTTCGAATATATGGCAAAAGGCTATATTTTGTAAAATATATTATAATTTTCAGATAGACAGTTCATTACAGGAAGAGTCTATGGGGCAAGTAGCTACTCTGGGTGTACCAAATCCTAGCTCTGGCATTTATGAAAGTAATCCTTTCTGATGGGCCAACTCAGAGAAAACAATATAGAAAACAAATTAATTAATGTTGTATCACAACATTTTACTCCTCTGTTGCAAGAAATGTTTAAGCATCCCATCACGGACTCAATTTATTGCAATGATTTGCATGAAAGCGTATTAATTAAGAAAATTGCAAATTCATTTTTTAACACTTAAAGAGTCATACAGAAAATATACTTAGTGATTTACGTGGTAAGAGACAGAAATTACACAAAACAATAATATTTAGTCATGTATAAAAGAAAAGTTATTAAATGATTTTAATTTGGAAAGTGCTGTTGTTTCTTTTTTGCCCTTTTTTGTAACTTTATTATCGTTCCTATTATAGCCTCCTATGATATATGTCACAGTCAAAACTTATAACCACTCAATAGACTGTAAGCTCTCGACAGTAGTACTTTTGACTGAAATTATTCAAAACTAATTTTACCCAATATAGCTGCTTAAATGTAATTTTAACTGACTTGCCTAGCGCCAAGTAGTGGAACACAAGGCACAGGGAGCCAAGGGCAACCCGACAAGGGTGGGTTAGGTTTTTAGCTCCCGTCATGCCATTCATGATAGGTTCCTTTAAACGCTGTAGACAGAAATATACGTAAAAATTGATTTTGACTGATTCTCCGTTCTTCCGTCAGCCACTTTTAACCACATTCATATTGTCAGTTAAAATGACTATTAACTACAGATTTTCCGACAAACTAATTTTAATCAACGTAACGTATTTTTTTTTTCAGAAGTATTATTGACCGAATTTGCCCTTTAACTGACATTAATAAATAGAAATACATTGGCTAACCCAGAAATCTAGGAAAAACTATTGTCCAGTATGTATTCATAATGTTTAATTAATCTGCAAAATTAATGAAACATATATCTTTTGCTATTTCATGGTTGGTCCCTTAATAACAGTACATGTTTAAAAATATGAGTACAATAACCCTTTTTCGTTTTTACGCTACCTACACAAAAAGTTATGTTTCCACTTAGGTATGCCAAATAGATTTTATTGTGTAACTTGTTTTGTTTACTAAGAAATTACTAACACCTTGTTATTTTTAACCGGCTTCAAAAAAGGAGGTTCTCAATTCGTTGGAATCATTTTTCTGTATCTTTGTAACCTGTATTTAGGTCTGAAATAAAGGTAAATTATTATTATTTTATCTCAAGCAGATCTCACAATCATTCATTAATTTCGCATTGCCGTAGGAACTACACCTTTGTTCTAGTAATTATCTATTTCCCACCAATATTCTATAGGTACATCGTACATACGAACTAGGAAATTTTACGTGTTTAAAAATGTAAAAAGAATAATAAATTTAACAACCGAACCTCCAGTTACTGTTAAAAAACTAGAACTATCCAAACTTTCACGCGATAACAAACAGTTTGTTTTTTGAGTATTTTTTTTACGCACAGTACATAAAGTATCTCGAAATATAAAATCTATACGGGCTAGGTCTTAGAAGTGAACATTTTGTTGACACTATATGGAACACAACTACTTGAAGTTTTGTCCTGGAAGAAATACAATAAAGGTTACCCTACTTAGAAAGAAAGGGTTTGACCACAGTGAGCGAGATAGCCATACATCATTTTTGCTTCAAGTAGGTATTCAGAGTCTGGACTCCATTTTTATCTATATCTTCATGGCCAAAACTGACATGAATCACCAGCGCTAACAGCGAAACAGCGCTGAATGTAAGGTTTTTAAGTTACCTACGGAATTTAAATTTAGAATTTTGTGGATTTAGTCTCCACGCTCAAGGCCAACGATAGAAGCAATCAGCAATAGCTTAAATATTCACGGACATTTCACACAATATCCTCTGGTCACATGCTAAGCTTATATGCTTGTGTTATGCTACTTTTCTTTTGTGAATACATACCTACTTATAATACTTACATAGTAAACACCCAGACGCAGTACAAACGTATGATATTTATGATTATCACACAAACGATTGTCCCGTGCAGGAATCGAACCCGCGACCTCGTAAACGGCAGTCAATTACATGAACCACTAGACCACGAAGCCCAATTATGTCCAGCAGTAGACGGAGAAAGGCTGATAGATGGATATCAAATAATTTGAATGTTTCATAAGAGCAGAATTTATTTTGCTAAAATTATCAGAACATGAATCACTAGTGGATGTAATCTATGACAAAGATACGCTAGAATGCCACTCATTGTTTGAATTTTCTTTAATATACCAAATTGTAAAATTAACAGTAAAGAAATTAATAATAAACAAAACAAAATGCAAATATTAATTCAATACACTGGTACATTGTAATGTCTAACTAGAAGTATGTATATATTGTAGAGTCAGCAAGACAATTACGTGGCGCGGTGTGCAGTTAATTGAGGAGCTTAATTAGTGAGGTGTCGCGTGGGCCCTATACCGCCCCCGCACGTGCCTCTCCTGCATACTGTACTGATAGCAAAATAAGTCTACTTTATAACCCATGATTAAGAAATATATTTACTTATTATAAAACAAAGTCGTTATTTTTGGATATGTTTCCGTATGTAAGCTTTAATCTTCAAAACTAGCCCACTAATTTTGTTGCTATTTATAATAGGTAGAGTGAGCCAGTGCCTGTGAATCTATCTGTGTCTGTCTGGCTCTGGCATCGTGGCACTTGAATAGGTGATCCAAGGTAATTATCTTTAATTTCACTAACATAACTTCATTTATTGCAAAGTATAAGTATTTTAGTAAGCAAGTTATTTTAAGTCATTGTTATTGCCTCTTAGTCAAAACCACCATCCAAAAAAATATAGCCTAGTTTAATTTATCAATTAGACTAATATCTAAATCAATCTGTCACAATAAAGTCTAAGCTGATTCAGGTTAGAGCAATTAACTTACTATAATTAATTACATATAAATCGTCCAAATATTCATGTGGTTAGTTATTTCTAATTATTTTCATAATAAGTATAAAATTATTTTGCTAACGGTACACTCCTTGTATTGGTATTGAGCTTAATTCCACTAGGATGTGTCCGCGTGGCTCTCTCGTGTCTATGAAATGTTTAACATAATTCCAGCCTATTGTGTTCTGTATTCATTTAAACTCGGCCGTTGTTAGATCGCGCTAACAGATACTAAAATATTAACGTCTGCGAATTATCTATACAATGTTAGATTTAATCTTATTGTATGTTGACATACAAATATTGGTTTCAATATATAGACGTAAAAACGGGCCTCAAGGTTGGGTGGTTCATGTAACTGATTGCCGTTCACGAAGCTGTTAAAAGATACGAAAACGTAAAAATATGAGTGTCATGTTCTTAATGTATGAAGTGGCACTTAATGTACAACGTAATATTCTTATTACATACTTTTGTTACATGTTTACAAAAAAAAATTTACTAAAATCAAGCGTTTAAATGTAATTTTCTTCGTCATATTTTTCTCCCGGTAGACTTAAGCCAGCGATTCTTGAATTAGCAATAAATCAAAGCCAATTGTAAAGTTAATAAAAATCATATTAATAGCTAAAATGAAATTTGTAGAGCGCAATAGAAATTCTTGTTGAGTCGTGACCGGTCCATCGAGATCGACAAAAGACAACTTGAAACTCAACCGAACAATAAATCCTAAGCTTACACACAATCAATTCACTGCTACTTTTGGCCTTTAAAATCATTCACTACATGTCATGTTTCGTGTTCATTCAATATCTAAATATATTTATAAATTAATATGTAATTAGCTTAGTTCAAAAAGAAATAACAAATTTTTTTAAATATTTAACCGACATGATGTGCCTTTGAAATTTGAGGGTTTTCCTCGATTTCTTAGGAGATAACCATCAGATCCGTGATGTTGCCAATAAGACCACACGGAAACCACCAGCATTGAAATAAAAAAGAATCATTGAAATCGCGTCGCCCAGTTAAAAGTTATGAGGTTATGTGTTAAACATAAAAAACACATACAAATAAATTGAGAACCTCCTCAGCTTCACCATTATACAACCCGGGATACCAAAAATAATTAAACGAAATTTATTTCTATCCTAGCAATAAAGTTGAACAGAGTCTAATATTCTCTTTTTATAAAAATAAGTGCTTTTATATTGGTATTAATTCTACGTTCATAACTAAACCGAACTAAAAATAATAATTTACAGTGCCATTATCATAATTCGGCAATGTTAACTGAACTTTATATGTGTATTATAGACATATTATATTTAATTAATATAAATGTGTACAATGTAATAGCCAATGAGTCAAAATACCTAACATAGTTGTTTTCATCTTTAGTTAAGTTTAGTTTTGCATATAGAATTGGTACCATTGTCTCCCTAAAACTTAAATTTAGCTAATTTTAGTTTTCAAATGTTGGTCGTAGTCCTGATTCTCATCAGGACTACGACCAACATTTACCGTTAATTAACCGGTGGGAAAATATGGAAAATTCCGTATAAACTGTAATTACGCAAGTGAAAATAGAGTATGTAGAGCAAATGTAATATTTAATATTTCTCAGACTTCACATATTTATATGACAAGGTTTTGGTCTAATGTTATTTGTTTAAGGTTATCGTTAGTCGCAATTTAATATATTTTCGGAATAACTTAGTCGCAATTCAATATATTTTCGGAATAAAACCTTTAATACTAAATCACAAATAGACACATTTATTTTATTTACTTGCATAGATTATATGCTGTACTAGCTTCCTGTAGTCTTATTTCCACTGACATGTGCACAGATAACCACATACCACAGCGTAGATACACACCTGTTTCCGAACGATGCATGTGCAGATTCTGCGCGCCAAGGCACAGGAAAAGGGGTCGAATCGCCGCAAGCGCAACACTAGCATTCTGACCACTGATTTAAAATAACGATTTTATGCGGTTATTCTCTTGTAAAAGGTGCATTTCTATTGCTAAATTACAATCATAATTTTTTACTAAATCCAATAATATTATTTATGTTATTGTTTATGTGTTAACATTTTAACGTTTCTCTCTCTCTCTCCAGCCCATTACCTAACGTTCTACTGTTTAGCACGGGCCTCCTCTAATTTGGGAGGGATTATTGTCCACTTTGCGGTGCTGACTATGCTTTGCTTATTTGCTTGGGGTTTATTTTTAAGATTTCAGAATGTTATCTGTATACAATTAGTATCTGTATTATTTAATATTAGCTGGCACCTTTAGCTACTTAACCTAACTTACCTAAATTTAAAACAATTATGTTTTATTTTGCTAATAATTTGGTTGTACACATATATCTTATCCTTATTTGTAAAAAAATATTTACAAGAATTCCCCTCTGTCATTAGTGCCCGCAGATGTGACAAATTATATGTTACAAAAGGCAATACCACGTTACTTCAGAGAAGCATAGTTGCCATGGGTCCAAAAGTTTACAATAAATTACCCAAATCAATAAGACTAGTAGAAAATATAAGTAAATTTAAAATCGAGGCTAAGAAATTTTTAATAGATAAATGTTATTATTCAATTGAACAATTTTTGACTGATATAATCGATTGACATTTTATAACATTAATTTTTTTCTATTTAATTTGACATTGTATAATTGATTGAATTTGATTTTAGAACATTATTAGGATTAGTATTTTATGTATTTTATTATTTGTACGCCATATTGTGGCAGGACATAGTCAGAACTTAAATTGTAATTTATACCATCATGTAGACCTATGAACACAAATAAATGAATTTGATTTGATTTGATCTTACTTAAAACCGTTAGTATATAACATACAGTTTTTTAAAATAATAAAGTTTACATTGCTGGGCAGTGTTATTGTTTAATTTTAATTTTTAACACGCTTATACAAGTTCAGTATGTATATGAACTTGTATTCAGTATGTATCTATCAATGTATTAATCTATGTAACGGAATCTTTGAAAGTGATTTTAACCCACTTGCAGTAGTCGGATTGATCTCAAATTTTGCACATATATCAAGGACCAATGACAATGCAATTTTAAAAAATATTCATGATTGTCAAGCGTGTTTTTTAGTTTTTGAACTAAGTAGATTATTTAGTTAAGTTTAGTTGTACACGTAGAATTGGTACCAAAAATTTAATTTCATAAATGATTTAAATGCGAGTACATTTACGAGTCACACAATTGGTAAATATATGAATATAATATTAGAACTATAAATATATATCTAAACAGTATCTAACTTGAACATAACTTAAGTAAAACATAAAAGGTGACAGTAAATAAGGTTCGCCTGACTGCTTTCACGAATATAAATCATGAGATTTATATTTATATGATAAATTCATCTAAAATAATCCTGTCTGAAGAGAATAATGGCTGTCACATCGGTCCTAGCTACGGGCAAATCGATTCATTCGAATAATAGAAATTGCGCGACGTCACTAGCGATTCAACTATCGATAGTTCTGTTATTACAGCGAGTGCTGACAAGGAACTGAGTGTTTTATCGATTATTCGTTAGGATATAATGTCATGCTTCGGGCGATCTTAAAGATTTTCTTATCTAGACTCGACTTTATTTGCATTTGATTATTTATTCCAATAATTATTCGTTTTGTTTTATTCGGATATAATACAGTTGATGTAAAGGTTTTAAAATTTTACTAAAGTTATAGCTTCATCGATAAGATATTACAGTGGCCATATGTCATAATCATTTATGAAATAATAATCTGTCTCTAAACACGAACAATAACTAAGATTGCACAAAATTTTACTAGCTCAATAATTGGGAATTTTTAAAAAAGAAGTTGAACCGACTTTGTAAGACCACCACGATAGTCTACTCTTTGAATATTTAGATACATAATATGTGAAAACAATTTTATCGTGCCTTTGAAATTTGAGGGTTTTCCTCGATTTCTCCGGGGATATTCATTAGACCCTGACCTGGAGCCAATGGGACTACACGGGAAGCACCATCTTTCAAACATAAAAAAAATCATAAACATCGCTTTTTCGCATTCGCAAAATTACAGACGAAATGAGAACATCCTCCTTTTTTTGAAGTCGGTTAAATATATGTTCTATGCGGTTATAGAACTAGGGGCCTTTACATTACGTAAATAATGGGCCTAACTTTAACATAGAAGTAGTACCAGAATATCTTAATCTAGATAATCTAAATTGCCAAAGAGTAACAAAAATCTGGTTCTAAAACACTATGGACCATTAGTATAGAAACAATGGTGGAATGTTTTAAATAATATCAGTGAAGGTTCGGTCCGGCTCGTTATCATTACAGAGACTATCTGATGCATTATTTATGGGCCGATATAACGGGATGAGAGGTAATCTTCTACAGTACTACATTGTGTTACTAGGTAGTATAAGTATTTTAACTATTATATGACATTGGTACCAAATCCACGTACACAACTAAACTTAACTAAAAAATGAAAATTGATAGTGTCAATAACATAATTCGGCAATGTTAACTGAACTATTTATTAGCAAGTCTGTATATTATGGACTAACGACTTTAGTTAATAAAAATATGCACCACGAAGTAGCCAATTAATCAACATTCGCCATGGTTGTTTTCATTTTTTAGTTAAGTTTAGTTGTACATGTAGAATTGGTACCATTGTTAGCACCGGTCATATTTCTTGAACGGTTTTGGCAGCCTCTGTGCGATTTGAACTTCTGTAACTTCTGTAATCAAAAGACGAATAGCTAACGGATGGAAGAGATATTGGTCACTAAAAGAGATCATGAAATCCACAGATCTTAGTACTGGTATCAAAAAGAAGGTCTTCAATACCTGCGTTCTCCCATGTATTACATATGGGAGTGAAACTTGGGCCCTTACGAAACATCACAGAAACATGCTGGAACACTGTCAAAGAGCTATGGAACGAAGTATGATAGGTATTAAGAAACAAGATAAGATACGAAACACCGTCATAAGAAGTAAGACAAAAGTCACAGACGTACTTAACAGAATAGATAGTTTGAAGTGGAGATGGACTGGGCACATGCTGCGCAGTCCACAAGAGAAGTGGAGCAACATCATAACAGACTGGTACCCTAGAGATGGGAGAAGGAACAGAGGAAGACAAAGCATGAGATGGGAAGATGAACTAAAACTGACGGCAGGCCCAAAATGGAGAAGGGTTGCTAGAGACAGAGAACAATGGAAAATGTTAGAGGAGGCCTTTGCCAAGAGGCACACTGAACTCAGAGATATCCTATGACTAAAAGACAACCACTACTCAAGGAAGGAAGAAAGCAGTCCTGAACTGCTGAGATGCTGAATGAGAGGCTTATTATTATTATAATTTCTTTATATTTTTTTAAATCGGTTATAAAAAATCCAATAGCGATACACTATGTTTTGAGAATTAAATTAAAATCTATATTACCTATATTATATTAATACTAGCTGTCCCGGCAAACGTTGTTATGCCATACAAAAAAAAAATTGAAAAATAGACGTTAGCCGATTCTCAGATCTACTGAATACGCATGTAAAATTTCATAAAAATCGGTCTAGCCGTTTCGGAGGAGTACGGTAACTAACACTGTGACACGTAAATTTTATATATAAGATTATAAAGCTGAAGAGGTTGTTCGTTTGAACGCACTGATCTCAGGAATCACTGGCCTGATCTGAAAATTTTTTTCAGTGTTAGAAAGCACATTTATCCGAGGAGGATATATATATACGCTATATAATATCACGCTGCGACCAATAGCAGCGAAGGATTAGTGAAAAAGTAAAAAGACGGTTAAAATTTTCTAAATTCCACGCGTTCAATGTCGCGGCAAACAACTTGTTGTAATATACTGCCTAAAGTTAATTTTATTTCGGATTATAAAAACAATCTAAGTAATTCCAATTCATTTATAGGCCGTGTTGTACCAAAGTTGTATTCATATTTTAAATTTTGACGACATTAAGTTACGTTATAATTTTACTATATAAAATTAAGTCGGGTTTTCCTTCCTGACGCTATAACTCCAGAACGCACGGACCGATTTCCACGGTTTTGCATTCGTTGGAAAGGTCTCGGGCTCCGTGAGGTTTATAGTTCTTTTTTTTTAATTTTTTTTGTTTCCTTTTTTTTGGTATGGCAAAACAACGTTTGCCGGGCCAGCTAGTTTTATATAGTTTTAATTTAAATCATTCTTTCAAAAAATTGTTGCTAACTTCTCAAGCTTCTAATAAGGTAAAAGCACCCATTACCGCGGTATGCAAAATCGGCATCAATTACCGATGTATGAGATATTTTCGTATTTTAATTTAATAACAGTAACATCGGCACAATATTATTTCGGACAAGTTGTAACTTGTAGTATTTTACATCGTACCAACGGGCGCTAGGGAGTATACCAAAACCCGAACGGATCAAAAACGCTCTATTTGTGCGGCGGGAGCGCAGGAGCAGGTTCTGTCCATACAAGCACGGGCCAATTCATGCACAGTGCACTCACATTTTTGATACGAGATATTTAAAGCAATATACTTTATAATTGTCTACGGATACTGTTTACTTGTTTTTATGATTTTCTAGGAGTTTTATCTCATACTTTTCATGGCGAAATTTTGTAAAAATACAGAATAATATCGATAAAATAAATTCGCCGTGATAGGTGCGTAAAATTAGGGGTAGCTTCTAATACCGAGGGTACCATCGTTAATGGATAATATTGAGGGTCGAGATATTTGCTTGTTATTTTCAAAATCACAATCTTATTAGAGAACTGTCCACTATATTTCATTACTAATGTATTCTAAAAACGAAAAATATATTTCCGATGTATGCAAATTCCAGTAAATTTCATCAAATTATAATAAAACGTAGTGTACTTGAAGTGTAGTTTTGTACTGCGAATCCAAAATGGCATAAAACATTTGCTATATTAATTTGACAAAATAATGATAATACGGCCTATTAACTAATTTGTAATACTGCTTTTCATTAGGATCGAAAACTCTTCCTGCGAATTGGCAACAAAAAATCATAAACTTTTGTAGTTTTTATGGGTCGGAATTACATTTTAAAATATATTATTCCAATCCCATTACCGCGGCATACCTCGGTAATAGATTATACCAGAATCTATTACCAAGTGTCAAGTACTCGGAAATAGAGTTTTCATATATCGAGAACAGAACCTATTACCGATGCCGAGTGATAAGGCAATCAGTATCCGTATGTAGGGTACCGTTTCTGAATAGATATATTTACTTAGTAGGTAATTATTTTTTATGATAATGAATACCTATTTAAAATAATTTCTGTGTGGTGCCGGCTACGAATAATACCAACAATCTTCTCGTGGGTGTCGTAAAAGACGACTAAGTCAATGAAAGAACACCATAGCACGGGCAGCAGCATATCAAGCTCAGTGTTGTGTGTATTTTATTTTGTACGGAACCATCAGGACAGCAGATATATTTTTTCTTCTATACTCGGTAATAGGAGACATATACCGCGGTAATGGATAAAAATAGTAAGGCATACCTCGGTAATAGATGAAGTAGTAACGCTGGCTAAAAATAATTTTATTAAAAATAACGCTTTAAAGTAAATAAAAAGAAATGAGAGAAGTACGAAATTTAAAGTCTATAAAACGTTAAAAAAATCCTTATTTATCGAGGAAAGTCCTGATCCCCCAAATATTTTATTCTAAACTCAAACTTCCTCGATTTACCTCGGTAATAGGTGCTTTTACCTTATATCCGCAACTAAATCCATGGTATCTGTATGATAGGCGTTTATGCCTAAAGGGTCCCAAGATTGCGTGACTTAGGTGAATCAGATACTTGACTATAAACTAGTATCTTGTCTATTCATGTGCAATGAATCAACTGATTAATTACGAAGGACACTATAAAATACTCTTTAAATGATATATTACCGAAAAAATCATTTTATTTAAATAATCGTGCTTTTTCACCTAAATTAATCTGTGTGTGTGTGTGTCAAAAGAAATTTCGTTAAGAGGATACCAAAATAGCTTCGTGCATTTTTCCACGTACGAAGTTTTCATTTTTTCTTTAGATTGAATGGCTAGAGCTCTAATTTTTAAGTATATATTTTTTCAATATATAATCTAGGATCGCATAAACTCAGAAACGCGATTGGAAAAAGTTTTCTCGATAGAAAATCTTAGCGAAACAACCTCTTTTATTTTTTATTTTTTTTATTTGTCGTACTATTATCGCGTATTAACTAATGAAATAACTTTCAAAACATAAGTAACTATTATATATAGAAACACGTAAACCGGAATTAAAATATATTTAGTAGATTTTGAGTCAACAAAAAAAATATCCCTAATTCTTCATTTTCTATACCTACTAGCTGTGTTAATAGGTACATGTTGACGATAATATTGATGCAGGCTCTTAATAGTTTGTTACACACTTGTAGAATTACTAGTATTGCGTAGTGTACGTTAAAAAATAATTATAGATAAGTCGAAATACTTAGAAAATTCTATCAATGTTTAAAAATACTTTAGTGTTCGCCTATTCGTTAGTTGAACTTTATTTGCACAAATTTATTTCACGACTATGGTTAGAAATAAACAAATTTTAAAAACTTTTAATGTTGTTGTAAAAGTTATGTACGTGTGGTGGCGGATTAAGAATACAAGGGTCACCACCCCCATCGCCTCCCAAGGGTGTTGTAAAAGTCAGCTAACGGATATTGCACACAGATAACATCTTCTGTGAGAGACGGAAAACTCGAAAATAAACCCTGTTCCAACACGCCTGGTCAGCGCGGCACAGTGGACCATAATCCCTTCCAAAGTGGAGGAAGCCCCGTGCCCAACAGTGGGACGTAAATGGGCTGGAGAAGAAGAAGGCTAAGTTTCTGACGCAACAGAATTGGCCTCCATCATGAAATTTTATATGTATCGGATTTTATCGGTATTACGAAAAGTTATGATATAGCTTTCGGAAGGCGTCCCGAATACCGTGTCTTCTATTAAATTAGTAAATTGTCTATTAAAGCTATTTAACAAAATACGAATCTTTATAAATCACTACTTGACCATCATCCTCCTGCCCTTATCCCATTATTTAGGGTCGGCGCAACATGTTTTTTTCTTCCATAGTCTTCTATTAGCCGTCATGTCTGTGTCAACCCCTCTTTCTTTCATGTCCTCTTTCACACAGTCCATCCATCTTTTCTTAGGTCTTCCTCAAGACTTTTTTTCTTCCACATTTATACTCAGAACTCTCCTAACGACAATACTTTCCTCTCGTCTACTTGACCGCCGACACGTAAAGAAGAGTTTTAAGTTTGATGGCTATGACTTCGTTTGAATGCATGTTTGTAGCACCATAATTTTTAACAGATTGATCTATTTAAATGTATTTTATTGTTGTGTAGATATTCTGACATTTCTCTGTAATATGTGACGATGCATATTATAAGTATTTACGGTATTAAATTCGCCTCATAGTAGCACTGACGGCAAAAGATATATTCTGATGACTAGGTACCATAAATAAAACAACAAATTTAGACACAAATTATACTATTTAACAGACATAACAAAGTGCAGACAGTTATAACAATAAAATGTTACAATTGTTCACAGGTAAACTGCACAAATGCGACCAGAGTTGCGTTAAGGCTATATAATCTGTAATCGTCGCTGGAGGCAAACACGCGAACCATTCTTCACCTGCCGACGATGGTCCTGATTAAACGCCTATGTTTAGATACACTAACGCCTACGGAAACAGCCCAACTGACTTCAGATATACATTGTATTGTGCGTGTCGAAAGGTAAGTGCTAAAATTATAATTTACATGTTGTAGCCTTCAAGAATCAGAGAAGCACATCTAATTGATAGAGTTTAACGTGGTATTTTGTGAATCGCAAACTATAAATGTATGGGCAGTAATGTATAGGCAGCTACAAATGTGTAGCCAAGACTAAACATGGCGCCAGCAAAACATAATTTTCTAGGCCCCTTTTTTTTTTTTTGGCGTCGGTGTTAACTTTTGAAGGCCCCTTTTCTTTTCCAGTAAGACATATTTAATTCTTTTTTTTTTTTAAGCCATGCATATCTTCTATCGCGGGCCTTGAGCGTGGAGACTAAATGCACAAAATTCGAAATTTAAATTCCGTAACAAAGACAGCGTAACTAAAAAACACTGCAAAACTACACGCGCCGTTTCGCTGTTCGAGCTGGTGACTCATGCCAGTTTTGGCATTAGTTATCATTTTATTGATATTTGATTGACAATCGCTATTTTATCATAATTACCATAAACAATGGACAGATGTAAGCATCAGTAAATAAGGATTATCAATCTTATTTTAGTTTATGGTATTTAGATTCTTGCATAAATAAAATAAATAAATAATTATAATTGGATAATTTGATAAAAAATACTATGCAATAGCTTTACCACGGCAGTCCCCGAGTGCCACACGTCTTTTTATTTTAATAACATAATATTATCTACAAAGTTTTTTAAAAAATTATAATAGCCAAAGATATATTTAATTTCAGTCAGAAATATAGACTTTGGTGCTTTGATTTATTGTAAATGTCTGAAAAAAAACCTAAAAATATTTCGTGCTATCAGAATTATAATTAACAGAGAGAGTTTAAACATCTTGAACTTCAAGTAACAACATATTATGGTTATGAATAATAATTACGAAGCATAATTCTACTTTCAAGATGCTATTTCATACATGGTAGGCGCTATATGTATATCCCCGTATGTTTGGCTGATGTAAAATTATTGCCGAGGCCGCGGGTTCGATCCCCACACAGTACAAGTATTTGTTATTTATGTATGTATTTACAAAAAATACAAAAGATAATTAATTAAGCTTAGAAAGCAAATAAGTTTAGCTTGGGACCAGATTTGCATGAAAAGTCTATAAATATTTATCAATTAAAATATGAGTATTTTCAAAAAAAAGCTCCACCGACTTCATGTGCCTTTGAAATATAAGGGTATTCCGCGATTTCTTGTGAGATAACCATCAGATCCTGACCTGGTTCCAATGGTACCACACGCAAACCACTAGCATTGAAATAAAAAAGAATCATTAAAATCGCTTCACCTAGTTAAAAGTTATGGGGTAACAAACATGAAAAAAAAACATACAGACGAATTGAGAACCTCCGCCTTTTTTTAATGTGGTTAAAAATAGCTTTCCATCAAAGTTTAACAAACAATCGATATGATCGTAAGTTCCATGCAAGAATGAAGCTAACTTCAATAACAACTTGCGATCACGTTAACCAAAATAATTGCCAGTAATTATATTAAATACATTTTTTGCATGTGTACGAGCAAGCACGTACATTTGCCGAATCAGCAATAAGTTTTCACATAGTTATACACAATATGTATTATTTGAGTTCATCATCGGTCAGCAAGTAAGCCGGACGTTCTCGCCGTTATCATTATTCTATTCACTCATCAATTACGTAATATCAGTTTTATAATACAGTTATTTTATTATCAAATCAGTGTTTATATCAGCCTTTCCTCTGATCAGTCCTTTATAGTATGTCCCGTACATACCCGTACAGTATGACTAATTATTGATCGATAAAAATGATGAAAAATTCATAAATATTGAATTATAAATGAGCATAGAAACTATAATAAAAACGCCACTAAGTAAAATTGTAGCTACTTAATTGTATTGGTGAAATTTAGAAACTGATTTTATTATTAACGGACCTCGTGGTGTAATGATTCTAAACTGCCTTCGATCTCCGCCACAATCAAACGCATGAAACTTCCTTTATAGTTTTTGTATTTGGAAATAAAATTTATTTTATTTATCTGTGCTTTGCTTACATTCTAAAACAAAAATTTCAAATTTTTTTTTAATTAACATTTTAGCGTCATCGTATCCTTAACCCTATTGGTTTCTCAGACACTGGTATGACCTTTTATGTATGTAAGCGTCATATTTTTATAAAATGATGCATACATAATATAAAAAAGACACTTATTCTAGGAAAACAGGAGCTGTCATCGAGAAAATAAAGAAATTAAAATTGTAGTGTTATTAAATTTGAAATTAAAATTGTATTATTAGTAGTTAATTGTTGTATTCTAAATTCCACGAAAAGCTAGAATTATAAACGGTTACTGCTATATAGCTAGCTGGCTTAATCTCTGTAATAAGTTGTTATATTCTTTCAATGCATAGTAAGTAAAAGCGCACAAAAGCACGCTAATTCCGATGAGTAGAAATACAAGATGTTTTGGAAATATTGTTGACATCGTCTCAATAAACAAGCATAAAATAAGCAGGAATAAAATAAGGCTATTTGGTGTTATAACTTTTCTATTATTAAGATATTAAAAGATGATTTTCTATGTGGAGAACAATGAGCAATGGCGGTTATGTACCATGGCGTGGTAATGTGCAATATCTAGAATTTAATTTAAATTTCGAACTCGTTTTTCTACTAAATAGGTCTTAATTAAGAAAGCCAGATTATTCGGCGTCACGTTAGTGATCAACGGTTGTGACTTTTAAAAAAGGAATAAGGAAGTTCGGTACCTGATTAGCAGATGGTTCTCTTCGCTATTCAAATTATAGATCAACGACATTTTCACTAATTTTATAAATATCTATTTATCTTTAACTTTCACTGTTAACTATTAATTTTAAATTTAGAATCAAAATATCTTTTTAAAAATTAACTTTCACGCAGGCGCTGGAGTACTGACTGTTTCCGTTTAAATTTTAAGTTGCACTATTCGTATGTGAACTACGATTATTTTTCTTTTTACAGACCAATTAAAGAGGGCGTGGATATAGAGCAGATCCGTTCGAAAATAATAATTGACTATCTCTATGACTGTGTAAGTTTTATGAAAGATTTATATTTTTTCTCGCTTTTGTACGTAATTAATATTTTAGTAGGCGCAATCAAAAATTATTACTTCAAGGTATTATATTATTATTTATAATTTTATGTGATTGTATGTATGCATGGTAGCTTTTATAGTTTTGATCAAGGCAATGACATAAACATAAACCAAAACAGTTGTATGTGGTAGTGCGGACCGTCAAAAGAATTTTTCAACGTACTACTTTTTATTTTTATGATATTTTATACTCGTATAACGCTACTTTCGCTTGAATCTTTATCTTGCAAGCATTTTTTCAAACACCAATTATTTTTTTATTGATTTATAATAATTCGAAGCAATATGTACCTACTACCATACCAGACATAATATTTATTTTTAATAACATTATGATGTTTTATGATTAAGTTGGTAGGTACACTTAGATTTTTTTTCAGCTACATGAAGAAGTTTGTTAAGTCCAATCACGGCGAGGGTCTTGGCGGTCTGGTCAGTGTATATATCTTACTGGCCTGCTAAGTCCCAAGCTGAGGTGGACTATATCAACGTGTGAAGATCTTAAAAGCTACTGGAAATTAGTTTCTTTTTTTCGACTACTTATTGGGACTTTGTAATAGAAATAGAGTCGAAATAATGCATAAATTAATATCTATGAAGTCAGTTATTATTGAATTGAATTTCTCTATAAAATAATTGTTATATTCTCTATAACTTAAATGTTATAAGCGACATTTATATCTAACATTATCAAACCTTACAGAATACAAAATTAAATAGCGCCGTGAGTGATCCACGACTAAACAAACAGAAAAAGAACTGCAAATATAAAATTATATTTTATGCCTTGAGCTATAATTGACATCTGATGCGTAGTGATCGGCGAATGTACTAGTATCCACGGCCATATCAAAATTGTTACCAACATAAAGAAAAAAATTATAATAAAACATGAATTAAAATATTTTCTGCAATTTAATAAATTATTTTATAAGAAAATGTTGTCTACTGATTACAGTTACATTTGTAAAACATTGTTAGATTATAGAATACTCACAGATCTGTAATCCAGCCTTATAAGGAGTTAAACAGAGGTACACCACTAATTGTACTGTAGAACGTCAGCGCTTAATTAAGAGCGGTCAAGCGGTTGAAGCGCTTTAATGGCGTTCAGAACATTGTCTTGTATCTCACGAGTTCATGTGATCGTGACACAAGACTCACCTGTAAAGCCTTATTCGTCACATGAATTGTTTAATGGTAGCTTTAATAAAGACATTACGTTCAGAAATTACGTAAAAGGATTACTTAACTTTATTTATTTATGTCTCAACTGTTTATTTAGGTGTAGACACAGGTTCAGAAACTTCATACATTCTTGATACCTGTTGAATCAAACATAAGATTTGAACTTGTTACTCCTAAGCCTCTAGAGCAGGTGTATGAGGCCAATTCTGACGCCTCAACCACTTAGGGTAACTAACGTTATTTATGTATACTTAACTAAAACCAGGGGCGTATTTACTCTAAGGCTAAGGGGGCCATGGCCCGGGGCGACCAATCAGAGAAGGTCGGGGAAAGCCTTCAAGTTTAAAATTTAGCTTAATCTCTATTGTTTTTAGGGCGGCTAATAAAATTGACCTGGGGCGTCAAATCAAATGGCCTGGGGCGTTAATTTTCTAAATACGCTTCTGACTAAAACTATGTTGGTTATTTTGTTGTACACATTTATATTACTTGAAAGTCTCGGTAGTCTATAATAGGATTTTATAATAAGAAAGTTTTTTTAAGATTGCCAATTTATGTTATTGTATTGGCATTATCAATTTCCATTACTTAGTTATGTTTAGTTGTAGACGTTGATTTGGTAGCACTGTCGATTTTAATTTTTGTTAAGTTTAGATGTCCTAGTAGAATCATTACCATTATATTTGTATGTAACAGAGGAAGTATGTCGCCGTAGAGCTGGGGTTTCAAAGCGGCATGTGCCTCCTGTTACGCAATGCCCTTGGAAATCCCAAACATGCTGGCGACGTCTTACAACAGTGAAGTGGATAATGGCAGCAGAATGAAGAAACCTAACTTAAATGAAACGAACTTCGTGGTCTAGTGGTTAACGTAATGGACTGCGGATTCGATTCCCAACGGAACAATCATTTGTGTGATATTATAATTATATTTTGTTCCAATAAAATATATTTATTTATTATAATCTGGTACCCAAAACACAAGCATATAAGCTTAGTTTGGGACCAGAGACGTTGTGTGAAATGTACATATTTATTTAATTTTAAGATTAATAGTATTTTTTTATCATGTATCGACATATTTTTGTAATGTTCTGGTAGTATTTTACTTAAATAAGTATTGCAATTGTAAAATTTTCTATAATATCGCCATTTTAATCGCTTTTCAAGGGTTAAGAAATTTAATAAATCCAATAAATAATAATAATAATAATAAATATTCATGGACATTTCACACAACGTCCTCTGGTCCCAAGCTAAGCTTATATGCTTGTGTTATGGGTACCAGAATACGGATAGAATACATATACTACTTTTTTTTTTGTAAATACATACTTATAATACATAGAAACACCCAGACGCAGTACAAACATTTGTATGACAATTAGAAAAATCACACAAATGATTGTCCCGAGCGGGAATCGAACCCGCGACCTCTTGATCGGCAGTCCGTTACCAGAACCACTACACCACGAGGCCCGTCAATACCTCTTTATTTGCATTATTGAATATTGTTCGAAATTTTTTAATCTTTAGGTTTATTGTAATGGATGTAAACTACTATGCCGTAGGCATCATTTGGTCAACAAGGCTAATTTTCATTTTCATATTGTTTAAAAATGGAGGTGGTTCTCAATTCGTCCGTATGTTTCTTTTAATTTTTTTTATGTCTGTTTCAACTCTAAACTGGGGATTAACTCTACCTTTTTTTTTGGCGGGTCTAAAATGTTCCTAACCGCACACCCCACCGTTCGGGGCGAAACAGTGGGGTAGTGTGGGGCCCTTACCCACTAAAAGGACCCGCCGTGCACCTACTTCCGCCAGCTGGTGGGTGGGCACCGGAACTACGCAGGCTTCTCGGTTGCCTACCCAGCGGCTGCTCCGTGAGCACCCTCTTACGAACCTAACTAACTAACCTGTGTGGTCCTATGGGCACCAAGTCAGGATCTGATGGTTATTTCTTGAGCAATCGAGGAAAACCCTCAAATTTCAAAGGCACATGAAGTCAGTTGAACTTTTTATTATTAAATACTGCATTATCCTTAAAAATTTTGTTGTTAGTAGTGATGGAGGTTTGAAATGAAAAGCGTCATTAACATTAAATCTTAATTCATATTTATTTAATACATAATTAATCCCAGCTATCACTTTCTTTAAAAGCGGACACACAATTTGATTTCGCTTCAACATCGAATTTTTCTACTATTTTAGATTTAGTACGTTCTATTTTTTGTACATCTGAATCAACTTTTTTGTCATTTTTTGCTTTAGGCGTGTTCTTATTCTTGCTTTTGTCTCGACCATTCGCTTCATTTTCTTGTTTTCCCTCACTGTCTGACGGAGATAAGGAAAGCTTCTTCGGTGCAGGCTCGCATTCGGAAACCTGAAATAAAAATTACTTTCATTTATTTTTCATAATAGCTGTCAGAATTCTAATAATACTATTTTTTTATTACTATTACATATAATAATGATTTCTGAATAGACTACCACAAACAGGTAGTTAGACAGTCGATTTGCGAATAGTCTTCTATCTAGCTAGGCTGTATTTCATGAACGACCAGCTGTTGCCCGCGACTTCATTCGCATGGAATTTAGAATATTTCCCGTTTTTTCAACATTTTTCACTATTGTTTCGCTATTATTTGTCGCAGCATGATATTATATATAAATATACTAGCTGATTTGGCAAACGTTGTTTAGCCATACAAATGTCAGTGGGGGAAGGGGTTTGAAAATAGATGTTGTCCGATTCTCAGACCTACTGAATATGCATGTAAAATTTCATAAAAATCGGTAAAGCCGTTTCGGAGGAGTGCGGTAACTATAAGCGGAAATTTTATATATTAGATTATATAGACTTATAGGCTTCCTCAAATGTGCTATCTAACAATGAAAGAATTTTTTAGATCGGACCAGTGGTTCCTGAGATTAGCGCGTTCAAACAAACAAACTTTTCAGCTCCCAGGAGACCATCAAATAAAGGGATGCGATATAAGGATAATAGTAAAATGATGATGATGATGAGTATTTGTTGTTGTAGCAATATCATTCCATGAATATACACCCTATCACCCTAGTAACAGACGGATGAACAACAATGTCTCGGTAATAGGGTCTCGGTAATAGGTTACTTATTGGTATGGTACCCTAGTAATGAAAATTGAAAAATTGTACGATAACGGAAACTTCATAAGCGAATCAAACTCGTTTTAATTGGTTTTAAGTGACATGTTACTACACACGCGGTTCTTGAAAATAGATCAGCTTTTATAAGAAGTACCTATAACTTATAACTCCAATCCTTCTTTACTTATTTATAATTTTGAAATCGAGTAGAACACCTAACAAAAATTTTGGCGAGCTTAAGGGTTCGTACACAAAACTGCGATGCGACTTCGCATCGTAAAAAATATGCGAGCTCGCACGACGCGTCGCGAAAACTTGCGAATAAAAAGTAATAAATGGATGAACCTAAAATCTTCTTTGTTTCTTTTTCCTGTATCTCCTAAGCAATAACAAAAGTGCACACTTCTTGTTACGATCCATGTCACGATCTAGTATTCAATTTAAAATGCATTTAGTACGGTTGACGATCGTCGAGGGAATGGTCACCCTGAAAGACGCCTTGCCGCACGAAATCGCATCGCAGCACTTCGTGTCGTAATTTTCTGCGTTGCGAATTCACATCGCGTCGCATCGCCGTTTTGTGTACAAGCCCTAAGTGTTAATGTGTAACGAAACCATAGTGCCATTCAGAAGGCTGTGCAACGCCATCTATCGAACGATATAGTAAGCTCCCATTTGTTTAGATTTAATTTCTAAATTTCACGCGTACAACGTTGCAGGCTACATGTAGTATTTAATAAATATTTCATTTTTCAGAGCAGAAGCAGCAGCATACGAACCTGGAATACTCCAGATGATGTCCTTTTCCTAACAGGGGATGAAGGTAATGGTACTCCTAGGGTTGCACTGGTGGAACGTGTCCTGTGTACTACGGTCGGCAATTGCTGGGACCCACACGGAGAAGACAGCATACCTATTACATACATTAAGGAATTAGGCCGTGTGGTGACGGATTAAGAATACAAGTGTCACCACTCCATTTCCTTCGCAGGGTGCTGTAATAATCAGCTAAAGAATATTACATAAATAACATTCTCTGTGAGAAACGGAAAACTTTAAAATAAACCCTACTGTACTGTGCGGGAATGAAACCCGCGACCTCGTGAACGGCACTAGCTTACTCGTACCACTACACCACAAGGGCCAACACGACTTAAATTAAGACTGAAAGTAAATATAAAGCTCATGATCATATTACTTTTTTCTTTCTTTTACTCGACCACACAAACGTTAAACAATTTTTTTTATTTGGCGTTTAAAACAGTCTATTATTTAATACTCTTGTATTTTACATTTTTATCAAAATCTGATTTAAAAGTAGTTTTAAATACCAGTTTTTTTTCTTTTTTTATATTAATGGACATTTCACACAACGTCCTCTGGTCCCAAAGTAAGCTATATTTCTATGCTTGTGTTATGGGTACCAGAATACGGATAGACTACATATACCACTTTCCTTTCGTAAATACATACTTATAATACATAGTAAACACCCATACGCAGAACAAACATTTGTATGACAAAGATCACACAAATGATTGTCCCGAGCGGGAATCGAACCCGCGACCTCGTGAACGGCAGTCCGTTACATGAATTCCACCACGAAGCCCGTCATTTAATTTAACCGATGTTTAATTTAAGATGACACTAACCTTTTCGTGATTTAGATTCACCGATGTTTCTGCAACAAAAATACAGTTATGATATTTTTTTTTGTTCTTATTTGATAGATAGATAATGGTGCCTATTCTATATGCAGAACTAAACTTAACTAAAAAATGAAAACAACTATTGCTGTATCTTAAATATTTGGCTATTTTGTTGTACTCATTTATATTAATTAAAATCGTTAGTCTATAATAAACAGTTTTTATAATAAAAAAGTTCTGTTAACATCGCCGAATTGTGTTATTGACACTATCAATTTTAATTTTTTAGTTAAGTTTAGTTTAGTTATGCACGTAGAATTGGTACCATTATAAATATAAATAAATATCCGGACGGACGGACGGCGATGTCTCAGTAATATATAGTCCCGCTTTACCTTTTGATATGTAACGCCTCAAAATGAAAAGTAAATAATTAGCGTTTCTACAATAAAGAGATATATTATTGGTCAGGAATCCTCCTACACACATAAATAGTAACTTGTGACGTAAAAGAAATTCAATCATTCTAAGACATAAGTCACATCCGTGTGGTGACGGATAAAGAATACAAGTGTCACCACCCCATCTCCTCCCAAGGGTACTGTAAAAGTCAGCTAAGGGATATTGTATACAGGTAACATCTTCTGTAAGAGACGGAATACTCGAAAATAAACCCTATGCCACCACGCCTGGTTAGCGCGGCACAGTAGACGAAAGAATAGAGAATCCCTCCCAAAGTGGAGGAGGCGCGTGCCCAACAGTGGGACGTAAATCGGCTGGAGAAGGAGAAGGAAGACATAAGTATTAAGTAATCACTCAAATAGATCGATTTTTGAAGCAACCATTTAAATAACTTTATAAATAAACATGTTTCATTAGGTCATTATTTATTGTGGTTTAACGGACGAGGTTTGTTCAAAGGTCCGCGCGGGCAGCTCACGACTTCACTCTTAACTAAATGTACAAAATTGTGTAAGCATTTATTCTAAGCTTTAGCCTAAGATTGTCAATCAAGAGAATTAGTCTCTGCCTACCCCTATTTTTTCGAGGTGGACAGACGTGATTGCATGTATGTACGTATATAAAATAATTGAAGTACCTATCGATAGAAACATCATCATAATAAAATTAGTAATAACACTCACATATATTATAAGAAATATCTTCTAAACTAAAGTGAACTAAAATCTAAAACGTAAGAGTATTTTCTTTTTTTGGTTTTGTCAAAAAAATTGTGCCTACGAGATTTTTATTTCATATTAGAATATAAAATTTGTACGACAATAGCTAGCTTTAATTCTATTACAGCAGAAACTTATCCATTGTTTTTACTTGTATTTTATTTTACTAACTAGCAGTGCCCGCGACTTCGATTTGAGTAGCGTAACGACCATACGCCGACGCCTATAAAAACCAACTCAGCACCGATACGTCGGGATTTGAGCAGTGTAAAGACCATACGCCGATGACGACGCCGACGTCTATAAAGACCAACTCAACACCGATACGTCGGGGATTGAGCAGCGTATCGACCTGTAAGCTATATTTGAAAATCATCCAGTAGTCTTTACGTGAAAGAACCAAAAATATCCTTACATTCATACATCCAACATTAACCAAACATCAAAACATTGGAGTATGGATAGAAGACCGAGGAAACGTTCGCGTTGCTCAGCCAACAGTTTAAGTATTTTATTTTGCCGCGCGTGTTCATTTAAATTGTATGCTGTAAAAAGCAGTTATAATCTATATTAAATGCGTAAGCTAACTAAGTTATTTAATTTGTTAAAAAATGTTTCCATATACACATAAATAGCTTTTGAAAACACCCTATTGAATTTGATAATTTTTTTGACGTTCTTATGGGTACAGCAGGTTTTCCTTAAAAGATAGACATATGGCCTCGCGGACTTTTTTAAAGATCTATAGGTAACAAACAATTTCTCCATACATTACTTTGTTGTAACTCACATGGATAAGGCAGCGTTTTCATTTAAAGATCGCGCGCGTGCTATTTTCCCCGTTTCTTGCAACATTTTACACTGATGCTTCGCTTCTATTCGTTGCAGCGTGATGTTATATGGCCTATAGCCTTCCTCGATAAATGTACTATCTAACACTGAAAGAATTTTTCAAATCGGACCAGCGGATCCTGAGATTACCGCGTTTAAACAAACAAACAAACTCTTTCGCTTTGTAATCTAATATATAAAATTTCCATGTCACAATGTTAGTTACCGTACTCCTCTGAAACGGCTCGACCGATTTTCGTGAAATTTTGTGTACATATCCGTTAGGTCTGAGAATCGGACAACATCTATTTTTCAACCCCCCCCCCCCCCCCTGACTTTTGTATGGCAAAACAACGTTTGCCGGGTCAGCTAGTCTAATATATAAAATTCACGTGTCACAGTGTTAGTTACCGTACTCCTCCGAAACGGCTTGACCGATCTTTATGAAATTTTACATGCATATTCAGTAGGTCTGAGAATCGGCCAACATCTATTTTTCAAACCTTTTTTTTTTTGTAGTATGGCAAAACAACGTTTGCCGGGTCAGCTAGTATTAGTATAGATTCACCTATACTGTAAGCCTAGATGAAATGATCAAATCAAATCGAAATTAATTTATTGTTACGAAGTGATTATTACAGAAATTTTTATCTTCGAAAAACATGCAAATAAGTTGAACGAACTCCGGCTCCTTTGCCTGTAGCAAAAAAAAGTCACGATTTTAAATTTCGAATTTTTTTTTTCGAAAGCACAGGAGTGCTGGATTTGTCGCTTAGTCCGTTTAATTGGTATCGAATACTAATTGTAGGTGAAGCTCGATCGACACTAGCGCCGTCTCGCATTCACCTGTCGGTGGCTGAACACGCCGCCAACGAACCAAATTACTCCAACGCGGTCACGACTTGACTTGTGCATTTATTTTTAGGAGTTCTCTAACTGTTGCGTTTCTTTTATGTTGTTTTAGAATTAAATGCATTCTAAACCCACAATTTAAATGTTATTTTATCCTTACTATCTCAGTGATGAAATAAATACGATAGCTATGCAGAGTTCTAGGATTCAGTTCGTCGAAAAAAATTGGCATTTAAATTATAACAGCATTTTGATGGAGTATGACTTATCTACAGCCATATCTGTTAGATTTATGCTATAGAGACATAATAATATGGTATCAATCTTAATGATATTGCTATTTATATTACAAAAATCTGGAATCGTTTGTGATTATAGGGGACTAATTAAGAAGAAATGCGTTAGACGCTTGGGCGCAGGTCGTAGGTACAGCATAGCGCGTTGATATCTTTTTATGCATTATCTAGCATTAGCGTATAATTACCAGCAGAAAGCGTAGGGCTAATATAATATTCGTTAAATGTGTATGATTGCTATGAATATCTTTAATAAACTTAAACAGACCGAACACTAGATTCACATCACGCAAGTTTTTTAGAATCAATTTCATTACTACTGTGGATATATGTACCTATATGGTAAAAAATAGTACTTATTTCTTGAAAGTAATGATGATAACTGCAATATAAATATCAAGCAGTAGCATAAAACGGCAATTTTGCCCGTTCGATCCTTGGCCTGCGTATAAATCGATTTATTTGACTTATAATACGCAGTAAATTAAATGAATCGATTGCCGTTATACATCGATACTGGGAATAATTCAATTATACGGACGAAGCTAAACCAATAAAAACTCACATAAAGGATCATTTAAAAGAGTTATTTTATAACAAAAAAAATTATTGTCAGAACATTCTGACAATAACTTTTTTTGTTATCCATCATTTTTGTCATCCATCCACGTCACGCTACATAGCGTGACGTGGATGACAGTTATGTGGCTACAGCGGTGCTAGGTTCGAATATAGAAGACTAATGTTCGTGTGATGATCGTTGGTTGATTTAAAGATTGCCTTCAAACTGTATTTAGTGAATAAGGAAGTAAACCTGTTACGCAGTAATTCTGGACTATGAAAAGAGTAGCGACATATGCTGTTGATACACAAATTTTATATGACATATAGACGAAAAACTAATCATAAACTTCGGCATTGCAAGACATTTGATACTAAGTAAAGGTTATCTCTAGTCTTACAAGGCTTTCATGAATGTCCATCGTTCGTATCAGATACAATGTTGCTATTTAACATAGTACCAAACACCAGAGCGTCTTCATATCTCCTGTTAACGCCTAACCATAGAACAGCCGCATTTCGTAGTAGCTTTAAATTTGCTGCAACACATTGCTGGAATGCCTTGTTACCTCCATTTCGTGCATTCAAGGGTGTTTAATCTTTTAACAATAAATTCAAAAAATATCTGTTAACTCAACAAAAAGAAAACCTTTAACCTCTTTGATATTAGGATTCAAATTTATCTTACATAATTTTAGCTCTTAGATTCCAGCAATGGTGGCTGGTCAAGAATTTCGTTTTGGGTGATCGCTGGATTACTTCTCTTAAGTTCTCTATTAACTCCATTTCAACTGTACCTTCTTATGTATATTTATATTGTATTTATATTTTTATACGTATATACGTAATGTGTATGATATATGCTTAATTACATGTTTTATTATTTCTTCTGTATTTATTTAAACTTGTACCCATTTTTATTTTTATTAATTATCTGTCGTAGCCGCCTGTTCTCACTAGTTTACTGGTTCTTACTGAAAACCAGCGCTGTGGTAGCTTGCTACTATAGCAATTGCTGAGGAAGGACCTTTTTCAGCCTTTAATATTAATGTTTCTTATTATGTAAATTTTAAACTTTGTTCAGTAGTCGAGGTTACTGAAATAAATTTATTTTCTTTCTTTCTTTCTTTCTTTACCACTTACTGCCAAGTAACATTATATGACGCTTGCATCCATCCTTATGGTTTTGGCTTCTTTTATTTAAGGTTCTTTTTAGGTAAAATAAAGAAGTTTTAAAAGAAGAACCTTTAAATGATCGTTCATTTCATTTCATTTATTCTTTATTGCACACTCATACAAGTAAGGCAACATAAACAATAGTGTTACAAATGTGCACAAAGGCGAGCTTAAATCATATTGAGAGTTTGATCAATATTTATTATTATTTTTCTGTTCTAGCAACTTTATCAGTAGTTGACGTCGTGTCGGTACATCCATCAAAGCTGCGCCCATATATGGCAAGCGGCGCGCCGCCCACATGACACACAAGAGTCAACGTTTGATTGACTTGTTACGTTTTTTTTTTTTCTTATCCATTAATAAGCAACGTTCCCGCCGTTCTGTACGTATCCCTGCTAAATTAGAACCATATGTCATTGATCGATCACATGGTTGCCTTCAAACTAATTAAATACGGATATAAATATGGATGCGATATGATCTGTAACTGGTTTCCGAACATAATACATTAAATTTATATGAATAAACCAACTGTCACACGGACATAGCTCGTTAAATGTTATATGTGTGCGTAATGTATTATAATTTTAGCATAGCCTAAAACCTATGTACGAGTATTCAAAGGAGATTACGTACGTACCTAATGTACCTACTAAAATACCGAAAATGATAGGATAGAAAACAGTAAAAATACTGTTACCAAAAACTTTTAAAACTAATGTTAGTAAAGTTCCGTTAAACTTTTAGTTAGTAGCAGTTAGGACCTAATTATTCAAATTTTATATAAAACATCACTTGGCAATCACGCGTAGAAATCATATCTGGCTAAATAACCGCTATAAATTTCCTAAAGAAAACGAGCATTATGTACCTACATCACAGTAAAAAGAAATATTTATCTGTGAAAACACAAATCACTAGAGCTGTCATTTTGCAACAATAATAGTTACCAAAACGGCATACATTCGTTATAACACGGATGCACAGCATCGGGTCCGACATAGAGAACGTTTGTTTTCAGATGAGCCCCTTCATCATACTAACAATATGTCCTTAGCCACATGTGTCGACGGTTTATTCTGATACTGCCGACACAACGCCTATTTCTCTCTATAAGGCTGTTATTTGCACTGGCAGATGTCGACAGAGACAGCGAATTGTATAGTTTATATCAACCTTACGAATCGTCAAATTGTGGCTTGTTAGAGGCGTTTTATAAAGGCGGTCTTGTTTCGTATTATTCAGACCTTAATAGGTAGTTATCTACAAGAAACGCACTAGATACTATTATATAAGTAGGTAAATAGCCTTTGAAAGTATTTCTTATTGCTAAGAATTAAATTTTTCAAAAAGTTACCCAGATTTAATATAAAAATCGCAATAGTAAATCAGTCTTAAGAAATTAGGCGTTACTATGATGCGTAAATAAAGGACTTAAAGTTTCTTTGGAGTTAAATAAACAGCTTTTAAATAGACTTCATCTAGGACAAATTAAAATGACGACTCTCATAGGGCAATCTACAACGTGTACATATATCAGCGAGACTACCCTAGCTAGAGCATCACTAGTCTACATAGACAAGCTCCGCTATTCTCTCTCTAGTGATCTCTACGTACCTATACGTAGAAATTAAAGTTTAGATTAGTTTAGTCACCAACCCATCTAGCTCTGTTCTCTCTATGTGGATGAAGGACTTAAGACTTTAGAACTAAGAGACATGTTGGGACATATTATCAGTAAGTTGAAATGCCACGAAAATTTTTCGAGCAATAATCTCAAAATTATACTAAAATTGGAGTAAACGTTATTTTGACGGTGATTGAGTGGTTCGTTGGACATTTAAAATTGCGACTAAGCTGAACCGATATTGATTATGACTATAATTAATGCAATATCAAGTAATTTTCATATCGTGAACTAATGCTATAGTGTCAAATCACAAGTCAGATTGCAAGACCAAAGGGATCAACCGTTTACTTTACATTTAGGTTTCTCAAAGTTTAGTAAAAATAGTCTCCGGAGTTTAGCGAAATGAAGGCAATTATCATTTATACATGAAGTTTTCCCGAATTCCACAAAATAGACCACTATACTAGGTTTGAACGACACTTTTTCGTCAAAGTGACTAAAAAATAAACCTGTTTGAATAAAGGAATGTCGAAAACTTATTGCCAAACTATGTATTGCTGCGTTTTAAGTTCAAAAAATCATTTTAATTTTAGAATGCCTACTTTGGAATTATGATATATGATTATGATGATAATGATGATGATAAATCCAAATGATCTTTACAAATAAGTACCGGTTCTAAAGTTCCCTTGCTTCCTTAATTCTTTCTCAAAACACTAAAAAAGGCCTCCAAAGATCTTTGAGAAACTGCACGCACAATTACTGCGACAGTTAAATTGGACATTATGATTATTACCTTTTTCGTAACTCTAACCTGCGTTGTAACTGAACTAAAACAGCCTTACATTTAAATAGCTTAAGCAAGCTTTTACATTTCGGTTAAATCAATGTTATTCAGTCAGTTAATAGGTTTATATACAACTAGCTGTTGCCCGCAACTTCGAACGTATGGTATTTGCAAACATGAACAAGCACATAACCCTACCTTCTGATCTACTGTATATACTAAAAACCACATTAAAACCCGTTGCGTTTATTGCAGGGTTTTTAAGATTGAACCTCATTTAGGGACATACATAAAATACGACTTTTTTATAGGAAAAGATAAAAATTAATTTATTATAGACGGATACAGTTAGTTTAAATCGCAAAATAAAATGAACAAGAAAAAAAAATTTACGGTATCTAATTATTTTAAAATGCCTACAGTAAAAGTAAATATCTTGTGGTCCGAAATTCCAGGGTTTCCAAATTAGTTTTAAACAGTTCCCTGGGCATCATTATGTAATCTAATCTTTTAATAATCTAATATTTTCCCTTAATCTTTTATTAATAATAATCTTTTATTTTCCCTATTTGTTAAGGATTTCGAACAGCTTTTAATTCGGGATAATCTTAAAATGGCAAATAAAACTAAATTAGCAGAATTTAGCACCTCAGTTGTCCCCCCATTTGTCTCTCATTGTGTCACCTCATTGAGGACGTTAAGGGCCTACATCAATATTATCGTCGACATGTACATATTAACACAGCTAGTAGGTATAGAAAATGAAGAATTAGGGCTATTTTTTTTGTTTACTCAAAATCTACTAAATATATTTTAATTCTGATTTACGTGTTTCTATATATAATAGTTACTTATGTTTTTAAAGTTATTTCATTAGTTAATACGCAACAATAGACCGACAAATGAAAAAAATAAACAATTAGAGAGGTTGTATCGCTAAGATTTTCTATCGAGAAAACTTTTTGAAAAAACATATACTTAAAAATTAGAGCTCTAGCCATTCAATCTAAAGAAACAATGAAAACTTCGTACGTAGAAAAATGCACGAAGAATTTTGGTATCCTCTTAACGGGTTAGGAAGAAGCATTCCAATTAAACCATAAAACTGTTAATTAACAGGCCGGTTCCCCACATGTCTACATATCAACTTATTTCATAAACAAATCATTTATTCATTATGGTTGTTTGTTTGAACGCGCTAACCTCAGGAACCCTTGGCCTGATTTGAAAAAGTTTTTCAATGTTGCATTATCGAGGAAGGCTATATAACATCACGCTGCGCAAACGAGGGAAATTTTTAAACTCCTCGCGTACGAAGTGGCGTGCAACAGCTAGCTTACAATGAAATAATTATGTTCAGTGTGTGGACCTGCCGCGGTCGCTTAGCTTACCCTTACTTTAATGCTAATAGAATGCAAGGAGCACCGACGGGTGATTATCTTGGACGTAATCGTTCTTAGTCGGAACTACTACGAACCTCTTGGAACTAATAGCAACTAATAAGGATGTCACACATGTTCTGAAGTTTATAACCGTGACACATTCTATCATTTCTTGTAATCTACTCGAAAACAACCACCTATTTATTATTAAGCCTATACTCAAAGAAGTCGATAGAAATAAAGTAATGGTTAGGTTCTATCTCCAGCCCTTAAACGTCCCACTGTTGGGCACGGGCCTCCTCTAATATGGTAAGACTGTCAAGCGCCAAACATGAGCAGTCAAGTTTTAACAGTCAATTATATACTGAATAAAAAAAATGATTAATTAAATACTTAAATCTTCACTTATAAAACAAAGTCGTTATAATTATATGTATTTCTTATGTGAGCTCATATTTTGCAAACTACGCAACGGATTTTGACGTTAGCCTGGGTCGTGGTAATACCTGAGTGACTACCACGGCCCGGGTTTCTGGGCGCGGAGAAACACCAAGGGGTTTAGTGGGTAGTTCGGCCGCCGCCGGGAGTCCCACACGAAGCCAAAAGGTTGCCCCCGCAACTGCACAGGCGAAATGCGTCAATGCATTCCCCATGTAAAAAAAACGAATTTTGATGCGGTTTTTTTTAATAGATAGAATGGTCGCACCCGTGACCATGGTGACTGCAGTCTCCGAAACGTCGGGCCAAAATTTAAAACAAATATACGCGTCTAAATCCGTAAAAAGTAGTTTTATTTAGATAGAATGGTCCAAAAGGATGATTTTCTTGCTAGGGTTTGTTTTCCGAATTCCACGCGTACGAAGTTGCGGTCAACAGCTAGTAGTTTTGTACAAGTTACAAGTATTACAATGTAATCTTTATAGATTAACAACCCTGAACATTACGAGTGCGCGCTGACTTGCGCTCCACGACACCATTTTAAAAACTATTAACGCGATCGCTTGTTAATCGACCTTAAGAGGAATGTTGCGTTAATATCTAATCACCCTTAGCTATTTCATAGATCAATCAATAAATATCTAGTAATTTAATGAAATATAAAAAATCGCTGCGAGACACAAAATACTTGACACTTAATCGGCACTTTACCTAAAAAAGACAAAAATACAATCCTAATGGAGGCCCAAAGGTGTGAGAATAAGAACATCCTACTAATTTTATACATGTGAAAGTTTGTGAGTATGGATGTTTGGATGTTTGTTACTCTTTCACGCAAAAACTACTAAATAGATTTTAATTAAACTTTACAATAATGAAGCTTATACATCAGAATAACACAAAAGCTACTTTTTATCCCGAAAGAATGCTACGTTTCCGTAGGATAAGAAGTGGTGTCATAAAAGCACCTTTTACTGCCTGATTTTATATCCGCTTTAGCGGGAGTAACGCCGCGGGGCACAGCTAGTTGAGAATAAGAAGAAGATCCAAAATTTACCATACATATTACAACACATTTCATTTAGTTTTTTAAAACCAGAATACATTGAGACGCGACGTCTGTACATATTTTTCTCCGTCAAAACATGCACCTAGTCGTTAAGCTATGAAACTTAAAACAAAAATGTACCACGGATTAACGTTTAGTTGCGTCTTTAAATCGCTACCAGTATTTATTAGCGATGTCGACACCAAAGCGACACGGCGCTCTTCGGGTAAATCACCCGTTTACAGCCGAGCGTTGGGTTACATGTCGCTGCACCAATTTTGGTATTGCCACCCTGTAATGGTGAGATAGAGTATTGTTATCTTGCTGTTTTATTTTTACAAGAACCTATATAGTTTTTAGAGAATTATTATTTAAACAAATAATGCAATTTTGAAAATTGTTATTGACAGAAGAAAGAAAGCGTTATTTATTGCTGCGTTACAGAACATTAAAATTAAATATTACATAACAAAGTGTACAAAAAACACATGCTTCCAAGCGACAGCAACCAGGTGTCCATTTCAACATTATGCTAGGTCACTTGGACCTAGCGCTGTTTTCAAATGGACCCTGCGAGTGACGCCACGGACATCCGTATTGCGTTTATTTTTAATTATTTTCATTAACGCAGTCACCGCTTACTCTTAACTATAGTAGCAGCAAAGTTTTCAAATCCTCGACAATTTATTAAATGTCGAATGTGGGTAAACCCTGTAATAACTGATTGTAGAAGACACTTTACAGCTCAGTCTCACCCGTGACCATAGTGACTGCAAAGTCTCCGAAACGTCGGGCTAAAATTTAAAACAAATACACGCGTCAAAATCCGTAAACAGTGGTTTTATTTAAACAAATGAGTCGCGCAAGTGTTAGAAAATATTAAATGCCTCGTTTCTAGGATTCAGAACCGGAAATTCCCGGAACCGAAAATCCCGGGAATTCCCGGGAATTTTGGACCGTCGAAGAACCGGGAAATCCAATCATAGGAACCGGGAATTTCGGGATTTTCGGTTCCTATAATATCTATGTAAAAATGCTTTTAAAACATGATAAATTAGCGAGCAAACTCTTTATTATATTGATTATTTTAGTGTTGTTAGTCTTACAAAATATTACTGTTAAATTGCGGTCCATTTTAACCTATTCAAGAGCGTACAAACTCTGCTATGATTTTTTTAAATGAGTATTTTTCCTACTTTTCAATGAACATAAATAATGTGAAGATTATTAGTTTATTACATATGATGAAAAGAGAAATCCATTTGCCCTAACATTGTGGGCCTGAAAGGCCATGAAAGCATATAATTTGAAAATAAATGAGCACTCTATTGCCCTGTATCGGTCTATTGTCCTCTGTACATTAAAAATAGGCGGAGCTGTACGTAAATAGAAATTATTTTAAAATTTTAAGCGTTGTCTAGTTGATTTTGCATGTATAATGTTATACATAAAACGAACATCGAAATGTGTATTTGGGCACTTAAAATATTCGTAAACATCCTCGAACATAGCCAAAAGGTCATATTAAGTAATTATTGAGTAGAAATTATATAAAACGCAAAATTATCCAAATAGTTTGATCTTTATTTATTATAATACAGGACGTTATTTTTGTATCCATGTCCCTACGTGAGCTTATATCTTCAAAACTACACGGATTTTGATGCGGTTTTTTTTATTAGATGGAGCGGTCCAAGAGGATCGCTTTTTTGTATAACTAGTTAAGGTTTTGTCTCTACATTCTAGTTGATTTTGAAGCAATATTGTTGGCGTTAGAAATACTAACCACATGTTTAAGGTGTGGTGGAATCTTGCCCATTTTATATACCAAACAATAGACGTCCTATAAGCACAGCAGCTTCGTATCTTTTTTCTTGCAACACATTTAAAATGATGTTGTATCAGAAGTTGTATCACATTCAGAAAAGGGATGACGTAGAAATTCTAACACAAGTACTTAAATTGCGAACAATCATAATACGCGGAAAAACATGAATTATATGACTAAATTTGAATCATGATTAAATATTTCAGGAAAGAAATTTTTGTAAGTTTGAGTTAGTTCAGAGATATATTACCGACTAATGGTCTTATTCATAATGACTTATCGGAGGCTTAAAACTTCGCTAAAATGGGTTCGCGAAAATTTTTATAACTTGTTATCCATAATAGTCTTTTTGCGCTAAAACGTTTATTACCTCTCCGATAAAATCTCCGTTTAAACCTCCGATAAGTTATTATGAATAAGGCCGTAACAGTTTACACTGACTAAACCATAATACATTTTTGTTTTTGGCAACTTAAAATGTTCTGTGCCATTACCACATACTATGAATTATCTAGTTATTTTCTTTTTAATAAAATATTTCGCAGTGTACTAAATAGAAATGAATACTATATAATGATGAATACTATGATAGAAAATTATCCAACTGATCTGTGTATTATCCCAAATTGGTCTTATTCATTTTCTATTTCCCGTATCCGAAAACAGCGTTAGGTATAAGAGCTTGAACTCATACTCACATTATTTTAGCACAAACGTACACATATACTTGTTGTAATTACTTAAACTGCGATTGAATTCCTCAATTAGTTAATAAATTATGATAATTGTTTGTGAATAACACAGCTTTCTACATGAGCAAAAAATTTCCCGAAATTCGCGAAAATCCCGGGAATTCCCGGTTCCTAGAAGAAGAACCGGTTCTCGACACCCTACTCGTTTCCCTATAAAATATAATTCGTTTTTAAAAAATTGATCTAATGAAAAAAATATTATCTTCAGTATCCCAAGCGGACATCTCCAGAACCTATGACCAAGTATGAGGAAAAACACCAGCGTTAAAAAGGTAATGTTACAAGTAAGAACCTCCTGGCACTGTTATTTTACCTATCAGGTATTTGGCGTGATGATTTGACTAGGTATAAGCAATATTTAAATTACATTTTGCTGCGGATAATTGTTGCAAAATTTATCCACCTAACATTTTTCACCATTCCTAAGGTTTTGTATAAAACAGCAGTCCGTCATGTATACCCATGGTACAGTAACAAGGCGCGCTAAACGGCCGTGTACCATCGACACCACGTCGCGTGCGATGCTCGATCAACGCTCTGTACACAAATCTCACGTTGTTTGTGCATTTTTACGCCCAAGACCCGATGCATCTCACCTTGTAACTCCTAAAGGTTAATTGGTTTCAGAATAAAACTAATAGTAATTCGATGAATAGGACAGCGTGAAATTTAATGCTAAAAGTAATGGGACTGTTGTTTACCTGTAACTTTATTGTATTTTCATTTAATTTGCAATAAAACCTTCTATGATTGCGACAAAAAGGAGGATTACAGAATCTCCATGTTGTCAGGAAGCTTACGCAGCCGCATTCCAATCTTTGGACGAATTACGACAAAAGATTACATACACTGTCACGACTAACAAACGTATATTCTTAACAAGTATTATATATATCGTAAATTTCAACATATTTTTATCGTCTGATGACATAATCCGACAAACAACAAGCAGATGTTGACAACACACACAAATACGACAAGGGTGTGTTACCAAAAATAGGGACTATGTTTTCAGTTTTGTGCAATGTATAAAAAAGCAATGCGGTTACATTCAAGTGACATTCACACTCAAAAAGGTCATGTTGAGACAAGTGATAGCAGTAATTGACGAGCTGACGAGTATCGTCACGCTTTCAACCCAAATAAAGTAAACGTTAGTGACAAAGTGGCCCGGACACGTCACTCCAAGTAATTGGCTATTAGCTAATGAGATTATAAGATGGTTATCTATCGAATGTCGGCGAATATCAAGGATCGATGTCGTACCCGTTAGGTGCAGACGATGACAGCAAGCAGGCGACAAGACGGACCGATTTATTCGAATATTCTCGAATAAATCGCGCTGTCCAATAGCAGAGGATTGGATTGATTTGGGTAGTAATTTCATCTTAGATCACAATCTCATTTTTTTAGATCGAATTTAGTAAACGAAGCCTCGGTAACACTGTCCCGTTTTGACTTTTGGTACAGAACTCTAAAAACTACACTATTAGGTAAAATCTTTAAAGCTGTCATCGCTTCTATATTTAAGACTTTCATTGTCACAATAAGCAATAGAATTTAACAGTAAATATTTAAACTTCGCAACTTTATGGTCCAAAGTACACGATTCATAGATAAAACATCGCACCATTTGGAAGCAAGCACCTCATTTATATCTAAACTCTTACTAAAGCAAGTTAAAACGGTTCATTATTCAAGTGAGCTCTCCACAAAGAATGTTACCTAAAGTAAACAGCACTATTCCTTAGATATTTGTCTAAGAACTTGCACGTGCTGAAGAAACAAAAGGTGAATGATAGTGAGGTAAACAAGTGAAGTAAACCTTAGAACACAATAATTACTACAATTCACGTTCCAACATAGTTATTTTTAGGGTTCTGTACTACAAGGTAAAACGGAAGCCTATTACTGAGACTTTGTTGTCCATGCCCGCGTCTCGTCTATCCGTCTATCACCAGGCTGTTACAGTGACACGGTAATAGCTAGAGAGCTGAAAATTTCTGTATAACAGTTGAACCTATAACGACAAATACTTATCATCATCTTCATTTTCCTGCCCTTATCTTATTATTTTTATTTTATTTTGAAGATATCTCATTTAGAAAATTGAGTTAAGAACGATTGAGGGATTTCCCCTAGCACCATTAAAAAAACTACATGAAAGCATGTAGATCTTTAACTGTTACTAAAACACGAGACCTTCCTAAAGCAATAAAAATACGAAATAATCAACATTGTATTCAAGCCTTTATTTCTTATTTGCATGTTAGGCGTGTACACAAAATCGTCCCAGGGGGCTCTAGTATACCTGACGTTGGAGTTTTATGTATGTATATCCTTATTCGCTAACATAGTACTAATCGTACCACCCGACGACGAGCTCGATTTATTGTGAAGCAGAGCGCCTCACCAGCTATGATTCAGTTAAAGTGTAGATTAAGCTTTAGAAATGGAAAAGCCCGCATACGGCGGCACTTAATTTATGATCACTTCTGGTTTGTTTGTATGAATTCGTGCTTTGTAAATAACTGTATATTTTTACTCTATGAGAGATTTTAAGAAACGTCCTTTCGGCAATTCCATTCTAATGAACAGCTTTAAGCAAAATTTGCAAAATAAGCATAAATATATTTAAAACACCGCAGATTAATTTTGCATAATCTAATTTCTTACACTTTCTATATACTCTTCGCGGCACTGTAGACCATATTTTAAAATGGAGTAGGCCCATGCCTAACTGGGTCGTTAATGGACTAGAGAGAGAGAGAGAGAGAGAGAGAGAAAGCGAAATAATTATCATCATCATAATAACATCACGCCTTTTTCCCATGGGGGTAGGCAGAGACTATAGAGCGCCATCTGCTACGATCTACACACGAAATAATTATAGAACGAATATTCACTAACAAACATGAAAAAATTAAAAAAAAGACTACAGCCGTATTCACAAACGTTCCTGTGAGGTCTCATAGTAGGTATGGACGCACAGGGGTAGCAAAATCATTTCACAAACAATACTTAAGTGCTCAAACGCACTATGCGTTTGTTAAACTGAACGCATAGCTAAGTTTTGTCTATGAATACAAAGGCTCGATAAACGGAACGCACTGAGAAGTGTTACCCTTTGCACAGTGCATCAACACTTAAGTACTTACTTAAGTAAATATTGTTTGTGAATACGGGTGATAGTGTCAACCAAAGGAAAATAAAAATGTTTCGGAAAACACTGGAGACTATCTTACTCAAATATCAGTGGAGTGGGTTAGAGTAGCTCCTATTATTACCAGGCGTAACAGATTGCCAATCAAAGCCCTAAAGCAATAAAAAGGCGCGGCGACCTTGCGAAACGGCAATATACAACTGGTTCCTTCCTACCCACAATCACGACTAACTGTAATTCCACTTTCAACAACAAACTCAATAAATTCCACTCGAACAATGATGGTGTGATCGAAAGCTTCCAACATTAGCATGACCACACGATCTACTAAATCACGTTAAATATATAGAGGATGTCTTTTAAATTAGGTCTTCTTTGGAGCATGTCCTAATTTTGAAACAACCAGCTGTTATGTAGCAAAACCTGACTTACAGCTTCATAAATAGCTTCGATTCTTTTACGAATTGAAATGAATGCCTAGTATTCTCTTTTAGTCGGTACTACTCGGAAACAATGAACTAAGAACATTTATTTACTAGAATACGTCTTATATTTGTGTATCTCCAAAGTAGGCTTTAACCAAATTTGAAATAGAGCAATTAATTAATACTCGTTGCAGGAATCTAATAATAAAAGGTACTTTTAAAAAAAGCTCTTGAACTGTATTACATATTATACTTTTATACATCCTTATGCTTACTTATATATAAATGCGAAAAATCGGAATTCAAAACTGAAAATCTTGACGAGCTTAAGTGTTAATGTATGTAACCAAACCATAGTGCGATTTGAAAGATCTGTACAACGCCATCTATCGAGTGATATGGTAAACTTCTGTTTGTTAAGGTTTAATTTCTAAATTTCACGCGTACGAAGTCGCGGGCAACAGCTGGCGATGTTTATAAAATAACATAAATTATATTTTGAAAGCACTATTTTTAAATCATGCTATATAAAGTTTTAGTTTAGTTTCATACTGTATAAAGTGAAATGTGCTACTACCGTCATTGGTATCCAAGTGGCGCGAGCGGCCCAGTTGAGCGCGTGCTCCGGCCACAGATCAACTGATTAATGACGCAGACCGCACACGATTCGAGGATAAAACTAGCTTTATAGCACTTGTTATTGTTGGTTTAGTATGTTAGATACCAGGTGGTGCTAGTGAGCCGGGAGACAAGATTTGAAATTACTGCAGACTTCAGTTACTAATGAGCTTGAGGTGTGCATTGAAATAGAGGTTTTATTTAAATTTATAGACCTAATTCAGCGTTACATTCGCGATAAGACACTAAGATACGTGTAGACGATTTCCATAAACCATTGCCACTGAAAGCAAAGTTCGCCACACCTAGCACAAATAGTGCATAGCTATGCGCTATTTGTGCTTGTGCAAGGGTTATAGGGAACAAAAATAATGTTGCCGCTAATAAATGCATCAGATCAAACTTAATAACTTAGCTAAAACACAAACAAATTACTCTAATCAAGAAACAAAGAATTATATACAAGATTGGAGCAAAGTGTCTAATGTCAAAAATAAATATCATCTCTGTTGTCCTGCAGTAATTTCTTTTATACCCTCAAAGTGACTTCACCAGCACCATGGTCACGGGTGAGACTGATGAGTCTCACCCGTGACCATGGTGACTGCAAAGTCTCCGAAACGTCGGGCCAAAATTTGAAACAAATATACGCGTCTAAATCCTTAAAAAGTGGTTTTATTTGAGCAAATGAGTCGCGCAAGTGTTAGAAAATATTAGGTATAAAAGTAAAGAAATAATTATGGCGCATCTGTGTCTAAAGAATTAGTGTTTGTCGCACGAAGTTAGTCGACAGCGGCGATAGGATCAGCACGAGCGATGAAACGCGAAGGTTTACGAGCCACCGAGCTAGATTAAAAGCTTTAATAACAAAAACATAAGCTAGTTTCTGAGTTAGTATTATACGTAATATCACTAATTATATGGGTTCACGTAACTATAGTTCATTTTGTGGTTAATTACTCGTATTACTCTTACAATTTTATTATTCAGGCACATCTATTAAATCCCTACCCATTTATGATGTACACCATCCGTGATTGTTACCAAAAGTGTAGTCCTAAATATTTTTAAAGAAATTAAAATTCCACATTCTCTCTCCAGCCCATTTACGTCCCACTGTTGGACACGGGCCTCCTCCACGTTGGAGGGATTATAGTCTACTGTGTCGCGCTGACCAGGCGTGTTGGCACGAGGTTTATTTTCGAGTTTTCCGTCTCTCACAGAAGATGTTATCTGTGTCCAATATCCCTTAGCTGATTTTTACAGCACCCTTTGGAGGAAATCGGGTGGTGACACTTGTATTCTTAATCCGTCACCACAAGGAGAATATTCCACACACCAAGTACATTTTGACTCTCAAAACTTAAAAAAAGTCTAAATACTTGCGAAACATAAAAAAAAAATGCGAAATTTCAAAATAGTCGTTACCTATTTAAATTATGTAATTAATATAATAAGTTAAATTATGACAGATTTTTTAATTGGCAATTCTTTCATCTTTGGAGCGCACTAATACTTACAAGCTCCACACTTGGCAATGTCCAATGAGAATTGAACCTGCATCCTACATGATATGTAGCGTCACTACAAACTACTCTACATGGCCATTTGACATTTACCAAATTCCTGATTCAAAAAAGCTTAACATCAATAAATTTGCAACTGTCTAAGAATATGTTCAGTCAAATCACAGAGAGACATAAAGCTAGCGATGAAGTGGGCGGAAATCTCCGAATCTCTCCGTGTACCGGAGCCGCATGCAAATAGCTACAGAAATTTATGAACTGAGGTTCAAAATGTTAATGGTGTTTGACATGAATAGATACGACGGATTGAATGGCACTACTTGTGTTACATAAATGTCTTTAGTTTGTTCGATGTAGGTGGCGTAACAGACCAATTAACGGTTCATGTGTTTTAAAACAATCCGTTGATTAGAAATTTTTATACTAATGGTCTTATTCATAATGACTTATCCGAGGTTTAAAAGTTCGCTAAAATAGGTTCTCGAAAATTGTCAATACTTGTTATTCATAATGGTATTTTTACACTAAAACGTTCATTATCTCTCCGATAAAATCTCCGTATAAACCTCCGATAAGTCATTATGAATAAGACCGTAAGTGTATAATAATTAATTATCAGAAAGACCTAGTAGGTATAGGAATAGGGCGACTGGGTAATAAAGGGTCACTCCATAAAGGGTTAAAAATAGGACAGACTACTCTAGCAGAAAAGCTCTAGGTACAATCTCAACCAATGATTATCTCGCATTTGCAAAATGCACTTTTATAGTATTGCCATATCTTTGCCTCTGTGACAAAAGAATGCACGGCATATATAAAACTGCAAGATAACTGGGTAACCTACACATATTACACACAAGACTCATTCGATTCATATACCTAGTGGCGGATTTACCCTAAGGCCCGGTAGGCCCGGGCGTAGGGCGGCCAGATTTAGGGGTGGTGATTTATATGGTGGATGCTGCGAAAGGGGCGGCTAATGGCCTGGGGCCTAGAGCGGCCAAGACTGCAAATACGCCACTGCATATACCCGTTAAAATTATCTAACTAACATAACCTGTCTGCCAAGAAAGTAGATAAAAAGATCAATTAAAATATAACTAACTAAACAGTTACCTATGCAATACTAAATAAAACATTGCATTCTATACAATAATGGAGAAAGCTCTAAATAAGTAAATGAGAATAAAATATCATCGCACACGTCTGGTATGCAAATGCATACGTACATTAAAATGCAAGATGGCGGAAGCGCGCACGCGAGGTCGGGAGGTCGACAGTATCGCCACGCGCCATTGTCCGAGCTACCGAGTATGGGGACCATCAAATACAATAATTTTAGAGAACGTATTTTATTTCTTTTATAATAAAAATGTATTTATGTTGTAAATAATAATAAATCTTTATTGTCACGTGTAAAAATGTTACATTTTGCTTAAAACTACTCTGGTTCCCGTACTAGTATGAACTGTGTTACAAGAACCAGGAATGAACATGAAATGACATTGATGTTGCAATGAGCAGACCACGTCGCGCGTCGCTCAGAGAACTCATAACTTTAGTTGGAGAAGTGTTGCGAAAATTCGCAAATTTAGAAGTAGGTAGTGAAAATTCCCGGCTAGCAACGGCACCCAAAATCAGAAACAATATCTTGCTCGATCGCTAAAAAAACTTCCCTCGAGCCTGCCACAGGATTAACGAACAACGACAAGGCCAACATCTAACTAATTTAAAGCTAATGAATGGATGAAATTGAACTATTGGAACTTTCTGCTTCTGTGTATAAATGCGTGTTACCTAAACTTCTGCTGAAATTATTTCAGGATGTATTTGTATTAATAAATATTTCATTTAAAGATTATCCTTAATTAAAGTAAGTTCATAGCTATTCTACAGATATCCTCTCACGATCTATTAAGTCGCGTACAATGGCAGCGACTGGTCCACCTTACAAAATATATTCACAGATGAAACAATGTGTGTTGCACAGTTACTTTACAGTTCCATTATATAGGTCGATAGAAGCTTCCCGACTGGGCCAAACACACACTTCGAGGCAGGAATTCTAACACAAAGTATCTAGCAAAATGTTCTTCCGAGATAACATGGCTAGTAATTTTTGTGTGATTCAGGTTACGTTAAATTCTGAATATTTAAGTAATAAAAATTGTAACAAACACAAAAAATCGGAGTGAATCTAATTTGCCACAATGAAACATGCATATTTTAATGGAGCAGATATGTGGCAATAGCAAAGAAACTAAAAGGGCAACGATTCTGGGCTACTCTTGGTACTTTTTAACAATGGTCTATGAATATTGTAAGTAATGTGAACTCTGCAGAATAATAATTTAATTCGATATATTTTCCGCAATCAAAATTTTAATATTATAGTTAATATGTAGATTTCATCGAAATAATAATTTCCAATTGATTTGTTCCTAATAAGATTCACACATTACAAAAATCCATTTCTTTTTATTTCTCTACCACAGACTATAAATTTGGGATAATGTTCTATTCTACAGGACAAAAACAAAAAAAAATGTTTTAAAGCATTTATTCGAGACTAAACAGTTTTACTATTTATTAACTAAAATTATTTAAAATTAAATACGTTTGCATAATACGAATGGAATACAAAATATTAATTAATACAAAATGTACACATTAAATGCATACTTGATATTAAAACTATACTTACTATTACTAAGTTCAATTAAACACCATCACAAATTTATTTCAGTGTTATGCCATCCAAGTATCAGACAATATAATCAATATAATCTAATATAGAAAACACGCTTAAAAACTCTGCATATTTTTTAAATTTTTTGTATTGTCATCGGTCTTATGTGTGCAAAATTTCAGAACGATCCGACTACTATTGTGAAGTCGAAATGTTTTTAAATCTAGGCTGCGTAAATTCTACCTTGATCTCTCTGTACAATAGTCGTCTGTTATTTATTTATATATATATGGCTATATGTATTTGAAGTATGTATTGATATATATATGTTTTATAAATATTGTATGTATAAGTATTGCGTAAGTATAATATACTATAAATGTTATTTGAATACCTATTGATTTGTAAGTTATAAGTTGAGTTTGTTGAGAACTGCCTCGTGTACCTACCTACTTAAACTATTTTTCTGCATCACCCAAAGGTAGACTGGTAGAAAATTCCCTCAGCATTAAGTCCGCCTATGTATCTGTTTTGTGTGCATGAAGTATATATAAATAAATAAATAAAATAAATATTACTGTAAGTGGGTGAATATAACTTTAAAAGATTCCGTTACATAGGCTATATACATTAATAGATACATTCCGAAATAATAATATCGTGTTAAAAACCGGCCAGGTACGAGCTGGACTCGTACACCTAGGATTCCATACCGTTAGTATCATAACATATCCATCATACCGTCATAATCATGTCATCTAAGGATATCATCAAGTTACACTTAAAACGTTTGTTGTATGGAAACCCCATTAAATATTTGTTGTCAATTGTTGTATTCTGATTTTTTAACTGACGTCAAAAAGGAGGAGATTCTTAATTCGTTGGTTGCATTTTTGTATGTTTGTTACCTCATAAGCATAACTTTTAACTGGAGGAAGCGATTTTAATAATTCTCTTTTTGTTTGAAAGCTGGTGGTTCCCAGGTTTGGATCTGACGGTTATCTACTATTAAATCGAAGAAATCCCTCAAATTTCAAAGGCACATGAAGTCGATTCATGTTTTTTTTTAATGCTTATCTATAGTATTTGTTACTAAAGTAATTTATTAATTTTGCAATTGACATGCTATGCTTTTACTTAATAAATCAAATTATGGTATCAAATTATTAAAATAATTATCAAAGTATTATTGATAGATGGCGTTGTACGTAAAATATATAAACCCAATCCAGTGACGAATGTGGTGGCTTAATTGATTACTGAAAAGCGCGACCGCAATAAGCTCACTTGGAAGAGCTACAGAACGGTATTCCGAGGTCGTGGGTTCAAGTCCCGCTTGCGGTAATCACTTTTTCCACCATAATTTGATTTATTATAGTATTTGTTGTTATAGCATAGTAAGAGATAAAGCCTAGTGAAAAACAGCGATGTCTCATTAGTAAGGGTCCGTTTTACCTTTTGATACGGAATCCTAATAATACAGATTGCCAATCCATCATACGCTTCCCAACGCTATGCCTTTCGATCCGTGGTCATTACTCAAGGATCCTACTGGTCCATCGGCCATATCATTTCTTCGAATAACATGGCTACCATTTACTTAATTCTAAATCATTTTCATTGAGAATTATGCAGCATCCCAATGCACTGGCGAGAGGTCTATTGAATGAACAAACTACAAGAAGACTAAAAAGAAAGATCACACAAGACCTCTTGCAGTCTTAAATTATAGATACAGAAGTGTTAATGGACACATGCTGTCCAAAACCGATAAATATATTGACAAATCCAATGCTAAATGTCCTCAAGACAGATTGCATAGTAAATTAAAACAAAAAAAAAATATTTTCGACATAAGTTCGACGATATTTAATAAGTTTAAATACCACTTAATTATCCACGTATGACTGTGTGGTGACGGATTAAGAATACAAATGACACCATTCCATCTCCTTCCCATGTAAAAGCCAGCTAAGGGATATTGTGCACAGATTGTTAACATCCTCTGCGAGAGACGGAAAACTCGATAATAAACCCTGTGCCAATACGCCTGGTCAACGCCGGACAGTAGACCATAATCCGTTTCAAAATTAAGGATACTCGTGCCCAACAGTGGGTCTTTAATGGAGAAAGAGAAATACCATTTTAGTATTACTTTTACTATTTATTAGTGTCCGACCGAAACTGGTTTTCCGGCCGAAACGGAAACAAAAACTCATGTGGTTCAGTATAAAATTTCTTAAAATACTGAAATTCGGTGCATTTTACCTAATATTTTGCATTAATTAGGGCATGAAATGGAGACACAGTATATTAAGTTCGTTGGAATCATTTATCCTAACTAATTTATAAATGCGAAAAGGGGATTTTAAACAAGAAATTTTGACGAGCTTAATGTGTCAATGTGTATAACCAAACCATAGTGCGATTTAAAAAAAACTGTACAACCCCATCTATTGAGAGGTATAGTAAAGTTCTGTTTGTTAAGATTTGATTTCTAAATTTCACGCAGACGAAGTCGCGGGCAACAGCTAGTTTAATATAATTTTAAAAAATATTAATTTTTTAAATTATGTTCTCATAATTCCCTTTTTGTCGCGGGAAACGAAGTTAGGCGAGCATGAGTGTGCGTGAACTGCGACACAAGTTTCGGTTTCGGCAAAAGTTTCGGCCAATTTTGGCCGAAACCGAAACTGCCTCCGAAACTTGATTATTGGCCGGAACTTTCGGCCAACCGAAACCGAAACTGAACATTCGGTCGGACACTACTATTTATCTGTTTTGAGGGCACTTTTTATGGTGATTATTCTTTCAATTCAGATCAGAAATTCAGATGTTTTTTATAGAATCTAAGACAGTTAATAAAAAATATCAAATGTAAAGATAGCGTGTAGTTAAAAAGAAATGGATTTTTGTAAATTTCCTATATAATATAGTTTTTAATGCGGGTAGTTGAAAACTTCTACTTAGGTCATAAAATCCATTTTCAGAAAATATTTTTTTATAATACCGAAAAATAATTTCCCCGTGATTGGCTAAGCAAAGTCGCTAGTTAAATGATAGGAGGACTGATGGCAGCGTTGTTACTATTGAATTTTTTTTTTATTCTGATATACAAACTAGAATTAGGGATTTTTGACCATACGGACATGTCCTTGGATTATTAAATATTTTAAAGTTTCAAATTTTGCTTTAAGCAATAACGAGATCAAAATCCATGTTTTATTCAAAAACTTAATCAACTACAGCCAAATAACAAGTGTTATATAATAATAACAAGTGTTAGTCCCAAATTAATATTGGTTGCAATTAAAACAGAACATAACCAAATCGTAGCAACTACAATGATTCTATTACGCACATACAGACACTTCTTTTACCAAGAGGGTAGGTAGAAACTATAGAGAATCTGCTACATTCTAAATATAAATCTTATTCTCAATACTTTGTAACGATACGTCATTTATCACAAAACCTAGCCTCAAAAATGATATCAAAATTATACCTTACGAATACCTTATCACAAATTAAAATAAAAACACATGCAAACGATTAATTCCTCAAAAAATTTAAAGATCTTTACCAAAATCCTTTTTAAAAATATCAATAATATGACTGCGAATAAGACAGAATTTGTCGATATTTTATTAAAACGCGCTTAACATGTTATATTTTTTCAAAAATTCCAACAGTCTTGCCTGATTCAAGAGACCCCCTAGATCTTAAAATATTTTTCATTAAGCCAAATCTTAGCAGTATCCTTTTAAAACCACACAAGACTTAAATAGATTCGCGATTGGCCTTAATTCCGCAATTGGGATTGTTCATAATTTTTGACACACGGTCAAAAAGATCGGAATTAAGATATTGTATAGAATTGATATTGTTAGTATTTTTTCGGCTATTTGTGATTCAAAAACTATTTCGGAGAACAAAACGTCTAGGCTATAAAAAACTAATAAAACATAAAAAAATTACACATGCATACAAAATGGTGTTCTAAAAAATGTATTTCTTACGCCCAACAGAAATGATAACTTAAACTAATGCTTTACTTACTAATATACTTATATAAAACATATAGTTTTATGTCATATGCTAACTGTCAAAAGTGAAAAGCAAATTTGCGCCGTAACGTCCGTAACGCGTTACGTAACGTATCTGTTTATAAAAAGTTATCACTTCAAAACCTTCCCTTACTAGTGTTAATTCATAGTTCTTGTTGATCAGAGACCACAATAGTGGCATCTGGTATTTCTTCAATTAAATATGATGTTATACAATAACTAGAATAAAACACAACAAGTAATGCTATCATAAATATTAATACGAACGTCAGTCTGTACCGATCAGCTCTCGGTGTTTCGACGCGCTGAGACATCTGTGGACAAATTATAACATTAAATAACTGTGGCACGCGGCCACGCGACGGGGGGACCTAATATTCCTCCCGCGGGGTCGGGCCCCGGATAGCGGGGCCACCCCTCACCGGGTCATGGTAAGGTTCAAGACCACCATCATAGCCCGGCAGGACTAAAAGGCGAAGAAGTAACTAACAGGACTCTGCGACATCACCTTTATAAAATTTTTCTCTGCATTCATGAACATTTCACACAACGTCCTCTGGTCCCAAACTAAACTTATATGTTTGTGTTATGGATACCAGAATACGAATAGACTACTTTGCTTTTGTAAATACATTCTTATAATAAATAGTAAACACCCAGACAATTTGAAATTAAAATCAGAAACCTGTTTGAAAGACCCGCCATTTAAAAACGTTTTTCTATTTTCATAAAACCCTTTTCGTTTCATCTATGTATAAATCAACACTATATAGGCTTGTGCTTAGTCCAAATTCAAGTCTCTAGAATAGTTAAGCTTTAGGATATTCGTATTTTGGTCATATATTTCCAGATGCGAACACTTAAAATATTAATTGTGTTAAACGGTTTAAAATGTGAACTTTAGAGAATGTTATGAAAATTTTGACGTTTTAACAGATATGAAAATATTAAACAAACAAACACACAAATTTTTGCAAATTACATTGAAAATATATTAATTACCTTATAACTGTGATATGTCATGATGGATATTGGTGATTTTTTTCCAAGTGACCTCATGACCTCGCTAGCCCTGTCCCGTCGGTCCAGCGCTATGTACGCGCTGCTCTCGTCCAAGAACTGTACCATTATGGAACCTGACAAATAATATTACAAATATTACAATACTAGCTGTGCCCCGCGGTGTTACCCGCGGTAAAAAGGATAAAAAATCTGTTAGTTTTTTACTATCCCACGGGAACATTGCAATATTTCGGGATAAAAATTGTTTAAAAATTGTTATTCTGATTTATAAGCTACATTATTGTAAAGTTTCATTAAAATCCATTCAGTACCTAGTTTTTGACTCGCAAACTTTCACATTCATACATGCCCGATGGTCGTAAGTGCTACGCATTTGACCCCTTTTGGAGTATACCGGCGAAGACATGGGAGTATACTTTTCTCGGACGTCAAATAAATTATACATGGGCACAATAAATGTCTATCAAATTAAATACAATACTCACCAAAAGGACTGAAAAGTGAATTAATATCACTCCGCTGCCACTCTTTAGGGAATGTTATATGGAACACGTGGTCTCTTGAAGGATTTGCTGCAATAAACATTAAAAAAAAACCAGTTAAATACGAGTCAGAAACGCACACATAGAGTTCTGTACCGTTACCTGTTATCATATATGCGCCATACCGACCCCAAATAACAACATATACGGGACCCCAAATAATGAAATAGGGGCAGGATGATGATCTATGAATATTTGTTGTTGTTTTATATCAACTGGATATACACAAACTGAAATTTTCTGCTCGCTAGCTATCACTGTTCCAGAGATTCAGCCTAGCGACAGACGGATGGGAAAATAGCGAAGTCTCAGCAATAGGGTCCTCTTTTTACTTTTTGATATGGAACCTTAAAAACTGGGTAAGTACGAGTTAACAACCATATCATTAATTAAAAAGATAAAGGTTTAGGTGTATATGTCGTGTGGTTGGTTAGCGGATAAAAATGAAATACGTCGGTCCGGACTTGAATGGCGTTTATTTGCGACTCAATATATTTGATATAGTAATAGCTTATATAGGTGGCGAGAACAATCGTTTCTATATATTCCTAAAACTGCTGACACGCATAGTGTTGCATACAATGAATCCATACATAATATATTTGTATATAATAACTTAGGTGGCGAGCACAATGGTCTTTATACATTCGTAGACCTGTTGACATACGTCTACTTGCAAACAATGAAATCAGTATATTACAAGTAATACAGTAAGTATAGTACAACGAATACTGTCCCTACAAAGGCAAGAAAATGATGATTGTAAAATATTTTATAACAAGAACTAGCTAAGACCCGCAGTTATAGTTATTGAGTTCCCCCAACATGTCTCTCAGTATACACCGAACCTTAACTGATTACATAATATACAAAAATGCCATAATTTTGAACCACTCTAGTTATTAACCACATCAAAATCCGTTGTGTAGTTGTGAAGGTATAAGCACACATAGAGGCATATATACAAAAATAACGACTTTGTTTTTATATCATCATCATCATCATCATCATCATCATAGCATCACGCCTTTTTCCCATGGTAGGCAGAGACTATAGAGCGTCATCTGCTACGAACCAAACATACTTCCTTGGCTTCATACAACACATACATCATCTCACACATATATATACACACTCATACATCTGATCATACATGCCCGACGGTTGTAAGTGCTACATACTTGTCCTTTTTGGAGTATACCGCATATATAATATATATTATTATAGCTGACTCGGCAAACGTTGTTTTGCCATACAAATGACAGGGGTAGACAAATAATTTGCAATAAATTAAAATTGCGACTATAATTTGAGATTTAAACTATCCTATCTCTCAAGTTGGATCGAACTGCACATGGTGTGCGAATTTTATTATAATCGGTTAAGTGGTTTAGGAGTCCATTGAGGACAAACATTGTGACACGAGATTTATATATATTAAGATTTAGAAAAATACTCACGATCCGGTCCATTAAGATTAATGTAAGGTGATTCTTGTCTAGCGGTTCTTGCTAAGAATATTTTATTGAGGAATGGTTTGATAACTGGTGAGTTAGCATCAATTCTGGAACTGTTCTCTCCGCGCATGCGCTGCAGATGGGAGTGCATCCCTAAGAAACACAGCCCCGTGACGTAAGCATCGTATCCTGCCTCGTGACATTTAGAATTACGTTTGCAATAACCTTTTCCTTCTCTACAACCTGTGGTAACAAAATTCTTAATTTAAAAACTAAAAAAATACCTATAAAGAGCGAGATAGACGCACACAATTATGTTTTAATACTTATTCTTCTTCTTCTCCAGCCCATTTACGTCCCACTATTGGGCACGGGCCTCCTCCACTTTGAAAGGGATTATGGTCTACTGTGCCGCGCTGACCAGGCGTGTCGGCACAGGGTTATTGTCGAGTTTTCCGTCTCTCACAGAGGATGTTATCTGTGTGCCCTTGGGAGGAGATGGGGTGGTGACACTTATATTCTTAATCCGTCACCACACGGAAATTAATTTAAATTTTAATACTTATTCGACCGAAAAACATAATTAAGGGCAACACAAACGGCATATCTAATATATAAAATTCTCGTGTCACAATGTTCTTTCCCATACTCCTGCTTGACCGATTCTTATGAAATTTTTTATGCATATTCAGTAGGTTTGAGAATCGGCTACTATCTATTTTTCATATCGGGTTGTCCACCACTGACATTTGTATGGCACAATAACGTTTGCCGGATCAGCTAGTTACGATATAATATATTGTATATATTAATATATCGAGAAGTATCTAAACTTATGACGTCACCGACAGATATATCTCTCTTTCTCCCCTCTCCGTTTTTCAAGAAATTTTCAAACTTACCGACAGTCGGTAGCTTAAAGGGTGCTTCAATTAATGTCTCTAATAAATCTTGTAGAACACTGGAGTTTACGATTTCCTTGAACGGAGGTAAACTCGACATATATTTTGTGTCTAATAACCTGAAAACAAATTATATTCAATCTTTACATATTATAAAACAAAGCTGTTATTTTTGTATGTACCTATGTCCTTATGTGAGCATATCTTTAAAAAATATGCATCGGATTTCGATGCGGTGATTTTAAGGAGTGGTTCAAGGGGTTGACATTTTTGTATAATTTGCTTTGGTTTCCTATTTTTATATTGTAATGTGGAAGGAAAAAAAAATAGAGGAAGACCTAAGAAAAGATAGATGGACTGTGTGAACGAGGACATGAAAGAAAGAGGAGTTAACACTGATATGACGGCTGATAGAAGACTATGGAAGAAAAAGACATGTCGAAGAAAAAGGCTTGTCCATGTAGCGACGGATTAAGAATACAAGTGTCACCACCCCACTTCCTCCCAAGGATGCTGTAAAAGTCAACTAAGAGATATTGCACACAGATAACATCCTCTGTGAGAGACGGAAAACTCGAAAATAAACCGTGTGCCAACACGCCTGGCCAGCGCGGCACAGTAGACCATAATCCCTTCAAACTGAAGCAGGCCTGTGCCCAACAGTGGGACGTAAATGGGCTGGAGCAAGAGTTAACTTACCTTGGGAACATACAATGTGCGAACTCTTTGAATGATGGATAATCCGTAGTAAGTGGTTCAAAGAAATGGTTCAATGTGTGAATCAAATCAAGCAGCATATTGTGGCCAATTATTAACTTTTCCTGAAATAATTCAGTAAGCTTAATTATTTTCATACTAGCCAACGCATGCGTTTTCATTACTCTGTCTAATAAAAAAGTCGTGATTTTTTATGTTTGTCCCTATATGAGCTTATATCTTTAAAACTACGACACAGAAGTTGATGCGGTATATTTTTAAAGATAGCGTGGGTCAAGAGAAGATACTTTGTAAAAAAAATTCTACGCGTACGAAGTTGCTGGTAACAGCTAGCTGCAGTATAAATATTGAAAACTTACAGACTGGCTAATCATTTGAGCTATCCTCGAGAATCCTACGGCATCTTCCAGATCCTGCCATTCCCTTTGTTTCCGAGCAGCATCTGGGTCATCATTCTCTGTCTGTGATGTCGCCCGGGTCACTTTCATAACCCTAGAAAAAGAAAAAAAAAGGTTTAAATAATATAAACTACCGCTTACGCAATTTATTTATTAAAAAAAATGTTACGCCCAACGGATTTAGGCGTAAAAAATGTTTGTGGCGTATTTACAATAGGGCCATAAAGACCATGACTGAAGAGCGACGCAAGCCTTCACTTATGTTTTAATCTTCTACAATAATTAATGGACCACCGAATCAAACAGGCCAAGGTCAAAAGGTTAAAAATGAAATGTAAACTTTCAAAAAGGTCAAATGTACAATTATTTTTTTTTTAGGACATTTCACACAACGTCCTCTGGTCCCAAAGTAAGCTATATTTCTATGCTTGTATTATGGGTACCAGATACAGATAGACTACATATACTACTTTTCTTTTTGTAAATACATACTTATAATACATAGAAAACACCCAGACGCAGTACAAACATTTGTATGACATTTATGGATATCACACAAATGATTGTCCCACGCGACCTCGTGATCGGCAGTCCATTACATAAACCACTCCACCACGAAGCCCGTCACAGTAAGACCATCTGTATGAATATATATAAAATATAGCAAGTGTTTGACTTTTCATATGTTTTTTTTTCTTCGATTACACCTTGACTAGACCGGACCATGGTATGCGCTCTGAGCTTGACCATGTTCCGGCAAGGTGGAAATTTTAGTATCTGTCATCCTAAAGTCTCTTCTTAAGCGTATTTATGTATTACCTGCTCTTATTCTCTAATACTTTGGTATCAACACAAATTTTTCCCTTGAAGCGTGTCCTTAATTCTTGGAAGAGCAACAGTCTTATGAATGCATTAACTTTGTCTATCTCCATCTCAGATCTACTTTTGTCTCTTATAAAAGCTTTCACTCTAGCACTGTAAAAAAACATATGAGTTGTGATCATAATACGTGAATAATAGTTTTTATGAAGCATTGTAAGATTATCAATATTTTCTATACATGATCAACAAATAAGAATCTTATTTATTTTTTTCTCTTTTGATTATCTGCAACATAGCAATCTGTTCGAGATCAATGAGCTATTCTCTTGTCCGATGTAACTCTGGAATGTGGTTGCATGTGGATTAAGAGCCCATTGGCACTTCCTCCAGTTATTGTTAGGTGTCAAATCTAGTTTCTAAATTACAGATACTGTGTTGCGAGTTGTGCCGCCAATTCATTGACGTGTGCAGATAACCTGATCTGATACTTTTTACTGTAGGTAGTTACTTCTTGTCTAATAGTATTAATATTTAAATCTCGATGTATGTATTTATTACCTATAAAATATGGTATAATAAGCATGGTTCTTAATGTCTTATTTTGGAATCGTTGTAATATTTCAATATTGCTAACGCTTGCAAGAATCTTATTAGAAAAAGTTTTGAGGTTATTGCAAATAAATTGGATAGTATAAAAATAAATAAATTATAAATAAATATTCATGGACATTTCACACAACGTCTTCTGGTCCCAAGCTATGCTTGTGTAATGGCTACCAAATAGAAAAAAAAAAAGAAACAATGTTTTGTTCCCATAACATGCAGTACAGTAGACCGCAATCCCTCCCAAAGTAGAGGAAGCGCGTACCCAAAATTGGGACGTCAAAGGGGTAGAGAGAGATATTAATGTATTAGTTGAGTAGACAATAATTAAGAAATATATACATACTACATAATGCCTGCAAATTCAGCCCCATTTATAGTTACTGCCCCACTCCTTGGCTTTAAAAGTGATTATATATAGACTATACAGCTGTAAAGTTTCAAATTTTCTAAATATCATACATACTATAAGTTTCAAATGAGAATAGGATTAACAATGACCTCTATCTGTCAAAAATGATTTAAAGAGGACTGACAGCAACGAAACTCTATTTATTAATTTTTGCATTTGACATGCTATGCTTTTACTTAATAAATCAAATTATGGTGGAAAAGCTTTGGAAAAGCTTCGTGGAAAAGCTTCGGAACGGTATTTCGAGGTCGTGGGTTCAAGTCCCACTTGCGGCATTTCACTTTTTCCACCATAATTTGATTTATTAAGAAACTCTATTTGCGAATTAATTAATTATTTTTTATGTTTTATCTAATCTCAGTTATTCTAAGTGAAAAAATGTCTAAAATTTTGAATGATAATACTTTTAACATTATTAAAAAAGAAAACTATTTTATTTCAATATTTCGTCATTGGAAACGTTGATATCATGTTCAACTATCAACCGCCATTTTGTCGTTGTTATTGTGCCTTGTCGAGTTTTGAGCCTTGCTTAAGTTTTATTTTTAATGCTATGTTGTTGTTGTTGTTGCCCTTTTTTTTTGTTGTCGCAGTTTTTGTTTGTTAGTGTTTTTATTTTGTATTTGTCTCTATTTGCTATTGTTTTTAAATTGTATTTATCTCGCTAACTGCTCGAAAATGAGTAAACGATGACGCTAAAGTGATTCTTATGAAATTTTTTATGCATATTCAGTAGGTCCGAGAATCGGCTACTATGTATTTTTTATATCCCTAAGTGATAAGGGTTGTCCATCCCTAACTATATGTCAAAACAATGTTTGCCGGGTCAGCTAGTTTAATATAAAATAACAAAATTTACCATATATCTTCTATCTGCTGTTTATTTTCTTCAGGTATTATTAGTGGTTCCTTCTCTTTGGAATAATTTATATGTCTTTCAAACAATGTTTCCCTTAACTTTGATTCTGTTGGCTTTGTCATATATGATATACCTGTAAATACATTGAAGAAGAAGCATTTTGCTAACATATAGGTCATATAGGTTATTATAACTTTACAAATCATGATAAAGATAATAATTTTATACCCATTAGATTCTATAAATAGAATTTGTTGTTAAATTAGTTATTCATAAAACAAAAAATAATAATCTACATAGAAAAAGAGGGTAGCTACAAATTAATGTGAAATTTTTTTTAAATATGTTTGTACCTACAAAAATATATTTAGGAGTACAAATCTAAAGTATTTAATGAGTTATTAGAATATTATAATAGCTTTAGTAAATAGTTAGCTATTTAAATGTTAGAATTAAAAAGATTTTTTAATGTGCATAAAAGTGGACATAATTTCAGATTTAGTTAGAAAACTCTTTTACTACTTACCGTCCTTAATTAATTTGTTAAAGTCAAATCCGTTTGCGGCCAAGAAATCTAAGCTAGAACTCTGACACAGAAACAATCTTTCTGGCGCAGGGTTTCTACGTGGAAACAAGTAAAAATTATACGCATCGTTCAAATAGTGTTTTCTATTTTCATCCCAATAAAATGCACATAATCCAAATTGAATCAACATGAAGTCACTACAGCCAGAGACTAATCGTGAATAATATTCCTCAGGAGTATCAAACATTGACACCTCTCGACCGTTTATCAGTCCTGTAAACTCAGTGTCGATAGCCAAAAAATCGGCTTTTTTAATAGACTCACTTATTAGCGGCTGTAATTCTTTAAAATCTGAAATAATTTATAGAATTTTAGGTTTGCCGCGTAAAAATGGTAAGGTTGTATTGGAATATTTACTTACTTGTCCGTCCAACTTCCATTATTTATAAATAAATTATATAACAAGTGATAAAAAATAATATAAATTGAATAATTGGTAAAAAACACAATTTTATAAAACACTATGCTGAACGATTAAACAGGAAGGAACAAAAAAAAACAGAAACAGCAGAGCACAGAATAGATAGAAGATACTTCTACGCACAGAATAGATAGCTTCTACGTATCAGAACGGAAACCAAAGACAAAAGAGTATAATAATGTTATATATATATTATTTTACTCTTTGATATTAATAAACTTAAGGGCGTCACGCACGGCGAAGATACTTTAATATTTTATGTTAAGATAAAATATCGCTCGCTATACAGTTTGTATGAACCATCACACACGGCTAAGATAATATGTATTTTCATATTACAGTATCTTAAGCTATCGAGCGATATGGAAATTTTAAGTTAAGATGCCAAGCGATGAAAAGATGTCATCTTAAGATACGAAATATATCGTAACATGGTATCTTAAGATACAAAATATATCGCACGATCCTTATACAGAGTGTGCACTTAATATCCGATGCAAAATGGAATGAAAGATATTTTTTTTATTATGTTTTTGTTATTACTCGTTACTTTTTGTTACTTTAATATAATGTTGGTAAAATAACATGTTCAACTTTCTTCATCTTAGTTTTGTGTATGGCAACTAAATCCTTGAATGTATTAGGTAAGTAGGTTTTATTTTGCCAGTGTCGAGTTTTATTTATATTCTTCACATTCATCACATTCACACAAAGTCAGTCAGTCATTGTCTTATGTGTAATCCTGTATTCTGTATCAGTAAAATTTGTGACTATTTTACCAAAACTTTTTTTTTTACCTACTTTTTGAGACAACTTAGAAATTCACGATACACGCATTTATTTCACTTCAGCTCACTTGTGCTATTGTATTGTTCTACTATGTTGAACAAAATACCAGAGAAATTATACAATAAATTTCAAAATTCATGAAAAATAAAAACGTAACGTCACTTTACAAGTTCCCGCCAAAAAGCCTTGTTCAACTATTTTCGGGGTCCAGGCGTGTTTGTCTCGCTCCCGCTTTCTCATTCATTGTATTGTAGCTTTCCGAAAGACAAGTTTTGGCGACCACAAAGCATAGTAGATAATTAAGTAGGTACTTACCTAACTTTAATAAATATTAATGTTTAAAACTGATTTTTTTTTTATCTGCAATCAGTCCACGGACTTTAATCAGATGATTGGACATTCAGACGAGTCAAAAACCAATGTCTTGACTTTCCTTAGTCAAGGAGCACATTGGCTCTTTTTAGTCTGTTAACTGGATTCCTTATAAGAAGAGCACTTGTTAAGGGATTTGGATGTTTCAATTTCAATAATCTCTCGGTGTATTTCTGTTTATATTCTTGGGTTTCCTCCACCACAGTCTTTAAACCTAAGTACTCGTGTATTTCATTGTTACGAGTGAACCAGGCCGCACCACTTATGGTTCTCAGCATAATATTTTGTGCTCTTTGGAGGAATTGGATGTTATAATTGCTTGCTGAGGACCACAGCTGGATACCGTTCGTCCATATCGGCTTAATATAGTTATTATATTAACTATATTATATTGTTATATTAATTATATTAACCTAGTGGTTATATACTTTAAGTTTATTGCTTAAGGATAAGGTTGATTGCTTCCCAAGCAGCCATAGAAGATTTTTAAATCGGAAGTTCATTGCATCACGCTTATGCTTTATGTGGTCTTTCCATGTCATACGTTGGTCTAAGTAGAATCCTAGGTATTTCACGCATGAGGTCTGTGGAAGTGGGTCGGGGCCCAAGTTTACAGTAGGGCACAACTTTCTTCTTAATGTAAATGTTATTTGTTGTGATTTCGGGGCACTTGCTCTAACTCTCCATTTGTGAAACCAACCATCCATTAGATTAAGCTGATTTTGAAGTAGATTGCTGGCCTCATCTGGGTCGACGTGGTATGCTAGAAATGCTGCATCATCAGCAAAAGTCGCGACAGTAACGTTAGTTGTGTGTGGTAAATCATGAGTAAAAATGTTATACAACACTGGGCCAAGAACTGATCCCTGTGGTACTCCTGCGTGGCAAATATGAAGGGTCGATCTAGCATTTCTTTGCTTGACTTGCAACATTCTTGCGTTGAGGTAAGAAGTCATTAGGTGGTAAAATGAATGAGGAAGAGTACTCTTAATTTTACATAGCAAGCCTTTATGCCACACCTGATCAAAGGCCTGTTGTACATCCAAAAACGCAGCAGCGCAATACTCTTTTTTTTCAAGGCTTTGTCTTATCTTACTTGATCTTCCGAAAGGCCCTTCAAATTACCATTGAACGACCATTATGAACTCATCTACCTGACTATGAACATTTGACTTCAATTGCAATGGTATTGAATATTGAATAGCAGTCTTGAGCCCCTGTAATACCTACGATGAACAGAGAATGGTTGCCATATTCAAAAAAGAACAGAGATTGAGTCACTAATGAAAATATAAATGAATTTTATTAAAATAGAGATCGTGATTAAGCTAGCAATTAAAAAAAAACTTTAAATGTAAAATTGTTTAATAACGAATATAACTAGTCAGGAGTGAAAATACAAATCTAACATATTTGCTACAATTAGGTAGTGAATTTTTGCATTAGTAAGTAATAATAACTAAATAAAATTATTTTAATATGTTTTCTAAATGAGTGGATAGTCGTTCGTAGGCTGCTTTGTTTCTGTAGAGATGTATGTTGGATTTTACTTTTTTCATAAGTAATGGTGGGTCAATATCACTCAGCTTTATCAAGGCATCTGAAATAGAAAGGATTTAAGTCAATTTGCAGGCGTATATATAGATATCTATCAAGCAAAGCAACGCTAAACTGACCCCAAATCAAGGGAAATGAATGATTTCAGTAATAATTTTAATGGCAGAGTCAGATACGTTTCGGCCACAAACTTGTAAGAAGCTGCACGCACACTGCTTGTGGGCGTAGACAGGAGGGGATATTATTATTCAACCCACCCCCAAGACGTAATGCCAAATTGTGCCAAAAACGGCTAAAACCTAAATTTGACACGATTTGAGAAAGTTTTTGTATATTTTTTTTGCTTAAAATAAATAAATGAAACTGAGAGTAAGTCCGGGGTACGCCTATGCCTAATCCTATATCTCTATATAATTATTGACAGGGTAATTTGGTTATAAAGCACTTACCAAGCATTTCCTTTCTAAATGCTTCATCAACATCATCCAAGTGTATCAACATAGCACTATATAATGCATCAACATGCGCACCGTATAGTACCGTGTCATATACTTCAGGTCGGTGACTAAACAATGCACACAAAGTTTGTGTCGCGTACGAACGTACTCTGTCGCTGCTATCATCTAAACGCTTCAAAACGGCTGTGAAAAGAAAAATACAACTTTTAGTCGTTTTTGTGTAAAAGAGAAAACAAACATCAGAGGCGTATTTACCCTAGGGCCATAGGGGCCATGGCTCAGGGCGGCCAGCCTAAGAAGGGCACCGAAATTTTAAAATTTAGCTCTTTTGAATTTATAGGGCGGCTAATTAAATTGGCCCAGGGCGTCAAATAGCTCAGGGCGCTAATTTTCAAAATACACCTCTGACAAACATCCTTAAATTTCAACAAACTTTCAAGTTGACAGTAGTAGGATACTCACCAAAGTACAGTTTGTGCAATATATCAACAGTAAAACATCCTCTATTAGCGGCTAACATTGCCAGGCAGCATGTAGCACGTAGAGCATGTTGTCTTGTTAACGTAGAGTTATCATCCACCAAGCCCACCAGTAGTGGGACTATCTTGTCTAAGAACGGTTCTAAAGACTCTTTAGTTAGAAATAGCTTGACTTCCTATGGATAAAATACGTAACCCATGTTAACCACAAGTCATGACAGGGAATGATGGAACGCAAGCAACGTTTAGGCTTATATGACCAGATGGCGCAGTGTTAAATGTTCATGACACAATAAATTAAAAATAAAAACGATCTAATAACCTGGTCACTTTTATCACCATCACCACCCTGTTCATTTATCAGAGCTTGATCAATAGGCGGGTTGTCCTGCAGAGCTGAGCAGAGACAGGCGACGGCAGCTGTACGTATAGCTTCTGCTGTTCTTCCGGCAGACCATACTAAGTTTGGCATTATTACCTCTGCGGAACAGCATATATTAATTTTCTTAGGCTGATCTTACAGTATCTAATTAACCTACAAGTCCATCTAATAAAATTGTCATTGGCAAAGAAATAACTGCTTTAGAATCAACTATCCGATCGCTGCCAATGAGTCATCCAATCGTATGCGGCGATATCAAGCGGTGGGCGGAGCTTACAGCAAGTGGAGAATAGGATTGGTTGTCGGATGTACCACCACAATATACCTTCAATAACAATATTGAGGAAAGCTTCAAGTTTGTCCGTGTGGCACTTGCTGAAGTTGGTCTGTCTTCGCACCAGCACCGTTGACAACGCAGTGAAGATCTTCAGCTTCACCTCAGGGTCCACCATTGGAGTCCCCAGACATTCTTTCAGTAATGGAGCTATCAGATGTAACTGGCCACCCATAGCTGATCCTGAAAGATATTACGAACCATTCACGCAAAGCAACATAGTGCCAAACTATTTAACGAGCAGCCAAAAATATTGAAGCTGGGAATGTATGCTAGTTCCTATAACCAGAAAAAAAAACCTGTCAAGAGCGAGTTAAATTCGCACAGTTAGTGTTTCGTACCTACTAAACATAAGTAACTGCATACAAATAATCAGTTAATTAAACTCAAAACAACACACCAACTTAATTTTGTAGTTGAAATGTAGGGAATCGCCTACATTTCAGCTACTTCATAAGTTGGTATTAGTATAAACACTTTTTTCTTGTGATGTGATAGCAAATTACAAGTTTTTGGATTTTTCCCTATATCAGCACTATATAGACTTGGTCTATGCCAAATTTCAAGTCTCTAGGGCAACGGGAAGTAACCTGTGAATTTTGATTCCCTAGCATAAGTCGAAAATTCTTGAAAATGGTCGTAATTAGGTTATATCTTTTAAATGCGTTGGTAGGTTGGCGTAAAAGGTTGATTGTATTTTTTGAAGCCAACGACCGCATAGATCTACATTTGGTATGAGTTTCAAGTTGATACCTTCAGCGGTTGCCGAGTAAAAAAGTTTAACAGACGGACAGACAGACAGACAGACACCGGAGTGATCCTATAAGGGTTTGTACGAAACCCTAAAAAGAATATGTAGAAACATTTAAGAGGGATAGATGCTTGTATGAATACGAATATCGTTGAAAGAAATGTTTGAAAATTACCTGAATGCAACATAATGCACTCCAGTAGACATTTATCTGGAGTGTGAATGTTCCAAGTGAGCGCATCGCTTGTAATATTTGCCAGCACCTTACCGATGTGTCTTTCATACAAGCTGGTCAATGTCTTCCCGCATTTCTCTAAATAACGCAACTTGTCCAAGTTAGCTAAACCGAAAACCAAAGGCAAATAGGTTTAGGAAGAGTCCGAATATAAAATTATATAGATATAAAATAATCGTGTTTAGGAACAGGATTATTCTTTACTCGTTCCAAGAAATTCTATGAGACCGAATGGTTCTTTTCGATATGAAAATCTCGTAAATATGAAATACCATCCATTTAAAACAGTCTAACACCCCACTTTTAAGTAGTTATGATCATTATGATATTGGCTATTTCCTAACACTGAAGTTCGGGAACTTATCAGAAATATAATTGGTAAGTCCAAGAACTCACACAAAGCCATAAATTGCATCTTATTATCAGCGGGCATGGCGTACACGGTGAAGTTGACAACAAACAGTTCATGAGCGACGGTGGAACAAGCCTCTCCGCACAGATCTATCAGAGCTTCGCACACGTACAACAGTTCCGTTTGATACTTCGGCTGGAGAATAATACACAAATAATGACTTTTTAAAAAGGCCGATGTTTATTTCTATGCATATGTGCAGATCACAGGTGCAGATGAACTCCTAATGTGCAATGTAGTTATTTTCAGTAATTTGTAGTAAAAAATGATGGTCTTAATTAGCTTGAAAATTCAAGCTTTTTGTCCGTAATATCGCTACTAGGCTAAAACCCACCTTTCTAGTCGTACATCGGTCAGGATCGGCGATCTCTTTACACAATTCTACCATGACCTTCTCTTGAATCAACTCAGCACGAGAACCCTTGATGATATTCCCAATAACAAGCAAGGCTGGCCATGAATCTACTTCCGATTCCAATAACGGCCACCATGTGCCTGGTTCTATGAAGTAACCAAAAAGTTCTGCAGCCCGTTTTATCTAAAAAGATCATAGCAATAAGAATTAGCAATTAGATCGTTGCGAAAAGATATACATTAATTGATGACAGTATATATTTATGAAATATTAGGAAAGCAATACAATTTGAATCTTGGGCTCACAGAGTTAAATCTGTGCTTGGGACATAAGAGACGATCTTTTCACTAAGTGTATACCTCTAGAATAACTCGAGAATCCTCATCTCCGGCACCTCTTAGCATTGTCTTGATAATAGTTTGCGCGTGTTGCGTAGCACCTTCCTCAGCGCATAGAATCAACCAGCAAAGCAACTGAGCTACACGCAGTCTAGCGTCCGCCTGCCACCCATCCATTTCTGAAAAAAATGCAGAGGCATGGTTTGTTTCCTAAAAACCAAGTCCTGGATCTCCAGAAAATTTATCTAGTAATAAAATAGCTTTCTTACCTCGAGAAATAGCAGGCACAATTTTACCAATATTACTCTGAGCAAGCACCCTGCAACCCATATTAGGTCGTTTAACGTCAGGATAGTGAGAGGGAACGTCTTTGAGGAAGTCTGCTTTCTTTTTCAAATCTTCCTCATTTTCTTCCATATACTGCAGTCCAATATTAGACCAGAGCGATGTCGCAGTTTCTCTTATGTCATTCATTACATCACTCAGGCTGAAATGAAATATCTCAATTAGCTAATACTCTTAAGTCTAATATTACGAAAATTCCTGGGAAAAGACAGCCATGTATTGATTTGTATACCCACAAAGAATACCAATGGGCTTGATTCTTAGACCTTGGGAACTGCAATCTTTGTAGCAGTCAAGAGGATTTGAGAACTACAGTCTCAGTTGTGTAAGGAACTTCATGAATCCCCGCTATTTTTGCACTTGCAGTATCTTACTGTTACATTACCAATCTTGAAATATAATTACCTAGTCAGTAGTAGGGGTATCATTCGATGCCAAAAAGAATATCTGTCTTTGTAGTTAAGCATCCAATTCCCGACTTCTAAGGTGACTTGCAATCTCACTTGGTTGTTTTCATCAAATAATTTTTCTGCCATTGGACTTATGGACAACTCAAAACACTTGGCATTGCCTGCAAGGACCACCGCTCCTGTAAGACAATAAATTGATGATTATAACATTTTACGATTTTGTTTGTTATGAATCTTTTCTCCTGTTTTTTTATTTTGTCTTGGCTGCTTGCATCCAATGGCTCCCCGCGACCATGACGATATTGTCACTCCACCTTGTCAGATGCATCATTTGGTATCTGGTTGCCACTCTAGGACTTTTAGAACATCTTTATGTGGAAAGCCTCATTACAAGTATCTCTAATATAAATATTAGAATAGCTGTCTGAATAACAAATATTACTATAAAGTTCTTATACATATTTCTATGGTATTTTTATAGACTATTTTTTTTGTTTTTTAACACAAGTGATATTAATAAGCAGTATGCGTGTAAAAATATTAACATACCAATGGCTTTAACAGCAGCAACTCTAACTTTAAAATGTTGATGTGCAAAATTTGTCAATATGGGCTTCACATAGCTTTCACATTGGAAATGAAAATCTCTTTGCAGAATGTTAGTTACAGTCATAATACAATCACAGGCTTCCAATTTAACTTTAGGATAAGGATCTGTTACTGTTTTGGTAAGAATATTTGTTAAATCATTTATAAATGGACTTAAAAGTTGTACAACTTTGTATCTATCAAGAATCTTATGCACAAGTTCAATAAGTATTAGGCGTATTTCCTCAGATTCTTCTATAATTTCAGGGCAACCTATACGACGTACGATTACAGGAAGTATATAAGTTAGATAGTAATCATTCAGAGGCAATTTTTCAATGAAATTAGAAATAATTATAATGGAAGCCTCACGGCATGCTTCGGAAGAATCAGAAAAACTTTTTAATACGTAAGCATATACTTCAGGGAAGACACTAGTCAAGTCACAGTCACTGTTGGCTGGATTTTCAAATATCTCTTCATTTAATTTGACTAAAGCCTGCTTTCGGGATACTTTCGACTCGCTTTGTAATCCAACTATGTACTGTTCCACTGCACCTCGAGGGTTGTCTTGAAGACTAGCTTTAACATCCACCATTTTCGTTATAGATTCCGTGTAAAATAGACTTAAATTGCAGCTTAATTGACTTTAGCAACTTTTAATACTAGGTTATAAATTAGGTGATAATATTGATAAACAAATTAAGTTTCCATGGCAACAAAAAGAAAGCCAGAAAGAGTAATAAGCGCACAGAGATTACCTACGGAAAGAGATATAAGATTATCTATGATTTCAAGTAGTGGCTATTGTAATTCTAAATGCTAAATTAATGTGATTATCATAGAATTATAGATATTTATCCTAGTAGAATTTAATGCAGACGAGATAAAATTCTGTCATGGACAGGTAAAAATTAAGAAATTGCATTGTGTATTGAACTAATTCGAATTATTAGATAGTGTTGAATATCGATTTACAGATTAGTGATGGGTTATAGAAGGTGACTTTTTGACATTACGTTTTCACACGTGGACATCTCCAGCGTACATCAACGTGCACCAATCAGAGGGAGCCAAGTAAAGTTGTCAACTTTTTGCATTTCTGGGGAATGGACGAGATTTTTCCGTCTATCAGAATTAGAATTCGCGGTGATTTCATTCATTCTATTTCTTAATATTCAAAGTATACTATTTCTGTATTGTGCCAATTTAAATTCGTGCTAATTTTTCTTTATCTAATTCTAATAACCTAGCGCTTTAAGTTGGTGATAATTGGCATACCGTAACAAAATAGTGAAAAATGTATAAAATATTTCATATATTACTCTTATCGGCAATCGTCCAAATATCGCTTGCCCTAAAAGAAGGCGAGTGTGAAGTGTGTATTAAAACTGTAGAGAAATTTGCCTCCACGCTATCAGAGGATGTCAAGAAAAATCCCAAATCCATTGAAACGGAATTTAAAAAATTCTGTAAGGTGTCGAAAAATAAAGAACACAGATTTTGCTACTATTTGGGTGGATTAGAGGAGTCAGCTACAGGTATTTTAGGAGAGCTTTCGAAGCCACTAAGTTGGTCTATGCCAGCTGATAAGATTTGTGAGAAGTTAAGAAAGAAAGATGCACAGATCTGCGATCTTAGATTCGAGAAACAGATAGATTTAAACAACGTTGATTTGAAGAAGTTGAAAGTTAGAGATTTGAAGAAAATCCTGAATGACTGGGATGAGGTATGCGATGGTTGCATTGAGAAGACGGACTTCATCAAGAGGATAGAGGAGTTAAAGCCTAAATATATGGGCAGATCTGAATTGTAATTTAGCTCAATTCAATAGGTAAGATAAATAAAGAAAATATAATAAAACTACTATGATCCAAGCTAATACACCATATATTCTAGTAATGTTTCATTCATGAATTTGATATAAAGTTTAGTAATCAGAATTGTGATTATTTTACGAAATGTCAATGTTGCAATATGATGACTCATGTGTTATAACTGTAAACATATTGAAAAATTCATTCATTCTTGACCTTAACACTCAACTCATTGATATTATCGGCTGGACAAGTCAATGACCTTTTTCTATGTGAAACTCTCACAAGTCACAACTATTAATATCTTTGGCAATCTATTCACCATAAAAAATTGGCATATTTTCTAAGAAATAAAAAATACATATGGGGAAGTATTCTACGACATACACTTAATTATATTGTCATATAAATCACTTAATTAAATCATGTAAATTAACTAATTAAACAAGCCGTCCAGACAGTAAAACCCTGCAATCTTGTTTCAATAATTTTCCAATTAATTAGTAAAAATTTTCTTTTTGGATTATATGTATATGACATTCCTAGAATAATTAATCATAGTTTATGCACACTGCGATTAGCAATCAAATATCTTATTATCTCGAAACTATTTTCCGCTCAAAAGATTGAAATTGAAAACATTGAGTCTGGATTATTAATTTTGTTTTTACTTGTGGATCATATACTATATAACCATTTTAAATATGTATTTTAAAAATATTTTTCTTTTGTTTCAGAAAATAATGAGACACCTATGTGACATCTCAACATTGCCACCGTGGCAGATTATGAGATGATCAGAATATTGCATTTGTACTGTGTATGTCACTGTGTGTGTGTATGTGTGGAGAAATACATGTGTTATGTAAATTATTACTATTGCAATAAGTAATTAAATATTTTTTCGAAAGTTTCGTATTTTTTTTTAATACTTTTTCTGAAAAATGTCTATACAGTAGGGGTCACTTATGCTTTACCAGTTTTAGACTGTGTGACCAGTTCAGAGGCGTATTTACACTAGGGCCATGGCTAGGGTCGACCAGCCTGAAAAGAGTGGCGGAAGCCTTCAAGTTCAAAATTTTGCTCTATCTCTATTTATTTATAGGGCGGCTAATTTAATTGGCCTGGGGCGCTAATATATCAAAATACGCCTAAACTATAATTGCACTAAAGGTGAACAAGCAAATATCTTTTGACTTGGTCAAAATATTTTTGCCTGTTTGTCTAACTAATGGTAAATCCTGTTTATCTAACTAATAATACAACAATTCAATTAAATGTTAAATTAACAGACAGGTACAATGCCATAATACCAAAGAAATACATGTACAATTTTTTTTTTTATATCTAAGGACATGACACACAACATCCTCTGGTACCAAGCTAAGCTTGTATATGCTTGCGTTATGGGTAACAGAATAAATACGTAGTAAACACCCAGACGCAGTACAAACATTTGTATGACATTTATAAATATCTCACAAATGTTTACCCCAAGTGGGAATCGAATCCGTTACATGAACCACAAAGCCTGTCATCTTGTTATTAGCCATCATTATGAACCCATATTTGTAGTTCAATCAAAAGTAGTACACAATTAAGGGCCTACATCAATATCATCACCGACACGTACATATTAACACAGCCAGTAGGCACAGAAAATGAAGAATTAGGGATACTTTTCCTATTTACTCAAAATCTACTAAATATATTTTAATTCCGATCCACGTGTTTCTATACATAATAGTTACTTATGTTTTTAAAGTTATTTCATTAGTTAATATGCGATAATAGACCGACAAATGAAAAAAATAAAAAATTAGAGAGGTTGTTTCGCCAAGATTTTCTATCGAGAAAACTTTTTTCAATCGCGTTTCTGAGTTTATGCGATCCTCTATCATATATTGAAAAAACATATACTTAAAAATTAGAGCTCTAGCCATTCAATCTAAAGAAACAATGAAAACTTCGTACATAGAAAAATGCACGAAGCTATTTTGGTATCCTCTTAAGAGTAAATAAAACTCAAGTTACTTGTTCACTCTAATAACTTTATTGCAGTAATGTGGTTTAGTACAGGTTTATATTTTTGCTGCATAGATAAATAACATTCAATGAGTAAATCCAGATTAGTGGTATTTGTAGTTCCTGTGGTGCTCTGAAAAAAAAGGAAATAAAATTATAATACATTTCTTTATTATCATCATAACATCACGCCTTTTTCCCATGGTGGTAGGTAGACTATAGAGTGCCATCTGATATGATTTTACTACATTATTTCTTGTAGGCTAGATTGTAATTAATGTGATGGATTTGGTCCTTAAATCCAGATACATCATGGAAAAAACAAATCTTGTAAGTAATAATTTTTCAAGTGCGTCCTCAGGATAGCTCGTGTTAATAATTAAATAAAAATAATGTTATAAAAAAATTCTTATGTTAAATATAGTCTTTCAAAATGAATTAATCATCTCATAATGTACAATTAAGGTAGTTCTGATATTATCTGTAAATATTTCTGGATAAAATTTAGAATTTAATATCTGAGAATCCCTACTAATATTAATATTATAAATGCGAAAGTAACTCTGTCCGTCTGTCTGACAGATTTTTATTTTTTTCATTAGTCAACCGATTTTGATGAAATTTGGCACAGACAATCTTTAGACCCTGAGAAAGGACATAGGCTACCTTATACTATTGCGGAAAAAAAGGGATGAAAAGTTTTCTAAATTTCACGCGGACGGAGTCGCAGGCAACAGGCATAATCAATATAATCATAGCCTTTAACCTTCTTTTAAAGGATTTAAAAAAAAATTGTAGTGCTCAATACTGCACATATACTATTATATAAATTGTACACAAATATTGTAACAAAAGACAGCAAGGTTATCTTACAAATAAGATTCTAATAAGAATAATCTTGGCTTGTTAATCAATGATATATCCTCAAATATACCAGATGGTAGCTAGATGTTAAAAATTTAAAGACAATTAAACTTTAGCCCGGCTAAATCGTACTTCATAGAATAATCACATTTCAAATGATGTATAGCCTGTATCATACATAAATGGCTTCAAGAAGACTGAGTGATATAGCCAAAGACACTACTGTGTCTGTATCTGTGGGTATATCAAGATTTTAAGAAAAATAAGAAATTTTGTCTATTACGACATATACTATGCTATCAATGACATTCTAATATTCACATTCTAAACAAAAATATTAAACCTAAAAATAAGAAATAAACTTGTATAAAGAACTTACTCAATTTTCCGTAATTAATAACATAGAAGAAAGCCATGCTGCCAACCAAGACCTGGAAGAATGGGGCCATGCCAACCTTCTTGGGTTGCACATACTTGTGTTGCCACCTCCACCAAGCTTAAAGTACATAAAAATATTAATAAAAAGCTAGTTAGCAATCATCTTAAATTATTATAAAACAAAATCATTATTTTTGTATGCATGTCATTATGTGAGCTTATATCTTGAAAAATACACAACAGATTTTGATGCAGCTTTTTTAAATGACAGAGTGGTTCAAGATGATGGCTTTTTTTTATAATTTCAAAACAGCTAGTTATTATAAAAAAGTAGGATATTATACAGGGTACCTGAAAAAAATCACTGAGCAATAATACCTTTCATTGATTTTGCCTATTATATTAGGTACAGAGCTTTTACGAATTTAATCTATACTATATACTATACAATATACAATATATATTATAAAGCTGAAGAGTTTGTTTGTTTGTTTAAACGCGCTAACCTCAGGAACCTCTGGTCCGATTTGGAAAATTCTTTTATTGTTGGATAGTCCATTTAGCGAGGAAGGCTATAGGCTATATAACATCTCGCTGCGACTAATAGGAGAGAAGCAGTAGTGAAAAATGTTACAAAAACGGGTAACATTTTCTAAATTCTACGCGTACGAGGTCGCGGGTAACAGCTAGTAATATTATAAAGATGAAGAGTTTGTTTGTTTAATACGTTCAGTGCGGCTAACGCTTATGCGCGTTTTTCTGATCTTCACCAAGTGCGGACCGACGCGTATACGCGTCCATACAAAAAAAAATCTGTAGGCAAGCGGGGTGCGCCGCACCTGTGCGTTTATTGCGTGTATTCTGGGTGTCTATTGTTTCGAAGCGGTCGTAAAATGTGGAATTGTAAAGGAGACTACACACTAGTCAGGTTTCTGCTACGAATCTTGCAGGGGGGAGGGGACGGCGGCGGCCACGACAACAATAACCTAATTTAGTACAATAGATTATTGAAATAATTTTATTATGACTCGCTCTTTTAACTAAAGTAATAGGTAGTTTTAGTCTATTTATAAATGGTGTCTATTACGAGGCGGGCGAAAAGTCGTTAATTTAAAAAAAAGTTAAGAATAAAAGGGCTTTCGGGAGAAGGTACCTTTACTATTATTGTTTTATTAAGGTATAACTTACTATTTTAACAAAACCGAACGAAGATATATTATGGCGTAAACTTCACAAAATCTCTTACAAATAAACACTAGTGTGGAAGCACCTTTATCCATCCAACACCTTTATATGACCCGTAATTGTTATATGACAGTCATAAAACTCGAAAGTTACCGAACGCACATAAGCGTCGGCCGCACTGCGGGAAGGTAAAAGATAACGCGCTATAGCGTCCAGCCGCACTACACGAGTTTTCTATGAACGCACATAAGCGTTCTTAGCACTACGCGAAAAATTTTTTGAACGCACATACGCGTTTTCAGCACTGGGCGAATGACTCTTTTTTTAGCATTGGCTATAAATTCGCAAATTATTCAGCATTGAACGCGTTAAACGCACTAATATCAGGAACCACTGGGCCGATTTGAAAAATTCTTTCAGTGTTAGATAGGGCATTTATCGAGGAAGGCTTTAGGCTATATAACATCACGCTACGACCAGAAGAAGCGAAGTAGTAGTGAAAAATGTTGCAAAAACAGGGAAAATTTTCTAAATTCCACGCAGACGGAGTTGCCGGTCACAGCTAGTATGGTTATATTATGCGGAGAGGATGGATGATCTAGTGAGATAGTCGATTAACGAAACGCATATAGACGGCGGAGGTAAGTGGGAACGTTAGGAGAGGAAGCCTGAGAAAAGTATACTCTGATGTCATCACCAGTGATTTCTCATACCATTAATTAAATTTATTCTAGCACAAGACGATTTTTTATGTATAAGTCTCTATTAAGAGACCTACTGTGAAAACTAATTTCATGGAAGTGACCTTGAATTTTCAAACATTCTTTGTGGTGTAGTGGTATTACATTTTCAGACAATCTTTCTTCATCAAAATAAGATGACAAGTTTGAACTTAACTGGTATAACCTCAAACTAATTCGAAGACGATGAAAAAAAAAATTACCTCGGCTGCAAGCTCCAGCGAGGGCCTGAGGAGATTTATTTCTGCGAGCAAACCATGCACCAAGTTCGTTCAATTTAACTTGTCCAAAGGGAGTATCGGCTGAAGGATAATAATAAAATAAAAAATTACATAATCGTATACGGTAGGCAGATAAACTTAATACAATTTATAATCATATATACATACGCTTGCCATAGTAGCGGGCCGGATCGTATGGCCCATGGACCGCAGGATTGTATTCCTTGGGATAATCACCAAAACCCATGATAATTGGATATTTTATTCAATTTTTATCCAATAAATTTCGATGGTAGTCAGGTTGCTGTCAAATCTGACTCAATCTCAATCTGACTTCGCCATAGACAATGTCATTTAGACATTTTATTTTATTATCTTTTTAGTTTTATATAAATTAGCCGTAGACAGAGGAAAGCGCATTAAATCGTGTGAACAAATTTCGAAATTTTACGTGAATCTGGACTCCGAATAATGTACCGGCTATTTGGTAATGCCAACTCACCTATCACACAAGTCCTAGGAAATTGTTAATAGAGTATTTGCATTCACATTACGTTATATATCTTTATTATTTTACTCTTTGCACATTACCTACTGAAAAAAGCTGGAAATTTTATAAAACGTAGGTATATTTTTATTACTTTGCTTTGCAACACTCAGTGTTTTAATTTTCTCCCAATTTATGGCAACAATTATTTCTGATTATTGAAAAAAAAAGTAAAATTTTGTCTATGATTATACAGCAAATTTGGTCTTTGTATGTTAGGCTCGTGTATTATTTTATTACTGTGAAACAACTCAATATACGCTAAAATGGTCCTAGAAAGTACTATGATTTGTGTAGACAATAGTGACTACATGAGGAATGGAGATTTTCTACCAACGAGACTCCAGGCGCAGCAAGATGCTGTTAATCTGGTATGTCATTCCAAAACACGATCGAATCCTGAGAATAATGTTGGTTTATTGACGTTAGCAAATGTGGAGGTCCTGGCTACGTTAACTAGTGATGTTGGGCGTATTATGTCCAAATTACACAGGATACAGCCTAATGGAAACATCAATCTTTTGACTGGTATCAGAATTGCTCATTTAGCACTGAAACATCGTCAGGGCAAGAATCATAAGATGCGTATAGTGGTGTTTGTCGGTTCGCCAGTTGAATCTGACGAGAAGGAATTAGTCAAACTTGCAAAGAGGCTAAAGAAAGAGAAAGTGAACTGTGATGTTGTCTCATTTGGTGAGGATTCTGATAATAATCCTCTCCTAACATCATTTGTTAACACTTTGAATGGTAAAGATAGCAATACAGGTGGCAGTCACCTTGTGTCTGTGCCTGCTGGTGGCTGTGTAGTATTGTCAGAGGCCTTAATATCTAGTCCTTTGATTGGAGGAGATGGCGCAGGGCCATCTGGGTCTGGTTTATCACCATTTGAGTTTGGAGTTGATCCCAATGAAGATCCTGAACTTGCTCTTGCTCTGCGTGTATCTATGGAAGAGCAGAGACAACGTCAAGAGGAAGAATCCCGTCGCCAACAGGCTAATACTGAAGGTGATGCAGGTAAGACTGGAGAGACTGAAAACACTGGTATGGAGCGAGCTCTGGCTATGTCTTTAGGGCATGAAGCTATGGAATTATCGGAAGAAGAGCAAATAGCTCTTGCTATGCAAATGAGTATGCAGCAAGAAACACCAGCAGCTGAAGAGAGTATGGATGTTTCGGAAGACTATGCTGAAGTAATGAATGACCCAGCATTTTTGCAGAGTGTGTTAGAAAATTTACCTGGAGTGGATCCTCAAAGTGAAGCTATTAGAAATGCAATGTCTACCATTCAGAAGGATAAGGATGAAAAAGATGATAAGGAGAAGGACAAAGATGGAAAGGGCAGTGGTGGTTCCAGTTCTAAATAAAACTTAATATATTTTTCAATTTTTTTAATTGATACATGCTCGTTAACATTAATTTTACGTATTACATACAGTGTCACTATCAATAGAAATTTATAAAATAAAGTTTGTTTATGTGAACTTGTCTTTTACCATGAAATCCAATTTAGTCCTTCTATTTTATCATACTCTGAAACAAAAAGAGATGTAATTAGTTACAAATAGCATCAAGTAACATTTTGGATCTTGTGAGTGACATTGTATTAATCTATGTATTAATATGTGTTCTAAATATAAAACCACTAATATATTTTATGACACCATGGACAGTTAACAATTTTTATTTCTAAATACAGTTGCAAATTTTTTGCCTGGTTCAAATGGTGGGTCAATCCATTTTGATTGGGACCAGGAAAAGAAAATTATTATTATTATTAATTCATCACACTAAAATACGGAATTAATAAGATATTATATTAAATCTTACTAGATTCATTCCAAAATTCCTTGCTTTGGAATTTTTGTTTGACTGCTAATAATTTCTGTCTTCTCAATTCTTCATTATGACTGGGTTTACCAGATGGATGTAATTTATTACTCTCTGTAAACAAATATTAATATCCAAAACATAAATTTTATTGAGCATACTCATACGCGTGGAATTTAAAAACGAAAGACAAATAAATTATACATAAAACTATCCTCTTGAACCAATAAAAAAAACTGCATCAAAATCCGTTCCGTAGCGTAGTTTTGAAGACATAAGCTTACATATGGACATACATACAAAAATATTATTAAGTAAGATAAAGATGGTGTAGTAACGATCTCTTCTTCCTTCAGCCCATTAACATCACACAGTTGGGCACGGCCCTCCTACAATAAATAAATAATAAATAAATAAATATTCACAGACATTTCACACAACGTCCTCTGGTCCCAAGCTAAGCTTATATGCTTGTGTTATGGGTACCAGAATACGGATATAATACATAAACTACTTTTCTTTTGTAAATACATACTTATAATACATAGTAAACACCCAGACGCAGTACAAACATTTGTATGACAATTAAAAACATCACACAAATGATTGTCCTGACCGGGAATCGAACCCGAGACCCCATGATCGGCAGTCCGTTATATGAACCACTACACCACGAGGCCCGTCATATGTCAATATGGGAGGTATTACGATCTACGATGAGCGCGCGCTCTTCATAATATCGTATATGGTCCCCTTGCCAGGTGGTGGGGAAGATAATGTACAGAAAAAAAAACTTTACCATTTAATTTCTTGTTAACATCGTGTTTATCTTGATGCAGTAATAAAAACGAGCTCTTTATATCTTCTAATTGAGGTTTGTAGCCATAAACACTGCTGTGCATTACGGCTGAAAGAACTAATACAAAAAATAGCTACTGCCTGTCATATAACAACAACATACAATCTACATACAGTCAAGTCTACACAGACCTTCAATTCTATAAGAAAAACAACAACCCAAAATAATATCGTAAAAAAATATTAATTGAGTGTGAAGCTGCAGAAAATTATATTTTACTTTTCACTCTGTATGCGTCCTTTGATGTTCTTTTTTGAAATTTAGGCAAAGAAGGCCTGAGCGGCTATCCAGCTTGACTTGAAGCCACTAGCCGAGATAGATCAGCACTACCGCGCCGTAAGCACAGTAAAAATATCAGTTATGACTTATACAGACAAAGCACAACTAAATATAACTAAAAAATTTGTCAAGTGCGAGTCGGACTCGCGCACGAAGGGTTCCGTATCATTATCTATGCAACATAAGGCAACGTTATTAGTATCGAGCAAGAAACGGTAAAAAAATCATGTTTGTTGTATGGGAGCCCCCCTTAAATATTTATTTTATTTTATTTTTAGTATTTGATGTTATAGCGGCAATAGAAATACATCATCTGTGAAAATTTCAACTGTCTAGCTATCACCGTTCTTGAGATACAGCCTGGTGACAGACGGACGGACAGCGAAGTCTCAGTAATAGGGTCCCGTTTTTACCCTTTGGGTACGGTACGGAACCCTAAAAATGAAAACAACTATGGCGAATTTTGATTATTTGGCTATTTCGTTGTGTACATTTACAAACTAATGTACAGATTTTTGAGATGATTTCAAAGAGTTCCTTACTACTAGTTCTTTGCGCATTGTATGATTCTATAATTCTGGTCGGTTTTGATCCTAACTCTTTACAGGCTTTAATTGTATCCACTGGCGCAGTTTTCCTAGCAGCATCTGAGGGAACAATAATTACGCTACTATAATTTGCTACGCATATTAGCCATTACTTTTGTAGGAACACATAGTATGAATTAATTGTTTGCAAGTAGACGTAATGTCAACAAGTCTACGAATGCATAGAGACCATTGTGCTAGGCCACCTAAGTTATAATAAACAAATATATTAATTACAGTATGTATGGTCCTATTGTTTGCTCGACGCCTAAATTATTGTATACAAATATATTATGTATGAATTCATTGTATGCAACACTCAGCGTATCAGCAGTTTTAGGAATATCTAGAAACGATTGTTCTCCTTACCTATATAAGCTAATAGTATATCAAATATATTGAGTCGCAAATAAACGCCATGCAAGTCCGGACGTATTTCATTTTATCCTCTAACCGACGCACACGACATATAACCCTAAACTTTTTGTAAATAAATAAAACTTACTTTTTGTAAATAAAAAAAGTATTTACATAGAAAACAATCTGGTTTATGAATTCAACCTACGATCTCTTGCACACAAATTAGGCACAAGCAGTGTCAGTTCGCGGTAATTTTAAGAGGCTTACTTGTTTCTGCCTGGACTGTAGTAAAAACATATTATCTATCAAGAAAAATGTAAACACAGGTACTTACCTATATTTCTACAGGCCCTGTTGTTTGCAGAGAGGTTTGAAAATAACACTGCCGATTTATAACCTGAAAGATGACACAATCCTAGAAGTTGTGATGAGGTCAGAGCAGTGTACAAAAATTAAGTATTTCATGCAGTTTTGGCGTTACCCATCGTGAGAAAAGTCAGCGGACCATGAACACCACTGCACTGGTTACTTAACACGCATCCGTCACAGACTTACCTGCATTTTGACGCTGAACCCGTCTAGGTATTCGACTGTTATGAGAATTATTTTTATAAATAGTGATTAAGTACGCGGAGAAAAAAAAAATATAGAAAAAATTACTTACGCATATTATGACTAAATTTATTCGTCACGACAGGTATTTTACTTTCTGCTAATGCACTGCGCTTATCAGTTGTGCGCTGCTTATATTGGGATACAATGCTTTTGTTTGCTGTCCATAAAAGATTATCATTAGGTAAACACGAAATAGACAAGACCTAAACGCTTTGCTGTAGCTCAAGGGCCTATTCCTCTTAGGAAAATTATTGGTATACTACACCGCTCTGAGCACGCACAGTTTGTTTCAAATTCTTAATCTCTCACAGATGGTGTTATCTAGCTTATTTGCATACTTTAGCAGAAATTATTAATCAGTTCAATTACGAATCGGATTATCTGTCTGGCTCTTAGCAATCTGGGTGTAAAATATGGTGGTGACACTAATAAATATTGTTAATTTGTCACTAAATATATCTACTAATAGAATATAGACTAATTTTATATAAGGATGTTGATTTCACTTACGTGACTGAACTGTATATGACGTGTCTTTTCTGATGCTCAGATTTCTGACGGTATTTGTAACTTTGGGTTTACTAATAGCTCGGTATTGACCGCCCGGAGAAGTTGGTGTCAAATTAGATGTAACCCTAAGATTTGTCGCTGCATAATAAATTATAAGAGAAATTAAGCATCTAAAGATCAGGTCAATAACTGGTAAATTAGTAATCCAGCTAATTACTTACGTTTTTTACATTTCGGTAAAGTTTTTGAATCACGGGCGGGGGATGATTTTCTAAGTGATGTATCAGACGGTCCGTTATTTTTAAGGGATAATGAGGCACTGTCGCGGTCGTTACAAGATTTTTTAGCAAGCGGCGAACCTAAAAAAGTGTTATTTAGGTATTTATTTAGTTATTTTAGGATTAATACTATCTAGTTTTCTTCTCATGGAGGCGTTACGCTGATTTTTGTATGTTCAACAAGCTCAGAAACAGTTGACCCGATTTGAATACTTGCAGTTTCTTGTTTTTATCAGGTCTTGTAGGGAGCAATCTTCTGAAGTTTTAAAATTACAGATTTGTCAGAACGTGAGTACACAGATACATATTTAACGCACACATAGATATCTAAGTGGCTTCAAGCTCAAGCCGTGTGAGTGATGTAGCCTTAGATACACCAGATGGTAAATCTGTGCTTCAAATTAGTTTTAACATTGTTCGCATGTTGATCCACTTCTTCAAATACCTTTTGAATTACTTACCTGTTGATCCATTTCTTCATATATGTAGCTTTTAAGGTACCTATCAAATTTATCACACTTGTTACTTACTAGAGGAGTCACTCTCATTGACAGGTTCAGGTCCATGTGAAATCGTTGAGAGGCAGCTAGGTGAACATATTCCGTGTAAACTGTCTAATAGTAAACTCTCTTCCACTGAATCTATAAAAGAATTCAAGATATCGATACTGATAAGCAATTATAACATTAAATTCCTACCATTACGCCTGATCCTTCAAATAGATAGATATTACAGTGCCAAAATGTTCTATTCTTCGTAAATATGTATTTAGCTTGAACTCTCTGCTTTTCCTAATACAGGGTGTATTAGGAAAAGCAGAGAGTTATACGAGAGTTATAGATACCAGGAGCGTAGCCAGAGAGAATGGAATTATTACACCAACATGCTGTTTAATAAATAATATCGTTTGTGAAGAACATGAGGGAAAATGACTTCTGCTGTTACTATATTAACAGTGTATGGACATATACATGACGGGCCTCGTGGTCTAGTGGTTCATACAACGGACTGCCGACAACGAGGTCTCGGGTTCGATTCCCGGTCAGGACAATAATTTGTGTGATGTTCTTAATTGCCATACAAATGTTTGTACTGCGTCTGGGTGTTTACTATCTATTATAAGTATGTATTTACAAAAGAAAAGTAGTTTATGTATTATATCCGTATTCTGGTACCCATAACACAAGCATATAAGCTTAGCTTGGGACCAGAGGACGTTGTGTGAAATGTCCATGAATATTTATTTATTATACATGGGGTTTTAAGCCTGTTTTAGGGTTTCAAGCTTAGCTTGGGACCCGAGGACGTTGTACGAAATGTCAATGAATATTTACTTTATTTTCAATAAATAGTCCTTTTGTCTCAAAAACGCAAAAAGGAAAGGCATTGGAAATGAATTCCGAAACTAAATCCTGGCTACGCCCATGCATATCTTTACTTAAGTATTATAAAACGTAATTAATGGCCTACATCAATATTATCGTCGACATGTAGATATTAACACAGCTAGTAGGTATAGAAAATGAAGAATTAGGGATATTTTTTTTGTTTACTCAAAATCTACTAAATATATTTTAATTCTGATTTACGTGTTTCTATATATAATAGTTACTTATGTTTTTAAAGTTATTTCATTAGTTAATACGCGATAATAGACCGACAAATGAAAAAATAAAAAATGAGAGAGGTTGTTTCGCTAAGATTTTCTATCGAGAAAACTTTTTTCAATCGCGTTTCTGAGATCCTAGATCATATATTGAAAAAAATTCAATCTAAAGAAACAATGAAAACTTCGTACGTAGAAAAATGCACGAAGCTATTTTGGTATCCTCTTAATATAAACGTAATAAGTCGTATGTCCCGTGAGCTTATATCTTCAAAATCACGCGACGGATCTTGATCCATTTTTTAGGGTTCCGTACCCAAAGGGTAAAAACGGGACCCTATTACTGAGACTTCGCTGTCCGTCCGTCCGTCCGTCCGTCCGTCTGTCACCAGGCTGTATCTCAAGAACGGTGATAGCTAGAGAGTTGAAATTTTCACAGATGATGTATTTCTATTGCCGCTATAACAACAAATACTAAAAATAAAATAAAATAAATATTTAAGGGGGGCTCCCATACAACAAACATGATTTTTAGGGTTCCGTACCCAGTATCTCAAGAACGGTGATAGCTAGACAGTTGAAATTTTCACAGATGATGTATTTCTATTGCCGCTATAACAACAAATACTAAAAATAAAATAAAATAAATATTTAAGGGGGGCTCCCATACAACAAACATGATTTTTAGGGTTCCGTACCCAGTATCTCAAGAACGGTGATAGCTAGACAGTTGAAATTTTCACAGATGATGTATTTCTATTGCCGCTATAACAACAAATACTAAAAATAAAATAAAATAAATATTTAAAGGGGGCTCCCATACAACAAACATGATTTTTTTACCGTTTCTTGCTCGATACTAATAACGTTGCCTTATGTTGCATAGATAATGGTACGGAACCCTTCGTGCGCGAGTCCGACTCGCACTTGACCAATTATTTAAATAATAGTGATTCAAGAGGATGACGTTTTTGTATAATTTGTTAAGGCTTGCTTTCTAGCTAGTAATGGTTTAATATATAGATTAGATAAGTATTAAATGTAGGAAATACTAAGGATATTATAATGAAACAAAGCATAATAAAATTACAATATTTATTAAAATTAACAACTAATATTCTCAATAATAACTATATGTATAATACAAATAATGCATTCTATGCGTAATGAGGCCAGTCCAAACATATGCAATAACGAGCGAACACTACATAATTCACATAATAAACTAGTTAACATGATGTTATGTATTAATTTTACAATTGACTTGCTATGCTTTCACTTAATAAATTATAGCGGAGAAAGAAAAGAAGAAAGAAAGAAATATTTATTATGCCCCCTTGGAGGACACAAACATATTAACAAAATTTTAAATGCACTTATACAGGTAATATAAAATTTGAGAAACATGTGAAAAAGAAAGAAAGTGATCACCGCATGCGGGACTTAAACCCACGACCTCGGAATACCGTTCCGTCGCTCTGCCATCTGAGCTATTGCGGCCGTATCAACGGTAACCAATTTCTCCACTAAAATGTTACTCGATGGAATCTGTTCCGTTGTATCGTAGAGCAACTAAACGGTATTCCGAGGTTGTGGGTTCAAGTCCCGCTTGCGGTGATCACTTTTTCCACTATAATTTAATTTATTAGTTAATACGATTTTTATCACTTGTAACCTTTGAGTATTGAGCCAACAGGAGTTACATATGCTTTTTTCTTTGTTAAATATAATGTCAGGTCGATAGTGACCGGGTAACACACACAAACATGATAACGTGATTTCATTGGTCAATATGCACGCCCCGCCCAATATCGCCTCACGCACACTAAGAGATTAAAGTATACGGATACTGTGAGTACGGACACGACGAGTATGAGCATTGCTCTAGTAACTCTAAATGTAGGATTAATGCTCTAAGCTTGGAAAACAGTTCCAAAAAAAATTACACAACAATAACCATTACCTAAGTCGAACGGACATCCATTTAACAGAAAATGAATACATTTTTGGACGTTTAATTATGTACATATACATGAATTTATCTGTTTGGATGATCGGACAGATTCAGAATACAAGTATCACCACCCCACTTTTTCCCCGGGGTGCTGTAAGAGCCAGCTAAAGGATATTATAAGCAGTTAACATCTGTGAGAGACGGAAAAGTTCAACTAAAACCTACGCCAATAGAACTCTTTAGTATGGCATTGTAGATCACAAACTCTACCAAAGTAGGGGTGGCCCGTGCCCAGCAGTGAGTTAATGGGCTGGAAGGAGAGAGAGATAATTATAAAAGAACTCAATGTCTTATATGTATAAGGAACTCGATACATTAAATAAAATAGTTACATACGTAATTTATGTCATTTTGTAGGTAGAATGACATTTTCTATAACATTGTCAGTCTTTAAATTTGTATTGCTATTGTATATCTCTGATTTTTCAACACTAGTTTGAATGTATGAGTCATTATTTAAATTTGTATTTACATTTTGTAAGTCCATATTAATATTTTGCATATCTGTGTTTATGTTTTGTATTTCTGTATTTACATTTTGTATATCTGTGTTTACATTTTGTATTTCTGTATTTACGTTATCTATGTTAGTGGAAAAATTTCTAGCACCTGTTTTAGTCGGTTCCTTCGGTCTTTTGGCCGCTTGGGGGGTGTTTGGGGAGGAAGCACGCTTGTCTCGTCCACGTTGTCGATGAGCAGCTCTTAGCTCCATTTCAACACAATGCTCGGCGAACATTAGTTGTAATGGTGCATACATGTGTGGCAGGAGTGCTAAATCACTCATTGTTACCTATAAATAAAAAAGACAATATAGTCACATATAGCTTAGATAATTTTGAACGCGGCGATGATATTCAAAATCTTTACACATATTTTTTAACCAAACATACCGCCCAATATATTATGTCTTTTTTCCATGTCATCCTGCTACAATCTAACTACTAGTAACTATACCTCATTGGCTATTTTCATACTCATACATCTGGTCATACAACGGTTTTTTTTATTAATCATATGATTTCTTTATCATCATCAGTATCATAAATGATTACTAAAGAAACTTAATACATATATATGTATTAAGTTTCTTTTGAAACTACCCTATTTCAGTGAAAATGTATGAATCTGTAAGAGGTGGAAATCTTTACACTAAATTAGCATACTTGTTACAGAGCAAAGTAGACCAAATATAATATTTTCTAACACTTGCGCGACTCTTTATTTAATTTTCTTTAAATAAAACCACTTTTTACGGTTTAGACGCGTGTATTTGTTTTAAATTTAGGTAAAAGTTTATCTTTATGGTCAAGGTTAACCCTGTAATAACTGATAGTATAAGACACTTTATAGCTCAGTCTCACCCACGACCATGGTGACTGCAGAGTCTCCGAAACGTCGGGCTAAAATTTAAAACAAATACACGCGTCAAAATCCGTAAACAGTGGTTTTAATTAGATCAAATATATTTCTATTATGGGGGTAGGTCTGTGAGGTCGAGTTGGGCTCGCACACAAAAGGTTCTGTAACGTTTCCCGTTTTATTTTTAGTATGGAACCCTAAAAAATAAGAAAATATAACAAACCTGCATATTATCAAATGCGATACCAACAGATTTATTATCGTTAAGTATATTTGCATTAAGTCTAGGTAGACGTGCGTAACGTTGACTGAAGTGAGTCAGTATTGTGTAGCGCGCGTTCATCTGCCGCCCGATCTCAATGGCTTGTGTTGTTGTTGAGTGCATTTTGATACGAGCTTCTTGTGATAATTCGTCTTCCATTGTTGCTTCGTGGATTAAAAGGGTGGAGTTTTCTCCTAAGAAAAGAAATTTTGCAGTATTGGAATTGTGTAATTACTGAAAAATCTTTTAGAAATTAAATACAACAACTTGCTTAGCTCAAAAACTAAAAAACATGCTTAAAAATTTTGAATATTGTTATAAATTATTGTATTGTCATCGGTACTTAATATGTGTGCAAAATTTCAGATCGATCCGACTATTGTAAGTGGGTGAAAATCACTTTGTAAGATTCCATTACATAGAGTAATACATTGATAGATACATACCGAACTAATATAAGCGTGTTAAAAAAAGTCCAATTAAAGACAATTTAATCATGGTCACAATCGCTAATATGCACTTTGTTTAGTAAAAACCAAATTTGAATTAACTTTAAATATCTGTTTTCTTTTTCTACTTCTGATTTATTAGACTAGCTTGCTAAGTTAGTCTACTAAATAATGATAAATAAATATTCATGTTAGCAATTTTTTTTTAAAATTATACGTCTTAAGCGCGGTAGGTAAATCATATTTTTCAATGCGAGAATTTTTTTACGAAATGCGCGTACACTGTCATAAAAACGAAATAGCCTGAAGTCGATATTTTTAGGGTTCCGTACCCAAAGGGTAAAAACGGGACCCTATTACTGAGACTTCGCTGTCCGTCCGTCCGTCCGTCCGTCTGTCACCAGGCTGTATCTCAAGAACGGTGATAGCTAGAGAGTTGAAATTTTCACAGATGATGTATTTCTATTGCCGCTATAACAACAAATACTAAAAATAAAATAAAATAAATATTTAAGGGGGGCTCCCATACAACAAACATGATTTTTTTACCGTTTCTTGCTCGATACTAATAACGTTGCCTTATGTTGCATAGATAATGGTACGGAACGCTTCGTGCGCGAGTCCGACTCGCACTTGACCAATTTTTGTATAATTCTAATGTCATATAAATTTGGGTCAACTACAAGTTTTATTAAAAAATAATGCGTAAATAAGTACATACACTTCTAAATTATATGTGAAAGCAATCATGTTGCTTTCAGCTTTACAGCGCAAGAATAATAATTTAAAACTGGTCAAGTGACATGACCGGGACTGTATAGCTAACACTTACCAAGTTTAACAAGTTCCTCACAAGGCACCGTGTCTCCAGAATATGTTAGTTTGTATTGTTGGTTGATCTGTACGGCTACACCAAACGCATTAGGACAGTGTGCCACGAGGCAGGTCTCAATACTTTCAACTCCTATAGCGGCTAGGACAGCAGCGGTTAATTCTGGATTTGGTGCTGTTGCGTTTTGAAGCTATAATATAATACACTCTAATCACACTAAACAGATACTTTTATTTATGTCATTAATAAAGAGATAATTTGTAATATGTATGCAGAGTGACGTATGGTGGCGGATTAAGAATACAAGTGTCACCACCCCATCTCCTCCCAAGGGTGCTGTAAAAGTCAGCTAAGAGATATTGCACACAGATAACATCTTCTGTGAGAGACGGAAAACTCGAAAATAAACCCTGTGCCAACACACCTGGTCAGCGCGGCACAGTAGACCATAATCCCTTCCAAAGTGGAGGAGGCCTGTGCCCAACAGTGGGATGTAAATGGGCTGGAGGAGGAATACTGCGGAGAAAAGTTATTTTTATAATCAACTAGCTGTTCCCTGCGGTGTTACCCGCGGTAAAAAGGATAAAAAATGAATTCATTTTCTATTCCATTTTCCATAGGAAATTTTCATGAAAATCCATCCAGTAGTCTTTACGTGAAAGCACAAAAAACATCCTTACATATCCAAACATTGGAGTATGGATAGAAGACCGAGAAAACGTTCGCCTACAGTTTAAGTATTTTATTTTATAGCGCGTAATTCTTTTTTCGTCATATCTCCTAAGATATTCATTTAAATTCCATGCTGTAAAGAGCAGTTATAATCTATATTGATTGCGTAAGCTAATTAAGCTATTTAATTTGATAAAAAGTATTACTATATACACATAAATAGCTTTTGAAAACACCCTATAAAATTTCATAATTTTTTCGACACTATTATAGGTACAGTGAGTTTCCCTTAAAAGATAGACATATGCCCTGGTGGACTTTTTTGAAGAACTATAGCTAACAAACAATTCCTCCATACATTAGTTTGTTGTACCTCATATAGATAAGGCAGCGTTTTCATTTATAGCTCGCGCGCGTCCGAGTTTCTTCGGCAAATTTAATCATATCTCATCCAATATACAGCAAACCCCAAACAAATTATGCAAAAAAAGCCATCCTCTTGAACCATTCTATCTATTTAAAAAAACCGCATCAAAATCCGTTGCGTATTTTTGAAGATATAAGCTCACATATGGACATACATACAAAAAATACAATTTTGTTTTATAAGAAGTAAAGAGTAAAGATATGTGAGTTAACTTACCAAGCTCTGATTAGCTATAAGTGTATAATCATCCTTAATCCTCTCAAACTGATGATCATACAGATTAAGCCAAGTTATCAACTGTCCGGGAGCCAGGAGGTATACCGGGACATATTCCTGGTCATTCACCTCTTCAAATGCTAGCCTACGAGCTTGTAAAATACCTATCAGACCTGCAAATATTTGTTTTATTTGAAAAATATATATATATACCCAATCTGATAAACAGTGTTAAGGTACCATCCGGATCCTAGCAACAAGGGTCGCATGTTGCCAAAAGACATAAATATATAATTGGTTTCTTTTCATATTCCAATTCATTATTCTCCTGGCTTTATCTCATTATTTGGGGTCAGCGCAACATGTCTTTTTCCTCCATAGTTTTCTATCAGCCGTCATATCAGTGTCAGCTTCTCTTTCTTTCATGTCCTCGTTCACACAGTCCATCCACTTTTCTTAGGTCTTCCTCTAGACTTTTTTCCTTCCACATTTATACGCAGAACTCTCCTAAACGATATTACTTTCCTCTCGTCTCATTTATAGTCTAATTACTACTTACCTATATGATGATCAGCATGAAGATGTGATATATAAATAGCTTTAAGAGTTCTAAGGAATGAGTTCACTTTCTTCGGTCCATAGAACCTCACCAACTGACCGTATGTACCTTCACCACAATCCATTAACATTGAACGGTCCTCACTGAAAGATATTATATATTTATAGTTCTTTGATTTCTAGGATTCCATACATGAAGTTCTAACTTAAAAAAAATATTACGAGGCGAAATACTGGCCATCTATTTATTAGTAAAAATGTTTTATGGAAGAAAACACTCTCACACACCCTTTCTCCAGCAAATAATGTCCCACTGTTAAGCAAAGGGCCTTCGGAAGGGATTATGGTCTACTGTGCCGCGCTGACCAAGCCTGCTGGCATAAGGTTTATTTTCGAGTATTCAGTCTTTCACAGAGGATATTATCTGTATAATATCCCTTAGCTGGCTTTTACAGCACCCTGGGAAGGAAAAGGGGGTGATGACACATGTATTATGAATACTAATTGACAAAACACTGGTTAGTTAGTTATAAATTATCTAAAAAGTTTTACCAATAATAAGTACAACTCACTCAATTTGCACAGCAATAGCGCTTGTATTCCTCGTCTTACTCGGTATACTTGATCCTGTACCTAGGAACACCACTTTGGGGTACTCAGTAACATCACTTTTAGCATATTTAATACCATCAACAAGCCGCCGGAAGTGTTCTAAACTTTCAACAAATCCATCAACATCCATTGTTTCTTGGATGTAATCTTGTATGTGCAACTTTGGTTCTGCTGATCTAAGAAATTTCAAATATAATTTAGTGAACTAATATGACGATTTGGTAATATTTATATTTAGTCCTAAAGAGAGCCCTTCAACATGTGTAGTCTTTGTCTACAATGCTATTTACACACATAACCGAAGCGATTAAACTACGGAAACAGATGGCGTATGTACTCTTTGCTTTGCCCTGAGTAATGGGAATCTTTTGATAAGTTCCCACCTGAGAAAAGAAGCAGCGTCTGAAACTAATCTGAAAATTTTTTGACTAATGGAAAGTTAATTCCTTTCTTGATTATTATAGTAACATACACATCTTTTTACGCCTAAAATGACTGAAGTAAGCTCTGACTGAAGTAACTGGTTATACATTTTCCAAACAATATTATCGTTGTATTAAACACAAAACATTTCTTTCACATTCATCTCACGAATTGCAAATTCCATGGGGAAAATGGAGAAAGCCCTAAGTAATAAGTAGGTAATATGTTATCTTACCTGTCAAGCTGCCTATTAGGTCTGAGATGATACATAGTGAGTGACCGTCCAGCGAACACTTCCAGTTTAACTTGCGTATCAGAATCATCCAGTATAATTTGTCCATCACAAGGACCCTCCAAGTTGATGATATTCTGGAACTGGGCGAGCGCTATCTACAAATTATTGTTTAACTTAACACCAACACCGCATGCAAAGCAAAGCTTCAAGCTATATTAAACTATAAATATATTTTTAATACCTAAGTTAAGGGTGTAGATCGTGAAAATCACCGAAAAGAGTGTTACGATTTTTCATATTTAACCTATTTACATATGATTGATATCAATGATAATTTGTATATATTACAATCAAAGACCAATAAGTATGTTCATGCTTATATTAAATACGCATGCGCAGTAACGCCGATAATGTCAGGTTAGGGAGCGTTCAAGTATTACGTAACGCAATTTTTGAAGATTTTTGACACCCCCCTCCCCCCACTTTAACGCTCCGTAATGTTTTCGATTGAAATTACTGCTCCTATGTCCACAGGTTTGCTAGCCACTCAGATTCTTTCATCACTGGCACCTGGAGTGCAGACAAAGACGGTTCTGGAATTGTTAAGCCACTTGCATCAACTTCGTCTTCGTCGAGCCAGTCAGCATCCTCAGACAATGTTTCATAACGACGCACAATACAGAGAAGCTCATTTGCCCTGCTGGCAGCAAGGCGCTGCTGTGGCCGTACTTTAGTTTCACAATGGTCTTACAATTGAGGGATTCCCCGTAAAACGTAAACGAAAGTAAAAAAAAGAAATAATGTTACGTAACGTGTTGTAAGGACCCCCTCCTGCCCCTGTAACGCATCGTAACGTTTTACGAGGCCCCCCCGCCCCCCAAATTGCGTTACGTAATACTTGAACGCTCCCTTATTTTCATTACGCCATTTTCGTTACGGAATTTCTGGATCCGGTCTCCACGCTCAAGGCCCGCGATAGAAGCTATGCAATAGCTTAAAAGCTTGTATAAAAAATTTACAGCACCATTACAAGCATAACAGCTATAATTACCTTATTTTTAAGTTCCTCCAATCCCTTTATAAATAATGGGCTAGTGGTCCTTGGGACTGGAGGTGTGGCATGCCATACGGCTGGCACGCTGGCATCCTTCAGCAATGGGAAGATGTCAGGATCCAATAAATGTAATTTATGTTGTGTGCGATGTACTGCTTCGGAGCCCAAGCAAGCGTTTTGTGAATTTAAAACCAAATGACGTGTACTCGGACCGAATTTTGTGATGAAAGATCGATAACTGCAATAGGAAAAAATATTATAACTTAACATAATGTTGGGCCCTCTAGGTGTTATTAGTTATTCACGAATGGGCATTCGTTCAGAAATATATAGAGGAAAAATATTCGTAATTACAATTTAAGTTTATTACATTTGTTACCTAGGTCAGATTAAAGTGTATACAAGTACAATCGCAGCCAACGTTGAATAACAATCTTTATTGCGATTTTCTATCAACAAGTATTCACAATAAAAACAGCTAGTTTTATTTTATAGCGGGTAAAACTCAGTATGCAATATTGTTTTGAAACTGTCAAAGCGCTGGTGACCGCCACTTACGACTTAGAATGCCTTCGTTCATTCATTCAGATATTAGCACAGAGAATATTAGTTTAAGAGGATACCAAAATAGCTTCGTGCATTTTTCTACGTACGAAGTTTTCATTGTTTCTTTAGATTGAATGGCTAGAGCTCTAATTTTCAAGTGTATGTTTTTTCAATATATGATCTAGGATCGCATCAACTCAGAAACGCGATTGAAAAAAGTTTTCTCGATAGAAAATCTTAGCGAAACAACCTCTCTCATTTTTTATTCTTTTCACTTGTCGGTCTATTATCGCGTATTATCTAATGAAATAACTTTAAAAACATAAGTAACTATTATATATAGAAACACGTAAATCAGAATTAAAATATATTTAGTAGATTTTGAGTAAACAAAAAAAATATCCCTAATTCTTCATTTTCTATACCTACTAGCTGTGTTAATATGTACATGTCGACGATAATATTGATGTAGGCCCTTAAGCCTAATATACCTGTTTCGTTGTAATACCGATACCTATATAATCGACGAGTCTCGTGGTGGAGTGGTTCATGTAACGGACTGCCGATCAAGAGGTCGCGGGTTCGATTCCAGCTCGGGATAATCATTTGTGTGATTTTTCTAATTGTCATACAAATGTTTGTACTGCGTCTGGGTGTTTCTATGTATTATAAGTATGTATTTACAAAAGAAAAGTAGTATATGTAGTCTATCCGTATTCTGGTACCCATAACACAAGCATATAAGCTTAGCTTGGGACCAGAGGACGTTGTGTCAAATGTCCATGAATATTTATTTTATTTATAATAAAAACCGGATGATCTCACTAGTGTTAAGTAAGATACTTACGTAGGATGATGGAATACATTCGGAGGTGTAAAATGTACTATAAGTGATGGTATATTCTCTGGTGGGTTCACTCCGTTGTCGAAGTAAGCTTGGAACTCTGATTCTTTCAAATACGATGGATCCGGTACGTCTAATACTAAAAAAAGTAATTAAAAATAAATAACTGGAATCTAAACTTAAGTTTCCGGACGACGCAGCGTTTGGTGGCCCCGGCAGTCATTGCATGTAAACGGCACAATACCGCGCGTTGTTTTATGGTCCAACAGTAGACGGAGGGTGGCTGATGGATGGAAACTAAGTCTGTAAGCTATGAATAATAAATCAGTCATGCAAGCTTTTCAAGTTGTCTATGCAATCGGTGTACTTATAGTCAGAGATGGATTGGGATCGTTTTTAGATTCGATTCGAATTTTCGATTCGAATTTATTTACACAAAACTAGAGATTGAAATGTCTATACCACAGATCGCCACCAGTAGATACCACACGCTAGTCAATCAAAGCACACCGAATGTATGTGTCCCGAATAATTAATGTATGAAAACTAAAAGAACAACAACTAGTGATAAGGCCGCCCTATGTACAATAGCTTCTAAGACTGTATTTTTTTAAAATTCTGCGTAAAATTGGTGTTTGTGCAATTAAATAGTTATTTATCTATCTATCTATCTAAAACACAATGAAACAACACATCAAGACAATATTTTGACGGGCTTCGTGGCGTAGTGGTTCATGTAATGGACTGCCGTTCACGAGGTCGCGGGTTGATTCCCGCTTGGGACAATCATTTGTGTGATATCTATAAATGTCATACAAATGTTTGTACTACGTCTGGGTGTTTTCTATGTATTATAAGTATGTATTTACAAAAGAAAAATAGTTTATGTATTTATATCCGTATTGCTTAGCATGGGACCAGAGGACGTTGTGTGTAATGTCCATGAATATTTATTATTATTATTTATTATTTAAAGAAAACATTTATCGACATACCTATAAAAACAGGTCCTGGGTCATCAGGTGTCTTCACATCTTGAGATCTAACAAGATTGCCGTCAGGAAGCACTACATCATGGCCATTCTTCAGCTGTCCCAGCATGGGACCGGGTTTTACACCTAACTCTACACATTTTGCTAGGTCTAGAGTTCCAGGTCGTTTCTGTTTTTATGACAATGATGATAATTACATACATTTAATTTAATTTTTACACAACGTTTATAGAAAATTTTGCTTTAATAAAATAATACCCATTGTGAGATTTTACACTGTAATGTTACTATATTCTTGTGAATAAATGAAATAAATAAAATACCTGAACTGATTTTTAGATTTCTTAGTTTCATAATGAATATCTCATTATTTTAATAAGCTTATAAATATTAACTTATAAATATTAACTACTATTGCCTATATGAAACGTAACCATTTATATTAAAACATAAATGACAGGCGAATTATGTGACGGGCCTCGTGGTCTAGTGGTTTATATAACGGACTGCCGATCACGAGGTCTCGGGTTCGATTCCCTGTCAGGACAATCATTTGTGTGATGTTTATACTTCTCATACAAATGTTTGTTCTGCGTCTGGGTGTATTCTATGTATTATAAGTATGTATGTATTTACAAAAGAAAAGTAGTATATGTAGTATATCCGTATCTGGTACCCATAACACAAGCATAGAAATATAGCTTACTTTGGGACCAGAGGACGTTGTGTGAAATGTCCAAAGTATTTATTTATTAATCTGATAAAGGTACGAGAGCAAAGCTCATGCTCATTGTTTACGAACACTGTCGTCTCTTAGGGAGTAAGGCGATTTTGTGTGGAGCGTGCATAGCTACTACTGAAGTTACGTTATAATGTTTGTGTGCAATAACATCAGCACTTCACCGACCTAATAGTATAGCAGACAAAGAAATTAGCTTGTGAAATAACTCCTATTGGTTGAAAGCTCTAAGTCATAAGTATACTATGTAGGTATTTGTACTTACCTTCAACGTACATATGTAAGCTACAGAACAATTTGATTGTTTTTGAAAATCATGTAGAACTTTTTCAGTCTTTTTCTTTATTGAATCAGCTACAACAAAAAAGGTGGAATTTATTTCACCCTTTCCAGTAGGTGCACGTACTTGTGCGCATACGGGTATAAATAGGCGTTCTTACGCTGCGTTGAGTCGACGCAACGCTCATTCCACGTAATTGCAGCCCCAGCTAACAAAGCATACGGTATGACTGTATGAGTAATGAGTTAACGATGGAGCGAAATAATGCTGCGTTGGCACATTATTCGGGTAGCCAATTATGCATCCAATTATGAGTCCGGCACTGTCATGCATTTGGTTTGTACTGGCCTTTAATATCCTTCATGAATAGGTACAGAATACATGCCAACCAAACCCATACACTTTCGCCGGAATGCTCACATTCTCTTCTTACTTTACAATGTACTGTTTATCCCTAGCTCCACCGTTTTATCTCAAAGATCGTTTTGATTTCCTACACGAATTTAACACTAGGTACTTAATCGTCAGAAAATCTAAAATTAAAAATATCCAAACACTACTAATTTTATGTCCAAATCTTTCTCAGTGCAAGCTGTCCGATTATGGAACGAATTACCAAAACAACAACCTAAAACAAGCTAAAAGCTCAAAATCATTTAAAAAACTTGTGAAAGATCATTACTTATCTATCAGTTCTTAACTATTATTATATTATTTAACCTTAATTTTGGTTTGTGTTACAGTAAATAAATATTATGCCATTTTTAGTTATGTATATGTGTACTTGTTTATGTATGTATATGATATTAACGGTATTTAAGTAGTTTATGTATAGTATATTTTAAGTATTATTTACTTATTTATTTTATTATTATAATAACATTATTATTATTTTATTTTTCTTCCTTTACATCAGTGGCGTGCACATATATTTGAAGCAGGGTAGGCTCTTATACTGTAGGTAGTACTCTTATAGATTTTTAGCATAGCCACGCGACGGATCTCTAAGTCGGAAACCATGCCAACAGAACAAATTTAAATCTGAATATCCCGAATCAGTCCACACTGTACTAGAATTACTAAACAATAACTACGTACGTACATACATACGTACATGTACGTATGTACATACGTTTCATAACTTTTAACATGAAATTTTCGAGTTACATTGGTGCCTATTCTATGTGCAGACCTAAACTTAACTTAACTAAAAAATGAAAATTGATAGCGTCTATAACACAATTCGGCAATGTTAACAGAACTTTTTTTATATAAAAACTGTTTATTATAGACTAACGATTTTAATTAATATAAATGTGTGCAAAAAAATAGCGAAACATTTAAGATACAGCAATAGCTGTTTTCATTTTTTAGTTAATACCTATTATACCGTTGTCCGTCCAGCTACGCGTGGCGCTGATTCGATCGGTACCGCGCTCGCATGTTGTAACAAAAAACCTTTATAGCTTCTTATCTATAATACCTAGAGTGAAGACAAATACTACGAAAAATTACTAGAAGACTACAGATGAAATCTATCTATTTTTTAAGATCTGAAAATTTATTTTAAAGTATTAAAAATGAGAACAGAAGAGGACAGAGGAGAAAACATAACAATTCAAAATATAACTCGATTTTACTCTTAAAACTGTGATATGTATGCTATATGTATACTTAATTATAAAGCACAAATCATCTAGTTTATCTTGATGTATAATAATATTAATAATCTATGAACTCATAAATAAAACTAAACTACTTACGACAATCCGCTGGAACTTCAAAACCACTTGTTTACTAAACACAAAGCGTAAAGTGGACTGAAGATAAAAACTGCCATCTAGTGATTATGGATTGTGAAGTAATTCATCAGCTATCTATTACACAACTTATAGACGCAAAAAATAACGCAATTTGTCCATAGATGTCGGTATATCTAATCGTAACTGACTGTTGATACTCGTTTCGATACGAGATTTACCAAAAGTATTTAATTTTAAGCTTTCTTTCTATTTTTTTATATTTTATTCTTTGTCGCGGAATGGAAATTATTTAAATCTGAATATCCCGAATCAGTCCACACTGTACTAGAATTACTAAACAATATGCAAGGGAAACAAAATAATTTATTCGTGTGTACACAACCACATAGCCAGTTATACGTTTCATAACTTTTAACATGAAATTATCTAGTTACGTTACCCTTTTGTTGATTAAGTTGTAACTCGGGTATACATCTACCTATAGACACAATTTGAATTTTTTCACCGAACGACAATTGTGAGAACTTGTTATTTTTAATTTTTAACAAACACACACTATCAACACACATTTCACAATCAAATAACATGTTATAATCAACAAACGGGAATCCATACAATTATTAAATTAAAGAAACTCAATATTAAACAGTTCAATGAACCACATGAAAAAATAAAATGGCCTCCGTCGAACCAAAATATTTCTGCTATATAATTATTACTTATTCGGATTATAATAGGTAACGAACGAACGCCGAATACTCGCGAAAACTTCCGATCGCTAACTCATGCCGCATGACATGCAGTACAAGGCGTCTTCAATATGCAAGCCTGTGTGCGTTTGCGAACTGTGCACGGACACCAAAATTTCTACACACATATGAACTCATGGCAGGCGGGCGGCGTGGAGCTTGCTCGCTACGCTAATATTATTCCTTCGCCAAACGCCTGGCAAAAAACAATTTGCAAGCACATATTGGTGCTATTTATGAATTATTAGGTAGGCGTTTTTAAGTTATAATATTTTGTATAATTAATAGTAAATAAATGAATAAAGTCATCTAAAACATACGAACGTTTTATTAAAATATCTGTGAATGGCAAGTAAAGCAGAGCTTATAAGCTTGTATAGAGCGCACGCCACTGCTTTACATTAATATACTTGTACACTGCAACCCCACTTTATTTTAGTCAGACAGATTTTGATAAGTTTTTCACGAATGCTACATTATTATTGAGAAACATAGTCTATAAATAAGTAGCCTATAATGGTTCGAAATTTCACACATACATACTCGTGGAATTAAAATACTTGACTAAAAAGACTACAGCTTAAAATATGGGCAACATTACCTCCTTTGTCAATGCCAATTTTATATTTGGGTTTATCTTTCTCATTGTGAAGTCTTTTCTGTGATCTATTGTAGTAATCAGTCTCATCATGTATGAACTCATCAAACTCCTTGTCTATACTATTACCAACTTTAGGTTTCTTCACAGGTGTCTTTAGTGCTTCGGGTGTTAAAAGATTATCGAGAGGACCACTGTGAAAACAAGACACAAATATATTTTTTAACACCCTTGCTCGTAAAGCTGATGTAATTTCACCGGTTTTAAATATGTAAAGCGGGTTATAAAAACGCGTGTGTTACCAAAGCAAATAGTTAAGTTATAGTCCATACAAATTTCATAACAGTATTATTTGCCATTTCAAATATGGAACTGATCGCCGCCGCACGAATCGAGCAGCGCGCTGTTGCTATTCAAATTTCGAACTAATCGCCGCGCGGCGCCAGTCTAAATCCGTGAAAAGTAGTTTTATTTTATTTATTTATTCACTCACAAAATCCACAGCTCTTAAATATTACACAAATTTTAATCCATTATCTACATGATCTACATCACACTTACAGCCGATTACGGATTACTAAAATGAAACATATAACTTACTGTTGACTGAAACTCTATATATTAGTTTTAAAGGTATAAAGCTCACATACATACATACAAAAATAATGACTGTTCTATAATAATTATACATTTAAGTTATATAAATAGATTTATTAAATAAATATACTTACAGCAGTACATATTTAATATTCATAACATTGTCTTCAAAGTCCTCACTGGGACTACATGCAGCCATAGTTACATTCATATCTTTCATTACAACAAATCTCTTTGTTGCATTGTACAGTTCATCCTGAAATAGATAAAATCGTCAATTTTATATATGTTTTAGGTTATAAGTTCTCAAGTTATCATCATCAACACATGCATAAGGTTAAATTAAATACTAATATGTATTATAAAGTAAAAAATTTTATTTGTTTGAAAATGTTAATCTTAGGAAATACTGGTTCAATCCATCCATCAGCCTCTATCAGTCCACTGTTGGACATAGGCCTCCCCCATAGAACGCCACAACGCGCGGTCCTGTGCCACCTGCATCCAATGTCTCCCGCGACCTTGACGATATCGTCGCTCCACCTTGTCGGGGGCCGCCCAATGCTGCGTCTTCCGGTACGTGGTCGCCACTCTAGGACTTTTTCTTCCCCAACGATCGTCAGTCCTACGAGCGATGTGGCCTGCCCATTGCCACTTCAGCGTGCTAACCTTTCGGGCTATGTCGGACACGCCAGTTCTCCTACGGAAAGACTGGTTGGTTTGGAAAAATTCATTTTGTGTTGAATAGTCAATTTGTTGAGGAAGGCAGAAGATTAGTTAAATATGTTGGAAAATGGGGACAATTTTCTATATTCTGCGTGTACAGATTCGTGTGCAACATTCAAACATACAAACCTAGATTATTGCCAAAAGGGGAGAATTATTTCTTGGACTACTATTGAAAATAATAAAGACTAGTTTATGACCTCTTTATTGCATGTGTTTAAAAGTTATAACATAAATAACAAATAGTTTTACTGTCATAAATCACCTACCAGTCCCTCAGGGCCGTGCAATGTAATATTTGGTACACCTACATCCTGTAAGGTTAGTGACAACCCTGGCAGACCACCTATGTTAGTCCAAGTCTTGCTTGTGATGAAGATGTGATCAAGTCTTGATAACTTGACTTTGTGTTCATGGGCTAAACGCTGTGTGCATTCACCACAGTTGAACATGTAACTGTAATTGTATAATATAATAAAGTAATGTATAGTATATATATTTTTTACATGTTTAGAACAAGGCAATTAAACAATAGTGAAGCATTAATAAAAATTGGTCAAGTGCGAGTCGGACTCGCGCACGAAGGGTTCCGTACCATTATCTATGCAACATAAGGCAACATTATTGGTATCGAGCCTTACATATTTATTTTATTTTATTTTTAGTATTTGTTGTTATAGCGGCAATAGAAATACATCATCTGTGAAAATTTCAACTGTCTAGCTATCACCGTTCTTGAGATACAGCCTGGTGACAGATGGACGGACAGCGAAGTCTCAGTAATAGGGTCCCGTTTTTACCCTTTGGGTACGGAACCCTAAAAAACATGTTCTTTTTTTCAAATATAACATGATTTATAACATTATGTATTATAAGTATGTATTTACAAAAGAAAATCAAATGTTTATATCCATATTCTGGTATCCATAACACAAGCATGTAAGCTTAGCTTGGGACCATAGGGTGTTGTGTAAAATGTCCAGGAATATTTACTTATTTATTTAAAAATTAAACATGTTTTTTACCAACACTGACTGTAAATTACATCAGAATATTCTTAAGACTTACCGTTTTTGGTCTGTGAAAAGGTACAACGTATTAGGTGCTCCTTTCGCTCCGGAGCCAAGCACTTGCAGATACACAGTGGAAGGTCCATATTTTTCAGATTTTTTGGCTATTTGTTGTCTTTGACGTTGTGCCTCCACAATTCTTGCTGAATTAGATTTCGGCATATCTGATAGAATTTCCAACAGCTTCTTAGAACTGCTAGTTGAATGATAACGACTACTTTTAAAAACTATACATCTAAACATTCTACACTAAACCTACTTATCTAAAATTTCGGATTGATACCGGACATGTGTTTTCAGGTTATAATTTTTTTTATTTACGAGCAAATGTCCTATATTTTTAAATTACAATGTTTTATTATATTGTTAAATTATCATTGTAACATTATGAAACGTTTGCAGTAAATTATTTGCGACAGATTTTTATCAAAAAACGAAATTGCAAATTTTTTTCAAATATTGTGTTGCCATTTTGACAATTGACATTTGACATATTTGACATGATATCTGTCAAAAAAATGTCAACATTTTTTTGACAGATAACAAATTAGCATTCTCTACAGGCAACCAACACAGAAAAAAATCCTATTATATTATCGACAGTTTACAGCCTTCTAAAGAATTTCTGTCATTAGAAGAGATAAGTGGCTTTTAAAGTAAATACTTGTCCAGCGTGAGCATGCCTTGCTGCTGAATACTCAAATGTTCAATTTGCGACGGTGCAGTGCCCTGAACTACAACACTAATTTAGACTATATTTTATATTTCATCTGTGGCTGACGACAATTTTTAATATCCACGTTTTCCAATGGCAGAGCATAATGCGACTCAGTGCCGCACAATGCCGCACAATGCTGACGCTTAATTGGAACGTGAATTAGTTTAAAAATCCGCCAGCAGAGTGCGCTAAGTTCAGTGTTGAAAAAAAAAATTCTAAAATAAACATTGTATTCACATTATATGTGTGGAATATAAAAAAAGTCATTGTTTATACCTTCATCCATACTTATATTTATTTATTTTTTAACACAGCTTGAATTAACTTTGAATATTTCCAGAAAACTCCGACGAAAAGCAAGCCTTAAATTTTTTTTTAACAATAAATAATATTACTAACGATAATATATAAATAAAATTTCAATCAATGCCATTTTCAAGAAAAAATACTTGTTAATTTTCTGTCGCTGAAGTTGGTATGGATTGCACGCATCACTTTTGAGAGTGCTCGATTGTGCGATGCGATGCTGTAATTGGAACACTCAACGTTGAACATTGTGCCGCATAATCATAATGCGCTATTGTGCGCTGATTGGAAAACGGGGAATATATGGAGGGTACTTCTACCCTGCATACCATAATAGTAGCTAGTAGCCACGAAGTATAGATACAAGGAGTCCGAACGTAATGTTGAACGAATGGTCTCAATTTAAGGGACAGATTTTTGCCGGTAGAGTGCGCCATTTTACAAGAAGTACTCGTTTGAACTATTGACACTTGTGGAAAAAAATATTCTGAGAAACGTGGATATAAATATAACTAAGAAATATAAGTTTTAGGAATTTTTTCGAGTGCTTTAAACCCAACAATACAGTGAAGGTCAAGAGATATTCTGATATTCTATACTAGCATCGGTACGTCCTGAATACTTGCGCAGCCAGTGGCAGAAAATAGAACTATTATCTGGGTTGATTATTGTGTACATGAAATATTATGGAAAGCCTATACCGTTCGGACTCCTTGTATCTATACTTCGTGCTAGTAGCCTACAAAATATTCTATTAATCTGTGGAAAATAGAAAGATGGCGTTTGCGTTCTATACATCTGCGGGTTGCGCAATTTTTATGTAAATGTGCACGAAATTTACTACAAAAATTAAGATTTAAGTGCAACAAATGTTCCGAATCGAAAGCGATATTTATTATTAAAATTTATAGTAATTAATAAATACAGTGTGGTGTCCATTTCAGTTTAGTGCAAACCTGTCATGAACCGTGTATTTTTTGTGTTGTGATGTATGAAAACGAAATATAATGAAACGAAAAATAGTGCTGCTGTGCAAATAATGTGACAATGATGGGAATGATATGGGTGGTGTTATTAGTGGCCTTGGCTGGCTCACATTTGGGACACTCTTCACCTCTCCGATCAACGCCGCAAACCTACCCTCATGGTGAGTCATTTTATCGAAAAAATACATGTTTTTTATAAAATTTATTAGATTCTATTGTATAGAGCGTTGATCTTTCAAGTAAACTATGAAAATAACTGTTTATTTTTTATTTATATTGTACTATTTTGTCCTTATTGGAACTAACATCTGTTTGGCTATTGCAATAGGAAATTATGTACATTTGTTCTTAAAGATATTTCTGAATATCAGTAGCAATAATTATCATTTACTACCTTAATGAATTATTAAATTATTTTGTGGATAATTGTAGCAGTGTATTTTGGCCATTCATTGACCCAAAAATTTTAAAAATGGAATATAGCTGCAGTCTTTTAATAATGTCTAGTAAAACTTAGAGGTATATGGCCATCAAAACTTGCAGTTCAAACTATATAGTAGCTTTTAAGTAACATTTATTTATTGTTGTATTAGTGTATCAAAACAAAATTTAAATGTGTATCATCTTGTATAATAACAAAAAAATTATCACTGTTTATTTTTGTTTGTACAGATAACAGTAGTATGTTTTGCCTATCTAATATGACTAATAATGTAAAGATATATTGATTTAGATATTTATTATTTCTTCAATACAATAGTGCTGTAATAAATTAGCTAAAACTTTGAATTTGTGTAAAGGAGCCATGATTGATTCAGGTTAATATATAATAACTTTGAATTTTATTTGTTTGTAATAAGTTAATTACAATAATTAGGGTAATAAATCAATAGAAATAATTGAATAAACCAATTTTCTATCAGACTCTTGTTATAAAATTTTTTTGGTCGATTTTTCCAATCAAATAGAGATAAAAGCTAGTTCTTAACTGGCTGCAAATAATGAGACTCTCAATTCCACTGCTTTTTTTAAATACTATTTATTGATGAGGCTGTTATAATAACTATAATCAAGAGCTTTAGAAAAAAATATTGAATAATACAAAATATTATAAAACTCCAATATCTATTTAAAATACATGTTTATAATAATTAGACTTGTCAGAAATCTTAATATATATATTTCTTGTGTGCGTGTGTATGTGACTGAACTCCTCCTAAACGACTGGACCGATTTTGATGAAGTTTGTTGTGTGTATTCAGGGGGGTTTGAGGATGGTTTAGATTCACAATTGGCTGGACCGATTTTGATGAAATTTTTTTTACACAGAATTGTATGGCAAAACAACGTTTGCCGGCGCAGCTAGTAAATTAATAAATGCATAAATTAATAATTTAATATTTTTTATGTTGTATTATTTAACAATTAACAATAATTGAATAATAATTTCAATGTCAAATATAGTGCTAAACATTTTTTGTAATTATTTTTGTGTATGTTTAAATTGCTTATTTTTATCACAGCTTTTAGTCATGTTATGATCCTACTAATATTATAAAGGCGAAAGTTTGTATGTATGGATGTTTGTTACTCTTTCACGTAAAAACTACTGAATGGATTTGAATGAAACTTTACCACAATATAGCTTATACATCAGAATAACACATAGGCTACAAATTGGCTGGACCGATTTTGATGAAATTTTATTTTATACAGAATTGTATGGCAAAACAACGTTTGCCGGGGCAGCTAGTCCTCTATAATCTCTGCCTTTAAAGGTTTAGCGGTATGGAGATTGTGATTGTTTAGTCAGGGTATGAAAAATAATTATTATCTAGTTTGAGCTGCCTCATGAAACTCATAAAACAATTTTACGACTAAAATAGAACTAGGTTAGATCACACACAGATTTTTGTATTTTTCTTACTCATGTTGTTAACATATGGACACCCCAAGTACAAATCCAAAATTGATAAATAAACAATGATTCATTTTATATTTTCTAATGTGCATATTGAGTTGCTGTAATAGCAATAAAATTACATCATTTAATGCCAATTAAGTAACTTACCAATGATATTTTATAATTATGCTTTAGCCTAATTATACAAATAAAAATATTTACCCTCCTTTCAAATAACCTCTGTTCTTGGCCGTGAAATGTAATAAAAGTTAAACTGTTTGGGTAGTTTTAATTGAATATGTATAAACTTTATCATCATCATACCGTCGCGCCTTTTCCTCTTGTTGGTAGGCAGAGACTATAGAACACTATCTGCTACTATCCAAACGCTTTTTCTGCTTCATTTACACTCATATGCCTGGTCATACATTCCTGACATATTTTGGCTAGGTTTGGAGTGTCAAATCTTGTTTAACGGGACATTTCCCATCATTATGGCAGCTTTGAACACCTAACACTTCCCACCTATGTTTATGCCTGTGCTTTAAAACAGCATCTGTTGGATAAAATTGAGCTTTTCAAATATTGTTCTATTTTTAATAGATGGACATGGAACGCTGGAAGATTGGGCTCCAGAAAGTGGCTGGTATGCGGTGGTTCCTGCGCTGGCGTTCGTTGTCACAGCTGTTGGTTTGCTCGTTGGTTGCACTTGGTGCTACAGGCACAAGGACTGCAAGGTATGTTTAAATATCTTTTTGAAAATGTTATTACATTACATTCAAATGTGTATAGCAGTTTGTACACCCATTAATCAATCAATATAAGATATCTAATGTTTTATGTGACAAAATAAAACTTCATCAGTCAATTGATATGTGTAGTCACTAGGGAATCGAGAATCGGAATTCCCGGTACCGGCCTTTGCTAGAACCGGGAATTTCGGTATTTTCGGGAATTTTTTCGTTTATGTAGAAAACCGTGTTATTCACAAATAAATATCATAATTTTTATCTTATTTAAAGAAGATCGCACTTTTACTAATTGCAGCAAGTACATATATGTGTACATAATGTGAGCGTAAGTTCAAGCTTATATGTCTAATAGGGTATTATGAACCGCTACTGTTTCTAAGAACCGGGAATTTCGGTCGTTAGGTCAGTAGTAGGTTCGGTGGTAGTGGCAACGATCCCATAACTATGAATGTTAGCTGATATTGCCGGTATTGTAGGTGTTATATGTATATAGCGAAATATGTCTAAAGCTCATGAAAATTTCAATACTTGGACATTTCATCGTGTAAAGTTCAGTGACTAGCATGTTCTTAAAACAAAAGTCCCAAATAAAAACAAATGATAAAAAAGAACGGTGAGGTAATTCATGTTGTTGCCGCGTATAGTAATCGTTTAGCTGTAATTTACTCGTAATCTCATATATTTCTACGCCTACCCTTAGGGATATTATTTATATTATGTTGTTAATATCAAAAAAGTACGTAAAGTGCTTGTAGGACGTCTGTTGTTTGGTATCTGAAGTGGGCAAGATTCCATGACGCTATTTGTTTAATATTTGTGATGTCGATAATGTTCAATGAAACGTTTTGAAAATAGTTTTACGTTTTATATTACTTCTGTTCATCAAAACTATTATTTTTTTTAAAGCAGTTATGTTTGAGGATATTTAGGAATATTTAAGTTTGAAGTTTCCAAATACACATTTTTTATTTACGTTTTATTTATCACAATACACATAAAAACTTTATTGCAAAGCACTTAAATTGTAAAATCATATTAAAAATATGTTACACGTTATGTATGGAAGTGAATGTTGTATGTGGCAGAAAAAGCACAAAATTAAATAAATCTTATGTTTAAAATTCACTTCGTAAGGCTAAAAAGAAATACAAAATTATAAAATAAAAATAAATGTTACTTTTCGCTTCATTTAAACATATTGTTTTATTAAGTTAAGGCTTTTGATTGTTTATTAGACTTGTTTTTAAAGAATTTTTAATAAATTTTGTAATTCCCGAAAGTACCGAAATTCCCGGTTCGTAGCATCGTAATTCCCGGTTCTTGGACAGCTCAAAATTCCCGGGAATTCCCGGGATTTTCGGTTCCGGGAATCCCCGTTTCTGAACCCTAGTAGTCACCACCGTTTTGTTAACTATTCAATTATGTTTATAATATGTTTGGATTTAGTATGATTACGATAGCAAATTCGAAATTTGTTTTTTAACTATTAGTTATTTCTTGACACCAAAATTTGTTTCTGTTAACTTTTTCATTTAGTTGCCCTTTTTATTAATATGCTAAAGGTTATTAAACTATATTAAGCAGAATTTTTATATGAAAAATATTGTATAACTTATTATACCTCACATAATCTACTTACTTTGTCTGTTGCTCTCCAAATTAACTCAAATGTAATATATTAACACCGATACAATTTAATAAAGTAATGAGTTTTGTTACTTACATTTTATTATTAACATGTAAAATATTATTACCCTAATTTACATTTTAAATTGTAATTGTTATGCCAGCCGTAACTATGTAATTTAGTAATTTATCAGTATTCGTACATCACAAATTGTTTTATTAGTGCAGATGGTAAGAGCAAAGCGGTGTGTTTTTCAGCAAATAATAAGAAAATTCTGTAAGCAGCATGTTTGTGAGGCGAAAATCGGTTTTGTCTGGCTCCATTATCCCTATTTTTTTTCTTTTTGAGTTTTTGAATTAGATAAAGTCGCGTGAAATATACGAACAAATTATTATTAGTTATTTAAATATAATTGAGTATATTCACCTGGATAAATAGCAAAAAATATGCAAATGAAATCTTAGAGTTACATAGTAATATACCAACTCAATTGTAAATCGTTTGAAAACATAAACACATGAATGAATAGCTACATTATTATTATTTATATCGTTCTATTATTACAACGTCAACTAAACTTACTCATATTTTATTTTAAAAATATTAAAATGCAATAAAATAATTAAATTACTAGCATCTGTGCAGTCGAAGGAATCGCTCTTGACCACTATAAGTACGAAATATCGTACTTATAGTGGTCAAGAGCGATTCCTTCGGCCCCTGTTAATATGTGTAATGATTGCTAATAGAATACTATTAGCAATCATTACACATATTAATAGGGGCCACTCATAAGTTCCATTATCATCATACCGTCACCATCTTTTCCCATGGGATAGGCAGAGCCTATAGAGCGCATTTGGCTACGATCCAGACACACTTCCTTGGCTTCATCCACACTCATACGTCTGGTTATACTTGCCCGATGGTTGTAAGTGCTACGCAATTTACTTTTAATTGCTGTGGGCCTAATTTTTGACCCCTTATTTGGAAATTTCATATTGTTTTCAAACTGACAAAGCAATAGTGACTGCCACAGCTGCACCTAACTACTTACAGTTACATCTTTTTCGTATAAATATAGACTCGAGCCTTTAGTTTCACCTGCTAAGAAACACTTCCTTGGCTTCATTTATATTCACACATCTGGTCATACATGCACAATAATTGTTAGTGCTAAACACCTGATGTTTTGTAGGACGGTTCACACATGAGAATAAAAAAAAATTATAATAAATAAATAAATATTCATGGACATTTCACACAACGTCCTCTGGTCCCAAGCTAAGCTTATATACTTGTGTTATGGGTACCAGAATACGGATATACTACATATACTACATTTCTTTTGTAAATACATACATATAATACATAGTAAACACCGAGACGCAGTACAAATATTTGTATGACATTTATAAATATCACACAAATGATTGTCCCAAGCGGGAATCAAACCCGCGACCTCGTGATCGGCAGTACGTTACATAAACCACTCCACCACGAAGCTCGTCAATATACTATACCATATAATGTCCTATACCAAATAAATTCTGTAAGATAACCCTTTCTTTGGGGTGTACCCTGGTTGTCCGTACACCTGCAACTCTGGATAACTATTTAGACATAAAACATAGCCTTTAACGCTCTCGGAGACTAACTTCCTTTTATTGAAATTGTTAGGATTGGAACGTTAAATACCTTCGGAGATTGATCCTCTGCCCCTATACATCACAAACTCTACCTTTTAACTATATAGACAGCGTGTAAAGGATCTGGAAAACGTCAAATAAACAATTGTTTTGACTAAGTCTATTCCCGTTTACATTATGATCTAATTAAGTATTAAAGACACACATCAGCTATCAACACTCATGCATACTAAATATGTATACTATATTTAGGTCAGCGAACTTTATCAGTTTGTAAACATAAATGTGTTAGATATTATTTCAATGGATTTCCACTTGAATGTAAATAAACGTCAGGATTGACATAATTTTTCGATGTGTAATGTGCTTTGTAATACTTACTGTTGTCAAATATACAGTACCTTACACTCCTTACAACTAGTAAACATTAGATAATTTGTTACTATTTACAATAAAATGAATTTAATTAAATAATAAGTATATTTAGTTAGTTTAAATGTAAAAAATTGATCAAGTGCGAGTCGGACTCGCGCACGAAGGGTTCCGTACCATTATCTATGCAACATAAGGCAACGTTATTAGTATCGAGCAAGAAACTGTAAAAAAGTGGTCAAGTGCGAGTCGGACTCGCGCACGAAGTTCCGTACCATTATCTATGCAACATAAGGCAACGTTATTAGTATCGAGCAAGAAACGGTAAAAAAATCATGTTTGTTGTATGGGAGCCCCCCTTAAATATTTATTTTATTTTATTTTTAGTATTTGTTGTTATAGCGGCAATAGCAATACATCATCTGTGAAAATTTCAACTGTCTAGCTATCACCGTTCTTGAGATACAGCCTGGTGACAGACGGACGGACGGACAGCGAAGTCTCAGTAATAGGGTCCCGTTTTTACCCTTTGGGTACGGAACCCTAAAAACTGTATAGGTATGGACTAAGCGATTATGTTTCGGAAAAGAGCAAAACCTAGTTGCCAAAATCTGTTCCGATTTCGAAGACTTTTTAGCCACCATGGTCGCGGTTAGAATTATTATATGTAAAAAACTGAGTCGCGCAAGAGTTTTTAAAGTGTTAAGAAATCAGATTATCTAGGAACTATGTAAAAAATTCGCAAAAGACATAACTACTTAACTAATTGAGATTCGTTTTTCTTCGCGTATTCTATTCGTGGTACTTTCAAGTTTACCTGCTATCTAATCTAAGTGATTATCAAAACGAAAAAGTGATCTAGCGGTAGTTTATAAGCGAACAAATAACATACAGCTATGCTTATTCGGAAATAAGCTGACATTAAGATAAAACTAGCATGACTAAAAGTTTGATCCATTAGCATTCGGTTGAATAACCGCTACTCAAAGACATCAGGCGATACTAACATTTCACGTCCCCTTAATAACGCTATTAATTAGGTAATTAAAGAGCGATGTGTGTCATTCTCGTCAAGGCATCGAAGTCATTTGCCACAATAAACACGTTTTATACATTTTTGTTTCATAATTTCGTAAAAACATAATGACATATTGTAGGCAAGAAACTGGGAGGTCAAACGTATTGTTACCAGTGTTTCTACAATCAAACATTAATTATAAGAATTTTATTTTTATAAACAATTGATTCATAATTAAGGTCAACTGCATATTCGGTAGATCAGCCTTGTAGAAACTTGGATTACGTTTGCATGTAACTTAAAACTAACTAAACAACAATTCAAGAATAACTTTTTCGTTGCAATCGGACGAGACAGCAAATCTATTGAGATATAAAAGGGCAAGTCTTCGAAAATAAATATGTATATCTTGCTTGCTTGCAATATATATCTTCTAATATATAAAATTCACGTGTCACAGTGTTAGTTACCGTACTCCTCCGAAACGGCTTGACCGATTCTTCTCAAATTTTGCATACATATTCAGTAGGTCTGAGAATCGGCCAACATCTATTTTTCAAACTTTTTTTTTTAGTATGGCAAAACAACGTTTTCCGGGTCAGCTAGTATATATATATATATAAAATAAATATATATATAAACGTCATCTATTATTGTTAGTTTATTTCCTCGAGGCGTCATTCCCATGTGCGTTGACTAATAAATGTAGCAGTCGTGTATCTAATCAGTAGCGGACGGGAGGGGTCGATGTACCCAACACGCCCTCATTCGGTATATGAAGCAGATTTAGGACAGTAGCATATTTCTATAAAATCCATAGAGGTGACAGACAAGCCTCGTGGTTGAGTGGTTTATGTAACGGACTGCCGACATGAGGTCGCGGGTTCGATTCCCGCTCGGGACAATCATTTGTGTGATTTTTCTAATTGTCATACAAATGTTTGTTTTACGTCTGGGTGTTTCTATGTATTATAAGTATGTATTTACAAAAGAAAAGTAGTATATGTATTCTATCCGTATTCTGGTACCTATAACACAAGCATATTTAAGCTTAGCTTGGGACCAGAGGACGTTGTGAAATGTACATGAATATTTATAGTCATTGTAATTTGTCATTGACCAGCTTAAGAGGGTACTGTACCTACTCCTCATTTAGATATTTGCCTTGGGTATTGCTATCCCTATTTCCGAGCGCCGCGCTGAAAGGGACAAATGAAAATGGTTTTATTAGCACAAGTAGTTTATCACTCATATTTTTCTTAATGTATATAATACATATGCGTAAATAAGAATACCTATAAAAAGAGTGCCATATTCAGCACTATATTACATAACGTTGAAACGGGTACAAAGAAGCCACCCTTACAATTTGCACCACCTAAATTACACGTCCGCGTATGAATTGCGTACTTCCATTATATACTTCCTACGTTCCTAAATTAAACCTCTGCCTGTTATTATTCTTTTGTTGATCTCTTGAGAGTTGTAGTCTTGTCGCCAACTGATTAAGGCCTACAATATAATTTTTCCTCAACCTTATGCGTAACCTTGTACGTAAGGTACATGGTGGTCATTGAAGACTTTTAAATTATGAAGAAGAAACCTCCGATGTTATCCATATTCGTATAGGTTTTTCAGTGATTATCTGACTTCCATTGATACCGAATTCAAACCTAAATAATTTCGGGAACAACAAAAAGTGTTTTTGCTAAACAATACATAGAACCATTGAGTAGTAAATAACACCTTTACGTAACACAAATCTGTAAGATTATTTCGTTGGAAGCTAATTTAAAATTCCATCTTCAGGTTAAGAAAAACATAGAACTGTGGGCTGTAGACAGACTTCTGGTACTATACTTAGGTTTAGTCAAACCTCACATAAATTTTGAGACATTGTCGTAGGGTTTAGCTGAAACTGTCCGACAAGCTATTGATGGACGAGATTTATTAAGAACCCCTTCGAAGTAATGGGAGACGATAACTGTTTATATTTAGCGTGGGTCGTTAGTGACGTCACGTTTTGCTATTCTCGGCCTTCTAACTGTCCCTTTCATGACGTGATTTCGCCTCTATTACTTTACGCAGTTTATGCGACTTTTTGTTATTATCTTATATATAAAATTCACGTGTCACAGTGTTAGTTACCGTACTCCTCCGAAACGGCTTGACCGAATATTATGAAATTTTGCATGCATATTCAGTAGGTCTGAGAATCGGCCAACATCTATTTTTCAAACCTTTTTTTTTAGTCTGGCAAAACAACGTTTGCCGGGTCAACTAGTGTTTATATAGATTCTGCGTACATTGTTGCGGATGAGGTAAGCCACTGAATGGAGTCGGGTTTTGTTGGCTCTGTAATTTGTTATTTATGTTTTGCGAACACTAAATAAAACTGAACTAGTGACGGATGTAACGCAGTATATGTTTTCAACAATAAGCCAGAAATATTTTGGTATCAATTTATGTATTTAACCTATTTGGCCCCCTTTTGTATTATGTACCTACATCTTTGTTGTTAGTATAATATCTCTTGATAGATAATATTTATGTGATGTAACTATTTGCCTTGTGTTAGAATGATCAGAGCAAGTATCGTATTAGGATCTTTATTGTCATATTTACTTTATATCTGCAGGTTCTGCAGCGAACTTGGTCAATCTAATTACTGAAATTAAATGAAGAGAAATAACTAGTACTACCACTAAACTAATGAAACCCTTAGTTAATATAACGGACAATAGATGCTAACTAAGTGTAAGGAGTGTTGGTGAATTCTTTGTGCGATATAGCATTTTAAAGTAAGACTTAATAATCATAACAAACAAATGCACCACGGGATCAACAAGGCATATTCGAACAGAAATTACGTAACGTAATATGAACAAGTTTCTGTTTATAAGATTTACTAATGACAATGAGGTAGGCTCATCAACCATTCGGTCATACTCATAACCTACACAACTGTACTCATGATTTAGCAAACGACGTTTCTCAGGCATTGTATCAAAGAACGGCCCTTTTCAACTCCTACACGCGTTAATTACTGTGAACAAGCAATGAGCTACTCATTAAACTAAAGACGGGGGCTGCCCAATAGTTAGTCATTGTACTACACTCTTGGCACCGCTATTGTTCTATTCTACGAGATGATTCTATGCACTAAACATATACACGGTATTTTTATATGTATTTTTTAATGCACATTAGTCATTGTGTGTGTATTTCTGTTTTATTGGTATGTTTATAGTTTATAGTGTCGGATGTGCTTTGACTGAGTCGCAGAGCTACGAGCTAACGAGCTGGCACGATAAAGATATTTGCGCCATTGAGCACCATTCATTGTTAACATAGATACATTTATTGGCTTTTGATGTGAAGCTATTAACGTTTATTTCGAATGTTGGCCTTAAAAATGCACTGCCATAACTGTAAGTAGCTCATTCCTAAACCATTTGTTTTGTTACAAGGTCGACATTATTAACATACTAGCTATATGATGGCAGCTATATGATGAAAGCTCTATGATGGTAATTGCGTATATTGCAAATATATATCAAATGATCGATGTGAAGACTGAACCTGCGGCCGCTCGTACGCACAGCCACTATCGCTACTAAATACGCCAGTCAAACACTGAGATGAGAAGGCAAGGAAGTGTTTGGATAACTAACTCTATCTAGTTTCAAAATATTATTGACATAGTTTGAAATCATATTGATCAACAAATATATTGTTGCGTTCAACCTGGTGTTCTAATTAATAATAGGTTAAGTGGAAGCGTGATATCTCTCAGGCGCGAGAGGAACGAACATATACTGTATATCACAGCGTTACAAATTTACAATAGTACAAACTTACCTTGTTTTGTTCTTCAACAATGTCTTCACTGTGTCAAGCCCTAGCTATAGCTTCATTAACTAACTACGATAAATTGGCCAAAATAACGCAGAATGCTAATCAAACTATACTTAACTTTATGCAGGCAGACACGAACTCTTTAAGTCCTCAAAATGACCACATTTGGCGCGACTTAAGCCGTGAACTTTCACCAATCGTCTTAATGCAATTATACTATCACAGTTATAGTTATCAAACAGTTCAATTTACATTAAATAGTATTAAGTATGGAGACACAAAATTCACTAGTTTTTATAATACTTTTTTGTCATACAAATGGCGAATACTCAACTTCGCAATGACATTTCAAGGTTTTGTTTCAATGGTAATTATCGATTCACACAACAAGGATAATTAGTTTTATCAACAATTAATTCTAGTGACAATTTTTAACTCGCGAAACAATTGCAAGGAAAACGCTTCAATCACATTCAAATCGCGACGTAACTTGCAAACAAGAGGTGTTTTGCGACTAACTCGCGCTCGGTAACCGCTTCGCGCGCGCGCAACGAGCCACGAGGACAGATGCACCGGTCAGTTCTCGACGTCATCGATAGTGACGTTATCAATAGTTAGAGATGCCCGTGCGCAGACAAAAATATGATAAGTTAATCGTTTGGTACATAACATCTACCCGCCTCGGCCAGGACTACCTGGCCGCTAATTCACTGGCAGTCGCGACAAGGTTGATACAGCTCTCTTCAAAATTGAACCGTCCACCCGGACCTCAGCAAAACGGGGCACTCCATCTGCTCCAAAGACGAGGTTGAGAATGCGCCCCCTGCGCCAACACAGTGGCGGTGAGTTAGCGTCCTTAACCAGAACGAGGTCGCCAACATGAGGTGGATCAGTCTTGTCGGTCCACTTAACGCGCTGCTGGAGAATGTGCAAATATTCTAAATTCCAACGTTTCCAAAAGCTCTGAGTGAGTTGTTGGACCAATTCAAACCGCGAGAGACGATTAGGTCTCACATCAACAAGGGGATATTCCGGCAGGGCGTTCAGTGGCTGCCCAATCAAAAAATGGCCCGGCGTGAGGGCTTCCAAGTCGTTAGGATCTGAAGAGATCGGGCACAACGGGCGTGAATTCAAAACGGCCTCGATTTTGCAAAACACAGTTGCGAGCTCTTCAAAGGTCAATACAGACTCGCCAATTACCCGTCGCAAATGTGTCTTAGCAACCTTTACTACGCTTTCAAATATTCCTCCCCAGTGGGGACATGACACGGGACTGAACCTCCAAGTTATTCTACGTGTAGCTAGTCTAGACGCAATTTCAGTCTCGTTAGCCGACAAAAAATCATACATCGCTTTTAAATAGTTGTTTGTGCCTTTGAAGTTGGTACCGCAATCCGACCGAATCAAGGACGGTAGTCCTCGTCGTGACACGAATCTATCTAACGTCGCAACAAATGCCTCTGTCGAGAGGGCTGAGACGAGTTCCAAATGTACCGCCTTGGTGGACAGACAGACAAAGACGCACAAATAAGCCTTGACAGTTTTACTGTTCCTGAGGGTCGAGGTCTTAACAAAAAAGGGGCCTGCAAAGTCCGTACCAACTCCAGCAAAGGGCCTTATCTCAGTGACCCGATCCGAAGGAAGGTCACCCATGATAGGCTGCATGGTAGGGGCCTTGAGCCTATAGCAAGGCATACAACGAAAGACCACACTACGGATCGTCCGACGGGCCGATAAAATCCAAAATTCCCGTTGCAAAATGGCCAATAAGGCATTACAGCCGGCGTGGGAGTTCTTGATGTGACGATCAGTCACCAACAGGTTCACCAAGTGGCCACTCTTGGGCAATAAGAGGGGGTGACGAGATCCATAAGGGAGGTTTGCGTTCCTAAGACGCCCTCCGACACGCAAAAGACCCTCACTATCCAAAAAAGGGTTCAGCTTACAAATGGCTCCAGACAGCTTGGATTTGCCTTTCCTCAAGATGTCAATCTCGTCTTCAAAATGTGCCTCTTGCACAGAACGAACCCAGTGAAGAAGAGCATCTTGGAGCTCTTGTGGCGATAAGAAGGCCTCCAAACATTTGTTCTGTGGATGTCTACAATTTTTCGTGAAGCGCTTGATCCAAGCGGTGACACTCAACAATTTGTCCAATGAACTGTAACGATTAAGTAAGAAATCGGGGTCGAACGGACGGTCCTGCCGTTCGAGCGCAAGCGTTCGCAACCCAGGCAGTGCGACAATGTCTAAGGCCGGAGTTCGCGGCCAATTAGATTCTGATCTGGTCAACCACTCAGGTCCCCACCACAGAGAGTGCTCAACTAAAAGGGGGGCCATACATCCCCGTGACGCACAATCAGCAGGGTTGACCTCGCCAGGCACATGCCTCCAAACCAACGGGGTCTCCGATTTCTGTATCTGAGAGACACGATTTGCTACAAACACCTCTAAGGTGTGAACTGACGTCTTCAGCCAACATAGCACAATTTGACTGTCAGTCCATGCATATATCGTGGAAATGTCAATTGACGTGCACAAGGTAGACATGACGTGATTCAAAAGGCGAACAAGAAGGGCCGCCCCTGACAACTCTAACTTAGGGATTGTCAAGGCAGTTCGAAGAGGCGCGACCTTGCTCTTCGCCATGACCAACAACACTTTCACCTGACCATCTGTGGTCACGGTGCGCAAGTATACGGCTGCTGCGTACCCACGTTCCGAAGCGTCCGAGAAACCATGAAGGGACGCGGTGTGCTTCCCTGGCGGAAGCAGAGCACGGGGTAACGATATCCTATTGATGGCAGGCAATGAGGAAGCAAATAGGAGCCAGTCCTTCAAAACAGCTTCGCGAAGTGGCTCGTCCCATCCAAGACCTGCAGTCCAAAGTCTCTGCAGGAAGCATTTGGCCCAGAATATGACCGGGCATATCCAGCCATTAGGATCAAAGGTTCTCGCGACAGTCGACAGAACCAGTCGTTTCGTCCAAGTGTGATGCGAATCCAAATTGACATTAAATGTAAAGATGTCCTGGACTGGTCTGTACTGGATTCCAAGCACTGACATCATGGTAGGGTTGTCACGGTTCTCAAATAGGTGAGGATCCTGCTGGTGGTCGTCCGGTAGCCCGTCCAAGAGCGCAGGTAAGTTGGAGATCCATTTACGCAACTCATATCCTGCGGAGGCTAGAATGCCAATCAACTCGTCACGCAAGAGCAGGGCCTCTCTCTCCGTGGCCGCGCCAGTGCACACATCGTCAACATATAGGTCCTCCTTCAAAATGGCGGCTGCGCGAGGAAACGACATACGCTCTCGATCCGCGAGCTCCCAAAGCGAACGTATAGCCAAAAAGGGACTAGACCGCAGCCCGTAGGTGTTCGTGTTGAGCTCGTAGACAAGCATGGGATCTTGCTGGTTTTCTCGCCACAATATCAGCTGGTATCGGCGATCATCCGGGTGAATTACCGTTTGCCTGAACATCATCTTGATGTCAGCCACAAAAACAAATTGATGACGTCGAAACCGCGTGATGACGTCACAAAGGTCCTTCAGCAATTTGGGACCAGGATGCAGACACTGGTTCAATGACACTCCTGAAGTAGTCTGCGCAGAACCATCAAATACTGTGCGTAACTTACCACTGGATGGTTTTATTACAGCATGATGCGGAAGAAAGAAGTGCTCCGTCGAACGCCAATCCAATTTTGACACAGACATGTGTCCCAAATCCTCATACTCCCGCATGAAGTCAATATACTTCTCCTTGAGTAGTGGGTCCCTGCTCATACGGCGCTCCATCGCCAACAAACGCTTCTCTGCAATAGGCCGCGAGACGCCAAGTGGCGGACGTACGGCGAGAAATGGCAATCTTGTCATGATCCGGCCGGAACGGAGATAACTGGTGTTGGTCTTGTAGAACTGCTCACACTCTTCATGCTCCGGATCAGAGCGGGGAGCTTGTGGTGGCTCCTCCACTTCCCAGAATCTCTGCACGGCGTCAGAAAGGGCGGACCCCACCATCAAGGCCGTTCCAAGTTCGGCAGGGGGGGGAGTCCTCAATACAGGCCCCATCAGTGCGAACCCAAATATGGTCCGGAGGGCTACCAAGCCACCTGGCTGCAAAACACGATCCTTGCCGAGTAATATTTTACCCAAAACATCGGCACCAAGCAACAAATCGACCGTGCCAGGCAGGTCAAATTTAGGGTCAGCCAAATTCAAATCCGCGGTCAATTTTACCGCATCCGCAGACAAACGAACTTGCGGGTGATTGCCCAAGATATTCTCCATCACAATGGCCGACGATTCCAACGTCGGACGTGGAGAATTTGAGGGGGAGAACTCAAACAAAACACGGCCCTCAACCGTGGCCACGGGGGCGTTCCCGACACCCCTTATTACATCTGAATATTTTTCAATAGTCTGGCCAGTCTGCCCTACCAACCAAGACGAGGCTATGCACCCCTGTGAGCCTGTGTCCAATATCGCTCGGACTACAACTGAGGCGCCCGTCCGTCCCCAGACCCTGACATGGGCCGTGGGCAAGAGGACGGTCTCAAAGGGGGGCGGTGCATAGCGGGGGCAGACGCCAACATCCTAATGCTGGCGTGGCGGCGACTGAGCGCCGTTGTCCCGAGACGGCAAATCAAAATGCGGGTAGTGCCTAAACTCGGCCTCCTCTCGGTGACGACTGCCACGAGCCATAGTCGGCGGTTCGTAGCGCCTGGAGCGTCCGTACCGAGGGTTGCGCGTCTCCAAACGGGGACGTTCCGCCAGAGGGGGGGACGGTAGTGGTACCGGACGCGCGTCACGGTAATCGTGGTACACTACCGGAGGTGATCTCGCTTGATCACGTGGAAGCGGGGAGGGCGAGCGGGACACAAAGGTGCGGGATTGAACCCGGGGCCCGCTTTCATACCCGCCCGTGGGGCTGCGCGCCGAACCAACTCGGCGATCGATGGCAGCACAGTCTGCGCGGCGTGGGGGTGATGAGCCGGACTCCAAATTGCGGGACTGGTCCCGGTGTCCACTGGCATACCCGCCCGAAGGCGACCCCGCGTGGTCGCGACGGCCATTCGCGTTGGCGCACAGGATTTTCAAATGGTGCCCTCCGCAAATAGGACACGGGTGAGTGTCGGGGCAGGCGCGCTGGTAATGGTCCCCTAGGCAAGAGAAACACCAGCCGCGGGCCTGGGCAATCCGCCTACGAGCGGCCACGTGCAGGACCGCGAAGTCTGGGCACCGCACCGTTTGGTGTCCCTGCGACTTGCAAAACCGGCAGTCCGGTGGCGCAGCTTGAGCGACAGCGAAGCGGGCGGCCGTACCTCCTCTTGGTGCAGGTTGGGCATTGCGCCGTTGGTTGGTGGGTCTGGGACGTGATGCTTCCACCGGCGTGTCGGCGACCATGACGTCACCCATGCGACACTCGTCCTCCAGGAACGTCAGGAGCTGGTCAAAGGTAGGGAGAGCAGATGCCTCATCCCTAGTGTGCCCCTGTTCAAAACGTGCCCTCAAAGACACCGGCAATCGCTTGAGCACAATACGCACTAGTAGGTAAGACCACTTGGCAACCGGCAGTCCTAAGCGGTTGAGCGAGTTGGTGGCTATTAGGAGGGGGTTCAGCAGTTCGGTCCTCAACTGGGCAGCATTGCTCACGACGGGAAGGTTCAAAATCTGGTCAACGTGGGTATCTGCCAGACAGCGCTGGTTGTGATAGCGCTTGGTGAGCAACGCCCGCGCGATCCCATAGCTCCCGTCACATATTGGGAGGTGCTGTACTAAGCCCCTCGCCTCTCCATCAAGCACGGAGAGTAAATAGGCCAGTTTCTGAGAGGGACCCAAATCGTCCCTCGAGTCCACAAGGCTCTCAAACAAACCAATAAACCCCATCCACGTGTCTAATCGACCATCAAAACGTGGAAGATCCAAATTGGGTAATCTAGTCAAAAGGCCCACGGGAGTCTTCAAGGGGGCCCGGTGAGCCGGTACTCCGGCGCGCGAGGCTAAAATCTCCCGCGCGCGCTGGGCGATGTCGTCGGCAAGGTCCATAATTTGGACGTAGTCCTCGTGGACTTGGTCCCGTCGCTCCTGGGGGAATGACTCCAGGGGCACATCATCCAGATGCAAGATGAAGCGCCGGTAAAGCGCCTCCACCTCCTGAAGTCGTGTAGGGCATTTCTCATGCCTGTCCAACAATGCCTCGATTCGGTTCTCCCTTTTCACCAAGGCGGCAGCTGACGTGAACCATCTCAAATGAGTCGCAATCCCGGAATATGTCTCGCGGACAACATTATACGCGGCGGTAGACATCTTCAAAGCACAAACGGCACGAAACAAACAATCTTATAATAACAAAAAAAAACAAATATCTTTCACAAACAAACAATATTACAATAGCGAAAAACAAAATATCTTTCAATGAGACAAGCCGCTATTACTCTAAACAAATATCAAATCTTTAATATTTTAAATCAAACAAACAAACAATTCCTTGCCAATGTGCAATTAATTTAAGACTTAAATTATTTATTTTAAGGTAACCAACAAAACAAACAAACGTATAAAATAAATGTTGTATTATACAAACGCACAACGCCACAATTTAACTATAACGTTGTTCAATATTAGACAATAATTAAATAATAGTTTATATTAAATAATAACCTGAGCAACAACAAATACGATTAGCAATAGCACAAATAATTATCAAACCCTTTAAAATCTAATTGCCAATTCAAGTGCTCAAATTAATTATGCAAAACTATACCAACAATTTAGATTAAACAAGCAAACAACCAAATTAATCAAATTAAATTAATTAAATTAATTAAATCAATTTTCACAAATAATGAGGGTATAGTTTGTTCAACATGGAACATTCGAGAAACGGAGTTTAAACCACGCTCTGGGTACCAAAAATATGTTGCGTTCAACCTGGTGTTCTAATTAATAATAGGTTAAGTGGAAGCGTGATATCTCTCAGGCGCGAGAGGAACGAACATATACTGTATATCACAGCGTTACAAATTTACAATAGTACAAACTTACCTTGTTTTGTTCTTCAACAATGTCTTCACTGTGTCAAGCCCTAGCTATAGCTTCATTAACTAACTACGATAAATTGGCCAAAATAACGCAGAATGCTAATCAAACTATACTTAACTTTATGCAGGCAGACACGAACTCTTTAAGTCCTCAAAATGACCACATTTGGCGCGACTTAAGCCGTGAACTTTCACCAATCGTCTTAATGCAATTATACTATCACAGTTATAGTTATCAAACAGTTCAATTTACATTAAATAGTATTAAGTATGGAGACACAAAATTCACTAGTTTTTATAATACTTTTTTGTCATACAAATGGCGAATACTCAACTTCGCAATGACATTTCAAGGTTTTGTTTCAATGGTAATTATCGATTCACACAACAAGGATAATTAGTTTTATCAACAATTAATTCTAGTGACAATTTTTAACTCGCGAAACAATTGCAAGGAAAACGCTTCAATCACATTCAAATCGCGACGTAACTTGCAAACAAGAGGTGTTTTGCGACTAACTCGCGCTCGGTAACCGCTTCGCGCGCGCGCAACGAGCCACGAGGACAGATGCACCGGTCAGTTCTCGACGTCATCGATAGTGACGTTATCAATAGTTAGAGATGCCCGTGCGCAGACAAAAATATGATAAGTTAATCGTTTGGTACATAACATATATGATTGCACTATACGTGTTGGACCAACATATTATCATGTCCTGCGTCAATCCAAGGTTGTTCACGAGAGTGCCTGAGGCCATTCGTGTCGTGACCATCTAAGCATAGACAAGTCGATACTTCATTAAATTGAGGATATCGTAATATCGCGTGACGCATAATATCTGAAAGTATCATTAAACTAAGAATAACCTCGAGGCTTCTAAATAATCTTTCACAGCCTAAATTATTACGCTGAGTTTGACAGGTCAACCACCTTTTCTTATACGAAAATAAACTGATAACTACCTAACACATTATTAGAGACATTAATTGAGACACTAAAATCTATATTCTTTTGACTCGCTTTCAAGGTGGTCTAAGACGATCATGACTTTCTAACTGGGTCGGTAATGTGGGTATTACATACTCGCTAATCTAGTAGGTACTTGACTGCGGTTTTCTTGTGCCCTATCTGGCCGAGCTCATCTTGTATCTACCTTTATATGATTGATAAGATCTTTCTAATTATTATTATTTCTAATTATCGAGATGTATAAGTAGCTTGCTTCTAGTTTGTAGATAGTAAATATAATACGTAGTACCCCAGTCATCTTAGGAATAATACCTCCCTTTCAAACTTATGGAAATGAAATGTGCTATTTCAGATCGATTATCCTCAGAGATTGGATTACGATCTTATCCATTACTAGCTGTTGTACGAACCTTCGGCTTCTAGAGTGCAAACCTTACAAAATATAGAAAAGCCTTTCTCTGGAACCATCTATTAAAAAAAACTATCAAAATCCGTTGAGTAGTTTCAAAGATTTAAGCTCGCTTAGCACGTAAAAAAATAACGACTTAGTTTTATATAGTAAGTAAAGATGCTTATTTCTGCATATAAACCTTTCGCTCCCCAATAAGGTAACTTAGAAATTTGATACTTCAATATGTGAAATTTAACTCTTATGTAAAATTGTCAATATAATTCTTACTTGTTACTAAATCTGTCTCTATCATTTTAACTTTATAAATTTCAAATTGATACAGACATATCTGTATCATTTTTCAGTGATGGACAGAGTAATTTGCGACGGAGTTTTAGGTGTTTAGAGTTCTTTATAAATTGGTGGGAGAAATAAATTTCGCCACATATTAAAGGTTTCCTTTGCGTTCATCGAATACCAATGATGCAAACCCAGACCAGGTACTCTATTTTACTAAAATTTTAGCAAGAGCCTCGTAGATCTATGGTTTTAGGTGTGGCTATCGATTTGTTTTGTGATTCGATTCCATCCATTTCGTGATTGGTATGAATCACTCCAATTATAGAGCAGTTAAAATTATTAGGCCGATGTTGGCGGAGTGAATTGAGAATTGTAGATTATCCATTGCCTGCAGTAAATGAGTGTTGTATAGTATAAATGCGGCAATTCTTCCCCGGGTGTTTACCTAGTATCTTCTTCTGATTCTATGTATTAATCTTGATTGTCTTTATTGTAAATAGAAATTATAACTTCTTATTTTTATGTTACGGTTTTTCTGTTACATTTACTTATAAGCTATTGGCAATCGCATCTGTCGTAAAAATGCAATAATATTATTTTAGCTGTTAGTTAAGAATTACAAATTGTTAACATTTAGATTTGGCTTCTGAAGAAACTACACCAAGGGCTAACCTGTCAACACTCGGCTATCTAACGTCTAGCGCCTGTTATCGCTTGTAATTTTTATTTATTTACTTTATTTAAGTAAAATACATAAAGTTGTTATTAAATCTAACTTAATATTAATAGTGTAGCATAAACCAAACAACGAATTTACATTAATGATTTACGTAAGCGTTCAAAATGTTAATGGTCTTATTCATAATGACTTAAAAGTTTAAAAGTTTGCTAAAATCGGTTCGCGAAAATTGTCAAAACTTGTTATTCATAACAGGGCCCTGAGTCGGGTATTTCAACGGTGTCACAACTGTACCATTATGGTGCAATAGTAAAGTTTTTGGTAGTCTACTATTATTGTGTCGTCATAACGACTTCATCATTGACTTACAATTGTCAAAGTGACATAAATTGCTAGTCTCGTACACAACTGCTTCACAATTGCAATTCAATGACTGAAATGTTTCGGTAGTCTGCTATTTTGAATTTGACAGTAATATTTTTAAATTGTCCTGTGTCGACAGATTGCCATAAATAAAAAATAGATAGATAGAAATATTAGAAATTGTTCTTTGTAATTTATTGCAATTTACTAATCTCCTAAACTTCACATTGCTTTTTATACTAATAAATAGTATGTACAAATATATCTAAACGAAGTCTAGCATGATTAAATGTTTAAATTTATTAGTAGTTTTTCGAAAATCACTTCAACTAACGCATTTTTTAAAAACGGCAACACATACATACCATTCTAACACAATTCATAGATAAAAGAGACCGAAAATTCAATGCATAGATAAAAGAGATCGACAATTCTATATCCATTGAACGACCGTTATGACGGCATATAGCAGACTACGGATATTTGACTTCAATTGCAACGGTATCGTGCCGGTATTGTGCCGGTATGACAATTGTTCCAAAATAGTAGACTTGAGCACCAGTCTTTACGCTAAAAGTTTATTATGTCTCCGATAAAATCTCCGTTGGTTTAAACGAGACCATAAATAAATAATAGTTATCGTTACTTATCTAATTTTGTTTCCATAAAATTTTTCTAACTCTGAATCTCTGGGTATTAATCTCGGGTCTAATGTCGTAATCTAGAGATTATTAGCTATGAATTTTTGTGTTTTAGGACCAGTTTTCTGTTTACAAATGGAATACTATGCTGCTAATATAATCCCATGCAAATTATAGTTTTATAGGCGTTAAAAGTCTTATTTAATATAATGAGAAAAGAGGTGCGTATGAGTATGATACTATTCTTACATGCCAACTACGCACTACAATGTTTCAAAGTAACATATTCTATTACCGGCATTATTTGTATGGTACAGTCATCGCTGACCTTGTACCGATGTTCAATTGCATCGAGATAAAAGCACTGGCGTTAGTAAACAATGTTTTTCACACATTTAAATTGTGCGTTGTAAATGAAGTTGATAATAGCTGTTATCGGTGTGTTTTGTGATGAGTCAAGACCGCGTGCCGACTTATCTTTAAAACGCAGTATAAACGTGCAACAGTTTATGAATTATTTATTTTAATTACGTCTATAACCATGTTGTGAGAGGATGCCACCTCGTAATATTTGAGTAGGTTGCATCTATATAGTTATAAGTATGTAATAAAACTTCTACGCTATGAATATCATTAAAGCTATTAACAACGTTAAATATTACGTTATAAATAATAATATAGTTAGTAAATTACTATATTAATATGTTGGATTCAATTTTATTAAAGAAAATACACAGATGTAGTTATATATCGATATAACTACATCTATGTATTTTCTTTAATAATATTGCTCATCGGAGCAGCAATCAATTTTATTAATCTTAATCTCATTGCTTTAGTCCATATTGAAAGTACAGAATTTCCCTGTCGTAAGTTAGTAGAAAGTGGAATAAATAAAACGAACTGTAAAAGCGCTGGCTACAAAATATCAAACTCAAGGAAAAACGATACAAGAATACCAAAAATACACACAATGAGCTAAAACAATTCCACGCGAATTCTTTGCAAGGTGGACTTTGAGATACTTGATATAAAAACCCTAGACTACGCGCGAGACATTCATACAGAGAGACGACAATTTTATATTTTGCACACAAGTATATCAAATGAACTGTATTTGTATGAATTTAAGGTCGGATGTGGGTGTGTTGATTGCATTGTATTAGGAATGATCTGACGCTGCAGTGGCGCTTCTACTTGGCACAGAGCCCGCGGCGCACCCCATTGGAGTTTGTGAGCTTCTCCCACGCTGTCATCGCACTACACCGCCCTCATCGCATGTCTGATTCATGTACTCAAACATAAGCCGACTGTAAATCCAGCGATGTAATGTCACAAAGCTAGAATGCAATTTAAATTATTTGTTAACTAATATTAGCCGTCTGAATAAAGCGTCTTTTTGCCAGCTGTATCTGATTTTTTTAAACAATATAAAGCTGTTGAGTACAGAACTGGTCTGTGTTTGTGCTTAGTAGTTAATTTAGATAACTTGCTCATACATTACATAGTTACACCGAAGACATCAGAGAGAGTTCTTAGCACTGCATCACGAAGTCCCTGTGTAATATTTTCTTAATCTGTAGTTTATTTAAATAATAATCTATACTATTTTTACTATTTAATATTATAAAGATGACGAGTTTGTTTGTTTGAAGTTTGAACGTGCTAATCTCAGTTACTACTGGTCCGATTTGAAAAAATATTTTAGTGTTGGATAGTACATTTATCGAGGAAGGCTATAGGCGGTATAACATCACGATGCGTCCAATAGGTGTGAATGATCAATAAAAATATTGCAAAAAAAAAAATTACAGAATTTCCGTCACATAATTGCAACATATGCAAAATCATATCTGCAGCTGTGTTAATTCTCCTCTACTATAATTACTCCTCTGATCATTCGTCTCTAACATTTTAGACTATGTTTATTGAAATTTGTATTCATATAGATTACACATTGGATAAATATCTTTAATGCGCAGTTTACATCTTGAGTCATACTAGATACGTACAATTTATAGCACTTTCTGATACGAAGGGATTTTTTTATCAAATGTATCTATCTCGGTCATATTCGTAAAGATATGCTGTGATAATAATTTGATATCACAAGGATTACTTACAATTTCACCTTGAACTTTCTTATAGACCATTTATTAATTCTAAACATTCAATTAGGAATGACATTACGTTTAGACTTTCTATACCAAAGCTTTTATTCCAATAACTATGATAGTAATAAGATAATGAATCATACTGTCGCTACCACAATACGGTAGTGGCCTACGGTTACGCTAACTAGAATTATATGCACCAATTCTATGTCACGATTAAACGTTATATCGTTTATATTGCACATTAGATATACTATTTATTTTTGTATTTGTGTGATATATTATTTAACACATACCTATTAAAACTATATTTATAGAAAGTTTATGATGGTAAAGTAAAGCTCTTTACCGTTTAGTCAGAGTATGACACAGTATGTTATAGACCCTTCTGCAATGGTCTCTGGTGTCTTCCTTCGCCATACAAATTTTTTCCAGTCTAGGTTTTAGTTTTATTTATAGGTAAAAAGAAAAGATCACTATAGTAATTAATGGCCGTCAGTACATAGTATGCCAGTCAGGCGTAGCCCGTATCAATGAAAATGTTTATGAATGCATTCATTACTACGTTACAGATTACTGTAGAATAATAATCTTGCATTGCTTAGAAGCAGTAAACGGGTCCACTCACTTGGGTAGTTCACGGTCATACCACTTGCCTGTTTGATCTGCTTCATGGAGCCTACACACCGGAACTAATTATTTTTAGGGTTCCGTACCCAAAGGGTAAACACGGGACCCTATTACTGAGACTTCACTGTCCGTCCGTCCGTCCGTCCGTCCGTCTGTCACCAGGCTGTATCTCAAGAACGGTGATAGCTAGAGAGTTGAAATTTTCACAGATGATGTATTTCTATTGCCGCTATAACAACAAATACTAAAAATAAAATAAAACAAATATTTAAGGGGGGCTCCCATACAACAAACATGATTTTTTTACCGTTTCTTGCTCGATACTAATAACGTTGCCTTATGTTGCATAGATAATGGTACGGAACCCTTCGTGCGCGAGTCCGACTCGCACTTGACCAATTTTTATTGTTACTCATCTTACCATAATATTTATTTACATTTGAAATATTCGACTCGAAATTTATGTAAATTAATGTAATTTTTACGTAATCTTTATTATATCCTTTGTCTTTCATTCTGTACGTTATGTTCATTGACTTTTATATTATTATTGTTATTTGGTAAGCGTTCACGGGTTGATAGGCAACGTACAGTTACATCATGAAAATTTAATATTACCTACTAGAATTAGAATGAATATAATTTTGTGCAAACAAACGCAACTATTTATAACAATTGCATTGTATTGTATTATGTTTTCCGACGCAATTAGTAGGAAGGACGCATAACAATATGGGAAACTGTTTTGTTTTCTAAGTAGAACAATTAATATCAGAAAGTGCGAGTTCTAAAATCTATTTGTCTAATGAACTTCATTATTATTTCAAGGATTTTCACATTGAATAATGGTTATACTAAATTAAAGCTTTGAAATTACATCTTATCTTATATATAAAATTCACGTGTCACAGTGTTAGTTACCGTACTCCTCCGAAACGGCTTGACCGATTTTTATGAAATTTGACATGCACATTCAGTAGGTCTGAGAATCGGCCAACATCTATTTTTCAAACCTTTTTTTTTTTTAGTATGGCTAAACAACGTTTGCCGGGTCAGCTAGTATATATATATATATATATATATATATTACTAGGTGCAGCTCAAGACTTTGTACTCGTCGAATGTAGAAACCCAACCTTAACAAATTTTACAAAAAAGCCTTCCTCTTGAACTATCCTGTCTATTAAAAAAAAAACAAAATCCGTTGCCTAGTTTTGAAGATTTAAACTCACATAGGGACGTATAAACATAATGTAAGTAATTCTGTATGTAAGTTTAAACATATTTAAACTTACATACAGAAATAACAACTTTTTTTTCATAATAAGTAAAGAGGCAGAACATATAATAAACTGCTTAGTTTCTTTTTAGGAAACTATTCTGTCATTTTTAATCGAGATTTTTTAAAATTAAAAAAGCTAGACGCTAGAATTATTTTCCAAGAGGTGTGTAGAAATTACAACCCCATGCTTTTGAAAAGTTGTTGACATCTTTGCTAAAAGTGCACTATTGTACGTATAAAAACGCTGTGTCTGTGATGTTTTGGTGGGTGAAGAGAAATGTTCAGTTGTTCGGTACTCTGACACTTGAGCGAGTAAGAATTGTAACAAAACCTGCTTAATGTTTCCTAAGCTTGATAAAAGGTCTGGTGATATCTCTGTATGTTAAGAAGTATAACTACATTTAATGTGCAATGTCTAAATGATAAGTCTGCGCTTTTTGCCGGTGAATCATGCCTCAATAGAATTTGCTGACCGCCCGCGCTGTCCGTTGGCTATCAAGCATGTGCTCGCTTTGAAAGTAAAACATTGATAACACTAATATACGATTCTATCTATCTACACCAAAAATATCTGTTTGTTACCTTTGACTATATTACTTTCTAAACTAGCAAGCTAAGAAAAATGTCTTTCTATTCTGGTACAAAAAAAAATTTCAGATTACAGATACTGTTCTGATTTTCATCGAAAAAGAGCAACTTTTTATTTCAATCGTGTTTTGTTATATTTTGCCGTTATTATGTAAAGGCTTATAGGTAAATATCATACAAATATGATATTTCAGAGTCTTGTTACAGTTATAGAATATTACATATATTAATCTCCATAAGAAAATTTTTCAGTATCTTGTAACTTTGAGAATTTTCGCAACATTAATGATCTGCAAAAGAAACATAATACATATTTCAAGTTATATTACATTATCCTAACGATTATTTATTATTTGTTGTGATTATTCTTTAGTCTTGTTTTAAAGTAAATAATTTCACAAACTATATTTTATTGCGGGTATGACCCGTAAAAAACTGTAGCTAAACACTGAAGTATCTGAAAGGTCGAGACTTACTTTATAAATTAAAATAAACGCGTGAGGTTCCGCAAAAGTAGATTTTTGCATTTAATTGTAGTTTTCAAATTAATCTTTAGCTTGGATACGTGCTTTGTTTATTAAACCTTGCCTTGATTAGCGCAGTGCAAGTGCAAAATGTTGTTTTGCATTGATTCTTTGTTTCTCTTTTGATTGTTAGTGTCATCAGTTAACGTCCGCAATATATAATTGTATTCTTTTTCTTAAATTTAATTTTAAAGAATGTCAATGCCCACATTGCTATCCAAATTATTTTGGCACGAATACGGTGTCATTCATTTTAAAATCTATTTTTGTATGGAATTCACAATGTGTACATGAAATGAGAAATGCATGTGGTGTTGCTAAATAAAATGTTCTTGTCATCCTTAATGTTCTGCAAGTGCGATGATACGAGAGATTTAATAATAATTGCTGTAAATTTATGACACAAAGAATATCTTATGTAGTGAATTTTGTTTCGTTTTTTGTGTCGCAACAAAGGTTTCAAATATTTATTATGTTTCTAATCTTTAAATACTTCAATGGAATTACCTCTTTCATTCTAATTAAGGATTGAAGTAATTGTTAAGACTTTCTTATAGATACATAATGTGTGGAATCATTGTATATGCCTTGGAAATTTGAGGGATTCTCTCCATTTCTCGGGAGATAACCATCAGATCCCGACCTGGAAGTATTTCGGCAGTGCACCATTTCTACTTAAAAAAGAATTTTGAAAATCTGCTCACAATTGACGGAGAAATCAGTGCACAGAACAAAAATATACAATCGAACATATAACCTCCTCCTTTTTTGGAAGTCGGTTAAAAATGAAAAAATTTCCGTTGCAATTTTTAAGTTACTGAAATTGTATAGACGCACAATCAGTAACTAGGTAACCGATGCAATAATGACATGATGATGATGAGGACAATGAAATGAGGTAACCGATGCAATAATGGCTTATTGCATTCTGTTAATGTTAGTTAGGGAAGTTATTACCAATTAGAGTTTCTCTTTATAACGTGAGCATTTGAAGCCGAAGGAAGCTTGATTATTATTGATGCTCTAACAAGGACACACGCGAAATTACTGAATAATAATTTGGCGCAGACGATGTACGCTCTATCTATCTACACATGTCACTAACTAGAGATACCAATATTCTATTCTTATGATGCAAAGTTTTTGTTTGTCTTTTGCAAAATGACTTAGTAGAGACATTTTATGTCATAAAAATCTCTTCGGGTATTAAAGAGTTACCAAAAATAACTAAATTAACTAATTTACGTAAACATTTTAGTTCAATAAATAATTATCATGTGTCTAGAAAAAAAATAACCCAAATATAGTTTTAAACATACGCGCAGAACCTCTTTTCCACTATATTTAATTAGATAACCAATTAGTTTTAGTTGTTTAAGAATAAGAAAAGTTGTAAATGTTGTGTTGTTTGTAAAAGAAAAGATCTATTTATTAAATAAACTAGTTGTTGCCCGCAAGTTCGTACCCGTGGAATTTAAAAACCAAACCAAATTATACAAATAAGCTACCCTCTTGAACAAGGATGCACAGACCGCAGCCCGCGGGCCGCATGGGGCCCGTCGGTCGAATACTGGTGGCCCGCCAACAGCAAAAATAATACTCTCGTATATTCGAAAAATATTGAATTCTATTCCAGAATAAAACCAAAAAAAATATGTTCGAAAAGTAATTTACAAAATAATAAATATTAGAGTCCTTTGTGAAAGTGAAACCTCTGTTGGACATATTCAGCAATCCTTTCACGATTTCAGTTGAAAATGCGCCAGAGTCAATGCAGTTAGAAATTATCGACATTCAAAACGACCAAGATTTACGCAACAAATTCAACGAAGGAGACTTGCTAAACTATTACCGCTGCATTGATAAAAATACGTACAAAGAGTTGCGCATAAACGCTCTGAAATGTGCCAGCTTATTTGGTTCTACCTATATAATATATGTGAACAAACTTTTTCAATACTGAATAATAATAAAACAAAAAATCGAAACCGCCTTGCAAATGAAAGTTTGGAAGCAGTTTTACGTGTTGCTACAAGTAAATTTGAGCCAAACATTAAAAAAAAAATCTGTGCATCCCTGCTCTTGAACCACTCTATCTAATGGGTGTCGTAGACTCGTAGATGACCGCTAATGACAATTGGTGGTCTTCTTTTTATTTTGGATTTATTTTGCTCCGAGTATCGTTAGAGATTCTAGATAATTCCACTGGCAAATATGTGTAATTTGTTCCTCTATGATTGTTATATTATAGATAGATTAAAACTTCGTACGAGTGGAATTTATAAACCAAGTCTAAACAAAATATGCAAAATAAACATCCTATTGAATTAAAAAACCGCATCTAAACCTGTTGCGTAGTTTTGAAGATACGTATAAGCTCACATAAGGACACACATATAGAAATAACGACTTTGTTTTATTATAAGTAAAGATTAATTAATTGTGTAGTAGACAAGACTACAATAAGATTATCTTACGAGATACTTTGCAATATTCCGCTAACAGGTTTGTTTGTTCAGGTTGCAGCCTCCAAGAAACCCTTACACCTATTTGTTTTGTGCAACATAAAATTGTAGGAGTCCTAACATACTTATTAAATAAAACGCTGTAAATATTAAAATAGTCTTTGCATATGAGAATATATCTGCGAAACATGAAAAATATAGACGTCTTTTCGATGCCTAAGTGTTGTCATCTGGATGCAATCGTTCAATAAAGTCATGGACTATTTAGCAATTGAGAAAACTACGACTACAAGGTGAACCGGTAACATCACGAAAATATTAAGAAGCATAAAGTAATTTATTAAATTTTCAATTGACTTGCTATGCTTTTACTTAATAAAATAAATTGTAGTGGAAAAAGTGATCACCGCAAGCGGGACTTGAACTCACGACCTCGGAATACCGTTCCGTCGCTCTACCAACTGAGCTATTGCGGCCGTGCTAACAGTAACCAAAACATTCTCGATACTTGGCGTTGTACATCAAAATGCGATGTAGACTCAATCGAGTAACATTGTAGTGGCGAAATTGGTTACTGTATATAGAGTGTATCAAATTCTATAAACTTTATATCTTCCAAATATTTTTTTTTTCTTTTCCATAGCTAGTAAAAGGCATATGTCAAGAATCTTATTGAGAATTTCTTAAACCCAAATTGAACCTCGATATTGACGATATTACTAATCTAGTATGAAATTGTTTTTCTTATAAGCTTTAGTATAATGCCTGTTTGGCATGCGACATCGGTTAAGCGTTACGTTACTGTGTCGTGTTACATATATGTGTATCTAGTTTAAGTGTATCTCTTTGAGGAAATGTTTTACACAATGTTATTTGTAACTACACTAATAGGAACATGTCTGGGTTAATTTCGGGTTGCTCTTAATTTTTTTTTTGTCATGGTGTCAGCTTTTGATACTGTTTCTTACTGCATGTCGTCTCAGTATCAGTTAATCGAAAAGGCAGTGGATCATTGTGTCTTATTGTATTCGAACTTTGTAAAGATGGTTAAGATCATTTTCTAGATGGTCTTTGAATTTACTACTTCTAGTGTTAACTAAAAAATTATTATAGAAGCAAATTGTTTTTCCAAAATAAATTTGCGCTCGGTTTAAAAGTTCGCTAAAATAGGTTCGCAAAAATTGACAAAACTTGTTATTCATAATAGTCTTTTTACGCTAAAACGTTACTTACCTCTCCAATAAAATCTTCGTATTATCGGAGGTTTATTAATAAGACCGTAAATCTCTTTTTAAGCCGAGCGCAAATTTATTTTGAAAAAACCAATTTGCTTCCATAACAATTTTGTAGTTAATGCAAGAAGTTTTAAATTCAAAGACCATTTAGGAAATGAATGTTAGGGTTATAAACAAACCATAGTGACGGGCCTCGTGGTCTAGTGGTTTAAATAACGGACTGCTGATGACGAGGTCTCGGGTTCGATTCCCGGTTAGGACAATCATTTTTGTGATGTTTATACTTGTCATACAAATGTTTGTACTGCGTCTGGGTGTTTTCTATGTATGTATTATAAGTATGTATTTACAAAAGAAAAGTAGTATATGTAGTATATCCGTATCTGGTACCCATAACACAAGCATAGAAATATAGTTTACTTTGGGACCAGTGGACGTTGTGTGAAATGTTCAAAATATTTATTTATTTATTTATAGTTTATTATTTTTTGGAACTAAGCGGCTTATCCTTCCGTGACACCGGGTAATGTATCCCTATAGTGGTTCATATCCTCACAGCTGTTATAACATAGAATAGAGAATTGAAGAGGTGATATTAATATCAATTGTCATTGTTGTTCTGGCACAACATGGCCTGTATAATTCTATCTATGACGTCATTGTCCATTACCAATTGGCCCTACAATTTGCTTTAGTAATTAGTGTAAGTGCAAGCTGCGGTAATATTCATTCGTTTTCATACAGCGCTTAGTTGTTTTTATATTTTATAGGTGTGCTCTAAAATTAACAACACAAATTATATAATTGTACCGTTTATGTTGATTAATTATTTTCTACGCAGCATAAGTTATTATCAAATTGATTTCACAGCACAATTTTATCATGTCTAAATTTTCTGAACGGATGTCACAGGCACACCAGCAGCGGCCGTATTATGAGCTCTTATTTACAGGCTGTTTACGCCGTGAATTGAACTGTCTGGCAAATTCGTATTATGAACAAAATTCTTAGTCAGTCACTTCGCTAAACCAGTCATACATTAATATGTTTAAGGAGAAGGTACAACTAAAAGTTAAAGTACTAACTAAAAATTTTCAACTAAAAGCTTTATTTCTGCCATAATACCTAATTTTGCTATGCAGTTTACGGCCTGCCTGGAACTTGATTGATTTTAAAAAGCTCATAATACGCCGGCTGGTCTCAAAAAATTGTGGATTAATTATCTCTAACTTTTAGTCCTGCGGCCGTATTATGAGCTCTTATTCCCACGCCGTTTACGCCGTGAATGGAACTGCCCGGCAAATTCGTAATATGAACATAACTCCCAGCCATCCAGTTCGCTAAAACAGTCGTAGATTAATATGTTTATAGAGAAGGTACAACTAAAAGTTTAAGTACTAACAAAAATTTTTCAACTAAACGTTTTATGTTTACCATAATACATAATTTAGTCAGGCAGTGTGCGGCCTGCTTGGAACTTGCATGATTTTTAAAAAGCTCATAATACGCCCGCTGTACTAGCAAACGCCCACAGATTCAACCGTGTTTATAGTTATTAAGCCCCCTCCCCCCCTTACCTAATATACAAACACCCAAACCTTTACAAATTCTATAAAAAAGGCATCCTGGATCTATTAAAAACCGCATTAAAATCTGTTACGTAGTTTGACGTACATACAAAAATAACATCTTTGTTTAATGATACGTAAAGATACTCTATCTACGGATTTTGTGTTACATAAAATTTTATTTTGCAAGTTATCTGTAAGTTATTATTTTGAATAATACGACTTTATGTTATGAAGATTCAAATACCTACATTCTAATTCCTACCTTTTATCATTAGCTTTATATAAACTTGGATAGAGATATGTAGTTATGAATTTTTCCTATTAATATGATAACAATGTCCGGAAGTGGCACGTGGTACAGAAAGCGCGAACATAGTTATATTTATTATCATAGTACATCCGTACTTACTGTACCACGACTCGCTTCCGCCATAACTTGACTTGCAAATGAACTGCATGAGTTGATTGTAATACGATGCTGTGTCGAATATTATTGACTCGCTGTTGCCCGTAATTTTGTACGCGTGGAAATTAGAGACAAATTCCTAACAAATCATACAAATTAACTATCATTTCTAAACAATTCTACCTATAAATAAAAATTGGTCAAGTGCGAGTGGGACTCGCGCACGAAGGGTTCCGTACCATTATCTATGCAACATAAGGCAACGTTATTAGTATCGAGCAAGAAACGGTAAAAAAAATCAGTTTTTTGTATGGGAGCCCCCCTTAAATATTTATTTTATTTTATTTTTAGTTTTTGTTGTTATAGCGGCAATAGAAATACATCATCTGTGAAAATTTCAACTGTCTAGCTATCACCGTTCTTGAGATACAGCCTGGTGACAGACGGACGGACGGACGGACAGCGAAGTCTCAGTAATAGGGTTTCCGTTTTTACCCTTTGGGTACGGAACCCTAAACACTGCATCAAAATCCGTTGCGTAGTTTTAGAAAATTATGTTCACAAATACAAAAATAACATTTTATAATTAGTGAAGACGTATCTGTAACATATAACCTATTTAATTTTGAGTACTTTCAAAAATGAATAATTGGCTTCATTTTTCGAATTTTCGTATTAATTTGAAACGCCTCGTGTCTAAAGGATTTTTCAAATTTTGCCTTTTTGCCGCCGATTATCGAGCCACCTGGTGTTCCTTCTAGTATCTGCTTATGCTTAGGTGTAAAACAGCTAAAGTAAGTGATTTGAACATAACAGCAATATTGTTACCGTATAAATATTCTCGGAACAAATCTCAATCGACGAACATTAGGTTGTATTTCTAGATTGTATGTGATAATCGTATTACAAGGATGAGAACAAGTTTAATAGCTGGGTATGCGCAACAATTGTTAGTTAACAACTTATGTTTTGTACATGATGTTACATAAAATAGAAACTGTTTAACATGTTGTGGGAACCTGAGGGTTTATCACAATCGTTTGGCGCAGTTTTTTTTGTCTTGCTTAGAATTCGAGTAAATTGAAATCACTTATGAAGGTGTTGCGTAAATTACATTTATACAAAATAGATCCCCTTATCTGTATGAATCAGTAGTCCATCAATAGACGATAGTTTCTCTATTAAATTTTATAATGTTAGTAGTAGATTCTATGTTAGTAAAGAAATTGTAATTTGGGACTGAAGTATTATAATCTTTTATAATTATTTACATTACATGTACACTATCCGTCTAACCTAGACTTTCGAATATTACATTTACTAACTTCGATAAGCTTGATGCTGATACCAGTGTACTAAAAAATTTATGCTAGCCATTAATCCTCGAATTTCTGCTCTCGACATAATAGGAGGAAAATAGCAGCTTAATGTCGTCATTGCACATGTAACATTCTGAGAAAGACATGAATGACGTTGCAAGAACGTCATTCTCCTTGGTTTACTCTTTTCAATATATTTATCCATTGTAAAACATTAAACACCCCATAATTTGAAGGCACACGCACGTTTAGTTATAGGATTTTTAACACATCAAGCGTTTTGACGGAAGTGAAATATTACTGTAATGCATAGCAGACGGACGTGATAGTAATCTGCTGCTATTACTCCTAAGTATTGTATAAAATAACCCTTTGCTTATTTACAACATTCATAGAAAGTGGTCACGTACTTGTTTTAGGAATTTAAACTTAACATAACATGTGACTTGTACTGTTTACTTGATATTTTAAATCTCCTGCTAAAATGTTTAGCATCCTATTTATCTCTTATAAAATGGGCCTGGTATGAAAAGAAAGACAAAAATGAGAAGAAAACAAAATACAGATGATGTCTTAATGGGTAGCAGAAGAATGTACGTACATAGATGCTCATGTGGTGAACACATCGGTAAATTACAATGCTATGGTAGGACTGTAAAGTAATATCTGTATTAGCTAAGATATTTGTTATTCCAGATGCCACTTCTATATAGCCCGTAAATATTCTTTCACATTGCTGTATGGTTTATAGAGCGCTAGCAAAGTACTTTGTAAAACGAGTGAGCGATTGGCTGTATTGACTGAATACCTATTCGTACGGCTACCGATCCCACGTCAACGGGCACGGCTATACACGAACAGCATTGAATCAAGGCCGTTTTAACTATACACAGTATACACAGCTATTGACAGCCATTCAATTCTTTTTACAAAGCTGACTCAGCCAATTATCAGATTTTACCTACATTTTTGTTAAGCAGAATTACCTGGGTAAAAAATAGCGGTACTTTATGATATATATAGTAGATTTTTGACGCGGAGATTTATTTATTTAAAAACTAAACAGCTATCTTAACAGGGTACACCCTAATACGATAGTGTTGCTACTACATACAAGGTTTATTTCATTTGGGTTTTTTAATGATATGCTATTATATTTGAGATGACTGATCTTCAGATTCACAACTCCGGCTGAGACTTCTAAATCCGGCTTGGCACTCCTTAAAAATAAACGCCTGCTTTATACATAAAGCGAATCCTGTTATATCTTTAAAACATTAACGTGAAATTAAAAATAATTTGGTTAGGCAAAAACTGAAAAACTCGTTTGAAATAAGTACATATTTATGTACCTAAATATATTTTAATTATTGTATTGTCATCGGTACACAATTATTATCCAAAATTTCAGATCAACCCGACCACTGTAAGTGGGTGAAAATCACTTTGTAAAGATTCCGATACATAGATTTAATACATTGATAGATACATACTGAACTAATAAAAGCGTGTTAATATAGTAAGAAAAATGATGTTTCTTTTATGCAACGTTCTCGTTCCTTAATACCACTTAGACACATCATATGTCTAAGCGGCTTACTATCTAATTTGTCAGGGTCAAAGTGATCACAGGTATGCATGAATTGTGACAGAAAACACGATCGATCTCATATGCAGGCGACGTTATTGGATGTAAGTGTCTCGAACTAAGTAAATCTATTTATTCTCATTAAACGGAGGAACGGAGTAAGTTCTAAGTCTCGTAATATTGCCTGGTGTTTGCACCTAGCTACTAGGATTACCAATTTATCAATGAAAGATCTTAATGTAATTATTAGCATTAGCTACCTAGATTTCTCCCTGTAAACATAAAACCTATAAAACTGGCTACTCAAATGAAACTGTTATTTTGCTTCACTATAAATAATAGAAACTGCAAGCACCGCAGATACAAACATTTACCAAGCTTTGACACGATTAAAGTTTGTATAAAATTTGGATAGAATATTCATTTTAAGTATGACTGTGGACATGGCGCTATTTCACTGGTAGAGTATGGTAAAGTATTCACATTATGCTGGTTCGTAACGCAATGGAACACTCGATGCGGTTGTTGATAAATCACTGATAGAGTTTAGCAGTCTGTGCAGTACCTTGAATAAAATGTAGCTAGTTTCATTTTCTTAATATTTCAAGATCTTAGATGAAATACAGACGTGTAAATTTCCGAAAGAATTCCGATTCTTATCTCTGAACATAAAAATATTGTTTACTTTTTAATCTTAAAGTCTTAATTTAAAATGTATTTAATTTATTATTTCAGTATATTTATTTTCGTTCTCGTTTCGCAACATAATATACATAATTCTGTATTAATTAAAATTTTATTCTGTCGGCCGCTTTTTGTTATTACGTACTACTGAAGATTATTTTTATGTTGCTGACTAGTATTTAGCATTATTTCTAAATCGCTTACTAACTATAAAGCTTAGGAAATAACGTTTAATAGTAAACATACATAAGGTCCATGTGGTGACGGATTAAGAATACAAGTGTCACCACCCCTTTTCCTCCCGAGGGTGCTGTATGAGCCAGCAAACGGATATTGTACACAGATAACATCCTTTGTGAGAGACGGAAAACTCAAGAATAAACCCAGTGCCAACACGCCTGATCAGCGCGGCACAGCAGACCATAATCTCTCCTAAATTGAAGGAGGCTTGTGCCCAACAGTGGGACACTAATAGGCTACATATTATTTTACAAAACTCATATTAATCAGTACTACTTATTTGTACTACGATATAACTATGATGAGATATCCAGTTTTCTCTAGTAGTGGCTACAGACGCTTAATTTAAAACAAACTCCATTATTAACCTGACCGGCCTGTGTGCAATTCGGTATGGCAGAAATAAGCATTTAGTACCTACCGAATTATGGTTTTATTAGACGCAATATTTATTAATGTTATTATATTATTTAAATGGGTGTAATTTATGTAATTGTACATAATAACACGTAAATGTAGTTTTCCACATATTGTTTTTGTCCCCCAGCTATTTTCCATGTTATCGGCACTTTGACACGATTCATACACATGGTACAAACCTATTATTCTATTATGATTCATGATGTCCCCCAAAGCAGAAACACCAAGCATTCATTTTCAAGTGTGTTGCCTCTTTTAGTGCCCATCTAATATAATGTACCCTCACTTTAACACTTGTTCATAAGTACCTAATATGTTTGAAGAGATCATGTTTCTGATGCATTGTTTTCTCTTGTCGCCAGCCAAACGAAGGAGCGGACAATCAGGTACATAAATGACGTAGTTTATGTGTTTTGTGACGTTTTGTGCAGTTATTATATGTGGTGATGGAATATCTTTAATGTTTTAGTCATTTAATTTAATAATCCATAATTTTGATCTTAAATCTTTAAAGAAATATCTGGTTGTAGCTATTTTATTAATTACTATGTAACTGCATGTAGTTAAAAAAATTATATTCTAGCTTTACAAGTTAAGGTTAACGGATTATCTTCACAACTTTACATAACAAGAGAAAAATCCTTACTAATAGATATAACATCTAAAGTTGGTTACTTTGAAATTACTCTAAAATAATGTAAAGCAATTATTTAGTAATAGATAAGTAGCAAAGTAAAACACTTTGAAATCATCTTGAGATTATATTAATTCTTGTTTTTCAGTTATTTACTGCAAGTGTAACACATCTGCATGATGGTCGCCGATCACAACCACCTGATTCCGGTTTCTCGGAACCCGTCAACAATAACATCAGCGAAGACAACAATAATGGGCCCATCTCGTTACGAGAAATGCAAAATATTGCTAATAATAATGCCGTTGCTTACATCGTGACAGAAAATGAGGAGAGAAACAGGGTCAGCAGGGAGTCTGTGGTTGAATTTGAACCTCTGCCTATTGGAATTAGAGTTACGGATCCTTTGGAACATTGCGCTGACTGGTTTAGTAAGTATAGAATAATAATAATAATCTTTATTGAACAGAATAATCTTAACTTAAATTACAATTTAGTGTTAGTAGTTCCAATACATAGTATAAACAGTGTAATTTTGGCCAAGTACAAAACAGAGTTAACTGTGTTTAAACTAGAATGGTATACTCCGTGTGGTGACGGATTAAGAATACAAGTCTCACCACCCCATCTCCTCCCAAGGGTGATGTAAAAGTCAGCTAAGGGATATTGCGCATAGATAACATCCTCTGTGAGAGACGGAAAACTCGAAAATAAACCCTGTGCCAACACGCCTGGTCAGCGCGGCACAGTAGACCATAATCCCTCCTAAAGTGAGAGAGGCCCGTGCCCAACAGTGGGACGTAAATGGGCTGGAGAAGAAGAAGAAGCTAGAATGAGATCTTGTATTATAAACACAGTGCCTTCCACGTGCGATCGATAATCATGATCAATCATATATCTGTAAACTACATAGATGTAATCCGATGAAGACGGTTCGTGTATTCTTAGAATTATTTACAATGTATTAGGCACAGGCACTTTGACATTTTTTGTACACTATTTCGTCGAAAAATCACTTGAATGGAAAATCTAGCAACGTAATCCCGACAAAACAACGGTTTCACACCAAACATCTCGTTGTTAACCTCCAGTTTAAGTTAAATTTTATGACCATGGTAATTAGGTCACTTTTCGATTTGAGCGTTTGTTTGATTCTCATCGCATATCTGGTCACAATTGTAATCATTCGACCGTAACAAGTTCCCATACTGATGATTATCGTTACTTAGCTATATTGTTAAAAAATACAAATAATGGTTTAGTATATAAACATGTGGCCTTAACATAATCACTAGATATGGTTAGTTTCCATCCCTTTTACCTGGCGTGCTTTATGCAATAAAGGAAGGAATGGTATATTAGGCAATGAATATTTGAAATATATGCATCAAATACCATTAAGTTATATATGTATGAGTAATAACAGAAAATCCTGTATATTTTTTGTAATTATAAAAAAATATCCAGGACTTTCAAGCGTATATTTTAGTTTTTAAATTACGCCATTAATACTGTACCATGTTGTCGAAAGTTATGTTTGTTATTGTCACTTAATAAGCACAGTACATAACTATGACAAGTCCTCCAGACCGTACCTAAGTAAATGTGTATGTCTACGTTTTTTAATTTCTTTATTATAAATGTAAGATGTTTAATTGCAGGCGATGACGACTTTCCGCGTATTAGATTGCAGTACCTGCGTGAAATTGACAGAGGCTGGTTTGGAAGAGTAAGTTTCTTTTTATATTAGTAACTAGCTGTTACCCGCAACCGCAACTTCGTACGCATTAAATTTAGAAACCAAATTTTAACAAATTATACAAAATACTTAACGTTTTCAACCATTCTAAATATTTAAAAAAAAACCGCATCAACATTCGTTGTGTAGTTTGGAAGATATGAGCTTACCTAAGGACATGCATACAAAACTGAAAATGTTTAACACAGTATAATAATTAGTAATTACCGTATCAGTAGGTATCTTTCGTCGTACTTTCCGGAAGGCCTATGTTCCGCAGTGGATGGGAAAAAGCTGATATATTAAAGGATCTCCTGGCTTATATATAATCTAAAAGACTTTCACTTTAATTTTATTTTTGAATATACTATTTATTTATTTATGTATTGCCAGAGGCGTATTTTGAAAATTAGCGCCACGGGCCATTGGATTTTGGATTTGACGCCCCAGGCCAATTTAATCAGTTGCCCTATATAGATAGAGCAAAATGATAAACTTGAAGTCTTTCGCCACCCTTTAAGGTAGGCCACCCTGGGCCATGGCCCGTATAGCCATAGGGTAAATACGTCTTTGAGCTTAGCTAACCATGCGAACTATTCAAACCAGAATATATATTATGATACAAACTGAATTATGTATTGAAATTGTCTCCAGGTGGTGGAAGGTGAAATAGATGAGGCTGGTGCAACCTCATCAGTTGCCGTCAAGATCTTAAATCAGAATGCGAGCCTGGAAGACAAAGCGAGGTTCTTAGATGAGGCGAAGATGTTCAGAGATGTACGACATGAGAACGTGTTAGCGTTTGTCGCCAAGTGTCTGCAAGAAGAACCGTGGATATTGCTGTTTGAACTCTGTTCAATGGTAACATTTTTTTGTACTAGCTAATGGTGCCATTTCTATGTGCCCAACTAAACTGAACTAAAAAATGAAAACAACTTATTTTGATAATTTTTTTTTTTGTTTTGGACATTTCACACAACATCCGGTTCCACAGTAAGCTATATTTCTATGCTTCTGTTATGGGTACCTGATACGGATGTCGGATATACTTCATTTATATGTACTTTTTTTATAAAATACATACTTATATTATAATACATAGAAACACCCAGACGCAGTACAAACATTTGTATGACAATTATGAACGTCATACAAAAGATTGTCACATGCGGCAATCGAAACCGCGACCTCGTGAACGGCAGTCCGTTACATGACCCATTAGACCACGATGACCATTAGCTATTGCGTTGTGCACATTTATATTAATTAAAGTCTAAATACCCAGTTTTTATAATAAGAAAATTTAGTTAACATTGCAGAATTGTGTTATTGACTATCAATTTTCATTTTAGTTCAGTTTAGTTGTGCACGTAGAATTGGTAGGTACCAATGTCTGCGGTGTTAGTTACTGCCCACTCCTTGGCTTACAGCGTAGCGTCATGATGAGCTTATGTGTTATTGTAATCTATAAGCTATATAGTTGTAGGTTTCATTAAAATGCATTCAATACATTTTACGTATATGAGCGTCGTACATCCTTACATTCCTACAAATATTCAAATGAAAAACAAAATTCATTTTACGTCATTCTTATACTTTATTTATCTAATTTATAAAATGTTAGTTACCGTACTCCTCCGAAACGGCTTGACCGATTTTTATGAAATTTTACATGCGTATTCAGTAGGTCTGAGAATCGGACAACATCTATTTTTCAAACCCCTATCCCCACTGACATTTGTATGGCAAAACAACGTTTGCCGGGTCAGCTAGTTTTGAAATATAAATAACGTATTTCATATAATTTTATACAAATCACTTGCTGACCCAGCAAACGTTGTTAGCCCTTATCACTTAGGGGTATGAAAAATAGATGTTGGCCGATTCTCAGACCTACTGAATACGCATGTAAAATTTCATAAAAATAGGTCAAGCCGTTTCGGAGGAGTACGGTAACTAACACTGTGACACTTGAATTTTATATATAAGATTAGAAGATATGACTAAGAGAATTTTATTAGATTATAACCTTCACTATCACGGCATGCTTTGTGACTTTTCCTTTAGATTGCCAACATAGGTATATCTGTAATACAAAAAACAAGACCTTTTTTATTTGACCATGATTAACGTCCAGGCCCTCCCTTTGGTGACGAATTATAAATACAAGTGCTACATCTGTATTTTAGCTCAGGTTCTAGTTATCAAACATAGATGTCGCTGATTCGTTTGAGTTAAGGATATCAAATTTTTTGTAGCGTTACATTAAATTTCAAGCTGAGGTTACTATTTCATGACTGTTTTTAAATTGATCTAAAAAAATCGATTTTTTGGGCCCAAAAGATCAAAAATCTTTTGTAAATACATACTTATAATACATAGAAACACGCAGACGCAGCACAAACATTTGTATGACATTTAGAAAAATCACACAAATGTTTGTCCTGAACGTGAATTGAACCCGCGACCTCTTAATCGGCAGTCCGTTACATGAACCACTCAACCACTCGTCAAAACATCAAATATATGTATAAATACTATCAATAGTATTTAGCACTGATAGTCGTTAACAATCCTATCGATAGTTAATTTATACTATTGCATCGATAGATTTCTGTTCTTCGATATTTAATCCAAAAAAAATTAATATCAAGTGTGGTATGTCAGAATTGAGTATGGATGTATTTTTGGTAATCACCTAAATTTTATGAAGTGTTGTTGTTTAGAAAAGTTCCGTACCAAAAGATTGAACGGAATCCTATTACTGTGACATACCCGTCCCTCTGGCATGATGATAGCTAGAGAGCTGAAAATTTGACAGTTTGTTTATGTCAGTTAATGCTACAACAAAAAATATAATCATCATTCTTCTGGCCTTATTCCGTTATTTGGGGGCAATACGGCAAATATATTCACGGTAGAGAACCAACTTGTGCAAGTCCAACTCGTACACGACCGGTTTTTTAATATTTAATTTCAGGATCTCCAACAATATCTCGTAACGAACCGACCCAAGATGGCGATACTGAATGAGAGCGGTGTGCCACTACGTCTAATGTGTGACGTCACTGCTGCACTTGACCACTTACACTCCAGAGGTTACTTGTATGGGTTAGTATCGATGCAGCCACTTCCAGCTCTAATTTTGTATGATGTTGAGTTAATCTAACTAATTAATCTAACTAATCTACTAATTTCATGTTGTTCAAGAATAGAGTGTAGTTAGTTCTTTTCTTCATTCATTTGATGTTCGCTAACAGCAGTTATCCTCATTTACCCTCACAGTCCTTAAACACATAAACGTCTAAACAAAAGATAGTTACTTCATATAAAAAAACGTAAAACAAGATTAGCTGTAAAGCTAATATTGAAATTATCTGTGGTCGAAATTATCTAACAATTTTTTGTAAAAAAAAGTTCTCAGATATATTCGACCACAGATTTGCCAAATAGTGGATACGCGTTCAATCTTGAAGACACGTAAGTTTAGCCCGGCTAAATCGTATCTTATGGTAAATAAGATATGGTTATTTTTTATTCATATGGCATTGTAGTTTTTGCAATCTACAAACGTCATTTCTACAAGCAATAAAACTAGTATTTCATTGGGAAGAGAAGTCCTGTTTTATTAGTCTTTTGTTTCAATTTAAACTGTGGCGTGTGTCAAAGACACACATAGAACGTATTTTACGCACACATATTGATATTTATGTGGCTTCAAGCCGATTGAGTGATGTAGCCATAGACAATCTATCTGGGAATCTGAGATTTTTTTTTTATAAATGGACATTTCACACAACCTCCTCTGGTCCCAAGCTAAGCTTATATGCTTTTGTTATGGGTACCAGAATACGGATAGATTACCTAAACTACTTTTTTTTGTAATTACATACTTATAATACATACAGACGCAGTATGACAATCATAAATATCACAGAAATGATTGTCCCGAGCGGGAATCCAACCCGCGACCTCGTGAACGGCAGCCCGTCAGTTTCGACACAGATGAAAATATTAATTGTGAAATATATTTCACAGAAACATATGGTGTGGTTCAGTATTAGTCAGAGGGAGTGATGACAATGTGCGCGCAGTTCTCGGTCGATATACAACGTCTCAGCCTCCTTATGACTTCAGTGCACCAGAGACAAGGACACACCCACCTCTATATACGGTAAGTTTTATCAATATGGGGCTAGGAGTTTATGAGAGAGACTATGGGCAGTTTGGTTGTTTTTTTATTCACTAAATTATCATCTTATTGTAGTCGCGCCTTTTCCCAAAAATCAATGTTTTGTAAGATCAAGACAAAATATATTAAGCCTGCTCGAATATCAGATACTAATGTGTATAATATAATTAGAGTGGCCGTAATTGTTAAGTTATTAACCAACTTCAAAAAGAGGAGGAGGTTCTCTATTCAACTGTTTTTTTATTATTTTTATGTTTATTACCGCATAACTTAACTGAACGAAGCAATTTTAATGATTCTTTTTTTACTTGAAAGCTGGTGCTTCCCGTAATTAAAAACATTGTTATGTATATTGGCAGGCGAGCAGTGATCTCTGGTCATTAGGCACTTTGGTTTGGGAGGTTTGTGCTTGGGGCGCATCACCTACAAGACATCCACCCAATTTACCTGATCTGCCATGTCCGTATAGAAATCATTTGTAAGTAGACCATGTTATTTAAATGTCATTATATTGTAAAATTGACTGTAATTTTAAGGAACGCCACAAGTATAGAACGGCCTTATAGCATTAGTTCATAGCCTCATCGGTAGAAGATTAAATAAATAGATATTGGGTTTAATATAAACCCTAATAAGGAAATTAGCTGATTCAAGATTCTTCTGTAATAATTAATACTTTAGATAAACAACTACAGCTAGTTTTCGATACAGACACCTTGTTTAGGCAGCCTTTGATAAAAACTACATACATAATATTTTCTAACACTTGCGCGACTCATCTGTTTAAATAAAACTACTTTTTACGGATTTAGACGCGTATATTTGTTTTAAATTTTGGCCCGACGTTTCGGAGACTTTGCAGTCACCATGGTCACGGGTGAGACTGAGCTGTAATGTCGTCGGGCCAAAATTTAAAACAAATATACGCGTCTAAATCCGTAAAAAGTAGTTTTATTTAAACTACATACATATTTGTTTTATTGACTATTCTATTTCATTATTATAGATATCAGGTAATGCAGTTATGCTGGCAACCAGATCCGTCAGCTCGTGGTTCATCGCACGATGTGTTAGCACTGTTGCAACACCTTCGTGGTCAACATTCTCCTGATTTCGAACAACGTTGGCAGCGTCTGAAGCCAAACACTATACCTACACGAGACGAACATCGAGCTATCGTACACGCGTCTACCAACATGCCGGGGGTTTCAAACGCACACACTCATGAATCTCTTACCCTCCATATGGACAGCGCAGTCTCACGATCCAGCAGCATCATGTCCGACACGGACCCTCTGTCCTTACAGATAAAATCCGAGAGCCTCACTAATCTACATGGGTCCCTTGATGATGTTAGAAATATCTACCTCACGCACAACGAGACGGCAGTTCTAGAATGCCATCAAGGGAATATCAGCCTCGAAGCAAGGGAGAAAGAGCTAGATCGCTCGGATGCTTCTATGGATCCATGGCTAAAAGACATTATTGCCGGCAGTCAAGATGATGTCAGCTATTATAAAGATGTTAGTGATGTGATAAAAAATCTTGATAATATGTTAAACTCTGAAAAAACCTCAAGTTCTGAATCCAGTCATCAGGCGAGTCCCTCAAGGGACAATCTTAGTTTAGATTGTAAAAAGGAATATCAACCGGTACAATCTAGTATGGTGAAATCACCAGGTATTACGAATTTCCAGAATATTCTAGATATGGGATTTAGCACGACAGAGGAGGATCAAACTTGTGAGGACGACGAAATGGATCGCGATACAATTGGCACTTTGAGCCATTCATTCGAACGTCACAGTGAGGTCGATACAATAAGCCAACACACGTTGGAGAATCTTACCCCTGAGACACCAGTTAAAGATATGGATAACGCGGCGTATGAAGATGTAAAAGTGGATGTAGATGAGCCTAAAGATAATATAGTCGATAATAATCAAGATACTGTATTGCCAAATGAAATAATTAATAGTGTAAGTGAAATAGCCAAGCTGAAAGAGTTATGTGTAGCTTCAATACCTAGTACTAGTGATGAACTTAATGTTAGAAAAGACTGTCAAACATCTTGTGATAGTAATATAATAAGAACTGATATTAAGGATGAAACTAAGTCAATAGATGATGTAGTAAATGCACCCCAACAAGTAGAAAATAAGGAAACGATAGCTGATCTGAAAAAAGAAGTTGTAGAAAACTTATTCTTGCCTGAATTTTCACAACAAACAGCTATTAAAAAGCAAGAATTACATGAGAAATTCTCAGATATAGAGGATAGATCTATAGAGGTAGAATCTATTACAAATGATGTTAGTATAACAGAAGTTTTGGTAAGTGATCTCATAAAAGAAATACCTGAAGTTATGCCCTCACAAAATAATATTTTAGAAGAAAACGTCAAAGATTTAGAGTTCGTACAGACTCCTCAATCAGAACAAGAAGAGATAAATGAAAATAGAAACATAAATTTTGAAGAGACTGAAACAATAGTGTTTGAAGATATGAAATCAAAAACCTTGCCACCTGAAATAGTACAAAATAAGTTTAAGATTACAAATGACACAGAAAAAGAAATGCCTTCTACTATAGCCATTGAAGACAATAATTTTTCAAATGATTGTGTTGTTAGTGGAGTTGATAAGGATAGTGATACAAATAAAATAAATGATAGAAATTTATCAGAAGAACAGTCGAGTTTGGAAGAAAGCAAAACAGTGTCTGAAGTTTGTGAATATACCAAATGGATTAACTCTGCCAGTGAACCACACAGTTCTCAACATATCTGTGATTTTATTCAATCAGAAAGAGAACACACAGTATTAAATAACGATTATATTCCAAATATCAATATATATCAGGGAGGAAACGATAATTGTCTGGAATGTACAGAAAAACATCCATCTTCTATAAATGAAAATGAGCTAGCAAATAATTTTTCAGAATCAAATAAAACTAGTAAAAAGGATCCCATTTTGAAAGCTTCTGTAACAGATGTAAGTGAAAACAATTTACATTCAGTAACTGAGTCTGTCAGTAACCCCGATCTCGATTTATTTCCTGTAAATCATAATATAAACGCTGCTGTTGATATTGATACAAATACTGCAGATAAATCTGTTGCACAGGTTGTAAAACAAAAAGAAGAATCTGGGTCTTTGGAAAATAATGTATATTTATTTGAAGAAGGTGAGCCTATTGTAAGAAAAGAAAATAAAGTATTAGTAGCGTCGGGTATTGTTGCCGGTCACAATAAAGATAGCGTAATACGAAAAGATTTTGTCATCAGTGAAATAGATAAAAATGTTATAGATTATGAATCGGAGCTACCTTGTAATGATGTAGATTTAATTTCGCATCGTGAAAATACTGAAGCGGATTCCGAATTAAATGAACCGGCGAATGAAGACCTTGTTCAAACTGCAAATAATGTTGAAACAGAAATACCGAAAATGCACACTGAGCCAGATGTCACTCATGCTAAATCTGTTAACGATATACCTATTTCTAACAAAATCACATCTGATCAAAAAAACTTGAATGCCCTTAATGACACTCCACTTGAAGATGCAATTAAAGAACCGTCAGATAAGAGCACAGTATATATGGATCTTATTGACGAGACTAAAATTGGTACATCTAATAGCACTATGGGTAGTAACGTTCGTGAAGTTATCAATACTTGTCTCGAAACATCCGACAGACAAAATCAATGCTCTCTCGTAAAAAGTGAATCAACAGAATATCTAGATCTGCCCAGCTTTGGGATTCATGAAGTTGATAAATTTTTACATAGCGAAAAAGTTTTCAGCAGTTGTAACGCCGATATTGTTTCTAGTACCCCTATAACTAGCGATACTTCCACTCTAGCAAATAATACAGTTGAAAAATCTGTGCAAGAAGATTATGATAGTATACCAAACTATGGACCCGGTGTTTCCTTAACGAAATTGGAACAGAAATGTGTACCGGATAGCCTAAGTCCTTTCGAATCTCCGACTAAAAGTCACCCAACCGATACATATGATGAAAATAGTTCTGTAGTTCTAGGACCCTTTGAGAACTGCACTTTAGAGCTCTATAGAGCAGTTAAATCAACGGAACTAGTCGATTTACCTAAAGAAGAATTACTGGCTTTTTCGTCCAATTTTAGCGAAATGAATCTCGAAACCCCTTCGCCTTTGCGCGACGGAAATTTCCTCAATGAAGTTCCAGACATAACTCACGATGATATACAGTTTGATAACATTGAAAGTATAAGTGAGAAGCCTCCCTCAGATCCAACAGTAACAGATAGTGGAAATTCTGCTACAGAGAAAAGAGTTTCTCCATCAACTCCTCCAAATTCTCCTGGAGTATTCCTAGCCTCTACTTCCCAACAGAAATACCTCGTAGATATTGATTTAACGTCCCCACCAGTTTTACCAGAGCCGGAGGTTTCTTTACAGAAAGAAATAGAATTGAATCAAATAGAGTTGCAAATTACTTCTAAGTTAGCAATGGCGGAGAATGAGAATAACATGAACATTGAGTACTCTGGCCCTCTAACTGTGGAGGGGTTAGTGTCCGATGAAGTTATGCTGTTGAGAGACAGTGATTCATTGCCGGAATCTTATTTGGCGGGGAATGGAGGTTCCATGGATGACCTAAGAGAGAATCTAACTTTGGATGAGGAGTGTGTAAAGGCATTGAGGAATGAGCTTGAGTTGAAATTACCGCTAGCACAGGTAAGGTCAATGTAATATTTAGTTAAAGAAATTCAGTTCGTAATAATTACCTTAGAGCTGTGATTGATTCGTTTAGAACTATAGCAAGAGGTATTTTTTTTTAATATTTTAGGTAGCAGCTATAGAACCATCGTGTGATACTGAATGGTCAACAGAATTACCACCGCCTCCGGAACTAGTAGTGAACTATCCTGGGGCACTTAGTCCTATCGCTGAGGAGACCGGTCAGCAACTATCGGCTTATGAGAACGATGCGCAATGTGAGTGACCATTGAAAATTCATTAGCTGATGAATTTGCAATATTTAACCTCTTTTGGGAATGCTAGACCTTAAGTAGATAGATGAAGGTAGAACGAAGAGATGAGAATGTTGAGATATGTGTGTGGAATGACAAGAAAGTCTTTTGAGTATATTAGAGGATGTTTGAATGTAGTGATATTGACAGAAAAGTCAAAAGGGTTGACCTGGTATTTGCATGTAATGAGGGTAGAAACATATTTGAATTAAATGTAAGTAAAAATACTCGGTTTCTGTTTTGGTATGAACATATGTTTGAAAGGATTTCTGGTTATAGGGAACGTGTCAATCCGCACTGATTCGTCTGAGAGTTACCCAGAGCCATGCAACAACAGTACTGACGAAGTGACAGAACTACCCACTGGCGCACAAAGTGGTCCACAAGAAAATTCTGCACGTATTGTGGATTCAGGAGGACAGTCGCGGGAACATTCCTTGAATTATACTTATACACTCCACAAAGAACAGATAGATATTGCCAGCAGCAGAGAGTTAGTATTATTTACAAGTTAAGGTTTTTTTTTTCAATTTTCAATTGTAGCATACAACAAAAAATACTCCTGCAATACTTTGAAGCTGGTTGGCGTTCTGATATTTGAACATTTTTTTTTCTATTACAGCTTAACAATGAGCGCAGATAGTTTGAACGCAAGTCCATTTAAGAAGGCGACGCAAGATGTCATCTCGCCAATAGACGACAAAACGTATACGAAAGAGGAAGAAAAAGAATCACTTGAAAGAATATCGCAAGTATCGCCTTTCTTAGTGAGCCCCACAACCGATACCTCAGCACCTGATAATTCCGACAATTTCGACAACGCTACAGGAGTGTCAACACTATCGAAAACAACACTTCCTACCGATGCGAAGATATCCAAACCAGCTGAAACTCAATGTTTGTCCAAAGCAACAAGCATTGATTCATGGTGCTCTAACGATACGCTTTATAATGTTGAAGAAAATTTTGATGACTTAGCGTTAGATCCTGATGTACCAGATTTTCAATCGGAAAAAGATGAAGGGAACAGCGAAAGTACTGATACTTTGAATCATAACGAAGATGAGAAGGAAGCTAGTCATTGCTCTACGTACATTATTCACGATAGTAAATCCGAAGCTTGTGATAGCTTTTCTCCCGATTCGATCACAGCTAACGACAATTATACTTATACGAAAGCAAAAGCTGATAACGCTGTCACAACACCTTCTGTTGTAACGGCTGAATTGAACGATTCTACAAAAAACACCCAAACTAAGGACCTTGCTTACGGTACACTCATGTCAGGGCTACCATCATATTCTAATTGTACCACAGAATTGGCTTCAGATTGTAATGACTGGAAGTTGCAACAGCCGGAATGGACAAGAAAATCGCCCTTACCTGATAACCCTGACATAACGCCACCTAATGTGTCACAAGAAAAAGTAATAGATGTCATGTCACCTCTAATTGAAACTGAACCTAGTCTTAAGAAAATGGAAAGTATTGATATATCGTGTTTACAGAATAATATTATAGATTCTGTACATAAAATGGAAGGGTCACAAGGTCCCTCAGTGCAAATCGATAGCCCAAACCAAGGTTACAAAAATATGGCGCCCTCAGTAACGAGCACGCCTCTTGTGGATTTAATTGAGGACACTGAAGTTGAAACAATACCAATGGCACTGCCAGAGGCCGGAACGGAAAATACTAGTGATAGTGTAAATGTACTAAATTTCCAGGCATTCCTGCAGTCAGCTGAAGTGAGACCTCAAGACTTGTCTTCAAACGCAAGTAACGAAGTGTATCAAGACACAGGTGTACTTTTAGAAGGTGATAGCAAGACTTTGAGTAGAAACAGTAACCGAAACAGCCTGGCAATTGCTGAACGCACACCAACTTATTCCGATTTTGAAAACTCCGCTGTCTCGAAACCGCAGGACATTAATGCAAGAGAAAACTCTAGTCAAAGTTGTGAGAGTGGTATCAGCTCAGAGGATTTTCAGAAATTTCGAAGTTCTGTGAGTAGTCGTCCACAGGATCTGTCGTCTTTGATCGACGCTAGTTCCTTACTGCTAAAAAGCGAGAGGATGTCCAGTGAAATAGCGATGGGTTCGATACCCTCGTATCGCTTGGAACAGACTAGTCAAGAAAAAAGTGGGGAATCTCGAACGAGTCCGCCTAATGATACGAATTTAAAAGAATCTCACAGTTTAGTTAATTTTAGAGAACCGAATTTTTTATTGAACTTTGATGATGATGAGATGGAACAACCCCATTCCATTATTATTACTGAAAGTACAATGGAAGGTTTTAAAGAGAGCTCTAGTAGGTCTAATGAACCACACCAGGAGGTTTTGGAACGTAATCAGAATGGCCAGTTATACTCCAACAAAGTTCAAAATCATGACAAAATCGATATAATATTAGAGAAAAAAGAAAAGAAATCAGTGCCTGAAACAACCACTATAGAGGTGATTTCTCCTGCAGTTGAAACTATAGCATATTCTAGCACCATAACCAATGTTGAAGAAAAACCTTGCGAATCTCTACCTAATCATAATATTCAATATTCAGATAAAACAAACAGCGATAGTGAAAAATTCGCCACAGTTAATTTCCTTAGCGAAACATTTGAAGAGTTGATTGAAAGCAATGTAGATGATGGTGAAATAAAGGAACAGGAAAGTGAGGATAAAGTAGAAAATTTGATTCCTGAAAGTCCTTTAGAAGCATTGGATAGTCCGAAACAATGTAGAAGTATCTTGGATGAAATTCAAGAAGCCGATACTGTTATGAATGGACAAGTTAATGCTGATAGTACGCTGACAACAGTAACACAAGACTTTCTACACAATGAGAAACAATTTTGCCAGTTAGACTCATATTTACCAATCCTCAGTGATATTCGATTTACTGGTACGTACGTTTGAATTTTATTTATTTTAAGATAATGAATAGTATAGAGACGGAAACAACTGTATTATTCATGAGATTTTTGCTCACAATTTTGTGGCGAACGTGACGATTTGCCAAATAAACTAATCAGGCATCAATGAAATATATTTTTGTGAAATGTGTCCAGCCTCTGGATATTAGAATATAGGTGAGTTTGTCTCCCCAGGTCCAGCTTCAGAAATAATGAGCACCTCTTTTACTCAAGAGTCACCGAGTGATCCTACTTCTGGTGAATGCGGCCGTGTCGCCGCCGATATCATTAAAGAGTGGGATAGTGACAGTGATTCACATAGTAGCAACTCTTCTAGCGGAGAGTTTATATGGAAGGTGAGTTTTTATTAATTATATTTTTACTGTATTTTCTCTACTGTTTTAAATAAATATTAAACATTATCATAACTATATTGAAATTTCATTCATGGTGTCGTGGCTACATCAAATCAAATGTATGTTTTAAATTGCTTATTTTCTAACATTACTTGTTCATATTATTTAGAGATTCATGGTCAAATAGAAGTCCTATATGGTTGTAATTTACCTTTTTACATTATAAAAAAAATATAGTGGTACCCACTATATTTTTTTTTATAATGTACAGGAATAATTATAGTCAACATCATATTCAGAATCTTGTGTAGAGACATCCATAGATAATACTATCTCTACATCTACACACGCACTTTCACGCCAGAAAAGTTTTACAGTAATATAGTTTTTGCCATTTGTTTATTCGTCAATTTCCATATAAATCTTGATGTAGCCAAAACTCCACTAATGAAACCAGTCTCTGATGTGCTAATGACAATGGCGGAAACGTTACATGCTTTATTGTGGTGATTTTATAAATTAAGGTGTATATTTTAATTGTCTTCCTAAATTATTTGGTAAAGAAATTTTATTTTTAACCGAATACAAAAAAAAGGAGAAGTTCTTTATTCGTCTGTATGTTTTTTTTATGTATAAAAATTAATCTATATTATAGAAATGATATTGGAAAACTTCTTTACCGAATACAGATAAAAATATATTGAAACAGGTTGTAAATAATATTTTGTATATAATGTTATGGTTTTGACCCTGTAGCTCGACTCCCGCTTTGTGTTGGTTTATTGTATTTAAATATAATAACTGGCATTATTACTTGATAGCTTTTGACCTGTTTGGTTAATTTGGGAAAGTAAAACTTTAATAATATAAATAAATAAATAAATAAATAAAGCCTTTATTAACAATCTATTACATTCAAATTCGGTTTTAGGTATAAATTTTGAATAATATAAAAAAAATAAAGTTGGTTGCGTTAGACACCGGTTTCTCGATTGTCTTGCTTTCCAGCATAGGCCTCCCCAAGAGTTCTCCATAACAATCTATCGTTTGCTTTTCTTGTCCATGTTAATCCTGCTATTTTTTTGATATCATCTTCCCATCTGCAGTATTGTCTTCCTTTACCTCTCCGTTTATATCTGGGACACCATTCAGTCACTTCTTTGGCCCACTTTTCAATTTTATTTCTAATTAGATGTCCAGACCATTTCCATTTTAATTCTTTGATTTTATATTTTATATCTATGAGCTTGGTCCTTTTCCTTATTGTTTTTAAACGAACTTTATCTTTTAATTTTAGGTGTAGTATACTTCTTTCCATTCTGTGTTGGCAAGTCTGTAGTGCTTTTATATTTTTATTTGTACAACTCCATGTTTGACAGCCGTAGGTAATACTTGGTAGAATACACGTATTAAATATTTTTGTTTTACATTCAATTGGTATAGCCGGGTTCTTCATAACATCTTTAAGGGCCCAATATCTTTTCCATCCTATACATATTCTATTTCTAATTTCTTTTGTGGTGATGTCAGCTGGAGATATAATTTGTCCAAGATATGTATATTCGTTCACATATTCCAATTCAGACACATTGTTGAGTTTAATGGGTGTCCTAATATGGTTTGTCATTATCTTCGTTTTGTTAGTGTTCATCGACAGTCCTACCTTGTCGCTTTCCTGCAAGAGTTGTTCAACCATGACTTGTAATCATGTCATGGTTGAACAACTCTTAATAATATAAAATTACTTTAAATAGTAAAAATTTGTGAAAATCGCTGAACATACTTACATTCATACAAAAATATAGGTACTACACTCATACACGAAATATTCTGACATAGTACAAATATCTGTCATACGAACAATTGTCTGGCAAAGTAAAAACATATTGTAATTTTTAAAAACTATATTTTTAAAAGCGTTATGTACACAAATTATTTTATAAAATATTGATCATTATTTGGTTTCCTTTAGTGAGCCACAATAAAAGCAATCAAGTCCACCAGCTAGTTTGTAAATACCTACCTGTAATACAATGCTTAGAGTAACGGTGAATGTGCCTACCTCTCCTTCCATCTCTTACTTAGAGGGCCAGTGTAATTATTCCTTACATGTGTATATTAAGCAAATGTAGTTACTCCTATTATTTGCTTTATATCAAAATAGTATGAATTGTGACGTCATAATACGCTATTATTATGCTCTTTTAATTATGAATAACGCACTCTCAGTTATTGTTTTGTTCATGTTATGATGACGTCACAGTCATACAACAAAGTACTTTTTAAATTTGCATATAAAACGAAATAGTAGGGTGTTGGTGTGCTTGCATGTATGTGACTTGTGTGTGTGTGCGTGTAGGACGGCGACGGACACGAGACAGCGGTCGTGCCCAACATACACTTCGATCATGTAAGTACTTAGTATGTTGATTTGTCTATATTTATGTTGATAGCGTTTTGGTCTTTTTTCACTGTATACATATTACATACATAAGTTAACTTTTTTTCATTTGACAATTTGAAATTATTTTATATATTCATATAAGTCTCATACATATTAGTACAAAATCATAACAAAATTTATAATGTTTGCGTTGTATAGTATCGATCGCGTATGTAAGTGGTTTAATATTATACGGCGTTATAATATATTATTTTTATTGAATGAAATTAATATTATTTTATTTGAATGAATAATTTTTAATGTAAATATGTAATAGTAGTAGTTATATAACATGTTTGTACTTAGTTTGCATATTGATATTGCTTTCATTTGTATGTTATTGTTTGCAAGTACAGAAATTCCTTTTGTGTCTTAGCATATCTACGCTTAGAACTCAATATTTCAATCATATTAGTTTTCATAACCACTGAAATTATATTAAAATTATTTTAATTTGTCATTATCGACAAATTAACTAGTAAAGATTTTTACTATAATAAAAATCATATATCATACTATTATTGTGTTTAATTCTATAATTGATATGTTTGCGACAGCAACGTACAGGTGAGCAGCAAAACAGCGGTGGTGCTCAGCATGAGGGCTCACAAGGGAGAGATGATGGCTCTGGAGCTTCTGACGCGTCGGGGGACTCCGGCTCGGGCTCCGAGGGTGATGAAGTTGAGTTCGTGCCTTCTTCGTGGGACTGTCGTGCAGCACCAGCTAAATCCTCGCTTAGGAGTTTGGAACAATCTACACCGGTACATATTTAATAATTTTAAGGTTTTATTTATATTAAAAAGACATAAGTTGCGAAACAATTGACGTATTTTTTCACTGTATTTTTTGTGTCATTATGGTGACGGAAAAGCTGACAAGTCACTCTTTGGATGCAAACCTGCAAAGCCATAAAATATTTGTGATTCATGTGGATAGATTATTTGTTTAAATTTGTTAGGCATATAAAATTATAATGTCAAATATGTAATATGCCAGGACAACAAGAAGCGAGTAGTGTTCAAACGACAGAAGTATCACTGCGTGTATGAATACCCGCGAGAGGCCTCTGACGTAGAAGCGCACTCTCCCGCTGCCTATCTGCCGGACTTCTCTACGTACTCCGGTATGTATGACAACAAGCTGCTCTAGTACTATTTTGTATGTGTTAACTGAATTAGTACTGTTGTGTATGTAACACTACTAACTTTCTAAATAAATTTAGAATGGGATCCATCGAACGCTGAGGATGCAGAGTTGGGTTATGGACAGCTATTTGGTGCACCGAACCCACTAGACCTCTACCCTCTAAGAGCCGGCATCGCCTTTGGAGCTGGTAAGAGATTTATTGTTTAATTATATTTATTATTCATAAGTTTTCATTTATTGTATTATTGTATCAATAAAATCGCTTTTCGAACCGAATTAATTTTTAATTACAGATTACGATCAAGACTTCTTCATTTCTTCATCTGCCCGTCCATTTGAAAGTTTAGGTATCATGACGAGCCAGTTTTTCCCCGGGAAACATCTAAAACCATCTCTAGTAGAACAAGATCTGTCCGACGAAGTTACAGAAGAATTTCCACCACCGCCTTCACCTTTATCCACCACAACCTTGATGCAAACACGTTCTCCATCCTTGGACTTCACAACCCCTGACTCGGGGGTCGAAGACATCACACCTGGTTCCACAATTGATGAAGATTTTAAAAAGAAAATTCCAGAACCCGAATTAACTTGGAGACCAGTTGATAGTGGAAGCTCCAGTGAATCTGTGAGCCCTAGTTCTCCAGGTGGAGAGGCACTCGGTGGTTTAAGACATACTAGAGACAAATTAAAACTAGACTTACCTCCAAGTCCACACATACCATCACCAAGACACAATAGAGTCTTCAACTTCGTTCTAGATAAGCCGAAACGTCGGGAAGAACGTACTGAAATAGGAACCACACCTCTGGTGATGACAGATGATACACCAGTAGTTACAACATCATTGCCGTTACAGAAAGACTGTGAAGACTTGCCCGTACCAGAGCCGACATTTTCAACATTTGGGAAGAGTTCACCTAAAAGTGAACCAGAACAAAAGTTAATATTAACTGATGAATTAGAAGAGAATACAGTAGAAGTTAAAGATGAAAGTCCAAGTCCTAAGGTCGTGGAGCCAGTGAAAGGTGAAGGTACAGTACTGGACAGTGGAGATGAAGATTCTGGTATAGAGAGCAGTTCAAAAGCTACATTGGAACGTAAAACAAATGTCTCGTAGAACAATATATTATGTAGTTGTAAAGTTCTGTGTATAAATAGTGAACGGCTTATCTTCCTAACTCATACTTTGTTATGTAATAAAGTTAGACTTAAGGGATTACTGTTCATAAGTGATAATACTAATTTGAGTAAGGATAAAGTATTTCATCATTTTCCTGCCCTTATACCGTTATTTGGCGTCGGCGCAACATGTCCTCATGCAATGGATTTTGGATGATTTTTATTTCAAAAAGTTTTTACGTGTTTTTAACGTCCGTATTAATAAGATGATAAATTAAGAATCTATCCTACTCTATTTTTAATTTTACCTAGTTCACATAAATTAAGAAACAAGCAACAAAATCAAAATTGTACCTGCTTGGATGATTTTGTACCTTGGAAAATTGCTTCAAAGTAGTAATTTTATTTGTAAAATTGCTTTTTTGAAGCAGTTTTACGAAGTGATACTCATTTCCAATTCTATAAATAGATTTTCTATCCTCTTATATTACTAGTAATTATGTAGTTTTATTAGTCTAAGTTATTATTTTAAATTAGACTAATAGACTTTTTAAAGCTGTTTGATAAGAAAAAGGTAGCAAAATTTTAGTAATATCAGTTTAATTGAGTATGTATTTAAAATTGCTAGATTCATTCAGAACTATTAACATTCTATAGTAATTTGAGGTCTTGGGTTCAAGTCTCGGTTGATGTAATCAATCACTTTTTCTGCTATGATTTAATTTATTAACTATTCATATTATTATATCTTATTCAAATTAGTTTGTTATCAATCTGGTTCGTAAGCCATAATCAATGGGTCGGCCTCATATTGACCTAAAGATTGCCATTAATATTAGTATTTATTGCGGCAATTTATTGTCGCTGTGTATTGATACATATCGGAACATGTTGATACATGTCGAATGTTTGTATTCTCAAAATTTCTACTAATGAAGATGCTGAAATACTGAAGATTTTTTTTACAGATGTAGACGCGTATATTTTCATATAAATACATCCCGACGTTTCGCGTTTTTAGTTTCATTAGGTTATATGAAAAATTTCTTTTATTATTTTTATACATTGTAGTGTCTCTTTTAAACTGTTGTTTTTTTTTAACTGTAACAAATATTTTCTCATTAAAAAGATAGGTTTTATATATTTAAAAAATGGTGAGTAAACTCTTATTATAAAAATATATTAGAGATATTTTGAGAATATGTACTTTCATCAACAGTATCTAACGTTATCCAGTTTAGAAACAAAATTGCTAATTTAATATGAAAGTTAAAATAAAATTTACGCTTACTTCATCATATGCATACATACCATCACGATTTTTTCCATAGGGATAAGCATAAATAATTACATGAATGTTAGGCTTATACAAACGACCATAAAAAGTATAATTCGAGTTCATTTGTTGTAAAAAAAAAGATCAAATTAAGCATTATGTTTCTAACTGGATATATTTAATACTGTTGATGGCAACACTAAGCCTAATCCGCCTGGCTTGTCTATGGCAAATACAATTCAATTTTGTTAGTTCAATGATGTACAAATAACCAACAATTATTTCTAAGAGTATCGCTTATAATTAAGGGCTTTTTACACTTTGCCACATACTGTTTTTATTGGTAGTAAGTTACTGCCTTTGTAACGATTTTTATTCGAATTTTGTGTGGATGATTTTTTGTGTAAGTGTATAATGATCTAAATTTGTAATTTCGCTTTTGATTTGTTAATAGCATCTTGTTGGTCACTGTTCTATAACTATTTGCTAGAATATTTTACGCGTAATAAATTAAGGCCGGTTCCCTTTAAGATCAATATAAATGCGAGTGTTAATTGTATATGTTATGTATTACACCATAATAATAAGTGTGTGTACAAACGGTGTATGTATATAACATTTCAAATTAACAATGGTAGGGTCAACTAATCGAAATATGAACAAAGTTATTCAAAATCACTTGGTATTTTACTGTCAAAGATTTGTGCCGTAGACAAATATAAATATTTGACAGTTAAATAAATCGGCTTAAATTGTGTCTCCCAAGTGAGCGCTGGACCACACGGTGCGTTGCGTTGTCGCAAAGTTAACATTTAACGTATAGAGCGTTTCGCCACCACAGCGTTATCACGTTCCAGTCGCAGCCCATTTCGTCTTTGGCCAAGTAATACAGTCATAAGTGCTTTGCATCACCCTGCGTCGATGCATCGCATCGTATGCTCGCTATGATTTTCAGTATATAAAATAGTGCAGCGACAGCGCTACATCGACGCAACGCACCTTGTGGACTGACCTTAGTCTGTGCTATGTTTAGCGTTAAGTTCGCGAAACGCGCTCCGTTAATTATAGGTATGTATTGTTGTTTCCCACCAAAATATCACATTGTTTCGATTCATAATTTTGTGTGGAATTGTATTCTGTGTCGTCCATTGCGCGTGTCGGTTCGTAACCGAAAATGTTTCTATGAAAACCTTATTACATCTTTGCATAAAATTGCTAAAAATGGGTTAAGCAAGTTTTTCGAATGGCGCTTATGGAGTTAGTCATATTGATGGTAATTATAAATGGGTATCATATATCAATATATCAATGAAATGAAAAATACCAGTCTTTGAATCCATTTTAGCACAAGCGCATACAAAAACTGGTATATTCACTTGATGGTCTTAAAAAGAGGTGTGGCCAAATGTTCTAGGCCCAAATTAGCTCCGCCCACTACAGGATTGGAATAATAGCTACAGTATTGCGCGATATTGGCCGCCAGTATTTCGGGTTCTTAGTCCCAACCTAGCAAAAATGTAGCTACGCCAGTGATTGACTTCAAATTTAATTGCTAATGTTAACTTATAGCCAACCTACATTAATAAGATGTAATAAGTTCTTAAGCGAATTATAACTATTATTAATTTACGCACAAGCGAATGAGCATCTTCCATTTGTTTCGACCTCAATATTCTCAAAATTATACATGTTTCGGTCTACGATTGAGGTTATAAAAGCCAATTGTTAGTTAAGTAAAGTTTATATTAGGTAAGTGTAGTGTTATTAACTTAGTAGGTGTAAAATATAATAAATTAAATTATGGTGGCAAAAGTGACTGCCGCAAGCGGGACGGCGGTCACTTTTTCAACCAAAAATTTAATTTATTATGTAAAGCATAGCATGTCAAATGCAAAATCAATAAATTACTTTAGGTGTAAAATATGTTCATTGTACTTGTCTTATTATATAATGTACCTTGTTCAATTGTCTGTTAATTTGATCAGTTGTAACTGCAAAACTTATTTATAAATGATCCCTTAGTATGGTTCGTGATTGTAATTTAATCTATTAGAAATATTATTTGGTATCATAACGCATGTTTATCATCTGAGAGGTATGCAGAGGTGATCAATTACTATTTACACTTAAACTAGCCTTAAATGTCGGGCACCAGGCATATTATGCTTTAGTTTGTCTACAACTACACCACTTTTTAATAGTTATTTCTTCATCCATTCGTGCATTCAATGAATCAACTTTTTCGTACTAACATTTTAGTTATAGAAATTATTTTGATGGCAAATATCATAGAGACCAAATTGGTTATTATAATAGGACAAGTAAAGGTAACATTATTATAACCGATTAGTGGTGATGTATGAACATAATGACGTCATCACCGATCAATATTATAACTAGTTATGCAATACGTCCAAGTGTGAAACCAGATGTGCAATTTGTTCTCATTTCCATATCATCGCGTTTTAGTTGTTTAGTTACTTCTCTGTAAATATTATTTAAATGTTATTATGTAGTGAAAGTAAATCATTTTGATTAATAATGAAAGGAATTTATTGATTGTACTACACGTTTATTGTTCTGAACATTGATTTTTACAGTTTTTAGAATGTTTTAGTTAAATGTACAGTTGTATATAAATGATAGTTCATTTTGTTACGTAGAGGTACAGCTGATTGTGTGTCGGCCATCTTGTGTACCGCGAACAATACGTTTATAAAATATATTTTAGGGATCATACTCGGCAAATTAGTATATAAGCCACACAAATTGGTGATGCGCCTGGCGGCCATGTTGGTGACGTCATAGTGATGTATAGATGAGAATATTACATTTTGTTAGCTCTACTTTTTCTTTGATGGGCTTCGTGGTGGAGTGGTTTATGTAATGGACTACCGATCACGGGGTCGCGGGTTCGATTCCCGCTTGGGACAGTCATTTGTGTGATATCCATAAATATCATACAAATGTTTGTACTACGTCTGGGTGTTTTCTATGTATTATAAGTATGTATTTACAAAAGAAAAGTAGTATATGTAGTCTATCCGTATCTGGTACCCATAATACAAGCATAGAAATATAGCTTACTTTGGGACCAGAGGACGTTGTGTGAAATGTCCTGAATATTTATTTTATTTATTTATTTTGCTGATGACGTCACAAGGGCGTTAATTTGACAAGGTTCCAGCGCATTACCAATTTGCGTGGCTTATACAAGTTTATGATAAAATATGTATTATAAAAAAATTTATTTGTATGAATTGTCCAATTAATTACGGTATTTATTGAAAGTAAGTTGTTATTGATTTGTATGAGTTGTCAGCAATATTTGGTGAATGTGAACGCGTCGTAAGACTTTTAAAAGTATTTCTATGAAAAAAATATAATTAATAAAACTTGTGACTCGAAATGATATTTTTATTTGCATAACACCCTGGTCGGTAACCTTTCATAAGTAACAAACATTTAAAAATAGGTTTTTTACACCAATTTTTACCACGTAAAACTTAAAAAAGAGGCGTGGCACAAAATACTTAGGCCACGCCTCTTTTTTATGTAGCAGGCTATATGAGTAGCATCCCTTACAGTCTCTCGCGCTGTTTACTAGTACGAGGCATCTCTAGTCAATAAACATCATGACCATAGCCGATTTAAAGCAATTTATATTCATTAAAATCTTTGTATGCCACAACGATTTTAATTAATATTGTCGCACGGCTTTTATAATAAAAAAATCAGTTAACACTACCTGAATGTTTTATCGACGCTCTGAATATTTTAGAATTCGTACGGTTGTCTAAAGTGTTTGGTGTTTATTTACAAGCATAATATGCAATAAATAGATGAATAGTGGTATTTACCAAAGGCATAAATGAGACTACACATTATAGTTATTGATTTAATTTACATAATAAATAAATATAATTTATGGAATGTCAAGTCAGATCTGTTTATGGTTGGTGTCAACGACGCGCTTGTTAACTTCTTCTCCATATGATAACAAGACCTGTGACGTCACTAGTAGCCAGTAGACTCTCGTCGTAACTAAAGCTAACACCCAACACTGGGGACGCGTGACCTGAGGAAAATATTTTGTTATGAAGGTAGGTATTTGCATATTCAGCATTGAATTTTTCACATGGCTATAAGTCGCGATTCCTATACTATATTCCGACTATACTAAAATAAAATCTTACAGATTTAGGAGCTAAATCTGTGCGTTATGTAATATGAAGCATACTGTTGCAAATAATAACTCCTCATATAGCTTTTTTCTCAATAGCTTCGGATAAAAGCAGAAGTATAACAAGCTTTTGAAAGTAGCCCTTCGTGCTCCTGATTTTTCAAAGTTACACTGTGTTTAATTATTATTTTAAAAGTGGCACAGCGCTCAATAGACTGCAAAATGACACACCACTTTCAATACTTTCTCGAAAAATTACAATTATGTTTCAATTGACGAACCTCGTGGTCGAGTGGTTCATGTAGCGGACTGCCGAGCAAGAGGTCGCGGGATCGATTCCCGCTCGGGACAATCATTTGTGTGATTTTTCTAATTGTCATAAAAATATTTGTACTGCGTCTGGGTGTTTTCTATGTATTATAAGTATGTATTTATAAAAGAAAAGTAGTATATGTAGTCTATCCGTATTCTGGTACCCATAACACAAGCATATTATTATATGCTTAAGCTTAAGCTTATTAGCTTAGCTTGGGACCAGAGGACGTTGTGTGAAATGTCTCGAATATTTATTTATTTATAATTATAATACATAATACCTTGTAGTTTATTAACAACAGGATGTTCAGCGTGTCCTTCTATATCGAGGAAGTAGACGCAGGAGTCAGCGCTGCCGGAGACGACGCACACTCCGCGACGGAACGACATGATCGGACAGAATGTTGACTTGACGCTGTGCCCCGAGTGTAACACGTCGAAACGTTTCTTTAGTGTTAAGTTACCTTCACGATCTGCTATCCTGTATTCATTAGAACATTTACTTAACCACATTGTATGAATAATATTATAAAGTTGAAGAGTTATTTTGTTTGAACGCGCTAATTTCAGGCACCTTAGGTCCGATTTGAAAAATTCTTTCAGTTAAATAAAACTACTTTTTACGGATTTAGACGCGTATATTTGTTTTAAATTTTGGCCCGACGTTTCGGAGACTTTGCAGTCACCATGGTCACGGGTGAGACTGACCTGAGACCTGAGTCTCACCCGTGACCATGGTGACTAAGTAAAAAGTAGTTTTTTTTAAACAAATGAGTCGCGTAAGTGTTAGAAAAAAAAAATCTTTCAGTGTTGGATATGACATTTATCGAGGAAGGCCATAGGCTATATTACAAAAAGCAGCGACTAATAGGAGCGATGTATCAATGAAAAATGTTGCAAAAACGGGGTAAATATTCGAAGTTCCACGCGTGCGAAATCGCGGGCGGCAGCTAGTGTATGAACACATAAACACAGGCGAATGGAGTTAATGAAATAAAATTGGAAAAAACAGTTGTATAAGGTAGATTAACAGATATGACGTCTGACAGAAAAGTATGGAGGAAAAAAACATGTTTCGCAGTACTTAAATAACGGGAGAAACGCAGGAGAATTGTGAAGATTGTCATAAGTTTTTATTTAATGTATGATTTGTATGTTGTTGGTTGTGAGTGTGAGCTGACCTGAACAGATACAGCGAGTTGTCGGCGGCACTCACGAGCAGCGCGGGGTGGCGCGCCAGCCAGGGGCTCCAGCTAAGGCACGAGACCGCGCCCCCCACGCACACGCGACGCAACTTGCTGAGCGCGCCGCCAGCACTCTCCATACGGTAACTTATTATTGTGCCCTCAACACAAATATTATAAACGTTAATCAAACAATATAGTGGAAAACCACGAAGTATAAATACAAGGAGTCCGAACGTAATGTTGAACGAATGGTCTCAATTTAAGGGACAGATTTTTTGCCGGTAGAGCGCGCCATTTTTCAAGAAGTACTCGTTTGAACTATTGACACCTGTGGAAAAAAATATTCTGAGAAACGTGGAGTTAAATATAAGTTTTAGGAAATTTTTAGAAATTTTTCGAGTGCTTTAAACCCAACAATACAGAGAACGTCAAGAGATATTCTGATATTCTATACTAGCATCGGTACGTCCTGAATACTTGCGCAGCCAGTGGCAGAAAATAGAACTATGATCTGGGTTTATTATTGTGTACACGAAATATTATGGAAAAGCCTATACCGTTCGGACTCCTTGTATCTATACTTCGTGTGGAAAACTATGAGCAGAATATAAACCCACAACATGGAGACTAGAAGAAAGGAGGAATATCTTGTATGGGTGATCAGTCCAAAAAGTGTCCACTTGTAAACAGCAAATAACAATAACACTCACCGAAATAGCGCTAGTGTAGCAAGATGAATGATATGAATGTAGCAGTTATAAGCAGAGTGAAGTGTGCTACTGTTGCGGTAATTCTTTAATACTATTTTCTATTTGCTATTTACAAATATTTGGGGTACTTAAAAACACCGTGTAATTTTAATAATAATTAATATAAATTTATTTCATAGTCATGTTTGTCTACATTATATAATAATTTAAAAAACTGCGCTGTAACAAAGCGGAAGTTTTTCTTTCTAATAATTAGTGGCGCTCTTTTTAAAATTCTTACACTTGCTGCTATGGCGCCACCTTAATTTGTTGCCTTTCAGCGGACACTTTTTAATATACTGAGATATTCCTCCTTTCTTCTAGTCTCCATGACCCACAACCTCGGAATATTGTTCCGCTGCTCTGCCAACTGAGCTATCATGACAATCGTTAAACCAAATATTGCACTACAATGTTTTCAAAATTTAAATTAATCTTAGTTATTTCAAAAGAACTGCATCATACATGAATAAATCTGTTTAAAATATCTAGTATCAAAGGAGTGGTAAACAGTATAGAAAATACAATCTTACTTTATCATTCGCCGCCCAAAACATTCTACCACTTGATTCACACGCTATCGACATCACTCTACCACCCAGGATACTGCTGCCACCTACAAGGATTTTATTACAAATACATAAAAAATAAATAATCATGAAAAATAAAAATCGATAATCATGCACATTATTAGTAGTGTCTGACCGGAAAGTTCGGTTTCGGTTTCGGCCGAGTTTCGGCTAGTTTCGGTTTCGGCCAAAATCGGCCGAAATTTTTGCCGAAACCGAAACTTGTGTCGCAGTTTACGCACACTCACGCTCGCCTAACTTCGTTTCCCGCGGCAACGCTTTGACGGCCCTGTTCGGAAATTATGAGAACATAATTTTAAAAAATAATAAAAATGTTATTAATATTTTTTTTAGTTATATTAAATAAATGATTCCAACAAACTTATTTTACTGTGTCTCCATTTTATGCCCTAATTAATGCAAAATAATAGGTAAAATGCACCGAATTTCAGTATTTTAAAATTTTTATACTTGACCACGTGAGTTTCGGTTTCGGCCGAAACTGAAGCCACGGCCGAACATTCGGTTTCGGTCGGACACTAATTATTAGTGGTTTGCTTAAAGCCAGTGCCGATATAATTCATACATGTACAAAAGCGTATGCGTACAAACATATCTTACCTCTTGGATATATGCCAGTTGATATGTTGAGAACTTCAACCATGCCTCTAGCATTACCCGCCTAGTGCATCACTAAGGATCATTTATTGTCTTGTTACAGAATTATTATTTTACTAATTCTATTAACTAATGAGTTTTAAAAACCGTTTAAATATGCAACCAACAACATATAGCTCTTACCCTGACTACGCTTACTACTTACGTTATACGACTTTATAAAACGTAACTAAAGATGACGCTGCCCACTTTGCTGTTTATTCTATAAGCACCATTATGTTGAGTGCTGGTTAGATTGTGGTAAACTGGCTATGTACTGTGTTACGATTTAAGAATAAATGTGTCACCACCCCATTTCCTCCCCAGGGTGCTAAAAGACACAGCTAAGGCATATTACAAGCAGCGTCACCTATGAGAGACGGAAAACTCGAAACTAAACCCTATACTAACACGTCTGGTCAGCGCGACATAACAGACCAAAAACCCGAATGGAGGAGGCCTGTGCCCGACACTGGTACAAATTCTACGCGTACAACTAAACTAAAAAATGAATTTTGATAGTGTCCATAACACAATTCGGCAATGTTAACTGATCTTTCTAGTTTTAAAAAATGTAATTAATATAAATGTGCACAACAAAATACTTGTTTTCGTTTTTTAGTTAAGTTTATTTGTGCGAGTAGAATTGGCACCTTTGGGACATTAATGGCCTATGGGAAACTGGCTGTCTTTTTAAATAAAACAACTTTTTACGGATTTAGACGCGTATATTTGTTTTAAATTTTGGCCCGACGTTTCGGAGACTTTGCAGTCACCATGGTCACGGGTGAGACTGTGAACCACGGGTGAAATCCGTATAAAGTAGTTTTATTTAAACAGATGAGTCGCGCAAATGTTAGAAAATATTATGGCTATGTCTTACTTCATTTTGTCATCATTAATTTTTGCTATCCATTTTTGCCACAGTAAGCACTTTTCTTTCTTCTTTCTCTACCTACCCACATTTCAATAAGGGATGTATGTATCTATCTATGTAGATATTAAATATTGTTATAAAGGATACAATGACCATATTATTGTTGGCTGGTTGGAACACACAACACAGTAGAGGCGCGGCTAGTTGATCCCGCACACATCGTACAGGTCGACCGGCGGCCGCCTCCCACACGCGGAGTGTCGCGTCCACTGAACACGTCACTAGTAACTCGTTGGACGCAGACCAGTCGCAACCTGATCATAACATCGCTGTATATAGCTTCCATTGTATATCCTAACAATATCATACATGTGAAAGTTTGTGAGGATGTTTGGATATTTGTTACTCTTTCACGCAAAAACTAATGATTGGGTTTTAATGAAACTTTACAATAATGTAGCATAGGTACCAGATTAAGTTATAGGCTACTTTTTATGCCAAAAAATCCAAGATTCTCGTGGAATAATAAAACGACCAGATTTTTTAACCTTTTTAACGCGGGTAATACCGTGGGGCACAGCTCGTTTATAAATAAATATTCATGGACATTCGACGCAAAGTCTTCTGGTCCCAAACTAAGCTTATATGCTTGTGTTATGGATACTAGAATACGGATGTACTACATAATTTACGTTTCTTTAAAATGTAAATACCTACATACATTTTACATAGTTATTAAACTTGTTTTGTACACATCAGGAGTATATCAGCTTTGTTAGTATTCAAGAAACTATACATTTTGTATAATGATCACCGGACAGATTGAACTTTGTCAAGTGGTTGAATAAAAGTTAAGTGCAAATGATCATTGGAAAGACACAGGACTGTTTATGAGACTACATTTTCTTTTAAATTTCTATAAATATACAAAATTGCTTTACTATTTGCTTTTTTTTATAAACATCTTTTTCGCCCTTTACCTATTAAGGTTCAAAAAAAGGACGCATTGTTTCTCTAATCAACATTATGTACATCGAATAATTTCAAGAGTTAAACAATTCCACATTAGCACATACCAGTAACAGCCTTTGTATGTCCCTGAAGTAAATAAGAGACTGCAGGCGGCGTAGCTGTGACGTCACATATAGAAACAGTCCCATCATGTGAGGCACAGCACAACTTCGAACGATCATTGTTCGCAAACTTCACTACACTTACTTGATCTGTGTGCTGCGTAAATATATAACTTAATAAATCATATTCTAGTGCACGAAGTATAGATAGAAGGAGTCCGAACGGTATAGGCTTTTCCATAATATTTCGTGTACACATTAATAAACCCAGATCATAGTTCTATTTTCTGCCACTGGCTGCGCAAGTGTTCAGGGCGTACCGATGCTATTATTATTATTACATGTAAACACGCGCTGGCTCGTGAATGTTGAATTTAAATTCCTAAAACTTATATTTAATTCCACGTTTCTCAGAATATTTTTTTCCACAGGTGTCAATAGCAATAAAATTTCCCGCGTAAGAATTCAAACGAGTACTCCTTGAAAAATGGCGCGCTCTACCGGCAAAAAATCTGTCCCTTAAATTGAGACCATTCGTTCAACATTACGTTCGGACTCCTTCTATCTATACTTCGTGTTCTAGTGGAAAAAATGATCACCATGAGCGGGACTTGAACCCACGACCTCGGAAAACCGTTACGTTGCTCTCCCAACTGACCTATCATAGGACCAGAACATGATAACCAAATATTTCACTACAATATTTCTGAATGTGAGTTAAACATTGCTCTATGTTTTTGTACAACGCCACCTATCGGGGGGTTTGCACCAACTTGAATGATCGATCTTTACAGAACACAATTGTATCGAAATAATGACCATACATATATTTATTTAACGGAACAGTATTCCGAGGTCGTGGGTTCAAGTCCCGCTCATGGTAATAATTTTTTCCACTATAATTTGATTTATTAAGTAAAAGCATAGCAACTCAATTCCAAAAATTTATAAATTAACGTAGAAATAGGTATACCTAAAACGTACCCATTATTAACTAAGTAAGCTAGAAATAATTTGCTTAGTTTAAAGACAAAAACTTAAACTTGGATGCAAGCGGCACTAGACCACGCGTTGTGGCGTTCTATGGGGGACGCCTATGTCCAACAGTGAACCGAGAAAAACTGATAAACAGATGGATGGAAAGACTAAAAAACACGCTTGATTTGGTGGTCAACATGAATACAACTATTACAAGTGGGTGAAAGTATCTTTCAAAGATTCTATTATGTAAATTAATACCTACGTACATAAATAGATACGAACGAAACAAAGCCATAAACAAGAACTTACTTGATCAAATATATGGTGAACTCCAGAGAATGCATAGTTTTCTGATATCGTCATATCATTCTTTTTTTTTGAGTTTGTTTTTAAAGGACTTTCATCTATAGCTATGCTGTTCTGTAATTAAGCAAATTAAGTAAATTACATAAGTGTTTATTTTAAAATTGGTGTAAATAATACGAAATCTTATTTTCGTAAGCTAAAGTAACTGTTACTAGAGCATAACTAACCTCCTCTCTCTCTCTCTTCCAGCCCATTTACGTCCCACTATTGGGCAGGGGCCTCTTCCACTTTGAAGGGATTTTGGTCTACTGTGCCGCGCTGACCAGGCGTGTTGGGACAGGGTTTATTTTCGAGTTTTCCGTCTCTCACAGAGGATGTTATCTCTGTGCAATATCCCTTAGCTGGCTTTAACAGCACCTTTGGGAGGAGATGGGGTGGTGACACTTGTATTCTTAATCCGTCATCACACGGTGAAAATGCATAACTAACAAAAGGTATAAATAACAAAGACAGCAATGGTTAAAAGGGATCATAACTTCACCTATAAGTACTGCTTGCAAGGACATTGGCAAGCATAAAGCCACTGTAAGGACTATTGAATTCATTATAAAAAAAAAATGGTCACAGATCTCTCGATCGATCTCTGCTGAGTTTCTTACGTCGGTTCTTCTCAGCGGATTGTAAGCACTAAACCGGTAGTAGGGAAAAAAAGAGTGCAGGTTACTAGAAATACCTACATTTTTTTGGAATAGAGAAGAGAATGTTATTGTGATTTTGTAACATATTTATTTATTTATTTAAAACTTCAGCACAATTAAGTACATAGGCGGAATTAATGCTAAAAGCATTATCTACCAGTCAACCTTGGGTGATGCAGAGATATTTGTAGTAGGTGCTTTACTAACTTAAAAGAAACATGGATTAACATTATTAAACTTAGTAAAATACATAAATTTGAATAAAATACAGACATAATATACTACATTTAAATACACTCAATATCATTAAATACAATAAACTACACATAATTTTAATATCTAAATACACACATAAATAAATACAAATACAATAATATCCTTAAGATTTACGACATATCTATTTATTTACGTGCCTGTATTATATTTATCAGAAACTAAGCCAAATTAGAGATCTTATTCAATACCTATGCAGTTTTATCACATGATTTGGTCCTTTCCAAGCAACCCTTGACTAAATTACAAAGTCCAATTCATGAATTGGCTTTTAGGAACTAATAAATAAGGCAGTCAGCCCCCATCTTTATTATTTATGAATGTTAATACATATATTAATATTTTGCGATTGACTCGCTATGCTTTTACTAAATAAACTAAATCATAATGGAAAAAATGATAACCATAAGCGGGACTTGAACCCGCGACCTCGGTGCAAACCGGTGCAAACCGCTCAATAGATGGCGTTGTACGAAAAAACATCGCACGATGTTAAAACTCGCATTGAGATGATTGTAGTGGAAAATTTGGTAAACATTTGCGTGGACCATAATAGCTCAGATGGGAGAGCGACGGAACGGCATTCCGAGGTCGCGGGTTCAAGTCCCGCTTATGGTTATCATTTTTTCCATTATGATTTAGTTTATTTATGAATGTGTTCAGTTTACCTTACTGCTAGACCTGGCACGAGAAGAAGCAGAGCTGATAGATATGTTATCCTGTACTCCATAGCGACGTTGTAGCAATTGACTTCTTATATTTATATACTTTTTTATTGTTTCTATATCCTGAAACATTGATTACTATTTAACAAAACTTACAAATGCTAATCTTTATACACCTCACCATCATCATAACATCATGCCTTTCCTATGGGGGTAGGCAGAGACTATGGGGAGGCACTTTATATACATTTATTATAAAGAATTCTGATGTTTAGTAAAGCGGAATCAATACTAATGTTATAAAGCTGAGCTTTGTATGTTTGAATGTGTGAATCTCAGGAACCACTGGGCAAATTAAATATGTAATTTCAGTGTTTGATAGGACAGTTATCGAGAAGGGCTACATAACATCGCGCGAACAATAGGAGAGAAGCATCAGTGAAAAATGTTGCAAAAGTGGATAAAACTCACGAGCAACAGCTAGTAAATAACTAAATAAAATCTTTAGACAAATCTCACTCTTTTAGACTAAGGAAACCTGTATGATAAAAGTAAAAGCCTTCTTCCAATCTAAGAAAGTAAGAATATTCTATTGATAAAATAAACAATCAACAACAACAACATGTTGTTGTATGATTCATAATCACTTTTAATTATTAACTTGACAGTTAATAAACAAAATTCATAAAAATTTCACACAATAGGATCCTCTGGTCCCAAGCCATGCTTATTTGCTTAATTTAATGTTATAATTAGTTATTCATAACACAAACCTTAAACTTAGCATTTTCTCTAAGCAGTTGACTTCGGCGTCGTATGTAAAGGGTCTCTGAAATACAAAGTATAATTCTTTTAATAAGTAATCACCTGATTACGTCATTGCTAGAAACTAATTTGTTCATTTATAAAAGATTTATGAAGCTTATTCTTGTTTTTCTGATATTATTTTTAGAATTGTTATTAAGTGAATCATACAAAATGGAAAAGAGCTGGTTGTTAGCAAATACATATTTTAATTTTCATACAAATACTTTGAAACAATTAGCTAGGTGCATTAACAGTACCGAGTAGTGTACCTACTACGTAATAGAAGTAAAATGTTAAGATTACTGGAAATAATAATTTAAATATAAAATTACTTACTGAAATTAGGATTGTTTGGCGCCCTGTAGGCATTAAAACGTGCATCTAATGCAAATATTTGTTGCTGGAATGCTGCTGCCATTGCAACAATGATTACTTTATAAATAATAGTTATTTTCCTTCTTGCCTGTTCAGCAACAAACATATAACTGTACACGTTGGTTATAACTTCATAATAATATACATGGTAAACAATTAAATGTTTCAAATAAGGCAAAATTGAACTATACACCTATTTGTAGTTACGTTACGCCGCTTGTAAATTTCTAGCAAAATTTTTGTAACGTTTCATTAGAGGATTCGTAGAAATTATAAGAAAATCATTTGTGAATTTATTAAGAATTCCAATTTTCCAATTTAATAACAGATTTTCTAAAAACAACAGCAAACCACAAAGCCATCCAGTTTATTTGACATTGACACAAAACAGCTGTCGGTCTTGCTGTCAAAATCCATGTCAAATTTGACTATTAGCGTTTACAAGGATTGTTATAGTTCATTATTTTAGAGTTTAATTAAAATGTTTTTATAGTAGAAATCAATTAAATTGCGTCGACTAACAGGATTTATCTGTAAAGAATGTAATTTTAAATGATGACGGTACAAAAGTTTTTTTATTATTTTTTATTTTTTTATAATAGTAGTTGCGAGGTCACTCACACAAGATACTTTTTAACATAATTCTAATTTTACAAACACCTACACAAGCCTCAAAATATTATTTGCACAAAATATATAGCCTTAATAAGCTAATCTTTACAGGTAGGTATATTTAATTTTTCATGTTTCGCAATGGGTTAACTCAGTTATCAGTTAAAATCCGGACGACTTTTGGATCGTCTTCGTTCAAAATTACATTCTCTTTCTACAGTAATAAGCCATATTTTTTTGGATACAAAAAGAGCACACAGCTCTCTAGCACGTAAAACTCTTCCTCGTTGCTCGGTATGGTACTGTAGGGCGTAAAGACAACTTGAGAGTCAATCGGCCTTAATATTAAGTAGATAAGTAACTACGAAATATCAGCTAACAATTATTTACCTAATCGTACTGTAATCAGTTAATCAGTGACCAGTACACCATCATGCGTCTTTGTACAATTTCTTTATCCTAAAATTCAGTGATTCGGTAATAATTTAAAATACACGAAGAGCGATAAGTTTGCACTGAACTCACACAAGCGAGTTTGTCGGCTCGTCGAGCGTCCTCCACACAAGCCGGTGCCGCCGGAGGCCAACGATTTCCCGGAATCCTTATTTCCGATTCCGAAATACTTGGCGCAGTGATACCAGGAAATCTCAACTGCGTTATTCTGAGGTAGTGTCGTGTAAAACCCAAAACACGTAGCTTTCTTTCTAGCGAGCTGCCTCTTCTTTGACTTTATAAGTAATCAGTAAGTATAGAATAAAAAAATGTTGAATGTCTTAACATTATAGTCTACGTGCGTAGTAATCAGAATATGTTGTATCAGCCGTTAATTAAATAGGTAGTTTAAAATAAAAATGCATTAAGTAGATTTAAAAACTTCATTATAATTAATAAATGTCATACGAGTACCATATATCGTAACATAATAATATGTAAAATCCAATCGTACATTAAACACACACATCAATGACAACGTGATAGAATTCATCGAACGGTTCAACTAATTATTTACACATTAGGAGATGGATTAGTGCATGTTGTTGGGACACTACTCCATACATATTATAATGATCACTACAAAACATTACAAATTCAAACACTGAAATAAATAACTGATTTAAAAACACTAATCCATCCTAAATTATTATAATAATAGCTGACTATTGTTTATTGTACCTAATATATAAAAAAAATGTATACACTTAAAATGCATGGAGTGTAAAAAGTTACGATAAAAAATCAATCAGTCAAAACTTATATAAAACTAGGAAGGCAAGTACCACTAAGTCCTTTGAACACTGAGACGTAACGTTGAGTTATTGTTGACGGGATTATTTTATGACATCTACATAGAAAACATTGCACCTCAGTGAAGGTGTTTTATATAGAAATAGAATTTAATGTATTTATATACAGTTAAGACATATACAATATTGGATTTAACTATATACATAATTTCATAAACAAATCAATAAACTTATAATAATTAATTTCGCTGACAAGCTACACAATATATTCAGAATCCATTCAACCTTATTAACTATTCAGATTTCTTATTTACCTATTAAAAGTCAAGTATTTAACAATGCACTTTTAATCGATTCTAATTAGCGTTTTTGAGTTCTGGCATTAACTTAGCAAATTAGCTGTTAGGTAAATCAACTTTAGGTGCATTATTAAACCCTGTAGCTTACATCACATTATAAAAAATAATTAAAATATTGGCGGATTTAAAACTTAATTCGTATTAAAATTTAAGCTAAAACAATGGCATTATAAACATGGATAGCTGCATTAGTAACTTTTATGTTATAATCTCTGACGTAACTCTGCAATTCTTAATCTACTAACAAATCAATTTGGTAATTTAAATAATATAGGCGTCATAATTTTGCCTTAAAACACTTAAATCATATCGATATTGTCCCTGTTAAATTGATAAATTATAGAGTTTAAATCTCGTATGTTTAAACATCAATAATTTGCAATTCTCTACAAATTACAACACTTAGGTGTGGAAACCATAGTCTTTTTGTCATTAAAATTTTAGCAATATTAAAATTTGCAACACTTAAAATTGCATTAATGTTTTTTTAATCTCCGGAGTATTAATCTCCACGCGCATGATAGTGTAAATTATTGTAATGCACATTTTTAAACTAACAAGATTCCTAAATTTAAATATGATGGATTAAAAAAAAAAACATTACAATCTCCATATATGATATCTCCATTTTCTACTATACTTTGTGATAATTTTCAACATGTGAATGATTTCCCGTCAAACTTAAATATCTACTGTTACAACTATAGGAAAGCGCCTAAGACGTTAACTTGAGGTCTGACATTTGAAGGCAAGACCTGGCAACACTTATAAGTTAACATAAACAGCATAATATTGTATCGGTATGTTTGACGACTCTTTAATTAATTTCACTGAAAGAAATTACATGAAATTAATTTATTTATAAATCTATTATTCAAGTATATTACAAAAAAAAAATCTCATTCAGAAATTATTTTGAGTATAGTTATTGAAAAAAAAAATCTGAACGAATTTCTTAATATTTTTTTGTAAATTGAATATTATTTGAATGTTAATGTTCTTTTAAACTTTATGAATAAATAATAGGTAATTAATCTACAATTGTCCACAAATAGCTAATAGAAGCGTTTAATTGACTTACTAGGTATTATATCAACGTCTATACACATATTCGAACAACTGAAGCGGAACTTTAATTTCAACGGAACTCGTAACCTAACATAATAAGCTATATTAAGGGCCTACATCAATATTACCGTATATTATCGCCGACACGTACATATTAACACAGCCAGTAGGCACAGAAAATGAAGAATTAGGGATACTTTTCCTATTTACTCAAAATCTACTAAATATATTTTAATTCTGATTTACGTGTTTCTATATATAATAGTTACTTATGTTTTTAAAGTTATTTTATTAGTTAATACGCGATAATAGACCGACAAATGAAAAAAATAAAAATTTTGAGAGGTTGTTTCGCCAAGATTTTCTATCGAGAAAACTTTTTTCAATCGTGTTTCTGAGTTGATGCGATCCTAGATCATGTATTGAAAAAACATATACTTAAAAATTAGAGCTCTAGCCATTCAATCTAAAGAAACAATGAAAACTTCGTACATAGAAAAATGCACGAAGCTATTTTGGTATCGTCTTAACAAGACTACACTTTAACACTTATATATTACCGTTTATAACTCAATGTACGTAATGAATGTGTATACGTATTGATTATTCTAGGCATGCCTGTGTGTTATACAAGGGATTATTGTACATTAACGCCTTCGTTTGGACGCGTTAATAGGTCGCCTATAGTCATTTCTTTAAACTTGAATATAAACTTTCGAACAGAACATAAAATATTTTGAAGTAGAGGTAACTTAATGTAATACTACTTCTATTTGTTAGTTCAAACTTTTTTTTTATATTTGTGCATATTAACAATAAAACGGTTCTAAATTCAAACGGTATAGAAATTTAAAATTCAATTCAAATTTGGCGGTATTTTTTAATAGTTATTATGAAAAGATATTATTTTTATAGACTTTCTCCGACTTGGTCCCATATTATAAAATTTTCAAGATCTAGTCATATAACTCTAAACGAGTATCAATCTTCGAAACCATAATTAGGAAAAAGATACCGGTAAAAATGTTATGCACTTTTTTAACTTTATATATGTAATTATATTTTTTATAATTTCAGTAAATATAGTACCTACACGTTTATAAGATTTATTATAAAATACAATATAGATAAACATAACAAAGTTAAAGAAACCAATTTTTTTTTTATTTGTTGGGACGGTATAATAAGCTATAAAATTTATCCATCGATTCTATAACAAATGACATCATGAACCTATAAATACAGCTTAATTATGGAACGAGACGTGGGAATACGTTTCGTTCCATAATTAATTCGCAACTTCATTTAATGCTAAACAAGCTGTTATACGAAATACCTACATTTGCACCTAAATCCACCGATTAGTACATTTTCTAGACAAGATTTTTATTTAGTTGAAAAGTTAAAATCTAACTTGACAAGGTTTGTGTTAATCCGCGTAACAAAATGTGGCTAACAGCTATTTCAACGGAATAACTGTAGGCAATCGTCCCAGGCCACGTTGTCCATTGTGAATACTGATGACCAAAACAAAATAAAACAACTTGCGCAAGCGCAACGTTTTACCTAAATCAACATACAACGAGCCCTACACACGTGCTGAATTAGTAAACTGTTTTACATCCTCTTTAGACTTTTTATTTCTCATTGGATCTTGTGAGAAGTTTTTTTTTTATATACCAGTATAGGAAAATACGTGTTAGCTTAATATGTGGTTGTCATAATCACAATTTTCACTTTTTATTAAGTATTCGTAATCTACCTACCTACAAATATTATCATGTGATCTTTTACAAAATATTAATTTCTCTCACTCAGCGTATACAATAGGTCCACATTTCACAACCGACATTAGGCTTTCGAGATTATTAGAACAAATTGACATATTTAAGTATTTACTGTTTATTTTAATGTTTTAAATCTACCTTTACATTGACTATAAATAGTAGAAACAGTCACAGCATTTGTATACTAATGTTAAAAGGGTACAATTTTGGAATGTTAATTTAATATTTGTCTCGCTATAAAGCTCTAACACCTAAGATTGAAATAATCATATAGATTGTAAAGTATTTAAAATTGTAATATTAATGGTAGGTATTTTATTATTAAAGTATGACGTTAATTTTTGAAACTTTATAATTTGGAATATTAATTTTACATTACATTTCTTGCTTTTTCACCGAATGCTATTAAATTCATTAAGACAAAGCCACCATTCGTTGTTCGGTTGTTTTACGTTATAAAGTCAATGACAAACAGTTCGAAACGATTCATACGTATACGCGTTCCTTGAAATCCGTATACGTATACGTATACGCATTTCAAGGAAATTATTAAAAGGAATAAGCTAAAACAAAACATGCAAAGACCAACAAAAGCATAAAACAATTTGCTATATCAGCGTGACACCAAGAAAAATTTCTGCCTACAGATTGTCTTCATTATGACGACGGCGTACTACAATAGCATCATTATAATAAAACGAGAAAAATATCAAGTTGAAACTATAATAGTAACAAATTCCGTTTATCATGACGCGTATCGTATCAAAGCGCTGGTAATGGCAGACATAAATACGACTCGTATACAACAACACAGTGGCGTAGCTAGCATAGGTGGCACCCGGGGCGGATTTTTTGGGTGTCACCCCAAAATTCAATCGAAATTGTTAAAATAAAAAACTTATAATGATTTACGTTTTATTCAAATAAAGTACCTATTACAAATGTTTGAATAATGTATGTAAATAATAAAATAAATAATTTATGTGAAACAAACGGAAACACCTACTCTCCTTAGGGTGTTGGGCCACTCATGGACAGCAAATATTGATTATGCTTTGTTATGCTTTTCAAAATCTTAAATGTATCAGATATCTGAAAAACATATTTAAAATCCCGCCATTATTTTAAAACAAGTAGAAAATATAAAAAAAGTTTCAGGTTTAACAATGTACAACAAGGAAAGTCAAGTATTAATTTATTTTTATGCTTGATAAGTAAAACATGGTAAAAAAGGGTTTTTAACCACATTATTAATTACGAAATACATATTTTGTGCGTGCATAAATATTTTTATAAAGATAGAAAACTCAGGATAAAGTTTTAAGCACTAACAACATTTTGCTACGCGACTTTTGCAAGGATTTTCAAACAAAAATACTTATTTTAAACGAAACATAAATTGTTTCAGTGGCGGGTGTTTAAATATTATGTACGTAAAATTCGGATGATAATTTTTTTATATTCGATAAATTTGTTTTATTTATTTATCTACAATATTACAATCTAGCCTGCTAAGGCTAATAAATAATTTTAATCTAACTTAAGGGCCTACATCAATATTATAGTATATCATCGCCGACACGTACATATTAACACAGCCAGTAGGCACAGAAAATGAAGAATTAGGGATACTTTTCCTATTTACTCAAAATCTACTAAATATATTTTAATTCTGATTTACGTGTTTCTATATATAATAGTTACTTATGTTTTTAAAGTTATTTCATTAGTTAATACGCGATAATAGACCGACAAATGAAAAAAAAATAAAAAATTAGAGAGGTTGTTTCGCTAAGATTTTCTATCGAGAAAACTTTTTTCAATCGCGTTTCTGAGTTTATGCGATCCTAGATCATATATTGAAAAAACATATACTTAAAAATTAGAGCTCTAGCCATTCAATCTAAAGAAACAATGAAAACTTCGTACGTAGAAAAATGCACGAAGCTATTTTGGTATCCTCTTAAATTGCTAAATAGAGTTTTTTATAAGAATATGTCCATTGACAGCTATCTTATCGATTTATGATTAAATAAAAAAATTTATGTACTATATCTTTTCTTGCTAAAGTGGTGTTTACTGATGGCCCACAATAGGCTATGCCTTTTAGTTTGTTAAAAAATAAAATTTCTTTTTTCTAGCTTTGACACTAGCGAACTCCGAAATCACGTCTTCAAAATTTATATTTTGTGTTGCTTCATGTTCTATAGTTAAAATACTAAGATTGTTTAATCTGGTTTCAGTCATTGTAGACCGCAAGTAATTTTTAATTAATTTAAATTTGCTGAAACTTCTCTCACATGAAGCAACTGATGCACATATTGTTACAAATAATTTTAGTGCGACCGTTAGATTCGGAAGAGATTCTGTAAAGTCCCATTCTACAATAAATTTCAAAAAGTCCAGTGTCACCCAATTAGAGACAGTAATATTAGCCGCTTTTAAATGTCTTCTCAACCTTGGTATTTCTAAAAAAGTTTTGTTTCTGATACTTCATAAAAATGGCTGTAATTTGGTTATATCTTCGGAATGCGTAGATCTCAATTATTGATTGTATCTTTTGCAGCAAGGGACCGCATAGATCTACATTTGGTATAAGTTTCATTTGGTATAAGTTTCAAATTGATACCTTCAGCCGTTGCCGAGTAAAAAAAAGTTTAACGGGCGGATAGACAGACAGACGGACACCGTAGTGCGACTATAAGGGTTTGTACGAAGCCCTAAAAAGATAAAACTCTGAGATATCATTTACTAAAATGACATTGGGGCCATGTGTGTTACTTCTTTAGAATTATGCAAGAAAAGAAAACCAAACCGACGATTTATTAATTAGCTGTAAAATGGCGTTATTGTTAGTTCATTTAATTTTTCGTTTCTAAATTCCACGCGTACGAAGTCGCGGGCACTGCTAATAACGAATAATTAACAAACACTTTGCACTAGACGTTCACACGTTCACGTAAGAGAGTATTGAAATGAATGCGGTTGGAAACAAAAGAAATGGCCCAATCCACAATACAAGTGACGAGACCTATATCGAGGGAATCCCCTGGTTAGAACTGCGCGTACCGGGGTATTAAATTTTGGGGGAATCCCAGATCGATTGACAGTGTGCACATTGTTTTTTTTTCTAAATATCAATTTATTAAACTCGTGGTACGATATTTTAGTTACTTAAATTTATTAGTGGCAGTTATGCTCTCTGTCACAGATTAACGATTTTTTATAGGTAGAAAGAACTACAGCTGATGGTCATAGTCGAGCTCGGGTGTCACCCCTAAACGGGTGACACCCGGGGCGGACCGCCCCCGTCGCCCCCCCTTAGCTACGCCACTGCAACAACACACATACACATTCAGTGCCATTCATTGCCAATTTGTTTAGCAACGGGCGCCACCAAATATACCGCTTGTCTACCTTATTATTTATCGGAATAAATTCTTGCTATTCATAACCAGTCTTGACCTTACACTGAACAATTTAGATCGAATACCGATTTAAAACAATTGACGTATCTCAAATCTCATATATATCCCTTAAATAGCACCTGTCAATATAACTAGGCACGATCTGCTTCAGTTATGTTTGTATTCTATATAATCCGCTTTATATACATTAACTGCTTATATTAGAACCCTATTTTTTAAGTTATTGATTCTTGATTCATCGATCAAATATTAACACTTCCATTACCAAGAAGGCTCGTGTCCAAATGTTTAAGAAAGCAATGCAAATATGGGACACCCCGTCCCTTATCTGGCCCTTACATACATATTTACATAACATATTATATTTATATTATTTATATTTACATTAATTTTAAACTCAATTATTTTGTAGTCATATATTTTTGAATAGTTCCCAAAAATGGATACGATAAAATAACTACCTAATCATTTAAATTGCTAGTGTTGGTCTATACTTGTTAACAGTCATATTGAATAGACAGCGAAGCTTTTTCTCAATTCTGGAAATGCTAATCGGTCGAAACAGTTGATAGTTTGCGGGGAACTCTATTAATGTGGGCGTGGAAGGGGCTTTTCCTAGAAATGAAAGCGAGATAGATAGTCACTAGTGAGAAATACTATTATCATAATAACCTCCCGGAACGCGAGGGCCCTTTTCCAATCTCTGCTTGTAAATATAACTACGACTATTAAAAAATTCATGGAATACTACCGTACGATACGATATGGCGGCGTGGAGCCGACTAATACCAACGTTCAATTAATTGGTGCGGCTGAACTCTTGACTACACAGTTATATATAGGTCAATAGGTTTTAAAATAGACTCGTATCAGAACACAAGTCATAAGGCGATGGATATTAGCTGTAGTAGGTATGCGCTTTCCCTATATCAGGTGCCTTTCGCGGGCAGGACATTTTTCCATTTAACTTTTTAATTGAAAATCAGCTGTATAATGACCAAAATAACTATAAAAGTTAAGTTATATTGGTCATACACATAATTACGTTGTTTATATTTCATATTGTTATTCCTAGTTATAAATAGACGTATACAGTAACCGAGCCCTCGTTACGTTATTGATTACTTGCAAAATGTGGGTACATATGTATAATTAATTATTTAAATGCACCTTCATGACGTCAAATAGATATATGCGTCAACATCGACGAAGTATCCTACAGGATCCGATGCGTAAACGACCTTACACTAATAGCGTAATATTGTCGTCTTATGAGGTTTCGTTCTTACGTCGAGATCATAAATTCTTGGTTCTGCGATAAAGACAAGAACGCCCTAGATACGTCATCTGAGTTTTCAGACCAATTCTGTGTAATATATGAAATTACGCATTTCTATGTATTTGGAGCTACTGACGTCACAAACCACAATTTGCTGCATCAAAAACAAAATCTAAGTGTTCAAATTGAAATGTAAATAGTAATAACTGATAAACACGGCATGTTAAGGAAAACTATTATGATTATAGCGGATTCAAAAATATTTATGTTTTTATTATAATCCTCATACTTTACCGAAGAGCGTTAAAAGTTGCGAAAAATTTACGACTTATTAAATTTATTCAAATTAATCATAATTCAAATAAAAGAAACTTTGAAATACGTCCTCGAAGCTTCTTGAGAGATTTAACACAATCTCTTTTAAAGTTCAGTTCAATTTTAAAGGTGTGAAGTTTTTTATTTGAAAAGGTTCTAATAAAATTGAGAATACCACTTATGCAGCAAGTATTGCCTTTTTTTTTCGTTATAAATCCGGTAGCGGCTCGATAATTGTAATATAATTAATGTATTATTGAATTACAAAAACATAATATTACAGATATAGAATTAAACTGTATTCTAGGTATTTGGAAGATGTTAAAATAAAGACAAACCTACATTAATGGCTTCAAAATAATACCTATGTTCCACGATTCCAAGAAGGTATGAAGATTAGAGTAACATAAAAAAACTTTAAAAAGAATGATCATAAATATATACCTATTATACGAGCAACAATCGATAACGAGTTTTCGGAGAACGAATTAATGCGTTTTTACTTAGAACGTACACAGAGACCATGATACGAGGAAAATAATCTCAAGTCAACTAGTGAACTTAATTGAGCCTCCGGAGAGAAATAAGTGTTTCATACATTATGCAATCGTATCAATTCAAGTTAATCTAATTTTAATCATAATAATATTACAAGCCAGACAACAAAATGTTATTTTAAATAAGATGAAACATCCATCATTTCTCAATATTAGAAAGTTTTAGAGTGATCTAAAATCCCCAACATTTTATAATATTTACCTATCTAAGAAGAAATTTTCCGAAAATGTTCTCTTTATTCAATTCCAAACTTTTTTAAAATTAAATTGTCGGTTATTCTAACACGGTATGTCTTTTCACACATATTTTTAAAAATAAATCTTACTAACCATAGACAAACTGTTAATAAATAACCCTATATGCTTTTATATCGTTACAAAATTAAAGTAGTAGAGAAAAAAATAATTTCATTGATTAGAAAATGGAAGATTTTAAATTACGATTCGACGTTTTAAAAACAATGAAATGATGCGACAGGCGACTACGAAACAGTGGGACGATGATCGAAGCGGGACAGGGTATGTAAAATATCCGATTTCGGGCTTCGAAAATTTATGTTGCAATAACAAATACATGCTTGGCTAAACGCATTACAAGAAGTGTCAACAAATGAAACTAGTCTAGTATTTATAGAAGATAATACGCTATATACGCATGCACTAATACCTGTAACAAATTTTATTCTTTTTACAGGTGATTTTTAATTATTTTAGAGCTTTTAGCCGCTTCCGAAATAGTTCGATAACAATAACCTGTATTTTGGTTATTTGCTCAAAATCTATCTACAGTTTGCTAATATTATATTAAAATGTTTTTATTTCTCAAATTTTAGACAAGTTTTGTAAATATAATTTTTCATGTCCAGATTTAGCTTTTACAACTAAATATGATCATAACAGTTTGAGATTTTTGTAAACATGTTTTGTGAATTTTTTATACTTTAATTTTTAATTACTCCCAGTCGTCGTCGCTAGAGGACCTCGGCGTTGTAGATTGTTCTGGTTCAGGAATGATGCTGGCTAGTGTGTGTAGAACGGAACCACCTGAACGATCCGCTCCAGAGATACCTCGTCGTCTCATTGAGAGCTTAGCGTGTAGGTCTGCCATCAAGTCACCCCCGCTAGACTTTGTGCCATCCTGTTGAAAAATACAATACATTCTAATATAAATCAATACAAAGCTATTACAAATTTATACAGTAATACATTTGATGACACAAGGAGTATCCTTGGATAAAACGTATTTTTCCTTTTGGAGTATTTTACCGCATCCAATTCCAACGCATAGCAGAATTACACTTAATTGGCAGCGAAGGTAAAGCCAGTTATGTTAGATAATTATAATCTGAAAGATATTGAATGAATCAAATAATGTTCATTCATCGACTACAAATGAGTCATCAATATGAAAGGAAAACCCGCTGCGTAATTATGTGTCCATTGTTAATTCTTAAGTTAAACAATGTTTCGGGAGTTAGTTTTTGCACCATTTAAAATATCCTAAATAACACTTAGATAGGGATGAAACCTAATTTTGGAATACGTGAAAACATTACACAATTTTAGTGTAGATTGTGCCAGATATTTTTACCTGGAAGAAGGTATTGTGGATATATATACCAATATCTGGGTTCAAAAAGAAAACATCACTATTCCTAAAATTTTCGAGATAGGCCGCGACTAGGTCACTTGCCTTTAGATTCCTCAGACGCATTTTAAACGCTCATTCTAGTGGTCTAGTTGGAAAACAGAGACTAAGCAATCCGTTATTAAAACTAAATTATTAATGAAATAGATTTTTTTTTTTATTTTTTTTTTATTTAAAAGTCTTGGTCGCTTTGCGACTATATCGCCCTAAATGAAATAGATGACGACAAAATAGTACAGCTCGCGAATGACACAGAATTGCACCAAAGGCTGATATTGTTAAGGAAATCATGATTTATATTGTTAAATGGTAGATTATGACAATTCATCGAATCGAGTCGTGTATATAATTTGGCCAATTGTCAGCGTAAGGCGAGGTTGTGGGCGCATGTTTAGAGCTGTAAGGTGCCAATAACCTCGACTGAATTATTCGCACCAAATTCACAAACAATAAAACATAAATGCTCATATAACGACAAAAAATTGCCAAATTAGTATAAGTGTGCTCGGAGCAAAATTTTTATTATTATTTATTGCTATTGTTGCTTATAAATTAACTGGTTTATGATTAAGTAGAATTACAAGATGTTGTTTGATGCTGTGATTGAATGAGATGATGCCATTGTCCTCGTTGCTATTTCTGTGAATGTTTGATGTATATCCGTCTAAAAGCCAACGTTCCTCTTAGTCACTATTTCTGAACGTAACGAATTACGGATAGACTTGTGTGTGGTGCTTACCTACCCTCTCATTCTTCAAATTGACTATCTACTCGTTAACTGTTGCATTGCAACTCTAATTTTTTGGTTTTTTGTTTATTGTCCTACTGTGAGTTATATGAATGGAAATAATATTTAAAAAAAAATAGATATCACAAAAAAATTTATAAAGTAGAAGCAAAGAAATACAGATTTCTAAAAATAACACTTAAGATAAAAATCAAGACCACGAGAATGGAAGGCCGGCCTTCATGCCACAATACTGCTACTAGGAAATATTACATATCTCGAATAAATAATTTAAAATACTCTAATTAACATACATAATTTTAAATAACTTAGGTATTGGTTTATAGAAAATAACGTTTCTAAATAATATACAATACATTTAAAATAAGATAATATATTCTATCATTATTTCAATGTAAATATTTTGATTCTTTATAAATTCTACGGTAAACTGGTTTAGATCCACATCATGGGAACACCCAAAAATTCCGATAATCCGAAAAAAAACGATATTCCGATTTTCGATACTTTGAATAGACTCAACATGTGGTGCCACAAAATTTTGCGTCTGAAACGAATCGTTGCAAAACCGACTTTACGTAGTCTTGTTTGCACTACACTAGAGTGCAATTTAAGCCCGCGTAGGCATGGAGGGCTGGGGCGGCCCGCGGGAATAGGTGGTTTGAAGGCCCGCCGCTGAAGCAGAGGCTGGCCGGGCAGCACGCCGAAGCAGCAGCGGTGAGCCTTCAAATCATCTGCGACGAGATAAGCTCGCGTGGGCCCGCCCAAACCCCGTAGCGCCGGAGCCGTGACAGAAACAATGCTTGCTGCCTGGTGGGCAAGTCTCGTATTTCAATGGTGTCACAATGGCATCACAATGACACATTATAACCTTAAAAAATTAACAATAAACTACCAAACTTGATAAAATTCGCCACTAAGCAATCAGTTATTGCATTAAGAGGATACCAAAATAGCTTCGTGCATTTTTCTTCGTACGAAGTTTTCATTGTTTCTTTAGATTGAATGGCTAGAGCTCTAATTTTTAAGTATATGGTTTTTCAATATATGATCTAGGATCGCATAAACTCAGAAACGCGATTGAAAAAAGTTTTCTCGATAGAAAATCTTAGCGAAACAACCTCTCTTATTTTTTATTTTTTTCATTTGTCGGTCTATAATCGCGTATTAACCAATGAAATAACTTTAAAAACATAAGTAACTATTATATATAGAAACACGTAAATCAGAATTAAAATATATTTAGTAGATTTTGAGCAAACAAAAAAAATATCCCTAATTCTTTATTTTCTATACCTACTAGCTGTGTTAATATGTACATGTCGACGATAATATTGATGTAGGCCCTTAACACTAAATAACTAATTGTTTAGTGGCGAATTTTATCAAGTTTGGTAGTCCATTGGGAATTTTTTGAGGTTATAATGTGTCGTTGTGATACCATTGAAATACGGGTCTTGCCCACCTGCTTGCATGTTGTATGCCTCCTTGCATGTTACACGCTTGCTTGAATGTTGCATGCCTGCTTGCATATTGCATGCTTGTTTGCATGCTGCAAATCCTCTGTATTATTGATGAATCGCTTCGGTCAGGTTAAGGGAAACAAAATATTTTTATTTGAAACAAAATATTTTGTTGATGTTTCGAATTATTAATAAGTCGGAATTATTGTTATTCGGACTATTGAATTTCGGTATTTTGAGAATAGTAATTATGAACGTTAGGAATTTTGAAGTTTCGGAATTATGATACATCGGAATTGTTATACTTATTCAGAATTTTGAACCATTCGGAATTATGAAAATCGGTATTATGAAATTCGTATTGGTGACTTTCGGAATAAAGTTTTTCGTATTTATGTAGTGTACCCCCACATCATCATATTTTATATCTAGATATTGTTTTATTTATATTTATAGTTTATTTATATACATAGTTTTATTTAAAACAAACTAGTTAAGTAAATCGATGTTATTACAATTTGAAGGAAGTCACAAACAACTGCTTGTAGTAAGCAGCAAGACCACATCATTAAAAAAGTCGTAAATGTAAAATGTTGAAACGAAAGTAGTAATCAAAACTTTTTATAGATTTCCCTATAAACATAAAAATTAGAACTTCAGTTTTTAAGATGAAGTATGCCTAAAACAATCGTAAAAAAAAATAAAGTGGCTGCTTGGTTTATTAGAAGAGTATGTTTCGGAATGCGGTTTAAAAATTAAAATTTACTTAGTTCAAAAACTAAAAAATACGCTTGAAAATCCTGAATATTTTTTTAATTATTGCTTTGTCATCGGCATTTAATATGTGTGCAAAATTTCAGATCGATCCGACTACTGTAAGTGAGTAAACATCGCCTTCAAAGATTCCGTTACATAGATAAATACATTGATAGATACGTTCCGAACTAACATAAGCGTGTTAAGAAGAAGTTCATAATTATATTTTATAACCAAATGGAAACTTATAAATTTCTTTATAATTATTTTTATAACCTTTCAACCCGATTGACATTTATTTGTTACGTAAGCGCCCTCGCATCAATCGTAAAAAAACAATTACCAACTAGCATCGTTATCTGAGTGATAAGTGAGGAGCGAACACGAGCGTGGTGATTGCCTTACCGAGAAACTCATATCAATGAAATAAACATCTATCAATACATTACTAAGTAAAGGTCAATGGCACGCATATCTATAATTCTTTGTAGAGAAAAAATAATTAATTATTTTCATCACATCAGTGTCAAAATTTGAAACCTACTTAGAAATAAATGTCTTTATCAATCTCACTGCATTGTTTACGAAATAACTCGGGAAATTCTAAAGGAAACCTTTAAAATAACAGTTCTGTAACTGCAAATTTGTAATTTCACGCAAAACAAACTCGAACTTACGCTACAAGTCAAACGAAACGCTGATAAAAATTATCATTCTGAAGTTGAAATTCCACTCAGTAATTATATATAACCATTAATATTGTTTCTAAGAATTGTATGTATATATAATCATGAACCGGTTCACCAGAACCGGGGCATATCACATTTCTCGCACAAAAACAGCCTTTCTCGAAATATGAATACAAAACGTACGCTTTTAATACGTATTTATTTATGCGTATTGAGACAGTTTTGTTTCCATGTGAGTTTCTCAGAACTAAACGAGTGGTTTCTCTAAAAGCTCATATATTAATAAATAATGAGATAGCAAACATCTATTGTAAATCTCACAATAAATTGATTGGTCGTGGAAGTTTCTAGACGTTTGTATGTGCTCGTTAGGGGGATTTAACGATCAAGTCTGAATCGCAAACTTATAGCATTACTAAACTTGGAATTACTCAGTTATCTAATGCGCCGCTGCCCTACCAATCCACCCTTTGTATTTCTCAGAAATGAATTCTTCACAGAGACACGTTATTTTAAAATAAACACAGAGAGGCAATTATTTGTGATTCGCAATAAAGCTTTTATTATAAGCTAATAAGTAGGTCCTGTTATTGTCACCTCATAAATGTATCTGTCCATCACGTTTCTGTTAGTCCAATACATGTGAATTTCCACAATCTGCTTTATTTAAAGATTTTTAATTTCGTCCACATGAATAGTCACTTCACTATTCTCTACTCTCCCACTGCTCCTACGTCTATATCTATATATCTATATCTATCTTCACATTTTCAATTTTTAGGCTCAACCCACGACCGAAATCTTCGATCTTCTGACAATCTCTTGCTCACCTGCCCACCTCATAGCTCATGCCTCGTTCATTCTTCTTTCTTTGTTCGCTCCATTATTCTCTGGAATACTCTTCCGCCGGAAATCAGGATGTGCACCTCCCGTAAAGCTTTTAAGCGTAAGATACGTGAGCACTATCTCCGTATATCGACACAACCTCACGTTTAGCTGCATCCACATCTGAGTCTATGAAGCTACTATACTACTATCTATCTATATTTAAGTACCTGTATTATATGTATTTATGGTATGTGTAATGTGCGTATATATCTGTGTATGTATGTAAGACATGTATGTATCTGTTTAATTGTATTGATTTACGTGTATCTCTATGTATGTGTATGTAATGTACTCTTTATAGGATTTATCTATGTCAATAAGTCTTTAACAACTATAATCTTTGATAATCTAGCTTTATTTGTTACACTTCTACCTTCCCTTTTTCTGCACCACCCTATGGTTGACTGGTAGAAAATGCCTTAGGCATTAAGTCCGCCTTTGCATAGTTTAAGCATAAAGTGTAAATAAATAAATAAATAAATAGTATTAAAAATAGTTGTTTTAATACCCTAAATAAAAAGCATCGTAAGGATGTCGTGAACTGATCTTTACGTCGCGTCGTGGCGAAAGATGTATCCTTTTTCAACGCCGCAAAATACATAGGATTTGTAACAAGATTCGGGGAAACAATCAAAATTAAACCCAGCATTTAAATTATGTACTTATATTATTATGTCATACAACATAACCTTATTACATTTTCATGACGTATCAGATTTAAAAGAATTCATTAAAATACGTGAAATCATACAACCACACACAACAATCAATAAGGATTACATAAATATTTGCACTTGTGTGGGTGTTAAATTCTGGCAAGTAGCATGTTAGCAATTACAATGAATTTTGATATAAATGAATAGTCTAGTTCTTTGTTAGTTTTATTTGGGCAATGTTATGAACATTAAAGAAAATTGAATTTTTGTATGATTGGAGTGAAAAATAACTTTCGTGAGATGGTGGAAAAATATTTAAAATATTGCAAAATAATCCGTTTACTGCTAAAACTTAACTATCAAAAATTTGTAATCATGAAAACATGTAGCTTAAAAAATCTCTTCAAATTAAATTTATCAATTACTATACAAGACATTACACATGTGAGCAGTCAGACACACGATGTTGTTTATCTGAAACTTCATGTCTTAAGATAACGATGGATCCAAGATGGTATAATTGTGTAACTGATGATAATTTCCTTTCCATTGCAGAAAGCCGCAAAGCTAACTAGACATGTTCCAAAGCGTCTAACAATAAATAAGCTCAAAGTATGGCAGTGGTCCATCTGCCCCATTACGCCTGCCGGAGTCTGCGAGTGACAGATATATTATGACCTTAGCTCACTCATTACCTTTACTGAAACGAGTTCGTGGAAGCCATCTCCTTTCTTGTATCATTGTCAACCTTGCGCGGATATTTTACGAGGAAAAAATTCATGAGATGGAATGTTCAGAATAAATTTTGCTAGTACCTGCTGGTAACACAGTTAAACTTGCATCCTGGAGTATGGAATGTAAGAAATTTGAATGAAATTTTGCCATCTCAAATATGTGTTAGTCAATTATAATAGTCGCTAACCAGAAAATGAAAATACACATACCTCTTGGACAGTCAGGCAAAACTAAATCCTACGAGCGATGTAAGTGTTCAAAAAACATACTAACAAGTTCAACTACTTAAATTTCAAGTACATTCCTATCAAGGAAGTAAATACATGCGGCGGATTTCTTAGACACATTATATACTAATTAGTTCGTAAACAAACATGTGCTGCGGTTGATAAAATAACGTAAACTTAATAGTTTAGTGACTCACTACAGTCATTAATAGACAGTAAAAACAATTAAGGTATGACAGAGGTGTCATAATATTTTCTTATATACAAGTTACTAATATTTCTGGCATCATTTTCTAGTTTTATTTTACTCTCCAAGACTTGAATCTTACTACGGTCGTTAATTTCATAATATAACCAAAGATCTTCTGGTTGTATACTGATAGGATCGCAAGATCTTTGGTTCAATACACACATTGGACAAAAAGTTCAAAGGTGCGATTCAAACATTTGTACAAATGCATGTAAAACTATAATCAACTTTCGTGGAAAAGAAAAATATAACTTATAGCTAATAAAACTTAATCAAAATGCGGCGCATATAACATAGAAGCTAGCACCGAACAACGAGAAACGAGTGGTATTTATCAGAAATGAGTAGGAGTTCACGAATTATAGGAATTCCAGTACAAACGTGATTGTTTGTATTGAAAGCAACGGGGAACCGCGTTCAATAACATTCATTTGTATACCCGCACCAATTGTAAAGCGGCCGAATTCAAGGAGTGCCTCTGCCATTGTCGATGTTACCAAAGGGTTCATTTATATACGAACTGTAAAACTGATGCTTAACTTCAAATACATTCCCCTTTCCATGTGATATAAACAGATTGATTGTATGCTCATTTGATGTTAAAAAGCGATGATCAATAAGGTCACCCATCCTATAAACGCGACTGCAACTGCGGGTGTTATCTAGTTACAAATTAGTTCAAGCTCCACTATTGTTAGTAGGTACATATCTGCATGACAGTTGATTGACCTTGCTTGAAACTAATTGTAAAATGTTAGGTTTTTAATATGCACGAAGAAACCCCATTAGTAAACATCGTGTGGCTATGTAATTAGCAGATATTTAAAATTGCAGTATTGTGCCGAAATAAATGGTACATTGTGCTAAATAAACATGGAAATATTTTGTAATGTATTTCGTGGAACAAGCAACAGAAAACAGAATTATTCGGAACTCATACATCGGACGTTGATGTTTTCGGTTTAGCATTGGATTTCGTAACTCAAAATTTATTTGGTTTCAAAAACCAATTAAGTATATGTAATGTCAATAATTCTTTTTATATTTATTATTCTGATGATGCTATCATAAAAGTTACATAGGACAAGGTAATAAAAAGCGTATATAGTCTCCCAAAATGAACACCTTGTGAAATTAGTTTATATTGAACACAATGTTTCGATGTTTGACGCCTACAACTACAGACTAAAGATATTCTTCGAAACCATTTACAATACATTCCAATTTATCTCGTACCTAAATTGGTAGATGAAAATAAAACTGAACCCAAAATCGATTCCAAATACAAAATTCAAAGAATTCTTTAGAAGTCCACACTCCTACAAGAAGATGCCCATGTTAAAACCACAAACTGTATTTGGAATATTCGATTATAAAGCACATTTATATCCTGTCACGAGACGAGACTGCTTGCCGGAATCCTTCGGAGCGTGGCAAATCAAACAACGAAATTGTATGGAGCCGTATAATTGACCGTCCTTACCAGGAATGCAGTCCTGTCTACAGAGCTACAGAGGGCTAGTGGTGACAACTCGAACCAATTTAACAAACAATCTATGCGCTGCTAAGATTTATATTTGGCCTTCGCAAATATGATCATGTCTCTGAGTTTCGCAAAAAGCTCAAGTGGCTTCCCATTCGCCTTCGCCGGAATACTCATATTCTTTCGCTATTATATAACATATTATTTAATCTTAGTACTCCCCAAGATCTTAAAACTCGTTTTGTGTTCCGACATAACACACATGCAAATAAACTGAGAACATCTGAAAATCTGAGATGGAATGTTCCGAAGCATAGTACCAACTTTTATAGCAAATCCTTTACTGTGCAAGCTATATTACTATGGAACGATCTACCTATACGAATTAGACAAGCACAGTCTCTCTCTAATTTTAAGCTAAAACTATCGAATTATTATCTATCGTTATAATAGTGTTTATGTAATCTGTGTCTTAGTATTTATAAAGAGTGTGTCTATATTATATAGTAGTTTTTACTTATTTATTAGTGTGCTTATGTCAACAACCTCCGCAATGTCTATTTTAGATTCTATCCATTATACGGTTGCCTGGAAGAAATCACATTAGTGATAAGGCCGCCTTTTGTATAATAGCTTTTAAGACTGTATTTTTAAAATTCTTTGTAAAATTGGTGTTTGTGCAAATAAAGAGTTATCTATCTATCTATCTATCTACTATAACATTTGATACAATCATACAAGGAAACGTTTCAGCTAAATCACAAGTAGAATTTATTTGGCGGTACGTATAGAGGTTAAGTTTTTTTATTTAGGTTTGCATGACTTTGTAATAGAATTTTATCGCCGATTGCATATTTTTAGCTAAAACATATTTGTTTTAATATTCCTTTAATACAAACAGGTACATAAATAGAGTTTAATCCTTATAAATAGAAGCAAATAGCTTATAATTAGAACATATAGCTTGCTATTTGTTTTCATTAGAAAAATAAATATGTAAAGTTATCAATAAAATACAAATATATTTAGATAAATATAATTTTTGATACTTTTTCAGGAGCAGATTCCAACCCAGAACCAAAATACATTCAATCTACACATTTTAAAATTATTTGTTTACATCTCAAGGCTACTATGTAAATTACATACTAGCGTAGACCGATATATGTGTTACTTTTATTAATTCTGATAAAAATGAAAACTTCCGCTGACATTGACCGTTCATATCTTCAAGATATCAATGGTCAATGTTGATGTTGGTCCTTATAACAGACCATAGATCAAGTACATATAATTATACTGGTATTGATCTTAAAATATCTACAAAGATGTGTCACAGCCTCGAGGCGCCAATTGGCACATCACCAACTTGTGAAAAGCTAAATAAAAATATATGAAAGTCTCGATTTACTTTTTTTATAAACTAGCTATCTGCCCCGGCTTCTTACAACTAATATTTCCGATGAAAACTCCTTAATAATATAATATTTTCTAAATAATATCTCAGCTAACTTACAAACACTTGATAAATTATACTATTAAACCTTTTCGTAAATCAGTCTACCTGTTGTCGAAATCTGGCTGAAAAACCGTTTAAAATTGAAGATTATATCGTTTACAGACAGACGCTGTGGACGTTATATCTTTTTGTGTAAGAACTCAAGTTCAATCAAGTTTATCATTACTGCCTTGTTCTTTAGTCTAAATAGTTATTTTTTAAATTAAATATGTTGGTGCTTGATCTCATTCCACCTGACGGTAAGCGGCAATGGATTATACGATCACACTCAAAGTCAACTAGGGTTTCCCAGTGGTAATGTGTTAGCCCTATTACTTTAATTAAGTACATGGTTATATTTGACCTAAAAAAGTATGTTAACTTATTCATAAAAATCAATGAGTCCATTATTATCGCATTTTTAAAACCCATATTAACTAGTAATTAATCTAAACGGACTACAAGTATCGAAAAAACTAACAAAGTTTTAACACGAAAAGGGATAATATGTAATAGATTAAAAAGCTACATTCTCAAGTGGACCCCATAGATGTAGTATACAAATAATCTGGCACCTCTATGTAGGTATTATCTTTCATTTTACATAAGTGGGCACGGTCATGTTCTCTATGGCGAATTATTGCATTGTCATCGGTCTTTGACAGGTGTGCAAAATTTGAATAGAATCTGACCGTTTAAAGTGGGTCTAAATAGCGTCCAAAGGAGTCGGTTACAAACATACAAACAAACATACAAGTGAAGCTAATATAATGCGTGTAAAAAGAAAACCTGAAATTAAAGTACCTATAAATACAGAGCTCTTAGAAATGAGTTACTTCTAAGAATATGTCCAGATTAATTTATTACTTGTAAACGTCAATGTGGATGAGGTCAATAAAAATTCACCATTCAGTTAGTTGTGGCAAAAAATATATTCGGAAAAATGTTGGGTAGAAACGTGTCTCGATTCATTAAGTTATATTGACCTTAAATTTTGGAAAAGTATACGGACTTCCCCACATTGACCTCAGGTGAGAAAGCTTTGACCCAACACGGATGTATCCGTATGTAAAATGGATTATTTTTTACAGTAATAGAGATAATTTAACTGTGATAGCATGGTTAAGATCGCCGTGAATATCGACATTGTCCATCTAAGACACATTATTTAAATACCAAGAATAACACGCAAAAAATGGTCAATTTACTGCCTCATATCAGCGACATTCGCGACCTTTGGCCCCTTAGTAATTTTTTTCTTCAAAATCGTATTTTTTTTGCTTCTCTTCCGAGTCTTGAGATTCGACACCCGAGAGCTGTCGATTTCACGTTTAAAAATGCCTAATAAATATGGCACGGGATAGCCAAGACAAAAATTTTATTGACATAAAAAATTTGCAGACAGACGTTAGCAAGAAACACGTAATTTACGTATCAATTTTAAGTGACTCATTTCGCAGATTATGAAATAGTATTACACATTATCCAGCCGTTTATCCGTCCTTCACGTTACATAATTTTTTGCCTTGGCTATCTAACTTTAAAATATTATTCCATCCCTTTAATGTTACAGGTATCGTTTATGGGCATTCGTATCGTTAACGTACGTTAACAACCTTTTTTTTCAGTTTTAATAGAATTCTTATTTAAAAACATGAAAAGATAATATTCTGTTTTCAGTGAATCCTGCGAAAACTGTGGATATAAATTTTTTTTCTTTAGTTTTATTGTAGCACTCAACTCAGTTGTAACTACTCTGTATTCACGTCTTCAATTGCACCAAGATTGGTCCGGTATCAATTTATGTGCGGAGCAAAGCGTTGGGATGCATACATACATGCGTTTACTCCGAACTGAAAGTATTCGCTGGAAACGCATAACAAAGTCGCATCGTGTGAAGCTCTGGTTCCGTTAAACTGTTAGATAAGCAATACAGGCCAGCGGCCGTATTATGAGCTTTTATTTACAGCCAGTTTACGCCGTGAATTGAACTGTCTGGCAAATTCGTATTATGAACAAATTCTTAGTCAGTCAGTTCGCTAAACCAGTCATACATTAATATGTTTAAGGAGAAGGTACAACTAAAAGTTAAAGTACTAACTAAAATTTTCAACTATAAGTTTTATTTTTGCCATAATACCTAATTTAGCCATGCAGTTTACGGCCTGCCTGGAACTTGAATGATTTTAAAAAGCTCATAATACGCCGGCAGGACACAACGCACGCTTACATCGAGATTAAGAAACGCACTAACATACGTATATTCTTATGATACGCAACAGTACTGCGAATAAACGTCATCATGTTGGGTTTTTCGACTTTTAGAATGTTCCTTTGAAAACTTAGGCAAGATTTAGGAGATGCAACATGTTATTGATTACAAGCCCCATCTAATTATCAGATATCAACACAGGTACACAGTAAACTGAATGCAAGCCACTTTTTATGTTAAGGGCTGAAGCTTGCTTTGTAAAAAAATATTTACACAAAGCTATGGATTAAATTTTTTCTTGATCTAAAGAGTTCGACGGCCGAAACAAACTTTGCTTTCAAGGCAGGTTTTCCTTTCATTCAATCAGGTGTGAAACCCTCATAGTGCAAGTCTGCCTCGCACTTGACTAGCATTTTTGTATACAAAACAATCCAACCATATAAGAACAACTATGTTCGCAAGGATCACACGACATTGTCCTTGTGGTAAAAAGAAACGTCTCAACTTTTTATTGTTAAAAGTATTTAAAATTCATTTCAAAAGAATTTATAATTAATGAGTTCACACGTACATGCATTTGTTGATGATTGGCCCATCAGTGGTAGTAGCACAATGGAATGCTGTCGCCGAAGGTGTAATTATACTCGGATCGTCTCTGTACGCATCTTAGATATTCACTAATTGATAACGATTTTTTTATTCCACTGTGCGTTAGAATTAATGTATATTAATTCTAACGCACAGTGGAATAAAAAAATCACAGACTGTATTTAAAGAATGAGTGGAGTCTGTAATAATTCTGGCTTCTGTACGTGAGGTAGTCGCTTCGACTCTTAAAATAATCTTATGTGTTAAACCTGCGGTTATGACAAATATATTTGTAATATGTTTGGAATTCTTTTTGAATTTCCTAAAGAAAAGACACAAAAGGAAAACCTAGTTAAAACTATCTAGACCAAATCGGTGACGCCTTAGAAGAAAGTGAAACTAGAGCTGGCAAATGTTTATGAGAATAATGAGTGTTGATGAAGCGAAGGACTCAAACACTTGCGCGACAAATTAATTCATACAAAACAGTGTCAGAAACTGTAAATAGTAGTTTTATGGATGCAAAAGATGTTAAGAATGGCCCCAAATAACTAAATACCAATATTTCTATTAAATCTATAAATATTTTTTAACGATCTGAACAAAACTTATGTGTATGGCTACTAAGGCTAATCAATATCAAGACATTCGTCATGTTCATACAAAACAAAATAAAATGATCATTCAATTACCCAGTATGGTCACGAGCTTACAAAATTAAAAAAAAATATAGAACTCCAAAGGTATAATAACTCAAATATGTATTATGTTTGTGACGTCTAAATAAGACATTTATTGAACATATACGGTTTTATGCACAAAGTAAAGATACCTCATTAAGGATTTATATGCATTTGTAGCGTATATGACTTTTACTTTTGCGTCAAGGAAAGTTTTGATTAAGTTCTTGTATGAATAATGCTAAAATAAAATAACAAATCAAGATTCCGATTTCGTTAAAGGATATTGCAACCCAATTTAAAGCCACACAAGCAGCGTTAACTTTGGAAAATAAATGCAACTACAAAGTATGAGGTAACTTGAAACCATGGACAAATATTTATTTGCCATATACATATTTACATAATACCCAACAATGTTTACATACTGTATTTCTGTAAAATATAAGACCTTAAACTTGAACCATAACAATCGACTGGGAAAACATGACCCCGACGTCGATAAAAGTTGCAAACAGTAGAAAACGAAAACTCTAAATTCAAAATACTCCAGAGTTGCCGGCATAAATCTTTGAATATTTACATTCCAGAAAAATAAAACAGCGCGTTCATTCACAATACTGTATATTTACAATAAGTCGCTGACGTAAGTTTGCATTTAATTTTAACCAGTCAGTGGAACTGGCCGTATCAAGGTTCCGGAAGAAAAATAAACGTCATTAGAGGAAAAAATATAGTAAACAATGTACTAACCACGTGTAGTGATATTACAATGCGTTCTGATACTATTATCGCGGCGTTATCGTGCACTACAATAGGTATTCTTAGAAGTAAAATAGCCCTACTCACAATAATGGCCGATTCTGTGAATCGTCGCTCGGTAATTGCGGTGAGACGCCAAGGTTAATTTTATGCAAAAAAAAAATACTATCGCCCACCGCTAGGTTGATAATTTCGCCGCAGTGCCCTATTTAGAATCTGATATGAAGTGAAGGAAGTACATACATATCATAATTATTGGTTAAATTCAAAGATAAAACAACCAACAAAATATTTTGTCACAGAACTAATGTCTTTTAAGAGTAGGTATAATTCATCATTTGATATCGTCATTTGTGCATACTTGAAAAAACGTAAATAATTTTATGTACTATGTAAAAAATAGAATAATGCATTTTGGGATGAATTGTCACTTAGGAAAGAGGACTGTTTAGATAAGATTAATAATGTGGAACTCACCTTTTGTGGCGTGGACTCGGTGGTGGCCCGGAGCTTGGCTCGGCCGGCGCCTCCTGCGTTTCTTATCGCCTCCATGAGATTGGCACGTGCATCAACGACAGGCGGGGGAGGAGGCAGAGGCGCCAATGAGGGCTTTTTTTCTTCCCTGATGGACAACAAATAAAAACAGCTTTAAGTTTCAAACATTTCTATGTAATCATGCAGATATTTTTATATAAAACTATATACGTTTAAAAGAATGGTGTTCCCTGTCAAAATTAAGCGATGCTTAGTTTTGAACTTTTACTGGGTTTTTCTTCAATACATTTATTTAAAGACAATGTATCTAGCATTGTAGCTTATAGTATAAATCGAACCCCAAGGGTCACGGAGTTCATAGTCAGAATTTAGATAACCTTAATTACGTTATCATATCACAATAAGGCTATAGTTTAATTTATTTGTGATTGCATGGCTATTTTCTGAGAATCGAATGTTATTAATACTATTCTATAATTATCTTCGCAAAAAAACCAACAGTTCTTCAAAACAATAAAATAATAATAAACAGTCTAATTACTAGTACCTACACAGCATTAAATATTGATACATTATAACATTTATAACAGTATTGGAAAACACAGCATTAACATTTTGTAGGTCTAATTATAGGTTACAAAAGCCCTAGAGATTACAGCCCGACGTTTCAGAACCGTCTTTTGTTAGTAAATTGGTGATAGAAGTCATTTTGTCAACGCCTGAAATCGTAATGTGCCTGAATGGCTCATTACTCATCATTTGCAAGAACTCCAATAAACATGCATCAGAACTTATGTTTGTTGAATATCCTGACAGTTGCCATCAACAGCAATATGTATACATATTCAACCATATTTATGGACGCTAAAAGCTTTACAAGAATTAAGATTAAATTTAAAATACGCTGTATTTGCAAGGAAAGTCCTTTTTGTTGTAAATATGACACATAAAATTACCGGGAAGTATTTATTGAAAATAAATAGTGCAACAGGATATTTCATAGTATTTGATTGGAACAAGGGTATAAATAATGCATAGCGTTAAGAGGGCACGATACCAAATTATGCTCCATACAAAAATATGGGTATCGTACTCCCCATTTTTCTTTGCGAAAGTTAAACCAATTTTAATTGTTTTTACGCTATATAAGATGTAGGGTATATCTATGCTTGTATCACTTTCTTTTTTTCAAAACATAATAACTAAAAGAAATATGACCATCCGAGAATACCTTTTTTTTTCGGTTTTCTTTAGGTAAAGTTGCAGAGACTATCACACATACATATTTGGTAAGGTTTTACCAAAAAAGAATAATCTATAACATAGCATATATAATTAAAATCGGTTTAACTTTCGTAAAGAAAAATGGGGAGTACGAAACGTCGTTTTTTCAAAAAATTTGTAGGTAAAATCTGCTTCAGCTATATTTGTCCCTTTCAGCGCGGCGCTTGGAAATAGGGATAGCAATACCTAAGGCAAATACTTAAATTAGGAGTACAGTACCCTCTTAATCATGATTAAATCACAGATAATTGACATAACAAACTTTTGTGTCTACTACACCCCGTATGAGACACAAAAGTTTGAACAACTCCGATTTAATGGTTATTTTATGATTCTAAGGGCCTCTTTCACCATTCTCAAGTAAAGCGCCAAGTAGACTAATCGCTAGTTAAAGTCACCAGTAACTACACGTGCGACGTTCACGACTTTCGAGAAGCAGTAATCTTAAGATTAAAAAATTGAAATTGACAGAAGATACTTGCAACTATTACTTGACAATTAACGCTAATCGATAAGTAACTAATCAACGCTTTACTTGAAGATGGTGAACGAGGCCCTAAGTAAAACCTAATGATTATAGTTTCCTACTAAAGTAACAACATGCACTTACCACCTTTAAATAAATTATCATTTGCGTCCCTAATAGTTTATAATCACATGTAAATGACTTGTAATCATTTTGCACTTAATCAGGATTCAAATTTAGATAACAAATGGTACTCATTAGTTTTGTACCTCCTCAATATTTGTAACTTATTGATTATCTTACAATCTACAACTAGAGTTGATTTAGATAACAAGTGTAAAATATTTTGTAATTCAATAGTGCTGTACACAGAATTACTCGTGACCTCATAGTTAGGACAAAGACGAAAGGGCGTCATATCGATTGGAGTAGTCTAGACTGAAGATACTCTTACTGTTTCAAACATAATCTAGTATAATTACAGTAATGAGCATAAGTATCTTTCAAACAATAAATTACTGACATTCGTTTAACCTACGACTATTGGATGAGTTGCTAATTCTTAATGGCATTTATTTTAACTGAACATATAATGAATGATTAAACGAACTTACCTGTACGTGAAGTTCTATCATTATTATACGAAGATTTCGTTCGAAGATAATATACATATTCACTCGGTAGGTAGCGCTAGCAACCGCCATTGTCACACTAAATTTGAGAAAAAAAAGCATAAATAAAACAACAATATCGTAATATCTACGCGCGCCTTCATTAAGTTTAGAGTAAGCCTTATAGAAAATAAAAATATTTCACTTGTAGGGGATGACTATCTTAAAATAATAAGATAGGGTGGGAGGGTGTATATTATCTTCGAACGAAATCTTCGTATAATAATGATAGAACTTCACGTACAGGTAAGTTCGTTTAATCATTCATTATACTATTCAGATTTCGTTCTCGATAATATACATATTCACTCGGTAGACTTGTAGAGCATATCCAATGAAATATTTTTATTAATTTCAAACTGAAATCAATTTACACGTACTACATCTAAGATGTCTATCTAGAATAGTTATGACAAGATGCAAAATCTGGGAAAGCTTAATTACAATGATCCTTATATATAAGTTACTAATTAATACACACAGTTATAAATATACCGACATGTTTATTTCCATCACATAATTACGTAAGTACAGTGTGCACATAACACAAAGACCTGAACACTACAAGCAGACCGCTCTCCAGGGTTTGCTCGAAACCTAAGAAAGAGAGGATTATTATGGTGATGTTGAATCTTCTATACTTAAATTAGCTATTACTTCCCTAAAGATATTTAAGGTTTATATATAAATTAAGCAGCACAATAAGTAGCTAAAAGTAACTCCGTAAGTTTTCTTTAAAATGTCTGGCAGAGATTTTTTTTTTTTTTTTTTAATAAATATTCACGGACATTTCACACAACAGAGATTGTTCTCAATATTTAGCACCATAGGTGATATTAATTTTCTTGACAATTGTTCATGTGGTAATAATAATATAACGTTCAGGCTTATTAAGCCCAAAATTCATTACAACAAAAGGAAATATACCGTAATTTTATAGAATTTAGATTTGTTTACTTTTCCTTTTTTATTTGTTATACATATATGGAAACACAAGGGTATACAGACAAGTGTATATACACTTGTCTGTATGTACATCAAGTAAATCAACGCAAAGTCAGTCACATAAACAAACATCCCAAGCGGGAGTCAACACCATCAAGTGGACAGTTTGGTTACCACTACGTCACGAAGTCCACGTTACTTGCTAATCTTCTGAAAGAAGTCATGACACTTATTATTTGAATCCTGGATTACTGTTACTACTTTGCTTCATTGAGGTGACAGAACTTAATGCCTCCTATTTGCTTAAGTTTAACTCACAAGCAAAAATATTTTACTAATAATTTAATCGAATAAAAGTTAAAAATCTCTAATTAATTATTTTAAATTCTTAGGTTACAAATTTTCACATGTATTCTGCAACTAACTGGTCATCCTAAGTCAACAGTTGAGACAACTATCTGATCACTGTTTGTAATCTTTTGTATCTCAGTCATGTTACTGAAGTGAGTTTGTAAGACCATTTCATCGCTGTGTGAAATTAGTATTTGATACTCTGTAATTTTAATTGGATAAGTTAGATCTGCTTCACATATAAATTTGTCTACTCTCTTGTTGTTCTGTTGCACGGCAAGTGCAACCTAAATAATTATAAATTGTATAAATTGTAATGAAACCCGATGAATTAGCAAGGTTATTTGTACAGTATTGAATAAAATATAAATACTAAGTATAGTACACTAGAAATTTTCTTTATTTCATTAATTATTGAAAACGGAACGAAAATATACACTCGGAATGACTGAGCCTCATATTGTAATTTGTAATAGCAAATTGTTATGATAGCCCGGTTGGCCAGTAATCATATAAATTAATATTTTGCTAAATATTAGGCCCTCTAACTTACATAACGGTTTTATTGCCTTAGCAAAATTTTAATACTAAGATTATAAAACTACTTTTTACGGATTTAGATGCGTATATTTCTTTTAAATTTTAATTAAACAGATGAGTCGCGCAAGTAAATACTAAGATTATAGTGACACAAATTCTATGAGCTTGTATGGTTAGATAGTGTTTACAACATTAAAATAAATAAAATATTCCTAGACTAGTGTAATTGTTTAACCTCTGGCGAATAAGTAAGCATTATTTAAGATATATTTCGTTAAGAAATTTGTTTTGAAATATGATAATTTATTTTTATGTAAGTACCATAAAAATGGTATTCTACTGACTGGTCATCAACAAGTTGGCATTTACAGCCAACACTAATAGATACGAAGAAACTAGAATAGTATAATACTATGTTTATGTAGACATTATAACTCTGTGTATTAAGAGGATACCAAAATAGCTTCGTGCATTTTTCTACTTACGAAGTTTTCATTGTTTCTTTAGATTGAATGGCTAGAGCTCTAATTTTTAAGTATATGTTTTCTCAATATATGATCTAGGATCGCATAAACTCAGAAACGCGTTTGAAAAATGTTTTCTCGATAGAAAATCTTAGCGAAACAACCTCTCTCATTTTTTATTTTTTTCGTTTGTCGGTCTATTATCGCGTATTATTAACTAATGAAATAACTTTAAAAACATAAGTTACTATTATATATAGAAACACGTAAATCAGAATTAAAATATATTTAGTAGATTTTGAGTAAACAAAAAAAATATCCCTAATTCTTCATTTTCTATACCTACTAGCTGTGTTAATACTCGTATGTACATGTCGACGATAATATTGATGTAGGCCCTACTAAGGGCCTACATCAATATTATCTTACTAATAACTTTTTTCAATCGCGTTTCTGAGTTTATGCGATCCTAGATTATATATTGAAAAAACATATACCTACTTAAAAATTAGAGCTCTAGCCATTCAATCTAAAGAAACAATGAAAACTTCGTACGTAGAAAAATGCACGACGTCTTAACTGCAGTTTTCAAGGATCAATTGGGACTTTTAAGACTTTCCAGTCTTTGGAAATTCTTAACAAAATAAGCTTTCTGGAAAATGTAATAAAATCGGTAAAATATATTAACAATTTTCAAGAAATTCGTTTCATTACTTACAAGAAAATGTCCTCATTAGTGGTCCAATTTTCAGGTCGTTTGTTACATAAAGATTAATTATTTCCTGGAATATTTCTCAATATGTTAAAATTTTGGTAGGTATGTATATTTTCGTAGATGAAAATAATATCATAAAACTGTTAAATATCTGTCACGACAGTTAGGTAATGAATAAGATGTAAATATTGTTTTTTTTTTTAGTTTGAGAAAGGGCAAGTTTAAAATATACCGATTAATTAATATTACCTTAAGGATTTCCTCTTTAAAGTGTGTGTATCAAATAATGACATGAGGAACAAGACGACGGCAACGACGAGATGATATACAGTTACTGAAGCGGCACGTAAAATTGATGTTAATTTATTAGCAACTTCAAAGATGACAAGGTTCCCCATTACCTTCATAATCATTATTTCGTCATTATTTTGTTTGAGGAAAAATTTAACTACTACCCGCTATACATTTATTAAATAACAATTAAATTGCACCAAGCTAATAATTGGTCTCGATGAATGGTAGTTATACCGCCTATCGTTCGATATTCTTGATCCGGCTAGAGCAAGGGCATAATCTCATCTATGATTTAGATTTACATGATAAATCTAACGAGGCTCTTGACCCAAGGAAACTTGTTTATCTTGATATAGTTGGCAGAAGCCGCAGGGTAAATCCTCTTAAGCTCGGGGAATTATGTAAAGCAAAACGGACAGCTGCTTTCAAATGCCTTATTGGCATCAGATAACAAACTGGCCAGTCAAGCGAAACCCGCCACCGACATTTACTCTGTAATCTTTACATAGGATTTGTTGACTCTTTAGTTTAATATAAGTATTCAAAATAACAACTTCAGCGCAGCTACCGTATTACACTTTAATTGGAATCCAACCCGGTTTTCTGCTTCAATATTATCAAAGTTATTACATATTTCAAAAGAAACCAAACACGATTGCTAAAGCATACAATTTTATATCGTCGTTTATTGGTTTACTAAATGTCATAAAATTTTGATGCATTCAAAAAGGCGAAACTGAGCAGCTAAACGGCTTAAAATAAAAAACTGAAAAATAGATTCACATTAAACATTTTTTTTCTGAGGAGGTATAAAATGGAGACTTGATTTATTCCATCGAAGTTTGGTAAAGCGGCAAACACACAACCAACTTTATAGCTAATTAACAACAATAAAACAAGCAAGTAGGTAACTTGCTTATAGCAACGACAATGAAGTCTGAAGTCACAAACATGCACATAATTTATTACGTCCATTTATAGAACTAGAAAAATATTACGACGCGTTTGGCATAATATTGGTGTATATAACATACCAAAGAAAATCCATACGACATTGCTACGTAGTGGTATGGGATCATTAAAACGCTTCACACTCAATCCCCATTTACTGCTGCAAACTTACATATTCATGTGTGATATTAATTATTGTATAATTTACAGAGGATATTAAACTCATTGCAGCAGAAATAAAACTTACTAGGAGTGTAAAACAGAGTTTACATATTAAAAGATGAAAAAAAAACCTCTAATTGCAGTAGACTTAAAACAACTGGCTGTATCGTTGGTTAAAGAGTACCTCAATTAAATGATATTAACATAGACTTACTCAGCGATTCAAACCAGAATACCCAAGTTCTTATTAACCATGTTTCTATGCAAAGAAAAATTTCTAAGTGGAACGAATCAAGCCATAAAGTGCTGGGTAAGTAATGGCATATTTAACATGCAAATGGCATTGATGTATCAGTGGCGTGCACATATATTTGAAGCAGGGTAGGCTCTTATACTGTAGGTAGTACTCTTATAGATTTTTAGCATAGCCACGCGACGGATCTCTAAGTCGGAAACCATGCCAACAGAACAAATTTAAATCTGAATATCCCGAATCAGTCCACACTGTACTAGAATTACTAAACAATAACTACGTACGTACATACATACGTACATGTACGTATGTACATACGTTTCATAACTTTTAACATGAAATTTTCGAGTTACATTGGTGCCTATTCTATGTGCAGACCTAAACTTAACTTAACTAAAAAATGAAAATTGATAGCGTCTATAACACAATTCGGCAATGTTAACAGAACTTTTTTTATATAAAAACTGTTTATTATAGACTAACGATTTTAATTAATATAAATGTGTGCAAAAAAATAGCGAAACATTTAAGATACAGCAATAGCTGTTTTCATTTTTTAGTTAATACCTATTATACCGTTGTCCGTCCAGCTACGCGTGGCGCTGATTCGATCGGTACCGCGCTCGCATGTTGTAACAAAAAACCTTTATAGCTTCTTATCTATAATACCTAGAGTGAAGACAAATACTACGAAAAATTACTAGAAGACTACAGATGAAATCTATCTATTTTTTAAGATCTGAAAATTTATTTTAAAGTATTAAAAATGAGAACAGAAGAGGACAGAGGAGAAAACATAACAATTCAAAATATAACTCGATTTTACTCTTAAAACTGTGATATGTATGCTATATGTATACTTAATTATAAAGCACAAATCATCTAGTTTATCTTGATGTATAATAATATTAATAATCTATGAACTCATAAATAAAACTAAACTACTTACGACAATCCGCTGGAACTTCAAAACCACTTGTTTACTAAACACAAAGCGTAAAGTGGACTGAAGATAAAAACTGCCATCTAGTGATTATGGATTGTGAAGTAATTCATCAGCTATCTATTACACAACTTATAGACGCAAAAAATAACGCAATTTGTCCATAGATGTCGGTATATCTAATCGTAACTGACTGTTGATACTCGTTTCGATACGAGATTTACCAAAAGTATTAAATTTTAAGCTTTCTTTCTATTTTTTTATATTTTATTCTTTGTCGCGGAATGGAAATTATTTAAATCTGAATATCCCGAATCAGTCCACACTGTACTAGAATTACTAAACAATATGCAAGGGAAACAAAATAATTTATTCGTGTGTACACAACCACATAGCCAGTTATACGTTTCATAACTTTTAACATGAAATTATCTAGTTACGTTACCCTTTTGTTGATTAAGTTGTAACTCGGGTATACATCTACCTATAGACACAATTTGAATTTTTTCACCGAACGACAATTGTGAGAACTTGTTATTTTTAATTTTTAACAAACACACACTATCAACACACATTTCACAATCAAATAACATGTTATAATCAACAAACGGGAATCCATACAATTATTAAATTAAAGAAACTCAATATTAAACAGTTCAATGAACCACATGAAAAAATAAAATGGCCTCCGTCGAACCAAAATATTTCTGCTATATAAATATTACTTATTCGGATTATAATAGGTAACGAACGAACGCCGAATACTCGCGAAAACTTCCGATCGCTAACTCATGCCGCATGACATGCAGTACAAGGCGTCTTCAATATGCAAGCCTGTGTGCGTTTGCGAACTGTGCACGGACACCAAAATTTCTACACACATATGAACTCATGGCAGGCGGGCGGCGTGGAGCTTGCTCGCTACGCTAATATTATTCCTTCGCCAAACGCCTGGCAAAAAACAATTTGCAAGCACATATTGGTGCTATTTATGAATTATTAGGTAGGCGTTTTTAAGTTATAATATTTTGTATAATTAATAGTAAATAAATGAATAAAGTCATCTAAAACATACGAACGTTTTATTAAAATATCTGTGAATGGCAAGTAAAGCAGAGCTTATAAGCTTGTATAGAGCGCACGCCACTGTGATGTATTGATACAGACAAACGTTGAAGGCAACGTCGGAAGCTAATTCAATTATATGTTCTGTTCTTTTGTAAAATTATAAGGATTTTGGAAAAGTAAATTGTGTAAACCAAATAACAAATATACAGCATTTCACGTCATAGCGCATATGTAAGCTTATTAATTAACTAAGACGAGGTCGACAACATTTTCGGCCGTAAGGTCAATTTTTAAAAAAAAAAAGGTTGTCAGTGTGCGAAAACGGTATTTCGTTTGAAACCATTGGCATATTTTAACAAATGCTTAATAATACTAATGGATGTAGTTATTAATTTGTCTTTAACGAAAAATATTACTTAGACAATCATAATTTTTGTCCCTCGAAGCAACTGCCATCACGATTAGCAACAACAACAAATTTTTGGAAAATCAAAATAGTACTGCTTTTTTACACGCTTTATATTAGCTTCACTTGTATGTTTGTTTGTATGTTTGTTTGTTTGTATGTTTGTATGTTTGTAACCGACTCCTTTGGACGCTATTTTGACCCACTTTAAACGGTCAGATTCTATTCAAATTTTGCACACCTGTCAAAGACCGATGACAATGCAATAATTCGATTAAATAAAGCGTGTTTTTTAGTTTTTTAGGGTTCCGTACCCAAAGGGTAAAAACGGGACCCTATTACTGAGACTTCGCTGTCCGTCCGTCCGTCCATCCGTCCGTCCGTCCGTCCGTCCGTCCGTCCGTCCGTCCGTCTGTCACCAGGCTGTATCTCAAGAACGGTGATAGCTAGAGAGTTGAAATTTTCACAGATGATGTATTTCTATTGCCGCTATAACAACAAATACTAAAAATAAAATAAAATAAATATTTAAGGGGGGCTCCCATACAACAAACATGATTTTTTTACCGTTTCTTGCTCGATACTAATAACGTTGCCTTATGTTGCATAGATAATGGTACGGAACCCTTCGTGCGCGAGTCCGACTCGCACTTGACCAATTTTATTTAAACTAGGTATTATTTTTACTAGACATGGCTTTAAGACTTACTCCAAAGATTATGTGATAGATTTGAGATAAGTATCTGTTTAATCTACATAGGAAATGTTTACATCTAAATAGCAACCGTTTCCTCGTAAACAGATTATTGGTTTTCAAGAGCAGCTTTCAACCTATTTTCCTCAATTGTGTAATACTAAAAAGATTGTTATTGCAAAAATTTTTAATCCTTATACATTAATATGTATTTTATTAATAATTTGTCGTGTTAAGCAAAGCTTATGTTTACATCATTTTCCTTGTCGTAGTTGTACAATGATGGCGACAATACAAAGTGAAACATTTTCATGTAAAACTTGTGTAAAAGCTTCGTGGAACACCTCACAACGTGTTAGAATAGGTACACTTGAATAGAACAGGCGAATACAGAAATAGAATTTCGCGGTATAGTTTGATGTATGTATATGTAATGTGGTCATGCATCATCATTACACTTCAGTTTAGAATTATATTAAAATTCGATGCACTAATATACAGTCAAGACACAAAAGCAAAAATAATATTTATTGCCAACCACAGCTTTAACTTAAGAATAATCAATTTAGTACTGCGTTTTGTTCAATAGAAACTGTTACTGCCAGTCAGCCATGGAATTCAATAAGCAATAAATACTGCAAGAGACCACTATCTTTAAAAATAACCCTATATCAACACTCTTCATAAGACCAAATACAAGAGAGTCAGGTATAATAGGAACCAGATGTGAACGTAGGACGTGTCTAAAACCAGTCTTCTTTTTAAATAAATTGCTTCAAAAAGACATACAAAGACAGGATTTCTGATTCTACAAAACCCTAAAACCATAGTCAATTAATGTACAGAAATGAAAAACTATGGTTTTGTAATACAAGGAAATAATAACCACAATTTAACTATAACCTTATACATAATTTAAAACAGATTAGCATAGTGGCGGTTTAGATCAGCCACATTTTCATATTTTCCGCAACCTGAAATTACTAGGTAGATAATCTTGAAAATAGCAACGTTTTACATAATTGGCGCCTGTGGAATCTAATTGCTTTTGCATTTTGATCCAATAATAATCCACTTTAGTTAGAAATTGAATAGAAATTCTAGTAAAGGCCTAAGAAAATCTTTTAAAATTGACCGACATGTAAAGCCCATTTTAACTCGTTAATTATTATAACAATTATCAGTAATAATAACACGCATATAACATCAATGAATGTTAGTGAATATAATTAGTAGCTACAGTAAATATACAATATTACGTAGCAGATTTTACGTCACACGCTGCGTCAGTCAGAATTCGCAGATACAATATCTACATACAAAAACTTCCGTGGTTTACAATCCAACTGCTAAAATATTTATGTTAATTAGCTAGCGACTGTAACAATAACCCTGTTTTGTATTAGCGAGCTATAAATTATAAATAGTAAATTTTGACTGATTGATTTTGACACAAATTAATATATATCTGATGTATAAAAATGTGGACAATTCCGTATAGTGACGAGGATTTCGTGGTATAATGAATTTTGTAAAGAACAAAAGCTGCAAATTCTGGAAATTATGCAATAAAGGTTAACAACCTAAGTTTAATATTTAAATTATACAATATACGGGAAAATGTGTGTTCTGTTTAGCAGAATACTGTATAACTTAAATACATTAAGTCTTCAACGAATTTTTTCTGTAAATGGAATAAAACTTTTATGGAATTCACAAATATAACTTTATGAGCGTTTGACACCATCCAAAAAATAACAATTTGATGTTTAGATTCAAAACAAATTCGCAGTTTTCTACTCTCTAATAATTTAATAACAAAAATTTTAATTCACATCAGTGAGTCATGAAACTTAATTATCTCAATTTGATTACAATTAATTTACAAAGGAATAATAAAAGCGTAAATAAAAGGGCAGACGGACTGCGCAAAACAGACACAATACATTATTTGCATGGATGTGTTAATTTAATTTATTCGTGAGCTCATTGATTTGCTAACGTATGCAATTATACACACATAAATATCATTACTTATGTTATATCCTCCAAGTGTTTGGAAAAAGCGTCCTAGTAATTATACAATTTCACTCGTAAGTATTATTTAAACAGCACTGATCCTATTATCAATATCGATGTAGCATTAATTTAGCCAATATACCAGCAAATTGTCTAAAATCATCAAGGCTTTAACCCTAAGTTTTACAGCTTATTAAATTCGATTATAATTCTTAAAGCAAACTTAAAAAAAGAAAAACAAGACGGGTAGTTCCCAAGATCCACGTTAGTTTAAAAAGGTAAAAACCGCAGGTTTTATTGAACGAGTGTAAATTACCATGACAAGGAGATTCCCAGATAAAAAATTTAACACCTGGTCCAGTTAATATAAAATATCAGTTGGAAAATTATCGTTCATCAGTAAGGATCATCAATCACTTGTCAAATATCAACTGTGCATTAATAAGTTGATGAAATATCAACATATTGGGAGTCGGAACTTAATAAGAGGCAGTACAAACCCCCACCGGTCAATCCTTTTGCATATTCTTCTCAGGAACAAATCGCAAAAAATTAGAAGACTTATAGTAGATGCATAAATAGATAGATCTTATGCCTTTTACTCAATCATGCCAGATCAGCTGATTAAATAAAATATGTACAACATATGTCATATTATCCTATAATCGGAACGAAATGGGATCTAGAACGCGTTTCAAACCACACATGTTAGCTACTATTTATAAGCGAAAAGTAAAACAGTGTGTTTAATAAAGCAGAGCAAATCAACTATGTACAAGGTAGACTTTCCAGCTGACAGGAATAGAAAGCGAATAAACGATGCTCTCAAGTTCATGGGAATTCTATAAATAGCCTGTAAAAGTACGCACCAAGACACAAGGAAAAACGTTCATCATTTTTTCTGTGGCATATATGATGCTGTGATAATTGAAATTAAGGCTGCAGATTTATTATAATTTTGTCTCCCAATGATGGAAGATTCGTGACCAATAATGAAACAATGATGAAAAAGGAGGCAGTTGCATAACAATAGCTTGTGAAAAATTTGTTTGGTTTTAACTTGACTACACTTTGGATAGATAATTAAGATTAAATTTGAAATTGTTTCCCATATTTTAACAGTAATTAAATACGAGTCATTTAATGTGTCACCTGAATAAAATTTAGTTCAGAAGTAGAGCGCAGGTCGATTATTGTATGCCGCATAGAAAGGTCATGGTCAACGCAATATAAATATAAGGAATTCTTACTAACAAATTTAATTAGCAATAAGGTTTTTCCAACCCGAGCTATATCCCTCACGTTACTTTACTATCAAAACTTTCTACACGAACGTATGGTAGTCTGAAATAAGACAATATACTCTCGTAACGGGAAAACGCTGGAATAGTGGCTGTTTTGAAAGGTCCGGTAATTTACAGACGGCCGAAGTAGCGATTTAAAATCTGTATTGTTGTAATGTAATGTATACAAACAAGCGATTCAGTTATGGAAAGCCATTAGCACAGACATAGTGTGACAAGTAACACAAGGTCGTTTGCATATAAAATTTAAATGTACGCGATGATTTATCTTTGGTATCCGCCACAACACCAAGTAAGGCCAGTTTAATATTGTAACACTTGGAACGTAACAACTACGATGATTATCATAAATTCGTAGAATTGATGAAATACGTAAGCCTAAGTCGAAGAGCCCGAGAGGAATTTTGATGAAGAACCAAAGACGTTTGTATTATTGATGAGAGAGAGAGAGTAGTAATAGAGAAATTATTTTAATAATACTTGTTAAACTTCCCTATTGATACTAGCAATTTGTAAAAAAAAAACCGTGTGTTATAAAAGGTACATAGTTGTTTTGAAATATTAAGCCTAATAATGATGTCATTACAAAACAATAATAAAGAATTCCTCTAATATATTAAATATGCCAGTATGTTGATTACATTGTAATGTGATTTTAGCTAGAAAACATGTTTCCTAATAGGTATATATACCGCAGTATCGGTTCATCAGAAAATCATTAGATAACGAATATTTCTAAGAATATTGATTATCAAAATGCTAATAGATAATTTACTAGGATTAGTGTAGTGAAACCGATGTCTAAATATACTGACATATTAATAAAATTATAAGCCTTTTACAAGAATTATTAGAAACTATTGACCAGCGTTGACTTCGCACGCGGATAGCGATTTTGTCAAAAACTCCCAAGCGTGGTATTTTCCGACATTTTCATATTTAAGCTGATAAACACAAATCTTTAACAAATCAGGCAACTAAATTGGTGATTCACCCAATCTATTGGTCGAAACGAAAAATTAAAATAGGTTGCTTATAGCTGCTTAGACAGACAGGCAGACTTAGGGGTTTAATATAATATGTAGTAAACACAAAATAGTGTTATTTATCAAAAGATTACGGATTAGTTTTACGATTTGTGTGTCCTAGTTAACTAGATAAAAGTTATATTGTAATATGTATTAGAACAACCGTATAATATTCAGAGGAAATCTTTCGGAGAATTATTTTTACGACAAAGATATTTAGGTACTATTCAAGTCAAGTTTTTTTTACTTATTGTTTGTCTTGACTTGTATCGTAAAGCACTTAAATATGTTCATTAAATTCAAACCGTACATACTCATAGGATAGACTATAAGCAAAGTTGCCATGAGACAACACCAAAAAAAATTAGGTCAGTTCAATGTGGACGTCACGTCATGATCTAATTGTTTATCAATATTTAAACATACGTATTTAGTACTACTCCGTAATGATGATATACGAATTAATTAAAACTATAATTAAAAATTAGAACGGAAGCTTTTTAAGGTTGGCAGCCAGTTTTAAAAATATAGCCCTTTTCAAAATACACCGAATTTTTTTTTCAATAAATATTTGAAAAGCCTCTTTGGCTGTTTATACATACTAAGCTGAAAGACAATTTTGTATTTATCATCACGCCTTTTTTCTATGGGGATAGGTAGATGTAGTGTTTTTGTTAGTATTACACTTATCAGAACACTTGAGATGTTAACTAAAGTTAGGGAGAGACATATAAACCGATAAACAGACTTTGACAGGCAGCTACAAAATGATGTCAATGTATTTCAAAGTTACAATCTGGAACCTACGATGAGAAATCAGTTCTGTGCCGGACAAAGAACAATATAATCCAATAAATAAGGTATCATACATTGACCACACTGCTCGTAGAGGAAACGGCCACTTACAGGCCTGTCAGATAACAGGGTTGACACGACTGTGGGTATCAAAGTATGTATTTGCCACTCAAATATTTATTTGATTCCCACAATTACTGGGTCTCATATGTGGCAACATTTTATAGGACTAGATAAATATAAGGTTCAGCAAGAGCATAAGCTCTTAACGTATTAATTTAACTTAATTCTGTAACATTTTTTATATCCGTAAAAATTAAACAAAAAGGTCACCACAATGTGAGATACTTACAGTGACTTCAATTTTGGAAATTTCGGAGACATAAACTTCAAATAAACGCCTTGAAGCTTGATTATTTAATATTACTAAAATCCGACCACAATATCATGCGGATCTTTTCATTTTTCCTAACGCCTCGCGTAATTAATGGACTTCCCCTTATCTGCGACTTCGAAGTCTACCCAACTATTCAGATCTAGAATAAATAATTAAATAGAGACGATTAGAAACATCGAACGAGGTCAAGCTTAAAGTTTGTTTTGGAACACCTTGAAATATTTTCTAGGAAAAATGTGATATTGATGTAAAACGCATAATTACCTGTTATTAAATGTTACTCGCTAATGTATTGTTTGGTAAATGTGCCGGTTATTCATAAAACAACGTCGGCCAATCACGATAACAGGAAATTTAAAATCATTAAACATGTAGTTATTAATTAGGCAACTAATGCTGGTGCAAGAGTGGTTCATGTAACAGACTGCCGTTAACGAAGTCGCGGGTTCGATTCCCGCTTGGGACAATCATTTGTGAGATATTCATAAATGTCACACAAATGTTTGTACAGCGTCTGGGTGTTTTCTATGTATCATAAGTATGTATTTACAAAAGAAAAGTAGTATATGTATTCTATCCGTATTCTGGTACCCATAACACAAGCGTATAAGCTTAGCTTGGAACCAGAGGACGTTGTGTGAAATGTCCATGAATATTTATTATTATTAAATATTTAAAATCAACTAATTTATAACCATGTTACTTTGTCTGACTGGCTTCATGGCTAAATAAGGTCTATTTGTGCGGACAGTTTTAGGTTTGATTCTGGACAGAGATAATACTAGGGATCATCTCTGACGGTACCAGTATGTAGATAAAAAAAATAAAACATACAAACAAACAAACATACAAGTAAAGCTAATATAAAGCGTGTAATAAGTGCGTAGAGAAGTCGTCGGGGCTGTATACAAATACATACCGTGGTGGTTCATTGCGCCAATACATACCTACTATTATAACTATAGGTATCTAAGTTATAGTATGTATAACTTGACATACAGCCCATTCTTAATAGCGAAATGAAAAATAATCAGATTTTCTAAATCGAAATGCACGTTTAAAATGCACACAAAGTCATTAAACTACAAAATATTCTACTAGGAACAAGATTATGTTCGAGGATTCATGTTGCAACACTGGTATTTCTCAGACTGGGCCCTGAGTCGGGTGTTTCAACGGTGTCACAACTGTACCATTATTGTACCATTATGGTGCAATAGTAAAGTTTTTGGTAGTCTACTATTAATGTGTCGTCATAACGACTTCATCATTGTCTTACAATTGTCAAAGTGACATAAATTGCTAGTCTCGTACACAACTGCTTCACAATTGCAATTCAATGACTGAAATGTTTCGGTAGTCTGCTATTTTGAATTTGACAGTAATATTTTTAAATTGTCCTGTGTCGACAGATTGCCATAAATAAAAAATAGATAGATAGAAATATTAGAAATTGTTCTTTGTAATTTATTGCAATTTACTAATCTCCTAAACTTCACATTGCTTTTTATACTAATAAATAGTATGTACAAATATATTTAAACGAAGTCTAGCATGATTAAATGTTTAAATTTATTAGTAGTTTTTCGAAAATCACTTCAACTAACGCATTTTTTAAAAACGGCAACACATACATACCATTCTAACACAATCCATAGATAAAAGAGACCGAAAATTCAATGCATAGATAAAAGAGATCGACAATTCTATTACCATTGAAAGACCGTTATGACGGCATATAGCAGACTACGGATATTTGACTTCAATTGCAACGGTATCGTGCCGGTATTGTGCCGGTATGACAATTGTTCCAAAATAGTGGACTTGAGCACCAGCGCTCTTTTTGCGCATCTTTTACAAATTGGTATTTATTTACAGAGTGACACTCATAAATCTACATCTGTGTTAGTGTTTATCGCCATTCACCTCTAAAATTACTTGCACGATTCTTATAAAACTTTGTGTTTAAATTCAGTAGATCTAAGAATAGGATGCATTATATAATGAATGATTAAGTATCGATAAACATGTTGTAATAAATAATAAACAAATCGAAATCACAATACAAACATTATCGGATTTCCGCTTAAGTCTGACGTAACTCATCCTCATAACAATAACAGATCAATACTCGTGTGGAATTAGTACAGACAGATACACTATGATGTAAAATATGATAGCTGTAAGTCCCCGAAGGGGTAAGCAGAGCTAGTACTTTTTTAACAGAATTCAAAAAAAGGAGGTTTATAATTCATATGTATACATATATTTTTTTATGTTTGTTACCTCTTTATCTTTTTAACTGGGAGAAGAAATTTTAATGATTCTTTTTTTATTTGACATCAGTACCCTTAGTACGAGTTTTTGATAGTTTTCGAATACGAAATGTAGTTTCGTTTCCTTCCATACATATACGCGCAGCGCCCCTAGCGAAAACGCGATGGAACTAAAACGGTAGTAAGAGTTCAATAATTCAAATATAGTTAACGGAGTCTATGATAGTTTTCGATTAGTTTTATTGTGTTTTGGCAGTACGAGTTGCAACTTTGACTAGTTATTGATAGTAAACTTTGACGTATACTAATAAAATTAAAAAAAAATTAAAAATTAAAAAACTATTAAAATTATCAAATTAATAATAATAATAATATTTAAATTTGAAATTAATTTTTTTTCTACAAAAAACTAGATATATTTAAAAACGATTAACATCTCATTTCCAATTAATTATTAAAAATATTTTTGCTATCTTGAAATATTATAATAATTGAAATAAAATAAAAGAAAAACCAAATTCTTTGAAGTAAAATAAAAACTTCAATCAAAACGTCAACATAAACTATGTCGAATGACAGATTTCGTCTCTTTTAGTTTACCGGTGTGTAAAAGAGATGAAGTTAATAAAGTTAGGTTCGTTCAATCGAGCTAGTCGATGGTCGACATCGTGTGAACTATATTTGAAAACATTAACTCGTACTACCGATTACACTGAAAAGTGTATAGTTCATCGAGCTAACCAAAACTATCATAGTTTCCGTAACTTGTAAACTCGTACTAAGGGTACTGTGGTGATTCCCGTGTGGTTTTCTCAAATTTCAAAGACACATGAAGTCGGTTAATCTTTTTTTATTTAAATACTCAATTATCGACGAATAAATAAGAGGGTTTTATAAGTTCAGTGTATGTATCTGTTTGTAAACATTTCATTATTACTCGTAATCTCAAAGGATTTCTAACCACTGCACAGATTGCAATCTAGTTTTTATTTTAATTCAAAGGCTATCGAGAATCTTCATATTATTCACTAGCTATGCCCGCGACATAGTCCACGTGGAATAGTGACATTTTCATTTGTATACCTCCCCGATAAATGGACTAACCAAGACAAAAATAAATCCTAATTCCGATTAAAAATTTGCGTGAAAAGACATGTCTCTATAACAGTTTTTTTATATGTATAGATAAATAAAAAATATCATAACAAAATGATGAGCGATGTGAAGAAAATTCGCCAATCTATTCTAATACATATTATAGAGCTGAAGAGTTTGTTTGGACGTGCTAATCTCAGGAACTGCTGGTCCGAATTGCAAAATTCTTTTTTTTTAGATAGACCATTTACACAACAACACGGTACGAAGAATAGAAGCGGAGCATCAGTTAAAAAGTTGCAAAAACGGAGAATTTTTATTAAATTCCTAGTTATTTTTAACTTCATAATTTTTGCAACGCTGTGTCGATTTTTAAAATTAAAACAACTAACTAAACTAAAGTTCGCAAATGTTTTTAAGCAAAGACCAATACAATATGACGGCAAAATAATTAGTTAAACACAGAACATTTTTAGTACCTACAATACGTAATTCCTGCAAACGTTGGTAGTTGTTATGAAAACGAATGTTTCAGTTCATATACTTGCTAACGCGATACGGGGAAAACGTGGGCTGTGTAAATATTCGACAATATTGACGTTTCATACCACAATATTACAACTTATGTTTATTTTATAACTGCTGTCGCCCGCAACTCTGTACGCGTCGTAAATTATACAAAAAAAAAAACCGCATAATAATCCGTTTCGTAATTTGGAAATAACGACTTTGTTTTATAATAAGTAAAGAAGTAGGTGCATCAATATACCTATGAGCACGCGTTTCAATATTTTAACCTTTTATAGTATTGCAAGAACATTTATTTTCCCAAGTAAATAAAAAAAAATTCAAAAACTTGTTACTAGACTTCATATAGGTAGTTAAAATTTGCCAAAGTAAAAAATCATGTTTTAAACAAAAACAAACTAATTTTGTTTATAGCAGATGGCACTCTATAATCTCTGCCTACCCTCATAGGAATAATGGGTCACGGTAATACATATACATAATCATGATGTAAACATTTTCGAACGAGTGTTTTTAGAAAAGCGGCTGAACTGTGCCGTAGATACATCTGTTAAGAACGTCCTAAGTTAATTTAAAATCATAAATATCGTAAATGTTAAAGCTACATTTATTGCCTTAGTAAAATATACTTAATAGTAATAAAAATTAGTTCTAAAACTAAAAAAAAACACGCTTATTGATTCCGATTTTTTTTTATTATTGCATTGTCATGTGTGCAAAATTTGAGATCTATCCGACTACTGTAAGTGGGTGAAAATCACTTTCAAAGATTATACATTGATAGATACGTACCGAACTAATATAAGCCTGTTAATTAAGACACATTAGAATTAGAGGTGCAGATTAAATAGAAAAAAAAACGTTTTCTATTTTATTCTAATGACCTAGCATGTTTCGTCTAGTAATATTGATTAGAACGTGACCTCTATCTATTATATACACGTACTTATTTCACAATAGAACCAAATCTAGGAATCTCTATCATATAAGAAAATTCTCGCTAACTCTTTGTCTATGACGAGAGAGAAGGATATAGCACGACTATTAGCGCGTACCTACCTTCCAAGTAAGGCCACAGATACGGCTTCAACATTATTTATAATTGATATAAAATTTTCAATTTATAAAAGTTTATTATGTTGTCAATGAAAACCTCAATATTATTATATTTAAGAAAATATTTTATCGTAATTGGACTCCCTTTGAAACGGTTAATATTAAAACATATATTTTTGTCAATAAGCTCTGTACCTGATATAGTTAGTCTCCATATTTGTATCGCGGTTATATTAGTATTTACTTTATACAAATTATGTAAATACATATTTACAACCTCATTTATTAACATGTACAGACGTAAGATGAAATATCTTTAAATATACCATATGTAGGTACTTATATTGTATACCATCATAAAGCTTATTAAAAGCTGCGAATCGCTAATTAAAACTTGTCATCAAGAAAAAAAAAGTCTCGCAAATTGAATATTAATTACAAACCTAAATCAAGAAATACACAATACACGAACAACTTTTTGTTCATTTTCTAAAAACAGACAACACAACATCCTTTGCAAACTCGAGTTTTTTCTCACATACCAGAACGATCATTCTGTTAATTAACACAAGATGAGCCCGTTATGTTTATCTATAACTTGTTACTGATAAACATTACAATCAACTTAACCATATACGTCTCACAAAGTCAGATCTTTGGCTCAATACTTTTTACAAACCTCCAACAAAGATATTTTTAAATTATGATGACTAATTAATTAACTGCATTGATTACAATCTTATACTCAATTCGCTAATTAATAGGCATAGATATGAAACAACTACTTCGGAATTGTATTTTTTTTTTACCACACACACGCACTCGCCGTTGAAAAAGTGGTAATAAGATAATTTGCAGTATTCTTTGAATAGTTTTTGTGATACGAATTAATGAGTCATCTTTTAATAGTCTACTTTTCTAATTTAATGCAAAACTAATTATTGTTGACAGGATTCATAAGCGGAACTAATAAATTGCCTTTATATTTATGATGATGAGTCATTATGAAAAAGGCCTTAATCATTAAATGGTAAATAGGTTATATCAATCCATATGCTAGGCCGACATGGCAAAATCCGGAAAATAATTTGAGGAAAATGATTCAAAAATTTTGAATGTTACATCTGCGACTTACACATTAACCATTAAAAAAACGCACTCTTTCAAACTTCAAATCGACTTCGTAATTAATACTTGAAAGCTAGTTAATATGCCACTGGTGGTGTAAACAGGGGTCAAATGACCCATAATTTTAATCCGGACGCGTGGAAAATACGGCAATTTACATTATTCTACGAAATTGTACCTAATACAACCAAAACTATCCTTTTGTACGAGCTGCTTACGATTCATGTAATTCAATCACCTACCAGGAACCGTGTACCTGCGGCATTGCCTGAAGCTACGAAGTACGGTGAACGTCCTTACTTAAAAACCACTCAATTCTTAAAGAAACTACAAACAGTATACAAAACGGAGAAGTTATATTATACTAGCGCACACTAACGTGTAAAAGTTGAAGTATAGCTATGTGAATTTCAACATAAAGTTTTATTTATCCACAGAATAATACATATAGTTTATCTTTAGCAAGAGATAGTAAACCAAACAATTCATCTACACTCGCGTGCAACCGAATCGACTCACCTATACAAAACTGCTAAATGGTGTAATATGTTGTAAAAGAATAAAAGATATAGTAAGTTATGTATATTTTTTGAAAGCCTATTTCATAACCTTTAAAGTAATACCATAATTTTAAAAATCTGCTCAATAGTTTCGAATTTAATCGAATTCGAATTACAAAACAACAAAAATTGAATTAGTGAAAACTAACAAATGATAATTAAAATTGTTAATTAACCAAATGTTATGAAAAATAAAGGAATTTATTAAATCAATAATTAGTGTTGCCCCCCCTGGCTTTAATAACAGCTCTGAGACGGTTCCTCATCGACCTGATAACCCTTACTACCAGATCTTGAGGGAGAGCTTCCCATTCCTCTTCGAGCGCTGTCTTTAGCTCTACAATGTTTGCAGGCGCTGGATTTCTGGCCCGGACCCTGCGTTTCAGCTCGTCCCATATGTGTTCAATAGGATTGAGATCAGGGCTGAGTGGTGGCCAGTCCATGGTCTCAATACCAACTTCATCCAGGAACTGACGAGTGATTCGTGCTGTATGGCAGCGGGCATTATCGTGCATTAGGAGGAAGCTATCTCCTATGAAGCCTTCATAAGGAAGGACGTGATCAAGGAGAGCATCTTCCACATATCGGTCTGCAGTCAGACCGCCTCCTCGGCCTCCACCGGGGATGAAAACAAGAGCTGTTTTTCATTCCACTGAAATGCCCGCCCACATCATACACGAACCACCGCCATAGGCCACTGTTTCCGCGAAATAACATTGCGAAAATCGCTCGCCTGGACGCCAGTAGACTCGAGCTCTTCTGTCGCTGTCATGCAGACACACTCTGCACTCGTCAGTGAACAAGACCGATCGCCATTGTTCAGCCTTCCAACCGATGCGTTCGCGAGCAAATGCAAGGCGCGCTTGTCGGTGAGCCCTGGTCAATTTAGGGCCTCTGGCAGGCCGTTTTGGAGTCAGGTTGGCATCTCTCAGCCGTCTTCTCACCGTCCACTGACTGACAGCGACTCCTCGAACCTCTCGCAGCCGCTGCTGCACAGCAACACCGGTGAGATGACGATTTCTGAGGCTTGTCGAGACGATAAAACGGTCGTCTCTCTCAGAAGTATGCCGCCGCCGACTGTTATCTGGCCTCCTAGAGTAAGAATGTGTCTCCTGGAACCTTCTGTATACCCTGGATACAGCAGATTGGCTCAGATTCAGTCGACGAGCGACTTCTCGCTGACTAAGGCCTTGTTGTATCGAAAGGACAACTTGGGCGACTTCTTCTGGTCTTGTATCCATAGTGGCGGCGAATTGCTTATCGTATCTTACGGTGATGTGTTCAGGTCAACTTCTGATAAGCGACTGATAAGGGTGTGTTGCTTACGTGGGTTTATATAGGGGGCTGCATAGCGCAACACGTTAGTACTGCAAGGAGTAAATTTTACGGACTTACAGTTCATATCACGATATTTTTTAAAGTGGTGATTGGATTAAAACAGGAAATTTGTCAATTTAAAGCTAAAAGAATAAGCTTTAAAAAAATATACATTATGTATACTTTTTTTTATTTTTTTAAATTATAACACACTTTTCGTCTATTTTGTTTGGGTGAGTCGATTCGGTTGCACGCGAGTGTATTTGAAAGGAGATCGTCATAGACAGCAGCAACACCTGCACTCACAAACTAATACGTGGAGCTAACAAAAAGGTTGTCGTTTTCGTGTACTTTAGTGGATTCAAATATCACAGGAGCACTGATTGCGTTTTTTAAAAGCGTTTATTGCAGTTCGTGTCTTCAAATGTGAATGATATTGTTTAATAGTCGGTTTAGAGCTTACTTTGGACTTTTGGACATTTTGATGTCTAAAACATGGTTATATGACAACTATCTAATTGTATAAAATTCTCGTGTCACAATCAACTCGATTCTTATGAAAATCTTTTATGCATATTCAGTAAGTCTGAGAATCGGCTACTATCTATTTTTCAAACCTCCAACTAAGTGATAAGGGTTGTCCACCCTTCTACATTCTTATGGCAAAAAAACGTATGCCGGGTCAGCTAGTACATTTATAAAAATTAACTATCCACTATAGATGGTTTATACTTATTTTTATTGTAACAACAGTAAGGTGACCATACCAATTCCTAAAATAGAGACACGCTAGGACCTGTCTTAAGATAATATCTTAATCCTAAGTACAGATACCTACTTTATAAATAACCACTAACAAACAAAAATAAAAATCTATGCGTTATTTTATCGAAAGCTAATTAACGACAGCTGGAATAGTGTAAACAAGTTTCTTTTTAAATCGCTGTTAAACTTTTAATTACAGAAAATACCATATTGAAACCATAGGCGCTTCGAGTTTGTTAATAATGTTAATGTATTAATGGATGCCACAGGTTTTCAGCCTTGAGAACCAACAGGGATCTTTAACATTTACATTAAAATATTTTTTATCCTATACATAGAAATCTAGGGTACGTTACTTCGTACACATCTGGCGTAAGGGTGCTGCACAAAAAACCAGGTAAGTCAACGCGATAACCCTAATGTGATAGTTTAGTAAAAAAAAACAAACACGTGTGTTGATAAATTTGGGGAATTCGGTCATTAGCGCTAAGTGTTTATTATATTACTGTTTATTATTTATGTTTATTTTATTACTTTTACTAAATAAGTTGAAAAACAGGCAACTGTGGATTCACAATTTTATTATCACCTCAATTACGAAGTGAAATAAAATTTGTAAATAAAATTTCTATGATTTTAATACAAAACGAGACTAATCTTATCCTTATTCAGGTATAAATATTGAAGTATTTTCGATATTATCACTGAGCCAAGTTAAATTATGTTGTTTTGGAGTTTTTATTAGAACAAATATCTATCAATAGCAGTGCTCTGGAAATATGCCCGATTTACAGCAACATACTCAACAGAACATCCAATTACGTGGGAAGAATATTTGCAGTGGAACATTATGTCGTAAATACTAATATGCAATTCATCTAAGAATTATAAATAAAAAAATATTCCTATTAATAATTATTTGCGTAACAAATGTCGGTAGCAGAAAGACTTCTTGTCGTCTTTAGCGCAAAAAATTTGAATATTGCGAAAGTTAAACTAAAACAATTTTATTCTCGGTCTATTCTCTAACATGATCTTTGACATTTACATTACGAAAATGTGCGTAAATATATTTTTTACATCGAATTTGGAGGAGATAATCCCTGTGATCATAGTCATTGAGGAATTTCTTAGAGAATTATAAACGTATACTTTGCTACGTAAAAGATTTATATGCATGACGCAAAACATTTACATCACAGACAGGAGGAATACAGCGAAAAGTTGTAAACACGCCATTCAACGACAAAACAGGGATAATGGAATTAGGTTTCGTTCTGGAAAATGGAATTGTACTACCAAATTTGCATTGCATTTAGATACAAAAAGTTTGCTTATTGTGTTGAATTTTAATTATATAGGTAGACCGACCACTATCATCATCGAAGCAAAATAAGTGCACTGGGGAGAAACATTAATATTAAAGAAACAAAAAACAAGTAGCTTAATTTATACCAAAATAAACACCATAACAAGGGGTCACCCTACAGACTTTACTTAGTTGTTTTCATAATTAATAGTGATTATATATTATGGATACTATACTACAGTCTACAGGTTTCACAAAATAGGGTTGTTAAATCTCTTTTCCGATATCATTATTTAACTTCAACTGCGGAACTATACAAAAAACCAAATTAATGAATATCACGCAAATACATAAATATAATACTTGTATATTAATAAGAAAAATGTTAACTAAAGATACACATACTCAGCTAATTTTTACAAAAAGATCAGATTACCAAAAACGTGTAACAAGACAAGCTAATAATATCCTTATAACACCCTCAAGAACAAATTATGGAAAAAGATCTATACTATCGCAAGGTGCACAATATTACAATAAATTACCAAACAACATCAAAAATGCAAAATCCTTCGCTACATACAAGAGGTTACTAAAGAGCCACTTTTCAATATTATTATACTTACATGCTTACTAGATATATAAACACAAATATCATCTACTAAAACAGTACAAAACACAAAATATGATTGTAACGTAAGAGTTATATTATATTAAATTGCATTATAGCACTTCAGTGTGACATGGACCTTATGCATATCTTGAGGTTCAAACTTTGAACCTATACTTATGCTTGTCTTATAATCTTACTACCCACAGATTTCTGATAAACTGCAACTGTTTAATAAATGAATTGTTTCAACTTCTACCTGCCTATTGGATTAGGAAATTGCTACATTCAAGGATCTTGTACACTAGAAATTAAGTAAAAATTGTATTTTCTCTGTAAGTGATGTTGTAATCTTTTGAGTAAAATAAATGTCTTTAACCGTAATACTAAGTACTCTAGGAAAAATGATGTCAAATTCATATAAGACTTCATTTGATGGCCATTTGCAAGCATTTAACATCATTAGCGTTACAATGTATAACATAATTCTATAATTATGTTATACATTGTAACGCTAATGATGTTAAATGCTTGTACAGTGTTGGATAGTACGTTTATTGAGGAAGGCTATTTTCTAATATATAAAATTCTCCTGTCACGGTGTTTGTAATTAATGTAATTATACTCCTCCGAAATGGCTCGACCGCATATATACATACTAGCCATAATTGAACCTCTTTAGGTTCAATTATGGCTAGTATGTATGTACGTGGAAACAATTCCACAAATGCCATCGCATCAAGCGACCTGGTGCTCAAGTCTAGTATTTTGGAACAATTGTCATACCGGCACGATACCGTTGCAAGTGAAGTCAAATATCCGTAGTCTGCTATATGCGTGCATAACGGTCGTTCAATGGTAATAGATTTGTCGATCTCTTTTATCTATGCATTGAATTTTCGGTCTCTTTTATCTATGAATTGTGTTAGAATGGTATGTATGTGTTGCCGTTTTTAAAAAATGCGTTAGTTGAAGTGATTTTCGAAAAACTACTAATAAATTTAAACATTTAATCATGCTAGACTTCGTTTAGATATATTTGTACATACTATTTATTAGTATAAAAAGCAATGTGAAGTTTAGGAGATTAGTAAATTGCAATATATTACAAAGAACAATTTCTAATATTTCTATCTATCTATTTTTTATTTATGGCAATCTGTCGACACAGGACAATTTAAAAATATAACTGTCAAATTCATAATAGCAGACTACCGAAACATTTCAGTCATTGAATTGCAATTGTGAAGCAGTTGTGTACGAGACTAGCAATTTATGTCACTTTGACAATTGTAAGTCAATGATGAAGTCGTTATGACGAGACAAAAATAGTAGACTACCAAAAACTTTACAATTGCACCATAATGGTACAATAATGGTACAGTTGTGACACCGTTGAAATACCCGACTCAGGGCCCTTATTACTACGGACGAAAATATCTGGCAACTTATTTAATTGGATTCGTTTATTATTGATATGTCCAATCACGCCGATACAGCAAACCTTAACATTTTATTACTGACAACCACGGTTGCTTACACGGACAACCACTGGTACCTATTGTGCTAGGTAACCGTAATCGGACTACCTATTGTGATAGGTAGTCCGATTACGGTTGACACTTATAGCATACTAGCAGTACCCATACGCATGCAATTTAGAAAACTTTCCCCGTTTTTGCAACTTATGCTTCGCTCCTATGAATTGCAGCGTGATGTTATATAGCCTACTAGCTGACCCGGCAAACGTTGTTTTGCCGCACTTAGGGGGGGGAGGGGACAGTCCTTATCACTTAGGGGTATGAATAATAGATGTTGTCCGATTCTCAGACCTAACGGATATGTACCTACACAAAATTTCACGAAAATCAGTCGAGCCATTTCGGAGGAGTATAATTACCTTAATTACAAACACCGTGACAGGAGAATTTTATATATTAGAAAATAGCCTTCCTCGATAAACGTACTATCCAACACTGAAAGAATTTTTCAAATCGGACCAGCGGTTCCTCAGATTAGTGCGATCAAACAAACAAACAAACTCTTTAGCTTTATAACATTAGCATAGACAGATGACAGCTACATAGTAGACTAGATTTACTGCTCTTCGTTTTGGCGTTATGATATAGTATGAGACTAGCCCGTGGATTATTCTGATATATGAACTACTATGTAACCTCGCTGTAGTTTCATCAAAATCAGTTTTCGTGAAAGGGTAGCTAGCCAAACATAATATCCTAACAAACTTTCATGTTTACAATACGGGATGGATATTTGACCCGGGGGTTAACCGGGGCGGTATCGAATTTCGGTGCTGACCTATTTGATAAGGAGCCGACTATTTAATTTGATAGTTTCAACCTCTGTAGTTTCCTTATTAACTATTTACAATTGACAAAATAAGGAAAATATTGCATTTTAAGGTACAGGAAGTCAATTTTAGGCCTAATTTGAATTTTCGACGAAGCAAATTATGTTTTCGTACATATCAAACCCGTCGATAAACTGTACAATATCCGCTTTAATTAACGATTTATTCCCATTTCCAATAATTGATTTATCCTCAATTAACGATACTGAACACTGATAAATCTAAACTTTTGTGCCTACCGACTTTTTAATAATCTACTAAATGGCATCTCCTGCTAAAAGGGGCTAAATTATATCCGTAATCTTCACTTTAAATTGTTGCGAGATTTTATACCATGTTCTGATGTAACGTAATAAGTAATACTCGAAAGCAAAATACCTCAATCCGCTTAGTGTACATCATAGAGCTTTTAATTATATTTAAGAAGTTACGTAAACATGCACAAATACTGCTATTAAAAATTTTATCTATAAAATTTTGGTTCTTTGCCAGTCTTCTATTGAGAACAACAATAATATTTGAATAAAATGCTAATCATAAACATGAAATAATATATTGCCACCAAGCCATTTCTTGATATTGAAGCTGTAACACTAACACTCAACTACGAGAAACATATTTTTCTTCGTTTTAACTAGATTTCTGTAAACCACAAAATTATACAATCTATGTTATAATGGATATCACTCACCTGGTGGTTTTGATGGGAACTTCGAAGTCCATTGGCGGCGGGGGCGGTGGTGGAGGCGGAGGCGGCGGCGATGGCAATGCTTGAACTGTCACGGCAGGTGTTTCAACTGCATCCGGAATATCTGGCACTGAAACTTTATATTCCTCTTTGACATCAGGCAGTTCTTTTAGATCTGGCAATTCCACTTCAGGCACTGTCATAACTGGTGATATTGGTGATGTGACAACTGATGGGGCAATAGAACCTTCACTGGTCATAGAGAATTGTACATCTCCCGCGATGCCTGGCAAGTGTGGTAGATCTAGAGGCATCTCCAGCTCAGGCACCTACACAACAAATGTTGTAATTGTAATTGATTGTTAAAACTCGTACAATGGACATAGAGAAATTATGGATAAAGCTAGCATTTTATAGGAAATCAGTTACAGAAACAGAAGTACAACATTTTACATAGGAAAAACTTACCATGCCCATTCCTGGTGTATAGTGGTATTCATCAGCGTCTCTTTTCAACTCATCTCTTGTGAGGATAGAAGATGGTGCCGCCTCCAGTAAACTCTTGCTTTCGACTTTAGGTGGTAAAACTGGCACATACGCGGATGCCTTCCTAGTAGTGCCAAGATATGGGCTCTCGTCAGTGTTAAAGATTAACAATTCACCAACAGTCGACAAGTTATCAATGATCGAATTTAAATTGTAGTCTTGTTTCATAACTTGTTTCTTAGGTTCTGCCACTTTCACATGGTAGAAGTGTAATTTCTCCTAAAATACATAAAATTAAATATAGCCTAATTCATATTTTGACGAACGTGTATAAAAAAGTTCCGAAATCTAAATATCTTAACTATCGAATTCTTATGTAAGAAAATCGACGAGATAGATTTATAAGTCCACTTGAATCAAATGCCTGAACTGCATGTATAAATCGTGAGTGTAATGTATGAAATTTTAAAATTATCGTAGGTTAAGTGCATGCGCATACGCACCCACAGCAGTGCAGGTCTTTTCAAGTGTAAATAAAAAATAACAACAAATTCAGTAGTTTTTAAAATGAAGGTTCTTACCTGCAATTCTTTTTCATTAGACTGTCCCTGGGACTTTCCACTCAGGTTGACCTTTTTGGGCTTATGTTCATATAGATCAGGATCAAATGTGGACTTGTAATGTTCGTGAGTTATAGACGTGGGATACTTTGCGCTAGAAAAAACTTTGATTGCATTTTGCATACCAGTCAATTTCTCGACCTTGCGGCTTGATATTTCGATCCTGTCATGTAGCTTCTTTGTTTTCTCAGTATTCTGCTCGATTTTTGTAGTGAGTCGTTCAAACACATCGTCTACAATACCATTGAGATTATCCAAAGTATCTGCTATCTGCAGAATTGTCTCCTCAACACTCAGATCACTTGGTACTAATGCTATTTTATATATACCCTCCATAATTAATCTCTTTTATTTAAATTAGTCTGTAACAAACATTCTCATTGAAATTCACATGCTGGCTCATATTTATGTACGTAAAATCGATCTTGCGAATTTCAATGTTGTTTTATAAGTGTCAGATAAATATCTTACCTACTTATCTTTCTAAGAATCACCTAAAATAAATTAATAAGGCACAAGAATTATCACTAAATAACACATCCATATTCTTGTGTGTAATATTATGTCCATTAATTGTATAGCACTTTGTAAAGCTCATATAGTTCATTATTTACAATTTGTTTACTAAGTCTATATTATCAGTACTGTGTCTCTTATTATTATATATTTATAACTATGTTCAATTCTTAGTCGATTGCAACGTGTGCGAGTCGGCAAGCAATGAGTTCAGATTATCATTAGCAGGGTCAATATTCCATGAAAATCTGGAATACGCATCTGGAGACATGGTTGGGTCTAATATTGCAGATTCATCTGTCAACTGACCACCTGACAACATATTGTTTAAGTGTTTATTGATGACTGCATCTCCTGGACTGACATAACCACTTGATGTTGGTGGCTTCAATGGCATAGCATTCCGAATTGATGGCTTTTGACTAGTCAAGGCATCTAAAGACTGTAGCTGTATGTAGCTACTGTCTGCTCCAGTTTTATTTGATTGTGGCAAGTTAGGCATTACTGGCAAGCTCTCTGATCCAAATACTTTTGTAGGCGAGGGAACGAACTTAGGGAAATTCATCATTGAATGTGATTGAGCGTCTTCGGGGCGCACATAACCAGAAGAAACTGGCGGTTGACTTGGAATGATAGGAGGTGCAACACCAGTAGTGAAAATTGGTGGTGATAGGGCTGCCATTACGTAACTTGAACTTGCAGGCTGAGTTGTAGGCTTTGTTGGTGGATTATTGAGTGAAGATGGAGAAGATTGTACATAACCAGTGCTCATATTTACTACTGGCTGCACATAACCACTAGGAGTTTTCTTAAAACTGTTATCACTCAAATATGGAGAATTTTCTTGAGAACTTTCTCTTTCTGTATTTGAAGACTCTTCCTCCTCCTCTTCTTGTGTCAACTTATTATCACCACTTCCAACTTCTATGTGTGAGGAAGAGTCAGATCCATCGTCAGAAGTAGATGGTAGTCTATCAACTGGTTCTCTAGATATTTCTGATAGGCCAGTGCTATCAGTGTGATCACTAGAACCACAGTTATTTTCTGAATTCTGTTTGTTCTCAGGCAATGATACTGTTGTTCTGCTGTTTGGTAATAATAACATTTCATCTGATGATGGTTTCTCCTCTTTATTAGTAGAATACAAGCCTCCATAAGCATATTTAGACATTTCAGGTATCCCTAAACCATTTGGCAAAACAGGCTTTATGTCCTCCATTTTCCTAACCTTCTTATATATTTTAATGGAGCCATACATAATACCTATTAAAGCAAATATTGTAACAAGAATAAGAGTCATTGTGATGCCTTCCCTCCTACAAGTTATTGTAGTTGGATAGCTCCACTCTCCAGGAAACTCTAAAATGTCTTTATCATCTCGTTCTAGCATTGTATATTCAACTTTATCTACCAATCTTCCATGGTATGGGTCCTCATCGAAGTTTATTGCTCTAACTTGATATGATTCAGATGATTCCACTTGTTCACAATGTACAACAGGATATGACAGATTTGTGGTATTGAAATATTCAACTGTGTTGATATTGTCATCTTTTATTCTTTTAATCTGATATCGGTCAACTGTTCCTCCAGGAATTTCTGGAGGGTCCCACTTAATAAGGCCTGGATTAGTTTTAATAACAGGAGTGTTTAAGGCACTAGGAGGGCCAATTCTGGTTCTCACAAATATGGCATCAGGTGGACTAGGCTGAGAACAACTTCCTATAGCTGTGTTACAAGCTGACACACCCAATGAATAATTAGTGAATGGCTTCAAGTTAGTGATTTTAGCAGATCTTCTGATGAGATTAGCATCTTTGTCAGATACTTTTTCAACATATAACTCTTCATTGTAGTTTAAAATTACATATGTTCCAATTATACCATTTTTATGCAATGGTGGCTGCCATGATATAACAAGCGAGTCATACTCAATGTCAGATACATTGACATTTCTTGGGCTTGTTGGAGTATCCTCTGTGGTAGTGACTCCTGTAGAAGCATTTTCAATAGTCTTGAGTCCATATGTAGTGTTCAATGCCAATGTAAAGAGATATGTCCTATATGGTTTCAAATCAGTAATATTGGTTTCCATCTGTTTAGGATCCTTAATATACACAGTGGATTTATTTTCAAAACGAGTATCACAATCATTACTTGTATCCAAAATAGGACAATATGTTATTACATAGCCTGTTATTATATTTTCCTGGAGAGTGCAGGACATTTTCCAAGTAATCTTCACAAATGTTTTCCCTGGCACATCATGATCCAGCTTTACAGGAAATCCATACATAGGTATTCCATCTTTAGATATATCACAAGACGCCCAAGTCATCCCACCTGTTTTAGATCTGTTATTAGCTGATATTGCAAACTGATATCTATTTTCTCTAGGCAAGTCAATCACATGTGTGTTCTTATTAGGATCTAAAACAGTAAAGCTCATCCGGCCTGCACATATTTGTGTAGAATTATGCTGACACCAAAACAGTGTGTAGTTGTCAATATTGTCAAGTGCGACCCATGCCAATTTATATGTACCATTTTCATATGCCAGTTTAGTAAATGATGTTACACTTAATGCTTCTGTGTCTTGTTTTGGTGGAATATAAAGGTGGCTGCTATTGACAGATGTCCCAATTACATTCATAGACCAAATTTGGACATCAATAGCCTCAAAGGAGGCGTCATTCAATATAACATAGCTTAAACTTTTGTTTTTATCAGGAAAAATAGTCTGAGGATTGTTATTTCCTTGTCTAGTAACTATTTTGTAAGTGAAATTAGCACCAGCTTCCTCATATTCTTCAAGTTGTTTCCAATAAACATATATTACTCTTTTGTCATCAAATGTTGCCTGATCAAATGCACCAACAATGGTCTCTGGTGGTCTTTGAGGCAGTTCGCTTGCTGTAGTAAACAGCACAAAGGAAAAGTTAGACCAAAATCTATCTTCAGTTGCAAGTGCTAATTTTATATATACTCTCACTTCATATGACATATGAGCATACGGGAGGTTTGTCAGTAAAAATTTATTAGTTTTATTCCTTTTTGGTAAAGTTGTCACATCTACACTATGAAATTTGTCAATTTTTGCTATCTGGTATTCAATTCTGTGCACTATGTCCAAGTGATCTAGTGGTAAATCTGCTATATTGTATGGAATGTTCCACTGAAGTAGCACACTGTGAGGGTTCACTCTTAATACCTTCAGGTTTAAGGGTGGATCTGGTTTTACTATAGAGAAATGATTTATGGTAAATCTTTCTTCATTACACCCAAAAACATTACAAGACTTCAGTAAAAAGTTGAAATGATCTTCTAGTTGCTTGTATCTTGGCTGACTGGTTGTATTCCAAACACAATAAAATGTTTCACCTACTCTTGTGGCATTGCAGGCTATAGTAGGAACATCATTGACAATAAACTTCAGAGAATGATTTGTTTTACTATACATTTTCGTGTTATATGACCAATTACAGGACAATTCTTCAAGATTTTTAGACATACAACTGAAATCAGACACATTTGAGGGTGGCAAGTCAACCAATACTCTGCTGGTGCATTGTCTATTTGCAAAATTATTCTTACAGTAGTATGTATGCACCCCTTTTTCTAAATGTTCAATATACAACCTTCTCACAGTGTTATTCACTACCTTAGATTCTATTCTTTCACCTCCAAGAAAGAATTCCAAGTTTTGAGCAGTGTCTCTATCAGCTATGCAAAATATTTCCAATGGCTTGCCATAACGTAGGTAGATCATACCCTCCGGGTACAGAGAAACTGTAATATTCACACCTTGACACATTGAAAATATGCACGGTAAACTGATAAAACATTTTAAAATAATACACCAAAACCATAATCCGAACTGTGGTCCCCTCCGAAACCCTGTGCAGGGGCCTTTACGAGTATTTGTACTTATATTCTCCATAACTGTTACGTTTTTCTATCACTCCATAGCAATAAATCTAACATAAGCACATCGAAGGGTACATTTCTTGTATTTTATCGCAATACTAAATGGCGCACCGAAGTACCCCAACACGATGACACACAGAGACTGAGCACAGTCACTGAACGCGCACGATTAAATGCTAAATAGTCTGTATAGTACACTAACATTTAACACTATCGATCTTTACTGTGGTCACGGTGAAATGAGATAATATTCAAACTTTATCGAGAACACGGTAATCGAAAATTATGAACAGCATCAAAACGCTATACTTCTAGGACTTACTTACAAATAAAATAGAAGAAACTTCGCGCAGTAAATTCTTAGAAATGCCAACTTCACAGCGGTATTAGGACACAGACACAGAATAGATAGAAGATATGGACACAGAGCAGTCTTCAGTTAACATAATGAACTTAGCTGCAAGACACACAGATAAAACATGGATAAAACAGACAAAAATATGAAAAAACAATCTATATAAAAAAAAAGAAGATGTATGACGTATCTACGCAACACCAATGTCAATAAAGCTAGATACCTAAAAATGACATACAGATTTAAAAAACAAGCAAGATTTTAAAAACTCTTTTTTCATAAAGCCATAAAATCCATGTTTTTTAAGGAAACTAGCTGTTGCCCAAATTATGTGCTCGTGGAATTAAGAAAATTAAAAATCTTAACAAATTAGCGCTATGTAGGCTAGCTACGTGGTTCTCTTGCATGTTTTCTTAACCACCACGCGGAGAAAAAAATAGTCTAACATACAGACACCGAAGTGATGCTATTAGGGTGCTTGGTGTCTTTAAGTTAGGCAGCCGTCTATTTACCAACAATCTGAATCATCCGGTAGAAAACTTACTATTACTTTTTCTTTTTCTTTTTCTTTTACTATTTCTTTGTTTTCGCATTTAAAGCTGTTGATTGCGACCAAGACAATGAGGATTTCTAAGTTTCATGCGTACGAATTCGCAGGCACAGCTAGTTTAAATACTAAAAATGAAATAATTAAATAAAAACAAATGAGTAATAAATTATATTAGTGAGATTAATAACAGTAGATGAAATTTCGTTATAAACCAAACCTTGGCGCTTTAATTTATAACTTTAAACCCACCTCCACTTTGGCTACGCTCATGAAAATAATAAAAAAAATTGTTGGTCAGGTCAAGCAGTAGGGCACAACTAGTAATATTTTTATACTCTGTGCTGTTGAAATCAAATCGCATATTCTGCGTGCTAGTCTGTGCGTTTTGCCACAGACTAAATTTAATATTACGAGTTAAGAATGTCCAATATTATTTATACAATCGCTTTGTCTTTAATTGATCAATAAAATATGCTTTGCTTTTGATTAGGTAATTGTAATCCATTTAAACTATAATTATCACACCGTCACCGCCCAATCACCGCCACGCTTTTTTGCCATGACAGTAGGTAGGTCAAAGACACAGAATAGATAGAAGATACTAGTCAAAGGGTCAAAGAGTATAATCGTAGACAGAGGAACTCCTTCCTCTGTCTACGAGTATAATAATATAGGTACTATAGAGTAGCAACTGCTACGAACCAAAAACTGGTTTCCCTCCCCGTTTTCCAATGGCAGAGCTTAATGCGACTCAGTGCCGCACAATGCCGCTGACGCTTAATTGGAACGTGAATTAGTTTTAAAATGCGCCAGCAGAGTGGTTGAAAAATGTTGCCAAAATAGTACTGGTGCTCAAGTCTACTATTTTGGAACAATTGTCATACCGGCACAATACCGGCACGATACCGTTGCAATTGAAGTCAAATGTCCGTAGTCTGCTATATGCGTTCATAACGGTCGTTCAATGGTAATAGAATTGTCGGTCTCTTTTATCTATGCATTGAATTTTCGGTCTCTTTTATCTATGAATTGTGTTAGAATGGTATGTATGTGTTGCCGTTTTTAAAAAATGCGTTAGTCGAAGTGATATTCGAAAAACTACTAATAAATTTAAACATTTAATCATGCTAGACTTCGTTTAGATATATTTGTACATACTATTTATTAGTATAAAAAGCAATGTGAAGTTTAGGAGATTAGTAAATTGCAATAAATTACAAAGAACAATTTCTAATATTTCTATCTATCTATTTTTTATTTATGGCAATCTGTCGACACAGGACAATTTCAAAATATTACTGTCAAATTCAAAATAGCAGACTACCGAAACATTTCAGTCATTGAATTGCAATTGTGAAGCAATTGTGTACGAGACTAGCAATTTATGTCACTTTCACAATTGTAAGTCAATGATGACAAGACATTAATAGTAGACTACCAAAAACTTTACAATTGCACCATAATGGTACCATTATGGTACAATTGTGACACCATTGAAATACCCGACTCAGGGACCAGGGAGTTGCTTGTCACATTCGTCACGGAATTTCTGCACCGGTTACGTTTATAATTTTATAAACATCTGTTATTCTGTTTATAATTGTAATCGAATACATGAAAAAATTTAATGACTAAAGCAAAAGAACTCCGCTGAGTTTCTTAAGCCAGTTTGTCTCACCGGATTGCATGTCCTGGACCAGTGGTAGGGAAAAATATTTACTCATCTTATGAGCATAATTTTGCTAGAAATTTGTGTGTACGTGATTTATTTTCATAAACGTCATAATGTTCATGACAATGAAATTGAAAACACTTATTATATTATACATAATATAAAACAAAGTCGTTGTAATTGTATGTATGTCCTTATTCTTCCAAACTACGCAACGGATTTTGATGCGGCTTTTTTAATGCATAAAATGGTTAAGGAGGTTAAACTTTTTGTATTACTCGTTAAGGTTTGTGTGTGTTGTGTGTATTTTTCATATATGACCAGTACGAAGTTGCGTACGACATCTAGTACAAAATTAAACCGAAATTTTAAGAAAACTGTGTTTTATTGTATTGTGTCCGCTCCGCAAATAATAACCCTGTTACAAAAACAGGGTTATTAGTTGTATTGATTGAACTGTTCAGGTACTTACTTCAGGTTTTACATAATGTTTGCTTATGACTAAAGCATGTACACTTATTGTAATACATTATTTTATGACACAACATGCCTATAATACATATACATTTGTGCCCATCTATAAATCAAATAAAAACTTGTATAGGTTCTACATTTACTTATCTATTATAAAATGTTCTGGGTGAATGTAGAATCGCTGCAAGAAATTTTTATTTGGGCATAAATGTGTATGTATTGTAGGTATGCATGAATAGGTACGTATTATATGCATGAATAGGAACCTATTATATGCATGACTAGGTACCTTTCAGTTAGTACATGGGATATAACACCAGTAGTCGCTAGTGAGCTATCAAAAGTGTCAAATGACTTTCGGGCGACATGAATTTCAACGACTGGGCTCTCTTTTTTAAGTATATTATTAATATTATTATACACTGTTAAACACTTTGTCAGAATCAGAAAGCAAAAAATTACTACTCTACTCTGTGGATATTTACAAATTCATATTTTTATTTATTTTTCGGATTTATTTACGAATACAATACATACTGAATACAATTACGAGCAGACTTTAGAATTAAATTATTGTTTTATCCAACATAGATCAGCGTAATCAGCAGAAAGTTAATATGTAATTTGCATATGGAAAAATGGATGGTACTAATCAAGACTCCTTAGGTTATACAACAAAAGATGCTTTAGTTAAACTTCGCGATGATATACGAAAAGTTACTGAAGAGCATAAAAAGAAATCTGCAAATGGGTATGCTTCAATATCTTAATATCATTATTTATTGAACTAATACCATTTTATTTTAACTATAAATATGTAGCTTATTCATATCATGTAAATACATTTTCAGATATCTGGGATTGGTACGAAACATAATTTCGTTTTCATCCGAAAAAGTTCTACTATCGGGTGTCGCATATACAATAATATTAGTATACATTATTTGCTTAATACTTACATATTTACTTGGTGAATCAGTTCAAGCTCATAGCTATTTACTTTGGGAAGCATTTTTCTTATTTATTATACTTATTATAAATTTTCTGGTCGCATTGAATGAAGAATATTTACGCCGAGATGAAATACCTCATAGAGTAAGAAAAGTTTTAGGTAAGTTTGTGTATATATTTATGTAAAACATACTCTTAAATTGCTGCTTACTAACTAAAATTAACTAAATAAAATCATTTTTCGATCATAAAATTTTTGTTTCATGTTAAATCATTTTTGATGAGAACACAGACATATTGGTTATAGACATTTTAGAATACTGCTTCTTTTAAAAATAGTTATAATATTTTGTAGCCTTGATATCATTATCATTACTAATTTATAAATGTGAAAGCCGGATGATGACACAGTAATAATTTTGACGAGCGCGGTTTAAATAACGGACAACGCCATCTATTGAGCAGAAGAGTAAACTTATGTTTGTTAAGGATAGATTTCTAAATTTCACACTTACAAAGTCGCGGGCAACAGCTAGTTATATTATATAACTATCTGGTTATTTAATCTTAGATCAATGATTGTGAGTGATACTGATATTATAATATAAATTGTAATAATTGATTAAATAAATACATACTATGTCACTATGAGCCAATTGCGTTCTCACCAATAACACTTTACTTACTATTTGATGGGCCTCGTGGTGGAGTGGTTCATATATCGGACTGCCGATCATGAGGTCTCGGGTTCGATTCCCGGTCAGGACAATCATTTGTGTGATGTTTTTAATTGTCATACAAATGTTTGTACTGCGTCTGGGTGTTTACTATATTGTATTATAAGTATGTATTTACAAAAGAAAAGTAGTATATGTATTATATCCGTATTCTGGTACCCATAACACAAGCAATATAAGCTTAGCTTGGGACCAGAGGATGTTGTGTGAAATGTCCATGAATATTTATTTATTTATTATATATTTTGTATCGCAGTATTGCATAATAACAATTCATTTATAATATTTTATTTCATCATACCACTACACCTTTTTCCTATGGGAGTAGGCAGAGACTATAGAATGCCATATACTACTATCCAAATACACTTCCTTTTTTATATTAGTAGTTTAATATTTGATAAACTAAATTTGGTATCTATTTGCTGATTTGAAATATATCAAATATATATAAAATTCACGTGTCACAGTGTTAGTTAACGTACTCCTCCGAAACGGCTTGAACGATTTGTATGAAATTTTACATGCGTATTCAGTAGGTCTGAGAATCGGCCACCATCTATTTTTCAACCTTTTTTTTATTTTATTTTTTATTATGGCAAAACAACGTTTGCCGGGTCAGCTAGTCAAATATAATCCATCAAAATGCAAATCAAATCAATGAAATGAAATGAAATATCATTTAATCACGTAGACACAATTTTTCAGAAAAATTATGTGCTTATGACATGTCCAATTGTTTTTCCCTACCACCGGTTCAGGACGCAAACTGCTGAGAAGAACCGGCGTAAGAAACTCAGCAGAGCTTTTAATCTAATCAATATTTTGTAAATTAAATGTCAATGACACTTACAATGCTAATAAAACTTTACAATATAGAATAATTATGTATTTCTCCAGAGCAACCTACTCCCAAGCTTTATCATCTTTAATATAATCAGAAATGTTATAATACGCCTTTTTACATAATATAGTTATAATGAATTTTTTAAATTTAGAATTATTTAATTCTCTTACATCAATAGGGAGTTTATTATAAAATCGTATACAATGACCCATGAAAGAGTTACATATTTTGTGGAGACGGGTTACATGCATTACAAGATTGTGTTTATGCCTTGTATTAATATTATGGTGGTCACTTTTTTTGTAAAATTATGAATATTTTTATGAACATACAATAAATCTAATATATAAAATTCACGTGTCACAGTGTTAGTTACCGTACTCCTCCGAAACGGCTTGACCGATTATTATGAAATTTTACATGCATATTCAGTAGGTCTGAGAATCGGCCAACATCTGTTTTTCAAATCTTTTTTTTTAGTATGGCAGAACAACGTTTGCCGGGACAACTAGTTTTCATATATATATTGCGAAGCGACCGTTAAAATATTTATGTCTTTGAATTTCTCCCTTGGAGAATCCCGCGGACCTGGGTTATAATATATAGCTCTAACAGCGCGTTTCTGGAGCACAAATATCCGATTAATGTCCGCACAGCTTCCCCAAAGAAGAATTCAATAGCACATTACACTGTGAAAAGAACTAAGTAAACCATTCTAGCCGTATCTACATCCGTAAGTCGTCTAATTGTTTTCACCGCATGTGCCGCAGAGCTAAGTTTGCCAGACAGTTTTTCAATTTGTGGGCCCCACGGTAATTTCGAATCAATAGTGATTCCTAAAAATATAGTTGACTATACTGGTTCCAATCTCGCTCCACTCAAATGTACATTGGTTTCTACTTGGGTAACATTTGGCATAGAGAATTGTATTACTTTAGTTTTCTTAGAGTTTAATAATAAGTTATTAACATTAAACCATTGTACAAGTTTTGAGAGTGCACTGTTTACTTCGTCATAATCACGCATTTGTCTATTAATTTTAAAAGTCAAGGAAGTATCATCAGCAAACAGAACAATCTCTTGATCGTTCCCAACATAGTACGGTAAGTCATTAATATAAGTAAGGAAAAGGAATGGGCCGAGAATGGAGCCCTGTGGGACGCCCAATGTAACAGCAGCTCCTGGAGATCGTTTACCGTTAACATCAACTTTCTGGATTCTATTGTCTAAATAAGAGTTTAAAAGATCGAGTGCTTTATTTCTGATACCATAATGATGTAGTTTCGTAACTAAGGTTTCATGTTGTACACAGTCAAAAGCTTTGGACAAATCGCAAAAAACACCTAGCGAATCTTGCGAGTTCTCCCAGGCCGAGAATATACCTTTTAACAGTTCAACCCCTGCATCAGTATAAAAATTCTATTTAAATATAATGTAAAGAACTTTTAAGCAAATGTGGGTATTTATAACAAAATGAAAAATAGAAAGACAGAGAAAGAGAAGAAGCATATCAGTTATCTTTTGTCATTTTTATTAAAAGAAACAGCAAACTTTCATAAATTACATTTAACTCTAAATAATTTTATTTACTGTTTGTATGTCTCAAAAACTAAACAAAGATATGAACCAAAACCTAATATTCATTTACCTGTGGATGATATTATGCTACTTTGTCTAATAAACTTAGCGAGAAGTGTTAATATCTCTCATAATTTGTTGCTTTTTACTTCCTATGCATCGTCTCCTTAATGATATAACATTTTTTTTTCAGAATCCTTAGATGACGCTATTGAAAATTCAAAATGGCGAGAAAATCATTATCCACATCTATGTGCTCCCTACTCACCGTGTGTTATATTGCAGTGGACCTACAGAGACTGTAAGAATAATAAATTAATTTAATTCATAACTGTATGAGGTAGTTGCGTCCATTGTGGGTATTTGAGAGTAGCCGGTAAAATATTGTACAGGTTAAATAAAAGAAAGACTGTTTTTGTTCACATGTAGTAAGTCTCTTCAAATTAGATTACATTTTTTAAAGCTGTATGTATATTGTGGCTTACTCAGCATAAAATGAACGGCATAATTTGATTCATTAAATCATCCATTAACCTTTCTTCGTCCACTGCTGGGCGTAGGCCTCCCCCATAGAACGCACAAATATCTGCATCTGGCGGCTCACGGCAAATTGGACGATATCGTCAATACACCTTTTTCGGGACTGCCCCACGCTGCCTTGTCCGGTGCGTAGTTGCCACTCAAGGACCTTGTCGTCGGATCGTAGAGCGATGTGGCCTGCCCATTGCCTTACTCATAGATTATATTAAGTAATAGACATTGCTAATATTGAAAACTTATTAATGTACATAGGTGTTGCTCATGCGCAAGATAGTTAAGTTTAAGTTAGCATATCGGCGAGGCGAACCCTTAATAAAATGTAGTTCTGGCTGAGAAGAAAGTGGCTCTGGCTAAAAAAAAACTTCAATTCAGACTTCTATTATTTCAGCGACAATAGTGAATCTACCATGGGCATTGTTGGTAGAAGGAGATGTTATAGTGTTGAGACCAGGTCAAGAGATTCCCGGCCACTGTCAAGGTCTTCAGCCGGACAAACCTGAGCTATTCTTTGGTCAGATCTTCCAGCCTAGTACACCGGTAATTATTTGTTCCTCATCATACCGTCACGCCTTTTTCCATAAGTGTAGGCACAGACTCATTTGCTAGTTTTTAATAATAGATAGAATGTATGTGTTTGACAAAACGCCAACAAATAAAGATTAAATATATGTACCTACTCAAAATATACACTTTTTACCTACTTAGACACGTTTATTTGGCTGTGGTGACCGAAGAATTTCCGAACTAAGGCCTAAAATTACGTACTTAGATAAAAAATTGACAATCACGCATATTATATAAAAACCTCAAAATAAATCATTCCTATACCTATTTCTCAGATGTTTTTTTTTCTTTGAAATGAAAAGAAATAAAAAATGTAGTGTGTAGACATAATTTTATTAGAGAATATTATATGCTTATGACAGGCTTTCCATCAGCTATATAGCCATAATTAGATTTTATTTTTTATATAGAATTTAAATAAATAATTGGTCAAGTGCGAGTCGGACTCGCGCACGAAGGGTTCCGTACCATTATCTATGCAACATAAGGCAACGTTATTAGTATCGAGCAAGAAACGGTAAAAAAATCATGTTTGTTGTATGGGAGCCCCCCTTAAAAATTTATTTTATTTTATTTTTAGTATTTGTTGTTATAGCGGCAATAGAAATACATCATCTGTAAAAATTTCAACTGTCTAGCTATCACCGTTCTTGAGATACTGGGTACGGAACCCTAAAAATCATGTTTGTTGTATGGGAGCCCCCCTTAAATATTTATTTTATTTTATTTTTAGTATTTGTTGTTATAGCGGCAATAGAAATACATCATCTGTGAAAATTTCAACTCTCTAGCTATCACCGTTCTTGAGATACAGCCTGGTGACAGACGGACGGACGGACGGACGGACAGCGAAGTCTCAGTAATAGGGTCCCGTTTTTACCCTTTGGGTACGGAACCCTAAAAAACGTTTTATATCCATTTCTTTAATGTTTGTAGCAAAAGGACAACTTGAGTGTGCCACGTGTGCGCACTCCACATCAAAACAAAGCATATAAGATGTGTGAGACGCCATATCTTAAGAACTTGAAGCTCGCACTAGAACAAGCCACACTAAGACCTGTTACTGTGTTCGAAAAACAAAGGTATTTGGTAAGCATCAATGTTTAACTTTTAGCATGGAAAGATATGTTTAGAATAAAACAAACTATCTAAAGGGCACAATGGGTTTGTACCATAATTGTTGTCATTTGTTGTAATAAATATATTCGACATCATAATAAAGCCGTAACCACATTGAGGTTTAAAAAGAGTTCTTTTATCTCGGTAGACAGCGGCTTAGCTATGCCCCTTGTATTGCAGAGTCCATGAGCAATGAATGCCAGATAACATCAGGTGGACCGTTAGATCGTCTGTCGACGTAAGAGATATACACATCGTCATACACGTATTATCAAAATACAATATATAAATATACTAGCTGACCCGGCAAACGTTGTTTTGCCATACAAAAAAAAAAGTTTGAAAAATAGATGTTGGCCGATTCTCAGACCTACTGAATGTGCATGTAAAATTTCATAAAAAACGGTCAAGCCGTTTCGGAGGAGTACGGTAACTAACACTGTGACACGTGAATTTTATATATAAGATATTGTATATAAATATTCATGGACATTTCACACAACGTCCTCTGGTCCCAAGCTAAGCTTATATACTTGTGTTATGGGTACCAGAATACGGATAGAATACATATACTACTTTTCTTTTGTAAATACATACTTATAATACATAGGAACACCCAGACGCAGTATGTACAAACATTTGTATGACAATTAGAAAAATCACACAAATGATTGTCCCGAGCGGGAATCGAACCCGCGACCTCTTGATCGGCAGTCCGCTACATGAACCACTCGACCACTTGGCTCGTCAATACAATACAATAATTGAAATACGTTATTAGAATAATTGCAGAACTAGAAATCGATACATTATGCGTAAAAATGTCAACTGTCTATTTATTGTCATTCTTCGTACTCAGTCTGGTGACAGACAAATGGATTAATAATATGGTCTGGTTTTACCTTGAGGTACAAAACCCTAAAGATTCCACGTAGAAAATACCTAGTTGCACTCTGTATAAATAGGTGCAAATCATATCCACACCCTATACAATATTAGGATTTTTAACATGAAATGAAATGAAAGATTATTTAATCATGCAGAGATAATTTTTTTGAGAAAATTATGTGCTTAAGAGGATACCAAAATAGCTTCGTGCATTTTTCTATGTACGAAGTTTTCATTGTTTCTTTAGATTGAATGGCTAGAGCTCTAATTTTTAAGTATATGTTTTTTCAATATATGATCTAGGATCGCATAAACTCAGAAACGCGATTGAAAAAAGTTTTCTCGATAGAAAATCTTGGCGAAACAACCTCTAAATTTTTTTATTTTTTTCATTTGTCGGTCTATTATCGCGTATTAACTAATGAAATAACTTTAAAAACATAAGTAACTATTATATATAGAAACACGTAAATCAGAATTAAAATTTATTTAGTAGATTTTGAGTAAATAGGAAAAGTATCCCTAATTCTTCATTTTCTGTGCCTACTGGCTGTGTTAATATGTACGTGTCGGCGATGATATACGATAATATTGATGTAGGCCCTTAAACATTTTTTTCCCTACCACCATGAATAAGCCGCTGCTTGTATTTTTTATTATTATTTTTTTCTAGTGTACTGTGAAGATAATGGAAGGTATAGTGTTACCTCTTGTGATATCTATAGTAGTGATAGCATCATTCATTCGTCACGTGTACCACCTGCCTGGAGTCACTCACTGGACTGAGATTTACTTCCTACAAACTATAGCTGCTTCACTGCCTCTGCTACAAATTATATTTCCTATAGCTTGGGTTACACTTAATTGCTATGGGCTAGCCAGGTTTGTGACTTTATTTTATTTAAATCTGTACTTATAAAACAAAGTCTTAGTTTTGGTATGTATGTCCCTATGTTTAACTTTTTTCTTTTGTTTTTTATTTTATTTTAAAAAAGTAGGAGGTTCTCAATATGTCTGTATGTTTTTTTTTGTTTGTTACTTCAAAACTTTTAACTGGGCGAAGAAATTTTAATTATTCTTTTTTTATTTGAAAGCTGGTGATTTCCGTGTGCTCCCATTGGCACCAGATCAGGATCTGATAGTTATCTCCAGAGAAATCGAGGAAATTTCAAAATCACAAGTAGTAGTGTGAACTTTTTTTTTAAAAATGCTCGTTTTATTTCAGATTTAAATTGTTATCAGAAACACGACAAAAATACATTCGTCCTAAATCATGTTCAATATCGGAAGAAGCAAGTGATCCACTGATACAGGCTCTGAGTGAGTCTAACCTCCAACCTCAGAGTCTCAAGTGTTTGGGCAAGAATTTCTTTAATATACTTATTGGAAGAGAGGATATGGTCTCTAGAACTGCTAATATGGTGCATGTATTGGGATCACTATCGGTATGTTTTATTTTGAGGTTTTATTTATTTATTTAGCACTTCTATACACAAGTAAGGCACAAAGGCGGACTTAATGCCGGAAGCATTCTCTTCTAGTCAACCTTAGGTGGTGCAGAAAGAGGAAGTAGTATGTGTGTTAGATAGTCAGAGAGAATAAAAATTGAGTGTGTTGGCAATTAAACTTATAAAAATTGGTCAAGTGCGAGTCGGACTCGCGCACGAAGGGTTCCGTACCATTATCTATGCAACATAAGGCAACATTATTAGTATCGAGCAAGAAACGGTAAAAAAATCATGTTTGTTGTATGGGAGCCCCCCTTAAATATTTATTTTATTTTATTTTTAGTATTTGTTGTTATAGCGGCAATAGAAATACATCATCTGTGAAAATTTCAACTGTCTAGCTATCACCGTTCTTGAGATACAGCCTGGTGACAGACGGACGGACGGACGGACAGCGAAGTCTCAGTAATAGGGTCCCGTTTTTACCCTTTGGGTACGGAACCCTAAAAACACACGAATATGTTACATACATATAAACACTGAGTATACATACTATAATGTACTTATATTATAATACTCTGAATACACTATATACAAGTTTTTCGAGGTTTTCCAATTACAGAGCATAATGCAACTCAGTGGCGCACAATGCTGAACTATGCTGACGTTTAATTGGAACGTGAATTAGTTTTCAAATGCACCAGCAGAGTGCGCTAAGTTCAATGTTGAAAAAAAAAAACTAAAATAAAATTGTATTCACATTATAAGTGTGGAATATAAAACAGTGATTGTTTGTACCTTCAATCTTCATCCATACTTATTTTTTTTTTTAACACAGCTTGAATTTACTTTGATTATTTCCAGAAAACTCCGACAAAACGAAAGCCTTAAATTATAAAAAAAATTTTAACAATAAATAATATTACTAACGATAATATATAAATAAAATTTCAATCAATGCCAACTTAAAGAAAGAACACTTGTTAATTTTCTGTCACTGAAGTTGGTATCGATTGCACGCATCACTTTTGAGAGTGCTCGATTGTGCGAAGCGTTGCTGTAGTTGGAACACTCAACGTTGAGCATTATGCCGCATAATGCGCTCTTGTGCTGTAATTAGAAAACGTCCTATATCTCCATGCCTATGTGTTCTAGAAAATGTGGGTAGAATTATATTGGATAAAGTGATCACCGCATTCGGGACTTGAACCCACGACCTCGGAATACCGTTCTGTAGCTCTACCCACTGAGCTATTGCGGCCGTGCCAACGGTAAACAATTTCTCCACTACAATGTCACTCGATTGAGTTTACTACCCACTGATCACTTTTTTTTTATTAAATAAAAGCGTAGCAAGTCAAATGTAAAATTTATAAAATTACTTTATATACTTTACATATTGGTTTATACAGTATTTTGAGCATTGATTCAATAAACTGACATCAGATTTGCAATGACGAAGATAGAGTGTTGTAAGTAGACAGGACTTTCTGTTTCGAGAGGTGGTGAGATTTCAAATGCGAGTATATGGTTGGTAGTATAGTAGATAAATTCAGCTAATCTAAAATTACCACGATAGCTTGGTAGGTTTAGATCAGTGAAATGATATTCTAAAAATAGTGGGTTCCAATGTCAGTTGTGGTAATCACATAATTCAGTTTTATTTACGACGGGCCTCGTGGTCTAGTGGTTCATATAACGGACTGCCGTTCACGAGGTCTCGGGTTCGATTCCCGGTCAGGACAAATATTTGTGTGATGTTTTTAATTGTCATACAAATGTTTGTACTGCGTCTGGGTGTTTCTATGTATTATAAGTATGTATTTACAAAAGAAAAGTAGTATATGTATTATATCCGTATTCTGGTACCCATAACACAAGCATATAAGCTTAGCTTGGGACCAGAGGACGTTGTGTGAAATGTCCATGAATATTTATTATTATTATTATTATTATTTGACTTGTTAAAAGTAAAAACCTGTAGTGAACTCCGCAAATTTTTTAAAAATATTGTTGATTCTGTTGTAACAGGGATTAGTATAATATCTGCATTTTTTTTTTTATTTCAGGCATTAACATGCATAGATAAAAAAGGTATTTTATCTTGGCCCAACCCGACTGCTGAAAAAGTGTTTTTTCTTCGTAATTCTGGTCCTACTTCAAATAACTCCAGTAAGACGAGTCTGGTTGGATCTATGGGACATCACAGTGATACTGCTGAAGAAGGGAACAGAGGAGATGGAAAACAAACAAATGAACCTAGTACTATTGCTGAGGTTTGTATATACATTTTGAATGGACACTAGTCCTTTAGTCTCAAACTAAGCGTGATACTTTTTCACAGACTTTAACATCACTACTTACACAATTATTTTGACATACATTTACCCATTTTACCCTCGTGTAGTGTTATTATTAGCTAATACGAAACACTAAGCGCTACAACCACTTAAGAGGGGACTACAGCCTCAATTTAGATATTTGCCTTAGGTATATCCCTATTTCCGAGCGCCGCGCTTAAAGGGATAAATATAGTTGAGGCAGACATTACCTAAAAATTATTTGAAAAAGAAAACGTTTCGTTGTCTGCTGTTGTCCGTATGCCCATATTTTTGTATGGAGCATAGGTTAGTGTCGTGCCCTCTTAAAGTATGAAACAAACCGGAGTTGTTACACATGTTGTTTTCTTTGCATATTGCAAGGTCAACAAACACTATAATGTAATTTCGGTGTACACACTCAAAGTCGACACTGTTCTTACATAATGAGTATGAGCATTGCTCTCGGACCTTTTTCAGCTGGGTTTCGCTCAACACTCTCCTATTGACTATTTCTATTGTTAATGCTCTTAGTTACTCCACCAAGCCAGTTAAATGTAATAATTTATGCAATCTATGTCATTTTTTGTTGTATGTATAATATTCTCTAACATTTGTGCGTCTCATTGAAATAAATTAAATTTTAAGCATTTAGACGCGTATATTTGTTTTAAATTTAAACCCGACGACACGCGACTTATACGCGACTAACTCTCCGAAGTGTCGGGCGGTGTTTTTTTTTTTAATAACATTTTACACTACGTCCTCTGGTCCCAAGCTAAGTTTATAATTATGCTTGTGTTATGGGTACCAGAATACGGATATACTACATATACTACTTTTCTTTTGTAAATACATACTTGTAGCACATAGAAACACCCAGACGCAGTACAAACATTTGTATGACAAATATAAACATCACAGAAATGATTGTCCCGAGCGGAAATCGAACCCGAGACCTTGTGATCGGCAGTACGTTACATGAACCACTAGACCACGAAGCCCCTCATTGTATTTAAACGTATTGTTGTATTATTACAATCAGGTGTTAGATCTAACACATGATCAAAACGCACCGTTCTGCGTCGAGTTCGACGATCAACGTTGGAGACAACATCTCGCTAGACTGAAGCCTCTAGGGTTAGCAGCGTTACTCAACACATGTGCGCCATCGCCTAGACATACATACGCACATTTCTGCGCTCATCTTACTTGTGAGGCACAGTATAGGTACTTTATTAGCTTAGAAATATCTTTATGGTCTTATTCATAATGACTTATCGGATGTTTAAACGGAGATTTTATCGGAGAGATAATAAACGTTTTAGCGTAAAAAGACTATCATTAATAACAAGTTTTGTCAATTTTCGCGAACCGATTTTATCGAACTTTTAAACCTCCGATAAGTCATTATGAATAAGACCATTAATCTATACTAATATTTTTATAATATTACTAATATTATAAAGCTGAAGAGTTTGTCTGTTTTTTGTTTGAAGGCGCTAATCTCAGTAACCACCGGTCTGATTTGAAAAATTCTTTCAGTTTTGGATTTTTGGAGAAAGGCTATAGGTAATATAACATCACACTGCCACCAATAGGAGTGAAGCATCAGTGAAAAATGTTGCAATATCGCGAAAAATTTACTAAATTCCAGGCGTACGAAGTCCCGAGCAACAGCTAGTAAATAATATTTCATAAGGTATTTTTTTTATAAATTACTAGCTAACTTGGCAAACGTTGTTTTGCCATACAAATGTTAAGGGTGGACAACCCTTATCACTTAGGAGTATGAAAAATAGATAGTTGCCGATTCTCAGAGTTACTGAATATGCATAAAAAATTTCATAACAATCGGTCAAGTATGGCAAAGAACATTGTGACACGAGAATTTTATATATTAGATTTTGTTTTAAATTATTTTCAGCGAAGATTTAGTTCCGGTCACAAATCGTAGATGTTTGTGCGAATTGGCAAAACAAATAGGATTCACTGATGACGTCACTGAGTCTTATCAAGTACAAGATTGTTTAGCAATATTTAGACATTTGGTGAGTTGCTTAAGTCTCAAAATAAATACTTAGGTATTCAATCATAATTTTTTTTTTCACCAATAATAACCTAGTTTCCGAGAGATATATGCCTTAAATTATGTTTTAATGTAGTTATTAACAACAGTTAGTTAACAAATATTTTAAAATATACATTTTATCGTTTTTAGGGTTCCGTACCCAAAGGGTAAAAACGGGACCCTATTACTGAGACTTCGCTGTCCGTCCGTCCGTCCGTCCGTCCGTCCGTCCGTCCGTCCGTCCGTCCGTCCGTCTGTCACCAGGCTGTATCTCAAGAACGGTGATAGCTAGAGAGTTGAAATTTTCACAGATGATGTATTTCTATTGCCGCTATAACAACAAATACTAAAAATAAAATAAAATAAATATTTAAGGGGGGCTCCCATACAACAAACATGATTTTTAGGGTTCCGTACGCAGTATCTCAAGAACGGTGATAGCTAGAGAGTTGAAATTTTCACAGATGATGTATTTATATTGCCGCTATAACAACAAATACTAAAAATAAAATAAAATAAATATTTAAGGGGGGCTCCCATACAACAAACATGATTTTATTACCGTTTCTTGCTCGATACTAATAACGTTGCCTTATGTTGCATAGATAATGAAAGAAAACTATACAAAAATTGGTCAAGTGCGAGTCGAGACTCGCGCACGAAGGGTTCCCCCTTCGTGCGCGAGTCTGACTCGCACTTGACCAATTTTTGTATAGTTACACAGCTAATGCTTAATCTTAGTCTATTGATATCATTCTATCCCACTATAACGGGAGGGTAGGTCTAGTTTTTCCATGCAATCGTTTCTTTTTTCGAGCTTTTGTTACAGGTATTTTCTCCTTATATTTTATTCCTTAGCTGCTCCCTAATAAAGAAATGGGCTGAATTATTGATATCTCTCTCTCCAGCCCATCACGACCCACTGTTGTGCACGGGCCTCCTCCACATTGGGCCATTGACCAGGCGTGTTGGCACAGGGTTTATTTTTGAATTTTCCGTCTCTGACGGAAGATGTTATCTCATAACAATGCAAATAAGCTGGCTCTTACAGCACCCTTGGGAGGAAATGGGGTGGTGACACTTGTATTCTCAATCCGTCAACACACGGACAGTTTTGTTTATTAATCTGTTTCTATATAAACAAAAATTTTAAAGTATGTCTGTTAATAATGTTTGTTATATGTGTAGCAAGCAGATACAATAAGACGTGAGACACGTTTCGTTCGTTCCTTACATTTGAGTACAAGAGTGAAGGTGCCACTACCGCACATGCTCGCTGTACTCGTCAAGGATCAGGCCAACCAGCTACAGATGCTGTCACAGGTATGTTGCTCTATTTATATGTCACCTAGTCCTAAACTAAGCGCATGGCCGTAAGGTGTAACACAGCCCCTTAGTAATATTAAAATGTCCTCCTCTCCAGCTCATTTACGTCCCACTGCTGGGCACGGGCTTTCTCCACTTTGGGAGGGATTATGGTCTACTGTGCAACGCTGACCAGGCGTTATGCCACTAGGTTTATTTTCGAGCTTTCAGTCTCTTAAAAAGAGGATGTTATCTGTGTGCAATATCCATTTGCTGACTTTTACAGCACCCTTGGGATGAGATGGGGTGGTGACACTTGTATTCTTAATCCGTCACCACACGGAGGTGATTCATATGTCATCTATTCTTGAATTAAGCGCATGGTCGTAATGTGTAACACAGCCCTTTAGTAATATTAAAACATAACTAATATAAATGAATTTCGTTACACATTACTACACAGATAACCTAGAGCCTCAAACAAGACATAGGTTACTTTTTAACCGACTTCAAAAAAAAAAGGATGTTCTCAATTCGTCTGTATGTTTCTTTTTAACACGCTTATATATGTTCAGTATGTATCTATCATCATGATAAGATCCGGAATGCGGAGATCCGTAGAAGGACTGGTGTGTACGACATAGCCCGAAAAGTTAGCACGCTGAAGTGGCAATGGGCAGGCCACATCGCTCGACGATCTGATGACCGTTGGGGACGGAAGGTCCTCGAGTGGCGACCACGCACCGGACGACGCAGCGTGGGGCGGCCCCCAACAAGATAGTCCGACGATATCGTCAAATACGCCGAGGGCCGCTGGATGCAGTTAGCGCAAGACCGCACGTTGTGGCGTTCTATGGGGGAGGCCTATGTCCAGCAGTGGACTAAGAAAGGTTGATGGAAAAATGTATCTATCAATGTATTAATCTATGTAACGGAATCTTTGAAAGTGATTTTAACCCACTTGCGGTAGTCTAAATTTTGCACATAATATATCAAGGACCGAAAATATTAAGGATTTTCAAGCGTCTGTTTTAGTTTTTGAACTAAGTAGATTATGAATGTTTGTTACCTCATAACTTTTAATTGGGTGAAGCGATTTTAATGTTTTTTTTTTATTTGAAAGTTGGTGCTTCCCGTGTGGTACTATTGGCACCAGGTCAGGATCTGATGGTTATCTCCTGAGAAATCGAGGAAAGCCCTCAAATTTCAAAGGCACATGTCACAAATGTAGTCGTTTGACCTTTTCTTTTAAAAAAATACTCATTAATACTGTACTGCGTCTGGGTGTTTCTATGTATTATAAAAATGTATTTACAAAAAAAAAGTAGTATATGTATTGTATCCGTATTCTGGTACCCATAACACAAGCATATAAGCTTAGCTTGGGACCAGAGGACGTTGTGTGAAATGTCCATGGATGAATATGAATACGTAAAAATATGATACCAAAATCTTTGCGAACGAAATTGCAGGCGACATGTAGTGTAATGTCACTACCGTGCGTTTTCTAAATATTGTCTACAATATTTGTGTACAGGGTACAGCAGATATTATACTGGATTCATGTGTTGACTACTGGAATGGTCGTGACTTGACACCAATCTCACCGTCAGATCGTAAGAAGATCATCGACTTTTATCAACGGAACTCTCTCACTGCTTATTGTACAGCATTTGCATATAAGTAAGTTAATTCAGATTATCTTTTCATTTTTATTAATGACTTCGGTATGAACTCAGATAGATGGTCCAACAAAACAACTCGCTGGCCTGGCCCGTTTGGAAAAAGGAAACAGGGTAGGCCTCCTGATAGATGGATTGACGAAATCAAAAAGATAGCGGGGCATGACTGGACATCAAAAGCCAAAGATAGAAAATTTTGGAGTGGAATGGAGGAGGCCTTTACACGAAATGTGGTCCTTGATGAAGAATAACAATACAAAATTTAGATTTAGTGATTCAACCTTTGATGCAATGTTTGTTAAGGATAAATAAATGTCTTATTATTATTATTATAATGACTTCGGAATTAAAATTGGATAGCATAATTTTGTTCGTGTGATGACGGATATAGAATACAAGTGTCACCACCATTTTTCCTTCACAGAGTGCTCTAAGAGCCAGCTAAGCAATATTGTACACAAATAACTTCCTCTGTGAGAGATGAAATACTCGAAAATAAACTTGCCTTGCTTTAAAATTGCTAACACGCCTAGTCAGCGTGGCATAGTAGAACATAATCCCTCCTAAAGTGGAGGAGGCCAGTTCCCAACAGGTAGGAAGTTAATATACTGAAGAGAGAGAAAGCATAATTTAAAAAAAATATCACTTTGCTCTTATTAAACATCCAATTAAATTACTCTATCATCGGTACATGACATGAGATCCACTAAGAAGAACAGGCGTAAGAAAGTTAGCATATTTTATGTTTTATTTCAATAATAATGGTGCCAATTCTACGTGCACAACTAAACTAAAACATGAAAATTGATGGCGTCAATAATAAAATTCGGAAATATTTCTTTTACTTTCTTATTATAAATACTGTGTATTATTATAGACTAAAGACTTTAATTATTAAAATTGTTTAAGACGAAACACCACAGTTGTTTTCATTTTTTAGTTAAGTTTAGTTGTGCTCGTAGCATTGGTGACGGGCCTCATGGTCTAGTGGTTCATATAACGGACTGCCGTTCACGAGGTCTCGGATTCGATTTCCGGTCAGGACAATCATTTGTGTGATTTTTTTTTAATTGTCATACAAATGTTTGTACTACATCTGGGTGTTTACTATGTATTTTATGTATGTATTTACAAAAGAAAAGTAGTTTATGTATTATATTCGTATTCTGGTACCCATAACACAAGCATATAAGCTTAGCTTGGGACCAGAGGACGTTGTGTGAAATGTCCATGAATATTTATTTATTAAAAAAGAAAAAAAATAATGAAATTTTATTTGTGTTACCAGGCCTCTAACTCGCTGTATATCACCATCGCTATCAGCGTTGTACCTAGAGCTGCCGGCAGACAGTCGGCAACTGTACGCGCCGCACTCTCAACACTGGGCGGATGCGCCCGCACTGCATTTCCATTCTACCGGTGAATAATATAATATTATTTAATGAACTTCTAACTTATGTAATTTATTAATTTTGCGATTGACATGCTATGCTTTTACTTAATAAATCAAATCACGGTGGAAAAAGTAATTACCGCAAGCGGGACTTGAACCCACGACCTCGGAATACCGTTTCGTAGCTCTTTTAACTAAGCTTATTGCGGTCGTGCTTTAGTAATGAACGTCGCGTCATTATTTTCAGCCCATTTGTATTCTGTAAAGAATACTACGTGGTTAGTTTAGATTGTTGCAAAGCAATCTTGATAGATGGCGTTGTACGTAAAGTATATAAACTTAATCGAGTGACGAATGTGTGGGCCTAATTGATTACTGACAAGCACGACCGCAATAAGCTCACTTGGAAGAGCTACGGAACGGTATTCCGAGGTCGTGGGTTCAAGTCCCGCTTGCGGTAATCACTTTTTCCACCATAATTTGATTTATTAACTTCTAACTTATTGATGTCTGTGACATCATTTGTAGTAGGGTCCATTTGAATACCAGCGCTAGGTCCTGTGACCTAGCATATGCTTAAATGGACACCTATTTACTGCTACCTGAGGGCACATGCTTTAATTTTTTAACATAATATAGTTATAACACCTACTATACCTGTTTGTGTTTACATAATCTATGTGTTTTGAAAGGCAGTAATATAAGTTTTTTTTTTCCTTCTAATTTGCTGTCTTGAATCTTCTAATTTGAATCTTCCAAATAGGGCCCCACTATATTATGTACATAGTTGCAATTTCAATATCTAAACTAATAAAAATTTTACTGATTATAAAACAAGTCGTTATTTTTGTATGTATGTCTCTATGTGAGCTTATATCTGAAAAAATGCGCAACGGATTTGATGCGGTTTCTTTTAAATGATAGAATGGTTCCAGAGGATGGCTTTTTACACGCTTTATATTAGCTTCACTTGTATGTTTGTAACCGACTCCTTTGGACGCTATTTTGACCCACTTTAAACGGTCAGATTCTATTCAAATTTTGCACACCTGTCAAAGACCGATGACAATGCAATAATTCGATTAAATAAAGCGTGTTTTTTAGTTTTTTTAAACTATTATTTTTTATTCGTATAATTTATTGAGGTTTGGTATCTGAATTCCAATTTTCATTCTATAAATGGACATAAAGAAATAACATAACGACTTTTTACTTAATAAACTAAATTATAATGGAAAAAATGATCACCATGAGCGGGACTTGAACCCACAACCTCGGAATACCGTTCCGTCCTTCTACCGACTGAGCTATCATGGTTGCTGCAGATGTTTTCAAATTCAAGGGTTTATTTAAGTCTCATGGTGATAATATTTTCCACTATAATTTAGTCAATTGCAAAAATTTATAAATTAATAACAACTTTTCTTTATAATACAAAAAGATTTAAATGGTTTATTTTATATCAAACTAGCTGACCCGGCAAACGTTGTTTTGCCATACAAATGTCAGGGATAGACAAATAATTTGCAATAAAATAAAATTGCGACTATAATTAAAGATCTAAGCTATCCTATCTCTCAAGTTGGACCAGACTGCTCACGGTGTGCCAATTTAATATCGGTTAAGTAGTTTAGGAATCCATCGCGGACAAACATCGTGACAGGAGATTTATATATAATAAAGAAGATTATAATGAACTGTGTAAAATTTCAGATTCGTTGTTGTTCAATGAAGTGACGGATGATGATGTTAAAGATGCTGATGGATTCTTTGATATGCAATGTAATCAGGTAAGATTTATTATGTGCTAGACAAATAAAACAGAGATAATTAGCATAAAAATTTTATTAGTTTACATTAATTCACAATACAAATTATTGATATCTTAAGCAAATTCTCATACGCATATTTCGCCTTTTTTATAAATACGAGCGAATACTATTCTTACTGAATCAGTTGCTATCAAATTTTTATTTACAAAATGGACTCATCATCTCATCATCACTCATCATGGGACTTTTTCCTGCTCTTTAAAATTAATCTCGGGATTTGTGGCATATCCACTTTATTCTTTCGCTGTATGAAACCAGTGTAAGTACATAAATAACTCTACCTAATTCCGACCTCTGATTATAAGTACATATATATTTACAAAAGAAAAGTAGTATATGTATTCTATCTGTATTCTGGTACCCATAACACAAGCATATAAGCTTAGCTTGGGACCATAGGACATTGTGTGAAATGTCCATGAATATTTATTATTATATTTATTGGAGTAATATATTTAATATTTAATTACCAGGTATTCATAGGCATGGTTACAATGCAATATCAAGCTCAGAGTGACATGGTGGAGTTAATAGAACGATTGGAACATGCCTGTATTAGATTTGTTCACTTCAGTAAAGAGAATGAACTTCGGTCCAGGGTGTTCAGTGAGAAGATGGGTCTGGAGTCTGGATGGAACTGTCATATCAGCCTCATTAGTGATGATAATGTCAGGTAACTATTGCCTTGCCTTATGTATTGGTTAAATACTAAAATATATTGTATTTTAAGTTTCAAATTTTATAAAAAAACTAGTTGACCCGGCAAACGTTGTTTTGCCATACAGAAGTCGGGGGTGTTGAAAAATAGATGTTGTCCGATTCTCAGACCTCACGGATATGTACACACAATTTCATAAAAATCGGTGAAGCCGTTTCGGAGGAGTACGGTAACTAACACTGTGACACGTGCATTTTATATATTAGATAGTCAAGTCTTAACTTAAAATTTTTCTTAAATGTAATTTTATAAATATACTCCAAGAGGGTTTTTATAAAAATTCTAAATGATATTATCCGTTTATTGAATCAAGGGGATTGTTTTGTTGTTTTGAGATATTTGGGTTCGATTCCTGAGCTGTGTTTGGGTTTTGGTCTAAACTAATTACAGCAATGTTGTTGTGCGTTGTCATATTTTTTATAAAAAAATTCTAACTTCGCAATAATATTGTACTGGGCTTATATTGTAATAACACTGCTTCTACCCGCAATTAATATGACATAATACATTGACATGAAATTACTATACAAAACTCACGTTAGATATTTCCTACTATCTTTGATTTAACTATTTGATGTTAGTACAGTATATAAAAATAATAGCAATATGGAAATCAGTCTTAGTTATCGTTGCTTCGGATTGTCGCCGTGTGTTATGTAAAATTAAAAGAATTTTGCGTAGTTAAAACTTAACGCTGTATTTCAAGTAACTACAGGAAATAGTTAAACTTTTTATTCAATTGCAATGAATATTTATTAAAATTTTATGTTTGTTGCAACATGACATATTTTTTATGGTGAATTCATCAGTCATAATTTACGTTTACGATCACAATTTTTGAAACCTACAGGATTTTCGCCGGCACGTGCGACTTTATGAGTATCGAACCGTTTGTTTCTAGTTTCCATACTGCTAATAATTTTACTGTGATGTTAGTAGGTTGGTAAAATTGTCTATACTAAGACAATTACCCAAACTTGTTAGTAGGTTGATTTTGCTCTTTAGTTGTTGTACCCCCCTTGTTGTTCAGATAATTATATTTTGTCTTATTTCAACCATAGATGTTACTAGATGTTATTTCGTTTTGTATATTACCTATTAATTTCAGTTAGTAATTTTTAAAAATTCCCTTGTAAATCAAATCATTTATTTGTCAGAATATGGGTACAAAGGTGTATAGGTACATTCTTTAAAGTCCTAAACCATAATCGGCCAGTATCTGGCTTACAAACATATGTGTTTAATTAATATAAAGATAAATAACATAATGGTGACGCTGTTACTTAAGAAATAAATCAAGTATCTACTAAAACTTAACACTAACGTATTAATTACTGATTGACTGAAATAAGGCATGTATTTTAGTCAGCCAATCTTTGCAGTAAACATAAATGAAATCAAATTGATTGCAGAGATATTGTAAAAAATTATTGCGACAATATTTAACGGCAAAAGTTACCCCATTATTTTTTAAGAACAATTAATTGTATGACAGATATAGTGGCGATCACAATAGATCAATCTGGTCGCAGTGATACTAGGAGTAATATAGCCTGAATAGCCGCTACTTACAAAAAAAAAATATTACAGATATAAACACCCGTATTCACAAACAATATTTACTTAAGTAAGTACTTAAGTGTTGATGCACTGTGCAAAGGGTAACACTTCTCAGTGCATTCTGTTCATCGAATCTTTGTATTCATAGACAAAACTTAGCTATGCGTTCAGTTTAACAAACGCATAGTGCGCTTCACCACTTAAGTATTGTTTGTGAAATGATTTTGCTACCCCTGTGCGTCCATGCCTACTATGAGACCTCACAGTAACGTTTGTGAATACAGCTGTTCGGTATCTTGACTGTAAGGCCTCACCACTTCGGTCGATTATTGACAACTTCGGCTCGCGTCTCGCGCCTGAGGCAAACCGGATCATTGCGGGACACTGCATTATATAAAAACAATATAATAACAAGTAACAGAATAATACAAATATCATTACTATAAAAATAGAATAACAGTGCTGATTGTAACAGCGTTTCTTTGAAACCAACAGCATGTTGTTAAAAAACAAAATATAATGGTGTCATCTGTATGGGCGTATGTTCGACAGCAAGAGCGGGTCGCCGCTCTCATCTCAAACCTTGGTCCAAGGCAAGGAGCGTCCTTCAACTGGTGACCGTCTTACTTATGATGCCTCAGCTCTCGGCTTGTATTATAGGTTTGTTTCTATCTATCGCGCTCTATTCAGCATATTGTTATATCACATTTTGATAAATCATTAAAATAATAGGGCAATTTTGAAGCAATTAATGCCAATAATTGTGATACATGTTACGCCGATGTTATTGGATAAATGAGTGTGAAAGGTATACGTTATTTAATTATTTTATAATTAATTTTCTATACTATCTTTAACACAGCGAAATAGCCACGATAGCTCAGTTGGTTGGAGCGCTAAAAAGGTTATACGGGGTTGTTGATTCTTTGGGTGTGTGAAAACTATTCGGAATGCTCCTAAGCTGCTTAAATATTAATGGTCTTTTATTCATAATGACTTATCGGAGGTTTAAAAGTTCGCTAAAATCGGTTCGCGAAAATTGTTAAAACTTGTCATTATGATAAGCTTTTTAGGCTAAAACGTTTATTATCTCTCCGTTAAAATCAATCTTCGTTTAAACCTCCGATAACCCATTATGAATAAGACCATAAAACTATATTATTATGTTTTAATTTGCAATCCAAATTGTTGAGCAACGATGCGCACAACACCACTCGGCCATCAATCTCTCAGCGCTTATGATTAGGTATGGTGTTAGCAGTAACTTTTTTTGTTGACTTTTAAATTTGTTGTTTCATCAGGTCTTATATATAAATTGTTTGTTTAATCAGATGTCATTCAAAATATAGATGTGTGGCCCTGTTGACCTGTTGATAATAAATGCTTTAACGATGCAGTACTTGCAAAAAGGATTTTTGTGTCGGACTAACGTGTATCACGAGCACAAACCGTTTTAAAAACAAGCTAACATTGGCTTTTTGTGTTTAACAAATTTTTTTTACCGTGAAATAACAATATTGAACATTATTTTTTAATGATCACAATATAATTTTATATGTATTCTGATTGCCGTTTTTAATATTTCCTGTATGCTGTATTTTATAAGCAATACGTATAGAATTATATGTAGGTATTACCATAATTTATTTTATGCTTCGCATTTTCGCTTCGATGTGTATATTCTTATTTTGTAGCCACCCGTCACCCACATACACAAAACACTATGCTTTATGTGATTACAGCCGATACTAATATAAATTATTCAAAATATATTTAAAATCGGATTTAAATAACCACATCACTTTTAATGCATTTCTAATGCAAATAAAATTTATGGATAAGGAACTACTCAAGAAACCTTGTAGTTCTCATGATCTCATATTTAGATTTTTAAATTTTAAGAGTTAATTATAGCCGCAACAATGAAGCTTTTAGTATACCGGTTTTTAAGATTTTTTTTTTACTTTTTGACCCTAATTTACTGTAACAAAATATGTGCTTTTACCATGTACTTAGATCTAAGCTATTAATTGAATATTAGATAGTACTTGTATAATCTTAAAATAACTGACTATAGGGGTAAAAACTAATAAATATTTTTACATTAAAAAACATCACAGTTATTAATATTGACTTGTATTAGTAAAAAGATGGCGTCGACGAAAGCACTGTCGATGTCAGCTCCAGGCGCTATCAACTTGGATCATAACACTGTGAAGTTCGACAGTGAGATCAAGAAGGCGAGGCATTCCATCACTACACATACTAATTTAAAGGTAACAACATGCTCTGCATTATTTCATAAACAACATTTTTGTGTATTTTTAGACACCTGAACATTGTACCTTTCTTGGAATGTGCAAAGTTTTCAAAAGCAAAATGGTTAAACCCATCTATCGAATTAAACTATTACATTTTTATAATCAAGAAAATTTGTATTCCGCCTTATGAGGACGCAACAACACACATAATGAAAAATATTCATAATCAGTGTACATATTTGGGTTAGTCGCGTTGATCTTGAGTTAATTTTAAAACACACTTGTAGCGTGCCAGTATAACAGCGAGTCAACGTTCCAAAGATTCCCTACTGGACGATGAAGAGGACGTGGAAGATTCACCAGCAGACGCATGCCGTTCACTCTCCTGTCTCACTGACTCTACCGATCATTCTGCACCTGTTAACTTCGATATGAGTAATAGGGTGAGACTACATTTATTTATCTTCTCTAACAGTTATTAGTAGTTTTCTTTAAATCTATTTAATATTTGGGGCCAGTATATACGCTATACCTATGCAACACATTGCGTATGTACGTGCACGCGTACGCATATATCACGTATACGTACGCAAACTACACTGGCATTAAGATTGTAAATGGCAAGTGATATGTTATAATAGGTGCTTAAAGATTTCACATGCCGTCTACAATAAACAGCAGTGATACAGTAGAGTCAGACCAGACCTCTGGTTTTATAAAGTAAATAATATTTTTGTATGTACCAGGCCAAGCTGCCTCGAGGTATAGAGAACATCCGTCCTCATATAGAGAAAGTTGACAACGTACCTTTGTTAGTGTCGCTGTTCACCGATTGTTCACCACGATCTGTACACCTTATGATACAAATTATGCAGGTATGATGATTATATTATATCAATTTCACTGTTCATTTATTGTGACGATTTACAGGAATATTTTTACTAAGAATAAATGACACCACGACCCTTAGAAGAAGAATCTGAACAGATAACATATTCTGTTTTCTATGTATTACAAGTTGTATTTCAAAAAGAAAATTATATATTTATGACATTTGTGTAGTATATCCGTATTCTGGTACCCATACAAGCAATTAAGCTTAGCTACGTTATGTGAAATATCCATGTAATTATGTTGATTTGTTCTGCAGGAGACTAAAACTAAGATAGACTCAATTTACAAACACTGAATTTTTTAAATATATCGGTAACTTAAAAAAATTTCAGTGCGTCTAATTATAATAGCATAGAATTAAGTAATTATATGGATTATATTGCAGGATTATGGTGAAGTTGTGTGCGTCATGGGTTCAGCCGCTAACTGTCTTAATATGGAAATATTCATGCAGGCTGATGCAAGGTAAATCTTATAAAAATTCTGCCATATCGCTAAGGCCTTCTCCGTTACAAAGATTTATTTAATGAAACTACCACAAGACATGCTATTTATTTAAGTCCTTCATACTGTTAGAGCATTGGCTAAAGTAAATTAAACATTTTTACAACCCTATACATTTAAAAAATATAAGAGCAAATAATAATCTTAAATAAAAGTACTTTTACTAATGTCTTTCGCATTCGCGTATAATTTTCTTATGTTTCAAAGACTTTTTAACCACGATAATCGTAAAAGTTACACATATTTAACACATAAAAGTTAGACGAGCCTCGTGGTTGAGTGGTTTATGTTACGGACTGCCGATAAAGAGGTCCGGGTTCGATTCCCGCTCGGGACAATCATTTATGTGATTTTTCTAATTGTCATACAAATGTTTGTACTGCGTCTGGGTGTTTCTATGTATTATAAGTATGTATTTACAAAAGAAAAAGTAGTATGTATATGTATTCTATCCGTAGTCTGGTACCCATAACACAAGCATATAAGCTTAGCATGGGACCAGAGGACGTTGTGTGAAATGTCCATGAATATTTATTTATTTATATTATATAAACATTTTTCTTCTGAAATATATAAATATTATTACTATTAATTATACAGTATAGCTGTAGAGCCCCTGTACCCAGTGCTATGTCAGAAGATGCCACCATATCAAGTACCAGAGTCTTGTATCGGACCCATAGATCTGGCGAGAGCACTCAACTCTGTACCCTGTTCACTTTCTGTATGTATATACATTATTATATTCATATTATTACTTTTTAGATATACTACAATAAAAAAAACATACAGACAATTTGAGAACATCCTCCTTTTTTTGAAATCGGTTAATGAATATATTGGTACCAATTCTAAGTTCACAATTAATTAAACTAAAAAGAAGGAGAATTGATATGTCAATAACATAATCCGGCAATGTTAACATGAGCAATGTGTTTGCTTATAAAAAGTATTATAGAATAAAGATTTTAATTAATATAGATGTACAACAAGTAGCTATAATATAAAAATACACCAGAGTTGGTTTCATTTTAGCCAAGATTTTAACTCTTTAGAATTGGTGTCATTGTTATAAACTATGTTTTATGTTTTATCAAAATTTCTCTAGTTTTTAATAATACCTTCAAGTATTTATACTGTAGTCTTTAGAAAATCACATATTAATATCCTATTTAATAACATATTCATATAAACTGTTTCACGCTACTCAGTTACAAACCAAATGGCAGAATCAGCCATACATCAACTATTGTAGCCAAGAGGTAAGGTAATCATATTTTAACTTGCTTTTATTAGCTCCGTTCGGATCTATATATGAATTAATCCATGCTTCTGTATAACTGAATCTTTTTAAGGAATATTGACGAGCCTCTTGGTTGAGTGCTTCATGTAATTGTCTACCGATCAAGAGGTCGCGGGTTCGATTCCCGCTCGGGACAATCATTTGTGTGATTTTTATAATTTGTCATACAAATGTTTAGTACTGCGTCTGGGTGTTTCTATGTGGACGTTGCGTGAAATGTTCATAAATAATAATAAGTTTCTTGAATCACGAAACATTACAGAGAATCACCAAAAAATAAAATTACATAAAGTCTGTTGTCTTAAATCTAAAGTTTCGCAGCATAACTAAATAATAGAACAAGGGTGTAATGATTCGTATAAATATTTATTTATCGACGGGCCCCGTGGTGGAGTGGTTCATATAACGGACTGCCGATCATGAGGTCTCTGTTTCGATTCCCGGTCAGGACAATCATTTGTGTGATGTTTTTAATTGTCATACAAATGTTTGTACTGCGTCTGGGTGTTTACTATGTATTATAAGTATGTATTTATAAAAGAAAAGTAGTATATGTATTCTATCCGTATTCTGGTACCCATAACACAAGCATATAAGCTTAGCTTGGAACCAGAAGACGTTGTGTGAAATGTCCATGAATATTTTATATATTTTGCACACATTTAGGACCAATGACCATTTATGACCATATAATAAAGATAAATAGTACAAAAACAACCAAGCTAGCTGTTGCAAACAACGTCGTACGCGTGGAATTTTGAATTGAAACCTTGATATATTATACAAAAAAAGCCATCTTCTTGATCCTATCTATCAATTAAATAAAAACAGCATCAAAATAAGTTGCATAGTTTTGAAGATATAAACTCACATAGGGACATACATACAAAAATAACGTCTTTGTTTTTTATTAAGTAAAGCTAATTATATATTTCAGATGGCTCGCGACGCAGATGTATCGTTGTTCAGTTTAATAATGATGTCTCGTCACTACATGACGTGTTTGTGGAACAGCACACAGTTCTGGATATGTAGCGTCTGTTTCTTAGCACTTTTACAGGTAAATAGCCTATTTAACTTTCTAACAATATCCAAACTAGTTTCCCTAGATTTGCGGCTATAGAACAAAGAAACAAATGTGACACAAGTAGTCAGTTAAACACATATGCGCTTAATTTGGGACCAGAAAACGTTGTGTACAATAAATATTTATAAATAGTACCAATTCTACGTGCACAACTAAACTTGACTGAAAAATTAAAACAGCTATAGGTTTATTTTGATTAATTTGTTGTCATCATAACGTCACGCTTTTTTCCCATGGGTGTAGGCAGAGATTATAGAGCGCCATCTGCTACGATCCAAACACACTTCCTTGGCTTCATCCACACTCATACATCTGGTCATACATGCCCGACGGTTGTAAGTGCTCCGCACTTGCCCCTTTTGGAGTATCCCGGCGATGACATCGGAGTATATTTTTCTCGGGCGTCCTCTCTCAGCATTTCCACTTACCTCCGCCGCGTATATGCTTTTCGTTAATCGTCTCTCATCCATCCTCTCCACATGACCAAACCACCTAAGCATACTTTTCTCCACCTTAGTCACTACATCCTCTTTCAGACTGCAATGTAATTTGTTGTGTACATTTATATTAATTAAAATCATTGCAAAAAGTCTATATTAACATAGGTTTTATAATAAGATAGTACCGTTAACCAACTCTATCAGTTTTCATTTTTAGGGTTCCGTACCCAAAGGGTAAAAACGGGACCCTATTACTGAGACTTCGCTGTCCGTCCGTCCGTCCGTCCGTCCGTCCGTCCGTCCGTCCGTCCGTCCGTCTGTCACCAGGCTGTATCTCAAGAACGGTGATAGCTAGAGAGTTGAAATTTTCACAGATGATGTATTTCTATTGCCGCTATAACAACAAATACTAAAAATAAAATAAAATAAATATTTAAGGGGGGCTCCCATACAACAAACATGATTTTTAGGGTTCCGTACCCAGTATCTCAAGAACGGTGATAGCTAGACAGTTGAAATTTTCACAGATGATGTATTTCTATTGCCGCTATAACAACAAATACTAAAAATAAAATAAAATAAATATTTAAGGGGGGCTCCCATACAACAAACATGATTTTTAGGGTTCCGTACCCAGTATCTCAAGAACGGTGATAGCTAGACAGTTGAAATTTTCACAGATGATGTATTTCTATTGCCGCTATAACAACAAATACTAAAAATAAAATAAAATAAATATTTAAGGGGGGCTCCCATACAACAAACATGATTTTTTTACCGTTTCTTGCTCGATACTAATAACGTTGCCTTATGTTGCATAGATAATGGTACGGAACCCTTCGTGCGCGAGTCCGACTCGCACTTGACCAATTTACCTTAGTTTAGTTGTGCATATAGAATTGGTACCATTGGACTGAATTCGTGGTCCACTGGTTACGGGTTTAATCCTCGTGCAAGACAAATTATTTGTGTTACACTGATATTCGTACTTTTTTCTATAACTTTTAAACGACTACATACGCACCCACACACACACTCACATAAATTTGAGCTGTCTTCCTAATTGTCAAGACTAGGCAGTACGAAGATCGTCGTGTCTTCTAGTTATGTACTGTGCTCTAATATTTTGATTATCAGGTTGGTTCATTGTGTTCGTTCCTGCCGCTGTCTCTGAGTGTAGGCGGCGCAGTTTGGAGCGGTACGTTGAGTGTGGCGCCACTGTCCGCCGCTCTGGCATTCGCTCCATTAGATAGTACACTGATGCAGAGAGCTGCCACCAGACCACAGTTGGTTATGAACTTTAGTGTAAGTTTATTAAAAGTACTTTGCACGGATTTAAACCGCATAGTTATAGTTTTTGTATTAAGTTTACATTACTAAGATGATACCCAGTAAATATTTGTTATGTATAATGATACTGGCTCTGATAGCCAGTAAATATTTCAGTCATGGGTTCAGCCGCTAATTTTCTTAATATGGAAATATTCATCCAGGCTGATGCAAGGTATTTAAATTTCATATTCTTAAATCAGAAAAATGCCTTCACGAGGTCGCGAATTCGATTCCCGCTCGGGACAATCATTTGTGTGATATTTATAAATGTCATACAAAATTAAATGTTTGTACTGCGTCTGGGTATTTCTATGTATTATAAGTATGTATTTACAATAGAAAAGTAGTTTATGTATTATATCCGTATTCTGGTACCCATAACACAAGCATATAATAAGCTTATTTATATTATATATTACTACACTACACTAAATTGTGGGTTAATTGTTATGTTTTGTTAACGTTTGCAGTAAGCTTACGCTTATTTTTAGGGTTCCGTACCCAAAGGGTAAAAACGGGACCCTATTACTGAGACTTCGCTGTCCGTCCGTCCGTCCGTCTGTCACCAGGCTGTATCTCAAGAACGGTGATAGCTAGACAGTTGAAATTTTCACAGATGATGTATTTCTATTGCCGCTATAACAACAAATACTAAAAATAAAATAAAATAAAGATTTAAGGGGGGCTCCCATACAACAAACATGATTTTTTTACCGTTTCTTGCTCGATACTAATAACGTTGCCTTATGTTGCATAGATAATGGTACGGAACCCTTCGTGCGCGAGTCCGACTCGCACTTGACCAATTTTTTGAATTCTGCCTTAAAATAATGTATGTCTCTCCAGCATAATAAGGTCTTCTCTACTTTAGGAGGGGATTATGGTCTACTGTGCCGCGCTAACCAGGCGTGTTGATACAGGATTTGTTTTCTAGTTTTCCGTCTCTCACAGAGAAAATTTTCTATGTATAATATCCCTTTGCTTGCCTTTACATCAACCTGGGAAGAAAAACTTATTTTTTTTAATCTGTCACCACGGACATATATAATATACTAGCTGTGCCCCGTGGTGTTACTCACAGTAAAAAGAGCCTGTGTTTATCTGGTACATAAGCCATTATTGTAGAGTTTTATTCAAATCCATTCAATAGTTTTTGCGTGACCGTGTGGTGACGGATTAACACAAGTGTCACCACCTCATCCCCTCCCAAGGGTGCTGTAAAAGTCAGCTAAAGGATATTGTACACAGATAACATCCTCTGTGAGAGACGGAAAACTCGAAAATAAACCCTGTGCCAACATGCCTGGTCAGCGCGGCACAGTAGACCATATTCCCTCCCAAAGTGAAGGAGGCCCGTGCCCGACAGTGGGACGTAAATGGGCTGGAGAAGGAGTTTTTGCGTGAAAGAGTAACAAACTTTCACATTTATAATAATAGGATATTTTACAGTTATACTTTTATTTCACAGATGGCAGTATTTGTATTCTGGTGCTACGCTCTGAAATTTCTTCCTGCTGCCATATCTATATTAGTATTATACGGATTTACGTTGCGCAGTTTTTGCGAACAGATATCAATAGCGACAAACAACTCGACAGGATGCTGGATAGTGTATCCTATTAATATTGGAGAGTTTACTGAGAGCCATGATTTGTCTCTTAGGAGTTTTCATGGATGGGGTGATGACTTCTACGATGGATTCTATTTAGCGCAACATATCACTTTAGCGTTGATCACTACGCATTTAAGTAAGTTTTTCTTTATAATTTCAGACGGTCCTCGTGGTCTAGTGGTTCATATAACGGACTGCCGATCACGAGGTCTCGGGTTCGATTCCCGGTCAGGACAAATATTTGTGTGATGTTTTTAATCGTCAGACAAATGTTTGTACTGCGTCTGGATTGCGTATGTATTATAAGTATGTATTTACAAAAGAAAAGTAGTATATGTATTCTATCCGTATTCTGGTACCCATAACACAAGTATATAAGCTTAGCTTGGGACCAGAGGACGTTGTGTGAAATGTCCATGAATATTTATGAATATTTATATTTATTTATTTATATGAGTAAAGTACTTACGATTTTCTTGAGCTAAATTCCAATTAAATATTTGGTATTGATAACTTATAGTATGAACTAGTACGAAAGAATGAGCATCGTCCTATCAATAGATACACATTAACGGTCTTATTCATAATGACTTATCGGAGGTTTAAAAGTTCGTTAAAATCGTTTCGCGAAAATTGCCAAAACTTGTTTTTCATAATAGTCTTTTTACGCTAAAACGTTTATTATCTCTCCGATAAAATTTCCGTTTAAACCTCCGATAAGTCATTATGAATAAGACCATAAATATATAGATGTCGAAAGTAAATTAAGACAGAGAAATTGGTTATTGCAAGTAAATCTCATGGCAGTTATTTCATTTGTTAAAACTTAAGCAAAACTTTATCTTACCATACGCTTTGCTTTCGTGAAAATGGCTTAATAGCTCAGTAGTAGTTAGTTTAGGATTTCACAGATAAATCCAACTATATTAATTAATCAACGTACAGATACTGATTCTTGTTACTTACCTCGCCGTCTTGGCAACATTTTTCACTGATACTTCGCTCCTATTGGCCGTAGCGTGATGTTATATAGTCTAATTTTTCAAATCGGACTGGTAGTTCCTGAGATTAGCACGTTCAAACAAACAAACTCTTCTGCTTTTTAATATTAATATAGATTTATTTAGTTGTGATAATTTTGTTTTCCAGTTGTAATATCGTTGTCGTTTGTTCACCGACAAGCTTCTATTTGGCAGAAGAGCTTTTGGACAAATCGAGTGTGGTCTGTTACTGTTCTTGTTATGTAAGTTAGTCTTAGTTACTTTTCTTGTTTTAAATATTTTTAAAAGCCTTATAAAATAAGGTCCCCCTTATTGCGTCTGTTTGTACTCCAAAACGACTAATCAGATTTCACGAATAAATAGAGCCATACTTAGTACAGGCATGAGAAGATTTTAGATTTTTAATTTCTTATGTTTTTAGGGTTCCGTACCCAAAGGGTAAAAACGGGATCCTATTACTGAGACTTCGCTGTCCGTCCGTCCGTCCGTCTGTCAAAAAACCAGGCTGTATCTCAAGAACGGTGATAGCTAGAGAGTTGAAATTTTCACAGATGATGTATTTCTATTGCCGCTATAACAACAATTACTAAAAATAAAATAAAATAAATATTTAAGGGGGGCTCCCATACAACAAACATGATTTTTTTACCGTTTCTTGCTCGATACTAATAACGTTGCCTTATGTTGCATAGATAATGGTACGGAACCCTTCGTGCGCGAGTCTGACTCGCACTTGACCAATTTTTTAGTAAATTATTCGAGATTTTATTTTGATTGAGTGATTTTTTTTTTACCGAAAAACACGAGTTACTACCTAACAATGAAACAGTTACCTGTGTAAAACTGGGGTTACCGAAGCTTTAATTTTGTGTACATTTCAGCATACTAATACAGGCTGCATTCAGTGCTATAATGTTGAGTGGTACATATGGCTATTGCGACAAATGGGCTATATGTAATCTACAGTATCAAGTACCGTGGCAGTTGGTTCTGGGATATATAGGCTCGCTGCTCGTTGTGTTCGCATTAAACGAGTTTATCAAGTGGCAGGAGATCAAGTAAGTTTAATCTGAGCAAGTTTTAACGTAACATAAAATGTGGGCGTGATCTGAGAGTTTTGTATGTAAGGCACTCAGTCCACGCCCCTTTTTTATATAGTGAATAAGTGGCGCAGGAGACAGTTTTGAATTGAATCTATATCTTTAGTGGAAGTTACTGGCATTATTGAAGTATCCTTATTTATGACAAACTTGCATAGGTACTTTGTCATTGTAATTTCTTCCGTATGTTTGCCATTGTATGTTGAACGGTAGTGTTCTGTTTCTATGTTGCAATTTTAACCGGTATTACAAAAAAAACTACTAGCTGATATCTACTGACTTCAGAAAAAACATTTTTTTTTGTTATACAGGATACTTTAACTATTTTTGTTGTTTACAGGGCAGACACGCGAAATCAAAGGCGTGCTCGTTTAGACTTCGGCACAAAACTCGGAATGAACTCTCCCTTTTAGCCATTTGTCTAGTCAATTATGCTTTATTTGATATAATTATACTGTAACTAGATATGTAAGAGAAACGTGACATGTACTTAGTACCTATTTTGTACTTACTTTATTTGTATAACGTTTTGATGGGTTTTAAATAAATTTTCTTAATTCGTGATTTGAAATTTTCCTTTTATTGTCTTTAATGTTCTTTATTAAAATCATAGGCTTAGGATATAGATCTAGACGTAACACTCCGTACAACGAATCCGGCCTGCTGCTTTTTTTAGTTGAACACATTAAGAAAAATAAATGATTTAGTAGCCTTTCTAACTCTTTCTTTTTGAGCTGGAGTAAAAGAGAAAGCAAGGCTACTATTTACTATTTTACTTTTAAACCATAAACGGGGCGTCCCTGCCTTGGAACAAATCTATGTTCCCGAGTTGTTACTCCCTATACGTATATCTGTCTGTTACGCTTTCCCGCTTAAACCTCTCAACCGATTTTGATGAAATTTGGCACAGATAATCTTTAGACCCTGAGAAGGGACATAGGCTACCTTTTATTGCGGACAAAAAAATATCCAAATTCCACGCGGACGGAGTCACGGGCAATAGCTAGTAGGCTATATAACATCACGCTGCGAGCAATAGGAGCGAAGATCAATGAAAAATATTCTAAATTCCACGCATACGAAGTCGCGGGCGACAACTAGTTTAATCATTTATGAAAAAAAATAAAGCGTTATTCTTACACCTTTAGCTTCTTCACACAACACAAATATAGGAATTCTATGTTGTATTGTTGTGTATTACGATGAAAATGCTCGTCGCTCCTTATTTAGTGAAGCAAGTCCTTTAAAAGCGAAGATTTAATAATATATACCTGTCGTAGGAGACTGGATTAAGATAGTTTACATAAGGCCCATAGCACACGGCGTATTTTAAACGCGCAGAGGACGCGCGTATACGTTAAAACGAGATTTGATCGCAACCTTGTAAGTTTTTGCGTTTCGATCAGAGACTCGGAGGCGCGGGCGCAGTGGTGGCGTGAGCATCCCAGCCCCCCTCTACCCGTACCCCGCTCCTTTGTACGCGCGTTTGTATCGCTTCAAATGCGCGTATACGCGCTTCATGCGCGCGTTTCTATTATCAATGCAAACGCAACAATCAGCGTTTACGGCGCCGAAGAAGCGCGTTCCTGAAACGCGCGTCGTCTGCTCGCTTAAAATATACCGTGTGCTATGGGCCTAAGGATTTTTAGTTTTGACTTAGTTTCCAAGATTATAAAGTAAGTCCTCAAATTGTGTCAACGGTAACATATTGATTTAGTGTAGTTAGTTGGTGAGTTTAAAATGGTGACCCGTTGAATATTCATAAAAGGATCCTTCCAAACCAATTAAACGTGTCGTAAGCCACGGATCGAACTCATCGTAGTCAATAGAATGTAGAGGTTAACGTAGTGTCCAGTATTACAAGGCCTTTAGATAGATGGCTGCTCTAGTTGTAAATACAGGTAATTTCTATGATGTTTTCCGATATATATGATTCTCTTTAAACTAGTTTTGATTAGTCCGAGTATTCCAAACCCTTTGAAAGTGTAGGTATCTCTGTCTACATACCCTAGAGATATCGAAACTAACTTATCGGGAATAAACTAATCATTACGTATTAGGATTTTATTTGCAAACAATAAAAAATAAGTCGAAAACAAATATTTTTATTTAAAACTAAATTACGAAAGTGTTTGTGATGCTTAATAATTGTTGACAGTCACTTTGTTACAGTTTTATTCTTACAGATTTACAATTACTAAATTAATATTATGGCCATGTATTGCAGTACTTCAGCCAAACACTTAGTAAGTAGAATATTAGTAAACTTAAATTTTAACAAAGTCCATCAAGACCACAAGAATATATTTAATTATGACGCAATGAAGTCTTCAAGTAAAACTTCTCTACGCCATTACAATTGCGTTTTAACAGATTTAAAAGCTTGACTGTGTTGCCGTATCTACTACTACCTACATTTAATATTTACTGCTACCCACAACTTTGCTCACACATCTTACCTAATACATTTTAATATGAATAAACTTTTCCTACTTCAAAATCATGCTCACAAACCCTCGTTTTACAATTTCAATGGTGAATTATACATAACACAAGGGTTGTTTTACATTTCTAACATTAAATATGGCGTAATACATTGTGTAACAGTCTCTAATAAAACGATAACTTCACTGTATTGTCAGTAGACCATCAACACATTTAGTATACATAATTTTATTTTGTGTTAATAACATTATTTTATATTTCCCAATATAACTACATTAAGGTTAGTCGGTAAACACTTGTACTTAATAGGTACGTATATATTATAATGTTCCTATCACTAGGAGTCATCAGGTAAGTCTAATATTTCTTGAACAAATGAAGCGACATTTGTTTCTCTTTCACTATGCTCCTGACAAAATGGATGTGTGAGCAATGCGTCGTAGTTCGGTCTCTGTTTATAATCCTTCTGCAGACATTTCACTATCAAGTCCTCAAACTCTTGGGAGAAGCTGCCACTTGGCAACCTTGGTGGATCATCCTTAACTACCTGCTTCAATTGTTCGAAAGGTGTTCCCCACGTGCTATACGGGAAATTGCCTGTAGCTAACTCTATCATAGAAATACCAAGAGACCACACGTCACTACGAATATCATATTGCCCAGGGTTGCCGCTTGGATCAATTCGCTCTGGTGCCATATAAGGCTTGCATCCTGCATCTATAGTTTTAGCAACAGAATCCACCAAGTAGCCAGAAATACCAAAATCACACATTTTTACTTCTCCTTTGCGGTTGATCAAAATGTTGGAAGGCTTGACATCTCTGTGAATGACTCTGAGCTTAGAATACAAGTAGTGCAGTGCGCTGACGACAGAAAACACAATCTTCCCAAGGATATTTTCGGGTATAGTGCGGTTGTTTTTGTACACTTTGGTGTAGAACTTGTCAAGGCTCATATCCATTACTTCCATGCAGATCCAGACGTCTCCTTCTCTGAACATTGCGCCGTAGAAGTGTACTGTGTAAGGACATGCGCTCGCTCGCATGGATACGTCCAAGTCCATCAGCAAACGTTTCAACTCCAAAGATTGACTGTTGAATGATGCAGTGATTCTCTGAAATTATACATCACTATGTAAATGAGGGGTATTAAACTGGAAGAAATTCAGTTTGTTCTTTTTAAATTATGCATGTAAAAATGTAGTTGTTTGTCAAATAAATTTAATTATCATGTTCGGTTTTCGTGTTTAGGAATTTTTTTCCCCCATTTTTTAGAATACTTATCAATCATTGTAAAACAAGAAACATGTCATTTCAATTTTGAATGATTGGCATAAAGCGATTGTGGCTAAAGGTGTGTTAGAATTTTGCTTATTGTAGATGTGTTAAATGTACTTGTTACGTGATAGGCTATTACACGCGTGTGTTGAACTATATATTTACGTATCATCTAATAATTAACATACAGTTAACACATGGATATGTCATTATTAGTAAGCTATAGTGGTGCAAGTTGGTTCCTAGCGCGGGCAGCACACGATAGCGACTAGAAGATTCAGTAAATTTTCACGTTTGCAATATAAGCATAACGCCACGCGACCGATGGGCGTGGTCAGTCATTAGTCGAGCGGCTATATTTTACGTTAAGCCGCGCCCACTGTTCATACAACGCAGTGACATTTACAGCCACGCGTCGCGTTTTTGTTATGTGCTAAATGATATTTTTAATACAAAATCAGACCTTTATATCACTGCGAATTTAATGCAATATTTTTGACTAGGTATATTTTACATTTAAGCAGATGGCGTAAAGACATAACGCCAAGCATATGAACTATAAAATTGCACAAGAAGAAAATAATAGAAAGAAAAGCTTTTTAGACATTTTAAAAGTTCATAATCCCAGAGACATCAGTTACTCTCTATTTTCGGGGTTAAATATTTAAAGAGAAACATTCTTTCATACTGAAAATGAGAAAATATGTATGTCTGGGGGCTCCAGGATCTTGCTCTATACTATAAACAATCACAATGTAATAAACTTAGAGCATTAATCCAACCAGAGTTAGCATAGTTATGCAATCATCAATCATGTACAAGAGCAATGCTCATACTCACTGTATGTACACCGTCGCCTCTTAGTGTGTAGGGCATGCATAGGAACTAAAGTAATTACGTTATAGGGTGCAATACATTGGCTCCTTACAATATATTTGGCAAAGAAAACAGTGAATTGGTTTAATACTCTAAGAATATGAAACATAACACAAGTACGATAAAAATGTGAGCTGCTTGTGTGATAGGTGCATTTTGAAATAAGGTTATGTAATAAATGAACATATGCAAAAATGTGCTGGAAAATTTATTAATTAACCCTAGAAGCCCAATCATATTTTAGGGGCTATAAAGCCCAATCATACGTAAAAATGATGTAAAAATTAAATCTATACTATATATATATTTTTTTATATATAATTACTAAGTTTTTATATTATTTTATGAAAATAGGGTATAATGAAATAAAAAAATGACAATTGAGCAAAGTTTACTATTTATTTATTATTTTACATAAGTACTAGAAGTTACAATATATCCCTCTGCTCGGTGTGCCTTACGGCAAAGGCCTCCTCCAACGATTTCCAATGTGCCCTGTCTGTTGCCACTCTTAACCATAGTGGACCCACTGTCATCTTTATTTCAACTTCCCATCTTCTTACTTTGCGGCCGCGGTACCTGTTTCCATCTCTTGGATACCAGACTGTTACCTGCTTGCTCCACTTTTCCTGCTTACAGCGGAGCATATGCCCAGTCCATCTCCATTTTAATGTATCAATTCTTGACAGAATGTCAGTAAACTTTGTTTTTCGTCTTATGTCTATACTTCTGATTTTGTCCATTAACTTTATCCCTAGCGTGCTTCTTTCCATGGCTCTCTGGCATTTCGTTAGCTTTTCTCTATGCTTTTTTGTTAAAGCCCAGGTTTCACAACCATACGTGATACAGGGGAGAATGCAGGTGTCAAAAGTAGTTTTCTTAATTTTTGTACTGAGTTCTTTGCTCTTCATGATCTCTTTCAGAGCCCAAAATTTTTTCCACCCTGTTGCAACTCTTTTGTCAATTTCTTTGGACATTTGGTCTTTTGGAGATATAATTTGGCCTAGATACACATATTCTTCGACATAGTCAAGTTTTTGCCCATTAACAGTTATATCCACAGCTAGTGAGTTTGTCATCATTTTGGTCTTGCTCGCGTTTATTTCTAGACCTACATCACGACTTCTATTTGCAAGTGTCTGTATCATAGATGTCAATACTACAGGGTCTTCCTCCAAGATGACTAGGTCATCGGCGAATCTCAGGTGGCTCAAACGTGACCCATTTATGTTTAGTTCTAGATGGTCCCAATCTATTTTCCTAAACGTTTGTTCTAACACTGCTGAAAACAGTTTTGGCGACAGTGGGTCGCCTTGTCTGACTCCTCTATCAATGGGAAAGGAATTCCCTAAGGATTCCAACTTGATACTTGCTTTGCTCTCCCTGTATATGTTTCTTATAATATTTATATAAACTTTCTGGATTCCCTGTTGTGTAAGACTCTGCCATACGAATTCGTGTTTAAGACTATCAAAGGCCTTAGAATAGTCTATGAAGGCTATGTATATTGGTTTATTGTACTCGTTATATTTTTGTATGAGCTGTTTGATGGTGTGTATATGGTCAATGGTGCTGAAGTTTTTCCTAAAGCCTGCCTGTTCCACTGGTTGGTTTTCGTCTAGCTTATTAGATATTCTATCCAGAATGATTTTGGCAAAAACCTTGTATACGTTAGAAATAAGAGATATGGGCCTGTAATTTCCTATGTCGTCCTTTGAGCCTTTCTTGTATAGAAGTATAATAAATGATTCAGCCCATTGGCGTGGAATGTTACCAGTTGATAATATTTGGTTAAAGACTATTGTTAGTATAGGACTTATCTTCCCATGACAAAATGACAATCATATGACAATGTGAAAATCAAAAAAATTATAAATTAAAATAATTTACAATTAAACGATAACTAAAAATTTTAGTATGGCAATTTCCAGTTGGGTTTTTTTGTCTGTCTTCTATTGTTCCTCGCATAAGCTCATTTGTAATTCTATCTGGACCAGGACATTTTTCTATTTTCTGGCTGTTTGCCTTTTCTGTGTTTATAACTGGTAGAATGATATTAACTCTTATCAATACTAAATAGTTAAAATGTAAAAAAAATACTTTTATATACAGTCTTGACAAATATCAATATTGTGCAACAGGTTTTTTGCACTTTGAGCACTGTGCTTTTGGTCATCCTCTTTATTTTATGGAACAAAACCCACAATAACGCCTTTTTTTGGTCAGATCACGCCTTTTTTTTGGTTGGATCTTCAGAGTCAGTGTCGTGTGGTAAATAATCCTCTTCATTTTCCAGTATAGCGGCTATTTCATCCTGGTTTAACTGCTGACGAGCCGCCATTGTGTCTTTTAGGCTTAAATATAATAAATAATAGTAAAATATTACAAAAAAACCGTTATCTAACTAACAAAATGTAATAAAATGAAACATTATAATATTTACAAAAATTACATAAAGCCCAAACATACGTCAAATAGACGTGCAATACTGTTATTACTACAAAATGGCGGCACTTACCGAGGTGACACAGCCGTCTATGGATAGACCTCGGCAGCGACTAAGTTGGTTCGGACGTTCGCACCAATCCGATCGTGCGTACGAAAGAGACAGAAAATTTTCTTCGGCCTATACGTCTAAACGACGGCTTCTAGGGTTAATAATGATTTTGTGATAAAGCAAATAAAGTTGTAATTTCCTAAAAAAGTGCAGTCACAAAAGCAATAAAATTGAACATTTATTTTACCCCAGGTCCTGTTGAATGGCAGGATTGTCGCTTGTAAATACAAACATTAAATATAGATACAGTCAGGCCTAATTAGGATATTCACTCTCTGGCATAAATACTTTTAGAGAAAAGTTTATGTATGTATGTATGATATTTAGAAAAGGTTCATATAAGTTGTGTAACCCCAGAACGGACAAATGTATAGAAAAACACTGGACTTTGTCTGTTCCTGATATGAACCTTCCCTTATTCCTCTCGCTCCTATATTTTTATGAAAAAAATATGTATAGAAGTTTGGAGTATTGTACCTGGCTTAAAATCTTGACAAACAACCATCGCCTAAGTATTACCATCATGTCTTTTGTACAATTTTCAGTCCACACATGCACCAATGATGGGGGATGAGACTCCTACTTAACTGAAGTGGGTCTACTATACCATCTATACCACCTATCAGGTGTTTCGTAATTGGGTTTATATTGAGACTTTAAGGTCTTAATAAAGTTACTCACTAAGAGTGTTCTTTAGATGATTTTTATTATATTTAGCAATGAATTAGGGTTTTTACCTACAAATTCACCACAAACATGGTGGACCACGGTCATTTATGAGGTCATATGTCATGGCATAATTGTATACCACAATAAAAACTCTATGCAATATACAAGTGAGAATTAAATTTATAAAAAATCTAAAATACTGTGTAATATTATTTGTTATACATTGTTATCTACCTTGACAGCCATTGTAGTGTTACTGGGGATGTGTTTCATCTTCTCAACAATACCATAAGCACCACGGCCAAGGTCACAGATCTTGACCAGGTCATCAGCATGTACAGTAAATGTTTTATCATCCACTGTAATTGTAGTTTGCTTATCCAGGTTACCTGGTGGCTGGCTGTATGAAAGACAAAGATTGTGATAGAATATTAAACAAAAAGAAATATAAATTTATAATATGTATTAGAATATTTCTTATAGCAACATTTTCCAAAGATACTTGTGTGTGAAGCTTATTTAGCTATAACATTTATGGAACTTAGCTAAATAAATCTTAGATAATTTATCAAAATTAAGATAATTTTGTTCGCAAACCTTGTAAATACATGAGAAGTTCTAATTCGAAATTATTATTGAACACTAAAGTCTAGTTAGAATCCAGGAAGCATTGGTTCATAATCAATGATACTTACACCACCTGTTCTTCTGTGGGCTTCAGGACAAAACCTGGTGGTTTTCTTCGCCCCGACATCCTAACGACTTCTTTTCACCAAAACTGTTCGATTTGATCAATTGTTTTAATAACTATTCGTAAATTCTTCCTCACTCAGTATCCTTCAAAAGCAATCATCGACGTATCAGTTTTAAGAATAAAAAGCGGTTAAATATTACACAAACATGTTCCAAGGTAATATTATACGTATACACCGAATTTTCTTATCAAGAAATACGATATTTTGCAATGAAATCTCATAAAAATTAAAAGGACAAGCGCTGCGAGAACACCAGGGAATTTATTTTTGACATTTAAAAAGATAGTGTTGCCATAAGTAAAAACTACCACGAGGGTTGTTATTCTATATGTACTAAAATCTTACCATGCATACTAAAATACAAGTAATTTGATAATTAGTAGATTTAAAATATGGAAAAGAAAAACAAAAATTAAATAAAAATATTTAATTTTTTAGATTTACTTAAACTTAATTATTTCTAATGCGTTTCAAATCACTTTGAAGAAAATCTTATAGCTCTTACTGCATTTTTTGCTTTGTTTACTGCTTCTTCTTTTATTCTATGTCGTTTTTCTTTTTCAGCTAATCCTACAACAACATCATGTTGTAATGCATTTTTCACATTAGCCTTAGCAAAAAGTTTACCTAAAACATAATCATCATCATTATTGCATTCTTTTTCCCGTTCTTTACTTCTTTTATGTTTCTTCCTTTTTATTTTTTTTACTGCTACTAAATTCTCTATTTCACCCTCTGGTTCACTGGAATGCTTTCTTTTAGTCAATTTTGACCCTTCACTTTGTAGATTACTATTTTTATTTAAATCATTTATGTTACATTCAGGTATAAGTTCAGTAGGTTCCTCCGAGTCTGATAATTCACCATCAGATTTACTATTTCTTTCCTTGACTTCTATTTCACTTTTGTCGCCTTCATTGCTTGCCTGACTATTAATTACAGTTTTAATTAAATTCTCCTCATAATCTTTTTTTGCATGCATGTTAATAATCTCTAATTCTGATAAAACACTTTCAAAAGGAATACTGGTAATTTGATCATCTACTAGATTAATTTCAGGTACTTCAACTTTTGGTGGATTAAGTAATAACTCTCGTTTTTTCTTATATTCTTCCCGTGCATCCTTAGCCAATATATCTTCTTTCACAGTCTTAGCATTTTTTGATATTTTTTTACTTATTTCTTTTGCCTTTTTTCTCATCTCTTCAATTTTCTTCTGATATGACAATGTATCCTGGTCTTTATCTTTCTTATTGTTATCCAAATTTATTTTAGTATGTTTAAAAAGAGATGCAGTCTCTGTATCACCATCACAGTTTGGTTCCTCAAGTGTGAAAAGACCTTGAAGAGTGCTTGTAGTTAATACATTTTTTTGGTTTGGGTCTATTAATATTTTGTTGCTCAAGATGTGTTTGAAAATTTGTCTTTGATAAATTTTTTCTTCAATGGTGCCTGCTGAGAGAAGTCTATAAACTGTCACATTTCTCCTTTGACCTATTCTCCATGCTCTTTCTTTAGCTTGGTCATCAGTAGCAGGATTCCAATCCGGATCATATATGATTACTCTATCAGCACCTGTTAGATTTATGCCCAGGCCACCTACTCGTGTTGTAGCCAGAAATACCAAGTACTCTGAGTTGTCATTAAATGTTTTAATCATGTTTTGCCTCTGTCCTACACTGACTGAGCCATCCATTCTTAAATATTTGAAATGTTGTACCTGTAGATATTGTTCTAACAAACATAACATTCCTCTAGACTGAGAAAATATCAGTGCTCTATGGCCTTGTCTTTGCCAAACTTTTAATAATGAATTGACTACAAGCATCTTTCCAGATCTTTTGTAGTTGCCAAATCTCTCTGGATCAACTTCCTCATTCTCTTCGTGGGCTTCATACAGATATAAATCAGGATGATTACATATTTTACGTAAAGTAGATAATGCCACAAGTATTCTGGCCCTAATGGGATCCCCATATTTGTTTTCTTTATCTAGAATACTTCTTACAGTATTACCCATAAGGTATCCCATGTATAAATCCCTTTGTTCTTTAGTTAAAGCGCAAAACAAAACTTGTTCAGTCTTTTCTGGAAGTTTAATGTTATCCTGTACTTCAGATTTAGTTCTCCTTAACATGTAAGGAGTGATAATCTTTTTCAAAGCCTTTGCAATCTCTAAAGCAGTAGCTTCTTGATACTCAGTAGCATTTGCATATCCACCTTGAGTTATAGGTATTGCAAAATATTCCATAAATGCAGCATAAGTACCCAAGAGGCCAGGTCTCATGAAATCAAACAATGACCACAATTCCTGAAGACTATTTTGCATGGGAGAGCCAGTAATAAGTATTTTATGTTGAGTCTGAAATTTTTTAACCATCTTACTGACTTGTGTGTCTGGATTTCTTATCTTGTGACCTTCATCTAAAATTATGTAATGCCATTCACGAGATGTAAGATCATTGTGATATTTAACAACACCTGCATATGTGATTAATAATATACCATGAGAACCATGTAGATCTCTAATAAGTTTATTATGGTTTCCGGCATGGGAACCTGTGTGGTGAAGTACAGCAACCCTTAACTTTGGGCACCAATAGTGGAAATGGGATACCCACTGGTATATAACTGTTGCAGGAGCCACTATAATAGAAGGGCCTAGACCACCCCATTTACCTGCATTTGTGTATGACAAACCAGCTAAAAATGCTATTATTTGAATTGTTTTTCCCAAACCCATTTCATCACCGAGCAAGCCTCCACAGTCAACCTGATGCAGTTCCCATAACCACTTAACACCAGTCCTCTGAAACTTATACAATTGTTTCCAGATATAGTTCGGTACAGCCAAACCATTAGCTAATTCATGGAGTTTATCAGGGTCCTCGTCACCTTCCTTTGTCAATATGTATTGAATGTCCGCTGTTATATTTTCACATCCGTAATCACCTGATATTGCATTAGCTAGGTTTTTCTTCCAGTTTTTTACCCTTTCAAGGTATATTTCACCATCACCATCATCTATATTTTTTTTTAAGTTATGCTTTGTTTTTGATGTAGATGGACGAGAACTAGAGATATCTTCATCAGATTCAAGTTCCGATGGAAGATATTCATCATCTGAATCATTATTTGTAGAAGTACTAGGTTTGTCCTGAATTGAGTCTCTAGAAATATGCTTGTGGTTAGGAGTACGGTTGCCGGTGTGTTTAGATTGTTTTCTGCTAATAAAATCTGCTGCAGATCTACTTTTTTCTGAAATATTATTCAATTTCTTTTTATCACCTTCAGATTTTAATTTAGCAAGTGCGAGCTGTGTTTCAAGATATTTGTTTATATCAACCATTTCTCACATCTACTATCCAACTTAATTTATATTATCCAGTATATAATATTTTATTAATAATTTATGATATAACAGATCAGATCAATTTCATCAATTATTACAATCACAAAATATTCGAGAAAATTACGCTTTGCTTGCCCTATGGAGATTCATATTTCATTAAGGAGAACCACAGAATAGATAGAAGATACTACAAAACATTGAAAACATAAAGCTAGCCGCACACACTCAATAATATTGTCAATTAATGTCAATGCAAGATTGTCAAAATCTTCATCAATAAAATGATCCCCCGCACACTACACAATATTATTGACAATTTTTCATGGTACAATCTGACTCAGTCGCTCCGCAGCTAGATTCATGTTTAACATAATGGAAAGAAAGAAAAAAGTCGTTGCATTGAGTATTGCATTAATTTTACTAACTAAAAAAAGGCAATCAAGAAGGAAACGATGGATTAAGGACTGGATGAGAAAAAAAGCTGAGTTAAATCACTTTAATCTAATAAATAAACTACGAGTAACAGAAGAAAATGATTTTAAAAATTACATGAGAATGAAAGATAGCAGCTTTCAAAAACTATTATCTTTATAATTCTGGATAAGTTTCCCATGTTTTAATAAACACTGACAAATAGTGTTTTTCCGTAAGGGTACTATCATCAACAGTATCAACACTATTTTCGCTTTGGATACTGTTTTCGTCTTCCATTTTGAACAAATAACTTTATTGACAATATTATTGAGTGTGTGCGGCTAGCTTAACACAAGTCACAATTAGTCACAAACCACAAACATTTCATGTAAAGGCCCTAGTACACAATGGGCCATGCTGGCCAATTGATCGCCATCGCCATTGTGTACAGGGGCTAATGGTAAATAATAACTAATGGCGGACAGTTGTCCATCGTGGCGCGCAATCGGGAAGTTGTCGCAATCTATATTATTATACTCTTTGAGTTGTCGGTTCCGGATATAGCAATAAAATTACTAATTATTACGTGACGAACTAATATGTTTAATAATTTATTGTGGTATATTTTTATGACAAATGTCTTTCTATAAGCGCAAGCACTTTTTATTTGTGCCAGCAGAAGCTGTATTTTACATTTCAGTTGTGTACAAGATTTTTGTTGACCATTTTATAATTATAACACAATTTTTAGTTCATGACCATCAAAGAAGATGGAGCTCTATTGACTCTGTTTTAAATATTAATAATACTATGTTTTTAATTGTCATACAAATGTTTGTACTGCGTCTGGGTGTTTACTATGTATTATAAGTATGTATTTACAAAAGAAAAGTAGTTTATTTATTATATCCGTATTCTGGTATCCATAACACAAGCATATAAGCTTAGCTTGGGACCAGAGGACGTTGTGTGAAATGTCCATGAATATTTATTTATTTATTTATTTTACCCCCCGTGGGAAAAAGGCGTGACGCGGATGGTACGACGATGACAGCCCTGATTTTAACGACTGTACCTAACATTGTCACTTGTCAGTGACCAAAAAAAAAAAAAAACATTATCTATCTAATGACTGTCAATAAACTGTCATTCATTACCGTCATTTATGTGTCAAATATCAACAACACATTTTCTCTTCTCTCAGCAGCCGCATTTCTATTTGTGTGCTTTAGAACATTTTTTAAAGTAAATGTGTATAAACTAGATGTATTGATAGTTACCAATTATATTTCATATTACAGTGAAGCTTACCAATAAATATCTCATCTGTCACGAACTCTCGTCTTCGTGTGATCATAACCTAAAAAAACTTCAAAATGCAGAAAATTAAGAGAAAAAGCAATGAACCAGATGGTAATTCACCTAAAATTAAAAAAATTAATAAGGAGAGTAAACCAAATAAAATAAATGGGAAGCCTGTTGAAAATGATGGTAAGAAAACTTTCAAGAAGGGTTTTAACAAAGATTCATCTAAAGGTCAAAATCGGTTTGGCAAACAAGGTGGAGGTAAAGGTAAACCTAATTTCTCAAAAGATCAGACTCAGGGTGAAAAGCCGAAATGGTCGGAAATGAAGAAAGAGAAGAAACAGCTGAGGATCACTAGACGAAAAGCAAAAACAAATGCTGAAGTGTTTGAGGTTTCACATAAAGCAAAATTATTAGCTGCCCAAATTCAAAGGTGAGTTTGTAATATTAAGGTTATTTTTCTCTCCAGCCCACAAGCTTTTTAACATGCTTAAATTATAAATAACATTTTAATAAACCTTATTTTAATACTGCAAAACATTAACAACTAAATAATAAACATATATCTTGATGATATTGTTAAGTGATTGCTTCGATTGTGCAATGGCTGAGACAGAAGTGTCGATACAAATAACTCACATTTTAATAAACCTTATTTTAATACTGCAAAACATTAACAACTAAATATTAAACATATATCTTGATGATATTGTTAAGTGATTGCTTCGATTGTGCAATGGCTGAGACAGTAGTGTCGATACAAATAACGCACATTTAAAAAACATGAGTGGTAAAATTTTTGATAACTTGAAATCTATTTATATATTTTTTTCCTTCTCTTAGGAAAGTCGTAAAAGAAGATTTTAGAATCAACTGCTGTAAAGAATTACATTGTTTACTTAAGAAACATTACAAGTCTATAGCATTAACTCATGACTTAAGCCGTGTCATTCAAGTTTTGCTCAAATATGGACCAGAGGATATAAAAACTGAGATAACTGAAGAAGTACTAGATATTATAGTACAAATGGTACAGTCAAAGTATGGTCAGCATGCGGTTAAGCGTATATTGAAATATGGCACAGACTTCATAAGGCATGAAGTGCTAAAAAGGTTTTATGGGCACATTGTGTCACTGGCAACACATAATATAAGTGCTCCTGTTTTAGACTATGCATATGGAGAATTTGCTACAAAAAAAGAAAAGTGCCATATGCAACAAGAATTTTATGGTGATATCTATAAAAATGTAAGTCTAGGATGGTACCAATTCTACATGGACAACTAAACTTATCTAAACAATGAAAACAATGATGGTGTATTTTGGTTAATTGACTATTTATTTGACGAGCCTCGTGGTTGAGTGGTTTATGTAATGGACTGCCGATCAAGAGGTCGCGGGTTCGATTCCCGCTCGGGACAATCATTTGTGTGATTTTTATAATTATCATACATATGTTTGTACTACGTCTGGGTGTTTCTATGTTTTATAAGTACATATGTATTTACAAAAGAAAAGTAGTATGTATTCTATCCGTATTCTGGTACCCATAACACAAGCATATAAGCTCAGCTTGGGACCAGAGGACGTTGTGTGAAATGTTCATGAATATTTATATATTTATTTTATTATGCACATTTTTATTAATAAAAATTTAAATCTATAATATATAATAATAATAATACAGCCATTTATTCCGAGCAATTACATGTTTGTGTTTGTGTTTTACATGTTTGTCTTTATAAAATGTCCCTTAGCACGGTGTGCCTTACGGCAAAGGCCTCCTCCAACGCCTTCCATTGCATCCTGTCTCTCGCAACTCTTTGCCATAGGGGACCCAGAGTTGTTTTCAATTCATCTTCCCATCTCATCGTTTTTCGGCCACGACTTCTGTTCCCTTCTCTTGGGTACCAGACCGTCACTTGTTTGCTCCACTTCTCTTGCTTGCAGCGGAGCAAGTGGCCAGTCCATCTCCATTTCAGCATGTCAATTCGTGATAGGATATCTGTAAACTTGGTTTTGTGTCTGATATCAATACTCCTAACTTTGTCCATCAGTTTTAGTCCTAGTGTACTTCTTTCCATAGCTCTCTGACATTTCATCAACTTTTCTCTGTGTTTTTTGGTCAGAGCCCAAGTTTCGCATCCGTATGTGATGCAAGGTAGAATGCAGATGTCAAAAGTCTTCTTTTTAATGTTTATTCCAAGTTCCTTGCTTTTCATAATTTCTTTTAAGGCCCAAAACTTTTTCCAACCAGAGGCAATTCTCTTGTCGACTTCTTTGGACATTTGATCGTTAGGGGATATAATTTGTCCTAGATACACATACTCTTCTACGTATTGTAGATTCTGTCCATCAATGGTTATATCTACAGCTACTGAGTTTGTCATCATTTTTGTTTTATTTGAGTTCAATTCCAGACCTATCTCTCGGCTTTTGTTTGCTAGTGTTTGTACCATGATTTCCAGTAACCTGGGATTTTCCTCCAATATGACTAGGTCATCTGCGAATCTTAGATGGTTTAGACGTGAACCGTTAATATTTAGTCCTAGGTGTTCCCATTCAAGTTTTCTAAACATCTGTTCCAAAACTGCTGAAAACAGTTTTGGTGACAGTGGGTCACCCTGCCTGACTCCCCTGTCTATTGGAAAGGCGTCCCCTATAGATTCCAACTTGATACTGGCATTGCTTTCAGTATATATGTTTTTTATGATATTCACATACGCACTTTGTACACCCTGTTCTGTGAGGCTTTGCCAAACCAGTTCATGTTTGAGGCTATCGAAGGCTTTCGAGTAGTCTATGAAGGCTAGATAGATAGACTTGTTATACTCGTTATATTTTGCCATGAGTTGTTTGATAGTGTGTATGTGGTCAATTGTGCTAAAGTTTTTCCTGAAGCCTGCCTGTTCCACTGGTTGGTTGTCGTCAAGTGTATTTGATATCCTGTTTAGAATAACTTTTGCAAAGACCTTGTAAACGTTTGATATAAGCGATATAGGTCTATAGTTGCCGATGTCCTCATGAGAACCTTTCTTGTATAAAAGTATGATAAAAGATTTCGCCCACTGACTTGGGATGTTTCTAGTAGATAAGATGTCATTGAAGATATTTGTTAGTACCGGGCTTAACTCTTCTATAGTTCCACGCATGAGTTCATTGGGAATTTTGTCTGGACCAGGAGATTTTTCCATTTTTTGGCTGTTTATAGCCTTTTCAACTTCCGATTTTAGTATTTCTGGTACTTCTTCAGTATTATCTGTTGTATTTTCTAGACTACTGTTAGGAGATGTTATGCTTGGCTGTTTGGAATATAACGCTCGGTAGTAATCTGTTGCAATGTTTAGAATTTTACTGCGTGTAGTAGTCGTTCCATCTTTATCTTTTAGCTTTGGTATCCATTCTTTTCCTTTTTCTCGTAGTTCTTTAAGAGCCTTACGGGTGCCTCCCGATCTGATTATATGGCTTTCTAGGATTTTGTTTCTTCTTTGTTTCCTTTCCTTCCTCATGTTTTCCCTAATTTGCTTACTCAAGCTTGAGATTTCTTTAAGATTTTCCTTCTTGTTTTGTTTCGCTATTAATGTTTTTCTAAGACAGAAATCTATAATATACAGATTTTCTAATAAAAAAAGTTCTGTTAACATTGACGAATTGTGTCATTGACACTATTAATTTTCATTGTTTAGTTAAGTTTAGTTGTGCATGTGGAATCGGTAACAATGTCTTGGATATTATAAGCATTAATTCCTATTTTTTTTCTCCACTAACTGTTGTATTGATTTTAGTCAAAGGATGATAAAGTGAAGACCCTGACTGATACATATAAGGATAGTCCCGAGATGAAATCTGCAATATTGCAGGCTTGCAAGGCTAATATACAGAAAATATTAGATAAAAACTTGCATGATGGAGAGTAAGTAGCTTTTCAGAATATAATATGTAACTATCAGGATAATAATAAATGTGGCAAATATGTATGGTCTTATTCATAATGACTTATCAGAGGTTTAAAAGTTCGCTAAAATTGTCAAAAATTGTTATTCATAATAGTATTTTTATGCTAAAATGTTTATTGTCTCTCCGATTATTTTATTGTTTAAACCTCTGATAAATCATTATAAATAAGACAAGTAATTTATATAGACACATATATAGTTTCTTACGTGTTCACTTTAAAAATTAATTAATAGAGATAAAAAAATTTTAATAAAAAAATACCACATACCTACTATAAATTTAACAAATATACACACGGTGTAATTAGAGAAAGCAATAAAGGTAGTAGGAAAGGTGGAAGGGGAAGTCATGAGTTCTTCAAATTGTTGATTTTATTTATAAGTTTAAATAGGTGTTGGGGTTTAATAGGGGGTTGTAAATTGAAAAGCTGAATATTGTATCAAAAAACGGGATTCGACAAATAAGGATAAGCTTAAGTAATTTTAAAATATTAACCTATTCCAGGTTATTCCATTCAATCTTATATGATTATGTCCGTGAATGCAGTTCTGAAGACCGTGTTGAACTAATCTCTACACTGAGCCCTCTCATAGTGCCTCTCAGTAATTCACTGCCTGGTGTAAATGCGGCCAGCCTCTGTGTCTGGCAAGGCACTAATAAAGATAAGAAGGTAAGATATTGTTTTTGTCATAAGTGCAACGTAAATTTATTATTAAATAATACATCTTACTAGCACATTTGTACAATAGAAAGCTATAACATGGGACTCTAATAAAATGTATGCAAATTTACGCCAAAAATGACGAAATTATTACCTAAGTGGCAACACCATGGCACACTTTTGAAACTGGGATCTGATATTTATTGTCCAAAAACTAAATAATGTAATTATTTACAAATATATTTATCTCTATAAATTTTATTATTTGATATTTCTTACTTTTTTATGTATAAATATTTTTTTCAGACAATACTGAAAGTAGTTAAAGAGCATGCAGTACCTCTCAGCAAACATAAGACTGGTTACAGACTACTTATAGCAATATTTGACTCTGTTGATGACACAGTGCTTGTTAAGAAAACAATTGTGTCTACACTTGCAAGTAATCTGAAGGACATTGCCAAAGATCATTGGGGAAACATGGTAAGGTTTTAGCAATTTTGATTTTGTTAGATAGAAAAATTCACAAAGCCATGTGTGTGTGCGTACACAATACAATACATGTTTATATAAAATAATTCACGTACAAAAAGTAGTCACGCATTTGCAAAAATTTAGGTTTTCCCTAGCGTATGCGAAACATTGCAGTTGATGCGATAAGTGTCACGTTGCTGCCAACGTAATGCGATATATCCCTAAAATTTTACATTAAGGGCCTACATCAATATTATCGTATATCATTGCCGACACGTACATATTAACACAGCCAGTAGGCACAGAACATGAAGAATTAGGGATACTTTTCCTATTTACTCAAAATCTACTAAATATATTTTAATTCTGATTTACGTGTTTCTATATATAATAGTTACTTATGTTTTGAAAGTTATTTCATTAGTTAATACGCGATAATAGACCGACAAATGAAAAAAATAAAAAATAAGAGAGGTTGTTTCGCTAAGATTTTCTATCGAGAAAACTTTTTTCAATTGCGTTTCTGAGTTTACGCGATACTAGATTAAATATTGAAAAAACATATACATACTTAAAAATTAGAGCTCTAGCCATTCAATCTAAAGAAATAATGAAAACTTCGTACGTAGAAAAATGCACGAAGCTATTTTGGTATCCTCTTAAATATATTTGTTGGCGTCGCGCCGCAAATAAATATAAATATTCATTCATGGACATTTCACACAACATCCTCTGGTCCCAAGCTAAGCTTATATGCTTGTGTTATGGGTACCAGAATACGGATATAATACATAAACTACCTTTCTTTTGTAAATGCATACTTATAATACATAGTATACTTAAAATGACATAAATACATACATATAATGAGAATAGACTTTTATAATTTTTTTGAAAAAAATGTGTGTTACCAAAATAAGCAAAGCTAATTTCACACAATTAAAAATTACCATTCATTGCAGACATTACATTGGCTGGTGAAACCGAAAGACTCTAGCGCCTTCCACCCAAGCTTTATCAAGTTCCTAGAAGAAGGTGCCACTAGTGGTACATCTAAGAAAGATGCGGAACTTCGTGTGTCTGAACTGAGGGAGGCCATACTTCCTCCTTTAAAGGAAGATATGGCATCTAATGCGGCATTCTGGCTCAGTAGCAAGACTAACATGTTGTTGGCTGTTGCAGTGCTTTCCATAGGTTAGTTTAGTAACAAAAGTCCAGTATCTATGTACAACATGTATTTGTAATTTGAATGAGTTGCTATTAAAGGTAGATTGCTATGCAAATAATCTTGGTCAAAAATGCAATTGGTGTAGTTACTAAGCTTCGTTAACTAAATTAATAATAAATATTCATGGACATTTCACACAACGTCCTCTGGTCCCAAGCTAAGCTTATATGTTCGTGTTATGGGTACCAGAATACGGATAGAACACATATACTACTTTTTTTTGTAAATACATACTTATAATACATAGGAACACCCAGTATGTAGTAGAATGAAATTTAGTTAATGAATCTTTAATTAATAAATCTAATTATAGTGGAAAAAATGATCAACATGAGCGCTACATGAACCTACGACCTCAAAATCCCTCTCTCTGCCAACTGAGCTACCACGGAACCTCAGCATGTTAACCAGAATTTCCACTACAGTGTAGAATTGACGTGTTTATGTGTATGCTAATAAATACTATTTATATACAGAATCAACAAAAGATATCCTGGATTCCTTTGCCAAAGTGATCTGTCAACCAAATTGGCAAGTCAGTACAGCTGATGGTAAGGAGTCTCTAGCAGTTGAAGAAGCGGGAATACACATGTGTCTTAAAAAACTCGCCATATTGGACAAGAATAAGGATGGCAACACTCTGGGCGAAAGCGTTGCGGAACATTTGAATGATGAGACGGTGAGTATTTCGTTTTAATTCATTGTCGTTTTGATGTATTGCGAGTAATCAGATGTTATAGTTTTGACGGAAACGCGACAAATACAAAGAAATTCGTACCGATTCTACATGCAAAACTAAACATAACTAAAAATAAAATTGATAGTGTCAATAAAACAATTCGGCAATGTTAGCTGAACTTTTTTAGTTAGAATATCTGTGTATTATAGACGAACGATTTAAATAAAAACTTGCGCAACGAAATAGCTAATTAATAATATAAATAATAAAGTTTAGTTGTGCACGTAAAATTGGTATTATTGTCCCATTATCTGATTTTCTCAGGATGGGAATAACTGGGTAACTATTACAGAGCAGTGTTTTACAGGCAGGCAGAAACAAATTCACAGTATATGTATCTTTTAATACTTATTTATGATTGTAATTATTTCAGATAAAAGTATGGCTGCCAACAAACAGGGGTTGTTTCTTTCTATTGAAGTTAATAGAAAACAACGCAGATGGTGTTGCCAGTAAATTAAAAAAGAAAGTCAAACCACATGCAAATATACTAAAGCAACAGAGTTCTGAAGGTGCAAAACTACTGTTACAGAATGTACAGAATAAATAAAGTATTTTAAAACTGTTCTAGTTTTTTTTTTATTCAGAATTGACGTCATGCAATCCCATTACAGTACTTCATGCTGAAGAATGCGCGTAATATTTGCATTCGTCGGTCTTTTTCTTTCGACCACAGCTAGACACCCTAATAGAACGCCCCCAACGCGCGGTCTTGCGTCCAGTAGCTGTAGCTCCCCGCGACCTTGACAATATCGTCGGCGGCCGCCCAACACTGTGTTCCGAGGACTTTGTTTTCCCAAAAATCATGTCCTTCAAGTGATATGGTCTACCAGTTGCCACTTCAGCGTGCTAACCCTCCAGGCTGACTCGGTCTCGTATCTAAACTCAAGGATGGAAAGGTTCTATAGAGATGGCTATGCTCGGTTTTACCTTACGAGATAAAATACGAAGATCTGTAGGAGAACGACTTTACATAGTATTTGCAGGGACCTTATTGTTTTAATAATATTTAAAAACTGCTTCAATGCAAGGACAAATAAACATGGTATACGTATATCATAAAAATATTTTATTGTTTTGTTCGATTGGTATTCACAAAAAGTATATACAAGTTATGCTGACAATACAATAAAAAATAAATATTGAAATTCTTAACTTTATTTCTCTACATAATTTGATCTCTATTTTAAGTAAAGTTAAAAGTAACAAAACATATTGCCTGTATAAATTCTTATTTCACATATTTATGTGACTTAATTTAAAATTAAATTGAACATCGCATGAATTTACATATCTCATAGGCTTAGAGTATGAAATCAATGGGAGTTGTCACAAACAAAACAGGGTATTTCCTTTATCTGCAATACGGCTAGCTCAGTGGTTACAGTTCAGTTGGTTACTAACGTAATTTTATTGGTCGGTAATTTTTGGTATTTTCATAAACCAATTGGTAATTTCATGCAGTACTCATGCGTACGTATGAGTATGAGCGTTGCTCTTACCTTTTTCAGTGAGGGTCCTCTGACATAGGTACCAATTCTGCATGCACAACAACTAAAAAGTGGTAACAACTATGGTGTATTTTGATTAATTGGCTAATCGTTTTGCACATCTATACTTATAATAAATCTGTAGAGAGGTCAATTCTGTACATGAAATATATTTCCAAAATAACTATCAGGGGGTGATTAGTGATCGATACTGATGCCAAAAATGCAATCAGTAAAATTTTTGTCTGTCTGTCTGTCTGTATGTTCCTTATAGAAACAAAAACTACTGGACGGATTTTAACGAAACTTGGTACAATTATTCTTCATACTCCTGGGCAGGTATAGTATACTTTTCATCACGCTACAATCAATAGGAGCAGAGTAATGAAGGGAAATGTTGGGAAAACGGGAAAAGGTGCTCCATTTTTTAAGCTTCCGTCGCGTGTGCAGCCTTAATGGTTAAAGTTACATAGAAATCATGTATGACGGAAATATTCTACATAAAATTGTCTAAAAAATATCCCGAAACAGCACATATCTATATTTTATGGTTGACTCACAATAACACGTGTAACTCCTGATAGCTTAGCAGTTCGTTCATTCTGATTATATTTGTTTACTCTTACGTTTATAATACTCTCACTCAAGCAGTAGTTAAAAATGTTGTAAAAACGGGGAAAATTTCCTAAATTCTACGCGGACGGAGTCGAAGGCAACAGCTAGTAGATAATAAATAAAAACATAGTCTATAACACGCAGCTTTTATAATAAGAAAGTTTAGATAATATTTCTAAATTGTGTTATTGACACTATCAATTTTTGTTGTACCTATAGTATTGGTACCATAGCCAACTCTTGTTGTATTAATGCTCTAAGCTCATACCTATTCTTACTAGCTATTTCATTATGCTTAGAGATAAATTAATGAAATTTAACATTTTTTTCTACTTATAACTAGGTACCATAATATTGTTTTCTTAAATAAGTTCCCTTGGCCAAGAAAATTATTCTAGTTGTGATGAATGTAGCTGTTTAGTATTGAATGAATAGTATGTATGTATGTTAGGAATTATCTTCTAAATTTGTCCATATTTTAGAAATATGTTTATCTACAACTTCATCAACCACATTTAATGATTTCTGCAATAAATCCTCTTGAATTGATTCTATTGATCTGAAAAATACAGACTTTTTTTAAATATAAATTCATTTATTATATATTCATATTTGAAAAATGCCAATGCCCATAACTCCTGCCTAAATGGAGGAGGCTTGTGCCCATCAATGGGACATGAATGGGCTGGAGAGATTATTGTTGATTTTACCTGTCAGCATTCAAAACCTCCCAATTGTCCTCTTTTAGTTTCAAATACAGTTCTGACACTTTTTTCTGGAAGTGTAGGACTTCATATCTGCAATATTAAATTACTTTTATTTTAGCAAATCTTTACTTATTATAAATATTTAATTATTTTTGTATGTACTCGTAAGTCCCTATGTGAGCTTATACATATGTTCAAAGCTACGCAACGGATTTTGATGCGGTTTTTTTTAACAGGGTGGTATAGAGCAGTTAAAGAGTATGGCTTTTTTGTATCATTTGTCAAAGTTTCATTTCTCAATTTCTTGTGTTGTGGGCAACACCTAGAAAAAAAACGTAAGTAAATTTAGCAACTTTTGTTTATACATATAAGTGCTTCTAATCCAAAATATCATAATTACTATTACACTTATAGTCTGAGTCATAATTTTAACCTTTCATTGCCAAATCCTTTTCTTTGCATGATGACTTCTGATGGCATGGTGAGGAAAAACACTTTATCTGGCTTTGGCAGTCCAGCATCTGGGGCTTTGCACCAATTTATATCCATACCTAGAAATACAATTCTAAATTAACTTCAAACTACCCTCACTTGGAAGTCTAATACAAATTTACACAATACAATTTTGCAAGTACAATTTTAATGCATTTTTTACCCACACCTAGAACTGTGTTTCACCTATAAATATCCCTGGGCACTTTAGGATAATAAGGCTCATATTAGTAGACTAGCAGTTAGTCTATGTGCCCAGTGCAGAAGACAGGCCTGCCAAAACATCTTGCTAGCCAGCAAAATGGGGTAATTAGCATGTAAAAAATAAATAAATATTCATAGATATTTCACACATCTTATGGTCCCAAGCTAAACTTATTATGCTTGTGTTATATAGTGTTATAGAATATGGATATAATACATAAACTACTTTACTTTTTAAATACAATACAATGATAGCTTATGTAATAAAATTGCTTTAAACCTTTAGCTGCTGAAAAAGCTACGCCAGAATAACAATATCTGTCTACAACAACTGTGGTACCAGCTTCTAATATTTTAATAATATTCTTAGCTCTCTCCCATCTGTTGGCTGAGAAAAGTAAATGGATAACTTCATCTGATAATTCAGTCTGAAACAAGATTAACAGTTAGCTATTACGAGACATACACAAATAATAAAACAGTTTATATACACACTTGTATAATTATTTTAAAACAATTCACAAAATACTGTCCTGTTTTTTAATATGGTAATTACAAAAACAGCATTACAAAATACTCACCACTGTAAAGGAGAATGGTGTATAAAACATACCTTTGATTGTAAAAAATTATTGATGACTTTTCCAACTTCTGTATCTCTGGCTGGGAAATTTGTGTATTCTGCATCAATGTTCTTGTGTCTCAAACTTTGCACTGTGTAAAAAAGAGTTATAAATTATGTTACATATTTTATTTGCATTTCACTTGATAATTTTGGTGTACATGTGATTCCATACAAGGTAGGTGTACCAAGGCATACTTTAAATATAAGCTGTACAGTTTTACAACTGGACGTTGTGTGAGATATCCCTGAATATTTATTAATTTTATTTTAGTAAATTTTTATACATTATTGAGTGAGCATTCTATGAATTTTACCTTTTAAATTCATGTTTAAAGAGAATGTTTGTGATAGCAGTATTATCACTATCCCACTTTCATATGGAATTAGAATCTACAAAACCTAGGATCTAAATATAGTAATTACCCAACATCTTAGCTTGAGTTGATTTTCCCGTCCTGTCTACTCCTTCAATGACGATCAAAGCACCACGTTTCATATTTATTTAAATAGATCTATATAAATGATTAAATTTATACACAAAACTTGTTGTCTTGTTCCAAAAGTGCGCTCTATCGAACACTTGTTATAAAACTGCATAAAATTAGGTTAATATTCTAATGACTGAATGTATATATGTCAACAGAAAGAAATTATTATATTTTCAGTAGTAATACTTCTTAAATTTTATGAAAATTGTTGGAATTACGTTAAAATTTCACAAAGATAAACACTAGCAGCTGTCAGATTTTGGCGCACGGTTTTCGCGGGAAATCCCACAGATTACTTAGAGAATAGAGAACTTACGTTGGAAAACCGGAAATGTCACAAAATGTTGCAAGTAGTTTTTGTAGATGGAAGGGATTTTCCTTGTTTTCTAAAATGATATATCACTTTTTTTAGATTGATTTTAAAAATAGGCTCCGTTTTCCAATGGCAGAGCATAATGCGACTGCGATGCTGTAATTGGAACACTCAACGTTGAGCATTGTGCCGCATAATGCGCTATTGTGCGCTGATTGGAAAACGGGGAGGATTTTTTCAAAAAGCTATTAGGAATATGAAAGACATATTTTGTTGGCAACACAGGAAAAGGAAATACAAAATGTCTACAGATACAGATTATATACAGGCAGTCTTTCGCAATGCAAGAAGTGATTTGTTGTATATTTCATTGTTGTGTGAATGTGTGATTTTGTAATGGATTTTGACTGTCCGAATAAAGAACTTATTATTATTATTGTCATAATTAACTCATTCTTACCTTATTCCACGAAGTATAGATACATTCACTGTACCATTCCTTTAGGTGCTTAGACAGTACCGAGCTCCGACATTGAAGAGGAGTGTACTAACTTAGTCTGCGGCGGGCAAAGCTCGCAAAGTAGTAACTAGTTAAACTCTGTGGCTAGCAAAGAATTTCGAGTGATAGGAGAGAAAAGACGACGTTCTTTGTTTTTATTATTTTGAATTAAATGTAACATAATTATACAAATATTTCTACAATAATGAAGAAAGGTTACAAAGTTACAGATGTAAAAAGGGAAAAGAAAATTGGAGTTGCTGCAGAAAATCTTGAAGAGTTGATAGAGAGATCGTGTAAAAAGTTAGGAGTAAGTGAAAAACTATTTGTTTAATTTGTGTTATTAAGTTTAAAAATGTGATATATGTTAATTTTGTAGATTTTAACGTCTACTTTTAGTCAAACTTAGGTGTGTTTATAATAGTGGGAAAAATAGGTCAGGGGTAAGGCCTTGACCGATATTTGTGTACCTACCTTGACCTAATTCTTCGTTTCTGGATTTCCAGTTCAATGTCACCTGTGCTAAATGCCGGCTTTTCGTGGCTGAAGATGGCACGCAAGTGGATGACGATGAGTACTTGGCTACATTACCTTCACAAACACTCTTCATATTATTAAAAGATACAGAACAGATGGTTGCTGGTATGATTAACTGTTCTACTGTTTTCTTTTTTATTCACTAAAAACAATTTTTTTTTTCTTTTATTTAACTAATATAGTCCTGTAGGTACATTTATAAAACATTTATGTAAAAAAGTCATTATTGCTCCAAGATTCAACTTCTTATTCCTACAATAAACAGCATAACTATATTAGAAAACTCTATAACAACTGGATCTTAGGAATTATATAAAAATAAATTACTATTAGGATAGTAATTAATAGTTATATCAACTTATTTTTTTAAATTTTAAGTCACCACTAGCTATGTGTTTAATATTGTAAAATAATATTTATATGAAACACTTTATATTTCTTATTTACAGATTTTGATTATTATTATGAATTAATTCGCTCTCAGAAGAAAGACTACATAGAAACTGGTACAGCAGCGAAAAAGTTCCTGAGTACCAACATTAAGGAGAAGTTTAAAGTGTTTCAGAAGTATATAGAAGGTGCTGATGATGCTCACACAATGCTCAGTGATAGATCACAGGACCCAAAGTGGTTTGAAGGTCAGCAATATATAACATTAAAAACCAAACCCTAACAAATTACACAAAAAGCCATCATCCCGAAACACTATCCATTAAAAAAACTGCATCAAAATCTGTTACATATCTTTAAAGATATAAGCTCACATAGGGACATACAATAAATTACCAAAAAATTGGTCAAGTGCGAGTCGGACTCGCGCACGAAGGGTTCCGTACCATTATCTATGCAACATACGTTATTAATAAATGAGCAAACAACACACACAATACTTAATTAATCACGTTTGTTGTATGAGAGCAAGAAACGGTAAAAAAATCATGTTTGTTGTATGGGAGCCCCCCTTAAATATTTATTTTATTTTATTTTTAGTATTTGTTGTTATAGCGGCAATAGAAATACATCATCTGTGAAAATTTCAACTCTCTAGCTATCACCATTCTTGAGATACAGTCTGGTGACAGACGGACGGACGGACAGCGAAGTCTCAGTAATAGGGTCCCGTTTTTACCCTTTGGGTACGGAACCCTTAAAAGCGATTTTATTTTATAGTAAGTAAAGATATACCTGAGACTATATGTTATATATTTGTAAAAAAAAATTATAGGCTTTTTCATGTGATATGTGTTCATGTGTGTCTCATATTTAAATGTACATCTTTTTACGTGTTATTTTACACTCTTATTTAAATGGCATATTTTAGCAATTTTATTTTACATGTACTGACTGCTATGTTACCCGCACAAAAACAACTATAATTACGAAAAAAATATTAATACCTTACAGTTTAAGTAACAAACTATCTATTTGTAATAATTAAATCAACCTTCCTATATCCACATAATATGCATAGATATATTGCTAACAACTTTGTTAAAAAAATAGTTTGGAGTTCCCCAGGGTTGTATTTTAGGACCACTTGTATCACTGTCATTGAAAGTTCAAGACAGGAGACATCAAATGACAAACACAAACGACAAGACATCAAATATGTATACTTGTATACTTTATACTATGTATATGTTTATATGTTTATATGTTTTGTATGTCTATACGTCGTAACTCCCGATCGCTTAAGCTTATATATAAAAGTTTCAAGCAATTTATTACTCTTTCAGGTCTAGACCAATCTGAAAAAACCAAAGAACAATCTATGGCAAAACGTGTCAAGGATCGTATGCGTGGGTACTACTATAAAACAAAGTCGGCACTGCAAGCTTCCGAGATCTACATTCACTCCAAGAACGGGCGCGGTAAGAAACTTATTGATTCGTTCCTAACAGATTTGAGGAAATTACTTGAAGCACACAAATACAATGAAAACTACTTCAATCGAAAAGCTTCTAAAAAGTCTCGACTGTGTGATGACGACGGGCTCTTTGTATGTGGTGGACTTTGGAATTCAGAGACGTGTCTCTACAATGACAAACATGTGATTAATCCCTATCGAAGCCGCGAGGAACGCATAATATTTCAAACATGGAATTTAGACCATAAGATAGAACTTTCAAGATCAATAATACCAAATATTCTGGAAGCCTTAGAGGGGCTGTCTAATGATGATATTAAATGTGTATTTTGTGAAAAGAGTAAGAAGATAGGAGGTATAGAGACGGATAGGTATTTTTTGCAGATTTTTACCCGCGAAAATCTTAAGTTGGTTCACATTGTATGTCATTATAAAGGGAAACATGATGCTCAGTCTGACATTTATACAGTATGCAAAGATTGTTATGGTGAAATGGATCGATGCAGAATATTTAATACAGATATTGGTAGATGCCTTACTGAAAATTGAATATTTACATTGGCTTCAAATACAGATTCAGAACAATCAAGAAGTGATTTTAGATAGCTTTTGTTAGAGCGTTCGTTCTTCTTGCACGGCTATTCTTGTCACTTTTTCGACAAGGCTTTCTTTACCGTCTGAAAATGATTTGAGCTTGACTTTATAACGATTTCTAAAATACTTTATAACGATTTCTAAAATGCATTACGAAAATATTGGACAATTCGATTTAGTACTAATTGGTCGCTTTCTGTACATTTTCGTCAAAAGTTCGGAAAGTCGTACTGTTGCAACTCCGATCTGTCCACATTTCAGATTTGATTCGTTCCATTGTTATATTTTCATATTTATAACCTCTCTACTGCGTTCTAAAAGAAAATTTGCTGGTCGCTTTTGCAGTTCGTTAATCTTGACTAAAATATAAAAGCAAAATACGTCGTCTTATCTGAATCTGCATTTGTTTCACCCAATAATTGCTATCAAATTATATCTATACTATTGATATATTTTTGCTATATATTCTGCTATATGCGCTATTTTATTAAAGTTCTGTCTTATATTGTAAGGATAATTATGGAATATAATTTTGGTTAAACATTTATTTTTTTATACAGGGAATGTAAATATTTTTTTTTTATAATTTTATGTTGTACAGCAAATATTTATTTTGTATTTAAGTTATATGCCTTAGTTGTAAGAAAATTATACTTATTAAAATTATTTATAAAATTTATATTTTCCACATTTTTTATTCCTAAAATAAATTTATCGATGAATTTAATATAGCAATCACGCATAGCAATAATACTGGTCTGTATGTTAGCGAATGTCACTTTATTTTTACTCGTAGAATATTCGATTAATACAATTTTATGTGCTATGCCTAAATCTAGCGCGTAACCAGTAAGTTACATCAATATCCGTAATGCAGTTATACACAGTGCCTGCGGGATTAAGCCAGGGTAGGGTCTGTAGCAAATTCTATGATGGGTGCTTTGATGTTTTCTATGTATTATAAGTATGTATTTACAAAAGAAAAGTAGTTTATGTATTATATCCGTATTCTGGTACCCATAACACAAGCATATAAGCTTAGCTTGGGACCAGAGGACGTTGTGTGAAATGTCAATGAATATTTATTTATTTGATTGGTTTATCGGTTCTTGCCATGCCCTTGTATCGGAATAGGAAGCAATTGAATTTCTAAGCGTAGAGGGGGGACCCCTAAAGACGCGAGGCCCGTAGTATTTACAACTTCGCTACGTGATTCATCCGCATTTGATTATAAATAATGACCGATCAACACACAGGACAATTTACTTGTGTGTTGAACACAATTTTTCACACTTAATTTCACAGCACATCCCTGACTGAACCACAGTTAAAGTTCCGCGCTAGATTTTTGCATCGCAGTTGTTGGCATTTTAACAATTGTAGGAGTTTTTTCTATTCCTTAATTGATCTCCAAAACCCTTTGTCACATAGTGTAATTTATATAAAACTTTTTGTAAATTTTATTCTACATTATTATAATAAAAATTCCAAAGGACTGTATGATCGATTTTCGTTTCTGAAATATATTTTACATTGTAAGATATTTTTAATTTCTAATAGAATTTTGTAATTTCGATTAATTGACGTGCGGACGTTCGCTGGTGCCGTTTACAATTCGCTTTCAAATTTTATTTTTAATGTGGATATTTCCTGGATTAAGTGTCCTATATTGAGTGTTCAAGTTGCGTTTAAAGTCGTGCGACTAACTAGTATCGTGTGCTAAACGAAAAAATGTCAACTGTGTGTGATAATTGTGACAAAGGCATAACTAAATCAAAGCCAGGGATTGAATGCCATAGATGTGAAAAAACAGTACACCTAAACAACCAATGCACTGGTCTCACAAAAAAACAAATATCTACCCTACGCGCATCGGAGAACTTGGAATGGACTTGCAGTGATTGCCAGAATAATGTGTCCAAACGTCGCTCGCTGATTGTCCCTAGTGACGATGAAGACGAAGATCAACCTGGACCATCTAGAATGCAAATAGACCTCAAGAAACTAACGAGTGATATATCAAAAGAAATTGAAAAAGCCATAAAAAAGGAAATGAGGGACGTCATTCAGTCAATACAGTATAACTCGGATAAAATGGATGAAGTTATACAAACTATGGAAGTAATGAAAGGAAGTATAACCAATTTACAAAAGAAAAATATCGAACTTACTAATCGGAATAACAATTTAGAGACGAGGGTAGGAGTTTTAGAGCAGCGCCTACAGGAGATCGAGCAGCGAGACTTAAGTAAACATATTGAGATACACTATATTCCATCCTGTAATGATAAAAACCTTCTTGAAATCGTAAGTAATGTCGCTGTTAAACTAGAACAGAACCCTACAGATATCAAGGAAGTAAAGCGTTTACCCGAGAGGCAGGGGCGACCGGGAGCAATCCAGGTCAAGCTCAAAACAGAAGGAAAACTAAATTCTTGGATGTATGCAATAAAAACAAACAAACCTAAAATAACTATCTCTGATGTTATACCAGAATATCCTAAAACAAATGATAATAACATATTTATATGTGAAGCCCTTACTAATTACAATAAGCAATTATTATATAACGCTAAACAAGAACTTAAAGATCTGTTCAAATATATTTGGATGAAAAAAGGAGTACTACGTGTTCGTAAGGAGGGGGAAAATGCAAAAACTTATGTTATTCGATCTTTAGAGGATATAAAAAATCTCAAATCTAAATTTGCTATTAAAACCTGCCCGTTGTAGGTGTGCTTATATTACTGATTACTGTTAAATTTAAAAATCTTAAATACCTAAATAAATATATTAAAGTATGGATATTTCGTTACGTGATATAGTTCAATTAAAAGACTGTAATGACCTGTGTACTTTTCTATGCAATGTTCCAAAACAAATAAAAATATTATGTATTCACATGAATATAAGGTCAATAATAAAGAACTTTAATACATTAGAACAATGCATCTATTCGTCAACTAGGGATGTTGACGTTATAATGCTGACTGAAGTCAATATCTCTGATAGTCTTTGTAACTTGTATCAGCTCAAGGGCTATAAAATGTATACTAAATTACGACAAAACCAAAAAGGGGGTGGAATTATTATTTATGTTAAAAATGAGCACCAATTCCATTTAAACAGTTTTAAAACACAACATTGTGAAAGTATAATAGGATCACTATCTACTCCACGAAACTACACGATATCCTTGTGTTGTTTATATCGTCCCCCTTCCAAGAGTAAACACTTGTTTGTTAAAGAACTAGATGTTTTGTTAAAAAAGATAGGTAGACAAAATGACTTATATTTGCTGGGCGATGTAAACATTAACTTAAAACATGATTGTCCTATAAAACATATGTATAACACCGCTATGTACGAAAATGGATTAGCGAGCGGGATCACTGATTACACGCGTATAGAAATAGTTAATAGTAGAATCTGCAAATCTTGCATAGATCACATTTATGCGCGATCCCGCTCACTCGACCTATACACGGCGGCTCTCGGGACTACACTGGCGGATCATCGCATAATTACAATTGCAGCAGTCGATGCGTCCGTAGATAGTGAAAACACACGGGCGAATATAAAGTACGTAACCCGATATGACCGAAATATACTAATCAATAAATTAAAAGCTTTAGACTGGCGACCGGTAAAAAATGTAATTGATCCTCACATAATATACAAAATTATAGTTGATAATATACAAACATGTTATAATGAATCTAAAATTAAAGTTAAATTATCAAATAATAATTATAAAAATAATAATAAATGGATCAATAAAAAGATACTAAAGGCTTGCAAATATAGAGATAAATTGTTTATTAAATGGACATCGGACACGACAAATATAATAATAAAACAACAGTATAATAAAGCCAGAAACTATGCAAATAAACTTATTAACAGTAATAAAAATAAAACGATTCGACAGCAAATAAATGATCAGAAAAACAACCCTAGAGAACTATGGAAACTATTGAATGAAATTACTGGCAAGACAAAACTAATTGCAGACGCTGTTATTCTTAACGCCTTTGCTAATAATAACACTACAACAAAAAATATAGCAAATAACTTTGCTAAAAATTTTGCTGATAATGTCAAAAAAATTGTACCAAAATGTAACATCTCCCTGTTAAATAAAAAATCATATGCTATTTCTGTAAATGTAAGCTGCAGATACCAATCAATTACTGCTGAGGATATCGTAAATGAAATTAAATCGATGAATAGCCTAAAAGGACCAGGTATAGATAATATTAGAGCACAGGACTTAAAAATGATTGCGATTGATGTTGCAGGCGTAATGGCTAGATTTATAAACGAATCTGTAAAACAAGGTACATACCCTCATGACTTAAAGACGGGTATGGTTAGACCAATACATAAGAAAGGGAGCCACAATCAATATACCAACTACCGTCCAATAACAATACTTTCCATGATTGATAAAATAGTTGAAAAGATCATATCGAAACAAATACACTCGTTTTATAAAGAAAATAATATAATCACAGAAAAACAATTTGGATTTCAATCAGGAAAAAGTGCCACACAATTACTTTCAAATTTTACTGATAATGTCTATAATCATTTAAATAGCAAAAAACACGTCTTAATAATATTTATTGATTATAGTAGTGCCTTTGACACTCTAAGACATAATACTTTAATTGAAAAACTTTTTGACTGTGGTATACGAGGTCCACTAAGTGACTGGTGTCAAGACTATATTAAAGACAGGTCGTATGTTGTCAAGGTTGGTGATGAGATAAGTAAGAAGGTCATGGTTAATGAGGGCACGGCTCAGGGATCTGTTTTGGGTCCTCTGCACTATATAACCTACGTAAATGATGCAGTCAATCTCATCACCAATTGCGAGATATATCAGTTTGCTGATGACACATGCCTTGTATCTGCAAATAAAGACATTAACATAGCCTTACAAAACCTTCAAAATGAATTTACGACACTTTGTAAGTGGTCCCATGATGCTGGGCTCGTTCTAAACGCGGGAAAAACCAAGCTAATTTACGTGAGTTCCAGCCAAAACCGTAGTCAAACCATACCTGAGATCATATCACATAGTCATGAATGTCTTCATACTAATAACTGTACATCTGACTGTGCATTAATAGAAGTAGTAAGCAAGCACAGATATCTCGGACTAATAATAGATGACAGATTCAAATGGACGGATCATATTAAATTTATAGGTGACAAGCTACGTGCAATGCTGGCTAAATTTAGTATAGTCAAACAGCAGATACCATACTCCACTGTTTTAAAATTGTACAAAGCACTAGGAGAAACAACTATAAATTACGGTCTAAGCAGTTATGGCAGAACTTGCAAGTCGCACCTCGATCTAATCTATAATCTGCAGACGCGAATATTGAAAATCATTACACCTGAAAAAATCAAGAAGAAGATTAATGGGGACATAAATAAGCTTTTCTACTACTCTAAGATAATACCCGTACATGAACAAGTCAAGTATATACTACTCATTGAAAACTATTTTAATGAGTTGTACCTAAACATTGTGCAGCACAAAAGACAAACACGAAGCGCGATGAAAATTATATACACAGTGCCTAAATACTACAATCTCTATGGCAAACAGAGTCTTCAATACCAAATACCTAGGTTAGTTAACGACCTACCTGAGAACATAAAAAAACAAATAAAAGAAACCAATATAAAATACAAGTTAAAAAACTACTTCTTATCTAAATTCATGTAAAAAAAAAAAAAAAATAATAATAATAATAATAATAAAAAAAAATAAAATAAAAAAAAAAAAAAATTATAAATACTTACTAAATAAAATTAGTCATCATAATATTCACCCGTGTGTTTTCACCGTGCGAGCTGCCGCCGTATTCGTATAAGCGGTATTCAGTGAGATAAAAACAATAAGATAACATTGTACCTACCCACAAACTAAACTTGTAACTTACTCGTAGATGTTAATCTTACGTGATGCTAGACAAAGCGGTGATATACATACACTGTTTTGTTTGGCATCATGTGTTATAATACAATATATAAATTTACGTCAAGACGAATACCAGTGTGCGGAAAAACCAATGTTTGGTTTATGCTACACTGTTAATATTAAGTTAGATTTAATAACAACTGTATGTATTTTACTTAAATAAATAAAAAAAATAAATTGAATTAAAATTTAATCAATGCAATGTACTCTTCATAATATTCTTAATATTTTATATACATATTTGTTTTCGAACACGGTTATTTTACAGCTGAGAGTGCAGGATAAGGGGTGTAATTTACATAGAAATTAGGCAATTCCTCTGAAAAAATAAATTCAGATTAGATTAATAAAATTATTTATCCGGTATAATGTTCCTTTTTCAATTTAATTGAATAGAGCGTCCCGATATTCTGCGCTCTCAACCAAACTCTATATAGTGGTGTCATTTATTGTACACGTTAGCGTTCTTCGTAAATGCAGTTAGTTCCTTGGGCAGTGCAAAAAAAATTAATTAATATTCAAACTGCTCTACAGATTATTATATTTATTTAATGTAGAATTTTATTTTATTGCTGACTGATTCGGTACCTAGTGCCAAACAATATCGAATTTTATAAATAAGATATTTTTGCATCAAATCTTTCGTGATATTTTTTTTTATTGAAATATTTTTGTAATATACTAGATAGGATCTTGGAATGATAGAAGGCCTTTTTCAGTTACAGCTAAGAATGACTTTATTCAAAATGCATATTTTCTTATTTTTTTATTTATTGGGCTTGGTCGCTTTGCGACTATATCGCCCTAAATTTTAAGAACAGTAGCTAGCCAATTTACATTGATTTGACGACCTATTTGGGATAAGGGCAGGAAAAAGATATATCGTCTATACCTTCAAGTAGTTATGTTTGTTTATATACAAACCTAAAAGACAAGATCTTTATACAATAGCTTTTAAGACTGTATTTTTAAAATTCTGTGTTAAATTGGTGATTGTGCAAATAAAGAGTTATCTATATCTGAAAAAGGCCTTCATGGTTGTGTGGAAAGAATTGTGTCGAATTATCGTATTAATTTATGCTAAGATCTGTATTCTTTATAATACTTGTGCAGTAATTCTATCGATATTTCCTATTCTTAGAATCTATAATATATACTTAATATTTTTCATTATTGTACTATTTTATTAAGTGACTGGTAGACTCACAATAGATTATTATTTAATAAATTTTTTTTACATATAGTGCACTTTTTTAATAATAATAATACTTTTTATCTAATTATAATTATAGCTTTCATTATACATATTAGTCTAGTTTACTAGTAACTAAGGACTAGTTTGATATTTTAATTTATGATATTTAAACATCGATTTCAATAAAAGTAATGATTTATACTTTAACCGACTTCAAAAAAGGAGGAGGTTTTTTTGTGTTTATGATCTTTTTTGTTTGTTACCTCATAACTTTTAAGTTCTCGAAGCGATTTTATATTTGATTTTAGATTTTATATCAAGGCAAGCCGTCAAATTTCAAAGGCACATGAAGCCGGTTCAACATTTTTTTATTATATACCTAAATTATTTTATGATACTATGTTTATATTTGCATCAAGGTTATTGATCAATTGTGAGTCTGCCAGTAGTATTAAAAATAAGTATAATAATTATAAGAAATCCTATTTTGTGAAAATCATTTACCAACTTGTTTAGATTAGTTAACTGTTAGTGTTAGCGCGACAAATAGCAATATTAGTATATAAGTAAATGAACAATGTGACGCGGCGATGCAAACAGAGTGTTAAACTTTGTAATCTTGTTATACACTTGTTTGGATTCGATTCCAAAATATTATTATATTTAATAAATCAAATTATGGTGGGAGTTTATATAATTTTACGTACAACGCCATCTATCAAGATTGCTTTGCAACAATCACGACCAACCACGTAGTATTCTTTACAGAATACAAATTAATGGGTTGAAAATTTATTTTAAATATTATTATATCTTAGTATTTACGAGTATTTGTGTTGAACAATTTAAATTTGAACGAATGCCAATGGTACCTATTCTACACGCACAACTAGAATTAACTAAAAAATAAAAATTGATAATTTCATTTACGCACTTCGCCTTTCCGGTTGCGGGGGCAACCATCAGGACCTGTGGGACCCCCGGCCTATTGGTGCCGGACTACCCACTAAACCCCACGGTGTTCCATCTCGCCCTTAGGCGGGCCACGCTAATCACTCACGGGGGCCAAGTCTACTAATTCTGCAGTCAGTCACTGACTATGACAAAAAAATATTAGTAGACTACCAAATTTGATAAAATTTCGCCATTATGGTTTTATTAAGACACCAAACTTGATTTTTGTCACAAATGATGCCATTACGGCGCCATTGAACTGTCATAGTGAGAACATTATATTAGCAGACTTGGGGCCCAGGTATTAGGTACCATGACAAATCTATTAAATAGTTTAATTAATTCAAATTGAATTAAAACTCTGCTTTTTTTTCTTTCTAATCTCGAAGTAGATAGACTGTGTTCATGATACTCTATTCGCATCACCGCGACCTCTTATATTAGAAATACTTAGATCAATTTATAGTAGGAGCTTCTATGATAGCTTTATAGTTGTTTGCCAGTAGTTTAGTGTATGTTGAGTAGGTCTCCATATACAGTATTATACCTTTTCCTTATCTATCTAAGTAGAATATTGTAATCTATAATGTTAAGCAATATATCATTATATGTAATGTAGACCATTAGTACAAATTAGAGTTGATAGTCGCGAAGTTATGTACCTACATTTAGACACATCCAGGATCATTTGTTGTGATTGTGGCATATAATATTAAATCAACAAAGCGTCGCCGTCGGTGGAGTGCTTAGGAAAAATAACTCATTTTTAACCGAAAACGGAAGAGTTCGTATGTTTCTTTTTAGGGTTCCGTACCCAAAGGGTAAAAACGGGACCCTATTACTGAGACTTCGCTGTCCGTCCGTCTGTCACCAGGCTGTATCTCAAGAACGGTGATAGCTAGAGAGTTGAAATTTTCACAGATGATGTATTTCTATTGCCGCTATAACAACAAATACTAAAAATAAAATAAAATAAATATTTAAGGGGGGCTCCCATACAACAAACATGATTTTTTTACCGTTTCTTGCTCGATACTAATAACGTTGCCTTATGTTGCATAGATAATGGTACGGAACCCTTCGTGCGCGAGTCTGACTCGCACTTGACCAATTTTATTTATGTTTGTTACCATAAAACTGTTAACTGGGCGAGGCGATTTTAATGATTATACTTTTATTTGAAAGTTGGTGGTTCGCGTGTGGTCCCATTGGCACTAGGTCTACATCTGATGGTTATCACCTAAGAAATCGAGGAAATCCCTCAAGTTTCAAAGGGACATGAAGTCGGTTGAACTATTTTTTTTAAATACTTAATAATGATTGGTCGATACACACGCCGTGTCCAAAATCGCCTGACGCGCACTAAGAGACTACAGTGTCCGTATACAATGAGTACGAGCATTGCTCTCGTACCTTTTTCAGCAGTGGTCGCCTTATAATGTTAACTCCCGTATAATGAATGCTCTAAGGATAGTGGTGAATATCGCAAATCGGGTAGTAATCGATCTATAAGATGTTATCTATTATCGATTGATTGTTCATTCGTCAATCGAGTACTTACTGTACATACTTGACAAAGTTGCAGATATCTTTTAATCGCTTGCTATAGATCTTTTGTGAAATCATATTGTGAAAAGAACACACTATTTGAGCCAAAGAGATTCGATTGTATACTGAAACATAAATTTTAAGTTCGTGGAAGCATTCAGTGCCACGAGACGCGATTTCGTAAATTAGGTAAGTAAGTATTTAGCAAAATTAAAATGTTTTCAGTAGGCACACATTACGATATTTTGTTTATTTTCGTTATCATGGATGTGTCTTTAGTATTACCAAGTTATGTCGTAGGTACGAAACTAATGTTTTACCCTGTGGTTATACTAATTATAATAAATTATTGTTTACTTAGTTTTAGAATGCAAACAATATGGACACCCAACTTTGTACCTATATAAAGTTATGTTAATAGAAATTAAATCATTTTATTGCAATCAATGTTTTATTTTTAGGGTTCCGTACTCAAAGGGTAAAAACGGGACCCTATTACTGAGACTTCGCTGTCCGTCCGTCCGTCTGTCACCAGGCTGTATCTCAAGAACGGTGATAGCTAGACAGTTGAAATTTTCACAGATGATGTATTTCTATTGCCGCTATAACAACAAATACTAAAAATAAAATAAAATAAAGATTTAAGGGGGGCTCCCATACAACAAACATGATTTTTTTACCGTTTCTTGCTCGATACTAATAACGTTGCCTTATGTTGCATAGATAATGGTACGGAACCCTTTATGCGCGAGTCCGACTCGCACTTGACCAATTTTATTATTAATTGCCTGTTCATAAGTCTTTTTAAACGACTTCAAAAAATGAGGTTCTCAGTTTGTCTGTATGTATTTGTTATCTCATAACTTTTAACTGGACAAAGCGACATTAAGGTGACGCACTAAAAAAATATAAGTTGTAAACGGGACTAGAATGCGACGGAAGACCACGCGCTCGGCTATCATCGCGCGGGCTCGGTAGGCACGGCTGCGCTCGGTTTCTATTGGTTGCTATCGCGTTGTTTGAAGTTCATTCATAAAAACACACATCGCTTACCTGGGGCTAAAACGAACACAACCCAAAACTTTATTTTTATGAGACAAAAGTACGGTTTTCATAAATTTGTAAAATGAGTTATATATTCATTCATATACCAGCATACATATATTATGTATGTTAAGTATGTTGCATATGTCTCGTAATATGGTACCTATTATTCAAGCATAGGAATGTAGCTTACTTTATGACCAGAGGAGGTTATTATGAAACATCAATAAATATGTATTTATTATTTAATAAATAATAATAATAAATATTCATGGACATTACACACAACGTCCTCTGGTCCCATGCTAAGCTTATTATGCTTGTGTTATTGGTACCAGAATACGGATATAAATACATAAACTATTTTTCTTTTGTAAATTCATACTTATAATACATAGAAAACACCCAGACGTAGTAAAAACATTTGTATGACATTTATGGATATCACACAAATGATTGTCCCAAGCGGGAATCGAACCCGCGACCTCATGAACGGCAGTCCATTACATGATATTTATATTAAATTAGTCATATCCACTACAGAATTATTTTAATACCAATGCCAATAAGCAATGCACTAACATACTAATGTTGATAGAGATAATATAAAATAAGACCGCAAATACAAATGCTTCATTAAAAAAAAGACGTGTGTCACTCGGGGACTGCCGCGGTAAAGCTATTGCATAGTATTTTTTATCAACTTAAGCAATTATAATTAGGTATTTATTTATTTTATTTATGCAAGAATCTAAATACTAATACTAATCTAAACTAAAATAAGATTAATTATCCTTATTTACTGATGCTTACATCTGTCCATTGTTTATAGTAATTATGATAAAATAGCGATGGTCAATCAAATGTCAATAAAATAAAAACTAACGCCAAAACTGACATGAGTCACCAGCGCGAGTTTAAATTTCAAATTTTGTGGATTAAGGCTAAGTTCACATGTAACGCGCGTTAACGCAGGTCAACGTGCGATCAAATTTATAAAGAGTTCACATAACAAGCGCTAACGCGCGTTGCGAGGAGCTGTCAGTCTGACTTGAGTCTGTATCGATAGAATTTAGAAAATGGACGTAGAAGAAACTACTATTTTGTGGCTATGTTATTAAAAAAAATATGGTATAAGAAAACGCACACATTGGGTTCACCCAATTTTGAAAAAAAATACCTAGTTTCTTGGCAACATTATATCCGAATCTGAGAGACAATGAACTCGACAAACCGTTAAACCATAAAATAATTTATAAGTAGGTATACATAATATACACATTATTATTTAAAGTTTTCTAAAAATAAAGAATTAAAAGTTTTTTTGTTTCCTGAAAAAAGTGATATTTAGAGTTGTTTCTTTATCTAGGCGTGTGGAAAGTATAGGTACTTGATGCAATAAAAATATTTATTATGCCATTAGATTAAGTACCATTATTTCAAAACGGTATCGTAAGGCTTCGATGGCGCATGCGAAAAGCAGACGTTAGAATAACTAAACATGTAGTCTGCGGATCAAACCCGCGCTTCGATCAGAACTTTGTATTTTTTTAATTTTTATTTTGTACCTAACTCTTGAAAACTGTATAAAAAATTACAAAAAATTGACTAATGATATAAAAAAAAATATATATTTCATAAAGTTAAAAAAGTTTAATTCCCACCCGGGATGTATTTTAATATTATATTTGTGTGAAATGTCCACAAACATAATTTATAAGTATTTATAAAAAGACCACAAAATACCGAAGTTAAGCAACATCTCGGCGTGGTTATTACTGGGATGGGTGACCGCCTGGGAATACCACGTGATGTTGGCTTTATGCCGCTCAAAGTACCGAAGTTAAGCAACTGCGGGCGTGGTTAGTACTTGGATGGGTGACCGCCTGGGAATACCATGTGATGTTGACTTTTGGTTGGTTTTCAGTATATTTGTGTGAAATGCCCGCAAATATAATATATTTATAATTAATAGTTACTGAAACACCACAAAATTTCTTTCCACAAAATTGGTATAGCCGTTCCGGAATAATTTAATGATATACAGACGAATAAAAAGATCTATTTATAAATAGATTTTTATATAAAAATTATTATATTTTTCGTAAAGTTAAAAAAACAAAAGTTACGAACTGGGATACGAACCCCATACGCCCCTCGTTCATTCCATTATATTGCACGCCTTTCAGACACGCGCCACCAATGCCTTTGCCTTAACTTGCGAAATAATAGTTTATATTCTAATGGCATTGCACTAATAAATAATTTTATTGTTCGATCCCCACAGTACAACTATTTTTCACAATGTTTATAGTCATTCTTCTAATATATAAAATTCACGTGTCACACTGTGGTATCACAGTGTTAGTTATCGTACTCCCCCGAACGGCTCGACCGATTTTTATAAAATTTTACATGCATATTCAGTAGGTCCGAGAATCGGCTACTATTTATTTTATTTTTCATAACAACCCTCCCCCCTTATGAAATTTTTATGGCAAAATAACGTTTGAAGGGGCAGCTAGTAATTGTTATACAAAAGTGTTCGTAAGTATTACTTATTTATTTTATTTATGCAGTACCTACTTTTTCCTTTGTTTTTTTTCTTCGACATAAATTCACGTTACACTTTTTGAGCGTGGTGACTTGTCCGTCGGTCCGTCCGTCGGTCCGTCCGTCGGTCCGTCCATGGGTTCGTCCGTCCGTCCATTAGTCTGTCCATCGGTCCGTCGGTTCGTCCGTCCGTAGATCCGTCCGCTCCGTCCGCATGTCTGTCGGTCTGTCCGTCCGTCCGTCGGTCAATCCGTAAGTGTGCATTTACAAAACATGGATAGGTATATGTTGTATATCCGTATTCTGGTACCTACCCGTAAGACTACATAGAATTATAGCTTAATTTGGGATCAGCGGATATTGTGTGAAATTTCTACAAATACCTATGTATATTTATTAAATATTTACCAAAACAGTACCTACACAAAATTTCATTAAAATTGGTCCAGCCGTTCTAGAATACTTCAGTGGCTTACAATGTGTACAGGAGAATTTTGTACCTTTATAAATATAGATAACCAAAAAATGGAGAAAAGTAGGTATGTATAGTATCATACAATATTTAAATAAATTTTAATTCATTGTAAAAAGAATATTATTATCACCATAATTAGGTATAAATCTATACAAATAATAAATCTGTAGAAATTTTTTTTTTGTACATAGAATATATATAAAACAAAAAATAGTCAGATGGTTTAAGGACAACCAACAGAGCCCATTTCCAGCATTTTTGAAATTTTTGTCTGTTTGTCTGTGCACGCATCACGTAAAATGTACAACACTTAAAAATGTAAATGTTATACGTGAAAATTGTACACAACTCAAGGTATTACTTAGTCTTTGTTCCATCGCAATTGGTCCACTCAGTCAAGAGATATTTACATAATACGAGATTTCTCAATTCGGTTACTTGCAGTGCCATATAGTGGCTAAAAAAAGAATCAAAAAATTTTATTGGGTCGATTGGGCTGATCGAAAAAAAATCGATCCACGCGGACGGAGACGTGGGTACAGCTATATTGAATAAACGGCATGTATAAGCGTTGCTCGTACACACACAGCATTTACGCACGCAAGTCACGCCCCCAAAAATTATGAATGAAAAATACGTAAAATAAAACGAAATAATCATGTAAAATCCGACACAGGTCCGCACCGGTGAGAGCCTCACGCTCGACTGGGAGAAAGGAAGGCAAATATTAAATGCAGGTGAAACGTGAGAGGGCGTATCGCCATGTACCTATCATTACAGCTAGTAGGTATAGAAAATGAAGAATTAGGGATATTTTTTTTGTTTACTCAAAATCTACTAAATATATTTTAATTCTGATTTACGTGTTTCTATATATAATAGTTACTTATGTTTTGAAAGTTATTTCATTAGTTAATACGCGATAATAGACCGACAAATGACAAAAAATAAAAAATGAGAGAGGTTATTTCGCTAAGATTTTCTATCGAGAAAACTATTTCCAATCGCGTTTCTGAGTTTACGCGATCCTAGATTATATATTGAAAAAACATATACTTAAAAATTAGAGCTCTAGCCATTCAATATAAAGAAAAAATGAAAACTTTGTACATAGAAAAATGCACGATAATATTAATGGAGGCCCTTAATGATTCTTTTTTATTTGATTATATTGGCACCCGATCAGGATCTGATGGTTATCTCCAAAGAAATCGAGGAAAACCCCCAAATTTCATAGGCACATGAAATTTCGACGTTTTTAAAAAAAATACCCAATTATTTCTATGCAACCATGCATAATGTATATTAACCAAACTAAATAAACGCGGGAGCAGTTTTGATTTAGACAGGCCAAGAGTAGAAACAAATTAAGAGGAACAAAAGTGAGTTTTTGAATATACCTTTACTTCCTCTTTTACTTTATCCCAGGTTGTGGAATGAACTCATGGTTTTCCCACAGGACTACAGCATGGGTCGGCAACGCGCGAGTGATACCTCTGGTGTTGCAAGCGTCCATAGGCTACGGTAATGGGCTAGTCGTATGCTTGTTTGTCACCCATGTTGTATAAAAAAAAACTTCCAGGGACTATAGCTACATGTCACTGGTACGACAGTGCCGTTTAGGTCAGCAATTTTTAACATATTGCCTCCTAAGGGACACAAGCTTTTTCTTTGATTTGAAAGGGGAACACGCACAACAGATAGAACGGAAATAAAAACAAGATTTTGGTTTACAACAGATATTATTGAGACAATAAGTTTACATACCATAGAATAAATGCCATTAAAAATTTTGCTCTAAAATAAATTACTCTTATCTTCTCTTTCTACCGCCCGCCTTTTTGCCAGGATTCCTCTGTCCTTTGCCTGCCTTAGGTTTCTTTGCACTAAAGTTCGTAGGGTTGTTACCTTTCTGTTTTAGCTTACCTCCTTTAGGCGATTTTGTATTCCGTTTTTCTTCTGATCGGCTAAAAAAATTATGTCGTTTTAGTTGATAATACAAATTCATTCACATATATTTTAAAATCACAGTTTCTAAATAAAACTCTTATCCTTATTTTCCTTAAAAAAAAGACAGTGTATGTATCCTATAACTTCTTATTTATGTATCTTATGATTATGACCTGATTATATTGCTGTTTTCGTTGTCATAACATCACGCATTTTTCCCATGGGAATAGACAGAGACTATAGAGCCTACTGCCATAAATTATTACTAGGCTACAAAAACCAGATAAAATAAATGCTTACTGTAGATAAGATAAAATAAATACTTACTGTACTTGTTCATCATTAATATGCTTTGCAACTGCTTTATCCATATCAATCTTAGGCTGTTTACTTAAAATATTATCAAGTAAATTCAAATTATTCTCCCTCTCTTGTTGTGGTGTTGGTATGGGCAATTTACGTTTCCTCTCTTTACCCGGGATAAGTTCATGAATGCCCTTCCCCCTGGCTTCTTTTTCTTTTGGTAATTTATCTTGGAATTTGCCTAGAGATGCTGTTGATGCCTTTGCTATAGTTGCAGCGGTGTCTAACTGTGGATTAAATAAAAAAAATTATTAGTTAGTATTTAAAAAAAGAAAAGTACCTATAGTCTGTAGGTAATTTTTTTTTTTTTTTATAAATATTCACAGACATTTCACACAACGTCCTCTGGTCCCAAACTAAGCTTATATGCTTGTGTTATGGGTACCAGAATACGGATATACTACATAAACTACTTTTCTTTTCTAAATACATACTTATAATACATAGAAAACACCCAGACGCAGTACAAACATTTGTATGACATTTATGGATATCACACAAATGATTGTCACAAGCGGGAATCGAACCCGCGACCTCGTGATCGGCAGTCCATTACATAAACCACTCCACCACGAAGCCCGTCATTAGGTACATCAATTAGTTTAATCTTTGTTTTCCAGACAAGTTTGTGCTTCTCTACTTATTATAAAACTAAGACGTTATTTTTGTGCATATGTCCCTATGGTAAGCATATATTTTGATGATTTTTAGGGTTCCGTACCCAAAGGGTAAAAACGGGACCCTATTACTGAGACTTCGCTGTCCGTCTGTCCGTCCGTCTGTCACCAGGCTGTATCTCAAGAACGGTGATAGCTAGAGAGTTGAAATTTTCACAGATGATGTATTTCTATTGCCGCTATAACAACAAATACTAAAAATAAAATAAAATAAATATTTAAGGGGGGCTCCCATACAACAAACATGATTTTTAGGGTTCCGTACCCAGTATCTCAAGAACGGTGATAGCTAGACAGTTGAAATTTTCACAGATGATGTATTTCTATTGCCGCTATAACAACAAATAGTAAAAATAAAATAAAATAAATATTTAAGGGGGGCTCCCATACAACAAACATGATTTTTTTACCGTTTCTTGCTCGATACTAATAACGTTGCCTTATGTTGCATAGATAATGGTACGGAACCCTTCGTGCGCGAGTCCGACTCGCACTTGACCAATTATTATGTTTTACTTGATGATTCTTTAGGATCACAAACTATGCAACATATTTTGAAGCAGTTATATTATTTTTGCATAATTTGTTAAGATTTAATTTTTAAAATCCAAACATTATGTATGTGTAGCAGTTAAGTAAGAAAGTTGTAGTTGCAGGCAACAGCCAGTAAGTAATTAAGCTAAAAAGAAAACTTAGCACTAAACAAAATAAATAATTACTTGTGTAGCTGTAGCTTTGTCAGAAGTGACTGGCAACCCGACTCTAGGTATATTAACTTTCCTTGCTCTTGCAATGTTCTTCAACCTCTGCAGCTCATTCTTGGCAACTTTCTCTGACTTTTCTGTTGCTTTTTTCTCAAACATGTCTGTCAAAGGATCTAAGTTCTGTGGAACTTCTATCAACCAATTCTTCTCTTTCTCAGCTGCTGCTTTCTTGAAACTATGGAGTTTATAAATTGTTTTAATTAAAATTACACACAAAAGACATCAAAGTATAAATGATTAAATATAATATATGGAATAAAGAGGAATAGACAACTACAAATTATGTGAAAATTTGTTTAACTAATTGTGCAATACCTAAAAAATAAATTGGTAAACAGCAAACACCTAGACTGTTTTTATAAATCAAAATCCAGTAGTTATTTGATCAAAAGGTACAGATTCCAAGATTAAATAGAAAATTTGGCCATTTTAGGGTAATTACACCATTACTTGACTTGGCTTTTGTTATTAATAAATAATACACTGATTAATAACATACCCAAATAGTGGCACCCATTTTTGAAGTTGTTCATCCCATTGCACTTTGTCCTTCTTTTTCTTTGTAATACCCTTAGACTTGGCAAACTCCTGCCATTTAGTCAATGGCTTAGGTTTCGGCACTGGTTTGGCTCTGGGTATTACAGTTTTAGGTTCAGGCAACTTTACTACTATGGCTTCATCTATTCTTTCCGTAGGTAGGTCCCATACTTTGTTCAAAAGCAACTGTGTGTTATCACGGGTTAAAGCTTGCAAATAATCGTCTTTTTCTTTTCTGCAATTAGAAACAAAGCAATAAGTTCGCAGACATAAGAGATACATTGTCACTATACTGAAATACATTGTGACAATTTAATAAATTACATTGTTTGGAAAAGGTGGAACATAACATGTGATAAAGTTATCTTTCGATACTACTTACTCTATTAATTTTGTGTCTAAATCATTTGTGTCTAAAGCCAGCAGTGATCCTACATCAATTTCAACTTCCAAGTGCTTTTCAACAGTGATTGATTTATATTTTTCACTTTTCTTCTGTTCTTTTTCCAATATTTCATTGACAATATCCATCTCGCTATCCTATTTATAGAAGCTTTAGTTTAGAATATTCGTAATAATCTGTTTTATTTAATTTTTTAAAACAACACACAATGTACATAACCTAAAATTCTATTTTGACGTTTCATATTAATGACAACACGTGTGCTCGCAGGGTAATGAATGATCCAAATTTATAGCCTGTGGCTATAGCATAGATTAGATTTGTATCAGAAATGTTCAGACTACTCTGTAATCGATAAATAATTGGTCAAGTGCGAGTCAGACTCGCGCACGAAGGGTTCCGTACCATTATCTATGCAACATAAGGCAACGTTATTAGTATCGAGCAAGAAACGGTAAAAAAATCATGTTTGTTGTATGGGAGCCCCCCTTAAATATTTATTTTATTTTATTTTTAGTATTTGTTGTTATAGCGGCAATAGAAATACATCATCTGTGAAAATTTCAACTGTCTAGCTATCACCGTTCTTGAGATACTGGGTACGGAACCCTAAAAATCATGTTTGTTGTATGGGAGCCCCCCTTAAATATTTATTTTATTTTATTTTTAGTATTTGTTGTTATAGCGGCAATAGAAATACATCATCTGTGAAAATTTCAACTGTCTAGCTATCACCGTTCTTGAGATACTGGGTACGGAATCCAAAAAATCATGTTTGTTGTATGGGAGCCCCCCATAAATATTTATTTTATTTTATTTTTAGTATTTGTTGTTATAGCGGCAATAGAAATACATCATCTGTGAAAATTTCAACTCTCTAGCTATCACCGTTCTTGAGATACAGCCTGGTGACAGACGGACGGACGGACGGACGGACGGACGGACGGACGGACGGACGGACGGACGGACGGACAGCGAAGTCTCAGTAATAGGGTCCCGTTTTTACCCTTGGGGTACGGAACCCTAAAAAGAGTCGCATTCAGTCGCATTAGTCTGTGAGATAATAGTAATTAATTTTGTAGTAATTTGTATGGCGAAATTGTATATACAAAAGCCATAAACTAAAAGAAGAAGTAGTAATTTGTAGGTACCTACCTATTTATTTTTCGTTTTCATAAAATATTCGTGACCTGTTATTACTTCAATAGATTTAATATTACTGCAGTAAGTACTTTTCTACAACACTATTACGAAGATGACGGGCGAAGCAGAGAAAACCTACAGCTTCAAAATTGAAAATAAATTCATCGTCAAAAGTGGATGTAAAAAGCGCATGTGGAGATCTCTAAAACAAATATTAACTGCTGAGAGAGCATTACCATGGCCTAATGAAGCTGTGCTATGTAAGTGTCAAAAAATAATTTGAAATTTCTTACAAATGTTATGAAAACTTTCTAACTTCTACATTTGTTACAGATTATAGTATAAATGCTCCTCCAACATTCAAACCGACAAAAAAATACTCTGATATATCTGGATTGCCTGCTCCCTACATAGATCGTCATTCCAAACTATTCTATAGCAATTCAGAGGAATTTGCAACTGTCCGTAGCTTACCAATGGATATTACTGCAGGTTATCTTCAACTGAGGGGAGCTAATACTATTGTTGGTTGAAGAAGAAAATGCATTAATTGAGATTCATGATAAAGGATATGGTCTATTCCTAGAAACTGCATTTGTGTGCCTATTTCTCATTTGACTCCACAAAACTAGGAGATTATTTTGCAAAGCTACCAAGATAGTAACAATGTTATTGTTAAAAAAAATTACCACTGTCAGCTTGGTAACTGATACTGTGTTAGATACAGCATCTTAATTATTGATGTAAAATAAAATTTACCAATAATTTATTGTCACTAAAACAAAATAAAACTGTCAAATAAAAAATATAGTTTTTTATTTCTTTTACTTTAGTTAGGTACTATTTCCTAGTATATCTTTACTTAATTTAGAACAAAATGATTATTTTTGTATATAATATAATATGTCCTGAGCTCATATCTTTAAAACTATGCAACAGATTTGGATGTTTTTTTTTAATAGATAGTGGTTTGAGGGGATGTCTTTTTTGTATAATTTGGTAAGGTTGATTTCTTAATTCCACGGGTATGAAGTTGTGGACAACAGCTAATATGTTAATAAGGGAGAATGAAATTATAAACAAAAGAGTTTTAATAAAAAATATTTTATTTCATAATCTATGAATTAATATTAAAATAAACACTTAATAAACCATTTTTAGCATTTGCTAATTTAAACCATCGGCCAGCCTTGTGCTCTTGTCCAATAGCTACATATAATTGTTTACCATCATTGGTAAATTGCATAGAATTTACAAAACCACATACATTGACACTAAACATAGGTATAACTTTCTTATACTGGTCATAAACCCTCCATAATCTGATGCTATTATCATAAGACCCTGATGCGAACACATCAGAATTCAATAAAGTTGCTAAACTAGTAATCCATCTTGGTACTTCATTTTCTGAACCATGAGCTTCTGTAACAGTACATAAAGGCTTCTTTTTGAGAACACTCCACACACACAAAGACCCATTATCACTACCTGAAACAAAATGTTCTTCATCCAAAAGTTTCACCTCATCTAAACTCCCAATTGGTCCATTAAATATTAACTGTGATTCCTCTGCTATCTTCCATATCCTCACTGATGTATCTCTACCACCAGCTGTGATTGCTCTCTCCCTTGTTAATGCATCTATAGCTGTAATAGGTGCTTGATGGCCAAATTGTGTTTCTACATAAGCCATTTCATCTAAAGACCAAATTTTCACCGATCTATCTTTACTCACTGAATATAAGTCATGTGTGTTTTTTCTAAAGACTAATCCAGTTACAGAGTCTTTATGGCCTTTGAATGTATGTATATGTTTTAATGAGCTAGGGTCCCATACTTGTATGCTCGCAGATTCATCAGATGAGACAAAAAATTTTGAATCTGTTGATATTGCAAGTGATGTTATGCTACCATTTAGGAAATTAGAATGAGTCTTGTAAGTTAAACAGCCAACTTTTCTTTTTTCTGTGATACTCCATTTAATAATAGTCCCACATTTGCTTCCAGTAAATATATAATTGTTATCACTACTTATGCACACACAGGTTAATGGTAGACGATGTTCTTTCGCACGGATAAGCCTAATATCTTTTTCACGTGGTATTTCGTATTTCTCTGCTATCTCATATTTCAATTTACCTTTTTGTTCTAAATAGTCTTTCTTTAGGCGATCTTCTATGGCGTTATCGACTTCTTTAAGTTCAGCTCGTTTAGCCTCTTCTTTTTCAATTTCTTCTAGATATTTCTTGGCTAACCTTAACTTTTTCTGCTCGGCAGTCTCATGGTCGCTCTCAGACTCTTCAGCATCGGAAAACTTTTTCAATTCTAAGTCACTTTCGGAAGATTCATTTCTGTTTTCTAGGTTATGTGTGGTTTGTTTTTTTGGGGTTTTTTTCTTTAACTTTTCACCTTTTCGTTTGAGTACTTGCCTGGATTTGCCCTTCAAGAAGAACGACGAAGACATTATATATAGCTGTTATTCATAAACAGATAAACGAAATAATCTTAAATGCTCAACATGTATGCACGTTCACGTTGGCGCTCATACTCGATTTGACAGTGACAGATGATCTGACGTACGTTGACAATCATTGGGAAACTGCTGTTGTAAGTGTTGTCATATTAAAATTTTTAAAGAATGCCCATAGAGAAAGCAAGTCCGGTACATAGATAAAAGGTCCGGAGTTACACTTATGGGTTACATACACACAAACAGTACATTAGGGATGTCAGAAATGAAAAAAAAATCTAATTTCAAATTTATTAGATAAATATCGACATATCGTGATATCGGAAAAATTTAAAACACACTCACTTACAACCGTCGGGCATGTATGACCTGGTGCTCAAGTCTACTATTTTGGAACAATTGTCATACCGGCACAATACCGGCACGATACCGTTGCAATTGAAGTCAAATATCCGTAGTCTGCTATATGCCGTCTTATCGGTCGTTCAATGGTAATAGAATTGTCGATCTCTTTTATCTATGCATTGAATTTTCGGTCTCTTTTATCTATGAATTGTGTTAGAATTGTATGTATGTGTTGCCGTTTTTAAAAAATGCTTTAGTTGACGTGATTTTCGAAAAACTACTAATAAATTTAAACATTTAATCATGCTAGACTTCGTTTAGATATATTTGTACATACTATTTATTAGTATAAAAAGCAATGTGAAGTTTAGGAGATTAGTAAATTGCAATAAATTACAAAGAACAATTTCTAATATTTCTATCTATCTATTTTTTATTTATGGCAATCTGTCGACACAGGACAATTTAAAAATATTACTGTCAAATTCAAAATAGCAGACTACCGAAACATTTCAGTCATTGAATTGCAATTGTGAAGCAGTTGTGTACGAGACTAGCAATTTATGTCACTTTGACAATTGTAAGACAATGATGAAGTCGTTATGACGACACAATAATAGTAGACTACCAAAAACTTTACTATTGCACCATAATGGTACAATAATGGTACAGTTGTGACACCGTTGAAATACCCGACTCAGGGCCCAGATGTAAGAGTGTGGATGAAACCAAGGAAGTATGCTTCGATCGTAGCAGATGGCGTTCTATACTCTCTGCCTACCCCCATGGGAAAAAGGCGTGATGTTATGATGATGATGATGAAAAATTTAAAAACTGGCTAATTGCAAATAAGACTCAAAAGGTTTCAACATCAAATTAAGAAGCATCAAATCAAGAGTCAACCAAAAAACAAAACAAAAGTAATTACTCAAGAAAATACCTATTTAAAAATTAATTAATTAGGTATATAAAAAGTAGGTACCTACCTACTTATTTTCGGTATGAAAAAAAATATCGATTTTTATACCATTTCGATACTTGACATTTTATATCGATACATCGATAAATTAAATATCGTCGATATATATGAAATATATATGAAAAATTAATATCGATATGTTTTCAACAAGCCTACAGTACACAACACACACAAGCAATAAACATACTACCTAGGTACCTACCTATTATACATCGTCGTAATGCATGCAAAGAATATGATATGCTCTATTTGTAAGAACCAACTTCCCAACAAATCATAGAGACATTTTGATCGGAAACTTTGAAAAATTTAGCAAATTAGAGTTGCACTCGTACACGAATGGTCTTCACTGTTATAACCTTACTTCTATTAACAATGGTACCTACCACTCCTACGCGCACAACAATAATTGAGTCAATTATTATATACAGGGTACTTTTTCTAAGGGTACCCAAATTTTCACAGGAGGTACAGAATCGGTAGTATAATCGATTTTTGAAATAAAAACAATATGTTTTTTTTTTCAAAACTTTAAGCATTTTATTCCCTAAAACACAGAACTCGTTGACGTGTCTGAAATTCATTCATAATTTTATAAATTTCACTGCGCACACACACACACCTACATACGACCGACATAGGTACCGATTCTACATGCACAACTAAACTTAACCTAACAAAAAATGAAAATTGATATTGTCAATAACACAATTCGGCAATGTTATCAGAACTTTTTTATTAGAAAATCTGTATTTTGTAGGCTAACAATTTTAATTAATAAAAATGTGCACTACGGAAAAGCCAATTAATCAAAATACGCCATAGTTGTTTTCATTTTTTAGTTAAGTTTAGTTGTGCAAGTGGAATTGGCGTCCTAGTAACCAGGTGCTCAAGTCCACTATTTTGGAACAATTGTCATACCGGCACAATACCGGCACGATACCGTTGCAATTGAAGTCAAATATCCGTAGTCTGCTATATGCCGTCATAACGGTCTTTCAATGGTAATAGAATTGTCGATCTCTTTTATCTATGCATTGAATTTTCGGTCTCTTTTATCTATGGATTGTGTTAGAATATTATGTATGTGTTGCCGTTTTTAAAAAATGCGTTAGTTGAAGTGATTTTCGAAAAACTACCAATAAATTTAAACATTTAATCATGCTAGACTTCGTTTAAATATATTTGTACATACTATTTATTAGTATAAAAAGCAATGTGAAGTTTAGGAGATTAGTAAATTGCAATAAATTACAAAGAACAATTTCTAATATTTCTATCTATCTATTTTTTATTTATGGCAATCTGTCGACACAGGACAATTTAAAAATATTACTGTCAAATTCAAAATAGCAGACTACCGAAACATTTCAGTCATTGAATTGCAATTGTGAAGCAGTTGTGTACGAGACTAGCAATTTATGTCACTTTGACAATTGTAAGACAATGATGAAGCATGAAGATATAGATATATATTTATATATATATATATTTTTATCTATACCTTCATGTGATGAAGTCGTTATGACGACACATTAATAGTAGACTACCAAAAACTTTACTATTGCACCATAATGGTACAGTTGTGACACCGTTGAAATACCCGACTCAGGGCCCAGCGTACGGGCCCGATCGGCAAAGGGGAATCCCCATCTTCCCGCCCCGCACCCCTCAGTCGCGCGACGCCGACTACGCGCGCGCTGTCGCATGTCGTCATCAGTGGCTATTCGGCCGTGACCTTGTAACTATTGTTTATGCATTTTTGGATTTGCTTATCTCTAACGATGGCTGCACAAATAACTTACTCGAACCGCAAGTATTACGAGAATAGTGTTAGTATTACGGTGCTACATTTTAAGAGGTGAAAGTTTACTGCATTTATTGAAGTGTAAAGTACTCATACACAGATAATGTTAAAAACAGTTTTAGAAGGCGTGCGCAGCTTTGTATGAGAGAAATGGACTCCGCTTTGAACAATTATTAAAATATCAGTGATAGTGTTTTTATGGGATTATAGGCAAAGTTTAATAGGGTAAGTTTTAATTGCTGTAAATAGTTGATTCCACTTTTTAAATACCCCATAATAAATACAAACATTAGTGGTGGTTTTAAAATATTAAAATAATATTTTAGTATGTATTCGTTTATTATGACGATGACGGTCCTAAGCCCGTTAAAAGTATGAAGGAAAATTGGAATCGCAACTTACCTATTTGCTGTTACATGTATTGGTAATAAACATTAGTCCCAATAAAAATAGATAATTATCGTTAACATACGCAGCGGTATACACGAACACTGTCTACTCGAAGACGAACATAGACAAGCGTGAGTGCGTCAGTGAGTTATGAATGATTGCGCGTACTACGAAAAGGTTGCCCATAAATCACGCATTTTTTAAAATATTTTCAAATGAAAGTAATTAAGTAATCACGAGTGATTTTAAATATTTGATATTTTTTATATAACATTATTTATATCTAGTATTTCATAAAAAAGTTTGGGTACCCTTAGAAAAAATACCCTGTATGTAGGTATATACTAGCTGACCCGGAAAACGTTGTTTTGCTAAACAAAAAAAAAAGTTTCAAAAATAGATGTTGGCCGATTCTCAGACACCGTGAATTTTATATCTATGATATTATATATATAATACGAAATATCAATAAAATTAAAAATCGTTATTCTATTTATTACTCTTCTTCCAGAGTTCCTGCCCTTTGTCCAACACCTTTTTCTTTTAGTCTCTCACACGCACACCGTCCATCCATCAACATTCTTATTCAAAAACTAGTTTCGTACTTTGTCCATTCTAGTCACTATTTTGATATCCCTACAGATTTATTAGTTATTTATAGGTATCAATAAGTTATACAACAAACGATTATTGTAAGGGAGCCACAAATTCTCGTGACAGACAGCTAAGCGTCAGTAGTAAATTAGGTCCCCATTTTAGATTTTGGTAGGTACGCAATCCGTAAAAATAAAACCAAACCTAGACCATGCATTAAGTTAAATCAATCGGTCGTTTGGGAGAAGCCGGGCAAAAACTTGGTTCAACAAGAAGTAAAACAAATGTTAATGCTATTAACTTTAATTTTCGACAAACCTACGTAATTACATATATCCAGAGCCAGGCATCATCATCCGAGTGTTCTTGTGTAACCATTTATCTTCCAAGTATGATGTTAGTATGCTAAATAAAAGAACGAATTAAAACCGCTATATGCTTTGCAGGGGAGAAGGGCCCTTGGCCAATAAACCTAGCTGGAAATCTGCAAACAGGATACAGCCACAGCAAACAGGCCAGCGTGCAGCACCGGCCTGCCAAACAAATCAATACATTAGTTCACAGTCTGCTGGTTGCCGGTCTGCATCTAAACCTTTATCAGTCAAGTTTACAATAGTGTTATTTTATATTCGGCATCAGAATTAAGAAACTGTCACATAATTATACAATTTCACTAAGTAGATATGACACTGAGTTACTTAACTTGTTTATAAGAATAATAATAAACGCGCTCACAATTTACTATAGTACCTATGTGTGTTTCAGTTTGGTCAATAAATAGAAAGAAATTACTCATAACTTAGTACAGCAACAACAGCAATTCAGCAGTTGTCAGCAATCAGCAAACCCCCCCTCCCCGCATACAGCCTCGCTCCCCGCGCTCTCCACACGCCCTGAGCATACCAACATATTAATTAATATTTCATAATTACATTCTATTACATATTCAACAAATGCTTTACTTATCATATGAACAGTTTAACTAACATATTGTATGCTATTGTTTATTTAACAAAAATACAAATGTATTTGTAAAAATAATGGACAATAGTAAGATAATGCCTATACCTTAAACACTGACTATTATAATGTTAATACATAAAATAATTTCTAATAATAACTTCAGAACCAAGGCATCACATACAAAGCTGTTTACCATAAATCATGAATGGTGATGTCCCTTAATTGCCCAATTTAGCCCATTTATCACTTGTGGTGGTGTCCTAGTTATTTAGAATTAATTTAACCTGAAATTATACACAAGACCACAGTCTTCATTCAGTTTTCATACTACATATATTAAAAAATAAACATTGCAACTAAAAATACTTAAAGGCAAAACTGAAACAGATTTTATACATACATCAGAAGATATTAAACGTTTTTTTACACAAAAAATGAAATGAAAAGCTCAAAGATACAATTCTTACATAATATAGTTAGCCTAATTTAAGAAAACTTAAAATATAATTTGTTTCATTGTTTGTCACTATGTTGATCATAGCTAGGTCTGTAGATGGCTTATAGTAACTGATGAGTTATAGTACCTTGGCCAAAGGCTGCCGAGACATGTAGTGACAACACTTCAGCTCACAACTGGTACTCTCAACCTAGAGGTGAAAATAAAAAACAACTTAAGACAAATTTTATTACATATGCTTATGGTACATTATTTGTGATGTGGCTACACTACTTAAATAAAGCATGGTAATATAGAATGACTAGCTTTCCTGGCAAACGTTATATGCCATACAAAAAAAAAATTCCAATTCTCAGAGCTACTGAAATACGCATGTAAAATTTCATAAAAATCGGTCTAGCCGTTTCGGAGGAGTACGGTAACTGACACTGTGACACGTAAATTTTAAATATAAGATTAATAAACTGTAATAGAATTTAACTTACTCAGCTGACTTCAATGCCTGGAGCGGGAGCGGGAACGGCTGCGACTGCGGGTTCTGCCACGAGAGCTCTTTGAATCGGAGCGGGAGCGCGAACGGGAACGCGAGCGGCTGCGCGAGTACGACCTCCTGCGTGAACGGGAACGGGACCTGGAGCGACGACGAGACCGTGAACCCGAGTGGCTAAAAGAATAATGACGACACAACACATATCAACACCTGCTACCTATTGGATATGGTACTTCACCAAGTACTTTTCTTCCGGTTCCAAACGGTTTGTTATTACTCACGATCATGATTTGGTAAAGGGAGTTAACTAAACTAGTACTTAACAGAAGTTGTTTCATTTTATAACAAAAATAAATGCAAATGCTGGCAACTTTTAGGTAACAGGTTTTCTAAGATCATGATATATTCTCCTTGTCAGAAGTGGCCGTTCATGTTGAAGCACTCTATTTCAGCACGTATCACCTCGAGAGCTGAACAATTACAAAGATAGTTACTTCATTTAAATTAGCTGGCCAAAAAATTACTACTGGATTAAGAAAATTAATTTAAAGGTTATTGCAAATGATTCTTGAAGCTACATGGACACAATTTTTAATATTTCAATGTAGGTAGTAATTGATAGTAAGCTACAGTAAGAAATATAAACTATGGCCAGCTAGCGAGACAATTAGGTAAACAATGTTTCTAATATGATTTGCTATATTACCTGCGACGGCGGTCGTAACGGCTCCTGTATGGCGACGAGGGGCGTCCGTAACGCGCCATTTGTACTCGGAGTTCCCTGCCGTCTAGCATACGCCCATCTAAGGAGTCTAAAGCCTCTTCGGCATCACGGCGGTCAAAGAACCTACGAAAAAATACCATACGATTATTACTACGCGATACGAAGAAATCAAGTGCTTGACCATCAAAATCATAATCTGATAAACTAACGCGTCTCATAGTGATATAATGCTATAAATACAATACCCCAAAAAATAAGTACGTTAAATAATATATTCAGAAATTAATCCCATTATTATTTAACCTACAATGGTTCCAGAAACCAAAACAGACGCGCTAATTATCACGGTTTTAAACGGTATTCTTAACTTATGACGTCATTAGATTATTATAGCAACTAACGAAACGATTACCTGACAAATGCAAAGCCCCTGCTTTCTCTAGTATATCTGTCTCGGGGTATGTAAATATCCCCAACTTCGCCACATCTTTCAAATACTCGACGTAAATCTTCAGGCGTGGTGCGGTATGTTAGGTTGTCCACTTTTAACGACACCATTCCATCTATACGAGGCGGAGGCCTTCCATAACTCATTGTAACTATATTTGTAAATACTTCACTTAATTTAACAAAATGAGGACGAGTATTAATATGATTGTACGTAATAAAGATCAAAATAAAATATAACGCCTTTTGCAACTACAACAAGGCGCAATCACGAATTCCGAAAGAAAAATAATATGGCCACCGCCGGTATCGATGTCGACCGGATGCGGATACTACTTGCATAGAGTAACCAATTTAATAAAATATTCCATTCACCTTCCATTCACCATTCACCCGATGCCAATTTGACATCTAATCCAGTACTGTGGCTTAAAGCGGTGAGCATATATCTCACAGAAATACTATAATAGAAGTTGGAGACTCTAAATGAGGTGACTACTACACGTTTTAAATGAGAATAGGATTATATAATAGGAAATGAGAAGGAACGCGTTTGATATTGCCACGAGCGATTCGCGCGCGGCAGCCGCTAGCTAGCCCGCTACTTAGTACTTGTTCACTTTGAAAGGCGCGGGCGCGGTGGCGGAAATTCAATTTAAAGTGACAGATGATAAAAATTAGAATTGGTGTGCATGAAATTAATAAAGAAGAGAACGGTATGGTGAATTTAATTTTTATCATCTGCCACTTTAAATATGAATATTCAGTTAAAAATATAAGATCGTCGTTCATGTTTACAATCTCTGACAACATGTCAAATCACGCAAACGCCTAGCGGGCAACTACATCGTTACTTAAAATAAATTGTTTTGGTTTAGGTATTTAGAATTAAAAGTAACTATTAGCTACATTAATTTATTAATATTTTGCGATTGACTCGCTATGCTTTTTACTAAATAAACTAAATTATAATGGAAAAAATGATAACCATAAGCGGGATTTGAACCCGCGACCTCGGAATGCCGTTCCGTCGCTCTCCCAACTGAGCTATTATGGTCCACGCAAATGTTTACCAAATTTTCCACTACAATCATCTCAATGCGAGTTTTAACATCGTGCGATGTTTTTTCGTACAACGCCATCTATTGAGCGGTTTGCACCAACTCCATCAATCGATCAGTTAGCGTTCTTTACAGAACACAATTGGACCGAAGTAATGGCTGTACTTGTATTTCTACATTAATTTATTAATATTTTGCGATAGACTCGCTATGCTTTTTACTAAATAAACTAAATTATAATGGAAAAAATGATAACCATAAGCGGGACTTGAACCCGCGACCTCGGAATGCCGTTCCGTCACTCTCCCAACTGAGCTATTATGGTCCACGCAAATGCTTACCAACGCAAATGTTTATGTTTACCATAATAGCTCAGTTGTTCAATATTTTCTAATACTTGCGCGACTCATCTGTTTAAATAAAACTACTTTTTACGGATTTAGACGCGTATATTTGTTTATGTAATGTTGTTAATGTATTCTAGAAACTAAAATAATGTTATTGATTTTATGTAGTCTGAGCACAATGTGATAGTTTATAGTAAAAGTCTATCTTTATGGTCAATGTATAATTAAAATCGAATGTGGGTAAACCCTGTAATAACTGGTGCTCAAGTCCACTATTTTGGAACAATTGTCATACCGGCACAATACCGGCACGATACCGTTGCAATTGAAGTCAAATATCCGTAGTCTGCTATATGCCGTCATAACGGTCTTTCAATGGTAATAGAATTGTCGATCTCTTTTATCTATGCATTGAATTTTCGGTCTCTTTTATCTATGGATTGTGTTAGAATGGTATGTATGTGTTGCCGTTTTTAAAAAATGCGTTAGTTGAAGTGATTTTCGAAAAACTACTAATAAATTTAAACATTTAATCATGCTAGACTTCGTTTAAATATATTTGTACATACTATTTATTAGTATAAAAAGCAATGTGAAGTTTAGGAGATTAGTAAATTGCAATAAATTACAAAGAACAATTTCTAATATTTCTATCTATCTATTTTTTATTTATGGCAATCTGTCGACACAGGACAATTTAAAAATATTACTGTCAAATTCAAAATAGCAGACTACCGAAACATTTCAGTCATTGAATTGCAATTGTGAAGCAGTTGTGTACGAGACTAGCAATTTATGTCACTTTGACAATTGTAAGACAATGATGAAGTCGTTATGACGACACATTAATAGTAGACTACCAAAAACTTTACTATTGCACCATAATGGTACAATAATGGTACAGTTGTGACACCGTTGAAATACCCGACTCAGGGCCCAGTTGTGTACGAGCATGAAGGTATAGATACCTTCATGTGTACGAGACTAGCAATTTATGTCACTTTGACAATTGTAAGTCAATGATGAAGTCGTTATGACGACACAATAATAGTAGACTACCAAAAACTTTACTATTGCACCATAATGGTACAATAATGGTACAGTTGTGACACCGTTGAAATACCCGACTCAGGGCCCTGATCGTAGAAGACACATTACAGCTCAGTCTCACCCGTGACCATGGTGACTGCAAAGTCTCCGAAACGTCGGGCCAAAATTTAAAACAAATATACGCGTCTAAATCCGTAAAAAGTAGTTTTATTATATATAGACAAACATGACTATGAAATAAATTTATATTAATTATTATTATAATTATACGGTGTTTTTAAGTACCCCAAATATTTGTAAATAGCAAATAGAAAATAGTATTAAAGAATTACCGCAACAGTAGCACACTTCGCTCTGCTTATAACTGCTACATTCATATCATTTCCACTTGCTACACTAGCGCTATTTCGGTGTGTTATTTAATTTTGCTGTTTACAAGTGGACACCAAGTGGACACTTTTTGGACTAATCCCAATACATTCCATACAAGATATTCCTCTTTACTTCTAGTCTCCATGGCGTTTAATCACATGTGCCAAAGTCTGAGATTAAGAGTCAAAGAAGTAGAGAAATAATAAAATTTGCTTGGTTCAAAAACTGAAAAACACGCTTGAAAATCCCTAATATATTTTTAAATAATTACATCGTCATTGGTCCTTGATATGTATGCAAAATTTCAAAACAAGCCGACTATCGCAAGTGGGTGAAAATCGCGTTGAAAGATTCCGTTACTATAATACATTGATAGGTACTAGTACATACCGAATTTATAAAAGCGTGTTAAAAATACCTTTACTCTGTGCCTTTCTTTACTATTATGCTTTAATATTAGACGGATTCTTATATATCGCACCCTGTGAATAATATATATCACACAAATGATTGTCCCGTGCGGGAATCGAACCTGCGACCTCGTGAATGGCAGTCCGTTACATGAACTACTAAACCACGAAGCCCGTCATATTAATATTGTCTCGTACAGAGTTCGTAGCGAAGTAATCACAGGAAGTAATAATATGGCCACAGTCTAAACACCAATATGATTTCTTATACTGTGATACTATCACATATTATGGCCCTGTGATAAAGGCACAGAATATAGAACAAGACAGAAGTAGCGTCCGATCGTCGCATTGCCACCCCATGAGGCGCGCCGAAGCAGCGGCGCACCCTTTGTGAGTACGTCTTAGTCGCATAATGGCTAGTAACGTGTCGAGACCTGTCGTGTGAGTTCCGTTTATGACGTAATTATGCCCTCTTGTGTTGTTCCCACGTGTAAACATGCGTCTGGTTCTATTAAGAAGCATGAGGGGATCACATTTCATCGGTAAGTAACGAATAATGACATTATATATTAATATAATTAAAATTATTTTAATTGGACTCGCCCACGTACGAATTGGGCGAACCCAATCTTAATGTGTTGCCACTTTTTGGTAAAGCATTCTCCCTAGTTTATAATTTGTGCAGAACCTATCGTTGCCACCTATTCACTAACTTTAATGTAGTTTTAATATTTAACCCTTAAGTAGGTAAAGTAGGTATGTATTAAACATTATTAACGTAAATATTTTGACAACGTTGATGTTAAATATAGATCATAGATAATTTTAATATTTAACCCCTAAATAGGTATGTATTAAACATTATTAACGTAAATATTTTGACAACGTTTATGTTAAATTTTTTAAATTTAAATTATTTTTTTTTAATTATTTTTAAATTTTATAGATCATAGATGACTTGCTCTTAAAATTTGGTCCAAAAAGTATTAATTTAATAAAAAAATAATCTTTTTGTAATTGGTATTTTTAATTGCATGGATGTTTTTAACCGACTTCAAAAAGGACGAGGTTCTCAATTCTGTATGTTTTTTTTAATTTTTGTTTTTATGTTTGTTACCTCTCTAATCACTATCTATTAAAATAAAACTCTATGAAAATCTATTACGTAATTTTGAAGATATAAACTCACAAAGGACATACGTACAAAAATAACAACTTTATTTTATAACAAATAAGAAAAAAAAATTGTCATTTTCCCCAAAAGTGAGAATTAGTAGGAAATGACTCGAGAGCTAGCAACACTGCGCGGAGGTGAAGGGAGGTGCGCACGCCCGCGCGGGGCTCGTTAAGGGACACACTAGGTACGATGCATTCAAATATTGCCGAGCGCTCCTTCTGTATTATTCTGTGGTTATAGGATATGTTCACTTTTGAAGTATAAATTATCCCTATACCAATGTGCGAATCCATACAATAAAAAAACTCCCTTCCACATTAAAATTTATGTTTATAGTGATCCACTAGCTGTTGCCCGCGACTCCGTCCGCCTGAAATTTAGAAAACTTTTCATCCCTTTTTTTCGCAATAAAAGGTGGCCTATGTTCTTTCTCAGGGTCTAAAGATTGTCTGTGCCCATCAAAATCGGTTGAGAGGTTTAAGCGGGAAAGCGTAACAGATAGACAGACAGAGTTACTTTCGCATTTTGTAATATTAGTAGGGATTATACCAAAGAGCAAGAGCAATAGTGTAATAATAGGAGTATTCAGTATTCACCGTTACCATGGTTATACAATAAGGAGAATTATTTGTTTACAGTTTTCCATGCAGTTTGTTTAGTTATTTGGTAGGGAGGGCATAGCTACAAAAACAAATATAAATTTCTTTTGGGTATAAAATCACAACAACAAACAGAATGGCTGGCACTAAATATGTAAGAAACAAAAAGCTCTTGCCTGATCTAAGGAAGGAGGGTGTGCTTTCTAAAGACATACTATTATTTGCCAAACAAAAACACGGTGTTCCTACGGGATCAAGGCTTTTCTCGCATCACACTCTAGCAAGCGTTAGGCGGCTCAGTTTTTTTCATCCATTCTTGTAAGTATTAACGAACACTAAGTATTTTTATTTTATGCAATTTCTTCCGGTGTTATCAGTAATCACTGATATCACAAACTAAGTTCACGCAACTCTATGTTGACAGAAAAGCATAATATCATTAGATTTGCATCATGATGAAGGTCATCTTCTTCGTGTCTCTTGGTGGCAGGTATGAGGTAACTGTCTCAGGCATCGTGTCTGTTGCGGCTACTGGCACTAACTAGCATAGCTCACATAGGTACGGCAACCATAGCATCAGCGCGCTCTCTCCCGATCCGCTCGCGTAGTGTTTGCAAGGAATTTATCTCCTCGCTGCTCTAGAATTTATTCATCTTAAGATCTGCTATTTTAAGTTATTTATTTGAAAAAGTCAACAAGATTTTTCACCACATTTTCGCATATTATTATCGTAGCATACCAGAGGATAGTCTTGACTTGGTACTGACTGGTACATACAATCATTCAACTGAGAGATTTGCTGATAAAGAAGATGTATATTTACAACCTGAAACAATCGGGTGTGATACCTGGCGACGACTAAGGAATACTTTAGATAAGAAACCACCTTATGTTGTGCCTTTGGTAAGATTTTGGTTCCGTTAGTTATATTAGTGTCAAATAATGTTACTCCTTTATTTATTTAAACTAATTCGGTTGTGTAGGCCTTAAAGGTAAAAAAGTAAAAATGCAAAGAAGACAAAGGTCTGAATAAAATGAAAAAACTGTCAGTCATAAGACCTATAAACATCTTTTCGTTCTAAAGCAGCGTGTTGATATCGATGCGGCTTATAGCTATCCGTCGTTCGCAGGGGATGTTATCAGTTTAGATATTTTCTAATTAGGCAGAATTTAATTTTTGTTAATAATTTTAGGGTCATCCGATGAAGCGCGGTGGAATTCCTGAACGGCGTTCTCCATTCAGTGTGAAACTCATGAATTCTGGAGTGCACTCTTCGCAAACTAATCCTGGATATAGCAGACAGCCAGCGGGCGGGGCTATATTCTTTTATTAAATTTGATATTCCTGAATTACTGTCTGGTATTACAAGATTCATTTATTATAAGAGAAAGTTAAATAAACAAAATTTTGTTTCTGTGGTTCAAAGCAACTGCATCAGTTCTGGGCCCTGAGTCGGGTATTTCAACGGTGTCACAACTGTACCATTATTGTACCATTATGGTGCAATAGTAAAGTTTTTGGTAGTCTACTATTAATGTGTCGTCATAACGACTTCATCATTGTCTTACAATTGTCAAAGTGACATAAATTGCTAGTCTCGTACACAACTGCTTCACAATTGCAATTCAATGACTGAAATGTTTCGGTAGTCTGCTATTTTGAATTTGACAGTAATATTTTTAAATTGTCCTGTGTCGACAGATTGCCATAAATAAAAAATAGATAGATAGAAATATTAGAAATTGTTCTTTGTAATTTATTGCAATTTACTAATCTCCTAAACTTCACATTGCTTTTTATACTAATAAATAGTATGTACAAATATATTTAAACGAAGTCTAGCATGATTAAATGTTTAAATTTATTAGTAGTTTTTCGAAAATCACTTCAACTAACGCATTTTTTAAAAACGGCAACACATACATACCATTCTAACACAATCCATAGATAAAAGAGACCGAAAATTCAATGCATAGATAAAAGAGATCGACAATTCTATTACCATTGAAAGACCGTTATGACGGCATATAGCAGACTACGGATATTTGACTTCAATTGCAACGGTATCGTGCCGGTATTGTGCCGGTATGACAATTGTTCCAAAATAGTGGACTTGAGCACCTGAATATATAAAAAAGAACGCCACCAATGTTTCATTTTTAACAGTCATCTAAAGAGGAGGTTTTTAATTCGTCTGCATGTTTTTGGACGTGTGATTATGAATGTAAATACCTATTAACCTTATTTATGCATTCTCAACTTTATAGACGTTTAGTCTGTCACAAGCAGACCGCTGCTTTCAAACCATGAAGGTACAGATAAAAGTGGAGTCCAGACTCTGAATACCTACTTGAAGCAAAAATGATGTATGGCTATCTCGCTCACTGTGGTCAAACCCTTTCTTTCTAAGTAGGGTAACCTTTATTGTATTTCTTCCAGGACAAAACTTCAAGTAGTTGTGTTCCATATAGTGTCAACAAAATGTTCACTTCTAAGACCTAGCCCGTATAGATTTTATGTGTCGAGATACTTTATGTACTGTGCGTAAAAAAAATACTCAAAAAACAAACTGTTTGTTATCGCGTGAAAGTTTGGATAATTCTAGTTTTTTAACAGTAACTGGAGGTTCGGTTGTTAAATTTATTATTCTTTTTACATTTATAAACACGTAAAATTTCCTAGTTCGTATGTACGATGTACCTATAGAATATTGGTGGGAAATAGATAATTACTAGAACAAAGGTGTAGTTCCTACGGCAATACGAAATTAATGAATGATTGTGAGATCTGCTTGAGATAAAATAATGATAATTTACCTTTATTTCAGACCTAAATACATGTTACAAAGATACAGAAAAATGATTCCAACGAATTGAGAACCTCCTTTTTTGAAGCCGGTTAAAAATAACAAGGTGTTAGTAATTTCTTAGTAAACAAAACAAGTTACACAATAAAATCTATTTGGCATACCTAAGTGGAAACATAACTTTTTGTGTAGGTAGCGTAAAAACGAAAAATGGTTATTGTACTCATATTTTTAAACATGTACTGTTATTAAGGGACCAACCATGAAATCGCAAAAGATATATGTTTCATTAATTTTGCAGATTAATTAAACATTATGAATACATACTGGACAATAGTTTTTCCTAGATTTCCGGGTTAGCCAATGTATTTCTATTTATTAATGTCAGTTAAAGGGCAAATTCGGTCAATAATACTTCTGAAAAAAAAAATACGTTACGTTGATTAAAATTAGTTTGTCGGAAAATCTGTAGTTAATAGTCATTTTAACTGACAATATGAATGTGGTTAAAAGTGGCTGACGGAAGAACGGAGAATCAGTCAAAATCAATTTTTACGTATATTTCTGTCTACAGCGTTTAAAGGAACCTATCATGAATGGCATGACGGGAGCTAAAAACCTAACCCACCCTTGTCGGGTTGCCCTTGGCTCCCTGTGCCTTGTGTTCCACTACTTGGCGCTAGGCAAGTCAGTTAAAATTAATTATTAATTAAAATTACATATATCATAGGGGGCTATAATAGGAACGATAATAAAGTTACAAAAAAGGGCAAAAAAGAAACAACAGCACTTTCCAAATTAAAATCATTTAATAACTTTTCTTTTATACATGACTAAATATTATTGTTTTGTGTAATTTCTGTCTCTTACCACGTAAATCACTAAGTATATTTTCTGTATGACTCTTTAAGTGTTAAAAAATGAATTTGCAATTTTCTTAATTAATACGCTTTCATGCAAATCATTGCAATAAATTGAGTCCGTGATGGGATGCTTAAACATTTCTTGCAACAGAGGAGTAAAATGTTGTGATACAACATTAATTAATTTGTTTTCTATATTGTTTTCTCTGAGTTGGCCCATCAGGAAGGATTACTTTCATAAATGCCAGAGCTAGGATTTGGTACACCCAGAGTAGCTACTTGCCCCATAGACTCTTCCTGTAATGAACTGTCTATCTGAAAATTATAATATATTTTACAAAATATAGCCTTTTGCCATATATTCGAACTACTACATTTCTGAAACATAATAATAATGTAAGGCTCTCATTAGGCAGTCGGATCGGGGGGGGGGGCTGGTTCAGAAAGCAGCAATTATCTCTGGAGCCTTGAGCGCCGGTAATTTGGAAAATGTTCCTGATACTGGTGGGGTATTGTTTTTCATACTAGTTTTTATATTCCTTATAAATTCAAATATTTAACATTGTATAACATGTGAGACAATTAAAGGAGTTTGTAAATAGATACTTGAAATTTTACCTTGCAAGGTGATACTGCTTCTTGATTTGTAATTATAGTAGGAACTGCTGTTTGTTTTAAAAAATCCTTGCACTTTCATAAAATTTCATTTTCAATGGTACAATGGATAACCATAATTTCCTCTGGGTACTATTTTTAGGAAATCTAAAAAAATAATATTGTAGGTAAGTATATTAATGTTGTAAATAATGTGAAATAAAAATTAAATGACTAAGCAAACATGTATAATTTAGTTCAGGTCCCACAGAAAGTCCTAGATATGTCCTCAGTATGGTCACACTATTTCAAAATTACTTCTTGTAAACAAGAAAGATAAAATTGCACTAAGTCCATGAAATTCAATGTAAGACTATTAGATCTTTACATCGTTATCAGTATAGTTAGTTAGAAGTATGCTGAAAACATTGTTTAATCATTTTATGAAGTATTTAATTGAAAATACAAAGAAATATGTTTGCAGTTATTCAATGCCAGAAATCACGATCTAAACACTTACGCGTGAAATTGTATATCACCTCCTGGACACCACGTACTACCGCAACCACGCACTACACAAGTTTGCACCATTTCTTTAATTATAAAAATAATTAGAGTCGAAAATTTGAAACGAAGCTGTGAACCGTAAAGTAAACAACCGACATATTGGCACAATTTTGTCGACAACTTGACATATGGTGACCAATGTTGCCAAATTACGAAATCCTTAGGAAATGGGGAAAATAATTCACTGATTCGTCAACCATGAAAAGCATCCGTGATCTACTATTTTATTATTTTTAATTTCATTCATCGTATTTCAACTAGTTATTTATAGTTACGATTAAACACTATCAAATGACAGTGTTTAACTTGTGATTTGATATGTGTGGTGACTCTTTTTAAGAATTTACTAGGAGATTTTAATAAGGAGATAGCAGTACTAAGGCCACACTAAAAAGAGAGGTCAGACCACAGAGAGTGAGATAGAGATACGTAGGTATTTGCCTCAAACCGATGTTCCAAGTATGGCCTCCTATTTTTTATCTATACCTTCATGTTTCAAACCTTTTGGGTTCTGCTTGCGTATACAAAACGCTGTTTCGGATTAGATGATGTTAAATGCCGAAATGCGAGAATGTAACCCAAAATAAATAATTTCCATTTTCCCTTTTCTATGAAGGTCAGATCGTAAGTTAAAGAGTATAGTAAAACAACAGATTTTCAATTTAATTTATTTCTCGACAAGCAATTTTCACACGCGCTTACATATTTCATGTCCTTAATTACGCTGTCTATGTAACTTGCTATTTGCAACAATGAGTTCACTGCTTTCTTGTTACAAGAACAGCTACTGGACATGCTTTCTCTGGAAAAGTGCGGCCATAAACTACTGTTCGAAGAAGAAAACAACTCAGAGATAGTGTCGCTAACGACACTGTACCGAGAGCCACTGGCATATATAGACTTCTTACATTTGACTGGTTTCGTAAACGCATCTCGATAATGCCAGCAGTTTTCCAAACGGTGTAATTTAGAGCTCCTTTTGGGTTTGTGTAAGTATTTAATTCTGCAGGATGACTGTAATATTTCATGAAATCTGTTAATAAATGCTTGAATTTATGTAGGAAACGTGTTGTTTCGGTATATGTCATGGTATTGTATTGTATGTAACAGCATACAATAAATACTTGTCGTAAACGACGTCGGAATGAAATTTGTAATTTTTAAAAGAGTTACCATATTTTTAATAGTTTTCCTGGATTTTCTTGACTTCCTCAATTTTCTGCATTTCCAATTTTTGTAAGAACGATCAGGCATGTCAGACTCTTCACTAGCAAACTTTATTGGTGAAACGTAAGGCTGCAAAATATGACCTACAATAAATTATCTACTTAATCCTCCTAGCCAAAAATAATTATATTAAAAGCTTCTGGCGATAACAATATACTTCTGTATGTATCTAATTTCGCAGACAGATAAGGTGAACATGAAAAATTGACATGCGGTAAAGGATCATGTTAGTAATGATTACTGTTAATGTTAAAAAAAGGTAAACTTACACATGCAATTTACCCCTCGCCTCAATACATCGCAAACTAAAACCGCTGTTAAAAATTGAGAGCTGTAGTCACTATAACAGTTCCCTGTAAAAACAACATTTTCATAATATATCTACTTAGATTACGACTAAACAACCCAAAGTGTTTTATTTAAACAACAATACGTAATGGTCCTTCAAATACGCATTCCTACATTTAACACAGCGCAGTATTTATCCGTGGACAATTAACAATGGATATTTTTTGGGGATTTGAAAGTTTTGTCTAATAACTACCTATGTTATTATGCATATAAGCAGTTAGCTAGATTGATTACGTTTATTGTCCTCATTCACAGATCTACCAGGCTTAAGTTACTTGTCCTTAATTTTAAACGTCAACCCACTATCTGGTAGCTATATCTGTGTCCTCACCATGATTTAGTTGTACAAGTTGATAGGCGAATGAAACAAGCCGGGACCAAATCGCAATTATGTTACTATACTCCTTTTGTTTTTTAATACAAATTGTATTGCTCATTTTGCAACTGTCCACAGAGTATTCGCTTATATCATCCCAGGATTTCTCACTTGCATCTTGAAGTTGAGTGATATTTGCCAAACATTTGATATTTTCTTGAGCAGACTCGAGATGTTTGTTAAGATCGTGTGCTATTGCCATTGTTGATATTTTACTTTGTCTAGTAGATTCAAATTTGGCAAATTGTTCGTTGGGTGCGGAATTCTCTACACTACTGCTGTATTCATAAATAGTAAATTGTCCATTAAGAGCAGAATTCTCCGCAATATTTCGAGTATATTCGTTATCAGTATTTTGTTTGTTTAATACAGTATTACCTACATTAGTTCCAGTGTATTCATAATCGATAAATTCAGTGTTAGGTATGGGATTGTCTGTATTGGCATAATCATAATCGGAAAATTCTTCATTGGGTGCTAAATTCTCATCCATGTTTCTAGAATATAAGTAGTCTGCAAATTGTTCGTTGAGGTCCGAATTTTCTGCCATACTTCTACTATAATCATAATCGGTAAACTCTTCGTTGGGTGCAGAATTCTCTACCATACTAACAACACTTTCTGGACAACTAGTGTTGTCTTTTTCTTCAATAAAATTTTGAAAATCTTTTACGTAAGATCGGCTGTCTGATAAATTATCATTATCATCTTCTGCGGTTTTGTAATCCCCCATGATAGATCTGTTAGTTGGTGTGTAATCTTGTTCCATTAGTCTCTTGTAGTCGCCTACGTAACATCTACTCATTGACATATCCACATTTTCTTGAGAATTATCTACAGTATCATAATTTATGAAAGTTTTGCTACCTGAAACGACTTCTTCCTTTTGTATACTTCTATTATTGTTTATATTAAATTTATTAGGGGACGAGTCCCTGCTGAAAGCAGTTTCTAATGATTGTTTTTCTTGGATACTGCGTTCATTTTCATAGTCAGAGTAACTGTCTAAAAAGTCATCATTACTTGCACTGTACTGACCAGTCTTGTTTAGTGTTTTCTTCTGCATGAGCCTAGACTCACTTTGACAAAACCCAAACTGGTCACACAATTTGCGTCTTGCTTTCCTTTCTGATAATTCCTGCCTTAAAATTCTATCCTGATATATTTTATCCTTTAATCTCTGGGCGGCATCAAGTTGGTTATTTTCAAGTGACTTGTATTGTTCGTACAAGTACCAAGATCTAACCCGATAGGACTTTTTATCTTTAGTATCCAGATCTGAAAATATAGCACGTACATAATAAATACTCTCGGACATTTCACACAATGTCCTCTGGTTCTAATCTAAGCTTAAGCGATGCTTGTGTGATGGCCACCAGAATATGGATACTCTACATATAAGTATTAATTTTCTTTTGTAAATAAATACCTACATACAAAACACCCAGATGCAACTATTTGTGTGACAAATACAATACAAACACTTGTATTGTACGGGGATCGATCCTGTGACCTCGTGAATGGCAGTCAGTTACATAAACCACTAGACCATGAAGCCCATCAAAAAATATATTATTAAGAAGGCTGTTGATAATCGCACGACAATCGTATGAATAAAAAATAATTATTTATACGACTACTTTATTATTTATACTAATTACGTTTCATATAACTTTAGAAATTAAATAAAATAAGGTTTTCGAAAAAAAAGACCGTGACCTAACCTTCACTCGGTTAGCTTCGAGATCTAATAACTCCGCAATTTTTTTCCTTTTGCTCCTTAGTTAATCTTCTGCTCCGTGGACAGTGTCGAAAAAGATTTTCACTTTTTTCACGAAAAAAATTCTTAGTAATAAATTTAATAATAAAAAAATAATAATATCAGTATGAATATACTCATTAAAAAAAAAGCCGTACAAATAGTCACATCCACGATTGTCGGATTAATAAAAAATAATTAATTATACGATAATCCTATTAGTAGACACTTCCTATTAAGAAATGTTGTAAAATCTACTTACCAAGAGAATCCAAGAAATCCATATTACACAAAACGATTGTATTCTAAATAAGTATATTGTATCTAATACAGTAAAAATAAAAATTTACATAATTGTAATGGCAGTAGCGGTTAAATAATTTCCAAAGTTATCTTGGTTCATTGAATTATGTATCTGCTGTGCTGTTTTCATAAATTGTGTTTTCAATGTTTCCTGTCAAATTTATCAAATATTCTTCATTTTATTTTGACATCACAAATTTTGTTCTAAACCTGCCAGTAATATTTTCACCGCGTCTTTTACATAAATTTTTATTACAAGTATGCCTCGACTCCTCTGTTGCAACATTTTTCACTACTGCTTGCTGGTCGCAGCGTGATGTTATGTAGCCTATAGCTTCATCGATATATTTACTATCCACAGAATTAATTTTTCAAATCTGCCCAGTGTTTCCTGAGATTAGCGCGTTCAAACAAACAAACTTGTCAGCTTTATAATATAAGTTTAGATTACTGAAATGTCGATAGTGCTATTGTTCTCCTATTATCGGCTTCCAAGAAAACAACGATGTTCTACTCAATAGTTGGTTATAGCAAGTGTAGGGACACAATATACTGATTTCATTGTTTGCAAGTAGACGTATGTCAACAGGCCTACGAATGCATAAAGACCATTGTACTAGCCACCTAAGTTATTATATACAAATATATTTATTACAGTATGTATGGTCCTATTGTTTGCTCGCCGGCTTTATATACAAATATATTATGTATGGATTCATTGTATGCAACACTATGCGTGTCAGCAGTATTAGGAATATATACGAGTAGAAACGATTGTTCTCCTTACCTATATAAGCTATTTCTATATCAAATATATTGCGTCGCAAATAAACGCCATTCAAGTCCGGACGTATTTCATTTTATACCGAAGATATAATATAACCGAAGACACACGACATATACACCTAAACAAGTATCAGCTGTTTTCCATAGGGCACTCGGAATTATAGGACCCCAATGATAACCCTGTTAGACACTAAAGTTACTTCTGTGAGTATTTTGTTGTTGTCTTCAGTCAGACCTGACGATGTATGAAGACTCCCTCCCAAAGTGGAGAAGGCCCCGTGCCCAACAGTGGAACGTTAATGGGCTAGAGAGATAACCTGTTGGTAGGGAAATTTCAGAATCGACGTAGAAAATACAAATACTTACTGGTCTGGTATTCCCTGCCTACTTCTGATATGTATAAATAAATAAATATTCATGGACATTTTACACAACGTCCTCTGGTCCCAAGCTAAGCTTATATGCTTGAGATATGAGTACCAGAATATGAATAGAATACATAAACTACTTTTCTCTTGTAAATACATAATAATAATACCTACATAGAAACACCCAGACGCAATACAAACATTTGTATGACGATTATAAATATCACACAAATGATTGTTCCAAGCGGGAATCGAACCGGCGACCTTGTGATCGGCAATCCGTTACATAAACCACTCAACCACGAGGCTCGTCGATGGATAAATAAATAAAAACACATAAATAATATTATGTAACACTTTATTACACATATCGCCTGTACAACAGCGAATTTATTTCAGTTACAATATTTATTTTGATGCTAGGTACAAATAAATTTTAAATAGAAAAAGGTTTTACATTAATGCATCCCCATAACCGTTATCATAATATAATCTTAGAACAAGCCATTTCTATACACTTAGACATTCAAAGATATGGTGACAATAATTGATTTTTTATAAATATACGTTTATTAAAATCTATTTAATACATACTAAATAGATTTTAGCTTATTTTTTCAGATTTTATTTTTGCTATTATTGATTATTTGTCTCAACATGCAGTGTTATTAACATTAAAGTAAAACACTACATTGGGCTCCATATTTTATTAGCAGAGCAATTATACAAAAACATTTTAACAAACGTGACACACCATTTTTGTTAACCAACACAGTGATACCAGTTACACAAAAGTGTTGCCAGTTAGGGATATTAATTTATCTATGGGAGTGTTATTATAATCTCAACACAGCCCCTCAATTTACAGAATTTAGAATTACTGATATATCAACTACTAACATTCTTAAATTGCTTAAAATAAGAACAAAAGATGACTTCTCATTAATAACAATTGTAACACAATTATAGCAAATGTTTATGTACTTTACATAAAACAGTATCTATTAACAAGTTCAACACGAAAATACATCCCTCTGCAACATATGACTATAAAACAATTACAAGTTTTAAATAACATTACTGGTTGTTTTATTCCTGTTTCACTAAAACCTAAATCCAATAATTATGAGTTTAATAGCTTATATCTTAGCTATACACACTTAGATAACATAAACCAAAACTAACTTAATGTTTTAACAAAAACTTCTTGATATTTTAAAATCTTATAATCTTATACTTTAAATATAGCATCATAACAATCTAGTGAGTACTAATATTTCAAATCAAATTTAACTTAGTACAAAAGTAAGTATGTTTCTGAATAGATAGTGACTTTGTAAATATATCTGAAATGTTCTCATCAGTAGGTACATATGAGATATACACTAATCCCTTATTTACTAAATCCTTTATGTAATGATATTTTATTTCAATATGCTTAGCAGCTTTAGTATTCATTTGATTCTGAATTAGTTTTATGGTACTTTGATTATCAATTAACAAATTTGCTGAAATAGTATTATTAACTAAAAATTCAGATAGTATGCCTTTTATATGAATGAGTTCTGTCACTGTAAGTGCTCCTGCAACATATTCAGCTTCAGCTGTTGAAAGTGCTGTACATGTCTGCTTTCTTGAAAACCAAATTATCAAATTCTTTCCTTGATAAATAGCACAACCACTTGTGCTTTTGCGGTCAGTTCTATCTGCAGCCCAATCTGCATCAGAGTATGCATCAAGCTTAGAAAAATCACCTGCTTTTGTATATAACAGCCCCTGAGTGCATGTTCCTTTGAGGTAACAACGTAATATTCTTTTACCTGCTAACCATAATTCCTTTGTCGGTTTATCTAAAAATCTGCTTAAGTAAGATACTCCAAAGGTAATATCCGGTCGACTGTTCATTGCAATGTATAATAGTGAGCCTATCAATTCTCTAAAGGGTACATCAATCACATCTGATGGTGCTGGTATATGTGCATTAAAATTTACTTCCATAGGTGTCTGGCTGGGTTTACAGTCTTGCATTTGAAACTTTTCTAGTAATCTTTTAATCATTTCAGTTTGTCTTATTTCAAGTGTATCCTTCTTTCTTATTATTTCCAGTCCTAAGTATTTCTTCAATTCTCCTAAATTCTTTATTTTGAATTCCTTTTCTAAAGATTGTATAAGATCTGTGTCATATCCAAGATATAAAATGTCGTCAACATATAATAGTAACCAAGTCTTTGCTTTTCCATATAAACATGAATCATATTTAGATTGTGTAAATCCTTTCTCTGTCATAAAATCATGAAATCTTTGATTCCAACACTTAGGTGCTTCTTTTAATCCATATAGAGCTTTTCTTAGTTTTAAAACTTTACCTTCCTTTATTTTCATACCTTTAGGACATTTTATGTAAACATCATTATTCAATTTTCCATTCAAAAATGCTGTTGGTACGTCAAATTGTTGTATTGTTAAGTCTTGTTGGACGGCTATACTGATCATCAGTCTGATGGTAGACATTTTAGCTACTGGAGCATAATAATTATCACAGCTCTGTTGCTGAAAACCTTTTGCTACTAATCTTGCCTTCTTAATTCCATTTTGTTTTGTTCTAAAAATCCATTTCGTATCTATAGCCTTGTTTCCTTTTGGCAATATAGTTTCTTCCCAAGTTTGTAATTCCTTTTGTGAATCTAATTCTTTCTTTATAGCCTTTTGCCAATCTTTATCTTTAATAGCATCTTCATATTCTTGTGGATCTTCTGTTAATAAACAGTATGCTGTGTAAACCTCATAGTCTTCAAGTTTCCTTGGCTTTTGAACATTTCTTCCTAATCTTGTTGTATGTTGCTGTTGTTCTTGACTATTCTTTTCATCCTGACTTTCTTGACTTATTGTTTCTTCTGTATTTTCTTCATCTATCAATTCTATTTCAGAGCTTTTTATTTCTTCATGATCTTCCTCGTCATCATATCTAGGTAAATATACTTTCTTCTCTGTTTCGTTTCTTTTCTCATCAAAGATAGCATTTCTTGCTATTACAATTGATCCAGTTTCTTCGTCATAGAGTTTGTAACCTCCTATAGCATATCCTATCATTATCATTTTTCTTCCTTTATCATCAAGTTTTCTCCTTAATTCCTTAGGTACGTGATTGTATGCAGTACATCCAAAAATTCTTAAATTTGAAACATCTGGCTTCCTGTTTTCCCATAGTTCACTTGGTGTCTGCTCTCTTCCTGAAACTGGGCTTCGGTTAGTCACATAAGCTGAGAATAATACCGCTTCTCCCCAAAATTCCTTTTTCATTTTTGAATCAATTAATATTGTTCGTGCTTTGTCCATCAGTGTCCTATTCATACGTTCGGCTACACCATTCATCTCTGGGTTATATGCTACTGTGTGTTGCATCATTATGCCCCTTTTATCACAAAAGTTTTTAAAGTTATTAGAGAGATACTCTCGCCCATTGTCTAATCGTAATTTATGAAGATTAGTATTAAAATGATTTGTTGCTAAATAGTAATAATGTCTAAATTTATCAAACACTTCAGATTTATTTTTCATTAAGTAAACTATTGTAAAATGTGTATAATCATCAATGAATGTAACAAAATAATTATTATTATCAAATGTACTTGGTGAGATTGGCCCACAAACATCAGTGTGTACAAGTTCTAGAGGTTGTTTAGCTCTATATCCTATTTTATTAAATGGCTGTCTACATTGTTTGCCCAATACACATGATTCACATAGATCATCACTTATTGTTTTATCTTTTAATTCTGATAAACCATTAACCATATTTTTCTGAACTAATAATTTTAAATTTGACTTGCCCAAGTGACCAAACCTCCTGTGCCATAATTCTGCCTCATCTTGTTTTGCTTTAGTAGTGAAATTACAAGTGTTTACATTACTTTCTAAGTGTATAGTATACAATGTTTTAATTTTATCTCCTATTAACAGTACACAGTTATGTTTGAATACTCTTACCTTTTCTTTATTAAATTCTACTTTTAGCCCTGCGCTTGCTAATTTTGATACACTTAATAAATTCTTTCGTAATTCTGGTACATATAATACATTACTTATAGTACAATAGTGTTGTTGTTTACCTACATAGCTTATAACCTTTATATTGCCTACTCCTATGGCTTCAAAATTAACACCATTTTTAGCTAAATTTATTTTAATTGGTATCTTTAATTTTATGTAATCTACAAAATGATCTTTAGTGTTTATTAAATGGTCTGTACATCCTGAATCAATACAAAATTCTAATTTTGTACTATTATTATTTGACATGTTACCTTGCAATACATTACTCATGAATACATTGTGTTCATAACCTGCTAAGTTTGCATCACTCTGTCCTCTAGTCCAGTTATTTCCTCGGTTTCCATATCCACGTCCTCTTCTATGTCCTTGTCTCCAATAATTTCCTCTTCCTCGATGCCTTGTGTCTTCTTGTGCAGTATCTCGTTGCTTTATATTGTCCTGTCGTCCTCTTCCTACATAGTGTCCAAATCCTCTATTTTTCTGACATTGGAACTTTTTATGACCGGGTTTCCCGCAGATGTAACAGTTGAATGCTGCTTGTGGTTGATCATTTGGTTTAGAACTTTGTCCTTGACGCTTCTCATCTTCTGCAAGTAATCTTTTCTTTGTAAAAGGGTAAGTTAATTCACTTTGTGTTTCAAGCGCTGAAATAATGGAACTGAAACTTTCTGGTAACGATAGTAATAGGTAATTAATCTTTTCTTCTTCTGTTAGTTTAACTTCTGCGCCATCCAATTCATTAAAAATTCTTTCTATTTCCACTAAATGTTCGAGGAGACTAGTTTTCTTTTCATCATACTTTATTTGTGCCAACTTTCTTCGTAAAAACAATGATCCAACTGTGCTCTTTTTCATAAAGTTATCTTCCAAGCTTTTCCACATAAGATACGCTGTTTCTTTTTTTCATGTAATCGATGTGGGTGTCCGCTACGCCAGCAATCAAAATGGCTTGTGCCCTTGATTCGACCTTTGAATTTTCAGTTCTCTTCTCAAACTCCTTATTTTGTATGGCGGCTAAACAATCATTTTCTCTTAATATGCTTTTCATCCTGAATGCCCATGTTGTGAAATCCTTTCCGCAAAAAGGTTCAATAATTCTATATTTTATCGACTCCATCTTGTTTTCTTCCTTTGTTCATGAAATGCTCGTCATACTTTTTCTTTAACTTATTTGGCAGCAGCGCAGTGGAAGCGTATTGATTATTTGTCTCAACATGCAGTGTTATTAACATTAAAGTAAAACACTACATTGGGCTCCATATTTTATTAGCAGAGCAATTATACAAAAACATTTTAACAAACGTGACACACCATTTTTGTTAACCAACACAGTGATACCAGTTACACAAAAGTGTTGCCAGTTAGGGATATTAATTTATCTATGGGAGTGTTATTATAATCTCAACAGCTATGTTGCAGTTTTTCAATGACATGCCTATATCGATGTCCAATCCAGGAATATTATGATTTCATTCACAATAATATAAACTATACTTTTTAAACGAGCATTTAAATAATATAATGAAAAATATTACTTTTTCACGTTATCAAAGGGCTGGCCTGTTGTGGCAATTCGTATAAGCATGCGGCCAGTCTTTTCGATGCCCAATGGGTTACCCAATGACTGCGATGCGGACGAATTTTTCGATGCCTGATTTTATCCTTTTTTTTTAGATTAAATATCTTATTATTGCGTGTGTAATTATGTTATAACTGTTTGTTTCCCTAATAAGAAATTAGAAATAAATTAGCTAATACAAATAAAGAACTCTGTCAGTATATCTTGCTTTATGAAACGAAAAATACGAGTATACTTGTAATCAGTAGTATTTTATTCATATTGATTAGATGAGGTAAGTGAGCGACATAAATTCATACTGCATGCCAATTTTATTATTGTTTGGCCAAATTATGTCAAATAAACCAGATTTGTCACTATTTCCGACAAATTTGATCATTTTCTATGTCCTTAAAACCCTTTATATTTCTCTATTCAGTTTAATCACATCAATTAGCAGTTGAATGTAGTTATAATTATTTTATGGTTTTACCGGCCTCCAGTTTTATTTTTTTGAATCTCCATCATTTAGTGTCCTATCCTGTTACGCGACGTTGGCGAAATTGTATAATACAAAAGCCATAAACTAAAAGAAGAAGAAGAAGTATTTCACTATTGACAGTACATACAGACGAGTTATACAAACGTCCATTATTGTACATTTTATAAGCAAGTTTTTTAGCAATACCAAATACCATAATATTAATCGTTTTTTATATGAACATTTGAGATAAAAACGATTTGGGAAAAATTTTACAGTAGTTCTGACAATGTTTTTATGACGGAAATTTGGACATTTTTAGTGGACCTCATAACCTCCCATGGTAACACCCTTGATAGATGTAGGACCTGACTTCTTACTTTTAAGAGTGTGCGATAGTGTAAAGTAATATTCCTGCATCAGTAATATAAAATTTTATAAAAAAATACCATAACCTATAGAAAAATAATTTAGCGATATATTGAACCATAATATGAGTCGTATAGAATCAAAGGCGGCAATCTGTCGAATTTTACAAAAAGTACTTTTTGGTATGACCGTTTTGGAAATTTAAAATAACGTTACATATTTTACTCATTCTATATCAAATCCAGCAATATGGCATAGAAAATCTACTTCAAAATCAGTGTTAGTTTCAAATGCGGCATTCTTTGGTAGTTTAGATTCAATACCGGCCTTCTGGTTCCGTCAACCAATCACAGGCGTCCATGCGGTCACGTCATCTAATGGCGCCGGTTGAAGTTTTGGTGAAGGTGTATCTCTGAGTTTTTAGTGATTTTCAATGGTTTTTGTCGTGTAACTAAATACTTTTATCAATAATTCGAACAATGGATTGTCATGCTACCCCTGTTACTAACAGGTATGCGCGGAAACGGCAAAAGAATCCAGAAAAATGGAAACGAACTTTGCAAAAGAAACTCAAGTAAGTTTTAGCACAGGGTTGTCACCTATGGGAATAATATTTTTGCTTATTTTTTTATGGTGTTGGTTTCTATTGGGTTTCTTGAGCTTTCTTATATGTGTTCCAGATACTCTGCAAAATCTGCACCAGAAAGAGTTTGCAGTCATAATTCTAAATCGCTTCAGTGTGCGTCGCTAAGCATGGCTCAGCTAATGCTACTTCATAAAAAGTTTTATGCTTACACTAACAAGACTGATCAAGATAGCATGATTTTAAAATTTTGTTCAATAGTTCCTATTCAACCCAGATCCACTAACAAAGGAAAAAAACAAACCACTATAAAGTATTCCGTTATAATAGGAGGCAAGAAAGTGCCAATATGCCAAAAATTTTTCCTGAAAACTTTTGGGTTAACGAAGCATAGGGTCTCATATGTCATGCAAAGGTTCTTTTACGCAGGCGATTTGGTAATTACGGAAAAACGTGGAGGAAATCGCAAAGAAAAAAAATTTGCTCCACTAAAGGAATCTGTGCACAAATTCATACAAAAACTTACTTGTATTGAGTCACATTACTGTCGTAAAACTATAATAGCTGAAAGAAAGTATATGCCGGCCGATCTAAATATCAATAAGCTGTACAATATTTACAAGGACAGTGAATATGCCAATGCCTTGGTAAAAAAATCTTATTTTCGCCATATATTTAATAACTACTACAATATTGGTTTCGGTACCCCCCGAACAGACCTCTGCTCAAAGTGCCTAGAACTTACCGAAAAAATAAAGACTGAGACAGATCTCAACAAAAAAAATCAGCTCATGACTGAAAAACGGGTACATTCATTGAGAGCAAAAGCTTTTTTTGAAAAGTTGAGAGAATCGAGCGATGGTCTTAAAATTATATCGTTTGATTGTCAAAAAAATTTGCCCCTACCTAAGCTGCCAGATCAAATGTCGTATTACAGTCGACAAATATATTATTATAACTTCACTATGGTAGAAGGATCCTCCCGACAAGCTATAACCAAAGAACGTGTGTTTGCATATCATTGCACAGAGAATGAATTTGCTAAAGATTCTAATTTGATCGCTTCCGCAGTTTATCACCGTTTAAGTCACACCGACAAAACGGGCATCACAAATATTCGCTTGGTTGCTGATGGATGCGGGGGTCAAAATAAAAATTCTATACTCATTGGAACATGCTCCAAATGGTTGGTGGAAAATCAGAGTATCAAAAGTATTGAACTAGTTTTCCCCGTTACCGGTCACTCATACATGCCTGCGGATCGGCAATTTGGCATAATAGAAAAAAAACTTAGAAAATTAGAAGTAATAGTAGAGCCAAATGAAATAAGTAAGACAATCGGAGAAACCTCTACGTTGGTTAGATTTGGAACGGATTGTCCTGTCTACAACTGGAGAGATGCTGTAAAAAGTGTTGTAAAGCCAACGACGTCCTGGCCTATGGCTTTTATGAATTGTAAAAGGTTTATACTGAAAAGGTCAAAAACTTATGGCAACGTTCTAGTCAGAGGTGAAACTTTCTACAAAAGTGATTTAGCTAAAAGCTCTAACGTTTGCCAACGCCAAAAAGTAATAGGCATGATTAGTCCGCAACCCATGCCTAATATCGTTCCAGTCAATATAAATAAGTTAACAGACGTAAATAAACTATTGTGTAAGCACTTCGGAACAAGCTGGAAAGATATTCCTACCCTCTACTTTTATAAAGAAGTACTTTACGTACAGGAACAAATGAATATTAGTAATATTTCACAAGAAGAAGAAAACTATTGTGAAGGAGGGATGGAAGATGATTGTGACTTGCGTATTTAAAATTAAGCATCTTTTTTAATAATAATTTTAATTCAATAAATAATATTTTTATAAAAGATATTTTCTTAACCTGTGTGACACCCCTGAATAATGTAAAATTTGGTTAAATTCAAACATGGCCACCTGTCAATGAGTTGGCATCAAACATGGCGATGTGCTTAATGTTTGGTAACAAATATGGCATTCTTTGATTTTTAGCATCAAAACCGGCATTCTGGGAAATTATTATCTAATTTATGGCTACTATTCTCTAATAAATACCACATCCTATGTTATTATTTATTTAATATTACCATTCTCCTACTAATTTAACTACGATCATAAAACTATTTTCAAAACAGACTTCATAAAACGTTTTTATTGAATTGCCAAAATTCATACCAAGTACAGAATGCCAACTTTGATTCTATACGACTCATATATTCAAATAACAAAAAAGAGAAAAAAAATCGTAACATTTTATTCATATCATGTATTAGAAAAAAACACTGCCTTGTTAACGGCTAGGTATAATCGTAAACAGACTACATGTAGCTAATTTGGCTTGACTTATAATAATGAATGAATGAATTTATTTATCAAATTATTCATTTATTTAATACGTTAAACCATGTTTATTTAAAATCAAGACTATAGATAACAACTGACGCTTGTTTTCTCTTACTTATTCTCATTAAATCATTTAATTTAATTCAATAACATGAATATATTTGTTATTATTTTGTGCAAAACCTAGTGAACCTAAAACTTTCTCATGAAAATCTAATTGATTTAATTATTCAGCCAAGAATCTTAATTTGACGGCGTGTCATTTCATAACGTTGTTACATCATCAATAGTTTTACAATTCAACTAAATCATATATGGTGTAAAATATCAGTATTTTTATTTATTGAGTATATAACCACTCAGTTAACAGCATTATAACTAGGGGCTTTGCATAAGTCTATAAAATAAAGAGAGAGAGAGAGACCTAACTCAGATTATTCATAAGTACTAAGAAAATGTAAATATTAATTTTTGCAATTGACTTGTTATGCTTTTACTTAATAAATCAAATTATAGCGGTTGATTGAGTTGGGCAAACCACTCGATAGATGGCGTTGTAAAATATCATCGCGCGATGTTTAACTCATATTGAGAAATATTTTAGTGGAAAATTTGGTTATCATGAGCTGGTACCATGGTCTCAGTTGGGAGAGCAACGGTTCAAGTTCCGCTCATGGTGATAATTTTTTCTGCTATAATTTGATTTATTAAGTAAAATGCAAATATATATAATAACATATACACGGTATACGAGATTTAAAATGAAAATTCGTTTCTTCCTTTTTGATTTGGGTAAAACTTTTCAATTTTATCAAAACTAAATCAATTTTTTAGATCTAATCCATACACTACAATATAACCGATATTATATTTTTTTTAAATCACATATAGTAAGATATTAATTATAATAATGTAGTAAATGAAATAGTAACAATGTCCCTAGTTACTGCGCTGTACTTAGGCTACAAATTGAGCTAACCATTAGTTATCTGGTGGGTTGTCGAAGTAGTCTATTTTTTCAGGTTGTGGTTGTTGAGATGCAGCGGCTTGCTTCTGTTGGCTTCGAGCTGCCCAAGCATTTGTTGATGTCAAAGTGGCCCAGCCAGTTGTGGATCTAGAAAAAAAATGGACTCTTAATGTCTGTACAGCGATAGTCGTGATACGTCTTGACTCATTAGCTCATTACCGAACCACTGCTGGGCATATTCTACTGTGCTGACCGGAAGTGTTGTCACAGGGTTTATTTTCGAGTTTTCCGTCTCTCATAGAGGACCGCACCCTGGGAGAGAAAAAGGGTAGCGACACTTGTATTCTTACTCCATCATCACACAGACAGTTTGTTACAAGTATTGTTTTGAAACTGTTTAGGAGACGAAGACCGCATCTTTACTTATAATACATGTAATGCTGAAACTAAAGGGATAAGACTACTATTAATTCACAAAAATATATACATTCGTTAAGCTGTGCCTACAAACAAATAGTTAAACGTATGGTGTGAGCGAGATAGAGCGTACGACAAAGTGCTCATAGATCAAACTCCATATGGACATTGACTCCAGTCAGTTAAAACAATATTGTTTGTATACTTGTGGAGGTTTGTAAAGAGGTAGTGAGGTGAAGGTGCGTGTTGTAATATAACTCCACATGATAGTTCGTAAGACGTTTATTCTCGACCAAGACCAAACTATGACTAATTTATTACTAATCTTACGTTCTACAAGAAAAGTAGCGATCCCGTTTTATTTAAAGGACGCGCTACTTGAGGTTGTCGAACACATGTCCATAGCAGCAATAAATTCGTAACTAATATTGATAAAAGTGTGAGAACAAAATGTTAGACAAAAAACTAAAAGTTAAAATTGGTCCTTAAGTGGCCATGCATAAACTAGGGTAATAATGTTACAAATTTATTGCAGTTCTTTAAGATAGAGATCGGTACGCTATTAACACGTAAATACTAACTTGTTGATTGGTTGACTGTTGGTTGATGCTGAGACATGAGTCCCGGGCACTGGTCCCTGAGTAGATCGTAGTATGGGCCCGGGCACTCGACGCTTGCCTGCCTCGCGAGCTAGCACTTCTAGTATACTCATAGCGGGCAGCCATGACTGACAAATAATAAAATAAATATGTAGTTAATTACATACTAGAAAAGTGACACAAACAAATACTAAAGTTGCAGTTTTAAAACGCCACTTATATGGAAACTTTTACACATAACTGTATTTGCAGTTTCACTTGCTGTTGGTTTTAAGAATGGAAGATTAATGGTCTTATTCATAATGACTTATCGGAGGTTTAAGCGGAGATTTCATCCGAGAAATAATAAACGTTTCATCGTAAAAAGACTATTATAAATAACAAGTTTTGAAAATTTTCGCGAACCCATTTTAGCGAACTTTTAAACTTCTGATAAGTTATTATGAATAAGACAATTAAACTATATTATTATACAATTAATTAAACATGTTCTAAGTTAAATCAATCATTTATTCATTAGAATATTTTTCTTTTTACACACCGTCCTCTGGTCCTAGTCAAATAGTGTGTAATATCGTAAAATGTGAACATAACACTCACATTTTACGATATTACACAGTATTTGACTTTATACAGGATTGGTTTGCTGTGCAAAATGAGATGGGGTTCGATTCCCGCTCGGGACAATCATTTGTGTGATATTTATAAATGTCATACAAATGTTTGTACTGCGTCTGGGTGTCTTCTATGTATTATAAGTATGTATTTACAAAAGAAAAGTCGTTTATGTAATCTATCCGTATTCTGGTACCCATAACACAAGCATATAAGCTTAGCTTGGGACCAGAGGACGTTGTGTGAAATGTCCATGAATTTTTATTTATTTAAAAAATAAAACAAGGTGTGATTTACATAACAATTTAAACATATAACACATACCTTCTCCTTGTCAGCGGTGGCGACAACATTCCTGTTAGGTTCAGCATCATATGCAACACTCTCACAACCAAAGTGTTCACATAACTCATGTATAAACTGACGTTTCTGCCAGTTCATTGATGGGAATGAGTGCGCACGGGTCTTCTGTTTTGACTGGAAACAACAATAAGCCATTAAAAATAATTTTTAACACCCTTTCTCGTAAAGCTGATGTAATTCCACCGGTTTTAAATATGTAAAGCGGGTCATAAAAAACGCGTGTGTTACCAAAGCAAATAGTTAAGTTATAGTCCATAGAAATTTCATAACAGTATTATTTGCCATTTCAAATATGGAACTGATCGCCGCTGCACGACTCGAGCAGCGCGCTGTTACTATTCAAATTTCGAATTAATCGCCGCGCGGCGCCAGTCAGTAGGCAGCGCTAGCGCGCTATTAAAATGGCGGGAAAGCAACAGTGTGCATTCACAGATTGAGTTTATTTAATGTTTTTTTTCTGTTTCCTCGCAAATGTGTTAAAAAACGTCGTACGATATACGTGCGTATTGGTTATAACATGCTCGGCTCAATAACGCTCCCGCCTTCGGCTCAGGCTGAAATTCCGCCTCGCATGTTATAACCATCTTAACGCACTAATATCGTAATGTACTATTTTAAAACCATTCGTATTACAAAAATTTTTGTGATATAACACTAATAATTGTCCTTGTTTGGGAATCGAAACCACGACCTGGAAACACGGCAGCCCGTTACATGAACCGCAAGGTCTGTCAAATAAAGCTTGCATAAAGTAATCCGCAGTGGCTGATTTGCAGTCTCGGCCGTCCTAGGCCCAAAGCCATCAGCCGCCCCTTTCGCAGCATACACCATATAGACTACATTATGAAATTACTTCGTTGGGGCCGCCCCTAAATCTGGCCGCTCTAGGCCTGGGCCTACCGAGCCTTAGGGTAAATCCGCCACTAGTAATCCGCATTGTCTAGTTAAGAGAAAATATCAAACTAAATATTGTGAAACAATGTTATGTTCTATTGTACATTACCTTTTTAGCAAGTTGTACAAGTTCAGTAAGCTTGTCATGTATCTGTTGTGCGAAGGCCGGTTCTTTAGCAGCCGTAGCCCTAACGTGGTCGCTGTACCGCGGCGCTAGCTTGGCCGACACGTCGGGGTTGCGGATCTGTAGCGCTAACGCTAACTGACGAGTACGGGCTTCTACACGACACTCGTCGTCACATTCTAAACTGGAAATATACAGGAAATTTTGAGAAAATCAAGGCAATAATTGAGTAAAGTAATTTATTAATATTGCAATTGACTTGCTGTGCTTTTACTTAATAAATTAAATTGTAGTGGAAAAAGTGAATTAAATTGGAATTTAATTTATTAAATAATTGAGTATTAAAAAAAAAAGAGTGTAACCGGAACCACCAGCTTTCAAATAAAAAAGAGTCATAAAACACGCTTCACCCAGTTAAAAGTTATGAGATAACAAACATAAAAAAAACATAAAATTTTTTTTTCAGTCGGTTATAAAACTACATATTAATTTGTGGTAAATTATCAGGGCGTTAAATCACGAGAATTCTCTCTGAAATTTAAAACAAGGTCAATGCAAAGAAGTATTAATATTAAAAACTTACGTCTTAAGCATGTTGCCAGGCCGTTGTACATCTGACAGATCCACAGAACCACCTTCTTGAATCTTGGTAGCAGCTAACGCGCTCATCATTCTATGAGAACAAATAATAAATATTACAGTTATTCATAGTTATGACATTCCATTTAAGTATCCTCTGGACAAATCAAATTGGCTGTGAAGATCTTTGATTACTATGAAAGTATTTTATTTGTAACTTGCTCAATATATGTAGATAAACAAGCAATATAATTCCAAAACAACTACATAAATACAGAATATAATAAAATAATAATGAAGGAACTAACAACTACGACAAGACTCAGTGTTGTGTTAGTTTAGAACTAGCGTTGGTCTGGCCATTACGGCTTCAAATGCTACATTAAATAAAATTAAAACAAAACATTTATAGACGTTATGATACTAGTATATTACTTAACAAAGGAATAAACAAAAATTCATTATAAACATTTCTACATAATACATAAAACTTTTTAAACAAAGCAAAATTATTTATTTTCTTTGTATTATAAAAGAAATTCACAAAAGAAAAGTAGTGTATGTATTCTATCTGTGTTCTGGTACCCATGACATAAGCGTATAAGCTTAGCTTGGGACCAGAGAATATTGTGTGAAATGTCATTGAATATTTATTTAATATATTTATTATTTTATTTTTAGTATTTGTTGTTATAGCGGCAATAGAAATACATCATCTGTGAAAATTTCAACTCTCTAGCTACACCGTTCTTGAGATACAGCCTGGTGACAGACGTACGGACGGACAGCGATGTCTCAGTAATAGGGTCCCGTTTTTACCCTTTGGGTACGTAACCCTAAAAACGAACTGGTTTATTGTGTTGGGTGTTTGATGGACTGGTTATATATAAAACTATTGCAAATATTATTATTATAGCCTTGTTTATTCCTTAATTTCCTATTTTTTATGTTTGTTGTAGAATAACAATTTGTCATTTTTATTTTCGTAATATCGCATAATTTTTGCTAAATATGTATAACATTATTAAAATAGAGCAACCATAGAATTATTATACAACTAACTATATTTATTTGCTTCATGAGAACAACTAATTGTGTTACTCATGCACTCATGAGTCAACGCTAAATTATACAGGGTGATTATATAGTCGTTTTGGAAACAAAGCAGGCGAATTGGAAATAATACATAGTACCATTAAAAAGTTATAAATTAATTGTATTGTTTAAAATTAAAAAGTTTTAATTTTAAGAAATATTTTCAATCGTTCGAGTTGACAAATAGTAACGACATTTTATTTCTCAATGAAAGGCGCGCGCGACCCCGGACGTGGCGCTTCAAGTCAGCTGTTTGATAAGTAGACGCGACCGAGCGAGTATACTTTCCACACTCAATACCCGTGTGGTAGGTAGGTTACCCACTCTATTATTATTTTAAAACAAAATAAATAAAGTAAGCTCAAGTTTTAGGTACGATGGAAATGTTTAGAAACGGAATTTACATACCTACTTCTAACAGTTGGTTTAGACTTCTCTGTAATCTCTGTATCGAAGCAACTGCTCGAAATGAAGCCCGCTGCGTTCAATGCATAAACGAGCACGTTTCACACTGTTGTGTTTTAGTTTTCTTAATGTGTCTCTGTTACTTTTAACTTTATCAAATGCGTCCACTTTCGCTCTGCGTAATTCATCACGGCTATCGTATTCACGTGTGTACACAAGTCTTTTTATTTCCGACCACAAGAAAAAATCCAGAGGCGTTAAGTCCGGGCTCGCGCGGAAGTAAACAATGCAATCGTGTCGATCGTTACGGGATTGCCGCAGTACTAATTAGGTCGCATGTCGTGCGAAAGGGTGGAGGGTGCGCGGTGCGCGGGAGTTTCACCTGTCGGCACGACAAAGACGGAACACTAAAGACGGTTTCTAATTGGTTAATTTGATTTAGTGCGAGAAACTCAATGGCCCGATATTAAAATGCATAGTATTCGTAATATTTCGTAATAGGTACGTAAGATTGTGTAGCGTTACTACCGTTTCTCACGTATTCTCTGTAAGCGAAATAAATATCGATGTTTAAAAAAAAAATATTAAAAATATTTTTTTATTTTAGTTATTTAACATTTTTAATGGCTTCTGTTATCGATATATAATTCAAAATTTTCACCTCCAAAACGATGACATAATCACCGTGTATTATAATTGATTGATATAAGGCTGAAAGCCTGAAATCTGTAATTAACATCTGCTTTCAAATAAAAAAACCTGTCAAGAGCGAGGTAAACTCGCACACTTAGGGTTTCGTACCTACTAGACATAAACATAAGTAATATCGCCTACATTTCAGCTACTTCATAAGTTGGTATTAGTATAAACACTTTTTTATTTGTGATGTGATGACAAATTATAACTTTTTGGATTTTTCCCTATATCGGCACTATATAGACTTGATCTATGCCAAATTTCAAGGCTCTAGGGCAACGGGAAGTAACCTGTGAATCGTGATTCCCTAGCATAAGTCGAAAAATTCTTATAAATGGTCGTAATTCGGTTATATCTTTTAAATGCGTAGAGTTGAAAGGTTGACTGTATTTTTTGCAGCAAGGGACCGCATAGATCTATATATCGTATGAGTTTCAAGTTGATACCTTGATAAGTTGATACTTTTTTTACTCAGCAACGGCTAACCGTTGCTGAGTAAAAAAAGTTTGACAGACGGACAGACAGACACCGGAGTGATCCTATAAGGGTTTGTACGAAAAAAGTAAGGTAACAAACATATACCAAAAACATACTTTTTTGAAGTCGGTTAAAATGCAAGTAATATATCAATTTACCAGACAATGCCAACTCATTCCTATGCGTCAAAAACTTAACCTTACTTAACCTAAATTAATACAACTATGGTGAATTTTGATTTATGCCTATCTCACTGCACATATTATTCAACATTTATATTAATTGCAATCGTCATTATATGTCACACAGTTTCTATAATAGAACTTCAGCCAGCACTGTCACACTATACCATAGAGACCATCAATATTCACGTTTAGTCTAGTTTAGTTGCGAAAACAGAATTGTACCAACAAATATGTTGTGTAATATTTACACGTATAAAATAATATACATAGAAAAACGCACACACACACAGAAATAACAGGATAACACATTACTATAAATAATTTAAACTGTGCATTTTGTAATAATCACTTAAACGACACTTGAATTAAATATACGTTCGAGGTCTTTGTTTGATTGTATGAGGTACGCTTGGTGACCGTCTGCTTTGCGTACGTAGACGCGACCATTTTGTGTCCACATGTACTTCCAATGTTTGCTCCGACACTCTCCAATGGCCTGATGGAATAATAAGCGATTGGTGGCAGTAAGTCGCTCATTAAAGTATATCCGGGTCAAGGGTCCGGTCAGACCTAGGTCGGAGGTTGTAATACTGCAGTTTACACGCGCGGCGCGAAGTATATCGTCACGTAGTCGTCGCCACGACAGTCGCGCAGCTATACGTCGAGGTCGTCCGTCGCACGTATCCGCCACGTCCACACGCTCCGCATATGCGGAAAGATCACGGCGTGGTATATACCACGTCGCGATCTTTTAACGTGATCCCCAATTTGGCAGCCAACAGGATTACCATTTGTACAGCGTTTTCATTTTTCTGCACCGGGACATGATCTATGTCGAGGTCAGCTAACAGGGACTCCTGATTATAATCCTCCACCGAATTCAATGCGGTTTTTAGGGTTCCGTACTCAAAGGGTAAAAACGGAAACCCTATTACTGAGACTTCGCTGTCCGTCCGTCCGTCTGTCACCAGGCTGTATCTCAAGAACGGTGATAGCTAGAGAGTTGAAATTTTCACAGATGATGTATTTCTATTGCCGCTATAACAACAAATACTAAAAATAAAATAAAATAAATATTTAAGGGGGGCTCCCATACAAAAAACTGATTTTTTTACCGTTTCTTCCTCGATACTAATAACGTTGCCTTATGTTGCATAGATAATGGTACGGAACCCTTCGTGCGCGAGTCCCACTCGCACTTGACCAATTTTTTTTATAGATAGAGTCGTTCAAAAGTATGGCTCTTTTGTATAATTTGTTCAGGTTTGGTGGTGTATATCGGGGGCTTAGTATCAATAAACGCAGGTGAAACCACGGGCATTAGCTAGTATTATTATAAAACTGGTTAGACAAGAGTGACCATGACAACATTATGCGGTCATGGTCAACTAGCCTAACCATTTTAGAGTTATTTTAATCTTATTAAATTCTTACTTGGCGTAATCCCTGGCGTTATCACAGCAGTATCTTTCAGCGTGTCTCCTGCGACAAGGACAGGTGGCCCTCACCAGCTTCCTGCAGGGCGTAGCGCTAGGGCACAGCGCCGCGGCTGAGTCGGGCGCCGCCCCCACGTGGCAAGGGGCCGCGCAAGGATGCCCACATGATGGACGCTTCTCAGTACATGGTTGGGTGCATCTGAAGAAAAGCAATCGTATTTTAAGGGCCTACATCAATATTATCGTATATCATCGCCGACACGTACATATTAACACAGCCAGTAGGCACAGAAAATGAAGAATTAGGGATACTTTTCCTATTTACTCAAAATCAAAATCTACTAAATATATTTTAATTCTGATCCACGTGTTTCTATATACAATAGTTACTTATGTTTTTAAAGTTATTTCATTAGTTAATACGCGATAATAGACCGACAAATGAAAAAAATAAAAAATTAGAGAGGTTGTTTCGCTAAGATTTTCTATCGAGAAAACTTTTTTCAATCGTGTTTCTGAGTTTATGCGATCCTAGATCATATATTGAAAAAACATATACTTAAAAATTAGAGCTCTAGCCATTCAATCTAAAGAAACAATGAAAACTTCGTACGTAGAAAAATGCACGAAGCTATTTTGGTATCCTCTTAAGTTGACAATAATGTTAATTTATAACATCTTATGTGGGTCAGTGGGTATTTTATTCTGACGAAACATTTATTTTTATTATAAGTGTGTATTTACAAAAAACGAAGAGATTAGTGCATTCAAATAAAACTCTTTAGCTTTACAATATTAGTATACAAGTATAGATATTGTTAAAATAACTTACTTGGCAGTATCACAAGGTCCTTTATGACAAGTCTTGATACATGTATGTTTACCGCAAGGCAGGGGTTTACCGCACGGCAGACCGCATGAGAATTCGTCTTGAGAACACGGTATTGTTTTACGTTCCTGTACAAATATATGGTTTAAATGGTTTGGTCTAATGGTAACAATAATTATTAATATACGCCTAATGGTTGTGTGTGTGTGTTTAATGGTGTGAGAGACGATATGAAAGAAAAAAAATTGGTCAAGTGTGAGTCGGACTCACGCACGAAGGGTTCCGTACCATTATCTATGCAACATAAGGCAACGTTATTAGTATCGAGCAAGAAACGGTAAAAAAATCATCTTTGTTGTATGGGAGCCCCCCTTAAATATTTATTTTGTTTTATTTTTAGTATTTGTTGTTATAGCGGCAATAGAAATACATCATCTGTGAAAATTTCAACTGTCTAGCTATCACCGTTCTTGAGATACAGCCTGGTGACAGACGGACGGACGGACGGACGGACGGACGGACGGACGGACGGACGGACGGACGGACGGACGGACGGACGGACGGACGGACGGACAGCGAAGTCTCAGTAATAGGGTTTCCGATTTTACCCTTTGGGTACGGAACCCTAAAAAGGAGTTGATGAGAATATGACAGCTGATAGAAGCTGAAAGGAACCCCGACCCTATGTAGGTTGGGCTTATCCTAGCTACTTGGGATCGGCGCAGCACGTTTTTTCCACGTTTTTTCTGTGAGACAGAAAACTCGAAACTAATCCTATGGAAACACGCCTGATCAGCGGGGCATAGTAGATTATAATCCCTTCCAAAGAGTAAGAGGTTGGTACCTAACAATGGTATGTTAATGTTGTGTAGCGAAAGAGAAAGAAAGAGGGGTAGAGAGAGAGAGAGACACATTACCTCATGATCACCATGACACCTCTTGGTAGTGAGTACCACACAGGGGGGACAGTCCCCCGAGTGACACGAGTGATGTGGCGGGTGGGGACACGCCCTCTGCCGCACACAGGGGGCGCTGCACGCGGGGGGGCGCGCCCCGCACCTCACTGGCGGCAGTAATACTTCTGTGCCACATTCACACGATAACTCTTCAAAACCTAAACAATTTAATATAATATATATACTTTAGTAATGGCCGCCATTTTAAATCAGATGGTAGAGAGATTTTGTGCTATTGCTAAATAAAATTAATAATATATTGAGCTAGCTGCTGCCCGCGCTTCCGTACGCGTGTAATTTAGAAAATATTTCCCGTTTTTTGAGACTACCGTTTCGCTCCTATTGGTCGCAGCATGAAATTATATCTCCTCAATAAATGTACTATCCAACACTGAAAAAATTTTTCAAATTAAACTTCGGGTTCCTGATATTAGCGCGTTCAAACAAACAAAAACTCTACAGCTTTATAATGTAAGTATGGATTAAATTGCACAGCGATGTTTTTATCAATTATGATAAAGAATGATTACAGCTGTTACATATGCTGTCTTCTTTGACTAAAAAATTGTCACGTCGTCGGCGGGGTGCCGAGGTAACACTATAACGTAATTTAATTGATAGCTACCTACGCCCCGCACTCTAATAGATGACAATGTCCATATACAATAAGTATGAGCATTGCTCTCGTACCATATCACATTATACCTTGTATAATGTCAACTCTTGTTGGATTAATGCTCTAAGAGTGTAATACATTAGTAACCACAAATAATGTCCCCTGGTCGGGTCATGTTAATACCAGAGTATGACCGACGCCGGGCCAACTACCATGGCCCGGCTAAGAGCAAGGAGGAACACCGTGGAGTTTAATAGGTAGTCCGGCACCAATAGGCCGGGAGTCCCACACGAAGCCCGAAGGTTGCCCCCACAACCGGAAAGGCAAAGTGCGTAAATGCATTCTCCACGTTAAAAAGTCATAAATAATGTGTATGATACTAACTGAGCCTGGGACAGGGCGGACAGTGTCCCGTGTGACAGAACTCCTCACAGCGATGAGTCTGACACGAGAGGGTGCGTCCACACACCACGGCGCAGCGGTGAGACGAGGCCGCGCAACATACCGTGCGGCAACGGTGACGACCACACGATAACTTCTGTTAATCAAACATAATAATTATTAACAAGTATTCAACAGACCTCACTATGTTTTGCCAATACCAAATAATGTTGTAAGTTTCATCCTTTATAATTACTGCCTTCTCGATTTTTAGCATGATGATATGCTATTGCCTATGTGTTATTCTAAATTATAATAAAATCCATTCTGTAAGTAGTTTTGGTGTGAAAAAGCCATCAACATCCTTACATTCTTACTAAATTTCGCATTTACAATATCAATAACAAATAAGATAACAGTAAAAAGATCCATCCAAAAAAATTGTTAAAAATATGTAAAAAATCCTTATTAAATCAATGTAAATATTTTGATTGACTAAACATATTTCCATACACGTTTCAACTTTAAAATACCTTGTTACATTTCTTCTGACAGAATACATTATCGATCAACTGCGGTAGATCAGCACACGGCACTTCCCGACTTGAATGTCCACAACGACATTGGACCACGGTCTTATCGGGACAAGTTGGACACACACCTGTGAACACAAAGTAAATAATAATTACATATTTACTATTCTAAGCGTATTGGTTTGTGAGAATTGATTATTGTCTTAAATCTATTAAAGAATAACATAGTTCGAAGGCATACTGCAAGTACACAATAAGTTAATTTTAATGTCGTTCATACGTATACGCTTACGTGCACGTATACGTCACGATATCAATCATTTATACATGATACATGTTGCTATAAGAGTTAGTTAAGGGTAAATATTAGTAGACAAAACATTGTGTGAAAACCTCTCAATTGTTTTTCAAACACGCCCGAGTTGCGTTTATTACTAGACCAACTAAACTCACATTTAGGGTGTCTAGTGGCCTCTGATGGAACGTTTATGGGTGGACATATTATATTTATTTTAAATTACCTGGCCCGGCAAACGTTGTTTTGCCATACCAAAAAAAAGTAAAAAAAATTAAATAAAAAAAAATGAACTATAAACCTCACGGAGCCCGAGACCTTTCCAACGAATGCAAAACCGTGGAAATCGGTTCGTGCGTTCTGGAGTTATAGCGTCAGGAAGGAAAATCCGACTTATTTTTATATAGTAGATTACGTACCTTCATGACAATCAAGTTTACAAAAATGCCTGTCTCCAGTGGGACCGCAAGGCAGCGGTTTCGCACAAATATTGCCGCATAGAGGAATTGGGTCCGTGCAGGACTTGCGACATTCGGGGGCCAACCTAAAATAAATTTTATGGTTTACAATTACGTCTAGTAGCATGTCCATAAATTTTCGAATGTTCTACTCTATTTACCTACTATTTATAAAAAAAATAATTAGCGAAATAGGTTCATTTTGTTGGAAAACATGGTAACATTATACATAACAAGCTTAACGATGTGTCAAAAGTGAATTTTCTGACTTCCTACACATATTGTTCCCACAGAGGCAAGTACCAGTTTTTGAGCTTAAAAAGTACGGGTACTTACTTGTTCTTGCCACATGGGCACGTGTGTACACTGCTTGGCAATAACTTGCAAGCTTGGCAAGGTGGAGGATGACAGGGGTCACGACACACGTGCGCTCCACAAGCTAACACTCGTCCACAGGAACCAGGACATGACCAGCCTTTCTCGGTAGTGCATGGAACTGTGCGAACTGCACCCGCAGGACAGAAGCATACTAACAAACGTAATACTATCGTTAATATAAATTATTAGTAGAGGAAGTAGAGTAAAAGAATTACGCGTTTTTTGTAACAAAACAAATTCTATTTATTTGTTGGTGCTTGATTCCAATTCACTTGTACGCGGCAACGATATCTTTGATAGTAACGCTCACTAACTATGTAAGAACATGTCTACCCAAACACCATAACGTTTTTCGTAGTGTTATACCCTTCCAGTGTATGGAAAGGGGCTGAACACTAGACCACTAGTCTAGTGTCAGCATTTATGTTATCATAAATAGAAGTATGCTCAAGAGCAGGCACGTGGTCAAGATCTTCTTATCTCCCGGTCACGATCGGTTGCCTTTTTAATTCAATAGTGTAAGAACCTCTGTATCTATTAAATTCTATATGTACTAGTTTAGTAGTTTGTTTTTTAAACTCATTATCAAGGTGTCGTATGAATTTTTTGCAGCGGCGGGATATCGAACTCCCCTGCTCCTAATACGCCTATAAATCAGACTCCTAAAATTCCTCATCAAAAGCGAACAGTGTGAAAATTGAGAAGTGAAAGAAAGAAAGAAATAAAGTTATTTATTGCTGCTTGTACACATTATTGATACAACTATGAAATTTTATTATAACATAAAAGAAAATATTATAATAATATTCAGGACAAGATTTAAAGTAGGAAATATAACAGCATAATAGACGATACAATAGAAATATTTATACGATATTATTTAAACAGCCTAACTACAGAGCGGTAATAGTTGTAGACAAATATGTAAAAAATATCTTTTATACATTTTTCTGTTACTACGTAAATAATATTGTATTTAATATATAAAACTAGTTGCTTGCTATATTGTATACTACCTATATAATAATTAAAAAACATTAGTCTAAGAAAAAATTTAATAAGGTTTTATAACATTAAATAATGTTATTTATTTTTATGTAGGTAGTCTGAGCATAATGTAATATAAATGTAGTACAGATCTATCTTTATGGTTGATGTAAAATTAAAATAAATGTGGGTAAACCATGTAACAACTGATCGAAGAAGACACTTTACAGCTCAGTCTCACCCGTAACCATGGTGACTACAAAGTCTCCGAAACGTCAGGCCAAAATTTAAAACAAATACACGCGTCAAAATCCGATAAAAGTAGTTTTATTTAATCAATTCGCTCTAAAAATCTAATTACTGACTGACATTAAGATCGAAAAAGAAAGGTGAACTAGCAGGACGCGTGGCGACCATGAAAGATCTTGCGCCACACACTTTCATAATAGAATTACAACCACGATTGACCCAGGTAGAAAGATGTCGCAACCCTGACTCCTTAAACACCGCTGTTAATTTCGCAGTCGCTTAGAAAAAAATATCTCAGGAATACTTAAAAGATCTTTTCATCAAAGTTCAAACCACTGGATCCACGTCCCCAACTAAATCGACCTTCTGTGCTAGAATCTGCGCGTAATGATCACTCTCATAATAACAACACTAGCGACTTGGTGTATCGTTATTGTAAGAATATCGGCCACACAACAGATAATATCCGAAAACGCCAATATAATAACAATAATAAGACCCATGGCCAGGTGTCGACAGAAATAATTACGATAGTTGTATCGGTGAACGGTTCCCAAAGAGCCTCTCACAACGCCTAGAGAGGCTCGGCGTCAATAGCAAGACGGTGACGGTCCAGATGCAAAAGCAGTCTTGCTAGACGACGATTGCCGTATAGCTCGTCGGTTTCTCTAACATTAAGCTCTACCACCCCAGCAGACTGTTGCTAACCTCGTCGGAGTGCTTTCGAGGCGAGGCAGTGCTGTATCCAAATATAAGAACCAAACAAATGCTTCTATGTCGGCTAACACGCCGCCGTACCCTGGTTCATTTACTCCACCTCTAAATATAAGAATGCACTTCAAAACCCTCCGAATTCTCTGAATCGGCCGAAGCCTCTGAAATCTCTATATCCCACGATGTCTCTGATTTCCATGATGTCTCTGAATTCTCTAAATCCACCCAATTCTCTGAATTCATCGAATTCTCTGGATCCGCCGAATTCTCTGAACCCGCCGAAGCCTCTGGATCCACCGAATTCTTTGAATCCGCTGAAGCCTTTGGATCCACCGAATTCTCTGAATTCGCCGAAGCATTTGGATCGACCGAATTCTCTGAATCCGAAGCCTCTGGATCCACCGAAGCCTCTGGATCCACCGAATTCTCTGAATTCACCGAAGCCTCTGGATCCACGGAATTCTCTGAATCCGCCGAAACCTCTGAATCCACTGAATCCGCCGAAGCCTCTGTATCCACTGAATCATCTGAATCCGCGGAAGCCTCTGAATCCACCGAATTCTCTGATCCCGCCAAAGCCTCTGGATCCACCGAATTCTCTGAATTCACCGAAGCCTCTGGATCCACCAAATTCTCTGAATTCGCGGAATTCTCTGAATCCGCCGAAGCCTCTGAATCCACTGAATCCACCGAAGCCTCTGTATCCACTGAATCATCTGAATCCGCGGAAGCCTCTGAATCCACCGAATGCTCTGATCCCGCCAAAGCCTCTGGATCCACGGAATTCTCTGAATCCGCCGAAGCCTCTGAATCCACTGAATCCGCCGAAGTCTCTGTATCCACTGAATCATCTGAATCCGCGGAAGCCTCTGAATCCACCGAATTCTCCGATCCCGCCAAAGCCTCCGAAGCCTCTGAATCCTCCAAAATCCAAGTCATTCGGTCCTGTTCTAATTTCCAGTTCCCTACACAACCTGTAAAATAAAAATAACAGAAGTCAATATTTACGAAATAAACCAAAATACAGAGAAATGATACTTACCATATATAACTATTCATACCTACTCCTGTTATTATTCACTATTCATATTACGTTCTGTCCTTTTTGGTTGACACCCGTTCAATCAAAAGCCTTACATAATCAACCTCTATGACTAAACCTCCAAAATTGAAAGTGGCGTAACTATAGCATTAAAGGGCATAGACCCTGGTGATGACTTTACGACAACCCTTAGAAATTTTCAAATGCCGTTGCTACAAGATTGCCCCGTTAAATGTGAACATGAATTTCATGTAGTAGAAGACATTAACGTACAATTAGATGGCATCGTAGGTAATGACTTGCTCACGAAGTTTGGTTGCCAGATCAACTATGAGGAAGGAGTTTTCAAATGCCGTTGCTACAAAATTGCCCCCCGATCGTATAGAAAATAATTCAATCAAATGAAACTTCTCCGAACCGCTTTATATTGTTTCATTCGGAACTGAAGTGATTATAGAATGTAGTGTGTAATCCGACCATTCAAGAAGGGACAGTAGTAGATCAAAATATTTTTGAATTAATACTAGTCACAAACTGTATTGCACAAGTTATCAACCGCGTTAATCTGACGGTGACCAATATTAAAAACCAGTCTCTTTTCATCCCAATCTCAATATTCGACTAGAGCTAATAAATATCAAAGCCTACATGACATCCTCTGATGATGAAGTTGTACGTAAAGTACTTGTGAGGACTCATTAAGTCGTCGATTCACTCCGCATCTCCTATTTAAATGAAGAAGAAGCCGATGCCTTATTACGTGTATAAGCTGATTGTTCTGATATCTTCTATTTCTCTGGCGATCACTTTACTAACACCACGGCTACCTAACACACAATTACTACAAATACTCAAACTCCAATCCAAACTAAATCCTATAGATTCCCTAAATGGCACAAAGCAGAAGTAGCTAAACAAATAGATAAAATGATAGAAGAATACATAATTACTCCATCTAACTCTCCTTGGCCTTCACCCATTTAGGTCGTACCCACAGAAATCGATGCTTCCGGTAAACGCAAGTGGAAAATGGTCATCGATTATAGAAAACTTAACGGTATAACAATTGGTGAAACTTATACAATTCCACAAATAACTGAAATACTAGACCTACTAGGCAAAAGTTAATATTTTAGCACGCTAGATTTAGCGTAAAGCTTTCACCAAATTCTAGTATCTACTCATGACGCCCCAAAAACTGCATTCTCCGTACCACAAGGAAATTATCAATTTAAAAGAATGACCTTTAGACTCAAAAATGCTCTAGCCACCCTTCAAAAACTAATGATTTGTCAATTTTCTTTGTAAATTTTTAACAAATAATGGTTTGTCTGTCCAAACTTCAAGAGACGTGCTGCTTTGTATATTTAGTTGATATTGTTGTGCACTCGCCAGACCTCTCTAGACACATCCAGAATAATCCTCAGTTTTTAATTGCTGTAAAGGCATTTCGCATGCGTCCAATGCTAGTGTTGCTGTGAAACTACTTAATAAATACTCCAAAAGAAATCTCTTCCTTTTCAAAAAGACAAATTTAAAAAATACAACAAAAAATATTAATTAAATATAAAACTACGGTGTAATGCATCGTACAGATGGCAATCGCTATTCTCGTCTGACTAGGGATGATATGCCGTCTTTCACTCTATTTTCAATATTTATCATTTTTAACAGCCAGCAACCCTTATTTGCGGCCAGACAAATTAAGCAACCGTATATAATAAACAGAAAAAAGTTGCTTTATTTTGATATATATAAAAAATAAATGTACGTTGTAATCATATAAATGTATCAAAATCATACCTGTTTACACATGTACCGAAAACAATCTGTCAACAATAACAGTATTTAGTAAGAAATAAATGTATTGTCGTGGATGAACGTTGTGAACATAGAGAAGTTGTCTAAATTAGAACTTATATCAAACTTCTCTTCCTTGTTGTTGTGTATGAAAATGGGCTGAACACTAGACCCTAAGTCTAGCATTTATGTTATTACTAAATGCAGTACGCCCAATAGCGAGCTTGCGGTCAAGATCTTCTTATCTCCCGGTCGCGATTGGTTGTCTTTCCAATTCAATAGTGTAAAAACCGCTGTTTCTATTCAATTCTATTCTAATTTCTAGTTTGTTCATTAATATATTAATATTTTTGCGATTGACTCGCTATGCTTTTACTAAATAAACTAAATTATAATGGAAAAAATGATAACCATAAGCGGGACTTGAACCCGCGACCTCGGAATGCCGTTCCGTCGCTCTCCCATCTGAGCTATTATGGTCCACGCAATAATTTAGTTTATTCTAGTTTGTTTCTTTTTAAATTTATTATCAGGGTGTAGAACAGTAGGCAGAGAAGCTAAGAACTAGAGCGTTATTTGTTTGTGCCTTTTGTTAATCGTCTATCATCTCTAAATGGACATTGGAAATATATAAACATACTCTTTTCCCTTATTTTCCTTTAATAATAATTTTAAATTACTTATTTTTTAATTTATTAGGCTAATTTCGGTTAATATTAATTACGTCTCATTAATCAATCACACCTATCTGTACCTTTGCTTTCTGCACCACCTAAAGGTTGACTGGAAGAAAATGCCTACAGCATTAAGGCCGCCTTTGTACAATTAATGTATATAAAGTGTGAAATAAATGTTATGTAAACTATATAAACCACATTACCTTGTGTGACAGTCTCGTTGCACAGATCACAGTCTCCTTCATGACACTCCTTAGTGCAAGTGTGTACTCCACACTCGAGCATACGTTGACAAACACGACCACACACTTGAGGTAACTTACTGCTGCATAACACTGAACGGGTTTCAGCACCACAACCGCACTGTCTGGGAACCAAATGTATACATTAATGTTTTTACAGTCCACAAGTCACAGAATAAAAAAAGAATGGGACTTATGGCCTTATTCATACTGACTTATCGGAGGTTTAAAAGTTCGCTAAAATAGGTTCGCGAAAATTGTTTAAACTTGTTATGCTTAATAGTCTTTTTAGGATAAAGCGTTTATTATCTCTCCGATAAAATCTCCGTTTAAACCTCCGATAAGTCATTATGAATAAGACCGTTAGTCTATTCATTCATTCTTATGTTTACAATAGACATTAAAACAGTTACAGAAAATACACATAAATTACATAATAAGTGTACAAAGGCGAGCTTAACTCATACATGAGATTTTACAGCAAGCCCCTGTGAGAAAGAGAAATTTGAATTTAAGGATATGCAGAAATTTAAACGAGAGTTAGGTTTGTAATAAGTAAAGAAACTTACTTAGAAATAGTGGCTTGACACGGTGGACACGGTCCAGGGTGACACAATAAGGTACAAGGATGTGGACAGGCGCGTCGTCTGCGACATGACTTGCCACAAGTGTGGGCACCGATAGCACCACGCTGGTATTCAGGGGAGCGGACAGCACCGCACATGCAGCGGTACTCTATTGGTATCGTATCGTTCGTGTTCTGACAAGCCGGACAACGCCATTTGCATTCTGCAAAGATTTTATGTAACATAACATATTATTATAAAAAAGTCAATGTTTTGTATTTCTGTCCCAATGTGAGGTTATAACCTCCAAACTACGCAATACATTTTAATGCGGGTTTTTTAACAGATAGAGTGTTTCAAGAGAATGGCTTTTTTGTGCAATTTGTTTAAGCATGGTTTTAAATATCACACGCACAAGTTGCGGGTAACAGCTTGTTTAACATATAAATATAACTTAAAAAACGTATTAGTGTTTTTGCTAGCGGGACTTGATTCCTCAGAAAACCGTTCTGTTTCTCTACCAACTGAACTACCATGGGATCTGCACATGTTAATTAAATCTTCCTTTACAATATTTATCAATGTGAAAAAATAAATTACCTACTGTAGTATATTTTCTGTATATTTTGCAAATTCTTTACTGTATTATATTTTTAAAACTTGTGAGTAGAGACTGGATAATATGCATTTGCATATTTAATCCATCTATAGCTGCAACAGCATATCTTGCCTACGATCTTGTTATGTCTGATGCATATTTTCGATACAGAATGAGATGCACTCAGAATTATTGAGACTGCACTCAGAAAAATAAGGAAAGTATTTTTTTTTCTTTATTACTAGGAACCATATTCCTAGTAATGAGACAAGTGAACCAGTCCTGAAAAACACATACGAGTACAACGGTTCTACTCACCAACCATGCTACTCATAGCCCATTTGCGTATACAACGTAGATGCAGCACATGGTAGCAGTTACCACAAGACCATACAGTCTCCGTCTGTTTTACACGTTCACAACACACTAGACATTCCAACGTGCCTTTATCTAACTGCTCTGTTAAACGTTCCCTTTGCGTCATTTCACTGTGCACTGAAATAAAAACATATTTATTGGTCACACAATCTAAGCACTTTTGTGTTATACTTAACTAAAAACCTATCACGCCTATATAGCATACCTAAAAATACAGTTAGGTAGTAGCCAGAATACAAAAGGACAGGTTAAGTGCTTTTTTTTTTTTTTTCTTACTGGGTAATGCATTTACGCACTTTGTGTGGGACTCCCGGGTCAGAAGCGGACCCGAACTACCCACTAAACCCCACGGTGTTCCTCCTCGCACCTTAGCCGGGCCATGGTAGTCACTCAGGTATTACCATGACCCGACCAGGGGTGGCCCCCTATCGGTGGGGGCTCACTGTGACGGGGCGGGCCCTAGGCCCCCCCGTCAAGGTTAAGTGCTGGATGCAACCTTTAAATTCCTTTGATGATGTGAAACAGATATTAAATTCGTATTTTACTACTATTTATTGAATCTAATAAAAATACTTTAGTGTGTGACATTTTAAGATTTATAATAAACTTTTAAATACCAAAACATTATAATCCTTATCAAACACAAATATTTACTGGGAAGCATAATTATAAAGAGTGCTATTAATTAATTAATGTTTATGTGTAATAACTAATATTAATTTGTAGCACTTACTTTAATATGCCTATGTTCACTATAAATTATATTACATATCTGAATTGTAATATCTTCTTTTTTAGGTTATGGCTTTTGTATTATACAATTTCGCCAACGTCGCGTAACAGGATAGGACACTAAATGAAGGAGATCATCCCAGAATTGCAATGTGATTTGACAGTTACTAATGTCAAACTTGAAAATAATGTTGCCACATTTTTTGCAAGTGTTGGCCAACCGTAATTTTTTTATACAGGTTAATTTTTTTTCAATGAACTCAGTAGAATTAATTTCGTGAAACAGACTACTTACAATAAATAGTAATAGTTACAAAAAAAATTAAAGCAGCTTTTACGTAACAACTCAACCAAAATCAAACACATTGAACAAATTAATGAATTATGTACAACAACTACCATAACAAGATTTCTTTACAAAGGTGTATATGAAGGTATATATAAGCGATGGAAAACTGGAAATTACCCCTTGGTTTGATTTTTTTGATGAAAAATATAGTACTAGCAATAAGACATTACCTAGTTACAACTGTTAAAATTGACAAACATAGATATATCTGTATTTAAAATAGTATTAATATGGTTAATTTTATTTATTTACAAAATTCTAAAAGTAATGTATGATTTTTCATTTAGTTATGGTTGGCATCAAAAAACATTTTAAATTCTGGGATGAGCTACACATGAGTAATAAAATATAATAAAATTTTTTCAAGCTTTGTGGTGGAGTAGTATTGTAATAGACTGCATCACAGAGCTGCAGGTTCCATCTCTGCACACGGGACAAAATATTTGAGTGATGAATAATTGTAATTTTGTGGTTTTTTCTACATATTTTATGTAAATACTAGCTGTTCCCCGCGACTTCGTACACGTGAAATTTAGAAATCAAACCTTAACAAAGAGAAGTTTACTATAACACTCTATAGATGGCGTTTTACTGTTTTTTAAATCGCGCTATGTTTTTGTTACACACATTAACAAGCTATTAAGCTTGTTAAAATTATTTATCCGAATTTCGCATTTATAAATTAGTAAGGATAAGAATGTAGTAGCTAAAAAGGATTTTAAGTATTATATCCATAACTAGGATACCCACAACACAAAGACAAAACTTAATTTAGGAGCAGAGGGTGTGAAATGATAATATATATTTACCTAGATCATTGTTAGCATGGTGTTTTTTAAATCTAGATGGACTTGGGACATGTTCTTGTTTCTCTTTCCTGTCTTTTTCTATTTTCTCTTCTCTTGGCTGCGTGTATGTATTAGCATACTGCTCATCTTCTGTACTGTAACGATCCATGGTTCTCAAGCGTTGACTACCGGCAAAGTTCTTATAACGACTAGACCCTTCTCCCCTAGAACCTCGTACATCTTGAGTTTCCTTACTGATTGAACTGTTATAAAAAGTTCGGTTATCTACATCTTTATTTTTAGTTTTATAGTTTGTTTTATTTTGGCCCCTTTTGTTTGACTCTGCACGATCATAATGTCGCCCATTATAATCCGCGTTACGGTAGTTAGTATCATTGTATCGTCCATTTGATTCTTGGCCCCGATAACTTGATTCATTATATCTACTTGTTTCTTGGTGATTACGGCTATGTGGTTCATTGTATTGGCTACTCGATTTATTATGGCCACTAGATTCTTTATATCGACTACTGGAATCTTGACTTTGGCTATTTGAGTCATTATATCTACTATTTGAGTCTTGGTGGTGACTGATGGAGTCATATTTGTGCCTAGGATAATCCTGTCCATATTTAGAATCATTATATTGTTCATTTGATGTTTGGTTAGAGCTGCTAGGTTCATTGTAATAGTTAGCATCTGAGTTTCCTGTTCTTTGAAGTTCATGATCAGTTTCTTTAGAATTTGATTCAAAATATTGACTAGTCGCTTGATTGCCACTATCATACTGTTGATCATTTGATTCTTGGTTGGTTTTCTCATTCTGCCAATGATTTGAATCATTTTTATGTTTACTATATTTACTACTGGAATCATTTATCTTCTGAGTGTCTTGTGAAGAACTGCTGGATTCTAAGCTAACTTCATTTTGCTGTGAAGCTTGTGGTCTCTGTCTCCAGTTAGTGTCTAATGAACTACCATAGCTGTTCCTACCTCTATTGTTATAATGGTGATTTATTTTACTATAATTAGGTCTAGTTTCGGCACCACCATTTTGAGTCTTTGCTTCTTGATTAGGAATATACTGTGTGCTAGTAGAAGGCTTTATAGAACTTTTGGGAACAAACTCAGTTGCTGTAGGAGTAAGGTTAGATTTAAGAACCATATCATTAGAGAAAGTATTTACTGCAGTTGGGAGTTGCTCTGTTGGGGTAGCATTGTATTGACTTTGTGCTTTCATTTGATAAGATTCAGCACCACTGGGAACATTAGATGAACTAGCTCCATAACCGTAATTATTTGTTTGTGCATTCTGCGATAGTGGAGGTACATTTTGATAATTATATTGTGTCCTATTGAAGTTCTCATATTGAACATTATTATAATTGGCAACGTTAGAGGAATTTGCAGGTCCATTAGTTTGCATTTGTGATAGAAATTCATTGAAGCTTACATATTGGTTAGGAGGATCAGTCCTGTTACCATAATATGTTTGGTTTACATATTGTTGGCTATTGGGATCACCCGTCCAGGATTGATACTGGTTATTGAAGGTGTACGTGTTATTCCAATGAGACATAGTGGCTTGCAGGACTATTAAATTTGTTGTGAAATACCTAATGACTTCGAAATTTTACAAATAATATGGCAAGATTTTAAGCTCGTTTTAGTTGTTTGATCGTTACCGGATCGATAGTAACGACCACAGGCCGAAGCCCGAGTCTTAAATTGACCGATTTGGTCTACCTGAAAATAATTAATCTTTAGAAATTATCCCTTCAAGAATGAACTAACGGCATGTGCTATGTATCGTTCAGTATAAGAGTAGTATAAACTTACCACTAGCTTGTTTTAACACTAGATTCTTTTAAAACAAAACCAACACTAAATTAACAAAAAATAAATTAAAAAGATTTAAATTTCTACAATTTCTGCAAATATGTAGTGATATGACAAGGATGATTCGGAATCGGAAGAAGGGTGAAGGGGGAGATCGACGTTGACAGTAAGTTTCTTACAAGGTCCCTTTTTTATAAAATAAATATTATAAATTGTTATGAACTGAAACCTGAACGAAATATGAAAAATAAATAAAAAAAATTTATTAACGATATTTTGATGTAAGAAATAAAATACTGATAAGCAAATCTCATAAATATTTTAAGAACGTGTATGATATTGATATCTTCTTTAGTAAAGTATACCCGATCTATATTATTTTACTCTTTGGTATACCCTTGGTATACCCATAATACAGGTGCTCAAGTCCACTATTTTGGAACAATTGTCATACCGGCACAATACCGGCACGATACCGTTGCAATTGAAGTCAAATATCCGTAGTCTGCTTTATGCCGTCATAACGGTCTTTCAATGGTAATAGAATTGTCGATCTCTTTTATCTATGCATTGAATTTTCGGTCTCTTTTATCTATGGATTGTGTTAGAATGGTATGTATGTGTTGCCGTTTTTAAAAAATGCGTTAGTTGAAGTGATTTTCGAAAAACTACTAATAAATTTAAACATTTAATCATGCTAGACTTCGTTTAAATATATTTGTACATACTATTTATTAGTATAAAAAGCAATGTGAAGTTTAGGAGATTAGTAAATTGCAATAAATTACAAAGAACAATTTCTAATATTTCTATCTATCTATTTTTTATTTATGGCAATCTGTCGACACAGGACAATTTAAAAATATTACTGTCAAATTCAAAATAGCAGACTACCGAAACATTTCAGTCATTGAATTGCAATTGTGAAGCAGTTGTGTACGAGACTAGCAATTTATGTCACTTTGACAATTGTAAGACAATGATGAAGTCGTTATGACGACACATTAATAGTAGACTACCAAAAACTTTACTATTGCACCATAATGGTACAATAATGGTACAGTTGTGACACCGTTGAAATACCCGACTCAGGGCCCAGTAGACCCTAAAAAAGCTACTTTGAGCTGCCACAGATATCACAAAATAGTGAAGCCAATTCTGCTGCGTCAAAACCAAAGTCAAAACTTAACCTAACTAAAATGAAAACGAGTATCTATTTCGTTGTACACATTTATATATATTTACTAAAATCGTTTATTTCATATCAAGAAAGTTCACTTAACAATTCCAAATTATGTTATAGATAGACACTAAAAATTTTCAGTTTAGTTACGCTTATAGAGTTGGTCACGAAGTATAGATAGAAGGAGTCCGAACGGTATAGGCTTTTCCATAATATTTCGTGTACACAATAATAAACCCAGATCATAGTTCTATTTTCTGCCACTGGCTGCGCAAGTGTTCAAGGCGTACCGATGCTATTAATATTATTACATGTAAACACGCGCTGGCTCGTGAATGTTGAATTTAATTTAATTAAATACATTTAATTAAATACATAATATTATTTATAAATAAATAATAATATTATTTATAAATATAATAGAATTCAAACGAGTACTCCTTGAAAAATGGCGCGCTCTACCGGCAAAAAATCTGTCCCTTAAATTGAGACCATTCGTTCAACATTACGTTCGGACTCCTTCTATCTATACTTCGTGGAGTTGGTATTGGTACCAATAGGAGAACATAGATTAGTATACGTACCAAAGAGTAAACTAATAATACTAATATCCTAATATCATACTCATATCATTAAGTCTATGACTAATATCTACTAATATAGGTACGTACTTCTGTGGATATACGTCGCTAGGAGGAATATAATAATTCTATGTACGCAAGGCGATGAACACCACAGAACATATATAGTTACCCTAAAAAGAGATGAACACACACCGGGTGCATACCTGCATAGTGCATACCTGACACCGGAAAGGTAGGCGCTGTTCTCGCACACGTAATGTATGAGAACCTAGGTAGGAGCATTGATCAAGGATATCCAGGAGGGTTATTATAAAGGTATACTAATTCTATATGATGAGAAATCGGTGTGTGATTCTGCTAGCACCAATGAAAAAACATTATTTCGGATTATTCGGATTCACAGCTGCGTTTCATAAATTCGTACATTTTTAGGGGTCGTCTTTGTATGGTATCTAGATGTATGAGGGGGGATGAAACCAAGGAAGAATGTTTGGACCGTAGCAGATGGCACTCTATAGTCTCCTGCCTACCCCCATGGAAAAAAGGCGTGATGGTATAATGATGATGATGATGTATGGTATCTCTGTAAATGCTCAAATGACAAAGTTAGCTGAGTAAGTACGAGTTGTTGTTTTTCGTGTCTTAGAGATTATCAGGTTCAACGAGGCGTGGGGCCTGTAGCAAATTCTATCATCCATGACCATCCCACGACCTCCATGACCCATTGAATCATCGCGTGACTTTCACCTGATAGACACATTTCGCAATACCAATCATGCACGACAATAATGAATACAATAATATGTGATCGTGACGTGACTAAGTTTAACATAGATTCAAGAATAAATATGGATATGGGGATATAGTATAAATAATTATAATTTTTATAATCCTATTATAAAGTCATAAACACGAAGACCTTTAGTCTCATAGGATAAAAAATAATCTTATTTTTAGGTTAATACAAAACAATTTAGGGACAATATTCTTTGTACTATACTTTGTAATATATTGATTTCGTTGTTTGCAAGTAGGCGTAGGTCTACGAATGCATAGAGACCATTGTGCTCGCCACCTAAGTTATTATAAACAAATGTATTTATTACAGTATGTATGTTCCTATTGTTTGCTCGCCGCCTAATTTATTTTATACAAATATATTATGTATGGATTCATTGTATGTGTAGGTTGGCCGTGATGTGCTCGAACCTACTTTATTACCTTAGGTAATGAAAAATGAAACACGTGCTTTTATAATTTAGCGTACGTGGGACGGAGCAATTTAGGCGACGTGCGTATCGCATCCCGTTGTGTAAACGACTGTGTGAAGTGTGTGACGCGTCCGTCGCAGGCGCGTGGCGTGAGTGTACTGAGTGTGCCCGCGGCACACGTAACCCCCCGCGCGCGCGGGAACGAAATTCACTATTGATAAATAGAATAGCTCCGTCCGTGCGTATAAAATTTATTTATATAAATATACAAAATTAAATTAAATTTTTATGTTTTTACAGAATTAATGCACATAATATTAAGGTATAATGAATTATAATAACTACTGACTACATTTACTTATGGAAGGCGGCGGCTACATATGCAACACTATGCGTGTCAGCAGTTTTAGGAATATATAGAAACGATTGTTCTCGTCACCTGTATAAGCTATTACTATATCAAATATATTGAGTCGCAAATAAACGCCATGCAAGTCCGGACGTATTTCATTTTGATCCTCTAACCGAACACACGACATATAACCCTAAAGTGGTGAACCCGACGTGATTGATTGTGTTAGAGATGATTTTTTTTTATAAACTAATACCGGATTAAGAAATTGATTAACAACATGGAGAAACCTGAACAGCTTGTTGCCAGTCCTATTAGCAACGATGGAGACAGAGCCCTAGCAGCCATAACCGTATCTTCAAGGATTCCGAAGTTCTGGGTGGACCAAACGCGACTCCGGTTTATCCAGTTTGAAGCCGTCATCGAAAACCAGTGGCGCTGTGACGAAGCCAAGTTGAATCTCGTCGTCACTAAACAACCGCCTTATAGTTTGCGACAGACAGACAGGTATGCGATTTTTAATAGACACTGGGGCTAATATATCAGTGATACCTGTGTATAAAAATAGTTTGTGTGATCGTACCGAAAAAGTGGAATTATAACTTGTGCGCAGCAAACGGAACTTTAACTAATTAACTTATATATATATGTACTTATAATTTACTACAGATATTCAACACATCATAAGTGGTAGCAATAATGTTGTTGCGAACACTCGCGTGCCGAGAACCTTATTTGTCCGTCAACATTCGAATTTGAAGACAGCAATAGCACAACGGTCGGACAAAGAACTAACGAAGTTGTTAACTGATAAGAACGATAGTTTATGATTCAAGCGCAATGTTTTGCCAGATTCTTTTAATGAGCTTAGGTGTGAGTTTTTTTACGAATAGTGTTAGGCCTTATTTACCTACGGAGTTTAGGAAAAAGGCATTTCACGCTGTATATGATTTATCTCACCCAGGTATACGAGCAACTACAAAATTAGTTGCGTCCAAGTACTTTTGGCCGAACATGAATGTAGATGTTAGGAATTGGACCAAGACCTGCATTCAATGCCGAAGTTCGAAGGTTATTCAACACACAGTGTCTAGTCTAGGACAATTTGAGGCGTGTGACCGGTATAAACGAACATATCCACGCTGACACTGTCGGACTGCTTACGACAGCTGCTAGTGGTCACAGGTACTGTCTTACGGTGTTAGATAAGGCAACAGGTTGGCCTTACGCTTTTGAAATAAAAGATATCAGTACCGTAACAGTAGCCAAGAAGAAGAAATCTAAGAGTGTATTACCTAGGGACAAGCCTATAACTCATACCACGCGCAGTGGGAGATTGGAAACACGACCGATAAGATTTTTACTTTAGCTTATCGTATATTATTGTGACTATTTTGTTAGAAAGTTGTAAGTTTATGTATTTTAATGTGCTTTTATTAGTTTTAAATACTTAACTGTAACAGTAAGGTTAAATAAAACTATATGTATTCAATGACTTAGATTATATTTTTTCTATATCATAAATATGGTAATTAGTACGAATTTATTGTGAAATGAATTGTCAGCTTATTTAGTAAACACTGTTTTAATTATTTTGGTCTTATACACATTTTACATATTGTCCGAGTTTAATTTTTATATATTATAAGTATACATTGTATTCTCATTTTTATTTTGTGTTTTTAATGTAATATAAAGTGCATTTCTTTTAAGGGGGAGGCTACTGTAGGGACAATATTCTTTGTACTATACTTTGTAATATACTGATTTCATTGTTTGCAAGTAGACGTAGGTCTACGAATGCATAGAGACCATTGTGCTCACCACCTAAGTTATTATAAACAAATGTATTTATTAAAGTATGTATGTTCCTATTGTTTGCTCGTCGCCTAATTTATTATATACAAATATATTATGTATGGATTCATTGTATGCAACACTATGCGTGTCAGCAGTTTTAGGAATATATAGAAACGATTGTTCTCGTCACCTATATTAGTACGGGATCCGTAGTACATTTTTTTCACTTGATTACTATCAAGCTGATTTTCCGTGAGTAGCTTTATTATGACGAGACGCCCAATAATTTTCTATTCCAAAATCTCGATTGTGGTAGCTAACAGAGATAGCAAGGATAAAATATCGTACTACCCGTAAAAAAAAGACGTAAGTGAACTTGCGTCAAAAATTTCAAACAAAAATTTCTAAAAAATCACTTTCTGCTTTCTTCCAGTAATAGTACGATATTTTAGCCTTGTTACCTCTAATTAACCTACAAATACTACCTTAACCTACAAATGCTAAGAATAAAATAAAATAAATATTTAAGGGGGGCTCCCATACAACAAAATGATTTTTTTACCGTTTCTTGCTCGATACTAATAACGTTGCCTTATGTTGCATAGATAATGGTACGGAACCCTTCGTGCGCGAGTCCGACTCGCACTTGACCAATTTTTATCCTCTAACCGAACACACGACATTTACACCTAAAACAAATTCTTTATATTAAATTTTTTTTATCTATACTTATAATAAATCTGTAGAGAGGTCAATTCTGTACATGAAATATATTTTCAAAATAACTATCAGGGAGTGATTAGTGATCGATATTGATGCCAAAAATGCAATCAGTAAAATTTTTGTCTGTCTGTCTGTCTGTCTGTCTGTCTGTCTGTCCGTCTGTATGTTCCTTATAGAAACAAAAACTACTCGACGGATTTTAACGAATTTTGGTACAATTATTCTTCATACTCCTGGGCAGGTTATAGTATACTTTTCATCACGCTACAATCCATAGGAGCAGAGTAGTGAAGGGAAATGTTGGGAAAACGGGAAAAGGTGCTCCATTTTTTAAGCTTCCGTCGCGTGTGCAGCCTTAATGGAAATATTCTTCATAAAATTGTCTAAAAAATATCCCGAAACAGCACATATCTATATTTTATGGTTGACTCACAATAACACGTGTAACTCCTGATAGCTTAGCAGTTCGTTCATTCTGATTTTATTTGTTTACTCTTACGTTTATAATACTCTCACTCAAGCAGTAGTTAAAAATGTTGCAAAAACGGGGAAAATTTCCTAAATTCTACGCGGACGGAGTCGAGGGCAACAGCTAGTATATAAATATTATTGTATTCTTAATCCACCACCACATCACCATTAACATTAAGAATACAAGTGTCCCCATCTCTTCCCCTGCTAGAGACGGAAATCTCTAAAATTAATCCTGTGACCATAATCCCTCCTAAAGTGGAGAAGGCCTGTGCCCAACAGTGGACTTGAAAAAGCTGGAGAGAGAGATTTTAAGCATGTAACTCACTACAAACATGTGTATGAAAAACTCAAATAATTCTGTGCTCCGTCCGTGTATTGAACAATTCTAAACACTCTAAGATTGAACACATTAACCAATGGCACAATCGTGTTCGGAGGAAAGACCGATAGGTACGCTACGAGACCCGTCAAAATATTTGTCGATAAATTAATTAACAAAACAAATATTGCCCTGAGTGGGAATCGAATCTATGACTATGTAGATAGAATGACAAAACTACCTATTATATCGAAGTCCGCGAGTAACAGTTTTAGAATAAGGTTTATAATTTTTTATATGTAACTGTGTTTTTTGTTTTTTTTTTAACTGCTGGTATTAGACAGATATTATTATGTATTTCTAAAACAATTTGTAGTACATTCATGACCACGGTACCTATTCGCGCGTCGTACCTATTGTCTGAACAAAATGATCACTTTCAGTTCGAAGAGTGTTTACTATTTTGGAGCAGCCTTGGCCTGTTTTAAGCATCATTTGTGTTTTTCTATAGGGGTGGTTAGTCGTGTATTTGTTAGATGAGTGGTGGTACGGGCATGGGGTGCATGGCGAGCTCCCAAAGAGTTTCAGCACGGATAGTTCCATCTGTAAGTCATTATATAATTCTCAGCGTATTTTAGAGGTTTTGTTGCATGAGTCGGTTGTTTCATTGTAAAGTCACAGATTCATAGGCGGCTTTTGGTTAATTTTCTACGACCCAAGTAAAAATCACTTTGATCGGACTTATTTTCTACGCACTTTGATTTAAAAATAATCTTTATATCTTAACTTATTATAACACGAAGTCGTTATTTTTGTATTTATGTCCCTATATGAGCTTAAATTTTGAAAATACGCAATGGGTTTTGATTTGGCATGATGTTAGCTTTTATATGTATAATTTGTTTGGATTTGTTTTCTCAATTCCACGCGTATGAAGGTGCGGGCAACGACTAGTACAGACAGAATAAAAGGAAACGAAATCAATTCGTGTATTGTTATTTTTTGTACACTCATACATTACCTCGTCATTCCCTTTCAACTTTTGGCAATACCTTTATCTCGCGAATTGTTCATTGTAGAATCCAATGCATCCCAAATCTCTGTCCGAATCACATAAAGGCGAGACGGTGTTAGCAGCGCTGACTCGCCTCGACGAGGAGATAGCGAGCAGTGAACGAACACATCCAGTTGCGAGACTAGCAGTTGTTACAGCTGAGTTGGAGAGCATACAACAGGTTCATGAAAGAACTTTCTATTTTTTTTATCATAAGTACCTTCCTTCCTTGGGCAGCCTCCTACAAGTTGGAGTGACAATATCGTCAAGGTCGCGGTGAGCTACTGGATGCAAGCAGCACGATATCAGGTGGTGTTCTAGGGGGGAGGCCTACACTTACATGAAAATGATATGAACCAGCTTTATTTAAACTCGGTTTTTCTTAGGGTCCTAGTCAATCAATCAATTACTATAAAGTTTTCCTAAATCTTTTCTCCGTTTCTGAGGTCCTTAAAAGCTGTTAAAAGTTCTACTTATACCTTCTATCTCTCTCTTTCTCTCTCCAGCCTGCTAATGTCTAACCGTTCGGCACGGACCTCCTCCAGTTTGGTAGGGATTATGGTCCACTGCGCCACGCTGACCAGGCACGTCGGCAAAGGATTTATTCTTGAGTTTTACGTCTCATAGAGGATGTTATCTGTGTACAATATTCCTTAGCTACCATTTACAGCACCCTGGGAAGGAAAAGGGGTATTGATACTTAATTTTAAACCTACACACGGACGGACCGAAGGGTGATGAATAAAATAATGTTTAGATACAATAAACAAAATTTAAAAATGAAAATTTTACTTGGGTGTCTAGGAGATCAAGCAATTTGAAGAGATCACCACTAACGTCACAAAAGATACGTACGCTAAGACTATACATCAGGTGAGCTATTTGTTGCACAGTTCTTTTATTCAGTACCTTGTACCTGAGGATGTAAACAGGGAATAAAAGGTTTTATAGCAGCTGAAGACGCGGGCAAAAGATTAGTAAGATATGACATTAAATACGTGTAAATAATTGTAGGTAGATTAAATATTAATGTTTATAGAAATGGAATTGATCCAACAATTAATTTTGCATTAATTGCAGTTGTTTACAAGCTTAGATTTATACAAGCGCCCGATGTTAGCTTCAGAGAATGAAGACTTCGTAGCAAACGTCAATAGAAAGGTATATCATTAGAAATAGTAAATTATAAAATTAACTGTGATTGGTAAAATGTTTGGTAAACGATCCGAACGTGTAATCCCAGATAATTATAGTACAACTAAAATACCATCTATGTGACTGGTGCCACAGATAGGATAAGATCAAGATTTCTGATGTAACTGTAATAAACTTATTATACTTATTGCTCGATTTCAATCTAGAGACCAGAAATATGTAATAAAGCGTCACTTAATACGTTAAATCGTTGAATTGCAGAATAAACGTGCCGTTTCCATAATGTACCATGCATTGTTATGATAATAAGTCATACTTTCAGGAGATGCGACGTTTAGAACTTAGTTGGCTACGAACGCGCTACGCGGAGTTGCTACGAGAGAGGAGAGTTCTACACGCACAAATATTACGTATTCGTTCCTTGTATACACAGTTACAACATTTATTAGGTAAATAAAATCAGCTTGTTCTATTCCACTGCTGGACATTCAAACGAAATATAAAATGAGGGCAAATTCAGTGATTTGTTATGCCTTTTTATTGTACATTTTCGTAACTTGATTATATTATGCTGTCCATGATAACTAACTTTAACTATGGAATAATTTCGAAGACATCTTAATGTTGTATAGTGAGCATCTTTACAACGTTTCATAATAAATTAATTATGTAACTTGTTTATTTTGTATTATCTAATGTCTATGTAATATCTAGAGAGCATTTGGAGTAACGATAATCGTCCGGGAACGCCTTTAGAAGGCGCATTGACGAAAGCAAGCGCGTTACGTGACGCTTTAGCTCAAGTGAGTGCTCGATTACGAGCTGCAGCTGAATATGCGCATTCAGCTGTAAGGTTACTGGATGATGGACTACCAGCTTGGAAACTTACTAATGTTGGCAAGTTAGTCATATTTACAACCTAACTGTGTTTGATATATTTAAATTACGTTTATACTGAGTAGCAGACATATTGATAAAATACTGACCGCCTGCAATATATCCTATATTAGTTGCTAGTTATAATTGAATTTTGTATCACTTCGGGTACAAATACAAGCTCTGAAGTTTATATTTTAATTCCCACTTGTACACTTCTAAGTACATTGTTGTAAACTTTTGCTGTGAGCACGAGACCGTCTCGTACTCACAGCGAAAGTTTACGTATGTATGGTTTTAGACTAAGTAAATAAGTTATGTGATACGTAGAGTATATGTAGTTAGTTATACATTCTAAGATCAGATATTATTGAAACTGTTATCGTATTTAGGAGCGGTTGGGAACGTTCTGTAGCGTGCGCCGATGCTTGCCGTCTGCTGGTCCAAGCCCGCTGCGCTGAGCGTGGAGCCCGACGAGTGCTGGCCGCGCCCGCAGCTCCCAGGGCGGCGCGGACATTAAGACTAGCTTTGGATTACGCCTTCACTGACGCGGTGCATGATCAAAAGTGCGCTCACATTCATATTATTTACTTGTTATTGTCATCATCATCAAGTAAGCGTTATCCCCGTAGTATTCTCAGCTGTTGCTTGAAAGCACGGGTCCACTTTTCTATTTTTTCTACTCCGCTCCACAGTATATCTACTTATTATATTTTAATTGTGATATGATACAAATGAGATCGCCTATGCATTTTTCTGACATTATTTTAAATTCTTCAAGGAAACTTTTGGTGACCATATTTTCTAAAATATTTTTTTATAAGAAAACATATTTTTAACTCTCTTTTCCTAAATCCCGCTTCACTACTAAAAACGGGTCTTCTCCATCGGGAGGATATCTTAGTTAACTGTAACATATCCGTTATCTATCATATTTTAATACTGAATTTATATAATTTTTTTATTTTCTCAGATATAAAAGAGCTACGGAAATATTTTTCCAGTTTAAAGAAGCGTTGGTGCTTTTAATAGATTCAATACATCAGGTAAGAAAAATGTATTATAATAAAATTTTTATATGCATTTTCGTATTATGCGTTTTAGAGTCTCTATATCCAATGATTGCTTTATTTTTAAATGCTCTAGTTCCAAATTAAGCTATATTTTTATTATCTGTTTGTATTTTGGGTACCTGTTGGTATGTGAATATCATACAGATAATTTATAAGTATCTATTTGTGATAGATAGGAAGCAGGCGTGGTAAATTTATTTCTATGTACCATACGTTACATAAATAATGGCAATGGATTATACTACCGATAGACCTCAAGAATCCACCAATTAAACCTTTTTCTTACGTGTCATTTCCATAATTGACATTTTCCCTTCAATTTCCTTGTTTGATATTCCATGATATCACCATTACATTGCTTTTTTGTTGTGAAAACATTTAACACTTTAAAAGTTAATAAGTGATGTTCAAAACAATACAAACTAAATTTTGTACCATACGAAATGCAGTTCAAGACATACGAATCATCAGATTCCAATCCAACGATGTGAGTTTATTTATAAATGGAAAGGCCATCACTGTACCCTCTTACTATTCAGTTTTACAAGCTCTATGGCAGGAAAAAGTAACGATGCCATATTTCTGCTTCCATGAACGTCTTTCAGTAGCTGGGAACTGTAGAATGTGTCTTGTTCAGATCGAGGGCATGTGGAAACCGCAAGTTGCATGTGCCACTCCTGTAGCTAAAGGCATGAAAATTCGTACGAATTCGCCGGTAACTAAAATGGCTCAAGAAGCTGTTTTAGAGTTTATGCTTGCTGATCATCCATTAGATTGTCCAATCTGTGATCAGGGAGGAGAATGTGATCTTCAAGATTTAACGGAGAGATTTGGAAATGATCGTTCTAGATTCACAGATATTCATTTTGAAGGCAAAAGAGCGGTTGAAAATAAAGAGTTGAGTCCGCTTATTCGCGGCGTAATGAATCGTTGTATACATTGTACCAGATGTATAAGATTTGCTAATCAAGTATCTGGTGTCGAAATTTTAGGAACCACTGGTCGTGGGCATGATATGTTGGTTGGTACTTACGTCGACAAAAAGTATTTCTCTGAAGTATCTGGAAATATCATAGATTTATGTCCTGTAGGAGCATTAACTTCAATTCCTTATATGTTCAAAGGTCGGCCTTGGGAACTCAAGACTGCCAATTCAATAGATGTGACTGACGCTACAGGAACAAATATTACAATTAACTACAGATTTGATAGAGTTCTGCGGGTTTTACCTCGAGAAAACGAAGAAATAAATCAGGAATGGTTGTCAGATAAAGGGAGATGGGCAATTGATTCTCTTGAGATGCAGAGGTTGATAACACCTATGAAAAAGAGAACTGCATGTTGTGAGCCCATTGATTGGGATACTGCACTGGAAGAAGCTTGTAAAATAATAAAATGCGTTAAACCAGAAAAAATATTAGCAATCGCTGGGCCCCATACTAATGTGGAAACTTTAGTGGCTTGTAAAGACTTTCTCAACATCTTAGGATGTGAGAACACCTATATAGAACGTGACTTACCTTGTCTAGGATCGGTTGGTGATATCAGAGCCGGTTATTCCTTTAATATATCAATAAACAGAGTCGCCGAGGCTGATAAAATATTACTTGTAGGTACAAATCCCCGTTTTGAAGCAGCCATATTAAATATTTGGATTCGTGAAGCATTTAGGAATAATGAAGCAGATATTTATGTTATCGGTCCAAAATGTGATTATAATTACCATGTAACGTATTTAGGCGACGATGTTAACTCTGTGCAGAAAGCTAAAACCTGTCTTATTAATGCCAAGAAACCTCTTATCTTAGTTGGTGTCGATCAGTTAGGATTGCCTTGTGGAGGTCAACTTATGTGTGCTGTGACTAATTTGGCAAATTCATTGTGCGTTTCAGAAAAAGATTGGGTAGTATTGCATGTTGTACCACTAGAGGCGAGTTTCACTGGTGCACTAGAAGCTGGCTGGAAACCTGGTGCGAAAGATTTGCTATCAAAGAAAGGACAAGTAGATCTTATCATATCTTTAGGAGCGGACAAAATATTTTATGAATGGGAGCCGCCAGTTGGAGCAAAACCGAAAATGATATATATAGGATTCCAGGGAGACAAAGGTGCGGAAATGTCAGAATTGATTTTACCTGGAAGCGCTTTCACGGAATCGGGTGGATTGTATTTAAATATGGAGTGTAGATCTCAGTACGCTCTACCCGCTGTTACTCCTCCGGGGAAAGCACGACATGATTGGAAGATAATTCGTGCCATGGCAGAATATTGTGGTGTTTGTTTAACTTACAATGATTATAATACTCTGTGTGGAAGAATGGGACAGATAAGTCCACTTTTTGTGTGTTTAGGTACGTTTCAGCCCAAGTTATATTCCGATCTCCTCGGTTGTGTTGTAAAAATTAAGAACGAAGCGTCTATGAAACAAAGCAAAATGAATGTGAAAATGAAGAAAATCGCTGATTATTACTGTTCCGATGTGTTTACTTACAATTCACCAACGATGGTAAAAACAAAAAGAGCTGCGACAGCTTTTGAAGAGTCGCCTTATTATCCAGTTTAATATAATAAATAATTGAGGAAGTAAAATTAGTTAACAAATCCAATTTGTTTTAATGTTACCACGACAAGCATGTTAGGTATCATTTAAGTAATTAACTTTTTTTGCGACATTTTTCACAGAGCCTCTGAAGCGATTTACACGCTTCCGAGACTCTGTGAAAAATGTACAAATGCCCAACATTAGCTACGAGTATGTGCCAAGAACATTCTTTCAGTTTGCTTTCAGTATATAAAAAATAGTAAAAACCACGTTAAAATTGATTTTACTGATTCCTGAGATTTTGAAGAGGGACATTAACAGACTTTTTATATACTTTTTTTTTAGCACCGGTTAGAAACCTTCGCTAATTATATCCAAAAAACCTCCATTAAAAATTTTTTGTATCCCGTTGAAAAACAAAATAGGTAGTATAAGTTGAAATTAAATATAGCCATAAACACTTTAGGTTGGGCGAGCTAGCACAGGCATCTAGAGAATTCGACTCATAATTATGATCTAGGCCCTACATGGGACTTATATGGTTATCAGGACGTGTAGGTCGTTCTTTGGACGTCTCTCACACTACATATTTCTGAACAAATTTTATTAAAACTAAAAACCACAGTGCAGTCACAGGGGGGCAGTTCATGGTATTGCTAATTGTTTTTATTTAAGGTGCTCCTGAATAATTTGGAAAATCTGGCTGCAGCAGAAAAAGACGTGGCGCGGTGCAGGAAAGAACTTCGTGGAGCCAGAGTGAATGCAATTGCTCAAAAAGGACTCGCAGAACTTAAATATGAACATAAAAATACGATGAAAATTGAATAATTAAAAAAAATTAAAATTCATTTATTGCAGGTGTCATAGACCCATAAAAACAGTTGCCACATTATAACATATTATCACAATATTGTATGCTAAAAGAAATAAGATTTAAAGTATACAAATAAAAATGGTAAAAAAAACAAATTGTTATAGTCAACATTATATGAATTAAAACACTTATTAAATCAAATAAAATAAAATTTAAATTTCACAAATAAACTCAGATAAAAATTGTATTATTGTTAATATTATGAATTTGCAAAGCTTACATTATATTAAATGAAATAAAATTAAATTGATATCAATGAAAGAAAATATTAATAACAGCATGATACAGAAGATAAATAATTTATTATATTATTGGTCATTGTGATATTTGAACTGCTACTTCATTCGACACTGCGCTAGACATGTCTGTCACAGCAATGCCGCATGTAAGAGCAGTCAAGTCTGTCCGCTATCATAGCGAGTACTGTGTTGGAGCTGGCCCGCACTCTGCGCACCAGGGATGCGCACCGCTTGCGCATTGTTGCATGGAAGCAATCGGTGCGCGCCGCAGCAAACATGCCCGAGGCGCTGCAGAAACGGGGCAGCCTCAACACAGCTCGGAACGCGTTGTTGAATTGAACGCGGAGAGCGCTGTATGCACGCTGCGTATAGTCCGCCCACAGGGCACATGTGTACAGCGAGGTGCAGTACGCTCGGAATAGCGTTATCTTCACCCCTTCTGAACTCCGAACAAACCTGCGGGCCAACATATTCGCCCGTACAGACAACGCCCTCCGCTCCCGCTCCAAGTCACTATTGTCTCCGAGGTCGGCGGTCAGTATATGTCCCAGATATTTAAAATCATGCACTCTAGCCAGGGGAACGCTATTTAACCACACAGGTGGTATGACTTGGGGACACTTTGCAAACCCCGCCTCAAAGACCATAAACTGACTTTTTGTCGTATTATATCTAAGGCCGTGCCGACCAGCATAATCTTCACAGATCCGTATCAGCTCCCTGAGGCCGCAGATTGACGCACTCAGCAGCACCATGTCGTCCGCATAGCTGAGATTGTTGACACATATGTCATCAATATGGCATCCGACATGCCTGCTGCTGAGCTCGCCGATCAGTGCGTCCATATAAATGTTAAAGAGCGTGGGTGAGGTCAGACCACCCTGCCTCACTCCGCACTCAAGCCGATATGGCTCCGACATTGCGTCCGCCCATTTAACGTTGTTGACCTGATGGGCATACCAGTATTTAAATATAACTATGAGCTCGTGTGGCAAGTTGACGCTCTCCAATTTCTTCCACAGTACGTCATACGCCACCAGGTCAAACGCCCTCGATAAGTCGAGGAAACACGCAAACACTGGTGTTTTACGATTCATGTAGTATCTGACAGTATGCTTAAGACAAAGTATTGCACTCTCAGTAGATAGTTTGGGTCTAAACCCAAACTGGTTGTGGTGCAGGTCTATGTGCTTCTCTAACTGTGAATTAAGCACACTGTCAAACACCTTGGCTACTATCGTGGCCAAAGAGATGGGTCTATAGTTGCTCCTCTCAGCAAGGTTACCAGTTTTATTTTTCACGATAGGAACCACCACTGTCCTCAACATGTCCGCAGGAAGGTAGGCATGGCCGACGCACAAGGAGCAAAACAATGCCAGCACTCTAGAGATGTGTGGGCCGGCGTGCTGTAGGTGCTCAATGCTGAGGCCATCATGACCTGGGGATTTTCCTTTAGTCATGCTTTGAACAATAGCAGCTATTTCTTTCGCTTTAATAGTGAAACCCATATTTCCACTGTGCTTCTCAGCATTGAGCATCTCAACCGCCGACAACACAGCTGGTTTCGCAGAAAAATGCTCCCGGAACAATTCCGCGATTCCCTTTCGATCGCTAACGCCATCGATGCTCACAGGAAGACCAGGCCTTAAGTCACCCTTCTTCGTGCTACGCCAAAAGCTTCTGAAGTCACCGGATGCATGTTTCTCAGCAAGAGCGTCCATTTTTATTTGATCTTGGTGATCTTGGCACCATTTCAGGCGTGATTTAAAAACTCTTCTACTGTTGCACATCTCATCGTAGATGACTCCAGAGCTTGGTCTTCCACTCATTACCCATTCCGTGAACTTCATCCTTGCACTCCCGTGAGCATCCGCGACATGCTTGTTCCAACCCATTACGCTCCGGCCACCCCCACCCCTCCCCGTGTTCCCTCGACTCACACGGGCTGCATATCCAAGGGCGGCTACAATGTCAGAGTAGAGTCTGTCCAGTACCTGTCGATGGCTAAGGTCGGAACAATAACAATCAGCACACTCAGTAAACTCAACAGGAAAGTCAACTAGTTTTAAAAGCTTATGACACTCCCTGGAATAAATCATAATCTGTTCTTTACTTCTTTCCCCCCATATCACATTCTTGTTGTTAAATGACGCCTTATGATAATGTAATTTTGAAGGTATTGAAATTAAATTACATTCTAGTATTAGGGGGAAATGATCAGACCAAAGAGTGTCATATTTAACATATATATTTCGCACAGTCTGTTTCCCTAATTGCGTAACGACACAATGGTCAAGCCAGCTGCAGGTCCCGTGTACATCACTGATGAAAGTGTAGGTATCGGATTCTGCACCCAGACATTGAACATCGGCACATGACCACAGTTGCTCGTAACAAAAGCCTTGCATCTCATTATAAAAGATATCACCAATATTTGCATTGTAGTCACCTAACATAAACACCGACTCAATACCGTATTCATCTATTATAGCGCGCATCGTACTAAGACAATCAGTGAATTCCGGTAAATTAATCACAGAGTTAGTAGGCATGTAAACAGACATCACTATCACGGGACAATCCCTTGTTATTATTTTAATAGCACAGATACGCGTATTATCACACTTCAACACTGATACCTGCTGAAAAACTGTACTACTCCACAGTATGGCGACACCACCATGGGGCCTTCCACGTAGTATGCCCGCTGACGTGTCCACCGCTGACTTCCCCGTGTAATTAAACCTGCTGTCGATAGTACTTAGAAATGGTATTTCCTCTGGCAGTAGCCATGTCTCCTGCAAAGCTATCAGGTCACAGGTGCCACATAATTCCCTGACGCCATCAACTGAACGCTTAACGTTCTTACAATTGAAGCTCGCAAATTTATATAAACTATCCATCAATGTCTATGTCACGGCCGTCACTATTCGATATTCTATCCTGCATATTGCGCTTATAGTTCACAAAGCGTCTAAAAACTACGCCCCGTGGCCATATATTTGCGTCCAGATACAATTCCATCTTCGTTTCAGATACCCAGAACTTATACGCCTTATGTCCTCTATCTGTTCTCATACTTATTCTCTGTAACGTCACATTATCCTTGGTTTTATTATAAATATATTTCATTATATCACTCTCCGCCGTTTCATTGTGTATATTGGTTATAAAAATAGGTACTTTCTTTTCTGCTGCTCTAAAATTAAATTCAGAGTCTCTCGCTGTGCCCGATTTTCCAGAGTATCGATAATTAGATCGTTTTCTTTTATACACAACTTTCTTCCATTCTTCATCGCCAATAAAATCACCTTCATGCATCGTTTCTTTCTCGCGTAGATGTACAGCAGGAACGCGCTCCACAGTAGAAGTGTTTATGTTAGTCAGCTGACTCAATATCTGAGGCGGCGAGCTCGCTAGCACTGGTGAATCAACTAGCTTAGATAACAAACCGGTTTTCAAACCACCTGTTGCGCTTGGTGATGCGGTGCGCTTGATACATGCGGCCGGCGACGGTTGCTGCGTGCATAAGTCGTTCGCGTTTTGTTCTATGTTTACCTCCTTTATTTCTCGATAATGTGATTTATTTATTTCTTCAACATTATCATTCGACTCATACATTGTCGAATTAGGTAAATGTGAAAGCCCTACAGGCCCACTATCCATTAACCAGGCGCCTCGTTTTCTATTAACTTTAAAAGCTGACGTCGGAAGCAAGGAATCATATTTAATTTGGAGAAATTCCGCTTTTAATTCCTTTAATTGATCCACAGTCACATAGTTGGACTTCAGTTCGTCGATTGAAGATTGCATTCGCAACATATCCTTCAGAAGCTTCGTACAATCCAGGTGATCGAAAGTGATTGGAGGTAGTTTTTCTAATTGTCGAGCAACGAATATAGGAGTTTCGTTAGGTTCCGCTGATTTGAAAAAGTTAATGATATCAGCTAAGTCACGTTCTTCCTTTCCTTTATTCTTGCGGTTTATTTTTCGTAAATCCGTTTGAATTGATTCAAAGAGAAGCGATTTCGAGTTTTTAATTTCATCACTCTTGAAAGATGTTTTACAGATTCGTACAAGTGTCTCCTCATCTATCACTGAAACCTTATTTTGGATGTACGATAACATCTCGTCGATAACAATATTGCATGTATTACACTTGAGAACGGTCGTCGTCATTTTAACGCATCGATATACGCATCCGTCACGGGCGGGTGCGCGCGTGTGACTGGTATATGGATAATGAATGAGAATAAAAAACTACAGTTAGACTGGTTTTATTGGAACTTATATGGAAACTTATTTCACTTTAAGTGTGGTTAAACCTCTAATTCCCATTCTAATTCTGTTCCCATATAATGAGGCTAATTCTAATGGGCCATGAACCAAACCTAACTTCCAAAATGAAAACAATTATGGCGTATTTTGATTAATTGGATGTTTCGTTGTGCAAATTTTTATTAATTAAAATCGTTAGTCCATAATATACAGATTTTCTAATTATAAAGATCTGATAACAATGTGGAATTGTGTTATTGACACTATCAATTTTAATTTTTAGTTAAGTTTAGTTGTGCAAGTAGAATCGGTATCATATTTAGGCATTTGGTTTTATTCGTAGCGCATACTTAAACACTTCACTTTATTTGTGCAGACAAGCGTCTCTTTATTCTATCGTCTACTCAGAAGCGATCTATTTACCCTAAATAGATCGCTTCTGAGTAGAGCTTCTGAGGCAGCCTTCGAGTGCAGATTATTAGGCTCTTTCTCCATTATTTTGTGGAACGTCAAATCGGTGGCCTTGGGATGCCATTTTTAACGGCCCCGGTTGCTAATTTTGAAAACGCCACTGCGGTCTAGGTACTAAGCACAGAATTTAAGTTTTTATTCTTATTTTAAGGTACTAAGTACATTTTGTTGACCAAAATTGTTGAATTTTTTGGTAAGAATGGGACAAACTGTGGGGACAGATAAGTCAATTTTTTACGTATTTAGGACCGTTTCAGCCCAAGTTATATTCTGATCTCCTTGGTTGTGTCATAAAAATTAAAAACGAAGCATTTATAAAACGAAGCAAAATGGATGTGAAAATGAAGAAAATTGCTGATTATTACTGTTCCGATGTGTTTACTTACAATTCACCAACGATGGTAAAAACAAAAAGATCTGTGACAGCTTTTGAAGAGTCGCCTTATTATCTAGTTTAGTAATAAAAGGAATCTCTCAATTAGAATAGTACTTATTTTTTTGCTATTGAGCTTATGTATAAACTGTACAAAAGTACTTCACAGAATAAAAAATATGAACCGTAAACTGCTGATAAAGGATGAATAAATATAAACTGTGGCAGATCAGTAAAATTTAAAAATATTCATCATCTAACAAAGATTAAGATCTTAAAAGGTAGTATAGGTAGCATAACAAAATTAGCTTTCATGACGAAATCCACGAAATTCGTCATCAATCGTTTACCATCAAATTGTCAATTTAGCATTAATTTTATTGTACGTGGATCCTAAAGACTTACTTTCCGTCATGCTGATGGACACAATATACCTACTTGAAGGTCTGTAGGTTTATCTTAATTTTTCCTCCCAAGATCATGATACCTATCTCTACGTAGTAAATATTTGACGGGCTTCGTGGTGGAGTGGTTTATGTAATGGACTGCCGATCACGAGGTCTCGGGTTCGATTCCCGGTCAGGACAATCATTTGTGTGATATCCATAAATGTCATACAAATGTTTGTACTGCGTCTGGGTGTTTACTATGTATTATAAGTATGTATTTACAAAAGAAAAGTAGTTTATGTATTATATCCGTATTCTGGTACCCATAACACAAGCATATAAGCTTAGCTTAGGACCAGAGGACGTTGTGTGAAATATCCATGAATATTTATTTATTTATTTTATTTATTTATTTGACGTTAAATAAAACTACCATTTACAAAAACACAAATTCAAATTTTATTAAATATCAAATATTGTATTGTCTAACACGATTCCTTAACTATCATGTTTCACATCAATATCTTGTAATGGTATAATAATACGCTTACAAATACATAGGGCCAATTAAGTATTGACACAATATTAGTTAGAACAGCGAAGTAAAGTCTGTAAAGTATAGTGAAAGAACTTGTGATACTACTCACAGATATAGAATATGGTATAAATAATGTTTGTATTGTATGTTTGTTTCTATCAATATTGTCATGAAGGAACAAGAAGTAGCCAACAATAATAACTTTGAAAATTCATTCGTGTATCAAAATTAAACTTTAAATGAGACAATTATAAATAGTAAAAAGTTGAATAATAATATCATAACTGTTAATAGAAATGTTATTGAAGAATATAGATATTGAAATGGAAATAATGAAATTTGAAGAATTCAAGGAGACTTAGAACACATTCACATTATAAATACTTGTCACAATACATGGGCTTAAATGCAAAATCTACAAAAAAGGTGTTATACACGATTATTATCTCAAAACTGTATGATCAGTTAATATTATTAGGTCTTAATAACTATTCATAATATATTAGGTAGTATCTTGTGCGCCAAAGCTCTACTTGGATGATAAAGCGTTATATAGAATTCCTTCTGCAATTGGTCGTCTTGTTATATCAAAGAAGATGAACTTATTTTATATTTCTAAAACTGTTAGCTGTTTTGCACCGAGCTTTATTAAAAATATATTACGAGGTTTATTAATCTATTAATTATTATTACTTTCATTATTAAGAAAAAGAACTGCCGTTTACTCAATGCAAGTTTTTAGGCACGGCTGCATGGTGTCGAATATTGTTTAAGCTGGGTAGAATTCTAGGGCGCTGGATCTTTAATGGCAGACATTTCTTTTTATAGAATTTTGGATGATATACAAAACTATAAATAGATAGGTACCATTAAGTTATCAAATTATGCCTATATGTATTTTACGCTCTATCATAGGCGTGGTTTGACTTAGAAGGGCCTTATATTTTAATGTGGTAAAAAGCCAAAAAGAAAGGTCCCATTTTTATAAAATCTCGATTATATTCCCCATCTACTTAGGGGACCCGTAATATAAAAAGTTCTTGTTCATTTGCAGAAGCAACTCCAATGTAATTAAGATGACTTTAAATTTAACACTGATATGTGTGGCATGATGTGTCACGTGTCACTTGGTCTACAGCACTCCAGTAAGTATATATCTACCCGCACCGGACAGACGCAATTAACCTTATTATCGACTTAACTAAATGTACTATAAAACACACTCATTTTATACATATACTGTAAATGAATAGCAATAGAAATTCAATAAAATTATCAATGTAATTATTTGTGCAAAATGTTTGTCAAAAATCTTATAAAAATAGAAGTCACCGAAAGATTCGTAAAAATATAATTTGTAGTGGCATTACATATTAAGAAATTAAGCATACAATTAACTTATAGTGTTAAAATGTCTGATTGATATTTTGGAATATTTGTATAAATGCGTTGTTATTAATGATCTTCCTGCTAATAAGAATTTTACTAATGAGACTATTTTCTAATATTTTTGTTAGAGCATTCATTCTTTTACCAAATGAATAGTCGCTGCCCACAATGACCAACAATCATTTCAAATATTTGTATGAGGATGCCAAAGATCACGTATAGTATGAAAAGGTTTGTGTTGCCACATTGCCAAATTTGATTAGAATTTAAGTAGACTTCTATTGTGATCTTTTAAGTGAAGGCATCTGATTCAGCCGCGCATAACTGCGCTAGGCTGCTAGAATTAATGCTAACGATTATATTGTCAATAAAAAAGCCAAACTAACGCTGTGGCTAAATCGTATAGCGTGGAATTATAAAAACCGTATAAAGTATTAATTTTATATACGTAGTAAAAACATGGAAGCACTTCTGCGGACAGACTCATTGCTGCAGCTAACTTTTCTTTTTGTAATACAACTAACATTGCATATTATGTGGTTACAAATTTAATGTACCAATTATTGATACATAAATATTAAAAGCAAAATTAACTAACGCGAATAGATATATTTCTGAACTAAACTTAGGTAATAGTCAAACTCAACAATAGACTAGCATAGAGATCAACGAAAATTAACGTCGAGAGATAACACAACGTCCATATTATAAGAAGGGCCCGACGTGACATATCACTTATGTCGTACATCGAAGGCATTTAAGTTGTCGCAACTTATTTGTTCATGGTTTGATTTACACTTTGGTGATTGTCTTCAGTTTTCTGCTCCTCAGACACCTGTAAAAAGTAGTTTTCACGTTGTATCACATCTGTAAATGAAAACTATTGTGGCATTTCGAAACAGGGTTCTAGCTTGGTCGGTCACATAATAGGTGACGAAGCCTGGAAAAATAAGTGCAGCGAATTCACTACTAATACTATAATTAACTTGTTTAATATAAATGTGATTCTAATTACTTACCTAATGAAGCCACGATATATCATAAATGCTCCGTACAAACTCAATACAATGGTTGCAGTCCAGACTATTGCCAAAACTGAGGTGCTTCCCTCTGTAACAATAAAATATATATTAATGTTTCGTTTCAGGACTTATACATAAAAAAGTTATAAGCAGTTCTTACCAACATAACCATCGTGGTAGATATCTCTGTCGGGCCACGATCGACGCGGTTTCTCCTCGCGGGGTTCTATTGCTAATAAATCTGGGATCTCATCGGCTTCACCTGTGCAGTTCGCCCATTCAATGGTCACATATCTGGCAAACAAAATATAATCATCAAACAAGGCAGATGGATGTTGCTTCTGTTTTACTGTAACTGTACTGTAAACTACGGTCTTGGGAGGTTTGAATGATAGTTGGTTACTTAAGGAAAAAGCTGTGCAAATCTGTGATTTAAATGAGGACAAAAGGCCAGCCTTTTGCCCGCGACTTCGTTCGCCTAAACTCTGAACTTTCGTAATCCCTACTATCTAATATATAAAATTCACGGGTCACAGTGTTAGTTACCGTACTCCTCCGAAACGGCTTGCCCGATTCTTCTCAAATTTTACATACATATTCAGTAGGTCTGAGAATCGGCCAACATCTATTTTAAAAATTTTTTTTTTAGTATGGCAAAACTTCGTTTGCCGGGTCAGCTAGTAATATTATAAATGCGAAAGTAACTCTGTCTGTCTGTCTGTTACGCTTTCCCGCTTAAGCCTCTCAACCGATTTTGATGAAATTTGGCACAGACAATCTTTAGACCCTGAAAAAGGACATAGGCTACCTTTTATTGTAAAAAAAAAAAATCCAAATTCCACGCGGACGGAGTCGCGGGCAACAGCTAGTGTAGATATAAGAATCAGTCAGACTGTAGCTTCCTAGTCAGTTTACCTAGATGGCGTGCTACAGGCTCTTCGTGCTGGCACCAACAGTTGTCTGGAGCGGGAGCGTGCACCTCCACGACACGGGCCCCACGCAGCCCACGGGCCTGGCTGACCTGACTCTGATAACTTACATCCACATTCTACTTCACATACTTCATCCTCCTGCAATATAACAACCGTTATACAATACAACAAAATTATTAAAATATGATTTAATTAACTGAACACTAGGTTAAATACAAAAAAGCAATCGCTTCCGAATTCGTCTATCTGTCTGTCAAAAATTTTTGGTTGTTTACTTTAGGGTCCGCGTCTATTTCAATATATATTATTTTTAGGTTAAAAGTTAATTGACAATCATTCCACCGACAAACGCAAGAAAAACATCGTGTAGGGTGGCCCCCTACTGCATTGGACCGCGCGTTGAATCGTTCTTTGGACCCTACGTCCAGCTCTGTGCTAAAAAAAAGGCTTATATATGAAGAGAGCTTTTACTTCTTCCAATTTTTTTACTTGAAGTATTAATGTTGAGTTTATTGAAAGCCAAATACCCGATAATGCATAGACGGTGCGACGATTCTGCCGGGCAGTACTGAGGCGCAGCGCCACGGCTGTAGGTAGGTATCGGCCGTGTCCTCACCTACGCTCGTCAGTACGCAGCGAGCGTGTGACACTCTCACTCCCCAACCACAAGCTCCGTCTGCCTCCTCGCCTGAGGAAGTCTGAATGAAAAAAAAAAAACAAAAAAGGTTACACCATAATTTATTGGTCTCCTTAATTATTGTATTATTGGTTGTAAGTTCATGCTATTCGTTTTAATGCCCTTTTTAAAGTTCCGTAAAAATTTTACAGTCTAGTCTTAAGATGTTACTCAACTGCTGGGTTTCTTGGCTCGTCCATGGGATAGTGACTAAATGTTTAACGATTCTGCAAAATTTGGTAATTTCTAGATAAATAAGAGATGATAACGGATATACCTGTATATGACATCCAAGTGATGGTCTTGCAACAAGTCTCATACAAGGTTCCCGAGGACAAGGCGCGCGTTGTTCTGTGGGAGGACAAGCGCGACCTGGCCATACTGCAGCTGTTAAGTGTTGTCTGAAAATACCAATACTATGATAAACAAACATAAAATAACTCTATGGAAGCATGTACAAACGTAAGAATATACTTAGTTAAACATAAGTGAATAACGAACTTTAATTTTGTTAAAATATACGTATTGTAAAAAAACCGACTTCATGAAAATGCGACCAAAACATTCACTTGTGCAAAATGATGAATCTATTTTGTGATAAATGTATGAACCTGATCCTCCTCATATGTCTAGCAGTAGAAGCATCTCCACAGGAACAAGCGGACGAGTCCCACACCCCCCATTCACTCAGCTCACAGTCCACACCACACGGCACGTAGCACCACGACTCTTGAGCTTCTGTCGCTGTTGTGTTCTGTAAAATAGATAATATTATTGGTAAAAATATGCAATAATAATGAAATTTTTACTTCTTTATAAAGCTAAGTGTTATGTACCAAACGATTAACTTATCATATTTTTGTCTGCGCACGGGCATCTCTAACTATTGATAACGTCACTATCGATGACGTCGAGAACTGACCGGTGCATCTGTCCTCGTGGCTCGTTGCGCGCGCGCGAAGCGGTTACCGAGCGCGAGTTAGTCGCAAAACACATCTTGTTTGCAAACTACGTCGCGATTTGAATGCGATTGAAGCGTTTTCCTTGCAATTGTTTCGCGAGTTAAAAATTGTCACTAGAATTAATTGTTGATAAAACTAATTATCCTTGTTGTGTGAATCGATAATTACCATTGAAACAAAACCTTGAAATGTCATTGCGAAGTTGAGTATTCGCCATTTTTGTATGACAAAAAAGTATTATAAAAACTAGTGAATTTTGTGTCTCCATACTTAATACTATTTAATGTGAGTTGAACTGTTTGATAACTATAATTGTGATAGTATAATTGCATTAAGACGATTGGTGAAAGTTCACGGCTTAAGTCGCGCCAAATGTGGTCATTTTGAGGACTTAAAGAGTTCGTGTCTGCCTGCATAAAGTTAAGTATAGTTTGATTAGCATTCTGCGTTATTTTGGCCAATTTATCGTAGTTAGTTAATGAAGCTATAGCTAGGGCTTGACACAGTGAAGACATTGTTGAAGAACAAAACAGGGTAAGTTTGTACTATTGTAAATTTGTAACGCTGTGATATACAGTATATGTTCGTTCCTCTCGCGCCTGAGAGATATCACGCTTCCACTTAACCTATTATTAATTAGAACACCAGGTTGAACGCAACATATTTTTGGTACCCAGAGCGTGGTTTAAACTCCGTTTCTCGAATGTTCCATGTTGAACAAACTATACCCTCATTATTTGTGAAAATTGATTTAATTAATTTAATTAATTTAATTTGATTAATTTAGTTGTTTGTTTGTTTAATCTAAATTGTTGGTATAGTTTTTAAATAATTAATTTGAGTACTTGAATTGGCAATTAGATTTTAAAGGGTTTGATAATTATTTGTGCTATTGCTAATCGTATTTGTTGCTCAGGTTATTATTTAATATAAATTATTATTTAATTATTGTCTAATATTGAACAACGTTATAGTTAAATTGTGGCGTTGTGCGTTTGTATAATACAACATTTATTTTATACGTTTGTTTGTTTTGTTGGTTACCTTAAAATAAAAAATTTAAGTCTTAAATTAATTGCACATTGGCAAGGAATTGTTTTGTTTGTTTGATTTAAAATATTTAAGATTTGATATTTGATTAGAGTAATAGCGGCTTGTCTCATTGAAAGATATTTTGTTTTTCGCTATTGTAATATTGTTTGTTTGTGAAAGATATTTGTTTTTTTTTGTTATTATAAGATTGTTTGTTTCGTGCCGTTTGTGCTTTGAAGATGTCTACCGCCGCGTATAATGTTGTCCGCGAGACATATTCCGGGATTGCGACTCATTTGAGATGGTTCACGTCAGCTGCCGCCTTGGTGAAAAGGGAGAACCGAATCGAGGCATTGTTGGACAGGCATGAGAAATGCCCTACACGACTTCAGGAGGTGGAGGCGCTTTACCGGCGCTTCATCTTGCATCTGGATGATGTGCCACTGGAGTCATTCCCCCAGGAGCGACGGGACCAAGTCCACGAGGACTACGTCCAAATTATGGACCTTGCCGACGACATCGCCCAGAGCGCGCGGGAGATTTTAGCCTCGCGCGCCGGAGTACCGGCTCACCGGGCCCCCTTGAAGACTCCCGTGGGCCTTTTGACCAGGTTACCCAACTTGGATCTTCCACGTTTTGATGGTCGACTAGACATGTGGATGGGATTCATTGGTTTGTTTGAGAGCCTTGTGGACTCGAGGGACGATTTGGGTCCGTCTCAGAAACTGGCCTATTTACTCTCCGTGCTTGATGGAGAGGCGAGGGGCTTAGTACAGCACCTCCCAATATGTGACGGGAGCTATGGGATCGCGCGGGCGTTGCTCACCAAGCGCTATCACAACCAGCGCTGTCTGGCAGATACCCACGTTGACCAGATCTTGAACCTTCCCGTCGTGAGCAATGCTGCCCAGTTGAGGACCGAGCTGCTGAACCCCCTCCTAATAGCCACCAATTCGCTCAACCGCTTAGGACTGCCGGTTGCCAAGTGGTCTTACCTACTGGTGCGTATCGTACTCAAGCGATTGCCGGTGTCTTTGAGGGCACGTTTTGAACAGGGGCACACTAGGGATGAGGCATCTGCTCTCCCTACCTTTGACCAGCTCCTGACGTTCCTGGAGGACGAGTGTCGCATGGGTGACGTCATGGTCGCCGACACGCCGGTGGAAGCATCACGTCCCAGACCCACCAACCAACGGCGCAATGCCCAACCTGCACCAAGAGGAGGTACGGCCGCCCGCTTCGCTGTCGCTCAAGCTGCGCCACCGGACTGCCGGTTTTGCAAGTCGCAGGGACACCAAACGGTGCGGTGCCCAGACTTCGCGGTCCTGCACGTGGCCGCTCGTAGGCGGATTGCCCAGGCCCGCGGCTGGTGTTTCTCTTGCCTAGGGGACCATTACCAGCGCGCCTGCCCCGACACTCACCCGTGTCCTATTTGCGGAGGGCACCATTTGAAAATCCTGTGCGCCAACGCGAATGGCCGTCGCGACCACGCGGGGTCGCCTTCGGGCGGGTATGCCAGTGGACACCGGGACCAGTCCCGCAACTTGGAGTCCGGCTCATCACCCCCACGCCGCGCAAACTGCGCTGCCGTTGATCGCCGAGTTGGTTCGGCGCGCAGCCCCACGGGCGGGTATGAAAGCGGGCCCCGGGTTCAATCCCGCACCTTTGTGTCCCGCTCGCCCTCCCCGCTTCCACGTGATCAAGCGAGATCACCTCCAGTAGTGTACCACGATTACCGTGACGCGCGTCCGGTACCACTACCGTCCCCCCCTCTGGCGGAACGTCCCCGTTTGGAGACGCGCAACCCTCGGTACGGACGCTCCAGGCGCTACGAACCGCCGTCTATGGCTCGTGGCAGTCGTCACCGAGAGGAGGCCGAGTTTAGGCACTACCCGCACTTTGATTTGCCGTCTCGGGACAACGGCGCTCAGTCGCCGCCACGCCAACATTAGGATGTTGGCGTCTGCCCCCGCTATGCACCGCCCCCTTTTGAGACCGTCCTCTTGCCTACGGCCCATGTCAGGGTCTGGGGACGGACGGGCGCCTCGGTTGTAGTCCGAGCGATATTGGACACAGGCTCACAGGGGTGCATAGCCTCGTCTTGGTTGGTAGGGCAGACTGGCCAGACTATTGAAAAATATTCAGATGTAATAAGGGGTGTCGGAAACGCCCCCGTGGCCACGGTAGAGGGCCGCGTTTGGTTTGAGTTCTCCCCCTCAAATTCTCCACGTCCGACGTTGGAATCGTCGGCCATTGTGATGGAGAATATCTTGGGCAATCACCCGCAAGTTCGTTTGTCTGCGGATGCGGTAAAATTGACCGCGGATTTGAATTTGGCTGACCCTAAATTTGACCTGCCTGGCACGGTCGATTTGTTGCTTGGTGCCGATGTTTTGGGTAAAATATTACTCGGCAAGGATCGTGTTTTGCAGCCAGGTGGCTTGGTAGCCCTCCGGACCATATTTGGGTTCGCACTGATGGGGCCTGTATTGAGGACTCCCCCCCCTGCCGAACTTGGAACGGCCTTGATGGTGGGGTCCGCCCTTTCTGACGCCGTGCAGAGATTCTGGGAAGTGGAGGAGCCACCACAAGCTCCCCGCTCTGATCCGGAGCATGAAGAGTGTGAGCAGTTCTACAAGACCAACACCAGTTATCTCCGTTCTGGCCGGATCATGACAAGATTGCCATTTCTCGCCGTACGTCCGCCACTTGGCGTCTCGCGGCCTATTGCAGAGAAGCGTTTGTTGGCGATGGAACGCCGTGTGAGCAGGGACCCACTACTCAAGGAGAAGTATATTGACTTCATGCGGGAGTATGAGGATTTGGGACACATGTCTGTGTCAAAATTGGATTGGCGTTCGACGGAGCACTTCTTTCTTCCGCATCATGCTGTAATAAAACCATCCAGTGGTAAGCTACGCACAGTATTTGATGGTTCTGCGCAGACTACTTCAGGAGTGTCATTGAACCAGTGTCTGCATCCTGGTCCCAAATTGCTGAAGGACCTTTGTGACGTCATCACGCGGTTTCGACGTCATCAATTTGTTTTTGTGGCTGACATCAAGATGATGTTCAGGCAAACGGTAATTCACCCGGATGATCGCCGATACCAGCTGATATTGTGGCGAGAAAACCAGCAAGATCCCATGCTTGTCTACGAGCTCAACACGAACACATACGGGCTGAGGTCTAGCCCCTTTTTGGCTATACGTTCGCTTTGGGAGCTCGCGGATCGAGAGCGTATGTCGTTTCCTCGCGCAGCCGCCATTTTGAAGGAGGACCTATATGTTGACGATGTGTGCACTGGCGCGGCCACGGAGAGAGAGGCCCTGCTCTTGCGTGACGAGTTGATTGGCATTCTAGCCTCCGCAGGATATGAGTTGCGTAAATGGATCTCCAACTTACCTGCGCTCTTGGAAGGGCTACCGGACGACCACCAGCAGGATCCTCACCTATTTGAGAACCGTGACAACCCTACCATGATGTCAGTGCTTGGAATCCAGTACAGACCAGTCCAGGACATCTTTACATTTAATGTCAATTTGGATTCGCATCACACTTGGACGAAACGACTGGTTCTGTCGACTGTCGCGAGAACCTTTGATCCCAATGGCTGGATATGCCCGGTCATATTCTGGGCCAAATGCTTCCTGCAGAAACTTTGGACTGCAGGTCTTGGATGGGACGAGCCACTTCGCGAAGCTGTTTTGAAGGACTGGCTCCTATTTGCTTCCTCATTGCCTGCCATCAATAGGATATCGTTACCCCGTGCTCTGCTTCCGCCAGGGAAGCACACCGCGTCCCTTCATGGTTTCTCGGACGCTTCGGAACGTGGGTACGCAGCAGCCGTATACTTGCGCACCGTGACCACAGATGGTCAGGTCAAAGTGTTGTTGGTCATGGCGAAGAGCAAGGTCGCGCCTCTTCGAACTGCCTTGACAATCCCTAAGTTAGAGTTGTCAGGGGCGGCCCTTCTTGTTCGCCTTTTGAATCACGTCATGTCCACCTTGTGCACGTCAATTGACATTTCCACGATATATGCATGGACTGACAGTCAAATTGTGCTATGTTGGCTGAAGACGTCAGTTCACACCTTAGAGGTGTTTGTAGCAAATCGTGTCTCTCAGATACAGAAATCGGAGACCCCGTTGGTTTGGAGGCATGTGCCTGGCGAGGTCAACCCTGCTGATTGTGCGTCACGGGGATGTATGGCCCCCCTTTTAGTTGAGCACTCTCTGTGGTGGGGACCTGAGTGGTTGACCAGATCAGAATCTAATTGGCCGCGAACTCCGGCCTTAGACATTGTCGCACTGCCTGGGTTGCGAACGCTTGCGCTCGAACGGCAGGACCGTCCGTTCGACCCCGATTTCTTACTTAATCGTTACAGTTCATTGGACAAATTGTTGAGTGTCACCGCTTGGATCAAGCGCTTCATGAGAAATTGTAGACATCCACAGAACAAATGTTTGGAGGCCTTCTTATCGCCACAAGAGCTCCAAGATGCTCTTCTTCACTGGGTTCGTTCTGTGCAAGAGGCACATTTTGAAGACGAGATTGACATCTTGAGGAAAGGCAAATCCAAGCTGTCTGGAGCCATTTGTAAGCTGAACCCTTTTTTGGATAGTGAGGGTCTGTTGCGTGTCGGAGGGCGTCTTAGGAACGCAAACCTCCCTTATGGATCTCGTCACCCCCTCTTATTGCCAAAGAGTGGCCACTTGGTGAACCTGTTGGTGACTGATCGTCACATCAAGAACTCCCACGCCGGCTGTAATGCCTTATTGGCCATTTTGCAACGGGAATTTTGGATTTTATCGGCCCGTCGGACGATCCGTAGTGTGGTCTTTCGTTGTATGCCTTGCTATAGGCTCAAGGCCCCTACCATGCAGCCTATCATGGGTGACCTTCCTTCGGATCGGGTCACTGAGATAAGGCCCTTTGCTGGAGTTGGTACGGACTTTGCAGGCCCCTTTTTTGTTAAGACCTCGACCCTCAGGAACAGTAAAACTGTCAAGGCTTATTTGTGCGTCTTTGTCTGTCTGTCCACCAAGGCGGTACATTTGGAACTCGTCTCAGCCCTCTCGACAGAGGCATTTGTTGCGACGTTAGATAGATTCGTGTCACGACGAGGACTACCGTCCTTGATTCGGTCGGATTGCGGTACCAACTTCAAAGGCACAAACAACTATTTAAAAGCGATGTATGATTTTTTGTCGGCTAACGAGACTGAAATTGCGTCTAGACTAGCTACACGTAGAATAACTTGGAGGTTCAGTCCCGTGTCATGTCCCCACTGGGGAGGAATATTTGAAAGCGTAGTAAAGGTTGCTAAGACACATTTGCGACGGGTAATTGGCGAGTCTGTATTGACCTTTGAAGAGCTCGCAACTGTGTTTTGCAAAATCGAGGCCGTTTTGAATTCACGCCCGTTGTGCCCGATCTCTTCAGATCCTAACGACTTGGAAGCCCTCACGCCGGGCCATTTTTTGATTGGGCAGCCACTGAACGCCCTGCCGGAATATCCCCTTGTTGATGTGAGACCTAATCGTCTCTCGCGGTTTGAATTGGTCCAACAACTCACTCAGAGCTTTTGGAAACGTTGGAATTTAGAATATTTGCACATTCTCCAGCAGCGCGTTAAGTGGACTGACAAGACTGATCCACCTCATGTTGGTGACCTCGTTTTGGTTAAGGACGCTAACTCACCGCCACTGTGTTGGCGCAGGGGGCGCATTCTCAACCTCGTCTTTGGAGCAGATGGAGTGCCCCGTTTTGCTGAGGTCCGGGTGGACGGTTCAATTTTGAAGAGAGCTGTATCAACCTTGTCGCGACTGCCAGTGAATTAGCGGCCAGGTAGTCCTGGCCGAGGCGGGTAGATGTTATGTACCAAACGATTAACTTATCATATTTTTGTCTGCGCACGGGCATCTCTAACTATTGATAACGTCACTATCGATGACGTCGAGAACTGACCGGTGCATCTGTCCTCGTGGCTCGTTGCGCGCGCGCGAAGCGGTTACCGAGCGCGAGTTAGTCGCAAAACACATCTTGTTTGCAAACTACGTCGCGATTTGAATGCGATTGAAGCGTTTTCCTTGCAATTGTTTCGCGAGTTAAAAATTGTCACTAGAATTAATTGTTGATAAAACTAATTATCCTTGTTGTGTGAATCGATAATTACCATTGAAACAAAACCTTGAAATGTCATTGCGAAGTTGAGTATTCGCCATTTTTGTATGACAAAAAAGTATTATAAAAACTAGTGAATTTTGTGTCTCCATACTTAATACTATTTAATGTGAGTTGAACTGTTTGATAACTATAATTGTGATAGTATAATTGCATTAAGACGATTGGTGAAAGTTCACGGCTTAAGTCGCGCCAAATGTGGTCATTTTGAGGACTTAAAGAGTTCGTGTCTGCCTGCATAAAGTTAAGTATAGTTTGATTAGCATTCTGCGTTATTTTGGCCAATTTATCGTAGTTAGTTAATGAAGCTATAGCTAGGGCTTGACACAGTGAAGACATTGTTGAAGAACAAAACAGGGTAAGTTTGTACTATTGTAAATTTGTAACGCTGTGATATACAGTATATGTTCGTTCCTCTCGCGCCTGAGAGATATCACGCTTCCACTTAACCTATTATTAATTAGAACACCAGGTTGAACGCAACACTAAGTATTGTACCTATGTATATATTCCTTTTTATTACTCTAAGTCTCTGTATTTATAATTATTGTTGTTGTTGCTTAGATATTATTCTCAAAGTTTCCTTCCTACACACAAATACAAATTCCTTTTTTACGCACTATCCTCTCGCGGGTCTGCTGGAAGAGATTTCTCAAAGAAATAAGCAGATCCTTTGTACAGCCATTTCTTGTCCAATATTGTTATATAGTGCTTTGTACTATGTGACCTTATATTTTTAAACTACGTAACGGATTTTGATGCGGTGTTTTTAAATATTGTAAAATTTGTAAGGTTTGGTGTCTAAGTTCCGCGCGTACGAAATTGCGGGCAACAGCTAGTTTGTTAATAAACTAGTTGATTTTATAAAAATGCAGAGTTTGGTGTTTTTGCCGTAAAATGTGTTTTTTTAAATGTACTCGTATACAGATTTATATAAATACTTACCGGGCAATATGAATCATTAACGAATATGCCATCGCTCCGTAGACATCTTACAGCTCTTTTCTTGGTACCTTCACCGCACGGTGAACCTCCTAGAAAAATAAATTTGAATTATTTGTAAACTTATTATAAAAAGGATTGCTCATTAATTGTAATCTAAACAGTACAAATTCCTATACAAGACAGATTGAACGGTGTAAATAACATTACAAAAAAGATAAATTATCCTAGTCGATCCACTTAGTGACGGTCGAAAATCATACGAATGACCTTAAGTTCTCCCATTCGTGCATAAACCACCTCAGGTATAGTGTAAACAGATAACAGGTTCTGCCAGAGATGGAAAATTTGAAGCTTAACCGTAACCTATTGGCATGGTTGGCGTGGCTTAGAATATAAAGATCAATTTTATTTGATGGAGGCTTGCGTCTCTGTGTAATAAAAATTTACCCAAAGGCTGACAGTCATCCCACGGCGCAACGTGCCAAGAATATGCATGTGGGGAGCACGGCTCGGCAGCTACGAGGTGAGGACACGCCGCACCGCCCTCATCAGCCGGACGTAGCACTACTCGCGTACGGTCTCGACGACCTCCCCATTTTGTCTGATAATATGGCAAAAAGATGTTAGTGCCAGCCATAGAAATGTACTTCGAACATAGAAGAAAATTCGTCAACATTATTTTCCTAAAATATAATTACAGACGTACAAAAGCTAAGTAGTGATAAAAATATAGTAATAATATACAGGGTGTGGCGTAAATAGTGGTCCACCGTTCAGGGTTAGGTACATCAGGTAGGTACCTACACCATACCAAAATTTTAAACCGGTCCGCCGACTGGTTACGGAAAAAAAAATATTTTTAATTTTTTTCAAGAAATTCCCATTTTCATTACGAATTTGACCACAGTTTCAACAAAAAACATTATTTTTTATTTTCTATTCGTGTTTATTCATGTTGAATGTATGAGCTATCATAAAAAAATAAAGATTTGTATTGAAATTGTAGCCTTTACGAGAAAAAGTGATTTCTTCTCAATTCTTAACCTAAATTTTATCGCATCACTCATATTCAGGAGCGTTTTTTGAAAAAGAAATGTACTACACTGTTAGTGCCCATGCATTTAAAAATATGCTCATGATGTACTGATTATAAAATGGTATAATAGTACCGCTTTTCAAAAATAGAAAAAAAAATACTGCATTTGTAACTGAAAATAAGTAAGTCTTCCTGTTACCATTTTCGCAACATAATATTGAAACAAAAATTTCGTCTACCTTATTTATGTGCCCATTCTTACTGTAAACTTGGTCATAGTGACAACGACAATATTATTATTGTAATTGTATTGGCAAATGAGAACACAAAAGTTACTACAGACAGGGTATTAAAAAAAAACAACTTTGACATCATAATTATTTATTTATTGATTAATACAATCGGTGCTCAAAATGGCCCCCATTCGCAGCTATACACGCTCTGCACCGTCGAATAAAGGAGCGTTTAAGACGTCGAGCAAACCCGCTTTCATTGATTTTTCCAGCTGCTGTCAGAATCCTGGTCCTTAATTCTTCAATATTATTTATTGGTCCCTTGTATACGTCTTCCTTTAAGCATCCCCAATAAAAGAAATCCAAAGGATTAAGGTCTGGGGAGCGTGGTGGCCATAGTATTGGGCCTAACCGCCCTACCCATCTGTTTGGATAGGCCACATTAAGGTGCTCTCGTACCCTTACTGCATAGTGAGCGGGACAGCCATCATTTTGTAGCCACATGCTGTCTCGGATCTCTGTAGGGACACTTTCTAGAAGTACGGGTAAATCTGTCTGTAAGAACCCAAGATACCTTTCTGCGGTTAAGGTTTCTGGCAGTTCTAATGGACCAATTATTTGTCCGTTAATAATGCCGACCCAAAGGTTTATTTTAAATTGGTATTGCGATCGATCTTGTCTCATGACGTGCGGATTTTCTAACTGCCAGCTGTGCAAGTTGTGTAAATTTAAATATCCATCTTTTCTGCAAGATGATTCGTCACTCCAAAGTATTTTATTAAAAAATTGCTCGTCCTCTCGTATTCTACGCAGCATTTCTCTGCAAAATCTCACTCGCGGAGGATAGTCCCTTGGTAACAGAGTCTGTACCCTTGTATAATGGTAGGGATGTAGCTCGTGTCTTTTTAAAATGCGATGTACGGTTCTGGTAGATATCCCCATTGTGCGAGATAAGACTCGGACTGAGGTTGTAGGATCTTGTTCTGCCAAATTCAGTACCTGATCATCGGCATGTCTCCGTGGGCGTCCTTCTCTTGCACCGCCTACGCCTGAGCCGGGTATCCTCCCTTCGGTGTATGCATTGTGGACTCGCCCAAACACCCTGTGGTCTGGATGTCTGCGATCGGGATATCTCTCCCTGTAAAGCCGAGCCGCCTCTCTGCCGACTCCTCCACATTCTCCGTAAATAAAATGCATGTCAGCATATTCGCGCGGTGTATACTGAGACATTTTTGTTATCACTGCACTGCACGTTTGTCCAAATCGTTATGCAAATCAGAGTCCGGTAAACGTAAGCAAGATTATTAGATGTCACCAAAACGACAAGTCCAAATCACTTAGGCAATCAACCGGAGTCCAGGGGAATAGCAAGAAACAGCGGAGTTAAACACAAATGAAACGAAACGTATACGATGCACGGGAGCGTAGATCGTACTAATTGTTTATGTACCATTTCTTTCCGATCTCAATTGCTAGAAAGGAAAGGGACAACAACAACAAACTACATCCTTTCCTTATCACTATCCTATTGTTTAGTTACTCCAGCTACGTTACGCATTACAAGAGTGTGCGCACTTCAATAGGTCTTTTGTTATGGTTCAGGTACAGAGCGACCTTTTTTTATAGGACACGACATGATGTAGAATTATTTGGAGACGTGGAGTCAAATATCAGTTGTAAGATTGAGACTTTGTTTTATTTAATTCCATATTTAAATGGGTAAAAACAAAAAGACAACATTTTTGTTTAAATATTATGTTGCGAAAATAGTAACAGGAAGACTTATCCGTTTTTATTTACAATTGCAATAAAAAAAAATCTATTTTTGAAAAGCGGTACTATTATACCATTTTATAATCAGTACATCATGAGCATATTTTTAAATGCATGGGCACTAACAGTGTAGTACATTTTTTTTTCAAAAACCGCTCCTGAACATGACTGATGCGATAAAATTTAGGTTAAGAATTGAGAAGAAATCACTTTTTCCCGTAAAGGCTACAATTTCAATACAAATCTTTTTTATTTTATGATAGCTCATACATTCAGCATGAATAAACACGAATAAAAAATCAAAAATAATGTTTTTTGTTGAAACTGTGATCAAATTCTTAATGAAAATGGGAATTTCTTAAAAAAAATTAAAAATATTTTTTTTTCTGGAACCAGTCGGCGGACCGGTTCCAAATTTTGGTATGGTGTAGGTACCTACCTGATGTATCCAACCTTGAACGGTGGACCACTATTTACGCCACACCCTGTATATACCTGTTCACAAGGGCTCCATTCCGACCAAGTACTGACGACACAGTCAGCAGGACACGGAGCACGGCACGTGGCCTCACGAGATGGAGTCGCACCAGCACCTGATGCCTCACATGTTGCCTCGTCTAGTACTTGACCTTCTGCGTCTACACAACTATAACAGATAATTATTATAAATCAGTAATACGCTACCTAACTTATTGTATATTCACACAAATAAGGAAGGACACCTAACTTTAGTGCACAGTTAATCCTTTAACGCTCAAGTCTTGAAAGAAAATTAAATCTTCAGACTCCAAAGCGGATGAGCCAACAAGAGTGCCAAAGAAGCTAATGATCACTTCCTGTTCTTTTTGCCTGTTTCGTTAAAATATTAGCGTAATCATAAGTATAAATTTGTCTAAAGATAAAATAATTCGGCATAGCTTACTTTATAGGTGCCGAGCAGAACTGTGTTGAGTGGAAAGCAAATTTTTTTAGGAAACTGTTCGTCCGGGGCCCTTCTGGTATGGAGGCCCCGTATCATCAATAGTATGGTTGTATCCAAGTTATACTCACGTAACAGTTCTATTGATGATAGCTCTCCCACAGAGCGACATGAGTGGAGTGCACACGCTCCACTCGCCCAGCGACCAGCGCGGCTCGGACACGGCGCACGTCGTTCGTTGAAGAGTTGCACCACATTCACGACCACCACCTGAACCCTCCTCTATCACCTCCCTATTTAATAAAATGGGTGTATTTTTAGGTACACGGTCAAGTAAAGTTATTTTTCAGAGACCTGTAAAAAACTAAAATCCTAGAAAAGCCGATTTTACATTTTTGCCAATAGTTATTTCGTATTCAAGTTTAGATTTTTCGTAATACGTACAAATAAATGAAATATGACCAGTGAAATACATCATATCAATATTCTCTCTAATAACTCTCCTCTATATCTTCGGGAAAGATTCGAGTTTCTTATCCCCAGAGGCAAATCGTGTCCTTGTGATTATTTATGTAACTCTTTATGTATGTTTATTTATCTATGTATATGTATTAGTTTATTCTTATATATCTGTTTTATGTGTATTTATGATTGTTCTGTGTATGTATATTCAATTAGATTATTATGTTAACTGCTGTTTATTCGCTGTTGTGCACTATTTTTATCCTTAATCAGATATCTCTGTCACTCAAGGGTTTGCTGTCAGAAAACTCAGGTTTGAGTTAAGCTCACTTTTGTACATCTATTATTAATGTGTATTATTCTTATTATATTATATTTTGATTCAGTGTATAATAAAGTATAAATAATATTCAAAATAACTGTATTACAAAACATTTTTTAAAATTCCATGATACACTCATGGCATTTTAAAAAATGTAATAAAGGTCATAGAAACATACCTGGTACGGAACCGGAACGCGGCTCTAGAACCTGATTCAGCAGCACAGGGGCCCCATTCACCCCAAGTGCCAACTGCGCAGTCTCTAGCACACCGTACTGTGCAAGCACCGCGTAGGAGTGAAGGGAATTCTAAATCATACGTGTAGCCATCTGTAGAAGCCTCGCGAATACGACTTGGACCTGAAATATTAGGAAATACCAAATGTGAATTACGCAAAAGACTGAACCTTTGCGATGTTTTCCGAAAAAAATTCATGTTTCAGGTTCTTTATGTGTTTTGGGTCTCATAAAAAGTATTCCTTTCTACAATATTTTTCTATAAATGCCCATATTTTCCAAAGAAGACAATTGTAGCTTTATCTTTATTGGCACATGATTATCATCATTTATTACTAATGCTCCTGATTTATCTTCCTCGTCAGTAGAGTCAATTAACGATTTAAAAATATTTACCCGTAAGTGGATGATACTTCTTGCACACATCCATAGGCACATCTCTTCCTCCAACCATGCATCTTGCTGCACGCAACGATCTTCCTTCACCACACTCCATTCTGGAAGCGATAAATAAATCTGGCATTTGAATTCTGTTAAATGAAAAGGCATTAATGAACGTAAGTAAAAGTCGTATATAGTTAAAGTCCTTACCCAGGTGGCAGGATACAATCAGAATCGGCTGGAAGCAGCTCCAAAGAAACGTTCTTGCAAACACAGACTGGAACGTCGGGTTCTGCAGCGTCCAAATACCTAAAAATACATAAGTATCATTTCAGATCTTCAATCCTAAATTACTATGCCAGATTTTCTCTGAACTTGTCCATAATACTTACTTGAGAGGATCAGCACAAATAACGTCACAAGTGAGTGGTTCTGTGTGATCGCAAGTAACTTTACAAGCGGCAACACTACGTGGGATTAGCAGACCTGCGCATGCGCCTGCTTCTACGCGATGAGATTCGGAGCCACACCAAATGCCTTAAATATAATTGTATTCATTTAGTGAAAGGATAAACTTTAGAAAATATTATTCTGGGACTGGAATTACACTACATTTTTCTCCTAAAAATAAGTATATTGCTTTCCAACCACGGAATATTTAGACGTTTTATTTAAATCAGTCAGAAGATTGCTGTGTGAGAGCAGATTGTATTTAATAATAAATATAATTAATAAATATTCATGGACATTTCACACAACGTCCTCTGGGCCCAAGCTAAGCTTACTTACATGCTGGTGTTATGAATACCAGAATACGGATATAATACATAAACTACTTTTCTTTTGTAAATACATACTTAAAATACATAGAAAACACCCATATTATTTGCCGACATCCTTAAGATGATACCCGTATTGATAAGTTGTTTAGTGTTATAGCCAGTTCTAATACCAGTCGTCAATAAATTAAAAAGGAAATACATTTTATTTAGTTCCATAAAGATAAAATTAAACTTACTTCTAACTCTATATCCAACTCCGCAACGCTGAGCTGGTGGTAGGCGACATGTGCTCCAGTCACCCGCCACCCAGAAAGCATCTCGAGCTCGGCAGGACCCTGACACAGGACAGTCTCGAGTTTCTTGTCTCGAACCACAGCTTGGACCACCGTGTACTACTCGTATCCGAACTTGTTTACCAGGTTCTATATTAAAATGTAACATAAATTTTAGTATCATAATATTATAATATTTTTATACACATAATATTTTGTTAAAAATGAAGATATATATTTGTACGACATATTTAATTATGGAGTTCCTCAAGGCACAATAATGAAACCACTAAGCTTTCCGAGTAGAAAAATTTGTTACTGTAATAATGTCATTATTAAAATTTTATATACAGCAAAAACCTTTAAGTATACTAACAGTATTTGAAAAGAAAATAAAACACATTAATTTATAATCGAAAGTTAAAATTATAATTCAATATTGCGCAAATTTTTACAATAATAAAATATAGGAATTCCGCAATGTCCTAATACGGAACCACTAGGTCTAATTACAGTAAATATAATCAAAGGTATTTTGTTGATTTATATTAACAGATGTGGCTGATAAGTGATAATGAAATGTTGTAACTGACCACAAGTATTGGGACACGGTGACCAAGGCATCCATGCCTCTACTCGGCAACCGCGTTTGCATCGTATTGTGCAAGCGCGACGAGACGGAGGACGGCGTAATAAAGCACATCTACAAACAATAAATAAATTTCAGGGTAATTTATTAATTTTTTCAGTCATCGAAGCGGAGAATAAAGCAAAATAAATAAAATAAATCAAATAAATAAAATAAATAAAATAAATAAAATAAATAAAATAAATAAAATAAATAAAATAAATAAAATAAATAAAATAAATAAAATAAATCAAATAAATCAAATAAATCAAATAAATCAAATAAATCAAATAAATAAAATAAATAAAATAAATAAAATAAATAAAATAAATAAAATAAATAAAATAAATAAAATAAATAAAATAAATAAAAAAAATAAAATAAATAAAATAAATAAAATAAATAAAAAAATAAAATAAATAAAATAAATAAAATAAATAAAATAAATAAAATACATAAAATGAATAAAATACATAAAATAAATAAATAAAGTGAAAGCGCACTTAATCAACATCCGACAACCACATTCCTATCTAGATGTTATCAAAATACTCACAGCGCTTCGCGGACAACATCAGCATTATTCTGCACGCACATTACATCTCTGACCATGTCACCTTCTTCTATGCATGGCTCCTCATCATCACTCTCGTTGTAAGTCTCCGTATCCTATCGATAAAAGGAGAAAAGTAAGTATGATAACAATAGGTAAGGCGAACTAAGTATTTTGCTTATGATAAATATGTATAATTATTTTTAACATGAGATAACAACAGGCTTATGATAGATTAAATATTTAATAAAATCTTTAAAACTTTACTTAAAGAATAATTATAGAAGATTACAAGAATAATAGAGAAAAAAATGGAACATGCTTAGGCATTTCTTAATTATAATTTCAATATTTTCAAAACGTCGGTACTGACCAATAAGTCTGTGTAATTACTAGCGGGTATGTAATCTTGCCTCCGTCGCTCACAGGGTCCCCAGGGCGTCGCCAGCCAGGAGTATGTGGCGCATGCGTGCGTGTTACACGTCTCATTTTGAATTAACTGGTCTTCTGATGGACAAGGCCATCCATCTGCAAGACAAAGTCGTCGTAAAATGCATCGAGTGAGACAATTAATGTGCAAGTCTCTTTTCGTATTAATTTTACAGCTTGCATTCATATGCCGATGTATCGACGGGTTCCTAGTGTATAAAACGCCATGCTGTAAGAACCAAGGTATAAAATAAGTTGATTATATTTGCGTCGAGGGACGAATACCCCGAAATTAAATCCTTCAATGAACTTGTACAGAGTAATAAGTAGACCAAATATATGATCCATAACATAAAAAGGACGACTAACTGGGTGCAGCGTGTGCCAGAATATGCCTTCGCCTCGCCCTACTGGGTAGTGGTCTGCCAGCTGCGGCGCATGAAGCCGAGCACTTTGACCAGGCTGCCCATGCTGACACCACGCAATCACCAGCACATGCAATACGACATCGTTCCGTACGAGCTGGGGCCCCTGTACCGCTACACCAAGCACGCTGAGCTTCTTTCTGATAAACAAAATATTGAAAATAACATAACTAAAGTATTCTAAAGCATCATTTAATAAATTAACTGCATTTAGTTACTTTTAGGCTTAATTTGCTAATAAGAAATGTACGCTTTCAGCGTCAATACTTTTCATATAACGTATCTATTCTAGTTTATTTTACCCCACAAAGATCCCGTCGTGTCTTTAAGAATCAAATTTTACTTTAGTACAAATGCTTCGTTACTTATAGAAGCGCGCTGAAATATTATATTGGTACGCACAACTATATTAGAAAACATACTTTAAACGACAACAATGCCAGGACTTTAACAAATTGGGCTGTAATAAAATGTGAGGCTAAACACATTACTAACCCCATCGTGTCCAATACATCTAAGTTCCCTGGTTCTCTTCCCGGGGCCACAGATAGTATGTGGTTGGTTGAGCACGCAGGGTCCCCACGGCAGAGCGTGCCATGAGGCACATCGGGGGGTGCTACATGTGCGCTTCTCTTCTAGAGGTGGACATGGAGCTCCACCGCCAGACGATGCTGATATTACGCGACGACGACGGACACTGTATCCTGGAAAATAATAAGAGTAGCTTTAGCATATTATCGGTATCGTTCCAACAAAAAAAAAATGTATTGTGGCCAAAATTAATCAAGTAATGAATTTCGTACACTATAAAATTTATTCCTTCATAATCTAACGTGTATTTATTTTTGCAGTCACTGCTAACAACAACATAGGTGAAGCCGTAGCGTTACACAGATAAAACAACAGGTACAGCCAGTCTCTTGTATATATTTATCTTGATGACTCAGTGCCCCTAAATAAGTAAGACATTAACTTCGTAGGCAATAGTGCTTGAGTAGGTTTATTTATTTATTTATTTATTTACACTTTATGCTTAAACTATGCAAAGGCGGACTTAATGCCTAAGGCATTTTCTACCAGTCAACCATAGGGTGGTGCAGAAAAAGGGAAGGTAGAAGTGTAACAAATAAAGCTAGATTATCAAAGATTTAGTGCTTTTACTCTCTATCCCAGCTGTACGTTTATAACCTGGAAGCTCACGTCCACACATATCATTTTTGATTTGGTGTTTGTATAATTACAAATTATCTTGTTGACAACTTGTTGATAAACTTTACAGTTTGTTGTTTACAATAGTTATCTTACCAGTAGTAGTAAGCTGTTGCACAGGGAACAATGGACACCCATCTGTGGGCTGGCACGCACCCCATTCACTCCAACTACCCACCTCACAGTCGCGAGGGCAGGGGACCTTGACACCGAACAAATGTACAAGCTTATGACTCACACAATTATAGATGATTCATTTACTTTTCTATTGAAATATGAATTCGACATAATTACGTGACACAGAGTTAATGGTGAACTATTTAATAAACGAGAATTTCTTAAAATGATACCAATTCTACGTGCACAATTATACATAATTAAAAAAAATGAAAATTGATAGTGACAATATATCTATTACTTGTAGTTCGTTGCATACATTTGTATTCATTAAAATCGTTAGTCTATAATGCTCAGTTTTTTATAATAAGAAAGTTCAGTTAACATTGCCAAATTGTGTTATTGTCACTATCAATTTTCGTTTTTTAGTTCAGTTTAGTTGTGCAAGTAGAGTCGGTACCAATATGTACAATATTTGGTTTACATTGTTTTGTATGAATAATTATTTTCTTTTATTTCGATGTAGGTAAATATAGAGATATCTACAGGTATGTAATTTAGTCTTGTCTATATTCTAAACAAAAAATCAAGATTAATTCATTTTAAGAAAAAAACTCTATCGCCTATCGGCAACTATACGGTAAAGTTAGAATCTATAAAAATACTCAGAAATACTTTATTAAAATTGGTAGATCTTAGGGAAATTCTCATAAGACTACGGACTTTCAAAATTAGTTTATACATAAACTTTAGTTTACTTAAAATCTTATTATTTACAGTAAATACGGAAACTTAATTATAACATTATCATTTTAGAATTTATACAAAAAGTTACGATAAGTACGAAAACAAAAGATACGAAAGTAACGGTAGCCGTTAATATTTGTTCGCAATCAGTTTTATTGTTCCTTGAATAACTATTATGCTTGTTTAATCAGAGAAACGATTCAAGCAACCTTGATAAAGTTCACCCACACAGCATATTCATTGGTGTAAACACAAATTTAATTATTGTAATTATTTACTGTTTCGTGTTGGCTATTTAAGACATTAATATGTATCACTCGCTGTTATTATTTAATCACGGAGGTTTATAGGTGAAGGTAATGAACCGTAAGAAATACGTTACTCATTATTTTATTTTTCAACAACGTGAGTAATGGTTTATAGTGGACAACTGGACACTAGCAACTTTGTACGAGTGGAATTTAGAAAATTTTCCCCGTTTTTGCATCATTTTTCACTGATGCTCCGCTCCAATTGGTTGCAGCGTGATGTTATATAGCCTATAGTCTTCCTTGATAAATGTACTATCCAACACGGAAATAATTTCTAAATCGGAGGTGATTTCTGAGATTAGCACGTTCAAACATATAAACTCTTCAACTTAACAATATTAGTATAGAAGTATAGATTATACTACACTAGCTGTTGCCACAACTTTGTACGCCTGGAATTTAGAAACCAAATCCTAAGAAACTATACAAAAAAACCATCCTCTTGGACCACACTAACTATTAGAAAAGACCGCATGAAAATCCGTTGCCTAGTTTGGATATAAGGTAGATAGATATAAGGTCACATAGGGACATACATACAAAAATAACGGCTTTGTTTTATAATAAGTAAAGATGATAAACTACCTAACGATTTTTGTTATGTGATTTGTTACTTGATTTTGTCTATTTAGATTATAATTAAATTATTTGAATTATTGATTGTAAAAGTGAAATTTAAATAGTGTAGATTTTTACCTCGCAGGGTTGTACAAGCGTGGGCATAGGTGCATGAGCGCACTGCGCAGGATGTAACGCTCTACCATCAGCGCGCACACAGGTAGCGTCTCTTCTCTGTACTCCACCTCCACAGCCTGCTTCTCTAGCAGCTCTGTTGTCATCCTCAACATCATCATCATCGTCATCGTCATCATAAATAGCATCATTATCATCTGCATCATCATCGTCGTCTGTATTTACTGTGGAAAATAAATGTATGTTGTGAGAGTGTGTTATTATTGATTCATTTGCATCTTTTTAATTTTTGAATCTTCTATTCTTTCTTTCCAGCCCATTAACGTCCCATTGTTGAGCACGAGCCTCCTCCACTTTGGGAGGGATTATGGTCTACTATGCCGCGCTGACCAGGCGTGTTGGGACAGGGTTTATTTTTGAGGTTTCCGTCTCTCACAGAGGATATTATCTGTGTAAAATATCCCTTAGCTGGCTTTTACACCTCGGGGAGGAGATGGGGTGGTGACACTTATATTCTTAGTCGGTCACCACACGGACATATTTTTGAATCAATTTACGAATATTTAAAATAGCAAAGCTCTTAAAAACAAAAAGAGGAAAGGATGGGGATAACTCTCTCTAAGGATACTGATGTAAAAAGGAACTCACAAAAAGTAATGCATAGAACTTACATTTGAAATGATTAACGATGCACTTATAATATTTATGGCTCTGCTCCAAGACCTTATAGTTGTCAAGGGGTTTTCCTTGACAACTATAGGTTTCAGGAGCTCTAAATAAAATTAATGATCCTTGCACCCTTACAAATGAACATATCATTTGTTATATTTTACGCAAAATTATCGGAATGCAAGCTTTTAATACAGTATCGTTCAAAATTGTTTGTTATTTAAAACCACTAACAGGAAGTTATTCTTCGCGAAAACAAAGACTAGAGAAGAGATGGCAATGTTAAAGATGATAGATTTGGTTATAAGTTCATTTATTTCAAATTAATTCAATTTGATACACCAGCTTAATTAGCTTATCGAAACAACGACACAGGCATCCATCAACACATCGACACAATGGTTCTATAATGATAGTCGCTTCATTGCTCGCGTAGATTAACCTAATTATCTGTGTCTCCTTTATCCTGAGCTCAGATAATTAATTGATTGCACAAAGCAACACAATGGCAACAGATAAATTCAAAATGAAGATATTATGTGGCAAGCGGTTTTATTGCGAAGATAAATACTTTATGAATTCGTTTCAAAGTAGGTCATCTTATCAATTTCGACTCAATTAATTTTAAATGGTTTTAACAATGGCCTGTTTATAATTAAATAAGGTTTTAGATGGAATTCCTTGAAGGGTATTTTTATCAGCTTATTTAACAACTTTCTTTGTTATATTACGGTTCGCTTGGATTCAGTAAAATGATAAAAAGTACTATTCAATACCTCTTCTAGGAAGTGAAGAGTGTAGTCGACATTCTTAATTATTTACATCAGAATTTCAGAAATTGAGGATGTAATAAATCCTTCCTTCCTCAGGCCCATTTACGTCCCACTGCTGGGCACAGGCCTCCTCCACTTTGGGAGGGATTATGGTCTACTGTGCCGCGCTGACCAGCCGTGTTGGCACAGGGTTTAGTTTCGAGTTTTCCATCTCTCACAGTAGACATTAACTGCATAAATTGTCCCTTAGCTGGCTCTTACAGCACCCTGGGAAAGAAATGGGGTGGTGACATTTGTATTCTTAATTCGTCACCACACGGAGAACAAATATATGTGATTATTTTTATTTATTTTAGAATAAAACTTAAACATTAGACGGTGTTTGAATAATTGTCTAAAATAAAAAAGGCAGGCAAATCATCGGAGATTCATATAACTAAAAATTAAATTAATAAGCATGATTATATCTGTAGTCAATTGGGATTGTTCATAATTTTTGACCTGCTGTATTAATCGTTTTTTTTTAGAAAATATAGACTATTTTAAGCAACTAACTTCAATATTATTGAAATATTCACTATATATAATTTTTTAAAAATATATAAAGATATTATTTTTAATGTTGTGACATCAACTGTGTGTATTGCCTTTTCCTGATAGTTTTAAGACATATTGCAATACATCTTTTAACAGCTTCAAAGAAAGTTTCAAAGCTGTATTCACTGTAATGTTATAGTTACCTGGTATTGGAGTGCTGGTTGTCTCAATAGCTACACGGCATTCTCCCCAAGGGCCTGGAGTCCAATGTGCACTAGCTTCTAAAGCAGCAGGGCGTACTTCTTCAACTACGTCGCATTCTTTACCTCCACCTAATTAGAACAGTTTCACACTTATATGTGTTTAATAATCCTATATATTTCAAAAATTTCTGCTCTGAAAGTTGTGTAGAGCACAGCAAGCAATATTGAATACTTAATTGAAATTAAATCGGTCCATTATTTATACTAAATACTAACATTATAAAGCTGAAGAGTTTGTTTGTTTGTTTAAACAGGAACCACAAGTCTGATTTGAAAAATTCTTTCAGTGTGGGATAGGAAGGCTATAGGTCATATAACATTACGCTGCGACCAATAGGGGCGAAGCAGTAGTAAAAATTTTGGAAGAACGGGGAAAATTTTCCTAATTCCACGCGTACGCAGTCACGGGCAACAATTCTGGTATTGTGTTTTCCATACAATTTACATTTGTAATAGACAGCTAATTTATCAGAACTTGTTATTAAGACATTTTTATTATTTATAATAACACTTGTATTTCAATTCCATGAACTACAGTTTTCTTACAAATTAGTTTTATTCGTCAACATAGCTTTGATCATAAAGTCCCTTTATTAAATAACTGCTTATACTTTTTTTAATAATACATCTGGATTGCTGACCTTGTGGTAATTTCTTGAGACGTCTTGTTCTCACTAATGCACCATCAGCTCTAGGTCTCCATGGTAACCATTCAGCCAGGAGACAATCTTCTTGAATCACGCAAACACGCGCTGTACCAACGAAGGAGAGCGGCGCACCACAGTACCTAAGCGTTTGATTGGTTTTAATATGATTAATAAGCTGAGAAAAGAAATATTTATTATACGTAATAATTGACATTTCGAATATGAGCAGAAGTATTTTACTTAGTTATTAACATGAGTAAGGTAACGTGATACATTAGAATGTATAAAAAGAATTTCGATAACAGTGCTATTGGATTTCGAGATAAGAGGCATTTTTCTCGACATTTAATTTAAGATTTCATTAAAATTGTTTGAGCCAAATGTGAGATGTGAAATATTTACTATTCCCGACATAACTTCTCGCATAAAGTTTTTATATGACACAAAAATATTAGATCAATAAGAGCTGACCTACTTCTTAACAAATGGTCGTTATAATGCATACATCTTACAACAATAGTAGGTATAACTTACAGAATATAAAATTTCTTTAGAATTGTTGCATAATGAAACAATTTAACGAAGCGAGCAGAAGGTACGTATGTTGAAGACACAGGAACTTTGTAATTTCAACATGTTTCAGTATTAAACAAGAATTTATATTGCGAGGGTTGGGACGCGTAAAAATGTCTGTGCATTTGAAATTTTTTAGCGTGCCAGTGTCGAGTTTTAACTTACAAAGTGTTTTTAATAATGTAAGTTATGGTGTTTATACATTTTAAACAGATATGCTAATGGAAGTTGAACATTAAACTAGTAGGTGAGTGGTTTTCTGAGTTTTATAAGTATACATTACACGGCGATTACCATGGAAGTTTTTGCTACATATTTAAATGAAACGTTTAATACTGATTTTAAAATCTAGAGGAAGACCAATGAATAAAAGGATGGGTTGTGTGAAAGATGATCTGAAAGAAAGAGGAGTTAACACAGATATGACGTTTGTTAAGGACTATATGGAAGAAAAAGACATGTTGCCCCGACTCCCAATAATGGAATAAGGCCTGGAGCATAGAATAATAATGGTTTAATGGTTTTTGTTCAGTGGTGGTTGAAATGTCTTTAAGTATTTTAATAAACATACATGGCTTCAACAAATTTTCCATCTTTCTTGCGACATTGTACTTGTCGACGTTGCAAGCCGAACCTGGGAGTGTGTACTAGAGAATCTGTCTCTGTCCTCACGTATCTGGAAAATAATAGAAGCAATATATAAAACGCACTTGGCCTTTTTGAAGGACTATTTACGTATTAGATTTACCAATTTACCATATAATTTGAAGATCATTTCACCATTTGTAACTAAGAAACATTTGATTTTCTCTAAATAAATTAATATCGGAGATAGAATAGAATAGAATAGTCATTTATTTCCAAGAATATGGTACAATAGATTCTTATAAATAGGTGCATATTGCAGTCACACATATTCTACCGTAAGCCGGCGTAGAAATATAATTAAACTTACAATAGTCAGCATAAGCTTAGTTAGCATATTGTCAACCTCAGTTACTATAAATTAATAAGCATAAAGTATTATCTGTGTGACAAATATTCCTTCACTGTATAAAAGCATTTGTCTACCAACCAGCTGTACAAATTTTTCCTAAATTTATTGAATGGCAGTGTTTTCAATTGAGCTGGTAGTTTATTATAAAGAGTAATAGCCATACAATAAGCATTTCTGCTGTACAAGTGAAGTCTATATAAAGAGTAAAACAAAAGCTAAAGTCTATTATATAGCTGTAATAGCTAAGTAAAATCTTAAAAATATTTTTCAAAATACTAATATCTCAAGAATTCATTTCCATTGTTCAATAATATCAGTTTTGTAAAAATAGCTTTCTCTTGAAAAAAAGGGAATGAAAACGTCACAGATAAAAAATATACCTATTTACTAAAAAGCCAGGTAGTCAAAGGCAAAAATACCTTTCAATGGTCTTGGCAGCATGTTCGCTGGCTCCCAAAGGATTGCATTCGGTCCAACGGCCCACGTAGATGGAATATTCCGAGTCGTTTATTGCTGGTTCTGAATGAACAAAAAAACTGAAATTAAAAAGTATTTCAGTCAACCCGGCTCAAGCAAGATGGATGGTTTATTGTTAAATTCTTTGGAATACGACTGTAATGTAGACGGTATTTTTATCACAAGATTACTTAAGGTCACTTAAGGTACAACTTTCTTTACGGTTTAAATCCTTAATTCTTAACTACTTATAAGAAGGTAAATCGCTTCGTTACGTAACGCGTGACAAATATTTGGGATTTTGGATTTATTCGGGAATTAGAGCAGAAATATTTTAAATACAGTCTCCAAATCTGATGACTTAAAACAGCCTACAAAAATAAAATAATTAGAAATAAAATAGTTAAAGATATTTTATTTACAGCATGAGTACCTACGCAGTTTGCTTATATAAAAACTTTTATGCATTTAAAATTTTGATCGAGCAAAAATTAATTCAAATTACTTTGGGCTAACAACGTGAAGTTAGTAACGTAAAATGAAGAGAAATTGAAAAGCAAATAAGTGTTCTGCAAACAGCTTCGGTATGCATTGAAATAATTTTATTGAATTTGAATTGACTGTGGTGAAAAATGGCAGTATGAAAACAGCTGGTGAACGAACTAAAGTTAGAACTTACTACTAACGAAAGGTTTTATTTATTATTCTATCTCAATTAATATTATAAGCTTTTAGTATGAAGTTAGTTGTGTTTCATGATCCTAAGTTATTGATCATGTATAATTTGATAGAGTATCTTTTCGTACATTTATTGTAAAATATTAACAATTTGCTTAGTTCAAAAACTAGAAAACACGCATGAAATTCATTATACATATTTTTAGGGTTCCGTACCAAAAGGGTAAAAACGGGACCCTATTACTGAGACTTCGCTGTCCGTCCGTCCGTCCGTCTGTCACCAGGCTGTATCTCAAGAATGGTGATAGCTAGACAGTTGAAATTTTCACAGATTATGTATTTCTATTGCCGCTATAACAACAAATACTAAAAATATAATAAAATAAATATATGGTACGGAACCCTTCGTGCGCGAGTCCGACTCGCACTTGACCAATTATTTTTTTTAAATTATTGCATTGTCGTCGGTCCATAATTTGTGAGCAAAATTTCAGATCAATACGACTACTGCAAGTGGGTAAAAATTGCTTTCAAAGATTCTGTTACATAGATTAATATATTGATAGATACATACCGAACTAATAAAAGCGTGTTAAAAAATAAGTGTGGTCGGCATGCACTATTTGTGCTTCTTGCCGTTCTTCATTAAATTCATTAATTTATTGCGTAAGACTTTCCTGAAGTAATAAAGCTAAAAATCTTTTTAAAAGTTTAACTTGATCAAATAAAACTACTTTTTACGGATTTAGACGCGTATATTTGTTTTAAATGTTAGTCACCATGGTCACGGGTGAGACAGAGAGAGTCAGTCTCACCCGTGACCATGGTGACTGCAAAGTCTCCGAAACGTCGGGCCAAAATTTAAAACAAATATACCCGTCTAAATCCGTAAAAAGTAGTTTTATTTAAACAGATGAGTCGCGCAAGTGTTAGAAAATATTAGTTTAACTTGATCAATTTTGTTAATAGAATTTCAGTGAGTAATGACAGAGATGTTAGGGGTTCACTCTAATTAATTAAGTGAGTGATATTGAATTAGCTTCGTGTGCCGTTCTGTTTGTATACCGACCTTTAATAGATGCGGTTATGTGAATGTTTGAAGGACCTTGTTCTATAAATGTATAGACAATGTACTGAATTGCGTAACTTGTAAACTTATGCTATCAATTATTAAATGAATTGTAATTAGATAAGTTTGTTAATAGCTGATGTATTTAGGAGAGCTCTTAGACTACTTCTGATGATCACAGAACATTATATAGCTTTAACGTGATGCTTTGTTGAAACCGAATACTTAAGATTGAAACATAACCATTGCTAGTGCAACGAATAACATTACCAAAATTTATGTTAAATAGATGACAAGAAATACCGAAATCTTATACATAAACGTATTGAAAAACAAACAAAAAACAGTCCAATCACACTAAATATAACTTTATCGTTGATAAGCAAAATAAAAACCTACACGTAAAATTCCAAAAATATGTGAAAAATAACGAGCATGTAGCAACACAAGAACTCTTGTGTCAATGTAGAAGCGATAAAGATAACAAGGCTGCATAAGTAGATACCTTCGCCCTTTGAACAACGCCTGAATATAAATAGCGAAAAAAGTAGCACAAGCAGATTGGTTACTGTTGCTTTTACAAAATACTAAGTTTATTTATTTAGGTACTTAATTAATAAATATCTTTACGTATTATAAAACAAAGCTATTTTTGTATGCCTTTTGTAAGGTTAAAAGTTAAAGAGTTAAAAGGCTTTTGTAGGTTACTTCTATTCCTGAGGCAATATAATAAGGCAGGTCTCTTAGAATAATCAAATAACTCAAATATGAAATCCATTCAAGTACAAAATATTCACAAAACAAGTTGAGATAAGTGAAAAATTTACTTTTGGGTAAGATAAATCTAAGTTGTATAACTCGTTCCGGACTTTTTTTGTTGAAGGAACATCAAACTTAGTTTGGGTTATATTAAATTATACGTAACTTCTGAAACCGATTATCGCTTCCATTGTGAGTGGTTTATACGGCAAATTGGATTGCTGTATTGTTTATCTATAAGGATTTAATAGTTTCGTCCGCCTCTAGTCATGGCACCGATCGGTATATATTTGTTTTGAATAGATTAATATCACTACTTATTTGAATGAAAATCTTGCCACAATCCTCACGGTGCTAAAATCTTTTGATGATCGGCTTAAAAAACTTGAAATTTATAGTGATAGTGACTATTAGTGATATATAGTGCTTTATGTACTAGTAACAAAGAACACAATAACAAAGTGTCTTTACAATGATAGAGACATTAAGATAGGTGTTAATGGACACATTCTTATAAAAAACTCTATTTAGCAATTTAAGTTAGATCAAAATTATTTATTAGCCTTAGCAGGCTAGATTGTAATATTGTAGATAAATAAATAAAATAAAGTTATCGAATAAAAAAAAAATACTACTTATTTAATAAACGAAGTGCGCTTCTATTGGTTAGTGGTACACGAAAATCGTAAAAAGTAAAGATTTTTAGCGGTTCTTAGATTACCTAATTTGTTTATAATAAATGAAGTAAGTATATGAGTAGGAACCATAGGATTAATTAGAAATTATGGACATATAAACCAAGATACGTGTAGTGAACCATAAGTTACACATTGTAACAAATGTTAGCACATAAAACAAAACACCCGTATACGATAAACGGAGAATAAATAATACACTCGTACCTAAATAATATTCTCCAAATTCCCACCAAAACTTTAGCGCTTATTATACAGCTCATATATAGAAATTAGGAAATTACGGCTCCGATAAAGTTCGGTAATAATTCAAGAAATTATTAAGCATTCCACCCTTTTGTCGGATCGGAGTAGGGTCGGGAGTAAGGATAACTTTTTACTAAGAGTTTGCCTTCAGCGAAAATCATTTTTATCCGACAGCAAAAAAGATAGCTAGTCGTTATTTATTGTTTGAATAATATTATAGCATCATAGGCATAGGTGAATCTAAATAATTTGCTTAGTTCAAAAACTAAAAATAACATGCTTGTAAATTATAAATATTTTTTAAATTATTTCTTTGTCATCCGGCCTTCATATGTGTGCAAAATTTCAGAACAATCCGACTACTGTAAGTGTGTTAAAATCACTTTCAAACAATCCGTTATATAAATACATTGATTGATACTTACCGAACTAATATAAGCGTGTTAAAAAGACTTTGAATTTACTATTTTTTATGATAATTTGTGTAATTAACCTACATACTCTTTTTTGAAAAAATATGATTATATTATCTTTGCCACATTGGCCAAACCAGGTGGAAAAACTATTTATGATACTTATTATAATATATATAATATTATTGTCCACACAGTGTACATATTTAGTTTTAGTTATCTCTAACATATTATGAAATGATAATATCGAAATATGCCATGGCTATCTAAATAGAAATAAATTACTCAAGTGGTCATCAAGTCATCACGAAAAGGAGTAAAATTGTAAATAAAATATGAAAGCAGTGAAGGGGCGGGCTCGAAGGAAATTAACGAGTAAACTCATTTGTCGACTTCCGTTTGGGTTTCATCAAATTAATGCCAGCCGCCGTCGATAAAGTAATTTATTATAAGTACTTGTTGATAGAAAACATTTATTTTTAACCATATATCTTGATTTAATTATTTTTTCAATTTAATTGAATTATTATTTAATTTTCTATCAGACCTGCGTCCACAATTGGATATAGGTTTAGCCTGAAGCAGTGGCGGATTTGCAGTCTCGACCGCCCTAGGCCCCAAGCCATTAGCCGCCCTCGAAATCGAGTGACCGTCCTCTGAAATTTGCCGCCCCTAGGACGCTGCCGCCCCTAGGCCGCGGCCTATACGGCCTATTTATAAATCCAGGACTGGCCTGAAGCACTTTGCTTTGTATTAGGAAACTTCTTACTTTCAGCTGTGACTGCTGTAAGTTTGACAAGAGGCCGAATACAATCATCGTAATATTTTGTTTGGAATATTCAAATTTTAATAAACTTATTTAATCGCCTATTAAGTATGTTGGAGTACGTAATCTTTTGATCGAAACTAAGGTCTCTTTGTGGCAAAAATAACTGGTAACAAAGAAGTCATTACTCAGCAACAGAAACTCAGCGCTACCCGTGACCATGTGGTCTGCAAGGTCTTCGAATCGTACGGAAGATATTACAGATTTTGGACGCTACAGAATGTGGTAGTATCCGTGAAGGTTTTATTGGAAGAAATCACATGTCTAGAGTTCCATCAAACTATTAAACTAATCTCAGTTTGACGAGTGATATCTTGCAGACATCGATCGACATCTGCCGTAGGTACATAATCCCGCTTTCAGCCACACAGTACTGTATATTTGCTTATATGTAACTGCATTCAATATACTCTGAAATGCGAATATCAAAGCGACATAGTATTTTGAATATCTCTGCAATATGTTACATTGTATTTGATTGAATTCTGGCTATATTACTATTTTATATTTATCAACATTGTTGTGAGGCTGTAGTTAGATTTCTACTCATGTTAATTAGGTACATATATTATAAATTTTCACAATTATAACTGTGATTGTGAAATCTTTTAAATAACACAAGTAATTAAATTCAAACACTCACAAAGATACTCCATTTGAACATAAATTTCTAAATCGGTATCTAAATAAAAAAGATTCTAAGCTAAAATCTAAAGAAATACAATCTAAAAAAAATCACTATATACCGCGATAAGTGTAAGCTTTTATCAAGTTACTAGCTGACCCGACAAACGTTGTTTTACCATACTAAAAAAAAGGGTTTGAAAAATAGATGTTGGCCGATTCTCAGACCTACTGAATATGCATGTAAAATTTCATAAAGATCGGTCAAGCCATTTCGGAGGAGTACGGTAACTAACACTGTGACACGTGAATTTTATATATAAGAAAGACTAGCTGATCGGGCAAACGTTGTTCTGCCATACTAAAACTAAAAAAAAAGGTTTGAAAAATAGATGTTGGCCGATTCTCAGACCTACTGAATATGCTTGTAAAATTTCATAAAAATCGGTCAAGCCGTTTCGTAGGAGTACGGTAACTAACACTGTGACACGTGAATTTTATATATAAGATATAAATATAATGATGATGGGGATATGAAACGCTATAATAAACTAAAACAAAACATCAGTAAATAATAAATGGTACCAATTCTACATGCACAACTAAACTTAACTAAAAAATAAAAACAAGTATGGCGTATTTTGATGAAATGGCTATTTCGTTGTTTACATTTTTATTGATTAAAATCATTAGTCTATATAATAGACAGATTTTCTAATAAAAAGTTCAGTTAACATTTCCGAACTGTGCTATTGACACTATAAATTTTCATTGTTTATTAAAGTAATTTATTGATTTTGCAATTAGCATGCTATGCTTTACTTAGTAAATTAAATTATGGTGGAAAAAGTGATTGCCGCAAGCGGGACTTGAACCCACGACCTCGGAATACCGTTCCGAAGCTCTTTCCAACTAAGCTTATTGCGGTCGTGCTTGTAGCGTTCAAATTAACCACCACAGTCGTTACTCGATTGAGTTTATATCGTATTTCTACGTACAACGCCATCTATCAAGATTGCTTTGCACGGTACGGAACGGTATTCCGAGGTCGTGGGTTCAAGTCACGCTTGCGGCAATCACTTTTTCCACCATAATTAAATTTATTTCATTGTTTAGTTGTGCATGTAGAATCGGTAGCAATATCTGGCTAGTTGAATATCGCATAATGTGTCATGTTTGCTGAAGGCTGACCCGATGTATCGATCATCTATATTAACAAGTCCATTGTAGTTGGACACGCACACAACTCATTTACATAATGTATGTACATTTATACCATCATTTATGAATATTTGTTGCAATTTACATGTGAAAGCGCGGCGGAAACTGCAGTATTGTATTATATCTGTAACTACACATTTATATACTGTACTAGCTGATGCCCGCTACTCCGTACGCGTGGAATTTTAGATTCCCATATATTTTGTCACCGTTTAAACCTTCCCTGGACTTTCACGAATATTTCAAGACCAAAATCACCAAAATCGGCCCAGCCGTTCTCGAGTTTTAGCGAGACTAAAGAACAGCAATTGATTTTTATATACTAGTCAAAACAAAATAAGGGCCACTTGTTAATTTTAACAGTAGGAGTGATAAATATTTTTTAATACTTTCTCAAGTAGCAGAATGTTTATTGTAGTGTTAGTATATTAGTTTACAATATTTTTTTAAGTATTCCACTTACACAATTTTGTAAAGCATATTTTAATAATTTATTGCAGCCACGCGACTCTACCATATTTTAAGAAAGATTTTAACACAATCAAACTGACGATTCTGTCGAGAACAGTTAAAGTTTTGTTTGAATAGTAGTTGAATTAGCATTTTAAGAATATTATGCCGTGAATTCGACGACATATGGACTTACCAACTGTAACTAGGGCCGTGATATTGCTTCAAGAAGGCCATTAACAGCGTTTTGTTGCGTTACATCTGGGTTTCTCGCTGTGACCGATTCAGAATGCTTGGAATCGATATTAAGACAATGGAAGACTAACAAGGAAACGGGAATTTGGCAAAGTTCGAGCAACCACCGCACAGGAGGACCGCTACGTGCGTTTGACTGCGCGCAGAGAACGCTACAATACAGCGCGCTTCTTACAAAACCGTTTGCGACAGGCGAAAAGTACGAGTGTAAGTGATCAAACAAGTAGTATTCGGTTACACGAGGACCAGCAGTTCTCCAGAAGATGCGTAGTGCGGGCATCATCGGGTAGTGCTCATGGTGCAAACCGACTATCGTTCACAATGTAGCATCTGGCATGGGATATGAGTGAATGGAGCACAGTATTGTTTACAGATGAATGCAAAGTAAAACTTTTTTGTGTTGACCGTCGCATTAGGGTTTGGAGGCGTGAAGGTGAGCGATTTTCGAATGCTTGTATCCAGAAAAGTGACAGATTTGGAGGCCCCGATGTTATTGTGTGGGGAGGAATCTCGACATCAGGCAGAACCGAGTTGGTAATTCTCAACGGAGGCACAATTACAGCTCACCATTATATCGAGAAGGTCGCAAGACCCCATGTGATCCCATATGCACAAAAAATCGGCTAGAGCTACCAGAGAAGCTCTAGAGGAGGCTGGTATACCGACAATGCCTTGGCCTGCGAACAGTCCGGATCTCAATCTTATTGAACACATCTGGGATTTACTTAGACACAGTGTTCGAAGCACAAATCAACCCGTACACAATGAAAGACAGCTCATAAACGTTTTAAAATCAAGCTGCAAACAAATTGCTCAAGAAACAGAGGTTCACCTGGTAGAGAGTGTACCATCCAGGCTTCAAGAGTGCATTAGATAACGAGGAGGTCGTCCAGAACATTGAGAAATATCAAAAATCAACCATCACCTAATTTTAGTTTTTTTAGCTTAATTTTTAATCCGTGTATTTTGTTTGCAAAAATGTCAGTTTTTAGAATAAGTGGGGTATTTTTGTTTTTTTGAGCTATCTTTCCTCCTTTTAAGCTGTTTACATTAAAAAATATATTAACTGTTCCAGTCCAATCATTAATTAACCGTTAAAACTCAAGAATTCATGAAATACTAAAAATACGGTGGCTCTTATTTTGTTTTGACTAGATTAAATGAAATTAAAACACCCTTTCTAATTTTTAATCGACTTAAAAAAAGGAGGAGGCTCTCAATTTGCATTGTTGATATTTTTTTAAAACTCTTAATTTAAAAACCATTTCCGGTAATAGAGTTTCTGATCATGATCCATTAGTTTTTTCGGAAAATTTGCTATATTAACGATTATTTTTCCAAAAAAGCAAATGATCTCTATTTGCCCTTGAGATAAAGGACTTTACTACTCTTTGGTGGAGTTGCGATTGGTCTATTATATCAACTTGGCAACTTTGAAAAGATGTATTGCAATCTGTCTTAAGTCTATCAGGAAAAGTCAATACACAGATTGCGTCCAACGATGACGTCACGACATTTAAAATAATAACTATAAGTATTTAAAAAAAATTCTATACATATAGTGAATTTTTCATAATATTGAAATTAGTTGCTTAAAATAGACCATATTTTCAAAAAAAAAAAAAACAGCAGGTCACAAATTATGAACAATGCCAATTGGTCTGTATGTTTTTTTTTTATGTTTGATACCTCATAACTTTTAACTGGGCAAAGCGATTCTAATAATTCTTTTTTTATTTGAAAGCTGGTGGCACTAGGTTAGAATCTGATGGTTATACCCTAAGAAATCGAAGAGAATCCTCAGAACAGTAAAGGCATACATTGTTTACACATATTATGTATCTTAATATTCAAAGAGTAGACTGCCGAGGTGGTCTCATGAAGTCGGTTTAACGTTTTTTGTAAAATACCCAATCATAAAGACATGTAATGGACATTTAAATTCGCATAGGATATTTGAGTCAGTAAAACAAGAATACAAAGAAAGAAATCGCTAAATATTCCCACTATTTTAGCAATAAAATGTGTCATTTATCTTACTTTCAATATCTTAGAACTTTGCAGTTAATCAATACCAAAACAAAATTGCAATTTTCTTATTCGAAATTTCCGTCTCTCATAGAGGCTGTTATCTGTGTACAATATTCCTTAGCTGGCTTTTACAGCACCCTGGGAAGCAAAGGGAAAGTGACACTTATTCTTGCCTGAGACCTGAAAAGAGGTGGTGAAACTTGTATTTTTAATTCATCACCACACAGACAAATGAAAAGTTACGGCATTAAAATTAAAATAGACAAAATACACTTTATTGTACACTATAAACTACATGTTAGCTAATGTAGTTATAATAGACCATGTACAATTTGGCGGTCTTATCGCCTTTTGCGATCTCTTCCAGACAGCATTTAGATGAACTTAGTTATTCTGAAAAATTATACACATAAATAAGCCCAAATAATTTAATTTATATTTACTATTAAGCTGTAGTAAACTTAGATTAAACTCTGTAAATATTTAAATTGGCTTATATTTAAGCCAAGGACATTAAGAATTTCTTAAAATGTATACGTTGAAAAATGTTAAAGATAAAACTTGATTTCTTATTCGAGCTTCGAAACAAGGACAATGGCTTAGTAACCTTATTATATGAACATATAAATGTGCTTTTGTAAACATGCTATGTTAGTTTATTGAGTTTTAGTACGAACTGTAAGCTTCAAGACCAATTTAATCTTTGTGTTTTCGTTTTTGTCTGCAAGAGAATATTATTTGTATGTTTGTTATGGCAGAAATAGTTGCCGAGAGCTTGAATAGTTCAAAAGTTTAATATTTATAATATTATTACCACATTACACATAGGCTTTCTTTCAACATTTCTATTACTGGCGCCACTTTCAAGCTACCTAAGCCTACATTTCATAATAAAACTCAATAAATTAAAATGGCATGTTTACAAAAACATGTTTAAGTAAGCAGGTTACAAAGCCATTGTCCTTGTTTTAAAACTCAACAACAAAGTTAAATTTATCTTGAACATTTAAAACGTTAAGAAGTTTTTTAACTCCCTGGCTTAAAAATACTTAAGCTAGTTTAAAATATTCAGTGTAAACAGTGGACTGTTTCAGGGTATTATTTAATAATTATTCTGGTTTGTTTGTGTTGTAGAAAAGATAAAACAAAGATTATTAAATACATTTTGTTCTGTGGCATATGTGTTAGAAATATACAAAAATAAATTCGAACTTACTCTGTGTAAGTTAATTTAATATACGGCACTACTCTGTGCTCATCTTGCTGATTTAACTAAATAGGACAGGGTCTCCTTGTGATAAAAATAAAATAATGAAAGTGATACACAATGGCTGTGTTTAATTTCTTATAAATGGACCCCATATCCTAACAATATGTAATGGCACTTAGTGTCGCACTCAAAAAAAACCTACTGAAAGAAACATAAGTAGTTCAGTAGGATTTGTTAAGCAACATAAATGTAATAGGTATAACTAAGTAAACGCATAGTAAGTCAATTGCAAAAGTTTATAACTTAATATATTATAAATGTATTATTTTCTTCTTCTAATAAATCCAAACCAGCATCTTAAATTAAAAGTGGTTTAGGTTTTATAAATGTCTAATTTAGCATTCTTAGTACTTTAAAGAAGGGCTTACAGGAGAATACAGGATATTACATACACCACATAAATCAATTTTGTTTTCTCAATAAATATACGATAACCCAAATAGTAGATATTAGTTTAATGGGTTGAGTTGCAACAATTATTGTGTCCAATTGTGTAGTAATGAAGCAACTAAAAGGATTAGTTCGTTGACTGTTCCTCGAAATGTTGGGATCTCTACAAATTCACAAGCTTAGTTGCCGCAGCAACCGTTAATACAATGTTAAAATCAGTTGTTACGGTTTTCACAAATATTACATAATAGCTTGTTATAAAGTTTGAACGTTTTATATTAAGGTATGTAATAATACTTAGCACAATCTATGTAAATTAAAATTATTGCTACTATTTTAGTGACAGCAAAAACTTAATGTTTCGTAATTTAGCTTAATAAGATGTAATACGTCCAAAAGTAAGACAAAAAAGTTTAATGTTTGCGAATAAAGTTTTTTTAACCTGATTATGTATTTTGTCACAGAAAAATATGAGAAACATTTAACGATCTCTGATGCTCCGAGAAGTTTGGATCGTGTAATATATAGACGGATATGTTGGTTCCTACTTATTGCAGATTCTGCAGAACATTTTTTCTCGTTTAATGTCGATTACAATATTGTTATTTTGATACTTTTCGATTAAATGGCTTACTACTTGCTAATAATATATAATAATATATACTTGCTAATAATAATAATGGCTTACTACTTGTATGTGGTTAATAGATTTTACTGTAATTTTTTAAAAAAGGTGATTGTGTATTTTGTACCTCCATTGCGAAAATTGTGTAATGATATAAAATAAATATAAATAAATATACCGGCCAAGTACGAGTCTTGTGCACGAAGTCTGTATCTATCATTAACATCATAATATAACATATAGACAGTAGTTCCAGTAACGGGGTACCTGACATTTACCTTTTGGTACGAAATGCAAAAAATACAAAACACGCTTTGAGCGAAACGTACGTGAAGTCAAACAAAAAGTTGGATCAATCAAATGAATCCCAAGTAAGTACAAATTTAATTTCAACATCGAAATATAGGCAACATTTTGATGTTATTCCAACGAGAGGTGTTTATTTCAAATCCATTAAAACTTTCCACAGACTCTATGATTTCCCTCCGAGAGAGAGCTTACTACAAACGAACTTTTCCAATTTGGGTTAGGCTAGTACCCTACAGTACCCTACATTTCACCGGTCACTGACCTTTGCCAAAAGAGAATATATATTTCCAAAGAGATGCTCCACCGGGTGGATTAAAATTTCTCTCGATGCTGATATGAAGCAATGTTTGTACAAACGAACGTTGCTAACATTTTAGATAAAAGATTACTTGCGGATTATTTCGAGGTCTTCGTTACATTTTCAGTGAATGGATATTTATTTTGTTTTTAACATAGATTTATCATTGTTTGCTTTTATATTATGAAGCTTAGTTTGTTGTTGTAGCTTTTATTATTAGAAATGAGAATATTTCATGTCTTTATTGATAGAATCTTTTACAGAAATGATAAGTTCTTAAAATATATTTAAAGTGGCGATCGTTATATCTATATTATTATACTCTTTGTGGCGATCACAATACATAAGTCATGGTTGTAGTGACAGACATCATGTTGACATTGACATCATGTCATGGCTGTAGACGTTTTAAAACCTGATAGCCACAACTTAAGAGAATATACTTACTATGCAAGTTTATTACAGACACTACAGACCTAGACGGAGACAGGTGTAATCTGTGTAGGCATATCTGTGTATATTACTTAAACCTTTGAACAAACTTTTGGCAGGATCGTACATTATCAGACCAAGTATCAGACGCACAGTAAACGTAAACATATCTTTTTTATCGGAGATTAAAAATGTAGAGTCTTAAATACACTAAAGGAATACAGATCCATGCTTGTATTACAAGATCATATAATCCTCACAAAGAAGATGGAATGGTCTGAAGTAGGCAGGTAAAGGCATTTCATTAACTTATGTTGACAATAAAACAAAACTTATAACGTCCCCCAATAAATAAATAAGTCGATAAATTTATAACCAAGAGAAAAAAAAACAAGTCCTTTAGCCTCCCATCGCGAAACAGTTCGATATGATTTATTCATTAGTCCATAAATTGGAGCATAAGCTGGACATATTTATTTTGTATGAAATATCGGTTTTACCCTTGGCCGGTAATGCGATATTTTCCCTATTGTTATCCTCGCATTCTGGCTTGACCCCGTTATTTTTAGCTCTTATGTAACGTTTTACGGTCACATTCACAAACGCAGTAAGCTTTTGGATATTTTCTTTTCGTGTAAATTTTCCTGTCGATATGTGTTAGAGTAAAATATGAGGCTACGAAGGCGTTTAATTTATTGTTAGTATTGTTATAGGCACAATATTATCGTAAGTATGGGTCAAAGTTCTAATACTAAGGTTATTTATAACCTAAAAGGAGAAAACACCTATTATTAAATTGTTGACTTTTTTCACTGAATTTGTGTATGTTAGTGCGTTTAACTTATTATACTAGTAGAAAGTATAATAAGTTACATTATATGGTAAAGGAGTGAAATTAGCCTCCACGTAATGCTTATAAATCTTTACGTTTTTGCAAAGCTAACATACATAATACACGATCAGATCACCTTGTCTCAACTTTCACACAGATAGAACATTCCATGCAAATCAAATACTGTATACGTTCACCTTACATAAACTTTTACTCATTTAGAACATTCTTTGTAGATCAAATCCGTTACTTTTGGTACAATAAATTAGAAAAGAATGTACAAAGCGTGGTTTTATCGTTAAATGCAATCTCTTACAGCAACTATATATAGATTGTAGTGAACAACACAAGGATATAATATATGTAACCTTGTATTGTACACAAACAGGAAATGTTCAGTTTTACGAGCTCTTTGATCACCTGACTGGAGTCACTTTTGCTACGACAAAAATATTGCTTTTAGTTTAATGTCTTTTACCAAGAACAATAAAATATAAACTGGCTAAAGTATTATCATAAAGCGTTTATTTCAAACATAGTTTTAGTAATAAGATACAACAAAGTACTTATTAAGTTTTATTTTTCTGTTCGGCATTACTCTAAACATGTAAATATAAAGTGGTAATACAAAAAAAAAAAATCTTACTAGCACATTGCCATGATACAAAATAATACACATTATTAAGCATTTCTTAATTTTAATATTTTACCTGAAAATCCAGTATTTTTTTGGGTGTTATATTTTATAACTCATATCTGATATCAATATAAAAAGTAATAGCGGTATAATTAATAGAAATTTTTACTTATTATAAAAACAAAGTCGTTATTTTTGTGTGTATGTCCCTATGTATGCTTTTATCTTCTAAAATACGCAACGGATCTTGATGCGGTTCTTCGTAATAGATAGGGTGGTTCCAGAGGATGGCTTTTTTAAACAATTTGTAAAGGATGGATGGACTGTGTAAACTAAGACATGAAAGAAAGGGGAGTTAACACAGACATGACGGCTGATAGAAGACTATTGAAGAAAAAGACATGTTGCGCCGACCCCAAATAATATGATAGGGGCAGGAGGATGATGATGATGTTAAGGTTTGGTTTCTAAATTCTACGCATACGAAGTTGCGGGCAAAAGCTGGTATTATATAAATAATAACAAGTACATAAAAATGACACGTAGTTTCATCAAAGAAAATAAATTGTGACATGGTAATGCATATGTTACAAAAAAAACTGTTTTTACACTCACCAATTATGTCAATTAAACGTATATTTCAAAGAAATACATTGCCAACGAACAATATTCAATCAACAATTTTCCTTTACATTTTTCATTTGTGCTAAGTTGCGGCCAACATAATGTTTGAGGGGCTTTCAAATACACGAGTCAGTGCCTTAAATTGGCTCCATTATCAATTTACATAAGAAGCTGATGGCCGTAATTACGTTGTACGAGATTTAGGTTACCGAATCTGTTTACGAAACTAAGTGATTTTCAGTATAGATTACACAAATATAAGCTTACATGGGCCGCTTGGGTAATTTCTGAATTGACAACATGTGCAAACAAACAGGTACAAAAGGATAAGTATAGTGGGTGCTTATTAGCTGATCGTTCAAGAAAAAGGGATTTTATTTAATAAGCAAATGTGTCCGTATTTTAAAAGAAAGGGAACTGTGAATACTCGTGTAATAACTGTGTGTAAACTGTGTAATTTATTAAATGACTTTAAACGAAATTTCTTTTATTGTTGTATTATAATTAAATAAATAAAATAAATAATAAATAAAATAAATAATAATTAGTAGTCCGCCGCGACTTCGTACGCGTAGAATTTAAAAAATCTACACCCATTTTGCTACATTTGTCACTAACACTGTGCTCTTATTATATTCTTAGCATAGAAATATAGCTTACTTTGGGACCAGAGGACTTTGTGTAATATGTCCAAAAATATTTATTTAAAACTAGCTGTTGCCCTCGACTCCGTCCGCGTAGAATTTAGGAAATTTTCCCCGTTTTTGCAACATTTTTAACTACTGCTTGAGTGAGAGTATTATAAACGTAAGAGTAAACCAATATAATCAGAATGAACGAACTGCTAAGCTATCAGGAGTTACACGTGTTATTGTGAGTCAACCATAAAATATAGATATGTGCTGTTTCGGGATATTTTTTAGACAATTTTATGTAGAATATTTCCGTCATACATGATTTCTATGTAACTTTAACCATTAAGGCTGCACACGCGACGGAAGCTTAAAAAATGGAGCATCTTTTCCCGTTTTCCCAACATTTCCCTTCACTACTCTGCTCCTATTGATTGTAGCGTGATGAAAAGTATACTATAACCTGCCCAGGAGTATGAAGAATAATTGTACCAAGTTTCGTTAAAATCCGTCGAGTAGTTTTTGTTTCTATAAGGAACATACAGACGGACAGACAGACAGACAGACAGACAGACAGACAGACAGACAGACAGACAAAAATTTTACTAATTGCATTTTTGGCATCAGTATCGATCACTAATCACCCCCTGATAGTTATTTTGAAAATATACTTCATGTACAGAATTGACCTCTCTACAGATTTATTATAAGTATATAGATATTTATTTATTGGTCGCAGGGTGATTTTAAATAGCCTGAAGCCTATCTCGATAACCGTAGGTACTATCCGAAATTGAAAGAATTGTTCAAATCGGGTCAGCGGTTTCTAAGATTAGCGCATTCAAGCAAAACAACGCTGCAGCTTTATAATATTTGTATTACAATATCTTTAGGCATAGTATACCCCATGGATCTTTAACTTACTAAACACAACTTGGGGAAAGCACAGCGAATTTCTTGAACCGTAGGTACGATGTCTAAAATAAATCAAAGCCAAGTCATTACGGTATTTACTCTGTTTCAGCGCAATAATTCCTTAATTTGGGGAACAACTTCCATAATTACTTCGGGGGCCTACTGATTGTTTCACTTTATCATAACAGCGAGTTTTTTTTCACCCTGAAAATGTTTCAGAGATTTCATCATAAAGAATTTTGCAGTAAATATTACAATTTGACAGTTTCCTACATTTTTCTTTGTTCTAATTTGGATATTAGTAGCAGTATAAGTATAGATTAATACTAGCGGTATTATTCTAATGATCTAATTCATAATAACTTATCGGAGGTTTAAAAGTTCGCTAAAATTGTCAAAAATTGTTATTCATAATAGTCTTTTTACGATAAAATGTTTATTATCTCTCCAATAAAGTTATTGTTTAAACCTCCGATAAATCATTATAAATAAGACCATAAGTGTAAAACATATCTATATTTTCACGCAATACTAGCCTACATTGTTAGATAGATACGTAAATAAACTCTTTGCCTAAATATATATAATTGTGTCATATTTCATTAAAATTAATCATGTGATTCGCTCAAAAAGAGGTAACAAACGTACTCACAAACATTCACGTTTATAGTATAACTTTACACTGAAATCCATTTCAGTACTTATCTACTGTAATATCTTTCGTCTTCAAACCACCCTCTTCTCTCAACTTACATATCTATAAATAGACACTGGTGCCAATTGTGCGGTAACAACTAAACTTAACTTAATCAAAAAATTAAAACAACTATTAAAATTGCCCAAATTAATCAAAATAGAGCATTTTGATTATTGGGCAATTTTATCCTGCATATTTATTTTAATTATCATATTACTTTAAACGAGCAATTCTTGTTATATATTTTTTTGGGATCTCGGATACGGCTCCAACGATTTTCTTGAAATTCGGTATACAGGGAGTTTTGGGGGCGATGAAACGATCTAGCTAGGTTTCATATTCAAAAAAATGTCTTTTTGTCGGTGTTTTTGAGCATTGAAAAATTGCTATATTTTCATTAGAATTGGATGCATAATTCCGCCGATAACACAACTCGGCAATCTCTCTTTAGCTAAGTTTAGTTTGGTAGTGCGCGTAGAATTGGTACCAATGGATGTTTCGTTAAGTGGAAAATACTGTCTGGAGCCGTCACCATGAAGATTACATTCATAAATCAGTTTGGAGAGTGAATCTCACTCGTGCATACATCACTAGCGCTTGTGAACGTGACTCGAGATCTAATGGATCCACACTAGTTTGTTTTGTTGGGCTGAAATACAAATATAGGGATGTAGGATATCCGCAATGTATCAATATATCTATTCCGTTCTATTTCAGTGAACATCTATTGATATATATATTTTCAAACAATGGCATATTCCAACAAATAACTTAGTACATGTAAAATATAAACTACCAGCTGTTCCCCGTGACTTCTTACACATGGAATTTAGGAAATTCATTCACCGATGCTTTGCTTATACTGGTTACGGCTTCCTCGATAAATGTACTAACCAACACTGAAAGAATTTTTAAAATCAGTCCACAGGTTCCTGAGATTAGTGCGTTCAAACAAATAGATTCTTTTGCTTATATTCGTTCGGTATGTATCTATCAATGTATTAATCTATGTAACGGAATCTTTGAAAGTGATTTTAACCCACTTGCAGTAGTCAGATTGATCTGAAATTTTGCACATATATCAAGGACCGATGACAATGCAATAATTGAAAAAAATATTCAGGATTTTCAAGCGTGTTTTTAAGTTTTTGAATTAAGTAGATTATCATATTAAGTATAACATAAGTATAGATATGCAATAAGTAGCTAATTTAAATTGTATTCAGGTTATTCATAACGATAATTATGTAGCGATATTTGCGCTACTTCTAACGTGGGTCTCATTTGAATGCAAAACCAGTAAATGAATTCCGTCAATTTATTCCTCTCTCAGGGATTAATTTTGTCTTCAAACGTTTACTTTAAGGTCTAAATACGGGTTCTTGTTCATTGTAAATTACATCTTTTAGAATATTCAGAATAAATTACAAAGTGACATTATGTTTTTTATTAAACCACTTTTCATTTTCCCACTAACAGTTTTGTGTCTATTTTAGTTTATGAAATGTTCCGTAAAACGAGGTTTTATTTTTACAAATACGTTGCAAATATTGGTAAAAATAATAAACAACCATTTTTAAAGATGAGCATTTTTTTAATAAACGTTTAACCGACTTCATGTGCCTCTGAAATATGAGGGATTTTCTCGATTTCTCAGGAGATAACCTGACCTGGTTCCAATGGGACCATATGGGAACCATCAGCTTTTAAATAAAAAGAAGAATCTTCAAAATCACTTATCCCAGTTAAAAGTTATCATGTAACACACATAAAAAAAACATACAGATGAATTGAGAACCTCCTCCTTTTTTGAAGTCAGTGAAAAATTTAGTACATATGATACGCAACTACAGGCGTTAATAAAATTTTAAGTTTTATAATCATTTATTAGAAATACTATATAAAATAAATAATAATAAATAATAAATGATGAAGATGAGCATCGGATATGCTCGAAACCTGGGTCGACATCTTCGATCCCAAAACTGTGAGTGTTAGCCGGTAATATAGTATTTCTAATATGACTCAAACTCACGAAAATTTCAATACGAAAATCATTTATTAGTTTCTGCAATTGATTTAATAATAATAATAACATAATAATAATAATCTTTATTTAGCTAAAAAGTTACATCATCATACAATTGTATCATAAAATATAGTTTTACTATACCAATATTACAAAAGATGTTACAATTTAATACATATGTGATAATTACAATACATATTAGCATCTGGTGCTAACTACTACAACTAGGCTAGAAACCTGTATTTCAGCACTCAGCTCATACTCCCATCCACTGGTTTCGTATTGTATCCTAATATGGTAAGTAAAACGTTTTGTCACTATTATTACATTTATGTAGTGTGTGAATGCGTGTGTGTGTGTGAATGTGTGTGTGTGTGCGTGCGTATGTGTGTGTGCGTGTGTGTGCAACAAACTCTTCAGCTGTAGTATAGATAATTTGATTTATTATTGATAGTTTTGTCAAATTAGTGCCAGTTGAGTTTTTAATGTAAAGGTATGTTATTATAACTTTCCCTTATTCTCGTACTGGTGATCATTAACTTGCGTGACTTACCATTCGGTAAAAGTTTCTATGAATATGTCGCATTTTTGTTCTATCACTCGTAAACAATTATATTATGTTACCATTACCATTAGAATACAATTGTTTCTTTATTACAATCACGGATGTACCAGATAGAGCGTCTATGGCTACATCAATCACCCGGCTTGAAGCCACCACATGGATGTACCATACTTTCTTAGTATGTTTTTTCTTTTAGTATAATATAAAAGCACTTTAAAATACGTCGTAATGATGTCCTTATTCCTACTTTTACAATAAATTTAACATTCGCCTTAATACAGTTTCCGACACGGAGAGACGATCGATTATACAGGGTGTTATGGGGAGGAATCCTCCCTTTGACGGGGAGTTGCTAGGGTATATTATTATATTTGCTTGTTCACAGCCGACCACTGAACGATAAAATACTTTAACACAAAGAACAAATACGAGATAAACATGTATAGAGAATTAGAGCGCCTTTAATTGTAAACATTTATCTGTTTATTGCCAAGATGCTTTTAATCATCCTGACACAATTTTTTTAACAAAATTATGTACTTATGATAGCTCCAGGACACGCTGGTCGTCCGTATATCATTGGTGCTAGTAATCAAATCTTGATCACTAGTACCATTGACCTAAGGACTAATGAAACCCAAGGCCATGAAATTGAAACAGCGCCAACGTTTCATATATATACCTAATTCTTCTTCTAATATATAAAATTCACGTGTCACAGTGTTAGTTACCGTACTCCTCCGAAACGGCTTGACCGATTTTTATGAAATTTTGCATGTATATTCAGTAGGTCTGAGAATCGGCTAACATCTATTTTTCAAACCTTTTTTTTAGTATGGCAAAACAACGTTTGCCGGGTCAGCTAGTCATCTTTATAAAATTCTGGCGTAGCTGTCTTGCTACGCAATGTCTACAGATATGCTACGTAACTGCTACAACACAGTAACAGAAATGAAAATACTTTAGCTATTAGTTATATACTTATGTATGATAATGAATCATACATATATCTCCAAATCAATGATAAAAGGTTAGCTAGAACATGCTTAGGTAATATTATGATGATTAGTTTACCACATGAACCACATTTATTGCACAGAAAAGAATCTGTGTATTCTTTTCTGTGCAATAAATGTGGTTTTTGTTTATGAAAAGCTATATTTAAACATACAGTAAGCCGACATTTCCTTCAAAGTAAGGAAATATAAGTAAAATGGACATTAAAATGTTTTTAAATAAAACACCGCATAATACTGTAACAGTTGGTGACCGTGTACTAAGTTGGTTGAACGCGGTAAATACGTGAAACCTTTTGGCAATTTAATTTCATGTCTATAGAAGCGTAAAAATGAATGTCGGCTCTGCCTAATGGATTTTTGTTGTAAGTCAAATATCTGTATTTTTATTACGATATTTTTTGACAGACTTGTGATGTGATGTGATATTAATAATAATCTTCGATGAATAAAAACATTGCGATTTAAAACGTACGCGTGTTTGATGCGATAGCTCATAAACAAGATATTGAAAAAATGTTTTATGAAAAACCTTTTTCAAAATTTGTGTTACTATTATTATCGCATAAAACACTAAAGTATTTGAGGTATAGTTATGCTGTAACGCCAATAAATATGTATTAGTGTTAATTGGAAAGCAGGTCTCTCCAGCCCATTGACGACCTAATGTTGGACACGGGCCTCCTCTGCTTTGGGAGCAATTATGGTCTACACTCTACAGTGTGGCACGCCACACTGTCTAGACGTGTTGGCACGGGGTTTATTTTTATTTTCTCAATTAGCTGGCTTTTACAGCACCATAGGGAGGAAAAGGGATGATGACACTTGTATTCTTACGGTCTTATTCATATTGACTTATCGGAGGTTTATACGGAAATTTTATCGGAGAGATAATAAACGTTTTAGCGTAAAAAGACCATTATGAAAAACAAGTTTTGAAATTTTCGCGAACTTATTTTAGCAAACATTTAAAACTCCGATAAGTCATTATGAATAAGGCGGTTAATCACGGGAAAGAAAGGAAAATTTAGCTATCATATTTCGGGAACTATTATAATATAATTATCTTCTTTATACTTAGGTATATATTTTGCCAACTGTTTCTTCTACTCACATGATCCCTTATATTATATATCCCTTATATATCGAGTTGGTAAGTGGTAGAGTTTGAAGGGCCTGTGTTATCTTATTGTGAAGATTTGTTTTGTTTCAGAAACATTATTCGCAAAGTCACGAAGATTGAGAGGGATTTATTCATAAAATAGAACTAATACTTTAAGTGATTGAGGAAGTGGAAATTGTGTCAAGTACTCCTTCCTTTCATTTATTTTGTATTATAAAGCTTAAACTAAGCTTAATTAATAAAGCTGTAATCATTTTCCAAAGAGATTTAGATTGTAATTCATTATATATTTTGACTAAATAAATAAATATAAAAGGATAATATTTTCTAACACTCGACGGGCTTCGTGGTCTAGTGGTTCATATAACGGACTGCCGTTCACGAGGTCTCGGGTTCGATTCCCGGCCAGGACAAATATTAGTGTGATGTTTTTAATTGTCATATAAATGTTTGTACTACGTCTGAGTGTTTACTATAAATATATTATAAGTATGTATTTACAAAAGAAAAGTAGTATATGTATTCTATCCGTATTCTGGTACCCATAACATAAGCATATAAAGCTTAGCTTGGGACCAGAGGACGTTATGTGAAATGTCCATGAATATTTATTTATTTAAATTTATATTTTCTAACACTTGCACGATTCGCACCCGTGACCATGGTGACTGCAAAGTCTTCGAAACGTCGGGCCAAAATTTAAAACAAATATACGCGTCTAAATCCATAAAAAGTGGTTTTATTTGAAATATAAAAGAACTTTTATATTCATCTAGTTCAATAAGGTACAAGACCTTTAGAATATATAAGTTACGTACCTATTATTTATTTTATCACTATGACTAAATATTTGTAACAATCAGATTTCGTTGCAGGATTTTTAATTTCAATAAACAGCCTGCATAAGATAAGGTTTATACTCTACTAGCTATTGCCCGCAACTTCGTAATTAAAACTTGACATATCCACCAAACGGAAACAAATTGTACAAAAACTCACCCTCTAGAACCATCCAACTCTATTTATTAAAAAAAAACACACACACTGAAATCCATTGCGTAGTTTTGAAAATATAAGCTCACTAAATAGTCGTAATTTTTGGATGTATGTCATACAAAAATAACGACTATTTAAATAAAACTACTTTTTACGGATTAGGCTCGTATATTTGTTTTAAATTTTGGCCCGACGTTTCGGAGACTTTGCAGTCACCATGGTCACGGGTGAGACATAATCCGTAAAAAGTAGTTTTATTTAAACAGATGAGTCGCGCAAGTGTTAGAAAATATTATGATAACGACTATTTTATAATAAATAAAGATTTACAGTTTGTAAAATATATGTTTATTAGCTAATTGGACTTGAATCTTGGAACGTAATGTTTACACTTTAAAGCTAAACGAGTAGACGATATAATATTTGTGTAAATCCACGGTATCAAAAGAAGCATTTATATAGAATTATTTAGACAGTAACGCACTCATCCTATTGTGACATTACCTCGTCTGATATTCAGAAACATGAAACGTGAATAAAATATCATATTTTCTGCCAGCGGGCCATAAATTTAAATTGTACAGAAAGTAATGTGGCTTGTTTCACTCTATTATGATCCTGTCACAGTCAGGGGCTATACGCTCCGATAAACACCAATATACGTCGTTTTTCGGACTGCCTACACCGTGTGAAGTTTGTTTTAGATGTGGTTTTGTTCTATATCGGATCTATAACTGGCAGGAGTCAATATTGGTTTTATAATAGACTTCAAAAAAGGAGGAGGTTCTCAGTTTGTCTGCATATATATATTTATATTTTATGTTTGTTACCTCATAACTTTTAACTGGGCGAAGCGATTTTATTGATTATTTTTTTTATTTGAAAGCTTGTAGTTCCCGTATGGTCCCAATTGCACCAGGTCGGGATCTGATGGTTATCTCCTGAGAAATCGAGGAAAACCCTAAAATTTCAAAGGCACATAATTTTTTAGTGCCCTAATAAATACATAACTTATTTTATAATGTAAAAAAAAATTAATTCCACGCGTAACAAATTGTAGACAAAAGCAAGCAATTTATCACTGTCTGAATTCATATATTTCTTTAATCTTTTTACTAACATTTGCGATGATCTTGATATTATTACAATAACAGGAATTGGACAGAAGTTACTATTTTACAATTTAATCTATATAATATCAACTGTATTTTAATATGTTATGTTATATTATATTGTATTATACGGGCCTCGTGGTGTAGTGGTTCTGGTGCCGATCAAGAGGTCGCGGGTTCGATTCCCGCTCGGGACAATCATTTGTGTAATTTTTCAAAAATTGTCATACAAATGTTTGTACTGCGTCTGGGTGTTTCTATGTATTATAAGTATGTATTTACAAAAGAAAAGTAGTATATGTATTTTATCCGTATTCTGGTACCCATAACACAAGCATATAAGCTTAGCTTGGGACCAGAGGACGTTGTGTGAAATGTCCATGAATATTTATTATTATTATTATTTATGTTTCTCTCTTTGCAATTCACGGGTTATTTCCATTTTTTTTTTTCGAAATACCCGGTCCTTTATTAGGCTTGCGTGGGGACATGGGTCCAACACGTAGAGGCCCTTTGAGATTTTTAATGAATTTAAAAATGCGATGGGACACATACCAGGGACATTCCACGCCTGCACTATAAAAATGCAGCCATGGAATGCCAGTGGTACGAGTAAATCTATTGCAAATGATAATATGAAAAACGAACAGGTCTATTGAGTTTGGTGTTTAGTGGACTGGTTGCATTTGGAACTATTGATTAAACTATGGACGTCTGCCTTCAACACTTTTATGTAGATTGAACCGTGGCAGACGGTGACTCGCCGACTCACTAGATGGGCCCCCCACACAGCCGCCAGACAAGGCAGCAGGGAGCAACACCGGTGTGAGCGGCTTGGGGTGTAGAGCGGTGCGGCACCGGTTTCACCATCGCGGGCCAAGACCCGGAGCGGGTTTCCCCGTAATTACGCCCTTGAAATTGACACTTCCACCCCCGAGCATATAGCTCTGGCGACCCCACTCAGTCCGGCCGGTGAAGGCAAGACAGAGGCGAGAGTCCAGGCACTCTCGGTTTCCAGTTCGGCCAGCCAACGAAGGCAAGCCGAAGGCGAGTCCTTAACCGACTCTCAGGGGCACTCGGGACCGCAGTGTCGCCACTCACATTCAGCTCGCCACAAGCTGCCCTGCGGTCTGTAGGCTTTCCCTAGGTCCTGTGACACATTTTTTGATTATACCACAAGATTTTCGAAAGCCTACTATCTGCCTCCAGGTTTTGCGTTAGTCTCATGGCGAGGTAACGACTGGCCCAGAGGGGTTTATTATTATTATTATTATTGTATTTTGTTTTTTTTTTTCGCATACAAATATCTCTTCAATTTGTTTCCAATTGTCTACATCTTTTTTGTCCCGTAATCCAATTTATATCAGCTATTTTCCTTATTTCTTCTAAACATATCTTATATTGTTTACCCTTGTTCCTTTAATACATTTGACACTACGATTTACTTGCATTTTCGATTGTTTAAAACAATAGCCGACAGTGCATTACATTTTTCTTTCTAATTTCTATAAAAACAATAACAAATCAACTAACTAGGCATTGTAATGTTCTTCAATCATAAATTAAAGGCATGTCTGTAATTATTAATGCTTATTTTGGTTTAACAGGTACGAAACACTCAATGTGCTAAGCTCTTATTCTTACATTTTTTAATCATACTAACATTAGGTTTGAAATTAACTAATATTGAGCATGGAATAAAGTTATTTCAGCCATGATAGCTTAAAAATCAGTGGCCAGATAGCGTCACACATGAACTAACAAATAAGGTGATAAGGGTCATGGTATCAGAGTTTGACAAAGTAGTTTTGGTCTGAGTCTTATTAAGTCAAGCGGGAAATTATGAATTAGAGTGGTGAAGTTAATAATGGTCACATGTACTTGCATAAAAAGGCCGCAGGTACTTATCATGCTGTGTTCTCTAGAGAATCCGTTACCAACAATGTATATAAAAATGCTGATGTTTTTAGATAAATAAAACATTAGATTCGCAACGGCGCAATTTCATTACATTACCTTTATGTGAAAATTCGTTTTATCTTAAAACCACTTGTAAGTAAATAGCTATTTATTTAACATCAACCTGATCCCATAAAGCTTTTGCACTTCCTCAACCTTTAGCCTAATGATGGAGAAACTGGATTATCTTGATGGCTGAACGAAATTGAATTCTTTTTAAGCTCATCCGAGAACAAAGGTCTTATCAGGAGCAGAAATTAATGTTTTAGAACATTGGCATGCTTTTAATAGCTTTTTTACATTATTACGTAAAAAAATACGAATAAAAAGAAGGTATCAGTATGCAACAATATTCTTTTTTATACTTGTTAGAATAAACAAAATGAAAGTTATAGCCGGTACTGCATGTACTGGGTATTTATTTAATAGATTGTACAACAACTGTTGTCAGGAATAAGGGGAAGGCATTGATATTCCTTTAAATATATAAGTAAGTTTACATAAGTAAATGGATAGAGTATATACATAACCGTACAACAATAACGTGCAATAAACGAGCGGACGCGTGACATCTAAATATAGTTGCGGTTAATGTCGCCGCTCACATTCCTTACTGTTAATTAACTTGTTCCCGTCTGACCTTAACAACCCTCTAATAGATGAAACCATATACCTAAATGTAGCCACTTGATTTATATATAAATACTAGCTGACCCGGCAAACGTTGTTTTGCCATACTAAAAAAAAAGAAAAGAGGTTTGAAAAATAGATGTTAGCCGATTCTCAGACCTACTGAATGTGCATACAAAATTTCATAAGAATCGGTCTAGCCGTTTCGGAGGAGTACGGTAACTAACACTGTGACACGTGAATTTTATATATTAGACTAGCTGACCCGGCAAACGTTGTTTTGCCATACAAAAAAAAAACCAAAAAGGTTTGAAAAATAGATGTTGGCCGATTCTCAGACCTACTGAATATGTATGTAAAATTTGAGAAGAATCGGTCAAGCCGTTTCGGAGGAGTACGGTAACTAACACTGTGACACGTGAATTTTATATATTAGATAAGTCCTTCTAGGGTACCATAAGGAGAAGGAGAAACAGGACTTTCTGTCCGGCGGTTTCATGTTTCAGTCTTTAGTCTCTTTCATATAAACAGTGCTGGCCTCGTGGTCGATTGGATGAACCAATCACGTAACGGACTGGAGTTCACGAGATCGCGGGTTCTATTCCCGCACGGGACAATTATTTGTGTGATGTTCATAAATGTCATACAAATGTTTGTACTGCGTCTGGGTGTTTCCTATGTAGGTATTATAAGTATGTATTTACTAAAGGAAAGTAGTATATGTATTTATCCGTATTTTGTAACCTATAACACAAGCATAATAAGCTTAGCTTGGGACCAGAGGACTTTCTGTGACATGTCCATGTATATATTTATTATTATTTTATTTTTTACGGATTTCTATTACGACAGTAAAAATCATAATAAAATTAATATTTTGTGTCTTGAGTACATGCTTATTACAATATTCGCCACTTTTTTGAATGGTTCAAGTACTACAAATTTTCATTGCAAGTTCAGCAGTAAACTAGTTTTTACCTATATTGAAATCACAATGAAGTGACTGCTTGGACCAAAATTATCATTTCATTATTTGTACTAAGGATCAACTTTAGTAACAGATTTTGTGTATTATGACCTAATAAGCCATGCAACCAATTACAGCATTCCAAGAATAAAGTGTTACACGAATAATACAAGTTCTGAGTACCCAAAATCAGTACAACTATGTATGTATTTCACAAGAGTAAATTGTGTGTGACTAATGAACCATTTTCATAGAAGTGATTACCACTACATACATACCAAGAGTTAATTGTAACGCAAGTAGGTGTCGATAGGTCGATAGTTATATAAAAACTTTCTACTAATATTCTAAACGCGGTAGTTTGTTAGAATTTATGGATGGATGGATGTAAGAATGCTTATTCCTTTTTCTCGCGAAAACTACTAAATAATTTAAAAAAAAAAAGTTATAGATCAGGATAACATAGGCTACATACCAAAAATCTAAAAGGAGAGTAAATATAAACGTGAGTAATTCTTCTTGAACTTATTTATCTTATAGGTACTAGCTGTTGCCCGCGACTACATACCCGTGGAATTTTAAAAAATATTCCCCGTTTTTGCACTACTGCTTCGCTCGTATCGATCACAGTGAGATGTTATAAAGCCTTCCTCAATAAATGTACTATCCAATACTGAAAGAACTTTTCAAATCCGAAAAGCGGTTCTTGAGATTAGCGCATTCAAACAAATAAACTCTTCCGGTTTATAATATTAGTATAGATAATTCCATCTGCTGTTAGATATACAGAGAATCAACAAACATTTATAACACGGTGGTGTCAGTTGTGTCTAAGCGACAAGGCTTTAATACACGTTAATGGAACCAATTTGGCGTGTTTCACCAAACTACAGCCGAGGAGGGGAGCTAACTACCACTCTTAGCTGATGTTCAAGGCCCACGGTAATTTGTTTTTATGAACGACGCTTGATTACTTATTTTATGTGAACTTATGTAAGTTTACAGTATACTGAAGAAAATATTTAAGAAAATCACGACTATTGAAATCACATGTGCTAAAAATGTAGCGTTCAAAAAGTTAAGTATTCTAGAAGTTTCTTTCAAATCTTTCCTTAAATATGAGAAACTTTAACTACACATAGGAAGACTTGTTTACTATCCCACAAACGAAGACTAGACGGAATTTTGATTAATATTACAATTATTTTAAGAAATCTCAAAAATAAGTAGAACAAGTCTGTTATAATCATCGTTTCAAGCATATTAAAGGCACGATTAAGTAATCACAAACACAATGTTATCCAATAACGTAGTGTTAGCACGATATAATATCATGTATTAAAACCTTCTCGCTACATATAGCATTACAGTAAACGCCTGTGCCTCAAAGATAAAAGACATAAAAAATTATAGAGGTAAAGACAGTATCACCCATGGCATACGGATAAACTGAGTCAGGTATTCCAAACACGAGACTTTGGATAACGTCTCTAAATGTTAGAGACGCGTTTAGAATATTCTAGAGAAAAATAGATTTAATATAAAATGTATGAAAGACGTAGTTTTAGACTTAGTCTATGTCTAAAACTTTATAAATTACGATGTTTTTGACCTAACATTTTTGCCATACTTCATCGTAATATTCGTAATGCCACAAAACCAAAAAGGCCCGCTGAAACCTAATTTGCCCCAAGTAATAAATTAAATGGCTTACTGGAATGCCTAAGTATTACCTTAAAAATATAAAAGTTGAAATATTAATTTACTGCTTGTAATGAAATCGACCTCTGTAAAGGACGGCTGGTCGATTAACTTCTTTTTGCAATTAGTTAAAGTAAAACTGAAATAAAAATACTAGGTATTCGGTATATTGCGTAACGTTCTTCGAGAATGCTAGATTAAACCTCTTTGTATTATAATTAAGCATGGTTACTAAATTCCATTAAATACTTTTGATAATAATATTAGGTAATTATATTGAAATTAACATATTATAGGCTAACCTCATAATGAATGTATATACTTAAGGGCCTACATCAATATTATCGTCGACATGTACATATTAACACAGCTAGTAGGTATAGAAAATGAAGAATTAGGGATATTTTTTTTGTTTACTTAAAATCTACAAAATTTATTTTAATTCTGATTTACGTGTTTCTATATATAAAAGTTACTTATGTTTTTAAAGTTATTTCATTAGTTAATACGCGATAATAGACCGACAAATGAAAAAAATAAAAAATGAGAGAGGTTGTTTCGCTAAGATTTTCTATCGAGAAAACTTTTTTCAATCGCGTTTCTGAGTTTATGCGATCCTAGATTATATATTGAAAAAACATATACTTAAAAATTAGAGCTCTAGCCATTCAATCTAAAGAAACAATTTTATTTTATTTATTTATTTATTTAACATTTGGTTACATTTTATCTAGATTATATTTTAATACACTTACATTTAAGCTAAATTCACAGTAAGAATATTACATTTAACTTATTACATTTTAAACATTCGACTATCTAGCAAAGTATGCACTGATCTCCCATATAGGCTAAAGATAGCCTGTGTTTAGGAGACTCAGTTAAGCCCCATTGTGTATAGTAGGACATAATAATAAAATAACAGTAATGGTTTACACAATGTACACAAGTTATCACCTAGAAATAAATCATATTTGATACAATTTTTGTTTCATTACATAGGTACCTACCAATAATTTCAAAGCGTGTGTTTGTGTGTGTGAGCGAGCGTGTGGGTATGTGTATGTGGTGGAGTTTGCAGAAGGTGTGTATAACGTCCGTTAGTATGTGAGTTTATGTGCGACTGTGATTATGAGGGTAATATGAATGGGGATGAGAGCGGTGAGTAAGGATGACCCTGATCATTTTTATATAATTTCTCGGTTTCGTCATACGTGAGTTTAAGAAGTGCAGTGCGTAAAGCTTTTTTGCAATTGAAGTATGTTAGACCATATATAGGGCATAGTGCGTTTAAACTGTTGTAAAGAAATGGACCATTGTATATAAAGAATTTTTTAATAAAGGAAGTACGGATAGTTGGTATAGAGCAAATCTTGTCTCTTCGTCTTTTTGTTAATATCTGGAATGGTGTTTTACGGTGTTGCAGAAGAGTCACATGCAGGATATATTGTTGTCTTACGTTTAATACCTTCCAAATGCTATAGATTTCATTAGTAGGGAATAGAATAGGTTTAAACAATGAAACTTTCAGAATAGCTCTGTGTGCAATTTCAAGTGGCATTAGGTAAGATTTTGCTGCACCTCCCCAGCAGGAGATACAGTAGGTAAGTAAGGATTGGCATAAGGCGAAGTAGATTGTGCGAATTATTTTTTGGGATGCTACATGCCGAAGTATTTTGAATATAAAAATAAGCTTTCTTATACGTCCAGTTAGGGCGCTGATGTGTGGTCTGAAAGTTAGGTGTTGGTCTAGCATGACGCCTAAATATTTTGCTTCGTTAACAGCTAGTATGCAAGGGCAGTCACAGTCAAGAGCCGATGGCGTAGTGCAAGAATGAGCTTTAATTGATAGGTTGTTTATTGGTTGCGATTTGGAAGAGATTGTAAAGTTTATGAAGTTAGTTTTAGTGGTGTTTAAAGTTAGTGCATGAGTTGAAAGCCAGGATAGAGCTGTGGTGAAGCCGTTTTGAGCAATCAATTGGAGATCTAGCCAGGTATCGGCAAAAAAGGTAATAGTTGTATCATCAGCGTAGGTCACAATTTTAGCATTAGGGATGTTAAGGTTGCAGAGGTCGTTTATGAACACTAAAAAGAGTGTAGGCCCCAGGATACTCCCCTGCGGCACTCCGTATTCAATAGACGCCTCATCACTAACAAAATTATCTATTAAGATATACTGAGTTCGGTCTGATAGGTAATTCTTGAAAAGTTCGAGGGCATGGCCTCTTATTCCCACATTCTCCAATTTTCTCAGAAGTAAATGAAGAGGAACCGTATCGAAGGCTTTTGCAAGATCCATGAATACTGTCACGACTTTCTTGTTTTCATTAAGTTTGTCAGTGACAGTGTTTATAAGTTCATGGACTGCATCAGCTGTTGATTTCTTGCTGCGAAAACCGAATTGTTGTGGTGATAGAAGGTTATGGTGTTCAAGGTAATGCTTAAGGCGTTTGTTAATTAAATGTTCAAGAATCTTAGATAAAGAAGTAAGGATAGCTATAGGGCGATAGTTGTTAGGGAGGTTCTTATCTCCACCCTTAAAGATTGGATGGATGATAGCTTTTTTTAGGGATGTGGGGAAGACTGCTATTTCGAAACAAAGATTAAATATGTGAGTCAAAACAGGTGCAAGAGTACGAGAGTAACGTTGTAGGTACGTAGTAGATATATTGTCCCACCCGATTGCGGCGTTGTGCCTTAACGATTTGATAGTTGACGATACTTCAGCTGTATCTGTTGGTTCTAAAACGAAGGAATTTGGGTTTTGAGAAGAATTTATTGGAAAGAGAGGAGGAGTTTGAGTATTATGTTTAGAGTCAATGCTGTCAGCTAATTTTTTGCCAATATTTATAAAAAACTCATTAATTGCGTTACACGAGTCCAGGGGGGAGGGTTTATGTAGTAAAAGTGGAGAAGACGATATTTTTGATTTTGTGGTGTTTGTTATGGATTTAATGGTTTCCCAGAGCTTCTTAGGATTGTTACTAGATTTATTCAGTTCTTGAGAGTCAAATTGCCTTTTTAATTTACGAAGTAGAGTAGTGCAAAAATTTCTGTATCGCTTGTAGGTGATCTTATGAGTGTCATCCTCAGGGAATTGTTTAGTTTTTTTGTATAGATTGTCCCGATTACGTATACACCGCAGAAGGCCGGGTGTAATCCAGGGTTTTAGAATTACTTTTCGTGCTGGAATTTTGATACTAGATGTACACGCTGCAATAGAAGTTTGAGATATTCTTATAAATTCATTTATAGCATCATTGGGATCTGAATAAGAGTAAAGGTGACTGAAGTCCACATTATTCATAGATGTATCAAGGGCGTGATAATTAATTTTGGATATAACTTTCTGAGGACGAATATAGGGTTCCTTAAATTTAATTGCTATTAACGATGAACCGTGATCAGTTACTGTGGTATTGTAAATAAGTGTCACTGTTTTAGACTTAGTGTGTAAAAATGTGTGATCTAAACAATTGGTGCCTCTGGTAGGAAGTGTGTGTGAGGGGAGAAAGCCATAGTAAGCCAAGGTGTTGAGGTATTCGTGTGAGCGTGTGTCAGTGGTATCCGGCTGAATGTCAATATTAATATCACCTGTTATAATAGTGGATTTGTAACTGCTTAGCTTAGAAAGAATAGAACCAAGTGTCATGAGAAACGTGGAAATATTATCACTAGAAGGTGAACGGTATATACATAGGATTGCGGTATTACTACCTAATTTCAAAACAAGACCTGAAGCCGACAAGCCAAATTCGATTTCTTCAGAAGAGCATAAAATGTCTGACTTAACATATGCTACTACACCATCACTCTGATTTATGTGCTTCGTTGTAGTAAATACAGTGTAACCATCCAAATTAGGAATGCTCAGGTTACTAGAACAAGCGAGCCAGCACTCGGTCAGGACAATAACGTCGCACTTAACCGAGATACGGTGCAGCAGCACTAATAGGTTCGCGTAGTTGCAATTTAAAGATCTAATATTTTGAGTAAGGATCTTAAGGTATGTGTTTGTATCTTTGATAAATGTGTGAGTGAATTCTGGTGTACATACATATGCTTCTGATACAGAAAATTTGTCAACACTTTCAATTAAATCATTAACATTATTGAACATATTTGAAGTATAAGGTAATAAACAAGCTGGGTGGTATAGTACGAGTTAGGCAATTTGAAATAAGTTTTAAAATTTTGGTATAAATTTGTAGGAATTGTTATCCGCTCAGATTCGTTGTAATTTACTTGTTGTGTATGGTTCTGTGTATAAAAAGTGTAAAATTTGTGAATTTGGGTTTTAATAACTAGATCGTAAACATTATTTAAATTAGAGGCAGAATAAGTAACATTAATCATATTATAAATTATTGAAGCAATGCTATAACAAATATAATAATAATAAAAATAATAGTATAGTCATGCATTTTTTGTTGTAGACAGTTCATTTAGTTGTTGTTCAGTTGTTATTACGATAGTTAAACTGTTAGGTTCTTTCTTCACTAGAACACGGCCATTAGTAGTCCAGCAGTATTTGTAGTGATTTGACTTTGCGAAGTTACGTGCCAAATAAAAGAGTCGTTTAGTATGAGCAGTCAGCTGCTCGCCAATAAAAATAGGACTATTTTTCTCCATACCGATGTCTGTAGCATTTAGTTTGTTATTTATGTTTAGCTTGTTATATTCCTTAGCTGCCAGTAGAAAAGTTGTGCTGGTTAGAGTATTACAGAATTCAACTCGCAATGTCGAGAACTCACTTTCTTTCTTCGATGGCATGCGTGATACCTCACGGACATCAGATTGCTGTATGTTAATTTGTAGGCACTTACTCAGTTGCATAATAGTCTCAAACAACATTTTTTTCGTTTCCTTAGATCTTTTCGGAACATTTCGAAGCTCAATAGATGATTTAAGAAGAAAACGATCAAAGGATTCCACTTTCTCTTCAATTGTAATTAATTTTGAATTAATTGAGACACGTTCCCTTTCTAGGCCAATAATCCTCGTCTCTAACGATGCTAGCTGGTCAGATACATAGGACAAAGACTTTTCAATTGCCTTATTAGTATCATCAATTCTAGTGTTTACCTTCTTTACCTCAATCATGTGATTTTCTAGACGGTCTAGCCGAGAGTTTTGTGCAGAGATCAGGTTCTGGATAAATTCCATAAGTTCGGTTTTAAAATCAGACAAATTGTCGCTTAGATTTTCATTAGAGGGACATCGCCGCTTCGCACGTTTTGCAACTTTTGTTTTACTCAAACACTCTTCGTCCGAGAACGACTTTTGCATGTCGGCTTCGGAACGTGATAAATGAGTAGGCTGATTTGTATGTCCTTTAGACATTATAAATAATAATAAAAATTTATAATCAACAGAAAACTTCGAAAATAGCACAAAACGATAGTGTTGGCTAGGTTGGTTTCGAACTGCAAAGAATATGATTGTGCAGTAACGACGCGTGCACCTTAACCGTTGCGTCACGAGTCTATTTATGTTTAAGTCCAAATTGTTTATTAATTGTTAACTATCAGCTGTTTATTGTGATGAAATTAATTAATAATTGGTTGTGGGTAGATTTTTATATTATCACTCGCACAACTGACAATGTTTCATAACAACCACTTTGTCGAGATTTTTAAGAATAGTTTTAAGCACTTGTACAATTGATTTACACTCACTCAACCAGCAGGTGACTATTCATTTAGGCTGCATACACGTTATTTTAAAACACCAGGCAAAACAGTATTTGAACACTCGATAATAACTTTAAAAATTAATTATATATACGGAGCTCAAAAAAACACGTCTTGTCAGCGCGGTCCCAGAGAGGGGACTTGAACAATTTGATTGACAATGAAAACTTCGTACGTAGAAAAATGCACGAAGCTATTTTGGTATCCTCTTAAGACTTTTTCTTCTTTCTGCATACAATACACACAACTTGGTTACGTTTTCTATTCGAATTGTTCTCATTTTTTTGTAGTTGTGTAATGTCAGCTAGCAGATATTTTCTCAAGGATTCTACTTTTACTATCGACATAATTGCATTTTCATCATTAAATTCTGCAAAACTGAGATCTTGGTAAGAATAGACAATATACTTCACTATTCAAGCATTTCCTAATGAGGGCAAGGTTGCAATATCACTGTTTCGAGGACGAATAACGAAAGAACAGCTAAACTCGAGAACTAATATCACAGCGGAATGGTTTCTTATTGAATAATATTGAATATCGGGTAAAAGGTAAAACTTATTTAGTACATTTTCAAGTGATGCTGAACACCACAAATAATGTGTTATTAGGTCATTGTCCCTGTCTGTTTCCTTTAAGTGTTACAAGATAGGAGGTGTGTCTTAATACCTTTAAGAATAAGATGTTATATCGAAGTTACTGTTTAAATTTCTAATGTAAGTCGCGCGTCGTATAAAATTTCGAAGCGATGTTTAAAAATTCACGCATCAGTGTTGCCTACAGACGATTTTGTGTTAAGCTATCAACACGTATCCCAAAAACTTTTAAGAAAACGTAACTTAACGTAATACATAAAACTCAATAAATTTACCTTTATAATAATGCCCGCATCCTGCCAAACTTGATACGTTACGTGTTAGCAACTAAGTAGAATTGGCGTGTAGTATATAACCCGACTAAGTGAAATTGGCAGGTGTTGCCTTATACAATAGCTATACGGCTACAACCAATCAGATTACCGCTCGATCGGATTATTGAGGCATATTCGTGATAGGGTTGCCGAAATTATCGTCAGTTTTGATAACTTTTTTTAGTGTTAACAAGGGTATCAATCATTCATTGATAGATCCATCATTCACCAAAGGTACGCCTATATATACATATATATAGTATTGTTATACCGTACATATACTCGTTGGGTATGTTTGAAATCTATGTGTATAGATTTCAAACATACCCAACGAGTCTATAATGTATAATACCAGGGGAGTTAGAATAATAGATAGATATGTTATATTTAAGAGTTTTATGAAATATTCGCACATAATATGTGACTGGCCCAGGTTCTACAGTTATATTATTTTGTATGTCACAAATATTCGGCGTCGATATTCGGCGGAAGCGGTAGGTGTCGCTATGGTCCCTGACATGTCTTCATTTCCCATGTTTCCGGTGTGACTGCTACCGGAAGCAGCCATCATACTACGCAACTTATTTTTTACGTTATCTATTTTGTTGACTACTATCACAATACGTACAAAAAAAATATTTTGGATATAAATATTCTTTCTCTTGTCACACAACAACGTAATCTAGCTCCTAACTAACCGTTATTTGTTAGCGCTTAGATGTTTGGCCGTCTGTATCGATTCGCGTCAATGTAATTACCAAAACTTGCTACCTACATAATTGATATCTCTTTTTAATTATTACCTATATCTTTTTTAAACTAAATAACGTGATTCTCGTTTGCTTACCTAAGAATAAATTATAATTTTTTAGAAATTCATAGATATATAAACAACGAAAATATGTAAAGTGTTAGTCCTGATACAAATACCAAAAGTACCTACTTACATACTTAAATGCAGTCATAGTTGTATCAGCTTCAGTTCACAAATGTTTTGTATTTTTATTCATAGATTTGTACACTTCAATGCATATGAATGTTGTTCGTATCTATACCAGTCAAAGTATTCAACCGTGAAAGCTTCCCCGGATACTATATTGCTTCAATACGATTTTTAAGCTTTGTTTTACACTTTATGTCCTACTGTCCTATGTTGCTATAGCAGTATTACGTTGGTCGAGAGCATAATATATTACGCTTTCAATATTGCACTATAAATTGCAAAGCTTATTTTATGTTGTAGTATGCGCTTTAATCGGTCACAGCTCCGTTTTTAAAATCACTTTGGTCTCGAGTGGGACTAAAAAGTCTGCGAAACGTCTCATCCGTGATCATTGTGAATATAAAGTGTTCGAAATGTTTGGATGTGAAACTGATACACATGTCTAAATCCGACGAATAAAGTCAAAAACTACTGTACCGGTTTCAAAAATTCGCCATTGGAAAGATACATTCTCCCTTAGTAACATAGGCTATAAAAATAATCTTTGTTAAGCTGTGCGAAGCCGGGACGGGCCGCTAGTAGGTAATAAATAAGTCGGGCAGGTATTATAAAATCTTGAATTAGGTTACTAATTAGGTTAGTGTTGCTATATACCTAATCTTTTAATAAATAAAATTCTCGTGTCACAATGTTCGTTCCCATACTCCTCCGAAACGGCTTGACCGATTCTTATGAAATTTTTTATGCATATTCAGAAAGTCTGAGAATCGGCTACTATCGATTTTTCAAACCCCTAAGTGATAAGGGTTGACCACCCTTAACATTGTTATGGCAAAACAACGTTTGCTGGGTCAGCTAGTAAGTATTATTATTATTTTTTTCATTTATTTGCACTTTTACAAGGGATTATTGTTTACGAGAGGGAACATACGGCTGAAGGTTGGTATGAAAGTCCACCACCATACAGCTATGAATATCTACAAAAGGCTACTCAAATGATATAGATTTTTGTTTCATATTTTTGCCGTGACGGATTATTATTAATAGCCATGTCCTCACCTAGTATTTATTGTTTAATCAAAGCCACAGATCAATTAGGTCAGGGCAGCTTTAGGAGTTATTATGAGCACTTTAAATATTACCTGACCTGCGGGTATAAAATATTATGCCACGTATAAAATACACGAATTATTAGTGTTTTATTAAATTTCAAAAAAGCTAGGGTTCTTGAGTAAGTATTTTTACTTACTCTAGAAACCCTAGCTTTTTTTAAAGAGGCAAAAACTCAAATTTTTTGTTCAAGATTCTATAAACTAAAGGGTTGTATGTATAGTATATATCTATGGGTATATCAATACGCAAAGATTCTGCATTTCACCAAAGTTATGCCAAATAATAAAGTTGAAAAAAATCCTGTTCGCATTTCGTCCTTAACATGAGTAAATAAATACCTACTAGGTTTTGATTGAAATACCTAATATTGAGTTGTACCCTAACACAGCTTATTAAAAATAGAGAGATCAAAATTGCGTATGTAATTTATCATCATATCGCAGTCAGATTATTACATTACAACGCAATTAGTCAAGATAATATGTAATATTCTCTGCTGAATATTTGCGACTGGCAATTATAACGTGCACACAGGGTTGCCATTATTTGTAAGCTTATCGCAGGATAGCACGCTACACGTAAATTATATTTTTTTATTTATCTAACTGTATATGTTATTGATGGGAAGGGGTCTATTAAATGTTTATTACAAATGATTAAAGTAAGATAGAGTAAATGTAACATTTTATTATAAGGTACGTAAATATGTATTCGTACATATAGGTACGTAGAGTAAATTAATACAAATAATAAATGTTCATGAACATTTCACACAACGTCTTCTGGTCCCAAGTTAAGCTCATATGCTTGTGTTATGGGTACCAGAATACGGATAGAATACATAATAGTTTTCTTTACATACTTATCATACATAGAAACACCCAGACGCAGTACAAACATTTGAATGTCAATTAGAAAAATCACACAAATGATTGTCCCGAGCGGGAATCGAACCCGCGACCTCTTGATCGGCAGTCCGTTACATGAACCACTCAACCACGAGGCTCGTCGAATAATAAATTGACTTATCTTATAATATTAACAAAAAACAACTTCATTGTGCCACGGGACCCAAAAACTCTATAAATATGTTGACCTATATTGCGACGAGAGGATCGGCTCAAGATATTTCTTACCAATCAAAATAACCTTCACATCTATCATCGATTGTATACCTAAACCCCTTTCTTCTTACATGCAATATCAATATCTAAAGATAAAACCCTATGATAAAACCTACAACCCACTTTATGAATTGTGTAGTTTCACCGCCATATTTATTTAGGTCAGAAAACCCTCGTGAACCGCTATCATTTACTTATCGAAAATCGCTTGCCATTATTCTCAAGTTTTACAGAATAGAAAATATTCTACAGATATTTTGTGTTTTTTTTTCTTTTTAGTGTTTCATACGAAGCGGTACAGTCCTTATAAGATTAACATGCTACTCGTCTATATACATGTCAAATATTTTCTTCCTCAGGAGCAGCAGTTGAAAATCATACCATCAATTTGATTTAAGAAGTTACAAAAAAAATGCAAAGCATTTTCTAGTCTCTAAAACATAATAAAAGTATGCAACTTGCTGACAACCAGCATATAGACAGGTTTTAGGTATAACTATTTAAGCTTCATTAAAGTCCAATCTTCATTAAAGTCTAGTCTCTGCCTACCCCCATGGGAAAAAGGCATTATGTTATTTAAACTAAAAAATGTAATATCTTAGAAATGCAAAGCAAATGATACCGGGGGCGCAGTTACTTTACAAGTATATAGGTCTAGCTTGCTATTAACTAGTTGTTACCCGCAACTTCGTACGCGTGAAATGGAAATACCAAACCAAACTTCTTCTTATTCTTCCTAGTGGTTCTTCCACTTCGCCCTATCGAAAAAGTTGTATAAAGAAGTCATCTTCTTGAACCACTCTATCTATTAAAAAATATCATATCGAAATCCGCTGCATAGTTTTGAAACTATATTGCTTATATTGTTTAATGAAATACAATATATTATATATGAAATTGAAGTTTCTTTTCTAGTAGTTTACTAAGTTTTATATAAAAAACAAATTGTTATATATGAACGTTTCCAGATATACCAGATAGTCTATTTGCGTTCAATTTTGAAGACACGTAACTTGAGTCTGGACAAATCGTATTTCTTAGAATAATAAATAATCTATAATAATATTGTAAAGCTGAAGAATTTGTTTATTTACTATATACAAGGTGTCCAGAAAGGGTATCGGGTATTTGTAAGTTCAATGAAACAAAAATTATTTGTATGCAATAAAAAAGTTTTTTGTTTATTATTAGCATATGAATTGGAGAATTATTTGGAAAAGATGATGCTATCCAAATGATGACCGTTACGTTGCTGGCACTCTTCTAAAAGGAAACGAAGATTGGCGATAATACGTTGACACATAGCTATCGATATTGCTGCCATTTCTGACCTGATGTTTTGCTTTAACTGGGTTAGATTCGTCGGATTGTTTTGATAAACCTTACTTTTAAGGTATCCCCATGCAAAATAGTCAAGCGGGCTAAGGTCTGGGCTTCTGGGAGGCCAGTTGATGTTACCCCTTCGCGAAATGACTTTATTAGGGAATAATTCGTTAACAACTTCCATTGAGTCATTTGAGGTATGGCAAGTGGCCCCATCTTGCTGGAACCACGTTCTTGAGTTGAAACCTGCAAACTTCTGCAACTCTGGGACCAAAAAAATTCGCATCATATCGCAATAACGGTCACTATTCACATTAATTGCTCGGCCTCGTTGATCTTCATGAAAATAAGGACCAATTATGCCTTCAGCAGATATAGCGGCCCAAACAACGACCTTTGGGCTATGCAGGGGTCGTTCATGCTTTCGTCTCGGATTCTTCACTGCCCAGTACCGACAATTCTGCTTATTAACATGACCATTCAGGTGAAAATTTGCTTCGTCACTGAAAAGTATCGCCTATCTTCGTTTCCGTTTAGAAGAGTGCCAGCAACGTAACGGTCATCATTTGGATAGCATCATCTTTTCCAAATAATTCTCCAATTCATATGCTAATAATAAACAAAAAACTTTTTTATTGCATACAAATAATTTTTGTTTCATTGAACTTACAAATACCCGATACCCTTTCTGGACACCTTGTCTAACTACTATACTATAAGCTTTACATATACATACGAAAATAACAACTTTGTTTTATAATAAGTAAAGATTATGTTATAAAACAAGGTGTGAGTGATATTCAGGTCATATCCAAGCATGTTAATTTTAAGACATTAAAGAAAATAACATGAACAGAAAGTGGAAATAAATTGCAAGTATACAGTAAGCCTTCGTGTACTACAAGCAGTAAATAAACAATGTTGACCTACAAAGTACATTAGTTTTATTACAGCCTACTTTATTGCTAATTGCTATGTAAGAATATATCTTAGCTTGTTTTACCTTTTTTCATTTAGATATTTAAATAGGAGCTTGTAAATTCCATTAAATTACAACACCAATACTCAATGAAAATAAAAAAAATAATCCATGGATTTTAGTCTTTGCCATTCTTTTTCAGAACAGACGCCTAGTTTCTGATGTTTAAAAAAAAATGTTAATCTGGCCTTAGGAGGATTAATATACCTAACTAATTCTATCTATGTAAAATAAAAACATTTGACTTTGGCTTTGACATCGCGGATAAACTCAAGATAAAATCAATGTAAAATACTATTTTATTTGGATGCAATATATATTTAAATAATGTGTAACAAACTATAAAATATTCCTAAATTCTTAAATCACAAAAAAGCTAAACCAAGATGAAACTTTTATTAATTAAAAACAGTGTCTTTTAATTTAAAAGTTAGCAGATTATAACACAGGAAAGGACAACAAAATGCAAGCAAAATTGATTAAAGTTATGTCACAACTTAAATTATCTTTGAAACTAAGTCAATTTTAAAACTTGTTAACAATTTTTATTTATAATTAAGTATCTAAGAAAATTTTCTTTGACGAGCATTAAATTTAAATGTTCCTTTACCGCGCTAGTTTTTAATTACCGAACTAATTTTTTTTTACATTTAAGACATGAATTTTCGTAAAGAAAAAGAAGTTATTTGCTTTCCAGTATTATTTATATACCTACGTTTGATAAGATGATAACGACTTCCCTATGTGTAAGAGTAACTTACCAGGCACAGATTCAAGAAGACCTTCAGGATCCGAAGCCTCGTCGGCAGCGGCTAGTGCTAGCGAGACCGCTACTGTCACCCACAATGTGGGACTCATTGTGCCTAAAACAACATTACAAATATTTGAATAAAATTTTTAAAAAGTCTGCCTCGTAATGTAGCTAACTGGGTAGAAAATGAATATGAAAATCTCGATCCGTTAATATTTCAATAGCTTTTATAAAGAGGAATGTAATTGGTCCTACATATAGTCAAGTTTTTATATTTTACATGGTTTAGTTTAGAGTTTTTTGTCCTCGCAAATCACGTCATCTATTTTATAGTACGCACTAGAGTGAAATCGGACAACAAAGTAATTAAAAAGGCTGAATAATCGGCTACAAATAAGTGAAAGCCTGAATTAATTAAAGCAGAATATCATTATGTGGAACCCATTACATAAATTGTTTTTCACAAGGCTGATATACAACTTCTACCAGTGATTTTTGAGTCGATTAATGAGTTTGTGTAGAGTTTTAAACTCAGAAGTTATCCACGTTACAACGCGAAAACTATGTACAGTATCTAAAAGAATATTAATCCTAATAGGTCTTTGAAGAGATTTTGTAATCAGCACTAACGATATTTTGATTAGGTTTATACATAACTAGCTCATATCCGCAACTTCGTACGCGTGGTTTTAGAAATACGAGTATATAGCAAACCTTGATAAATTATAAGAAAATGCCGTCGTTTTGAACTACTTTATCTATTAGAAAAACCGCATCAAATTCGGTTGCGCAGTTTGGAAGATATAAGCTCACATAAGGACATACATAAAAACAACGACTTCATTTTATACTTAGTAAAAATATGTTAAGTAATAAATCTACATGTAAGCTTTTGACATAATGTGGACAAAAGTTAATTATAATAAGATACATTCATACTCCTTTAAGACATATTATAACAATGCAAGTTAAATTTTCGACTGAGTTATCAGCTAAAGTGAAAGTTTCTGGCGATGTTGTGAACAACTTGTATTTTAACCAAGTTAAGTCACGTGATTATTGTTTGTGTTCAAGTTTATAAGGGTTTTATTCGTTATTTCCAGCGAAAGTGTATTTTGAACTAATAAAATTGATTAAAAGTAGTGCCATTTGTCGGAAATGTATTGAATAAGTTTCTACTTGTGTAAATGGTTATGAACGCTTGATCGTTACAAATTACGAGTTATTTTTATAGTCTATCCCTAAACGGGGCGTACTGTCAGAGAAATAAATAAAAAACTGATAAATAAACTGCAGAATTAAAAAGTATAAATTAAAACATTATTGCAATAGGTATCCCAAAAAGGCAATTTCATATCAAGGATTGATATGAAATTGTCTTCTGGAATCTAAGTAAATATATTTTAGGTTTTATTAATAAATAAAATAGGAATCGAATTCCAAAGCACCTCTCTACTCTGCGAGATATTAAAAAAAATGTTATCTGTTATTTTGATATAACATTTTAATATTAAAACGGGGAGACTTTAATCACAGCCTCTTTTAATCGTCAACTTATACTAAAGTATTATACATTTTTACCCTAAATTAAAAATGCAAAATATAAGCGTTGTTTCACAGTAAAAAGCAAAAGTTGCAAGCTGGCGTCCACCGACCCAACTGAATGAGCATTCCCGGTTCAGTGACTCGACGAAATTTTCATTTCAGCAGGTTTTTTTTACTTTACTCACATCAAAACCAGATATTCACAGCTTGTTGCAATCAAAACGAGATAGACATTAAAGAACTAACTATAAAGAATAATATATTTCGTATTATAATCATATTAAAACTTTATTAACGATAGGAAAAAAGCAAATGATTGACGTCACTAATTATGAAAGTTGTTATAATGTAATAAGGAGTTTTTCAGGTTGTTCTTTTGCAGAGGTTTTTTAATGAATTATAGTCGACAACAGATAACAGGTGTAATCTTTACTTTCTATCAAACAAAGTCGTTGATTTTGTCTGTATGTCCCTATGTGAGCACACAACGTTTAATGATGCCGTTTTTTTGAAATATATAAGAGTCGTTCAGGAGGATGGCTTTTTTGTATAATTTATTAAAGTTTGTTTTCAAATAACTAGAAAAACAAGATTATCATAACCAGCTTTAAACTAAAGGCTCGTATAATTTAACTTAGGAAATTATGACTTGTGTAGAACACTGAAACACTATGTTATTAAGGCGTGTTTTTTTAACCAAATGTAACAAAGAGGTTGCAGTATAAAACATGTCTCCTTTATTTTATGTTTTAGCTTATAAGTAGATAATGTAAAGTCAATAATGAGTTAAAAAATTCCTCCCTCACAAGAGTTCCCCTTTCTAAGAGTATTATAGATCTCTTCAGGTGAAATATACTTTCACGGTTTCGTGACTTGAGGAAGTGTTCCATGGCTCATTGATTTCAAGTAAATTTATTGATGAGTGAACTCTGATTTTACAGTAAATACACGTTTTACATTATATAGATAGGTACATAGCTCTATCTGAATATTAAAAATATATTGTAAAGATAATGCGTAGAACGTTAGTGCTCTGTGATTACAAAAAACCTTGAGTTTCAACATGAATGAATCTTTGAAAGTGATATTCACTCACTTGCAATAGTCCAATTGATATAAAGTGTTACATACATTTTAAGGAACGTTGACAATGCCAAATTTATTTAAATTTTTAGCATTTTCTTGCGCGTTTTATAGTTTTTAAATAAAGAAAATTTTTTGTGCTGCTATTGTTTGTTATGCTAATCTGTCTCTACAATTTTACTCAAAAATAAACTATGATCTTAAATATAACCAAAACATATTAATATTAACGCCTATAAACCAAACACATTAGTTAATCGCAAATGTAGCACCATCCTTGCAATATTTAAGAAACACTTCGCTCTAAGTACAGTCTTCGTACCCAAGGCGTATCCATTAAAATTGCAAAAGCTTTACTGGATAAAGGACCCGATGTAAAGAGCTCCGGAACTGGGTGACTTACGTGAAAGAAAATGGTTGCTTTTACATCCTTCCTTATATTTCTCGTCTGTCTTGTAATGTTACGTAGAGAATTAGAAAAAGATAATCGTTTATAAATATTGTATTTTCAGCCTATTGTATATCGTGTATTGTAGACTTTCTAGAAGTACTATATAAACTTTTCATAAAAATGGAACAAAGTGATGTCTGTATTCGGAAACAAACAAGGGCAGGATCAGGAGCCTGTCCTGAACAAAAGCGTACATAATAGTTTTAAATGAAATTTTTGTCACTTATACGTAGTATTTATACGTAGAAATATAAAAAAAACTCTATTTTATTTTAGGATAAGGGTGCACTTTTGCATCTCAACAATATTTTTCAAGGAATCTTTTAAAAATGTAGATTTACAACGAGAAAATAATTAAACAATCTTGAATCCAATTTTGTCATATTTATTTGACTAAATTTTTTGTTAAATAGTTTTGAACGAAATGGCCTTGTGATGTAGAATGCGATGATTCTTTTACATGATCTTTGCATTGTACCCATCATAACGTCGCGCGTCGAGGCGTACTCTTGGCAGTGATATCAACTTCTTTGCAAAAGGTTTTAGGTTTAATTTCCTTTTAGAGACTTATTATTAGTAAATATAACTCTAAATAAATAGATAAAGGCTGTGATGATGATGTATTATTAGTGAACAAGTGTATTTCTTCCGTTTACTAAAATCGCATCGTCGCTATGGTAGTATCGCGTAGTGTTGCTCTTTCCGTCTATTTTAATTTTCCATCTCTCGCAGTAGATAATTTGTATCTGCTTACTATGGTGGAATTACGGGTGTTAGTCAGTCAAATTACATTTGTGAATCATTGAGGCGTCAACTCCTTACACATGAGGAGCCGTCGTTCTCACATTAACTACATCAGAGCTTACTCAACAATTGCTCAACCATTCGAAATATCCTTTGAAACATCGCCTTTGTTAACCTCCAGAACACTGGAAAAATAAAAGAGTTTCCTGCGACGGAACTTGGAACTAAAGACGAACTTTTAACTCTTTAAAATAGTTTTATCGAACTTTCTTTAGGTAGTTTCTTTTTATCGTGCTACGATTGTGAGTTAAGATGGTTTGAATTTTTTTCACTTGAATATTGGCTGAATGTTTTATTTTTATGTGGTGAGTTTTATGATCGAATGGAGTCGATCTTTTATTAGTATGAAAATTTGGAATATTTTTTAACTCTATTAATGATGAAGATTTATTATCTTCTCTTGTTGTTGAAAAAGACCTCCTTTGAAATGTGTTCAAATAACTGAGCGTATAGCATACGTTCAGCCAAACGTATGTAACTATGTACCAAATTATATTATATATTTGATCTAAGTGTAAAACTAAGGTTTTTACATGACATTTATCAATTTGATCCAGCTGGCTCCACATTTATATACTTCCACTTTAGAATAGTACATTTTACATTTTTAGTGTTAACTTTTGCCATATGAATAATGAACTAGAATAGATCTTATTTTGTTTTCTAATCTATCAGTCGCACATTCATGCTATATAAAATAACTAAAATTATTAATTATAGGTACCAAAGACCAAAATAAGTTTGAATAATCATTTTTACCCATTTCAGCGCCAGCAGTTTATTGTTACTACATATTATTATTATTTATTGCAAAAATTGTTAGCCAAGCGTACCCGAGAGGCAATAATTAACTATTTGACAAGGGTCCGACATAGGGCTGTGTCCTGGCTTAACGCGTACCATTTTATACGATATATCGTTTATTCAGTAATCACAATGACTTTCCACTTTGTTTTTTTGTTAGTTCCTCATGATATATTGCATATTGATGTTTGCAAATAGTTCAGTGATATATTGCCAGATTAGCAAGAAAGTTTAGTCGAAAACTAAATTAATTACTCGTCCACTATTTTAATATTTTTTGTGTTGAAATGTTATAATTCAAGCAACTTTGTTCAAAAACTAACGTTTAATAAATTTTTGTAAAAATATCGTTTCAAATCATTCATTCAATCGTCGTTGGATAATAGCTCTATACGTAACACGCTAATAAAAATGTTTTAAGTAATAATAAAATCACATGACATAGGTATACTTTCATATTTACTTGCAGTTACTCTCTAAACCCTAGAGGAAAATCGCGGTGAAACCAATTTCAATTTTCATTGCGGCAAGTTAGACAATAATAGTTAGACATAAAAACCTTTAACGTTGATTGATTGACAGACGTGTTGCTCATGCCTGGGTGAGCGTAGCCCGTAGCAGCTGGTACACTACGAATGGAAATTAAATTTATATCGACTTTTACTGTTGATATATGCAAGTAACATAGATCTCTTTTATTTTATGGTTGAAAAAAGTTACCGAAGAACTATTAAATCGGTGATGATACAATACTTTAAAGAAATGTTTTATTTAGCGCAAAAATTTCTACTTGATAAGCTATTTATAAAAAAATTTAACGACATATTACTCTTAGACTTATTCTTAAGGAAAATATTTCTTTTAATAAAACACATTTTTAATACGTAGATCAGTCTTTTAAATATTAACTTTTGAGCTATATGTGTCTCCGACATTCATAAACAATTCACGTTACAGAGTGCATTTATGTCTACTGTGATACTAAGAAACTTTTTAGAAAGCTCTAAACTAAATCACCTGCAAGCTGGAGTGGTTCTCGAAATGTACCTTCTTATAATAATTTGGCACGATATCAAGTTGGAAATAACTTTAGAGAGAATAGAAGATAATTTAACATTTTGTGCTTCCCGTTGTCCGTTGTTTCAAGTACAGAATACGAGTAATTAATAATATAATGTACATTCGGACTTATATTTAAATATTCTTTAACACGCGTGAGTACTCTATTGAATAATATTTGCTTTGTTCAAAAACTAAAAACACGGTAGAAAATTCGGAACACATTTTTCGAAATTATTGCATTGTATCGGTCCCATAATAAGCATGCAAAATTTCAGATTATTGCAGATTGATTCCGTTACATATATTCAATTTATGGCTACGCCCCAAGCTAACAAAGGCGTGTTAAAAACTATATTAGTTGATCCTATTTATTGCGTTCATTTTGAGTATGAGCTGACCAAAGGAGCTGACTTAGAAAGCGAATGCTGACTTGAAATGAAATTACTTTTGTGTCTATGTAATCAAAAGGTTTACTGTATAGGTAACTTACCTTCTTTATTAGTTTTTTTTGTTAAGATATGACACATAAATTATTATAATTTAGTAACATTATAATGTAACAAACAATGAATAATTGTTTAATTTGAAACAAAAGATGTTAATCATTTTCTTCCACGACATAATTGAATCGTTAAAAAAGCTGTTGTGTGTCGCAGTGTCCATTGTCTCTGGTAATGTTTGCTTTTAATTAAAACATCTTGTTTTGTCTATGGTCCCGAGCGGAGGCTCTGTAATTAATGAAACTTTGGATTACTTATCGCCACTGAGTTATGACATGTTATTGTTGATTTAGGAATGTACATTATTAATATACATATACGTATATAGCGGAAATTGTTTTCTTTTAACTAGATAAGCATAATTAAGGTTTAATTTTTACATCTCAGACATGTATAAAATGCTATGAAATTTCTATACTAGTTTCTAGTAAGCTTCAGACAAAAAGCTGCCTAAATTTGTCAGAAATTGTGTGTAAATCTTCAAGTAATTTAGTCGTAACATAGTATGGTCATGTAATGAGATGAGATGAGCGGAAATTAATATCGTTAGAATAGTTCTACGAATGAAAGTGGAAGGTAAAAAGTCTAGAGGAAGACTTAAGAAAGGATGGAAGAACTGTGTGAAAGAGGATATGGGAGGAAGGTCTGACATAAGACTATGGAAGAAAAAGACTTGTTACATCTAGTCTTTTTCTTTCATAGCCTTCCTCGGCAGGGGATTGTAAATATAATATGAAGGCAATAGGGGAAGTCTACGAGATAAACAGAAATGTTACTTTTTAATTAAAAAGTCGTTGATTAAATCCGATATCAAGAAACGAGCATAATAATAGGAAATTGTGTATTCCAGGCACATTAAAATACACAAAGAGAATGAGGGAGATATTCATGGACATTTCACACAACGTCCTCTGGTCCCAAGCTAAGCTTTATATGCTTGTGTTATGGGTACCAGAATACGGATATAATACATATACTACTTTTCTTTTGTAAATACATACTTATAATACATAGAAACACCCAGACGCAGAACAAACATTTGTATGACAATTAAAAACATCACACAAATATTTGTCCTGACCGGGAATCGAACCCGAGACCTCGTGAACGGCAGTCCGTTATATGAACCACTAGACCACGAGGCCCGTAAAATAATAAGAAATTAAATTCAGATATCTTTGCTTATTATAAAACAAAGTCGTTATTTTTGTATGTATTTCCATGGGTGAAAGCTCACCTAAATAAGCATATCTAAAGCATTAAGTCCACCTGTGCAATTCTTGTATGCACAAAGTGTGTAAATAAATAAATATATCTTCAAAATTACGCAACGGATTTTGATGCAGTTTTTTTTTTAAAGTGGGGTGGCTCATGAGGATTGTTTTTTGTATAATTTGTTAAGGTTTATTTTCGAAATTCTTCACGTACGATATTGCAAGGGCCAGCTAGTGTTATACAATATATATAAAAATAATATCTGTATTAAAGTAATTTATTAATTTTGCAATTGACATGCTATGCTTTTTACTTAATAAATCAAATTAAGGTGGAAAAAGTGAATTGCCGCAAGCGGGACTTGAACCCACGACCTCGGAATACCGTTCCGAAGCTCTTCCAACTGAGCTTATTGCGGTCGTGCCTGCAACATCTCAAATTAACCACCACATTTGTCACTCGAATGAGTTTATATATTTAGACGCGTATATTTGTTTTTAATTTTGGCCCGACGTTTCGGAGACTTTGCAGTCACCAGTAGCAGTAGCAGTATACGCGTCTAAATCCGTAAAAAGTAATTTTATTTAAACAGATGAGTCGCGCAAGTGTTAGAAAATATTAATTTTATATTAAATAAAATCTTAAGTCTGAGAGTTGTGTGAATATGCATGTAAAATTTCATAAAAATCGGTCAAGCCCTTTCGGAGGAGTACGGTAACTAACACTGTGACACGTGAATTTTATATATTAGAGATATATTTTTAAATAATGAGAGATATAAAAAATAATGAGATTATTGATACATTGCATTTGTTATAATTAGTTCACTTTCAGAGGTTGTTATGGCCATACTCGAATTGAATATTAAAACTTCACAGAGCATGTTATATGTGTATTATGTATGCGTAAACGGACATAATACGTACATTATGAAATAGATTATAGCGCTTTAAATCTTTTGTTTTCTGCTATAGATAAAGACTCCTAAACTACAGACTTTTCCTATAAAATCGAGTAAAATATCTCAAACAGGCTCAATAATCCAACAAAAATATACAAAACTCTGTAGCAGGTGCGTAATACATCTATCCAAATATATGTATTAAGTTTAACTAGGACTTTGGAAGTCAGCGGCTTACAGAAGCATGTATAAGTTTCCAGTCATCTGTGTTAAGTTAGGCAATTATTTACTTACTGTATTAAGAGTTGAGAATGTAGTTTCAGGTATAACATAGTAATTTAATACGTGATGTAAATATTAGCTTTTACCTGTTTGTTAAAGAATAATTACTTTATACAAGCAAACAATCTTATACCTAGAAATATATCACTAAACTGTGTTTATTTGGCAAAATAAGAGGTATGTCAACTTTACACATCAATTAACACGCCTTTATTTTGCATTTTGGCATTTTACGTATCTAACGATCAATCTATGTAATCATTAAATTGATTTTCACCACGGAGGTTTTGATATTACAGTCATATATATACGTAATACTAGCTGCGCCGGCAAACGTTGTTTTGCCATACAATTCTGTGTAAAAAAAATTTCATCAAAATCGGTCCAGCCAATTGTGAATCTAAACCATCCTCAAACCCCCTGAATACACACAACAAATTTCATCAAAATCGGTCCAGTCGTTTAGGAGGAGTTCAGTCACATACACACGCACACAAGAAATATACTCGTATATATTAAGATACATACGTAAGTAAATATCTTAATTCTATGATTTTCACCCACTTGCAGTAGTCTGAAATTTAGAACACATATTAAAGATCGATTACTTTGAAATAAATTTTAAAAAGGTGTATGATACTGGCGATGTTTACATTTTAAAGTAACCAAAAATGTATGGACAACTTTGAACGTGATCTTTATCTGATGAAAATTGATGAAATAGTCTGTCAATTGAATTCAAACTTCATCACCATTCTTCTTTTAAACCTGATTATACTGGGATCTGCAAGATTACGTAACGTTCTTATTTTTTATTATTTAGTAAGTTATTAAACGGAAAATAATTTTAATAATATCCTCTCGAATAAATTATTCATATGAAAGTAACCGTCATTCTAGACATAAAAGATAAACGCGCAACACTTTGTTTGTTTATTGAAGCTGCTCTCAGATCTTATAAGCCCTGAAAAAGTCCAGTAACTGGAGCGTACCAACAATTTTGCTGAATAAAATAAATATAGTACATTTATTTTTATTAGGTCCTATGTAGACGAATAGAAGTATATAAACATTCATTCACACGCGTTCGTGTAGTCTATTTACAGTATTGATAATGTACAGTAATGTAATTGTTAGGTTACTTAAATGAAAACACTCTTTGTAAAATGTTTTCGTTTATTTGAGGTTTATTTCTTACTCGATATTGCGTTGACTTTTCATCCACTATGACCACGGGTAAGACTGAGTTAGTACATGGAAAACATTACAATTTGTGCATATAATAAAAATGAAAGTGTGAATGGAACCCAAAACCTCATACAGCGCACTCTAAGAGATTAACGATTATTAATAATTCCAAAAATCATCATAATTATTATTTTAGCTATAAAAATTATGTTTCTGCTTAAGAAACTTGGAGTTTTATTTATAACAGTTGCCACGGATGTTATCATAGAGGGAGGTTTAAAAACAACTTACTTTTACGAAATACCATAAATTATGGACAAACCCCTCCAAAATGAAACAAAGACGGGCTTCGTGGCGTAGTGGTTCATGTAACGGACTGTCGATCACGAGGTCGCGGGTTCGATTCCCGCTTGGGACAATCATTTGTGTGATATCCATAAATGTCATACAAATGTTTGTACTACGTCTGGGTGTTTTCTATGTATTATAAGTATGTATTTACAAAGGAAAAATAGTTTATGTATTATATCCGTATTCTGGTACCCATAACACAAGCATAATAAGCTTAGCTTGGGACCAGAGGACGTTTTGTAAAAAATGTCCATGAATATTTATATTTATATTAAAGATCTGAAAACCTTCGAAGAAACAAAATCCTGGCAACGACCATGATTTCAACGAAATTATATAAAAACTAATAATAGTTAATATATTATTCTTTTTAACATCAGTCACACCTTCTTTCAACACCTTTATCAAACAAACAGTAAATTGAACATTTACTTTACCTATGTCATAAACATTCAATATATCGTTGCGTGTCCGTAATGATAGCTACCAAATTGTTCATAAAATTATCAATAAAACCTATAAAGGCCTTCGGAAAACCACTCACAATATCTGTTAACATAATACCTACAATATTAAATCAATATTCTACGACTCAGATTCTCAATTGAATAGAAATTTTCAATATTTCTCACCCTTCGTGGGGTTCAATAACATATTACGGGGAAATTTATACGTCTTTTCCTGTTATGTGAAGCCATTTTTAAGTGTTGATAGGCAGAGGTATCGGGTTTAGATAGGTATACCTACTAATGTAATGACAATAGCTAGAGTCAATATAATATGGAAGTATGTACTATCAATTAAAAATAATAAATAAATAAATAATAAATAAATATTTGGGACATTTCACACAACGTCCTCTGGTCCCAAGTAAGCTATATTTCTATGCTTGTATTATGGGTACCAGATACGGATATACTACATATACTACTTTTCTTTTGTAAATACATACTTGTGTAATACATAGAAAACACCCAGACGCAGAACAAACATTTGTATGACAAGTATAAACATCACACAAATGATTGTCCTGACCGGGAACCGAGACCTCGTGATCGGCAGTCCGTTATATAAACCACTAGACCACGAGGCCCGTCATAGATCAATAATATAAGCCAAATAAAGTCAATTTTAAAAAATTGCCAAATTTTATGGATATTTAATCTTATTTTCAATTGAATTCCATAAAGCTTTTAATTAATATATACTTAAAGTGGACGTTAGACAGGCAATTAATATTGTTAAGAATTCTAAGCTTATCTAAATTATTTCTATGTCAGCATAGGTATTTTTCATATTTATTTCACAGTTATCCACTGCCAAAGTGAGATTCATATCTATATCACGCTATGGAACTAAGTAGGGCACATCCAGTGGAGCGGTATTCGAATCGTAGCAGCTAGGCTGAGAGCCCTCGAAGTGTGTACGGGAAGCAAAATTCCGTATAATGAACGACAAAGTCAATGATCCTTGATCTTACCGCTTGCTGTGTTGGCGAAACAATGACGCTGTGCTGCCATATTGTTAAATTCTAATATTTTATGCATTCCTTAATAAGTGTTTTTGAAATGAAACAAAAAGAACGTCATCACAAAATAATAACTGTGGTTAACGAGAAACCAGTGACAATACATAAAATGTTATATTTTTTTTCTAAAATGATCATGATAGCTTATAATATGTCTATTAAAAGCTATTTTGAAATCACAGATAACTATTTGCTTCCGTAAATTGGTGTGTTAATTAAATAGGTATATTATTTTATATTGTATCAACATATTGAGCCACATGCATTTCAGACGACTACTAAATGGCTATTAGCTACTAAGAGCTTGTAGCCTAGTATCTGAATTTTTAAATACCGCTAAGTAGCCATTACTGAAAAACAAAGAACATTTTACACATCTTACGCCTGTTAGAGGTTTATTAAGGTATACACACCTTAATAAATAACTATGAGATAGCTCATGAATTACGCTTATTAACTATTCGCTAAAAGCTTACGATTGTTGCCAATTCTACGTGCACAACTAAACTTAACTAAATAATGAAAACAACAGAACTATTGGTGTATTTTGATTATATGGCTATTTTGTATCTTGAGTCTATAATAAACAGTTTTTGTAACAAGAAAGATCAGTTAACATTGCCGAATTGTGTTATCGACAATATCAAAATAAGTTTTTAAGTTAAGTTTAGTTTTGTTATGCGCGTAGAATTGGTACCATTATCGATCTTAGTAAACCATTAACCGTACTACATATTAGTGTATGTAGTCTATGTAGGCATTACCTTGACGCCGTTTGTCATGCAAATATCTGTAATTACAGACTTCTTAACAGAAAATAACAGACCGCGGAAGAGTGAGTTAGATAATATAATTTGTATGCTGTTGTAAATGTGTAAAATTTACGTTTAAACATTCAAGCATAAGTTAGTTAGGGTTATGGTTGAAAGGGTGGGAATTTTGATATGAAAAAAGAGATTATCTCGATACCTTTCGTTAATAGGTATTTTCAATTATTTTACTACAGGTGAAAATATGTGTACAAAGCTATTGAACTAATTAATTGCATAAATAGAAACAAATGCAATAATCTAAGCGTTTAAGTATTCTTCAACATCGCTCTCAACTGGCAAGATGCCCCGAACTGGCAGAATTGCTATGGCTAAGATTAGATTTAACTTTAAACTCGGCAACAAATACATATCGATGACTAATAAACTTTATATACAAATCCTTACAATTTATTGTATATTTAACAAAAACAGTGAAGCAGTTAAAGTTATAGTTAACTTTAATTAACACAAAGCGACTCTATTAACAATATCACCAGTACTGTGCTCTATTATACGATATAGAAGCAACTGACCTAAATTCCACTCATTTATTTCTCTCACGTAATTCTATAGTGTATAAACACGCAAGCAAACTAAACTTCAGAATAACAGTAGGACAATAATCACACAACATTTGCTTTGAAGCACACAGAATATAAATACAGCAGTGCTGCGGTTTAAGCAACAGTTTTAACTGTGTAAATAAATTCTTTATCTCATAGTGAAACTGTTGAAAATAAATTGCTGTTACGAACAAAGGAATTCTGACAAACATGTACGTGAAATATTAGTATGGATAGTCCACCGACATAATGTTGCACGAAACTTTTGTATCACTTTATATTAGCATAGAAATTTGTTTTTCAAATGATATATTTTTATTCATAATATAAACAAAGTTATATGTAGAATGATTGCTGTTTATGCCTTCAAGGTATTGTGATATCTAAAAGTAATGAATCAATGTTTATTTAACTTCACAAAAATTCATCCCACAGACCATTATTTTGAAATAGGTTCCTATTAGGATTCATTAACGACAATTTACTTATAATCACAAAATAACTAGCTTAAATCATAGACGCAATATATTAACCGCCTCTTCTGTCCAGCGTTGTTCCTCACTAGAAAACTCAACTACTTACCCTACCGCGTTAACATTTTTAAGCCAGTTATTTTTGGTACATCAAGCACTTGGGACGCATGGTGTAGTCGTATAAGCAAAATTCTGCATAGTATCTTTGCATCTCGTTTGTAATTACCTAAAGTACAGAATTATCTGTATAGGGATAGTTGTATGTCTCAGAATGTTCCCATAATTTAACTAGATAGTAGTAAAAGTAAAAAGTAGAACAACGAATCTTATTACTCTGTCCATGCTATCGTAGCACCGGCGAGGTAGGTGTGGAATAAATTGTGACCGATAGCATCTCAAGCACGGTTTTTATAACAGGAAGAAAAGGTCGGGCTATGACTTAGAAACAAATGTTCTCGTGAAAAAGAATACTTACAGATTCAGGCCACTACGAAGTTCAGATCTACTGGTGCTAGCATTAATTATAAAACTGATTTTGGAAGGTAATTATTCTAAGGAATACTTAATTTATAGCCTATTTTTTTCTAGTATAGAATCTAAAAGTAATAACTCAATGTTAATAATTTTAATTATTTCTAATATTTCTAATATTTTATGTGTATATTTGTTTAGATATTAACTATGGAAAAATCTGTAAATTAGTCCCTAATTTTTTACCCAAAAAATCTATAAATAAGGCGTTTAAAAATATTTTGGGGAAAATGTACAGTTCCCACGGGAAATGCCCGTGGGAACTGTACATTTTCCCAGATCCCTTCAGTAATTTTTTCGTGAAAAATACCTAAGACACACACACACACACACACCCACAAATTTTCGCATTTATAATATTAGTAGGAAGTAGGATAGGTACTTAGGATGTAGATGTAGGTTGAACGTTACAGATGTACTAAACCTTTTTTTTATTTGTATTTTTTTACTTACAAAATATATAAGGCCATTTATTTTTATTTGTAACTTATTTCAGATCGGCAAGAGACAGCTATGGCGATGACGCTATTGGTTATGTTCAAGTAAAAAGAGTAGGTGATGTATGTACGGTTAAGCAGAGGTGGCTGTAAAGATACTATAGCATTTTTAATGTGGCTACATCGTCGAAGCGAGGAGCCTTCAACGACTGCTACCAAGTGTTATCGGAAAAAAATCTAGGACATTTATTTTCGCATTTTAACGTCTTTTGGAACTATAAAAAAACAACTTTTCTGGCGAATTGGTAGTTGTATTTTTTTTTTAGGCCACAACACATGATTTCCTAGTATTAGGATTGGACATTTTTAAAAGTAATCATGTATCATTTGGACGGCACGGGAGCGCAACTGCGAGCGCACTGAGTGAGCCAGACTGCGCGAGTTGTGCCATGACGTCACACCGTAACAGGCGGCCGCGGCCCGCGTCGTCAGTCACAACTTGTTTTACTTCAAAAATCGGAAACTAATTGACGTATCGAAGTAATTCTTTCACTAGTATTTTTTATTTTTGACAGAGAATATGGAGTGCTAAAAATCAAAATTAGTTAACATTCTCCATTATTCGAAAGGTCACGAGTTCGGGGCTTCAATTTGGAATAATTATACGTAAAATATAAGAAACCTTTAAATACTTGTTATTGTTTTGTTAAATAGTGCCACTTTATTGTATACCTTTGAATGTTATATAGATTCTAGTTTAGTTATTAAAAAAACAACAGGCTCCATTTTGCTACCTTAACTAAAATTTTAATATATTTTCTTAACGAACAGATAAAACAATTAAATTAACTGATAAATAAATGATAATGGTGCCTGCGATGTATAAAAACTTCATTTTCAAAGAGGTTGCCGAAAATGTCTGATTTTCCTTTTGCTAGGATGGCAATACTCCCAAAGCAATAATCTCGTAGCGTTTCGTAGCGTTCAATAACATGTCGTCGTAGCTGTCTACATGCAGCTACATTTCGTAGAGCTTTTGATAATTGTGAAGGGTCATCTCGCAATATTGTTGTGCTCTTACAGCCCTCACTCACGGCATTGTTATCGATTGTTCTACAGCGAATAAAGAGTAGTGCGTAGTTTATATACGAAACATACGAACTTCTTTGTGTGGAAAAAATGTGCGTTGTATTTTCAAACATTGATTGTTATACCGATGGAGGGTAGTGTGGAGAAAGTCAGCCATAAACCTTTAAATTTTAACGTAGTGCATGGTTTTAAAAGTCATAGTCATAGTGCTGAAAATTTAAATATGATCGCAATTTTTCTGATTTATTAAATTTCACCAATTATCTCTTTTTAAAACTCATATATTTATGAAATTATTCTTAGGGTTCGATTCTCACTCTAAACAATAATTATTTGCATCGAAAATGCTAACACATGTACTGCGCCTGGATGTTTTATCACTTCTAAAACATATTCTTTATTTGTAATAAGTAATAGAATGTGATTACTGCATCATTCTTGATTAACACTTGTGAGCTAATGTAACTCTCATAAACTGTACTTTGAACGTAATATCTGTATTTTATAGTTCTTTGTGGACTTTTTATCTTGAATCACGATAGAAGGACAAAAGATATCGATTCGTAGTTTGTCAAGAGAATTCGACGAAGGCATAATATGAATGTTTATTTGAAAATTCCTTTGTGTAGAAAAGCCAAAAGGATTTATCTTTTATGTCTTTACTTGTTAAATGAAATCTTAGTAGTAAACTGGTTGTTGTGACGTCATTAATATTTGATTCATAAGTCTGTAGTAGGCTTAACGACACTAATTGTTTAGTCAATTTACAATTATGTTTCTGTAAGCACTTTTGGCAATATTAAAGATTGAATTTAGTTGAAAATCTTATATATAAAATTCACGTGTCACAGTGTTAGTTACCGTACTCCTCCGAAACGGCTTGACCGATTTTTATGAAATTTTACATGCATATTCAGTAAGTCTGAGAATCGGCCAACATCTATTTTCCAAACTTTTTTTTTTTGTATGGCTAAACAACGTTTACCGGGTCAGCTAGTAATTATATAAATTTTCCATTATTTTGTTACATGTACTAACTAAGAACGAAATCAAAAATTGGCCATTGCGAGTCGGACTCGCGCACGAAGGGTTCCGTACCATTATCTATGCAACATAAGGCAACGTTATTAGTATCGAGCAAGAAACGGTAAAAAAATCATGTTTGTGATATGGGAGCCCCCCTTAAATATTTATTTTATTTTATTTTTAGTATTTGTTGTTATAGCGGCAATAGAAATACATCATCTGTGAAAATTTCAACTCTCTAGCTATCACCGTTCTTGAGATACAGCCTGGTGACAGACGGACGGACGGACGGACGGACGGACGGACAGCAAAGTCTCAGTAATAGGGTCCCGTTTTTACCCTTTGGGTACGGAACCCTAAAAATTCATATTATGTGACATATAATTTGTGAGCTTTCCATTTATCGAAAATAATACTATACAGTATCTCTAATAAATAAATCACGACACGTTACAATTGAAACTAAAACTATTAATATTTTTGGCACTACAGCAAAATTAAATTACATTAAACGCTCTATACTACATATTTGGTGTCGATTCTACGTCCACAACTAAACTTAACTTAACTAAAAAATAAAAACAAATATTGCTGTATATTGATTATTTGGCTGTTTTGTTGTGTAATTTTATATTCATTACAATCGTTAATCTATAATAAACAGATTTGCTACCAAGAAAGAATCGTTAACATTACGGAATGGTGTTATTGACACAATCAAATTTCATTTTTTAGTTAAGTTAAGTTTAGTTGTGCGCGTAGAATTGGTACCATTATTTGTCAAAAGGAAAAGTCTTTCTAAAAATAGCAACCATTGTTTTGGTACCAACCACCGTACCGCAGAGTTTCTGTTGGAGCCATGCTAAGAATTAACAAAAAGTAATTTCGTCTCTTGTTTACAAAGTCCCTAGGGAGTGATAAAAGGCTTCTATCAAAATTGACTTCGATTTTCCGCTAGTAGGAACGTTGTGACGTGGCACCATAACTCAATTACTTGCAACTCCGCTACGCCATAACTAACTTAGCAGCTGGTATCATTTGTGTGCAAGTTGTGTACACAAAATGTTTAGAAGAAAATAAGTTTACTTCGTCGTAAGTCTGTGTAGAATATTAAAAGCTTTTTCTAGAATACCTAATTTATTTCTTGGCATCGAAAATGCTCTCCGTGGTACAGATTTAACCGAAATTTATTTTATTGTAGGTGCCTGTCAATTTGTCAGTGGCATTCACTCTTCATGTGGAAGGATTATCTAGCATTGTAATTTGTTTGCCTGAATCACGTTCTTGGTGAAACGGACTAGTTTCTATAATGTAAAAGAATTTTCCTAATCGACTCTCTTAAAACTCGTTAAGATGTGGCATACGAATTTATCACCATATTGACGAGATTATTTATTGATTTATTTACTATGCCACTATAACATCAGCAGTCTATTCAGTTCCAACAGCTGGAACATCAATTTAAAATAATTCAATTATACTTACTCACGGAATTCTTAATTTATTAAAAGGTCAAGTAGTAATACAGGACCGTTCGAAATGAAAGGGCTTGAAAGGGCTCAACGCCATGCAGGAGGGCCCTCCACAACGCTCGCTCACTTGCTGCATTCATGTCATTTCTGACTGTGAAATTGCGGCTGGCATTTCGATTCTCTGGATTGCCGAGAGAGGAAAATAATACGAACTTTGAATACCGTGACGATTTTCAAACCAAAAATATACCATAAACATTTTGCTTACTTAGGTAGACATTAAAACAATTTCTAACATATCGTCGGTTAAATAGAAAAGTGACATTAATCAAACAGACCAAATTTTACAGTACACACATTTGAAGATTTCAATTTTATTATAATTCATTTTTTGGCGTCTGTTAGATTTAAAGTAATAATAAGTGTTGTATATCATTTTAAAGGTATTTTAATGCTGATTACGATGATTTATTTGTTTTTAATAATTTGATAAAAAAAAATCCAATTCTAGCTGGAAGTGTCACTTTTCCACATATGAAATAATGATTATTGAATAGGTATTTTCTCAAAAAATAAACTTTTCATTAAATTTTAATCAAAAAATTAAATTAATTATTTTAAATAAACGTTAATGTCAATTTTCAATATTTTTGAGAAAAGTCACTTTTCTTTTTAATCGACGATATTTTCCATGTGTGTAAAATAAGTACATAGCCTCAAAAATCAACGGTCACCCTGAAGTTAGCAACAAGCGTAAGACACCGCGAAGGATACACAACGAAATAATAATTTCTTACGTACATACCTACACGAGTTTACTAAAGTACGCACTTAATAAGCTTTCAAGTGTTTTGTAACGCTATGTGTAAGAATTATAACAAATGATCTTATTCATAATGACTTATCGGAGTAATAATTTGACTATTATGAATATTTATTCATAATAGTCTTTTTACGCTAAAATGTTTATTATCTCTCCGATTATTTATTGTTTAAAACTCCGATAAGTCATTATAAATAAGACCATTACACTCTATATTTTCCTTAACGCCAAAAGAAGTACTACTTCAGTAAGAATAAGCTAGAAAGATAAAATACTGTGCTAATCTAAATCTCAAAAGCAGAGAACACATTTGCTAAAGATGAAAAGAAGCCGTAACAATGCAAGAGATTCATTTCTAAGAGAAACAATAGCTAAGTGGTTGCTCATTTAGTGACGAGATTGACTACCTATCTAGCTACGCTATAACACTGACTCTATTAAGAAAATTGATGTGAAATAAACATCTGTTAATGACGCTTCAAACAAAGAACCCCATGGACGCGTAGGGGGAGTCCATTATAGTGTTCATTTATAGATGTTATGGTCTGGTTACAATCTCTCCTCATTATGATGAGACAATGGTACAAAAATAGATAGTTCATTCAACTTTTGGCTAGTTTATTTACATATAGGTATGTCGCCGTTTTATCAATATCGGTAGAACCGGTTAAGTGAAATCTATGAAATTAAAACTACATTTAACGCATGTCTTCCTCTTCTCTTTGAGCTACGGAAGTGATTACTGTGATTAGATTGTATTCTACTACTTATTTATTTTATTTATTTACTACTCGTCTCAATCATATTTAATTTTGAAACTAAATTGTTATATTCGACACATGAATTAAAAGGCACACTCTAAGGACCGGGTCCAAGTCAAGGTAATCCCTCTCTCTCTTAATGATCCGCTGTCTTTAGTGTGTGGCCTTTTAATTTTGGGCACGGACCTCCTCTACCTTGGGAGAAATTAAGGGCTACCATGCCGCGCTGACCAGGTGAGCTGGAACAGGGTTTATTGTCGAGATTTCAGTCTCTTAAAGAGGTTCTTGTCTGTAAAAGTAACACTGTATTGCTAGTCCGCCACCACACGGACGAGAGTAAATCTAAACATTAATATTTATTATTAAAAGTACCTAAATGAAATATCCATAATACTTTACTTCAGATAAAACTCGGTTGGAAAACATCTCTACCCGCCTCACTAATTGGCCACCGTCGCTTCCCGCTAATTCTGTTAAAGTCTAATGGCTGCCTCTCGGTCTGTATACTAACAATTACAGGGAATTACAGACCTAAATGTCACATCTTTGTTGTTTCAGGAATTCATAAAAAGGTATTAAAGTTTCTATATACAAGTATGAACCTCTTGGTTTTATTAACTTTGCATAAAACAACGGCTGCGTTCTAGTGTGTGAAGTGTATTTAATTTATCATAAATACACAGCGCATGCATCTTGAGGTGACGTATAACCCTGACACTGAACTTAAACGTAGATTTGATCGTGTTTGTGATCCTGTTCGTCACCGTACCTCTCTGGCTGGCCGACAATACTACTGTCTAGCCCCGATATTGTACAATAGGATTAATCGAATTTTAAATATATACAACATGCCTGCTAGTAAACTTAAAAGAACATTAACTACGAGTAAATGGTTATTAGATCTTGATAACAATGAAACAGAGGTTCTTATAAGTCATCAACGCTAAGACTTGTTGTTATGAAATCACACACACACACACACACACACACACACACACACACACACACACACACACACACACACACACACACACACACACACACACACACGCACACACATACACACACACATACACATATATTTAATTTGTAACTTGAATGCTATATTCACTAGATAATAAAATTTTAAATTACACTTAGAATCAAATTAGTTACGATAGTTAAAAATAAATACAATACTTTGTAGTACAATTTGTGTAAAGTGGAAGGCGTTGGCATCTGTGATACAATTATCATAATTAGTACAGATGCTAATGTTCGTATTATATCAGTTACTATTGTAAAATTTTTGCTCAATAAAGTTATGTTAAAGTTATGTAATAAAAATACATTTACAAAATAAAAATTGAAATTGAATTGAATAAATATAAAATTCACGTATCACGGTGTTAGTTACCGTACTCCTCCTAAACGGCTTGACCGATTTTTATATATGTTTCAATAATTTTAATATAGGTACTATATCTCATAAATTATTCCACTAATAACTTGATAATCTGTTTATTGACCTTTAAATAGACTGTTCCGAGCATCATAATTAATGTATTTTGAATGGAAAGAGTTATTACGATGCCTATCAATTTACTAACGATGTTCCAAATTATATGTTAAGAATATTTTGTGAACCACCTGAAAATCAATTCATTCAATTCACTTGACGGCAAATTAATGCTATGTAGATAATGATATTGTTTTGTTTTCTTTTTCCACATGAGAAATGCACTTGCGTGTTAATCTCTTGCACTCAAATGACACCGCCGAATATATGTACTTGGAAGCTTTATATCACAGTATATATTTATCTTATTTAGTTATTAAAAATATATATTCATGGACACAACGTCCTCTGCTCCCAAGCTAAACTTATATGCTTTTTTTTTCAATTTGTAGCCAATATTTTACTAAAACCATTGTACAATTTATATGGCTTTGTTTTGTTTAATCTTTTTATTTGCTGAACGTACCACTCAGTTAGATTACTCGATATAGAACATAAAACAATTAAAGCTTTGTTTTTTAACATTTCAAATGAATGTATTTTTAGATACAACACAAAACGAATATTGAACAATGTAAAAAACGTTAAACAATTTCTTTTCAAAATATTATTTTCATAGCATGAACCACCACCACGATATAAACAAGAATATTGTAGTATAATTATCTGTTTATTAAAAAGGTTTTTCATTTTCTTCCATGATGAAAATCTTTTAGCAAACCTCAAACTGCAATAATGGCTGAAGAATTTTGTGAATCATAGCATTAAAATTGTATTGAAATTACAGTCTGAAAGCTTTGAAGCTATTGTTGCAAACCAATGCTATGACACATACATATAATACTGTACAAAACGCATTATTATTAACCCCTAATAATATGCATCCCGTTCTTCATAGAAGTTAAAAATAACCTTTTGTGAAAAAGATATGCTAACAAATTTTCTTTTCCATATTATTTCAGAGTAGACGGTAAATTCGAAGCTATAAATATTCTAATTTAATTATGGTAATTAAGTAGTAAGTATTATACAAATTTAAATTTGGCTGAATTATTAATGTGGCACATTTTGCCTCGATAAACAAAAGTGTTTACTTCTCTATATATACGAATAAATTTGATAAATTACCTCGATTTATAAAAAGCTAAAACTTATAAAAATTTGAAGGTTTAAAAGAATATAAAAAGGAAATATGTACAGTATTAAAAATTACAGGTTTAAAATATATTTTATAACATATAATTGGTAAGTCTCTGAAAGCCTCGCAATTGGGAGTTTTACGATTGTTACGTGACGTCTCGTAAAAAGACGAATATAGTTGTGTGGCCCGAATTTGATGACCTTTCAGGGCGAGCGGTTATTAGCACGCGGCTGAGTTACAGCTCGTAGAAATATAAGATAAGTTTATTACCTAACGCCTGGCATCGATTCTCATTATATGAAGTAAATGGTTTAAATATATGACGGGCTTAATGTTCAGGAGGTCGCGGGTCCGATTTCCGCTCGGGATAATCATTTGTGTGATGTTTATAAATGTCATACAAATGTTTGTTCTGCGTCTGGGTGTTTCTATGTATTATATGTGCATATTTAAAAAAGAAAAGTAGTATATGTTGTATATCCGTATTCTGGTACCCTTAACACAAGCATATAAGCTTAGCTTGGGACCAGAGGCCGTTGTGTGAAATGTCCGTAAAAAATACTGAACGCAGCATAAAGCCGAGGGCCAGTAGGATCTCGTTTCACGTTTGACACTCTCATTATTACCAAACATACCACTGCTGCACTGACTTTTTCAAAACACTAGCTATTGCCTGCATCTTTTTACGCGTTAATTTAGATACCAAACCTTAGCAAATTATACAAAAAAGCCATCATCTTGAACCACACTGTCTATAAAAAAATCCGCATCACAATCCTTTTTGTATTTTAAAGTTATAAGCTCACATAAGGACATAGATACAAAAATAATTACTTTGTTTTATAATAAGTAAACAAAAAGGCTGGTTTTTTAGATTCAATACTAACTTCTGATATCAATTACATTTGCGACATACTTAACATAAAATATTATTCTATTTAATTTTCTATTACTTATTATTTACGACCTGAAACATTTCTGTTAATGTTTTTATCATTATCAAAAATGTTTTTGCTACAAAAAACATGCCATGTTAATTAACATACAAGGATATTTGGGACAGCTGGTGTGCGGTCGGTAACCTTTAGAACCTTTGTCTACGTAAAATTTTGCTCATTTGCTATTCAATATAACTTATTTACGAGTCCCTACACAGTTTAATTTGCGTTAAAATTGAATAACAATTCGTTACAGCAGTCATAAAAAATCCAGAACTGTTGCCTATTTATGTAATTTTTTGGGGTTCTGTGCAAAACTGAACCATCTTAATTATGTAAGAGTTCTACTTGTGTCCCTGACAAACATTTGATTGTCACTAAGGCTTTAAAGTTAAGGAGACTCTTATCAAATAAAATTAATAAAAAAAATCCAGTTTCAATATCTACGTAGTCATAAAATAAAGCCACAATATACTACAATTTACGGTTCAAAGGACGAAAGTTCAGGTTTTTGAAAACTAGACGAGTTGTACTTATCCCATAATTTCTTCTTTAAATCACAAATACAGTTGTTTAGTATGTTCTTCTTCTTTACTTATTATAAAACAAAGTCGTTATTTTTGTATGTATGTCTCTATATGAGCTTAAATCTTTAAAACTACGCAGTTTCTTTTATTCTTGACGCAGTTTCTTTTATTAAATAGAGTGGTTCAAGAGTATGGTTTGTTAGTATAATTTTTTTAAGGATTTAAAACTAATTTATTTATTTTTTAAAGGCCATCATGTGTCCAGCGTTCTAAGTAAATTGCTTGGGTTATGTTGTAATAACCTAACGATAAAAAACATGCTGTAGCTTGTATTAATAAAAGAAAAGAGATAGAAGATACATCTTAATTACACAAACCTCGTCAGTGTAATTTGATTAAATCTCTAACGACTCTTGACTTTTCCTTCGTTAATTGAAAATCAAGACTTCCCTTATGATGGCGGTATTTTCAGTACCGTCTTACAATTTACATAGCTGCTTCACATCTTTGATTAGTATGTCTTATGTATACATAATTATGATACATTTTCCTTATGTAAAAATTATAAAGTTTAACAGGAGCATAAAATTTTCTAAAGTTGCACTACTTATTTATTTAAAATAAAATCATTTTTTAGGGATTTTGACGCGTATATTTGTCATCAGGCTAAAATTTTGAACAAATATATGCGTCTAATTCCGTAAAAAGTGATTTTATTTAAGAGGAACAGTTTTTAAAGTGATTGTGATATTGTAGTGATTGATCGTCTTGAAAATATAATATCAAAAGTTATTTAATGAAAGCTGAGTTAGCTTACTGATAATAGTAACTTCATGAATTATCTCAATATTTATCACAGTGACATCTAGTTAAGTATTAAATAATAATCATTTACTACGATTTAAGATTTTAAACAGAAAGTCACAATTGACATCTTTGCATTATATTTTCTAACACTTGCGCGACTCTTTTGTTTAAATAAAACTACTTTTTACGGATTTAGACGCGTATATTTGTTTTAAATTTTGGCCCGAGGTTTGACTTTGCAGTCACCATGGTCACGGGTGAGAGTATACGCGTCTAAATCCGTAAAAAGTTGTTTTATTTAATCTTTGCATTATTTATGTTTTTTGCTAATACGTAAACATGAAAAGTTAGAATTTAATTTTTAAGTTATTCTAATGTATGTTTTATTACGTACACGGTATAGCAAACATATTTATGAATCAATCATGACTAACATTTAACGTGACTATAATTGCTTGGCACTATTAGTCACAGTAGTCGTTGTGTCTTTATTAAGACATTAAAAAAGATCAGGTTTCGAGCATATCCGATGCTGTGCACGCTGGAAGATCGCAGACACCGCTGCGGACTCGTCCTGAAGATGAGCATCGGATATGCTCGAAACCTGGGTCGACATCAACGTTAGCCGTTAACATAGTATTTCTAATATGACTCAAACACTTTGTATATTGAGTAGACGCTCAATACATCTATAGTTAAAAGAAACCGATCGTAAAAGGACCCAGTTCTATCTTTGAGCCGGGAATAAAATGTTAGTAGGCGACCTTAAAGTATGATCAGTCGTGGAATCGATTGAAGTTATTTAAAAATAGCGCCGAATAATTTATTTTTTTTGGATTTAAATTGTAGTTATTAAATATCGGAACTATATAACCTTTTGAACCATAGCAGTTGGCGCTCAATAGTCTCTGCCTACCCCCATGGGAAGAAGCGTGATTTTATATTGATGATGATGAAAAGAATTTTTAATGTCGGTCTACAATTGACGGAGAAATCGGTGAACATACATACAAAAAATATTTAATACAGGCGAACATAGAAACTCTTTCTTTGTGCGTATACACAGCAGCTACGTAAGTGCTACGAGAATACTAATTTAAAAAGACAACAGATAAAATCCCTGAATGTTATAATTTTTTAAAAACTCTATCTTGTGCCTGTATATATTAACTATCTATACAAAAGTGTAAATAATATATAAAGGTACATTGTATTGTATTGTACTTCTTGGCTTCATTAAAATTGCTCACTTTGACGGTTTTCCTAAGGTTTCTGCAAAAATGTTATACAAATTGAGCGTTATAGTTATTGTACGTGTTAATATTGGAACAAAATTTTCTTCAATAACAAGTTCCGTGGCGACCCTATGTTTTTTTTTAAATTTCTTTGTCTTTTAACAATTATGTATCGTTTTTGTGTAATTTATTTATTTTATGTAGCTGTTTTTTTATATTTTAGATTGCTCTATATCTATTCCTTGCATTAAAAGCTCCATGATAGTTGGCAGTTTAAATTTATCGTAGTTCAAGCTACAAGTTTTTGTATCGATATATAAATAAAAATAAAATATCCAAGCTAAGGTTATATGCTTGTGTTATGGGTACCAGAATACGGATATAATACATATACTACTTTTCTTTTATATATAATACTAGCTGCCCCGGCAAACGTTGTTTTGCCATACAATTCTGTGTAAAATAAAATTTCATCAAACTCGATCTAGCCGTTTAGGAGGAGTTCAATTACAAACACACGTACAGAAGATTTATATATATAAAGATTTATATAAATATTTCTTAATTATTTATATAAAAAAATCTTTTTAATTTCTTTATATTAGATTTTACTGTGCTTAGTTGCCAGTTTTATAGAGCTTTGTAAAGCACAACCCTTGATTTGAATCTAATATATTTTACAGACGCGTTAATATCCTAGCATAAATGACATTATTCTAGTTTATTAGTAGCGAATATTCTAAACGTTTAATAAACGATAAGAAAACAGGTTTATAATTTTTCCTTTGTGTGAAAAAAGCAATTTAATCCGTAAATTGCTTTCACATTGTACAAAGAAAAATACAATAAAGTGAAATGAAGACAAAAGCTTTTCTTATATCAAGAACAGCAAACACAATAACCTTATTCAGCTTTAAACGATATAATTTTACAAAGCGCATAACACGGCCATTAAACGATGCTATAAATAAATAATCTAAGCGCTTATAAAGTAATCAAATGTTTTATTATTACCAGAAAAGCTACATTTAGTAAGAAAAGTAGTAATTTGGATTTATTTTTGTGTTTAATTTACCAGTCAAAACACGCACGACAACGACGTCTTAATAATTGCAAAAAACACGTGCGAATAATAGATATATTTACCTTGAGATATTCAGCCTCGTGGCCACATGCCAATATCACGATATATTTCAAATAATTGGTAATCAAAATATTTGAGTAATCAGATAGTAATTTATCTGTAAGAGGTTGTAGCGAACACGTATTATTCGGTACGCGGCGCGAGGGGCACTGACCAAAGACTGCGCCGCGCTGCCTCGCACAACGCGCGAAAACCTGAAGGATTAAGTTATACAGAAAGCCCATTAGGTAAAAATGTTTTAAAACGTTATAATAATCCGAAAACATATAATGCCATATGATTATAGCCTAGAAATACTTCAATAAGGCTTTCTCTTGGCTAGACACTATTCTATTAGTTATCAATAATTATTATATATTTTATGAAAGCCTTGAATACGGTTTTTCGTTTTCAATAAAAAAAATTGTTTGAGTAACACCGTGTTTCTTTCAATACGTAAGCTAATTAGGTCAATAACATTTTATAGTTTTATTTAATAACTAGGAACATGTTAGATAACGTACATGAGAGTTTAACGCAAAACTAAATCATATTCAAACATGCTTGATCAGCTAGGTATGAATATCTAATAATTATAAGTATTACATTTTTAGAAGAAGCCGTAGCCCAAAGCTGGACCGTTAATAATCTGATAAATGTCTTATCTGTATTTTTCGTAATCTTTGAAGCTTGCTCTGCTGGGCGGGTGGGTGTACTCGATACTCGCATGGAGCACCCGGAAGCTTCGCTCGCCCTTTACGGACCTTTGTTTTACCTAACTGCCACAGCCAATTATAATTCCTCATAATTCAACCCTTTACACACTCAACTTTTTTAATTTCCTTCAAATATAATGAACGTTTATTTCAAATGCGAATTGTATGAACGAATAAATAATAATACTTTTATTACTTTTTATTTACATATTGAAATATTTTTTGTCCATGTTACTATTGTGTTAAGTGTGAATTAAGTATATGTACAATATTTAATTAAAAATCTGCCTTCTTTCTTATAAGATATCATTTGCATTTATTATCTTTTAGCTGAGTCTCAACAACAGGTAAATACTGGGGTGGTAACGCATCGAACACTATCTTGTCTTGGCACTAAAAGTACTACCTACAAGACCTCGCAAAAACTAGTTTAAAAAAACTTTACAGTGTTAACTGAAAATCATTCTATTTTCATTTTATATTGCTACAAAAATTAATCGAATGTTATTATAAATAGAATTCGTAATAATTACTAAAGTTAAAATGTAAAAAATTGCAATACCTGCTGTTGATGTACCTTTCCACATTTCATCCAGTTACCTGTTCATTCTTTCGTTTCTATCCCTCCATGTCAGACTGAGATATAATTATGTCTATTGAGGTTCACCGACATGAAATAGGAGTTCCACCGTTAAATCAGTGTTCCTGTGGCACTTTCAATATAACTGTCGGGACATAATAACGAAGGCAAACGGTAGGGAGTTGGGAAATTTAATGTCAATGATGGGTAACATTTAATTTATGTAGGTTCGCTATAAATCCTTGGATTTCGACAGATATAGGTATAAGCGATGGGCTAACATCAGTTATCGTACAATTTGATCGATAAAGATTAATGGTTTTCGTATATCTACCCAGAATGTGTACTGAATACTGAATTATATAACACTAGCTTCACTATTAATCGTTAAAGCCATGTTTATTATTGACAGATTTTTATACTTTTGTACTTAGAAGTATTTTAAATATATGCTTGCGTAGTGGTAGTTTCCAATTTGGAGGAGGAAAATTCTCGATATCTTCTGCATCTTTCGTAATTTCTCTGAATTGGAATTGGTTATTTTTAACCGACTTAAAAAAAGTAGGAGGTTTTTATGTTTGTTACCTCGTAACTTATAACTGGTCAAAGCGATTTTAATTTTTCTTTTATATTTGAAAGATGGTGGTTCCCGTGTGGTCCTATTAGCACCAGGTCATGATCCAACAGTTATCTCCTAAGAAATCGACGAAAGCCCTCAAATTTTAATGGCACGTGAAATCAGATCAACTTAAAAAAAAATACCCAATCATTATCGTTTGGCTTACTATTATCTATTTTTCAAAAATCATTGTTTATTAAGTTATTACGTAAATTTGACCAGCAAAGTAAGATGTATATATATTTGGAAGATGCATCGACCTGATCTTCAATATCATCATGGTTTTGGTATTGTTTGCAAAGTATTATAATAAATAAATAATAATAATAATAAATATTCATGGACATTTCACACAACGTCCTCTGGTCCCAAGCTAAGCTTATTAAGGTACCAGAATACGGATAGAATACATATACTACTTTTCTTTTGTAAATACATACTTATATTACATAGAAACACCCAGACGCAGTACAAACATTTGTATGACAATTAGAAAAATCACACAAATGATTGTCCCGAGCGGGAATCGAACCCGCGACCTCTTGATCGGCAGTCCGTTACCAGAACCACTACACCACGAGGCCCGTCAAATTCCTGACACGTGTCCATAATTTGTTTTATAACTAATAATGTCTCGGTAAATTTTAGTTAAACATTATCCCGAAACTATATAGTATTTACCTACTTCGACTACTAATATATACCAAGTTTACCGTAAATTGTTACGAAAATTGTAAGCCCGTAATTTGCAAGTTTTGGATAAACACCAACTTATCAATCATGGATCTCGCAACCATCAAAGTTGCCATGGCAACCGATAAAATAGGCTATTACAGGCGCATATTGTGGAGGAGGCCATACTAAGGATATTCATTTAGCATCTACTTTTAACTTCTCCTACGTAAAATTTTATTGGCTTCTTTGTGAAAATTAAAAGTTTCTGAAAGGAAAATTTCTTCTATATCGAATCTATATAATACCAAATCTATATATAACTAGCTGACCCGGCAAACGTTGTTTTGCCATACAAAAAAAAGGCTTGAAAAATAGATGTTGGCCGATTCTCAGACCTACTGAAGACGCATGTAAAATTTCATAAAAATCGGTCAAGCCGTTTCGGAGGAGTACGGTAACTAACACTGTGACACGTGAATTTTATATATTAGAAGATAATGACTTACTATGGGCTTTAAAGCTTTAGTTAACACAATCATGACGACTTTTGTATTTTTGTACTTGTAGGGAAATCAGATTTGCTTTGCGACGGAATCGTGATTATGAGGGCAGTGCGACTTTATCGATGCGATCGCAAAAGTTACCTTAGGCGATGACCCTATTTTTATTGCTTGAATAGAAACATAGTAATTTAGTAGAAATTTTCAAACACATCTTCACTATAACTATAAATTAGATATTAACTTTCACATCTCTAGTGTATGTTTAACATTGTCGACGACTCTTAGTAGCATTTCCAAGTTAAATTGGATGCACAGAGTTGCACAAGTTCCGGGCACTGACATAGCGTCTCCTCTGATAAAGCTTGTCAAAGTTGCACTACGATAACGATGACCATGTCTCGTGTATTTGAATAAAATATTCTGTATCGTTAACATAATTTCAACCCTTAGATCACAGATATTTGCGCGTCATGCAATTACATTTTAATAAGAACAAAAATAATACAACGCGCAAAGAACGAACCAAGTTATTTTATGTCAACTAATTGTAATAACGGTGACATCAGTTAACGGTACAAGCCACTTGATCCTCCACAGCCGCGTGCCACCCGGTGGTCATTCCTCCGGGCTCTGGGTAAGGCATGAAAAATTTATTTCGATGCAATCTATACCAACGTTTTGGATTGGGGAACTGTGAAACTGGAATGCTCATTTTTGCAATCTATACTAATATTATAAAGCGAAAGAGTTTGTTTGTTTGTTTATTTGTTTAAACGCGGTAATCTCAGGATCCGCTGGTCCGATTTGAAAAATTCTTTCAGTGTTGGATAGTACATTTATCGAGGAAGGCTATAGGCTATATAACATCACGCTGCAACGAATAGAAGCGAAGCATCAGTGTAAAATGTTGCAAGAAACGGGGGAAAAAGTCACGCGCGCGAGGTTTAAATGAAAACGCTGCCTTATCCATGTGAGTTACAACAAAGTAATGTATGGAGAAATAGTTTGCTACCTATAGATCTTGAAAAATGTCCGCGAGGCCATATGTCTATCTTTTAAGGAAAACCTGCTGTCAAAAAAATTATCTAATTCAATAGGGTGTTTTCAAAAGCTATTTATGTGTATTTGGTAACATTCTTTATCGAATTAAATACCTTAGTTAGCTCACGCATTTAATATAGATTATAACTGCTTTTTACAGCATACAATTTAAATAAATATCTTAGGAGATATGACGAAAAAAGAATTATGCGTCGCAAAATAAAATACTTAAACTGTTGGCTGAGCAACGCGAACGTTTCCTCGGTCTTCTATCCATACTCCAATGTTTTGATGTCTGGTTAATATTGGATGTATGAATGTAAGGATGTTTGTGGTTCTTTCACGTAAAGACTGCTGGATGGATTTTCATGAAACTTTCCAATAATATAGCTTACAGGTCGTTACGCTGCTCTATCCCCGACGTATCGGTGTTGAGTTGATCTTTATAGGGTGTTTATAGGCGTTGGCGTCGGCATCGGCGTCGGCCTCGTCATCGGAGTATGATCGTTACGCTGCTCAAATCCCGACATATCGGTGCTGAGTTGGTTTTTATAGGTGTCGGCGTCCGCGTATGGTCGTTACGCTGCTTAAATCCCGACGTATCGACGCTGAGTTGGTTTTTATAGGCGTCGGCGTATGGTCGTTACTCTGCTCAAATCCCGACGTACGTATCGGTGCTGAGTGGGTGTTTATAGGCGTCGGCGTCGGCGTCGTCATCGGCATCGGCGTCGGCGTCGGCGTATGGTCGTTACGCTGCTCAAATCCCGATGTATCAAGTGCTGAGTTGATTTTTATAGGCGTCGGCGTATGGTCGTTATGCTGCTTAAACCCCGACGTATCGACGCTGAGTTGGTTTTTATAGGCGCCGGCGTATAGTCGTTACGATGCTTAAATCCCGACGTATCGACGCTGAGTTGGTTTTTATAGGCGTCGGCGTCGGCGTATGGTAGTTACGCTGCTCAAATCTCGACGTACGTATCGGTGCTGAGTTGGTTTTTATAGGCGTCGGCGTCGGTGTATAGTCGTTACGCTGCTGAAATCCCGACGTATCGACGCTGAGTTGGTTTTTATAGGCGTCGGCGTATGGTCGTTACGCTGCTCAAATCCCGACGTACGTATCGGTGCTGAGTGGGTGTTTATAGGCGTCGGCGTCGGCACCGGCGTCGGCGTCGGCGTTAGTTTTTAGCAACTCTTTCATGTGAAGTGGTAATAAATTACAAGTTTTTTGGATTTTTAACAGCACTGTGTAGGCTTAGTCATGCAAAATTTCAAGTCTCTGGGATAGTGGGAACTGGGAAGTAACCTGTAAATTTTGATTCCCTAGCGAAAGTTGAAAATACTCAAAAATAGCTGTAATTCGGTTATATCGTCTGAATGCGTAGATCTAAATTATTGATTGTATCTTTTGTAGCAGGGGACCGCATAGATCTACATTTGGTATAAGTTTCAAATTGATACCTACAGCCGTTGCCGAGTAAAAAAAAGTTTTACGGGCGGATAGACAGACAGACGGACACCGTAGTGTGACTATAAGGGTTTGTACGAAGCCCTAAAAAAGTAAAACTTTGAGATATCATTTACTAAAATGACATTGGGGCCATGTGTGTTACTTCTTTAGAAATGTGCAAAAAAAGAAAACCAAACGGACGATTTATTAATTCGCTGTAAAATGGCGTTATTGTTAGTTCTGTTAATTTTTCGTTTCTAAATTCCACGCGTACGAAGTCGCGGGCACTGCTAGTAAATATTATATGCAGCTATAACGTATTGATATTTTATGACTAAAGTTCATTACGGAAACTAATAATACACATAAACACATCTTTTCCCAGCAGTTATTAAACTCTTCCTTCACCCTACAGTCACAGAATAGAATTGCGAAATAACTCGACAAGTAACGTGATCATTAAAATTAAATACGTTGATACATATTGTATATTTTATTGTACATTCAGAAGACACATCATTAAAATATCTTCGCTATCTCCATCGTTTGTTCACAGTACTTATATACATTTTACGCTCAAGCTCATAAACAAGTAAAATAAAAGTCCGTAAATTAAAGACAGAACAAAACGGCATAGTTCATTTCATATGGCACATGACAGTCGATGAAGGGTACTTGGTATAACAACGCGCTGAGAGCACTAGTATCTACCGGTGCTAACAGCTATGTCGCGCCATTGTAACTAATCAATTAAGGGTACTAATAAGCGTTTTTTGATGATGTAAGGGTTAAAATATGAAAGCAAAATAATAAAACAGATAAAAATATAACAACAATATATCGATATTGCATTGAAAATAACTTGATCTATACGCCTTGCTTTTTAAAAGTACAGATTTATATATTTTACGAGTAACTACAACAGAGAACAAAAATTTTACTACTAACTAATAAAGACTAGTACTGATAATTAACTAGTACTGATTAATACTAAAGAATACGGGGACAAAAGAATACATAAAAAATTACATAAGTATACAAATTCTTAACTGAACTGTTAAATAATTAATGATTAACCGCCTTATTCATAATGACTTATCGGAGGTTTAAAAGTTCGCTAAAATAGGTTCGCGAAAATTGTCAAAACTTGTTATTCATAATAGTCTTTTTACGCTAAAACGTTCCGATAAAATCTCCGTATAAACCTCCGATAAGTCATTATGAATAAGACCGTATGACTTCATCAAAATACGTTTCAATTAATTAACTAAGAATTAGCGGCTAAACAGACAACCATGTTTTATACTATGTAGAAAAGCTATAGAAATATAATAACTATAGAAAGATAAGCTAAATTTAATAATAATAAAGTCAGAGTGGTACGGTAAGCAACGGGTATAGAATGTTTGTAGTTGCAGATACTCGTAACAGGTTTATTGGGAACACACTTCGGCGTCGATACTAGAAGCTTCCGTTCACCGTCGCCTTCTGGAATTGGATGCATGTAAGTCGATGCATCTAACATAACAGATACTATTGAAACTCTCTACATTATTGTTGCTTTATTATAATGAATAACAACAAAATAAAAAAGTTAACGTCCTATTCGCAGAGTTACTGAATTTACACAAAGTTCCTTTAAAAACCAGTCAAATACGAGTTGGACACGCATATAAACTGTTCGTATCGTAATATCTTCTGAGATTTAAAATTCACGTGTCACAGTGTTAGTTACCGTACTCCTCCGAAACGGCTTGACCATTCTTATGAAATTTTACATGCGTATTCAGTAGGTCTAAGAATCGGCCAACATCTATTTTTCAAACCTTTTTTTTTTGGTATGGCAAAATAACGTTTGCCGGGTCAGCTGGTCTTATATATAAAACTCACGTGTCACAGTGTTAGTTACCGTACTCCTCCGAAACAGCTTGACCGATTTTTATGAAATTTTACATGCATATTCAGTAGGTCTGAGAATCGGCCAACATCTATTTTTCAAACTTTTTTTTTCTTTAGTATGTCAAAACAACGTTTGCCGGGACAGCTAGTAGCACTATAAATATAGGTAGACATTAATAAATTAGCGGTGAGCACTTCCCGGTTGAAACCAAACAAGTTCCCGTGGGATCACAATAATAACGTTATAGGGCTTTGTTTAATCATCTCTGTACACATTAAGGAGGGTTAATATTATTATAATATTAAACTAATATTATTGTACCATATGTTGTGACTTCACTACTTCCGCTGCGATACGTTTCGGCATAATGTGTTTTGTTTTGTTTAAAAATCCCATCTCAACCACATCTATAGGATCTCTCAGTAACTAATGGTCCGATTTTAAAACTTCTTTCAGTGTTGGATAGTAGATTGAAGGCTATAGGGTGTATAACATCACGCTGCCACCAATAGGAGCGAAGCATCAGTGAAAAATGGTACAACAACGGAGAAAAATTTCTAAATTCCACGCGTATGAAGTCGCGGGCAACAGCTAGCGGATATATAAAGCGGAGAGGCAAATTAGTTATATTTAAAAAATTCCTTATTCCCTTTATCAAATATCATGTATCTTTATCCTTTACATAGTTTACATTACATCCTTATCCTTATCCTTATTAATTTATAAATGCGAAAACGAGTTGATGACACTATGGAAATTTTGACGAGTTTAACTGCGAATGTGTCGAACGAAACAATAGCGCGATTTAAAAAAACGGTACAACGCCATCTATCGATTGTCATAGTAAACTTCTGTTTGTTAAGGTCTAAATTTCACGCGTACGGAGTCGCGGGCAACAGCTAGTAATATATATATTTTAACTTAATTTACGTAAATGTACTTTATTTCATACCATGAAAGAAGTAAAAATAATATTTAATCAAGAGAATGGTATGTACCTATGAACAAACGGTGATCTTATTGTTATTGATTTAATCAAAATGACCTAATCTTTCTACCAATTGCAAATTACAAGTAGTGTTATTAAAATTATGAATTTAATAATGATTTAGAGTTGTTTTTCTTTTTACTTGGGAAAATTACAAAACATTTCGATTAATATCTCTTTTCATATCAAATTCGCAGCGTATCTTAGCCAGATGTCATTCACCGTCTTGTCGAATACAATGCTGTGGCGTCAGAAAGCCGAAGCTTTGTGCGGTTATATTAAAAAGTGAGCGGGGGTGAAAGAGAATTGATTAGCTGTCAGCGGCGGTGGCGGTCGACCAACTAGTCGGGCTATGAGATTTAAGAATAACTAGCGAATTATAATAAATAATCATAATTGACGGGCTTCGTGGTGGAGTGGTTTATGTAATGGACTGCCGATCACGAGGTCGCGGGTTCGATTCCCGGTTGGGACAATCATTTGTGTGATATCCATAAATGTCATACAAATGTTTGTACTGCGTCTGGGTGTTTTCTATGTATTATAAGTATGTATTTACAAAAGAAAAGTAGTATATGTAGTCTATCCGTATCTGGTTCCCATAATACAAGCACAGAAATATAGCTTACTTTGGGACCAGAGGACGTTGTGTGAAATAACCGCGAATATTTATTTATAATTTCGTTTTCTATTTATACTAATATAATAAAGCTGATGAGTTTATTTGTTTGAATGCGCTAATCTCAGGAATTACTGGTTCGAATTGATAAATTCGTGTTGGGTTGTGCGTTTATCGAGGCTATAGGTTATATAACTCATAATTTGTTAATATTACCGGGACTATAATCACGTTAATAACCTAAAAAGGCACAATACCTCTGCTCCCGACGTTTCGACCGAGTTGCATCGATCGAGGTTATATAACATCACGCTACGGCAAATAGGAGCAAAACAGGGAATATTTTTTAAAATTTTACGAGTTTGAAGTCGCGGGCAACATCTAGTTAATAATATACAAACATACACGTGGTTTAAGACTACTATTCTTCAACTACTATTGAGATTAAGAGGATACCAAAATAGCTTTGTGCATTTTTCTATGTACGAAGTTTTCATTGTTTCTTTAGATTGAATGGCTAGAGCTCTAATTTTTAAGTATATGTTTTTTCAATATATTATCTAGGATCGCATAAACTCAGAAACGCGATTGAAAAAAGTTTTCTCGATAGAAAATCTTGGCGAAATAACCTCTCAAATTTTTTATTTTTTTCATTTATCGGTCTATTATTGCGTATTAACTAATGAAATAACTTTAAAAACATAAGTAACTATCATATATAGAAACACGTAAATCAGAATTAAAATATATTTAGTAGATTTTGAGTAAATAGGAAAAGTATCCCTAATTCTTCATTTTCTGTGCCTACTGGCTGTGTTAATATGTACGTGTCGGCGATGATATACGATAATATTGATGTAGGCCCTTAACCTACACTTTATAAAAAATTTCATACTCAGCTTAAGCCATTAAGAGGATACCAAAATAGCTTCGTGCATTTTTCTACGTACGAAGTTTTCATTTTTTCTTTCGATTGAATGGCTAGAGCTCTAATTTTTAAGTATATGTTTTTTCAATATATAATCTAGGATCGCATAAACTCAGAAACGCGATTGAACAAAGTTTTCTCGATAGAAAATCTTAGCGAAACAACCTCTCTTATTTTTTATTTTTTTCATTTGTCGGTCTATTATCTTAACTAATGAAATAACTTTCAAAACATAAGTAACTATTATATATAGAAACACGTAAACCGGAATTAAAATATATTTAGTAGATTTTGAGTAAACAAAAAAAATATCCCCAATTCTTCATTTTCTATACCTACTAGCTATGTTAATAGGTACACGTCGACGATAATATTGATGTAGGCCCTTAAATTAAAAAATGTTGTAACATAAAATATATGTTTTACTTTATATATTTAAAGGAACTGTCTATTATCGTATAATTAATTATTTTTTATTAATCCGACAATCGTGGATGTGACTATTTGTACAGCTTTTTTTTTTGAATGAGTATATTCATACGGATATTATTATTTTTTTATTATTAAATTTATTACTAAGAATTTTTTTCGTGAAAAAAGTGAAAATCTTTTTCGACACTGTCCACGGAGCAGAAGATTAACTTAGGAGCAAAAGGAAAAAATTGCGGAGTTATTAGATCTCGAAGCTAACCCAGTGAAGGTTAGGTTAGGGTTTTTTTTTTTTTAAACCTTATTTTATTTAATTTCTAAAGTTATATGAAACGTAATTAGTACAAATAATAAAGTAATCGTATAAATAATTATTTTTTATTCATACGATTGTCGTGCGATTATCAACAGCCTATATTTAAAAATTAATTTTAAAAAAAAATTTAATAAATGTAAACTGAATGTAAAATGTAATTTTTAATGTATTAAATTAATTTATGTATTTTTATTCTATAATTTTATATTTGAAAATGTAATTGATAAGAGGAATAAATGTAAATATGTAAATAAAATTAATTAATTATTACTATTAAAATTCATGATTAAGATAATTAATGAGCCATGCTTATATTATTTTTGTTCATCCCAGTGACATATCATTGTTTACAAACATGAACGCGATTTAGACCTTCCAATTTATGAATATAACCGGAATATCGTGATGATTTATTAACTCTTGCAAAGGCACAATATCTTCTCCATACTTCCGTAAAAGCGACGTTTAAATCGACACACATATTTCATGACAAATCTGCCCCTACGCTTTCCGCTCCACTTATACATAACCGTAGGTGCCTACGCGATTTTCGTAGCGCCATCTTAAGGTTTTTGTTGTGAGGACACTTAAACTAACGAGGCGCGACTGCGTCAATCCGCCTCGGCTTTATATTTGTTTGAACAAGTCGCTTGTACCAATGAGATTTATAATTAACTCTTAGCGCATTTCTTTTAAATTAGTCCGATTTGATCCCATATTCGATATAGCCCGAAAGGTTAGCATTAGCACGCTGAAGTGGCAATAGGCAAGATACATTGCTCGTAGGACTGATGACTGATGGGGAAGAAAAGTCCTAGAGTGGCGACCACGTACCGGAAGACGCAGCGTTGGGCGGCCCACGACAAGGTGGAGCGACGATATCGTCAAGGTCGCGGGGAGACATTGGATGCAGACGGCACAGGACGGACAGGCGTTCTATGGGGGAGGCCTATGTTCAACAGTGGACGGCGAGAGGCTGATGGATGGATGAATGGATGGATCCTATATTATTTAACACGCTTATCTAAGTTCAGTATGTATCTATCAATGTATTAATCTATGTAACGGAATCTTTGACAGTGATTTTAACCCACTTGCAGTAGTCGGATTGATCCGGATGTTTGCACATAATATATATCAAGGACCGATGACAATGCAATAATTTAACAATATATTAAGGATTTTCAAGCGTGTTTTTTTAGTTTTTGAACTAAGTATTACTTGTTGGTTAGACTTACAAAATAATAACCCCATTTCTATTACTGAATGTTAATGAATTAGAGAAGTGTAATAAAACTGTCCACAAATACAAATAGCTCTTATACATAGTTAGTAATACATTGTAGGCTACTTTACTTACATTTGTAGCTATAAATATTCCAGGCTTTAAAAGATGTTAAAGGCTTGTATATTATAAAATAACATTAGCTATTTTGTAATTTTACTAAATAGTTAGCGTTTTTTTTAGTTATCCTTTCGTTTCGTTTTTCAGATCATCAGTGGTCAAATCTTTTAGATAAACACAGTTTTATTTAGTCGTTTGTGCTATGCTTTATTCTGAAACGCGTACTATGCTACCGTGATGTTAGTAATAACTATTATTCATAAGTATTGATTGTATTTCAACGGAACTGCTTGATATATATTGGATATCTACATAAAATTCAGATATTCATTGCTAAGGTGAATGTTTTATTTCCAGCAATTTTAAGTTATCGAGTATTCAAGCCGAATTCGAAGAAGCTTCTTTGAAACGCGAACGGAATCATTGATTCAATGTTGTGAAATATATTGGTTTCCGAGAATACGCCTTTAGTTTATTTCTGAGAATTAATTTTTACTATAAGGTTTTATTTGTTATTGTTTATGAATTTTCTTTAGCACCTTTGTTGCTACTAGTTAATAACTGCGATTTCACTCACGTGTTTAGTTATTAAGCACTCCCTCCCTCAATATAAACTAAACCCCAACAAATTATATAAAAAAGCAATACTTGTAACCCACTCTATCATTTAAAAAAAACAATCGAATCAAAATCCATTGCGCAGTTATGAAGATGTAAGCTCACATGGAGATATACATATATACAAAAATAATGACTTTGTTTGTTGTTTTTGTTTTATAATAACTAAAGATTTATACGTTTGTCTTCATCTACTGTACTTTTTACTCTACCTTATCAACTTCTCTTATACCTTAGATAACTTCTACCTATAGTTATTTGTTTCCCGTTTGTCTCTACCAGTCCCTAAATATGTTCATTTAATAAGACCTTGTAAGACTGCCCATGCCATGAGGCCTCATTTATTAGTTTTCTTTGTTTAATTTTTCCTTATACCTACTTAGTGTTACGGACTTATCAATTAATTTCTTTAACTTAACATTGATTTATTCACCAAATACCGGTTTTGTTGAATGGTATAACACCTTTTTGTGACAGATCGTAACCTTTTTGTAAGAGGTAACATGTGAAGCGTATAAATTCAAACAAGCCAGCGATGCCTTATACCTACTTATGTAAGAAAAGGCTGTAGTAAGTATTAATATGAATAAAATTCACAGATATCAAACGTGATCGATAAGTTCTTTTACTGCGCTGGCCGATAGCCAAACGTTTTTACAGTCATATTTCATTTCTGTTCCAGATTATTATAATAAATGGTCTTTAAATCAAAGATAACTAAGTTTTTTGTACAATTCCTTGAAGGAGAGTTTTATAAATGAGTTTCATTTTCACGAGCAATTAAATAGTAATTATGAATTAAAGGTTTATTAAACTTAGTATCAGCTTCGTGGTGCATACCTAACTAGAGCAGGCTAAATCCACAGTAGAATAAAAAATATCTGTTGTGAAATTCGTCTAAATTTACAGGTATACTTTACGACTTGGTATTTTACGTTGACATACCTGATCAATCGGCTATGGGGAAATAAAAAAAAAAGAAACAGTATGGAAAAATGAAATTTGAATGAGATTTAGATATAAGCCCGTTTTTTTATACTGAATGAACATTAATGGAACATCACGCTTGGTTTCCGTACGCTGAATGGGAATTATTGTTGGTTTAATTAATGAAATCAAATCAATTTAACAGATTTTATACATATGCTTTTAATAAATCCCAATAGTTCAAAAACTACAAACGTTTGAAGATCTTGAAAATTATTTTACATTATTACATTATCATTGGTCGTTAATATGTGTGAAAAATTCCGATCAATTTGACTACTGTGGCTGAAAATCACTTTCAAAAATTCCGTTACATAGATTAATACATTAGTAGATACGTACAGAACTAATAAAAGCTTGTTAAAAATGTGAAAACAGCTTCCGAAAATGTTTGAGTGCTTTCAAACGTAACCATATCACGAAATAACAACGTAAGTATTAAGATTATAAAAAGACTATGAACATATATTATTACGTAGGGAGCACTTGTAGTCGAGTTTATTGTCTAGTCTAGGACTGTAGACAGGATTTATTAGACCTCAAATTCGTAAGTGGTTTTACGTTTCACTGAAAATAGAAATAAACAGGCACTCAGAGATACACAATAGTCTAGAATATATTAGAATTTCTCATGTCGTTCACTAGCCAATGCCCGCGATTATATTATTCACTTTTATAGTTACTGCCCCACTCTTTGACTTTTATCCTAATGATATATAGTTTTTCAATGTGTTATTCTCATCTGTAAATTCATTAATATCGTAAATATTTTCTACGTGTAGGTAATAACAACAAACACACTTCCGTCCGCCTAAACTGTGATTTTCGGAAGCTGTGTTCGTACACAACACAACAACAGCACATAGCAACCGCATCCGGGAAGGCTATAGCTTCCTTTTAATGCAAAAATTCTAAGACTCGTGACGTTACCTACTAATAGAGATAATTCAATTTCTCGTTATTAAATTACAAACATTATCTTTTTATAATATTTGTAATAATTCGTATAGATTAGGATACAGAAGAACATTTGCATAAATTCATGAGAATTGAGTAGTTAACTGGAGTGCTTTTGAATTACACAGTTGAGCACTCGACTCAAGGAAATAGTTCTCATTCACTCGCTCTTACTTCCACAATAGTCCGTCTCTAACGTAACTGTACTTTGTAATTTTTAATGGATTCAGCATCAGTTCTTATCAAAGAAAAAAAAATACAAAATACGAGTAGGATTACCATCGAATTATAAAAAAACTGAACGGTTTTAGTCTAGAAATGCGTCTTATATTTTCTGAGGAAGACAATAACTTAAAATACTTTAAAATTGGTACCATTACATGACGCCTTCATGTATAAAGTCCATATACCTAGAAGAAACATTGCTACTTGCTGTGCTTTTCCATGACGCGAATTGTAATCTAATATACTTCTTCATAACAAAGACCAACTAGATTTAAAATCATAGGCAGACCTACTCAAACTCGTAATAAACAAAGAAAAAAACTTGAACAGAACAAGTACAAAATAAAAAATGAAAAGGGTTGCATAGCAAAAGTTCGTCGACTGAGTACGTGCTGAAACCGGAGGTGGATACAAAAAGTTTGGGTATTGACCCTAAAGTTTAAGGTTCCTGGAAACATCGCTTTATTTCATACCTTTGGAAATTTACCATCGTTATAATTCACAGGGCTTATTAGTATGCTATTGAGGTACCTCTGAAAAGCTTTCTCGGTACTTATTTTGTGTATGTTTGGAAATTGGGAGGCTTCGATAAGTGGCTTATAATAATTGTGTTGAGGGGAATGTTTAAAGTAAAATATACCAAAAGTATATATACTAAAACAACAGGCAGTTCCAATCTCTACGAAATTTAATTTGTATGAGACCATGAGCCTAACAAACAGTTCGCAAACTTTGATGGATTTCGGATATTGTATGTTTTGTGTATATAAATACGGGAACGTAAGTTCAGCTTATGGTATGTATGTGTAACACCGCAACGCCTACACTCCTGCACTGGCGTTGTTTATTGATCCAGGATTTTTGTTTGACAGATTATAGAATCATCAAGAAAGCTATATTAATTAGTTATCGTCATGTTTTACTTGCAGTTACTTAAGCTTTTTCTGTTTTTTCACAAAAGATTCTCTTACTTCTTACAATGATTATATCGAAATATGTATTGTGTACCTATTAAATGATAGTAAATATTTATCAATATAAATAAAAAAGTAAGCTTGTGTTCTGAAATGAAAAGATAGTTATTTGAAAAGATCGCAAGAAATTCTTTTGTTGACGAGAAAATCAGGTATTAAGGATTTAATGTCCAATATTCCCCCGTATTTATTTTAGGCTCCGCTGAATAAGATTTCCTATGATAGAATTATTCAAAACATTCACAAGATCACAAGGCAACGAAATTAAATTCCAACAAGGTCCTAGTCGCCGACAGGATGAATAAAGAATACCTTTGCCTAAATCCGGTTAAATTAAATCAAAATTTGTCATTTATTTTAGCGTCTTCGGTTAGTTACCCTAAAAGGATTTTATGAAAATATTTCAGTTATTGTGGAGATAGCGGAAGCAAATACGATGATGATAATAAAGCTTTTAAAGCTTAGGTACATAGCAATAAATATTAGAATATTTCTGACGGGCCTCATGGTCATGTGACGGACTGTCGTTCACGAGATTGCGGATTGGATTCCCACACGGGACAATTATTTGTGTAACATTTACAAATGCCATACAAATAATTGAACTGTGTCTGGGCGTTTTTATGTACCTGTTATATGTATTTATTTACAAAAGAAAAGTAGTTTATGTATTATTATTCGTATTCTGGTACCCATAACACAAGCATATAAGCTTAGCTTGGGATCAGAGGACGTTGTGTGAAATGTCCACGAATATTTATTTATTTATCAGATAGTTTAAATAGAGACCCTAGTTCAATAAATAAAATAGGAACTCGTGCTGGCACGAGTTCCTATTTTATTTATTAAACTTCATAACAGGTAAATAAACATATCAGGTATTATATTTCTTAGAAAAAAGACAAGTCATTAAGTACGAATAAAATGTGAAAATAGATTTATTTATATTGAATAGCAAGAAGCATTTCCCCAATAAACTCAACTAACTTTATAATGAAGTGTGTATTGAAAATGAGAAGATTCAGTCGGCGACGTAACCTTATTATGTTGTGTTGTGTAGGATGCAAGATGCGCCCGGCTTCAATCGATGTGGGTAACCATGGTAACGTCCGCCCATAACCAGACAATTGCCTTTATATGACACGACTCGATTACGATTTTTATTGTGTACGATATTTTTTTATGTGATTGGATAAAGGCAGAGAATGATAATTGTTTATAATATATACTATTACTAGCTGATACGGCAAACGTTGTTTTGCCATACAAATGTCAGGGGTGGACAACCCTTATCACTTAGGGGTATAAAATATAGATAGTAGCCGATTCTCAGACCTACTGAATATGCATATAAAATTTCATAAAAATCGGTCTAGCCGTTTCGGAGGAGCATGGGAACGAACATTGTGACACGAGAATTTTATATATTAGAAGATTAGATATTGTCTAGTTGTGTATCGGTGCTGTTTCGATGTACAAACTTATCTTATTTAAAATCTACTTTTTACGGATTTAGACGCGTATATTTGTTTTAAATTTTGGCCCGACGTTTCGGAGACTTTACAGTCACCATGGTCACGGGTGAGACTCTGAGACGGTATGGTGACTGTAAAGTCTCCGAAACGTCGGGCCAAAATTTAAAACAAATATACGCGTCTAAATCCGTAAAAAGTAGTTTTATTTAAACAGATGAGTCGCGCAAGTGTTAGAAAATATTATTTAAAATCGTTAGTCTAAATATATGTCGGCTAGGCGTAAAGGACATAGGTTTTAAAAGAATATTAGAGTATTTATAACCAATTTGTAGGTATACGAAATTAGTTCCTGATTTACTTATGCCTAATTAGTTAGATAAATCTCATTTAGTTTAGTATCTGATTAATGTCGAGATATTAACTAAGAATATGACCTAAAGATATTGAAGATTACATAACTCGTATCATGGCCGTAATGTTAAGATTGTATTATGTCGCAACTCCCCCACTACCCCCACTCGCAAGTTGCTTTAAATACGATAGGCGAACGTGGCTGAGGTTCAGTATTATTCGAGAATTCGTGCTGTGCACATCACGGCGTATTAGTGTGTGTAGAAGTCGGTATTGTACGAGTCGTCGCGCTGCTCAATCTCCGACGTATCGGCATTGAGCTGGTCTTTTTAGGCGTCGGCGCGGCGTGTATCTGTGTGCGCGTGTGTACGTGTATTGTGTAAAGTCGTCATGTACGTGTTTGCGCGTACATGTATTCCTCATTGTGTGAACGTAGTGATGATTCTTCGTTGCGAGGCTTGGGCACTGGCTATAAGGGGTTGATGTGGAGGCCAGTTATCCTTATAAGTGTGCAAGAGTATGATAGATTGAGGTGTGAATATCGGTAAGACAGTTCTTACGCTATGTGCTCGGATTCCTGTTCAGGCCTCTGGTCTATTATCCGACATATACGAGTATATATCGGAAAAACATCATAGACATTACCTGTATTTACAGCCAGAGCAGTCATCTATCTAAAGACCCTGTAATACTGGACAAACTAACAACGTTAACTACGTTCTATTAACTACGATGAGATTGATCCGTGGCTTACGACACGTGTAACTGGTTTGGAAGGATCCTTTTATAAATATTCAACGAGTCACCATTCAAACTCATCGGATAAAGGAATGACTCACCATTGACACTATTTGAGGTCCCACTTTACAATCTTGGAACCTAAGTTAAAACTAAAAATCCTTAAGTAAACTATTTTAATCAAGTCTCCTACGACATATAGTATATAGATTTGTAATAATAAAATTGCCAAATTGTGTTATTGACACTATCAATTTTCATTTTTTAGTTTAGACTTGCTATTGACGCCGTGCTTTCGAGGTGTTATGAGGCTCTTGGGGACCAAACCGTTTACTGATACAACTATTGGGATTATTTCTGTCGATACCACCCTATAGTACACCTGGTCGATAACCTCGTACACGATTATTATTGTCGTAGGTATGATACGACAATAATAATCGTGTACTAATACTACTATAAGATACTCTATACTCTGCAGACATTCAGACTAATTTACTATATTTTTAATATTTTTATTACAAAATCGTTATGTGTAAAGGTAATATTTACCACAGAAAATTGGCAAGCTGTATACACAGATGAATAGGATCCAACCGCACCAACTTGTGCCTCATACACGACCATTAGTATCGTATTGTATAAATTCACGCTTATTTTGAAAATAATAGTCTTTCTATATATTGAAATATAGAATTAGCAACAGACTTAGACTTACTTTAGACAGATTTAGACTGCAACTTGTCGAATTGCAACTGCGTCGAATTTAAAAATCGATTCTCAAGAAATTATAAAAATACATCCTTTTGAACCCAGGGGCCATAGCGTGCCTTGGTGGGGCCCCGCATAAAAGTTTATTTGGGTGCCATTATGAAGGGATATCTCACAAAAGAAAAAAGGGGGCCGCCGTGGCCCTGAGGCCCCGCATAATTGGTACGGCAGATACGGCGGTAGCTACGCCCCTGCTTGAACCACTCTATCTAAAAATAACCGCACAAAAGCCGTTGTATAACCTCACATAATGGCCCCCAAATAAATTTCTTTACGAGGTCCCCCAAGGCACGCTATGCCCCTCACCGGGACCTGGCGATCCCCCCGTCGTGTTGAGCCCCCCGTAAAGAAAGGGGGCCACCCATGGTAAGGCTCAAGGCAGCACCATGGCCCGGTAAGGCAGAGAGAGGAGGGAAAAAAATAGAAAACGCTGTGCCCCTTGATTCAAGAGGATGTATTTTATTTTAATTATTTATTTATTTACACTTTATACTTAAACTATGCAAAGGCGGTCTTAATGCCTAAGACATTTTCTACCAGTCAACCATAGGGTGGTGCAGAAAAAAGGAAGGTAGAAGTGTAACAAATAAAGCTAGATTATCAAAGATTATATACACACCGGCACAATTAGCGGAACAGAAAAAAAAGTGAGACTATGAGATAATAACGCATATATTTGACGAAAATGTAATTAGACACAAAATATCTAATTGATTAACATCTTTTAACAACGACTTTGAAAAGTCTTCGTTATTTTTTATTGAAAAATAAAGAAATTTGAAATAAGTGAAATTTTTAGATGATTATGAACCATCACAAAAAATAAAAAAAAGTAAGCATTAAATGAATTAACAATAAAATTAAAGAAAAATTAATAACGAGTGTTTCCCCCTCTTGCTCTGATTACGGTTTCCATTCGTCTGGGCATGCTACAGATTATGTTATCGATGATTTCTTGAGGCAACCGCTCCCACTCCTCAAGTAATGCGTTTCCAAGTTCATTCAGATTGTTGGGGGGTGGCATTCTGGATTTAACCCTTCTTTTTAGCAAGTCCCAGACATGCTCTATCGGATTCATATCGGAGGAATTTGCTGGCCACCGCATCACCGGTATACCTACGTGGCTCAGATATGCCTGTACCGATTGTGCACTATGAGCACGAGCATTATCTTGCATTAGAATAAAGTCGTCACCAATAAATGGGGCAAATGGTACAACATGTTCTTCTAAAATGTCTCTGATGTATCGATCTGCTGTCATGGTCCCTCCTGTGACTATCACTAACTCCGTGCGAACTCCCAAACATATCCCTCCCTAAACCATAATCGAGCCGCCACCATAAGCCACTGTGTGTTCAAAATTAGACTGTATGTGGCGTTCTCCTTTGCGTCTCCATATTCGCTGTCTCCCATCGATCTGTTTTAAAAGAACTCTGCACTCATCAGTAAAGAGAACCTGCTGCCATTCGTTCAAATCCCAATGACTATGTCCTCGCGCATAGCTTAATCGGTTTACGCGGTGACGTCTCTCAAGTTTTGGGCCTTTGGCAGGGTATATACGACCCTAAACCAACTTCTTAAAATCTCCTGCGAACTGTACGCTCACTTACTCGTACTCCTCGAACGTCTTCCAGTTCATTTCGAGCTTGTACAGACGTTAATCGCGTATTCCTACGAACTCCAAGTTGCAAAAAACTGTCATCTCGCCTCGATGTACATCTTTTTCTACCTTGACCCCTCCTCCTCACAAGAGAATTAGACGATCTGTACCGCTGGATGCTGCGATGAATCGTTGATACTGGTCGACGAAGCCTTGAGGCTATCGATCTGTAGGTATGGCCATTTCTTCTCATTTCATCAGCCCTAATGATTTCCAGTGATGTTAATTCAGACATAATAAAGAGCTTTTAATAAACAAAATTGCCTATAGAATAACAAATTTATAAAAAACCATTAAGTGCAATCTTTGAAAAAAATTACAATTACGTAGTTATTACTCGAACAAGTTAACAAAACGTATTGTTCGGGAAAATAAAACAAATGAATGAAAAAAAAAAGTGTATGTCATCTAATTTTCTATTTTCAAATTTGACAATAAATTAAAAAAATATCATAACTGGCCAGTTCCTCAAGTAAAAGATTTTAAAATCCTGCTTTTTTGTGTTCCGCTAATTGTGCCGGTGTGTATAGTTGTTAAAGACTTATTGACATAGATAAATCCTATACAGATTACATTACATACACATACATAGAGATACACGTAAATCAATACAATTAAACAGATACATACATACATACATATACATATATATATACGTACATTACACAACATTTAATTTTATAATTTGTTGAGGTTCGATTTTTAAATTCGATTATACAGGGTGTGGCGTAATTAATGGATAAGCCTGTGCCTGTGGATAAGCCTCCTACTGCGCTATACGAATATGTATATTTTTAATTAATCCTATGTATGGTCTTGAAAAAAATGGCATAAGTCATGTTTTTCATAAAATGACTACTTTCACTAACCAATTATGCTACTGTTGCCACAATTTTCAAAAATTTTGCATTCTGTTTTTTTTATAAAACAGCTTAAGAGGTGAGCTATTGAAAGCAATAAAGAATTCCCTATTCGTAATACAAATTTTGGGAAAAAATACATGAGATATCAAAAAAGTGTTATTGATTATTCAATTTGTTGACTTTGTACATCGTCTAGCTTAAAAAATCTTTATGGGAGTTGATTTGCCCAATATCTTAAAAACATGCTTGTTTTATGCAGTTTCCGAAATGGTATAATACTTATTACATTTCACGAGGTTTTAAAAAAAAACGACAGTTGTAAAAAAATACCCTAATTTTCTTTAACAGAATTATTAATTTATCTTAAACATGTCTTTGTAAACAGTTTGAATGGACCCTTTTTTGTGTGCTCCGGAGCAGGTAGTCATTCACAATGGACCCTTTTTTGGGTGCTCGGGAGCAGGTAGTCATCCACCATGAATAGGGTAAGCAGATAACGACTCTAAGTCAACTACTTGTGGTTGTTTATCGCACGGCAAATCCAGACGGTTAGTCTTATCATAAGACAGAGACAAAGCATTTTGATGTCAGGTAAATAACAGTTGTGCGACAGAGATAGATTTTTATTATTCTCACAAACAACAAAACAGCTTTTGAACTTGTTTAACAAAGTTAGTGCTCTTTTGACTATCGTCTCTTGCGCACATATCGTTTGCTCTATCGTGTTTGTTATTGTGACGTGAATTTGGCTTATGTACTACGGACTCTGTTTTTGCTATACGAATTGGACAATTGTGATATTATCGACGACTTCTACATATCCCTGGACTACTGATCATGCCGCGTCATACGTACACTCCTCAAGAGTATGCAAATATGCATCTTATTTACGGCCTGTGTAACTGCAATGCAAATGAAGCTGCACGCGAATATCGTCGAAGATACCCCGATTTGCGACACCCAGACTACCGGGTGTTTACACGTGTGCACATCGCTTTTAGCGAAGGGTGAATGCCTGGTACCGGTGTTGGTGGTGCTTCGGAAGGCAGACCTCGACGACATCGTGATGACGAAGTTCTAGAAGCTGTGCGTGCTAATCCAGAGTTATCAATTCGTGAGTTAAGTAGAGGAACCGGTGTAGATACGCGTACTGTGGGCAGAATTCTGCACAGGCATGAGCTTCACCCGTATCACTATCAAAGGGTGCAAACACTAATGACACGAGACTATGAGCCTAGAGTCCAATTTTGTCGCGTCATGTTGCGAAAAATACGCGAAGATTCGGCGTTTTTTGACAAAATACTGTGGAGCGATGAGTCATCATGTAAAAGAAATGGCTACGTCAACATGCACAATCTTCATAGTTGGCAGGCAACCAATCCGAGAAACATAAGGCAAGACCGAGCTCAAGTCCAGTTTAAAGTGAACCTTTGGACAGGAATTTTAAATGGACAAATAGTTGGGCCCGTCGAACTATCCGAGACACTAACAGGTCCCAATTATTTAAATTTTCTGCAAAATACGTTGCCGGAACTATTACAAAGTTTAAATGTGCCAGAAAACTACTGGTTACAAAATGATGGTTGTCCCGCTCACTACGCACGAATTGTACGGAACTACCTCAATGATGAGTACAATGAGAGGTGGATAGGTCGTTTGGGTCCCATTTTGTGGCCACCAAGGTCCCCTGATTTGAACCCTCTAGACTTTTTTTACTGGGGGTGTTTAAAAGAAAAAGTGTATAAAAAAGAAATAGCATCCCTGGAACAACTAAAGGCCCTGATTTTTGAAGCCGCTGATGAAATCAAGAGCTCCGGCTTCATCCGACGCCTAAAGCGGTCATTTATCCGTCGATGCAGGGCCTGCATAGCCGCAGGTGGCCGCCATTTCGAACATTTTTTGTAAAATAAAATTTATGTAGTGTTTGCATCTTTAGAATAAAAAAAATAAAATAAGTTGTTATTTTTTTTCAACGACTAACATTCCCACTGGTAAACTCAGACAGATAAGTTAAAATACCACTGACAGTTTGTTTAAGTTAACAGTATTAATTTGATTAATTAAAACACAATAAGAACATTTTTTTACGAGTGTCATTTGGTTCTTTAATATCACATCAAACTTAATAAGTATTATAATAAGTATTATACCATTTCGGAAACTGCATAAAACAAGCATGTTTTTAAGATATTGGGCAAATCAACTCCCATAAAGATTTTTTAAGCTAGACGATGTACAAAGTCAACAAATTGAATAATCAATAACCCTTTTTTGATATTTCATGCATAATTTTCAAAAAATTTGTATTACGAATAGGGAATTCTTTATTGCTTGCAATAATTCAACTCTTAAGCTGTATTATAAAAAAAACAGAAAGCAAAACTTTTGAAAATTGTGGCAACAGTAGCAGAATTGGTTAGTGAAAGTAGTCATTTTATGAAAAACATGACTTATGCCATTTTTTTCAAGACCATACATAGGATTAATTAAAAATATACATATTCGTATAGCGCAGTAGGAGGCTTATCCACAGGCACAGGCTTATCCATTAATTACGCCACACCCTGTATATATACCTACATACAAAAACAACAACTTTGTTTTACAATAATTAAATTAAATCGGTGTTCATGTCATTTCTCGCGATGTTCTCTAGTCATTCTGTTTGTTTAACCATGCCCATACCCAAGCCCCAACGAAACAACTCCGTGAAGACAGAAGAGATCCCTTCTTCGAGTTCGTCACCTTGTCTCTTTCTTAAATTAATCTATCTAAAACACTCCGACGTAATAGAAATAGAAATATGTGGTCAAAATTTATGTGTTTCTCACAACAATGTGAGTAAGCCCCGTAACAACTGATCACAAGGACACCTTAGAACATGTCCCACCCGTGACCATAGTGACTAAAGGTCTCCGAAACGTCTTTAAAACAAATGTACGGTCTCAATCCAATCTAATTTACCTAAGGATAGTTGACATAAGGCAAACGGTTGTAAAAATCCCCCCTGCCCTAATAATGGGATAAGGGCAGGAAAATGATGATGATAATAATATACGAATATATTTAGGTTTAGAAGAGTACTTTCGAGTTTATTTAAACTTGTAACTTAGTAACTTTGGGATTAGGCGAATGAAGTCACCGGCGAAAGACTAGACCCACGACCTCGTACACTATTCGCATAGAGACTAGAAGAAAGGAGGAATATCTCAGTATATTAAAAAAGTGTCCGCTGACAGGCAGCAAATTAAGGTGGCGCCATAGTAGCAAGTGTAAGAATTTTAAAAAGAGCGCCACAAATTATTAGAAAGGAAAGAAAAACTTCCGCTTTGTTACAGCGCAGTTTTTTAAATTATTATATTATACCTATAGACAAACATGACTATGAAATAAATTATATTAATTATTATTATAATTAAACGGTGTTTTTAAGTACCCCAAATATTTGTAAATAGAAAAATAGTATTTTTTTTTTTTTTTTTTTTTATTTATTTATTTGATACATTTTCAAAGTAACCTTAAAAATAATTGAGCACAATAATGACTGCACTAGTATGAACTGTATCGCAATGAAGAATGAAGTATTATAGAATTACCGCAACAGTAGCACACTTCACTCTGCTTATAACTGCTACATTCATATCATTCATCTTGCTACACTAGCGCTATTTCGGTGAGTGTTATTTGCTGTTTACAAGTGGACACTTTTTGGACTGATCCCCCAATCCCCCATACAAGATATTCCTCCTTTCTTCTAGTCTCTTTCTTCTAAATTTTATGTGTTACACAGAGTAGAAAAAATAAATAAGTACATTTTATAACTAGAGGGAGCTTTCTGTAGAGACTTTTAGAACGCATAATATGAGTAGGTAAGCCAACAAAGAGGGGAGTCTCACTCACCATCTCTTTTGTGAACTATAGATGTGTATAATAAAAACAGCGTGATTTTTTAAAGAAATTAATAGCAATATCTAAGGGATTGACTTGCTAAATGTATCTTATTATTTGTATAGTTGATTACTACTCGTGAACCACAAAATCCTTTGAATCATTATTATACTTGTAGAATTGGTAAAAAAGTGAAAGGACGAATATGTTTATACCATTATAACAAAATATTTATGACTAGCATGATTCCTGGTTCAGTAACGTGCGGCCTAAAGGACTAAGTTACAATCCAGGAAGAAAAAAAACAATCGCGTGTCTCGCCGTAACCATGCCTTGAAATCGGCGTACGGCGAGTAGCGATTTTAGGTAGGTAGTATTGTTCTGTGGTTGCGATCGATGAGGGTGGAAACAACGGGTCAAATGGGGCGAACGCCGGCTACCATCGATTGTCAGTACAATAACGCACATGCGGCTAGATAGTTTCATGTAACAAAAAATATATTTTTTTACGCAAAAATGAGTGATTTATCTTTAGAGGAACAACCTGGGGTGCGTTTCCTTGGAACAGTGCTTTAACTTAAAATTGTTCATACTGCCTCATAGTTCTGTATATAGTGACGTAAACACGTGCAAAATCCAAATGATTTTTTACTTTGTAGTAGATTTTGGCAAATAATGCAATAATAAACTTCAACAGCGCCTAGCAAAAACAGAAGGCAATACACGGAGAATCAAATTTTTTATTTTTGCTAAGATGCTTTCGCAATGTAAACTCATGCTTTTGCTAGTGTATTAATTTCTATTTCTTAAAATTGCACAGGCTTTACTCTCAAATAGATTTTAAGAGGATACCAAAATAGCTTCGTGCATTTTTCTACGTACGAAGTTTTCATTGTTTCTTTATATTGAATGGCTAGAGCTCTAATTTTTAAGTATATGTTTTTTCAATATATGATCTAGGATCGCATAAACTCAGAAACGCGATTGAAAAAAGTTTTCTCGATAGAAAATCTTAGCGAAACAACCTCTTTCATTATTTTTTTTTTTCATTAGTCGGTCTATTATCGCGTATTAACTAATGAAATAACTTTAAAAACTTAAGTAACTATTATATATAGAAACATGTAAATCAGAATTAAAATATATTTAGTAGATTTTGAGTAAACAAAAAAAATATCCCTAATTCTTCATTAGAAAATGAAGAATTAGGGATATTTTACCTAGGTTTACCTACTAGCTGTGTTAATATGTACATGTCGACGATAATATTGATGTAGGCCCTTAACTGCCTTTATTGTTGCTATAAATTTTTCCTAAAATGCAATATAAAAAAAAAATTCTGTACACAGTGGGTTGAGCAATGCGTTCCTTTATGCATTGAATGGAACATGGACATGGAACTCATCTCACAAGTTTTACAATATAGTGAAATGTTAACATTACATAATAAAATATTGCAGTCTTTAATTTGCATGATATTTTAATCAACATATTATAAAAGTGTATCTTTTAACTAATTATCACCAAAATAAAATACCATTTTTCTAGCAATTAATAGCGTTTCAGAACGAAATGCAATGTTGCTATTGTGAAAATAATATACTATAAAAAGCAAAATTAGAACCTTTGATTCGACATAAAACAAATTTACTTAGATCAATGACATATTATTTTATTCTATTGCCATAGTTGGGTAAACAATTTTTAACAAAATACGTACTACATACTGAGTTTGCATGTCTACCTGAATAACCACAATAATTAGTGAAGTTAAACTGCTTTTGGCTCGGTATAAAAAGTGGTGGCAGTAGTTTTTAACACGCGCACGTTCATCATAACAAAAAGCCGATACTCTGATGTTAGTTTTGAAAGTCAAACATCCTACCTACGCAAAGAATAAACCAAGAAGTCATAAACTATACGCGTAATTCATATTCTTGTAACAATTAGGCACACACGCCACAAATTTTAAGTATGTAATACCACATCTTTATTTACGTCACGTTCTGAGATACAGGGCAGAAACTAAACAGGTAGGTACAATTTTTAAACGTATCAAATAATTATAGATGGAAAAATACGACTAGAAAATGGCAACACATAAAACTTAGCACGTCACTTTTTTACGTTAGTGTGTGTGCGTCTTCGCGTGCGTGCGTCCATGAATTTGTGAGTGCTTTTTCATGTTTGTGTGTAATTCTGACGCGATTTGTGATTAAATTTGTCATCTCTCTAATTTTGGATTTTATCACTAAAACTCTTCAAGCTGTCGTCTTTGGGTATGTAAACTTTCTTCTACTAACAACGTTTATTCATAGGTTATTCATAACATAATATTGTTGTACGTGTAACCTGTTTGGCAGGCGTTGTCTCGGGGCAATGGCCATAATTCTTTAAATTGTATTATAACTGCCGTTCATTTAAAGGTTTTCGTTATTTAATCGTATCAATAGTGTTATCTGGAAGCCGGTTATCTTGTGATTCCAAGTGTAGCTCATGTTATTATCTTGCTGCGGTTGCTATAAAGGTGTTCGTGTCGGCGGTACGGAGCAATCAAGCTACAAGTCTTACTTTTTTTATTCAGTCGGCTTTTCGATGCCGGTCGGTGTACATGTGCCAATATTCGCGGAAATTAGTATGATATTGTAATAAAATGGTAGGGATAGTGTATTGTTTGTATGTTTGTTTTTTTTTGTGGTGTTTGTGAAGTGTGCTAAGTGCTTGTTTTGTTACAGGCCGGCAGAATGCTAAAGTTTATACGCGGCAAGGGGCAGCAGCCCTCTGCTGAAAGGCAGAAACTTCAAAATGAACTGTTTGCCTTCCGTAAGGTATGTACATTCACAGTATTTATAGTTAATATGGTTGATATTTTACAGAAATCTAAACTAGTTAATACCTGGCCTAAGAGGGTAAGGTAAACCTTATATTAATGACAATCACTCATTAGTTAAAAAACAAATTAGTTTGTTACAATTAATACTTTCAAGGCATATGTAGGCTTTTTTATTATCAATACAATAAAGTTTTGAAAGTATAATTTGAATGTATAAGTAAATACTTAGCTAATGTAAACTTGCTAATTTTTAGCTGAGTTTGTCATAACTTACTAGTTTTTTTATAAAAATAAACAGTATTTTACTTATTACGTAGTGAGTCACAAGCTTAAAGTTGTAAATAATAAAAATGTCTTCTATGGAATACAATATAGTCTTGTAATTATTATACTATTGCCACTAGTTGGCTTATTGCAACCCAACTGCAAGTTTTTATTTGTGTAAAGTAAGTTTTCTGTCTATATTTATTTATTATTTCAATACTTCCAAGATTTGTTCATTCTGTAATGGGTTTGCTCATTAGACAGATAAATATAACATTTGACTTATCTCAAGAATTTGTTGAAAAAACTAACAATTAGTAACATATTATCCCTGCATAATATGTTACTAATTGTTAGTTTTTTAAGCAAGTTGTATACAGTATAGATAAGTAACCTGTTACTTATCTATACTGTATACAACTTACTTATTTGTTTGGAGGTTTTATAATTGTTTCATTAAATAACATGTATATGTAACTAGTTAATGCCTCTAGTTTCACCCGCATTTATAAGAGCCCACCCTCATCCAATTTTTTTTTTCTTTTTCTATTCTGCTTCTTGGCCATCTGGTTGTGCAACAATAATCCAATGTGCAGTCTGAATAAATCTGTAGTTAGTATAACATTGTATTTTGAGAGGCTTGTCCAGTGACTTGCCCCCATACTTATTGTTTGACTGCAAGTCTGGAAATACTGTGTCGTTTCAAGCGAGAAAATATGAGGCTCCCAGACCCTTCTAGCTGGGCGGCCAGTTCATTTCTGTGTCTATGCAGCCTACATTGGTAGCCTTTACGGTTCAATTTCTTGTTTGACTCTCTTCAGTTTAATATTTAGACTCACAGTCGCGGGCAACAGCTAGTTGAAACTAATAATGAAATAAAAACATCTTGGTAGTTATTTCCCTAACATAATTATTTTCATTTTATTTCAACTTTTTGTACAGATAAAAAAGTTATTAACTTATCTTACCATGATTATTGCAGCAGTATTATATTTTCATAATAAGTGCTAGTATAGTCATAAAAGTAATTTTATCATTTAATAAATCAAATTATGGTGGAAAAAGTGACTGCCGCAAGCGGGACTTGAACCCACAACCTCAGGATACCGTTCCGAAGCTCTTCCAACTGAGCTTATTGCGGTCGTGCCTGCAACATTCAAATTAACCACCACATTTGTCACTCAAATGAGTTTATATATTTTTACGTACGTAAGTAAAAAGCATAGCATGTCAATTGCAAAATTAATAAATTACTTAAGTAATTTTATCATGATTAGTCACTTCTCACGTCATTTATTTTATTATTTATTGTTGTACTGCATCTGGGTGTTTCTATGTATTTTAAGTATGTATTTACAAAAAGAGGTATATACGTATCTGGTATCTACCCATGACACAAGCATAGAACTATTGCTTACTTTGAGACCAGAGGACGTTGTGTGAAATGTCTATTACAGGTAGTTATATCTGTAATGATTTTGCTGCTGGCCTTGGTTGCAATTATTTATTGATTATAATAATATTCTATGATTATGATTATTATTCCCAGTTTTCTGTTGCTACATGTTTTAAGAACTACACTGTTCTGTATTAAATTCTTGTGTCACAGCTTTATATGCTATTGCTCCCAAACATCTTAACCGATTCTTGTGAAAATTTGTGTTTTCTAGTGCAATTACGTAATTTATAGCATTGACCAAAACAACTTTACTATGAGCAACAATAATAAAGACGTATTATTTATATATATCTACTACAATGTATAAAATAACATTTAAATTGTGTCAACAATTTCTGCACACAAAAATTCAATGTATCATGATAAAGTTTGGATGTCGCAACTATGGCCATGCCCCATTTCCAACACTGACAATTTACCTACCTACCATAAAAATTATACCTAATCTTATCGAAAAACAAATAAAGGGCGATAACAGAGGGAAACAGTTATAAAATCGAGCTAGATAATGCACGAATATTTACACTGTTATTTATAACTACTCATGGCTTTAGTCAATATTAATTCCACTAATCAATCTTTCCACTGACTTCGGTACATAGAAACATCATCGAATGGTCCCATGTCTATTGAATTGACCCATCATATCATCAACACATCAAATTATTATATTTCTATCACCCCGTTTGATTGTTAGTAGTCAATCGACAATAGACTCATGAATCTTTCTATCCCACTTATTGTATGTTCGCAAACGATGTGACCTATCCATTGATAATATAAATTTAACTTTAGTCAACTAAATAATAAGTCGTATACACATGATAATATACTCTTAGAAATATATCAAGTATATATTAGCATAGGTCTCTGTATAAGATGCACACCAAAGCTTTCATTCTGGGTTCAAAGTTTGGTTGTGTCGTTGCTAAAATTACAAATTATATTATTTTTAGGAACTGTATAAGTTTTCTGAACGCACGAGTTTATATCAATGCTTCTACTGTTTTATGACAAGTGATGTAGTCGAAATTTGATATTTACGGAAGCGCAGAGATTCAACGTACATTTTATTTATTCCTACTATTTCGTAATAGCGACGTCAAAGCGTAGGTTTCAATAAGATTGTTGTTAGTTTTAATCTTGTAAACGCTTTAGCAATCTCTACCATTATTTGCTCTTTTCCTATAAGTTTAATTTATAAAGCAATAAATGCAATTTTTTTGATATTTTCTTCGTACGTGTGGGCCACATCTACAGAACTCTAAACCATTAAAAACACAAACTACATGGGTCAATTCATTAATAAAAGTTATCATTCATAGTACACAGTACGCCTACCCATTGAATTATATTGACGCACCCAATTTATAAGAAAGATATTTCCATAGATTGGAATCAAGGTCTTAATAATGCTTCAAATCAACGCCAGCATTAACATCAATCGATAGTATAAACTGGTTCTACGAAGTTATTGAACTTTTAAATTGTATTTGTCGATGTACATAATGAATATACCACATAGAGCGATGGCAAAAAAGTGTTGTCCGATCACGTAGTACCCACTGGCTCTGTGTATTTTATGATAGGATAAAGTAAGCTACAATTTCAAAACTACTATATTTATAAATTGCTAACTATTCAACTGAAGACCTTGTATTCTTCACAAGACTGCTAAAAGAGCAAGTTTCTCCAAGTGAGCTTATCTAACCGAAACTCTAGACACACCAACGTAGGTCGAAACAAGTGCTATGCAAACAGTTGTTAGGTTTTTTCTGTGTAAAAGCTTATGACTCATGGATATAGAATATTTGCCGCCAAATTCTAATTTACATTTTAATTCACACGTAACTTCCACCTATCAGATATTTATGCAACGTCGATCTCTGCATCGAAATGCATTTTTTTTTTATTTCCCCTCATCCATCCTACCGGGCCATGGTGGTTCCTGGTCCCATTACGTGGGGCTCGACTCGATGGGAGGAACAAATCCCCCAGACGCGTTACCGTGGCATCGAAATATAATAAAGACGGTAACATCCAAATATGTGTGATTTGTAGTGTAACTATAATGGCATTTTAGGAAAAGGGAGTGGTTGTAAAACATAAAGCAAACTTATTATTTTCAATACATAGTTAATATCACCTCGTAACCGTTAGCAGATAACTATTAATATCGACACAATAACAGTACGTTCTTCGTATGTTATCGAACTTTATCCGATACGGACGATAACGATGCTATACAATCGATATGTTTATCGTCAATGCTAAAAGGCCGATTGAGTCACTATGTCCTTAACATAGTATGTGGGTTCATTGAGTCTTCTTCAGGTGTCTGCAGAACTTACATTATAAGCCAAAGACCTTTCCCAAATGAAGGAAAAGACCGGGCAAAAAAAAAACTTAAATTGAATGACTTAACCATACTACCATACAAAGTTCATTTCCTATTTTATACATCTCATATATTTCAGCCATCTTAGGTAGCGATATTAAGCTTCAGTTTCTTTCATAATACCGGCCTTATTGATATCTCTAGGCTATAAAAGACCACGCCCGACCTCACCTATATAGAAATTGTTTATCAATAAATGATTGTTTTATGATAATTGTTACAATTATGTATTGCCTGTGCATTCTGGAAATTATATTGTTTTTATACATATAATTGTTTTTGGGTAGTTGCTATAAACATTGGTCTAGTAAAAAAACGTAGTTATTCTATTCCGTTAACTAAAGCGTATAGTAAGTAGTTTGATAGAAATTACCTCCATTTCATACATACTACGAAATAAAGCACTCAATGCTTCATGTGAACTTGTAACCTTCACGTTAAAGTTTGTTATCAGTTAAAGTTCTGAGACCGAAAGTAGGCTAAAACTTTGAATGCAAACTATTGTTGAGTTGCATTCGTTGGAATGTAATGCAGTTACATAACGAATGGAATGTTTTTACTTTAGTGTCTTGTTAAAAGATGAATGGTCTTTTTTGTCCTAAATTAGCGGTACTCTGGGGTTTCTTGTACCAGAATATAATAACTTTAATGTAAAATGTTCGTTTCTTTTGACATAGATACATTATTATATTTTTAATTTATTTTATGATACAAATACAATAGCTTTTCTATAATTTGCTTCCCTTAGGGTCCACTGTAGAAGATTTTCGCAAGTACTATCAATACTTTTTCTCGAAATAGGTTAAAAATATTATTGTATAAGTAAAAAATAGATGAGATAATATGGTAATCCCAAAGTTGCGACAGGGATAATAAGAGTAATCCTGAATCATGAAATTTGACGAGCCTCGTGGTTGAGTGGTTTATGTAACGGACTGCCGATCAAGTGGTCGCGGGTTCGATTCCCGCTTGGGACAATCATTTGTGTGATTTTTCTAATTTTCATACAAATGTTTGTACTGCGTCTGGGTGTTTCTATGTATTATAAGTATTTATTTACAAAAGAAAAGTAGTATATATATTCTATCCGTATTCTGGTACCCATAACACAAGCATATAAGCTTAGCTTGGGACCAGAGGACGTTGTGTAAAATATCCATGAATATTTATTATTTATTTAATCCATTTGCGTACATTATACTATACCTCTTATCAATATAAAAACTTAAAGGTTTAGATGTTAGAGAAGATCTAATACCCTTAAGATGACTTACTAAATCATTACAGTATGACGTCATTCTATTTAGTTATATTAAAATAGCAATTACAATCGATAACTATTATTTTTAGTAGCTAGATATAAAAATTGAATATCGTGCTTACGCGTCAAAACTGAGCCCTTATACGGCTGTGCTAATCAATTAACCTTTCACGATAATGTTGCCAGTTTTTAACCACGTGATTTATGCAAGATCAGCGTTAAGACGATCAGGCAATCGAGTTACAAATAAAAAAAATTGGTCGAGTGCGAGTCGGACTCGCGCACGAAGGGTTCCGTACCATTATCTATGCAACATAAGGCAACGTTATTAGTATCGAGCAAGAAACGGTAAAAAAATCATGTTTGTTGTATGGGAGCCCCCCTTAAATATTTATTTTATTTTATTTTTAGTATTTGTTGTTATAGCGGCAATAGAAATACATCATCTGTGAAAATTTCAACTCTCTAGCTATCACCGTTCTTGAGATACAGCCTGGTGACAGACGGACGGACGGACGGACAGCGAAGTCTCAGTAATAGGGTCCCGTTTTTACCCTTTGGGTGCGGAACCCTAAAAACTACAATTTATAACTTGCTACCTCGATTTGACCAAAAATGGCTTTATTCTTTATGTCTGTAGCTATAAGCATATATTACAACAAGATTTTTTATAACGTTTCTTGTAATACTGATACAATTTTGAAGTTTTTGTGAACTAGAATTACATTGGAAACTGTTAATTCATATTGAGTCACCGTGAGAACTGGTTTGTCATGTCTGCTGTTTCGATTTACTATTGTGCTTATGTAATATACTGGTTCTTAAGGTAGAAGATAGAAAATGGCACACAGTAACGTGTGCCATTTTCTATGGTTTGTAGTAGCTATAAACTAATAAATGATGTTTTCATAATTTGACCTTGCTATTTAAGACCGTCCTTAGACCATTGCAACATTTGTAACCAACCAGAGGAATTGGGAATTGTGACGGATTAAAAATACAAGTGTCATCACCCCTTTTCCTCCCCAGGGTGCTGTAAAAGCCAGCTAAGGCATATTGTACACAGATAACATCCTCTGTTAAAGATGGAAAACTCGAAAATAAACCCTATGCCACGACGTCTGGTCAGCGTAGTACAATAGACCTTAATTCCTTCCAAATTTGAGGAGGCCCCTAGACACTCTACATAGTTAGCTGTTGAATTGTTGTGTCCTAAAACTATTGCAACCACCTATGTTTTTGCCAAGTAATTTTGACCTGCAAAAGCATTATTTTTCTTTTACTACTAATTATTTTTACTTGTATATAGTACATAGCCATCCAATACTCCAGAATTTATGGTCGGAGATACAATATAATTCAGATACTGCACAATTAAGATCACTCGCAGATCCAGATTTTTAGACAGATTACTGTGTTTAAAATTAAGTGATTTGTATGTTATTCATATTTAATATGAAGGTTTTAATGTTATCTTACAAGGTATCTCTTATTAGTCATAGGTCTGGTTAGCAACAGAAAACCTGTCCCAGTTCATTCCCAGAGTTGACCGCGCCCTGAGGGACGAGAGCGTTGGTTTTATGTCTGTTTTAAGATCTAACTAATTATTACAACTATACATTCCATCATATTATTTGTGGATGTGGATCACTTACCTGTAAAGGAGATAACAGGTTGCTGTTATCTCCTTACGTTGGTACGTAATCATATTTACGATTTTCAACGTAGGAACATTTTGGATCCGGTTTAAAAACAATTGTAAATAGTCTTGAGCGGAAGGTTCTTAATCTATATTCGATAGAGCATTTAGGATGAATGGTGCAATTCTATAATGTATTTTGATCTACTGCTTATCTGACGTGAATCTCTTATGGGTAGTAACAGTTATATCAATAGATGTTCATATTTAACCTGTACAAGTAATTCATATAAATTCTGAATACCTACTAGTCATGTTTTTGTTTCCAATTTAACCCCAAGAACGAATCTCCGCCTCTATCAATCTAATCACATATCTAAACGAATTTTTGCTTGAGGCTAAATTCTTAGATTCTGGCCAATTTAGGTCAGGTAGTCTAAACTTCACTCAAAGATCACTTTCCAGAAAGAACTGACTATAATTGCCTCGAATAACAATTCCTTGGCAATAGATGGGCGTTGTACAGCTTGTTAAAATATGGATTGAGGTTCAAATTACTCTAAATATAGGAGTACTCCGGGTTTAATAAAATAACAAGTTGCAACATAGTTATAACGGCATCCTCATGCCTCTATACCTATCTCTATTGTAATGAATATATCAATTATGTGAACTGACAAGACCGCATTCCACGTGCCGGTGCTGTTGTTAGGCGATCGACCATTTCATGATTTTTTATTACGAGCTTTAATTTAACTGCATGTGTACGTGTATGTATATTTGTTTTGTATAAACCTATTCTTCCATTTGTATAATTCTTGGCTTTTTCGGTGGTTTCAATCATCGTTTGTAATATCAGCCATATACATATACCAAGGATCTCGGGTCTGCTGCTACTTTTCATGTCTCAATATTATCTTAGTTTTTGTGGCAATATAATAAAATCATACCAAAAAAATTGCAACTGCAATTGCATCGACGACTACAATTCCAATTGTTCAACCAACTATTCTCTTAATGGGGCAAAAAGTAGTGTAAAGCATGAATTTTACTACACTTAATTTGTTGAGGAGTTATCACAGAAATATATTACCAGCCCAACAGGCAAGACTTTCACATTTCGTTTATAGTAAGAGTGTGTGGGATAATGAGTCAGTTGGTTGCAGTCTGATGAAAATATCCATTCACTAACAGTCTGCCAAGATAAATTCTGTTGTATTTACCTTTCTAAAAGCTACAAATAAATATTTAAAAATAATGCTACGCGCGGCCATTGTGCATTTTATAGATCGGTGATCTTATCCAGACTCGGCCATCACATCGGCGTTTTAATTTGATGGTATAAAAATACCAGAACATTTGGCTGTACCAACTATAAGATTGGGTAACCGCCGATATCACATTCACAAGCGCTAACTTTCGCACTGATCATCCTCATTCATGCGTATTTTATTTTAGAAAAGTCTAAAATGCAAGACTTTTAACCTCTGGTTGTGTATTAGTTTGAACATTGAATGTTTAGGGTTTTACGTCAAAAACAGGAGTTATATTTTGCACACAAAAGCTGCTATATCTGTCTTTGATACAAGCCTGATCTAAAATAGATCTTGTAATCGCCATTTGCCGCCTATTTGGACCCTGAAGTTTTCCATGTTAAAGAACTTTTGGATAACATATCCCAGTTGTACCAAATCAATCTCTACATTTAGTGTTGTGATCCCAAATAGGCGTCCAATTTGCCTCTCTTCGTAGCATAGTTGCGTCAAACAAGGCGCGCTGCTCGTTATAAGAGGGCACATATCTTGACCTCTATTAAGCCGCATCATTGCTTCAAGTGTGTGCCTCCCACGGTTTCCTACTTGCTTTAACTCATATCACCAATTCAGTCTAACTAATATAATACACATTTGGACATGTTGATATGAGCCAATTCACGAGGGTGGTGTTTCCTATGTCGGGCAGTTTGAGTTGATTAGTTTTAAGCTATTTTGGTCTATTCATAAGTGTTTGGTTGATTCACTTAATTGCTGAAATAAAAGTGGTAATCAAGGTTAGGATCTACTTCTAATGGATTATTTAAAATTATCTAAATAATCATCTACTTGTCACTTAAATACAGAAAGGGAAGACATTACCAATGTCGGTTTGTTTGCTTCACAGAAATCTTGATGTATAGATATGTAGTCAAATATTGACACAATTCGCAAATCGTTACCGTGTTTGACTATAATTGTGTAGGTACATATTTGCATTAGAAACGTTTTAGTGTCGTCGGACGATAAGTTCGTATTTTGAGTTCGTTCACCGCTTTAGGCGGCACTCCCTTGCAATTATTGTTTGCAGTTATGTATTATTTTTATCATAGATTGCATAAAAAAAGATATATTTAATTTTATGCTAATTGGATTTTAATTACTCAACGTAATCACAGTTATAAAACATTTTGTTCCAGTTTATGCTTGTGTACGATTCATATTAGTATCCCGCTAAAACAGCACCTAAATTAGATGACTTGCTTTCTAAATATTAAATCCTATTAAAAAGATTCTATGCCACCACCGAATCCTTTAACTAATCCTATTAAAATTTTTAAAAGTAATATTTGATGGAATATTCATAGGGGGGCCCTATGAATATTCCATACGTTTACATAGAAATTAATGATTGGTGTACAGTAATGCTCGCGATCAGTGCACCGACACGTAGCAGACTGAATGTAAATAAAGCATAAATATGACCAGGACGATAGGGCGTTGTATAATTGGTATTTCTAACATAATATATTTTGTTAGATTTCTGATGTGGTTAGATTGCTGACCTTTGGAGGACTCTCTCTGAGAAAAAAAATATTATATTTGTAGTTATATTTGCTTAGTAAAGTATCAAATTTTGCTGCATTGGTAGAAGGTAGAAGTGTAATCTCACGCGGAGTTACTCATGTGATCAGAAAGTGTATTTATTTAGTTTTCTTCAGTTAGATTTTCTGTACTGTATTCTTTTGCGGTTTGAATCTAATAACGATTTTACCGAACCTGCAAGTCAAACCCAGTGTCTTGGCTCAAACATTTCTGCAACCTTGATTCTTTCTATGAAATCTATCCAACTAAATTATTAGATTATTACAGAATAGTAGGTATATGTTCTTTTTAAATCAACTCAAATGAAACATACACAAAAGACGCTTCCGCTAACACAATCCACAACAAAAACTAAACTACATTAGCTTTTTGCAACTTTAGACGAGTGATTGATGTAAGGCAATGTAGGCAGTAGGCACTTTGCGATAGTTTTTGTGTCGGGACAGTCACCTTTTTGAAGGCTAACCCTTTATTTATGAAATTACAATAGGCGCTAATCTTTATGCTTATAGGTCGAATGTTAACAAACTTTACCCTGTATTTTCTTTTAACGAAATTTCTACCGAAATCACGATACCAATAAAAGAAACCGATTGAAGGCGAAGATCACTATGGACGTCTCAATCAGATGACCTAAAAGTTATTATACATTTTTCACTCAGCTTAGTAAATTAGATTAACATTTCCATTATTTGCCCTCTATTCTCCCTTGCAAGAAACCTTATCCTGTGATCACTATCCACTTGCAAGGATCATGAAGCCATAGCCGACAGTTCGATGAACTCGTTCATGCTGTAGAAAAATTTGAAGTCACTGTTATGTGTTTTGCAGAATTTTGACAACTATACTTTTCAGGATTAATTAATGTTAGTCTAATCCTGTACTAGAAAGTGCTTCTAGTGTTAGCGATTCATACATTGTGCTCGTATGATAGCCAAAGGAGTAATATTCATTTCTGCTAGATGAGCAATATCTGTAAATTGTTATAAACTAAACAGTTAAAAACTACAACACGCTTCATAACATCAATCATAATAATTGGTGTTTATTATGTTGGCACCACATCACAAAACGTTTATTAGACAACTAACAAAAACATTTGACGGTTATTCAACGGTAAAGATTATTCACATACAACTTCATTTTTAACTGTCTTCATAAAGGTAGCTTTTACTTCGATTGTTAGTTTTTACGTTAGGGTGGTATTTGTCAATATGTAAGCAACCAAGTTTTTAATTAAAAACTTAATATTTCTTGGTATCCTCACTATATGCTCATTCAAGAAATTGTTTATTTAGAACGCTAATTATAGCTACTATCCTTATTACTTCTTACCCGTAAAATGATTGCAATAATAAAAAAGTAATTCGTAAATTTATATCCCTAAACATTCTAGTGAACAGAAGCAAAAGCATTATTTTTGGTTCAAGTGACGTTTAAAATACTGTGAATATTTATTACATAAATATATAGGTTCTTCTTATAATACAGTCTAGTTTACCCTAGAGGTAGTCTATTAGTTATTACGGCTTACACTATATAGTGCATCCACGTTTTACTACTGTGGCTAGACGCGAATAGTTTCTGTGTTTACTCCGAGGCGTATCTAGACGGTTTTTATAGCGGCGTTTTTTTTTAAGATTATAAAATGAAGGTTATTTTAGTGCATCTGCTCCCATCTACTGTAATTAGCCTTGCAGAATGTTAGTCTGTGTGAATGTAGAATGCAAGTGTCACCAGTCGCCCCAGGGTGCTGTAAAGGCCAGCTTAGGGTAATGCTGAGCGGATACCATCCGCTGTGAGATATAAATCTCTTAAACCCTCTACTAGTACCTAACGCTGTTTTGACCGTAGATTCTATACTATGCTTTATGCAATATTCTTGCTTTCGCTGATATTAAACAATATTACTTCTCATACTTTGTATTTGTGAATTAGAAATCATCGTAATTGAAGTTTTTTACATACTCACCTCTCTATAGATATTGTTAATGGGCTGTTAAAATTAATATTTCGTATTTATATTCATAGATACATTCTTACTTATAAAGTTATCATTTAAAATTATAATAAATATATCAATTAATATTAACATGAGAATTATATGCCTATTTAAATAATATATTAACTACCACTATTAATACTACTACTACTAACAATTCAAGTAAATGTTTCGTCTAGTCATAACTACGCCAGTTTTGCTGTCTGGTTAACTTCCAATAACTTCCGACTAACTATTGTTTATTTAGGATGTTTCAAAGCGTAATGTTCACTAAATATATTTCAGTGTAATGTTTATATTATAGCAAACGTTATCAATAGCTCAACTCTCGAAAACTCCTCTAGAGTTGATTTTCATGAGTTAGTTGAGGTTCTGAAATTTTATTAGAAGTAATTTCTACCATTATAAATGGGTTACACATATGTACTATATAAAATTAAGTCGGCATTTCCTTCCTGACGCTATAACTCCAGAACGCACGAACCGATTTCCACGGTTTTGCATTCGTTGCATTTTTTTTTTTTCATTTTTTTTTAAACTTTTTTTTGGCATGGCAAAACAACGTTTGCCGGGCCAGCTAGTTTGTTTCTATAACCCCGTAGTTCATGGTTCATAATATTGCCAGTTTTTTTTTACCATAGGCAAGTTTAACATATCTCTACTATAAAATTTTCGTGTCACAATGTTCGTTCCCTTACTCCTCCGACACGGCTTGACCAATTTTTATGAAACTTTTTATGCATATTCAGTAGGTCTGAGAATCGGCTACTATCTATTTTTTACCTCTACGTGATAAGGGTTGTCCACCCCTAACATTTATATGGCAAAACAACGTTTGCCTGGTCAGCTAGTTTCAATATAATATTTTTCTGGCATCCTTTACGCAATTCATTCATTATTTCAACATAAACGCTCTACTGTTAAAGCATTTTGCAAATTTTCTTGTTGAAATATCTATGCTATCGTCATACGGAACGGTACATACCTATATGTTTAGACAAAAATGTAATGGCAACACTACACCATCAAGCAGATGTCTGGCATAGGCCCTGCCAACATCAACGCGAATTCCACTATTTTACGATCGTTTTACGATCTTCTATTAGGTAAATCGTGGAGTACATGTGGTAGTTATATATGTGACGTAATGTACAAATATAGTAGTTATACTTATAGGCCAGTTGGTATATACTATACGACTTGGCACCTACCTGACAAATCGTTTTAATTTTTAAACGGTGTATTCATAAATTGGCTTATAAACATATTGAGACATCTACAGTCCAGTACCCGAGAACTAATTGTGATCCTATATTTAAAACGCCTTCGATAGAAGAGCTCATAAATTTTAAACTCTGTAATAATGATTAAGGAAGGAACACTCCAAATGTTTGCCAGACCAACGGAAGAAAACACGAGTAGTAATTAAAAGGTTCACAAAAGCCTGAATGCTAAATATTGAATCGGTTCACTTCATGTTTGAAAACTACAAGTTATAGATGGTATATTCATGAATAGTTATAGATGGTATATTTCATACTTATAACTTACAAGATCCCGTTCGCTATACCACTGATAAAACATCAGTGGTTACAAATAGGATGTTAGCGAACTTTTACCAAAGTCGCAGTACACATTAATCGATAGGAATCAATACAATCCGCTTACGATGCAATAAAAACTGCACGAGCAACCTCGTTTTTAGTACTTAATTGAACTTTGGAGCAAATAAAAGAATTGTTTATCGACTTTCCTGAAAAGAACAAAGTTCTCGACTCTCTGAACTTGACCTGAGCAAACTGGGTCAAATGATCCATTGGTATGGAATGCACAGGAAAATAAACTTGATGACACTAAATAAATAAAAAATCATAAACAAGGTACCTCATTTTGGATAATGGCAATGTATTTGGTGATATTAAAATAAAGCAAACCCATCCGAACGGTCTTCCGTGTGGTGACGGATTGAGAACACAAGTGTCTTCACCCCATATTTAATCATTATATCCTCTGTGAGAGAAGGAAAACTCGAAAATAAACCCTATGCCAACACGCCTGGTCTTCGCAGTATAGTAGACCATAATTACTGCTTAAGTGGAGGAGGACTGTACGACCGTACCCAATAATGGGGTGTTAATGGCCTGGACAGAGATTATACGGTATTTATAATATTAACAGAATATTTATTCATCATCATCTCAGCATATCTTAACAGAATCTATAAAAAACTGCATAATAATATTGCATCCTGTTCTACAAAGTCACTATCTTTGAACAGCCGTGAGTAATTTTATAAGAACAAGTAAATATCACAACCATACTCATACGTGAATGTATTTCCAGAAAATATAGATTGGACATATCGCACCGTGATAACATTGTCGATATCATTTTGATAAAATGCCCTGCTTGAAGGAGATTTATACTCTGTAGGGTTTTGAAGTATTAATAGTTTTTATAATGGTTTGACATTTTTAAGTGCTTGTTGTTTGACTTGAAGGTTGTAAAAACTAAAGTTCCTCTCATATTGTTTTTGCTCCGTGTAGTAAAACATAGGCATGGTAGTTTTTTCAAGTTTTTAGGTACAAAAATCATGTCACTCAACAACTCGCGCAGCGCTGTTGTCAATTTTTTTTTTAATTCATAGGTAACAAGTAATTTTTCTTCAGCATTTAATATCAAAATATCATAACTGATATTTGCTTTTCACGTAACATTTGAATATGAGTTTGCTGGGATAAAAGCCAGTATTCATGTTTTCGGATGTTTCCTTTTGATACAGAAAGGAAATCCGCAGAAAACCTTCAGCTAAAGCGTCAGAGATGAATCGTCTTTATATCAAAAGATACGAAATTCAAAGAGAAGCTTTTATAGAATAAAATGCTTTCAAACCAAATGATTAATTAAAATACATGAAGGAAATATTGTAATTTGTATTTGTGTTTAGTGAAGGGAATGAGGTCCAATCGAATCTAATCAGCATAAATCACCTAAACAAATATCAATTGCAAGACACAATATTTACAACTTACAAAATTAAGGAAAACATGTAATATTATAAGATAAAGATTATCGTTTATCGCGGAGGGTTTCTCCATGATAACAATTATGGCGTCTATGCGGACACTACAAATTGCCATGCTGTAATCAAATATCGATCTATGTATTGACATTAGAAGAAGACATATGGAATAGTCCCGCTATAGATTTGGGATAAAAACTAATTTACACAATCACAAAAAAAATGACAAGAAAGGAAAAAGAGAAAAGAAATCCATGGAGTTTCTTGTCCGTTCTTCTCCATAGGACAGACAGCACCGACAACAGACACCTAGGCTTTGACGTTTCAAAAGAGCTTGCAAAACATGCCAACTTGAAATAAAAATTTTTGACTTTGACTTTAACTTCACACCTCAGGATCTTCAAAAATTGTCAATGTGCATACCACCGTGTCGTCATAAACTTTTACGGTCTTATTCATAATGACTTATCGGAGGTTTAAAAGTTCGCGAAAATTGTCAAAACTTGTTATTCATATCATAATAGTCTTTTTACGCTAAAACGTTTATTATCTCTCTGATAAAATCTTCGTTTAAAGCTCCGATAAGTCATAAAAAAATTTAGCTAACGTAAATTGCAAGCGTTACAATAACATACAGGTTGTATTTATATTGCATGTTTTGATCATTAATAAAAATAACGAGGGTTAATTAAAACCATTGCACGTCGGATGAAAATATACTGTTTGGCAAACATCGGTGCATTATCTTGTTGAGCCGGTCATTATTTTAGTGACGCACCTGTACATAACGTGCAGTCTCAATGACAACCGCGCCTCGTTCCGCTAGCTAATATCGAGATCGCGCTGCTTGCTCCATTTCCTTACATTGCATAACACAATTACATGCGATCGATTTTCACTTTCATTATGCATACTTTGTCTATAAAGATTAATGGTCTTATTCATAATGACTTATCGGAGGTTTAAACAGAGATTTTATCGGAGAGATAATAAACGTTTTATCGTAAAAAGACTATTATGAATATTTGACAATTTTCGCGAACCGACTTTAGCGAACTTTTAAACCTCCGATAAGTCATTATGAATAAGACCATTAAATTTGAAACATCTTTTTAGGTTTGTAAATAGACTTCCTTGAACTACGAATGTAATGGTTTTCTTTCGATATTGTTTGAAAATCGACCTAGCCTATCATAACCAAGCTGCAAAACAGCTTGTATTACGGCAAATCCATTTGTTTAACTTTTCACTACTTCGCCTATTACGGAAACAGAAAATAGATTAAAAAAAGCTTTAGCGAAAGCAGTCTATAACTGTACTTTGCGGTTATAGCTTATCATTAATAAATATAAATAAATAATAAATATTCATGGACATTTCACACAACGTCCTCTGGTCCCAAGCTAAGCTTATTATGCTTGTGTTATGGGTACCAGAATACGGATATAATACATAAACTACTTTTCTTTTGTAAATACATACTTATAATACATAGTAAACACCCAGACGCAGTACAAACATTTGTATGACAATTAAAAACATCACACAAATGATTGTTCTGACCGGGAATCGAACCCGAGACCTCATGATCGGCAGTCCGTTATATGAACCACTACACCACGAGGCCCGTCTAAGGCCGTCATTAATCTAAGGATTTGTATACGCTGCCTTAATGTGCTTTAATATAATTAATTAACTCATTATTAACGAAGAAACCCTTATCTTTCAACCCTCGTGTAAAGCAAAATAAACAGCTGTCATCTCTCAAATTAATTAAACACAATACTTTACTGTTATGCGTTATTAAACAACTAATAGCTTTGTGGAATATGAAGTATCTTCCGAAACATGTCTACAAACGCGCTGTTCAAAATTTAACTTTAGTTCTGGGTAATAAGATGTAAATTATGAGGAGTTCTTATGGAGTTTCAAATGTCAGAAGTAACTGTACACCGCCTCGATGCACGACCTCACGTTGTTTTGTTGTACTCAATCTGTCTACTTTGTTAACATCCGTATAAGGATGCTGTCGTAGAAATAGAAAAAATCTTATTAAGGCATAAATCATAGACCTATTTTTATGAAAGGATTTTCAACCATGTCTTCTTTCAAGCCCCATAGAATTTTGAATCGAAAGATTTGTTCGATAGGTAAATCCAACTGTAAATCTAAAATTGCATTTCATTTAATTGCTTGTTTTTACTCTTATTTATTTAAGCTATTTATATTGAAAATATCTCTGACGTCTTACCTAATGGTATAAAATGAATCATATTATAAAATCCCCGATGACTGTCAAAGCTGTAATATAATAATTTCCTTAACAGTTTTTGTTGTTACCATGTATTTAGTTATGTATGTAAATTGTTTCTAACTAAACGGATTCTTTCAGACATTAATAACGTAGCAAGTAACAAATGAACTAAATTATTTGGATGTAAAAATATATTGTGAACTGTTAACATAAAACTTTTGTTTCTAATAAACATACTCTACAGAGTTTCAAAATTCCAAAGAATTTTTTAGAAATGGAATCTTATATATGTACTTTTTGGTTTTTTTTTTCCTTATGCAGCTCGAGGCAAAGGAAACAACTTCCAGTAAGACACACAGACACAGCCATGTTTTGAATATGAATGAAGTTTCTGAGTCATATGTGCTGTGATATCACCTGCCTCTATACCTTATTGGCTGGCTTTACGTAACAAAAATGCATACGATGCTTTGTAAAAGAAATTTAGTTTGATTTATTGCCTAATCCTTACTATTGTTATATGCTTAGTTCTGCTTAGTACACAGATAGACTAGATCTAGGGCTAGTATCTAGTATACTGTTTACGCGATAAATGGTTGTTCCAAATTACACGCGTCCGAAGTCTTGGACTTTAACTTGTCTCGTATAATTTAATATTGTAAAACTCATACTTGCATCTTAGATTGGAGATGTATAAAGGAAAATGCTAGCTTCACTTTTAAACTTAAGTATACTGTATACTAATCTTGTCTAATAGGTGAATGATATAGTATGAATCACGCTTGTAGGTAAATATGATTAGACACCTGAAGTATAAAGTTACTTATCTTATCCTCTACTTGATACATGTTTCTAATTCACATTAAACATCGCCCAAGAAACATGTTTACTGGGAACGTGTGATTATTGGTACATGTTTAAACTAATTTTTGTATTGCTTTACGTATTTATCGTTGCGCAAACATTTGATCATACAAGTTACAGGTTTCTGAGAAAATATGAAATACTATGCTCTGTTAATGAATTTTCCCACATTGATGTAGTACTTAACACATTCCATATTCATTACGCATTTTAATTATAACATTACAAATACTTTATCTACTATATAAAAATAAGTCGGATTTTCCTTCCTGACGCTATAACTCCAGAACGCACGAACCGATTTCCACGGTTTTGCATTCGTTAGAACGGTCTCGGGCTCCGTGAGGTTTATAGTAATTTTTTTTTTTTTTTTACTTTTGGTATGGCAAAACAACGTTTGCCGGGCCAGCTAGTACACTATTAAAACTATGATTTATATCATCGAAAGGTGCAATATTTTCAGTTTTGAAAGAAAGAAAACATGTCTTGGTATTCATTTTACATAAAAGTGTTACTTATCAACCTTTCATTGTTTTGAGTGTGTGCGTAACCTAAGTTTTCGCAAATAATACTAATTAATAAAGCCGAGTCTAATTTTCGTATTTTTTTGTTGAAGCGGTATTCACTAGAGTTAAAGGAAGAGCGAGAATAGAAAAAGAAGAAGATAAAGTACAGAATCATGTAGTTATTATCTCCCCGTGAAACTCGGGAACGTAGTAAAATTTGCGTATTTTTAGGGTTCCGTACCCGAAGGGTAAAAACGGGACTCTATTACTGAGACTTCGCTGTCCGTCCGTCCGTCCGTCCGTCTGTCTGTCACCAGGCTGTATCTCAAGAACGGTGATAGCTAGAGCGTTGAAATTTTCACAGATGATGTATTTCTATTGCCGCTATAACAACAAATACTAAAAATGAAATAAAATAAATATTTAAGGGGGGCTCCCATACAACAAACATGATTTTTTACCGTTTCTTGCTCGATACTAATAACGTTGCCTTATGTTGCATAGATAATGGTACGGAACCCTTCGTGCGCGAGTCCGACTCGCACTTGACCAATTTTTTATGAATAGCTTAAAAAATATTTACTAGTTATAAGAATCAATAGCCAGTTTTTTCTAACTATAAATGACAGACAATCGCTGGCGCAATTGGCTAACAACGTAATCACTAACGCATGCGCCTTCTACACGGTTACGGTATGGGAAATCATGCCATTTAAGTATAGGCTATTACTTGGCTAATTGGATATGCAGCTATTAAAGTTCTTCAACTTGATCGCACAAAAATGTATCCTATGTAAAGAATCTGGTCAGATTCTATAGATAACTAATGCAGATAAAGCTGTTTTAATGATTGTTTAATGACATCGCTGTATAAGCGAGGAAAGCCATAATTTCTCTAGTAGTATTTGTGAATATATCTTTTGTAAGTGAATATAATTTTACTACAAACTATTGGGATATTCCTAATGTGAGCTAGATCCAAAAACCCAAACATAATGTTAGAAGGATTGAGGATCGACGCCCTTGCAGTCTGACACAATGGACTCCGGAAGTAATACGGGAAGCCGCTGATCTGTGACGCCTCCAGGAAGCAACACCTACAACAAATGACGTCACACACATTCATGCCAAGGTTAATTAATATTCGCTTGTTGATTTAGTATACAAAGTATGTCGGCATTAACAATACAAATATAGAAAGTTTATCACCCACGTAACTCGACTCGTACAATCTACAAACAGATTGATATTGTGTGTATTTACTTCAAATACGATATTGATAAATATTAACATTTACCAAAAATATAGTTAGGAACAGTTTCCAAGCGCATAATTTTCCTAAAGTTACTCTTTAATAACGACTTGCTTTACAAATCTAGTGAGTCAGAAGCAGAACACTGCGAAAACATTTGACATAGTGAATGAATTCACACTCTTCAAATCTGCTAATATATAAACAAGCTGGTGTGGCACCAGCAAATCAGCAATCTCGAGGAAATCTCGGAAAAATCCTTGAAGTAAGAGATCAGTTGCCTATTTCCACGGAAAAAATGCTTAACGACAGGCTTTATATCAGGTGTAAAAACGAAGTACTTAAAAGTCGTTGACACCATAATATACGCATGAATTCGCAGTGCGTCGACAAGGTTTCCGTTTCCTCTCCGAAACCTTATAAGTACCGTGTGAAGTTTTTATTATACTTTTTAGGGTTCCGTACCCAAAGGGTAAAAACGGGACCCTATTACTGAGACTTCGCTGTCCGTCCGTCCGTCCGTCCGTCCGTCCGTCCGTCCGTCCGTCCGTCTGTCACCAGGCTGTATCTCAAGAACGGTGATAGCTAGAGAGTTGAAATTTTCACAGATGATGTATTTCTATTGCCGCTATAACAACAAATACTAAAAATAAAATAAAATAAATATTTAAGGGGGGCTCCCATACAACAAACATGATTTTTTACCGTTTCTTGCTCGATACTAATAACGTTGCCTTATGTTGCATAGATAATGGTACGGAACCCTTCGTGCACGAGTCCGACTCGCACTTGACCAATTATTAATATTATTGACTTGCACACGTGCGATTGTATTTTCGAATATAAACGGAATATATTATGATCTGATTGCCAGCTAGGGGAGCAAATATACAATTCCAGCATCACTAGGCATTCATTTGATGAAGTCATTACTATTTGTTTCTATTTCCAGACTTTATTTAGATTCTTATTTAGAACAGAAATCTGTAGTTAGCTTTACGATATTCGTAATGTGTAATTTTACAATTAGCATTCAAAGTATGACGCCTCTTTACTGTCTAGAAAACTACGTTCTACAATTCATGATGATACGCATGGGGTATGTATGTCAGTAGAATCTGATGCCCCGTTATTTAAATATAACGTACTTCTACCAAAGGCTCCTAGCAATAAAATTTTGTAGCATCGGGTCTCAGCAAGACAGAATCTTTTAACATATTTCAAAAATCTTTCTTCGTGGTGATGTTGGGTTAATTTTTAAAACGACACGTGCCTAAATAACACTACAACAATTGTATCTGTTTTTGTTATGATTATGTTAATTTATAAGTTTATGTTTATACACACGTCTGCTATGATTACGACGGTCACGGTCGTCTTGACCTTCGTCATAATAATCACTGCATCTCGGCCGTTTAGTATGTCTAGCTATTATATACGACCGTTTTGCGGATGACCTTAGTTCTAACCATGACTTCACACGTTCGGTGCTATTTTGATCCATTTACTTTATAATCTAATTTAAGAAATTGGAGAGTTGTAGTAGATAAAACTTTCGATCATACATTTAACCTATTTTTTTTTTAGTATTTTGTAGAAAAAAATCCCTTATTATTTATAAAAGCAACAAAGCAGTAGGTAATTAAAACCATAGCTGAATAATTGTTAGATCGCGCTGGCCAGACGTAATGATGACAGTTCATCAACCAGACATAGATAACGTCTTAGATGGATCACGAACGAACGATCATAGTCGGAGTTTATAGCAACACAAAAAATTATAAGGAATTGAAATCACTGAATACCTTAGTGGTAGAATTCTATTGTAGGTCGAATGAAATTAGGACGACTCTATCAAATATTCCCATGTGTTAATTTATATGTACCTCCTAATTGCGTTACAGTTTTATTGTTTCCACGCCGGGCTTACTAATAGTTGCCGGTTAATACACCATTACTAATTGCCATACCATAGCCAAAGACAAACATAGACTCGCTAATATTTAAAGAAAGAAAGAATCTCTCTTATCTTTTTAAAAAACTGTAGTCCTGAAATGAGAACAAAACCTCTTTTTAAATTATGATTCAATTAGGCGGCAGTCGAGTGTTTTTGTATTCCCCTTTCATGCCATTTGTTTGTGCTTTACAATTATACGACTACTAAAAGCCACTTAGTCTAATTTAATTTATTTAGCTTTGTTCTGAATGCGCTATGTTTCATTAAACTGTGCATGTTGTTTTTGTTTGTATTTTCTTGTATGGTTGCAGCTTCAGAACTAAAAATAACACTGTGTGTTAGTATAGAATTTTAATGTTATCTTTTATTTTCTTGCGTATTTACATGTTTGGAATTTTAGGTCGCGCATTAGTTTATGGATTTCCGTCGATATCACGCACCCTCTTGATTAATGACAAACTCGTGGCAAGAAATCTGTTGTCTTCTTACAAATGTTTTTATTAGGCCCGAATCAGCTCTAGAGATAGGGTTTGATCTACTGTACTGTGCTGCAAAGGCGTATTTACCCTAGGGCCATAGGGGCCATGATCCGGGGCGCCCAGCCTGAGAAGGGCGGCGAAAGCCTTCAAGTTTAAATTTTTCCTCTATCTCTATTAATTTATAGGGCGGCAAATAAATGGGGCGGCCAGGGACGTCAAATCAAATGGCCCGGGGCGCTAATTTTCAAAATACGCCTCTGCTATGCTGGCCAAATGCACAACTACTCTATATCCTACACCAAATCCTGTACCAAACATTGTAGAATTTGTGTTCTGAAAAGTTCTAAATTGTTATCCACGTAGACATCAACTGATTCTTTTACAGCCAATAAAATAATAAATGATGATTACTCTGAATTACGTAATGCCTCAAGCGCGTTGTGATGACATCATACTCAATGGGGTCATATCAGTGCATTTTATGTACAATCACATTACTCCAGTTAGTGCAGTTAACGTGCCTAATGCGATACGAACGATTTACGACTAGAACTGCGTTACTCAGTAAAAGTTTCATTTACAGCTCGCAAAATCAGAATTGAAAATGCATTTAGTTTTTTACTTTCTCCTGTTTGTGAGAAAAATTTTGTTGTTTCTATATTAGTTACAGTGCGTAGTGCACTCTGGATATGATAATTTAATAATTTTACCGACACAAGATTATACGTCTTCTTTTTCCTGTTACACAGCCCATTAACGTCCCAATCACTGTTAGGCATGAGCCTCCTTCACTTTGGAAGGTTTATTAGTCTATTATGACGCACTGACCAGACGTGTTTGCTTAGTTTTAAATTTCGAGTTTTCCGTCACTTCAAAGAGATGTTTTTCGCTTATAATATCTCTTTGCTAGGTCTTACAGCTCCCCGTGGGAGGAAACGGGGTGCCGACATTGCGACACTTGTATTCTTAATCCGTCACAACGGATAAGAATACGCCTTTTCCGACGTTCTTTATTTATTTATATTATTTTTTTACAAATCATACTTAAGCTCTAAAGCTTCGAATGGGATGGTAGGGATTTATCTGTCATCAGATAAACCACCAAATAGTCACTAAGTGTTTGTAACGAGCAATGACACACGTGTCCGCTCTAATTGCTCGTATAGTTAGCATTGATTGCATTCCACTAACATGAATATGAATGAACATTTACATTAATGACTAATTGATGGACGTGCGATATTTAATTTATGGACTTGTATTATTGTAGTGAGTGGCCGCTGGAAAATTGGCTGCGGTTCAAGCTAATTAAATAAATAAACAGACATTTTACACACAGCAAATTAAGCTTAGTGCTGCTAAAAATAACTAGTAACTTTCAAAATGCATTTCACAAAAATTCGTGAAGAGCGACCTCTATTCTTTAAATAAGCTAATCATGGGTTTTTAAAAAATAATATCGTAATATCAATATTTAAATATTATGTATTAAAGGTATATTACCAGTAGTTACTTTTGTTTGCTTTTAACGCGAGTTTAAGTAAGTTTTACAAGTAACATGAGAATAAAATACCTGTTAAGATAAACATCGATTTGAGATCGTCGGTCACGGTGGCTGCGATCAGGAATGCTGCTGTATCATTTCAAAACAGCAGCCCATTGAACTGTGAACTTTACATAGTGACAGAAATACTACTTTATTTGATAAACATAAGTAAAGCATACCCTACTGATATTTGGTTCTATAGATAGAATTTTGATGTAAAATCATAAAATAGTTTACAAATAAAATTTCGGTTTAGTCTTTTAGTAATTGATTGTATTTTTAATCTCAGATGTAATGTGCGTAGCCTGTACCTACTCTGTAAATAAGGAATTCTTGAAAGCTTCTTATAGGTACATATTATATGTATTGTTATTCAGAACATTACAATGCCATATCATTTCTTACTTACAAAGTGACATCAGTCATGCCACGGTTTTTATTTCTATTACCACGGCACTCCCATCTTTTAGGTAACTGTTGCGAAACAGCCTTGGCCTATTTCCCTGCATATATTATTTAATAACTGATTTAAAAGCATGACGGTTTTGATTATGAAACTATGTTATGTACTATGTTAATTTCTCACGGTGGGTGATTCTATGCATATACGTAATCAAGGTCGCACTCACGACTACAAAAGACGGGCTATTGTCGGAGAATGTAACACCATAATGTAGAAATCATTGCTTAGTCATGTTACGAATATATAAATTGCTAGCTGTTGCCTGGACTTCGTACTCGTGGAAGTCCTACTTACTTGACGCTAAACTTATCGTCACATTTTGGACAATACACACAATAACTTTACAAATTGTAGCTTATGTGTTATTCTGATGTATGAGCAACATTATTATAAAGTTTCATTCAATTCAGTAGTTTTTTCGTGAAACATCCAAACGATAGAATGGTGTTACTACTATAAAATGTGCAAAATACAGACTTTAAATCATTAAGTATTCATAATAACCCTTGAATAAATATCGTGCTCTGGTCCCAAGCTAAGCTTATTATGCTTGTGTTATAAGTACCAGAATATGGATATAAAACATAAACTACTTTTCTTTTATAAATACATACTTATATTAGATAGTAACTGGATAAGAGCAGGAGTTCTTACGATACAAAGCAGTGGCGTGCACTCCATACAAGCTGATAGGCTCTGCTTTACTTGCCATTCACAGATATTTTAATAAAACGTTCGTATGATTTAGATGACTTTATTCATGTATTTACTATTAATTAAACAAAATATTATAACTTAAAAACGCCTACCTAATAATTCATAAATAGCACCAATATGTGCTTGCAAATTGTTTTTTGCCAGGCGTTTGGCGAAGGAATAATATTGGTCGGACGAACGCGTCGGACAAGCTCCACGCCGCTCGCCTGCCATGAGTTCATATGTGTGTAGAAATTTTGGTGTCCGTGCACAGTTCCCAAACGCACACAGGCTTACATATCCAAGACGATTTATACTGAAAATCCTGCCGTCTGCTTTCGCGATCGGATGTTATCGCGAGTATTCGGCAATGTTCGTTCGTTACTTAAAATCCGATTAAATATAGTCGGAAGCAGTGTTGCCAGAAGGTTACATTTTTTACATTTTACGTAACTTTTGATCAGTTCATGTAACATGTATGTAAGAAACAATTTTAGTTAGATTTAAGTAACTTCTCAAGAATTACAAAAGAGGTAAAAATGAAAAAAAAATCTTGAAAAATTAAAATATTCTTATCTAAATTTATTTAATGAAAACAAAAACTACCGCAAAAAATTAAAAAGGTTATAATTATATTGATAAATATAATTTTTTTTAAATTATTGTGTACAAGAAAAAATAAAATAATAATAATTTTTGATCTGCGAGCTGAAAATTACATGAGCGTGAATGTAGCAGACATCAGAAAAATTTAAAACTACTAATAAATAGAGTAAATAATTTAAAAAATAATATTTATAAAAAATGCATTTATTAATTTGAAAATTTTTTCAATGCGCATTTAAAAAAAATCTTTTATTAATTATTTACTCTATTTGTAAATAATTATAAATTTGGCTGATGGCTGTTACATTCACACTCATAAAATTACCACTACGTAAGTTTTAGTTTAAAAATGTAACTTTTCATGGATGCCAACGTAACTTTCGACCAAATCACTCTGGCAACACTGGTCGGAAGTCTAATAAATCACGTATGCATTTTTGTTTAGTAAGGTTTTATTGGTGTGATTCATTGAACTGTTTAATATTGAGTTTCTTTAATTTAATAATTGTATGGATTTTCGTTTGTTGATTTTAAAATGTTATTTGATTGTGAAATGTGTGTTGATAGTGTGTGTTTGTTAAAAATTAAAAATAACAAGTTCTCACAATTGTCGTTCGGTGAAAAAATTCAAATTGTGTCTATAGGTAGATGTATACCCGAGTTACAACTTAATCAACAAAACGGTAACGTAACTAGAAAATTTCATGTTAAAAGTTATGAAACGTATAACTGGCTATGTGGTTGTGTACACACGAATAAATTATTTTGTTTCCCTTGCATATTGTTTAGTAATTCTAGTACAGTGTGGACTGATTCGGGATATTCAGATTTAAATAATTTCCATTCCGCGACAAAGAATAAAATATAAAAAAATAGAAAGAAAGCTTAAAATTAAATACTTTTGGTAAATCTCGTATCGAAACGAGTATCAACAGTCAGTTACGATTAGATATACCGACATCTATGGACAAATTGCGTTATTTTTTGCGTCTATAAGTTGTGTAATAGATAGCTGATGAATTACTTCACAATCCATAATCACTAGATGGCAGTTTTTATCTTCAGTCCACTTTACGCTTTGTGTTTAGTAAACAAGTGGTTTTGAAGTTCCAGCGGATTGTCGTAAGTAGTTTAGTTTTATTTATGAGTTCATAGATTATTAATATTATTATACATCAAGATAAACTAGATGATTTGTGCTTTATAATTAAGTATACATATAGCATACATATCACAGTTTTAAGAGTAAAATCGAGTTATATTTTGAATTGTTATGTTTTCTCCTCTGTCCTCTTCTGTTCTCATTTTTAATACTTTAAAATAAATTTTCAGATCTTAAAAAATAGATAGATTTCATCTGTAGTCTTCTAGTAATTTTTCGTAGTATTTGTCTTCACTCTAGGTATTATAGATAAGAAGCTATAAAGGTTTTTTGTTACAACATGCGAGCGCGGTACCGATCGAATCAGCGCCACGCGTAGCTGGACGGACAACGGTATAATAGGTATTAACTAAAAAATGAAAACAGCTATTGCTGTATCTTAAATGTTTCGCTATTTTTTTGCACACATTTATATTAATTAAAATCGTTAGTCTATAATAAACAGTTTTTATATAAAAAAAGTTCTGTTAACATTGCCGAATTGTGTTATAGACGCTATCAATTTTCATTTTTTAGTTAAGTTAAGTTTAGGTCTGCACATAGAATAGGCACCAATGTAACTCGAAAATTTCATGTTAAAAGTTATGAAACGTATGTACATACGTACATGTACGTATGTATGTACGTACGTAGTTATTGTTTAGTAATTCTAGTACAGTGTGGACTGATTCGGGATATTCAGATTTAAATTTGTTCTGTTGGCATGGTTTCCGACTTAGAGATCCGTCGCGTGGCTATGCTAAAAATCTATAAGAGTACTACCTACAGTATAAGAGCCTACCCTGCTTCAAATATATGTGCACGCCACTGATACAAAGTTAATTTAATTATTTTGTAAGCGAAGCAATAAGCGGTTGTTAATAAACTCAAATTTGAACAAATATAACTGTATTTTCCGGAAGTCACTACTACTGTCAATCATACAAAGTTGATAAGTAACAAATCTAATATAACATGAGTCACTATCGGATCTGACGTCACACTATTGTAAACGCTAACGTATTTTGAGTACAAAGTGTCAATTAATTTACAAAAAGTCCATTGTATCTCTTAATAGCGTCCTAATTCACATAAGCTATGTAATTTTGTATGTATACAGACACCCTAGCGTAGCGACAATGTGGACGTTGTATGCCTCCTGCATTAATTCTATGTAGCGATAGGGTAGTAATTGTGGATATTAGTTTGAATGAAGCTTAAAGGTGATAATAAATACAATCCCAGAACTTTAATGAACAGGTCGTTGATAAAATTAGGTATACAATGATTATACACTTTAATAGAGAAAGAAAGTAAGAATGAAATTATAACAACTTGCTGTGAATTCCACTTTCAGGTTGTCTTAACGTCGAGTGCCTTGCCTTGATGACATGCCAACCAGTATATCGTCTTTACATGTGCGCTGCACACAACTCCATATAGTTTGTTTGTTGTCTAAATGAAGCTTAAATAATTTTAGGAAAAGAAAACTCAATTAAAATTTTTATGCAAATTTAAGGATTATAACACTATTTAGACGACATACCACATATTTTCAAACAAAAAAAAATCTATCATGTCATAAATTTAGTACCTACCTACGCATAGCTAAAAGTTGGTACATTTTACGTTACTCATTGATTTTACCATCATAATCTAATGCCCTAACTTTGTATTGTCAACAGACGGTCCAACACGGTTTTCCTCACAGAGCATCAGCGCTAGCATGGGACCCGCTGCTGAGGGTGGTGGCTCTAGGCACTGCCACGGGCGCGCTCAAAGTCTACGGCAGACCGGGCGTAGAACTCTACGGACAACACACAAACGCAGACTGCAGCGTCACACAAATACACTTCATACCAGGTTTGTGGTTTTATTTGAATTATTAATCAAATCAAATCAAAACGTTTATTTGTAAAATATAAGGTAATTATACATGTTACGATGTTACATAGTTTAAAAAGTGTCCCATTATATTTTGCCATGCGGCGTACAAATTTCATTCAATTACATTTCATCATATTGTTCACTTTTCATTTAATTTTGTCACAAATAATAAGCTATAAAAGAATAAATCACATTTATAGGTTATAGTCGTTAGCAGTAATATAATTTTAGACAACTTCAAACATGTACTAAACTCGAATTATAGATAAATGTCTAAATTGCTTGTGTCAACTTAAGCTAGAATTAATAAGAATAAGAGGCATGTCATAATCAGGGTGACTTGTCATTAAAAAATTCTTGAATGCTGTAATAGCATTTTCTTAGTAGATACTTTTTTAGAGATTTTTTAAATGCTATAGTATTTAATTGTTTTATTGAATTTGGTAGTTTATTGTATACCATTGGTGCCATACAAAATACACTATATTTTACACACAAAGGAAATTTTATAGCACTACTGTAATATTTTGGATATGAGATTCACTCTATGGTCACTAAATCAGTGAGGTTTAATAAACAAATTAACGTTGCAGTATTTGAAGTCCCGTAATCGATAATGTAACATATTTAGGATGCTATGGAGGTGATCAATGCGTTCATTATTAATTCCAAACTGAAACAATGCAATGCCCAGATCATAGAGATAATACGTTTTACTAGTATTGGTGTATCTATAGCAAAAATAGAACTGATTAACTAACTCACCATAAACAAATGTACATTTTATATAAGTTATAAAATATACATTTTATTAGGGAATCGCTAATTCTAACGTCAGTGGTTGGTAGGCGCCCACGCATTGACTAATATGTACCGTTTAGTCACCAGTTTGCTAAGGGGATAAGGTTTGATAAGGGATTATTTCAGGATATTATTCATGCACGACGAGATTAGGGTTCATCACATTTCATGTTTAATGTCAAATGTTTGCTAAAATAAGTAATGTGGATAGTTTTTATCAGGTACTGTCTTCCGCTCGCATACTAATCGAGCTCATATAGTAACTCTACAACTACTAACCAGTAGAGTTATTTTAAGTTGATATATCTTTTTATTTTTTTTGGGTTTAGACTTAAGTGATTTGAAGAATGTTTGGGTCGTAGCAGATGGCTCAATAGTCTCGGCCTACCACCATGGGAAAATGGCGTGATGTTATGATGATGATGAGTATCCATTGTAGCTATTCGAAAGTGGAATTTATTTTCTTTGACAGCCCTTACCACGATGCACCTCCTTTCGCAAATAAAAGCATAGCAATAATTAGTCATACATTTCACAAGGTCAAGTCGTTAGTGTACATTGATAACGTAGAACATTGTGTAGATTTTAGTATACGCATAAGTAACAAACTGTTATGTGGGTTCATTGATGCAATGATGAATAAACATTGCAACCAGAACTTCTTACTAAAAATATAAATCGGAAAGTAACTCCTATCTGTGCGTCACGCCAAAACTATTGAAGTTATTGAAATAAAATTTAGTTCACATAAAGTGTAGAACCTGAGATACCGGCTACTTTCAAATGCGAAATAAAGTGATTCAAAATCTCATGCGTATGATTCTCTTTATCGTTATGAAAAATCTGGAAAAATAAGTAACTTCTTGATAATTTTATACACAACAAAAATCTTAAATAATAGCCAATCTAATTGTCTTATTTAACTAATATTCTCTAACACTTGCGCGACTCATTTTGTTTAAATAAAACTACTTTCTGCGGATTTAGACGCGTGTATTTGTTTAAAATTTTGGTTTTAATTTTTGTTATAACTAAGTTTTATTTTTATTTTTCAGGCACAGGACGTCTTGTGTCATTATCAGACGACAACAGTCTTCACTTATGGGAAATAAATGAAAAATCCCTAGTGGAACTCAAAACTTACATTTTTGAGGGCAAGAACAAAAAGATATCGGCGCTATGCATCGAGTCGTCCGGCAAGAACTTACTGATTGGTACAGAGGGTGGCAATATTTACAATTTGGATTTAAACATATTCGCAGTCACAGAGGATGTTATATATCAGGATGTTGTTATGCAAAAGTAAGTAAAATAATAGTTCATCATCATTCTCGTGCCCCTGGTTGGCGCAACATGCCTATTTCTTTCATAGTCTTCTGTCAGACTTCATATCTATGTTAACTCCTCTTTCTTTCATATCCTTATACACACATTCCATCCATCTTTTAAACTCCTTCCTCTAGACGTTTTCCTTTCCACATTTATTCGTAGAACTCTTATTATCTCTCATTACTTCACTACATTACTCTCATTACTTTCCTCTCGTCTCATTATATGCTCATACCAGGACAGCGCCGCACACTCTTCAATTTTTCAGACACTTTCAGACTTCGTTTCTTATTTTATTCATTCGTGTGACGCGTAAAATAATAGTTATAAGTGTCTATTACTTAGTTGTGTAGTAGATAGTAGTGCTGATTTCTAATAAAAAATAAATAAATAATCATGGACATTTCACACAACGTCCTCTGGTCCCAAGCTAAACTTATATGCTTGTTTTATGGGTACCAGAATACGGATAGAATACATTATAGTACTTTTCTTTTGTAAATAAATACTTATATTATAATACATAGAAACACCCAGACGCAATACGTGCTTAAAAGTCCTAACTATAAAGATATACGGTCTTATTCATAATGACTTATCGGAGGTTTAAACGGAGATTTTATTGGAGAGATAATAAACGTTTTAGCGTAAAAAGACTGTTATGAATAACAAGTTTTGACAATTTTAGCGAACTTTTAAACCTCCGATAAGTCATTATGAATAAGACCAATATGTATCTTTACATGACTAAAACGACTGTGTGAATTGATTGTGCTTATCTCATCATTGTATAAAATTAAATAATGCTCTTATTGTATATTTCATTATCAAGAAACTTTAATGAAAAATTAAAATGTTGCAACAAAGCTTTGCTAACAATTCTCAAGTTATAATAATTCGCATAATACATTTAGTTGTTTAAAAAAAAAAGCCTTTGAACTTGACATCAATAAGTTAAGAACATAAATATTTTGTTTAGATTCTAACAATGTAAGACACAATGATAGCTTAGTCAAAATGCTGAAGGAAGTCTATTCATTGTTATAAATTGTTCTTCTGTATGTAAATGATAAAAGCAGCTCCTTGTTCCGAAATAGGCATCGAGCTGATACTATAGTTGGTTTAATAATGAATTTCATTGTAAAAATAAATCTTGACTAGAGCCTTCAGGATTAATATTTTATTTTTGATTGATTGATTGATTCTTCAGGATTAGTTTAGCCTTAATAATCTAGATATGAATGATATGAAAAAGATATGATCCCGAATATTATTATGTTCTCCGTATGGTGACGGATTAAGAATACAAGTGTCACCACCCCATCTCCTCCCAAGGGTACTGTAAAAGTCAGCTAATAAGAACCTCTGTAAGAGGCGGAAAACTCGGAAATAAACCCTGTGCAAATACGCCTGGTCAGCGCGGCACAGTAGACAATAATCCCTCCCAAAGTGGAGGAGGCCCGTGCCCAACAGTGGGACGTAAATGGGCTGGAGAAAGAAAAGAAAGAATCTAGATAAATATGTAGTTAAAGATTTAGCGTAAGTGGTTATGTGTCTACACTCACACTTTACAGATAATATGGAATTAATACGGTAGAATTTGCAGTTCAAATAGAATCTTATTATTTAGCATCTGTAAGAAATAGAGAACTCATCAGCGTGATCATGTCAACCTAATGCAGTCCACTGCTAGACATAGGTCTCTCCCAATTCGTGCAACAACACACAGTCTTCTGCCTTCCGCATCCAGTCCCTCCCTGCGACCTTCTCAGGTTGTCAGTCCACCTGGCAGGGGGTATCCTACCCTACGCTTGCCGAGTCGCGGCTTCCACTCCACATTTTATCTGCTCAATCGGCCATCGGCTCTGCGGCAGATATAGCTAGCCCATTGTCACTTCAGCAAGCTGGCTATACGATCTATGTTGACCTCCTTAGTTCTTAGACGGATTAGCTCATTTCGGAGTTTATCCCTCAAAAGCGTAATGTAAGAGACCAAATACTCTCTCATCTTAGTAGCCCTTTTTTCATTGGGGAAGAGTTTGTGGACAAATTCTTACGAGTTATATTTTCAAAAACATTATTTATTTATTCCAGTTGTCCAGAAGATTTCAAAGTGAACCCAGGTGCAGTAGAAGCGATGTGCGAACACCCTAAAGTACCCAGTCGATTGTTAGTGGGTTACAACCGTGGTCTGGTCGTGTTATGGGATAGAGTTGCAGCAGTACCAACACATACATTTGTATCTAATCAACAGTTGGAGAGTCTTTGCTGGAATGATGATGGTATGTAATATTAAAAAAATCTTGTATGTAATTAAAAGTAATAGTTAGCGAGTTTGTCAACAAATTATCGAATGGATTTGGATGAAATTTTGTATAAAGATAGTTGATAGTCTGGAATAGATCAACGGTTATCATTAAAGATTAAAATGAGAAAAATAAACAAATTATACATATCCAGTTTGGTGATCCATTCAAAACCAATGATTTTATTCCTGTAATATTTTGTTGTTTTTTTCCAGCTATTCATTGATTTTAATTATAATAATATAATAATAATAAAGCCATTTATTCCGAGACTTATTACAATTTTTTTTTTTTACATAAGTACTAGAAGTTACAATATATCCCTCTGCTCGGTGTGCCTTACGGCAAAGGCCTCCTCCAACGATTTCCACTGTGCCCTGTCTGTTGCCACTCTTAACCATAGTGGACCCACTGTCATCTTTATTTCATCTTCCCATCTTCTTACTTTGCGGCCGCGGTTCCTGTTTCCATCTCTTGGATACCAGACTGTTACCTGCTTGCTCCACTTTTCCTGCTTACAGCGGAGCATATGCCCAGTCCATCTCCATTTTAATGTATCAATTCTTGACAAAATGTCAGTAAACTTTGTTTTTCGTCTTATGTCTATACTTCTGATTTTGTCCATTAACTTTATCCCTAGCGTGCTTCTTTCCATGGCTCTCTGGCATTTCGTTAGCTTTTCTCTATGCTTTTTTGTTAAAGCCCAGGTTTCACAACCATACGTGATACAGGGGAGAATGCAGGTGTCAAAAGTAGTTTTCTTAATTTTTGTACTGAGTTCTTTGATTTTAATTAAGTAATTCTTAAATACTTCATAATAAAGTAATTTATTAATTTTTGCATTTGACATGCTATGCTTTTACTTAATAAATCAAATTATGGTGGAAAAAGTGTTGGTCGAGATGGTGTAAAGCAATCTTGATAGATGGCGGTGTACGTAAAAATATATAAACTCATTCGAGTGACAGATATGGTGGTTAATTTGAAGTGTTGCAAGTAGACCGCAATAAGCTCAGTTGCAAGAGCTTCGAAACGGTATTCCGAGGTCCTGGGTTCAAGTCCCACTTGTGGCATTTCACTTTTTCCACCATAATTTGATTTACTTCATAATAATTTTAGGCGAACACTTCACATCATCACACAACGACGGCTCGTATGTCACTTGGGAAGTAGCGGGTGCGTCTAGTGACCGACCTCTCAAAGAACCTATAACCCCATACGGTCCATACCCTTGCAAGGCCATCTCCAAGATATTGAACAGGACTAGTGTTGATGGTGATGAAATTACTATATATGCTGGTAAGTTTCTTGTTATTTAGTTTTAACTGAATACAATAACTGCAATGTGATGCGATAATTGACAAACTGCTTTTAATGACACAGAAATATGGTGTGCTAGCTTCCAAACTTCTCTGTGTGGCGTGGTTAAGAATGCAATTGTCAGCCAAGGAATATTGTACACAGATAACATCCTCTGTGAAAGACAAAAAGCTTGAAAGCATATCCTGTGCCAACACGCCTGGTCTGCGCGGCACAATGGACCATAAATCTTCGCAAAGTAGAGGAGGTCCGTACCCAACAGTGGGACGTTTAAGAGCTAGAGAATCAGAGAGACCGAGAGACCTCCCAAATTATTATGTTTATGTTAATTTGGGTTAATAATGGTATAGCATAAAATTTGTACTATAATACATAATACACTCTACAATTGCTCACAGTAGTGAAATACTTTCACAAAGATTGTAGACGCCTGGCCATAACTTTTTAAATTCGTTCTTGTTGGTGTACCCATAATATGTGGGTATATTAATATTTTTAATTTAAATTTCCTAATATTTTCTAACACTTGCGCGACTCATTTGTGTAAATAAAACTACTTTTTACGGATTTAGACGCGTATATTTGTTTTAAATTTTGGCCCGACGTTTCGGAGACTTTGCAGTCACAATGGTCACGGTGAGACTTTCACGTGAGTCTCACCCGTGACCATGGTGACTGCAAAGTCGCATCAAATGAAAAATACGCGTCTAAATCCGTAAAAAGTAGTTTTATTTAAATTTTCCTTTTTAATGTTGATTTTTTTAAATGATAATGTTATTACAGGTGGTATGCCACGCGCATCTTATTCAGATAAATACACTGTCACAGTGCAACAGGGTGAGAAACACGTAGCGTTTGATTTCACTAGCCGAGTAAGTATATTGTATTATTTTCAGCCTATAATGCGATGAAGACGAGTATAGTTAATTACATATACAAACCAAATTAAGACCTAACATATGTGAATAACGGTCCTTGGAAAAATTCATCTACACTAGTGCAAGAGCACTTATAGCAGTTTTGCCCATTCATCCATTAGCCTTTCTTTGTCTCAAAGTACACCCCAATGTTCAGTAAATAGTAGTTGGAATTTAGTAATTTGCATATGTATTAAGCTTTGGCCAGACTGGAGCAACAAACACGAAATCTATGGGATATCAATGGCAGCATTTAGCGTCATTCGTCATTGCTTTTATCGCGTCACCCTAGGCTAAGTTAGCCTTTTCTGTATAGACAGATGATATAATATTTAAATTACAGGTGATAGACTTCGTAACAACAACTCCAGTACCACCAGATGGCGCGCCGCTACAAGAAGAAAGACCCGACACTCCGGCATCAATTCAAGTGCAGACTGTCAACCAAATCGCTGCATCCTTGGTAAATATTATAACAAATATATAAGTAGAAATTAACACAGTGTTTCTTAAACTGAGGCCTATCGTGCTGCTGACCTACCAATATACCAATTCCATAAAGGTTTACGTTAACACTGTCAATCCCCCCATATGTAGTAGAATAAAATTTCACACTAACTATGGCTTGCTGTGTCCAGGTTCTGTTGTAATTTTATTTTAAGTGAGTTCTGTTTTAATTTTTTTTTTAACTATAAATAATTCTATAATTGTTTCTTTGTATTCTATAAATGTGAAATGTGGAAGGAAAAAAGTCTAGAGGAAGACCTAAGAAAAGATGGATGGACTGTGTGAAAGAGGACATGAAAGAAAGAGGGGTTGACACAGACATGACGGCTAATAGAAGACTATGGAAGAAAATGACGCCGACCCCAAAGAATGGGATAAGGGCAGGAGGATGATGAAATAATTTTATAATTATTTTAATGTTTCAATATACAATTAAAAAATAATTTATAAAAAAATAAGTACCTACAACAAAATAAAAATATGTTCAATATTTATTAGGTGGTGTTAGCAGAAGAGGAACTTGTAGTGATAGACTTGTGCGACGAGAAGTGGCGACCACTGAGACTACCGTACTTAGTGTCCATACATGCATCAGCTGTCACCACCGCACAACTTGTTGATAATGTTGCTTCTAATGTATACGATAATATTGTGGCTGCAGGTTAGTACATGTACTCACATATTATTATTGCTTTTTTTACAAGATTTAGTTTATTTTTACCTGTCAGGCTGTCCCAATGTGTGAACCACTTTATCTATTTAAAAAAAACGCATCACAATCATGTATGTAATTTGAAAGATCTAATCGCGCATAGGGACATACGTACAAGTAATAACGACTTTGTTTTATATAACATGTGAAGATGGAGCTGATCTGATGATTAAGGCTTCTATTAATTTTTAAGAAAATGCGTAGTAATAATTTTGGTATTATGTAGGCTATCCTAAACCTGTAAATAGAAAGCCTAAGGCCTTCCTGACCACTATAGGGCACTTAAATTTGTACTAAATAATATTTTATTTCTTTGCTGACTTCTAAAAGGAAATATTGTTATTAGCGAGGAGCCCATTCTTACTCTTATATAGGTCTTAACTAATGTGTTATATGTACAGGTCAACAACAGTGCGAGAACATGTACTCTGAACGTCCATGGCCTATATCAGGCGGATGTACTGAGACACCCGAGTTAACTGAAAGACAACTACTGCTGACTGGACATGAAGATGGTTCAGTTCGGTTCTGGGATGTCACCGGAGTTGCTATGACACCTCTATATAAATACAACACTGCACAACTATTTAGGTCAGTTTATTTTAATGCTCTTCTTTTTCTAATGGTCCTATTCCAATAATGTCTGCCCATATCTCTGAATTAAAATCTGCCTTACCTCATCACATTTTTATTGTCTTTATTACATTATGAAATTTTATTTACTTCTACAAACTGGATTTAAAATCAGCCAAATATTTTAATATAGTTAAATACTTTTTGAAGTGTTTACATTTTTACATCATATTTTAATTACATGCATCTAAAATGTAACAAGCGTTAATTGAACTGCGTTTAAGCAAACTGTTATGCCTATGTAGACAACTATAATAACCTATTTGGAGTATATTTAAAGATATGGAACCCTAAAAAAAAGACTTGAAATGAAAAATGTATGTAAGAGTAGCACCTGGATATTTGTTTCCTCTGTCTTCCTCCTAACGGAGCAGGCGTGATGATGTTTAGTATAATGTTAGCTAACAATATTATCGTTTGCTTGTTGCTTGCTCATTGCGAAGTGGGCTCAAACGTTCCACCACAAGGTAACATTTAATTTATAAGCATGCTACATTTTTAATTGGCGGCTGCATGTTTATTATTTTATTAACTTAATTGTCTGAAGCAGATTTAAGGTCCCATTCTAGTTCTTACGTTTCTTAATTTCGTAATATAATTTTTTTATAGTTATCATGTTCTGCGTTTTTATTTTTTATTAGAGATTTGAAATCAAGTGTATTAGGTATTAGCATTTAGTGTATTATAATCATTATAGTAATAGTAAGACAAGCTGTCAGTATGTTAGTCATTGTAGCATAGTATCTTTATGTAACAATAATAAATACGATTACAACAGATGATAACGAAAAGTAGTCTGAAAAAAATATCACTTCTCCATTTTCTGTGCGAAATTTAAGTACTGATCCTCTCTGAGAGACAGAAATCTCGACACGAAACCGCATGGCAACTGGTTAGGTTGGCGTGACATAGTTACCTAAATACCCTCCCGAAGTAGAAGAAATCCGTGCCCAACATTGGGACGACATTGGACTGCCAAGAAAATTTGCCAAAATCTCTTTGTCGGTTGAGAGATGTCAGTTACATAATAATATGTTAATAATAATCGTTTGTTTATGTAGTGGTGAAGAAATAGGTGAGAATAACGATAGTCAGGCTGATGAAGAGGAATGGCCACCGTTCAGAAGAGTTGGCTCTTTTGATCCTTATAGTGATGATCCTAGACTAGCTGTGAAAAGGGTAAGTGTTTCACGAAAGCCATTATTTACTATCAAACAGTAATCGTAACTTCTTTATATATTATCTTAGAACATTATCCCAACAGGAGTTAACATTATAAGGCGACTTCATTACAAAATCAATGCTCATACTCATTAGGTACAAACACTAGCGTCTTTTAGTGTGGTTGGGGTGATTTTAAGTAAGGAATGCGTGATCCAACGTATTTGGATCATAGCAGATGTCGCTTTCTAGTCTCTGCCTACCCCCACGGAAAAAAAGTATGACGATATGCCTCTTTCTCATGGCGCTTAGAAAAAAATTTTTCGCTCATTGAATCTATTTTCAAAATAAATAGTTAGATGGTTGAAGGACAAACAAGAGAACCAATTTCCAGCATTTTTGAAATTTTTGTCTGTTTGTCTGTTTAGATGTTTGTCTGTGCACGCATCACGTAAAATGTACAACACTTATAAATATAAATGTTATAAGTAAAAATTGTACACAACTCAAGATATTACTTAGTCTTTGTTTCATCAAAATCGGTCCACTCGATCAAGAGATATTTACATAATACGGAATTTCTCAATTTGGTTACTTGCAACGCTATCTAGCGGCTAAGAAAAATCGATCCACGCGGACGGAGTCCTGGGCACAGCTAGTACATAATAAATGTACGACGGTGGCTACATACCTGGCCCTTATGAAGAACTACCCTGTTTAAGTTTGTTTATCTTCTTATTATAAAAATCAATTGCTGTTCGTTAGTCTCGCTAAAACTCGAGAAAGGCTGGGCCGATTATGATGATTTTGATTTTGAAATATTCGTGAAAGTCCAGGGAAGGTTTAAACGGTGAGAAATTATATGGGGATTTAAAATTCCACGCGTACGGAGTAGCGGGCATCAGCTAGTAATTAAATATAAATAGACTGAACCTAAGTTTTTAGCAGCTGTAACATGGCACCTATAGCTATAAAATGACTATTAGAGAATGCCTCGGACATTTAGTACTCATATGTACAAATTATGTGTGTATGAAGTTTCAATAAATAAATATTTTGTTATAGGTAATACTCTGTCCTCTGTCCGGTATGTTGACGATTGGTGGCGCGGCCGGACACATAGTCATTGCGAGCCTCAAGACATCATCTAATACTGCTGAAGTTAAGGTATGGGATGTTTTAACCATTATAGGTTACGGTAATTGCTTACCATCAGGCGAGCCGTATGCTTGTTTCTCACCCATTTAGTAAAAAAATAAATATAGAACTCCTTACTTTTTAGTCTGAAAAATGTGTTTATTTCGTCTTACTCCCCAAATATAAGCTTTACTTAATACTTGAATTAAAGCTAAACAACTTTACGTAAATTATTTATTCATTACAAATCTTTTTATTGACATTACTTTAATTTAGTATTGTGTTGTTTTAGTCAGTAACAGTGAACATCGTGTCAGACCGCGATGGCTTCGTGTGGAAGGGACATGATCAGTTAACACTAAGGTCCGGTTCGTTAACATTCCCACAAGGATACCAGGTAATCCATGTTTATCATATTTAAAGTTTGTTTGCCTATATATAATCATAGTTATTTGATAATATCTTCTATATACCTAATTATTATACATTATTTGTTTTTGTCCAGGCAAGTTCAGTAGTACAGCTGGTTCCACCTGCAGCAGTGACAGCGCTGGGAGCTCAATGGGAGTGGGGACTGGTCTGTGGTGGTACGGCTCATGGTCTCGCCTTGTTGGATGCGTTGAAACCTGCACCACTATTGCATAAGTGCACTTTAAATCCACATGGTGAGTTGAAATTGATTTTTTGATTTGACTGGTCTAGGATTTATATTACAGACTGTCGTTCTCTAGTTTAAGCAGCTTCAGTTCCCGCACAGGACAATTATGTTTATGTGATATTAATACATATTTTTAACACCACTTTATTATTATTAAATAAAGATTATTATTATAATAAATTTGCTATACTTAAGATCATTTTTCGAAAAAAGCAAATGACCTTTGTTTGCCCTCGAAATGAAGGACTTACAATTTTTAAGCGTACTTAGAGACACGCTACTCTGTATTAGAGTTGTAATGACAATTTTGAAAGATACAGTTACGACTAGTCTGTGGTTACGACTTACGTCAGCACTGTCAAACAAAAAGAAAAACAAGTAAACAATGTGAAACTTTTATCTATGTGTAAAACAATAATTTATAATAAAATGTACAAAATAAAAGTAATAAAAATCTGGAGATTTAATATGATAAGGATACTAAAAAAAATAGACAAGAAGCACTATATCAAAATAAAACAAATTAAAAGTTCATATGAGTGACTTCCGCATAGACTAATGAATAAACTTGACAAGATATAGATTAATGTATTGTAAAAGTTTATTAGGCAAAGGGAATACACAGTCTGCATGCAACGATGACGTCACAACATTTGAAGAAAATCTTAAAATGGTCTATATTTTCTAAAAAAAAATATAAAAGCAGCAGGTCAATAATTATGAACAATGCCAATTGTACTGCGTCTAGGTGTTTTATTATATTACCCGTTATACATGCAAATTCTTGGAATGTGGGAATGTGTAAAATGTCTGCATAAAAATGACATAACGTTGCGCCATTTTTGTTTAGGGTTAGGCAGAGACTAGACACTAATATTTTTCTAGCGACAAGTGCGTAACAAAACTATTGTGTATATTTGATCACGTGATTCACATGTATGAGCATAAATAACTTTCACACATAATATTTTTCAGATCATTCAGGTGCAGGCGACACTCCAATATCTAGACGTAAATCGTTCAAGAAATCACTGAGAGAGTCGTTCCGTCGACTGAGGAAGGGAAGATCACAACGACGACAAACTACTACTTCAAGTCCTACATCGCCTACACAAGTAAGTCGTTTGTATAACTATACTGAAACTTAACATACCATTATTCTCAGGCTATCAATGCGGTGATTTTTTATTTTATTTATTAAAGGGCTTTGCTTTGGCTTAGCGACATATCCCCCTTTCAGAACTAATTTATTTATTTATTTATCGACATAAGGACTCTTTATTGTACACCATAGTAATAAAATTTACAATAAATTATAAATATAGAACAATGGGCGGCCTTATCGCTAAAAGCAATTTTTGCCAGGCAACCTTTGGGTGGAGATGTTTAGAAGAGAGAAGAGAAGTAGTTGTAGGTGTATAAATTATCATAACACAAATATTAATTTATGAATTTTTGCAATTGACTTGCTATGCTTTTACTAAATAAACTAAATTATAGTGGAAAAAATGATAACCATGAGCGGGACTTGAACCCACGACCTCGGAATACCGTTCCGTTGCTCTCCCATCTGAGCTATCATGGTTCCCGCATATGTTTACCAAATCTTCGTTTGATCGAGTTGGTGCAAACCGCTCAATAGATGGCGTTGTACACAAAACATCGCACGATGTTTAACTCACATTGAGAAGGTTGTAGTGGAAGATTTGGTAAACATATGCGGGAACCATGATAGCTCAGATGGGAGAACAACGGAACGGTATTCCGAGGTCGTGGGTTCAAGTCCCGCTCATGGTTATCATTTTTTCCACTATAATTTAGTTTATTTAGTAATAACACAAATAGTTTATAGACATACACATAAACAACTGTACATACAAATAAACATATCTACAAAACAATACACATAATACGTACATAAACGTACATAGACAATTCCAAACGGGAATAGTTACAACTGCATGTTCACATAGTGGTTCTTAACTTTAGTTTTGAATGTGGCTAGACTTTTGGCTCGTCGAATGTCCTCTGGAAGTGCGTTCCACAAACGTATGGTTGTGACGGTGAAGGATTTGTCAAAGAAGTTCGTAGGCATTGGCATTTCACTAATCAACAACAGTAACAACAAAACGGAAAACTTCAGGTGTCTTATGTCTTATGTTTATTTTTCTCACACAAGTATTGGTACTGCTTCTAGGTGTTTTCTATGCAAAAAAATTATGCATGTTAAAAGAAAATGTGTTATTGGTATCCCGTTTTCTGACCCAACCAATATAGAGTAATTTGGGACCAAAGGACGTTGTGTGAAATGTCCATGAATATTTATTTGTTTTTTTAACAGCCTATCCCCAAAAAGCCAATGGACAAAGCGGCATCAGATACGGACGCAGAGATAAAGCCAATAGAACGAGCCGTCGAGGCGAGGTCCACAGACGACGCTTTCGGCTCTATGGTGCGGTGTTTATACTTCGCTAGGACTTTCCTTATTAACAGTAAGTTATTGCTTATTTTAATACACTACAACTAATATTACAAACGCAAGAGTTTGTAAGAATGTATGTATTTTTGTTACTCTTTCACGCAGTACTTTCTCTCTCCAGCCCATTTACGTCCCTCTACTGGGCTCAGGCCTCCTCCCTTTGAGAGGTATTATGGTTGGTTTTGAGTTTTCCGTCTCTCACAGAGAATGTTATCGGTATGCAGTATGCCTTAGTTGACTATTACAGCACCCTTGGGAGATAGAGTGGTGACACTAATATTCTTGATCCGTCACCACACGGAGAATACGCAGTACTATAGAGTGTATTTTAATGAAAATGTACAGCTGTACAACTTATACATCAGAATAACACATACATATTTCTTTTTTGCAGCACAAAGTTCAACTCCGACGTTATGGGCGGGCACTAACAATGGCACTGTGTACGCGTTTACGATAAACGTACCAAACACTAACAAGAGGAAAGATGAACCGGTAAGATAAACATATTAAGAGGATACCAAAATAGCTTCGTGCATTTTTCTACGTACGAAGTTTTCATTGTTTCTTTAGATTGAATGGCTAGAGCTCTAATTTTTAAGTATGTATATGTTTTTTCAATATATGATCTAGGATCGCATAAACTCAGAAACGCGATTGAAAAAAGTTTTCTCGATAGAAAATCTTGGCGAAACAACCTCTCAAATTTTTTATTTTTTTCATTTGTCGGTCTATTATCGCGTATTAACTAATGAAATAACTTTAAAAACATAAGTAACTATTATATATAGAAACACGTAAATCAGAATTAAAATATATTTAGTAGATTTTGAGTAAACAAAAAAAAATCCCTAATTCTTCATTTTCTATGCCTACTAGCTGAGTTAATATGTACATGTCGACGATAATATTGATGTAGGCCCTTAATCAATTGTTCTTACACTATTAAACATGATGCATGTTGGCATAACATGGCATGGCCATTTTATTATAAAAATGTACTTAGGCCGGCAAGGTGGGGGCGGCTAGTGCTCAGATCAGGTGGTCATTTGCCTACCCAAGCTATAAAAAAATACTACATAGTACATTTATTTTACTGTATGTTTCTTTTTCTAGGTAACATGTCAGCTCGCGAAAGAAATTCAATTGAAGCACAGAGCTCCTGTTATAGGTATCACTGTACTAGATGGCGCTTCTGTACCATTGCCTGATCCATTGGAGGTATACTTTTTTATTTAGTTGCTATAATAAACCTTTCATTCTAATTTAATCAGCAAGCAGAACTCAAAAAGGAAACTGAAATAAATCTAACCACTTCTTACAATAGTTTGTATGTTCTCGATGTTATTAATATTGGTAGGATTTTGTTCAATATTGCTTTAAAAGATAGTGATGACGTGTCTTCTCACTCACACATGAGAAAAAGGCATGTCTGTGACAGACGTTTAGTGACATATAATATAGATATTTTTAAATTTTCTTTAAGTTTTTAGGGTCTGTAAAAATACCGGACTCTTTAGTTTAGTGTGTCTCTGAAATGGTCTCCTATACTAATATGACTATCACCAGGTGGAACGTGGAGTATCTCCTCTGCCAGAGTCGGGCACACATCGCGTGGTGATCACTTCAGAGGAACAGTTCAAGATATTCACACTGCCATCGCTCAAGCCACACAATAAGTACAAACTTACCGCACACGAGGGCGCTAGGGTGAGTTCACTTTATATTTCCATCCCATCAACCTTTTTCCGTCCACTGCTGGACATAGGCCTCCCCCATAGAACGACACAACGTGCGTCGTGCGCTATCCGCATTCCACGTATTCACATTTGATGAAATCGTCAGTCCATCTTGTCGGAGGCCACCCACGCTGCGTCGTCCGGTACGTGGTCGCCACTCGAGGACTCTCCGTCTACAGCGGTCGTCGGACCGTTAAGCAATGTGGCCTGCCCTTTATAGAGCATTATTCTAACAGGAGGTGACAGGAGCGTGAGGCAATTTTTGGGTGGGGCGTACGTACCAATGAAATTTACCTTATCGTGATTGTTTGCCTTATCTCAACACCCCGCGGAATATATGTATAATATGTCCAGTTTAAAATAATACAAAGATCGGTCTTTAAATAAATACAAGATTAAACAGACTATAAAAACCTCAGTCCACCGTATTACTTAACAACATCTACACCACATTGGTGACGCCGACATGAAGACCAAGAATAGATTTTTAATTATAATTTTTATTTGAGTAGCCCACAACCCCCTCCCTACATACATTATTATAAACTCTACCTCTTTATCTAATATATAAAATTCTCCTGTCACGGTGTTTGTAATTATACTCCTCCGAAACGGCTAGACCTATTTTCGTGAAATTTTGTGTACACCCGTTAGGTCTGAGAATCGGACAACATCTATTTTTCATCCCAATAAATGTTAAGGGTCCACCCCTAACATTTATATGGCAAAACAACGTTTGCCGGGTCAGCTAAATAGGCAAACGTGCTGCACTGCATTATTAAATAATAATATTGATGTGTTCCCAGGTACGTCGCACAGCATTCGCCTGGTTCGAATGTGGTACCGGCGGACAGGCTGCAGCACATCGTGAGTGGTGTCTACTGTGTCTCACCAACCTGGGAGACTGTCTCGTGTTGAGCCCGGAGCTGCGGAGACAACTGAACGCGGCCGCCGTACGCAAGGAAGACATCAAGTGAGTTCTTCACTGTATATTAATGTCCCACTGTTGGGCACGGCACTCCTTCACTTCTGGAACGTATCCGGTCTACTTATGCCATAACGATCATGTGTTTTGGTATAATGCTTAGTTATTGAAATAAAAACTTTGGGCAAAATCTTATTAGTTCGCGCCACCGACATATCTTTTTTTTTAGGGTTCCGTACCCAAAGGGTAAAAACGGGACCCTATTACTGTTTAATTATACATGTTGGCCCTTAAGGGCCTACATCAATATTATCGTATATCATCGCCGACACGTACATATTAACACAGCCAGTAGGCACAGAAAATGAAGAATTAGGGATACTTTTCCTATTTACTCAAAATCTACTAAATATATTTTAATTCTGATTTACGTGTTTCTATACATAATAGTTACCTATGTTTTTAAAGTTATTTCATTAGTTAATACGCGATAATAGACCGACAAATGAAAAAAATAAAAAATTTGAGAGGTTGTTTCGCCAAGATTTTCTATCGAGAAAACTTTTTTCAAACGCGTTTCTGAGTTCATGCGATCCTAGATCATATATTGAAAAAACATATACTTAAAAATTAGAGCTCTAGCCATTCAATCTAAAGAAACAATGAAAACTTCGTACATAGAAAAATGCACGAAGCTATTTTGGTATCCTCTTAATCCCGTGTCCCCTGATGGTAAACGACAATGGAATCGTTGATGGTAAATCATACCAACTATGTAAGCCTACTATGCATGATTTATTCTATTCCCTGTCTTGTCTTTACTTGATCAAATGTTAAGTCGTTTCAATTATTATATTGAATGATTTTTTAAACAGTTTGATTTTTTTTACACGCTTTATATTAGCTTCACTTGTATGTTTGTAACCGACTCCTTTGGACGCTATTTTGACCCACTTTAAACGGTCAGATTTTATTCAAATGATACCGATGACAATGCAATAATTCGATTAAATAAAGCGTGTTTTTTAATTTTTTTTTAAACTAGGTATTATTTGTATTTGCAGTGGCATTTCAAGTTTATGTTTTTCGAAACGAGGCGAAGCTCTCTATTTGCACTCATCGTCCGAATTACAACGAATTACACTTTCAGCTACGAAAGTAAGTGGTATTTAATTCTAATCAACTCATACAAATTAATTCTTTTACTATTTGAATTAAACATAATTTATTAATTTGAGTCGAACCAATTTGAAGAAAGAAAATTCGACATGACAACTAGGGTATATAAAAATGTCTTCTTCATGACTATAATTCAACTATGCTTGTGTTTGTTCTGGACAGACAGATTATGACCTTTTAAAAATCTTCAATTGAAAATCTTGTTTTTAACACGCTTTTATAAGTTTGGTATGTATCTATCAATGTATTAATCTTTGATAGCGATTTTCAGCCACTTGCAGTAGACAGATTGATCTGAAATTTTACACACCTAACAAGGACCGATGACAATGCAATAATTTAAAAGAAAATGTCCATGAATATTTATTTATTTATTTATTTGTATATGAGTAGACTCACCAAGATTATTATTTCTACGTATGCCTTTCATATACAATCAGATAATTTCACATAAAAACGCTTTGTTTATAGAATCAGGTAAAAATATCATAATTGTTTACTTGTGTTTACTACGATTGTGACAACATGTGATAACAGAAACGTATGTCTCTGACAACATAAACTGTCAACGTTTTGTAAGTAGGTAGCATAGAATTGAGTATTGATGACAATGCAATCATTTAAAAAATATTCAGGATATTTAAGCGTGTTTTTTAGTTTTTAAACTAAGTAGATTATTTATACAGCAACATTTATTTTAATAAATAACTACAGGTAACAATAGCACAGTGTCACATCATCTTATCACCTTGGGCTGCCGCCTTGAGAGGGGCTTTCGAAGAGCCACCGCTAACTAATGGCGAGCATAAGGTATAGTTAATGTGTGTTTTATACCTTCATATGTTTAATGACTGGTAATAGATTGAAAGATACGATAGTTAATGGCCATTTTAAAATTACTACTAATAAGATTAATTCATTCACATTGTTTAATATTAATATTACATAGTGATTCTACATTAATTTATTAATATTTTGCGATTGACTCGCTATGCTTTTACTAAATAAACTAAATTATAATGGAAATAATTGGTCAAGTGCGAGTCGGACTCGCGCACGAAGGGTTCCGTACCATTATCTATGCAACATAAGGCAACGTTATTAGTATCGAGCAAGAAACGGTAAAAAAATCATGTTTGTTGTATGGGAGCCCCCCTTAAATATTTATTTTATTTTATTTTTAGTATTTGTTGTTATAGCTGCAATAGAAATACATCATCTGTGAAAATTTCAACTGTCTAGCTATCACCGTTCTTGAGATACTGGGCACGGAACCCTGAAAATCATGTTTGTTGTATGGGAGCCCCCCTTAAATATTTATTTTATTTTATTTTTAGTATTTGTTGTTATAGCGGCAATAGAAATACATCATCTGTGAAAATTTCAACTGTCTAGCTATCACCGTTCTTGAGATACTGGGAACGGAACCCTAAAAATCATGTTTGTTGTATGGGAGCCCCCCCTTAAATATTTATTTTATTTTATTTTTAGTATTTGTTGTTATAGCGGCAAAAGAAATACATCATCTGTGAAAATTTCAACTCTCTAGCTATCACCGTTCTTGAGATACAGCCTGGTGACAGACGGACGGACGGACGGACGGACGGACGGACGGACGGACGGACGGACGGACGGACGGACGGACAGCGAAGTCTCAGTAATAGGGTCCCGTTTTTACCCTTTGGGTACGGAACCCTAAAAATGATAACCATAAGCGGGACTTGAACCCGCGACCTCGGAAGCCGATCCGGCGTTACGGCTTCCGAGGTCGCGGGTTCAAGTCCCGCTTATGGTTATCATTTTTTCCATTATAATTTAGTTTATTTACATAGTGATTGCTGAAATTACTGATTATTTTTATAATTGGCGATTCGGTGCTTGCAATACTGTGTTGCCGTATGGGTTCTTAGGGCTGCAGGAAAAAAGTTGCAAAGTACTTAATAATTCGACGAGACTGGTGGTTGAGTGGTTCATGTAACGATTTTCGATACCCGCTCGGGACAATCATTTGTGTGATTTTAATAATTGTCATACAAATTTTTGAACTGCGTCTGGGTGTTTCTATCTATTATAAGTATGTATTTACAAAAGAAAAATAGTATATCCGTATTCTGGTATCTATAACAGAAGCCTATAAACTTAGCTTGGGACCAGAGGATGTTGCGTAAAAAACCCGAAAAAAAATCCAATGTAAATAATCTTTTACCAGTCATATGCATACATCCTTGTCCTAATCTCCTAAGCTTTATCATAATCATTTCATCTGTTTAGGACTGTTCAATATATTTTTCATTTACTCCGGTCTATTTCAATAATGATAACAATTCACTGAGCTAATAATGTTCTAACTTAATTACTAACGTTTATTGTAAGTAAATGTTAACACTAACATTTACTTTTTAATAACATTTAAAAATTATTTTCTGTTTAAAATTATGAAAATTAAATTTAGTTGAAAATTATGTATGTAAAGTAATTATGAAAAAATTAAAAAGCTATTTTCGTTTTTTATAATTTATAATAATTCTAATAAAAAAATCTGTAAATATACATTACATGTTAATGGTTATCAAATTGTTATTTTTAGCAGAACACACATCTAGATACGAATTTAAATAACTATGTCAAAGCACAAAATCTATAAAGGCTTACTGCACACATTGGGTAACTGTAAGTGCAGTAAGCATAAGCATTTCTATATTTAATAAATAGGCTTGATTGTTTTTTATGTTGTGTATTACAACACTGCTCAGATTGTGAAATAATATTATATAAAATTTTACTGAAAAAATTTAAGTGTGCCACAAAACTGTTAAGTTTATGCGTTTGTACTAAAAAATAAATACGAAACTAAAGATATGTATGTATATTATTAGAGTCCATTATCTCATTGTAATATATCCATAACGCTTCTCATCAAGCCGGTGCGTGATCGCAATCCTCAATTACTGACCATCCAGGAGGAGGGTAATGAAGCGCCGCATGACGTCACCGCCGCATCAGCTGACATCACCGTCGACTCGGTCAGAGATCATACCAACGCTACCGGCGACCATCAAGCAGCGCCTGAACTTAATATTAATTTACAGGTATAGTAGTTAATTAGATGTAATTAATGTTTTGACAGGCTTCGTGGTATAGTGGTTCATGTAACGAACTGCCGTTCTCGAGGTCTCGGGTTCGATTCCCGCTCGGGACAATCATTTGTGTGATATCCATCCATGGCGATCCACAATGGCGTGTTGTTACCTACGCTTATATATGGAAGCGAATGTTGAGTGTGGCAGAAGAAGCACAAAAGTAGAATAAATGCTGTAGAGATGCGCTCTTTGAGAAGTATGTGTGGTGTGACTTTTAAAGATAAATTAAGAAATGAAGTTATAAGAGAACGTTACGTTCTGAAAGAGGATGTAGTGACTAAGGTGGAGAAAAGTATGCTGGGGTGGTTTGGTCATGAATGAATTATAATGGTTTGGTCATGTGGAGAGGATGGATGAGAGACGATTAACGAAAGGCATATACACGGCGGAGGTAAGTGGAAGTGCTGGGAGATGACGCCCGAGAAAAATATACTCGGGTGTCTTCGCCGGCATACTCCAAGAGGGGCAAGTACGTAGCACTTACAACTGTCGGGCATGTGTGACCAGGTATGAGTGCAGATGAAACCAAGGAAGTATGTTTGGATCGTAGCAGATGGCGCTCTATAGTCTCTGCCTACCGCCATGGGAAAAAGTCGTGATGTTATGTATGTATGTATGTAGTATATCCGTATTCCGGTACCCATAATACAAGCTTAGCCTGGGACCAGAGGACGTTGTGTGAAATGTCCACGAATATTTATTATTATTATTAAAACATGTACATTTAAACACACATAATAAAAATCAACAGGCGCTTAATTACTTTAGAAAAATCTTTACCTAGAAACCATTCTATAGAACAGAGTTTCTTTATACTTTCTTTAAACATGCTTACCGGAGCAGATCGCAATGTTGCCGAGAGCCTGCTGAAATATATCGTCAAAAATTGAAGTGTTTGATTCAGAAAAATGATCAAATAAAACTGATTTAAAGAGCTTTCCACATTTTGTATTTCATTTTAAACAACAACAAAATCTTTTCAACAACTGCAGCGTATAATATTGTTTTGCTTTAGTATTTTAGCTAATGGAAACTAAAATATATAAGATTATTCGTTATAATTATTTTGCCATTGGAAAACTACATCTTAACAGAGAAACATAGTCTATTAAAAACAAATAATAGATCCCTACCATTATACAAGCGGGAACCATTGTCAGTGAAACTGAGATAAGTTGAGTACTTATCTCAGTTTCACTGACAATGGTACACAAAAAATAAAAAAATGGCGGATGAGATCTTGATTTTTTTCACACTGATCAACATAATTTTTTTTTTTGTATGCAATGTTATTTTATAAAACAATCAGAACTCTCAAGTGAACACAAGCTCCATGGTAGTAAAGACGACCACACGTACTACGATGAACGAGAGCAGTCCTGACGGTGTTACTACAACCACGACCACAACAAACTCTACCACCGAGAACAGTAAGTATAACGAACACAGTCATATATTATCTAGTCACTAACATTTATGTTTGAAACTAAAACAAAAATACTTAAAATGGAAAATAAATAAATAAATAATTTATTTGCTACAAATTATTCAGTTAAGTACATAAAACTCCTATAAACATATTTAAACAAATCGTTGCACATTATAGTTCAAGGTCAAGTGCCAGCTGAGAGGATAATAAAAGAAAAGGGAAAACTAAAATTCTCTTTCCTACCCTCACATAAACCAATCTTGGAAAATCAAAATATTTTAATAGATACGAGAGAATTTATAATAACATTATTTTATATAAATTGCATGAATATGCGACATTTAAGGTTAATCAGCCTTTATAATTTGATATCAGAATTTATATCTATTAATTATTTATATCAGAGCTTATGCGATACATTTATATATATTTATATTTTTTGTCAAAATTATTGCATAAAATTAACTATTTTATATCTCATTTTTCTCCACAAGTAAAGAGTATTTTAAAACTAAGGGTACACGGTGTTGTATAAATATTCAGGTACATAAATAATATGTCTTTGTCTTCGAGGATGTCACTGATCTATTATCTCATTAAATACTAGATAGATTATTATATAGATAGACAGATTTTAATGTATATACTAGATAGATAGACTTTAATGAAATATTGCAGTAAACTCGTTTACCCGTTTATTTTACTGTTTGTTTACAAGTTTTATTGTGCACTGAAAGCGACTTGCTGTGTACCTTTTTTGTCACATTGATAAGAGACAATTTTGTGGTTTTTATAGCGTGGTTATAAATAATATATTCTGCTGGCTAATTATATAACAATAACAATTAGGCCTCTCCCTAACTTGGCCTCTCCCCAAATGTCCCGGGAAGAGGCCATACACACGCAATGGGGGTACCTAACGCTCCCCCCACTGCGCTGAGTGCCTCGTAATGAGGCCACCCCTTGCCGGTTCATCCGTCAGGCACAGGGCACAGACCATGGCCCGTTTAATGTCAGGACAAACTTAAAAAAACAGCTAGTAACAATGAATGTACCTATTAATAAATACTTACCTACACAATATATATAATAGTTAATTTTATAAATTAAGTTAAAAAAATGTTCTAATTTAACAGTACTATGTTAAGTTATATTAATTAATAAATCGCTTCATACACCATTATTATATGTTTCATGTTTATTTGTTTGTATGTTTGACGGGCGCTTTATGTTTTTGTTTGTAGTCCTAGAGCACAGTCGCGAGGAAGGAGTCATCACGCGTATCGAGGTACCCTACACTTTGCTTACATAATAACTTATCTATTTTCTCTATATATCTTTTCTATATGTTCAAATAATTATAGGAATTTCAGAATAAATATCTTGTATTTTTTAGAAAAAGGAAACAGTCCAATGTAAAATTAAATTAACCCTGTTAAACGTATCTTGTCCCATATATGGGACGTTTTTCAAATTTTTATATCAGCTAGTTTTAAGTCACACTTAAAGAATAAATAAAGAAATAGCATTTGTGTAAAAAATTAATATAAATAAATATTTAAATTAAATATTTGTAATGTAGCTAGTTTTATTAATATTGATAGTTCATAGTATATTCTGAAATTCCTATGTTTATTTGACAGATATTTTGAATCCAGTGCATACAAAAAATTCTCTAAGAGAAGTGATTAATAATAACAACTTCTGTAATTAAATTACACTGAACAATACTTAACCCAGATGGCAATACTTTATGGACTTTTATGACTAATATTTCATCGAACAATAGTTCTGCTATTGAACATAGTGATAATTGTATTAAAATCCGTTAAGTATTGCTGTCGATAGTTTTTTCTAATATATACTTGATACTGCATGGGCTATATCTCGTATCTAATTTCTTCTATAATTCTATCAATTTTATTTAGCTTTTTTGCCTAAAGCGACATTCATATTTAGCATTATAGTCCAGATGATTCTAGTATTAAACATTTATACAAAATCCTTTAAAAATAATACGATTGAGAAGATAATTTAAGATGTAAACAAATATCGCTTCGGATTTTATAGTAACTAACTCTTATAGGTATAACGTTTCAATTTCTATATTTATTTAACCAATACTAACAAAATTACCTGTATCTAACAACTAATAAATCGTCTGCAATGTTGTGGCGTCCGCTCGTTGTTTGTTCAAGAATTCTATCATTAAATCATGGTTTAAAAATCTTGAGTATCTATTTACTTTTCTGGAATTGATGTTAGAAATGCCTAAACACGCGCGGCCGCCACGCATTGCCGAGAAAAACGTAAGGTGGTATTCATAAGCGGTGTTCATACAGACGGGCACGGTCACAGTTCCGGCCGGCACAGATCCCAAGCTGATCCTCGAGATGTTTGACCGACAACGATCGCCACTAACCGTGCCTGTACCACCACAGCCGACGCCCGCCGAGACCAACTAAGGAACTTACATCGTACAAATTAGAAAACTTTCGATCTATAATTGTAACGGGGATGTAACAAACACGAGAAACAACATAACAATACTGAAATCTCTGTCTGTCCTATAGCAGTTTTAAGAAAGAAAATTAGTTCTAATTATAGCCATGTAATCCAGGCTAAATAAAGTAGTTTGTTCCTCGTTTTAAAGTTAAAACGATAGGAATTGTGACCAGGACATTGTATAGCAATATTTTTTAAATATACCAATTACATATTTCCTGTGTTGTCTTGCACTACACTTGGTTACATTACATAACTGATAGTTTAAAAAAAAAACAACTCTAATAACAGACAAATACATTTTTATTATCTGTACCTACCATAAATGGGACATATCATTTGAAGTGTTAATATTATTGTCATGTTGTTTCTAGAATGTTTCAATCATTGGTTAAATTGATTTGCGACCGGTATCCACACCACCGAAATGACATGACCACATACCGGATTTGTATTTTTAATTATTGACAAATTTTATAATAACAAGTAATAAGATTTCTTTCTTTTCATAATTTTTAGTAAGCATTTTTGTAAACGTTTCTACTTTGCCTAGACAGCTATTTGGACTGCCATTGAATCGTTTTCTATATAAATATCCATATTAATTAACCTAAGTTTAAGTAATATTGTATAAATTTTATTTCTTTATTATAAGATTTGCATTTTATTATGTTTAAATATTATTTTACGCGGCTTGCATGTATAATGGGTGACAACTGGGTGTAATTTTCTTTTGCAATGTTATGTATTATTTAGCTAGTACCTAATTCTAAGAATAGATGCTTATTCTGTACTTAACAGTAAATAAATAAAGGATTTATTATTTAATGAGATTATTTTATAAACAATTGTATTAGTTTTCTTAGCGTTTAAACTGTGGCTTTGATATAAAAATTTTATCAGTTGCTTATTTTATTGTTTCAATTATTTTAAATGATTAGTTAATGACAGATTGTAAAGTTATTCATAGTTCTTGTGACGACCATTTGCTAGGTAGTTTTTTGTCTCAGAGTATTGGAATAACTTAAAGTTTTGGGTTGTACTAATCCAGCCTGCCAGGCAGTCTTTGATAAGGCGCTTTGTGCTTATTGTTATCAACGAATGTTCCATTATTGAGTAGCATTTCTTCCCCAAGTTTAACAAAAAAAAATTAACAGACCCGCCGCTATAAAATGCACGTAATATATATAAACTAAATGTTAATACGTTCAGTGCGGCTAACGCTTATGCGCGTTTTTCTGATCTTCACCAAGTGCGGGCCGACGCGTATACGCGTCCATACAAAAAAAAAAATCTGTAGGCAAGCGGGGTGCGCCGCACCTGTGCGTTTATAGCGTGTATTCTGGGTGTCTATTGTTTCGAAGCGGTCGTAAAATGTGGAATTGTAAAGGAGACTACACACTAGTCAGGTTTCTGCTACGAATCTTGCAGGGCGGGGGGACGGCGGCGGCGACGACAACAATAACCTAATTTAGTACAATAGATTATTGAAATAATTTTATTATGACTCGCTCTTTTAACTAAACTAATAGGTAGTTTTAGTCTATTTATAAATGGTGTCGATTACGAGGCGGGCGAAAAGTCGTAAATTAAAAAAAAATAAGAATAAAAGGGCTTTCGGGAGAATGTACCTTTACTATTACTGTTTTATTAAGGTATAACTTACTATTTTAACAAAACCGAACGAAGATATATTATGGCGTAAACATCACAAAATCTCTTACAAATAAACACTAGTGTGGAAGCACCTTTATCCATCCAACACCTTTATATGACCCGTAATTGTTATATGACAGTCATAAAACTTGAAAGTTACCGAACGCACATAAGCGTCGGCCGCACTGCGGGAAGGTAAAAGACAACGCGCTATAGCGTCCAGCCGCACTACGCGAGTTTTCTTTGAACGCATGTAAGCGTTCTTAGCACTACGCGAAAAATTTTTTGAACGCACATACGCGTTTTCAGCACTGGGCGAATGACTCTTTTTTTAGCATTGGCTATAAATTCGCAAATTATTCAGCATTGAACGCGTTAACCTATTGTTTAGTTGTACCACCTTCCTAAAATTCCAAAAGGTGTTTAATTCTCACATTTAAATACAAGATGACAGTGTTTACTGTCCATTTGTTTCAAATCTTAATAACCCACTTGACATCAAATCTTGGCTACGAAACTGTATATTAACTTTGCGTAAAATATTCAATAAACGGTCTCAAATAAATTATGATGTTTATATATAGCATTTGCATAACAACATTTGGTGCATTGGAAAGGAAGCCATCAGCTATTTTATTTTTATATTATGTTAGTACAAACCCCGGCCGCCATAACAACGTTTGTTGTACAATAAACAATACTGCAATATAATTGTTGTATTGTTTTAGAATAATTAAGTGAACAAAATGAAATTAATATTTTAAATTTAGCTGAATAATTACGTTTGATTTCACACATTCGGGATTTGAATGTAATGTGCCTATTTATTACTCTTCTTTTTTTAAATACATAATAAAGAATGTAAGTAGGTATTTAGTGTTAATATTTTTTTGACAATTAGTATTTTCTAGAATATTTTGTTATGATAATAACACAGATAATAAGCATTTAGAATATCCACAAAAGTTGGAACATTTTTATTGCCAATTTTAATTATGAAAACATGTTGTTAATTTGCCGTGTTTCAATTGAATTGTATATTCAGTAAATAATAATTCTTAATAAATTATAATGTTGTACGAATGGAAAGATTTATGCAATATTTTTTTAGCATTTTAATACTTTTTTTTATTTTATAAAGCTGTTTTTTATTTGGTAATATGCCTTAGTCTGTTATATTTTTTACATCTAGTAAAAATGGAATGGCAGCTATCATTAAAGGCTAAAGAGAATGACAAAATGTTGGCCTGCCTAGATATAGGTTTGCCAGATTTAAAAAATAGTATGATTCAGCACTTACACATCACATTTCGTGATAATAAGAATTGATTTATTGTTTTAAACATTATATTATCATACATAGATATAAGTTAAATGTGCCTGTAATTTTTAAATAAATTTTGGTCATTCGGTATCACTGTAATATGTAACATAATATAGGGAGCGATAAGGATATTCTTTTGTTCGAGATGCTTCTATTTATATAATATACAATTTTCTCCTTTTATTGTGCATTTTTAACATTTGATACGAAATTAGAAATTTGTATCCAACATTACAAGAAAATAAAAATAAGAAGTATTTTTTTGCATTTTATTTATCAAACCCTTGATTTGGAGGCAGGAGTATCAAACTGATTTATTAATAAAAATATCTAGCGATTACACGCATAATCGCTAGATTTTTTGGCGACACTGCTTGCGTCCGGATGTCATCTCTTCGAGGGTTATGGCTTGCCCGTTGCCTTTTAAGTGCTATCTCTAGGCTATGTCGATTACACCAGTTCTTTTACAGATTTACGTACTGGAGATCTTGTCACACAGGTAGCTAGTTGTCCTTCCCTTAGCATGCTGTGCGACCCTCGAGGTTTGCTATGAGGCCTACATTCAGAGACTACATCTCAGTTCCGCAAGTTATTTCAAAGCAGCGTTACGCAAATAGTAGTAAAATCTGTAAAGTTGTATTAGATACTGTATCTCTCTCTGTAACGTTCCATTTTGGAAGGGATTATAGTCTACTACACAGAAGTAATATTGCATATAAATAAAGCATGTATGTATGAGCACTGCTCCAGTACCTTCTTCAGCAGGAGTTACCATGAAATTGTTAACTCCTGTTGGATTGATACAAAATATCGGTTTAAAATAATCAAAGAGCTTCTATCTATGTGATAATATTATGTTAATATCCCACGGTCGATACACCAAAATATCGTTATGTGTCTGATAATGGGCATGGATCAAAGAGTAAAATAATATAGATATAACGCATGCATGCTTATCACTATGCTATGCCCAAAGAGTAAAATAATATAGATATAATGGCTATGCCGCAAACCATAGACATATTTGCAAGCAGCGGGAGTAAAGTCAGAAAATAAGCGCGACATTAATTTTGTATGTGCGCCACCAAAATTTTTTGATCCGCGATTTTTATAGCATTGGTTCTTAATAATTCAACTAGTCGACGATAAAATACAGCCTATAGTATGGTAGATAAACTTTTCGCCATGCCACCTACAAATGGAGACTTGTCTCTCTCTTCCTCTGCAGCCCATTTACGTCCCACTGTTGGGCACAGGCCTCCACTTTGGAGGGACTATGGTCCACCGTGTCGCGCTGACCAGGCGTGTGGGAACAGGGTTTATCTTCGAGTTTTCCTTCTCTCACAGAGGATGTTATCTGTGTGCAATATCCCTTAGCTGACTTTTACAGCACCCTTGGGAGGAGATGGGGTGGTGACACTTGAATTCAAATCCGTCACTACACCGAGGCTTGCCTACACGAGTAAAATTTGCTTTATTTTCTTAATCATTAATAAGCCGAGTTCTGCTGGTGTTCCCCGTATTTACACGAAGAAAATCATTGTTTCTAAGATTAACAACTGTGAGTCAGTAAGTCTTTGTTGCGTCATGTTGAATATCATTCCATTAAGTAGAAAATATTTGACTTGTGTTAGTGATTTTGACTTGAGTTTGAGTTTTGAAGCCTTACGATAATGTTGTATAAGTAGGTACTGTGCTTCCTAATAAAAATTAAAAGTGATATTGTAACTCTCCTTTAACCATGATTGAATAAAAGGTTGTTACTTTCTTTATTTGTCATTATTATAATCTATAACATAGGTACCTATCTAAGGTGTAAATATCTACATATAATGATAAAGGTACGTGTACAATGTGTACATTTTATGTTATGGAACAACAAAATCAGAGGTCACTTTATAGTACCTATTTCGTGAGCGATAAAAATATGAAAGTTGCATCTCTATTTTAGACCTGGATAGAGTTTGGTATTTGTCTCATTTGCATTGAATTGAACACCAAAGAGAAAGAAGAGTAATATAATATTTACGATAGCCACTCACACGTTCAAGGATACTTTGATATCCAAAAAAAAAAGGGCAACTTACGTCCAAGGATACTTTTATATCCATAGCGACATATTTTATAAAACCGACCTCTATGGATAAATTGCGTTATTTTTTGCATCTTTAAGTTGTGTAGTAGATAGCTAATGAATTACTTTACAATCACAATTACTAGATGGCAGTGTAAGAAGCATCAACGAATAAAAACAAACTTTTTTCTTCAGTCCACTCTACGCTTTGTGTTTAGTGAACAAGTGGTTTTGAAGTCCCAGTGATTATGTCGTAAGTACTTCAGTTTTATTTATGAGTTCATAGATTATTATACATCAAGATAAACTAGATGATTTGTGCGTTATAATTAAGTATACATATCACAGTTTTAAGAGTAAAATAGTGTTATATTTTGAATTCAAAGTTCGAAAAAAATAGCGTAAGAGCGGCCATTCTTGTTGTTGACCAAATTTTAGTTATTTTTACGTAGTTTTTCAGTAAAATATTGTTTAAACAACGAGTAATAGTTCGTCATAAACATAATAATACACTTTAAAAACAGAAATATACAATAATTACGGAAGATTCCTTAAAAATGTCTTTGTGTTCCTCAGGTGTTTAAGCATGGATAGATTACTATCCACGGACGGAACTAAAATGGTTCAAAATAAGGGTGTGTACAAACTGCAAAATATGTTTGCAATATTTTTGTGTGGTGGTGTGTTTCTTCGTTTGTTTGATATAATAATGTTATGCTTGTTAACAATTGTCGAGTTTTGCTATCATTTTTAAATTTTCGTGATGGTTTCACTTTTTTTCTCTTGTTAGAAGAATTTAATTCTCATATTTTATCAAAATTATTAATATTTCGGTTTCCGATTTGTGTCGGGCTTATTATTTTTTTAATATTGATGTCATTATTGTAATAATTATACCATGTGCATACTTAGTATTGCTTGAAGATACGCTGCTATTAAAATGTGAATTTTTGTTATAAGTTACTAGCTACTGACTCTGATATTTCTAATGCATCATGCACATTATTTTTGCCTTTTGCCTTGATGATATTGATAGTTAAAATTAATACATACACCAATTTTAGATCACCAATTGAATTTTCCTTGGCTCGTGGAAGTCGCACACGTGGACGAGGGGTTCGTACTAGAGGTGGGAGCGTACTTGTAAAAGTGTCTTCAAAGATTATTATTATTCTATTTACAGAAATAAATATTATTTCATCATCATTTCATTTGTTTTTTTTTTTATTGAATAAGGATTAATAAATAAAACACAACATATAATTTATTATTGCTGTTTAATTTAAAAGCCCAACTAAAAAAAACATAGCCGCCTTTTTTGAGTTGCGTAAATAAGTCTGAACGAGACCTTAGGCGGCCATCTTGCTTATATTTTGACTTCGCGAGCGAGTCGAAAGCGTTCGGGGCCATCACGATAAAATTATGAAGAAAGGTGTTTTGTTTCGATTTATTTAACTACTTAGGATTAATTAAACATAATGATCCATGCATCGTTTTACAGGAAAACACTTCTAGTTTATTGTTACATTGTTTAATTGGTAAAATAAACAATAATTTTTCGTTGTGGTGTAAATTAATACAATATAAATGTTATGTTTTCTCCAAATTCAATATTTACACCTATTTTTAATACTTTAAAATAAATTTTCAGATCTTAAAAAATACATAGATTTCATCTGTAGTCTTTTAGCAATTTTTCGTAGTATTTGTCTTCACTCTAGATATTATAGATAAGAAGCTATAAAGGTTTTTTGTTACAACATGCGAGCGCGGTACCGATCGAATCAGCGCCACGCGTAGCTGGACGGACAAGGGTATAATAGGTATTTATGTCGGGACGTGTGAGTGGTTAGGCATGGGCGTTTTCGGATTTTTTCACAAACCGATACAAATCCGATTTCAGATTTCGAAATCGATTTCAAAAACCGTTTTTAGAAATCGATTTCAGTAGCGAAATTTGGAGCGTAGTTACTAGTTATTATATTAGACAACAAACGCAAACAATCGAAATCTTATTGTATTTAAAATAAACATCAAATAGATGCAATCTCAATTAGACCCTATCGCCTCGTTTTTAGTTTTCAATGTGCAATTCATAAATCCATCAACAATTCAAAATCCATAACGATTTGCTTGCTTCACGACGATTCGCTTCATCTCTTTTGCCTTTTCCACGGATCACTAAGTTAGAAAGAAAAGGAAATCAAACTCGCTTTCTCTTATTCTAACTAAGTAGTCATACGGTAGAGTGATAGAGAACGAATGAAAATAGAAACTATCGAAAACTTAAACTTTAGATAGATTTCATTTGCAGTATGGTTAGCAAAACTATAATAATATCGATGATAAGGAATATCGATGCGATACGATTTCTGACTGCAATCCGATTTCAGTTTCGTTTTGATATATCTGTCTCATGCCTAATTTACGTAGTATCTTCTATCTATTCTGTGCTATCTATTCTGTCTGTGCAAGTCACCAATCATGGTCTTAATTATTTACCACAACAAATCTATATAAATTAAAACCAACTGATCTGTTTTCTGTTATTACTTAATTAAATATGGACCCTAAAAAATTATGCAGAATATGTCTATCAAAAAATTCTGGCGTAGATATAATGTTGTCGGAAGTGGCAGGGAAATCTTATGTTGAAGTCATACTGTTTTGTTTGGATGTTATGGTATTATTTACCTACTTCATAAAAGTGCAGATTATTATAAAAACAAATATCCTTATAATCATGTTACTTTTACATTATAGATAGAGGAAGGCGCCAATATAACCACCAAATTATGTTTCCCATGTGTGAAGAAGTTACTATCATTCCACAAATTCAAATCTTTGGCATTACAATCAGATATGTATTTGAAATCGCTGGATGTAAAAAATGAGATTTGTGTTGAGATCGATGAGGTGCCAGTAAAGGAGGAGGAACTGTCTATAAATTCTAATGATATAAATATAAAAGTGGAACCTGTTACTGAACTTCTTAACCAGGTTCATAATGATGGGAAATCTAATATAGAATCTGATGATGAATCACATAGTTATCCTGAAAATATTAAACAGGAAAATACTGAAAAAAAAGCTAAGATGAGTTGTATGTACTATTTCAAGTCAATGTTGATTGATAAAAATTAAATTTCGAACATAATACTGTTCTGCTACCATAAACTGGAATTCTCCAATATCTCTGTACTTTATACTTACCTTCCCAGCCTATTCATGTACCACTGCTGGACATGGGAGGCTTATGTGCAGCCTTTTATGTTGGCATTGGATTCAGTATCATCATTTTTGCTCTCACAGATGATGTTAAATGCACTCCTTAATTGGCTCATAGAGCACCCAAGGAAGAATACGGTATTTAGTATTAAGCATGGGCCATGGGTGTCATGGCCCAGAGTGGTGCAAGCCTTCACAATTAATATTTGTTTTCCATTAATTTACAAAAATATTAATTAGATCTTTTTCATACAGTGAGTTTTGTGGTCTAGTGATTCACATACTGAACTGCCATCCGGGGTTGTGGGTTCAATTCCCGCATGGGACAAACATTTTTTTGATATATAACACTCAATAAATAAATAAATATAATTTCAGATGTAATGAAGAGAATGCGATTGGCAAGGAAAAAGTTTAAATTAAGAATGGTAAAAACACATAAAGCTAAGCAAATGTGTGAATTGTGTGGTAAATTGGTAACACGTATGAAGTTACATCTTGCCAATCACCCCCCCATGCCACAACATGTAATTGTTAAAGAAGAAACTGACAAAATTATTGAATGTGAACTGTGTCAGGAAACGTTCTTGACTAAAAGTGCTAAAGACAAACATAATAAAACCTTTCATAGAGGTTATAGAAAGACTTGTAAAATTTGTAAACAAGGTATACCCAATATTTTTACTGAGAAAAGATACTTCTCTGTTTTGAAAGGAGGGAGTATGTACTTTGGCATAAAGGCCAGATCACACGAGGCATTGCGTTAACGTTACACAGACATTGTACTATACGTTTCAAATGAGAATAGGATTGGCAATGACCTTTAGTTGTCAAAAGTGATTAGAAAAGTACTGTCAGCAACGTAACTTTATTTGCGTATCAATAATATTTTTTTTTCTTTTACCTAATCTCAGTAATTTGAAATGAAAAACGTCTTAAATTATCTAGTAATAATAGTCATAATATTATTAAAAAAGAAATGCTATTTTCTTTCAATAATTTCGTTGTTGGAAACAATGAAATTAAGTTGAATTTCCTACCGCCATTTTGTTGTTGTTGGCGTGCCTTGTCGGCAATATGAATTATAAGGCGTTTTATAAATTCTGCTAGTTGTGTGGTTGTTTCCCGTTAAAAAAATAAATTTGTTGTTATTTCTCATTGTTTTTGTATGTTAGTGTTGTTATTTTGAACTTGTCGTTATTTATTATTGTTTTTAATTGTATTTGTCTCGCTACGTGCTCAAAAATCAGTAAACAATAACGATAAAGTGATAGATAAATTATATTATAAAAATGTCTTGTTTTGCTGACCCTACCAAAATTGTTCAAATTGACAACTATGACGTCGCAACATGACGCGGGGTCAATCCTATTCTCATTTGAACGGCATAGTACTGTCACTGCGCCATTTCACATCTATACTTATTTTATAAAGCTGAAGAGTTTGTTTGTTTGTTTGAACGCGCTAAACTCAGGAACCACATGACCGATTTAAAAAATTCTTTCAGTGTTGGATAGTACATTTAATGAGGAAGGCTATATAACGTCACGCTGCGACTAATAGGAGCGAAGCATCAGTGTAAAATGTTGTTAAAACAGGAAACATTTTCTACATTCCGCGCATACGAAGTCGCGGGCAACAGCTAGTATTATTATATAGCCACAGTATTCACACAATGCGCTGCTTCGACGCAAATCGATGCAACGCACTTACAACTTGTTTTTCTTAATAAATTAAATCGTAGTGGAAAAAGCGAACACCGCAAGCGGGACTTTAACCCACGACCTCGGAATACCGTTCCGTCGCTCTGCCAACTGAGCTTATTGCGGTCGTGCTAACAGTAACCAATTTCGCCACTACAATGCTACTCAATTGAGTCTACATCGCATTTGATGTACAACTCACATCAATTTTTCCATTACAATTTAATTTATTAAGTAAAAGTATAGCAAGTCAATTGCAAAATTATTAATAACCTAACTTATATAAAAAAGTAAGTTGTTCTTTTTTTTTGTAGTGGTACTCGATATAAAGGCCCATAGGCGTATGGTTCATAAAAAAGAGCCATTGGAGTGTGACAAATGTGGAAAACATTACATTTTTAAAAAATCACTACTCTCGCATTTGAAGTCGCACGAAGACCCAGTCGAGTGTGATTTGTGCGACAAGAAATTTAGCAAAAATACTAGCTTAAAACGACATAAGTAAGTATATTTGACCAAATAAAACTTTTTATTTATATCGCATTTAGACGCGTATATTTTGTTTTATAACTGGCCCGACATTTCGGAGAACTTTCAGTCACCTGGTCAGACAAACTCACGTCCAAGGTGTTAAATCGGTGAAAAGGATTTTTGGAACGAAGTTCCTTATGGCGCGTTGCGGAGGGGTACCCTAGCCGGCAAAAAACGTCCGTAACGCGATGAAAAATCGTAACCTTTTTATGTATAGTCTATGTATGGTGGCTATACACTGTCTAATGTATAGTCTATGGGATGACTGACTGTGATGAATTTTAATTTTTTTATAAATAAACAATACTATATAATGTTTTATCGGTAAGGATAGATATATAAGAAACCAAGAAGGTTTTGTTAAGTTGCGCAATTGCTTCATAGATGACGTTGTACACATACGTCGTTTTGTTGTTAACCCAATTAAAAACATTAACAAGTTATTTGCAACATTATTTAAAAATACAACCGTTATACATGCCCGACATGTATGACTGTGGATGAAGCCAAGAAAGTATTTTTGGATCGTAGCAGATGGCGCTCTATAGTCTCTGCCTACTCCCATGGGAAAACAGGCTTGATGTTATGATGATGACGATTTAAAAATAATAGTCATAGTCAAAAAAAAAATTTCAGGTTTAGCATGTTTTCCTAGCTCTTTTGAAACGTGAGAAGCTTAGTGTCTGTATATTATATATGTAATTGTTTTCAGACAAACCGTACATGATAAAGAGAGACCACATCTATGTGAAATTTGCTCAAGAGCTTTCTCCACCAAAAGTGTACTAACAACACATTTAAAGTAAGTTTTAATTATTTAATAATTTTACTACCGTACCGTTGACCGCAACTTCGTATGCGTGGAATTTAGACAATAATTATAAATATGTTACGGCTAAAGACCGAAGTGCGGCTAGACACCTAGGTTTGGCCGGCTAAAACTAGGTGCAGCCAAGGATGGTTGGTTAATCCTAGCTGCATCCAGTTGATTTCGAATACACCCAGTTTTAGCCGTAATCATATCGGCTAAAACTAGATGTAGCCAAATCACAATGGCTAAAGTTGATTGCATCATTGAAGTATGTACAGTCACTATTTCGGTCTGATTGTGTTTTGTAAAGAATACTAAGTGATCGATCGATCGAGTTGTTGCAAACTCAGGGGCGTAGCTACCGCTATCAATTCCGCCGTATCAATTATACGGGTCCTCCGGGCCGTTGGGGTCCCCTTTTTTGTGAGAAATCTTTACCCTTCATAAGGGCCCCCAAATAAATTTTTATACGGGGCCTACCAAGGTGCGGTATGGAGCATAGCGTGCAAACTGCTCGATAGATGGCGTTGTACAAAAACATCGAGAGATGTTCAACTCACATTGAGAAATATTGTAGTGGAAAATTTGGTTATCATGTGCTGGTCCCATGATAGGTCAGTTGAAAGAGCAACGGAACGTAATCCGAGGTCGTGGGTTCAAGTCCCACTCATGGTGATGATTTTTTGAACTATAATTTGATTTATTAAGGATGAGGCTTTTTTTCAGAACGATTTTGCCATATATTTGTTCAGGTCCCACACCAGTGAGAAGAATTTCAAATGTCCGGATTGTGGCAAGTTTCTGAAAACATTGGCGAACCTGAACGCCCACAGAGAGATTCACAGCGATGTTAAGAAATATAGTTGTGAATTGTGCCCAAGGATGTTTATGAGGAAAAAGTGAGAATCATTATTATTTTTACCCACTTATTAAATTATTTTTTAGGATTCCATTGTTGGTTTCCTTCATATGACGATGTTAATATTAAGGTATGATAGAATAGAGTTTTATTTTCTACTGCTGTTGTCCGCGATTTCGTACGCGTGGAATTTAGGTACCAAACCTTAACAAATTATACAAAGAAGCCATCCTCTTGAACCTCTATCTATTAAAAAAACCGCATCAAAATCTGTTGAGTAGTTTTCACATAGGGATATACAAAAATAATGATTAGTTTTATAATAAGTAAAGACTAACTAATGCTCTCGACTACGTACGCGTGGAATTTAGAAAATTTCCTCCGGTTTTGCAATATTTTTCACTGATGCTTCGCTCCGATTATCCACAGCGTGATGTTATATATCGTGTAAGGCGTGATGATATATAACATCACGCCTTACACGATAAGTGTACTATCCAACACTGAAAAAATTTTCCAAATCGGAGAGATCGGATCAGTGGTTCCTGAGATTAGCGCGTTCAAACAAACAAACTGTTCAGCTTTATAGGTATATTAGTATAAATGTCCGTAATGAAAGTGTTATGTACCAATTACTAAGTACGAAATGTAATTTTCTTTCAGTTATTTATGGCAACATATGATGTCTCACACGAAAGATAAGCGTTTCGCGTGTTCCTACTGCGGAATGAGATTCCATCGTATTGATCATCGTTCTAGACACGAGTATACAGCACATAAGAGACATATGATATGTTCTACTGAACCACAACCATTGAAGGAGGAGACTGTCTCACAAAGTAACGTACACAACATAACTTAACTAAAAAATGAAAATAAGGTAGCTACGCCACTGGGTGGACTGTTTTTACATTATGCTCTGTAGTAGTTTGCATACTAACTACAGAAGTAATCTAATATATAAAATTCTCCTGTCACGGTGTTTGTAATTATACTCCTCCGAAACTGTTCGACCGATTTTCGTGAAATTTTGTGTACATATCCGTTAGGTCTGAGAATCGGACAACATCTATTTTTCATCCCCCTAAATGTTAAGGGTGGTCCACCCCTATCAATTATTTGGCAAAACAAGGTTTGTCGGGTCAGCTTGTCTAATATATAAAATTCTCGGGTCACAATGTTCGTTCCCATACTCCTCAGAAACGGCTTGACCGATTCTTATGAAATTTTATATGCATATTCAGTAACTGAGAATCGGCTACTATCTATATTTCATATCTCTAAGTGTGGTAAATAAATAAAGCACTGAAGACTCAATAAACTAGTTTTATTATAAAAATATGAATTTACAAATAATAATGTGTGCCCGGTATGCCAGTGTCGATAAGGAAGGGGCGACCATAGTGTTGTCCCGTGGCAAGCGATCATCGCTGGCCCGGTAACAGTCCTTTTGCCAATTGGTTATGGATGATGCAGTTTGCGTTTATGCCAACACTAAGTGATAAGGGTTGTCCACTACTCCACTCCTAACATTTGTATGGAAAAACCAGGAAAAACAAAGTTTGCCGGGTCAGGTTGTTAGTTAATAGGTGTTCGTTTTTATGTGTGCTTTTTACTATCTGTAACTTTTTTGACATAACTAAATATGTAATTATTATTATAAACCCTTTCAAAGTAAGGAGGCCAGTACCCAACAGTGGAACGTTATTGGGCTTCTGTGTGGATATATTTTTGTTGTATCGAAATACAATGGACCGAAGTCCATTTGTATTTCTAACTTTGCTGTGCAATTAGTTTATCTGCTGCTAAATAATTTATTTGCTGTAAATTATGTGAATTGCGAAAAAATATATGAGAACATGTTGTAAACCTCGATATAAAATCTTCTGGCCAATATTATGAAGGCATGTGAAATATAGAGTACTTTCATCTATTTGGCTTCAACCCATAGATATGACTAGCTGTTGCCCGCGAAATCGTACGCGTGGAATTTAGATATTTTTTTTCTTGTTTTTGGAACATTTTTATATTGCCTTCCTCGATAAATGTATTATCCAATACTAAAAGAATTTTTGAAATCGGACCAGTAGTTCTTGAGATTAGCGCGTTCAAACAAACAAACTCTTCAACTTTATAATATTAAGTAAGTATAGAACTACATTATATAATGTATAGATTGAGATATGTTTATTATTTAATGTAAAATTGGGTAGTTGTTAGAGTATTGTAACTAAACAAAAAATAAAACCTCAATCTCAACTTTAGTATTAATTATTTTCACTATTTTGGTCTCTATTTCATAAGATATGGTTAAGATGTTATAAATAAAAGGCATTTTTCTATAAACAATTAGTTTTATTACACTGCGTCTGGGTGTTTATTATGTATTACTAGCTTATGCCCCCAGTTTCACCCGCGTTAGCAGAAGCCCCCAAACTATAACAAATAATACAAAAACCTTCCTCTTGCATCATTCTATCAATTGAAAGAAAACTGCTTTAAGATCCGTTGCGTAATTTTGAAGATATAATCCTACATAGACATACATATAAAAATAACGACTTTGTTTTATAATAAGTAAAGAAATAAAATGAAACAAAAAATTGGATACCCCGAAACAGAGTAAATAAAAATGAGTACTTTTATTTACTGTTTCGGTGCCCGAAACTAAATCCATGATTCGTTTTTGCAGTTTTCTACGTTTAATAATGCTATCCTATTGATCGCAGTGTGATGTTATATAGCCTTCCGCGACAATTGTACTTTCCAACACTGAAAGATTTTTTCCAATCAGACCAGTAGTTATTAGTAGAGATTAGCGCGTTCAAACTCATCAGCTTTTTAATATGAGTATACATATGGCGTTTGTAATAAAACTATAATTTAAACAAGAAAATAATTTTATTTATAGATATAAATTTAACAAGTATCTTTTAAAATAAACATAACTTCATTATTATCTTTGTCTCAAATTATTTCTAGCTACCCTGATTTATTGATTTTGTCATGGCCATCATCATTTTCCTGCCGTTATTCCGTTATTTGGGGTCGGCGAAACATGTCTGCATGCTGCAGTGGCTATTGGCTAATTATATAAAAAAAATGTAAAAAAAACATTTCAGCCTTCGTCGGGTGTCCTCCAGGTGTCATGCAAGACATGGGGGGGGTGACGCGTATAATAGTTTAGACCATCACCCCACACCCAATCTGAAACAAATAAATGTTATGCAGCGGTTTTTTTATCCTTAAGTTCTTATCGCGCGTTGCAAAAGGAAAATAAGATCATTTGTAACGACACTTTTTGCTGTTGTAAGCCAGGCGGTGTGCCCGTGTTTCTGTCTCTCTCTCTCTTTCTCTCATAGAAAGCAAGCCAATTATTTTCGTTTCGTCTTTCTATTTCGCATTGAACAGTGTGGTGTCGTGACGATTATTTTTGTTGAATGTATACAGGTTTTTTGTACATAATAAATATTTTTCCCTCGAAACCTCTCAAGTTTCTTCTTTTAATAAATAATCCTTCATAATATTATTTGTCACTATGTCACGTAGTGTCTTTCTTCTTCGATGTTATCATATACTTGGCATGTTGTTCAGGTGATGAGATCAGATGTTTCTGATGTGCGGTATACTCGTGTCTCCTGCGATGATCAGATCTATGGAATCTTACATCGCAATAGCTACATGGGTAACGCTTATCTTTCACGTGAGATTTCATGTGAGCCCATAAATAACTGAAAAATAAAATACCCTATTAGCTACAATTTGGGCTTGGTAGAAAAAGCATTAAAAATACTAAACTAAACTGTTTTACAGTTCTTCACTTCCCAATGACAGTTTTGTTTTGTTGTTCTTGTTTGATGGCTTCTTCAGAAGCGACTTATCGTAGTGACAGTTTTGTTTTATAACTTGTAAAAGTGACGTTTGTAGTTTGTGAAACATGTCACTTTAATTAAGAATTTTAATAGATCATGAAAAACGAGACGAGAAAATTTTCGTGACTTTAAGATTGAACGCGAACTGTGTATAAAATCTGTGATTAGATTAAGCCAGCATTTACAGTATAAGATCCCAGGGCCAGCCGATATAACTTAATCACAAAGCGATATAAATAGCATATGGTGGTGTTTAAATTTGCAGGGTTTTCAATTCCTCATTTTATTTTTGGTTATTTATACAGGAATTGATTGGAAATAGAGCTGAATTTGCTATTCATAATTTTTGACCGAATTATACAATCTCGGCTTAAAAAAAACCACCCTGGAAGTACATTCAAAGAAAATTTTCAAATCGTGCGTGTCACTTTTCAGAGGTTTACGAAAAATCTAGTAACATACATAAGAAATGATTCCGGCAAAATGAAAACCCACTCCTTTTTAGAAGTCTGAAATTTGTATTATACTCACTCTCTCTTAACAAACATCTGAGTGCACAGTTCACAGCTGTGTGTTCTAACTTCACTGTGAGTCTGTCTATGGCTCTTAAGCGTAGACAAAGTTTTGTAGAACTTGCCACAATCTGGACACTCGAAAGCCCTCTCTTTGCTGTGAGATCTGAACAAATAATATTATACGCATATCTTTTTAATTATATTAATAGCTCTGCTTTTAGACCGAGATCCGAGAGATGAAACCTTTAGCTCATTTTCTCAGCTATAAAATGTATAATATAAGGTAGTCTTTGGACGTACTATCATTGTGAAAAAACCCGCCACTCTGTCCTAACTGCCTACAGTCTAGTAAAAAAAGCATGTACGTGACATTTTAACTTGTTTATTTTCGAAGCGCTGAAATTTACGTATACATATATCATGGAAAATAATCAGAAAAAATTATAATAACTACTAACTGACCCGGCAAAGGTTGTTTTGCCGTACAAATGTCAGGGGTGGACCACCCTTATCACTTAGAGGTATGAAAAATAGATAGTAGCTGATTCTCAGACCTACTGAATATGCATAAAATATTTCATAAGAATCGGTCAAGCCGTTTCAGAGGAGTATGGAAACGAACACTGTGACACGAGAATTTTATATATTAGATTTCCAGACAATTTCCGCTAGCTGTTACTTCCATTAAAAGCTTCAAAGGTCCCAAATTATAAAAATCTTCCCAAATTATAAAAATCTTTTATATGGATCTTGGTCTACAGTATTTATGCAGTGGTATCTTTAAACGTAATTTTCAACCACTTCAAAAAGTTTAATTTTGCACATTCATGGTATAAATAATTAAAACTTACTTCAAGTGAACTTGTAGATGACATTTCTTGAAGAAACTTTTTGAACATAATTGACATAAATGTGATTTCTCTTTATCGTGAATACATCGTCTGAAAACAAATTACATTATTAGCCGACTTCAAAAAAGTCTTTTCAATTCGTCTGTATTTTTATTTTTTTATGTTTGTTACCTCATAACTTTTAACTGGGTGAAGCGATTTTGATTATTCTTTTTTTATTTGAAAGCTGGTGGTTCCCGTGTGGTCCCATTGGCACCAGGTCAGGATCGGATGGTTATCTCCTGAGAAATCGAGGAAAACCCTCACAAAGACACATGAAGTCGATTGAACTTTTTTTTTAAATACTCAATTATTTTAAAATGGTTTTATTTTAACAAATGAGTCACGTCAGTGTTAGAGAATATTAAGTATACTTACTTATGCTGTTGCAGTAGACCGTTAGTACTAAATGTCTTGTCACATACATCGCAATGAAATGGTCTATCTTTAGTGTGCTTTCTCATATGTACCTCTAGTGCTGATTTAGTAATGTACCGGTTTCCACACTCGACGCATTCAAATGGTAACGACTCCTTTTCGTGAACAATACGCCTATGAACAGTTAAGTCTCCTACAGCTAAAAAAATCAGACACTTGACTTCAGTAGTAGTAAGCTAATAATTCAGTAATAGTAAGTAAGTAAGCTAATATTTCTATGCTTTTTTATAGCTTGGGTTGGCAAATGACTACACTCCACCTGATGTTAAGTGAATGTGCAATCCAGACGTCAGGACTGCTAGTACATTGTCAAAGCACTAGCCCCCCTCACTTTGCCCTCCCACAAGATGGCTCACTTGAAAGACCCCATGTCGTAGGAGCAAGGAAACATGCTTTTGTTATGGAAATACAGAATATTAGTATACTTAATGTTAACGCTGTAGCTGTTAGTCTTCCATGCTTTATAAATAAAAATATATTTACCCTTGGACCATAAGAGTGGCATCCTGTAAGGGGCAGGGATAGATAGGGATAGGAATCAGTAGAATTGGCGATAAATGTTATGGGCCCAGGGCACAAACTCTTAAAATATTCTATTGAATATACTACAGTATTTTAGATATATCCAAACATTCTTTTATATACAAATAAATAGTTTAAAATATCAAATCCTATATCAATAGGTACTTCTTTTCTTTGAAGCCCATTATTAAGAAATGCCTTCTACACTTTGGGAATATGTTGAATACTATGCCACCCTTAACACAGCAAATGTATTTTTTGTTAAGTCTCACAAAATCCTCTCTGGTCTCAAGCTATGCTTGTGTCATGGGTACCAGATGGATAAAATACATATACAACTTTTCTTTCGTAAATACATACTTAAATACATAGTCATTGGCAAAATTAATTGTCTAGCACGTCATTTAAAAATGTAAAATAAAAACTATGAACAATTTTTACAGGCTTGAAGGTCTAAAAATTTGTACTTAACTCTTTTTAATATAGTGCTTAGTGAGACAAAACCATAGGCAAAGGCTTATAATAATAAGGTTTATTAAAAATTTTAATTTTTTTTTTCCTGCTTCTTATTAGTATATCCTATCTGTTTATAGTCATTATAACTGATTGCAGGATAAAAAAAAACAATTTTTCTACATTTAAGTAAAAAAAAATTGTGTTTACCTTTATTACATATTTCACAAGTCTTTTTAAACTCCAAATGTTTGATTTTATTGTGTTTATATCTTGCACTATAACTTCCAAACACTTTATCACATACTTCACATTGAATACCTTTACGGTCTGACTTGGGCAGATGCAACAAAGAGTGTGATTTCAAATCTGATACAGTTTTACCACACTCTTCACACATTTGCTTTACATTACCATTTTTTAATTTAACCTTTTTCTTTTTTGTCTTTTGTATATTTGGAGTTTGATCTGAAATTAAAACATTAAAGTATTAAACCTTAATAAAGTTACATAGTTGTAAAGGTTTTTTTTTTTAATTTTAGACAATTTTTTTGGCATTAGCATCAGTTTCAAGGTACAATTATGTGTGCTACTCTGTGCCTACTCCCATACCATGGAAAATATGTATTTTGGGCTCAATAACCATAATCACGGGTGAAACTGCAGCTATCATCTATACAAGAATACAGTATGGAGAATTCTATAATATGTTCATAATTTAAATATAAATGAGTCAATATTCACTTGACTGGATCTATCATAGTAATAACTTTAAATCCTACATACCATTGTTCTTAGTGCCATATTGAACATATTCATATTTAATATTTTTTATAACACTAAGTAATTCATCGTCAGATTCTAAATTAGATCCTACATCATGATCCAGGTTCAAAAGTTCAGTAATAGGTTCTTCTTTTATTTTCGTGTCTTCATTACAATTTATAGTTAGTTCTTCCTCTTTTACTACAACTTTATCAACGTCAATGAACATCTCATTTTTTACATCCAACGATTTTAAATACACATCATTTTGTAATGCCAAAGATTTAAATTTGTGGAATGCTAGTAACTTTTTTATACATTTTAAACATAACTTGGTACTTATTTTGGAGTCTTCCTCTACCTAAAACAAAATAATAATGTGAATAATCTGATATTTTTTTAGATAAATGCACACATAAATGAAGTAAACAATACCTTTACGTCCAAACAAAACATCATGATTTCAACATAAGACTTCCCTTCAACTTCCGACAGCTTTATATCTTTTACTGGCTTTTTAGATAAACATATTCTGCATATATTTATATGGTCCATAATTAGACAACATTAAATGGTTTTAAAAGTAAATTTAAATAAAATATCCAGCGAATACAAAACGCCATACGCCATACCATCTCCCAAAAGCGTTTGACATATTTGACAATTGTGACCAGTGAGTGACATTTGTCTGATGCATTTGACATTTAATACAGATTAATAATAATAAAATAAAAATAATCCCCGTTTTCCAATGGCAGAGCATAATGCGACTCAGTGCCGCACAATGCTGAACAATGCTCACGCTTAATTGGAACGTGAATTAGTTTTAAAATGCGCCAGCAGAGTGCGTTAAGTTCAGTGTTGAAAAAAAAATTCTAAAATAAACATTGTATTTACATTATATGTGTGGAATATAAAAAAAGTCATTGTTTATACCTTCATCCATACTTATATTTATTTATTTTTTAACACAGCTTGAATTAACTTTGAATATTTCCAGAAAACTCCGACGATCGTTTCGTCATTACTAACTATGACTGCATTGTTGTTTGTTTAATCTATGTAAGAAATGTTTAAATAATGTGCGCAACTATAATGTACTTGTCACGGGGTGCTGGCGTCCTGAAATAGAGGCTCTGCCTAGTTTAGGCTTCAGCACTCCAATCTAGAGTGAACTGATGATAAAAATGAAATGTGATATGTCAAAAACTTGTAATAGTGCTCAATTGTTATAACTATTAAACTAACAATGACTTTTTTATATTCCACACTTATATTGTGAATAATTAATAAAAAAATATTTTTTTTTTTTTCAATACTGAACTTAGCGCACTCTGCTGGTGCATTTGAAAACTAATTCATGTTCCAATTAAGCGTCAGCATAGTTCAGCATTGTGCGGCACTGAGTCGCATTAATTGCTGCAATTGGAAAACTTGCTTAGTCTACGCGAGAGACTCAATACTAATCTCTAATCTGTTAATGACGTCAAATGCGGCAGGCCAATGTCATAATTGACATTTGTCAAATTCAAATTAAAAACATGTCAAGTGTTTTTTTGTATTGGGATTTGCGGATTTCATTTTCATTTGTTTTATATTAAATAAAATTACTTATATTAAGACCATCTACTGTTGCTTAATTATGAAGCATATGAATATATGCAGAATATGTCTTTCAAAAAAGCCAGAAAAAGATATTATGCTGTCGGAAGTTGAAGGCAAACCGTTCTCTGAAATCATGATGTTTTGTTTGGATGTAAAGGTATTTTCTTGATTGAATTTTTGTCTTGGGAATCTCAAGTCTCATAATATTCATATTACTTTTATATTGTAGATAGAAGAAGACTCAAAAATAACCACCAAGATGTGTTTAAAATGTGTGAAGAAATTACTATCATTCCACGAATTCAAATCTTTGGCATTACAGAATGATGTGTATTTGAAATCGTTGGATGTCAAAAATGAGATTTTTATTGAGGTGGAGAAGGTTGTAGTTAAAGAGGAAAGATTAACTATAAGTTCTAATAATGATACGAAAATAAAACAGGAGCCTATTACTGAACTAAGTCTAAATGTTGATGATCATGATACAGGATGTAATTTAGAATCTGATGATGAATTACTCAGTGTTACAAAAAATATTAAATATGAGACCATAGAAGATAAAATCAAGAGCAATGGTATGTATGTATTATTGGTAAGTTATTACCAAATTATTTGGGAACAGCACACCACATTTTTTTTCTTTCAAACTCCCTTAACATATATAAAACATCATAAGCATTTAAATTTCAGATCAAACTCCAAAAATCCAAAAGACAAAAAAGAAAAATGTTAAATTAAAAAATGATAATGTTAAACAAATGTGTGAAGAGTGCGGTAAAACTGTATCAGATTTGAAATCACACTCTTTGTTACATCTGCCCAAGTCAGAACGTAAACGTTATCACTGCCAAGTGTGTGGCAAAATGTTTGCAAATTACAATTCAAGGTATATACATAATAAAATCAAACATTTGGGCTTAAAGAAGACTTGTGAAATATGTAATAAAGGTAAATACAATATTTTAATATTTTGCTTAAAGAACGTAATAAAAAGGATACATGAAATTTTTTTTTCTAACACTTGCGCGACTCATCTGTTTCAATAAAACTACTTTTTACGGATTTAGACGCGATTTAGATACATGACATTACTTGAAGGCTGCCTTTGCCTAAGTCCTAGTACTAAATAATAATAAAATAAATAAATACTCATGGACATTTCACACAACATCCTCTGGTCCCAAGCTAAGCTTATATGCTTGTGTTATGGGTACCAGAATACGGATATAATACATAAACTACTTTTCTTTTGTAAATACATACATATAATACATAGTAAACACCCAGACGCAGTACAAAAATAAATAAATACTTAATTGGTACTTCTGTGGTTCGACAGCCATTTTTATTAGAAATAGAAAAGTCATTCTTGTCATATCTGTCTTTTTTTATGCCAAACAAAACTACCAAACTGATTTAAATCAAACTCTTAGAGGTTGAGAATAGACATAGGTTACCTATTTTCTATGTGGAAAAAGTGCCATGCGTACGAAATTGCTAGTATCAGCTACTTTATATTACATTCATGACATTATAATAACACATGCTTAAATAAAACTACTTTTTACGGATTTAGACGCGTATATTTGTTTTAATTTTAGCCCGTTGCAGTACGCAAAGTCTCCGAAACGTCGGGCTAAAATGGATGGTCACAGGTGAGACACGGGTCAGTCTAAAAAGTAGTTTTATTTATGCAAATGAGTCGCGCAAGTGTTAGTAAATAACACATGCATAGTTTTTTTTTCAGGAAAGGTAGATAGACTAGGGTCAATAGTTTTTAAAACCAAGTTTTCATCAAAATTTCGTTAAAAAAAATATTGTAGAAGATAAAAATAAAAAACCAAAAACTTGGGTATTTTGAATTTTTCACATAAATTTTGAGGTTTTATGAAAAAAGTGTAAATACAAAAGTTTTAGATCTTTTTATTACCTACAACTTTGCCATTTGACATTTTTCAAAGGACTTTTAGATTTGCCGGAAATCGAGAAAAAAGGTATTTTACCTTTAAAAATCTCAGACCTGAGGTCTGAGATTTTTATCGCCCGTAAATTATTTTTCCTTTCATTTTTATAATATTCTCCTCCTTTTCTAATGGGTTTCATCCTACTATTATTTTTGTCACTTTTTATTATTTTAAAGGCTTCTACCCTGGTCTAAGATTAATATTTATTTGTTTTTTTTTTTAGCGGTGGGTAACTTAAATGTTCACAAGCGCATGGTTCACGACAAAGAATCATTACCATTTGAATGTGTTGAGTGTGGGAAACGTTTCATTGCTAAATCAGCACTAGAATTACATATGAGGAAACATACAGAGGATAGACCGTTCCATTGTGATGTATGTGACAAGAAATGTATCAGTAACCAGCAACTACAACGGCATAAGTAAGTATATTTACTTACTTGACTTGTATCACATTTATGAGCATATATAAAGCCAAAGATTTTTTTATTCATATTAAATGCTCCATAGTTTTTAGGGTTCCGTACCCAAAGGGTAAAAACGGAAACCCTATTACTGAGACTTCGCTGTCCGTCCGTCCGTCCGTCCGTCCGTCCGTCCGTCCGTCCGTCCGTCCGTCTGTCACCAGGCTGTATCTCAAGAACGGTGATAGCTAGAGAGTTGAAATTTTCACAGATGATGTATTTCTATTGCCGCTATAACAACAAATACTAAAAATAAAATAAAATAAATATTATCCCATACAAAAAACTGATTTCTTTTACAGTTTCTTGCTCGATACTAATAACGTTGCCTTATGTTGCATAGATAATGGTACGGAACCCTTCGTGCGCGAGTCCCACTCGCACTTGACCAATTTTTTATAGTTACCATGGTAAAATAAAAAAATATACATCTAATAAAAAAAAAGAAATATGTATGAAATAAATAATAAATTTCTCAGAACATGTACCTATTTAGTAAATCATCATCATCATAACATCACGCCTTTTTCCCATGGGGTAGGCAGATACTATAGAACGCCATCTGCTACGATCCAAACATAATTCCTTGGCTTCATCCAAAATAAAATTAATAATCATATCTGACTACTGTAGATGGAGAAAGAGAAAAAAAAGTAGAAATAAAACTTCATTTGTTTTCAGACGAAGAATCCATGACAAAGAAAAATCACATTTGTGTCAGCTATGTTCTAAAAGTTTCTTCATGATAAGTCACTTAAAAGATCATTTGAGGTATGTTATAGTTATCATAAATAACATTCTGCCGTAGTGTTCGTACTTTTTTTACATGTGGAATGCATTTACGCACTTTGTTGTTGTTTTGTTGTGGGGGCAAACTTAAACACGAAGCGTGTGGGACTCCCGACCTACTGGTGTCGGACTACCCACTAAACCCCACGGTGTTTCTCCTCACCTTTGGTCAGGCCATGATAGTCACTCAGGTATTACCATGACCGCAGTGTTAGTATAAACCTCCTTCGAAACACACTAGTCTTTTTGATATTATGTATTTTGTTATTGGATGTCGTCCACGACTTTGTACGCGTAAAATTTTAAATAGAAATCTTAACAAATTATTCATAAATATCTTCCTCTAAAACCACTATGTAATTAAAAAAAACTGCATAAAATCCATTGCGTAATTTTTAAAGGTTTTAATGCCCTTAAGGACTTACAGAAAACCACATGACTGCGAGAGTAGGGTATTAAAAAGTTTTATATCTTTACGTATTAGATGTTGCCTGCGATTTCCTACGTGTAAAATTCGGAGTCCCCATTTTTCGCATTATAGACTGTCATTTCTCAGATCCTAGACTATCGATGTACCTTGCGACTTTCCGACTTATAGACATACATACTTATACAGTACAAACCCAGTCGTTCAGCTAGTGAAAAGAACTCGCACTAAGGCTTTGTTTTCGCATCCGAAATTCATAAGTGAGCATTTTTTTTTCTGAACGATTTTGCTTATTATTTGTTCAGATCCCACAGCCAAGAGAAGCCGTTTGAATGTCCAGATTGTGATAAGTGCTTCAAGACATCAGCGAACCTCAAAAGCCACAGAGAAACTCACGGCGATAATAAGAACTTCAGCTGTGAACTGTGCACTCAGAAGTTTATGAGGAAAAAGTGAGTATTTATTGTCTTTAACCGACTTACTAAAAAGGAAGAAGTTCCCAATTAGTCAGACCGGTTATATTATTTAACACGCTATGTTAGCATCGTTCGTATGTATTCATTTATGTTATAGAAACTTTAACGATTTGTGTTTCTTGGATAGGTCGAACTAATTTTAAATTTTGTACACTTATCAAGGAGCGATTACGATGTAAACATAAAATTTAAAGTATAATAGGAAAATTTAGGAGAAACTAATATATAAGCGAGTTTTTAAGTATTTTTTTATACTGAGTACTTAAGGGCCTACATCAATATTATCGTATATCATCGCCGACACGTACATATTAACACAGCCAGTAGGCACAGAAAATGAAGAATTAGGGATACTTTTCCTATTTACTCAAAATCTACTAAATATATTTTAATTCTGATTTACGTGTTTCTATATATAATAGTTACTTATGTTTTTAAAGTTATTTCATTAGTTAATACGCGATAATAGACCGACAAATGAAAAAATTAAAAAAATTGAGAGGTTGTTTCGCCAAGATTTTCTATCGAGAAAACTTTTTTCAATCGCGTTTCTGAGTTGATGCGATCCTAGATCATATATTGAAAAAACATATACTTAAAAACTAGAGCTCTAGCCATTCAATCTAAAGAAACAATGAAAACTTCGTACATAGAAAAATGCACGAAGCTATTTTGGTATCGTCTTAATGGAATAAGCACTTTTTGTTCTAGATATTTATGGAAACACATGAAATCACACACCAAAGATAAGCGTTTCTCATGTAGCTATTGCGATGTAAGATTCCATAGATCTGATCATCGCAGGAGACACGAGTATACCGCACATCAGAAACATCTGATCTCATCACCTGAACAACAGGCCAAGTTTAATATGATATCATCCAAAGAAGAGAACATTACTTGATACAGTGGCGAAAAAAGAATGAGATCTATTTAATAAGACGCTGAAAGGCGCGGATAGAAAACTGTTTTTTATCCTATTAAGATGAGAGTTCATTTATCCGGAAATATTACAATTTTGAGATAGATATTTTTGCTCAGTAACGCCGGCTCCTTATCGTCTGTGGCGACCGTGAAATAATTTGGTACGCATTTATCAATAAAAAATGTTTTCCTTTTTAAATTTGTTTTATTACACACGTCACAAACTTCGTATAAAAGCACACATTCATATAAATTCCCATGTTAGTAAAATTATATCAGCTATCATATTAGTTTTTACTTCGTAGTTTATTTATGTATGACAAACAAAGCCGAAATCAAAAGTGGTGTAGAAGTTAATTTAATTGACAATCTAAACTGGTATCATATAATATATTTTATTATCTTGACGCTCTCGCGCTACTGTAATGTAAATTAAGGCAAAAATTCACGTCACGAAAACTAAAACATGTAGGGTAAACCATACTATTGTTGGCACCCCCTCAGTGATTGGCACTCTGACTTAAAAATTCAAATAATAAGAGACAATTCCTGTTTATTTACTGTTGCAATACTTTATTTGGTAGAATATCTAATAATCTCTAGTGGCAACACAGTTGTCAGCCATATTTCTTTCACAGCTGTTTGTGAGCTTTCAAGGAAATCAAGTCGTCGAGATCGTGTTGTTTTTTTATAAAAAAGTTTAGTACTGGAGGATAGAAGTGCACGTGAAAAGTTGGTTTTTGGGAAAGTTTCTACAATTATTTATATTTGATTATGTTAAATGGGTGTAAATCTTGCTATTTTTATCGTTTTCAGAGTTGAAAAATAAGTGTACCGGTAATTTCATTGGTGCCAATCACTGTATTTTTTTTTGTATTGTGGTACAGTGATTGGCTTGGATGCCAATGATTGTACATTTAATTATTTGGTGGTATGTGTTAAATTTTAAAGTTAAATGATAATTCCGTCAATAATGACCGTATTGGGTTGCTAAATAAGGCTATTTTTGCTTATATTACAATTCATGGCACTGCCAATCATTATGCATTTTTTGTGTGCCAATGACTATACCCAGCTGATGTTTCCTCTTCTTCTGCATCTCTTTCAGCTACCTTCCTACCCGGCTCTAAGATGCCGAAGGTTACGGATGGAAAAAAATATGCAAAAAGATATACTTACAGAAGATGTAGAAAAAGCCTTGCAAGCCATAAAAAATGGAATGGCTAAGAAAACTGCTGCAAATAAATTTAACATTCCACGAGCAACTTTGCAGTTTCGCCTATCCAACCAATTTGTCAAAAGTCGACCTGGTCCAGATACAGTTCTGTCTAGTGCAGAAGAACAAGAAATTGTGAAATGGATAGTTGCAGCTTGTAGTAAAGGATTTCCACGGCGTAAAGAGGATGTCATAAAGAGCGTCAAACTATATTTGGATGAACATCCCAGACCAAACAATTTTATAGATAATACACCAGGCGAGGGATGGTACAAACTGTTCTTGAAGAGGCATCCTGAGCTTTCTACACGAACATCAGAAGCTGTAACTTCAGCAAGCTCAAAGTTGTCAGAGAAGCAAATTAGAAACTGGTTGTAGGAACACATTGTATGAATTCTTTGTTTGCAAGTAGACGTAATGTCAACAGGTCTACGAATACATAGAGACCATTGTGCTAGCCACCTTAGCCACCTAAGTTAATATAAACAAATATATTTATTACAGTATGTATGGTCCTATTGTTTGCTCGACGCCTAATTTATTGTATACAAATATATTATGTATGAATCCATTGTATGCAACACTCTGCGTATCAGCACTTTTAGGAATATATAGAATCGATTGTTCTCCTTACCTATATAAGATAATATTACATTAAATATATTGAGTCGCAAATAAATGCCATGCAAGTCCGGACGTATTTCATTTCATCCTCTAACCAACTACACGACATAAAACCCTAAACTGGTTTACGCAAATAGAAGAATATCTGAAAGAAATAGATTGAGACCAATGACAGATGAAGAATTGTTAAAAATGTTGGAAGATGATTAAGCTAGATTATTAATGGACCTAGGCACGTACCTAGGTGTGCCTACATTGGTAGATATAACTGCCAATCGTTATACCAAATTCACTATGCCAATAATTATACTTCAGTGCCAATGATTGTGCAATTACATAGAATTAAGTTTAATGTTACTTTTTAAGCAATAAAGCAATATTTTTAGAATACCAATGTGAATCATTATAATCTATGCTTATATACCTTTTATTTGATAAACATTATATATATAAAAAATATTAATAGAACAAAGAATTACTACTTATATGTTGAAGGTCGTCTTAGAGTGCCAATCACTGTACTGTTTACCCTATTTTTATTCAGGATCACAAGCACAAAAAGGTTTTTCAGCGATATTAGATTCGTCGATCAAAACGTCAAATTCCTTGCCGTCCCTTTCACAGTCGGCACCTTCTCCAGTCAGTCTTGGAGAAGTAGATGGAGTGTATATATTTAAGGTATTCCTAATAGTTTCAAACTTGTCCGTCATGTGTGGATACTCTCGTTGTAACGTGTCTACAATGTATTGCAGTCTTTCGTTCAAATTCTTTGCTTGGTTGTATTCTGTTAAGACAGTATTCTTAGGCTTCCGAATTCTGACTGATTGACGTTTGATCGCAGTTGATAACTCAGTGCCAAGACGCTGGCTGCGGACTACTCGTTCAAGGAGCTGGAATATAAAATTCATTTTCCAACATACCAAGTCAAATAACAGTTACGTTGATGGTAGAAAAACGAGTGCACTTCCTCCTCATTCGGAGTATTTACTGAAAATGTATCGTTACGTACCCACTGCTTGGTCCTATCAGTTTCGTGACATTCACGTATCAGATCTGCCACATGTTCTTCCAACTTAGAGTTCAAGGCGCTCATCTCAGCCACTTCTCGGTCGAGCCGTTCCTGTTCCTTCTGCAACTGCTCCATATGCGACTTTGCGTCTGCCAGCTCCTAATCAATCATCTTTTTAGTGATTAATTCCAACGACATTTCAAACGTGCGAGTGTATACAAGTTTATACAACTACATACTTCAATTAGAGTAGCAGTTGAGATAGATACGTACCTAAAATATCAACATAATCTTTACCTTAGATACCCTAGCAACATCGGCCTTCGCAAGTCTGAGCTTGTGATGGTATGAGGACTGCGTAGTTAGGTTGGGACCGTGTGCCTTTTCCACGGCAGCCGATGCTCGGGTTTTCTCCAAGGCGTTATCGCGTCGCGACACGTACAGAGCCAAATCCTCGGCTAGCTTTTCGCTGGTACGACGAAGTTGTTCACGGCGTACCTGGAATTTGATTCTGTTTTGTCATAAAGTTTCCACATAGACTGGACGAGTGGAGTATACGAGAGCGTAGTAGTTGTGGGTAATAAGTATAGGTATAGGTAGGTAACAATCCAATTTGATGTTATCAAACGATAGAAAATGCCTATTCTTAGAACCTCCGTGTTCCGTACCTCCATCCTGTGTATCTCCGTCCTCATCCGTCCTATCTCTCCAGCCGCCGACTTGGCATTATTTATATTCCTTTTCAATTCCACAGCCAGTATTCCCTTCCTCTGCCATATAAGAGCTTCCTTCTGGACCCTGTCTAATTCTTGTGTTAGGTTCATCTTTAACTTGTCCATTTCTTCGATGTCCTCTTCTAGTTGAATTATTTCTGTTTCTGCATCCTTCACAAATCATAGAACACTAATTGTAGTTATTGTAGAGATTTTTTTCGTAACTGATTATAACCGTAGTTTATCACATACCTTCAAGTTAGCAGCACACTCGTGTGTCATCGCCAAGTTACTTCTGTGCGCGTTTTCGTTCCTTTCGATTGCCTCCTTCCGTGTCCGCTCGAGCACCTCTAGCCGGGAGCGCAGTTCGCGCAGCGAGCGCTCTACTTGGGTACGTTCTGCTATTACTGCTTCACATTCCGCCTGATTGCGCATTATCTTCTGTTCACAAATTTGTATTTCTAGAGAAAAAAACAGGGAAAGGAATTAGGCTACTTTTAATTCCATAAAATGGAAGTAAGTCCACTAGGAGGTGGTTATTTACGTTTATTGATGAGATTGATGTCGGCGACGAGCTTATGATGTTGGTCGGTGAGTTTGACAACGTGCCCCTGCAGCCGCAGCCACTCGTGCTGCATGCTCTCTGTGCGCTCTCGGAGATTACGCACCTGCTGCTCCAACTCCTCGATACGACGCTCTTGCGGTGATTTCATCTAGTCCAATACACGGTTACATCATATTCTAGTGACCTCAAATTATACTGTTACCTGTGTCATGCATGAGCGTTCGTTTTTTAAACAAACTTAATAACTAGCTTTGCTTAAAGCAAAGTGAGGCTACTTTCTGTAAGTGTGGTAATTTTGTCTTTTCGATATTTGAATAATATTTGGCCTATCAGACTGTTCAATAAACTTTTGCAATCCGTATTTTACTACGACCAATGTTTAGTTTTGCTATATTTAATTTACTTATGGCGGGTACCGAAAATTTTACCTTTTATTTTACCGAAAATTTTAAATTTTGTCTACTTACATCAAATATTTCTTTAAGTGCTAGGAATTTCTTTGTAACGATGTCCAACTCCCTTTGTTTCCTAGTAATGACGAGCGCTTTCTGGTCGAAGTCTTCTTGAAGTCCGTCAATCTCCTGCTCTCTCGCCTTCACTTTGGCAAGGTTCTCTTCCATTAAGAGATTATTCCTGGCTTGTCGATTTCGATACACCTCAATATCTAGCATTACTTTGGCGTGTTGGTTTTCCATTGCCATTAATGATAATTCCTAAAAATCGCATGTATTATCTTATTTCACTTAAATTGGCTTATCCAAATAGATATTCTTAATTATAAACCTGAGGTCTAGCTCACCTGTTTCTTCGACAGTTCTCTCATTTTCCTGATGCCATTTGCCATTGACTCTACTGCTTTATCGTTAAGCAAACAGTTCTGCATATTTGTTAATATCTCATTCTCTAGCTTCATTTTCAACTCCACTTTACGTTCTAGATCTTTCTCTGTGGTCGTCAGCGCGTTTCTCATTGAGTTATTTTCCTGAAAATTAATTTAGTATGCGTTTGAGATTATTTTACTTTAATATCTACTTAACCTTTGTTAAAATAATATAATCTTAAAAAAACTGGAATAGATAAAACAAGCAGATTATCCGAGCTGATAAAAGTGGAAATAACTTACAAGTTTGATCATCTCTTGATCTCTGTCCGTCATCTCAATAGCTTCTGTGAGCTGTTGCATTTGTAATTCCAGATTTATCCTTTTTGTATCCTCGTTGTCATCTACAAACGAGTATTGTTTAATTCATGAAATATTAATTAATTTAATTTATATATTGTATTGATTATATCGGAAGGTAGATCATAATATCTCGCGATATTTAAAAAGAAAAGAAAGTTCTAACTACCGCCACAGGCCACAAGTTGCTAATATGTAGGTAGAGATAGTGAACTGGTACATAAAGGGAAAATATCCTTTATATACTTACGTAGTTTCGTAGCGTGTTCGTTATCATATATGAGTTTGTCCTTATTCATAGAGAGCTCTTTGCTTTTTTCCATTTCTTCCATAGTCACTTTCTTCGTGATGTCCAAGTTACTAAGTAGAGTGCGGTAGTTCTCTTGCAAAGTTCTGGTAAAGAATTAATTCAAATAAGCAAATAAAACTGGTGATGTGAGGTATAATGTGTGTCTATGTTTTGTTTTAAAACCAACTTTGTCAAGAATGTTATTAGATTAGAATCGTTCCATGGAAGCACTTGTATTTATATGTATATATTTATTATATGTTGCCAATCTGTGTTACTACTATCAATTGTTAAAAAAAATGGTTGCTTAATAAATTAATTAATTTTTCATGACCTATCTAAATAATAAGATCTTGCTACTAATGCCTTACTTATAGTCATCACGCACAGAATCAAAGACCAAGTCTCTTTGCTTGATGTTAACAATTACAGAGTTCCACAAACTCATCAGCCTCCGCTTGTCCAGCTCCAAGTCCTCTAGCTCTGCAGCATATGCAGTCACCTACCGAATATTCAGAAGAAAATTGAAGATCAATAATCTTTATCTTTATCTTCTTTATCTTTATCTTTACTTCTTATAAAACAAAGTCGTTATTTTTGTATGTATGTCCCTATGTGAGCTTATATCTTCAAAAATACGCAACGGATCTTGATGCGGTTTTTTTAATAGATAGTATGGTTCAAGAGTATGGCTTTTTTGCATAATTTGTTGGGGTTTGCTATATATTGGATGAGATATGATTAAATTTGCCGAGAAACTCGGACGCGTGCGAGCTATAAATGAAAACGCTGCCTTATCTATGTGAGGTACAACAAACTAATGTATGGAGCAATTGTTTGTTACCAATAGTTCTTCAAAAAAGTCCGTGTGTCTATCTTTTAAGGGAAACCCGCTGTACCCCTGTACCCATAATAATGTCGCAAAAATTATCAAATTCAATAGGGTGTTTTCAAAAGCTTTTTATGTGTATATAGTAATGTTTCTATCAAATTAAATATCTTAGTTAGCTTACATGTTTAATATAGATTATAACTGCTTTTTACAGCATGCAATTTAAATGAATATCTTAGGAGATATGACGAAAAAAGAATTACGCGCGACATAATAAAATACTTAAACTGTTGGTCGAGCAACGCGAACGTTTCCTCGGTCTTCCCATACTCTAATATTTGGATGTTTGGTTAAGAGGATACCAAAATAGCTTCGTGCATTTTTCTATGTACGAAGTTTTCATTGTTTCTTTAGATTGAATAGCTAGAGCTCTAATTTTTAAGTATATGTTTTTTCAATATATTATCTAGGATCGCATAAACTCAGAAACGCGATTGAAAAAAGTTTTCTCGATAGAAAATCTTGGCGAAACAACCTCTCAAATTTTTTATTTTTTTCATTTGTCGGTCTATTATCGCGTATTAACTAATGAAATAACTTTAAAAATATAAGTAACTATCGTATATAGAAACACGTAAATCAGAATTAAAATATATTTAGTAGATTTTGAGTAAATAGGAAAAGTATCCCTAATTCTTCATTTTCTGTGCCTACTGGCTGTGTTAATATGTACGTGTCGGCGATGATATACGATAATATTGATGTAGGCTCTTAATGCTGGATTGTATGAATGTAATTATGTTTGTTGTTCTTTCACGTAAGACTACTGAATGGATTTTCATGAAACTTTCCTAAATTCCACGCGTACGGAGTCGCGGGCAACAGCTAGTAACTCTATAATTTAAAAAAAATATTTATTCTGCAAATCCCCAGGTTCTTAACAGGCGCTTTATTTTCTAAATTAAATAATGTTACCTTATCATTAATTTTTTCCATTTCTCCGTTTTTAATTTCCATTTGTTTTTGGAACATCTCCAATTTTGACTCCAGCTTCCATATCTCATTGTTCAGCCCGTATAGCAGCATATCCTGGAATAATAAAATTCTATGGCGTGATAATTTTAACATCCCACTTCCAGGTGAGCTGACAAAATGTAATAGGTAAGAGTCACACTAATAACCAAATAAAACTGGTAAAAAGGTATAAGGTGTGTCTATGTGTGCGAGTGATAAGATGCAATTGGAACAGAGATGGTGAGTGATAGACAATTTAATAATGTGAACTACACATAATACATATAAATGTTATTATGTATAGTTGGAGACATCGTTTTCTTAACCACTTAATTGCAATTTTCGCCTAACATTCGTAATCTGTTACCAGTTGTCTTTTCTCCTCAGCTAGCGCTAGTTTCTCCGCTCTCATCTTGTCAGACATCCGTTGGCTGACTGTCAGATCTGAGTCAGTCTCTTGGCGCCACGCTTCCAACTGGTTGCATAGGGTTGTCAGCGCCTCCAACTCTTCCGTCGCTTCACGTTCTGTTAGAAAAACAGCCAACACAAAATAAGAGATTCAAGAAGAAGAAGAAAAACAGAAGCGTGTTGTGTATTTTGCAATTTGACTCGAAGTTCGATTCCCAATTATAACGAACACTGACCATTTTTCTATGTCAGCATTGTTCTATTCTAAGTACATATATGTAAATCTGTAGCCGCATATTTATCACGCGAATATTTGGCCTAAAGACGAAGCTTTTAATAACCACATAGCCACACAAATAAATTCACCTCTCAATAAATCTTGTTCGAGTTTTTCCGTAGCTCTCTTGTACTTCTCGTTGGACTCCCTCGCTCGTTTCTCAGCCGCCTCTCTCTCCGCAGTCCGTTGAACCAGCGTCGACTCGTATTCTGTTATCAACAGCTAAAAAGTAAAAGCTATTATTGATCAATTCACGCTTATCTATTGCATGAAATAACTATCCAGATGGTGTGTTAGGAGTTTTTAAGTTACTAGGAAACGCTCACTTACCCTCTGACCATTAGTATCGTGATCTCGTGTGTAAAGAGCTTCTAAATCTTTTTCGTATGCCTGCTTACTTAGACGAAACTCTTCACGCTGTAACAATAATAATTAGAATAAGTACAGATTGTGAATTTCCTTTAGGTACGAAAAATTTTTGAAAAATGCTTTGAAAATATTTCCAATCTAGTCTTATTTCTCTTTTGATACCCAAAGACACCAAAACGCATTACAAAAATCTGTATTAGTCACACCAATAGTTGTTCTACGTTCGTGTACGAAAGTCTGTCACACTATACTACATAATTACCAAATTAAGCAATTCTTGTTCAGCAATATCATTTTCTTTGATAAGAAACTGTTTAAGTGTATCTTGGAACTTTTGCATCAAAGGGTGAGTCGATTCCAACACCGCGGGCAAGGCGCCCATTGGTCGGCTGGAGCGCCATCTGGAAAATTATCAAAGATTTTTCAATTCAATGCCTATATGGGTAGGTAACCTTGATGTATTGTATTATTTGCATTTAACAAGTTCCGCTGTGCATCTGAAATCTGCTATATCAATGTGAAGCATTAAGCTCATGCTTTTAATGAAGAACATACATAGGTCTATAAATGTCGTCACCACGATCCATGGATCCATTCCATCTGCTACGATCGGAACATACTTTGCTCCGATTACACATACATATCTTAACTAAACGACGTGACGGTTGCAAGTGCGCCTGATAAGATTGTGTCTTTCACAGATGTCCTCTAGTTACCAGCATCTCTTACCTCTGCTATAATACAAACCATCCTTCTCTACGTGGCCTAACTACTGCAGCATACTCTTCTGTCTTTATCAGTGCTGTCACACTTATGACTATTAGCTAATATACATAGATTTATGGAATGAACGAAACTTACTGGTCAAATGTCTCGCGCCCAGATTTCTTGCAAAAACACTTATTTACTGGACAGCTGCACTCCTCGCAAATCACTTCCACCTACGGAAAATAAACTATTGGAGTTACAAACCTAAAATAATAGTATGGGTATGTGGTGACGGATTAAGAATACAAATGTCACCATCCCATTTCCTCTCACAGTGCGCTTTAGGAGTCGGGCAAGGAATAATAAACAGGTAATATCGGTGAGAGATAGTGAACTTGAAACTAAACTCCAATACGCCTGGTCAGCGCGGCATAGTAGACTAAATACCCTCTCGAAGTAGAGAAGGCTCGTGGCGGTATTAGGGAAGTTCCTGGGCTGGCAAGAGAATAGGTAGGTATTATTTAAATGGTATACCAACAGGTGGAAAAACAATCCTTTCGTGTTTAAACAAAAGACAGGTTTCCTCATGCACAACGAAACCATTGATGTCTTCAGGACACTCGCAATGCACTTCAAGCAGTGACTCCTCGGAGGTTGACGGTTCTGTGCAAGGGCATTGCTTAGAAGAGTCAGACTGTGATGACTCCGACATATTTTAATTATTTTACAAAAGTAATATTTTTCAAAAGTGACGAAATAAACATAAAGCAATGAAAATTGTTAAAAAATTGTCTTCCTCTTTTAGTTTATGGCTTTTGTAATGGACAACAAGACAACAACGCCATAAAAAATTGTCAATTTGACAAATAGTGAATTGTTGCTAAGCAACTTTACAGATTTTTTAGCTTCGTGTTTTATTGACATAATATTAAACCTTTTTAGTTGTTATGGAAATAATGGTGCCAACTCTGCGTGCATAACTAAACTAAAATTAAAACACTACTACTATTATTACTATTGGTGTATTTTGATTAATTCGCTATTTCGTTGTGCACATTTATATTATGTCTAATACACAGTTTTTATAATAACAAAGTTCAGTGTTTCCGATTTGTGTTATTGTCACCATCAATTTGAATTTTTCGGTTAAGTTTAGTTGTGCGCGTGGAATTAGTACCAATATTTTTCCTAAAAACGAGGGGTATTCTAAAATGTATTATATATAGTAAATATTAAAAAATTACTAGAGCTGAATGGAGCTGATTATATTTAAATTTAAGCATCGCTGTTTTCAGGATATCTGATGCTACTGATACGATTTGGGTTCGATGCCAACTGAAGTAAAATTTTATTACAATGACTGCTTCTATAAGGCAATAGCATTTATTTGCATATAATAGTGGGTAATAGCCATAGTAGCTCTTATTCTGAACTCAAATAATCGCCAGTGGTTCCAATTCTACTTTCACAACTAAACTAAACTGATCTAAAACTTGGTAGGTAGCGTTATAATTTAGTTTGGGACCAGAAAACGTTGTTTGGAATATCCATAAATATTTACTAACACGCCTAGTAAACGCAAATATTTAAATATTGATTTTTGATTGTTATTAAATTTTAATTGTTATTAATTTCAAAATTATTATGTACCTATTACTAGCTGACACGGCTAACGTTCTTTTGCCATAAAAATGACAACCCTCATCACTTAGGGGGATGAAAAATAGATGTTGTCCGATTCTCAGACCTAACGGATATGTACACAAAATTTCACGAAAATCGGTCGAGCCATTTCGGAGGAGTATAATTACAAACACCGTCGCGAGTATTCATAGTGTAAGTCCCTTATGCATTTTGTAAAGTTTCACTCGAGAAGAAATCATTGACCAAAAATGTACCTGGCTCCCGGACCATATGATACGTTCTGATCCTACCTATTGACCCTTGAGCCAATACATAGTTCTTTAAGAAATTGATTCCAATGGCAAAACCATAGACTTGTATTTGTATATAAACTTCTTCAATAGTAGGTATTATCCTTGCGTTGAAATTGATACTGTTCATTTTTATATAAAACACGGTTTTTAGTTTGTCATATGGTTGTCATGAGTTGTCATAGTAACGTTTATGTAAACCAAATGTAAACAAAGGCACACACAACGTTTTCAATTTGTTGTAATAGAAATTAACATTTACTTATTAAAACACTATGGTGAGTATATTACGGTATATATTTTTAATTGTTATGCAGTTTAACATATTGTGGGATAAGTTAAGCATAGCAATCATTCATATTTCGTAGATACTATCGCGGTCAAAGCCAGCAACAGAAGGTCGCGGGAACACCGGCAGTAACTCTGCAAAAAAGAGTTTTCCAGAACTGGAAGACTTTTTGTTAAAAAGAGATTATGTGGGTGCTCTTACAATGATTGAGGTAAAACACAGCTCATTCTTTTAACAGTCCGTTCTCTAAATGCAAATTACACAGGACGCTACAAATTCCACTACAATATTTTTTTTATTGACGTACGTAAATGTTTTTATACCAATAACTTAACACTTTAAAATACAATTTTTGAGTAAGAAACAGAGTACTTAATAACATTTAAAATGTTTATGGTTCTCTACCCTGTTAGGAGTCGTATCAGGGAAAGGTAAATATACCAAATAGTGTATTCGCGTCCGATGTTGAGGGCACGTAACTTTAGCCTGGCTAATTCATACTACATAGAATAATAATGTTTCATATGACGAATAGCCTGTATCATAGACACCGTTACATACATATTTCATGCACTGTATGACTGCACTGCACTATTTCATATGTAAATTGCTTCAAGTCGGCTGAACGATGTAGCCATAGACACTACATCTGGTAAACCTGTAAGGGGAAGCATGTTTTTTAGGAAACAAAAATGTCAGTACCTACATAACTTCTTGAAAACCTGGTATTTCTATCTACCCCGTAGACACTGAACGTAATGAGAGAACTAAGTAAGTTATATCGAGCTTCGTGGTTGAGTGGTTTATGTAACGGACTGCTGATCATGAGGTCGCGGGTTCGATTCCCGCTCGGGACAATCATTTGTGTGATATTTATAATTATCATACAAATGTTTGTACTGCGTCTGTTTGTTTCTATGTATTATAAGTATGTATTTACAAAAGAAAAGTGGTAAATGTGTTCTATCCGTATTCTGGTACCCATAACACAAGCATATAAGCTTAGCTTGGGACCAGAGGACGTGTAAAATGTCCATGAATATTTATTTATTTAATTATCTGAGTAATTGTATATCTGTTTCCCAGTTTCTAAAACATCAAGGCAACTCAGAAGTGTGGGTAGAAGTATGGACTGCTTGGTGCTGGTTCCACCTTGGCGAGTACCGACGTGCTCTCGACACTTACACTAAAGTGAAGGCTACGGACAAGCTGGACTCTAGGGTCGCTGATAACATCGCTATGGATATGGCTGTCTGCTACTTTTATTTAGGTGTGTTACATGGCAAATACTTACATGGGTACTGGGAAGTCTGTCTGACGACGGACGTCTGAGGACGGACCGTAAATATACACATAACTACGCGCAAAGCCATATCATGGCGTGGATGAGGTTGATTGACAACAAAAATTTCTTTATTAAGGCGCAAGTCCCATAATATCCAAATTCTTCTCTACAAATTAAATTACAAAAAATACAATACAATTTCATGACAATGTGTTAAATTTAATTTTAAAAATAATGTTTACTAACTATTTTCGGTTAGCAACCCAGTGCATTGTGATCTATTATTTGGCAATCGGACATGTCTAGTCCTCACATATAGCTCTTGAAATGTTGTTGTGAGATGACCGCACTGCATCCCAGAAAGACGCAATACGAACCCTCACAACAGCAAAGAAGTCAGGCACTTGCGCCTCGGCGAACACACGTAGTCTAAAGACGTATTTACCTGTATTATAATTTAAATGTCTATAGTTAGTTTTTAAATAATGGTTTTTCTCTTTAGGTATGTACAAGGAGTCCCAAGAAATAGTTGAAGAAGCCCCAAAATGTGCGCTGAAGGTTGGTACAATAACTCTAATTTCTGTATAGCCTATATAAAAGCATCGTACCTCATAAAAATATTTCTATGACACCAAGCTTCACTGGTTACGTTTTTCAATGCGTGTTATTATCACACTGTAATCCCTATAGCCCTTTGTAAGCTGGCTCTCTCCTTTCTCGTACATTTCCCAACTATAGAAATTCGAAGACTATCTACTGAGACATCTTCAGCATTAGATAAATAAACAGTAATTACTATTCATCAGACTCGTCTGCAGTTCCACCTAGCCCACAAATTAGGCGACGAGGAAGCACTTATGAAATCCCACGCGACGCTACGTGACGTGCCCGAAGACCAGTTGTGTTTAGCTTCTGTACATTACCTAAGAGCTCACTATCAAGAAGCCATCGATGTTTATAAGAAACTCTTGTTAGAGAGACGGTAAGTATTTACGGTAAAGAGACGACATTCCCTTTATGAAACGGGACTCAGAACTCATGCGCGGAAGGCTATTAAAATTGCTTTCCGCGCATGTGGTCGTAGCATCGATTGTAGGAACGTACTACAGTAGGGTCATACGGAACATTGCCCCGAGCTTTCAATGTTTTGTTTTTTGTCCATTAATTTATGAGGCGGTAATTCAAACGGGACCCAGGGCGCTAATTCATGTCATTAATAATTTGCAGATTTAAAAGATATGAAAAAGACGATATGGAATGGATTAAAGCACTCGTCCATTGTGATGGGTAACGCAATGATCTTTCTAAATTCACAATTGGAAAACGTTCTATAAAACTACTTATTTGATTGATTGTAGAAATTTAGTATGATATTAAGTAGAGTTTAACTTGTACTAGGGTTTAACTAATCATTAAATTAATGTACCCATCTACCTAGTTATAAATAGTTTTATTCTGAAATCCATGTTATCATATTTTCAGACAAGTCATCTTGATTATTTTAACACTAAGTAAGCTCTTAGTATCAATTATCAATATAGATTATCGTGCTAAAATAGTACCTACCTATATCCCATACGATAAATATCTATCGATCCTTCCTGTCGGTATTATTCTTATTATATTATGCTGTCTTATTCTTCAATATGCCACATTGTTTTAGCACATTCATGGCACTAAATGTGTACGTAGCTCTCTGCTACTACAAGCTGGACTACTATGATGTGTCACAAGAAGTACTCGGAGTATACCTCGCTCAACATCCCACCTCAACTGTCGCTAGCAATCTGAAGGCTTGTAACCTATTCAGGTATACAATTGTATTCATAACTTATAGCTGATAATACTTATAATATTTTATGTGTAGTTAGGTATCAAGAATACAAGTGTCACCACTCAATTTCCTTCCCAGGGTGCTGTAGAAGCCTGCGAAGCGATATTGTAAGAGATGAAGAAATAAACCCTGTGCCAACACGCCTGGTCAGCGTGGCAGAGTAGACCGTTATCCCTCCCTAAGTGGAGGAGGCCACTTTCTAGCAGTGGGATGTTATGGGCTGAAGAGAGAGTGAACTAACACTTAACTGTATTACTGACAAGCGCATTATTAATAATCTAATATATAAAATTCACGTATCACAGTGTTAGTTACCGTACTCCTCCGAAACGGCTTGAACGATTTTTATGAAATTTTACATGCATATTCAGTAGGTCTGAGAATCAGCCAACATCTATTTTTCAAACCTTTTTCTTTTTTTTTAGTATGGCAAAACAACGTTTGCCGGGACAGCTAGTAATAAATAAATAAGTAAATATATATTGTCACGTATAAAAATGTTATTACAGATTATATAACGGTAAAGCAGCTGAAAATGAACTGAAACAGATATCATCAGAGCAACACACGTTTGGACAAGACCTGGTGAAACATAATCTTGTTGTGTTTAGAAATGGTGAAGGTGCTTTGAAGGTAAACATTTTAGGTCCAGAATCTTCATTATTGCTATTTAGGTATTACACTTATATAGTTTAAACCATGACGTTTTGTGATAGATAGGCATGTTTTCGAAGTGTTCAGTATTGAAAATCAATAATACAATTGCCAAATTTATAACAACTACTCAACAACTCGACTAGACCCTAGACTAGACCCTTTGCGCCCCTACGGCCATAGGGGCCATGGCAAGGCCAGCCTGAGAAGGGCGGTGAAAGCCTTTAAGTTTAAAATTTTGCTCAGTCTCTATTAATATTTATACGGTGGTTAATTAATTGCCCGGGGCGTCAAATCAAATGGCTCGGGGCGCTGATTTTCAAAATACGCCTGTGCAGACTGCTACCTATTAAACATACTTTTGAATCTTCCAGCTCCTTATCCCATATTTATACTTAAATAGCTGTTGCCCATAACAAATTATACAAAAAAGTCATCCTCTTGAACCACTGTATCTATTAAAATAATTGGTCAAGTGCGAGTCGGACTCGCGCACGAAGGGTTCCGTACCATTATCTATGCAACATAAGGCAACGTTATTAGTATCGAGCAAGAAACGGTAAAAAAATCATGTTTGTTGTATGGGAGCCCCCCTTAAATATTTATTTTATTTTATTTTTAGTATTTGTTGTTATAGCGGCAATAGAAATACATCATCTGTGAAAATTTCACCTGTCTAGCTATCACCGTTCTTGAGATACTGGGTACGGAACCCTAAAAATCATGTTTGTTGTATGGGAGCCCCCCTTAAATATTTATTTTATTTTATTTTTAGTATTTGTTGTTATAGTGGCAATAGAAATACATCATCTGTGAAAATTTCAACTCTCTAGCTATCACCGTTCTTGAGATACAGCCTGGTGACAGACGGACGGACGGACGGACGGACGGACGGACGGACGGACGGACGGACGGACGGACGGACGGACGGACGGACGGACAGCGAAGTCTCAGTAATAGGGTCCCGTTTTTACCCTTTGGGTACGGAACCCTAAAAATAGCATCAAAATCCGTTGCATAGTTTTGAAGATAATTATAAGCTCACCTAGGGACATAAATACAAAAATAACGACTTTGTTTTATAAAATAAGTAAAGATACTTATAACCGTTTTCAGTTATCTGAAGTGTTTTTGGTAGCCTAAATGTTAATTGTACTAGGATGGGAACAAATGTGTTTATATTCCTAGGTACTGCCAGAACTTGTGGATGTAGTACCAGAAGCGCGTCTCAATCTGGCTGGCTATCATCTTCGTCACAGAGAGCCACTAGAGGCCAGGTCCTTGCTGGAACCATTACAACCGACTTCCCCATTACACTACATCCTGAGAGCTGTGGTCGCAGTCAGACTTTATAATGAAACTGGTGATGTAAGTAACTTGTGATCTATAATAATATTATAAAAGCTGAAGAGTTTGTTTGTATGTTTGAACGCGCTAAACTCAGGAACCACTGATCCGATTCAAAAAATCTTTCAGAGTGGAATAGTACATTTATCGACGAGGGCTTAAGGCTATGTAACATCACACTGTGACCAATAGAAGCGAAGCATCATTGAAAAATGTTGCAGAAACGGGGTAAATGTTCTAATTTCCAGACGTACGAAGGTTCGGGCAACAGCTTCAGATAAGTCGTTTACCATATTTGTGAAATTGGCCTTATTGTTAGCAACACTGTTCATAGCATCACTAAAGAACTAGCGTTCTATATCTAGCGTAAATTTTAAGCGTTCTAGCGTTAACAATGTTACAATTAAGCTTCCCAATCATTTTTCAATTAATTTGACGGGCTTCGTGGTGTAGTGGTTCTTGTAACGGACTGCCGTTCACGAGGTCGCGGGTTCGATTCCCGCTCGGGACAATCATTTGTTTGATGTTTGTAATTGTTATACAAATGTTTGTGCTGCATCTGGGTGTTTACTATGTATTGTAAGTATGTATTTAGAAAAGAAAAGTAGTTTATGTATTTTATCCGTATTCTGGTACCCATAACATAAGCATAGAAATATAGCTTACTTTGGGACCAGAGGACGTTGGGTGAAATGTCTAAAATATTTATTATTATTTATTAATTTCTTGTCAAAAGGAGGAGCAAATGAAACTAGCGCAACAAAGTTTCCACCTTGTAGGCAGTTCAGCATCAGAATGTGACACGATCCCTGGCCGACAGTGCATGGCGTCATCTTACTTCTTAGCAGGACACTACGAGGAAGTACTCGTCTATCTTAATTCAATCAAGAGTTTCTTCGTCAATGATGATACTTTCAATTTTAACTACGCTCAGGTACGACTGGAATAACTTCAAATTTCTTAATATGTCTTTATATTCTTTTAATATAGACTTTTTGTCCGTGTTTTAACGGATTAAGATATATAATAAAATACAAATGTCGCCATCCTATTTCTTCCCCAAGGTGTTGTAAAAGCCAGCTTACGGGATGTTGTACACAGTTAACATATCTTCTGTGAGAGACGGAAACGTCGAAAATAAACCCTGTGCCAACACACAGCGCGGTACAATCCCAAAGTGGAGGAGGCCTGTGCTCAACAGTGAGACGTTTATGGGCTGGAGAGACTATTTTATTTAAGATTCTTATTGCTTTAACAGGCCAAAGTAGCAACAGGTTTCTACCGAGAAGCCGAAGAGGTTCTCATAACAATACAAGACGAGACGATACGTTCGTCGTTCACATATCTGGCGTGTTTGTGTCGATGTCATGTTATGAACAAGGAAGCACACTTAGCCTGGGAGATATGTATCAAGGTTAATATTAACTATTTATTTATTTATTCTTTAAAAACTTTACAGCTATCTTTACAGGGTACATCCTAATACGATAGTGTCGCTACTACATAAACTTACAAACTAAATCACAACATATTTACAAACATGTATTAAAATTAAATTGGCAATAAAAATTTACAATTAAAATAAACAATCAAAAATAACAATAAAAATAAAATATAATCTTGTAAAACATAAAATAACTTATTATGATACTTATCGTATACCTATTAATTAATATCGATGGAATTTAACAATATAAAAATGTCAAATAAATTTTAGAAATGTAAAAATTTTGGTAATGTTTAAGTAGTTACGTATTTAAATAAAACTACTTTTTACGGATTTAGACGCGTACCTATATTTGTTTTAAATGTTGGCCCGACGTTTCGGAGACTTTGCAGTCACCATGGTCATGGGTGAGACTGTCGCGTCTACGCGTCTAAATCCGTAAAAAGTAGTTTTATTTAAACAGATGAGTCGTGCAAGTGTTAGAAAAAAAAAAGTTACGTATTTATCATATTTTATGCGTTTTATGACTGTTTGTTATATTCTAATAGTGTATGTATAGTCGGCAGGTACACCAGACAGCTTCGCACTCCTGCAACTAGTTGCTAATGATAGCTATCGGATGGGACAGTTTCTTGTTGCTGCGAAAGCATTCCACATGTTGGATCGGTATGTGAACGTAATACAAATGAGATCTTATTAAATAATATTAGTATGTATTTACAATAATACAGAGGTATTTTATCCGTGTTGCTGATGACCCATAGTAGTGTAATCTTTTGTTTCCATCAGTTAAGGCTTTTTAAAGGACGAAAATGGAGCTTGAAGTTCGCCGGATCATTTTGTAACTAACAAGCCGTATGACCGTTTTGACTATGTAAAAATTTAGGTTAGAGGGAGGTCCTGAGATGTGGGAGGGTCTTCGTGGAGCCATCTGCGGTTGTGCCCAAGCTGCGGCCGCAAATAAACCTGGGGCTGCTGCTGACCTGCGTGATGCATTAGCCCTGGTCAAGGCGCCCAGGACAAGCAACAGAGCTGATAGTATCGTGAGGACAATCACTAAATGGGCCCAACAGAACCGCATCCCTGTTTGATTGGAAACAAAGACTTGTGACGTAGCCTGAATCACATGAAGACATATTTTAGAGTCATAAAGATAATATTTATACTCTCAATACAGCACTTTTTCATACTTTTCTGTCGTCCCAGTGTGAATCAGTATAATAAGGATATAAGACACTGGTACTGATTCTACGTGCACAACTCAACTAAATTTAACAATATAAAGTTGATTTCATCAATATGTAATAATTTATCTAATATTTGCTATTTCGTTGTACATATTTATCTTAATTTAAATTGTTAATCTATAATACATAGTTATTATAATAAGAAAGTTCAGTTAACATTGTTGAATTGTGTTATTGACGCTATCAATTTTAATTTTTTAGTTAAGTTTAGTTGTGCACGTAGAGTCGGTAGCACTAACATAGACTCTAGCGTGTGCCATCCTATAGTATTGTAATTTCTTAGTCTTAAAAAAACTAATTTGTATTTGTAAATGTATTTACTTTTTCTTAAATACATGTTTACAAAAACACTTACATATCCTAACTGCATATTATGCGAATTATTATGCTATTATACCATCTTGCAATATCATTCTATTGACCTTTGTAGCTTTTAAGTGCATTTAGTTTGAATAAATGTATCAAATTAAGATTTTATTGACTTATTTTATTGATCTTACGACCAACGAGTGACAGCTTAAAACTTTAAGAGGATACCAAAATAGCTTCGTGCATTTTTCTACGTACGAAGTTTTCATTTTTTCTGTAGATTGAATGGCTAGAGCTCTAATTTTTAATTATATGTTTTTTCAATATATGATCTAGGATCGCATAAACTTAGAAACGCGATTGAAAAAAGTTTCCTTGATAGAATTTTTTTTCTAATTGTCATACAAATGTTTGTACTGCGTCTGGGTGTTTCTATGTATTATAAGTATGTATTTACAAAAGGAAAGTAGTATATGTAGTTTATCCGTATTCTGGTACCCATAACACAAGCATATAAAATGTTCATGAATATTTATTTATTATTTATTTATTTATTATTATTTTTCGGTCTATTATCGCGTATTAACTAATGAAATAACTTTCAAAACATAAGTAAATAATATATATAAAAACACGTAAACCGGAATTCAAATAATATATTTAGTAGATATTGAGTAAGTAAACAAAAATAAAAATCGGTCAAGTGCGAGTTAGACTCGCGCACGAAGGGTTCCGTACCATTATCTATGCAACATAAGGCAACGTTATTAGTATCGAGCAAGAAACGGTAAAAAAATCATGTTGGTTGTATGGGAGCCCCCCTTAAATATTTATTTTATTTTATTTTTAGTACCTATTTGTTGTTATAGCGGCAATAGAAATACATCATCTGTGAAAATTTCAACTGTCTAGCTATCACCGTTCTTGAGATACAGCCTGGCGACAGACGGACGGACGGACAGCGAAGTCTCAGTAATAGGGACCCGTTTTTACCCTTTGGGTACGGAACCCTAAAAATATCCCTAATTCTTCATTTTCTATACCTACTAGCTGTGTTAATAGGTACATGTCGACGATAATATTGATGTAGGCCCTTAAGGAAACCATAATGTATTTGATGTTAATCCTTACTAATTAGACGCTGCTAGATCTCGAAGGTCGGCAGAAAGCGTTAAAACGTGGTTATTGCACAAATCTCGTCTTACTTAAATGATTCATACAACAAGCTTGTTAAATAAAACTTACCAATTACAAGACATGTCTCCTAAATAGTAAAATAAAACCTGTCTTTACTACGGAACGTAAGTGTGACTTAATATGGACATGGCCATTGAATATTTACATCGCAAATTGACGATATATGTGTACACTATTTCTTAATCTAAATTCAATGTGAGCTTAATTTGGGCTATGTGCTAGATCTGGATGTTTAATTTATTACTTCCTTTCATAATATCATAGTTGAGTAGGTACTTGAGTCTATGTGGCTAAGTATGTTTTATTTCTATCCCATCTAGCTAATGCCGGCGGTTTCACCCGGTTTTATCATTATTTACCCTCCCCTCCCACAATATACACCAAACATTAACAAATAATGCAAAAAACCATTCTCTTGAGCTTCTTTATTTATTAAAAAAACCACATCAAAATCCGTGGTGTAGTTTGAAAGACATAAGCTCACATAGGGACATACATACAAAAGTGACGACTTTGTTTTACATTATGTAAAGATTACGAAAGGGTAATATCTTCTTATATATAAAATTCACGTGTCACGTGAACTAACACTTAACTGTATTACTGACAAGCGCATTATTAATAATCTTATATATAAAATTCACGTGTCACAGTGTTAGTTACCGTACTCCTCCGAAACGGCTTGACCGATTTTTATGAAATTTTACAAGCATATTCAGTAGGTCTGAGAATAGGCCAGTTATTCAGTCAGCTAGTTATTATATAAAACGTGCCGGATATGCCTCTATTCAGATTAATGTCAATAGGCTCTATCTACTCAAGGGCTTAACGGATTTTAATAGACATACGTTTCGTCATTCAATTTTTTTTTTGATACCTGATATGTCCTTCTATCGGATACCTTCTACAACAGGAGGTCTACAACACGCATATAGGTATAAGGTTCTGTATCATGTTTCTTCATGTCTCTCACAGAATATAACTAAGCAATTGTTGCAACTACCATGGGAGAAACTTGAACATGGAGCAGTAACACTTATTATTAATTCGGTCCATACAGAAATATCCTACCGTTAAACAACCCGTCATTAGCTTAACACACTAAGAAAGAAATGAAAATTATTGAGAAAGACTTATTGTCTATTGAAACAGGACTGCATACGTTGATTGCCTCTTATAACGAACAACGTTGGATTAAATTGAGGAGGAATACTTATATCAATCTATCTATCATAATTTTAGTCAAAAATGAAATTACAACGTTAGTGCAAAAATTGCATTTATTTATAAACTTAATTATATTTACATAAAAGTAAATAATACAACGCGTCAAGATCGGGTCCGTAGGCAACAGTCGAAGCAGTACGTAATAAATAAGTCTCAGTAAGCAGGCAAGGTCGTCAGGCAGCACTAGTGTTGCTATAAACTACATACATTAAACCGTGGCTAGACTGCAAAAGCGAAGTAAAAACTACTCGTAAATAGGATCACGAAAATAAATAAAATATAAGACAACAAAAGTAGGCTTTTGCTATGTAGCCGCGATCTATAAATTCCAACACAATTTTCTTCGAAATACAAAAATCTATCAAAAGCATTCAGATGTTTTACAAAACTCTTTAAAATACTACACATATTTTTTTATCTATACATTTAGTTATATTTCAAAACTATAATTTTCTATTATCGCTCTCACAAATTATAGTCGTAAACATTCAGCTAACACTAGGGCATTTCGTCATAGTCGTTATTTAGCCCCATGGGTGGGCTGCAGGGAGAGTATACCTTGCGTACGGGGCAGCCACCGCAACTGGGGCTGGAGCAGCGAAGACCTTCGCAACAGGGGCAGCTACTACTGGAGCCGCTACCTAAAGCAGTAAAAATTGATACGTTTATTTTCCAATATCACTTTAAAGTCAACCATATTCTGGTATACCACAACGTGGACAATGTATAAAATGTTTTCACAGTAAATACAAGAAATAAGCACGATAACTACTTACCAAATTTAGTGTACCTTAAAGCCGTCAAATAAAAAAAACATTATTCTAACTTACCGCATGGACAGCTGCACCAGTTCTTTCCACCACGGCGTTGAAACCATTAATCTTGTCGGCGGTGTAAGTGACTCTACGAACATGGCCATCAGGTTCCACCAGGCTGTAGGAGCCGTGGACTACACCGTTCTGTAGCGTCTCGGAAGCATCCTTATGGTCACCAGTCGCGGGGTCAGCCACGCCGTACGAGAAACTGTAAGCGGGGTTGGGATCGACAGGCTCGGCGCGTATGATCTGAGTGTACATTAATGCAAGATAGGGTTAACTTTTACGTAGAGCCACAATAAATAGAGCATTCAGAGACATTCATTTGGACCTACACTTAAAATAGGTGCCTACTTATATTTTTATTATTTGAATAAAAAATTAAGTTTAATCGATCTATTGATAGGCAATTATTCAAGTTTGTCTTCTAAAATTTGAGATACATACGGTAAATATAATAAATATACTTACAGGCGCTGCTACAGCTTTTACGATGGGCGCAGCGTAAGCTGGTGCTGCGTAAGCCGGGGCCGCGTAAGCCGGGGCGGCGTACGTGTGGGCAATAGCGGGCGCTGCGATTGCGTGTGAGGTGTAGGCGGGTGCGTACGCGGCGGATGCGATGGGAGCTGCATACCCCACGTTCAGTACACCGGCCCGAGCTGTCACCAGCCCACACGCACACCACACCAATAAGAACTAGACAATTTAAAACTATTTAGTAAATATTACTTAGGTTTCTACTTTCTATAGTGCAGGAAACTCTTTAAGGACATTTTGCACTGTCTCTGGTCCCAGATTACGGTAATAATACTCACATAAGTAGACACCAAAATATTTTTTTTGTAAACTTTAATATAAATTCTAAAGGAGGAGTTTGTTTGTCTTACGTTTAGTGTCGTATTATCTTTACCACCACAGATACTATAGTTTATTTTTACCACCATCCATGATCAGGCATCCGTAATCGGGTTTCGATTTTTCTGATTCTGACTTTTACAGCAGCAGCAGCCTCCCCTTTCCCCGTCCATTTGCTGGGCACGAGCCACTGTCACTTCAGGAAGGTATTTAATCTACTAAGCCGCGATGACCAGACGTGTTAACCTAGGGTTTAATTTTGAGTTTGTTGTCTCTCACAGAGAATGTCATCTACTTATAGAAATCACCCTTCACCTGGCAGTTACAGAACCCTGGGGAAATGGGGTAGTGACATCTATATTCTTAATCCATTTACAGCAATGCAGTTAGAACATGTGAATTCTAAATTAATCAACACATATATAACTATTAAATACAAAGTATCTTACCTTAGCAATCATGTTTATTGCGTGTAGTGCGTCTGCGTCTATGAGCACGTGTGCAGTTCCCCGCCGGCCGGCTCGTATATAAAGGGCTTACACCTATACTACATTGATACGTGATACAATTTCGCAATAAGGATATTGTCGTATAGGTACAACTAGATTTGCACGATATATCAACTATTTAAGGCTCATATTCTTTGTACCCACTGCAGGTAAAAACTAAGTATATATATATAAATACATATTATTGCCGCACAACTAACAATAACTAAAAATGAAAATTGATGATTCTAATAACACAACTCGGCAATGCTAACCATGATGCTAACTGAACTTTCTTAGTATAAAAACTGTGTATTATGGACTAACAATTACAATTATGATAAATGTGCCAACAACATAGCCAAGTAATCAAAATACACTATATTATGTAGTTGTCTTCATTTTTTAGTTAAGTTTAGTGGTGCACGTTAAATTGGTACCATTAATAATTTAGTTGTCCCGGCAAAAGTTGGTCAGCTAAACTTTGTATCAGTTTATTAATTTCTTGTCTGTAGTTAAATTTTAATTAAATATAATAACGAATTTATACTATGTAGTTAGCATTAGAGGATGAATCACTGCGATGTTCCCATCAGGTTGTGTAATGTAGGTTACTTGTAGGTAAGTATTTGTTTCCGTTGCTCGAAGGTTAAATGCCTCCTGATTAATGGAAGGACATACAGGTATAAAACCAGTTCCTAATGTCAAATCAATTAATACATATATATTTAAGTGATGAGAGTAGCAAGTTTTAGAATTGATTACGACAGATGCGTCGTAATCAATTCTCACTCAAAATAAATGCGTCGTAATAAAATATAAAGATGCATTCATGATGATGAATGCATCTTTATATAATAAATAAATAATTATTCATCGACATTACACACAACGTCCACTAGTCCCAAACTAAGCCTATATGCTTGTGTTATGGGTACCAGAATACGGATATAATACATATACTACTTTTCTTTTGTAAATACATACTTGTAATACATAGTAAACACCCAGACGCAGTTTAAACAATGACGCAGTATGACAATTATAAATATCACACAAATGATTGTCCCGATCGGAAATCGAATTCGCGACCTCGTGAACGGCAGTCCGTTACATAAACCACTCCACCACGAGGCCCGTCAATCTATCTACGTCTTCATCTATGTAATTGTAATTTAAAAAAAACACGCTTGTAAATTCTGATTTTTTTTTAATTATTCCATTGTCATCAGTCCTTAAAAAATTTCAGATCAATCCCACTACTACAAGAGGGTGGAAATCACTTTCAAAATTTCTGTTACATAGATTACAATTATAAAATTGATAGATACGTATCGAGTTAATATCTAGATAAGTACTATGTGAATGTAATCCCAGTTCGAAAACTAAAATCTTCGAATGACTTCTGTTACTAGATTTTTTTTAATCTGGTTATATCAGATTATGTCATTTATAGGACCTCTACATCTCAACTCTACCAGCTAGGCAGCTGTACATTGTGGACAACTAATATTATTAAAATATCAACATAAAATAAATAAATAGAGTAACGGTTGTACAGTTAGAGTTCTATAAGTTGGAGTCTCTGTAAATAATTATAAACTTGTCTGATTGAAAAACTGAGTACATAAAAACTTCTTTAATAGTTAACAAAATCTTTGATCTCTTGAGATACCAGATATACAGGTTTATTACCTACCTATTGTTTTTGGCGTGACCCGTTATCATATCACTTGAAATTCAAATTAAATTCTACTGGTAGCGACTGCATCAGTCGTAGCATAATTCTACTTATCGTTGACGAAATCCTGCCTATTCTTAACCATATACTAAATTATTCCCTGTCCAATGGAATTTTCCCTTCTGCATGGAAAGAGGCTCAAATTATTCCACTTCCTAAAAAGAGCAATCCTTCTACCTTTGCTGATTTCCGCCCCATTTCCATACTCCCTTTCCTTGCTAAAGTATTTGAACGCCTTATCCACAAACAGCCAGGGCTGGGCAAAATACATGCTTTGTTGCAATTGAAATACAAATTACAAAATACTGCGTTTGCAAGTAATTGAAGTACAAAATACTGATTACTTTTGAGTGGAGTAATTGAAATACAAATTACAAAATACAGTATTTTGGCTATTTGTAATTGAAATACAAAATACCAATTACAAAATTCATTTATACTATTTTTACCCAACTAAAAAAAAATTGAGGCTTTTTTAATGTATCTTCTTGTTCTCCAGCCCATTTACATCCCACTGTTGGGCACGGGCCTCCTCCATTTTGGGAGGGGTTATGGTCTACTTTGCCGCGCTGACCAGGCGTGTTGGCACAGGGTTTATTTTAGAGGTTTCCGTCTCTCACAGAGGATGTTATCTGTGTGCAATATCCCTTAGCTGACTTTTACAGCACCCTTGGGAGGACACTGGTTTGAGGTGACACTTGTATTCTTAAACCTTTACCTCGCGGAGAACCAGCGTAAAAAACCACAATCCGTAACTATTACCAGCCTTTAGCAGTATTACCTTCCACCAGTCAGTATTTTCATCAAAGCTTCAAAGGTTCCAAAATATTTGTATAACTTGTTTATCTTACAGTAATATATTGACTTTACAATTAACTTCATATCCGTATATCAATTTACTGTAGTTACCCCAAACAGCAAACGATCATTTTCGGCACCAACTTCAAACTAATGTTGGTGAAGTAAAATTTTAAGGGCCGCCCCGTTACCTCCTTGCAATTGCTTTTTGTTAACCAATTTTGGCGTACAGCTTATTTAACGGGTACAGTGATGCAGCTCCAATAGCTACTTTAGCTACATTAAGTGACGGTTGTAAATGTATTTTAAAAATGTATTTTGAAGCCTCAAGTAATTGAAATACTAATTACAAATTACTTCGACGTCTGGTAATTGAAATACAAATTACATTTTAAGGCAGTAATTGAAATACAAATACAAAATACGTAATTGTATTTCAATTACGTATTTCAAATACATTTAATTGAAATACTGCCCAACCCTGCATGCAAACAGCTTAGCACTTTCCTTTCCACAAATAACATCCTCGATCCTTTACAGTCTGGATTTCGACCTGGACACAGCACAGCTACCACCCTGGTTCATATTACAGAGGACATCAGACTGGCTATGGAAGGTGGTAAACTCACAGTTCTGGGATTATTAGATTACAGCAACGCCTTCAATACTGTGGACTTCGACGTCCTACTTGGTGTACTACGCTCTCTTAACATGTCTCCAATAGTAATTGACTGGTTTCGTAGTTACCTAGTCGGTCGCCAGTAACGTATTTGCATTGATAAAGCCTGTTCCTCTTGGCATACCACAACTTCTGGCGTACCACAGGGCGGCGTTCTATCTCCTTTACTTTTCGCGATTTTTATAAATTCTGTTACTAACAACTTACTTCTTCCTACCATCTTTATGCTGACGATTTGTAAATATATACACATGCTAATTTAGAAAGGTTATCTGAAGCAGTTAACACAATTAACAATGACTTTGATCGGATTTGTACCTGGAGTAATTCACACGGTCTTAAAGTCAATCCGAATAAAACTCAAGCTATCATTATTGGTAGCCCTGTAATGGTTTCTAAAATTAACTGGTCACAACTTGCAGCAGTAAAATGTGACAATCAAACTATTATTTATAAGTAATAAAGTAAAAAACCTGGGCATCTACATGGACAGCTGTTTATCTCTCCTGTACAATATTCTGTTTAATCCTCAAACTCCTTTTTACCTCAAACAACGTTTCGAGTTCTTACATAACACTCACTCTAGACTCCTGAGATCATCAGAGAATGTGAGGCTTAAGCTACAAAAACATTCCACTAAATTCATGCACTAATTTTTTACATTACAAGCAACCATATTGTGGAATGATTTACCTGTCAGAATCAAACGAGCTAAATCCCTTAGATCATTTAAAAAGATGGTTAAGGAGCACTATTTGTCACTGCAATTGTCAGATATTAGCTAATCATTCTCACTTCAATCTTGTAAATATATTTATTTAAATTAGTTATATGTAAATCTATGTAAGTTTATGTTTGTATTTTGTATAATTATGTAGATAGTATTTATGTGTATGTTTATATTACTTAAGTATTTATGTACTTGTCTGTATATTTAAATGTATCTATTATAAGTTCTATTAATAACTGCTAACTCGTTTCATTCTTTTAGTACATAATCACACTACCTAAAGTTGTTACTGTCACGCAATTCCATACAAAGGTTGTCTGGAAGAAATCGCAACGAGCGATAAGACCGCCACTTGTACAATTTGTATATCTTTGTAATGTATTATTATTAATTACCTATACCATGTAAAAATGTACAATAAAGAGTTTAAATAAATAAATAAATGAATTTTACATGCAGTGTTATGTACATACATCATGTATATCTATATAATTAGAGTTCCGTAGCAAGAGGTTAAACGCGAGCCTATTACTGAGATTTCGCTGTCCGTAAGTCTGTCACCAGGCTGTATCTCTGGAATGGTGTTAACTAGCGAGCTGAAATTTTCAGTTTATGTACATCAGTATACTCATCGTCGTCATTATCCTGCCTTAATCCTTTTATTTAAAGTCCCGTTATTTGGGTTCAGTATGTCGAATATATTATGATAACAATGGTAGGGAACCCTTCGTGTGAGAGTTCAACTCGTATGTAACCGATTTTAGTATTTGAATAACGTGTCACATAAGTTAAGTAGTTTATAGTGAGCTTATCTAAAGTAATATCGATGTGGACATAGGTGATACGCCCAGTCTAGGCTTATTTACGAGCCTACATGTGTATCAAGGTACGGTTAACTATTTCGTATATCACAACATTGTACATAATTTATTTAATAATATATTCAACAGTTTAAGCAAGCTAAGTATATGTAGCACTAGACATGGGTGTGCCAAAACATTATTCACTTAATATACAGCTCCTGCTTTTGAAAATGATGTTTTTATAAAGCAGGTATAACATTATTTCATATGATATTTACTATCCCATTAGCTCCTGCCCTTGTCTTAATTAAGTATGTGGGAACAGATGTTTTGACACAGTTTTATTTAATAAATGACGACACAAAACATTTGCCACCTGCATTCAGTGGCATGTCCGTGTGGTGACGGATGAGGAAAACAAGTGTCACCATCCTATTTGATGCCCAGGGAGCTGTAATCGCCAGCTACGGGAAATTGTACACAAATAATATCGTCTGTGAGAGATGGAAAAAAAGAAGCCAACACGCCTGGTTAGCGCGGCATAGTAGCCCAAAAGTGGAGGAAGCCCATGTCTAACGGTGGTAAGTTAATGGGGCTGGAGAGAGAGATTAGATACAATATCGGGACGACCTTGCATCACTTACTTTACTTATATGTTTAAGCAACCTTGTAATTGGTGTTATATGACATATACCTAAGCACACCTAAGTTTATATGACTATGTAGTGACATACACGCTTTAGTACACCGCATAGATATATATTTCGGCGTAATGTGGGTCACATTCGACTATTCCGGTAACATAGAGCGCAAGTGCAAGCCAGTTTAAAATTTATATCTAACCGCGCCCTCGCATATCGCACTATATACGCATAACTCACTCATGAGTTTGTATATTGAACGGACTTTGTTGCTAACTTAACTATTGTTACCTATTTAAAGTATAGTAAATCAATCATTTAAAAAGTAGAGCTGAAATAACCACGAAATAATAATATGGACATAACTTGTATTTAAACTTAAACACATTTTCACGGTAGACAAAACTAAGGTTTAGTAGACTTAACACATTAAGTGTAATCAAATGAAACATACAATATAGCCTACTTCTGGCACAGTAATATTTTTAACATATTCTTAGAAACATAACTATGCTATATGACTTAAAAAATATATTTTAATTAACTAATAATATGTCTCTGATTCAATCCATTTAGAAATATCATTCCTTATTAAATAACGCCTAACTTCATCACAAACAATCATAAACAGCATAAAAGGAATAGCAAGAAAAAAGTCATACCAAGCCAGAGGCTCCGTACTGAAAATCTCATTGAGAAAGGGCAAGTATGTAACAGCGGCCGCAGCAAGCAAATCGACGATTATACTTATATTCAAAACATGGTTCTTCATTCCCTTCTTTAGTAAAGAAACTCGCCTTGTCTTGCAAATAATCACGTCCGATATTTGTGTCCAGCATATAGCCACAAAATATCCTGTCTGGGCTCTTTTTTCGACTCTCTTTCGGGCTGCATAAGACCACTGACGTCCTAAAGTATCTAACACCATTTTGGTTCTAGACTCCCAATCTCTTCTAACAAAAAGTAGACTTGATGGAAAAAATCCTTCTTGTGCAAAAATAATAAAGTAAGCGTACATCCCACAAAAGAACTGAATCAATCCAACTTGAAAATACGCCATAAAAATCAGCACTCGATTTACGAGATGATCTTCTGGTTTTCGGGGCGGAATTGACATGATGTCTTCTTCGGAGTCTTCGTATGCCAAGCTCATGGCCGGGAGCAAGTCTGTACCTACATTAATAACTAAAATCAACATTAAAGTCATTGGAAGAGGCATTCCTACGCAAGCGTACAGCACAAATGGCAACATTTCTGGTGTGTTAGACGTGAGAGTATAAGCTATAGTCTTTTTTAAATTATCGAAAATTCTGCGTCCTTCCTGTACTCCTAGAACAATGGACGAAAAATTATCATCAAGTAATATCATGTCTGCTGCTCTCTTTGACACTTCAGTACCGGTTATACCCATGGCTATACCAATATCAGCTTTCTTTAGAGCAGGCGAGTCGTTTACTCCATCGCCTGTCACAGCAACAACGTGTTTTAACGCCTGAAATGTTTCCACTATGAATAGTTTCTGTTGAGGACTGGTCCTGGCGAAAGTGATTTCCTCATAGTTAGTTTGAGCTGCTTTTAAATCACTAACGCTCATTTTACGAAGTTCATCGCCTGTTATAATCGCAGCTTTGAATAAGCTTTTAATGTGAGGTGGTACATCGACCAGGTCAATATGGTGTTCAAACGCATAATCATAGGCAGTGGGTAAGGTAATGGTTCCACATTGACGAGATATTGCTAGAGCTGTCACAGGATGATCTCCAGTCACCATTATTACCTTAATACCTGCCTGTCTACATAAAGCAATAGATTCTGCAACGTTTGGTCGTGGGGGATCAATCATAGATATCGCTCCAATAAAATTAAGATCTTCTACAGGAAAGTTACGGTTCTGGGTATCGAACTGGTATCCTAATGGATAAACGTCTGTAGGTAAATTAAGATCACAATATCCAATAACCCTTTCACCCATATTTGCCATTTTAATAAAATGCGCCTTTAGTTCTTTCTTTAACAGCGGCGTAAGAGACATTGTTTCTTCGTCAGATTTAACTTTGGAGCAATATTCCAAAATTATTTCAGGCGCGCCTTTCATAATTAAGTAATAGCAATGCGTTTCTTGTATACGATGAATAGTGACTTGATATTTGTAAGCAGAACTAAAAGGGATTTCTGCTTCTTTAGGATTGTCGCGCCGAACTTGAGTGGCCGAACGATTTGCTTCCATGTACCTTAGTATACCTGACTCAGATGCGTCACCTATTATTTTTCTTTATAAAATTGGTAAGTGAGTTGTATCATGAGAAAAATCGGCTTTCAGATTTAGTGACGCTGCCAAACATAGAGTCGCGTAGGTTGGATGCGATACGTGGGTATGGTCATCTTTGTCCAGAATCTCGAAGTTACAATACAAATGTGAAACTTCCATTCGATTTTGCGTAAGAGTACCAGTTTTGTCAGAACAAATACATGAAGTAGACCCTAGAGTCTCCACTGCCTGCAAAGATTTGGCGAGGCAATTCTTTCGCTTCAATGACTTTGCCGATAGTGTCATACAAACTGTTAACGTCACTATTAAGCCCTCTGGTACATTAGCTAATATAATACCTAGCATGTATTGTAACGCTGATAGCCAACTTCCTTCGACAAAATATACCATCAGAAAGAAGATAAATCCAAAAACAAATGCTACACCGCATATCAACTTAACGAAATGGGTTATTTCTTTGGCAATTGGCGTTTTTTCTTTCTGTAGTCCGGTTACTAGACCAGCGATTTTTCCCATTTGTGTCATTTCTCCAACAGCTACTACCATACCCTTGCAAGTACCTTCAACGATAGGGCAACCGAAGTAAATCATATTTTGCGATTCTAGTGGGTTAGAGTGCGTACATTCTGGTCTATGTTTGACTGGTTCCGATTCTCCAGTTAAAGAAGACATGTCTGTACTAAAATTAGAGCATGTAAGTATCCGGATATCAGCTGGCACTATGTCTCCACCTTTCATTTCTACAATATCACCAAGAACCAATTCTTCATTTAATATTTCTCTTTTAATACCTTCCCGTATGACCATAGCGTGCGATGGTAATAGTTTCTCAAAACCACTCATAACTCGCACATTTTTTGCTTCTTGATAAAATCCAAACAACCCTGTGCCTACTACAGTGGCGGTGATTACACCCCCTAAATATAGATATTCCTTAGCCGAATGGCCACCTTGTTCACTACCGGAGTCTATATATCCGGAGAAAGAGTAAGCTATAAAGTTAAGTATAGCACCAACCCAGAGTACGCATTGGAACCATCCAAATAAATTCACGCGAAATATCTTCCAGTAGCTAGTACCGTGTAGTTCTTTCAAAGCATTTGGTCCATGAAGGATTAACAATTCGTCAGCGAAGCTTTCAGTGAGACCAGTGTTGACATTTGTACGGTACATTACCTCCAGCTGTGCAGGCGTGAGGAAATGGTCACCAGTATGGGATTCCTTCTTAAGCATGTCGAGTTCTGAGTTGAGGGCTGCATTGTTGCCTAAGAAACTCGGCATGTGCTGCAAAGTGGAAGTGCGTCGCAATGAAATAACGCTCGATCTCTGGTGAGGCATGACGGGTTATTGCTGTAACTTTAAATTGCTGTACAAAAATGCAAATTTTTATCTACATTCGCGAATAAATAACACAAATGACGTAATTATTCTTGACTGTTCTTGACAGGCAGAAATATATGTCTATAATTTTTACTTCCAAAAAGAAGAGAATTTTATCTCCATCATTGTAAACTTCTTTGAAAACTACATATAACTTTTTTTCCGATTTTATTGCGCACGTTATAAATAAACATATATACCGTAGGCCAATATCAAATGTGTAGTACAATACATAGAAAGCACCGGAACGCAATACAAATATGTATCTACTTTATTTCATAGATAAATAATAAAATACACGACGAACTCCACAAGACGCTTAAATACCTAAATTTAATCAAACTTCAAATAACTTTATAAAATAATTTTATTACAAAAAATACGTAGCAATACAATACAATACCTGCTTAAAAATACAATATACATTACAACAGATTATTACAATTTATACATCTATACATTTTACAACGCATGCATTGACATTTCATTAAAATTATATAACAAATGGATGATTAGAAACAAAAATAGATTTTATAAAATATAAGATGTAAGTAAATTGATTTATTTCAATATACTAGCTACTCGGCCCGACTTCGTACTGGTAAAGTTATCAATGAAAGCTATCTGGCGGACTTGACTTTTTGCGACGTTTATATATTAGGTACGATATTTTATTATTTGGCACAAGATAGCCTTTACCTTTTTTCTCCGTGTGGTGACGGATTAAGAATACAAGTGTCACCACCCCATCTCCTCCCAAGGGTGGTCAGCTAAGGGATATTGCGCACAGATAACACTCTCTGTGAGAGATGGAAAACTCGAAAATAAGCTGTTCAGCGCGGCACAGACCATAATCCCTCCCAAAGTGGAGGGGGCCCGTGCCCAACAGTGGGACGAAAATGGGCTGGAGAGAAAGAGAGAGCCTTTAAAAACACGCAGTTTATTTATGTAGTTAGATATTCATATCGCAAGAATAACGAATGGGGGGGACTTATTTTTATTTATGCAAGGGCATAGCTACCGCCGCATTAATAACCCCTTTTTTCTTTTGTGAGAAATTTTTACCCTTCAAAGTGCCCCAAATTAATAATTTTACGGGGCCCCAGTGGCCCCACCAAAAAACGCTATGCCTCTATATTTATGTCTATCTGTCGGCTCAAACTACTGGACGGGATAAAATGTAATTACGAAGACGCAGGCCACAGCTAGTATTTCACTCAGTTATTATTTTAATAAATTACCCAATTCTGTCCTAGTTTATTAATAGATATTAGGATATTTACTATCGTTCGTATATACAAAGGCCGGTACGCAACTCCATTTTGCCATAACATACGCTCAAAGTTATGCACGATTGACTTTACCTTGATTGATTTTATCAAATCGGTGATGGCCTAAATGCAGAAAGAGGTCTTGGTAAACAATGCCGTACATTTCGTCGGATTCTTCCCCATTAGGTTCCACCGTACCGGCCAACTGTTGCCAACCTTATCCAAGTCCGTCCTGCCATTTATCAAAGCGGAGTAGTATTCTATCAGAACATTATCGACGTACATCAAGCCTATTCATGAGACTTTTGCATAGTGCATTACTTTGAGCGGACTTGCAGCAATACGGATGTTGCGTAATGCTCTATAGTCCGATTCTTCAAGAGATTTTTCAGCCACCATGGTCAGAAGTAACTCTTATTAACTATTATAATATAATCTTATAATATTATCATCTAAAAACAAAATATACACAAGACTTTATTACTTAAGATCCTACTTTTTAACAAATACATTTTTCCTTACATCATATCATAATTTTTTCTTAACAATTACTATTTACTTTACATATTATACTCTTACTAAACATATAACCTCTTAACTACATACATAATATCATAGATTTTTACACAAGATTTTATTATGCTTAAGTTTGTTCAAATATCACTTATTGAGTTATAAAAAAAAATCTCCCGAGATTTATTTCGAGAGATAATTTTCCCACAAAGATTATAATATATCATCATCATAATACCATCACGCCTTTTTCCCATGAGGGTAGGCAGAAAATACAGGGCCTAATTTACTTACACTTTCTCGGTTTCATTTATACACCCGGTCAAACATGTACGACGGCTGTACTTTTAATAATATATATAAATAATATATATTTGCAACTAATATTTGTTTTTACAATTTTGTCATGTATACTATTTGTGACACCGTTATTCATAAACGACAAATCAAAATTTAACTGTACTTATTTGCTTTAAATATAGCTATACAGGATCAGACTAAGACTGAAGGACCTCGGCGGCTAACCAAAGGTCTGAGGCTCAAGATTAAATGATAGAGCATACCCAAGGGCCGCTCTAACCTACGCCAGGGACTGGCAAATGCTATTTTGAATGTATCAGCAGTTTAACGCTGTAGTTATATCAAACTAAAATATATTAATGGACCTTTTCCGTTTTTATTAATGGGTTATGTAGCCGTTGTCTAGATCGATCTAATTATTAATTTGCTTAATAGCTCTATAGGAACACTTATATCTAAAAATATTATTTATTTACTTCTATGTCATGGCTATTCATGACAGGCAAGAGTTCAGGTAAGAGACGCATAACTCTCCACATTGTCGTAGTCGGTAAAGGTAAAAATATCAGAAAAGTTCTAAATGCTAGTTTTTACAAACATAACTATTTAAATTTTAAATGTACATTGGAATTATTCGATCACTAATCACATCCAACAGTTTTTGGTTCTTTAATAGTTTTTTTAATTCATTTTGTACACTACTTAGAGCATCAATTCAACAGGAGTTGGATAAGGTGACCCCGAATGGCGATTTTATTCTGGACGTACATAATGACCAAGTATTACGTTATAGTGTTTGTATGCGTTACACAATATTTTATAGAAGACAGTATGTATAACAGCTCCTATTGGTTCAATATTCAAAGGAACACGACCAAAATTCACACAGAATCTCAAACTCCTTTGATTCTACATTAAAATGTTGGACACTTGGAAACGAATGTCCGTACATAATGATTATGAGCATTGCTCTCGTGCCTTTTTAACAGACTTAAAAAACGGAGAAGGTTATCAATTCGTCTGTATGTATATACATACAAAGTCTGTATGTATATACATAAAAAAGTATTTAGCGATTTTAATAATACTTTTTTAAATTAAAAGCTAATGCTTCCCATATAGTCTCATTGGCACCAAGTCAGGATCTGATGATTATCTTCTAAGAAATCAAGGAAAACCCTCAAATTTCAAAGGCACACACATTCTTGTCACGTTATGTATCTGAATAATCAATGACTTGACTACCTAGGCGGTCTCATGAAGTCGGTTGAAATTTTTTTTAATAAAACCTAAATATTTTGATGGATTGTCTACTCCTGTCGGATCAATGCTCTGAGTACAGATGTACAATATAATGAGATCAACATAGTAGACTAATACTACCATTATCACTGCCTAATAATAAAAGTCTGTTAAGTGGCAACACTGACATACAAGTGAGTACTCCTTTGAACGTGTCTGATCGTAGTTTGGTACTTGAGAATGACGCATCTTGGTCGAGTGATGTGTGAACACCTATACGATTATTTGTAGTTCCTGATATCAACTCATTGTAGTACACAGACAGACAATGGACGGGTTCTGTACTGCCTCTATGGATAATAACATTATTTTTAAAAATAATATTCATGGATATCACACACAACATCCTCTGGTCCCAAACTAAGCATATAGATTGTTTGCTGTCCGTGTAGTGACGGATTTAGAATGCAATTGTTAGCACCCCTTTTCCTTACTAGGAGCTGTAAAAGCCATCTAAGAGATATTGAACACAGACAATACCCTCTGTGAGAGACCGAAAACTCGAATATAAAGTCTGTGCCAACACACCTGTTCTGAGCGGTACAGTAGACCATAATCCTTCCCAAAATGCCGTTACCAGCAGTGGTATATTAATGGGCTGGAGCTCTCTCTAGCCATGAGCAGATGAGAGAGATGGGCACTACAACTCCGACATTTTTTGTTTTAAATAAATACGTTAGTACGAATTTACGAGAAAAACATATTGTATTAGAATACCCTTACAAAAATATTATTTTCTATCCTAAACGACTTAACCGATTTTAATGAAATTTTGTGTATTATTCGTAACATTCACAATTGGACCCGGTAGTTAGCATTGCAGTCGGTATCGGTAATATAAGCCTGGTACCTACTCATAATAAATCGAACAAAATGTTATTATGCTTGTTTGAGGACCAGATGACGTCTATGAATATTGTTATTATGTTTGCGTATACAAAATTAGTACTTACTTAAGATGAGCTATTAATTCACCATCGTCTGGTCTCCAGAGTGCTGTCACTTGATCTAAACCAGAAGTCAACAATCTGTGTTCATCCACTGTTGCCAACCTAAGGACCTGGAAAAGACGAAAAATATACATATCATAACGTGGAGCCATAGCATTATAAGCAATTAAGGTGTTTTGGGACCAGAAAACGTTATACAAAAATGTTTATTTATTTATAACTATGCATTTACATTACTTGGTCCCTCCTTCGTTCCCCTTTAAGTAGTATGTCACTGTTACATCATAAAGCTTAGTTTGGGACCAGGGGAAGTTGTTGAAATATTCATGAATATTTATGAAATATTTATAAATACATACCTCTCCATCATGCGCCCGCCAGGTGGCGACAGTGAGCCCAGTCCTTAGATCTAAGACGAGCACGTGCCCGCTGGCGAGCCCGCACGCCGCCCACGCGCCCGTTGAACAAACGCACATACAGCGGATAAACGTTGTAGCGCTCATTGGTAACTATGTACAGATAATTATTAAAAGTAAATATTTAACACTAGCTGTTGCCCGCAACTTCGTACGCGTGGAATTTAAAAATCAAAAGTTAACAAATTATATAAAAAAACCACCCTATTGAACCACTCTTATCTATTAAAAAAACCGTATCAAAATCTGTTGCGTAGTTATGCAGATATAAGCACACATAGGGACATACATACTAAAATATCTACTTTGTTTTATAATAAGTAAAGAAAATCAGAAAAAGCAAAAGAAATGTTCAGGATAATTGAGATTTAAAACCTTTAAAATATTCGTGAAGCTATAAAAAAATCACGTTTAGATTTTTCAAATTCGTATTAAATTTTAAGGATGTGAAATAGGTAAAAGATCGTATGAATTTTTTATTTTGAGAATGTCTTTATTTCGTCACAAGACATTACAATGACAAGAGTATCTAGGGCCACCCCAGTAAGTAATTAATAATACTTATGTTGGGACATCGCCCGACACTTCCCTTATAATTTTGTTTACTTATGTTGGGACATCGCCCAACACTTCCCTTATAATTTTGTTTACTTATGTTGGGACATCGCCCGACACTTTCCTTATAATTTTGTTTACTTATGTTGGGACATCGCCCGACACTTCCCTTATAATTTTGTTTACTTATGTTGGGACATCGCCCGACACTTCCCTTATAATTTTGTTTACATATATTGAGACAAAAATTTTACGAGATTGGTGTCGATTCTACGTCCACAACTAAACTCAACTTAACTAAAAAATGAAAACAACTATTGCTGTATATTGATTATTTGGCTGTTTTGTTGTGTAATTTTATATTAATTACAATTTTTAGTCTATAATAAACATATTTGCTAACAAGAAAGAATCGTTAACATTACGGAATTGTGTTATTGACACAATCAAATTTAATTTTTTAGTTAAGTTTAGTTGTGCGTGTAGAATTGGTACCATTGTCTTTTTAACTATAATTATTTTAGGTCAGTACAAGTAAACATGGTGAATTTGAATGTTTTGGATATAGGCGTTTGTGGTGGACGAAGTCGGCTACACAATAATTGGATCTGGGACACCTACTATAACTACCACCGTTTCAATGATAAAAATTTCCTAAAAAATCATTTTCTTTTGTGTTTTTCATCGAATTTTATATGGGTCATATTTTCTAAGATGTTTATCTTTCTTTTTAACAGACTCAATAAAGGAGGAGGTTCTCAATTCATCTGTATATTTTTTCCTAACTATTTTGTTTATTGCCCCGTAACTTTTAACTGGACGAAGCGATTTTAATGATTCTTTTTTTATTTGAAAGCTGGTGGTTTCCGTCCCCATTTGCATTAAGTCAGGATCTGATGGTTATCTCCTAAGAAATCGAGGAAAACACTAAAATTTTATAGACACTTGAAGACGTTTCAAGTTTTTTTTTAAATCCCCAATTATTTCTAATATACAAAAGAGTATAAAGAAAACATTAACAAAATATATTTACCTTAAGTTCATGTGATGTATGTGGTGTTCTCGCGTCTATAACTCTTAGCGTGGCATCAGTGGTGGCCGCTAGTACCGCGGCAGACGGACCCGCTAATGTACGCACTATGCTTATAGGTGACTTTATATTGTCCAACTGAAATGAACATATTAATTTAATTACGTTGTTTAATAAAGCTACTGTTTACGGATTTAGACGCGTGTATTTGTTTTAAATTTTAGCCCGATGTGTGTAAACCCTGTATGTCGGTGTAAATCGTAAACCCTGTTTATCTATCTATACTTATAATAAATCTGTAGAGAGGTCAATTCTGTACACGAAATATATTTTCAAAATAACTATCAGGGGGTGATTATATGATTACTTTATATGATTACTTATTGCATTTTTGGTATCAGTATCGATCAGATACTGATACCAAAAATGCAATAAGTAAAATTTTTGTCTGTCTGTCTGTCTGTATGTTCCTTATAGAAACAAAAACTACTCGACGCATTTTAACGAAACTTGGTACAATTATTCTTCATACTCCTGGGCAGGTTATAGTATACTTTTCATCACGCTACAATCAATAGGAGCAGAGTAGTGAAGGGAAATGTTGGGAAAACGGGAGAAGTTACTCCATTTTTTAAGCTTCCGTCGCGTGTGCAACCTTAATGGTTAAAGTTGCATAGAAATCATGTATGACGGAAATATTCTACATAAAATTGTCTAAAAAAATATCCCGGAACAGCATATATCTATATTTTATGGTTGACTCACAATAACACGTCTAACTCCTGATAGCTTCGCAGTTCGGAGCATTACGATTATATTTGTTTACTCTTACGTTTATAATACTCTCACTCAAGAAGTAGTTAATAATTGGTCAAGTGCGAGTCGGACTCGCGCACGAAGGGTTCCGTACCATTATCTATGCAACATAAGGCAACGTTATTAGTATCGAGCAAGAAACGGTAAAAAAATCATGTTTGTTGTATGGGAGCCCCCCTTAAATATTTATTTTATTTTATTTTTAGTATTTGTTGTTATAGCGGCAATAGAAATACATCATCTGTGAAAATTTCAACTGTCTAGCTATCACCGTTCTTGAGATACTGGGTTCGGAACCCTAAAAATCATGTTTGTTGTATGGGAGCCCCCCTTAAATATTTATTTTATTTTATTTTTAGTATTTGTTGTTATAGCGGCAATAGAAATACATCATCTGTGAAAATTTCAACTTTCTAGCTATCACCGTTCTTGAGATACAGCCTGGTGACAGACGGACGGACGGACGGACGGACGGACGGACGGACGGACGGACGGACGGACGGACGGACGGACGGACGGACAGCGAAGTCTCAGTAATAGGGTCCCGTTTTTACCCTTTGGGTACGGAACCCTAAAAATGTTGCAAAAACGGGGAAAACTTCCTAAATTTTACGCGGACGGAGTCGAGGGCAACAGCTAGTTGTTAAATATTGTTAAAACCCTGAATATGGGTAAACCCTGTAATAACTGATTGTAGATGACACTTCACAGCTCAGTCTCACCCGTGACCATGGTGACTGCAAAGTCTCCGAAACGTCGGGGTAAAATTTAAAACAAATACAAGCGTCTAAATCCGTAAAGTCTTTTTTAAACAAATGAGCGATGAGTTAGAGAATATTATAATTACGTTGTAATTTTGTTACGTACCACTTTTATTATAGGCGTACAAATAAATAAAATATATATACATGGGCATATCACAAAAATCTCATCTGGTCCCAAACTAAGCTTATATGATTGTGTTATAGGTAGTAGAATACTTTCCCAAATTCAAGGCGTGCGGAGTAGCGGGTAACGGCTAGTTCTATAATACACAGGGATAAAGTAGCATTCTAATCGTGTTAGAAATATCGAAATACGTACAGTATCTTTAAAGTTTATTCGTTACAAACATACAACGTTTCCTTTTTATAATATTAGTAAAAACAACACATACCTGTGATACAACACTCTCCATAAAAGGATCCCATATATGTACGACCGAGTCTGTAGACACAGCTAGGCGTAGCGACTCTAGGAACGTGAGAGATAACACGCCTTTCTTATGGCCAGTGTACGTCCAATTGCATTGGGACGTTGCATTACCATCACCCTGTCCAATAACACAATATAATTAAATAAATAATAATAAATATTCACGGACATTTCTCAAAACGTCCTCTGGCCCCAAGCTAAGCTTATATGCTTGTGTTATGGATACCATAATACGGATAGAATACATATACTATTTTTCTTTTGTAAATACATACTTATAATACATAGAAACACCCAGACGCAGTAAAAACATTTGTATGACATTTATAAAGATCACAAAATTGATTGTCCCGAGCGGGAATCGAACCCGCGGCCTCGTGAATGGCAGTCCGTTACATGAACCGTTTCCGTTAAATTAAATAATATTTAAATTAAATAATATTAGCCCGTTAAATTAAATAATATTATTCCGTTAAATTAAATAATATTAGCCCGTTAAATTAAATAATATTATTCCGTTAAATTAAATAATATTAGCCCGTTAAATTAAATAATATTATCCCGTTAAATTAAATAATATTATCCCGTTAAATTAAATAATATTAGCAAAATAATCTTCAAACTAAATGCTAGACTAAAGCAGCGTTCATGTTTTTTTTTCTTTGTGATTGGCGCGCGCGGTTTGCGCAGTAGCCACGAACAAAGAGCATTCATGTTTGCATAGGTTATGTGCATAACGTGACGTTACTTGTTGCATCAAAAATATATTGTTTTCATACCGACAGAAAAGATAGATAGATAGATTGACTCTTTCTGTTTTTTGTATCAAAAAACAGAAATTAAACTTAAGACTAGGTACACATGGCCTTATCACATAAAGTGATCTCTTCCGGACGTACATTAAAATATTTAATAGGTGTCTCTAACTCTCCGAACTGTGTACAATGCTATGTTACAGAAGACATACATCATGTATTAGCCGAATTTGTTCGTAATGAAGCTTTGAGACAAGGCTTAAAAACATCTAGGGATCAAAATGTGGGTATTCATAATAGCATCCTAGCTTCACCGCATTCAAAAGAAGCAGATACGCTTATAAAGATGTACATGAATGCAATGTCTGGCTGAAATCCCTATAATTAAGTACATTTATTGTAAAATGAAATACTCCATATTTAAGTCATATAACATCCATTTTTAAGTAGTATTTAATATAGAATAGTTAATATAAAATTGTTACTATTATTGGGGTGACATGTCACTGTGTGATAAAACCCCTTAAAAAATAAAGAAAAAAAAAAACTCTTCCGGGCAACTATTGGATGGAAAGAAAAGCTTAGGACAACAAAAAGTGTTGCGCCGAACACACTTTAATTAGGAATAGTTAAAGTAACTAATGTAATGAGGTTACGAATTAGGAAAATAAGTGTCATCACCCTATTTCTTTTCTAGGGTGCTGTAAGAGTCAGCTAAGGGACAATATAAGCAGTTAACGTCTACTGTGAGAGATGGAAATCTTGAAACTATACATTGTGCCAACACACCGGGCTAGTGCGGCACAGTAGATTATAATTACTTCCAAAGTGGAGGAGGCCAGTTTCCAGCACTAGGACGATATTGGGCTGGACAAAGAGAGAGAAAGTAAAGTAATTTATTAATTTTGCAATTGACATGCTACTGCCAATATGGTTACTGTTAGCACGACCGCAATAAGCTCAGTTGGCAGAGCTACGGAACGGTATTCCGAGGTCGTGGGTACAAGTCCCGCTTGCGGTAATCACTTTTTCCACCACAACTTAATTTATTAATTTATTAAGAGAGAAAGTAACTAAAATATACTGACCTGATTCCTCAAAGACCAGAGTCTAACAGTTTTATCTTTAGATCCGCTCATGAAGCTGTTCTCATTGTCTAAACAATGTATAGACTTGACTGTGTGCGTGTGTCCCGTGAATGTCTGCAACTTGATCTGTTTCAGATTAAACCGAGTCTCTTTGTCAGGACGACCGATCTCATGCTCCCAGTAGATCAACCAGTCACCTCTTAAATGCCTATTAAATAATTGAAACATAAAATCCTATGACTTTGAAATTTTAGGGTTTTCCACAATTTCTCAGGAGATAACCATCAGATCCTACTAGCAGCTTGAACGACCAGCTTTCAAATAAAAAAAGAATCATGAAAATCGCTTCGCCCAGTTAGAAGTTATGAGGTAAAAAAAAATAAAACACAACCCACCCGTTGGGAAACACTGTTGAGAACATTGAGGATTGCGCCAAAGATCTCCAAAGAATATGCCATGACTAACTATATCGTCTACAAATCGATAGAGAGTGATGCATTCGTCGTTGATGCCACTGCCGAGTAACACCCGAAGTTTGAAGACGTCATCCGATGCAGTGTGAACAGTTGAACAGTGAACAGTTTCAGGGAAATTACGTCCGCTTATCAGAATCTGGATTCACAGAGTCGGTGGGTTTTTGTGACTACGTGCCCATCGTAAAACGGACTTTCATATTTTTCCCTAAGGCGCCAATAGTATTAGCCAATATTTTTAATAATAAACTATATCTAAACACCTGTTTCGTATGGTATACTATTGAAACGCTGGCTGGTTCAAAATGCCTTTTATTCTGTTAATGAGTTTACAAACAACGTTTAAAATAACAATTATTAATGTTATAAATATAACATTTTCACAAAGGTGACACCTGTATATTATGTTGACCTGTAATTATTTAATTATTAATAAAATGTTTATCTGTTTATCTATAAAAAACCAAATGGCAGTCATGTCGAGTGTTCGTTCCAAAGTTCTTGTTTAAACCCTTACACAACCTTAAACTCTAACTCTTAGCAAAACACAAAAATATCAACATACAAACTCACCTACTACTTTTGATTCCATTATCCATTTTATACGCCACGACATCGAACCCATGACCTTGACCAGTGAGTCCTGGGTCGCATGCATCACTAGCGACATCTATCCTGTTACCAACTAAAGTGACATTAGAGCCAAAACTATTTGAACTTGATATGTGGTCCATGAGCTCCGGTTTGGCCATAAGATCCTTCTTGTTCAACGGTTCGTCACTGAATGAAGACTGGACGCGTTTGTCTGGACGGATTTGTAGAGGAATACTGTTTGGAGTGAATAAATACTTCATTAGGATATTAAAAAGAACATAAAGGTATAGTCCGAGTGGTGGCGGATTAAGAATACAAGTGACATCACCCCCATCTTTCCCATGGTGCTGTAAGAGCCAGCTGAGGGACAATATAATCAGTTAACGTCTACTGTGAGAGACCGAAATTTCAAAAGTAAACCCTGTTAAAACACGCCAGGTCAGCGCGGCACAGTAGACCATAATCCCTCCCAAAATGAAGGAGGCCCGTGCCCAACAGTGAGACGTAAATGGGCTGGAGAGAGGACGTAAGGTGTTATGTACCTCAACATTTTGCATTAAATTCCAATGATATCAAAACTTATGTAGGTTCCATCTTTAACAAGACCTAAGTAGCGATATTTTATAGAAATAGAACAATAAAACATACCTTACAGAATGATTTTGTTCATATTTATGACAAAGTGATCTAATAGTGTCATTGTTTTTAAGAGAACGTTCCATGGTGTCCATTCCTAAGAACTTGGCGAACGTTGTGTAAGCGTGGTATGCTAACTCTTCATCGAACACCATTAGAAGTTCCTCTTGGGCCTGGAACGTGGAAACATATTATTAAACCATATCTATCAAAATTACAGTCACATTAATAGTGTTTAAATTAAAAAAAAACCTTCAAATAGACTATATAGAAAAAAACAGATATCTACAAGTATAAAATTCGACAAATTCCCTAATTCCTCCAGGAATTTCCCCGGGTTCTCGTTATTAGATTCTAGCTAAAAGACTATATAAAAATAAAACTTACTAAGAATATAGAAACTGAAAAAGGAATGTTATTAAAAAGTTTGTGAGTTGAAATCCCACTCCTGATAATCACTTAATTTGATTTGTTGAAAACTAGTTAACTTTTTCGTGGCGAATTAAGAATACAAGTGTAGTCATCTCATTTCCTTCCAAGGGATCAGTAAGAGCTCATCAGCTAAACGTCTATAGAAGCAATAAAGCAAAATATCTATAGGAGCAGGAAATCTCAAAAGTAAACCTAAATAAAAAAATAAACCCCATGCCAAGACGCCTGGTCCGTAGAGTGTGCATAAGAAGTAAAAGACTGCGTCCCATTGGTACCGATTCTACGTGCACAACTGATCTTAACTAAAAAATGATTGATACTGTCAATAACACAATTCGGCAACGTTAGCTGAACGTTTTATTAAGAAATCTGTGCATCTGACTAACGATTTATATTAATAAAAAAAGAATGTGGTGTCGTGGGACACCAGGTAGGAACGAAGTTCCTTCGGCTAATGTAGAATCGACACAATTTGCAGAAAAAGAAAGAAAGAGAAAGGAGGATATTATACACTACTCGTCTGTGTATGCGACTGTCGCGCCTGCGCACGTCTCATTTAACGGTTTTTTCCACGCATTTTTCTTACGGTTTTACTATCACATTTTTTTCTGTTCGGTCACGCAGCGAAATCCCTATCCCCTCCAAGCCTGCCGTAAGGAACTTCGTTCCAAAAATATGCACAACCACAAAGTCAATTTATTAATCAAAATACACCTTAATTGTGTTCATTTTAACACGCTTATATAAGTTCGGTATGTATCTATCAATGTATTAATCTATGTAACGGAATCTTTGAAAGGATTTTAACACACTTGCAGTAGTGGGATTGATCTGAAATTTTGCACATATATCAAGGACCGATGACAATGCAATAATTAAAAAAAATATTCAGGATTTTCAAGCGTGTTTTTTAGTTTTTGAACTAAATAGATTATTTAAACTTAACTAAAGTTAGTTGTAGAATTGGTACCATAGTGGGACATTACTGTGGGCTGTAAAACAACTTTAATTAAATATGACAAATAAAACTAACAGTTAATCTAGCAGTATCATCTGAATGTTCAATATGAGGCGGTGTACATGCCAAGTCTGGGAGATCAGCTCTGACCACGCGGCCATCTTGTACAGTCCACTCGGCCGTAGTACCATCACGACATATCTCTAGGAAACCTTCCGCCTTTGAATCTGTTGATTCTTGATCTGAAGACTGAAAGCAAAACATAATACTTGATTGTACCCTGCGAATTTTTATATAAATTAAGATCAGTGAAGCCTTTTGAAAAACCACTAGTCGTTTAAAATTAAATAAATAAATACTCATGGACATTTCACACAACGTTCTCTGGTCCCAAAGTAAGCTATATTTCTATGCTTGTGTTAAGGGTACCAGAATAAGGGTACATAATTTTTCTGAAAAATTATGTACCCTTGTATTTGGACATGTCATAAGACATGTCCAATTTTTTTCCCTACCACCGGTTCAGGACGCAATCTGCTGAGAAGAACCGGCGTAAGAAACTCAGCAGAGCTTTTAATCAAATCAATATTTTTAAATTAAATGTCAATTATACTTACAATGCTAATAACTTTACAATATAGAATATGTATTGCTCCAGAGCAACCTACTCCCAAGCTTTATCATCTTTAATATAATCAGAAATTTTATAATACGCCTTTTTACATAATTTAGATTTAATGAATTTTTTAAATTTAGAATTATTTAATTCTCTTACATCAATAGGGAGTTTATTATAAAATCGTATACAATGACCCATGAAAGAGTTACATATTTTGTGGAGACGGGTTACATGCATCACAAGATTGTGTTTATGCCTTGTATTAACATTATGGTGGTCGCTTTTTTTTGTAAAATTATGAATATTTTTATGAACATACAATAAATTTTCATATACATATATATTGCGAAGCGACCGTTAAAATATTTATGTCTTTGAATTTCTCCCTTAGAGAATCCCGCGGACCTAGGTTATATATAGCTCTAACAGCGCGTTTCTGGAGCACAAATATCCGATTAATGTCCGCACAGCTTCCCCAAAGAAGAATTCCATAGCACATTACACTGTGAAAATAACTAAAGTAAACCATTCTAGCCGTATCTACATCCGTAAGTCGTCTAATTGTTTTCACCGCATATGCCGCAGAGCTAAGTTTGCCAGACATTTTTTCAATTTGTGGGCCCCACTGTAATTTCGAATCAATAGTGATTCCTAAAAATATAGTTGAATGTACTGGTTCCAATTTCGCACCACTCAAATGTACATTGGTTTCTACTTGGGTAACATTTGGCATGGAGAATTTTATTACTTTTGTTTTCTTAGAGTTTAACAATAAGTTATTAACATTAAACCATTGTACAAGTTTAGAGAGTGCACTGTTTACTTCGTCATAATCACGCATTTGTCTATAAAATTTTAAAAGTCAAGGAAGTATCATCAGCAAACAGAACAATCTCTTGATCGTTCCCAACATAGTACGGTAAGTCATTAATATAAGTAAGGAAAAGGGATGGGCCGAGAATGGAGCCCTGTGGGACGCCCAATGTAACAGCAGCTCCTGGAGATCGTTTACCGTTAACATCAACTTTCTGAATTCTATTGTCTAAATAAGAGTTTAAAAGATCGAGTGCTTTATTTCTGATACCATAATGATGTAATAATCATATAATAATCATATAATAGTTACCTTTTCAGGGTTGGTTTCATCTTGCTTCGGCCAATTATCTATTTTACCAGTGGCTTTGTCGAAAGCAAGAAAAAATCTGTAAACAAAACCATAGTTTTAAAGTTTACAGAATATAAGAAATTACGACAGACAGACAAGAAAATTGTACATCGCTTTATTGGTGTTAAATACAAAATATATCTACAGTAAAGCGCTTTTAGTCAAACATTACAATCAGACAGTATAATTTTATTTAATTGCGTAGTTACCTTTGCAAAGGTGGCACACATAGATGACGTCGCGTCATTTCCTTCCCAATACGTAATGCGAGCGCGTTTAACGCGTCCAATAACTTGCGTGTTAACGAACATCTGGCGGCCGCTCCATTTGGATACGAGCATCGAGTTGTAGACGCTAGTCTTAGTGCTGGCAACACTATTGTTTTTAGAAACGTATCCTGAAAAAGCGCTTCACATTACAGTTGATGAATTATAATTTATAATACTGTGTGATTATAATTTAATTTTGTAATATATTTATAAACACACTCTCCGTGTGGTGACGGATTAAGAATACAAGTGTCCACCCCCACCACCACCCCATCTCCTCTCAAGGTCAAAAGTCAGCAAAGAGATATTGGACACAGATAACATCCTCTGTGAGAGACGGAGAACTCGAAAATAAACCCTGTGCCAACCCCTCCAAAGTGGAGGAGGCCCGTGCCCAACAGTGGGACGTAAATGGGCTGCAGAGAGAGAGAGAGAATTTATAATAATATTTGTAATATAGTATTCGTGCATAGCCAGAATTTAGATTGGGGAGATTTTAGGCCTACTTTGAAGAGTTCAAAATCACCTGCCTGACTAAAATATAAGTTAACATTTCATATAAGTTAGCAATACTTCTTATTTCTTTCTAAAACCAAGGTATAGTAACCTTTGTTTTTTGGAAATAGTTGTATTACAGCCCTAAGAACAAATTTTTGTAAAGTGGGCGTGGTTAATTAACCAAAGTGGTTGTGGGGTAAACGGCACTGCTGGCGCGACAGCGATTTGAGATGGTAGAGCAGCACGACCGACGCAAATACATTCTTTTCTTCGTTTGGCAACATATAAATTGACTGAATCTTCTTGTCGCGGTCCCAGCCACGCAATCAAAAGCTAGCTTGTATAGTTATTTACATTTTTAAAAATAATTAACCTGTAATTGTTCCATGACCTTAACATCAGACATGTAGGGAATTAGATACTTGAGGAATTGTAAGCATGCTACAACACCGCCCTCTAACGGTGCTGAGAAGCGACGTCGACAAGAAGCTATCAACTCACCCATGTGAGGTAAGTATTGGAATATTATTAATTGTTCACCGTACATTCCTGTAATGAAAATAAAACAACATATAAACAGAAATTTCTTAGTGCTTTTATACTGGTTTTACATAAATAAATACAATTTGTACACAATTTTTACTATTGTATTTATTTATGGTAATTGGTTTTATTTGAACAAATGAGTCGCGCAAGTGTTAGAAAATATTTTATCAGTAGTTTTGGCATGAAACAGTGACAGACAGATACAGTTACTTTCGTATTTACAATATTAGTGGCAAAATTAGGATTAAACTTACCTACTATCGCTGTAAGACATTTAATAACCTTCATAGCATTTTTATCACCCACCACTCTGCTATTTACTATTGATATTTCATCAAATTCATCTTTCTCATGATTATCACACGGAGCTAAATTTTCTTTACCAATATAACATAGAGTAAGCATTTTGAGCAAATTTCGAGTAATATATCTACAAGTAAGTACAGGACCTAATCTATGCGCCAACCATATTAGACTCTCTGAACTCATGTCGGATATCTTAGAGGAATTTGAGTCTTTATATACAAGACAATCTTCTTCACTAATATTTTGCCTGACTCCTGCAGATTGTGGTAATTTGTCCGTATTGGGATCTCTAAATTCCACTTCGTGTGAATCTTCAGCGAAATGTAGGTAGCTTGTAAACATCGGCTTAGTTGGTATATCAATGCTGGGAGAGGTCGGTCCTTTGCTATCACTTGTTTCATGACTTGTTTGATCATCTTTTGGTATAAAATGTTTCACACTTATCGGTGAAACATAATCAGTAGACGGCGAAGGAGTATAATTACTTTCTTGAGCAGCATTCGACGTACTAGATTCTATAGATTCAGAAGGTGACTTACTTCTACTGCTACGACTTGGTAATCTATCTTTATCTGTCTCGAAATGAAACAATTCATTTTCACTTCTATTATCATCTTTATCTTTTAAATCACTAACGTTTTTCTCAACATTTGGAGTAACAACATGTTCAGAACCGTACGAAGTGTCGGGAGAAAATATATCGGTAGTATTTGATAGTGCATTCTTTACGTTAGCATCAGAATATCTAGGTTTCTTATTAGCCAATGCTTTATTACGACATAAATGACCAGGAGAGCCTAATTCCTCATTAACATCCTTATAACCACCTACTGCTTCAACTAAATGCTGAGTAAAGTTATCTAAGAAACACTGAAGACCAAGTCTGACCATTAATTGTAACAAAAATATATTGTGATAAAGTTTCACAAATTTCTGTTTATTTGATACTCCCGCATTGATATTAGAAGGGTCTATATCTGTTAATTTATGTTGATCTGGTTTATCAACAGCAAAATCATCGTCCTCATAAAGATTAAGTATGTGTTTTAATAACTTATTCTTAGTTTGTGTTGGCCCCAAGGATTTACTAACAGTATCGAATAAATACCAAGCGGCTAATACTGACGTATCTTTATTTTGCAATAATTCAATGTAATGTGACAAGAATATATCCAAAACATCGAACTGGTTATAACAATTGACTTCAGTTAGTAATACATCTAAATGAGTGACACACGCTTGGATTTTTCCTTCAGCAATCTTTTGACTAAAGTATAGCTTAGTTTTATCCACATTTAAATATTTCTCACACTGTATACCATCACATTCGTATGTATATAGAATATTCAGTTCATTACTCGTTAGTTCGTATTCGTGTAAAGTATTTAAAAGCTTATATAAAGTAATAAAGCTTGTCGGGAACGGTATTAAATGTTGCATCAACAACGGTTGAAGTAATTGAGCCGGTGTCGGTGCTGGCAAACCTTTATTTGTAATTATTATCTTTTTCAATGGTTCTTCCTTCTGAACAGTTAGTTCATTTTTGAAACTCAAACTCGGCGGTTGTACATTTAAAAGTAATGACGCCATATAACTAACACATTTTGGTAAGGCACTGAAATTATGTTTTAACACAATTCTGCAGTTATTATAACGTTCTAAAAAACTTTTATTCGCCATTCTTAAAGGTCTCATATATGTGTGTAAGAATATTTCGACTATCAAACATCCAATAACTAACATATCTTGTCTTCTACTTTCCGTCACAAAATGATTATAAACTGATGCGTCTGTAGTATATCTCGTATTATATGATCTACTCTTTCTCTCTTTAAGACTTTCCAAATGAGCATCTTGAGTGAACTTTTTCAAATAACTCTGATCATAAGAGGCTAAAAACATGTGGTTTGTAAATGCCGTCTCGTCTGTTGCTTTGACTGCGTCCTCTTTCATTTCTTGTACAGGATATATATTTAAAGTAGAAATAGTCTCTTTATGTTTTTCTTTGTCATCGGGTTTGCTAAAGAAACATTTTGTACGAAAATTATCTAAGGCTTCTAGCGCTTGGATTTGTGCAACAGGATTGAATTCTTTTGGTAGATAAATGATGCCTTTTCCAAGCTCTGATCTTTGGACCCTGTAGTGCCTTGAGTGAGAAGATGCCCTAGCTTCGCTGGTACTCGTTGGTGATTCTTCAAGGGCTTGAGTTTTGGAAAGAGATCTGGCCCTACTGCTACTTTTATGTCGGGATCTAACTCTTTGGGGTGTTACATTTAATCGTGAAACATGATGAGGTACAGTTGTTGATTCCTCTTCTTCATCGGACACCTCTTCTGAACTCTCGTTCTTAACAGATTTTTCTGTAAAAAGAATTAAACTTAATGAATTTAATTCTCTTTAATTTTCGCACATGGTCAGGGAAGGAGTACCTACACGAAAATTCTTTTCAAAGCGGAGAAGACTGTTTGTGCTATATTACGACATTAAGAGGGCACGACACCAAATTATGCTCCATACAAAAATATGGGTACCTATCGTAGTCTGCTGTTTTCTTCGTGGATATTGACTTTAGAGCAATAAATTTTTCCCACAGTATTTATATATCTATGATTATATACAGGTTTTATATATCTATGATTCTATAACTTTCTTTTTCAAAACATAATAACTAAAGGAAATATAGCCATACCAAATCCCGCTTTTTCGGTTTTCTTTAGATGAACTTGCAGCGTCTATCACACAAATTTTGTTATGTTTTACCAAAAAAAAGTGATAGTAGCATAGATGTACTCTTCATCTATAATATGGCGTAAACAATCGTCGCGCGCTTAATTGGTTTAGAATAAATAGTACATCATACTCCGTGTGGTGACGGAATAAGAATATAAGTGTCACCCCATCTCCTCCCAAGAATGCTGTAAAAGTCAGCTAAGGGATATTGCACACAGATAACATCCTCTGTGAGAGACGGAAAACTCGAAAATAAACCCTGTACCAATACGCCTGGTGGCACATTAGACCATAATCCCTCCTAAAGTGGAGGAGGCCCGTGCCCAACAGTGGGACGTAAATAGGCTGGAGAAGAAGAAGAATAAAAGAAACACTTACTATCTTTAGGCATAGTCCAGTGTAGTTTAGGAGGCGTGGCTGGTAGGGGGCGGGACGCTCTGGGCGGATGTGGCGCCGTCAACAACTGAATAGTACTACCGCGACGTATTCTAGTGTGACCGTCCACTAACGATAGACATACATTCTTAGCTTTCACTGACGCTGTGCCTGATAATCTAAAAAAAAATATTTAAAACCTAACTACCGCCAATTTTTACACGGAGAGCTGAAAATGGTTTTGCAATAAACAGGACACTTATTCCTAGGCTTTTAGGCACCAAAAACTCGTTCTGCAATGGTTCGTGTAACGGATTGCAGTTTACAAGAACACAGGTCTTTGTGTGATGTTAGAATCTTTGACACAAATATATAGTTGTAGTCCGTCTTGGTGCCATATTCGGCGCCCGTAATGTTCAAGGTACTTCGAAGGCACAGCGGTGGCACTTACACATTCAAAGTATTATTTCATTTACGTTTTTGAATCTCAGGGACAAAACTGAGAGTATTTACGGTATATTTCAATTGTAAGCCGACTAATACGCCTGAAACAAAAAAAAACTCCCAAAACGAATTCCTGGCCACGTCGGACCTTTTATGATACAATACATAGAAATCGGAGCTAAGATAAAGATATTGCTTACTTATAACCAAAAGTAATATCAATCCAATGGTGTAGATTCTCTGATACATGGCTACTCTCCAGAGCCTCCCGGTGCTTCGTTATGAAATCTTCAACACACGTCGCCCATGATGGTATTCCTAAGTCCTATAAGACAACTGTGATAGTTAATATACAAATGCTTTTTCTGTACAATTCTTAAGAGCAATTTACTAGAAAATTTTTTTTTTTCGCAACGTCAGCTTATTAAGAATTATAATAAAAACCATACATTACGGTAACGACCTAAATTAATATAATTCTAAAGCGAGCGACGACTTCTAACGTAGTTTTGAAAAATCTGATTGACTGATTATGTACAAGACTAGTAGTTGCCCGCGAATTCCTACGCGAGGAATTTAGGAATCTTTCTCCGTTTTTGCAACATTTTTCACTGCTGCTTCGGTACTGTTTGTCGCAGCATGATGTTATAATAGCCTTCCTAGACAAATAGAATATCCAACATAAAAAGAATTTAATTTAATTCGATTCGACAGAATTTAATTCGAACCAGTAGTTTCTAAAATTTGCGCGTTTAAACAAAAAAAATAACAAATTCTTCAGCTTTACAATATTAGTACCTATAGATTATGTTATTTCTCAAAAATAATTATAAGCTTTAAAAAATTAAAATATAATGCACAATCTTTCACACAGCATTTTGCAAATTTTAACTAAAATACTTACTGGCAAGTCCTCATGTATACTTTTGAACACTGATGGGTCGGTATAGAATTCTGGTATACACTCGTCTGGAGTCCATTGTTGCATACGTTGTATTGAACCTGGGTATTCCGCAGGCACCCACTTATTACGAACGTACTTGCATAGAACTTCCTTTGGCGTGCTTCAATAAAATAAAATATATAATACACTTCATTACTTAAAAAGGACAAGTGCGTAGCACTTACAACCGTCGAGCATGTATGACTGTGGATGAAGCCAAAGAAGTGTGTTTGGATCGTAACAGATGGCGCTCTATAATCTCTGTCTACCGCCATAGGAAAAAGGCATGATGTTCAAATGATGATGATGATACTTCTTTAGTTTTATAGCAATAGCGTTAAAAGCTCGGTCGGTATAACATTGCGAGATTGATTCACCCCACACTAACTTGTTGCCTTCTGTAAAGAGTTAGTGTGGGTTATAGAAAAAGATTTGTAGAACGGGAATGGGATTACTTTTTTCTTAATATAGCTTATTTTCGCCATGTCGCTTTCTGATGGTGAAATATTTTTTAAATCGGTCGTATTCGAAGCCTATTCGTTTTAAACAAACAATAAAATCTTTCCCCTTTACTATATTATTAGTAAAGATTTCAACATCTCTGCTACAATATTCAATAATAATCAGAACACATTTTCCTCGCAGTGCATACAAATAAGTTTTATTTAATTAAAATATTCCGATAAGTACATGTCGGTCGTTGTTCAGCCGTGACATCCATTGACCAACATTTTATCGTATATTCCACCGAGTTAAACATGATACCTACTATCTACCTATGTACTTGGGCATATACGATGATACTCTGCAAGGTCTCCATGTAGATTTTTATCTGTATAATGTAATAACTAACACAAGTACAGAAAAAAGAACTATGTTATTTCTGTACTGCGTAAAAATTAAATGTGTGCAAATTAAATGCGTGCTCAGCATGTATACGCACACGTTGGCGCTTCACATTGTTATTGTTTGAGGATACCTACCCACGATTAGGTATTGTGGCGAGGATAGGGTTTCTAAGAAATGTAGCTGTTGCAGAAAATACTGTCAAATTTTGAGACTTTAGTACTACTTTAGAAATATCAAAGGAGATTGACACAAAATCCTTGGTTACACGTGTACTGAGAGCACGTTACATGACCCGTGAGATAAAATTATACATTTTCAAAATAAGTCTGCGTCAATGTTCGCCAACAGGATGGTGTGGGTTTCAAAGCGTAATCCCACGCGACCGTAGGGTGTGATCAAAAGCACAATGAAATTGAAATTTTTGGCATTTAGCCACGCCTATTGGTAGCTGGTTTTTGTTAGGCTTATAATTAAGAACTCTTACCGTCGAGCAAGGTATACGTAGCATGTAATATCAGTGAGCGCATCAGAAACATGATGGGGTATTTGATCATTACTACCACTGAAGTCATACGTCATGTCTAACTGTCTATCACCCTTATTCAATCTGTATTTAGACTTGCTTAGGTCACGCCAGTTTCTACCTAAAACAAAATTGTAATTAATTAACAACAAACTTAATTATTTCAATTTAACAGATACCACATAATAATATGTACATACATGTAAAGTCATGCACATTGTTATTTGAATTGTATATAATTACTAGCTGTCGGCCGCACCTTCGTACGCGTTGAATTTAGAGACCAAACCTTAACAAATTATAAAAAAAAGCCTCCCTCTTACACCTATCATTTAAATCAAACCACATGAAAATCCATAGCGTACATTTAAAGATATACGTTCACATAGGGACATACAAAAATAACGACTTTGTTCTTTAATAGTTAAAGATATAAAAATTCACTTAAAAACTTAATTATTGTATAGATACAACTTAATCTGACCAACAGTTTTATAAATTTTATGTCGTCTGTTGCTCAAAAAGTTATGAAAAATATAAAATTAAGATCCTAATCAAAAACCAGTGTCAAGTCTTTGTGAAGACTTGACATTATGCTTAAATGGGACCTATCTGCTGCGGCGGGTACAATATACTTATGAATAAACAGTTTCAATTTGTATGAAAACCTACCTAAGAATTTAATTAAATTATTTTTTTAAGTTAGTGTATTGAATTTTTTCAGAAAATTAGAATTATTTTGGGTTGGTATTTGTAACTACTCATGTTGTTATGTTGTTATTGTTTATGTTAAGTCTGTGTGCATGTGTTTTTATTTTATTTATCTTGTTTGAGTAGTTGCAAAAGAAATGTTTTTTCTTCCTTTCAGGCATTAAACAAAATGGTCAACAGATTACTGTATATGGTAAGAAATAAAAATAACCGTTATGAGGGTAGTCACATAGTTGAGATTACTTCAGATCCAATATAACAGGTATATAAAAAATCTTAAGTATATTCTAGTACTTACATAAATTAGTAATCTACCCCAGTTTCAAATAAATTTTTTTTTGACAAATATACAAAAATATAGCCTATGTTTACTGGGGATGGAATAGTGGCTGTATGGAAATATCGGTGTCATGTGAGAATTTTTTAAAATTAATATAGATAATCAATACTGACCACAGCGTGATGAGAAATCCGTTACCCATGGAACTACAAAATGTGCTTGTGGATCATTATTATTTCTACCCGCCAACATGTTCAAGTGTAACAGATAATCAAGATTAGATATCCTGCCTCTCACCCACAACATACACAGTTTCTCTAATTCCACAGATATCTTTCTCCAATAATCTTCTTCTGTCTTTTTTCCTGGATTACTAACAGAAGGTACAGCCTTACTCTTGGTCTGCTCAAAAATCAATGAGGCATCAAGACACTGAATATTATTAGTTATCAACGGCAACACTTGAAGCCACAGATTCTCTGACATATAAATATCCTGTAGTGTTAACATGCCTATACTTAAACCTCTATCGCTCATGGCTTTACAAATATTAAGAAGCTGATACACAATAAACAATCCTCGAGTATAATTCATGTCTACTAAATTAGGACTGAAATTCAAACAATCCAATAATGTATTCTCATAATGTCCTGTGTATATTATGAAGAAATTATTATCTGTCTCTATAGTAAACAATGCTGCCAATAAGTTACCATGAGTCTCATAGATTTTAAGAAGATTTTTATTAGGTGTTATTTCTACATGTTTGCTTACACCATCATCCTTCATTCTTATGTTGTTACATCCATATAAACGTAGCACTACTTCAGACAACAGTTGATCATATTCTAAAAGGTTCACTATGGTACTTTCCTTGCCATTATCATTGTTTTGGCAATATTTTTTATAACATTCTTTCCACAAACTTCTTTGGTTACTTTGTGACACATATTGCAAGAGTTGAGAAAATGTTAGAGGAATATCACTGGTGTTCTCATTGAGCTTGTAACGAGGTAGTGGAAGGACCTTTGATACCTTTTTATTTATCACCTGTAAACACGCAGATACAATTTAAAATTTATTGCAACGGTTATCTATAAATAACTTAGAAATTAATTACATACCCTTATAAATATCTTTCGCCAGGGATAGGGTACACTTTCACCAGGTAGTAAAGTAAAATCAACATTGTTTAGAGAATCATCCACTTCAACATTTTTTAACCACTTTTTTAACCAACTGGTATGAACAACAACAGTGAAAAGATCCAGTGAGGCAGTGGGGAAAATATTTTTACTGCAGATATTTAATTCCTTAACTAAAATATCCATTTCTGAATTAGCAAATTTGTTTTGTTTTGAGCTGTGGCTATCAGTGGCTATTTAAACCAAAGACTACAGACAGTATTATTTGGTATTATTTAAACGTACTTTTTATTTGATTAATCACTATAACCTTACAGAGTATTAATAACGTTTTTAATTAAATCGTACAAATAAGGCTTCAGATAGTGCATAGACTGGCATCATGGACCCCGTTTTCCAATCAGCGCACAATAGCGCATTATGCGGCACAATGCTCAACGTTGAGTGTTCCAATTACAGCATCGCATCGCACAATCGAGCACTCTCAAAAGTGATGCGTGCAATCCATACCAACTTCAGCGACAGAAAATTAACAAGTATTTTTTCTTTAAATTGGCATTGATTGAAATTTTATTTATATATTATCGTTAGTTATATTATTTATTGTTAAAAAAAAATTTAAGGCTTTCTTTTCGTCGGAGTTTTCTGGAAATATTCAAAGTTAATTCAAGTTGTGTTAAAAAATAAATAAATATAAGTATGGATGAAGGTATAAACAATGACTTTTTTAATATTCCACACTTAGAATGTGAATACAATGTTTATTTTAGAATTAAACTAATTCACGTTCCAATTAAGCGTCAGCATTGTGCGGCATTGTGCGGCACTGAGTCGCATTATGCTCTGCCATTGGAAAACAGGGGGAGACTAGTCTCCATGACAGGCATAGATAAATACGTACATACGGCTAGTTTTGCTGAACTATGCTGACGCTTAATTGGAACATGAATTAGTTTTCAAATGCACCAGCAGAGTGCACTAAGTTCAGTGTTGAAAAAAAAAATACAAAAATAAAATTGTATTCACATTATATGTGTGGAATAAAAAAAAATTCATTGTTTGTACCTTCATCCATACTTATATTTATTTTCTTTAAACACAGCTTAAATTAACTTTGATTATTGCCAGAAAACTCCGACGAAACGAAAGCCTTAAAAATTTTTTTAACAATAAATAATATTACTAATGATAATGAAATAAACGATATGGAAAACCATCTGTATGTCTGTGCCTGTTTTCCAATTACAGCACAAGAGCGCATTATGCGACACAATGCTCAACGTTGAGTGTTCCAACTACAGCAACGCATCGCACAATCGAGCACTATCAAAAGTGATGCGTGCAATCCATACCAACTTCAGCGACAGAAAATTAACAAGTATTTTTTCTTTAAATTGGCATTGATTGAAATTTTATTTATATATTATCGTTAGTAATATTATTTATTGTTAAAAAAAAAATTAAGGCTTTTTTTCGTCGGAGTTTTCTGGAAATATTCAAAGTTAATTCAAGCTGTGTTAAAAAATAAATAAATATAAGTATGGATGAAGGTATAAACAATGACTTTTTTATATTCCACACATATAATGTGAATACAATGTTTATTTTAGAATTTTTTTTTCAACACTGAACCTAGCGCACTCTGCTGGCGCATTTGAAAACTAATTCACGTTCCAACTAAGCGTCAGCATTTTGCGGCACTGAGTCGCATTATGCTCTGCCATTGGAAAACAGGGTATGTCTGCATACAACGATGACTTCGCAACATTTGAAGAAAATATTTCCTTAAAATATTTTTTAAAAATCTCTACCGGCAAAAAATCTGTCCCTTAAATTGAGACCATTCGTTCAACATTACGTTCGGACTCCTTGTATCTATACTTCGTGGTATAGGTATAGATACCTATACCTTCATGGCGCGAACGTAAGTCCTTTCTGGGCCCTGGGCCCTGAGTCGGGTATTTCAACGGTGTCACAACTGTACCATTATTGTACCATTATGGTGCAATAGTAAAGTTTTTGGTAGTCTACTATTATTGTGTCGTCATAACGACTTCATCATTGTCTTACAATTGTCAAAGTGACATAAATTGCTAGTCTCGTACACAACTGCTTCACAATTGCAATTCAATGACTGAAATGTTTCGGTAGTCTGCTATTTTGAATTTGACAGTAATATTTTTAAATTGTCCTGTGTCGACAGATTGCCATAAATAAAAAATAGATAGATAGAAATATTAGAAATTGTTCTTTGTAATTTATTGCAATTTACTAATCTCCTAAACTTCACATTGCTTTTTATACTAATAAATAGTATGTACAAATATATTTAAACGAAGTCTAGCATGATTAAATGTTTAAATTTATTAGTAGTTTTTCGAAAATCACTTCAACTAACGCATTTTTTAAAAACGGCAGCACATACATACCATTCTAAAACAATCCATAGATAAAAGAGACCGAAAATTCAATGCATAGATAAAAGAGATCGACAATTCTATTACCATTGAAAGACCGTTATGACGGCATATAGCAGACTACGGATATTTGACTTCAATTGCAACGGTATCGTGCCGGTATTGTGCCGGTATGACAATTGTTCCAAAATAGTGGACTTGAGCACCTGTAGTCTGTGTTTTAACTTTTTAATTTTGTGTTTGTTGTGCATTGATAAGAATACGTAGTATCTTCTATCTATTCTGTGCGTAGTATCTTCTATCTATTCTGTGGTAGTATCTTCTATCTATTCTGTGCGTAGTATCTTCTATCTATTCTGTGCTTCTATCTATTCTGTGATAATAGGTTGTGGTTGGTTAGGTTGTTTTATTTTAATTTTTTATTTGAAGAAATATTTAAATAATTCAATAATGGCTTATGACAAAAAACTTGTAGATCTGGTAGTTAAGTTGTTTTCCATCGATGCTATAAAATTTGGGGAGTTTACAACGAAGATCGGCATCAAGACACCTATTTACTTTGATTTGAGGGTTATAGTTAGTTACCCTGATGTTATGGTTAGTACCGTACACAATTACACGAAGAATGTCATACACCGATCTCGGTGGCTTTTTATTTATAAGATGTATTTTGGTAACCAACCGAGCTTATGTGTCTTCATTTGCAGGAAACAATATCTAACCTCCTCCTGGAAACGTTCATGACGGATTTAGATTATGATCATATATGTGGTGTTCCATATACTGCCCTGCCTATCGCTACTCTGCTTAGTGTGCAGACGAAAACATCTATGCTTATGAGACGAAAAGAATCTAAAGCATATGGCACTAAGAAATCTATTGAAGGGCATTACAATGCCGGCCAAACTTGCCTAATCGTTGAGGATGTCGTAACATCCGGGTCAAGTATACTTGAAACTGTGAGTGATTTACGAAAAGAGGGTTTATTAGTTAAGAATGCTGTTATTATATTAGACAGAGAACAAGGAGGCAGCAGAAACTGTGCAAATAATGATGTACAAGTAAAAGCTCTAGTATCTATGACAACATTAATTAATATACTTGTAAATAATGATAAAATAACAGAAGATATGGCAAACAAAGTCAGAAAGTATTTCAAAGAAATACAGAGTCCAGTAATTGGTAAGTTATTACTTCACTTTGCTAGTTAATTATTAAATACTGTTTAGAGGATATAACAAAACTTTGAAGTTTTATCTATCACTACTGTTAGTAGATCAATTTATAGGTCTGTCTATAACTCCTAATTATTGTTGTACTGCACTTATTGTATATCAAAGAAAATGTGTGATATATTATTTCTATATATATATTTATACTAGCTGACCCGGCAAACGTTGTTTTGCCATACAAAAAAAAAACCAAAAAGGTTTGAAAAATAGATGTTGGCCGATTCTCAGACCTACTGACTATGTATGTAAAATTTGAGAAGAATCGGTCAAGCCGTTTCGGAGGAGTACGGTAACTAACACTGTGACACGTGAATTTTATATATTAGATAAGGCTTTAAGCCTTATTTAGTAGGCTTTTGCATAATTATGTCACATTTTTCCAGATAATTCTGTGGATAGAACATTACTGACTTTTGAAAAACGAGCTGAGGTAGCCAAGAATGCCATTGCCAAGCAACTGTTTAATATAATGGCCATTAAAAAAACAAATTTATGTTTATCAGTGGACTTGACATCTACATTAGATATATTAGAGTTGTTAGAAAAGGTTGGAGAACATGTCTGTGTAGTTAAAACTCATGCAGATATAATAGAGGACTTTAATGAGGACTTCATTAGAAGAATCAAAGAACTTGCTAAAAAATTTAATTTTCTAATATTGGAAGATCGTAAGTATGCTGATATTGGGCACACAGTTTCCTTACAATATATGAAAGGAGTTCATAGAGTCGGAGAGTGGGCTAGTTGTGTAACAGCACACGCTTTGCCGGGTGAGGGTATGCTAAAAGCTCTGAGTGAGTCAAAAGGAGTATTTTTGTTGGCAGAAATGAGTTGTGAGGTAAGTTTTAATTCAGGTTGATTGTTATTATCTCCTTATTGCGGCGTTTTGCCTCAATACTTGTCTTACTTGAATAATAGGATAACATAATAAAGTTAACACAGAAAATAATAAGATTGTCACAAAATTGGTCCTTATTTTTGCAGGGTAATTTAATCACTCCAAGCTACAAAATGGCTGCTGTGGCAATGGCAAGTAAATACCCCGATTTGATTACTGGCTTTGTGTGTCAGAATAAAGATACATTCAAAGACCCAGGTCTCATTCAGTTGACACCTGGAGTACAACTTGAAACTTCCAAAGATAACCTTGGCCAAGTTTATAACACGCCAGAGAAAGTGATTCTAGAGAATGGTGGCGATGTCATTGTTGTAGGAAGAGGAATAGTAGCAGCCAAAAATCCAGAAAAACAAGCAGTGTTATACAAAACCACTCTGTGGGATTGCTACATGAGAAGAATTTCCGGTCAAAAACAGTAATCGAACTTTCTTCTCTGTGAAGAAACTACATGGTGTGGGCGTCGTCTAGAAGGTATCTTGGGTATCTTTGGACGTTTAAACTAAAATATACTTTCAAATATTAGTCTATTACTATTGGAAGGAGATGATAAATATGCTTAAATACGAGTTTGGAGGATTGAAGTATTTAATGCTTTAAATTAATATTTAAACAGCTGACTAATATTAACTGCATATTTCTATATTTTGATTTTCTTAAAAAAACTAAATCATGCTCTACGCTGGATTGTCTAGATTTAGTTTGTAAGATAGTAGGTTAGACAAAAGTTTTATGACTTTGGAATTTGATACGTAGATCACAGATTTAAAGTGTAAATGTAAGTGTAAGTGTAGTTTCTTTGTGAATTTATGTCTAAAAGTGCATATTTTTAAATCCATCTATTTAAGTAGTTCACAATAGATAATATTATTCGAAAGTACTGAGATTACTTTTTATCTTAGTTTATCCTATGACTAATATACTCAAATTAGAAAATAAAAACAGAACCTTATTATTATTCAAGAAAATCCATCTTGAATCACTATATCTGTTAATATAAACTGCAACAAAATCCGTTGCGTACTTTTTAAGATATAAGCCCACATAGGGACACACATAAAAAAATAATGACTTTGTTTTGTCATAAATAAAGATTTACAGAAAATCATAAATATTTAATAATTCACCTATCTTTGAAGTTCGTATGTGTTTTAGGTATATAATTCAATTCTATTCTAATATTATAAAGATGAAGAGTTTATTTGTTTAAATGCGCCAATCTCAGGAAACCTGGTCCTATTTGAAAATTCTTTGAATGTTGGACAGTACATTTATCGAGAAAGGCTATATGCTATATAACATCACGCTGCGACTAATGGTAGCGAAACAGTGAAAAATGTAACAAATATGGCGAATAATTTCTAAATTCTGCGAGTATGGACTCGCGCGCAACAGCTAGTATAATTACAATAAAGATATAGACTAGCATTAATTATGAGAATTCTACGATCTTCCTTACAAGCATATTTTTAACCAGAATTCTTGTGGCATCTAATTAATAGTTATAACATGTACATCTATATGTTAATATGAATCTATTAAAATATATTTAAAAAGACATCAAAAGAGTAATTGTTAAAGTTTATGCTTGAATTGAAAGTTGTTATTTACCTACATAACTATTTTATTAAATTTATGAATAATGTAAGTACTTTGTTTATACGTTATTGGTATCGTCAGACGAAGGCTAATGTCAGAGGCGATGTCCTGGGCCTCTATAGTCATGTAGATCGCACAGTGGCATTTGAAATCACCCACAGTGGCGGATTTACCCTAAGGCCCGGTAGGGCCAGGCCTAGGCGGCCCGAATCGTGTCGCGGGCGGACTGCACTGCATGGTGCAATCTACATATACCGCATCTTCAAATACTCATCTATGTTTTTAACACGCTTTTTTTAGTTTCACCTGTATGTTTGCTTGCTTGTGTTTGTAACCAAAGTTATATAGTACAAAGTTATCATAACCAAGTATGATAATAAATAGCAAATAACTATATGTAACAACTTATGTACCACATTCTCGCGAAACTGAGTTTTTCTCCTAAATTTCTAAATCTATTTACATAAAAGTTGGCGACGAAATAATTAAATTATGTAGTCAATATGGTGGATGCTAAGAAAGGGGCGGCTGATGGCCAGGGCCTAGGGCGGCCGAGACTGCAAATCCGCCACTGATCACCCACTTAACTTTTTTTTATGCACCTTGACAATAAACAGATTATCTCTGAAAAGAAATAAATACTTTAAGCCTTTATATTTGGGTTCTACAAATCTGACAAATAATTATTAGGAAAATATCAAAATACTTAAACTATTGAATACCATAAATGAAGTGATGTTATTTACTGAAATTCTTTCCTGTTGCCCCCTTTCCTCTCCTGACGACACCCCTAATGAAATTCAACGGGACCATTTAGGTGTAAGATCAAATATATTTTGTTAAAATTTAAATATTAAATCAAAAATATCGAATTAAATAATCTTTATCTACAAGGAGAAATGAACAATAAAGTGAATAAACATATTTCAATTTGTTTTATTTTTGTATAGCAGCAACAGAAAAAATTTTTTCTCCGATTAGCTAAGACCATTCATGAGTTACAGCCTCACAGATGGACGGACAGTGGAGTATCAATAATAGTAATAAATATTGATTTGATTGCTTTATTGATTTAGTTCCATAAACGCTTATAATAAATCAATACCCCTATACTGTTGCGCCTATACTATGACTTCAGACGACATGCGACGTGACTACCTCGGGCGCTTTTTACGACCCCCGCGGGCAAGACATGGGGAGGTGACACGTGTAATGTTTTTGCCCGTCACCACACGGACAGATAGACGGATGGAACTATTTGAAGAGGTGAATAAGTTATAAGAGGTTAGTAAACTTCGTGTGGGATGGTGCTATTTCACTCTGCTCGCGCTGACACCACTCTGCACATTTTGAGATCGATTCTTTCAGATTCTTTCTAAGCAAATAATAAGTGTACTGCGACCGTAGGTACTCAGGTAACGGTATCGTGGAATGGCATTCGGAATTTTACAAGGGATAGTACACTCGCCCCGCAGGATCTTCACCCCCCGCGGTCGATCGGGGATGCGCTCGCGCCAACAGGACAGCGAGCGACAGTCCGTCCTTCTAACCGTAACGGGACACACGCACTATTAAGGTAGTCTTCAAGGTTTTTATTATACACAAATAGTATTGTGTGTGAGAAAGTTCTTTAGATTTCACTTGTGCTAATTCATTGGATCCTGAGTGCGCATTGTCCTTATGAAAGTGGAGCACGAAGTGAAATCTACACCGACGCGGCGTGCAAGTTTCATCTACCACGTTTGCAACACCATCGAAAACGGGCGAGTCTAACAAGCTAACAACCACGTGCGCAACGCGGTTGAATCCATTAACCCCGTTTACAGCGCCGTCAAAGCAGGCAAATCTATCTACCACCCGAGCGGCTCCGTCGAAGCAGGCGAATTCATCTACCACGTGTGCAGCGCCGTCAAAGCAATCGAATTCATCTACCACGTGTATAGCGCCGACAAAGCAGGCGAATTCATCTACCACGTGCGCAGCGCCGTCAAAGCAGACGAATTCATCTACCACGTGTACAGCGCCGTCAAAGCAAACGAATTCATCTACCACGTGTGCAGCGCCGTCAAAGCAGGCGAATTCATCTACCACGTGTGCAGCGCCGTCAAAGCAGACGAATTCATCTACCACGTGTACAGCGCCGTCAAAGCAGACGAATTCATCTACCACGTGTACAGCGCCGTCAAAGCAGGCGAATTCATCTACCACGTGTACAGCGCCGTCAAAGCAGGCGAATTCATCTACCACGTGTACAGCGCCGTCAAAGCAGGCGAATTCATCTACCACGTGTACAGCGCCGTCAAAGCAGGCGAATTCATCTACCACGTGTGCAGCGCCGTCAAAGCAGACGAATTCATCTACCACGTGTACAGCGCCGTCAAAGCAGGCGAATTCATCTACCACGTGCGCAGCGCCGTCAAAGCAGACGAATTCATCTACCACGTGTACAGCGCCGTCAAAGCAGACGAATTCATCTACCACGTGTACAGCGCCGTCAAAGCAGGCGAATTCATCTACCACGTGTACAGCGCCGTCAAAGCAGGCGAATTCATCTACCACGTGTGCAGCGCCGTCAAAGCAGACGAATTCATCTACCACGTGTGCAGCGCCGTCAAAGCAGACGAATTCATCTACCACGTGTACAGCGCCGTCGATGTGCGTACCGTCCACTAAGCGAAGCACAGAAGAACGGAACAGAAAGCAGGAATTGCCTGCTACCATTACGCTAAAGACAAAGAGATTTTTACAAATTTGAAGAGATATTTAATTACCTAGGTATTTCAATAATGGCTAACGACAAAAAACTGGTAGATCTAGTAATTAGGTTGTTTACAATTGATGCCATAAAATTTGGAGAATTTACAACAAAGACTGGCATCGAGACACCTATTTACTTCGATTTGAGGGTTATAGTTAGTTACCCTGATGTTATGGTTAGTACCTAATGTAATGCGAGGAATGTTCAACACTGATCTCGGTAGCTTTTTATTTATAAACTGTATTTCGGTAACTAACCGAACTTATGTGTTTTCATTTGCAGGAAACAATATCTAACCTTCTCCTAGCAACATTCATGACAAATATAAGTTATGATCATATATGTGGTGTTCCGTATACTGCCCTGCCTATCGCTACTCTGCTTAGTGTGCATACGAAAACATCTATGCTTATGAGACGAAAGGAATCTAAAGCTTATGGCACCAAGAAATCTATCGAAGGACATTACAATGCCGGCCAAACTTGCCTAATCGTTGAAGATGTCGTAACATCCGGGTCAAGTATACTTGAAACTGTGAGTGATTTACGAAAAGAAGGTTTATTAGTTAAGGATGCTGTTATTATATTAGACAGAGAACAAGGAGGCAGCAGAAACTGTGCAAATAATGATGTACAAGTAAAAGCTCTAATATCTATGACAACATTAATTAATATACTTGTAAATAATGACAAAATAACAGAAGATATGGCAAACAAAGTCAGAAAGTATTTCAAAGAAATACAGAGTCCAGTAATTGGTAAGTTTTTCTTCTCTTTTGCGTATACAATGCATTTGAATCAACTTATTATCGGAAAACTGCTGTTAGGTGCCACTTTGCCATTATGGCGACGCGAGAAGTAAAGATACGAGTTGGCAAAATTGAAATTCGGTAAGAGCACATCAAAATCGTTACCATTACCTATTTTAAAAACTCCTCGTAATCTTTCCAGGTAAAAGTACACAAAGACTGTGCTATTATTGTATTCGGAAATAAATTGTGCGATATATTACTTCAATTAATTAAATACCTTTGATTTTAATCTTATAGGTTTTTTTGATAATTACTTCTCGTTTGTTCCAGATAATTCTTTAGGTAGAACATTACTGAGTTATGAAAAACGAGCAGAGGTAGCCAAGAATGCCATTGCCAAGCAACTGTTTAATATAATGGCCATTAAAAAAACAAATTTATGTTTATCAGTGGACTTGACATCTACATTAGATATATTAGAGTTGTTAGAAAAGGTTGGAGAACATGTCTGTGTAGTTAAAACTCATGCAGATATAATAGAGGACTTTAATGAGGACTTCATTAGAAGAATCAAAGAACTTGCTAAAAAATTTAATTTTCTAATATTGGAAGATCGTAAGTATGCTGATATTGGGCACACGGTTTACTTACAATATATGAAAGGAGTTCATAGAGTCGGAGAGTGGGCTAGTTGTGTAACAGCACACGCTTTGCCGGGTGAGGGTATGCTAAAAGCTCTGAGTGAATCAAAAGGAGTATTTTTGTTGGCAGAAATGAGTTGTGAGGTAAGTTTTAATACAGGTTGATTGTTGTTATCTACTTATTAGCGGCGTTTCACCTCAATACTTATCTTACTTGAATAATCTTAATTATCAGGTTACTTGTAATTCTGTAAGGACGTATCAAAATCAATTCAGTATCTTTATTTTATTTTTATTTATTTATTAAACTTTATGCACAATAATTAAGTTGTACAAGGGCGGGCTTAATGCCTAAGGCATTCTCTACTAGGCAACCATTAGTAGGTGCAGAAAGTGCTACTGGTAGGTGCTATTAATTTAATGATAGTAATTAAATCTACAACAAAAATTTCTTTACTTATTATAAAACAAAGTCGTTATTTTTGTATGTATGTCCCTGTGTGAGCTTATATCTTCAAGACTACTCAAAGGATTTTGATACGGTTTTAATAGAGAGAATAGTTCAAGAGAATGGCTTTTTTATATAATTTGGTAAGGTTTGGTTCGTAAAATCCACACGTACGAACTTGAGGTCAACAGCTAGTTTTTTATAAAAGAGTGAACATAGAAAAAATATGCATGAGCACGTTGTAGTTACTACGCTATAGTATTCGAAATTTTATTAAATGTATGACATCATTCACAAAAGGATCGATTTCAGACATTTAATAAAAATGTCTGAAATCGATCCTTTTATTACACTTAATAAAAAAAAAAAACAAATATTTTCATACAGAAGATGTAGAATAGTAAGATTGTCAAAAAATTGGTCTTAATTTTTGCAGGGTAATTTCATCACTCCAGACTACATAGAGGCTGCAGTCACAATGGCAAGTAAATACCCCGATTTGATTACTGGCTTTGTGTGCCAGAATAAAGATACATTCAAAGATCCAGGTCTCATACAGTTGACACCTGGAGTACAACTTGAAACTTCCAAAGATAACCTTGGCCAAGTTTATAACACGCCAGAGAAAGTTATTCTAGAGAACGGTGGAGATGTCATGGTTGTAGGAAGAGGAATAGTAGCAGCCAAAAATCCAGAAAAACAAGCAGTGTTATACAAAAACACTCTGTGGGATTGCTACATGAGAAGAATTTCCTGTCAAAAGCAGTAATCGAACTTACTTCTCTGTGAAGAAACTACACGGTGTGGGCGTCACCTAGAAGGTTTCTATACTTTCAGATATTAGTTTATTAGTTTCGAAAGGAGATTATAAATATGTTCAAAATGTAAAAATACTTTAAAATCGTATTTAAACATTAACTGACTAATATTAACTGTATATTTCTATGTCTTCATCAAAGCTGATATATTTGTACCTCATCTTTGCTGTTGATTTTCTTAAAACTCTGGAAACTCAATCTTGCTCTATACCGTTAAACAAAAGTTATGTGTCTAATTACTAACCAGGGAAAATGATATGCAAATCACAGATATAAAATGAATTATTTCTTTGTGACTTCATTTCTAAAAGTTTATATTTTTAAAACTAGACAATAAATTAAGAGATAAAGTTCCTATAATTGAGCTTAAATGCTTTCATTTGCAGGAAACAATATCTAACCTCCTACTGGAAACGTTAGTGACGGGTTTAGATTATGATCATAAATGTGGTGTTCCGTATACTGCCCTGCCTATCGCTACTCTGCTTAGCGTGCAGGCAAAAACATCTATGCTTATGAGACGAAAAGAATCTAAAGCATATGGCACTAAGAAATCTATCGAAGGACATTACAATGCCGGCCAAACTTGCCTAATCGTTGAGCATGTCGTAACATCCGGGTCAAGTATACTTGAAACTGTGAGTGATTTACGAAAAGAAGGTTTATTAGTTAAAGATGCTGTTATTATATTAGACAGAGAACAAGGAGGCAGCAGAAACTGTGCAAATAATAATGTACAAGTAAAAGCTCGAATATCTATCACAACATTAATTAATATACTTGTAATAAATGTCAAAATAACAGAAGATATGGCAAACAAATTCAGAAAGTATTTCAAAGAAATACAGAGTCCAGTGATTGGTAAGTTTTTCTTCACTTTTGCGTATACAATGCGTTTGAAAGAAGTTATTATCGGAAACTGCTGTTAGGTGCCACTTTGCCAATATGGCGGCTCGAGCAGCAAAATAAAGATACGAGGTGGCAAAATTGAAATTCGGTAAGAGCACATCAAAATCGTTACCATTACCTAGTTTCAAAACTCCTCGAAATCTTTCCAAGTAAAAGTACACAAAGACTGTGCTATTACTGTAATGGAAACTAAATTGTGTGATATATTATTTCAATTAAATACCTTTGATTTTAATCTTATAGGTTTTTTAATAATTACTTCTCGTTTGTTCCAGATAATTCTTTAGGTAGAACTGACTGACTACTGACTTATGAAAAACGAGCTGAGGTAGCCAAGAATGCCATTGCCAAGCAACTGTTTAATATAATGGCCATTAAAAGAACAAATTTATGTTTATCAGTGGACTTGACATCTACATTAAATATGTCAGAGTTGTTAGAAAAGGTTGGAGAACATGTCTGTGTAGTTAAAACTCATGCAGATATAATAGAGGACTTTAATGAAGACTTCATTAGAGGAATCAAGGAACTTGCTAAAAAAATAAATTTTCTGATAATGGAAGATAGTTAATATGCTGATATTGGGCACACTGATCTTTGGTCCTAATATTTGCAGAGTAATTTTATCACTCCAAGCTACAAAGAGGCTGCTGTGTCATTGGCAAGTAAATACCCCGATTTGATTACTGGCTTTGTGTGCCAGAATAAAGATACATTCAAAGATCCAGGTCTCATACACCTGGAGTACAACTTGAAACTTCCAAAGATAACCTTGGCCAAGTTTATAACACGCCAGAGAAAGTGATTCTAGACAACGGTGGAGATGTCATTGTTGTAGGAAGAGGAATAGTAGCAGCCAAAAATCCAGAAAAACAAGCAGTGTTATACAAAAACACTCTGTGGGATTGCTACATGAGAAAAAACAATATCTAACCTCCTACTGGAAACGTTAGTGACGGGTTTAGATTATGATCATAAATGTGGTGTTCCGTATACTGCCCTGCCTATCGCTACTCTGCTTAGCGTGCAGGCAAAAACATCTATGCATATGAGACGAAAGGAATCTAAAGCTTATGGCACCAAGAAATCTATCAAAGGACATTACATTACAACGCCGGCCAAACTTGCCTAATCGTTGAAGATGTCGTAACATCCGGGTCAAGTATACTTGAAACTGTGAGTGATTTACGAAAAGAAGGTTTATTAGTTAAGAACGCTGTTATTATATTAGACAGAGAACAAGGAGGCAGCAGAAACTGTGCAAATAATGATGTCCAAGTAAAAGCTCTAATATCTATGACAACATTAATTAATATACTTGTAAATAATGAAAAAATAACAGAAGATATGGCAAACAACGTCAGAAAGTATTTCAAAGAAATACAGAGTCCAGTGATTGGTAAGTTTTTCTTCACTTTTGCGTATACAATGCGTTTGAAAGAAGTTATTATCGGAAACTGCTGTTAGGTGCCACTTTGCCAATATGGCGGCTCGAGCAGCAAAGTAAAGATACGAGGTGGCAAAATTGAAATTCGGTAAGAGCACATCAAAATCGTTACCATTACCTAGTTTCAAAACTCCTCGAAATCTTTCCAAGTAAAAGTACACAAAGACTGTGCTATTACTGTAATGGAAACTAAATTGTGTGATATATTATTTCAATTAAATACCTTTGATTTTAATCTTATAGGTTTTTTAATAATTACTTCTCGTTTGTTCCAGATAATTCTTTAGGTAGAACTGACTGACTACTGACTTATGAAAAACGAGCTGAGGTAGCCAAGAATGCCATTGCCAAGCAACTGTTTAATATAATGGCCATTAAAAGAACAAATTTATGTTTATCAGTGGACTTGACATCTACATTAAATATGTCAGAGTTGTTAGAAAAGGTTGGAGAACATGTCTGTGTAGTTAAAACTCATGCAGATATAATAGAGGACTTTAATGAAGACTTCATTAGAGGAATCAAGGAATTTGCTAAAAAAATAAATTTTCTGATAATGGAAGATAGTTAATATGCTGATATTGGGCACACTGATCTTTGGTCCTAATATTTGCAGAGTAATTTTATCACTCCAAGCTACAAAGAGGCTGCTGTGTCATTGGCAAGTAAATACCCCGATTTGATTACTGGCTTTGTGTGCCAGAATAAAGATACATTCAAAGATCCAGGTCTCATACAGTTGACACCTAGAGTACAATTTGAAACTTCCAAAAATAACCTTGGCCAAGTTTATAACACGCCAGAGAAAGTGATTCTAGAGAACGGTGGAGATGTCATTGTTGTAGGAAGAGGAATAGCAGCCGCCAAAAATCCAGAAAAACAAGCAGTGTTATACAAAAACACTGTGGGATTGCTACATGAGAAGAATTTCCTGTCAAAAGCAGTAATCGAACTTTCTTCTCTGTGAAGAAACTACACGGTGTGGGCGTCACCTAGAAGGTTTCTATACTTTCAGATATTAGTTTATTAGTTTCGAAAGGAGATTATAAATATGTTCAAAATGTAAAAATACTTTAAAATCGTATTTAAACATTAACTGACTAATATTAACTGTATATTTCTATGTCTTCATCAAAGCTGATATATTTGTACCTCATCTTTGCTGTTGATTTTCTTAAAACTCTGGAAACTCAATCTTGCTCTATACCGTTAAACAAAAGTTATGTGTCTAATTACTAACCAGGGAAAATGATATGCAAATCACAGATATAAAATGAATTATTTCTTTGTGACTTCATTTCTAAAAGTTTATATTTTTAAAACTAGACAATAAATTAAGAGATAAAGTTCCTATAATTGAGCTTAAATGCTTTCATTTGCAGGAAACAATATCTAACCTCCTACTGGAAACGTTAGTGACGGGTTTAGATTATGATCATAAATGTGGTGTTCCGTATACTGCCCTGCCTATCGCTACTCTGCTTAGCGTGCAGGCAAAAACATCTATGTTTATGAGACGAAAGGAATCTAAAGCATATGGCACCAAGAAATCTATCAAAGGACATTACATTACAACGCCGGCCAAACTTGCCTAATCGTTGAAGATGTCGTAACATCCGGGTCAAGTATACTTGAAACTGTGAGTGATTTACGAAAAGAAGGTTTATTAGTTAAAGATGCTGTTATTATATTAGACAGAGAACAAGGAGGCAACAGAAACTGTGCAAATAATAATGTACAAGTAAAAGCTCGAATATCTATCACAACATTAATTAATATACTTGTAATAAATGTCAAAATAACAGAAGATATGGCAAACAAATTCAGAAAGTATTTCAAAGAAATACAGAGTCCAGTAATTGGTAAGTTTTTCTTCACTTTTGCGTATACAATGCGTTTGAAAGAAGTTATTATCCGAAACTGCTGTTAGGTGCCACTTTGCCAATATGGCGGCTCGAGCAGCAAAGTAAAGATACGAGGTGGCAAAATTGAAATTCGGTAAGAGCACATCAAAATCGTTACCATTACCTAGTTTCAAAACTCCTCGAAATCTTTCCAAGTAAAAGTACACAAAGACTGTGCTATTACTGTAATGGAAACTAAATTGTGTGATATATTATTTCAATTAAATACCTTTGATTTTAATCTTATAGGTTTTTTAATAATTACTTCTTGTTTGTTCCAGATAATTCTTTAGGTAGAACTGACTGACTACTGACTTGTGAAAAACGAGCTGAGGTAACCAAGAATGCCATTGCCAAGCAACTGTTTAATATAATAGCCATTAAAAGAAAAAAATTATGTTTATCAGTGGACTTGACATCTACATTAGATATATCAGAGTTGTTAGAAAAGGTTGGAGAACATGTCTTTGTAGTTAAAACTCATGCAGATATGATAGAGGACTTTAATAAAGACTTCATTAGAGGAATCAAGGAACTTGCTAAAAAAATAAATTTTCTGATAATGGAAGATAGTTATTAATATGCTGATATTGGGCACACTGATCTTTGGTCCTAATATTTGCAGAGTAATTTTATCACTCCAAGCTACAAAGAGGCTGCTGTGTCATTGGCAAGTAAATACCCCGATTTGATTACTGGCTTTGTGTGCCAGAATAAAGATACATTCAAAGATTCAGGTCTCATACACCTGGAGTACAACTTGAAACTTCCAAAGATAACCTTGGCCAAGTTTATAACACGCCAGAGAAAGTGATTCTAGACAACGGTGGAGATGTCATTGTTGTAGGAAGAGGAATAGTAGCAGCCAAAAATCCAGAAAAACAAGCAGTGTTATACAAAAACACTCTGTGGGATTGCTACATGAGAAAAAATAATATCTAACCTCCTACTGGAAACGTTAGTGACGGGTTTAGATTATGATCATAAATGTGGTGTTCCGTATACTGCCCTGCCTATCGCTACTCTGCTTAGCGTGCAGGCAAAAACATCTATGCATATGAGACGAAAGGAATCTAAAGCTTATGGCACCAAGAAATCTATCAAAGGACATTACATTACAGTGCCGGCCAAACTTGCCTAATCGTTGAAGATGTCGTAACATCCAGGTCAAGTATACTTGAAACTGTGAGTGATTTACGAAAAGAAGGTTTATTAGTTAAAGATGCTGTTATTATATTAGACAGAGAACAAGGAGGCAGCAGAAACTGTGCAAATAATAATGTACAAGTAAAAGCTCGAATATCTATGACAACATTAATTAATATACTTGTAATAAATGTCAAAATAACAGAAGATATGGCAAACAAATTCAGAAAGTATTTCAAAGAAATACAGAGTTCAGTAATTGGTAAGTTTTTCTTCACTTTTGCGTATACAATGCGTTTTAAAGAAGTTATTATCGAAAACTGCTGTTAGGTGCTACTTTGCCAGTATGGCGACGCGAGAAGTAAAGATACGCGGTGGCAAAATTGAAATTCGCTAAGAGCACATCAAAATCGTTACCTATTTTCAAAACTCCTCTAAATCTTTCCAAGTAAAAGTACACAAAGATTGTGCTATAATTGTGTGATATATTATTTCAATTGAATACCTTTATAGGTTTTTTAATAATTACTTCTCGTTTGTTCCAGATAATCCTTTAGGTAGAACTGACTGACTACTGACTTATGAAAAACGAGCTGAGGTAGCCAAGAATGCCATTGCCAAGCAACTGTTTAATATAATGGCCATTAAAAGAACAAATTTATGTTTATCAGTGGACTTGACATCTACATTAGATATATCAGAGTTGTTAGAAAAGGTTGGAGAACATGTCTGTGTAGTTAAAACTCATGCAGATATAATAGAGGACTTTAATGAGGACTTCATTATAAGAATCAAGGAACTTGCTAAAAAAAATAATTTTCCGATATTGGAAGATCGTTAATATGCTGATATTGGGCACACTGGTCACACATCTTGGGTCCTAATATTTGCAGGGTAATTCTCACTCCAAGCTACAAAAAGGCTGCTGTGTCATTGGCAAGTAAATACCCCGATTTGTTTACTGGCTTTGTATGCCAGAATAAAGATACATTCAAAGACCCAGGTCTCATTCAGCTGACACCTGGAGTACAACTTGAAACTTGCCAAAGATAACCTTGGTCAAGTCTATAACACGCCAGAGAAAGTGATTCTAGAGAACGGTGGAGATGTCATTGTTGTAGGAAGAGGAATAGTAGCAGCCAAAAATCCAGAAAAACAAGCAGTGTTATACAAAAACACTCTGTGGGATTGCTACATGAGAAGAATTTCTGGTCAAAAGCAGTAATCGAATTTTTTTCTGTGTGAATTTCACAGGACCATATGGAGTGTGGGTGGATACAATACATCTATCAACCTTTCTCAGTCCACTGCTGGACATAGGCCTCCCCCATAGAACACCACAACGCGCGGTCCTGAGCTATCTGCATCCAGCGGCCCCCGGCGTATTTGACGATATCGTCAGTCCACCTTTTTGGGGGCCGCCCAACGCTGCGTCATCAGATCGTCGAGCGATGTGGCCTGCCCATTGCCACTTCAGAGTGCTAACTCTTCAGGCTGTGTCGTACACACCGGTCCTTCTTATCACGTAGGAAAATACCGAGTCTTCGATATAATGCATACTAATATTTATGATTAAATATATTTTGTTTTAGTTTAGTTAAGATTTTAACAAGTAGAAATAAACGATAAAGTAATTGAATAGTAATTGTATTCGTTTTATTTAAATCTCTCTCTCCAGCCCGTTAGCGTCCCACTGTTGAGCACGGGCCTCCTCCACTTTGGGAGGGATTATGGTCTATTTTGCCGCGCTGACCAGGCGTATTAACACAGGGTTGATTTTCGAGGTTTCCCTCTCTCACAGAGGGTGTTATCTGTGTGCAATATCCAGGAGCGTATCGTGCCTTGGTGGGGCCCTGTATAAAAATTTATTTGAGGGCCCATAAGGTAAAAAAAATTGGGAGGTATTTATTAATTTTTGACGACGCACTTCGGGGGCCCCGTATAATTGATACGGCGGTAGCTACGCCCCTGGCAATATCCCTTAGCTGACTTTTACAGGACACTGGGGTGGTGACACTTGTATTCTTAATCCGTCACCACACGTTTATTTATATAGCGGCAACAAATACACAAAGTCTGAGAAAATTTCTGTTATTTTTAGTTAAGACCGTTCCTGGGTTACCGATGGTGACATGGACGAAAGGCAGACCTTTGGAACTATGGAGGGTAGAAAAAAGGAGGACAATCTCAGTATAATAAAAAGTGTCCATTGAAGGGGAGCAAATTACATATAGATAGTATCGATACTATCGATAGCTCAGAATAAGGCAATACTATCGAATGAGTGCAATACTATCGATAGTATTGCAGTTCCTCAATAACAAACTATCGATTGTTTTGGACTATCGATAGTTAAACACATAAAGCAACACGGAGGGGAGTAGCCATTGCGTTTTTTACCGATACAAAACTGTCTGTCATTTTTGCGGGGGGAAATCACACATTCTCAAATTCTCACACAAAAATATTCTATGTCACTACGGAACTTACACTATGACAATTGAAAAATACACTAACAATTTCACACACACATTTAAACAATCCCTGTCATAATATGTAGTATATTAATATGACGCAACTACGCTAACAAGTCCTTACACCCGTAGTTGTAACAACTGTCGATACGCATAATAAATATCGATAAATTAAAGAACTCGGTTAGAGAAATTAGCTTTAAAAAGTTATTCAAAGGCAGATATTATTATTGACTTTATTTATTATGAACTACAATAATCAAATAACATAAAACAATTTGCGCCATCGACTAATCTCCTTCTATTGTTTGCCAACACTTGAAAGTCAGAGGGCTTAAAATGATTTGAGCAAATGACACTATTTCTTGTGGGAATCCAGGTTGGTCTATTATTAGAAAATGTCTTCCATATATCTCTTATTTGGATCTTTAGGAAACCTGCAATAAATAAATAAAAACACAATATTATAGTTGACGTTCACACTCAGTAATTTTATTTAAATCAGAAAACCTAATCTCAAAAATTTCTCTGATTTGACTTGACTTTTCACATTTTCATCGATAACTATTTACAAACAAACCAGCAACCACACTATGGCTCGGCGACAACGAATTCTAGGAAAAAGACTCGGATCTGTCGCTCGACCGATCCGCGTTTTGGATGAGGACGCACGGCCTTAGTTATCAAGACACGCGCACATACGCGGAATCGCGCCGCTCCACGCGCGCCCACCAGATCGTCGTGCAAGGCCACTCCCCAGGGAAGCCATCGCCGACCTCGCAGCTGGCGACACCATAAGATGAACAGGGGCCCAACCCCTTAAACCCCTGGTCACGACCGTGACCGGGTCTTTACCCGGTCACGGTCGTGACCAGCGCAGTTTCCACTGCAGAGGGAAAGAATCCCTGAAGCAGCCTCCCCTTAGGGGCCTTAGTTGGTAAACAAATCCGAAACAACACGATTGATAATATTGTAGTTTTTAGGTTTAAAAGAAGTAAATAGCAATAATGTAATTAAAAATTACTTACATAAGAAAGGTAACGCCATCTTTTTGTAAATTCAATCATAATTAAAAAATAGATAGATAGAAATATTAGAAATTGTTCTTTGTAATTTATTGCAATTTACTAATCTCCTAAACTTCACATTGCTTTTTATACTAATAAATAGTATGTACAAATATATCTAAACGAAGTCTAGCATGATTATATGTTTAAATTTATTAGTAGTTTTTCGAAAATCACTTCGACTAACGCATTTTTTAAAAACGGCAACACATACATACCATTCTAACACAATTCATAAATAAAAGAGACCGACAATTCTATTACCATTGAACGACCGTTATGAACGCATATAGCAGACTACGGACATTTGACTTCAATTGCAACGGTATCGTGCCGGTATGACAATTGTTCCAAAATAGTAGACTTGAGCACCTATATACCTATACAGTATTTAAGGGAAGCCATCCAATCCGAGAGCCAAATCCTGCACATATTTAGGAACTACCTACGTCTAGTTCACATTTGGAGAACGGTTTATCAAGGGGGTAGAAGGTGAAGGATCCAACTCCAGAAGGTTTTAACGTACGTTCATCCTCTAAGGGAACAAAGCGCCTTTGGATGCAAATTGATAAATAATGTTTTTAGGGATACAGGGGCAATTTTGATTTGAACAACAAGTCTCAAACATTTTATATTTTGCCATACTAAAGAGAAAAAAAAAGCTTAATAAACAAATATGAAGCTCTGAATGACAATAATGACATCTTCAAATACGTTGACGCTGGCAAATGCAAAGAGTCCAATCCAACATCTTCAACTTTTTTTTTCTATTTTGGCTATCTTCATCTTGGTCGGTTTGATACATAGTCAGAAAAAAAAACCAGCCACGGTGGTAAGGACAAAAAATACATATTTCCGTCCTTTTTTGTTACCCACAAACTACATCTTGTTATCCCGCTCTCTATCATTGCCATACAAATTTTTGTACTGCATCTGGGTGTTTCTATGTATTATAAGTAAGTATGTATTTACAAAAGAAAAGTATTATATGTATTCTACCCGTATTCTGGTACCCATAACACAAGCATATAAGCTTAACTTGGGACCAGAGGACTTTGTGTTAATGTCTAAAACATGTCAAATGAATCATTACACTCTTTATGTCAAACTCAATGTATCTATAAAACTTTCTTTCTGGCAAATCCAAAGGGAAGCCATCCCTCTTAAATGGACGGAGGGAAAGAAAGAAAAAACTTTCTTTTAAGGGCCTACATCAATATTTTCGTCGACATGTACCTATTAATTAACACAGCTAGTAGGTATAGAAAATGAAGAATTAGCGATATTTTTTTTGTTTACTCAAAATCTACTAAATATATTTTAATTCCGGCTTACGTGTTTCTATATATAATAATTACTTATGTTTTTAAAGTTATTTCATTAGTTAATACGCGATAATAGACCGACAAATGAAAAAAATAAAAAATGAGGTTGTTTCGCTAAGATTTTCTATCGAGAAAACTTTTTTCAATGGCGTTTCTCAGTTTATGCGATCCTAGATTATATATTGAAAAAACATATACTTAAAAATTAGATCTCTAGCCATTCAATCTAAAGAAAAAATGAAAACTTCGTACGTAGAAAAATGCACGAAGCTATTTTGGTATCCTCTTAACAATCCCCTTCATTCATTCCACGAAGTACAGATACAAGGAGTCCGAACGTAATGTTGAACGAATGGTCTCAATTTAAGGGACAGATTTTTTGCCGGTAGAGCGCTCCATTTTTCAAGAAGTACTCGTTTGAACTATTGACACCTGTGGAAAAAAATATTCTGAGAAACGTGGAGTTAAATATAAGTTTTAGGAAATTTTTAGAAATTTTTCGAGTGCTTTAAACCCAACAATACAGAGAAGGTCAAGAGATATTCTGATATTCTATAATAGCATCGGTACGTCCTGAATACTTGCGCCGCCAGTGGCAGAAAATAGAACTATGATCTGGGTTTATTATTGTGTACACGAAATATTATGGAAAAGCCTATCCCGTTCGGACTCCTTGTATCTATACTTCGTGATTCATTCAGTCAGTCAGAAACATGAAGATATAGATAAAAATGGAGTCCAGACTCTGAATACCTACTTGAAGCAAAAATGATGTATGGCTATCTCGCTCACTGTGGTCAAACCCTTTCTTTCTAAGTAGGGTAACCTTTATTGTATTTCTTCCAGGACAAAACTTCAAGTAGTTGTGTTCCATATAGTGTCAACAAAATGTTCACTTCTAAGACCTAGCCCGTATAGATTTTATATGTCGAGATACTTTATGTACTGTACGTAAAAAAAATACTCAAAAAACAAACTGTTTGTTATCGCGTGAAAGTTTGGATAATTCTAGTTTTTTAACAGTAACTGGAGGTTCGGTTGTTAAATTTATTATTCTTTTTACATTTTTAAACACGTAAAATTTCCTAGTTCGTATGTACGATGTACCTATAGAATATTGGTGGGAAATAGATAATTACTAGAACAAAGGTGTAGTTCCTACGGCAATACGAAATTAATGAATGATTGTGAGATCTGCTTGAGATAAAATAATAATAATTTACCTTTATTTCAGACCTAAATACAGGTTACAAAGATACAGAAAAATGATTCCAACGAATTGAGAACCTCCTTTTTTGAAGCCGGTTAAAAATAACAAGGTGTTAGTAATTTCTTAGTAAACAAAACAAGTTACACAATAAAATCTATTTGGCATACCTAAGTGGAAACATAACTTTTTGTGTAGGTAGCGTAAAAACGAAAAAGGGTTATTGTACTCATATTTTTAAACATGTACTGTTATTAAGGGGCCAACCATGAAATCGCAAAAGATATATGTTTCATTAATTTTGCAGATTAATTAAACATTATGAATACATACTGGACAATAGTTTTTCCTAGATTTCTGGGTTAGCCAATGTATTTCTATTTATTAATGTCAGTTAAAGGGCAAATTCGGTCAATAATACTTCTGAAAAAAAAAAAATACGTTACGTTGATTAAAATTAGTTTGTCGGAAAATCTGTAGTTAATAGTCATTTTAACTGACAATATGAATGTGGTTAAAAGTGGCTGACGGAAGAACGGAGAATCAGTCAAAATCAATTTTTACGTATATTTCTGTCTACAGCGTTTAAAGGAACCTATCATGAATGGCATGACGGGAGCTAAAAACCTAACCCACCCTTGTCGGGTTGCCCTTGGCTCCCTGTGCCTTGTGTTCCACTACTTGGCGCTAGGCAAGTCAGTTAAAATTACATTTAAACAGCTATATTGGGTAAAATTAGTTTTGAATAATTTCAGTCAAAAGTACTACTGTCGAGAGCTTACAGTCTATTGAGTGGTTATAAGTTTTGACTGTGACATATATCATAGGGGGCTATAATAGGAACGATAATAAAGTTACAAAAAAAGGGCAAAAAAGAAACAACAGCACTTTCCAAATTAAAATCATTTAATAACTTTTCTTTTATACATGACTAAATATTATTGTTTTGTGTAATTTCTGTCTCTTACCACGTAAATCACTAAGTATATTTTCTGTATGACTCTTTAAGTGTTAAAAAATGAATTTGCAATTTTCTTAATTAATACGCTTTCATGCAAATCATTGCAATAATTTGAGTCCGTGATGGGATGCTTAAACATTTCTTGCAACAGAGGAGTAAAATGTTGTGATACAACATTAATTAATTTGTTTTCTATATTGTTTTCTCTGAGTTGGCCCATCAGAAAGGATTACTTTCATAAATGCCAGAGCTAGGATTTGGTACACCCAGAGTAGCTACTTGCCCCATAGACTCTTCCTGTAATGAACTGTCTATCTGAAAATTATAATATATTTTACAAAATATAGCCTTTTGCCATATATTCGAACTACTACATTTCTGAAACATAATAATAATGTAAGGCTCTCATTAGGCAGTCGGATCGGGGGGGGGGGGGCTGGTTCAGAAAGCAGCAATTATCTCTGGAGCCTTGAGCGCCGGTAGTTTGGAAAATGTTCCTGATACTGGTGGGGTATTTTTTTTCATACTAGTTTTTATATTCCTTATAAATTCAAATATTTAACATTGTATAACATGTGAGACAATTAAAGGAGTTTGTAAATAGATACTTGAAATTTTACCTTGCAAGGTGATACTGCTTCTTGATTTGTAATTGTAGTAGGAACTGCTGTTTGTTTTAAAAAATCCTTGCACTTTCATAAAATTTAATTTTCAATGGTACAATGGATAACCATAATTTCCTCTGGGTACTATTTTTAGGAAATCTAAAAAAATAATATTGTAGGTAAGTATATTAATATTGTAAATAATGTGAAATAAAAATTAAATGACTAAGCAAACATGTATAATTTAGTTCAGGTCCCACAGAAAGTCCTAGATATGTCCTCAGTATGGTCACACTATTTCAAAATTACTTCTTGTAAACAAGAAAAATAAAATTGCACTAAGTCCATGAAATTCAATGTAAGACTATTAGATCTTTACATCGTTATCAGTATAGTTAGTTAGAAGTATGCTGAAAACATTGTTTAATCATTTTATGAAGTATTTAATTGAAAATACAAAGAAATATGTTTGCAGTTATTCAATGCCAGAAATCACGATCTAAACACTTACGCGTGAAATTGTATATCACCTCCTGGACACCACGTACTACCGCAACCACGCACTACACAAGTTTGCACCATTTCTTTAATTATAAAAATAATTAGAGTCGAAAATTTGAAACGAAGCTGTGAACCGTAAAGTAAACAACCGACATATTGGCACAATTTTGTCAACAACTTGACATATGGTGACCAATGTTGCCAAATTACGAAATCCTTAGGAAATGGGGAAAATAATTCACTGATTTGTTAACCATGAAAAGCATCCGTGATCTACTATTTTATTATTTTTAATTTCATTCATCGTATTTCAACTAGTTATTTATAGTTACGATTAAACACTATCAAATGACAGTGTTTAACTTGTGATTTGATATGTGTGGTGACTCTTTTTAAGAATTTACTAGGAGATTTTAATAAGGAGATAGCAGTACTAAGGCCACACTAAAAAGAGAGGTCAGACCACAGAGAGTGAGATAGAGATACGTAGGTATTTGCCTCAAACCGATGTTCCAAGTATGGCCTCCTTTTTTTTATCTATACCTTCATGGTCAGAAATAGTACCTAGTACTACCTACTCTATGTTCAGTCATTTTCGAACTGTTTGCTGTCGTGAGTGCACGCTTCGTTAATAAATATATAGTTAAATTCGTACTTATTTTCGCATTTAAAACGAGTACCTAAATTGTTATTAGCCGCAATGGACTAAAATTAATTAGTTTTGGATTACCTTGTATATAGAGATAATGAGCGCAAGAAAGTTTATTGTAAGCGATAATTATAGGTTTCTGAAAGTTGTGAAACTTCATTAATAATTATTTCGCGCCTATTTAACATTAATAAAATTTCTGAAATTTGTGTTGTGAAAGTGTATGTGATGCAGTGTTGTTCATAGCAATATCATTATTAAATTTGCTTGGGAACACAGGTAGTGGTTTTGGAATCTATTTACTGTACTACATACGTAAGGTAAATTCACCCCTCCTAGCGGCCGGTTGGAGCACAGAGTGGGGTAACCTCCCCTCCTATTGGGGAAGTTTGGGTAGACAAAGGGTAGTCACCCCATAGCAGAGGGGCGCTTGGGCCTTGGGCGATATCCGTTGGTAGGGGAAGGGATCATAATTTCAAGTTCAGTTTTTTTTTTGGGTTTTGCCCTTTCTAACGGTTGCGCGCGTGTGGGAAAGTTTTAAATGTTTTGGAGTTGATATTTTTGAATTATTTCAGATAAAAATCACCAGCAATTATGGATGTCGATATAGAAGGTACATTTGAGCTCACTTCTCTTATTTTATTTGTAGTTTTAGTGAAAAAATAAACTTTTATTATTCTATTTTTTAGACCCTGACAATGAAACCTTAGACTTTGTTATGCGAAGGAGTTTACTTGCTAGAAATAAGTTAGCTTTTATACATACTAAACCTGATGGCATGGTATGGTATTGTTGTGTGGAGTGCTCTGCAAAGTATGAGCATTTAGAACAATTGGAGAAACATATTCTGATACATAATAAAGAATATAGATTTCTCTGTGGCATATGTGGTGCAGGGTAAGTGGTCAATATATGAGTCATAAGTTGGAAATATAAATATCATCATACATTTTGTGGAACTTTACAATAGACATCTTTGATGCATATAATTATTAACAATAAACAAAAAAAGTGTTATAAATTACTGTTTTTATTACCTTATAACTGCTGAACTGATTGATATGTGTTATTTTTTTTATATTTCAATGTCTAATTTCCAGTTGCAGTTCCTGCATTTATTGTTAAAAACAGTTCATTTCATTTCAATTCTTTAAGCTTAAATATATTTTTGGTATTTTGTCTCAGATTAAAAAGGCGAGAACATTTAGATAGACATACAATAGAACATCAAGAAGTCCGTCCGTATGCATGTACAGAATGTGGTAAAGCGTTTAAAAGGAAGGAACATCTTAACATTCATATGTCTATACATAGCGGAGATAAAACTGAAACATGTCCCGTTTGTAATAAAGGTAAAGTTAAGATAAAAGATAAGATAAGATAAGATAAAATTAAATATCTATTGGGGTCCAAAAAAATATACAACAGATATACAAAAACACAGACCCCACAATAAGGTACCCTGTGCTGTGGGGCTCAGTCGTTTTCATCACAAGACTTACAGTATTACAAAAAGATCAAGAAAAGAAATTGGAGTTAGTAAAGATTGAATCAAATGAACTGAATAATGTACCTGTGACAGAAGAGTGTGGAAAGAATGGTCCTATATTCACTCCCTGCACACTAATTTCCTCCTGGATCTGATATTAAGCGAGGCATGAAGAAGCACTGTGCTGGCCCACATGGCGGGGACTTAACATCAGGTGGACTGTATTTGCCCAACACTAACCATATAAAAAGGATAAAGGCAGGGCAATGATAGTGCTATACTCATCCATTCACATGTTTATATACCATTTTTAGGTTAAACATGCTGTTTCTGGAAATATATAATGTCTTGTTGGCTGAGAAAAAAAACATGTGCTTATTTCAAAAAGTTAAAAGTAACTGTGACAGATGATGGAGAAATTTTAATATTCTGTTTATTACCACACACTTCCAGCTATCAGTATCCTTAATAATCATATTAAGGATATTATAGACAAATTTTAATAAATAAAAAAAATAAAATAAATATTCATGGACATTTTACACAAAGTCCTCTGGTCCCAAGCTAAGCTTATTGCTTGTGTTATGGGTACCAGAATACGGATATAATACTTATACTACTTTTCTTTTGTAAATACATACATACTTATAATACATAGAAACACCCAGACGCAGTACAAACATTTGTATGAAATTTATAAACATCACACAAATGATTGTCCCGTGCCGGAATCGAACCCGAGCGATATTAAACATTATATAATTCACTCACAATTTGCCTATTCAATATAAGGTGCTATTAAAACAACAGTACCTTTAGTTAAGTTTAGTTGTGGTTTTAGAATTACTACACTTGTTTGATGTCATATTTTTTTAATTACATATTACAATATTTACAGCTTTTTATAGGAGAGATCATCTCCGAAAACATCTACAAGTACATACTAAAGCTTTCTTAGAAGGGAATTTGAAGAAAAATAAAGATTCAACATATGTTGAAATTAAAGAGGAACCAGAAGATAATATGATGGAAGATGATATACCTGTGGAGATTCTTAATGAGGTATGTTATTGTATTTTTTTCTATTTCTAACCGACTTCAAGAGGAGGTTCTTAATTTGTTTGTATGTTTGTTACCTCATAAATTTTAACTGGGTAAAGCGATTTTGGTTGATGTTGTTTTATTTAAAAGCTGATTGCTTTCCTTGTGGTCCTATTGGTTAGGATCTCGGTCAGGCATACACATTGTTTTCACTTATTTAAATAATCAAAGTGTAGACCCATGATGGTCTCATAAAGTAGGTCAACTTTTTTTTAAAATACCCAATTGTATCATATTCTCTAACACTTGCATGCTCATAAATGCATGCACAGACATGTACCATTATTATCATAAATTTGTCATAACAACCCCAAATAACTGGATATGGGCAGGAGAATTATGATGACAAGTATTTTTGATTATAACATCAAGTGATATACACAAACTGTGAAATTCTCCTTAAAATATAGGACGTTTGCAAGGGTGGAGCAACTGTCTGGGTTTTTTTTTTACTACAAGGGTGACAAACAAGCTTACGGCTCGCCTGATGGTAAACGATTACCGTAGCCTATGGACGTTTGCAACACCGGAGGTATCACTCGCGCGTTGCCGACCCTGTAGGAACCCCATGCTATAGGCCTGTGCGAAAACCACGCCCGGAAGCTCAATTCACAACCTGTTTGTACGTGGGATAAAGTTACTCTGGAACCTGGGTCACATAAATAAATGAAACCTAAGCCTAAACTAAAGCTGTAATCGCATAAGTATGTTCCTTTTACTGATTTACTCAAACTAATCTTTACTTATTATAAAAGAAAGTCGTTTTTCTGTATGTCTCTCTGTCTCTCTGTCTTTCTCTTTTCAGCCCATTAACGTTACGGTACAGGGTTTATTTTCAAGTTTTCCGACTTACACAGGATGTTATTTGTTTACAATATTCCTTAGCTGGTTTTTACAGCATCCTAGGAAGGAAAACGGGTGGTGACACTTGTATTCTTATTCCGTCACATATGAGCTTAAATCTTTAGAGGGAGGAGGTCCTAATTTAGGTATTTGCCTTAGGTATTGCTATCCCTATTCCTGAGCGCTGCGCTGAAAGGGACAAATATAGTTGAGGCAGATTTTACTTGCAAATTCTTTGGTAAAAAGACGTTTCGTAGTCAGCTGTTTTCTTCTGATTTTTGGATGGTCATATTTCTTTTAGTTATTATGTTTTGAAAAAAAGAAAGTGATAGAAGCATAGATATATAAGACCAAGGTACTGTGATGAAAATTCGTTTCTCTGGAGGCAATATCCATGAAGAAAACAGGGGACTACGATACCCATATTTTTGTATAATTTGGTGTTGTGCCGTCTTAAAACTACGAAACGCATCTTGATGCAGCTTTCTTAAATAGATAGAGTGGTTCAAGACGAAGGTTTATATCTATAACTAGCTGTTGCCCGCGACTGCATCCGCGTGGAATTTAGAAAATTTTCCCCGTTTTTGCAACATTTTTCACTACTGATTTGCTTCTATTTGTCGTAGCGTGATGTTATATAGCCTAAAGCCTTCCTCGATAAATGCCCTATCTAACACTGAAAGAATTTTTTAAATCGGCCTAGTTGTTCCTGACATTAGCGCGTTGAAACAAACAAACTCTTTTGCTTTATAATATTAAGAGGGTACTTTACTCCTAATTTAGGTATTTGCCTTAGGTGTTGCTATCGCTATTCCCGAGCACCGTGCTGAAAGGGAAAATATAGCTGAAACAGATTTTACCTACAAATTCTTTGAAAAAAAGATGTTTCGTACTTCCCTTTTTTCTTCCCGAAAGTTAAACCGATTTTAATTGTTTTTACGCTATATTATAGATGAAGAGTATATCTATGCCAGTATCACATTTTTTTTGGTAAAACGTTACTAAATATGTGTGATAGACGCTGCAACTTTACCTAAAGAAAACCGAAAAAATCAGGATTTTCGGATGGTCATATTTCTTTTAATTAAGTCTTAAAAAAATAAAGTGACAAAAGCATAGATATACTCTTCATCTTTAATATAGCGTTTATAAAACAATTAAAATAAAACAATTAAAATCGGTTTAACTTTCGCGAAGAAAAAAGGGAAGTACGATACCCATATTTTTGTATGGAGCATAATTTGGTATCGTGCCCTCATAATATAGATTTGTTAAAGTCCGGTTTCTAAATTCTACACAGGGACATACAAAAAACTAATTCATTTATAATAAGTAAAGATACATATAGACTGCTTCTAATATGGGAAATAATTTAACAGGCTATTGTTGAAGAGGAAATGCCTGTTGTGGTGGACAGTACGAGACCATACATGTGCCCCATATGTCATAAGTCTTACAAACGAAAAGACCACCTCAAGATCCACAGCTGGACTCATAAGAAGAAAGAATTCGTATGTTCCGTATGTGGGAAAGGTAAGTGAACTTTTACATTTTAATTTGATATTTTTTCAACGATACAGATGTTTTGGATTCGATATTTTTACTAGTTATCTCTAATTACAGAAACGAGGTTCGTCCATCTCATTATTTCATACTTTGTACTATGTTTGTGTTATGTCATTGTTAAGGTGTAAAGAAAATTGTGTAAAAATCAATTACGTACCACTTACAACCGTCGCGAGTGAATGACCAGGGTAGAAAAAAAAAAGAATCCCAGGTATTAAATTCTGTAAAACGCTCGCGCTCCATGACATAGTTCCACACATGAATGAATGACATGAAAGTAGGAGGTGAAATGGGATTATGAAAGTTGTAAAAGTAAAGAATATTCTAAAACTAGCTGAGCTGGTTTAAAGTTTAGCTAAACTAGAAGTTAACAATGTATTAACGCGCTTGTTAGTATAGTGTCGCTAGATAGTGGTTAAGCGGAGAGAAGGTAGAGAATTGATTTCTAGGTAAAAAGTAATAACTGAAGAATTTTCCTCTTTTTATTTCTTCTGTTAAAACAAAATTAGGAACTGACCTAAATAGAATGCTTGTAGGAGCAGACTTCTATTAAAACTAAGCTTTTTTTATTTATAGTAATGTTAAAACTTGGTCAAATACGAGCTAGACTCGCGCGTGATTCGTTCCTTACCATCATGAAACAATAAATACAATCATATCGTCATTAGCCTGACATCGAGATACGTAAGTTTGCACTCTCTAGCCATCACCTTTCATGAGATACGGATAGTGGTACCGATTCTACATGCACAATTAAACTTAACTAAAATTGAATTCATCATTAATTTAACACAATCTGGCAATGTTTACTGAACTTTCTTATTATAAAAACTGTGTATTATAGACTTTCGATTTTGATAAATATCAATTATTACAACGAAATAGCCAATCAATCGAAATACACCGTAGTTGTTTTATTTTTTTATTTAAGTTTAGTTTAGTTGTGCATCTAGAATTAGCACCATTACCAACAGATAGTCCGACAAAGAGCTTAGACTTAGTAAACAGGGTCTCGTGTTATTCTTTTTTACGTTAAAAAAAGCAGTGTTTGTTATGATACTTTTATTAGAGGTCACTTAAATATTACGATGTTCAAATATTACGTTCACAAAGATTATTGTTAAAAATATACAAATACTGACTGTGGTATAAAGAAAAAGGATCGATGAGTCAGTTGGGACAAGGACGGCTCAGACCAAAAAGTTTTTATACTTGCATCAGGTATCTCACTCAAATACTGGCCATAAAAGAAAAAAAAAGTGCGAAGGAAAACTTAAAACGAGTTTTTAGTACGATTCCATTGGGGCGTGGGGGAATTACTGACAAGGGTATGAAGACTGCTTTCTAGTATCTGTATGACGTCATCCCTCGGCTTTGTGTAAAATTATTTGGATATGTGGATTATATTCGGCTTTGTCATGCGAATATTAAACGTTCCTATTCTCTTTGGTCTCATATCGATACCAGATAACAGATATCGTACATACTATTTATACAGATATCGTACATATTATACATAATATTGGGAGTAGATCATATGATATACAATTTACTCATAGTTCCCTGTCCCATTGGGGTTCCGTAAAAAAAGGTAAAAGGCAACGCTGCTGTTACTGGGACTTCGCTCTCCGTCCGTCGCGTTGCGCGTCGTCAGTCTGTCAGGCTGTAGCTCTGGAACGGTGATAGCTTGGGCAGCTGAAACTTTTAATGCATAGCAGTTGATAGTATAACAAGAAATATTCATTATCGTCATTCTCCTGAACTTCTTCAGTTATTTGGGGTCGAGAATATGACGAATATAATTATGATGATAACGATATGGGACCCTTCGTTTGCGAGTCCTTATACTTGACCGGTTTTGAGACTAGCATAACTTAGTTATAGCTATTTGAAATAAAAATTGAATTGGTGCCTTGTAGCAACGTTCATAAACGTTGCTGCAAGGCACCATGCATACGCATACCTTTTTATTTTCTTATTACAACTAAAACTGTAAGCAGTTTTATTGATACATCCTTTATATTAAAAAAAAAACTCCCAAACCGTTGGAAATAACATGGTAGGTACGCGTCTTTATTGAGTTCTCCGAACCTATCCCCACTAACACACCCCATTCGTACAAGGCGTACAAAAAATCCGTCCTCCATTTCGAACCACAGGGGAGCAGCCCTTTTTTTTGTCAAAAATCAATTTGCTTCTACTTTTGGGTTCTTACGCCCTTCAAATTTCCCCCTACTTTAAAAAATGTATTTATAGAATGGTATAAAAGTATAACTTGATTTTTGTCATTATAGCTAGCTAACGCTTGTGGTTTTGCTCGCATTTATAGTTACTGTCTCGCTCTTTGGTTTCGCATTCTTAAGCGTTACTTTGAAGAGTACATAGTGGTAACCATATCACACAGCCCAGACGATATAATCATTTTTTCCTTCCTATTTCAAAATTTTCAATACAAGCCTTTTATAAACTATGCGCTCCTTTTCACGTGTCTGTACATAAAAACTGAACTCCTCAGACAACCTCAAAATAAACGTTTCACGAAGGCATAGTGACTATCACCGTCCTTTATTAGTTTTAAAACAATGACCCCAATTCTGTTGCGTCAAAAGCTTATTCTAATTTAACTAAAATGAAAACAACTATGGTGTATTTTAATTAATTGGCCATTTCGTTGTACACATTCATGTAGTCCAAATAAATACACTGATTTATGATAAGAAAGTTCAGTTAACATTGCCAATTTTTTTATTGACAATATCGATTTTCATTTTTAAGTTAAGTTGTGCACGTAGAATTGGTACCATTCTCACGTCTTGCATAGATGGTGCGTAAAACGTTAAAATATTGTCTTCAACTCTCTTTCTGTCTAAAACAGGTACCTACAGCTACAGTATGTAGCTGTAGGTACCTGTTTTACATAGAATTTATGAACCTCACGGACTTTGGTACAGGAGGCGGCGTGCAACACTAACCATTAAATGTTTTGCCACATATATTAATAACATTCAGGAAATGTTCTAAATCTGTGACAACAGCCTATAATATGCCCTTAGTTTAAGGAAACATAAACAAGAACATTCCTGTTACATTAACACATTTTACAGGTTACAACATCTCTTTTTATTGCCGTTGGTTAAAATATCAAAATATTTGCATATTTATGTAAACGTACAAAGAAAAATTGGTCAAGTGCGAGTGGGACTCGCGCACGAAGGGTTCCGTACCATTATCTATGCAACATAAGGCAACGTTATTAGTATCGAGCAAGAAACGGTAAAAAAATCAGTTTTTTGTATGGGAGCCCCCTTAAATATTTATTTTATTTTATTTTTAGTATTTGTTGTTATAGCGGCAAAAGAAATACATCATCTGTGAAAATTTCAACTGTCTAGCTATCACCGTTCTTGAGATACAGCCTGGTGACAGACGGACGGACGGACAGCGAAGTCTCAGTAATAGGGTCCCGTTTTTACCCTTTGGGTACGGAACCCTAAAAACACTTCAATAGAAAATGTTCGCCCAAGGCCTTTTTTTTACGGGTAGTACGATATTTTATCCTTGCTATCTCTGTTAGCTACCACAATCGAGATTCTGGAATAGAAAATTATTGGGCGTCTCGTCATAATAAAGCTACTCACGGAAAATCAGCTTGATAGTAATCAAGTGAAAAAAATGTACTACGAATCCCGTACTATTAAGTTCTATTAATATCCCAAGTTGTTTATCGGTATTTTCATGATATATTATTATAAAACATTTCAAAGGTTTGGGAAGTTTTTTTTTGGCCCTATGAATGGGTATAGCGGGGATTTTATTTCAGTGTTTTCTTTGTCATCGTTTGTTTTTGTGACAAAAATAAACTCAGTAAATACCGTTATATTTTTTATTTAGCTACAAAAGTACTTACTTTTTTGGACTTTAGGGGACCCATGATCTTTTGTCAAAGGTAATAAGAAAGTTTCAATACAACCTTTTGTAAAATTGTACGCACTTTACTGGGTAACTTTATTTCACAAAAATAGTGAAAGCTACTTACCTACTTACTATTCCTAAGTTAGATACTTTACAGCTGTTGTTACTATAGGCAGGTGTAAGTTATTTGGACCATGGTAAAGTGGGGGTCCTCACAACTCATTGTATTATTGGTTGTGGTTTGCTTTTGAATTATAATAAGGTCTGTTAATTAAAAATCCAAAAGCTTATATTTAAAACTGATTTGCGATCGTCTTCTTGAAGTCAGTTTTAATGTAGGTTAACCTGTTAGTCCTTATTAGTTAGGAATTGGTATTTTTTTTTAAATTACCGTTTGGTTTTGTATGATAACAAAAAGCTGAAACAGCTAACGGCAAGGATTGTTGAAAAACTGAAACTTTGGAAGTGACCTTTCCGCAATCCACTTTCTCATTACAAAGAAATCTTATAAAACTGTGGTTGAAATGCTTCCAATGCTTACTCCGATGTAGTTATTAGACCTCCCGTCAATATTAACGTTAGGCAATATAAGAAATCGGAGAATACTTGCGTAATATTTACTTTGAAAAGCTGGTGGGCAGAAGTTGTGAAAGATTGTCTTTCCCGCCCCGTTTCTGTTGCAAAATTAATAATTAAAATATAACATGTAATCGTTTATTTGCCTCGCATTGCATCTTATAAAAGTTAATATTGCTGTGTTATAGACTACATGACCAACTCATAACAAGATACACCAAAGTCTTATTCGAGCTACGACGTCAAGGAATACGTTAGATAACAAAGACGTTACTTCTATATGGCCCTGTGTGATCTTAAATCTTTAAAACTAAGCAACGGATTTTAACGCATTTTTTTATAGATAAAGTGGTTCAAGAAGGAAGGTTTTTACGTATAATTTTTTTATGATTTGGTTTTTAATTTCCACAACGTTTCAGCGTACAAGAACGGGTAACAGCTATGATAGATAAACATCAGCAGACCTTGATAGGTTTAACAAATTCCCGTTTAAATTAGGGGGCTTTTAGGGGATCGCACTTTGTCCTCATGACCTGTCGCCATTTCATGCACCCTGCGTCAATTCTGTGTTTGACTGCACGAACTAGGTCGCAGTCGCTTTAATTCGGTGACCGAGTAGACTCCGATATTTAGAACGCGATGCTTCCATGCTCTCTCTTGTCTAACGCAAACTAAAACGGCATAACGTAGTGTTTATCTGCGTGGTATATAGCATATCGATAAAGTATGCCCCATCCTGCTTTTGATCTTAAAGTTTATGGATAAATAAATATACATGGACATTTCACACAACGTCCTCTGGTCCCAAGGTAAGCTTATTATGCTTGTGTTATGGGTAATCCGAGCGGGAATCGAACCCGCGACCTCGTGAACGGCAGTCCGTTACCTGAACCACTAGACCACGATGCCCGTCACTCTCTCTATGATCTCTATCGATTGCTTATTATAGGATCTGTGTGTAAAAAAAGTATATTTTAGCATGCGTTGGGTTAGTCTATCAATGTATTAATCTATGTAATGGAATTTTTAAAAGTGATTTTTATTCACTTGCAGTAGATTGAGATGAAATTTTGCACACACGTTTATGACTGATGACAATACGTTGCTGTAAAATAATATTCAGGTTTTTCAAGCGTGTTTTGTGATTTTTGAACTAAGCAAATTATCCTCTTCGAGGATATTATTATGATAAGTAAGTAAAACGATTGAGAATATAAAAACATGAAAGCGTCATGATGCAATGTAGTTGCGGCATAGGTTGGCTTTCTATCCTTGTGCAGTGAGCGGGCTGGCCTTGCCCCCCTCACTAGTAGGGTCGGGGCTTCCAACCGGTTATGGGTCCGTTACTCGGTGGGAATACGTCATAGGATATATTATAATCCCCCTTTTCCGTTGCTCCACTGTTGAACTTTGTTGAATTAACTATTAAAATCTGTTACTTTAACTATTTATGATAACGAAGTTGAATATAACAAGTTTTGTTATTTATCTAAACAAGTCTCAACTGTTCCCCGTTTTTGCAACATGTTTCACTTACGCTTCGCTCCTATTGGTCGCAGCGTGATGTTATATAGCCTATAGTCTTACTCGATAATTCTACTATCTAACACTATAAGAATTTTTCAAATCGAACCAGTAGTTCCTGAGATTAGCGCGTTATGATATTAGTATAGATGTTTTTCGGAACACTGAATTGATTTCTCTAAAAGCTCAGTCTAATTTTAATCGATTGCGACTACATAGTCGATTAAAATTAGACTGAGCTTCAGGAATACATATTCCTGATGGTTGAGGCGTAAATATTTGTTATTCAAAATTTACAAAATTTTTACTTGTAACATGCTTTACATTTTTAACATACTTTGAAAATGTATGTAATCTCTTCGGTTCACATAAGCTGCTTGATCCGCAAGATTTATACCTATATAAGAGTACATTGTTAAAAGGGGTGGGTTTCCTATGAGAGAGGGAATTTCGGGAGGGATGCCGAAAAAGGGTATAAGCGGACCTTGTTAAAATAGGCGTGTAGGTACTTGAAAGTGGTTCGTATATAACGGGGTATATTGTACTTATGTATTACTAAAGCATTCCCATGAAGGGTCTACCCTTCAAACAGGTAAATGGTGAATAAAATTAGGAAGAAAAAACACTATTTTTTTTAATGTTCAGAACGAATCGACATTTTTAAGAACTTTAGCTGTGAGTTTAGTGTGTGTATCGATGACTCTTAGTAGCCTTAAGTATTCAGGAAGACTGCAGTTTCCTATTAGTTTTAGAATCTGATTATGACTTTTAGAGATTATCTACATTAATGTTATAAAGAGGAAAGATTTGTATTTTTGTATGTAACGAATAAACTCAAAAAGTACTGGACCGATTTTAATAATTCTTACAGTGTTGGATAGTCCATTTAGCGAGGAAGGCTATAGGCTATATAACATCACGCTGCGACTAATAGGAGAGAAGCAATAGTGAAAAACGTTACAAAAACGGGGAACATTTTCTAAATTCTACGCGTACGAAGTCGCGGGCAGTCGTCTATATAAATACATATTACAAGCTTTTAATATTAGTTTAGATACATCGTCACGCCTTGATATAACCACGTAAGAGTTGTTTAGGGGTATAATTAATTAGCCTCATACTCGTTTACGAGTATTATTTAGTTTTGACACTATATTATATGATTTTATAGACGAAATTTATTTATTGAGTAGTTTAAAAGATAAAAGGGGATAAAAAAACAATAATGTAAAACACCATCCGTGCGGTTTGAGAATGGACAATCGATATGTCACTACCCCATTACTATGTAATCTGCCGATACGGAGAAGAAGCCGGCCCAAAAGTGGGGCGTTTGTAGGATGGGAACAATTTTTAGTTTTTGACTTACGAAAAACTTCCATTTTGATACATGCTTTATACTATTTACTGTACATATACATTTCTAATTTAACAAATGTTCGCATTTCGAAGTTAGTAAAAACTAAAATAGAGGCCGGTCTGCCACTAGGCTAATTACTAGGACAGCATGTATACTTTATAGTTAGCATAGGCGTATACGGGGAGATTAGGGTGGGGCAAGCCTGTAACCTCGTCGACCCCCCTTCAAAACCAGTCACGTGGCACGCCAGCGAATATCGCAGGCCTCCGCTCAGTTCATTGTTGTATATGCCACCAAAAATATAAATGTAAAGAAGGCCAAGGTCGATATTACCTTTCGTTGTAAACACTGTTATCAATTCTACATGCTTAACTAAACTTAACTTAAAAACTAAGGTGTATTTTGACAAGTTGGATAAGTCGTGCACATTTATATTAATTAAAATCTTTATTCTATAATAAACAGTTTTTATACTAAGAAAGTTTAGATAACATTGCCAAATTGTGTTATTGACACTATTTACTGCTTCTCAGAATACAGGCTTAAGCCTAGTTTGAGAGACAGGGAACCAAATTAACTTAATATTTATCTTTATTATATGTACATATTTATTTATGTTACACTGTAGAATGACAATTGTACAAATTATGAAGTCAATAAATGATTACCTTAAATTATAAATTTTCAAGTTAAGTTTAGTTGTGCACGTAGGATTGGTACTACTGTGTTGAGATTTGAACGGATGTTACTTTCATAGTTACAGCAGTTTCTTCTTTAGTCATGTGACCTTTTTATAGAATACTAGCTGTTGCCCGCGACCCCGTCGCGTGGAATTTAGAAAATTCTACCCGTTTTTGCAACATTTTTAACTACTGCTTCGCTTCTCCTGGTCGTAGCGTGATGTTATATAGCCTAAAGCCTTCCTCGATAAATGCCCTATCTAACACTGAAAGAATTTTTCTAATCGGCCCAGTGGTTCCTGAGATTAGCGCGTTCAAACAAACAAACAAACTCTACCGCTTTTATAATAATAATAATATAGATGCTTGTTTAGCACATAGAAATATTAGCATTAACATGATCTTTAGCTTATACGAATATTTACTACTGGCTTATCTTATGTTGGGCATTGTACACTAATATTATGGTTCCGAAACAAACCTAACGTTAATGACATCATCATCATCATAACATCACGCCTTTTTCCTATGGGGGTAGGCAGAGACTATAGAGCGTCATCTGCTACGATCCAAACATACTTCCTTGGCTTCATCAGCACTCATACATCTGGTCATACATGCCCGACGGTTTTAAGTGCTACGCACTTGTCCCTTTTGGAGTATGCCGGCGATGACATTGTCGAAATTTTCAATTTTTACATAATTATGATGTATATTTGTTGATGCTATAACAACAAATGCTAAAAATCAGAATACATTAATCTTTGAAAGTGATTTTCACCCACTTACAGTAGTTGGATCGATAAGAAATGCACACTTATTAAGTACCTACATTGACAATGCAATAATAATAAAAAAATTAGGATTTTCAAGCGCGTTTTTTAGTTTTTAAACGAAGTAGATTATCTAACAAGTATATAAGTTCATATCTAACATAGTCGTATCTCGTCGTCAAGGGGCCTTGCAAGTTAGGTAACGGTGTACAGAACTCGCTCTCCCCCCATTTCCTTCCACTGCGAGATTGGGCTCACAGTGTCTTGGGGGACGTCAGTACCATCTACTATCGTGTTCTCCCTCTTACAATGACGTCATCTATATAATACATCTTGGTACCATAAAAGAGGTAAAATAAGTAAAGAATTTCTCAGCATTGCATTAAAGTTACTGTTCGTTTGTATTGACTTACGATATGCAAGTAAGGACTAAAGTTTAGTCTGACTGTGACAGCAAGAATCGACGATAGTTAAAATATTTAAAATGTTCGTGAAGCGCGTCTCATAATACTAATAGGTATCGCAGTTAAGATTCCAAAAATTTTAGATGCTCACAGCATTATATTTAATAATTTTACGCACAAGAATAGTGAATACAGTATGCATAGAATAATTCGTGTAGGGGTCTATATATTTCATAAAAAATTTTCTGACCCGTGAGAGAAGAACGTGATAAGAAATAATCCATATTATGTTTACAGAATATCTGAGATGCATTTTACACATTTTAGTTGTATTGTTCAGTCTTCATGTACCGACTATTTACTATTTAAAGTTAGTTTTTAATTAATATAAAACGAGTACTGTAGCTGTGTTACCTTTTTAGAACCAGTGGGTGGATATTATGGGCACAATTAGAAGGCACATAATAGGTACTCCTGTTACTACACACACGTTATTATTGCCGTTTTAAAGAATAAACTATGAGACCAGATTTTGCGCTAGATAAGTTTAAATCATTAGGTATTTAAGTCGCTGTCGTGGTGAGAAGAATTGTATGTTAATGTTAAGAAATACTAATAAGCACTGAGATTTGAATACTATTACGGGTCATCAGGGTTCCACAAATAATAATGTATAGGTATTTTAAAAATAGGTTAAGTGCGGATTGGATTCGTGCAAGTAAGGGTTTTCTACTAATATCATCATAATCATACCGTCATAAGCATAGCATCATGTTCTATTGGAAGCCTTTAAATATTTGTTTATTCTTCTTTCTCTTCTTGTTTAATCGACTACAAAAGAAAGAGGTTATTGTATTTATTGTTATAGCATCATCTCACCTCTCTAGTTCTCACGGTTCATGAGATAATCTGGTGACAGGGGGACGAATAGCGGAACCTTAGTAATAGTTAGTTTTATTCTTTGTCCAAGCAAACCTAAAGATATCCATATTTTAGGCGTGTATTTAATAAAATGACGATGAAGGCTCGTCGTGCGAAGCGTTCATCATAACTCTCCATAATTTGATCGTAGATTGGTGCATGTTATAAGTGAACTTAGCTCACTTTCCAAAAAGTAGGAGGCAATATGAGAGGCGCGTGTGCTGGCTGCGCTGTCCATGATAGCATAATGAAAGATCTTAGATTATTGTTTTTAGAAGTAATAAATGAATATGTGCAAGTTTTCGTTGAGGAACATTTTGCAATGTTCCTGCAGGGCGTGTCAGCTTTGTTTTCACTCGGCAAAAACTAGATGTCTAATTCGTAGATGTTTTTTAATGATATGAACTAAGATAATAATATTATTGGCTTTGAACAATTGCCCCTCTACGTTTACTATTCCTATAAATGTCTATTTAATGTTTTAGAAGTATGAATTCCGTAATAGACTTTTTATAAAATATCTATTTGCCGAGTCTCTAACTATAAGTGAAGTTAAATAGTATGTCCGATAGAATTACTCTACATAGTATGGGCACAAATCAATATCGACCACATGGCCAGTTTAGAATTACTCCACGCATACACACATAGCAACAGCAGGCCAGTCGACCTTTTGAAACCCTCCCCTATTCTAGGAGTGTAGGGGCGATCCCCCATGGGCAAAATGAGGGGGAGCAATGGGGTGGTTCAAGGGATGCTAGATTATGGACGGTTTTAGAGATCTAATTTATTTTAGGGAGGGTCGGGACTTAAAGGGGGGAAGCCGGATTATTTTTAGGGTCCCGACCCAACGGCAGTGTTGGAGCTCTCCGATGTCGTTCTGGGACACGTTTATATTTTGTGTTGTCAGCTGTGTTCAAGATGAGGATGTTTTGCTTAAAGATTTTACTTAAGAGGATACCAAAATAGCTTCGTGCATTTTTCTACGTACGAAGTTTTCATTGTTTCTTTAGATTGAATGGCTAGAGCTCTAATTTTTAAGTATAATATGTTTTTTCAATATATGATCTAGGATCGCATAAACTCAGAAACGCGATTGAAAAAAGTTTTCTCGATAGAAAATCTTAGCGAAACAACCTCTCTCATTTTTTATTTTTTTCATTTGTCGGTCTATTATCGCGTATTAACTAATGAAATAACTTTAAAAACATAAGTAACTATTATATATAGAAACACGTAAATCAGAGTTCAAATATATTTAGTAGATTTTGGAGTAAACAAAAAAAATATCCCTAATTCTTCATTTTCTATACCTACTAGCTGTGTTAATATGTACATGTCGACGATAATATTGATGTAGGCCCTTAACCGTTAAATCATATTTCAGTTCATTGTTAATTTCTGCTCATAGCTTTGGCGGTGATTTTTATAGTTAAAGTTTAGTTTTAATAGCATTTTTTTCTTTATATGTATGTAGATTGTTTAATTTCACGCCTATGTAATCTTAAGGGACAAGTAGAAGGATGTCGTCACCAGGTAGGCGGTAATATCATGATTTAGATCATGGGAAAAGTGAGAATTGCTGACTTGACCATTTTCTTCTCACTGTTGTGTATAACAACAATATGTTTCAAGTTTGTCACTTAGTTTGTTCTTTGTATAGGTTTAATAAGTGATAATTTGGTCTGAATTTGCCGAAAACGGAAACAGCGAATATCGGAGTACAAATAACTAACTTATGCCTATTAAATACCTTATTGTTGTAGCAAATTACGGAACGTGAGGCCGTTTGAATGTATGAGTTAATGTATGAATTGTGGCGACCATATACCGTATGTAAATTTGAGATAGGCTTATTAGACTAATAACATTTATTAGTATGTCAAAAACATACAGATATGATTCAACAGGTATCTATAATGATGTTATGAATACCTTTGTCATATCAATGTTATGTAGGCATAGTAGCATCATGTAGGAGGTATTGATTTTGTATTTAAACTAGTTGTCCCCCCCCACCCGGCCATCCTAACGTGGGCAGTCCCATGTTACGAACGCACCTGATAGCTCCTGGATATTTAAAATAGAATTCCAATATTATTTCCTTATTTTTCTTTTAAAAATTTGATGATTTTGTAACTTTGGCCTAGGACTAGGAGATCTCTGGCGAAAATTGCAAATTTATTGAATGTTTAATAAAATAAATTATATTGGAAAAAAATATCCCCATGAGCAATACTTGAGTCCATCAAAAAATTATAAATAATATTGACCCTAAAACAGATTACAACTAAATATTGTCTTCTTAACTTTTATGTTTAGTGGAAAACCAAAAATACTTTTTAAATCTATCGGTCGAAACGATACTCCATCAACATTATCGACTATTAGGGATAAAAACTGTAGTGTCGGATTATTTGGTCTGTACCAAAAGAGTGCTAGCGTTAGCCTAGACCGATCATAATATAAAAGAAAAATGGGCACTTCATGTCGAATAGGCAGTACCACTATCGAACATACGAGTCTTATTTATACAGTCTTATTTTTTTATTATAAAGCTGAAGAGTTTGTTTTAACGCACCTATCTCAGGAAAAATGATGGTGTATACCACCAGGTGTACGCCAGGGTGAGGCCCGGCTGGCAAATGCCATTTTGAATGTATGAGCAGTGCGACGCTGTACTATACTAAAATTATAAAGCTGAAGATTTTGATTGTTTGAACGCGCTAATCTCAGAAACTACTGGTCCGATTTAAAAAAATCTTTCAATGTTAGATAGTACTTACATTTATAGAGGAAGTCTTTTGCTATATAGCAAGTGTGGCCAACTTTTGTGCACATAAGATCTACTTAAATCATTGACCTGTAAACCTAGGTTACGCATGACACCGCTTATATATGGAGGTTGCGTTTAATATTCCAGTGAGTTATAGTAGGCCATATGCGGAGGTTCATGTTAGGCGTTGTGGCCTTTAAATGGGTTGTGATGACGAGCTTTATGCGCGTTTAAAAAAGATAATGGGAGCATCTAATGACAATACAAAACAATGTATTTGTCCGTTTAAAAGAAGCGATGAAAGAGCTTAGCTGATATTTTTGAGTTCTTATGTTCAGCGTGAGACTGCTCATACATTCAAAACTACCTGTTTCCCGCGACTTCGTATGCGTGGAATTCATAGAATTTTCTCCGTTTTTAACACGCTTATTAGTTCGGTATGTACCTATCAATGTATTAATCTATGTAACGAAATGTTTGAAAGTGATTTTCACCCACTTGCAGTAGTCGGATTGATCTGAAATTTTTCACACTTTATAAGGACCGATGACAATGCAATAATTTATTAAAATATTTTGGTTTTTAAGCTTTTGGTCGCAGCGTGATGTTATATAGCCTATAGCCTACCTCAATAAATTTACTATCCAACACTGAAGGAATTTTACAAATCGGACCAGTAGTTTCTGAGATTAGCGCGTTCAAACAATCAAATTCTTCAGCATTATAATTTTAGTATAGTTCAGCGTCGCACTGCTCATACATTCAAAATGGCATTTGCCAGCCGGGCCTCACCCTGGCGTGGGTGAGCGCGGCCCCTGGATATACAACATCATTAATTCTCTCTAGTCCCAGACTTGCGGTTAGCCAAATAGCCACCCTGGTCCTTTCGGCTCAGTCTGTCCCTGGCTGGATTGCCTGTCCTAAAGAAAGTAGGGTCATAATGTGGATCTTTTTAGGATTTCTGTTTAAGAAGCTTAATAAAGTCATCATCATCATCATGATTTTGTAATGTTGTAGATATATGAGTACCTTCATGCCTTTTGCCCATGAAGGTAGGCAGTCTAGAGCCATCTGCTTTGATTAAGCATAAAATAAATAGGTAAACTAAATAGGTAAACATAAAAGTTTTAATAATACCACTTTTTTACGGATTTACACGACTGTATTTGTTTTAAATTTTCGCCCAACGTTTTGGGCTAAAATTTAAAACAAATACACGCATCTAAATCTGTAAATAGTGGTTTTATTCAAAGTAATGAGTCGAGCAAGTTAAGAGAATATTAGGTATAGTATGTTATTGTATATTGTCCACAGAGTTCCACAGAGATGAGCAGCTGTTCTCCCACATGAGTATACATATGCTGGCGTATCCTGGGAACAGTGGAGATGAAGACCAGGTGCTTGGTGATCAGTTATACGGACATGTAGATGCCGACGCATTTGTAAGTATCTTACTTTTTGTAAATATCCAAAACTATAAAAAAATACTACGGTTTTACATTTAAAAATTATATTATAAACTGACATACAACATACTAACAACCTCCTCCACTTTGGGTGGGATTATGGTCTAGCGTGTCGCGACCAAACGTGTTGGAACAGGGCTTAGTTTCGAGTTTTTCGTCTCTGACACAGTGTCTTAGCTGGTTTTTACAGCAGCCTGGGGAAGAAATAGTGTAATACTTAATCCGTCACCACATCGACATATTAAATATTTATATAATTACTAGCTGATTATATAAATATTTAATATGTCGGTGTGGTGTCCTGATGTCCGCTACTCCGTACGCGTGGAATTTTAGATCCCCATACCTATATTTTGTCACCGTTTAAACCAGGGATTATTATTATTATCGTTTAACCAGACTTATTAAGACTAGGGGCCACTCGGGCAAATCATGAACTGATAGCGGGCCGATAGAAGTATACTTCTATCAGCCCGCTATCAGTTCATTAAAGACAATAAAGAATTGATAATAATGTATTAAAATTGAAAAAGAATTTATTAATTTGAAGCGTGGCACTACATAGTGCTTACAATCTTTTTTTATATTTGGCTCAAATTTACTTGCAGCAACACGTAAAACTGCTTCCAAACTTTCATTTGCAAGGCGGTTTTGATTTTTTGTTTTATTATTATTTAGTATTGAAAAAGTTTGTTCACATATTATAGGTAGAACCAAATAAGCTGGCACATTTCAGAGCGTTTATGCGCAACTCTTTGTACGTATTTTTATCAATGCAGCGGTAAAAGTTCAGCAAGTCTCCTTCGTTGAATTTGTTGCGTAAAGATTTACGCAACAAATTCAACAAAGGAGACTGTCGGTCGTTTTGGATGTCGATAATTTCTAACTGCATTGACTCTGGCGCATTTTCAACTGAAATCGTGAAAGGATTGCTCAATATGTCCAACAGAGCTTTCACTTTTTTAAACTCCGAAGAACTGTCTTGAAAAGATTGAATCAAAATATCTAGCTTTTCTACATAACTGAAATTAATCGCAGTTTTATTGAATTTTCCAGCCATTTTTTTATAATTAGGAAAATTATTGTAATTTCCAGAATTCAATTGCGATCTGAAAAGTGTCAGCTTGCATTGAAAGGATGATACATGAGCGTAGAGCTGGGATATCAGTTGATTTTTGCCTTGAAACCGTGTGTTCAAGACATTCAAATGATTTGTAATGTCAACTAGAAAAGCCAAATCACACAGCAAATCAGGATTTTTAAGTTCCAGGACATCCCTTTGCTTTTCCGCCAGAAATATTCCAATTTCTTCTATTAAATTTATAAATCGTTCCAGTGTCAATCCACGACTTAGCCACCTTACTTCTGTATAATACAGTAAATCTCCATATTCGCTTTCGATGTCATCAAGGAATTGTTTGAATTGCCTGTGATTGAGTCCTCTTGATTTTATGAAATTTAAACTACCCACTTTCACGACATTTTGAACGTCAATTTTTTTTAGAGCAGAGGGCATCTTGGTGTATTAATAAATATATTATTTTTGCTGTTGGCGGGCCACCTGTATTCGACAGACGGGCCACATGCGGCCCGCAGGCCGCGGTCTGTGCATCCGTGGTTTAAACCTTCCCTAGACTTTCACCAAAATCGGCCCAGCCTTTCCCGAGTTTTAGCAAGACTAACACACAGCAATTGATTTTTATATTTAAGAGATCAAATATAATATTAAATTATAAATATTATAATTTCCAGTCAACACAAAACAATTTTTTAGTAGCACGCTCTCAAGTCGTGGATCTTCAGGATAAGTTCAAATGTGAATCTAGACCACACGCATGTGAAATATGTCAACGTAGGTTTAAGAGGAAACAACATTTGAAGGCACATATGAACGTACACGCTAAGGAACAACCCACTGTATGGTGTTCTATATGTGGAGAAGGTAAGTTAAACGCTCTCTCTCTCTCTCTTTCTCTATTTCTCCAGTCCACTTACGTCCCACTGCTGGCAGGATGGCATGTTGGCACAGTTTATTTTCGAGTTTTCCGTCTCTCACTGAGGATGTTATCTGTCTACAATATTCCGTAGCTGTCTTTTACAGCACCCTGGAAAGGAAAAAGCGGTAGTGACACTTGTATTCTTAATCCGTCACCACACGGACTACTAGTAATACTACTTTCTACTAATTAGGATTCCGTACAAAAAGATAAATGGGATCCTATTACTGAAACATCGCTGTCCGTCCGCCTGTTACAAGGCTGTATATCTAGAACGGTGATAGAGAGCTATAAATTTTTATATCATCGTGATAACACGGGATCCTTCGTGTTCGAATCCCACTCGTTCTTGGCCGGTTTTTTATTGGATTTTTTGTTGTTTGTCACATAAAAACTACTGGGCGGATTTTAATGAAACTTCATAGTTTTTTAGTTAACGATTGTTATAAAATATAGAGTTCATGTATTATCATAACGCTAAAGACCAAGGAGCGGAACAGCAACTAAATACTTGGTATATGATCAAAACAGCGACCTCCCTCAATAAGACGAATCTGTGGGAACTCTTAAATATTTGTTATATCAATTAAATTATTAATCTAACGTTTGTTATATTGAGGTAAGGTAGGTCGAAAATTTGTATATAGAGATAAATTAATAGTCACGACTGAATTACAAAATATAGGTTTAGGTACAAAAAAAACTTATGAATTTAAAAAATCCGTTAATTTTGCTTTGAATTAAAAAAAAATTCGTTAATTTAAGGTTCACTTCAAAGCCTTCCTCGATAAAATGAGCTATCTAATACTGAAAGAATTTTTCAAATCGGCCCAATGGTTCCTGAGATTAGCGCGTTCAAACAAACAAACTCTACAGCTTTGTAATATTAGTATCGATTGCGATCTTTACTTTGATTTGACGAGCCTCGTGGTTGAGTGGTTCATGTAATGGACTGCCGATCAAGAGGTCGCGGTTTCGATTTTGTGATGTTTATAAATGTCACACAAATGTTCGGGTTCGATTGCCGCTCGGGACAATCATTTGTGTGATTTTTCTAATTGTCATACAAATGTTTGTACTGCGTCTGGGTATTCCTATGTATTTATAAGCATGTATTTACAAAAAAAAAAGTAGTATATGTATTATATCCGTATTCTCGTACCCATAACACAAGCATATAAGCTTAGCTTGGGACCAGAGAACGTTGGGTGAAATGTCCAAAAAAAAACTAATATTATAAATGTTTGTTTGAACGAGCTAATCTCAGGGACCACTGGTTCTATTAGAAAAATTCTTTCAATATTAGATAGTATATTTTATCGAGTAAGGCTATAGGCTATATAACATCACGCTGCGACCAATAGGAGCGAAGAATCAGTGAAAAATATTGCTAATAAAAAATATAAAAATTAATTAATATTAAAAATATTGCACGCGTACGGAGTCGCAGGCATCAGCTAATATGATATAAATAAATTATTACAGGTTTCCTTCAAAACCAAGCTTTCGAGAGTCATGCCTGTATGCCTTACAAAGAAGAGGGTGAAAGTTATGATGAGGAACACTCCAACGATACAACCAACATATCACACGACACCACACAGGAGGCCAAGAAAGAGAACAACTATCCACAGGAATTTGTAAGTTATGTAAAACTAACTGTACCATAAATAACTTTTTTATTTATTTATTTCAAACACATCAAATTACAATACACTTAAATTAAGTGCAAGGTAATACAGACATAAACAGTGCAATATATATGACTATTGACTCAGGAGCTAAGAAAAGAAAGAAGAAATAAGTCATTGGAAAATCTACCCGCAATGCAAACATAGTATAATCTTTTCATGGAACCCTAATTCTTTTTAGGGTTTCGTACAAACCCTTATAGGATCACTCCGGTGTCTGTCTGTCCGTCTGTCAAACTTTTTTTACTCAGCAATGGCTGAAGGTATCAACTTGAAACTCATACGATATGTAGATCTATGCGGTCCCTTGCTGCAAAAATTACAGTCTACCTTTTACCTCTACGCATTTAAAAGATATAACCGAATTACGACCATTTTTAAGAATTTTTCGACTTTTGCTAGGGAATCAAAATTCACAGGTTACTTCCCATTGCCCTAGAGCCTTGAAATTTGGCATAGATCAAGTCTATATAGTGCTGATATAGGGAAAAATGCAAAACTTATAATTTGTCATCACATCACAAGTAAAAAAGTGTTTATACTAATACCAACTTATGAAGTAGCTGAAATGTAGGCGATTCCCTATATTTCAACTACAAAATTAAGTTGGTGAGTTGTTTTGAGTTTAATTAAATGATTATTTGAATGCAGTTACTTATGTTTATATGTCTAGTAGGTACGAAACCCTAAGTGTGCGAGTTTACCTCGCTCTTGACAGGTTTTCTAGGGTTTTGTACAAAAAAAAACCTTTATAATCTCACTTTGGTGCCCGTCTGCCTGACAGTGTGTTTGTCAGTCTGCTATTCTTTTTTACACGCTTTATATTAGCTTCACTTGTATGTTTGTTTGTATGTTTGTAACCGACTCCTTTGGACGCTATTTTGACCCACTTTAAACGGTCAGATTCTATTCAAATTTTGCACACCTGTCAAAGACCGATGACAATGCAATAATTCGATTAAATAAAGCGTGTTTTTTAGTTTCTTTAAACTATTATTTATTTACTGAAGATAGCATCTTTGTATTACACTGGGAAATCAAAATCTAGAGGTTACTTTCTCTCGACTTAGAGACTTGAATACGACGGGCGTCGTGGACTAGTAGTTCATGTAACAGACTGCCATTCACGAGGCCGCAGGTTTGATTTTGTGATGTTTATAAATGTCACACAAATGTTTGTTCTGCATCTGGGTGTTTCTATGTACATATTTACAATAGAAAAGTATTCTGGTACATATAACACAAGCATATAAGCTTAGCTTGGCACCAGAGGACGTTGTGTGAAATGTCCATGAATATTTATTTATTTATTTATTTATTTTAATATTTTATAGGTAGACGTATCAGTCCTAGCATCTGTGGAACTAGATCAAGGTCCTTACTTACCTGAGAGTGAGTTACCGATGCCACAGCGCGTGTTCGTCTGTAAGTACTGCACGAAACCATTCAAACGGAAGGATCATTACAAGATACATCTCAATATACATACCGGTGTCAAGTCGTTCTTCTGTCCTGATTGTGGGAAAGGTAATATTACATTATTTACATGGTTTTCACTATAAGAAACATTATGTTACCGGCTAACACTCACTGTTATGGGAGGGTGTCGCTATTTTTTTATGTATGTCCCTATGTGAGTTTATATCTTTAATACTATGCAACGCATTACGATGCGGCTTTTTTAAATGATAGAATGGTATAAGAGGATGGCTTTTTTATATAATTTGTTATGGTTGGTTTCAAAATTACACGCGTACTAAGTTCTAAGGCTCACATAGGGACATAAATGCAAAAATAACATCTTTGTTTTATAATAAGTAACGATATATACAACGTGTTTCATAAAGGTGTAGTCATATTTTAAGGTTGCATTGGATAGGCCTTAAATATTATAAATATTACAGTTACACATAGAAAAATAAAGTTTGTTAATTTTTTCTTGTTTATAGCCGACTATTAAATAACTACCAGCAAAAAATGGCATCATTATCTTGCCCTCACCCCATTGTATGGGGTCCCGTTATTTGGGGTCAGTATGACGAGAATATTATGATAATAACAGTAAGGAACCTTACATGTGCAAATCAAACTCGTTCTTGTACCGGCTTTTATATTCAATTTTATATTACATTGGTACATTTATTTAACAAATTATTATATGTATTCTATCCATATTCTGGTACCCATAACACTAGCATATAAGCTTAGCTTGGGACCAGAGGACGTTGTGTGAAATGTCCATGAATATTTATTTTATTTTATTAATTTCAGGTTTTTACAGAAAAGATCATCTACAGAAACATGTGTTAGTTCATTTAAAGATGCGTCCAGCTCCTAAGAAAGAGATCCCAGCATTGTATCCTATCAAAATGTTGCCTAAAAAGAAGGAAGTTAAACCAGAAATTACTATACATGTAAGTTTATTTAATAATCACATCATCATCGTCATCACGTAGACGGGCTTCGTGGTGGAGTGGTTTATGTAATGGACTACCGATCACGGGGTCGCGGGTTCGATTCCCGCTTGGGACAATCATTTGTGTGATATCCATAAATGTCATACAAATGTTTGTACTACGTCTGGGTGTTTTCTATGTATTATAAGTATGTATTTACAAAAGAAAAGTAATTTATGTAGTCTATCCGTATCTGGTACCCATAATACAAGCATAGAAATATAGCTTACTTTGGGAACAGAGGACGTTGTGTGAAATGTCCTGAATATTTATTTATTTATTTATTTATTTATTTATCATCGTAATAATAATAACATCACACTTTTTTCCATGGGTATAGGCAGATACTATAATATAACTTTACAATTTTTGACGGGCATCGTGGTGTAGTGGTTCAGGTAATGGACTGCTGTTCACGAGGCCGCGGCTTTGATTACCGCTCGAGACAATCATTTGTGGGATATTTATAATTGTCAAACAAATGTTTGTACTGCGTCTGGGTGTTTCTATGTATTATAAGTATGTATTTACAAAAGAAAAGTAGTTTATGTATTATATCCGTATTTTGCTACACAAGTAATAAGCTTTTCCGTGTGGTGACGGATTAAGAATACAAGTGTCATCACCCCATCTCCTCCCAAGGGTGCTGTAAAAGTCAGCTAAGGGATATTGCACACAGATAACATCATCTGTGTGAGACGAAAATGTCCCGAACTAAACCCTGTACCTAATAGGCCTAGTAAGCGCGGCACAGTAGACCATAATCCCTCCCAAAGTGGAGGAGGCCTGTACCCAACAGTGGGACGTAAATGGGCTGGAGAGAGAGATAATGGTACCAATTCTACGTGCACAACCAAACTTAACTAAAAAATAAATACAACTATGTCGTATTTTGATTAATTGGCTATTTCGTTGTGCCTATTTTTTATGAATATAAATTGCAATGGTCTTATTCATAATGATTTATCGGAGGTTTAAAAGGAGATTTTATCGGAGAGATAATAAACCTTTTATCGTAAAAAGACTATTAAGAATAACAAGTTTTGACAATTTTCACGAAGCGATTTTAGCGAACTTTTAAACCTCCGATAAATCATGAATAAGACCATTACTCTTTAATGTACAGATTTTCTAATAGTTCAGTTAACATTGCCGAATTGTGTTATTGACACTATCAAGTTAAATTTTTTAGTTAAGTTTAGTTTAGTTGTGCCCGTAGAATTGGTATCAATATTATATTTTTTTTGCGTAGGCACCGTCAAACACAAAGTTACGTGTACCTCTACAAATTAAAGTACCGTACCAGATGGTGATGAGTCTAGACAATGGTGAACAAAGAGCTGTCACCATAGACCCACAAGACACCACCCCTTAACTTCTATATTTAACTTAATTTACAATATTACATATTATTATTATAAATTATTTTTAACAGTTCTTAGAGTATTAAACCAACGGGAGCATATGATACACTCCGTTTTTCTTGTCAAATATACTGCCATGTTAGGGGGTCGAGGAAACGGCCAGTCCCACACGCCGCGTTGTTTTCACATTTCGCTGACATAGCGTTGTCTCTGCGTCAATTTACATACAATCATGGTTTTCACACGATTCATTGCGTTGCAAGTTGATGCAACCCTCTCACGACTGAACTACAGTATCTAAGATGAAGCGGGCGAGGATGTCGATGGAACATAACCTCGTGTTACGAAGAGTTTGCATGCTGAAGTGGCAATGAACAGGCCACATTGCTCGACGATCTGATGACCGTTGGGGACGTAAGATCCTCGAGTGGCGACCACGCACCGGACGACGCAGCGTGGGGCGGCCCCCAATAAGGTGGACTGACGATATTGTCAAATACGCCGGGGACCGCTGGATGCAGATAGCTCAGGACCGCGCGTTGTGGCGTTCTATGGGAGAGGCCGTGTTCCGATGTTTGCCACGACGCAACGCGCTGTGTGTACTGGCTGTAAAGCATACAAACACTCTAATGTAATTTCGCTGATCACTATGCATGCTCCGCTCATAATCTTCTTACACTCACTGAGAGACTACAGTGTTCGTACAACCTTTTCAATGATAACTCCTGTTGGATTAATGCTCTAAGGTTAATTTATTATATATTATATAAAACACTCACTACTTTATAATGTCGCCAGTTGTCAAAATGTCCTAACTCATTTTTTTAGCAAAATACGTTTTTTGTATTACATACATCTGTTTTGCTTCTAACTTTACTATTTTTATATAACAAGTAAATATTTAAACTATTTTATGTGTTCATATGAATATTATTTATATAAGTTTTTAGGCTCAATTAAAATCATATTTCTTAACTACAATAGCTCTGCTAAGTGGTGACTAATGGATAATTTTCTCTTAACTTGACCAGTTAAGAGAAAATTAAGCACTCAATTAATTATTGTTATTTATTTATCTTTACGTTACCTATTCCTTTTTTTTTATTTTACGAACACACAGAAAGATTAAGTGTTATATAGATATTAAAACAGATTTGCCCTCTCTTAGCATAGCTAAGCTCACTTGATAACTATAGACCCTTAAGAGAAAACCATTTTATTTGTTTTTAATTTAATATAAGCTGCTACTCGCTCTCAAGTATTTTCTTAAGTATTAAGTAATTTAGTTAATGGAGGTAATTATTCACATTTTAATAAAAAAATGTACAAGTTATTCAAATTATTTTAATATAAAAGTGATGTAGAAATTAAATACAATGTAAAATTATGTGTAAAATATTATGTGAAGTAATGTGTAAAATAATAAATATTCTCTATGATTCCACCATTTCATACCTCGATGTTAAAGGGGTATATAAGTCCATTTTTTTAAGTATTTTAAACTAGCTGTTGCCCGCAACTTCTTACGCCAACTGTAGAAATCAAATCTTAACAAATTATACAAAAAATCCATCCTAGAACCATTCTACCTATTAAAAAGAACCGCATCAAAATCCGTTGCCTAGTTTGGAAAATATACGCTCACATACAAAAATAACGGCTTTGTTTTATAATAACATTTCAAATATGGTTTGAAAGGACAAATAAAAATTGGTATTATTATAATTTAACAAATAAATAGGTAATTATTTACCCTCTGGTCTTATTTATAACGACTTATCGGAGGTTTAAACAATAACTTTATCGGAGAGATAATAAACGAGACGAGATTAAAGTAATGTCGTTAGGAAAGTTCTGAGTATAAATGTGGAAGAATAAAAGTCTAGAGAAAATTCTAAGAAAAAATGGATGGACTGTGAGAAAGAAAGAGGAGTTGACACAGACATGACGGCTAATAGAAGACTGTGGAAGAAAAAGACATGTTGCGCCGACCCCAAATAATGGGATAAGGGCAGGAGGAGGATCATGATGGAGAGATAATAAACATTTTATCGTTAAAAGACTATTATGAATAACAATTTTTGACAATTTTAGAGAACCGATTTTAGCGAACTTTTAAACCTCCGATAAGTCATTATGAATACGACCATATGTTTTGCCTATTCTATAGCTAATGCACAGTTAAATTATTGTGTAATGGTAATCTCGTTTTGTTTTATCAATATTTTTTAATTTGAAACTGAATAAATGTTTTTGTATTGATAACGATAAGTAGATGAAATTTTGGCAAACGAATCTTTTTAAATACTTCTGTTTATGTCCTTTAATGTCAACAAAAATTTTAAACGTATCATTTTTTATTAGATTTAGTATTGGGTTTTATTATCAAATAAAAGGACAATAATTTACATAAATACCGCTGACTGTAAGAAATAAATAGGTTTTGGTAACCCAAATCCTTGCTATTAAGATTATCTGTTTTAGAGTTAGTCCCTTTACTACAGAGTTACAAAATTTTTATCTATAAGTCATGGGTCCAAACATATTATCGTGAAATTAATAAATATAAAAAAAAATCATTAGTAACATAATAAACGTCATAATAACCATATCTTATTTAATAAATAGTCTTTATTTAATAATGTAATAAATAAATTTATTTATTCTAAATATTAAAATGTCAGTTGACACTTGAGGTGTATAAATATTTGTAAGAAAAAAGCCGACACTTTTACCACACTATACACAAAATTGTGTGAACATAAAAAATGGGCGTTGCCTTTGAGCCAATTACTATCGGGCCACGCCCCTTTTTTATGTTGTATTTTAAATGTAGTATTTTTAAGTGTTTATGTCACACCCTGTGCCATGTCAACCAAATAACTTGATACATTATCGGTAATTGTTTTTTATTTTAAAAATACAAGGATCTATGTTCCTTTTTACATCCGTCAGGTAGATTCTATTTTTTTTTTTATATATTTTCCATTCACTGCCATGAATGAATAAAAACTTTAGGCAAGCGTTAACTAAATTTAAGAAAAAAAAATATTTACACAATTTCACTATAGCTTATTTTTCCATTTTACTTTTTGTTTTTTTTTGTTTAATAATGAATCGTGTTCGTAACTGATAATGTATTATAAACTAGACTTAAGATAATATTTCTGTCAAGTTCCTCTATTTTTGTCTTTTCTCAGAAAATTTTAATAAAGTGATTCGAAGAAATTTACTATTAATAAATGTGACATTAAAGTACAGATCTGTTTTTTATTTTGTTGGACTATGTACGCGTGGAATTTCACAGATTATACATAAAAAGCTTCATAAACCGGTCTATTAAAAAATAACCGCATCAAAATCCGTTGAGTAGTTTTAAAAATTTAAGCTCACCACAGAATATCTCTGAAGCACAGGATCATACCGAAAACACGGTTTTGATCTATAACAAGATGTGATTTATAATTAAGTATCACCCTGGTTTTGCATTGGTAAAAATAATATATCTCACTATCTTGCTTTATCTGTTGTTTCCACATACGAATAGTTTGGAATTGGAAAAAAATGGTCAAGTGCGAGTCGGACTCGCGCACGAAGGGTTCCGTACCATTATCTATGCAACATAAGGCAATGTTATTAGTATCGAGCAAGAAACGGTAAAAAAATCATGTTTGTTGTATGGGAGCCCCCCTTAAATATTTATTTTATTTTATTTTTAGTATTTGTTGTTATAGCGGCAATAGAAATACATCATCTGTGAAAATTTCAACTCTCTAGCTATCACCGTTCTTGAGATACAGCCTGGTGACAGACGGACGGACGGACGGACAGCGAAGTCTCAGTAATAGGGTCCCGTTTTTACCCTTTGGGTACGGAACCCTAAAAATGGAATTAAAATCAATTAGACGATAGAGAAAAAAATTTTAATGACAGATTTTTATTGCTAAAGCTGTTTACAAAAACGAGATTGCAATTAATTTCAAAATGAATAATAAATAAAACTCCAGCATGAAATATAATAAGTATTTATTTTAATATTGATGCTATTTGGTAATTACAAGCAGAATTACTATTATGAATTAATTTTTACAATACATCAATATAAGTAATGAATTACTCGACTTCAGAAATAAAAGGGAGTATAGTTTTCTATGATTCCTGCTCATATGTGTCTAATTTCCTATGAAACTGTGTGCAATTTAAGCTTGTAACACTGGAATCTGTTCTAGTTTTACAAGCTTTATACAAATTAATATATTTAAAATAAAAACGAATTTAAAACACTACCATGTCCATTTTGGGCCTAAACAATCAACAATAATAATTAAAAACAACTACAATTAACAACAATTTTTTTAAATATTTTGTAAATACATTCACAGGAAATCATCGCTTAAAAAATACTTAGTTTTGGTATTCAATATTAGGTGGAATTATAGATTGTTCTCTTTTCTTATCCTGAGGTTAAGAGCATTAATTCAACAGCAGTTGATTATAAGGTAATCTCCACTGAAAAAGATACGAGAGCAATGGTCATACTCGTGTGGGCCTTTAAAGCGGCTCTAACAAATATTGCGTAAAATTTGCAATAATAGTTATCCTAAACTTTTGACTATCTTACACATATTTTATATAACGACAACTATATAATATACGGCTCCAGTAGCCATTTTTAAACAATTTACACTTCAATTTTTTAATAAACATTTATCTAGGTACATAATATATATTTTATTTTGACTTATTTAACTGTAGTCCTAAAGTTCCGTTTAACCCTTATTACAACTATCGGAATGAAATCCTATTTTATATACAATAATTTCAACACTCAAAACAGCGAAAAACACAACTTTTTTTTTTTTTTCCTGCCACCATTCCATTATATCTAAATAATTTTGTAAAATACCTAAATAATAACCAAAATTAATCCGTGGCAAATAACGATATGTTATGGATGTTTCTGTAATAGTAAGCGTATTGTAACTATTTGCATATTTTCTAACATAGTATTTATACTTATACTTTTTTAAATGCAATATATCTATACTAAAATCCAGTAAAGGTAAAAATAATCAAATCTGTCTGTTAAAAGTATAATTTCGCTACGATAACCAGTTTTATTTTCTACACCACCTGAAGGTTGCCTGGTAGAGAAATGGGTTAAGTCTGCTTATGGTACCAATTCTACGTGCACAATTAAACTAAACAGTAACACAATTTGGCAATGTTAACAGAACTTTTTCATTAGAATATCGGTATAGTATAGACTAACGATATTAATTAATAAACATGTACAGAACGAAATAGTGGTTTTCATTTTTTATTTAAGTTTAGTCGTGCGCGTAGAATCGGTACCTATCTATAAATTGTATGTGCATGAAGTTTAAAATAAATAAATAACTGGCAACTAACACTCCGTAGCTTAGTATCTCAAATCGATATGCTAAATTAACTATATTACATAAATTATTGGTTCATCATTCTCTTGCCCCCAATGGGCTGAAGAGAGAAAGAGATTCTCTAGCCCCGTTACTTATTATTAGTACCTACTTGCATTATTGGTTGTATAATAATTAAATACTCTTATTTGTCGTGTAATTTTTATTTGGCACTTTGACTTCTTTATAAAGTTCTACTATAATTTGGAAATAAAATTTTACGATATTAATGTAGAACTAATTTTGCAATTGACATGCTACGTTTTTATTATTAACTGTTTGACAAACATGGAGTATGAAATGGAAAAATTATCACCACATATCGGAAAAAAAATTGGTATTCACTTGGGAAAAAATATAACTTACCGTATACGTGAACGTATGTACGTACGAACGTACTAGACTTTGCGTACTTTGATTATTATGAAAAAAAATGTTAACTTCGGATTTGATACTACTTTTGTATATAATTCATGGATATTACACATAACGTCCTCTGGTCCTAAGTTGAGCTTATATGCTTGCGTTATTGGTACCAGAATACATATACATAAAATACATAATAAACACCCAGACACAGTAAAAACATTTGTATGACATTTATAAATATCAAACAAGTAATTGTCCCGTGCGGGAATCGAACCTGCGACATCGTGAATGGCAGTCCGTTACATGAACCACTCGACCGCGAGGCTCGTCATGTAATGTCTCTTATGTACATATTACAAACTTTACATCTTTATGTATACACAGGCTGTGCCCGGCGGTGTTACCCGCAGTAAAAAGGATAAAAAATCTGTTTGGATTGCATCCTTTTGGGATAAAAAGTAGTCTATGTATTATTCTGATATACATATAAGCTACATTATTGTAAAGTTTCATTAAAATCCATTTAGTAGTTTTCGCGTGAAAGAGTTACAAACATCAATACTCACAAACTTTCACATTTATAATAATTAAGTAGGATAGTATGGAATTCTATAAAATAATCTATATGAATATTAAAATTTAAAATGTATCTTTAGCAGCAGCTATAAGTGTGATGAGATCGTTCTTATCATCGCTTGGTCAAGATGGTTCAGGTGCCGGTGCTGGTACTGAAGACAATGGTGGAGTACTAGAAGTACCTTGTTGAGACATTTCAGCTTTAACACGACGAGCTATGTGTGATCGTGTGTGCTTGCGGAGATGATCTTTACGATAGAAACCTGATAAAAATAAATATATATTCACATAGCTGTTGTCTGGGACTTGATGATACATTAAGAAAAAGGGTTCCAAAAAATTTTCATGGTTCAAAAAGTTTCAAGTCCCACTCGTGGTGGTCATCTTTTCCACTATGATTTAGTTTATTAAGTAAAAGCATAGCAAGTCAATTGCAAATATTAATATACAATTATTCCCCGTTTTAGCAACATTTGACGGGCTTCGTGGTGGAGTGGTTTATGTAATGGACTGCCGATCACGAGGTCTCGGGTTCGATTCCCGGTCAGGACAATCATTTGTGTGATATCCATAAACGTCATACAAATGTCTGTACTGCGTCTGGGTGTTTACTATGTATTTACAAAAGAAAAGTAGTATATCCGTATTCTGGTACCCATAACACAAGCATATTGTTAGAGTAACGGACTACCGTTCACGAGGTCACGGGTTCGATTCCCGCACCAATTATACAAATGTTTGTACTGTATCTGCGTGTTTACTGCGTATTATAAGTATGTATTTACAAAAAAAGTAGTAAATATATTCTATCCGTATTCTGGTACCCATAACATAAGCATATAAGCTCAGCTTGGGACCAGAGGACGTTGTTTGAAATGTCCATGAATATTTATTTATTTTTCACAGATACTTCGCTTCTATTGGTCTCAACGTGATGGTATATAGCCTTCCTCGATAAATGTACTATCCAACACTGAAAGAATTTTTGAAATCGGACCAGCGGTTCTTGAGATAAGCGCGTTCAAACAAACAAACAGACTCTTCAGCTTTATAATATAACTAGCTGTTGCCCGCGACTTCGTACGCGTGAAATTTAGAAATTAAACCTTAAACAGAAGTTTACCATATCACTCAATAGATGGCGTTATACCGTTCTTTTAAATCGCACTATGGTTTGGTTACACACATTAACACTTAAGCTCGTCAAGATTTTTAGTTTTATTTTCGCATTTATAAATTAGTAAGACAAAACATAACATCCTGTGGTCCCAAGCTAGGCTTATTTGCTTGTGTTATAGGTACTCGTACTAGAACTACTAGAACGTGCATTTAATACATAATTTCATACATTCTTTCTTTCTTTCTTCTCTTTCCAGGCCATCAACGACCATTATGGAAGGAACTTATTCCATGGGGGAAGGCAGAGGCTAGACGACGTCTAGCCTCTACCTACCCCCATGGGAAAAAGGCGTGATGTTATGATGATGAATATTGATTATCGTCTACTATATCACGCTGACCGGGCGTGTTGGTATGGAGTTTATTGTCGAGATTTCCGTCTCTCACACAGGATGTTATCTGTGTACAATATCCTTTAGCTGGCTCTTACAGCACCCTGGGAAAGAAATGGGGTGGTGACACTTGTATTATTAATCTGTCACCACACGGACACTTTTTGACCTTTTTGAAAGATAGAAAATAACCTGAGGCAGTACAAATATCTGTATGACTGTGTAAATAATCTGTGAGTTTATCGAACCTAGGACCTCGTGAACGGTAGTCCATTACACTAACAATTGCATTGGGTGCTTTTAAATAAATATTCATGGACTTTCCACACAACGTCCTCTGGTCCCAAGCTGAGCTTATATGCTTATGTTATGGGTACCAGAATACGGATAGAATATATTTACTACTTTTTTTGTAAATACATACTTATAATACGCAGTAAACACGCAGATACAGTACAAACATTTGTATAATTGGTGCGGGAATCGAACCCGTGACCTCGTGAACGGTAGTCCGTTACTCTAACAACTGCACTATAGGGTGCTTTTATATAAATTTAATTGTACCTTTCCCACACTCGTTACAGACATGTCTCTTCTCTCCTGAATGTATAACAAAGTGCAGTGTGAGTTGTTCTTTCCTCTTGAACGCTTTCAGACAAACAGAACAGACATGAGGTCTCTCCGGGTTGTGTGACTGTTTGTGTCGAGTCAAGTGATCCTTACGCTTCAGTGCCGCGTTACATATGTCGCAGATAAACCTGTCAACATATAAATAAATATCCATAGAAATTTTTACGTCTTCTGGTCCCAAGCTAAGCTTACATGCTTGTGTTATGGGTACCAGAATACGGATATAATACATAAACTACTTTTCTTTTGTAAATACATACTTATAATACATAGAAACACCCAGAAGAAGTACAAACATTTGTATGATAATTATAAATATCACACGAATCAATTGCGGTTCGTTAGTCTCGCTAAAACTCGAGAACGGCTGGGCCGATTTTGGTCTTGAAATATTCGTGAAAGTCCATTAAAGGTTGAAACGGTAACAAAATATATGGGGATCTAAAATTCCACGCGTACGGAGTAGCGGGCATCAAGTAGTGTGTTATATAAACATAACTCACCTTCTTTCCATAGTGTGTCCAACAAGATGTTGTTCTAACAACTCTCGTTCAGGATACGCCATGTGACATTCAGGACAACAGTACAAAGTGCTGCCATCTATAAACAAAAATACATCATAATTTCAAGGTCATTTGAAAGCGGGATGGATACACGGCATAAAAACCCGGAACGTGTTTGAAAATTTTTTAGCAATATATGTAAACTATTGTAACTTTCTTTTATTTGTATCCTCGGATAATAATTCCGAAATTCTTGGATTCTTCGGACAAACTCTTATCGGAAGAAAGAGTTGTAGAGTTTGTAAAAAGAGTCCAGAGAAACCCAGAAGAATGGCAGCCCTAGGTATATTTTAATTCGGTTACTAAAAACAAGGAATAAGCTCAGCTTGGGACTAGAGGACATTATGTAAAAGGTCCATGATATTTAACAAAACATACCTAAAGCAGTAGTGAGTCTTATCTCTCCCGGTTTAGGTCTTTGTTTCTTCTCTTTAGTGTTTTTCTTCTTCTTTTTCCTCTTAGCGATACATATAGTACTAGAGTTAGAACTCACGGCTTGGTTCACTACTGCTGAGTTCTGTACCACTACGCTGTTCGCTGGCATCTTAAACAATATAAAATACAGCACATGATTCGATACCGCATTTATATTGAGCAAAACCACAGTATATTCAACAGTTTGTCTAATGCGGAATCGAACTCACGACCGTAGTTGGACAGTAGTCGTAGTACACTAGCCGCTGTACTATACGAGGCCGGAAAGTTTTGGTGACAGTTATTTATTTTTAGACTATCAGGTAGGTACAGCGACAGCAAGCATGTCTATCGTTAGTGGGTGGTCACGCCAGAATACGTCGCGTCGTAATTCGAATTAGATTTATATTCTGTTAGACTAGGACTGTTTTACACAACTTACCGTAGCAATAGTAGGTATAGCATTCAAAGCATTGGCATTGACAGTAGTCACGATGGTAGGCTGCTCGTCTCTCTTGCCGTCGACGTTAGTCGCTGGGGCAGAGTACTTGAGGAGATGATGCAGAGGTAATGGCAACGCTGACAGATAGTCAGCTACACCACCGCCGAGAGTCTGCCACGTACCATCAGTCACGTCACCGATGCCTGACGCACATTGAACTATAGTAAATAGATGAAAGTGATGATAATGATGGAAATGATGCAAGTAAATGATAGCTAGTAATGATAGTTGTAATGTTAAGTGGTCATTTATGTTCGTGAATCAATGAAACGTGGACAAATAGGTACATAATGATCCTGAAATCCAGAAAATTTTCCGGAGGTTAACTTTAGGCCGACTTTGCAATAACCGCATCGAACAAAGGCGTAGTTGGATGAGAGCTGAGAACAAAACAGAAGCTAATAAATGACCCTACATTGTTATAATTTAAAATATATGGTAATAAAAGATTTTGGGTAGGAGCTTTGGAAACGCTATAAAAACAGGTGACTTTTCTTGCCGATCCCAATTTGGGGTCGTCGCAACATGTTGTCATGTTACATTAGGTTTTGGCTACTTTTTACGACCGGCTGCCTACCTGACGTCAACCCTCGTCATGAAATAAAATCCCATCTGCTTCCACAAAGAAATTAAATACCAGTTACGCTCATGACTACCCTAACCAGTTCTCAGCCAAAAACACGTTTCAAAATTCGCTGTGAGAAGGGTGTGTGTTTATGAAACTCACTGATAAACTCAGCTGGAGCGGTGGCCGCGGCTCTTTCCGGTCTGGTCTCCTGCTTGATAGCGCGCGCCAGGGCGGCCGCCTCTTTGGGCTCGTGCAGCACCACCAGCAGCTGTTGGGCACCTTGCTGCAGCGGCGTTGTTTGTGTCACTGCCATATTACATACATTTTTGTTTAATATTGTGACATGAGCGTAGCTGTCGATGAGGGAAACACCCAACCCCACATGTTAGGTAAGACGGTGGACGGGAGGGTGGCAGAATTAAATTACGATAGATATTACGGTGCTTGGTCTATGATTATTACGATGTAATTATTTCAATGAATTATTGGTAACAATAATTATGGTAGGTGGTAAATCAGTATAATCATAATATTTTCTAACACTTGCCCGACTCATTTATCCAACTAAAACCACCCTTTACCTATTTAGATGCGTAAGTAGGTATATTTATTTTTAAACCCTTCATTTCCTTTCCTTTCTTTCTGCTTGAATCGTAGCATGAGTAATAAAAAAATAAAATTTTTAACGGAATGTGACATGAAACTAAATATTATTTTATACTTTCTGGTACAACTCTGTTCATTATTTGATAACAAAATATTTTGTTTATATTAGCCCTAATTCCCACCGGATGTAGACGAGGAAAATCTACGTGAATCCCTACGAAAAGGTGTCAAAGGATTGTAAGTATTCTACCAAAAATCCAAAATACCTTGATGTTGTTGCATCATAGTAGCCATGAGATCATGATGCAGTTCCTCCCTGTACTCTCTCTTATCAGTCCTCTGCTCAGACTTGAGGTGCTGGTGCAATGTCTCTGCTTGCACGTAGCTCGCCTGTCCACCGTACGCGATGTTACCAAGATTCACTGATGATGATGCAGATATTGTTTGATATTTCACACCGGTGTTCACTAAATACATAATATTTCATTATTATAGCTTAATCATTGTTTACTCCTCGATGGCATTATGCCGATCCTGAGCAGTTGTTCGTGTACCAGACTGCCCTTCAAGAAGTCGCGGGTTCGATTCCCGTAAGTACCTACTGAACATTTTTTTTGTGATATGATAATCGTATTTGTCACACAAATACCTACAGTGTCTTGGAATTTTCTATATGTTATAATAATTATCATTTGACGCGCATAAGTAAATACCTCCTCCCGTAGATATTCTTTGATTAGTAAAGAACGCATTGTTCATAGCATACAAAAAATTATTAAAAAATTTTGAAAAACAACTTCAAAGCATCAACTAAATTAAAGGGAAACACTATACTGAATACCCTGCAATGCGGGTGACGTTTCGTTTGAAATAAAATATTTTCTTTACTGGCTGTTGCATTTTAAATAAAATAATATTTAAAATACAATTTAAGAAATTATTTATTTAACATTAGGAATTTAGTAGTAGATCTAAATTTAGGAAATTACCTGTATGTATGGGAGTAATGCCACTCAGCGCGACAGAGCCCGGCTGTGCAGAGCTGACCACCACGACGCTCTCAGCCTGCCTGAACTTGACTCCATCCACTGAGACGGTTCCTGAAGCCGGCGCCATTGCAAACTGCACACCGCTACCGCCAGCCGTCTGGTAACGAACATTCTCTTGCAGAACTCCACCCGACGTGCTCCCACCACCTTCATATCCAAATTTTGCAGCGAACTGGTGAATAGTAGGAATCGCCGCCGCCGTTGGAATGTGCCCAGTAAACGGGGTGAAGTTCATGGTAAGCTATCGTGCCTGAAATCGTACACATGATAATTACGTGAAGGAACGCAAGGTCGCACGTGCTATCCGTAAAAGTGCACTTGTCCTGTCTGAAGGTGGAGAATACGGTGCGAACCACAACAAAGTGAATCAAAGGGTGCGGCCCCTAGTAGGGCGCGAACTCAACCCCTGCCATTCTGCCTCACCCCAGTCATTCCTAACGCTTTATTTTTACCGGCCCGCTGTCTCACACCATCGATCTTAAAATGCTCCCTTCGCACTCGCGTAACAGCACCGCGTACTAGATCAGACAAATATTACAATTCTTACCTATTTTTTCTTGAAAAAGTGTTTTTAGATAACGTTTTAATAGTTCGTCGTCGGTGAAATAGGGTACGTGAAAGACTTTCTGGTGCGCGAACATGTTGCGCGGTTAGCTACGGATTCTGCGCATAAGGGTTCGTATGCGGGGAGTAGCGGGGTTGGGGTTTAGTCCCGACCCCAGGCCGGATAGGCATATACACTTAATTCATCGCAAATAGCTTCTGTTACGAGTGAAGAGGTCGGACACCACACAACCGTGACTATATCATAGTTCCTACAGACCAAATTAGAATAATCGTTTTGAACTTGATAAAATTATAACGCACGGTCATTTACCTTGATCATACTTATTTTCTATGTTTATTTTAAATACAATATAGGTACATACGTAGGTAACGTGAAGGTACCTATTGCAGTTGTAGCCTATTTCATTAAAGTGTACATAATAAGGTAAATAAACTTTAAAGAAACTATTCTGGAAGTTTAAGTTTTGCGTTCGTAAAAAGCGGAACCATTTTTCATTAGTATTGATTGAAAAAGAGGAAGTGTTATTGGCTAGTAGGTAGGTCGGCAGGCTAAGTAGATATTAACACAGTGTGACTATGAAGTACTAAATATTTATAAGTGTTAGTCTAAAATTTTGCTGCATTTGTTTTTCTATGTAGGTAACGCATGACGAGGATGCGACGGAAACTGCTTTTTAAGTAACGTTAGTCGGAAAACTGCGATCGCCAGACACCATAGATGCACCGATGATTAAGTACGGGCAAGTCAACAAGAAATATAAGTAATTAAATATTCAAAGACATTTCAACGTCCTCTGGTCCCAAGCTAAGCTTATATGCTTGTGTTATAGGTACCAGAATACGGATATACTGCTTTTTTGTTAATACACACCTCTAATGTACATACCTCTAAAACATAGAAAACAGCCAGAAAAACGTTTGTATTTCATTTATAAATATCACACAAATAATTGTCTCGCGCGGGAATCGAACCCACAAACGCATGAACGGTAGTCCGTTACATGAACGACTCGACCACGAGGCCCGTCATGTAAGTAATAAAAAAAAAGAGTATTGTGGATTTGTTAGATCGCGCTCTACTACTATTATTTCTATTTGTATAGCAACTGTTATAAATGTAGGTAAAGCCTGTCAACTAAGATACGCTGTAAGCACCATTTAGGGCGCTTAAAAATTCTATACGGGATGTATGCTTGCCTAGGCTTAATATTGTAATAGGCAAGCATTCGTCCCATATAACTACATTTCCGTCACTTTTTTATGAACATAGACCAAAAACAATAGGTGTAAAATAAAAACATGTCTTGCAAAATCAATGATTTATTAATCCTTATTATCTCTTACTGTATTTTCTTAAATAAATAAAAGTTTTTTGATACAAAAGTTTACACACAACCCGAGACTACGGGGCCTAATTCTAATATAATACTAGAAAATAATTTCAAATAAAAAACCTAAACTGTTGTCCCTCAGAGGACGCGACATAAAGTTATAGACCGAAGTAATTTATAAAAAAATAGTACAAAAAAAATATTACCTTTTTGAGATTTTTATCTTTTAAAGATGTCATCAAACTAATTGAGTGCGATCGTGGTCATTTCCGCTATAATAATTCATTTGCGATTTTTGTTTATAAAATCTAAATTAAAGACTGATTAAAATTACTAGAGTTTCTTAAAGTACAATGTAATTCTAGTTTCCTGTATACCTAGTATGTTAAGCTACTAAATTACAATATTAAATTTCTTCACATTTCATTATTGATTTAATAATAAAAAAACAAATAAACAATTAGTTTGAAGACACCTAACATACTGACATGATATACTTATAGCTATGCGCAATACAAAAATTAATACTAACATCATAAATGTACAAAAATATAATTAAATTTTCATTTATTACAATTATAACAAACTTAAGAACATAATTTTACTTTCAGAGCTTTAAAAACGAAACGTATGTATTGATCCAATCTTTTTTTAGCTAAAGTAATAATGTTATTTCGTTATAATAACTCCTAACGGAGGCTTTATTGCAAGTTTTTCACCGACATAATGACGGTAAGCACGTAAACGCTTACGCGTAATTGAATAGAAATGTATCAACAACATTTTCGACGAAATTTCACGTTAACCTTAACACGCTCAACATTAATAATGGTACTAATACTACATGCACAACTAAACTTAACTAAAAATGAAAACAACTATGGCGTATTTTAATTAATTGCCTATTTCATCGTGCACATTTTTATTAATAAAAATCATTATTCTATAATATAAATGTTTTCTAATAAGAAAATTCCGTTAACATTACCGAATTGTGTTATTGCCTTTTCATTTTTAGGGTTCCGTACCCAAAGGGTAAAAACAGGACCCTATTACTGAGACTTAGCTGTCCGTCCGTCCGTCCGTCTGTCACCAGGCTGTATCTCAAGAACGGTGATAGCTAGACACTTGAAATTTTCACAGATGATGTATTTCTATTGCCGCTATAACAACAAATACTAAAAATAAAATAAAATAAATATTTAAGGGGGGCTCCCATACAACAAACATGATTTTTTTACCGTTTCTTGCTCGATACTAATAACGTTGCCTTATGTTGCATAGATAATGGTACGGAACCCTTCGTGCGCGAGTCCGACTCGCACTTGACCAATTTTTTAGTTAAGTTTAGTTGTGCATGTAGAATCGGTACCAATGTAATGAAAAAATAAAACGCAGAAAGCCTTAGTCTGCCAACTTTATTACTTACAAACTGATGAAAAACTGAAATTGAAAAATTGATTGAAATTGAAAAAAACTGAAAAATTAAAAATTACAAAAATCTACAAGTTAGAAAAATGATGAAAAATCTATTATGTATTTGTATAAATCTCTAAATCGTATAGAACTTACAAAATTATAAGACATTCCACATTGCATGAATATCTGTTTCTTTAAAAGACATAACTACCTAATACATTAAAAAAAAAATTGGCACTTATGTCAAAGTGTACAAAAAAAAATTACAAGCCTGCTGGCTTATACCTACAATAAGTATCAGGTATAAATATAAATCTCGGGCTGTTTCATATATTTACACAAAAAAATATGAATGATATATATGATAGAAAAACATGCAAAAAGCACCTTGGGAGTTTACATACTAATATCTAAAACATGCCACGAGTTACATTAATATAATCTACTACGGTTTATGCATCTATGGAGCTATACGTTTTGTAGAATGGAATAAAAGCTTGGAGAATACGACGACAATTTATTAAAAAAAAAAGTTTGCTATGTCGCGCAGTTTTATTTACATACATACTGTAACAACCCCCTTTCTACGACCTGGGTGAATACAAGAAATACATACAGACGAATTCAATGAAACAGAAAACATCCTACTATTTTTGAAGTATATGTATGTAAGCTTCTATTCAACTTAACAAAAACCCCAAATGACCGCATACGTATTCAAAAACAATTAAACAAAAAGTATAAAAATAGGTATAACTCAAAAAAATACACCTAATGTTAAAGCTGACAATAATAATATCGTGTGTGGTGTTGCCTTAACTTTAACTTAGAATTATTATTATGACATAAAAAATGTGTGATTATCTTGAACGTTTGAACTTTTAAGTAGGATTCTATTGTAAGGAATATTTATATCCGTACAAAAAAAGGATTTTAAATAAAAATCGTTTGACAAAAATTCTGACCCCAAAGCAATTCTTTAAGGGTTTCCTTTTTGTGCGAAAAAGTGAGCTGTATTTATATAATAAAAAAGGTATCTGAAAGATTTATAAATAATTTTCTATGAAGACTTAGGTATATGTATCGCTTTTACATGCATACAACTTTACAAATTAATAATTATCTAACCAATACATTTTTGTAGTTTAATTAGGATAGAAGCCCTCTCCAAAGCAATCATATCCACCCAAAGGTTGCCTGTAAGATATCACAAACTGGGATAAGACCGTCTGTTATACTATGTTCTTATAATCCTTAAACTTTTGTATAACTTTATGGAGTGCAAAGAAGAGTTTGATTGACTTTGACTATAATTGCAGAAAGAATTAAGAATCATGTTTACATCCAAGACCCCTTAAAATAAATTAATATTCATGGACATTTCACACAACGTCCTCTGGTCCCAAGTTAAGGGTACCAGAATACGGATAGACTACATATACTACTTTTCTTTTGTAACTTATAATACATAGTTAACACGAAGACGCAGGACAAACATTTGTATGACATTTATAAACATCACACAAATGATTGTCCGAGGCGGGAATCGAACCCGCGACCTCGTGAACGGCAGTCCGTTATATGAACCACTAGACCACGAAGCCCGTCTCGTCCGTCCGAAATGTTTTATTATTAAAAAAATTCATTATCATCACGACTATAATAATCACACATTTAATAAGTCAATATAAATTCATGAATCACTCAGACTTTACTAAAACTATTTAGTACTTGTTCAGGTTGAAAAGCGCGGGCTCGGAGGCGGGTGCGGGCGCGGAGACGTGGCGATTTCGTCTTCACATTGACCGCTAGGCGTTTGCGCGAGTTTGACGTGTTGTCAGAGATTGTAAACATGGACGATTTTTTATTTTTAACCGAAAATTCATATTTAATGTGGAGATGACGAAAATTAGAATTGGTGTGCACGAAATTAATAAAGAGAACGGTATGGTGAATTTCATTTCATACTTTATATAGTAACTAGCTGCCCCAGCAAACGTTGTTTTGCCATACAATTCTGTGTAAAAAAAATTTCATCAAAATCGGTCCAGCCAATTGTGAATCTAAACCATCCTCAAACCCCCTAGAATACACACAACAAATTTCATCAAAATCGGTCCAGTCGTTTAGGAGGAGTTCAGTCACATACACACGCACACAAGAAATATATAATATATTAAGATTTGAGAGAAAAAACAAAACGGCCAACCAAATTTTCGGCCGCTGGTTGAGCTTATAGTACGCGATCCGTAGTACATTTTTTTCACTTGATTACTATCAAGCTGATTTTGCGTGAGTAGCTTTATTATGACGAGACGCCCAATAATTTTCTATTCCAAAATCTCGATTGTGGTAGCTAACAGAGATAGCAAGGATAAAATATCGTACTATTACTGGAAAAAAGCAGTAAGTGATTTTTTTGAAATTTTTGACGCAAGTTCACTTACGTCTTTTTTTTACGGGTAGTACGATATTTTATCCTTGCTATCTCTGTTAGCTACCACAATCGAGATTTTGGAATAGAAAATTATTGGGCGTCTCGTCATAATAAAGCTACTCACGGAAAATCAGCTTGATAGTAATCAAGTGAAAAAAATGTACTACGAATCCCGTACTATTACCTGACGTCGCGAGTGAATCGCGCGCTCCGCCGCTAGTTCGACGTGAACACAAACAAACATCTCACGCGTTTGATATTGCCGCCGCGATAGCCCGCTACTTAGACCGCACGTGCGTTTCGTATGTGAACACTTGGATATGACGCTATATGTTTGATATTTCGTGACCGCACCCGCCACCGCGCCCGCGAGTCAACGTGTTTGAGCACTTAGTATAAAAATAAAATTTCCGATTTAAAAACATTATGATTAACATTTACAAAATGTCCTATAAAAAGGATAGACAGACAGGAATTTGTGACTGCTCCCAAATATGTTACGATTTGTTATTTATATATTTTTAATGTAAGTTTTTTTCAACAATGGTTAGTGTAATATCCTTAAGAGGATACCAAAATAGCTTCGTGCATTTTTCTAGGTACGAAGTTTTCATTGTTTCTTTAGATTGAATGGCTAGAGCTCTAATTTTTTAGTATATGTTTTTTCAATACATGATCTAGGATCGCATAAACTCAGAAACGCGATTGAAAAAAGTTTTCTCGATAGAAAATCTTAGCGAAACAACCTCTCAAATTTTTTATTTTTTTCATTTGTCGGTCTATTATCGCGTATTAACTAATGAAATAACTTTTAAAACATAAGTAACTATTATATATAGAAACACGTAAATCAGAATTAAAATATATTTAGTAGATTTTGAGTAAATAGGAAAAGTATCCCTAATTCTTCATTTTCTGTGCCTACTGGCTGTGTTAATATGTACGTGTCGGCGATGATATACGATAATATTGATGTAGGCCCTTAAGATATTTTAACCCACTGAAAAAATATCACAATTGTACCTAAAAAATATCATAATTCTACGAGCGCAACTAAACTAAAAAATTAAAACAACTATGGCGTATTTTGATTAAGTAGCTATTTCGTTGTGCATATTTTTATTAGTAAAAATCGTTAGTCTATAATATATAGATTTTCTAATTATAGAAATTCCGTTAACATTGTTGAATTGTGTTTAGTTAGGTTTAGTTTAGTTATGCACGTACAATCGGTACCAATGTATATAGAAAATATTTACTCAAATTAGCACGTCTGTGGTGGATAGAATTAAATCTATCACATTAAAAATAATAATCACATATCGTATTGAATTTGTTAAATAACAAATCTGTAAAAGAACTTCGAGTTCCTGAACTTATGAAATTTCTAAGCTATCAATTTTTATTTTTTAGTTAAGTTTAGTAGTGCACATAGAATCGATACCATTGTCTATACAGACAATGGTATCGATTCTATGTGCACTGATAGCGTCAAAAACATAATTTCGCAATGTTAACTGAACTTTCTTATTATAAAAACTGTGTATTACAGACTAAAGATTTTATTTAATATGTACCTATGTGTACAACGAAATAGCAAGTATAATAGATATATTGATACTATCTTAATTATTTAGTTAAGTTTAGTTGCGCACGTAGAATTGAGACCATTATTTAGATTTCTTTATAATCGTGTCTATCGTGTATACAGTTTATTAAAAATTTATAGACTCGTTTGATACCTGGACATGTTTCAGTGCTGCCGTCTAGTGACCGATATCTTGTCTATTTTATGTCACACTATTTAAGTAGATACACAATAAATAAATATGATACAAGGGAGTTACCAAACCCACTAAGTGTGTATACTGACGTGAAAGATGGACGTAAGACCTCGTAACACTTTTATGTATAAAAATAGTATGTACTATGGATAGGACATTGCTGCACTGTTTTTCTAGGAGACAAGTATGTACTATAGATAGGACATTTTTTAGTAAAATTTGATACTAATGAAATTATGTTGTAGGTTTTTATACCTGGTGTTGGCACCAAGAAGCAAATCATGCGCTAGGTAGATTGGATTCAAGCAGTCCAGGACTGCACATATAAGAAAATCATGAATATATGTACATTTAATGTTTTTTTTTTACTTTTCCTGAAATAAACTTAGCACTTTTAATACATTCTAGTTTTAACTTAACAACTACTATATACAAACAACTTGATTTAACTCAGGGCTCATATTTTCACATACCCTGTATTAGTTAAGTATAAGTATATCAGTTTAACATGATCAAATCACAATACACATTATTGAAATACATTTGGCTATTACAAGCCAGTTTTCATTAGACCAATCCTTAAAGAATAAAACCGATAATTTGACATTTAGACTTTTAAGGCTTCTTGACAGTTTGAAATCAGATTTTATGTAGATATATCATCACAGCCTATGTCCAGCAGTGGAAAGAGAAAGGCTGATTGATGTATAGATGACATCATCACAACAAAAGAGGTAAGACTTAGAAATGGTAAAAATATTCTCTAACACTCATTCGTTCAAATAAAACCACTTTTGATGGATTTAGACGCTAATATCCGTTTTAAATTTTAGCGTGATGTTTCTGATACTTTTCATGGTCAAGGTTGCGACGTCTAAATCCGAAAAAATGGTTTTATTTGAATAATAAAAATGTTACTTTTTTTTAATAAAAGTTTCCAGAACAACTTGTTTGTGTAAACTTTCTTTGATCAAAGAAAGTTGCAAGTTGTATTGAACTAAACATGCTTGAGCACGCGACAACGTACAAGATTCATTTTAGATATATTTTTGGTATAAGACCTAGTTTAAACTATATGTATTTAAACTAAATGTGAGGACAGCTGATAGTACATGGTCACGTTGTAAGCCCACAAGATGGCTCTGCACGCCTCACTTAAAAATTAATTGATATCATGGTTTAACAAGACAAGGTATTCTCAGTTCAAATGACATAGTAGTTTTCTCAAGAAGCAATACAACAAGTCTTAGACCAAGATCCGAAAGTAACAACCATCTGGTAATACCTACCTAGTTATTAGAAAATTTTTGTAGTATTTTCTATGACATATTACACGTTTCAAATGAGAATAGGATTGGCAATGACCTTTAGTTGTCAAAAGTGATTAGAAAAGTACTGTCAGCAACGTAACTTTATTTGCATATCAATAATATTTTATTTCTTTTACCTAAACTCAGTAATTTGAAGCGAAAAACGTCTTAAATTGTGTAGTAATAATAGTTATAATATTATTAAAAAAGAAATACTATTTTCTTTCAATAATTTCGTTGTTGGATACTATGATATTAAATTGAATTGCTAACCGCCATTTTGTTGTTGTTGGTGTGCCTTGTCGAGTATATGAATTTTATGGCATTTTATTTTAAATTCTATTAGTTATGTAGTTGTTTCCCGTTAAAAAAATTAATTTGTTGTTATTTCTCATTGTTTTTGTTTATTAGTGTTGTTATTTTGAACTTGTCGTTATTTGTTATTGTTTTTAATTGTATTTGCCTCTCTAATTGCTCGAAAATTAGCAAAAGATAACGACAAAGTGATAGATAAATTATATCATAAAAATGTCTTTTTTTGGTGATCCTACCAAAATTGTTCAAATTGACAACTATAACGTCACAAGATGACGCTGGGTCAATCCTATTCTCATTTGAACAGCATAGTACGTAAATTTGAGCGCTTACAAATAAAAAATATGTTAGTAAAATTTTTACTATAATTTAGCATCAAATTCCTAAAAAACAGCCACGAGACAGAGTTTCGGGTATTTTATACAATGATAGTTGCAAACCTAGTCCAACATATTTCATCGCTGAGAAAGTAAGTAAACAGATTCACCTGTCGGATCTGGGTCTATATGTCACTGTAAGAGAAGACCCTGTTTTTTTAGACAACGATAGGTATTGTTGTGAAAGTTTGTGATGACGTCATATGGTGCTATGATAATGTTGTGGTACATATTGCGTGACGTCACGTATGATGCGCCAGTAACGCGTCAAGCGTGTTATGGTCTCCATGCGCTGCGAGTGATGTGACCACGTGTGACGGTATGTTGATCTGTACGGGCGCCTGGTTACTGTTGCTGGTCGGGATCTGGAATTATAATAAAACAACTCAAGTAACAGTTGAACTCGCACACAAAGAGTTATGTACTAAGTTATAAAAATATACAGGATACCCCAAATAATAGGATAAGGGTGGAAAGTGATGATGAAGAATATTTGTTGTAACTTTAAAGTTGTTACTAAACTTCTTCTTAAATAAATAATGACGATGCCCGTGTCTCCACGGCTAAAGAATACAAGTGTCACCACCTCTTTTCTTCCTCAGGGTGCTGTAAAAACCAGCTAAGGAATATTGTAGACAGATAACATCTTCCGTGAGAGACGGAAAACGGAGGAACACCTGATCCTTGCGGTACAGTGGACCATAATGCCAAAGGCCTGTGCCCAAGAGTGGGACGTTAGTGGGCTGGAGAGAGAGAGAGAGAGAGAGAGAGAGAGAGAGAGAGAGAGAGAGAGAGAAATAATGTTGTTAATAATAGAACTCACATGTATAGTAATCTCAGGCATGATCTGTGTTGTCTGTGTTGTAGGTGTTGCAGGTAACACCACTGAACTAATATTGTGTACTTGATTACTACTGGTACCATCATTGTTAGCCTCGTCACGTGCTCGCTTACTCTCGTGTGATCGTGTGTGCTTCCGGAGATGATCTTTACGATAGAAACCTGATCAAACAAAAAAAACATTTACATTCAAACTACAATAAAAATTCACCGGTATTTTACACAACGCACTCTGACCCCTAACTAAGCTTATTTGCTTCCGTTATAAGTATAACATATAAAACGATGCATATACATATAATGTAAAAACAAGCTGATTCAAGAAAAATAGGAACTGTCATTAAGGAAATAAAGAATTGGATGGAAAATAAAACGAAAAAAAAAATTTCCTCGCGGTTCCACTTGCGTTTACATTTATTGAGCCTACCCTCCCTTAAAGTACATCAAATCTTAACAAAATATGCAAAAATTCAACCTCTTGAACCACTATAAAATAAACCACATCAAAATCCGTTGGGTAGTTTTGAAGATATATGGTATGGTATGGTAAGTTTATATCTTCAAGTAAGCGGAGTTTTTTCGGGATCTTTACGACATACATACAAAAATAATGACTATGTTTTATAATAGGTAAAAATTTTATTAAGGAACTACTAATCTATCTACATTATATTTTTATTGTTTTTCTGTAAAGTGACTATATGTTATGTCATATACATAAATAATTAAATAAACATACCTTTACCACATACATTACACATTTCAGTTTTAACACCGGAATGTATGACTGTATGTAAATTGAGATGTTCGCGTCGTTTGAATCCCTTCCTACAGACGCCGCACACGTACGGACGTTCGGGATTGTGACCTAGCTTGTGGCGCTCCAAGTGTTCTTTACGTTTTAAACTGCAAAACAAGACAACAAACAATTACATCAATAAAAAACAACAATCAACAGTAACTATTCCTCCATGTGGTGAGTGTGTCCAATATTCCTTAGCTGACTTTTACAGCAACCTTGGGTAGGAAATGGGGTGGTGACACTTGTATTCTTAATCCATCACCACACGGAACAAGTCACACAACAAGATAATTATATGTTGAAGTTAAGTTATAAGTTTATTTTACTGTATTAGTTCAAATAACCTAACTTACCCAGCACCACAAATTCCACATATAAACCTCCTCTCAATATTATGACCTAACAAATGTACTTCCAACTGTTCCTTTTCCGGATATGCCATGTTACACTCCGGACAGCAGTATATAGGTGTACCATCCATAGCGGTCGCTATAACTATCTGACCAGGCTTCGGTCGCGCAGGCTTAGGAGGTTTCTTCTTGTATTTCTTCTTCTTTTTAATTTGTGCCCGAGAGTCATCTGTAAAATTAATTTAGAAAAAAAAAGTTATGACCTTTTCATATTATTTTTCAAATTTTTAATGATTGGATATGAGTTATTCCAGAGTTATTAAAAAATCTTCCTAAAAAAAAATATTAAAGTATGTTGAAATAGAAAATGCCTGACTGCTCAAGACACAAGATGCTGCGTCCGCGTTTATACCGACATAGCGCACTCACTGCGTACTGAAAGTATTCATACCTTCCCATAGTGGTGCCTCAGTGGGATTAATTTCTACTTGTTTCTTGTCATCATGCGATGTCTCTTCTTCCGTCGCAACAAATGTCACCTCCTTCTTGAGAAAAGTCGGGTTCATCCTCAGGAACTGTTGTAGTGATGCTGGTAGCTCTTGAGTTTGCTATTCAATAGATTTAGTACAAACCATCAGTTTATAATAAAACATATTATTATTTGTTAAAAAATAACAAAAAAAATAAAATAGGTAAAATATAACAATATTTAAGGACAATAAAGATTTATTTATTTTATATTTCAATGTAAACTGTGAACACGCAAGTAAAACTGCGGTGACACAACTAGTTTCATAATTGTAACAACGGTACCTGTTGTGGTAATGAGTTGAGATATTTGACAAGATCCTCTTGATTGTCGGTGCCTATCCGCAATTGTATCGTATCACCTGACTCTGTGCCTTGGGAGCTTTCCTATAAATATACAATTTTGTTATTAGTCATTAAATAATTAATAAATAAATAAATATTCATGGACATTTCACACAACGTCCTCTGGTCCCAAGCTAAGCTTATTATGCTTGTGTTATGGGTACCAGAATACGGATATAATACACAAATTATTTTTCTTTTGTAAATACATACTAATAACAAATAGTAAACACCCAGACGCAGTACAAACAAATGATTGTCCCGACCGGGAATCGAACCTGCGTCCTCGTGGACGACAGTCCGTTATATGAAACACTAGACCACGAGCCCCCGTCTATGGAACTATTCTTAAAAACCGTTTCTTCTACTTTAACCCGATCTTCTACGGAAATCCTATCTTCTATGGAAAACCCTATCTTTTACGAATAACCCTATCTTCTACGCAAAATAACTTCTACAAAGCCACAGGCATAAGCTGGTTCATATCTAAACTTACATCATCATTAACATTTTCGTCGCATTCCTCTTTAATTATAATGTCTTCCTCCCCTGTGTTGTTGTTGTCTGATGTTGTGTTGTTGTTAAGAATCTTGCCGTCTGGTGTGTTGATTATTATCTGCTGGTTAGGCGTTATAAACACCTATAAGAAAATATTTATTACTTATTTACAAAAATGGCTGAATATCTATACTAATATTATCAAGCTGAAGAGTTAGTTTATGACGCTTGCACCCCGCAGGGCCCCGGGCAGGGGTCGTCGGCGCGCATGAGCTGGCGGCCCCCCTCGACGAGGTGGTCGCGCGGCAGGTCGGTATTAAGAGACCGCCGCGGCAAATGTGGCACTCGGCCACGTCGCGGGGGTATCTAATATCCCCCCCGCCGGGTCGGGCCCCGGTTAGCGGGACCACCTCTCGCCGAGTTACGGTAAGGCGTAAGGCTCAAAGCACCATAACGGACCAGCATAGCAAAAAGGCGAAAACAATATTAAAAAACCCAGTAGCTATCATCAATGTTGTCACCTCAACGCATGTCGTTCCCATTACTAATAATTAAGTATTTTTAAAAATAGTTTAACAGACTTCATGTGCCTTTGAAATTTGAGGGTTTTCCTCGATTTCTTAGGAGATAACTATCACATCCTGACCTGGTGCCAATAGGACCACACGTGAACCACCAGCTTTCAAATAAAAAAAGAAACATTAAAATCGCTTCGCCCAGTTAAAAGTTATGAGGTAACAAACATTTAAAAAAAACATACAGACGAATTGAGAACCTCTTCCTTATTTAAGGGGGTTAAAAATAATTATAATGTATTATACACAATTTCTAAATAAAACTACTTGTACCTGATGCATATTTGTAGGTATTTGTTCCTTCTCTTGTGTATGAGTTTGTTGTACAAGTTGCATTTCTTGTGGTAAAGCCGTTAATACTTGAAGTCCTACAGAAAAACAAATGTTATAAACTTACAAATAAAATTGGTCAAGTGCGAGTCGGACTCGCGCACGAAGGGTTCCGTACCATTATCTATGCAACATAAGGCAACGTTATTAGTATCGAGCAAGAAACGGTAAAAAAATCATGTTTGTTGTATGGGAGCCCCCCTTAAATATTTATTTTATTTTATTTTTAGTATTTGTTGTTATAGCGGCAATAGAAATACATCATCTGTGAAAATTTCAACTGTCTAGCTATCACCGTTCTTGAGATACAGCCTGGTGACAGACGGACGGACGGACGGACGGACGGACGGACGGACAGCGAAGTCTCAGTAATAGGGTCCCGTTTTTACCCTTTGGGTACGGAACCCTAAAAACTGATTGTATAAAGCTTATCTCGATATTGCAATTCGTCTAACAAAAATATGTTGTTGTCAAATAAACCACTAATTAGGGTTTGATTTTTATTTTACAATTATAGTTTATTATACAGGCTTACCTTCGCCAATTCCGCCTTGTCCAACAAGCCTAATATTACCAGCATCGTTAGTTTCTGGCGAATAAGCCACAGTTAGCACAGCGCCACCTACAAACGGAAACATTTAATTTTTATTATTCATACATTATTTTTTATCTTATTCAGATACATATTTATTTATTTATTCTTTATTGTACACCATGAAATAGAATGTATGCCGCGCTGATCGTTTGTGCCCGCATAGAGTTTATTTTCGCGTTTTACGTCTCTCACAGAGGATGTTATCTGTGTATAATATCCCTTAGCTGGTTTTTAAAGCAATTTGGAAGGAAATAGGGTGGTGACACTTGTATTCTTAATCTGTTACCACACGGGCACATTAAATACATACCTTGTTGAAATCCTTGTAATTGCATCTGATACTTGGGCGGCTGTTGAGCTTGTATCAATTGGTTTGGACTCAGAACTTGAATTTGAACTGTCTGTTGTGGATCACCTGCAAACAAAAGTAATTAAAAATTAAAGTTTAAGATATTTATTTCCAAAGTAATTTATTAATTTTGCAATTGACATGCTATGCTTTTTACTTAATAAATCAAATTATGGTGGAAAAAGTGAATTGCCGCAAGCGGGACTTGAACCCACGACCTCGGAATACCGTTCCGAAGCTCTCCCAACTGAGCTTATTGCGGTCGTGCCTGCAACATCTCAAATTAACCACCACATTTGTCACTCGAATGAGTTTATATATTTTTTCGTACAACGCCATCTATCAAGATTGCTTTACAACATCTCGACAACACTTTAGTATTCTTTACAGAATACGAATGGGCTGAAATAATGACGCGACGTTCATTACTAAAGTAATTTATTAATTTTGCAATTGACATGCTATGCTTTTTACTTAATAAATCAAATTATGTATATATATTATATGTATATATATTTATTTCCCATAATAATTACAATTTATTAACATGAGAAGGTTTCTATGAGTACTTATTTTAAAAAAATAGTTCAACTATCTTTGTGTGCCTTTGAAATTTGAGGGTTTTCTTTGATTTCTCAGGAGATAACCATCAGATTCTGACCTGGTGTCAATGGGACCACACGAAAACCACCTGCTTTCAAATAAATAAGAAAAATGTTGTTTGTGCAGTTAAAAGTTATGAGGTAAAAACATAATACAATAGCTAAAAAGTATTTATATCTACCCACATCTGATTCAAAGTAAACTACAACACAATTACAACAATATTATAAAGAGTAAGTAGGACCTAGAAGCGATATTACACAGTTAACATCTTCTGTGAGAGACGGAAATCTCGAAAATCAACCCTATGACAATACGCCTAGTCAGCGTGGCATAGTAGATCATAATTCCTCCTAAAGTGGAAGATGCCCATGACCAGCAATGAGACGATAATGGACTGGAGAGAGAAAGAGAGAGAGAGACTAGTATTCTTAATCACCACATGGACAATACAAATAATTAAATGTCTAAAATAAATGCGTTCAGACTGAGAATCGAACACGAGCAATGCATAACTACCACTAGAATACATTACGAGGCCAACAAAGACTATTGCTAAGACGTATACCTGGTTTAGATCCGGGCAGAGAAATGGGCACAGATATGAGTTGTGGAGTCGTCTGTAGAGTGGCGCCACCATCCAGGGTACGGACGTATTGCACACCGTTATCACCCATTGCGAGGCATACCTGTAATGTAACATAGACATATTTACATTGCGAAAACTAAACCAACTTAATTTAGGTATAATATTCGGTATAATTGTAATTTGTAATCCAAATATTCGGAGAAGGCCCGTGCCTAACAGTGCGACAAGATGAGAAGAAAAACTAAATATCGAAAAAAAATTTTTTATAATTCGTACGCGTGGAATTTAGAAGATTTCCCCCGTTTTTAGGGTTCCGTACCGAAAGGGTAAAAACGGGACCCTATTACTGAGACTTCGCTGTCCGTCCGTCCGTCCGTCCGTCCGTCTGTCGCCAGGCCATCTCAAGAACGGTGATAGCTAGAGAGTTGAAATTTTCACAGATGATGTATTTCTATTGCCGCTATAACAACAAATACTAAAAATAAAATAAAATAAATATTCAAGGGGGGCTCCCATACAACAAACATGATTTTTTTACCGTTTCTTGCTCGATACTAATAACGTTGCCTTATGTTGCATAGATAATGGTACGGGACCCTTCGTGCGCGAGTCCGACTCGCACTTGACCAATTTTTTACAACATATTTCAATAATGCTTCACTCGTATTGGTCGCAACGTGATGTTTTATAGCCTTCCTCTATAAATGAACGATCTAACACAAAAAGATTTTGTCTTCACCAGTAGTTCTATAAACTCTTCAGCTTTATAGTATTAGTAAGTATAGATATTTAGTTAATGGATTGAAACGTTAATTAAATTAATATTCTTAGACATTTAACAAAACTTCTTTCTAGTCTCAAACTGAGCTTAATACTAACTTGTATTCAAGGTATCGGATAACCAAATGACGTTCAATACATAGAATTCGTTTTATTTTACTAACATCATCACAATGTCTTATATTACTTGGTGTCGAGTGAACTTTATGCTAAAATACAGACATAATAAATTTTTGTGTTCATATAAATAACTATTTTATTGATTATATGAGTTTAAATGTGGAAGGAAAAAAGTCTAGAGGAAGACCTAAGAAAAGATGGATGGACTGTGTGAAAGAGGACATGAAAGAAAGAGGAGTTGACACAGACATGACGGCTAATAGAAGACGGTGGAAGAAAAAGACATGTTGCGCCGACCCCAAATAATGGGATAAGGGCAGGAGGATGATGATGATATAAATAACTATTTTAAATTAAATTCAAATTGATCAGTAGTACAAAGCCCCCTTCCCTGATAAGGGCACGAGAGCAATGCTCATAGTCATTGTATACGGGCACTGTCGTCTCTTAGTGTGCGTAAGGTGTGATTGTGAGTGTGGCGTGATTAGGAACCAATGAAATTACGTTAATTGTTTCTGTACGTTACCTCGGCAGTCGGCACCCAGCCAACGTGACAGTAAATTCGTGAAACAAAACAGCGTGTGTAACTGCTCCTGTATGTCGGTTTAATACTCTAATCTAAGGTATTTGAGTAAATATAAATAAATAAATAAGGTATTTTGTTTTACACATTTTACAATGTCTATAACAAGAGGGCGTAGATGCTATTACAGAAGAGTATAATTATTGAGATTACCAACATTTATGTTTTAGTTTAGCTTGGTTTATTGGTACAAGCAGAATCGGTATCTCAAAAATAACATGAGAATGCGACTATAACTTGATGAGGACAAATATAGTTTTCCCTTACGCTTTATACAATCGTGTTTTTGTTCGATGTACTTTTCGCTATCATTGCATAGTACTATTTCAAGGTAAAACATTTTTTTGCTGTAGAAAGCATTTAAAAAGTTGTTAAATCTCTTTTCCGATATCATTATTTAACTCCAACTGCGGAACTATACAAAAAAACCAAATTAATGAATATCACGCAAATACATAAATATAATACTTGTATATTAATAAGAAAAATTTTAACTAAAGATACACATACTCAGCTAATTTTTACAAAAAGATCAGATTACCAAAAACGTGTAACAAGACAAGCTAATAATATCCTTATAACACCCTCAAGAACAAATTATGGAAAAAGATCTATACTATCGCAAGGTGCACAATATTACAATAAATTACCAAACGACATCAAAAATACAAAATCCTTCGCTACATACAAGAGGTTACTAAAGAGCCACTTTTCAAGGAATCATTCATCCATGAACTACTAGTTGTAATGTGTATAGTGTGTTATAGGCACAGCAGGTTATAGGTATACCTACTTTTCAATATTATTATACTTACATGCTTACTAGATATATAAACACAAATATCATCTACTAAAATAGTACAAAACACAAAATATGATTGTAACGTAAGAGATATATTATATTAAATTGCATTATAGCACTTCAGTATGACATGGACCTTATGCATATCTTGAGGTTCAAACTTTGAACCTATACTTATGCTTGTCTTATAATCTTGCTACCCACGGATTTCTGATAAACTGCAACTATTTAATAAATGAATTGTTTCAACTTCTACCTGCCTATTGGATTAGGAAATTGCTACATTCAAGGATCTTGTACACTAGAAATAAAAATTGTAAATAAAAATTGTAGAAAGTAAAAATTGTATTTTCTCTGTAAGTGGTTTTGTAATCTTTTGAGAAAAATAAATAAACCGTAAAAAGAAACTATATTTAATTATAAAACAGCTTACCTACTCAAAATTAGGTCAACTTTTAAATGTAGGTGAACTTACGTAATTTTACTAATTGGTTTTTCTAAGTCTAATTGTTTTGGAGTGGCTAATTTAGAATTAAAGAGTTATTATCGATTTTTTTTTAAATTTAGTCTTCCCTCCGTTAAAATACATGTTTGAATTCCGCTGTCAAACACGCTATCACGTATTTTACTCGTAAGGATCGAAAAACTTTAAAAGCCTGTTACGATCTAAACAAACTTCCTTGACGTCATTTACGTTTAGATGGTACAGTATGACCATATACTCGCAACTATCCTGCATATTTGAACAGTACCTTTACTAAATTATAAAGCCTAAGAGTTTGCTTATTTGAACGCGCTAACCTCAGGAACTACTGGTTCGAAGAAAAAAAATCTTTTTGTATTGGATAGTCTATTTTATCGAGGCAGTCTTTAGGTTGTATAACATCGCGCTGCAATCAATAAGAGCAAGCATTAGTGAAAATATTTGGAAAATGGGATTTTTTTTAAGGGGCCGTTCATAAAATACGTTCGCCTACAGGGGGGGGGGGGTTGCTGAGTGTGACAAGATGTGACAAGGGGGGGGGGTCTACGGCAACGTGATGTTCGCCGTTCATTAAAAGATTTTAAATAATTTTTTCAATAAATACTTTTTTCTCAATTTTGATCATGATACAAAGTCATTCATTTATTTAAAACTCGGTAAAACATAAATTTAGTAAAAAAATATTAAAAACTTTATTTTAAATCCTAATTTTATGCCAGAAATACTAGTTAAATATTTCTAATTCTCAAAATTTGTGTATTATCCCATTGAAATTTATTATTTCGTCACAAAAACTAATACCCCCCCGGGTCTTAGTTTTTGTGACGAAATATTTACATGGGGGTCACAGAAAGTGTGACACAGCGTGACAATAGGGGGGGAGGGGGTGAAAAAAAGTTGATTATAGCGTGACGTATTTTATAAACGGCCCCTAAATTCCAAGCGTACAGGGTCGCTGGCAAAAGCTAGTAGTAAATAACGGTCATAGATGCACAGTGACAGCAAGTGCTACGCATCTGACCCTTAGACATTACCACTGTCACCACTCATATCAAATCTCACCATAATCTTAGTTAATTATGATTTAAAATTGTAATAAAACATATACATATAAAATAGATCAGAATTTTTTACTTTTGTTTTATGCTATAATTCGTAATAGCATATTTCCTTTGGTTTTTAGTTTATGCAACAGAATGTGCAGTTTCTAAGGTGCAGTTTCAATTGTTTTGAACTTTCTCCGCTTGCGCAATTAATGTTAGTTCTAGATTTATATTAATATGGTAGGTATTTAACAAACACATGACTACTAAAAATATTCTAAAACTAGCTGATGCCCGCGACATCGTACGTGTGGAATATGTAATCACCTCTTATCAAAAGCAAAATAGCTTGATCAAAACATTATCTCGCTATTTTCTTTCTTATTATTAAAGGAGTAAAAATATAATATTTTCTAACACTTGCGCGACTCATTTGTTTCAATAAAACTACTTTTTACGGATTCAGATGCGTGTATTTGTTTTTAAATTATACCAACGTCGACGTCCGACGTTTCGAAGACTTTTACAGCCACCATGGTCACAGTCACACAATCTCACTCGTGACTATGGTGGCTGCAATGTTTTCGAAACGTTGGGTTACAATTTAAAACAAATACACGCGACTACATCCGTAAAAGTAGTTTTATTTAAGTAAAAATATATTTAATATGGACAATCTTATATTCTAGACTTGTTAAACTATTATTTATTTGTTTAAAGTTAGAAATCAATCAGTCAGCATTATTAATAGCAAAACACATGACTTTCATTTTGTCTAGCAAGCAACAATTTACAGAAACGAACACATAATTTCTGCGAATCAGACAAAATTCTTGCAATAAAGCAGTAAAAAGTAGAACAAACAAATTTAGCAAACACCGGCGGAATTTCGGCCGGAAGTAAATAATAATTGTCTTCCTTATAAAAATTATATGTATTTGCATATTATATGAATTGAAAAATGTTATGTTGGCAATATTTAAGTTCGTTGTTGGCACTTATAAGTAACTTTGTGACGCAGTGAAAGTTGTTTACTTTATAATTGGTATAAATAATAAGCAATACGTATACTGAACAATCTAGGATATATTCAATATTCATGCGGATATACTTTCCCATTTATTGACGTGTGTAAGGAATATTTAAATTTTAGAATATTTTTAACCACCCAAACAATCAACAGGCTTCTACGGCGGGGGAAATGGGAGTGGTGAAAAATTTATTCTTCCATCCATCCATCAACCTTTCTCCGTCTTTTGGACATAGACCTGTTCTGCGCTATCTGCAGTTGATGTATTCTTAATATCATATAAATCTTTTAAAACTATATAAATATATTGACGTGTGTACCTACATGAATCCGTGTAAAATGAAACGCATCCCGTATTTTTGGTGATCCCATCCCCTACGCTTTTAGAGCTTTAATTTTTTAAAAGGTAAAGCCCTCCTAAGCACGATAAAACAATCAACAGGCCTCGCAATAGATTTGTCCTGGCCATTCCCTGGCATAATCCAGCACTGCGAATTTCATAGAAAGAAAGGAAAGTTTGTGAAGGGTAGGTACCTGTTGTAAGTTGCCATTGTTTGCCACATTCTGCTGTATCTTAGGCACAGACAGCTGTCCGCCAGTCGTCACGAAATGAGTACCAGCAGACCCAACCGCGGAGAATGCAGCAAAATTCATATCAGTCTCGTCCTCGCTGAAACAAACAATGACAATAGTTAATGAATTTTTGTGACAGTAAAATTTAAGATAAAGTACAAAGGACAGCTAGTTTTTTGGTCCCAAGCGAAGCTTCCTTTCCTCGATTTATGGGTACCAGAATACTCGTATTCTAATGTAATGAAATAGTACGCTCGAGTACTATTTCATTTCATTGAATTTGGTTTAACCACTCCATTATATTCTCTACAAATAATGAATATTAAATCAAAAAATCTCCAACTTAAAAAGGCACCTGGATATTGTTTAATTACAGCAGAGATCCTTAAACAATTGATTGCCCTCAAAAACTGTGATGTTCCTCTCACATCTATTTAATAGCATTCTAAGAACTGCATACTTTATTACTATCCTGATATATGGAAAGTTTCAGAAATGACCATGATCCCAAAACCTGGCAAACCACAACATTTGGCTTCGTCATATAGACCAATAAGCCTCCTGCCGGTCCTATCAAAGTTATTTGAAAAAATATTATCGAGACGGCTCAACGACGTTCTTAAATCAAACGAAACTGTTCCTCTACAACAGTTTGGTTTTCGCTCCAATCATGCAACCACTGAACAAATACATAGAGTATGCGATAAGGTTAGAGAAGCTCTGGAAAACAAGGAGTACTGTTCAGGAGTCTTCCTTGACGTACAGCAAGCGTTTGATAAGGTGCGGCATGATGGCCTTCTTTACAAATTAAAATATTGTCTGCCGCACAACCTTTACTTACTGCTTAAATCTTATTTAACCAACAGAATCTTCCGAGTAAAATTAAACGATGCTTACTCAGAATTTTACAATATAAAAGCGGGTGTAACGCAAGGCTCAGTGCTTGGACCAACGCTCTACATTGTATATACAGCAGATTTACCACAAACCTCGAATGTCTTCTCTGCCACGTTCGCAGATGACACAGCGATTCTCTGCAACAACATGTCCTCAACGGGCTTCAAGATTGCTACAAGACCATCTTGATGACATAAACGCGTGGATGGAAACGTGGAGAATTAAACCCAGTGCAAGTAAGTCTGTGCATGTAACGTTTTCTCTTCGTAACGGAGACTGCACTCCAGTGAAATTGGGTTCAGAGATCTTACCACAAAAAGATCATGCGAAATATCTTGGTCTCCACTTGGATCGCAAACAAACTTGGAAAATGCACATAATGAAAAAGCGGGACGAATTAAATAACCGCCTGAGATCACTTAGTTGGATTGTAGGCAGACAGTCACGACTCTCCCTAAACAATAAGATGCTTATAAATAAAGTGATCTTGAAGCCCGTTTGGACGTATGGTATCGAGCTTTGGGGTACAGCCAAAACCTCAAACCTGGAAATCCTGCAAAGATTCCAAAATAACGCCCTCAAAATCATGACTCCTACACCATGCACCTCAATGCACTTACCGTTAAAGAGGAGGCTGAACATCGGACAAGACGCTACAAAAATCGTATTACTAATCACACAAATGCACTGGCAGCGGCATTGGTGGGACCCATTAGCAAGAGACGACTAAAGAGAAAACATGTATGGGATGCACTCAATGAAACCCCATAAATAAAAATTAAAATAAAAAATTACAAGAAACGAGTGCCTTTAATGGAAGGCCATAACTTTGCCCGACAAATACACCCAAAACATCTGCTTATGGCCTGAATGCCGATGGCACGATGATAAAAAAAAAATTATGATTATTCCAAAATAGCTACCGCCGTTAAGGTACTTTTATTCTACAATAAGATTTTTTTAGGATCTCGACACGTAGTTTAACTCACATTGAGAAGATTGTAGTGGAAGATTTGGTAAACATATGCGGGAACCATGATAGCTCAGATGGGAAAGCAACGGAACGGTATTTCGAGGTCGTTCAAGTCTCGCTCATGGTTATCATTTTTAGGGTTCCGTACCCAAAGGGTAAAAACGGGACCCTATTACTGAGACTTCGCTGTCCGTCCGTCCGTCTGTCACCAGGCTGTATCTCAAGAACGGTGATAGCTAGAGAGTTGAAATTTTCACAGATGATGTATTTCTATTGCCGCTATAACAACAAATACTAAAAATAAAATAAAATAAATATTTAAGGGGGGCTCCCATACAACAAACATGATTTTTTTACCGTTTCTTGCTCGATACTAATAACGTTGCCTTATGTTGCATAGATAATGGTACGGAACCCTTCGTGCGCGAGTCCGATTCGCACTTGACCAATTTTTTTTTTTTCACTTTAATTTAGTTTATTTAGTAAAAGCATAGCAAGTCAATTGCAAAAATTAATAAATTAATGTACCCTTATAGTAGTTACATCATAGCATTCATAGCCTAATTTTCTTCTTCCCATCCCATTGTTAGGCATGAGCCTCTCCCAATATAAGGTTTATAGTCTACCATACTGGCCAGGCATGTTGGTACAAAATTTAGAATTTTCTGTCTCTCACAGTTGATGTTCACTGTTTATAAAATCTCTGCTGTCATTTACTCTACCCTTGGATAGATAAGGGGGTGGTGACACCTGTATTCTTCATTCATCACCACACAGATAATATCACTCCATCATAGCCTTATAGCAACAATGATATTGACATATGTTATTTGTAGCGAATGCAATTTCAGTATACTGGATTTTAGGTGTAATGAATGTTGAACATACTTAATATGTGTAGTGAGGGATTAAGAATACAAGTGTTACCACACCCCATTTTCTCCCAAGGATGCCGTAAAAGCCAATTAAGGGCCAAATCTTCACAGATTTATTATTTTTGCAATTTACTTTCAATGCTTGCACCTAATAAAAAATAGCCATAGGCCTCAGTCCAACTGTATCATTGGCAATACTCTACTGGACACATAAGACCAAGTTTTAGGCTATTTTTGGCACCATTATTGTTCCGTATTAATTAAATTACTAATTGAATACCAGTTGGTATTGACATTATAAGAGACCATGTCTATCAAAACTTTGTGACCGCACAATAGTTAGTGAAAGTTACTATGTGATATGTATGTATATATATGTACCTAACTTGTATGAATAATTTATAGCAATACTAATAGCTGCCCCGGCAAACGTTGTTTTTCCATACGAATGTCAGGGTTGGACAACCCTTATCGCTTAGGGGTATAAAAATAGATAGTAACCAATTCTCAGACCTACTGAATATGCATATAAAATGTTATAAAAATTGGTCAAGCCGTTTTGGAGGAATTTGCAAACTAACACAGTGACATGAGAATTTTACATATATTAGATTATTTCAGTTTAGGAAGTTTTAGAAGTTTTACTAGACAACTAATGAACAAAAACCTGTTCCAATATGTTAATTACTCAGATGGTAAAAACTCATCACACTATCACGCCTTTTTTTAATAGAGGTAGGCAGAGGCTAAATGTTAAAAAAAAACTGATTGTGAGAATTTTTAAACATTATTTTATTAGCTTGGTATGTATTAATCTATGTAGCGGTATCTTTTACAGATTTTCACCCACGTGCATTAGTCAGATTGTCTGAAATTTTACACAAATATTAAGGACCAAATGACAATGCAATAATGTAAAATATTATTCACGATTTTCAAGCGTGTTTTAAAGGTTTTGAACTAAGCAAGTTATCTTTTGTGTGTTTTAATTTGATTGTTTTACATTATGACACTGTGTATATGTATATCATCAGCACCTTGTCCTTATCCCAACTTGTATCATATTATGTCCTTTATGTAACCTTTAGGAATAATAGCACATTCTAAAATAAATTATTACAGTAATAATAAACCTTTCAATGTTGGTAGTTATACTGTAGCTGCTATAACAATTTTTGGACTATAATAATTTGAGTATAGTACAAATTCATATACATAAAATGATCATCCATAGATCCATACCAGGAGGCATCTTCTCTAGTGGGCAATTTCTGCATATCACACATGACGGCGAAATTTTCGGAGTCGCCGAAAGACCCCGCCGAAGCGGGAGGTTAATAAAAAAACCACAGTCCCACAAGAGTGATTCACTATAGCACCGCGCGTATCCCCACGTCCCCCAATATCCCACCACTACGACGACAGCGCGGACGGGACTACACTGGGAAAACGATGGTAGGGCACATACCACTACCGACCATCAAACACGGCACTACACTAAAATTTATTCAGAGGCGGTGAGAGGCGAAAGATGTTAGTCAACTACTAGTAATAAGAAAGTGGGTTAAAGAAAGTTTTTTATGCCGGCTCGATAGTCGACCGACGAGTTTGTTATACATACTGACAGACTAACGTATATGTGTGTAGGTACGCGTGCAGCTCTAGCGTGATCCTCACTTTCTCTTAGCTGTACTTTCACAAGACTGTGTGAGGTGTGGATGTGGTTCACTGGCTGTGAGAAGCTCGCTTGTTGGGTAATCTCCTGATTACACTCAATCCAAGTCATATGAAAGAGGTTGCGTTTACGTGTATACGCAACTATCGAATTAAGTAAAGGCTGTCGCGGTTTTTTCGATAACCATTAATTTAGTGGCGTGGCTTTCTTTACATCGTAAATCGAAAGGATATGATCGAAAATTTTTGTATAGGATCGAGGCACCCAGATTTACATCCACGTAAACTGTGTTCAGGCATAGTATGTTTACGTGTTAATTTGTGCTTAGACATTTATATTCCCAACAAATCTACTTGTTTCTGTAAATTCTGTACAATAATTATTTGGAAAATTTTATTGAATTCGAAAGTTTTGTTCTCAGTGTAATAAGGTCACGATGTCAATGACCCCAAAATAAACGGTCATACTTTCATTGGATATTTATTAGTACACATACATTTAAAGGTATTTGAAATATTTTAGATAAATTGAATAATTACTAATTACGTTCACGATTATACAGGTACAAGGCTTCAAGACCATCGTAGATGCAGACAAAGGATTGAACAAGATTTTAACTAAAATGGCCGATATCATCTCAATTACGCAATTGTAAAATAAAACAAAAAGCATAGGGTTTTTCTGATGAGGGAAACCCGCGTGCTTCGTGGGCGGACCCAGACCGAAATCGAAGGTTATTCACCCCTACCCGTCCTTTTGACCGGCTGTGCGTCCATCAGACGGATCGCGTCGCATCCCCACCATGATGCGGGATCCCCTCCATGTGCCGTCACCAAATCACTCCCGCTCCCGGCTCTTTCCTCCACCGCCAAGGAAATTGCAAGAGGAGGGGTTGAACGCGGCCCTCGCTCGCGGCACTCTCGCGATAGCACTCAGGAGGCCACGCGCCCAGTGTAACGGTACTACGGAGTACCGCTTTCAAAATAAGGTCATGGATATTCATTCAAACATCGTAAACAATCATTTAAACACCACTTACCGAAGTATTTTGATGTGCTCCCAACAATATTAAATTTACACTACAATTGTTATCACAATAATTTTCATAACAAATTAAAAATAAATAAACAATGACGCCCCTTCCCTTTACCATTTACGACAAGTAAAATCCGCCATACTGTTTTTCAGTTCCTAAAAAATTCCGCCAGGTGGCGCAAATTGGTTTAGCGTGATTGGTCACAAATTTAATAATGGGATTGACAAAAATGCCACAGTTAAAAATAAAAATTACTACCATATTCAACAAGTTTAATTAAAAAAGGCGATTACAATAAATTAATAATACATTAATTAATAACCTAATGATAATAATACACAAAATATTATTGTTTACAATTAAAATGGAAATGGTTGTCCAATTCTTTGTATTCTTTCTAAATGCAATTCGAATAATAATTTATTGTCATAGAAATAGCTACTTTGAGAAGAAGACATTCCTGGATCATAACTAGGTCTTCTGTCTGAACTTGACGAGCTGGATGAAGAGATTACATTCTCCGGGTTACTGCTGCTACTGCCTTGAGTAGCGTCTTGACTTCGAGATGCAGGTGTGGTGTTGATCAAATTGTTGTTTATGTGTAAATTATTTATCCTTTTTGATAACGGCATAAATTCACAAGAGTCGTCCTCCCTGGACCTTTTCCTGTACAGACGTTTACAACTATTTGAAATAATACACAAGTACCTATCTAGTAATACGCAGGACAACAAGGTTTGAGGTTAAGAATCCTAACTCTTTTTGACGTCGATACCAACCTATTTTCTGCCATACCAAAGTAATTCCCATTACACTTATTGTTAACGTCGCACAGTCCCCCAAAAGTCATTTAGTACACAAATGCAGGATGCAAAATTTCAATACGATTTGTTTATCAAATTTGTTAACTGTCAAAGTGACTGTGCTGTGACAGTGTGACTGTCAATTTACAAATTTGAAGTTTTCAAGGTGATGAGGTTACGTTTTGTTTTTTTACACTTATAACGTTTATTGTTCTTTGTTCTCACCAAAATATGAAAAACTACATAGATAAGAAAGAGATAATATTTATTCCATACATAGAAAAAAATATTTCAAAATATCACTTTTATATACGTACACAGACGTACACTGTAGTTTCCTGCATTACGAGCATAGGTTAATAAATTACCTTGCCTTTTTAAGTGTTGCTATGCCAAACGCATCAATGAAGCCGCTGCTGTATGTAGTGCATGGAGACCATGAAGGTATATATCTATACCTTCATGATGGAGACTAGAAGAAAGGAGGAATATCTCAGTATATTAAAAAGTGTCCGCTGAAAGGCAGCAAATTAAGGTGGCGCCATAGTAGCAAGTGTAAGAATTTTAAAAAGAGCGCCACAAATTATTAGAAAGGAAAGAAAAACTTCCGCTTTGTTAAGGCGCAGTTTTTTAAATTATTATATTATATAGACAAACATGACTATTAAATAAATTTATATTAATTATTATTATAATTATACGGTGTTTTTAAGTACCCCAAATATTTGTAAATAGAAAATAGTATTAAACAATTACCGCAACAGTAGCAAACTTCACTCTGCTTATAACTGCTACATTCATATCATTCATCTTGCTACACTAGCGCTATTTCGGTGAGGAGTATAATGGGAGTATATATGTTCTGTGGTGAGTGTTATTTGCTGTTTACAAGTGGACACTTTTTGGACTGATCCCCATACAAGATATTCCTCCTTTCTTCTAGTCTCCATGATATAGAGACATACATGGTAGATTTTTTCAACTCATTTAAAACTGTTAGAGTCTGTGCGAAAAGAGAACCGTCGTGGCGTAAAATAGAACTAACATTATGATTTGTTTCGAAAACCTGTTATATAAGCACCCTAGCACAAAATCTGTAATACATATTCTGTACTGTGTTACAAGTGGACACTTTTAGGACTGATGCCCCATACAAGATATTCCTCCTTTCTTCTAGTCTCCATGCCATAGATTTAGGATATAGATTTAAATAAGTAAGTTGTATGGAGCATATTATGTTTTAATTGGTGCATAATAAAATATTAGATTAGATATCTGACTTTCATATGTAAAAACTGAAATTTGGTTACATATTTAAAATAGCCATAAATTAATACAAATAAACAGGATACGAAACGACATAATCTTAACTCTTATCTATGCTTCATGGAGACTAGAAGAAAGGAGGAATATCAGTATATTAAAATGAAAAATGTAATGAAAAAATCTACCATGTATGTCTCTATATCATGGAGACTAGAAGAAAGGAGGAATATCTTGTATGGGGATCAGTCCTAAAAGTGTCCACTTCTTGTAAACAGCAAATAACACTCACCGAAATAGCAGTATCTTCTATCTATTCTGTGGAAATAGCGCTAGTGTAGCAAGTGGAAATGATTTGAATGTAGCAGTTATAAGCAGAGTGAAGTGTGCTACTGTTGCGGTAATTCTTTAATACTATTTTCTATTTGCTATTTACAAATATTTGGGGTACTTAAAAACACCGTGTAATTATAATAATAATTAATATAAATTTATTTCATAGTCATGTTTGTCTATATAATATAATAATTTAAAAAACTGCGCCTTAACAAAGCGGACGTTTTTCTTTCCTTTCTAATAATTTGTGGCGCTCTTTTTAAAATTCTTACACTTGCTACTATGGCGCCACCTTAATTTGCTGCCTTTCAGCGGACACTTTTTAATATACTGAGATATTCCTCCTTTCTTCTAGTCTCCATGCTATGTTTGGTTTTGTAAACTTGGCTTACAAAATAACCAATAGATGGTAGCACTGTTTATACTGCCATTGATTAATGCTGTCATCTAAAAACATTATTTAGAAACTAGGTACCTACATACTTCATGATTGCTGCCAGTACAGATGTGTCCGCAAATTTTTAATAGATGGCACTACTGTACGATTTTCACGTGAACTACTTGATGCGTTATCAAGTGGGCATACAAGGTTTGATAGATTTTTCCGATTCTTCCACTGACCTAGGACCAGGATAATAAATTAGAGTCTGCCGTACCTACTTTTAACCTCTTCAAGCCTTCAAGCAAGGAAAGAATTTTAGAATTCTGCCAGATTTAATAAGTGTGATGACCACTGATAACGAACAAAAAGAATACACGTGTCACCTCCCCATTTTCTGTCCGCAGAAGTCTTTAGAATCGTCCCGGAAAAACACCTACGCATCGCGAATGTGACCGAGGAGGGTTGACGTCACGCAGGAGGTAAAAATCAAAAATCAATCAAATCCCACTGCTACAGGAACAAGAAGTCATGTTGCGCCGATTCCAAATAACGAGGTAAGGGCAGCAAAATTATGAGATGGATTAAAATCAAGGTATTTTTGAAAAATTTAATAATAATGTAAATAGGTTTAAGGTAGTCAAAAATTCCTTTTTTACGCACTATCCTCTCGCGGGTCTGCTGGAAGAGATTTCTTAAAGAAATAAGCAGATCCTTTGTACAGACGAAAAAAATTACAATTAGGCGATAACTTTTTTTAAATTACGTACCTATTTATTTAATTTAATGACACACGTCTTGTTCTCTTTCCGAAAATATTATATTATAAGACGACTGTGAAAGACGAAGAGTAAAAATGTTATATAAGATGCTATGTGTTCTGGTTATCTTTACTTATTATAAAACAAAGTCGTTATTTTTGTGTGTATGTCCCTATGTGAACTTATATTTTGGCTTATATCTTAAAAACTACGCATTCGGCAGCATCGGATTTTGATGCGGTTTTTTATAATATGTGGTGTTGTTCAAGAAGATGGCTTCTTTGTATAATTATGTTTAGTTTCTGAATTCCCTGCGTACCTAGGTCCGAAATGGCGTTAAACGAATAGTGTGTACAAATAAAACTACTTTTTACGGATTTAGACGCGTATGTTTGTTTTAAATTTGGTCCGACGTTTCGGAGACTTTGCAGTCACCATGGTCACGGGTCTCAAAAAAAGTCTCACCCGTGAACAGATGAGTCGCGCAAGTGTTAGAAAATATTAAATAGTGTGTATATAAAATAGTATAATATACTATTTTATATACACATGTATGTATTATATCCGTATTCTGGTATGTGTCCATGAATATTTATTCTTTACTAGCTGGTGCCCGCTACTCTGTACGCGTAAAATTATAAATCACCGTATATTATGTCACCGTTTAAACCTTCCCTGGACCTTCACGATTATTTTGTAGCCACACTCCGCACGTATCATAAGAGCTGCAATAAATTTGTAACATTATTACCCTAGTTTATGCATGGCCACTTGAGGACCAATTTTAAATTTAGTTTTTTGTCTAACATTTTGTTCTCACACTTTTATCAATATTAGTTACGAATTTATTGCTGCTATGGACATGTGTTCGACAACGTCAAGTAGCGCATCCTTTAAACAAAACGGGATCGCTACTTTTCTTGTAGAACGTAAGATTAGTAATAAGTTAGTCTTAGTTTGGTCTTGGTCGAGAATAAAAATGTAATCTACAATTCCCAAATAACTATCGATTAGTAGGTACTGAATGGCGATGCTTTTGCAGTTTATCACTTTCATTAGTTTAATTACCAACTCGTTATAAATTGCATCTTGTTGTCTATCTATGGTGCCTTTGGCGACAGTCGTGTATCTGGCCATAAATGGCGAGTTACCATGTCATGTTCTCTGGCCTGGCTTATTATGGCCAAAGAGAACAACACGAGGTTGTTATTAGAAACAGGTGTGAGCAGTTATATTAAACAGTTAATTAAACAGTTAATCGAATAAAATAACTTTTTATGATGGATTCAGACTTATATTTAGTTTTAACATAACCCGACGTTTCGCAGACTTTTCAGCTAGAAACTTTTTCGAAATGTTTATCACCTAATAAAATCAATAATAGTATTTACTCACTGACAAAATAAATTACGTAATTCGTGAAAATAAGTATAATGTGTTAAATCTAGGTAACAAAAATGTTTATTATTAATTAGCATAACATTTCCGATTTAATAAACATAAATGTTTAGATAACGAGTTACGTTTACGATCAATCTTGTCAATGGTGGCGTTCACCTTTGTTAATGTGTGCGTTGAAAGTGCTTTGAGTGAACTGAGATGCGGAATACGCGGCTCGTTATGATGCGGATGTTGAAATATGTGTGTTGTTTGTGAAAGAGAATTGTCGGCGAATTTATTAAATTAACGCGCTTTTACCGACACGCCATTACAGTTATACACGGTAAAAATGTTACCAGAGTTCGGTATCAGCTGTTGCCCGCGAATTCTCTTGTGGTCGCTCAAATCACTAACAACTGTGGTTTTATCAAGTCGGTAAAGTCTTAGTTAATCAATTATCTATCCAATTAGCAAATTTTTTAAAGTTGTATTACACAAAGCAAACTATGTTTAAGCTAGTTCATTACGACCAAGATTGATCTATTGTCTATTGTGATCAACACGTCTTACCTGATTAAAACCTTCCTGCTTCTTACAGTTCTTGGTCAATGCTTTGCATGCAGGTTTTATCTCTTCAGGAAACCTGAAATGTTTACTGTTACTCAGAATAGAGCAACATATTTGCGTATTTGACGGAACGCGGAGAAAATGTATATCTCAATGGAGAAAATATTAAGGTATTGCTTCGAAAGTTGGTTGAAAATGAAATATAAATCAATAGCACTAACTTCAATTCCAATTAAAAATGTAGGTCAACTGAGGCTTTCCTAGTAAGCTACACAATCGTAAATACAATTTAAGATTCTCCTACATCAGAAATATCTTACGGATTTGGCAGAATGAAAAGAGTGCCAGGGAGTTCTTATTCATAGCCTACTTCTTGAACAGTTTGACTAGTCTGTTCTATTATGATATTTATGATGCTACTTCTTGTACGATGGCGATGAAAGCGATTTCTTCCAACCTGGAACAAATTGCACAACTAAATCTGAATAAGATTCTGAAATTTAATTAATAGGTATTATAATTTCTGTAGCGAGGAACTGATAAGTTGCGTGCTTAACGGACGCATCAGTGCGTGAATGCGCTTAGCCGCTCTGCTGCATGTCGTGTGGAATTCGCCATATATGGTAGCAGAGTGCCAACTGTACCACACCTAAAAAATATCTATTGTTACCTAGGAAAAAACGGGCGTGGGAATACTGAAGCGTGACCTATATTTTAGGAATAAACTACGCCTTCTGAAGTCACACAATACCTTATTAAATAACTTTAGTTGACATTGGTCCCTATTCTAAGTGTACTAAAAATTGAAAATTTATGGTGTCAATAAACACAATTCGTCAATGTTAACAGAACTTTTTTGTTACAAAGCCTGTATATTAGAGACTAACGATTTTAATAAATAAAAATATGCACAACGGAATTGCCAATTAACCAAAATACGCCATAGTTGTTTTAATTTCTTAGTTAAGTTTAGTTGTGCACTTAGAATTGCTACCATCAGATACCATCGCAAATAAATTCCTAAGTAATATTTATTGCATACTATTTTGCAACAAAATTACGTGTCTTATTCGGCTCTCTGGGAGCGTATTTGGTATCCGTTCCGTATTGTAGTGAACTCAAGTTAACGCGTTCAATGCTGAATAATTTGCGAATTTATAGCCAATGCTAATAAAAGAGTCATTCGCCCAGTGCTGAAAACGCGTATGTGCGTTCAAAAAATTTTTCGCGTAGTGCTAAGAACGCTTATGTGCGTTCATAGAAAACTCGTGTAGTGCGGCTGGACGCTATAGCGCGTTATCTTTTACCTTCCCGCAGTGCGGCCGACGCTTATGTGCGTTCGGTAACTTTCGAGTTTTATGACTGTCATATAACAATTACGGGTCATATAAAGGTGTTGGATGGATAAAGGTGCTTCCACACTAGTGTTTACTTGTAAGAGATTTTGTGAAGTTTACGCCATAATATATCTTCGTTCGGTTTTATTAAAATAGTAAGTTATACCTTAATAAAACAGTAATAGTAAAGGTACCTTCTCCCGAAAGCCCTTTTATTCTTAATTTTTTTTAATTTACGAATTTTCGCCCGCCTCGTTATAGACACCATTTATAAATAGACTAAAACTACCTATTACTTTAGTTAAAAGAGCGAGTCATAATAAAATTATTTCAATAATCTATTGTACTAAATTAGGTTATTGTTGTCGTCGCCGCCGCCGTCCCCCCCCCCCTGCAAGATTCGTAGCAGAAACCTGACTAGTGTGTAGTCTCCTTTACAATTCCACATTTTACGACCGCTTCGAAACAATAGACACCCAGAATACACGCAATAAACGCACAGGTGCTGCGCACCCCGCTTGCCTACAGATTTTTTTTTGTATGGACGCGTATACGCGTCGGTCCGCACTTGGTGAAGATCAGAAAAACGCGCATAAGCGTTAGCCGCACTGAACGTATTAAGCTAAGTTTAGAGTTTTTCATCTTCTATAAAAAATGTTGTTTTGTTTTAGCCGAATTTTACAGCACACAAAATGGAGTGGTCTTTATTCTTAGAGAAATCCACTAGCCTATTTCTTTAATACCTCATAAGATGCGTGTTATAGACTAATCCATCACATGGATCTGTATCATCGTATTGCGTTGAAATGGCTACACCTACTAGGCAAATACTTTCATAAATGTGAACATTAGATTTATTACGCTCTTATGAAAATTCTGAAAGCTTTTTGAGCTAAATAGCATAAGATATAAGAATAACGTATTATAGTTACGCTATAAATCATCATAAAGCAAAGTGATAATCATAAATCGGAGTAAAACCATGAAGCTAAAGTTACACTGTTCTATCTCTGGTATTCTGCCAGATTACAGAGGTAGAATAGAATTTGTTACCGAATGAGTTTATCGTTAATAACCTGGGCCCTGAGTCGGGTATTTCAACGGTGTCACAACTATACCATTATTGTACCATTATGGTGCAATAGTAAAGTTTTTGGTAGTCTACTATTAATGTGTCGTCATAACGACTTCATCATTGTCTTACAATTGTCAAAGTGACATAAATTGCTAGTCTCGTACACAACTGCTTCACAATTGCAATTCAATGACTGAAATGTTTCGGTAGTCTGCTATTTTGAATTTGACAGTAATATTTTTAAATTGTTCTGTGTCGACAGATTGCCATAAATAAAAAATAGATAGATAGAAATATTAGAAATTGTTCTTTGTAATTTATTGCAATTTACTAATCTCCTAAACTTCACATTGCTTTTTATACTAATAAATAGTATGTACAAATATATTTAAACGAAGTCTAGCATGATTAAATGTTTAAATTTATTAGTAGTTTTTCGAAAATCACTTCAACTAACGCATTTTTTAAAAACGGCAACACATACATACCATTCTAACACAATCCATAGATAAAAGAGACCGAAAATTCAATGCATAGATAAAAGAGATCGACAATTCTATTACCATTGAAAGACCGTTATGACGGCATATAGCAGACTACGGATATTTGACTTCAATTGCAACGGTATCGTGCCGGTATTGTGCCGGTATGACAATTGTTCCAAAATAGTGGACTTGAGCACCTGGGCCCTGAGTCGGGTATTTCAATGGTGTCACACTTGTACCATTATGGTACCATTATGGTACCATTATGGTGCAATTGTAAAGTTTTTGGTAGTCTACTATTAATGTCTTGTCATAACGACTTCATCATTGACTTACAATTGTCAAAGTGACATAAATTGCTAGTCTCGTACACAATTGCTTCACAATTGCAATTCAATGACTGAAATGTTTCGGTAGTCTGCTATTTTGAATTTGACAGTATTATTTTGAAATTGTCCTGTGTCGCCAGATTGCCATAAATAAAAAATAGATAGATAGAAATATTAGAAATTGTTCTTTGTAATTTATTGCAATTTACTAATCTCCTAAACTTCACATTGCTTTTTATACTAATAAATAGTATGTACAAATATATCTAAACGAAGTCTAGCATGATTATATGTTTAAATTTATTAGTAGTTTTTCGAAAATCACTTCGACTAACGCATTTTTTAAAAACGGCAACACATACATACCATTCTAACACAATTCATAGATAAAAGAGACCGAAAATTCAATGCATAGATAAAAGAGATCGACAATTCTATTACCATTGAAAGACCGTTATGACGGCATATAGCAGACTACGGATATTTGACTTCAATTGCAACGGTATCGTGCCGGTATTGTGCCGGTATGACAATTGTTCCAAAATAGTGGACTTGAGCACCTGCTATATGCGTTCATAACGGTCGTTCAATGGTAATAGAATTGTCGGTCGGTCTTCACGTCCTTCAGTGTTGCTAGCTCTCGATTTCCTACTAATTCTCAATTTTGGGGAATGTCTAAAAATGTTTTCTTTACTTTTTATAAAATTAATTAGGTATGTTATTATTTTGTATGTATGTTCTTTCTGAGTTTATATCTTTAAAATTACGTACTTAATGGATTTTTATAGTTTTATTTTAATATATACCTAGTACTCTAGTAATATTCGATAGGTAACAAAAACATACAAAAAAAATATAAAAAAACAGACAAATTGAGAACCTCCTCCTTTTTTGGAGTCGGTTAAAAAACGTTTTGGGGTGCCAATGCTACGATTAACGTGTTTTTCGGTATTCATGAAAATCAATTCAGCAGTCGAAAAGCTAAAAAAAACGAGCTAATTTCCTGTACCCCTTTTAATCACGGGATAAGACGCGAATTTTAATAAAGATTTTTTAAATTTATCTTATTAACCCTATGGATATAAATTGTCTAAATTGAGACGCTATTTACGTCTCTAGGTCTTAAGTCTAAAGACGTCGAAGTAGTGGAGATAGTTTGTGTAAGATGTTAAGTAATTGGGTAATTTTTACCCAAAAATAAATGGTAGCCTATGACAATTTAATTATAAATGTATGATATGGAGACGTTACTTTCAAAGACTTGTATAAAGTGTTCACAGCAGCATCATACTTTCTCTATTCATACACAGTCACCACACTTTCACGAAGACATAAGTATTTATTAATGAAAGATGAGATAGTTCGCAAACTTTGATAATTACATAAATTTTTCCCACATTGTTGCAATAGATTGTGTAAAATTGCGGAAATAATATTATTTAAGTTCCGTTTGTATTGTTTAATTCTATATTATAACTGTCTATAATTATTCATATATTACGTAGTTATAATTGTAAGATATCTAATAGTCCTGCTTTAACGATGTAAAAAAAATGTATTAGTGTAACTTGTAGAAAGCCTCAAATGTGCTATCCTTCTGTTGCGGCAAAAAATATGGCCTCCCCTCCTATTAACTGAAAGTAATGATTTTTTAAACACCACTATATTTATTTGGTAAAAGAAAATTAAATTCTCCTTGGTGATCACGAATTAGCAAAAATAATGTTTTTCAGTGCCGTTTTGTAGTTACTTAACAAATGCCTATTCAGACACACCAAAGTGTTAATTTGACTAACCATCAGTTATTTACACAATGCAACAACGTATTCACGTATCGTCTAGGTCTAGATTTATTGTCTCTATTAATTATTTTCAGATTCATATCAATGCAAACACTTGAAATAAATCTGTTTGTATTACCATAATTATGTGTTTCTCTAACAAGATGGTTGGCTTTACGATAACTATCACCGTACTTTTCTATAACACAGTCAATAAAACTACAATGAAACAGCAAGATATCAGTATTTTTGTCACAAAATTTTACACCAAACAATAACGCTTTCAGAAGAAACATTCCACAAATTCATTTCATATTTTTTACTAGTTAAAATTGATTTGATCACGAACACTATGGCCTAATTTAATAAGAAATGTGCGTGTGGTTATTGACAATCACTGCGAATTCATCTGCGTTATTTTGCTCTATTTCTATTTGTTTTAAGCTACGTGTGAACTAAGGTAATTTCACACGCAATTCATACATCATTTTAGCAGGAACCTTGAAGAAACCATGTCGTTATTATTTTAATGACATACTAAATACATGTTAAGGAAAGTTAAGCCCTAACTATACTAAGCTAGAAGTACTATGATCCTAAGTTTTTTTGGTTCCAACCCAATATACTAGACCTTTCCATATTATTTTCCCTGAATCTTTAGGGGAAATTAACCGACCCTATAATTATTTATCGATAAGTGTCAGATTTGTGTAAGTTGATTCTAGGTACCTGTTTATTAGTAATAATTAAGATAAATATTATGATGACCGGATAACTTGGTAAGTGCGTATCAAATATTTGTGACATCATTAAACGAAATACTCATGTTTATAATGAATCCTAATAAGTTTATCGTGATGACATCAATTGTGTTACCATTAAGAGGCAGTACACATCGAAGATAGATACGACGTAATTGCGGACAAGGTGGGTTACTTCTGACAAGGCAAAATACAAAGTCAAAATTCTAAAATCTCGGATTTTATCTAGTGCACCCCGAATCTAATGAATTCTCACAACCTTACTAATAAAATTTGGTTGATGGATAAGAGCTTGATAGGGAACTGTGGATCCTCTTTTTAGGTAACTGGTCTTCACTCAAGAACTTCACATATTATTTTATACATCCATCAGCCTTTCTACGTCCGTTGTTGAACACAGGCCTCCCCCATAGATCGTCACAACGCGCGGTCTTTTGCCGATGTATTGTTCTATAAATAAACTACCTGAACCGGCAAACGTTGTTTGGCCTTACAAATGTTAAGCGTGGACATTGGACAACCCTTATCACTAGGGGTATGAAAAATAGATAGTAGCCGATAGCTCAGACCTACTGAATATGTATATTAAAAAATTTCTTAAAAATAGTACAAGACGTTTCGGAGGATTACTTACTTACTAACACTGTGACACGAGAATTTATATAAATAAATAAAAATAAAAATTTCTATCTATCTACCTTATTAAGCTCTAAATTGTAACCCCACTATCCGTCTTAAATATTTGTGTTAAAGCTACACATCGGGTCAACATCTGGTGCTCAAGTCTACTACTACTACTATTTTACGTATAAGTCTACTACTATTTTGGCACAATACCGGCACGATACCGTTGCAATTGAAGTCAAATATCCGTAGTCTGCTATATGCGGTCATAACGGTCGTTCAATGGTAATAGAATGGTCGATCTCTTTTATCTATGCATTGAATTTTCGGTCTCTTTTATCTATGAATTGTGTTCGAATGGTATGTATGTGTTGCCGTTTTTAAAAAATGCGTTAGTTGAAGTGATTTTCGAAAAACTACTAATAAATTTAAACATTTAATCATGCTAGACTTCGTTTAGATATATTTGTACATACTATTTATTAGTATAAAAAGCAATGTGAAGTTTAGGAGATTAGTAAATTGCAATAAATTACAAAGAACAATTTCTAATATTTCTATCTATCTATTTTTTATTTATGGCAATCTGTCGACACAGGACAATTTAAAAATATTACTGTCAAATTCAAAATAGCAGACTACCGAAACATTTCAGTCATTGAATTGCAATTGTGAAGTAGTTTGTGTACGAGACTAGCAATTTATGTCACTTTGACAATTGTAAGTCAATGATGAAGTCGTTATGACGACACAATAATAGTAGACTACCAAAAACTTTACTATTGCACCATAATGGTACAATAATGGTACAGTTGTGACACCGTTGAAATACCCGACTCATGGCCCTGTTGAATTACATTTCTATTTTGGTTCGATACTTAGAGTATTATAGTAATCGTAAATAAGCACACAATAAATAAGTGTGCAATAAAGCAGAAAGCTTGAGTCGCGACTTAAACCTTACAATAAGTCGCTTCTAAATACGATCCATTATACAATTCCAATTCCATTATACAAGAACAGGGCCCTGAGTCGGGTATTTCAACGGTGTCACAACTGTACCATTATTGTACCATTATGGTGCAATAGTAAAGTTTTTGGTAGTCTACTAATAATGTGTCGTCATAACGACTTCATCGTTGTCTTACAATTGTCAAAGTGACATAAATTGCTAGTCTCGTACACAACTGCTTCACAATTGCAATTCAATGACTGAAATGTTTCGGTAGTCTGCTATTTTGAATTTGACAGTAATATTTTTAAATTGTCCTGTGTCGACAGATTGCCATAAATAAAAAATAGATAGATAGAAATATTAGAAATTGTTCTTTGTAATTTATTGCAATTTACTAATCTCCTAAACTTCACATTAAATAAATAAATAAATAAATAAATATTCATGGACATTTCACACAACGTCCTCTGGTCCCAAGCTAAGCTTATATGCTTGTGTTATGGGTACCAGAATACGGATAGAATACATATACTACTTTTCTTTTGTAAATACATACTTATAATACATAGAAACACCCAGACGCAGTACAAACATTTGTATGACAATTAGAAAAATCACACAAATGATTGTCCCGAGCGGGAATCGAACCCGCGACCTCTTGATCGGCAGTCCGTTACCAGAACCACTACACCACGAGGCCCGTCATTGCTTTTTTTCATTTTCTTTTTTTACATTGCTTTTTATACTAATAAATAGTATGTACAAATATATTTAAACGAAGTCTAGCATGATTAAATGTTTAAATTTATTAGTAGTTTTTCGAAAATCACTTCAACTAACGCATTTTTTAAAAACGGTAACACATACATACCATTCGAACACAATTCATAGATAAAAGAGACCGAAAATTCAATGCATAGATAAAAGAGATCGACAATTCTATTACCATTGAACGACCGTTATGACGGCATATAGCAGACTACGGATATTTGACTTCAATTGCAACGGTATCGTGCCGGTATTGTGCCGGTATGACAATTGTTCCAAAATAGTGGACTTGAGCACCAGAACAACAACAGAGAGCAGAGAGCAACTGTTTGTAACGTTAGCGTGGTGGTTTCCCGTCATAAGCTTTAAGCGATCCTAATGTAAAGGCATCTTATTACTATATTGAAAATACGTTTAAAATATCTAAAAATAACAGTGATGTAAATAAAACAAAATATTATTACGAATGTGATGGTGATGATGTAACATACGATTTAATACGTTGACTGATAAATTAATAAGCATACAACGTTTTGTATATTGTAAAATTATGTATATGTCCGTGTGGTGACAGATTAAGAATACAAGTGTCACCACCCTTTTTTCTTCCTGGGGTGCTGTAAAAGCCAGCTGAGAGACATAACGCCTGGTCAGCGCAGCATAGTAGAGACCATAAACCCTTTCAAAGTGGAGGAGGCTCGTGCCCAACAGTAGGACGTTAATGGTCTGGAGAGAGTATTGTAAAATCTAGTATAATGAAATAGCTTTGTTTCAGTAAGTAGGAAAATCTCAAGTTACTGAGTACTGATAGTAACTTTGCACACTCTTTTAAACAGCCGTATTCACAAATGTTACTGTGAGGTCTCATAGTAGGCATGGACGCACAGGGGTAGCAAAATCATTTCACAAACAATACGCGCACTATGCGTTTGTTAAACTGAACGCATAGCTAAGTTTCGTCTATGAATACAAAGGCTTGATGAACGGAACGCACTGAGAAGTGTTACCCTTTACACAGTGTTGATGCTTATTGTTTGTGGATACGGGTGTTATCATTGCAAATATCTAAGTAGCATTTCGCGTAGGCAAGAAGCTCATATAGAACATAATTTTGATTGACTGCGATAAATCATGATATCATGGAAAAATTCTTGTGATATTTGTCATTTCGGTAAATTCTGTATTACTTGTAATATCAATGATGTGAACTTACACATTATTGTTACAAATGGTTTAAACCAGCTGTGTATATAAACAGCTCAGTTTTAGTCATCATTGACAATCATTTTATTTATCTCGGCCTCGGAGATAATTCTTGAGATCTTTATGTAAAATCAAATGTCCTATTCAAGTGAGAAGGACAAGATGATGATGAATGATGATGATGAATATTTGTTGTTGTAGGTAGGTAGCATCAACTGATTGATGTACATAAACTGTGAAATATTCAACTCTCTAGCTTTCTTCGTTCCAGAGTTACAGCCTTGAGACGGACACCAAAGTCTCAGTAATGAGGTTCCGTTTAACCTTTTGGTAGGGAATTCTAAAAACGCTATTAGAAAACATAAGAAACATGCATAGTTAAGGTCATAAGACTCACCAGGCTGTATTCTAGGAATTCTTGATTCTATTCTAATAATGTACCAATGATAAAATAATACAATGGTAGCTTGCATACGCTCACTGGCTGTTTGGCATCCGTTAACCAAATCTATACCGTTGGCGTTGTGAATTTAAAACTTAACGGACATAACTGAGGCCAAAGACACTGGCATATGACGCACCTACTCGGAAATCCTCAGTCTATCTTATCGCTAATTTTAGTATGCGCCGGTTCGGTCTTGTTTGGGCTGGTTTTTTCCTATAATTTTTTTTTATCACAAAGACGGTTTAGCTCGGTGGGAGTCTGTTTGTCCGTTATTTTTATTATATTATGTTTGAGAACAAATATTACAATTCTTTAGTCTGTTATTTGAGAGCTCACACGGAAACATGTCTAAGAAACTTATAATTTTTTAAAAATTGTGGCTGCGACTTCGTTCGCGTGGAATTTAGAATAATTATTCCCGTTTTTGCAACATTTTTCACTAATGCTTCGGTTCTATCGGTCGCAGCGTGATATTATGTAGCCTTCTTCGATAAATGGACTATCCGACATAAAATAATTTTTCAATGCGAACTAGTAGTTACTGAGATTAGTGCGTTTAAAGAAACAAACAAACTCTCCGCTTTATAATAGGTATTAATACCTCACAGAACAACACCTATAGATAATAAAATTGACATACATAATATCAATCACCTATATGTTTACTTATGCTGATGCCCGCGACTCGTACATGTTTGAATCATCTTTCTGTATTCACCACTGAGGTTTATCATCTATGTATCAATCTTCACATAATTTAATTTTGTAGTTATGGAGTGCAAGAGCGATATAAGAAGAGAGTTGTGTGCTTTTGAAAAGATTACTATGTAGCTGCTTGGCAACGACCTAAGCCGAGTTATAATTATAAATTCTTTAAGGATCTTTTATTTGCATGCCAGTGCACCCTTTAGTCAGGAATGTGAATAATAAAATTAAAATAAACGACTGGCACGATGAGGTCATACAAATACTAAAATGTAAAGAAGACTTGAATTGGTTTTGAAATTTATTCGTGGTGTTTAATAATGCACCTTTCCTTTCTTTTTAACCTTATCACTATTCTGTGAAGAAAGTATTTGTATTGTAGTATTTGTATACTGTGTATGTGTGTATCATATCAGCATGGACTAAGAAATAGTAAAAATAACTATAGAACTACACGCGTACTACACACCAATTTGTAAATAAATCAATATTTTTTTATTATTATTTAGAAAAAATAGAAACCAAAGCTTAAGGGCCTACATCAATATTATTCAATATCATCGCCGACACGTACATATTACACAGCCAGTAGGCACAGAAAATGAAGAATTAGGGATACTTTTCCTATTTACTCAAAATCTACTAAATATATTTGAATTCTGATTTACGTGTTTCTATATATAATAGTTACTTATGTTTTTAAAGTTATTTTATTAGTTAATATGCGATAATAGACCGACAAATGAAAAAAATAAAAAATTTGAGAGGTTGTTTCGCTAAGATTTTCTATCGAGAAAACTTTTTTCAATCGCGTTTCTGAGTTTATGCGATCCTAGATCATATATTGAAAAAACATATACTTAAAAATTAGAGCTCTAGCCATTCAATCTAAAGAAACAATGAAAACTTCGTACGTAGAAAAATGCACGAAGCTATTTTGGTATCCTCTTAACAAATCATACGTATAAACCTTCCGCTTGTACCACTCTATCTCTAAAGAAACTGCATTAAATCGGTTGAGTAGGTATATTTCTATGCATAATCAGCATAATAGTTGCATGGAATCTTAGAACGCCTCCTTTGAAATTTCTGCGGCCGTATTATGAGCTTTTATTTACAGGCAGTTTACGCCGTGAATTGAACTGTCTGGCAAATTCATATTATGAACAAAATTCATAGTCAGTCAGTTTGCTAAACCAGTCATACATTAACATGTTTAAGGAGAAGGTACAACTAAAAGTTAAAGTACTAACTAAAAATTTTAAACTAAAAGTTATATTTCTGCCGTATTACCAAATTTAGCCATGCAGTTTTGGCCTGCCTGGAACTTGAATGATTTTAAAAAGCTCATAATACGCCGGCAGATTAATCTAAACCTTTGTGAAACTAACTAATAAATTAAGTAAAAGCATAGCAAGTCAATTGCAAACATTAATGAACTTTTGTAAAATCTCTTTAATAGCAATGCAATAAATTATGAAAAAAATATCTTGTAAAATAAATAAACTCTTTATAAAACTGTAAATTACTAGGTATTATCTTTACCTAGACATTCAGAAAAGTAGGTACGCATTAATGAAACGGTCAATGCTCCAAAAAGAATTTTAAAAAGTATTTAATTTGAGCACACGTATTTAAGGGCCTACATCAATATTATCGTATATCATCGCCTACACGTACATATTAACACAGCCAGTAGGCACAGAAAATAAAGAATTAGGGATACTTTTCCTATTTACTCAAAATCTACTAAACATATTTTAATTCTGATTTACGTGTTTCTATATATAATAGTTACTTATGTTTTTAAAGTTATTTCATTAGTTAATACGCGATAATAGACCGACAAATGAAAAAAATAAAAAATGAGAGAGGTTGTTTCGCTAAGATTTTCTATCGAGAAAACTTTTTTCAATCGCGTTTCTGAGTTTATGCGATCCTAGATTATATATTGAAAAAACATATACTTAAAAATTAGAGCTCTAGCCATTTAATCTACAGAAACAATGAAAACTTCGTACGTAGAAAAATGCACGAAGAATTTTGGTATCCTCTTAAAAATTTATTATGACTTTTAAATTTACTAATTGAGACAATAAAAATGTGAATAGGCTTAACAAAATCTTTATAATAGATTTCATTCTTGGCTTTCTTGGCATATTAATAGATATGATGTTCCGTAGAAACGGAAATCTTGAAAATAATCTCTGTACCAACACCAACACCCCTCGTCTGCGCGGCATAGCAGACCGTAATCCCTCCCAAAGTGGAGGAGGCCCGTGCCCAACAGTGGGACGTAAATGGGCTGGAGAGAGAAGGCTTATATGTATTAGATCGCTTTATAATATTATTATAGATAGGTACGAACAGGGAGCAATCAATGAGCTTTTGCAACGTATATGCGTATGTGTGTATGTAGCTACTTAATAAAGTTATTGAACTTTAAATAGCGTAATAATTCTGCTAAATATACTTAACAATAATATTTTAATTGAATTAATTGACTAATTGCAAAACGAGTTTAATTAGATACATAAATACTTAGTTCGAGTCGGTAAATACACGGACATTTCACACAACGTCCTCTGGTAAACTCTAAACCTCTGAAATGTAAGTGACATGATATTAAATAAATAAGTATGTATTTTTACGTATCTTTTTCATGTTATATTAAAAGAAGAAAATGTTTATTTGTGGTTTTGCGGATTTAGACGTGTATATTTGATTAAAAATTTTTCTAAATAGGTAAGTACTCTTAGCGTCTAAATCCCGTAAAAAGTGGTTTTATTTGAATGTGTTGCGCAAGTGTTAGAGAATTCTTATTATTTTATATACTTACTAGCTGACCAAGCAAACCTCTTTTTGCCATACAAATGTCAGTGGGGGAGGGGTTTGAAAAATAGATGTTGTCCAATTCTCAGACCTACTGAATAGTGAATATGCATGTAAAATTTCATAAAAATCGGTCAAGCCGTTTCGGAGGAGTACGGTAACTAACACTGTGACACGTGAATTTTATATATAAGATATAGGTACATACTCGATTATTATTTGATCATTATGTATATAGGTTACAATAAAATAAAAATAAAAGCATACAACTAATATACCTCAAAAATAGCTGTTTTGTAATTGAAATTTTATATTTCGGATGAAATATTATGAAATAGCCATAAAAATCTAACAATTTTTATCTCCGTTTGAGAAACAATGCAAAGAGGAGAAAGAAATATCATGTAAATGCTTGGTTTTGAAACAAATAAGGTAATTATTTTTGTTAGCATTTTCCCCTTACAAATGTTTTGTACTCAAGGGCATCACGTTCAACTGGGGTAAACAAACACCAAAAACCATAGGGTGAAGGACAAACTAATCGATTCTGCAAATTAAAAATTTGTAAAATTCATCATCATGCCCTTATCCGTGGTCGAGTATATGACAAAAATATTATGAAAATAATGGTACGTACCTATCTAACCCTTCTTTTGCGGATTTTTAGGGTTCCGTACCAAAAGGTAAAACAGGATCTTAATACTTCGCCGGTTGTCCGTATGTCGCCAGGCTGCATCTCTGGAACGGTAATCCTGACGTTAACCCAATATAAAAACCAAAAGCAATTTTTTATATCATTGCTCTAACTAAAAGAATAACAAAAAGCTCGTTTTCGTTCTCATTCGAAGAATGAGTTTATGAGGACTTTATTTTTTTTTAATTCGATTAACGTCTATTCTACTTTTATTTGTCGGGCTTCGTGGTGGAGTGGTTCATGTAATGGACTGTCGATCACGAGGTTGCGGGTTCGATTCCCGCTTGGGACAATCATTTCTGTGATATCCACAAATGTCATACAAATGTTTGTACTGCGTCTGGGTGTTTTCTATGTATTACAAGTATGTATTTACAAAAGAAAATTAGTATATGTAGTCTATCCGTATCTGGTAGGTACCCATAATACAAGCATAGAAATATAGCTTATTTTGGGACCAGAGGACGTTGTGTGAAATGTCCTGAATATTTATTTATCTTATCTCAACGAATGTATTAATAAATAATATGATTTTGTTTGAGTTATTATTCATCATATTTTGTATCACTTGCCAGACTTATTCTCAAACTAGCCGTTGCCCGCGACTCCGTACGCATGGAATTTAGAAAATGTTTCCCGTTTTAGCAACATTTTTCACTACTGCTGCTCTGCTATCGGTCGCAGCGTGATGTTATATAGCCTATAGCCTTCCTCGATAAATATACTATCTAACAGTGAAAGAATTTTTCAAATCAGACCAGTGGTTCCTAAGATTAGCGCGTTCAAACAAACAAATCCCTCCAGCTTTATATTATTATATAAGTATAGATAAAACCACTGTTTGCGGATTTAGACCGGCCCTGCTGAAGTCTCCGATCACAGGCTACATTTTTTATGTTTTCTGAATAATAGGCACACACATTAGACCTCCAAAATCTTTCCTATGCCCAAGCCCATGAATTAAAGTTTAAATAGAGCCAGTTCGAAACATTTCCTATGCCCATGAATTTAAATATAGAGCCATAAATAGTAGTCAAATAACTTGTACTTACTTTATATACCAACAAAATAATGTTTTTTGCACTTATTTGTATACAAGCATGTTCACCTTGACACACATGAGGTACACGTGCTATTTCCTTTTACCCTCCTTGTTTATTTAAAACAACTTTATGCACCTGTTTCCTTTAGCTGGAGCTATGCAGTTCAGAGTAGAGAATTTACAAAAAAGTGTACTTACAAATTATTTACTGTTAGTTCATATTTACTTATTATAAAACAAAGTCGTTATGTTGAATGTATGTCCCTATGTGAGCCTATATCTTAAAAACTACGCAACGGATTTTGATAGGGTTTTCTTTAATAAATAAAGTGGTGCAAGAGGATGGCTTTTTTGTATAATGTGTTAAGGTTTAGTCTCTTGATTCCACGCATACGAAGATGCAAGCAACAACTATATAAATGTGATATTTTTCTTGTTTTGTTTATAGTCATAAAAAATATTGAAAAAGGAAAAATACGGATAAGTGGCTTTCAGCTTTGAGTCCAGAAAGTTTATTAAAATCCAAAAAAAAAATACATATACAAATATAATATAAAATGTATCAAATTAGTGTCGTAACCTATTAAGAACATTACATTTTCGTGTCATTTCTGTCTTTATATTTGTTCTGTCTGTATATTATTAGAGCACTCTGATTTTCCATTATAACGGTCTCTATTTAACCGAAAACCTACTCTGAAATTATCACAGCTTTTAATCTCTGGTTAGTCATTTCGAAGTACTTATATTACCACTGATAACAGACACTTATTTTATTAAGTTATACTACAAGGTTTTGGCCAAATGTTACCTACGTTCAACAGGAAACTTATAACTAATTCAGGCGTTATAACTAATTCAAGGTTGGAAGGTCAAGTCCTCATTACGGATTCTAAGGTACCTACCTACCACTGACAAATTGACAGCAACGGAGGTATAGTAATATATGCTTAAGTTTATCATGTAGTTTGGTTATGTTATTGATGAGAACCTACAATTATGCAACTTACGAGGAACTTATGCTACATGTTTTGAAATTTGACATCTTAGAGCTTCCTATATAGAAAAATACCTACTTAAAAACTCTCGTTAATTCGAAATTTGTGGGACTCTTCAAATATTACGAGTTAGCTGTTGCCAGCAACTGCGTATGAATGAATGAATTTAGACTACTAATGCTTCGCACTATTAGTCGCATCGTGATGTTAGCCTTCCTCGATATTTATCGAGGAATAAATTCTTTCAGTGTTGCATAGTACATTTGTACTATGCAACACTGAAAGAATTTATCAAATCAGACCAGTGCGGTGGTTCCTGAGATTAGTGCGTTCAAACAAACAAACTCTTTAGCTCTATAATATTAGTATAATTTAGCACCAAGACTCATAAACAACTTCGTACCTTTCACGTACCTAATTAATATTCTGCCTTTAATTTATTAATTTTTGCATTTGACATGCTATGCTTTTTACTTAATAAATCAAATTATGGTGGAAAAAGTGAAAAATGTCCCACTTGCGGCATTTTTCACTTTTTCCACCATAATTTGATTTATTAATATTCAGCCTTTTAGATACTGTTGGCATGGTACTATTTACATTTGCCCAGTACCAAAGCGAGGATCAAATTTAATACCTAAAGCCGTCATATCAAATGCCCTACGAAGGCAGCAAGACTCTCTGGTCTTATAACACACCTTATAATAACCTAACGCCTGGATAGCATAGAAACGCTATTATGGAAAAGTTCCACTGAATATGGTCTCAAACACCAAGGCTCAATGGTCGTGTGTCTGCCTAAAATGGATCGCAGTAGACGTCGTCGTGTGCGCACTTACTTGCCTTTTAAGGTTTACAAGTAACCTTATACATAATATACTTGAAGCAATGCGATCAAAACCCAACAGAAATTAGACATTTTTACATAGGTGCTTAACTACATTTCTCGCGAGAGTTATCTTAACCTGTGCCTGCAAATATTTTCTGTAATCAAAGCTAAATCTGATTTAATTCAGTTTGGCTAATTCACGCAAAGATAATTGTCATAGCGTCGATAATTGTCGTTTTTGTTGATAGCAATTCTGCATGCACAACTAAACTTATCTGAAAAATGAAACAACTATGGTGGGAAGCTATTGAAAGAAAGAAAGCTTTATTTGTAACCACTCAATACAAGTTCTTAAAAAGAACAATATTGTTACGTAATACTGATAGGATTATGAGCAGTCACAAATACACAAATACCATTGGATGCAAGCGGCACAAGACCGCGATTTGTGGCGTTCTCTTGGGGAAAGCCTATGTCCAACAGTGGACGGAGAGAGGCTGATGGATGGATGGATGGAGTATTTTGATTAATTGTACACATTTATTTATATTAATTTAAACTTATTCTATAATATACAATTTTTATAATAACAAAGTTCAGTAAACATATCCCAATTAAGTTATTGACACTATCAATTTAAATTTTTTATATAGTTTAGTTATGTACCTATGTAGAATTGGCACCATTGTTTCCTCCATGTATATAAAGTATTGTGTCGTCTTGTTTTGTATAAATGATGTGGCGGACACAATGCACATAACTATTTATATCATAATATCCTGTACTTGTTATGATGGATGGCTTGAGGTCAATGAATTCGTTATAAGTTTTATGGTCAAGTATTCGCTCACTATTATGTAAATACCTAATTTTATTGGTTGAGCTGATTAAAATTCATAACATTTGGTGTTTTTTAAGTATTATTTGGTTGAAATATCGCTTCATTTTGGTGGGAAACGATTTATCTTCTCCGCCCATGGCCCATAAACATATTGCTGGTTAACATGCGCACTATCCATAAGCTGGATTTGACATTTTATACCGCGTTGACAAGGTGAACTGATGTAGGATTTAATGAAGAGAGAGACTGTTTTACCTTACTACAGGTTTCAGAGCTTATTAAGGACTAGCTGTTGCCCGCGACTTCGTACGCGTGAAATTTAGAAATCAATCCTTAACAAACAGAAGTTTACTCTTCTGCTCGATAGGTGGCGTTTGACTGAACTGACTATCTGTACTGAGGAGTGCTGGTCCTCGGTCCTGGGAGTACATCGTCATCTGAAAATATAGATGTTAGTACAACAATATACATCACTATGTCCAGAAATGAATAGGGAAAGGCTGATGGATGGATGTAGAAAAAATAAATACTTATTTGTATTTAATTAGGATACAGATTCCCCCTGAACATGTATCCCTAATTAATGTATAAGTATGTCTATGAGGGTTATAGACATACTTATACCTATTCGACATCGACCGGCTTCGTGGTCTAGTGGTTCATATAACGGACTGCCGTTCACGAGGTCGCGGGTTTGATTTCCGCACGGGATAAACATTTATGTGATGTTTATAATGTCATGCAAATAATGTTTGTTCTGCGTCTGGGTGTTTCTATGTATATTTACAAAGTAAAAGTTGTTTATGTATTCTATCTGTATTCTGGTACCCATAAGACAAGCATATAAGCTTAGCTTGGGATCAGAGGACGTTGTGTGAAATGTCCATGAATATTTATTTATTTTTACTTATACCTATTGAGCTAATAGTTAAGTTGCTGTACGGTAAAAATACTTTAAACACGTATTTTCAACTGAAATCACCAAATTTGGTCATTATTACGATATAAAAGATCAGCTCAATCTCACAACTATATTGGTGTATCGTCAAGGTGTACCACATGCACAAACATAGCAATGAACTTGGTCTGTGCTAGTTCGCCTCGGCCTTGCCAGACCGAACATAATTGTATAGCCACGCACTGCCTTGCGTGATCAATTACTGAATATACAGACCAAACATAATATCATTTATATGTGTTTATGATACATGTGATGATGGATTAATAATACAACTATCATCACATCACCCCCTTGTCCTTGGTCATGGTAATACCTGAGTGACTACCATGGCCCGGCTAAGGGCGAGGAGGAATACCGTGGGGTTTAGTGGGTAGTCCGGCAGCATAGGCCGGGAGTCCCACACGAAGTCCGAAGGTTGCCCTCGCAATCGGAAAGGCGTAGGGCGTAAATGCATTCCCCACGTAGGTATAAAAAAACCCCTTGTCCTTCCTATGGGATAGTTTCGATATATAACTAAAAGGAATAAAACTCCTGAACCGAACTTAAACCACGCGATGTCGGTTCTATATCCACCCACTTTATCTAACTTAACTTTTATTCTTATTTCAGTTAAGTCGGTGACGCATTAGAATCGGGGTCCTATCTATAGGTACATACTAATATTATAAATCGGAAGAGTTTGTTTGTTTGTTTGAACGCGCTAATCTCAGGAAACACTGGGCCGATTTGAAAAATTCTTTCAGTGTTAGATAGGGCATTTATTGAGGAAAGCTTTAGGCTATATAACATCACGCTACGACCAGTAGAAGCAAAGCAGTAGTTAAAAATGTTGCAAAACGGGGAAAATTTTCTAAATTCCACGCGACGGGGTCAACAATAAAATCTGCTTAAAAACTTCCGGAAAACTTTCCTGGCAAAAATACTAAATGACTGGGCTATTAGTCCATTTATCGAGGAAGGCTATAGGCTATATATCACGCTGCGACCAATGGGAGCGAAGCATTAAAGAAAAATGTTGCAAAAACAGGGAAAATTTTCTAAATAAATAAATATTAATATTCATGGACGTTTCACACAACGTCCTCTGGTCCCAAGCTAAGCTTATATGCTTGTATTATGGGTAGCAGAATACGGATAGAATGCATATACTACTTTTCTTTTGTAAATACATACTTATGATACATAGAAAACACCCAGACGCAGTACGAACATTTGAATGACAATTATAAATATTTATATTACACAAATGATTGTCCCGAGCGGGAATCGAACCCGCGACCTCGTGAACGGCAGTCCGTTACATAAACCACAAATGGCACGCGGGCAATACTTTCTATATAAAATTACAATAGAGGTCATATTTTCTAGAAGTCTAGTTTAATTTGATATCATTCTAGGTATTTCCTTTTCATTAAAATCATGTACCTAGGGTTATCACTTGCGAATCAGCGATCAGAGTTGAATCACTCACTACAAAGGACAATGGCACAATTATACTCGCACAACTAAAATAAACTAAAACGTGTATTTTGATGGTGTTAATAACACTATTTATTATTTATTAATAAATGTTAATGTGTACACAGTATTATATATGTACCGTTTTAGTTATATTAAGTTTTTAACGCAACAAAATTGGTTTCAAGGTACCGATTCTAGAAAGAAAGTAAAAAATGATATTTATTTCCACAAAAATAGTAAACACATTCTCAACATTAAACAAGAGAAAGACGTTCTACGTGCAACTTAGCTAAAAATGAAAATTTATGGTGTTAATAACACAATTCGGCAATGTTAACTTACTTACTAAAACAAGGTAACGATTTTAATTCATAAAAATGTGCACAACGATATAGCCAACTATTCAAAATATACCATGGCTGTTTTAATTTTTTTAGTTAAGACGTAGAGTTAGTACCACTGTTAATAAATTCATACATTTTACTGAACTTAACAACCCTAGTTCGAGTTAAGTTAGTTTTATAGTACCTGTAGCCACTTGCAACATTTATAAGTATTGTTAAGTTTTCCTTTTAAAATGTGACACATGGTTTCAAAAATACTGGGTATTATTCTAAGTTTATCATAGTATGTAGGCAAATAACCCTTATTACCGCTACCGAGTAAATAATACTATGAAATAACTTCTTGTTATTCTATTTGTAATGTGTGAACGCAGAAAAAAGACATTTTTACATTCATATAAAATACTAGATGGCGCTACTAGAGTTTTAACTACATTACAATTTTTCACATACATTTTGCGGTTATGTGAATAAAGTGTGAATACAAAAGTTTTAGATCTTTTTATTACCTACAACTTTGCCCATTGACTTTTTTCCATAGGACTATTAGTTTTGCCGGAAATCTAGAAATACCATTTTTTACTCTTAAACGCCCCCCCCCCCCCCATCCCCTTCCCGACCTCAGATCGCCCGTAAATTATTATTCCTCTTATTTTTATAATATTCTCCTCGTTTTCTAATGGGTTTCATCCTACTATAATTTTTTTTAATTTTTTATTATTTTTAAAGCTATCTGCCCACTAGTCTAATTATCTTGAATAGAAATTGAATTTAGAAGGTAGGAATATAAGTAGGGCTGCGATGACTTAAATTGCTGACTTCAGCCAAACAAAGGAAAAAGACCAGATTCAGATTGAAATAATGTTAATTTACACATATTTTTAATAACACGCTTTTAAATATTCGGTATGTATCTATCAATGTATTAATCTATGATCTATGTAACGGAATCACTTGCAATAGTCGGATTGATTTGAAATTTTTCACAATGCAACTATTTAAAAATATATTTCGGATTTTCAAGCGTGTTTTTTAGTTTTTGAACTAAGAAAATTATTTACTTATAGTTATCGTTTCTAAAACCCTGCTGAAGGACCCTTGGGCAACCCTCTAAGTAGGATAAATACGGGTCACAACATTTATGGATGGCAGCCCTAAACATAAGGCACAGTCGGGGTAAATATATTTATAAATTGTCCTTGACTTAAACATCGCATTGTTCCAACTGTTTAAATTGTTATCGCATGACGTAACCTACAAAATGTATATAATCGTTATAAACATTATGTACGCCCAAGAATTCTCCATAATTCAGCCAGCCGTGACGTCATATCGCTCTGTCGTCTTGTCAGCTGATTGTAGTATCACTGGCGTACCTGATATATTACTAGCACAATAGTCAATGGTGCCTATTCTATATGCAGAACTAAACTTAACTTAACTAAAAAATGAAAACAGCTATTGCTGTATCTTAAATGTTTCGCTATTTTTTTGCACACATTTATATTAATTAAAATCGTTAGTCTATAATAAACAGTTTTTATATAAAAAAAGTTCTGTTAACATTGCCGAATTGTGTTATTGACGCTATCAATTTTCATTTTTTAGTTAAGTTAAGTTTAGTTCTGCACATAGAATAGGCACCAATTTGGCCTCAATTGTACGTCCACAACTAAATTTAACTTAACTAAAAATTTAAAACAATTGTGATGTATTTTGATTAATTGTGATGTATTTTATTGTACACACTTTATATTAACTATAATCTTTTTGTGTGTTGTGGATACCTTGTATGTATTGATTGACATTGGTATAGGTCCCGGCACGAATCTTGAGCGCTCGGTGGTAGAGTGGGGATCGCTATGCGCATCGTACACTTCATTGCAAAAAAATTGGGATGATTTACTTTTTTTTACATAATACATGTTGATGCTTTACTACATACCATAATCTGTTGGTAAGCGCTAATTAAATTAAATTAAAATACTTGTATTATTGTCTATTATTTAAATCATTTTAGGGATAATAATTGTTTCTAATTAAGAGTAAATAAATATTTACGGCCATTTCACACAACGCCCGCTGGTTCCAAACTAAGCGTAATGATACTTGTGGTATGGATACCAGATTACGGATATAATACATATACTACGTTTTTTTTTGGTAAATATATACTTGTAATAGATAGAAAACACCCAGACGCAGTACAAATATCTGTGTTCATCACACAAATAATTGTCCTGTGCGGGAATCGAACCCGTGAACTCGCGATCGTAAGTTGGCTACATAGCCGCTACGCCACGAGGCTCGTCAATAAAAACAAACAAATATAAAAATTTTAATTTTAAAAGCTTTAGTTCAAAATTTTTTATTGTGTTGCACACATTTATATTAATTGAAATCGTTTGTCTATAATGTAGGACGTAGAATTGGTTTGGTAGCAATTCTAAGTGCAAAACTAAATACTGTTACATATTTATTGATCGATATTGAACTGATCTTTAATAAATGAATCTATACCACAATGGTATTTGAATATTGCGCACTTTGTGATCATAATATGTATTTATAAATATTATTATAATAAAGGTGTTTCCTGTTTGTTATTATTGTAAATTAATTGAATGAGTAACAGTTTATTATTTATAACATTTATAACCACTTCTAAGGGGATGTCCAATTCAAACCACAAGGAAGTCAAATCTTCATCTTCCTCAATGCAGTGGTGGGTTAAGAATATTAAGTCATCACTCTGTTTTCTCTCACTTATAGGCTTTTCAATACATATACTGGTTGTCGCTCACACCTTCGTGCGCGTAGAATTTGAAATATACACCATCCAGCCATTGAACCACTCTATCTATAAAAAAAAACAGCATCAAAATCTGTTGCATAGTTTTGAAGATATAAGTTTACATAGGGACATTTATACAAAAATAAAGACACGACTTCGTACGAGTGAAACCGTTTCTGCAACATTTTTCACTGATGCTTCGTTCCTCTTGATCACAGCGTGATGTTTCTCGATAAATGTACTATCCAAGACTGAAAGAATTTTTGAAATCAGATCAGTAGTTCCTGAGATTAGCGCGTTCAAACAAACAAACAAACAAACAAACTCTTCAGCTTTTTGATATTAGTATACAGATAGCTAAAGATAATCGTAGTGAAGGACATACTTCCTTTATAGTGGCAAATGGTCGTGGCCTAAGGTCGTAGCATTGTGAAGAAAATCTCAATTGTGAATGTTAGGTACAGCAATATAGCACAAAATCTAATCTAATCTAATCTAATATATAAAATTCACGTGTCACAGTGTTAGTTACCGTACTCCTCGGAAACGGCTTGACCGATTCTTCTCAAATTTTGCATACATATTCAGTAGGTCTGAGAATCGGCCAACATCTATTTTTCAAACTTTTTTTTTTAGTATGGCAAAACAACGTTTGCCGCGTCAGCTAGTCTAATATATAAAATTCACGTATCACAGTGTTAGTTACCGTACTCCTCCGAAACGGCTTGACCGATTCTTAGGAATTTCTTCCGTTTGCCGGGTCAGCTAGTATTTTTATTATCTAAATGTTAAATGTACAATGCCTTTTCTCATTTTTTCGAAATTTCAACTGAGTCATAAGCACAAACGTGAGTACTCGAGGTACCCACACAATTATTCGCAGTAACTAATATCAATCGTAAACACTTTGTTTTTATATTTGTTAGCGTTAATTAGAGTGCTAACAAATTCCAACCATGTACAAGGTGAACTTTAAGTTATTTACCATACTACAACTCTACAAGAATATCAAGTATTCAATCAACATCGGAATTTCACTTTTAATACTTTTACTTTCTTTATGTAGGTCTTTATAGGCTACGGTACCAATTCATTGTGCACATTTTTATTAATTAAAATCGTTAGTCTATAATTTTTTAAATTTTTAAATTTAGTCCAGATTTTCTAATAAAAGTTTTGTTAACATTGCAGAATTGTGTTATTGACACTATTAATATTCATTCTTTAGTTAAGTTTAGTTGTGCACGTAGAATCAGTACCTTTATCATTCAATGAAATGGTTGCTTCTCGGCGCATTCACTCAATATTCATACTTTTGCTAGTTTCGTAAAACATTGCTGATTGTATTGTATTGCACCGTAGTCTCATATTCCATTGAAAAGTTACATGAGCTTTGCATTTGTTAGAGATCGCAACTTAGTTTTTGTATTTTGCACAAGTGTGGGGGTTTAATAGAAGCTTATCCCCAAGTTATCACATTTTTCGGGGCCCCTATCTATATAATAAATTAAACAAATTACTAAACATATAAACCCACAATCAGCTTCCACTTGCAAACACACTCACCAACTGGATGACAAACAGAAACTACCAGGAAATCGAAGACTTCATCAAAATACTTCTAATCTTAATCCTATCCTAATCCCTAGTCTTAAGAACTAAATTCATTAAAAATACTTACTCACACTCACAAAACCGTATCTATTTCTGCAAAACCTTAAAATCTCGACTATTTGGTAATAACAACATTTAAATCTGTGTTTTCTATGTTATTCATGGCGTGTTATATCTTTACCACGATGATTCATGTATGGTCGTGTAGCCTCGCTCATTATGTATTGTATTGTATACCACCCGGTAGCTTGTGGGGCCCAGTGTTTTAATACAAGTTATCTCACAATAACTTAGAAAGGACATAGGTCACCACTACTTGCTCCTGATATGTTATCAAACCCTTTACTATTTGTCACACAAACACTTGCATATGTATCCTAGTCTTAAACGTACTGAAAATGATTGTATGTAGTGGTGAAATAAAATAAATTATTACTATTATTTGTTTTTAAAATTTAATTTTATTTATTTATTTATTTATTTATTTATTTACACTTTATGCTTAAACTATGCAAAGGCGGACTTAATGCCTAAGGCATTTTCTACCAGTCAACCATAGGGTGGTGCAGAAAAAGGGAAGGTAGAAGTGTAACAAATAAAGCTAGATTATCAAAGATTATAGTTGTTAAAGACTTATTGACATAGATAAATCCTATAAAGAATTTAATTTTTTTATTTTTTAAAAATTTAATTTTCTCGGCTAACCGGTGAAAACACCGACAATACGGGCCTAAGCCAAGTAATTGTCAGTGGAATTTGTAATTTGGTTTGTAATAGATGTGTGTCGCGTTAAAGAAATGTGATTGTGTGATGGTGGATTGTTGGAATCCCCCTGAAGGAATTTTCTCACTAATCTGCAAGTGTTTAATATTTATTATTATTATTATCAAAAGTTTGTGGGGTTGCCCTTGTTGGACCCCGGCCGCCATCTTGCAAAACTACTTTTTCGTGATAACTCGGAAACTATGCATTAATAATCTGCCGGTCTTTATGTAGTAAAGAATCTGTATTACCGTTAAATAAGGATTATGGTCTACTGTGTCGATGGCCGGGCGAGAGTTTATAGTTCATCTGTCACAGAGGATTTTATCTATGTACAATATCCGTTAGCTGGCTTGTACAGCACCCTAGGAAGGTAAAGGGTAGTCAAACTTGTATTCTTCATCTGTCACTACATTGACCATGACAGCATCACAAACTACTTATTTTAGACACAAGGAAACAGAAATACCAAAGGCCATATTATAGTCTTTTTAGAAGCGTGACTACTTTTTGAGGAAAATTTAACATATCTGAAGAAGGAAAACATTATTTAGTAACTACACAAATATAATTGAATATTTCCTTGAATTAATGTCAGATTTAATCAATTTATGCTTTAAAATTTAGTTGACGTGTAAATAAGAGTAGCTCGTGTATGTGCTATATGAGTCATGATTTTCTTAGTATATTTAATAGTATGAGTCACTTCCAAGTCCCAATATAATCAGCTGATATGTCAACATTAAATCATGGAATCATTTGTTATCAGAAAAGTGGCTAGGCTACCTTTATGAAGGTTCTTAATTTGTTTCCCAGATTGCACTACAGAATATTTTAGTTTCTAAAAATCTTTCACTAACTTTACAAATAGAACTGTCATTCGTCATTACACATATAACATAACTAATATGTGTAATGACGAATGACAGTTCTATTTGTTATTACATAAATATGCGAAGGATAAAAGTATTTATTTTATTTACTTATTAAAATTTTCGTGAGTTTGAGTCATAAAATCTAGTTATTTTCCTATGTTGGTAGGTAGAGACTATAGAGCGCCATCTGCTACGATCCAAACATACTTCATTGGCTTCATCCACACTCATACATCTGGTCATACATGCTCGACGGTTGTAAGTGCTACGCACTTGACCCTCTTCCAGCGTTTCCACTTACCTACCTCCGCTGCCATTATAACATTCATGAGTTTGCTGTATGCTCAAAACCTGGGTCGACATCATCAATCCCATAGCAGTGAGCCGATAACATATATTAAGTATGTACTTGTATTTTCTTCTATTGGATCGTAACAGATGGTGCTCTATTTAAGGCTCTATAGTCTCTGCCTACCTCCATGGGAAAAAGACGTGATGTTATGAAAATAATAATGACTATTTATATTTTATTTTATGATATAACTGAAATGAAGCAAGCATATAATATACACCTACTGTTTGTACATATAATAAACAACATGAAATTATCAAGGTAATTCCTTAAACGTTACGTTACGCCAATTTTGGCGACTCTAATGAGCCTTCACAATGTAAGTAAGTAATGTTCACAGTTGGCAAATTTAATATTACCATGGCTTATAGAAATGGTCAGTTTTACACGACTGATATTAAGGAATTAGGTACATGTTTTTCGTGTAATTATTTAGCTAGTAAAATTAAAATCCAAAATCTAAAAATAATACTTGATTTTTTTTTGTAAGTCAGTACTTTGGACCTTCCTAAGGTTGACATGTAAGTTTTTGAGTTTCTAGAAGCTTCATTACCGGGCCTTTAATATAATATTGGTACCTATCAATTCTACGTGCAATTATATATACTATTATAGTGTCGATAACACAATTAGGTAGGCCTTGCTGTCTGAATTTTCCTGTTATAAAAACGGTGTATTATAGACTAACCTGAACCTCCTAAACCGGTGGTAGGGGAACGAGTAAAATAGCCTAATATTTGTTTTAATTTTTCGTTAAGCTTAGTTTTGCACGATCGTAATACTTGGCCGTAATACAAAATTAAATATTTGTGTACACTGTGTGTGTGTGTACATCAAACAAACAAAATGTCTTGACTAATAACTGGGAACCAAACCCACGACCTTGTGTGAAGCAGGCTTCATTCCTCTGTGCCACGAGGCCCGTCGATTCCTTCCTCGTTTTCATCGATATCTTAACACGTCACGTGGTGACTTTGCACCAGATATAAATGAAATTATCTAAATTATGACCATGATATTGTATTAGATTGCTAAGGAATGATGATTGCAGTGCGTAATCTGATAAAGTAATACAATTTCTTATAAATTCATTAAACAATGTTTCTTCGTAATCGTATTATGCTTATTTAGTTTTAAGAATTCTAGACCGGTTAAAAGGCTTACTATACATACACATACTTATAACGAAATTGTAAAGCAAATCTCGCTTTAAAATATTAGTATATCATTTATTTCATTCAAGACCACATTGAATTGAATCTTGAGAGTCTTGAGACCATAGGGATTTTTACAAAGAGTAACACACAAGATATAAATCCTTAAACACCCAACTGATACCGGCACTGATACAGGCCACCTCGATATTGAGAAGATGTTTAGACTAGTTAATTTATTTTTCGCAAATCAGGCGTATTGGCTTAAGCTTAATTTTAGTTATCCTTCTGCCACAGAACATGCTCAGATATGCTTGGCTTCTGACTGTTTAGGATCTATGAATATAAACGGCTGAGTGATGACACTTGTATCATATCACCACACACAGACCTAAATTCTCTTAACTAGTCTAACTAGTTAAAATAGTCAAGTGGAAAATTATCACCATCCATCATTCTTTCTCCGGCAATGCTGGTTAAAGGAATCTCTCAGAGAACACCGCAACTGTTCCTGTATTTAGCGGTTTCCTACGATCTTGGCTATCTTTCTTGACAAATTAGTAGCTAAGTGTGCTATAATTAGTAAGTACAAGTAAAGATAAGGCACGAAGGTGCAATAGGGTGAATCACACGACCACTGGCCGCCCCCTTCAACGCTGCACCGATGGGGATGAAGAAAATCAATACACGCAGACGACTGCACTATATTATCCCATTATATACATAGCTAGATATATATGTATATGTTTGTGAAACTCTCAACTTACAAACACAGAGGGTGTCTAGGTTTTATATTGATTTTATTTTTCTGGCAATCCTTTTTTCAAGTCGGGGTAACCCAAAACATATTCGTCATTTGGTTAGTAAATAATTTTAGAAAATTAATGCCCTGAAAACGTCTTGATAAAATTTTGAGAACTTTATAAATATGGAAATCGTGTTGGTCTAGCGATCACAGGAATTTAAACAGTACATGCTAAAACCCGTGCAAAACAAGCTGTACAAAATATGACTAACTAGGTTTCGATCGAGGCAACAGCTGAGCTGATGCTGAATGAGTGGAATATGGCAAAACGTTTAGGTGATAATGATAGATCACCTCTAAAAATAACTATCCATTACCCTTAATTGAATTAAATAAAACGGCTGAATGATCGCGATGAAGTGAGTTATGAATTTTATACAATTTAAAATGAAGATTATATTTATAACTTTCAATTGTGTTTTCTTTTACACTTAGGTTTTTTACTACTTGAAATACTTTCTTAATATTGCAAATATATCACTAATAATTGAGCACCATTCACCGATTTAGTTACCTACATAAATATCTGTTGCTTTGTCATCATTATTGCTCATTATTGCTTCTTGTAGACGTCTGATTTCTCTTTTCTTAACTTGACTAAAAGTTGGATTAATTTCGGCTACATTTTTCCTGTATCCTTCCACGTCATCCATCTTTGTTGTCGGTCACTAATCCGGTACCGGTACAAAAAGAGCGAGATATCGCAAGCAATCCCTTTCTCATGTATACTCAAAGGTTTCCACCTCCACGCTCTCTTACGTCGCATGTTAATATTGTTATTATGCACAAGTTTTTTCTTAATTTCACATGGTTATAGAATGCGTCACAGCATCACAGTAGGTCTAGTTTCTCTCGAATTGCACCACCAACGTGCCCACTCAACATTACGCACTATTACCAAGGCATAGTTCGATATCTGTCGTGCTACGTTAAACCCGTTCAATCGACTGTAAGTCTGTTCAAATTCTTTGTAAATTTTTATTTAATTACAAGTTTCCGTGCAAATATTTTAACACGCATGTTGCTATAATATATGTTATCTTGAACGTTCGTCAGTAATGCTTTCTGATCTCCTCGTAATTAGAAGAAGAATATATCCAACGGTAGAATCTAATTATATATTTTTAGGTTAATGTTAGGCGCTAGCGGCAATTATAACAATATAGCTGATTCATAGAGAAAGTGCAGACTGGCTGAAGTGAAAATTCAGCATTTTAATAATATAATTATCGTGACCCGACAACGGTATCATAGGAGAGGTAAACAGCCGCGTACGGTAACATTTTTATGAGTTGTTGTTAATTCTGCTTATCACTTTATCGTTATCAACAGATGTAAGTGGATTGTAGCGAGTTGTTTTACCATATATGGTGACAAAAATTGAGTCAGCTCGTGATTGGCGGAATATATTTTTGCCGATAGTACTATGCAGTCTGATAAGGCCTGTTTTATATAGTTTTCCTCGCTGGTTATTTCTCATTTAACGGGGTGTGCTTGTCCGAAGCAGCGTCACTTGTACATACATATTAACTTTATATAACAGTAAGTTTTATTTTCCTATTAAAATAATATTTTGTTTGTGCTACAGAAAATATGTACTTTAAATATTTAATATGTGATTGCTAATTGCGGTAATTATTTACAATCCAAATTCCGTTTATACGTGCCCAATCGTTTCGGTGTTTTACCTAAAAGGAGTACTAATTTACCATTTAGAATTTTAATAATTGATTATAACATCAATTTATTAATATTTACTTACAATATTACAACAAAGTTTTTTTGTACAATTATTTGTGAAGTGTTTTATGCCTTGAATGCGCTAAACGTAGTGATATCCTTTTGGATTTATTGCTTTAAACAATTATTGATACCTTCATGAACTCCTAGGCACTTGGAATTTTATAAAATAACTTAAGCTTAAAGCAGTTAACTGAAGCCGTCTGTTTCTTAAGGGCCTACATCAATATTATCGTCGACATGTACATATTAACACAGCTAGTAGGTATAGAAAATGAAGAATTAGGGATATTTTTTTTGTTTACTCAAAATCTACTAAATATATTTTAATTCTGATTTACGTGTTTCTATATATAATAGTTACTTATGTTTTTAAAGTTATTTCAAGTTAATACGCGATAATAGACCGACAAATGAAAAAAATAAAAAATGAGAGAGGTTGTTTCGCTATGATTTTCTATCGAGAAAACTTTTTTCAATCGCGTTTCTGAGTTTATGCGATCCTAGATCATATACTGAAAAAACATATACTTAAAAATTAGAGCTCTAGCCATTCAATCTAAAGAAACAATGAAAACTTCGTACGTAGAAAAATGCACGAAGCTATTTTGGTATCCTCTTAATCCCGCCTCTAGGTACTTACGTAATATGCAGAATTGCAGAACGCTATCAGTATAGAGATTGACGTTGCTTTGACGTATGGATCGTCGCGATAGCAAAGTGGCAATAAACTGTAGCAGATTACAAAAAGATAAAAAAAATTACTGTTACAAATTACGATCGCCATATTCCAAATAAGTGTAGTCTGCTGTCTGTTTAATCAGAATGCAGTCTGCATAGATTCAATTAGATTCAAGCAGTTAGCAAGCCCAAATTGGGACTTCCTAGATCTGTTTATTTCATATGCATCTCTTTTTTTTCAGACTAATTCAAAATGTGTGACGACGATGTTGCCGCGTTGGTAGTAGACAATGGATCCGGTATGTGCAAAGCCGGGTTCGCCGGAGACGACGCACCCCGCGCCGTGTTCCCCTCGATCGTGGGCAGGCCCCGCCACCAGGGTGTCATGGTCGGTATGGGACAGAAGGACTCCTACGTAGGAGACGAGGCCCAGAGCAAGAGAGGTATCCTCACCCTCAAATACCCCATCGAGCACGGAATCGTTACCAACTGGGACGACATGGAGAAGATCTGGCATCACACCTTCTACAATGAACTGCGTGTTGCTCCTGAGGAGCACCCCGTACTCCTCACTGAGGCTCCACTCAACCCTAAAGCCAACAGGTAAGATATATGCGCCACCCACCACTTAGTGGTTCCTGTCGTGTTCCCTGTTTAATCACACCAAACTCACTGTTGTGTTTTGTTTGTTACAGAGAGAAGATGACACAAATCATGTTCGAGACATTCAACACACCCGCCATGTACGTCGCCATCCAGGCTGTACTATCACTGTACGCCTCTGGTCGTACCACTGGTATCGTGCTTGACTCCGGTGATGGTGTCTCACACACGGTACCCATCTATGAAGGTTATGCTCTACCACACGCCATCCTTCGTTTAGATATGGCTGGCCGTGACCTCACAGACTACCTCATGAAGATCCTCACAGAGAGGGGTTACTCATTCACCACCACAGCTGAGCGTGAAATCGTTCGCGACATCAAGGAGAAGCTCTGCTATGTCGCGCTCGACTTCGAACAGGAGATGGCCACCGCCGCCTCCAGCAGCTCACTCGAGAAGTCTTACGAACTTCCCGACGGTCAAATCATCACCATCGGAAACGAGAGATTCCGTTGCCCTGAAGCTCTCTTCCAGCCCTCATTCTTGGGTATGGAAGCCAATGGCATCCACGAAACCACCTACAACTCCATCCTGAAATGTGACATCGACATCCGTAAGGACTTGTACGCCAACACAGTATTGTCCGGTGGTACCACAATGTACCCTGGTATCGCTGACCGTATGCAGAAGGAAATCACAGCTCTAGCCCCATCCACAATGAAGATCAAAATCATCGCGCCCCCAGAGAGGAAGTACTCCGTATGGATCGGTGGATCCATCCTTGCCTCTCTATCAACCTTCCAACAGATGTGGATCTCCAAACAGGAGTACGATGAGTCTGGCCCCTCTATCGTCCACAGGAAGTGTTTCTAAGCATCAAGTAAGACTATTCCTAATTTATAAAGCCACACACCTGGCACACAAATGGGTGTTTCAAAGTACGCTTGTGATCTTTTATTTTAAGTTCAGTATTTAAAGTAGTATGTAAGAAAACGTAATATGCATATTACGTAATTGAAACGGAACGTTCCGTTGTTTTATGACAAAAATTTTTATTTATTTTTAAATCGTTACTAACCTGAACCTTTTTAATAAAAGATAATTTATATACCGGTATAAATATGTATTTTTATTTTGTTTTCATATTACCTACATCGTAACTTGAGTTTATTGAGATGAGTGAAAATGTACCGTTGTCGAGGTATATAATGACGTGATTTTGCATTTCTCACTGACCATCTAGTTTTTCTATAGTCTTTACAGCTGCCGCGCTAGTCATTGACCTATTCAATAATGACTGCGCCAAGTTAAAAGATGCTTATAATAAAAGCTGTTAGAACCATTTTACAGACTACATTTTCATCCTAATTTTTTATTTAATTCAATACAAACATAATTTTAAAGTCAGTTTCTAGCTTGCAGTTATTTTATCCTTTTTGAATAAGTAATTAAATTAATATCATAGCTGAAACATTAGGGATTTTCAACGTCAATTTGAATAATTGGAATTTATGTTCTATCAAACAAAGCGTTTATTAAAATATCAATAATCCCTTCAAACTATTAACAGGCTTATATTATTTTTATCTGAAAACTAATAAATTTATCAGTCCATAACTATAATGGATCACCGTGAAATAATAAAATATCTAAAGATAAAAAAAATTGTTAAGAAATGTTATATTTTATCTATAGTTATTACGCTATTGTAGCTAGCGATATAAGAATCGTATATTGCCTTGTCAATAGCTTATCAATTAAAGTAAAACTTATCACATACTCATATTGTTACTAATTGAAAATGGTAATTCTAAGAATTAACATGGCGTTCATTTCGCGTTTAATATTGCTAATGGAAGTAATATAAGTCGAGTGATATTTCCATAATTGTATTGGATCAGGAAAACCGCACCTCGCACAAACAGGATAGTTACATTCAATCTATTTAAGTTATAGTAAATGCAAAATACGATCATAATGTTTTACATATTGGTATTATTTTACCCTGTAATTATACAGCGACAGAACATTCTGAACAAAATCATGATGATTTGAGAAAATTAAATACAATTGACACTTATTTATGTTTAAAAATATTACATTTCCAGTATTTATTATTAGGTATCAATTGAAGAGCTTCGTGGCCTAGTGGTGGACTGCCGTTTACAAGGTTGCGGGTACTTTTTCTGCACGGGACAATAATTTGCGTGATATTTATAATTGTCATACTAATGCTACTACTGCGTCTGGGTGTTTTCTGTGTATTTTATGTGATATTTACCATAATAAGCTGTATAAGCAGTATATCCATATTTTGATACACAAGCTCAATAATATAATACCGCAGCTTTGGACTAGAGGGCGTTGTGTGCAATATCCATTCATATTTATTATTATTCATTTAATAATATAATCAAAGAATATTTTGACTACTACTCCTTTGGCTGGGCTTTGTATTGTAACCATCACAGCAATTAGAATATAGGACAACTATTTGCATGGTATTAGCTGTGGTATTAGTATTTGTCACGCAAATATTTGTACCTACCTTGTACTTTTTTTTTTTTTAAGGAAAGCCTTTGTTATTGTGTTTGTGTACAGACACAAACACAAGAACAAAGGCTTTCCTTTGAACAAGAAGTGGAGATCGCGTCTGAGGTCGCGATATTTCGAGTATCTATAGGTAGGCACTAGGCATTGGCATTATAATATCAAGCAGACAGAATACCTAAATTAATTGGTAACAATTTATTGAAAAATAAACGCATAAATATTGACATAATAACTTAATTTTCTATTTCCGATTTGATCGGTGCATAAACATTAATAATTTAGATGTAATGTATTACGTTTACACATATTTAGATTTCTCTGCCGATATTATGTTTTTATTATATTTATTATCTCTCCGATTATTTTATTGTTTAAACCTCCGATAAGTCATTATAAATAAGACCATAAGTGTTTATTGTGTTCGGTATGGCGAATATGTTAATGTTTTATGTAATTACAGAAAGAGAAGAATTCTTTAACTTAAGAAAAAATTTTGAAAAATAAAATGATTGGACTAGAAATCTTTAACACAATAAAATACATTTTTCGAAAGTAATTAGGTTTGTAGGTTATCTTATACGTATGTCTACTAGCTGACCCGGCAAACGTTGTTTTGCCATACTAAAAAAAAAAGGTTTGAAAAATAGATGTTGGCCGATTCTCAGACCTACTGAATATGCATGTAAAATTTCATAAAAATCGGTCAAGCCGTTTCGGAGGAGTACGGTAACTAACACTGTGACACGGGAATTTTATATATAAGATTTACGTGTCACAGTGTTAGTTACCGTACTCCTCCGAAACGGCTTGACCGATTCTTATCAAATTTTGCATACAACTTATTCAGTAGGTCTGAGAATCAGCCAACATCTATTTTTCAAATCTTTTTTTTTTCTTTAGTATGGCAAAACAACGTTTGCCAGGTCAGCTAGTTTTATATATAAGTAGATTATACTTATCATAAAATAAAACAGTCATTATTTTAGTATGTAGGTACTATGTATGTTTGTTCCTATGTCAGCTTATATCTTTGAAACTACGCAACGAATGTTGATGTGATTTTTTTTAATAGATAGTTTTATATATGAGAATGGTGTTTAATCTGCATAATTGCTTTGGCTTTGTTTTTTAAATTCCACGCGTACGAAGTTGCGAGCCACAGTTAGTTTTAAATTTAGGCTTATAAATCTCTGAATATATTTACATAAATAAGTGATCATTTCCTTGAATTATTATTCTGTTTATTTACATTTGCTCATGTAATACATGTTTTTTTTTTCTGTAGTTTTGACAGGTGGAAAGTTACGCCAGTGCGTGCATAATAAATAACAGATGTTTCCACTTTACTTCTATACTATCTATGCTAATATTATAAAGCTCAAGAGTTTGTTTGAACGCGCTAATCTCAGGAACCACTGGTCCGATTAGAAAAAATATTTCAGTGTTAGATAGGGCATTTATAGAATTTAAGGAAGGCTTTAGGCTATATAACATCACGCTACGACCAGCAGAAGCGAAGCAGTAGTGAAAAATGTTGCAAAAACAGGGAAAATTTTCTAAATTCCACTTGAACGGAGTCGCGGGCAACAGCTAGTAATATAATAAAGCTGAAGAGTTTGTTTGTTTAACCGCGCTAATCGCAAGAACCATAGGTCCGATTTGAAAAATTCTTTCAGTGTTCAATAGAAAATTCATCGAGGAAGGCTATAGGCCATATAACATCATGCTGTGACTAATAGGGGCGAAGCATCAGTGAAAAATTCCAAAAACGTACGTAGCGCGTACGAAGTTACGGCAATAGCTAATTTTATTGTACAAAAATAAAACTGGTAAGTACGAGTTGGACTGAGAAGTGTGATCGAATAAGAATGACATCAACTAATGGAATAAGGGAAGAAACATGACGATGATAATGAGTATTTGTTGTTGGGGCCTACATCAATATTATCGTATATCATCGCCGCCACGTACATATTAACACAGCCAGTAGGCACAGAAAATGAAGAATTAGGGATACTTTTCCTATTTACTCAAAATCTACTAAATATATTTTAATTCTGATTTACGTGTTTCTATATATAATAGTTACTTATGTTTTTAAAGTTATTTCATTAGTTAATACGCGATAATAGACCGATAAATGAAAAAAATGAAAAATTTGAGAGGTTGTTTCGCCAAGATTTTCTATCGAGAAAACTTTTTTCAATCGCGTTTCTGAGTTGATGCGATCCTAGATCATATATTGAAAAAACATATACTTAAAAATTAGAGCTCTAGCCATTCAATCTAAAGAAACAATGAAAACTTCGTACATAGAAAAATGCACGAAGCTATTTTGGTATCGTCTTAAACATAGACTGTATTGGGATTGTTCATAATTTGTTACCTGCTGTTTTATATTTTTTTTTAGAAAATATAGAGTATATTATGCAACTAATTTAAATATTATTGAAATATTCACTATAATATAGAATTTTTAAAAAAACTTACAGATATTATTTTAAATGTTGTGACGTTGTCGTTGTACACAATCTGTGTAGGTATTGCCTTTTCCTGATAGACTGAAGACAAATTGCAATACATCTTTTCAAAGTCGCCAAGTGGATATAATAGACCAATTTCAACTCCACCACAGATTAGGATATCCCTTAGAACGCCTTAATATTTTAAGTCCTTTATTTCAAGGGCAAATAGAGATCATTTGCTTTTTTGGAAAAATAATCGTTATTATAGCAAATTTTCCGACAAAAACTAATGGATCATGATCAGAAAGTCTATTCCCCGATATGGTATTCGATAAGAGTTTAAAAAAAATATGAACAATGCCAATTTTACAATAAAACTGGTTAAGTACGAGTTGGACTGGAGGAGTGCGATCGAATAACGATGTCATCAACTAACAGGATAAGGGAAGGAACATGATGATGATAATGAGTATTTGTTGTTGTTGTATCAGCTGTTAAACATAGACTGTATAATTATCAGCACTCTAACACTATTATAGAGATACAGCCTGGTGACTGACGGACGGACAGCCACGTCTTAGTAATAGGGTTCTGTTTTACTTTTCGGTACGGAAACCACGGCCGTTATGGTTCCGTAGGTTGTACTGCGTCTGGGTGTTTCTATGTATTATAAGTATGTATTTACAAACGAAAAGTATGTATATGTAGTATATCCGTATTCTGGTACCCTTAACACAAGCATAACAAGCTTAGCTTGGGACCAGAGGACGTTGTGTGAAATGTGGTCGTGCTTTCCAGTAATCAAATTTGGCCACCGTAATCGTCACTCGTTTGAGTTTATGTGGTTTATATCGTATTTCTACGTGCCACGACATCTATCAAGAATGCTTTGCAACATCTCGACCAACCACCTAGCATTCTTTACAGAATACAATATTGGGTTGAAAATAATGACGCTTGCGGTAATCACTTTTTCCACCGTAATTTAATGTATTACGTTTTAAATGTTATATTTAGCTGTATCCATCGACTTCATCTGCATAAAATTAAAAGACTACTCATGGTCACGATATATAAGGTTTTTTTTTACTGAACCCCAATTATTTTTGTAAAATCAAAGTAAGTAATAATTAAGGACATACATAATAGACATGTTCCTAATTTTCTAGAAAAAGAATATAGATATCAAGTTTGGGTAAAAATAACATATAGTCATATCTAAACCATTATGCGTAATTAAGCTAATTTTGTGATCACAGGACATTGTGTAAAATAATTACAAAATCGATTTATTTTAGTGTTTTCATCATAGTTGCGCAAGGAATGTACTATCGATAATATCTTGGTAAACGTGTAGGGTTTGGTGTGGGGTATGAAAAGAAGAACCCTTCATTTTGCTTAAAGGGCAGGGTCACCGAGTTCACTTCTTGTTGTATTGTATGATGTACAAAAAGTGTTTTCTATAAACGAACGAAACGGTCGTCGAGTTTTATAATAATTTCAAATTATATTCTAATCAAAATTGACAACGGTACGTCGGTACTAATTCTACGTGTACAACTAAACGTAACTAAAAAAATTGGTCAAGTGCGAGTCGGACTCGCGCACGAAGGGTTCCGTACCATTATCTATGCAACATAAGGCAACGTTATTAGTATCGAGCAAGAAACGGTAAAAAAAATCAGTTTTTTGTATGGGAGCCCCCCTTAAATATTTATTTTATTTTATTTTTAGTATTTGTTGTTATAGCGGCAATAGAAATACATCATCTGTGAAAATTTCAACTCTCTAGCTATCACCGTTCTTGAGATACAGCCTGGTGACAGACGGACGGACGGACGGACGGACGGACAGCGTAGTCTCAGTAATAGGGTCCCGTTTTTACCCTTTGGGTACGGAACCCTAAAAATGAATAGAAATACATAATACAACTATGGCGTATTTTGATTATTTTTGATTAATTGGCTATTCCGTTGTGCATATTTTTATTAATTTGTAATAACACAATTCTGCAATTAAAACAGAACTTTTTTAATAAAAAATCTGTATATTAAAGACCAATGGCCGTATTCATAATGACTTATCGGAGATTTAAGCGGAGATTTTATCGGAGAGATAATAAACGTTTTAGTGTAAAAATACCATTATGAATAACAAATATTGACAATTTTCGCGAACCTATTTTAGCGAACCTTCAAACCTCCGATAAATCATTATGAAAAAGCGGTTAGTCTTTAATATACAGATTTTTTTATAAAAAAATTTCTGTTAAAATTGCAGAATTGTGTTATTACCACTAACAATTTTCATTTTCTAGTTAAGTTTATTTGTGCACGTAGAATCGGTACAAACAATAAAAAGGCGACAGGCAAGAGAGGTTTTAAATCCTACTACAGTAGGACTACAGCGACTATTATTTATTTATTTCTTTTAAAACTTAATTCATCTATCTATCTTTATCATCTATCTTTACCTACTTCTCTTTACAGGGTGCATCGGTACATACAATTATTTCGCTGTCAAGTACATTTATATATTTACTACATACTAGCGGCTGCCCGCGACTGCGTATGCGTGAAATTTAGAAAAATGTCCCCGTTTTTGTAACATTTTTCACTAGGTAATGCTTCGCTGCTATTGGCCGCAGCATGATGTTATTTAGGTAACCTATACATATATTAACCTACCAACCAATACCAATTACCTTTTGCCTCGATAAATGTCCTATCCAACGCCAGAAGGATTTTTCAATTCGAACCAGAAGTTCCTGAGATTAACGCGTTTAAACAAACAAACTCTTCAGCTTGTGCTTTATCTTTATAATATTAGTATTAGCACAAGTATTAGAATAGATAAATATTTGTCTTTGTAATACCTAATTTGGTTTATAAGATGCACACATATACCTATCCTGTGCCTATAAAAAAGTTTTTAAAATTGGTGCAGTGAAAGCCTGAAAATGGGCACCGTATTGGCAACAGTTTAATTTTTAAGGGCACCATGTCCTTACTACCCTAAAATGCTGATAAGTTTAAGTTAGAATTATCTAAACTCATAAATAAAAATAATCTTTACAATCTGTATAAGAATATTTTCATAAAATATTGGGCATAGTAATTCTGTCGACACACACCCGCCGCGGGACTGATGCAGCGCGCAGCGAGGGTCAAGGGCGTTGCGATCGATCCCGGCACTCTTCAGCCCTCCCATACCGCACTCCGCCCCTCTGATACCTATCATGTCTCCCCAACCAGACTGGTATGCGGGCTTCGACGCTTAAAAATATGCACAATCTAGTCAAAAACTTTCAGATAACTATAACATAGATTTAAGAACCCAGATTTTGTATTTGAAAATAAACGAATGCAACATATTATTAAAATTTTATTTGAGTCGTGGTTTAAATGTTTAATAAGTACTGTCTGATTGTAATACGCATAACTATATGTTTATTAACTATTAATAAGTTTTAACTATTATTAAGTTTTTTAATAGGTTTCTATTTAATTGTAACCAAAATCTTCGAGGCAGGACGGTGTGATTTTGAAAAATTTCTGACAGAGTGATAGAAAAATGAAAATATTGTTACGCATCCATCCAATGTTTTCTTTTTGTCACATAAAGGGTGTTTTAAGGTCTATAAAGTAATTCTATAATTAGGTACCTAGCATTTGTTTTACTGATATGCGGAATGTGCCTGCGGGGTGGTGATACCGACTTCAAATTTTTGTCTTTTCGGCTAATAACATCGACACCCATACTTTACCTATACTAACCTATACTACCTATATTACTATATTACCCTACTAATTAATAAAATAATTTAAAGCCTGTATTACACTGGAACCTAATTAATTAAGATCAACTACAAAACTTTCTTTTCACTATTGAAATAACCTAAAAGAAAGTACTTACGTAACTTTAGGTATACAGCGATGTCTACCCAAGTAGTGATTGTACAAAATTGATAAATCTTCGGAGAATTTTTGCATAAACATAGGTAAATATAATTTTTTTTTTTATTGACATTTAAATTATTATTGGTATTATCTAATAGAATATATTACGCGATTTACAAATAAGATGAAAGTATAAATATTAATCGCTTAATTCTCACCAACAATTTATTATATAAAATGTCGGTAATTTATTCTCAAAAACAAGTCTTTTAGCAGGAAATAACTTCCGCACGTTTAGATTGTCAGAAGATCCCACAGTGTCGAAATACATACATATTCTGAATTACCTACCTAATAATTGTATTTAATTCAATCTAACAGTAGCAAAAAATACTCACCATGCTTTGTAAATCTTTCTGTTTCTTTACTTATCATCACTTACTATAAAACAAAGTCGTTCAAAGTCAAAGTCAAAGTCAAAAGTTTTTATTTCAAGTTGGCATGTTTTACAAGCTCTTTTAAAACGTTAGAAACTAGGTGTCTGTTCCAAACGCGAATCCTATGGAGAAGAACAGACAAGAAACTCCATGGATTTTTTTTTCTATTCTCTTCATTTTTTTTATTTTTTTTTCCCAAAATATTATAAGTACATTGTTGTATCAGAGTGTGAGAATGATGCCGATTTGTACCTACAATCAAGACTAACTAAAACTAACTTACTTAATAATAAAAAATAATAAAATAGCCTTGTTGGAGCAAGTTGACCAGTCCCAGCAGAAGGCACCCGTTCACGAGTATAACCAATTATACATAACCAAAGGAAATACTCTAGGTTCGGCATAATACTCACACCTTTACAGTCTTATTAATAAATAATTACAATATAGATATACCTATATAAATATAAAGTTTCTGACAACATACACAATCATTTAGTCAAATAATACTTGAAATCATTAGCGTTATTTTTGTATATATGTATGTCCATATGTGAGCTTGATTTGACAGCTATGGCTTTGGCACAGGCAATGATAATGGACACAGGTAACAAACAAGCTTCTAGGGATCTGTATTCTGTACAAAAATATACGGGCGTTACTACATTAAAAGGGTTACCTTTATAAAAAGATTCACCCGTGTAGGGCTGTAATTACCTCAATTGCAGATGTCGGATAAATACGGCAAAAATCCCGAATATTTGGGTCATCATTTAGAATTCTCCTGTCTCCACGCTTCTCATTAATTAAATAAAATAAATAAATAATAAAATAAAGTTCTTATTTTATAGTTATACTAGCTGACCCGGCAAACGTTGTTTTGCCATACCAAAAAAAAAGTTTGTAAAATAGATGTTGGCCGATTCTCAGACCTAGAGGATATGTACACAAAATTTCAGGAAAATCGGTCGAGCCGTTTCGGAGGAGTACGGTAACTAACACTGTGACACGTGAATTTTATATAAAAGATATTATTTGAGTTAAAAGCCAACACAAAGTATCGAAAAAATGCCTAGCTTGGGATTAAGGGCGATGTACGACTGTGTTCTTGGATAACAACTTATTTAATTGTGTAGCTTAAATATTTAATAAAGTCTAGGCACATATTAGGTCTAATACAGTAGGTAGGTATACTTCTAAATATGTAAGTAGGGCAGTTTGCATCAGAGTTCGGTGTAGCGATGCGATCATTTGTGAAGTGTGATCATGATCAATTAATTTATGCTCTAGTTATAAATTGATGCTGTTTTATTATGTCTATTCGCGAATAAATAATTTATTACGCATACGCTTCGTGGATAGCATTTTGTATGCTGTCTACAGCTGTATGTGCTAATTAAAGCGCCATCGCTAGTATGACTTCGAATCTCAAACAAGGCAATAATAATTGTGATAAGAAAACTAATAGGTTATATCTAAGTATTTACAGTTATAATATTAATACAATAGATTAGCAGCTTAGTTAAATAATATTTTCTAACACTTGCGCGACTCATTTGTTTAAATAAAACTACTTTTGTGACGTGTCACACGGGCAAGTCTCACCCGTGACCATGGTGACTGCAAAGTCTCCGAAACGTCGGGCCAAAATTTAAAACAAATATACGCGTCTAAATCCGTAAAAAGTAGCTTGGATATAAGTAATGGTACCAATTCTACGTGCACAACTAAATTTAACTAAAATGAAGACAACTAAATTGGCTATTTCGTTGTACACAGTTTTATTAATTAAAATCGTTAGTCTACAATATGCAGATTTTCTAATGAAATTATTCTGGTTACATTTACGAATTGTGTTATTGACGCTATCAATTTTCATTTTTTGGTTAAGTTAGTTGTGCACGTAGAATTGGTACCGATTTGTTCTACAATTTGAAACCTTAACATCACAGTCACACCACAGTGTATTACGCTTGGTTGCGATCACAGGTCGCGATCTACATTATGAGGGAACTAGCAAGGTATTTGCTAAAAGTCACCAAAGTTAAGACTAAGAAATTAATAGGATTCGTAAAACTATCATATCCATTAGGGTTCAGAACCGGGAATTCTTGTAACTGAAAATCCCGGGAATTCCCGGGAATTTTGAGCTGTCCAAGAACCGGGAATTACGATGCTAGGAACCGGGAATTACGATGCTAGGAACCGGGAATTTCAGTACTTTCGGGAAATATAAAATTTATTAAAAAATCTTTAAAAAAAGTCTAATAAACAATCAAAAGCCTTAATTTAATAAAAACTATGTTTAAATGATGTGTAAAGGATCACTTCTTTTTATTTTATAATTTTGCATTTCTTTTTAGGCTTACAAAATATTTGTTACTATACATTAATATCATTTTTTTAACCATCCAAAAATATAACTATAGAAATATGTAGTTATAGTTAACTAACTAATGGAGATAGAAAGATGATTGCTATCATTCGCTTAGTAAATAATTTTTGAAAACAAGCTAAACCAGTAAGCAAACTCTATATTTTCATCATTTATTTTACTTCCTTAATATTACAGAATGATAGGTAATATTGAATTGAAGCTCATTTATTTTTTATTATCTAAAACGGGGAAGAAGCCACGCTAAAGCTAACTCTGTGCTATAGAACTCATGTTTTCGCGTATGACTTCTTTGCATGGGTAATATTTTCGAATGTAAAACATAATAAAAACTTTCTAATGAACATTCAATAATGTAAAAATAAAAAATACCTATAAAGTCGTTACTTTCGTGTGTATGTCCCTATGTAGACTAAATCCGAATTTTAATGGATAGAGTGGTTCAAGATGATATTTTTTTATACAGTTTGTTATGTTTCGGTGTATATTAGGGGAGGAGGGGCTCAATTGCAGTTGCCCGCAGTTGAACCGTGTGCATGGGCCAGTATATAATATATTTGTACAAGATGGTGACAAAGTAAAACTAAATTAAAGAGAGCAATAAAAAGTTTGTTATTGGAATCTTACGAGAAGTTATATTTATTAAATAAATAAGCACTCTATTGCTCTCTATCGGTCAATCAACGCTATTGGCTGCGTACTAAACATCCTTCCTTGGTTTAATTTACACTCGTGTATCTGTTCAGATATGTGCAACGGCTGTTTATCATCCTCCCTCTTCACGTGACTAAATCATCAAAGCATACTGTTCTTTACCTTAGTCCGTCTAAACCGTAACGTCGTCTTATTACTTCATTTCTTAATCTATCTTTCAGTCAGATCATAATATATACTTCATAAAGAGCGCATTTCTCTAATATTTATTTTACTTTTGTGCTTCTTCTGCCACACACAACATTCACTTCCATACATAAACATGGATGACATGCCTTTGTGGATAGCCAGTCGTATCTTTTTAGTATGATTTCAAAATTAAAAGTGCTTTGCATTAAATTTTTTATGTATATTGTGATAAATAAAACATAAATAAAAATGTTTATTTGGAAACTTTAAACTTAAGCATCCCTAAACATCGTTGAACACATGTGCGTAAAAGAATTAGTAATATTAACGAACAGAAATAATATAAAACGTAAAACTATTTTCAAAACGTTTCATTTGACATTATTGGCATCACAAATAATAAACAAATAATAAGTGTAATGGAATCTTGCCCACTTCAGATACCAAACAACATACAAGCACTTTACGTACTATTTTGACAATAACTACATAATATAAATAACATCCTTATAGGGTCGGCGTAGAAATATATGAGATCACGAATAAATTACAGCAAAACAATTACTATACGCGATAACAACATGCATTACAACACTGAATTTTTTTAATTCTTTTGTTTTTATTTGGGACTTTTATATTAAGAACATGCTAGTTGCTGAATTTGAAACACGATAAAATGTCTAAGTATTGAAATTTTTATGAGTTTTAGGCACATTTTGCTACCTAACATATAATACCAGCAATACCAGCTAACATTCATAGTTATGGGATCGTTACCACTATCAGCTTAAACTGCCCTAGCGACAAAATTCACGGTTCTTGAAAACAGTACCAGTTCTCGATACTGTATTAGGTACATATATAAGCTTATTAGCTTACACTTATGCTCACAGTAATTTTGATAAATATGTACACATATACTAGCTGCAATCACTTAAAGTGCTATCTTCTTTAAATAACAAACAAATTAAGATATTTATTTGTGAATAACACGGTTTTCTAAATGAATGAAAAAATTCCCGAGAGTACCGAAATTCCCGGTTCCAGCAAAGGCCGGTACCGGGAATTCCCGGTTCTCGAAAAAGAACCGGTTCTCGATTCCCTAATATCCATGATTCACGTCATACAGACGACAAATTATGTATTCCGCTGGTGATACATAACATACAACAGCGAATTATTGAACAATACAATGGCCTATCGTGTTTGTATTCAACACGACGCGATCAATTTCCTTCGTTGACTCATATCTCAGACAGTATTCATTGTATATTTTCTATACAATTTGTGGAAACAATAAATATATCGACTTGTTCTATTCTTGGAATTAAAAAATGTTAACAATATTGTCTCCACACCGTGGTACCGATTCTACGAGCACAACTAAACTTAACTAAACTAATTACTTACTACTTATACCATGAATGAATTATACTATGTTGTATTTCGTCTATGGCTTATACTTTAACTTATTTTTATTTATTAATTGTCTATTTCGTTGTGCATAATATGTTTATTAATTATAATCGTTATTATATAACATCACTATAACATACAGATTTTCTAAAAAAAAAATGTTGATAACATTGCCGAATTGTGTTATTGACACTTTCAATTTTCATTTTTTACTTAAGTTTACAATGTGTTCTGCAATTTGAAACCAAATTTCCACAGTCACATCATACATAAATGGTACATTAACGTCTTGTTGTATATTCAAGTGAAAAGTTATTTAAGAATACTTACTACTTTATACTTACTACTATGAACTAGATATTCAATTTAGTTATACCCTGTGGTTATACCTTACAGGTCTTCAGTATCTATTCTACCTATGACCTTCATGTTGTCAATCTACCACGTATGCGTATCGAAGTTAGTTATCTAATTCAACGAGTGAAATTTATTAAGGTTAGGGTTGGCACTACTCACATTTCTGTTCTTATGTACTTATAAAAATTTTAAAATATTGTATGTAAATACGTATTAGTTTTCTTTGACAAGTTACGATTTATTTCCTTGCTTAAAGCTAAGTAACGGTGGAAGTATCATAAAACTTTATTTTATTTTTCCCGTCTCAGAAAGTATTTTTTAAATATGAATTATTAGCACGCATCTGTCTATTGTGATGTCCGTGGGGTGACGGACAAAAAGAATACAAGTGTTACTTCCCCATGTCTTGCCCGCGAGGTTCGTAAAAATCAGCAAAATCCCATGACAACATAAACAAGTAATCATGTGTACTAACTCCGAACAACGGGATAAGAGCAAGAGATTGATAATCTGTCTATGTATTGTGGACAGAACAGTTTCTTAAGTACTCTGAAATGAAACTGATATAATCTCTTGAGTGGAAAAAGACGGATAGTTTACACTTTTACAGTCATATAGAAACTAACTTGATAATAATTGGTGTTAATACCTACATTTGATTATAAGTATAACACTTGTCGGTGTAACTGTATAAGATTATTATCAGAGCATGTAAAATTCAGTTATATTTATACAGACAGAATGTAGATTTATTATTTTAAAAATAACTTCAGACATACCTACCGATTTACGTTTTAATTTCACAACTTCAGTTGTACAATTCTTTTTCTTAAGGGCCTACATCAATATTATCGTATATCATCGCCGACACGTACATATTAACACAGCCAGTAGGCACAGAAAATGAAGAATTAGGGATACTTTTCCTATTAACTCAAAATCTACTAAATATATTTTAATTCTGATTTACGTGTTTCTATATATAATAGTTACTTATGTTTTTAAAGTTATTTCATTAGTTAATACGCGATTATAGACCGATAAATGAAAAAAATAAAAAATTAGAGAGGTTGTTTCGCTAAGATTTTCTATCGAGAAAACTTTTTTCAATCGTGTTTCTGAGTTTATGCGATCCTAGATCATATATTGAAAAAACATATACTTAAAAATTAGAGCTCTAGCCATTCAATCTAAAGAAACAATGAAAACTTCGTACGTAGAAAAATGCACGAAGCTATTTTGGTATCGTCTTAAGGTATTTTTATTTTTTTATTCGGTATATTAGAGTGTTGAAGCTCACTTTGCTACCATTTTAAAGTCTCAATTTATGCTCAAAACATCGGGTTATATCGATCATCAACAACCCGCCCTTATCCCGTTATTTGGTGTCGACACAACATGTGTATTTTTTAATCTCTTCTTTCAGACGAACAAGATTTTTAAATCTTAGTCTTCACTTCTCTTTATTTCCTTTTTCAAACTGTCTTTTCAACTTTCTTCTAGTCTTCATTCGTTGTACGAAAATGCACAAAAATAAAGCCTCACTAACTTCAACATGTGAAATATCCATGAATATAATTATATTTTATTTAACTGACTGGTTATGTCATAGTTATTATGTTTTTTTTATTAAAACAATTAAACAGACAAAGCTATGTAAGATATGGAACAGGTTTTACCCATTATTTCTATCAAGGACTTCGTCAAACAAGAATCATAGAAAACTGGAAATTGATGTAGTGCTCGCAAACAAAAATCTGTTAATTATAAAAGTATGTACTTGCTTTATGTTCAGCTGTGTTAAGATTATGCCATATTTTAGGAGTCAACAAAAAGGAATGCGATTTTCTCAGTAATTTCATCTGAATAAAATTTTATAGAATTTTATTTGATGATAATCATTTTAGAAAGATTATATCAAACTTGTTCTTAATAGCCAAGTTTAGGTTTCACGGAGTACCTACTATCCTATAGCGTACGGTCTTCATTTCCTAGTCTAGATTATATTACGATACCACTGCGCCAAGACTCTTCAAATTTTATTTAGCAATTTTCGCCTAACCTAAGATATCTTATACAAAACGGTAACCCTAAAACAGTTCTCATATTCATAACTTAACTAGACTAAAATCATTGTAGTTGGTAACTATTTTGTCTGCCTTCCTTATCCACTGATGAATTAATTCTTCTATTCAAATGTAATAAATTGTTATCATTATATTTGTTTGCAAGACATTTGGTTGCTTATAAACTTACTAATGATACAGCCATTAGGTTTTAAAACTATTACTAAGCTATACATTAGAAATTGTATAAAACTGTGTGATGACGGATTAAGAATACAAGTGTCACCACCCTATATCCTCCCACAGAGTACTGTAAGAGCCAGCGCCTTAACTACCTCAGTAAAGATGTTCTCTGCTGATACAGAGGACATCTTTATTGAGAGAAAAAGATCTTGTAGCTAAACCCTTTGTCAACACGCCTGCTTTGTGCGGCATAATGGATGAAAAACCCTCCCAAAGTGGAGGGAACCCGTGCCCCATTGTGGGACATTCATGGGCTGGGGGGATGTTTATTTAGAAAATAGGTCACATACCATATCATACATTGTGAAAAAATGAATTTAGTCTTATTGCGAGAACATGTTAGTCATAAAGTAGTAAATTACGACGAAATGAATTAGTGGTCTCCCTAAAGACATCGTGTATTGACTCACGAGTATAGTACGCATGCGCTACTCAACCATGACTCACTGCTGTGACTTGTGACCAGCGACCGATCATCAACCGGAACAGATAGTTAAGATATAATCAACTATAAAATAAACAACTAATGGGTATCAATTATGTATCAAAGGTTAAATATGACATCTTTGACATCTTTAATCTATATAATTTTAGGATACCGCACAAAAAATCCACCATTGGCCATTTCTCTGTCTGGTTTTGTACTGTAAACGATTTCTTAACAAATAACGAATGTGTATTGGTTAAATTATTATGTGTATGTGGTGATTCATACTGAATGGACATGTGTCTAACATTGTAATGACTCATGTTAAGATATTTCAACTTACACATTTTATGCCCTTTGTTTTTATTAACATTTCTCATCCATTTTTAGATTCTAAAGTGTAAAACTTCGTATCTCCATTACTTCAATCAGTTAAATTAATGACTTAGATACAATCATATTTATTCACAAATTCTATGTATTGTTTACTTATATTTTAGACAACATCCTCTTGTCCTAAAGTTCGCTTCGTTAGGTCTTTCAGTAAGGAACTGCAGACATCATTTTTGTATTTACTCTTCTTTCTTTCATATCCTCATTTATTCATTATTTAACTTTTATTAGACCTTCCTCTACTTTTGATAATCTCAAATACAGTAAGGCTCAAATTGGGGGAAGAGGACTTTGCGAACAGTGTGCGTAAATAGAGATATAGAAGATCACGAGCATTTTTTATAAAAGCTTAGGCAAGTACCTATCCATAAAATTAAATTAAAATGAATTATGCAAATAATAACGGTGACATATAACTTGTATATTCCTACATAATAATATAATATAATACCTACATAATAATTATGTAATATATTATGTAGTAATAAAATCTACATACCTAGCTAAAAATATAATAATATTAAAGACAAATTTTTGACAACCCTACAAATTTTTAATATTGCATCGCCTATTTTTAATTGCTACTTACAAAACGCGCGAAATTCAAATAAATAATAGTTCTTAAACCCCTATTTCATAATTATAGGAACATAAAAGCAATTAATGTACTAAATAGTTATGCTAAATACTAATTCTGTTACTATACATCTTATTCGGGAAGTTATTCACCGGCCGGCGTTCTGAGATATTGAATGAAATCATTAAAAATGCTAGACACAAAAATACAAGTCTTGTTTGCAATAGTGTGCGCCATGTAGGTAAAACGGCCGTTGGTATTGCGGGCCAATCAGAACTCAAGATTTTACTGATGCCCATATATGGTAAGGCCATCGGTTGCGGTAAGCGGGGAAGTTGGGCGAGTCCAAAGCGGAAAAATTATTAAATGTTCCTTATATGAAAATTGAACAACAATTTGACATCTGTCTCTGTGAATAAGTCAGTTGGCGTATTTTGGAGGTCGTTTTGAAACTTGTGGCGGCGTAAATTTAGCCAAATTTTGGATTATTTAGCACCTGCAGAGGTCCGTTGGGCGAGTCCACTTAGTCGCGGGGCGCCGGCGTATTCTAGTGAAGCAGATCAACCGACCTCCACGAGCGAGCGAGCAACAGAAGGAAACCGGCCGGCATTCATTTCTCACGGTTCGCAAACGCTGCGGTTTATTGTTTTCTACAGTACGTTACTACTATCTCTGGTAAGTAATTAAAAAAAAAACTTCTTTTATGAAATACCTTTGGAAAAGTAATAAATCTAATTACTAAGTTTGTCAAAATGATAATTGCAACCATTGATTGAAACAGAATTTTGTGGTAACAACACGTTTTCGTAGGTAGTTAATCTATCAATTATAATTCTTAATTAATATTTAACTTAATGATTAATTAGTTACTAAATAAAAAATGTCACTCATGGTGATGGCTTTCTTGAAGTGATAACATCGCAAACTGTCAAACGTCCGGCGTGCTTTCGTGTACACCGGCGCCCAGCTGATTATTTGGAAATGTGCCAATAAATTTAACTTTTGCCATGTAATATAGTTCAGGCTACTGTTGTAAATATTAAGTTTATGTAATGTTAATTATGATGTTTCCGAAGCGTGTGTCTGTTCGCTTCTAAATGTTCAATGTGAGCGTTGTTTGAGATCACGTCGTTATCAAGAGGCTTGGCGCGCTATCAGCGGCGGGGTTGGTGCGGGTGTTCGGGGGGTACGCGCAGGCTCCTGCAGCACAATACCATATATGGCCAGAAAACTGATGTATTGTGTCGTAGTGCGCGATTGGTGGAGAGTCGGCGCGGCGCGGTAGGGGCGCCTCGATAACCAGCCTCATTTATATAGTGTGCGCGCCGCCATCGGCGACATTCCGCTAAGTGAGCTCGAGCTGTGGCGTTGTACAGCATTACCGAGGCTGTGCAATAGCAACTTAATTTATTTATTTAATAGGACTATTTAAATTAAATGTAAGTTTACTGAAGTGGTTCATATATTTGTGGTGTTTTAAGTGTTTAGTGACTACTTGAGGAATAGTGCAATCGTAATTAGTGAGTGCGGGTCAGTGACACGTCGCTAGGGTTAGCCCGTCTCGCCCGGGAGTCTGGAGTAGCCGGTTGCGGTAGGGCGTGGCCTTAGCCCTGCTCTAACCTTTTGCAATATTTGAACTTGAATGGTTATCAATCCAATTAGAAAGCATCTGTTCTCGTGATCAACTTTCTCAGCGGACTTGCTGCTCGTTTCTGTGTAATGTAGCCATGCCGCGTCATGTGACACGTTTAGTTTTTATAACATTTGTCTGTTTACTCAATAGTTTCTTAACTCTCCATATTTGGTATCAATTCGCTACTCCGACACCCACTTAGTACTGCCCTGTAATGGATTATAGTAGGTCATCTACCCACTACCATTACTTTATTAGGACAACGTTGCAATTTAAAGTCACCCGTGTTCTTTAGTTTAGGTAAACATTTTGTGATAACTTCTCGAAATATACTTATCATATTTTGTCATTTTCAGACTAATTCAAAATGTGCGACGAAGAAGTTGCCGCGTTGGTAGTAGACAATGGCTCCGGTATGTGCAAGGCCGGGTTCGCCGGAGACGATGCACCCCGCGCCGTGTTCCCCTCGATCGTGGGCAGGCCCCGCCACCAGGGTGTCATGGTCGGTATGGGACAGAAGGACTCCTACGTAGGAGACGAGGCCCAGAGCAAGAGAGGTATCCTCACGCTCAAATACCCTATCGAGCACGGTATCGTTACCAACTGGGACGACATGGAGAAGATCTGGCATCACACCTTCTACAATGAACTGCGTGTTGCTCCTGAGGAGCACCCCGTACTCCTCACTGAGGCTCCACTCAACCCCAAAGCCAACAGGTAAGATATATGCGCCAGCCACCACTTAGTGGTTCCTGTCGTGTTCCCTGTTTAGTAATATCAATCTGACTGTTGTTTTGTTTGTTACAGAGAGAAGATGACACAAATCATGTTCGAGACATTCAACACGCCCGCCATGTACGTCGCCATCCAGGCTGTACTATCACTGTACGCCTCTGGTCGTACCACTGGTATCGTGCTTGACTCCGGTGATGGTGTCTCACACACAGTACCCATCTATGAAGGTTATGCTCTACCACACGCCATCCTTCGTCTCGACTTGGCCGGTCGTGACCTCACAGATTATCTAATGAAGATCCTCACAGAGAGAGGTTACTCATTCACCACCACAGCTGAGCGTGAAATCGTTCGTGACATCAAGGAGAAGCTCTGCTATGTCGCGCTCGACTTCGAACAGGAGATGGCCACCGCCGCCTCCAGCAGCTCACTCGAGAAGTCTTACGAACTTCCCGACGGACAGGTCATCACCATCGGAAACGAGAGATTCCGTTGCCCAGAAGCTCTCTTCCAGCCCTCATTCTTGGGTATGGAAGCTTGCGGCATCCATGAAACCACTTACAACTCCATCATGAAGTGCGATGTTGACATCCGTAAGGACTTGTACGCCAACACAGTATTGTCCGGTGGTACCACAATGTACCCTGGTATCGCTGACCGTATGCAGAAGGAAATCACAGCTCTAGCCCCATCCACAATGAAGATCAAAATCATCGCGCCCCCAGAGAGGAAGTACTCCGTATGGATCGGTGGATCGATCCTCGCGTCCCTCTCTACCTTCCAGCAGATGTGGATCTCGAAACAGGAGTATGACGAGTCTGGCCCCTCTATCGTACACAGGAAGTGCTTCTAAGCGCTATGCTGTGAGCTGCCGACAGCAGCCCGCGGCCTGGCCGCCCGGGCGCGGCCGGTTGCGACAACCAGGCTTGTAATCTCAGTTAATTTAATTGTACGTAAGATATTATTGTAATTAAATCGTAATAGTGACGGCAGAAGGCGCGCGTCGCCGCGGGCGCGCCCCGACCGCCGGCCTCGGTACTGCACTCGCCAAAGGATCTTTTGTAATCTCATGAATGATGATTGTATGTGCTGAAACGGATAAGACTACTTTCTTACTAGGTCATTTATAAATTATAAAAAATAATGAAAACATTAAAAAAAAATCTGAAAAATGAACTTGCATTTTATTTGTACCCTGAACTTCAATTTGTATACAAACAAGCCGACTGATGCAAAAGTTCAACGCTCGACATTGACCCAACTACTGAAATAGATCTTGGAGCGATTGACCAGAAATAGCCCCACTCCTGTAGATGTCTGGCTATCGTAGTGAATGACGTAGCGCTCATGAATGAACTATAATGCAGTCGCTACGAGCGGGAGTAACGTAAACTACATTTTGCTCGCGACTTAGTTTGAAATTTTGTCTTCGTATTTTCGTAATAAACTATTAATCGGTTATATAGGTACCTATGATTTCATATTCTCAACACCCATAGGCTTTTCACGAATAAAGCCTGCCTAAATTTTTGGTCTTTCCACACTGTTTACACAGCCGGCGGCTTGGGTGGCTTCGTTTCCGAGATTAGTCTGAACAAGCTAACAGTCGGTTCATTTTATGTTATATCCGTATTATTGTACCCTTAAGCAATACCTAGGCTTGGCCACCAGAGGTATGTAGGTAGTGAGAAAGGTTTTATTATAAATAAAAGGTAGGTACCTAATTTTTTGCACAACTTTTATTTGAACGTCACAAATAATTAGCAGTATCTTAAAAACAGTTGGTTAAAAACTTATTACAAAACAGATGCGATAAAAACCTGTCAAAATTCATAAAATATAATGTATCTTTGTGCTCAAGTTATATAAATATTCACCATAATTTTACATATTATTGTCATGTTATAAAACCAGTAACTTATACAGCGTTATACAATAAAACAGTAGAGTTCGAATATCGACTTGATATAAATACATTTTGCATTTAGGTAATTTGGTATGATAAAGTAATAACCATAGATCAAATTATACCCGATCGATGGTAATAACGCCAGGGTGCTGTGTGGTGTTTATAGCTCAAGTCAGCTTATGGTAGCTATCACCGATTTAAGAGTATCGGTTCATGAACACAATATGGTAAGGCCAAGCCTCGGCCAGTGTATAAATGGCATCGGAACTAGAAGTCTTCCGAGCCTTGGCCAACCAATAAACGGTAAAGGCTCGATAAATATAGGCATTCGTAAACTACATTAAGGACACATCTATCGCCTAAATATAAAAACGAAGGCGAAATAAAACCGAATCTACTGGCAATAATTTGGAAGCAATTGAAAGAAAAATAAATAATATTTTCCTATTTTTGGTAGTATTTCACATAATGGGAAAAAACTGATTTTATTGTTAGTGGTAACTTGATTGCACGCTAATAGTAATCAATAAGTCTTAATTTTTCAACGAATTCTTATAACTATACAAAGAGAGAAAATATTTGGCCCAAAACAATATGACAGATATAATTATGTACTTATTACAATCTAGTCTCACAAAAATATTCGATTCACACCAAAATTTAAAGAATTCTAATAAAGTTTATTAACATGACATGCCTATATAAGATAATGGGTAGGTATGTCTATATTAACAATAAGATTAGATAACATTTCCTGTGAGAGATAGAAAACTCGATATTAAACCCTATATGCCCACTTGGTGCACTGCCTATAGTTCTAAAACTTTAGAATTCAAATTATCTCATGTTTGGACAATATGTATATTTCATATTCGAAATTCATTAAAAACAGGGCCATTTTGAATTAAAATCTATAAAGCGGTGCTACATTTATATATATATTAAATAAGTAATCTAAATACTACTAAGATTCTTATGACACCAGCGAAATAATCCACCGGTTGATAAACGGCCGTTTAATCTATGATTATAGATGGAATGTCCCCGTTATAAGGAAGATAACGGGATCAATTATGTTGCATCAAGATCTAAATATAACAACAGAATATAGATACTAACAGAATTACAACGAAACTATGTTATAATTTGGTTTATTATTGAGTAATAGCCGTAAATAATAAGACAAAGTTTAATATCTATTTGTTCAAAGTAACAAGAATAACTGCACAAATTCATATTAAGAAAGTTCAGTTAACATTACCGAAACGCGTTATGAATTTATTTATTTGTGTTTTAATTACTTTATTTATGCAAGTACCATTACCATTATATATTTTAAGTCCACGTTTCAAGATCAGCAGATAATTGAAGAACAAGTATCTAAGATCAAAAGTAGATATTTTGAGTAGCAACAACTGGTTTGAAGATATTGAAAACGGCCGTTTACAACAAATCAAAGATACACTTAATTTATATTGGCATAGAATTATTAAAATCTAATTGGACTAGCTCCTTTACTAATACTAAACTAATAATATTGTTGATTTAGAAACGAGTTATGTTATACATTAATAGCTGCCAAAGAGAGTTTATTACACTTACCACTTTAAACGGAATAAGACGCGTATATTAAATCTAACCCGACGTTTGGTAGACTTTAATTTGGTGTTAGAAAATAATATCGCTTGTACAGAATTATTATAATATCAATTTAAAAGTTGCTGTGAAGCTTAATAATATATCAAATTAGTAAAGAAATATTGTATAATAAAAGTAATTACGTGTTCATACTGGTACTGAAAACATTATTTAATATTTTAATACGTATTGTATGTACTTGTTACTGTACGCTTGAGATAGTCTCTGGAAATCTATTTCATATTTCGTTTAAGGGTTAAGGTAAAAAAAAACCAATGCAGTCTTTTTTTAAATAATAAGGGAGGTTATTTTGATATACCAGGGTATAACAAGGTTTGAACTGTTAAATCCCTTACAGATATACAAATCACACACAGAGATAATAAGTGAATTACTCTCATTGTATTAGCAGCTAGCTAAGGTTTGACTAACATCACTTCTAATATCAGTAATAGATTATGTTTACATACAACTAGAAGATAAAATAGGATATAGAGGATAAAAAAAAAATTATGCGAAGAAAATGTAGACAGAGAAGTGAAAAATTTATAGCAGAAGAAAAATATCTTAGGGATAAAACAGGGTAGCAAGTAGTACGAAAAAACTTTATTCAATAATTGCAAAATGTATATTTGGTCATTACATTAGTCAAACCAGATCCGTTCCTAAACCAACAGCTCAATTAATAAAAAAAAATACAATAAAACCTTAATCGTCTAAAAATTCTTAAAAAATAAATTAAATAATCTAATACATATAAATACAATAAAAAATATTCAGAACAACTAAGCGTATTGCGGACATTGTGCGGGTTGTGAGATTTTAAAAACATAATTTTTTACACTGGCAACATTGTTCATATTAAGTCAAGTTTTTGTACTATATTTTAAAAAGTATTAAAGGCCACTTTTCACTACACATAAACTAGGAATGTTTTTTTTAATATCCACAATAATGAACACATTTTAAACAGTTTTATTTTCACATAAAGGTCACTTCACACTCGCGGTAGTATGTTTTTAATGAAATTTTGTATAGTATGCTACGTTTCGCTATCTTTAATACTGTCTTCTGTAGCCCTGCGGATGTCTGACAATGGGTTACCGTGTACCCTAAACCTGTATACACAGGTATAAGTAGGGTTACCATGGTTACTTTCAACCCTTAACTCTATAATATCGTAAGCGACCGGGTATTCAACACCACCTATATTTGTTGTCTTTGGATTCTGTACTGGGAAGTATTGTATTGCTGTGCTGTTAGCATCGTACATATAATCTCCAAAATGATGTGGTTCCGGGTCCATCTCACCGTGTAAACCCTGAAATTGTTCAATACTTATTTAACTATATGAGTTTGTGTGTTAGTTTGTTAATCTTTATCTCTAAACATACACCCCCTTATTACAAAACGCGGCTCAACGTTAAACCCAGATTTAACAAAATTTATTTACGAGGAATTGGATAGTTAGGGCCGCTCTGACACTAGTTTGGCGTCGGTTTAAGACTAAGGTCGTTGTTAGATCTAGGATTTGAGAAAAATCTGCTTGAAATGCGCAATTGAAGTGTTTAAAAAGCCAGGCTTAAACTATGGCTTAAACTTAGTCCACGTTTTGTAATAAGGCGGATATAGTTTAAAAATACAATTTGAAATAAATAAAATAAATACTCATGGACATTTCACACAACATCCTCTGATCCCAACCTAAGCTTTATATGCTTGTGTTATGGGTGCCAGAATATGGATAGAATACATATATTACTTTTCTTTTGTAAATACATACTTATAATACATAGAAACACCCAGACGCAGTACAAACATTTGTATGACAATTATAAAAATCACACAAATGATGATTGAAAAATCTGTGCTAAAAATTTCTGAAATAATAAAAATTTTGGAAAGCCGTTAATTATTTTTGCTTTTGCACGTTGGGGGCCCCCGTGGACCGGGGGCCCTGTATAATTGATACGGCGGTAGCTACGCCCCTGATTGTTTGATATGTAGATTGTTTTAATATGTTAACTTTTTGTTGTATATCTGGTAACCATGATAAGATTAAGTTAGACTCATATTAAAATCAGTCCAGATATTTAAGAGCTGGCAATTCTAGACACATGTATTTGATATTCAGCGCCTTTAAAAATGCAATAGCTCTTTCAGTGTCTTTTATTAAGTTATTATTGGCTTTTTAAGTGCCTTTAAGAACTTAAAAGCAAGTCTTAGTCTTATTTTACTTCAAAGTCAATTTTTTTTATTTCAAGTTGGAATGTTTTACAAGCTCTTTTGAAACGTTAGAAGCTATGTGTCTGTTCCAAACGCGAATCCTTTGGAAAAGAACAGACAAGAAACTCCATCTTACTTATCAACATAAATAGCAAGTAGTAGTTTGGTAGAATATATAAGTAGTTAGGGGGCTTCCATTAATCACGTGAGGTGTTCTAGGGAGGGAGGGGGTCAAGGTAAATCTTTCCAAATCTCACTTAGGGGCGAGGGGGGATCGTAGCAAATATCACGCATTTTTTTTCTAGCAGAAAACGGTGTAAAATTATGTGATAAGTTACGGTAATATTAAATATAATAGAGTAAGTTGTGTTTTTGTTTTCTTTTTCTCAATAATCCAACATGTTTACAGCCAAAACATAAATTTTGAAAAATCTCGCGTGAGACTAAGGGAGGGGGGAGGGGGTTGAGGAAAATCTTACGAAATCTTACCAAAGGGAGCTGACATCTTGTTAATACTAAAAGCTCTAAAAATAATGAGAAAAAAAAACAAATAGCTATTAAATATAGTTACGTACATAAACAGAGAAGTTTTTAGGTGCAGACTCTATTTTTCCATCGACGGCAAGCAGTCGAGACATGTGCTCCAATGAGAAACCTGTCACTTCTATGATAGCATATGTCCTTACAACTGTAATTACACAATAAATTACATAAGAATTATTTAAAATATTTTAATATACTAGAAATCCGTCCCCTACTTCTTACAGGTAACATTTATGCTGAAGTTTGTTTGTTTCTAAAGTAATTTATTAATTTTGCAATTGACTTGCTATGCTTTTATTTAATAAATTACATTGTGGTGGAAAAAGTGATCACCGCAAGCGGGACTTGAACCCACGATCTCGGAATACCGTTCCGTAGCTCTGCCAACTAAGCCTATTGCGGCCGTGCTAACAATAACCAAAGTTTGTTTGTTTGTTTGAACGCTCTAATCTTAGGAACTACTAGTTCGATATGCAAAATTCTTTTTTTGTTGGATAGTCCATTTATCGAGGAAAGCTATAGTCTATATAACATCACGCTGCAACCAATAGCAGCAAACCATTAGCCAAAAATGTAACAAAAACTGGGAAAATTTTCTAACATTTCACGCGTTATCGCGTAGTCGCGAGCAAAATCTCTATATCTATAATAATACTAGCTGACCTGGCAAACGTTGTTTTGGCATACAAATGTTAGGGGTGGACAACCCTTATCACTTACGGGTATGAAATATAGATAGTAGCCGATTCTCAGACCTACTGATTGTGTTCATATATAAAATTTCATAAGAATTGGTCAAGCCGTTTCAGAGGAGTACGGTAACTAACATTGTGACATGGAAATTTTATATATTAGATTATATAGCTGAAGAGTTTGTTTGTTTAAACGCGCTAACCTCAGAAACCACTGGACTGTGCGAAGTCGCAGGCTACAACTAGTTATTAATAATAGTTAATGGTTAGGCAATGATCTATAATACTCGAAGATAGGTTATCATAATTATTTACCCAAATATCCAGGGAATCCTTGGAAAGCCCAGCACTCAGCCGGCATGGCACCTGGTGTGAGAGCGTTCCGTGGTGAGGTATATACCCATAGCACTGGCAGACCCAAAATGCTGTACTGCTTTGTCTTTATCTGATACAACTCTGTGCATTTTGTCGATATCACTTGACCACCTGAAAAGATCAGAGAAGCGAAGAGCCAATTTAAACACACAATCAAATCAAATCTTTCCTCTATCTCTCTCTCTCTCTCTCTCAAGCATTAATCCCACATGATGGTGGGGTCTGCCTTTCTTATTTTATTCTTCCACCTTTGCCGATGAGACGTGTCGTCATTGGAAACATCGCAAATCATCATATCCTGGGCTATGAGCTTCGTCCATCGTAACTTCGCTCTTCCCCTGTTCCTGGGTCCTGGCAGGGTCAAGTCCATTGCCGCCTTTACAGTGTGGCAAATCAAGCAAATCTCTCCTCTATATTACTTAAAATCTATATTAATACTAGCTGTCCCGGCAAACGTTGTTTTGAAATACAAAAAAAAAGTTTGAAAAATAGATGTTAGCCGATTCTCAGACCTACTGAATGTGCATACAAAATTTCATAAGAATCGGTCTAGCCGTTTCGGAGAGTACTGTAACTAACACTGTGACACGTGAATTTTATATATAAGATATTATATTAGATTTTAATGCTGAAGAGTTTGTTTGTTTCAACGCACTAATCTCATGAACCATTGGTCCGATTTGAAAAATTCTTTCAGTATTGAATAGTATATTTCAGAAGGTTATAGGCTATACAACATTACGCTGCAACCAATAGGAGCGAAGCATTAGTGAAAAATGTTACAAAAACGGGGAAAATTGCCTAAACCCCACACGTCGCGGGCACAAGTAGTATAGAAAACCCAACATACCTGCAGATTCCAACGCGTAATCAACCAGTCCAGTTTTATCAGCATCATATACATCCAACATGCCTGCTACTATCTTCTTAACAGCCTCCACATCCCAATCACTATGACTATGTATTTCTACATCCTTCACATACTCCTGTACTTTTTCTCTTACAATCATCAACTGTCTCTTTTCCAAAACAGCCAAGTATTCCTGAACCAATTGCCGTAGTCTATTTTCATCCATACCTTCTTGCCAACTACTAGCGACTCGTCTCTCTATCTCTTCATTAATAACTTTCATATCATCTTTAGAAAGATATTCTTTATCAAAATACTGTTTCAACTTCTCAGCCACAACGCCCGCATTATCATTTGCATTAAAAACTTGCAGCAAGTTATTCTGTAAATACTTCAACGAATATTGTTCTATTTGCGCTTCAAAGTTGTTCAACTTTAGTAACTTTTGATCGAAGTATTTTAGTCTCGTATCGACGTTTAGAGCCCATTGTTCTAAAGCTGCTATTCTCTTAGATAGATCAGGATCCTGAATAATTTCTGGTGATTTGTAATTATCTAACACAACAGTTTCTTTCGGTATAATTTCGCCTGCGTAGTTATAACCTGAAATAAAAATGTTATTATTAGATTTTCAATTGTTCCTCTGTCCTTCCCAAATACTTGATACATATTGAGAACGACAGGGAAGGACAGAGTATTAAGTTATATTAATATTATATTTGAATCAACTCACCTAAAAGTGTCCAACTTCCACTTTGTAATAGGTGATAAGACCTCTATCCTTCCCTGGTTATTAATAATTAAGGGAAGAATTTATATAGGGACAAACAAACAAACATATTTATCAAAACATATATAATTAAAATCAAAATACAATTAGTAGAAGACATTTTAATGGAAAAATGCAATTATATTTTGCTTAAATAATAAAAAAATCACAATATTGTAATATTTGTATTAGACGGGCGTATTTGCATATTTGAAGATGTTTTCCATCACCAAAAATATATAATAATCATCGGACAAATATGTAAATACGTTAAGTGCCGTCTAAAATTACTGTAAAGCGAAGATTTTGTGACAAATAAATAATTGTGCTTAAATAAACAATAAATCTGGAGTATTTGTAAATTGGTGGACAGATGGACTCTTGTCATTTTTTTATTTACTATACCTGTCTTATTTAGTAAACATTTAGTCTGGATTGGGCCGAATACGTGTTCGCGTATTGCGTGTGCATACGCATTTATCATGACCACTAAATCTAAACATACACGAAGTATAGCACGCGTCACGTAAAAAAAACGCTGGAAGAAAGTGGCGTCTTTGGGCATGGGTACTCACGCACGAAAGTTATGTGCCTATTATTATATTTTTGAACAAGGCTTTCGCTGGCGAGGCGTGGCTTGGTACCTACATATTTGTTATTCTAAATAGGTATTACATAGAAAACCGATAAATCGCCTATGCGCAGCTTGACCGCCAGCATTCTTTTTACATGACGCGACCTATACCATTATAATAAAGTTACAGAATATTTTCTAACACTTGCGCGACTCATCTGTTTCAATAAAACTACTTTTAACGGATTTAGACGCGTATATTTGTTTTAAATTTTGGCCCGACGTTTCGGAGACTTTGCACTCACCCGTGACCATGGCGACTGCAAAGTCTCAAACTTGACAGCAAAGTTTTATTTAAAGTTACAGAAGTTTGTGTGGTAAGCGTCCGGCGACGTTTATTACTTAACCAATATTTAGGCTTTATATAAAATATTTTTTGTATCCTTTTCCTAATGTATTATATACTAAATAAGGCAAGTTAGTAAATATACCACTAAAATTAACAAATTCTGTTTGCATATTTTTAGTTAATGTGATACAGTGCCATCTACCGATTAATAATAGAACTAACAATGATATAGAGTACTGCATTCTACAGACTAGATTGAAACACCAATAATATTGGTACTGACCAAGAGGTGGAACAATAAAATATTACTTCATTGTTTAACACCTAATCTGATTGTCTTTATTTCTAGAAAAAAAAAAATTGACAAAATGTTTCCTATGGTGTCAATAAATTAATGAGTAATACAATTTGTAAAAAAAGAAACACTGACTATCTGAAAAAAGGTTGAAACTTTGCAAGTATAAATATACAAGACTACAATCACTGCTAGAAATATATTTAAAACAAAATATATTAAGTCTGTTAATATTATATTAGCAATAATAAAATAAATTGTTAAAATCACATAAATTAATGACATACATTAAACCTACTTTTTATACTGGCCATAAACCAAATTATTTTATTAGAACACAAATACCAACTCCGAATTAAAATTAAATCTTTTTAAAAATAGAAAAATTTTGAAAAAAGGATAGCCTCAGTATTTGTTTTAATACTGTTCAATTAAAAAAAATTATGACTAGGTGTTAGTCTTTTTAAAACAAATTTTTACACGAATTAAAAACAAAAAATATATACACAATATTTTTTTTTATAATTAAAACTAAATAAAACTCAAGTTATGGCCACGTCATGCTAATTTTAGGTACATCAATGAAGGTACATAGTGTGTTTCAAAAATGGAATAGTCCTGGCAAATAAATATCGAAAAGAACTATGAAAATGCATTCTATTGAAAACTGTGGGATTGACAATCGACAAAACTACATAAAGCCAAAGACTTAGAGCGAATTTTTTTGCCATATCATTTTATTTAATAATGAAAATAAATGCCACGACTGTTCTCATTTTGATAAACTTACTTAAAACTAATATAGGAGAAGGACAAAAAGTGCTTTTCGTTGTTGTATGACGTTTATATGTTATTATGTATGAAAAAAAATCATTTATTCATAAATTATAATTAATTTCCTTCTTTTATTTTCAGGAGCTATAAATTATATGTTCTTAACAAGAACGCAAATAAAAAAATATTTATACATATTAATAACTACATACATATTAAATAATAGATGGCGTTTATTTTGTTTTGGAACTACAGACTTTATAAGATCGGAAACTATTTGCTAGAATACATTATTATAAAAAAAAAAATAGTATGTCCTTCCCCATTTTTATAAATTAAAAAGAAAATAAATTTAAGCTCTATCGTATTGTTGCATGCATAATCTATATATACTATTAAATTATAATCATAATAAATTACAAAAAAATATAAAATAGAATAAATATACTGTGGAATGAAATTATCAATATTGCAATTTCTCTTTCATTTGACATTAAAATAGAACAAAAAATAACAATAAATATAATTTATATGGTTACAATTACTATAATCAAAGGGGGTATATATTGAAAAACCGTCAAGTACAAGGTGGACTAGTACAGGAAGGGATAAGGGCAGGAAAATGATGATGACAAGTATTTGTTGTTGTAGCATCAACTGTTATACATAAATCGAAATTGGCAGGGTCTTTACCTATCACCGTTCCAAAGACACAGCCTGATGACAGACGGACGGTCTGCAAACGCTTAGTTATAGAGACCGGTTAAAGTTTTTGGTACAGAACTCTAAAAAGAATCATGTCTTTATAGCAACTTTTTGCAATGTTTTGTATGTCGTGAACCCCTAAGACTGTTATTGTGCAGTTATTTATTATAAACAAAAAGTATTTTTTACTATTTTCAACATGTTTAAGGCAGGCTGAAGTATATCAACTATTAAATAATGAGCACCCCAATATGTTTCAAAATATTTGTTAAAAGTTTAAGTACAAATTTCTTAAGGCTAAATGCTTTAAAATATTAAAATCAAATTGAAAATTATGTAATTTATAATATTCACTTCCATATTTAAATTCTGTTGACTCATTCTGGTTAAACAATTTTGTATATTATATCGTATTTTTTATATTTTTAATTTTGTATATTTGAATTGTATAATATTTTGCAGTGAGTATAATAAGATATAATAACTTATTATAGTACAATAATAAATATTACTATTGCAAATAAAGATGCTGAGTTTACAGTAGCACTTATAAACTTATATGAATTGTATGTCATATGAATTTCCGTTTACTTATAAAATGACTGCAAAATCTTCAATGTTGCAAACTATAATATCCTAGGCTGGGAGTAGAAATGATTAGAAAACGAAAACATTCCAGAATTAAACACTAAAATTCTAATAATATAATTTTGGTCATTAATACTTGGAATAGTCTAGAAAGTACACTTGACAGACAAATTAGACCTATTGCCTATATAGATAATTATTGTCAGTTCAATTTCAACTATTATCAACTAGACTGTAACAAGTCACTTAACATTGAATATTTTACAGTCATAAGCAAACGGACATAAATATCGTATAAATCAATTATCATCCAATAATTCCTCGCCAATAACGTTTCATTTCTTCATAGCAACTGTCTGCGACTACTTTCACATAGTCTGAAGCATCAGCAACACGGTCGTTCACAATAACTTTATATTCTTGATATGTTTTTGATACCTCAGGCATTTTTTCACTTATATCAGGCAAAGTTATATTAATCGCTGTGATGTTGGGTAGTATGTCCAGCGATGGCATAGTGATGTTGGGAAAAGGTATCTTCGATATTTGAAATTCAGATAGATCTAATTGGAAATCAGTAAAATTTGGCATGGACAAATGTTCCCAGTTTTCATATGTGTAGTGCGCTGTAATCAATTAGTTTTGTTACCTAGTGTTCTATATACAACGTGTTTCATAAAGGTGTAGTCATATTTTAAGGTTGCATTGGATAGGCCTTAAATATTATAAATATTACAGTTACACATAGAAATATACAGTTGGTAAGTTTTTTGTTGTTTATAGTTATAGCCTACTATTAAATAACTACCAGGAACGCATCAATTATGAGATGTTTACGGTTTATTGAATGCGATTGAACCTTACGATATAAGATGACCTCATACTAGTGTTGTATTTAAAGAAAATCGATTAATTTAATAAAAATTTGTATGAACACATAAAAGTCATAATATAACATCATATATTTGTAATTACATCCATGCCTAGTGCCTAGTCACCGGCCATGCGTAACGATGCCGCGATGGTCAAATATGACTACACCTTTCTGCAACACGTATATTTTCTATTTCTCAGCCCATTAATGTCCCACTGCTGGGCATAAGCCTTTTCCATGCGAGAGGGCGTTTAGTCTAGTATGCTACTTTGACTAGGCGTGTTTGCACAGGGTTTAGTATAAAGTTTTCTCCCATAAAAGAGGTTTCATACTTTCATAAACTTTAGCTACCTTACCGTTTGGACGAAATATACTTATAAATATTTTAAGTTGATTACAAAGTGTAAATATAGTGCTACGACCCTGGTACTCCGTTCCATTGCTCCACCAAGAGATCTATCGTGGTATTCACAATTTCTGGTTTTAAATGACAAGTCCTTTAATAATTCTGGTAATGTGCAGTTAGAAAGAAAAAATATCAGTACTTACATCCATAACCAACAGCTGGTAGCAAAAGTAGTAGGAACCATGGCCACCACCTACGTTTCACTGCTTTCCTTTTAAAACTGGCTGATGTATACTTCTCATTTTCTTCCACATGGTTCGAACTCATCTGTAAAATTAAATAAATACTAATACATTTATTGCAATTAGGTATTGAACATACATTTATTAGCTTCGTTCATATCGACGCAGGAAAGCGATCTTGTCGTATCTCGAAAAAATGCGAAAATGAGCTTTATACATCATTCGATTCAGAAGAAAATACCGCATCCAATGGTATCAGTTTCATTTTTCTACGACTATTTTTTATTTAGATACGACATTGATTTTTAGCTCAATATTTTGAAATCAAAACAATAACATGTTGTAACTAAACCAAAATTCGCTATTTTATTTTTTAGTATACATACAACAAAATTGCTGCGTATACTTCACAGATTACGACATATACCCCGGCCGAGATGCATTACTTGCAATGAGTTACGCCCTTCACAGCGCATCACAATATAAATTTTATTTAGTTACAGCAAAATTGCCGCTCGGGATTTATATGCCCATTTGAGATATTACTAAGTTCTCATTCAGCAATTTACGCAATTTCTACAATTACACCATTTTAAAGTGCATTTTTCTATTAAAATTTATACTTATCCCATCTTAAATGATATAATATTTTAGCTATTGGATTATACACGGCATTCGTTCCCCCATCCCCCGCGACCACTAGCAGATGCAGCGCGTACGGCTTACTTGTCAGTCGACGCTCGACCGCCTAAGTGTGAATGCAATTACGTAGGTAGTGTAAAGACGACACAATATTTTCGTGTTTAATGTGATATTTGAAAATACTGGTGAGTACTATTTACAATTAACTCTTTTGTTTTTAATTGAGTTAAATAATAATCATACACAACAAATCGACACATCATAAGTACCTATATCAATGAGAGTTTTTTTTTATTCCAGATTATATCGGAGGCCTGATAATATTGATGTTATTACGAGTACAAGGTAACCAGAGAGTACAAGGTAACGGAACCCTTCGTGCGCGAGTCCGACTCGCACTTGACCAATTTTTTTTGATTTGTTATGTTTTTTTTTACTTAAGCTAAAATGGTTTTAAGAAGTATTATACCAATTGAGTTTTTTTTTATTGTTTGTATTTTAATTTTGTTTAGAGGGCAAAAATTTTGTTTTTACATTTTTGATTACATTAAATAAATAGATTGTCTAACATACTGCATTTTATTTGTGTTCCGTCAATTATGTAATACTACTTACAACAAATAGCAAAAAGATGAAAAAGAAATGTATTCATATAAAACAAACTATCTGTCTTCATATAAAACTTATATATAGATACAGCAAGTCTGATACCAGTGTTTTGAACAATTTACTGATGGTCCCAACATTTGGCTTTTGAGATACAGCATATTCAATGTTTAGGTTTTGAAAATCAAATGCTGTATCTAGTATTAAATCCAATTACACTAATCTTAGAATGACCGTCTACATTGCAAATGGAAGGTTTTATTTTAAATTGTTATCACTGAAAATATGGTAGTTTTACGTCTACTAGTTCACATATTATGAATTTTTGAAATAGTTTTTTAGCTCTGGTGCAAAGTTGCATATTTCGACATACTACAAGATCGCTTTCCTGCGTCGATATGTATCTAACCTCTCCAGCCCATTTACGTCAGACTGTTGGGCACGGGCCTCCTCTACTTTGGGAGAGATTATGGTCTACTGTGGCGCAATGATCAGGCGTGAAAACAAAATATTTACAAAAATGTAAATATTATAATTTGAGAAACCTTATTGAGCTGAGCAAAACTTCTTAAAATTTACTTAAAATTATAGTAAGAAAATAACCATTGAGCGCACTTTTTAAAATGAGAAGTGTGACTACAAGTGAGAACATCGCATTGATCAACACAAGCGCCATCATCGTCATAACATCACGCCTTTTATCCATGGTAGGCAGAGACTATAGAGAGCTATGTACTTTCATCCAAACATACTTCCATGGCTTCATCCACACTCATACATCTGGTCATACAAGTGAAAGAATTAAGACTAAATTTGGTTGGTTAATGCACTTACAGTTTCAGTAATAGTTGTAACTGCTGTTGTTATCACTGTCTTGATTATCATATAGAGCCAGGTGAACGGTGCTGTTGCCACGGATGTCGCTTGAGATAATATACTGGCTGTAATATATAAAACAAATAAATATTATACACCTGAAGAGTTTGTTTGTTTGTTTGAACGCGCTAAACCTCAACAACCGCTAGTCCGATTCGAAAAATTCCCTTTTTTTCGAATAAAACCCTGTGCTGAGGGGCCGTTCAAGTATTACGTAAGCAGATTTATTACAGTTATTACCCCACCCCATCCCCCTTGTCAGCAAAAGTATGCAAAACTCTTACCCCCTCCCCTTAAGCTTACGTAAATATTTTTCTATTAATGTATTAATAATTAGCTAATGGAATCACCGTTGAAAAATTTTAACTTGCTTTGCTATGCCTACAATACGTCTACTCGCTATAGTATACAAACGAAACAATACACTGACAGAGAAAATTTTGACAAGTAATAGCGCGCGGTAATTCCCCTACTCGGTTCAAAAGCGAGTGCCTAATCCCCGAAAATGTGTTTAGGTGTATATGTCGTGCGTCGGTTAGAGGATAAAAATGAAATACTTGAATGAAGGACTTGAATGGCGTTTATTTGCGACTCAATATATTTTATATAGTAATAGCTTATATAGGTGACGAGAACAATCGTTTCTAAATATTCCCAAAACTGCTGACACGCATAGTGTTGCATACAATGAATCCATACATATTATATTTGTATACGACGAGAACAACCGTCTTTATACATTCGTAGACCTGTTACATACGTCTACTTGCAAACAATGAAATCAGTATATTACAAGTAATACAGTAAGTATAGTACAAAGAATACTGTCCCTACAATGCGTTTCGTTTTCAAGGAAAGACAATGTGAGGCTTGGCATTCGTGTAAAAACGTAATTTTACTACCGATGACGTAACCATCATCTACCCCCCCCCCTCATGTCATCCAAAATAAGCAATACATAGACCCCCCGCCCCCACATAGTGCTTACGTAATACTTGCACGGCCCCTAACACACCAGATATATTTTTGTTGGAATCCCATTTTTGACAGACTTCAAAAAAGGAGGAGGTTCTCAATTCGTCTGTATGTTTTTTTTAATGTTTGTTACCTCATAATTTTTAATTGTGTGAAGCGATTATAATGATTCTTTTTTTATTTGAAAGCCGGTGGTTTCCGTGTGGTCCCATTGGCACCAGGTTAGGAAATGATGGTTATCTTCTAAGAAATCGAGGAAAATTTTCAAATTCATACTCGGATCAACATTTTTTTCAAAATACCTATTTATATTTTTGCCACTCCAAGAACATGTTTATTACCTTTAGCTGGTCTCCGATCAGTGTAAGGATAACGATGTGAAGGTCCCACTAACTTCCTGTAAGTATTGCTGGTGCTAGTTGTGATGGTTGTGATGATAGTCATCAGCAACTTCGTGATCAACCAGCGCTCATCAGCACTGTGAAGACCTTTATGTATATATTGTGTCTCATCATCTGAACTGTCCAATGACTGGAAACAAATAAATATTTAAGGGCATTTTACACTATATTAAAAAATCAGCTAAGGGATATTGCAGACATAACATCCTCTGTGAGAGACGGAAACCTCGAAAATAAACCATGTGCTAATACGCCTGGTCAGCGCGCCACAGTAGACCATAATCCCTCCTAAAGTGGAGGAGGCTCGTGCCCAACAGTGGGACGTGAATAGGCTGGAGAAACAAACACAATAATATCCTCTTATCTATTTTTTTTAGAGTAGCAGCTGTTCAGGCTATGTTACTTTCTAAAATTCTCGGTCCCAACTTGTTGCCATAAAGAGCTACAGGATCTTTTTGGCTTTGAGAAGTTTGATCTCTTCCGGGTGCATGGTATAATTGCCGAGAGAGGAGCATCGCATATGCATCATTGAAGGGCATCAGTGATAATGTGAATAGGTGTTTCCTCCGTCATTTGGCAAAGTCTACACATCCCATTGTCATTGTCAGTTCCTCTGATCTATAGTAACATTATACGCTGAAGAGTTAGTCGTTGTTTGAACTCGCTAATCAAAGAAATCATTTAACATAGAAAACATCGTGTATAGTTGCCTGTTGGTTGGATACTTTAAGTTTTTAACACACTATTTTCGTGAGACCAGGGGGCCAAGTCTTCTTACAATGTTGTCACAAAGATCAGTCACTAACGCCATTATGGCGTCATTTGTGACAAAAAAAATTAAGAGTAGACTACCAAACTTGATAAAATTCGCCATTATGCAATCCACAAATGCAATAACTGTAATAGCAGACCTAGTCCCCTGATCTAATATATAAAATTCTCCTGTCACGGTGTTTGTAATTATACTGCTCCGAAATGGCTTGACCGATTTTCGTGAAATTTTGTGTACATATCCGTTTGGTCTGAGAATCGGACATCTATTTTTCATCCCCCTAAATGTTAAGGGTACCCCTAACCCTAGCATTGGCAAAACAACGTTTGCCGGGTCAGCTAGTATAATATGTTTACATAATTATAGATAGAACATACAAGATTAACTTACAGTATACCGCCTTCTCAAAGTGTTTGTAGTCCAGCTAGTTGTAGTAGATAGGCGGTCTATTTCATCAATACTGGTGTTGGGACCTTGGACACGGAACTGCGAGAGTGACCGCCGCGACATATTCGGCATCGCTACTTGACCGGGCGCTAACTCAACGCGGTCTTTTGACAGAGGCGAGTATGTGTAATCCGTCTTTGGATATTTGCTGGAAGTAATTGAATAAATTAATGGTAATCATCATTATCATAACATCACGACTTTTTCCCATGGGGGTAGGCAGAGACGAGAGAGAAAGAGAGAGAGAGGGAGAGAATTAGAAATGGAGACTACTAACAATTTAATACGAAAATGTTGTAAATCCTACTAACATCATAATGTAAAAATTTGTAAGAATGAACGGAAGTATATTCCGTCTTAATGTTTTTTAATATCCGTAGTTTTATTTTACGTAAAATACCTTAATATAAAAATAAATAATTGCCCTGTGCGAGGATCAAATCCATAACCTCGCAAATGGCTATTTATTCAAAAATAATTATCCACATTCTGTAGTGTGTGTGACATTTGCAAGCTTTGTATCGAAGTGCAAATATAGAACGCTATAACTAATTTTACATACAGACTGTACCTCGATTGCATTTGTTGTTTTGTTGTTGATAGTACTCGTCATACTAATGTTTATACAGACGTACACGCTGTATAATGATATTGTATGACTCAGTTGCACTTTAGGGTCATATAAAACAGTATTAATATATTTTATTATCGAAAAATAAAATTTTTCACTGATGCTTTGCTTCTACTGGTTGCAGCGTGATGTTATATAGCCTTCCTCGATAAATGTACTAGTCAACACTGAAATAATTATTCAAATCGGACTAGTGGTTCCTGAGATTTGCGCATATAAACAAACAAACAAAAAACCTTCAGATTTATAATATTAGCATGGAAACGCATTCTTTAAATAAATAATGCTTTTTAATCTTTTTTTATAAAAAGATTATCAAAATTATTTAACATCTATTAGAAGACGTAAGCATACGGCTGTCTTAAAAAAATAACGATCTCTTTATGAAAATGAAATTCGTCTGTTTTTTTATTATTATTGTACCTTAACGTCAAATGTCCTTCCACACTTTGAATCTCCATACACTCTATAATATTAGCCATATTTACAATATAATAGTCAACAATATTACCATTAGTTATATTCGTTATTAAAATATATTACACACAGTCATTTAATCAGTAATCGCACGACTTGATCTACGTACGGTCATTGACAGTTGCAGAATTAAAAGCATCGTCATACCCACAGTAAAAAAGTTATTGGATACGTTTAGAAATAAAAAAATATACGAGTACATAATAAAATCTATAATTATGATTACAGTATGTCTGTAATTAAAAAATATAAGTAACTACATATTTAAATAAAACACTAAAAATTCACGTTATTGCAAAAAAGAAATCCCAGTTACATGTTAGTACAGTTTAAAAAGGGTCAAAATGTCAAAAAGCTTGTACAAATTTAATTTAAAACTTTAGGTAAACGTAATTATTAGAGTTTCGTACAGAAAGAAACCCTTATATGTATAAATTTGCAAAGCTAATAGAGGCGCGTTAAAAATTAAAAGAAAATAACATTTTATTAAGACATCGTTAGCTAAATGGAAAAATCTATGCTAATATTATAAAGCTGCAGAGTTTGGATAATCGCGAAAGGCTATAGGCTATATAACATCACGCTGCGACCAATGGGAGCGTAACATAAGTGAAAAATGTTGCAAAAACGGAAAAAAAATCTAAATTCCACGCGTACAAAGTCTTGTCGATTAGCTAATACAGATCATGGGGCAACACAGACAAGAAAATAACGTGACCAAAATGCAAAACTACGCCCTAAAATACCTTTTAACTTAATTAAGTTCGCCTTAATATTGCCTGCAGTAAAAAAGATTTTACATTTTACCACACCATTAACTAGGGATAGTGTTCCGGATTTCAGTGAATTGGCAATACGTAGCTGGCGTGTAAGCTTAGTTATTATACTTTCTATAATGTATGTATGTAATACGTTTTTTTTAAAGTTTTAGAGAAAGAGGCTAATTCTGATGCAAATAAAAAAAAAACAAGATTTAATGCATGGGGCAATGAACTAACCTTTTTTTAACATTTAAAATTTTTATTATTTGTGTACATGTGAATATTCATGTAATGTTAATTATATTTGCACTTGAATATAAACAGTTCTGGTATGAGTAATACATATTAGTAAGATTTTATGAATTACTTAGCTCATTAAAATTGCAGTATTTTTTTTATTCAGCGATAGAGAGATTTTGTTCTAGAATAAGCTTACCGATTGTTAGGTGGTAGCATATTACGGACTTATTTTGTACGTATTCTTCATAGTTCATATCATACACAGATTAAGACCAGAAGACGTGTGTTCATGAATTCACGGAATGTTCATAAATATTCCAATATATCTTTACTTATTATAAAACAAAGTCGCCATTTTTGCATGTAAGTCCCTAAGTGATCTTCAAAACTACCTAAAGTTGCCAGCAACAGCTAGTTCTTCTACAAACCGACACTTTGAAGAGAGCTAGCCAATAGACAGACACTCAGAAGATATCCAGTAAACAGTATAGTTTTTCTTATTGTTACAGTAAAGAAGTAGTTATAACTTTTTAGGTGAAATACTTACTTCCAATATTCGCGCGCCATCTTGTACAGTCGCGAAGGCAAGTGTTCGTTGTCAGGATTCCTCTCAAGTAACAAACTGGTATCGGCCAGGGCTTGTTCTGCAAACGAACTGTCGGTAGAACATGCGCTGTACGTCGGACTTCCTATGCGGGAGCGTGATCTGATGGCAAATTTTATATTTCAATTTCATACAATAAGAATCGAAGAGGATTACCATGCATAAGTTGCTTCCTTCCAAATGACGAATCCAATCTTTTGAGTTTTGCTTTATTTTGATTCAGATCTCTAAATTCTCCAAAGTCAAACCAAATAAGTTTAAGAACCATTTCTTTATCCAGATATTTTGAGATCCACAAGGCCCTGTCCCACCCGTCACATTAAGTCTAATTTTCCTGCAATGTCTACTATACAAGGTGCCAAATGTTTACGTTTAGGGACACTCAATGAAAACAGGTCATTCTAATCCACAAGAATAAGTTAAAGTCAATATTTTACGACCCCTTAGAACCAGTTAAACTTGAAAAATGACATCCACTTTCACGAATGGATGGGTGCAAATTTGGCAAATGAAGTATCTACACGAAAATTTCATAAAAACATTTGAAATACATAAGACTGCTTTCTGTTGGAAGAACTGCCCTTTTTATTATAATTTTGTTTACCGTCTAAATAATTGGTCAAGTGCGAGTCGGACTCGCGCACGAAGGGTTCCGTACCATTATCTATGCAACATAAGGCAACGTTATTAGTATCCAGCAAGAAACGGTAAAAAAATCATGTTTGTTGTATGGGAGCCCCCCTTAAATATTTATTTTATTTTATTTTTAGTATTTGTTGTTATAGCGGCAATAGAAATACATCATCTGTGAAAATTTCAACTGTCTAGCTATCACCGTTCTTGAGATACAGCCTGGTGACAGACGGACGGACGGACGGAGGGACGGACGGACGGACGGACAGCGAAGTCTCAGTAATAGGGTCCCGTTTTTACCCTTTGGGTACGGAACCCTAAAAACATCTATCAGATCGGTGTGGACATAATTGTGTCAAGAAAAATGAATGCTATCGCGAGCGTGAATACGTGACGTTATGCCAATTATATATGCTTAGATTGCGTCATTATCTACGTAAATAATGTAAATATACAGTGGCACGTATATATAGTTGGCTGATCTCCAACTGTATCAGTACTACTGTTTGGATGAATGTAGTTTTATTGTAATCGTCTGCCGTTTTGTAAAGGATTTGTATACAAACTAACACCGTTAACCAAGTACTGTATTTTGATAAGATTGGTAATTGAAATAAATAGGTAAGATGTACATTTATAGGTACGTATGTGTAGCAAAAGCTATTTATGGAGTTGACAAAAAGTAGGTTTTTTCACAAAATTTCCGCTGCACTTTTGGAAGATTCAACATTCAAGATTCAACTTTCTATCCCGATATTAAATCGCACCCTCAACCTATAGCAGCTAGCCCCGGATCTTGGTAAGGTACCAGCATGGCCCGAATAAAAAATACCTAAAGCAGTTGCTCATAGGAAAAATAGTATAGGCTGTTTTAAACCGATTAACGTGTATAAATAAACACATCCATTTCAGAAAATAAAAGAAATAAAAGAATCTCAATCTCAGAATTTGATAGTAGGTACTCCTTGGTATTGCCTGGCCTAAGAAACACTAATACTTGTGTTTCAACAATAAACTTAAGAGAATTACGTGGGTGTAATGAATAATTCCACTACTTGTTACGTGTTTGTAGATCGGTGAAGCCCCACGCACGGTATTCCACTTTCGCTCGATTGCGTGGGATGCCAACTTAATACCATAACGTAACAATCATTTAAGAATGCTATGTATGGATACTTGAATGGTTTTGAGACCTGAAATACGTATGCGAAAATACAATCCACGCAAAAATACTGTAATAAATTTATGTGAAACAACGAAGGTATACTTAAATGTAACCTTAAGAAAACACATATTAGTACCGAGAAAGAGCCTCAACTATAATAGGTAATCGGTTTCCCATATCAGATGGATCAGGCGATTATCTTACGATTACTGTGATTGTATAAGCCCGTATGTCCGATGCCCGTGAAGAAGCAAACTTGCAATATTAGGAATGCATAATGCACATTTTAGAAGTGTTAGAAGGATGGGAGCTTTCGGAGTGTCGAAACTGGCAAATTCTGTTATTAAAACACTTATAAAATAAGAAATCAATGCACATAACAAAATTTTAAGCTGTGGCATAGTAGAAATAGTAAACAACATTCCAAACAAATCGAATATGTAAATAAAGCACAGTAGACACTTCCTAATAAATCTCATGAATATGATGAATAGCTTCGAAGAATGGTGACGCAAGAACAATTTAAATAAGACAACCTTGGCTCATGACAAAAATGTTACCTATGCTTGGAAACTATGTTTACATTGGTATTAGAGCTGCACTCCAAAATTCCAGACAGTGTCCAATGCCAATATCCGATTTTTTTGGAATAAAGTATCAGAATTTGCAGAAATTAATCACTAAATTGCGTTTGGGATACCTTTGATTTATTACTCGTGAAAACCAAATAGCAAAATTGCACCGTCTTCGTTGCAATAGTAATCACACTGGCAAATAGATAAGTGCTTCATTCAGCAAACATTACTTTCGTACCTATACATTTTCTCTTATGGGATTGGGACTGATAAGAATTGAACGGCTACACGTAATTTAAAGATAGCCAATGCTAAGCAAAATAAAAAAATCTTAAAAAACTATTGTGAATATCGGACATTCCAAAAAAATTGGTCAAGTGCGAGTCGGACTCGCGCACGAAGGGTTCCGTACCATTATCTATGCAACATAAGGCAACGTTATTAGTATCGAGCAAGAAACGGTAAAAAAATCATGTTTGTTGTATGGGAGCCCCCCTTAAATATTTATTTTATTTTATTTTTAGTATTTGTTGTTATAGCGGCAATAGAAATACATCATCTGTGAAAATTTCAACTGTCTAGCTATCACCGTTCTTGAGATACAGCCTGGTGACAGACGGACGGACGGACGGACGGACGGACGGACGGACAGCGAAGTCTCAGTAATAGGGTCCCGTTTTTACCCTTTGGGTACGGAACCCTAAAAACGTTCCGAGGTTGCTGTGCTTAGACAAGCAATCAAAAATAGTGTCTAATTTTTATTGGTGTTTGGCAGACCTATATTCTTCCAAAGTTACCTCATTCTTTATAAGCGTAGAGTGATCTGATAATGCATAATCTTAAAATAACTAATAATAATAAATGACGGGCCTCGTGGTCTAGTGGTTCATATAACGGACTGCCGTTCACGAGGTCTCGGGTTCGAATCCCGGTCAGGACAAATATTTGTGTGATGTTTTTAATTGTCATACAAATGTTTGTACTGCGTCTGGGTGTTTAATATGTATTATAAGTATGTATTTACAAAAGAAAAGTAGTACATATATGTATTCTATCCGTATTCTGGTACCCATAACACAAGCATATAAAGCTTAGCTTGGGACCAGAGGACGTTGTGTGAAATGTCCATGAATATTTACTTATATTTATAACCTCTTATCAAAGTTTGGTGTTAAAACAGGATATTACGCTAACAGTTTATTGTACTCAGCACTCCACGTGGTCCCGGTCCGTGTTAGACTTAGAAGTCGCTTGTTTATCTTACAAAGGACCCCTTATTATTACAGGACCCTAATATTTAACTACAAACATGTTCTTGTATAACTCCAGGCGGTTTTCAATATGCTACTTTTTAAAAATATGCAACTAATAATAACAACTACTGCTCATCGTGGCGATGTTTGTGAAAGACCCTTGTGCGACATACGATTTTAGATTAGAGCTGCCTAAAGATAACAAATAGCATTTGGATTAACCTACATGTTTGAAGAAAATAAATAAGCGTCTTCTATTAACATAAAATTTATTTGAATTAGACCTTGGATATTAAATAGACGAAATCAAAAACATGAATATATAATACCTATTACGCAATTCCCCTTTGGCGAAAAACAAAATTTAATTGGTTTTTCGTAATCATATTGTGAAAACCTAATTTAATTTTTTGTCATTCAAAAATTAGGCAAGGCCAAGAGTGTGTGAATCTCAAAGACCTGTTTCATTGTTGATATTGACTATAGGCCTCCTCATCAACATGATTGATTCTTGTATCATATTTATGTAAACTTACCGTCCATGTGATGTACTATGTGTATAATTGTTGTACTGGGACGTGTAAATGGGACTGAGCGTGACTTCCGACAGCGAAGTGTACCGCTGAGAGCTGGTCGACACGCGTTCATATTGGCTATTGATTTCATTCTGTGGACAAAAACACATATTATAAATCATATATACACACTGTCAAGTGTTCCACTTCCATCCATCGGTCATTCCATGTTCTTCCATGGATGCGGTAAGATTCAACTGCGAAAACCGAAACTAAACGAATAAACCAAAACCCCTTCCGAAATCAAAATCTAGCTATACCTATGTAGATCTCTCTATCCAGCCCATTTACGTCCCACTGTTGGGCACGGGCCTCCTCCACTTTGGAAGGGATTATGGTCTACTGCGCCGCGCTGATCAGGCATATTGGCACCGGGTTTATTTTCAAGTTTTCCGTCTCTCACAGAGGGTGTTATCTGCGCGCAATATCTCTTAGCTGACTTTTACAGCACCCTTGGGAGGAGATGGGGTGGTGACATTTGTATTCTTAATACGTCACCACACGGAGAAGATGTATGTAGATAAGATAATTTAAATCGCAAAAGTATTCGAAAATTTACAGTTGATTGTATGTATGAAGTATCTTTTATGAAACACAAATATTCGACATTAAATTTCCCTATTGACTAAATTACCCAATATCATTTCAAAGTCTGTTATGGTTATAAGATCCGCTACAGTTCAAGCCAGCGTACGACGAATCGTAAATATTGTCGCGACATTTCCTTTTATGTGTTGTCGTCCTGTCTTGTTCCTGTATCAATTATGAAAGAATGCACCTGTTTGTACTGCTGCGACGGTCGATGTACCACTGACTGCTGTCGTATATTTAATACATAACGCTTTTATTTTAACGCGCGTCTCTTGAAGCTTGGTGTAAAGGAAGGATAATTGACCTACCATTTAATAATAATAACAAGGGATAAATATTAAGCAATAATGTTACCGTTTAAGGGGTTTTAAATCCTGGGTATTAGGATATTCTACAAGGTCACAACTTATTAATAAGTCAAGTTTAAGCTACAATCTCCAACAGTCATCATTATGACATCATCGGTAACAGCAAAGCGAATAAAAAATTCGAGCATGAATTTCTTACTCTCCAGTGCCAACCGAAGCGTATAGTCGTGTTGTTAACTCTCTGCCTGTATGAATCATATTGTAGGACTTTGACATTGAACTGAGGCCACGAAATTAGCGAGCTAAATGTTAACTTTACAAACATCCAAGAGTTACTGTGCGTATTGTTCGCACATCTGGCTTTGGTAAAAACATCGCATATCTTCAGAATAAACACAACTTTATGGTTAGTCTTAAACTTTTAATAAACGTTTTTTCTGGGAAAGTTTTTAATCGTTGTATTCTTTGTACATAGTAATGCATTTCTAGGATACGGTATTCCTATTAATTTACGGTACTTGATGTTTTATTCCAACTCGATTACAATACCAGTCAATATAACAGTATTTATATAATTATACTCTGGCAATGGTCAGCTATAATATATTGCTCTTTTGACAACAAGGACATTTGTAGCAGCCGTGGAACACTACTAATTAAACACCGATAAGTGAGCAACAACCGATACTGGCGCAACTAATTAAAAGTAATAGTTATGTGTACATTAATAAAAATAATGGCTTTTCCGATATACATGAAAACCATAAATAACGACCGTAATCTGCTTTACCAGAACGAAGAAGAATTCAATCGCTATTTTATTGGCCACAAGGAGTCTACCGAACGCCAACGGTTATGTTACCATGTTAAGTCAGCGCGGAAGTAGACGGATTCAATTAGACAAGTGAACAATTATTTAGAACAATTTGTTATAATTTTATAGCAGTGAGAAGATCAATGGACTGTCACGGACGAGGCGAAGACCCAAATCATTAATATTTAGATTTTATTTCATTGAAATAAAATAAGATTGCGTTATTGAAGAGCAGAATATTGTTAACGACTTTCCTATATTATCGACGATGACCATTCTAAGTTGATACAGCAAGATAGCTAAGAACAGTCTATCATACAAATCTACAATACGATGTGGGGGTCAGTACCGATATAATTTGATATCAGACGCAAAGATAGACAGATAAATTGTATGTATTGTAAAATGCAGCAAATCTGGAGAAAAATAAACTGGAGATTTAGTCAAAAGATTTTGGATCTTTCTGGAAAAATTCTAGTAAATAATGGTCAAAAAAATTTGGATGTTTTCAAATTGATACTTCGAAAGGAATGTGTAATTAACTCTATGCTGATGTTGATAGAGCAACAACAGTTTGCATAATAGCTCTAAATATAACAACAATGTATACAATAACTGTACAACATACAGGAAAATTTGTTTGAATTTAAATTATTTATAAAACCATGTATGACCTCAAAATATGTATGGAGGAATTTATAAATAAGATAGACAGATAACAGTACTTAATCTGGTATTTGCACGATTTATGTATTATTGCTAATACGTTACTTAGCCATATTATCTATAGAAATATTAGTCAGTCGTGATTATAATCACTACAGTTTTTGATCATATCGATTAATCGAGTTTATATTATATATGTAAATGGGTAGACAATAGAATTCAAAATAACAGAATGCAAATTACTAGGTACACATTTAAATAGACTGGATATATTCCCCATTAGATTTCTGTCTAATAAATGTCTGTCTGAATCTATTTCGTATTTCGTTATTAGCCTCATGGTTACCTAGCACCATGAAAAACTCAATAGTATTTATAGCTCGTACTCAAACCACTTAGTCAACCAGCTCGCCGAGGTTGTTTATTCAACTAAGAAATGAGTACAAAAAATGCTCCATTTTAAGCAACGAGACACCTTCGGATAGCTTCTATAGAGGAACCGAGACAGATATTTACACAGCTATAATGATTAATATTCTGACTTGTCTGGCAAATTAACGAGTAGGTATAAAGACTGTAGATAAATTCTTGAGTATACGATAAAATAATATTCGCGTACACGAACGTAATAATGATAACAAATGCACTTTAACCTCGACGTTTCGTTTGATTTGCATTTACCGAAACCAGTTCTAGGGCACGTGCATTTGCAACGTCCAAAATTAATTCACAACATTATGCAAATATTTATGTATGGTAAAGTGTGGACTAACTAACCTTGGATGTCTTAGAAAACATCTGCAACAGAAACTCCACACAACTGGTCTATCGATTGAAACAATTGCGTAATTTAACTTACCGAATCACCATAGCAACTTCATAGCACCAATTAACTCCCCCAAAACGCAAATATTTCTATATTCAGACCAAAAATTAGGTCAAGAATTAAACTTATAGACGCAAATACTGTAATTAGTAATTTTAAAGATATAGCACTCACTACTATTAACGAATAGCGACTGTATGGCGCCAGATGTCTTAGAATAATAATACTCACAAGTATGGGCAATTCAAAAATAAACCACGCGGGGGAATGATTCCAGTTATATTTAGTAAGGATAATCGTTAAGTTTTCCTGTTTTATCCCGCAACAGTAACAGGACCGGTGTCTGCTGGACTCAAAGAGGTACTAACTAAAGCACTGTCAACATTGTATTGTCGCTTTAATGTAGGTGTTTATGTAACGGTCAAATTCATAATGAATTTGCGGCTAAAATGTCATTGGTACCTAAATACGCCGCGCCTAAGTGCTCGTGCATTCTAGTTTACAACTAATATTTTGTGCTAATAATGTCTCGTCTCGAGGTTTTCGACAACAGGATTAATGCAGCTCAATATTATAAGCCAAAGAAATAATATTTTATATTCATATTTATTATCCAATACCCTAAGCTTGAACTTTAATGACCGAGGATTGCTGTTATGTTTTAATAATTTAATCTAAAATCTAGTTTTACTTTTGCCTTTTTAAATGAAGAACTCTTTTAAGGATATCTTTTCGCGGGTTGCAGAAGAGGTTTTGGACCAGGGTCTCGGGAAAACCGTACAGGGACTATAACTTCACTGTGTTTCTCCAAATAGCTAAGCATCATTTGCCTCGCCCTTCAAGATCTTTGCCATCTGCCATTGTCATATATTTTTCAGAGACGCCTCTAGTGGAAACTTTTTAAAATGCACGAATTTTATGGACAGAGCAGTGCTTGCTTAGTAACTAAGATGATTGTCGTTCTCGAAATGCATAAGGGGTTACACGCGTACAGGAAGATTTGTCAATATTATTATTAATGCTTAGGCATTGGTAACAAAAGATAATAAAATAACCGTTGCCATAACAGATTATATACTTTTTGGTCATAAATATCTTACTGCAGTTCCCCTATTCTAAAGGTCAAACACCACCCCGACAAATAATTTAGATATCAAACTGGCAATTAGATATTACACATAATATTCCTTTGCAATCGATACAAGTTTATTACTATTTGTTTACAAAAACATTATCATTAGTTTACTTGAACGGAAACTGCATTTACTCACATTAAAGTCAGGATATCAGTTACATCGTCTGTCTGTTTATCTCAATTAGTTAATTGATATTTATGTAACTGATAAAATTGGAATTTAATTAGGATAGGGGCATATATGTAAGTGGAATAAGTAAATAAGTTGGATATAATTAGCTTGCAATATTGATTGTTTAGATAGCATATCTGATACCAGATTTATTCCAATATCTGTAAAGTACCAATATAACGGTTGGGTTACTTTTTGAATATGCCAATATATTTGAAAGATAAATATTTAGAAAACACTGTATTCCATATTTTATTATTATACAGCCGTCGTCGTCGATACGATACATAAAGCTGTATCAATCTGTACGGTAACTGATAGAACCGGAGGAAAAACTGAATTTTACAAAAAGATATAGTAAACTGCCTGCTTGGAAGAAATCGCTTTAAGCGATAAGGCCGCCCATTGTACTTGTTTTTTTAGTTTAAGTTAATTACACGCTTTATATTAGCTTCACTTGTATGTTTGTTTGTATGTTTGTTTGTATGTTTGTAACCGACTCCTTTGGACGCTATTTTGACCCACTTTAAACGGTCAGATTCTATTCAAATTTTGCACACCTGTCAAAGACCAATGACAATACAATAATTCGATTAAATAAAGCGTGTTTTTTAGTTTTTTGAAACTATTTTTATTTTAAGATATATGTGTACAATAAAGAATAAATAAAAATTCAGGACATTTCACACAACGTCCTCTGGTCCCAAAGTAAGCTACATTTCTATGCTTGTATTATGGGTACCAGATACGGATAGACTACATATACTACTTTTCTTTTGTAAATACAATACATACTTATAATACATAGAAAACACCCAGACGCAGTACAAACATTTGTATAAAATTTATGGAAAAATAAATAAATAAAATAAATAAATTAACTTGTTTAATCAACATCTTCTAATTTCTTCATATGTCAGTAAAAAGAATTCTACATAACCAGAAACATTTTTAAACAAGCGAAATATTTCGATTTTTCTCTATAAAACTCCTTAAAGCTCCAAAGGTGTGATGACAGACGAGTTCCAAATGGTCGTATCTTCGGTAAGCATTGAACAAAATCCTTGAGAACTAAACAACCAATGACTATGGTATTCAAACATGATTAGAATATGACGTAGTCCGATCTAAATACAAGTAAATGTTTCCAAGTACTATGAATAAGTTTATATGTTTAGCCGATAGGAGAGGCTGGAACGAAAAACGTGCTGCGCCGACCCCAAGTAGCTTGGGAAATGAGCGGAAGAAGACTATCGAGTAATAGACCTTTTAGAACAGATAATGGATCTTCTGTGGTATAACGCTTATACAAACTTTTTTCTGTTAGAATTTCGATTCAAGATCTGTCCCTAGCAATAAATATTCTCAGCATAAATTTATTTTAACCTAAAGCACATAGAGGCAAAATGATGGTGGCATGTTCTTTCAATGTCAGTTATTAACCAGTATTAAGTAACCAGAATACCCATCATAATATTTCGGCAGTATATAATTTAAAAAAATATAGTTACCATTTAAGCTAAATTTAATTGTATTTAACACGTACATTCCTTAAAGAAATAACCGCAAATCACTTGGATATGGTCGCTAGAGAGCTTTGTATAATATTTTTAGTAGTGTATTGAAATTGTTGAGAGTTAATTTAACTATTTGTAATCCAACTCATTAGAAAACATCCAGATGATAAGACGACTATCTATATTGATCAAATGATCACACAGAAAATTAGCTTATTCGGAACTACCAGTTGCCCGCGACTTCGTACGCGTTTAATTTAGCAAATTTTTCTCATTTTTGCAACATTTTTACTGATGCTACGCTGCCATTGGTCGCAGTGTGATGTCATATCTTCCTCTATAAATGTACTATCCAAAGAAAGAATTTTTTAAATCGGACTAATGGTTCCTGAGATTAGCTCGTTCGAACAAACAAACAGCTTTATAATATTTGTACAGAAGTATTGATAGAACTTACCACTTATAAAGTGTTCAAAAACGATCTTATGTATATTACGAATAACATTAAACTATTTATTCTCGCTTCATGAGGCCTTTTTTATGGTAGACATCATTATCTCGTGTAAAACACGTTGTTTTTTACAACACGCTTATCTAAATCTGTAAGATACTGTAAGTACTAAAGATATACAGCACGTGGTTACGTTCAATGATGTTCTACATACGGATATAATTATTACAAGGTATCGTGTTAAATGGTCTGATTGCATAGAACAGAAATAATTAATGCGCGAATGCCAATTATGTTTACGAAATTGACCTATTTTTGTTGATCGATATTTATCAACAAAGGTTTCTTAGAAAGCATTTCAAAACAATCGCCGTGAGTGGGTGAAAAAACTTAGATGTTAGTAGATAGCGCAAGTCGCGGCCTATCTTATGAGGAAAACGGTTTAACTACTTTTGTGACAGTTACTACATCACTAGATACACTTTACGGCATTTTTTATTTCATTCTAGTCTTACTCAATAAATGCAAATGTCGGTAATAAAAATGTATTTCAAGTGTGAATTATAAAGTTTAGTTACTAATTACATAAATTTAATTCGTCTACGCTAACAAAATTAAGTATTTAAATAGATATTTAAAACGTCATTCATTTTGAATAGTTGATAAGAAAATACAGGTGTAAAAAAATTCAAAAGATTTTCGATTATTTTGTAGCTCATTGGTAAAAAGGTATTACATATTTAATTATCATCAGGACAAATGCTTCACGGAGACTTCTTTCGACATTTAAGATTATCCTCAAGTTTGTATATATACAAACAACAACTTCCAATAGCTGGCCATTATTTTGCGCAACGAATTAGCATTGCCATCCAACGTGGCAATGCTGCCAGTGTTATGGGCACTTTGCCAGTTGAGGACGATGCGGAGGAATACTTTGACGCGTAATTTAATAACATTTTTTTTCATTTATTTCATTTAATTTTAATTTTTTGTTTTCTGTTCTATTTTATTAGCTTTGTACATATTTGCATGTTTTAAAAATTACAATTCGATTTATATTCAAGATTTTCAAGGTCATTTTTAGGGTTCCGTACCCAAAGGGTAAAAACGGGACCCTATTACTGAGACTTCGCTGTCCGTCCGTCCGTCCGTCCGTCCGTCCGTCCGTCCGTCTGTCACCAGGCTGTATCTCAAGAACGGTGATAGCTAGAGAGTTGAAATTTTCACAGATGATGTATTTCTATTGCCGCTATAACAACAAATACTAAAAATAAAATAAAATAAATATTTAAGGGGGGCTCCCATACAACAAACATGATTTTTAGGGTTCCGTACGCAGTATCTCAAGAACGGTGATAGCTAGACAGTTGAAATTTTCACAGATGATGTATTTCTATTGCCTCTATAACAACAAATACTAAAAATAAAATAAAATAAATATTTAAGGGGGGCTCCCATACAACAAACATGATTTTTAGGGTTCCGTACCCAGTATCTCAAGAACGGTGATAGCTAGACAGTTGAAATTTTCACACATGATGTATTTCTATTGCTGCTATAACAACAAATACTAAAAATAAAATAAAATAAATATTTAAGGGGGGCTCCCATACAACAAACATGATTTTTTACCGTTTCTTGCTCGATACTAATAACGTTGCCTTATGTTGCATAGATAATGGTACGGAACCCTTCGTGCGCGAGTCCGACTCGCACTTGACCAATTATTATTTAGTTTTTGAATTAAGTAAATATTTAAATTAAAATATTCGAAATATCTAATACATAGGTATAATTTGCTTACATTATTAGAATAAAAATAACTTCCAATATCTGTTTGTAACTATATTTAATTGATTTCAGCTGCCATTCAATGAGGGTTTGTGAGAGAGTAATTTGTCTTTAAAGTGCGTTTAATTTAAAATCAACTACATAAAGAAATAACAGTATTCAGGGTTTTAGAGCCATCGCAAATCACATGTAAATATACAATCAACATCAACTCCAATATATACAGCATTACGATATGAGATATAGAATATTCGCCATTCTCGTTGGTCGTAGCGAAATTACAGCTGGGTTCTCATTCATTACTTACCTATGCGAGAACAGCGCATACATTCTGTGAGAGATGGTCACCGAAAGGCATTGGGAGTGATCTGTGTATAAAATAAAAACAGCAGAGCTTTATTCGCTAGATCTTCAAATAGGTTTAATTTTAATCTTACCTGAAAGATTTCCTTCCCATGTCCCTTCAGTCGGTCAAGACTTTCTTCCGAGGAGTAATCCGATGTCTTGGTTAGCTTTTCACTGGTATTCCTGTTGGATTTTCTGGTGCGATGCGCCGGTTCTTTAGTGTGTTCCTCTTCAACCGCTTCTAGAGTCTCTGATGTCACTTTGCTTGAAGTTTCGCTTAGTTGTCTGTGGAAGACCGAACTTATATTAATAAACAAAATCTATTGAAACATTATAAAGCTGAAAAGTTTACGTTTGTTTGAACGCGTTGAAAAATTCTTTTAGTGTTGTATAGTACATTTAGCGAGGAAGGCTATATAACATATATGCGACCAATAGGAGTAAAGTGTCAATAGAAAATAGTTATTTGAAAATAGCCTAAAAAGACAATTTACATATATGTAAGTGTAGTTAGTGTAGTTATGTTTATGTAACTAGTTACTAGTAAATTTTAACGTGTACTGCACAAGCACACCATATATAAATGGAGTTGATCAATATATGCGTAGTATTCAGGTCAGCTGTTAGGGCTTCGCGTCTAAAAATCAGGATGAAGGGACAGCGTTTGACGCCTACACACAATTTATTATAGCAGGAAAATGTATATGGAGAATAAGTTATTGTCTCCAATTATGAAAGTATTACTCGTAGTGAAATTTTATAAACAGAAGGTGAATAACTTTTAATTTTTGTTTATTTGGCACATGTTTATTTATTACTAGCTGTTGCCGGCAATTTCGTAAGCAAAAATTATGAAAAAAAAAACAAGAAACAAAAAAAACTTCCTCTTGAATTACTCTATCTCTTCAGAAATACGCATAAAGAGTTACGTTACGAAGTTTTAAAGATTTATATAAACTCTTAAAGGGCGAGAGAGAAAACACGAAGTGCGTAACTACCAACGTAATTACTGTACTATGCCGTTCAAATGAGAATAGGATTGACCCCGCGTCATGTTGCGACGTCATAGTTGTCAAGTTGAACAATTTTGGTAGGGTCAGCAAAACAAGATATTTTTATTTTATCGTTATCGTTTACTAATTTTCGAGCACATAGCGAGACAAATACAATTAAAAACAATAACAAATAACGACAAGTTCAAAATAACAACAATACAAAAACAATGAGAAAAAACAACAAATTTATTTTTTTAACGGGAAACAACCACATAACTAGCAGAATTTAAAATAAAACGCCCTTTAATTCATATTCTCGACAAGGCACGCCAACAACAAGAAAATGGCGGTTGGCAATTCAACTTAATATCATTGTTTCCAACAACGAAATTATTGAAAGAAAATAGTATTTCTTTTTTATTAATATTATAACTATTATTACTAAATAATTTAAGACGTTTTTCACTTCAAATTACTGAGATTAGGTAAAAGAAAAAAAAAATTATTGATACACAAATAAAGTTACGTTGCTGACAGTACTTTTCTAATCACTTTTGTCAACTAAAGGTCATTGCCAATCCTATTCTCATTTGAAACGTATAGTAAATGCTTTTAATTCTATATTTCATATTATTCTGCAAGATTCGAAGTCGCAATAGTAAAGAAACATGTACACTGTACATGCTGCTGTTTTTTTATTAAAAGTTGACAATTCTGCAAATATGAAACTTTTTAGAATATAAAGATATAATCATGAACATAATGTTTAACAGACATCGAAAAAATTACAAACATACATTGATCTAACATTCCAACTAAAAATGTTTATCTAACCTTGTTGTGTTAGCTATCATGTAGTATTGTGCAACAAATATTTGGCACTTGACTTGTCAACATTATGGGTTAAAATATAATAAATAAAGACAATTTAATATATATTGTACAATTAGTTATATTGTAAAGAAGGTCTCTGTTATCAGCCTGACTCACGTCCGCTCATCAAGGTTAAAAACATAAATTAAATGTCTTATCATGAAGAAAGTAACCAAGTAAAGGTATTGTATTAATTAAATTTAAATTCTACACAAAAAAAATTTGGCTTGTAGTTAAATTGAGTACAATTTATGGCAGTAGTCTAAACTGGTTTAAAAGAACTGAACTTAAATAAAATAACAATCATGGAACCAGCACTGGCAGGTTTCATGATTTTTTTTAATTTACAAATATTTTTAAGAGATACTGATCTCTTATAGCTATTTGTAAATTAAAAAAAATATTTTGTAGTCTGTGCTTCATGGTATTAATAAAGTTTTTTTTTTGGTATTAACAATTTGCTAAGGCATCAAAGAAGTAAAACTTTAAAACAAATGAAGCTAAGGGAGTGTTTAAAGGTTGTAACTTATGCCATTTAACCTATGCCTACACTCATGGGAAAAAAGCATGACAGTATGATGTTGATAATAACCATTTAAATTCTTGGAAACGTACAACAGAATCGTATTTACTTTATGGCTTCATTTATTAAACCTAAATAAAGCCATTACTACAACTTACTTAGAAACACAATTCATTCAAGTTATGACCAAGGCCCGATATGTTGTGCAACCAAGGCCATATCACAGTACATGTATATGACCTCAAAAACTATGGTTTGTGACATCATAGTTAACAAAATTCTTTATTATGTCTATAGTATACAAGAGTATAAGACCTTGTAATGGTTTTATTGCAGTAGGTGTGTTTATGTATGACCATTGATCTGTGTTTAAATATAGAACGGTAGAGAGATTATATTTAAAACAAGCATATTATCTTTCAAATTTTTTTTATGGAAACTTATACATTACGTGACAGTAAAACTTTTTTCTTTTATATCTACTATGCTAACTAATATTATAAAGAAAAAAAAAACGTGTTAGAAACATACAGAAATATGATTTTTTTTCAATGATATATGTTGATCAATAAATTTGAAAACTAATGGATGGATTTTAAAAACTCTTTCGATATTAGAATGCTACATTAACTTTAAGTTTCATAAAATATTGTATTTCAAATAAAATATTGTAGTGATTTCACCCATACCAAGTCGCTAGAATTAGCTAGCTTATATGAATACAATTTGTTTGTCAAACAATGAGAATAATTTGTAAAATTTTTATAAAATAAAGTAAATGACAAAGACAATACAGGATCATCACAAAATTATTTGATTAATAAACTTGCCAATAATTAAGCTTTGATAAGTATTAAAATTAAATCAGAATGTCCATTGCAATTATTACACTTCTTTAATTATCATCACTATACAATACAATAAATAAAAATCACCATGAGAGAATATAAAGATGTGATAAAAAAAATATGTTTAAGAGATTATGAATTCCTAAAATGTTGCAAAAATAAACAGTGTTGGTTTAATCCATCTAATAATAATTTACCAATGAAATAAATATGATTTTCTACGTAATGTAGTTACATATAAATATTTACTTGGGTATCATCATACTACATGGTGTGTCATAGCTGCATAGAACTTAAAAAAAAATATTTACTGACATTCTGCAATAAAAAAAAAACAATAACAAGGGTCATTAATTTCAAATTAACTGTGTAAATATTTTAATTATAGAGTCCTGAAAATTAAATAACTAAGAAGAAAAACGTGGTATACTCACTTAATCGGTGTGCTTCGTTTTATAGGAGTTTTACGACCAGATTTAACATGTGTATGTTCCTCGCCTTCCAAGCAATTCTCATGGTCACAGCTCGACCGCAGGAACGGTGTCTTCGAGCGAGACCTTGACCTCAAACCACTAACCGCCAGGTTCTCCATGGCTTTACAAAATCACTGATAAAATTTAGTCTTAACACTTTCTCATCTTTTTCCTGATGCCCAATTTGATAACACTTCAAGAATACCAGGAATAGATCGCCGTATCTTGAATAAAACACTGATAGTGCACAAGAAAATCTATTTCTGTTGCCTAATGCAATGCCGCCAAAAGTAACGTAACGCAAATGTGTCTTTATAATCGGTACTGATTTCAGATATGTACACCTTTATATTTGCTACACTTTGTGTATCTTATAGCTGCCAGCCACACAATATGCACAACAATTTATAAATTAATAAAATTATGTACAAGAAATTGTACCCATAGTTCACATCTCCACGACAGATCCAGAATTCGTAATTTTGTAATTTCGTAACTTTGCTAAACATAAACTGATGACGTCACCGAAAAGACGTTTTTTTTTTTTTTTTTTTTTTCATTTATTCATGACCATAGAAACAAAGTCTTTCAGCCGGATACATTATTAAAAACACAAACTAATTAAATAAACTACAAAGTAATAACAATAACATTAAAATTTTAAAATAGAAATTTTAGAAATACTTATTTACCTATAACTAAACATTTTACATTAAATTTTTTCTACAGTATCACGAATATACTTAAACAATGCATTATAATAATTCTTATTTGATAATATGTCCTTGACTTGGCAGGGTACACTTTGTTGTTGTTCACTGTCAGTAATGTCACTTAATTCACTCACTAAAATCAACCGTTGCAAATTAAAACTTGAGCATCTTAAAATAATGTGATCTAAATCGGCATTTTCAGATTCACAATGACGGCAACAACTGTTGTTATAAATTTGGATCCTCTGTAAATGAGCTGGCGTTAAGCAGTGTCCTAATCGCATGCGTGTGATAATAGTTATAAATCTTCTAGTGATATTTTTGAGGTTATAATACCAAGGTTTTACAGGTAATTCTTTCTGAATCTCTGCATACCATTTGCCTTTCTTTTCCAGGGTAATAGCCCAGTAATCTTTCCACAGCTGTTTGGTAAGCTTTTTGTACAGTGTGTAGTAATCAGTAAATGGTACATTTACTAACTCTGATTGGTCTTCATCATGATCTGATCGGGTTGCTGTATCAACTATTTCATTGCCACCAATACCACTATGTGAAGGTACCCATACAAATTCCACATTTATGTGGTTATCATGTAATTCTTTAAGAATATCCCTAATGTCATACACTATATAATTTAGCTTAAAATCTATATTTACATTTTTTAAAGCAGATAAAACACTCTTAGAATCAGTTACTATAAGAACATTATGTACATTATTTACAAAATTATTAACATATTGTAATGCACAGTAAATGGCACAACTTTCTGCAGTGAATATACTGCATGCAGTGTTTAAGTTTATGCATTTAGTGAAATGCATCTGTGGATCATAATATGCTGCTCTTACATATTGATTTGTTTTGGACCCATCTGTGTATATGGTGTAGTGCTCAGGTCTATTGCCTTTAAATTCTAAAAATTCAAATTTATTACCTACTGCATCTAAATGGATATTTATACTAGTAATAAGACTGATATAGGAGGTTTTATATAAAGGCCAAATATTGTTTCTAAAAATGTTTTCTGAATTATCATTTACATATTTAAATATTACTGGGATTTCAGGCAAGGATCCTTCTACCAAAGACGAAGCTGAGATACTATCTGCAACAGAATTTGACAGAGAGATTTCAGGATGCATCATTATTCTCTTTGTTAGAGGGTTATCATTTGAAACAAGAACTTTCAATAAAAATCTCTCTGCCAACATTAACCTACGTAACACCAACGGAGGTATGCATGTTTCTATTTCTAATGAGTTAATTGGAGTTGATCGCATTGCTCCACATATTAGTCTTAATCCTATATTTTGTATGACATCCAGTTTCTTTAATAAGGTGCTTTTGGCATTCATATAAGCTAAACTACTGTAGTCAAAGTGGCTTCTCACTATACTTTTGTATAGCATACTCATTACTTTAGGATCAGATCCCCAATAAGTTCCAGCCAGGTGTCTCATTATATTAATGCCTCTTAATGCTTTTTTGCTTATGTGCTTTATGTGTTCATCAAATTTTAATTTGTCATCAATAATGACCCCTAGAAATTTTTGGTGTTTAACTACAGGAATTACTGTATTGTTATAAATAATTTTTACATTATTGTGAGCATTTAAATTTTTGCTCACAATCAAAACTGAACTCTTTTCTGGGCTTATTTCCAACTTTAATTTAGTATGGTAATAACTGTACAATTGATTTAAAGCATTATTAATATTTGTTGCTGCTGTTTCCACATTTTGATTTATACTATACAAAAGCAAGTCGTCTGCAAACTGTAAAATATTTACACCTGGTGTAATTACATATTTTAATATCTCTGAGACATACACATTATATAGCAATGGGGACAATGTTGCACCTTGCATTGTACCTTTATTAACAATCTTAGGCCCATGTAACTTATTATTATATTTAACATAAACTGTTCTATTGTTCAGGAAGCAATATAGCCACCTTAAGATGTGTCCTGGCATACCTATATCATGAGATACTTGAATTAGTTCCATTATATTTACATTGTCAAAAGCACCTTTTACATCTAGAAAGACACATATTGCATTAGAATGACTTAATTTAACTTGTCTTATATCTGATAATAAAGATATGAAGCTTTCAGAGCAACTTTTGCCTTTTCTGAAACCAAATTGTATAGGAGGCAGTAGACTATTGGATTCAATAAAATAATCTAATCTTAACTTTAGCATATTCTCAAAGAGTTTACCCAAACAAGATGACAGAGAGATAGGTCTGTATGATGATGCATTATTTATAGGTTTGTTAGGCTTTAATATTGGTATGACACATTGTGTTTTCCATGACTCGGGTACAATTAATCTTTCCCATAATTTATTATAAATGTTTAGTAAAATGGATTGTGCATTTAAATGTAGTTTTTTAATTAACGTATATGGTATATTGTCTAATCCTGGTGTAGTGTCTTTCCTACTTTTTAAAGATATGTTCAATTCATCCATGTTGAACTTATTTGTGAGAAAATCATTAGTGGTGTTTACTTTAGCATTTTCAAACAAGTATTCTAGTCTAGATGTATCTACTTCACTATTATCAGCTAAATTATTTATAAAACTTGGTACCCACTCATCATTAAAATGTTTGTTTCGATTAGTGCCAATCTTTTTGAATTTTTTTATATACTCCCATATTCTAGAAACTGGTGTTAACCTATTAAAACTATTGCATAAATCTTGCCATGAAGTGTTTCTTTCTTCTTTCAATATTCGTTTTTTATTAGCATCTAACTTTTTATATTTAATCCAGTTTTCTATTGTAGGCTCAGAAAAATAATACCTTAATGCTGCTTTTGATTCTATAACAGCATCACTACATTTCTGATTCCACCATGGTACTGGTTTTCTTATAGGTGTATTTGAGTTAATTTTTCGTTTTGGAATTGTTTTATCTCTTAAATCATTTATAGTGTTTACAAAGTTATTGTATGCTATGATAGGTGGTTCATTGATATCTATGTGTGTAAAATAAGTTTCTGAAAGACTATAATATTTGTTCCAATCTGCTTTATTGTAAATATATTTCTCTTGATCTACAGGTGGTGAGGTGTCATACATGGATGGCTGAACATTTATCTCAAGTAAAGTTGGAAGATGATAACTGCCCATGGGATCGTCATGAACATACCAATGACATAAATGTGCGAGTGAAGGACTGACAAGAGCAAGATCTATAGCTGATGCTTGCCTATTGGGATAAGGAACTGTTGTTGTGGCACCATCATTCATAATACATAAGTCAAACTCATCAATTATATTATACAAACATCTACCTCTACTGTTATCACTACGGCATCCAAAGGCTATGCTATGAGCATTAAAATCGCCCATTATTATACATGGTTTAGGTATATTATTGATAAGGTCTTTTAACTTAGTTGAATCAAATATGTTACTGGGTGGGCTATATACAGGGTGTCCCAGAACTCAACGTCAAGCCGAAACGGGGTGACAGGATAGATCATAACCATCACGAGAAAAATCAGAAAAAAAATCTATCCCATGCAGTTTGAAAATTATGGGCATTTTAAGAAAAACCTAGAAATTTGGTCTAACTGTACCATTTTTCGGTTATTGTGGTTAATTTTTATTATTTTTGGTCATTTAAACTTTGGAACCGTAACCCTAAATAACATCTCGAGAATCACAGTCTAAAATAATGACACAATTACCCCAAGTTTCCTAGAATTTAGACTATTTGTTAAACTATGAATTTAAAATTTTCAAACTTTGTCGACTTTGAAACACCCTCCTTTAAAAAAAATGTACTAGAGTGCCTTGGCAAGTGCCATTAAGAGTTGGCGCATTTAATCAGGATTGTAAAATGGTACAATACTTGTAAGTTTCGTACTAAAAAAAACGAGTAAAAAATAAAAACCTCAAGTAACCCGATTTTTGCTAACCCATTTTACTCAGGAAAAATGTTTTTTATTCGCACAAGCCCTTGGTAGGTTCTTTATTTTACGGCAAAATGATGAGAGAGATGGATAGTGGACATGTTTGCCATGAGCGAGCGAGACAGATAGTGACGCCACGCAGTGAGACGGAGATGCATCGTTTAAACGAGTGCGAATGAAACAGATACAGACGCCATACCAAGCAAATAGCTACGCTGCCAGTCTGACACCAGTTAGTACATTTCGCTCATTCGTCTACTGCGCACCTTTCCGTATTCGCTTGTGTTAATTTAGTACTGACAACTTTGGCTTTTCTTTTTGGACTTGGATTTTTGTGAATTGGACTTGTTGATTACATACCGGCAACTTTGGCTTCTCTCTTTTGGAATTGGACTTTTGTGTTGACATCCTTCTCATCACTATGCCTACGCGCTACACTTCACAAGAATATGCGAACATGCATCTCATTTATGGGGAATGCAGATGCAACGCAAGTGCCGCCGCTAGACTTTATCGTGAAAGATATCCAAATTTAGAGCGCTATCCGGATCACCGCGTGTTTGTTAATGTGCACCATTCACTCACAGAGGACGGCCATTTCCCGAATCAAATACGGGCTGGAGGTAGACCTCGCTTTCCTTACGAAGAAGAAGTGTTGGAAGAGGTCGCAGATGACCCAAGTATTTCCGTTCGTGGAATTGAAGAAAGAACGGGAATACCCAAAAGCACAGCACATCGTATTTTACAAAGAGCTGAAATGCATCCATTTCACGTACAACGAGTTCAAAGTCTTCTCCCTCGAGATTATCCTGAAAGGATTTCATTTTGTAGAACAATGCTACAGAGGCATAATGAAAATCCCCAATTCATCCAAAAAATTCTCTGGTCAGATGAATCTACATTTAAAAAAGATGGCTACATAAACTTACACAATTTTCATGAGTGGCATGTGGAGAATCCACATTTAATGCGAGAAGACCGATCCCAATATCGCTTTAAAGTTAACCTGTGGACAGGAATTTTAAACGGCAAAATAGTTGGGCCTTTTGAGCTGCCTGAGAATTTGAATGGCACGAATTACCTAAATTTTTTACGAGAAAATTTACCAAGTTTGTTAGAGGACGTACCACTAACAGATCGTTGCCACATGTGGTATCAACAAGATGGCTGCCCAGCGCATTACGCAGTGCAAGTAAGAGATTTCCTTGACCAAGAATATCCGGGAAGGTGGATTGGACGTTCAGGCACTATCTCGTGGCCAGCCCGTTCCCCAGATTTAAATCCCCTGGATTTTTTTTATTGGGGCGTTCTCAAAGAAAAAGTTTATTCTAAGCCCATTGAGAGCGTAGCCGAGCTGCGTGAACGAATTTCTCAAGCTGCTGAGGACATCAACTCTCGAGGATATGCCCGGCTAATAAGTAGATCTTTTTTAAGAAGATGTAGGGCGTGTGTTGAAGCTGATGGTAAACAATTTGAACATTTGTTTTAATAAAAAATGTTATTTTCAAATCTGACTTTTATTCCAATAAACCTAAACAAAACAAGGTCAACATTTTTCATTATTTTATTAGTATTTTGTTGCTTTGGTAAAAGTGGCGTCACTATCTGTCTCGCTCGCTCATGGCAAACATGTCCACTATCCATATCTCTCATCATTTTACCGTAAAATAAAGAACCTACCAAGGGCTTGTGCGAATAAAAAACATTTTAACTGAGTAAAATGGGTTAGCAAAAATCGGGTTACTTGAGGTTTTTATTTTTTACTCGTTTTTTTTAGTACGAAACTTACAAGTATTGTACCATTTTACAATCCTGATTAAATGCGCCAACTCTTAATGGCACTTGCCAAGGCACTCTAGTACATTTTTTTTAAAGGAGGGTGTTTCAAAGTCGACAAAGTTTGAAAATTTTAAATTCATAGTTTAACAAATAGTCTAAATTCTAGGAAACTTGGGGTAATTGTGTCATTATTTTAGACTGTGATTCTCGAGATGTTATTTAGGGTTACGGTTCCAAAGTTTAAATGACCAAAAATAATAAAAATTAACCACAATAACCGAAAAATGGTACAGTTAGACCAAATTTCTAGGTTTTTCTTAAAATGCCCATAATTTCCAAACTGCATGGGATAGATTTTTTTTCTGATTTTTCTCGTGATGGTTATGATCTATCCTGTCACCCCGTTTCGGCTTGACGTTGAGTTCTGGGACACCCTGTATACAAAGGATTGCTATTTGTCCTAATTCTGTCTCTATAGAAATGCATATATTTTGTATAGACTCTGAAAATCTTGTATCAATTAGTTTATACTGTATATGATGGTTTACCAAAATAGCTACACCATTATGAGAATTTTTTGAATTTTTATGTATGAAATTGTAATTAGGAAAATGTGGGATTGTTGAGCTTGGTTTTAGCCAAGTCTCATTAAGAAGACAAATATCTACTTTCTTTTCATTTAGTAAATTTTGTAATAGGCTCTTTTTGCTCTGTAAGCTTTGTATATTATACTGTAAAATGTTTAAATATTTATCCATTAAATTAAATTAGATAAAAATACATCTTTTATTTTCTTATGTGTGAGTGGCCCATCAGAGTCACTCTTGTTACCTAGTGTAACTAGTGATTTTACTATAGCATTGATAATTATATCATTGCTTGCAACTTCTCTTAAATTTAAAACATTATTTGACTTATCTTTAGTTTTGGGTAAAGGCTGTGACTGTGGTATTGGCAAGGGTGGATAATTTTTGTCATTTATATTGGATGGTCTTTTAACAATATTAGCGTATGGTTGTTGCATGTTAAATTTTGCTTTCTTATCTTCAATTTTTTGTTTTTTGATAGGGCAATTTTAAATTTTTTCAATTAAGTAAGAAGGAATAAATGCCTTCATTTTATTTTTCCACATAAAATCTTCCATTTTAAGGAAGTTATTAGCAGCCGAAGCTTTTCTAAATGTAATTCCTATTTTGTGAGCATTTATTCTATGCACCCCTAACACATCTTTGACTTGCTCTGCTATTAAATTTGTAAGAGTTATGGGATTTTTGTTACCTATTTTCTCTTGTTCTGTTGATTCAACATATACCGTGAATTCAGAGCTGCTGTTTTCTAAGAAAAGTCTCTTATAATTAGGTTTGGTAAAGATTTTATATTTATTAGAATCGTTACCTCCAGCATAATTTGCGTTGTAGAATTTTCTTTTCTTGGCCTCGCCTGGTTCTGGCGGCTCTTCGCCGCCAGCGCCACTGCAGACGCTCATCGTCTTCGTATCAATAAGTGATAGTTTAGTTGTATTTAATTATTAAATTAATAAAATGAAAAATTTGAAAAAAAAATATTGCCGCCTCGTTTGACTTCCCGCCAAAAAGTCGAAAAGACGTTACATAGACTGGGATACCATAACATCAAAATGAAATTAGAGAAAATTAATGAAAAAATATGTCGATATCATTAGAATATTATGTATGTTTAACTAATTATAATAACTAATTAATATAAATATAAAATAACTAATTAATTAACTAATTAATAATAAAGAGTTATAAATTTTTGGGATTTTCCACAGGTTTTCTAATGTTTACAATAAACATGATTTTAACTTTTTAGTAGTATTGTTACTTACATAGGGACAAGGAACGGCATTTTTATAATTAACAACACATACTTTCGCAACTTTTAACATTCAATTAAGCGACTCGTTGATGTGTTGGCAACACTAGCTAGCTGTCATGTGAAACAGCACAGAGTACAATTCAAATAAATTCGTAAAAAGGACAATTACAATTTTATTTTCTAGAGTTTAAAAAAATCTGTCTCTATGTTTTGGCTCTATGTGAAGGTAGCAATCGGCGCATGCTTATGACTGGACATTAAAACCAAACTTTAAATATCTAATTTCCTGAATCTTAGACAGCATTCATATTTTACGTAATAATAAAGGAAACCAAGGAAAATGCTTAGCATACAATAAGTCTCAGGAAAATGCAATATACACGTAAGTTTACATCATAAAAATGTCATAGAAATCCCCTGTACTTATTGCCAGGGTAGTCTCCAATCCAAACACTCTGTAATACTGAATAAGCTAACTACTTAAACTACAACATTCTATTAACTACGATGAGATTGATCCGAGGCTTACGACACGTGTAACTGGTTTGGAAGGATCCTTTTATGAATATTCAACGGGTCACCATTCAAACTCATCAGATAAAGGAATTCCTCACCATTGACACCATTTCAGGACCCACTTCACAATCTTGGAACATAAGTTAAAACTAAAAATCCTTAAGTAAACTATTTTAATCAAGTCTCCTATGACATATACAAAGTATATTACATTAATATTTATTGCTTCGGTCTCTTGGTCTAATAATATTCAAAATAACACTCAATTCAAGATCTGAATGTGACGACAAAACAATCAGTAAAATCTTTATGTACACTTTAGTTTTGACGTCAGTTGCCCTTTCCATACAATAAAAGACTTGTCATAAGAACGAACAGGTATTAAAATCAGGGGAGTTTTTAGATTTTCACATTTGACTTCAGGTCGAAATATAATTTTTTTGTGCCAAAATTCTGAGGGCGTCTCTTCAAATGTGAAAGTGTCTCCAAATCTCCACACTCCACTCCAGTATGAAATTACTCTGTGAAAATTACCGGTTGGATGGCGCAATTTTTAAGATTTATTTTTTTGTGAAGATTTTGATTACAATACTTGTTTAAACTTGTTCCAATATTCTAAAGATTATTTAATGGAAGCAAATAATGGACTGTAAATGCTGAATATCACTGTAAGGAAACTTGTAAAAGTATTGGTAAGATTTTATATGGAACATTCTGTGGGAACATTACATTATGTTTTATTTTATTTTATCATAACTAAGACTTGAAACACTCGTATAGATTACCAATGACTATTATTTGCTCGATTTCTATACAAAAGTTCGATATAATGGGATTTAATTTTATATTAAACTTTGTTTTACTTAAACTTTGTTGTTTGTTTTTAGTTATCATGCATAATGAACACTTTTATATTTTTACAGACCTATAAGCTCTACCACTGGCTCTTATTCTATTTTCAATATTACAACACCGTGACATATATTCTCATTAATAAAATAAGACATGGATTCCACAAAATTATTTACAAAAATAAAAGAACTTGGTCATGTACAAGGCAGCAATGAAGACCTAAGAAAATTTTGTTTATCAAAATTTGATCAGGTAATATTTTACGACCATTGTTATAGTTAGATTTAGGTTACTAGTAGTTCAATTAGATTATGTATTTTATTTGATTTTAGATTATATTATTTTATCAATTATTTCACATGCAAAAATATTTTTTCTGGTATTTTTCTTTATTTCACACTTTCCTTAAACCTCCATAATTAAATAAAAATTGGTCAAGTGCGAGTCGGACTCGCGCACGAAGGGTTCCGTACCATTATCTATGCAACATAAGGCAACGTTATTAGTATCGAGCAAGAAACGGTAAAAAAAATCATGTTTGTTGTATGGGAGCCCCCCTTAAATATTTATTTTATTTTATTTTTAGTATGTGTTGTTATAGCGGCAATAGAAATACATCATCTGTGAAAATTTCAACTGTCTAGCTATCACCGTTCTTGAGATACAGCCTGGTGACAGACGGACGGACGGACAGCGAAGTCTCAGTAATAGGGTCCCGTTTTTACCCTTTGGGTATGGAACCCTAAAAATTAACCAAGACAATAAGTAATCTGGAATTTTAGTAAGATAATTTATTTTCTTATTTATTTGTATCTAACATACTTTATGTTTGAATCATATCAGATGTCGCTGTTTAGTAGTGTATAGTCTCTATAATATCTGGCTGTGGTGTTATGATGATTATTGTATTGTTACAGATCATAAAATTTTTACCTCGTCATATTATGTGCAGTGATGGTGGAAACTTATTGGATTGTATTTTTAATGGCTTGCCAGATACACCCGAGTCTACTAACTATAAAGTTAAGGTAATTGATTATATAAGAAAAAAAAAACAAAAGAAAAACATTGTCATTGCTAAACTGATCTAATCCAAGTATTATGTTTGCTCTTTTCAAATTATTTATGTTTGTACATTGTGAGAAAAATATATCAATATTTATTACTAGTTCATCTCAGTGATTTCATCCACGATTATAGTTATTGAGCCCTCTCTCCCCAAATATCAACCAAACCTTAGCAAATTGTACAAAAAAGCCATGCTCTAAAACCAATCTATGTATTTAAAAATATGCATTAAACTCTGTTGCATAGTTTAGAAGATTCAAGCTCAATAAATCAAATTATGGTGGAAAAAGTGAAATGCCGCAAGTGGGACTTGAACCCACGACCTCGGAATACCGTTCCGAAGCTCTTCCAACTGAGCTTATTGCGGTCTACTTGCAACACTTCAAAGCAATCTTGATAGATGGCGCTGTACGTAAAAATATATAAACTCATTCGAGTGATAGATATGGTGGTTAATTTGAAGTGTTGCAAGTAGACCGCAATAAGCTCAGTTGGAAGAGCTTCGGAACGGTATTCCGTGGTCGTGGGTTCAACTCCCACTTGCGGCATTTCACTTTTTCCACCATAATTTGATTTATTAAGTAAAAGCATAGCATGTCAAATGCAAAAATTAATAAATTACTTTAGATTCAAGCTCTTTTAAGGACATACATACAAAAATAACTACTTTGTTTTATAATAAGTAAAGATATCTTATTTAAATTCCAGATAGTTGAAGTAGTGCTACAAGTAATGAGAAAAGAATCAACATCATTGACACATTGCGGTGATGTGGCCAGCCGACTGTGTCTAGAGATACCTCGGCTACATATCAGTGATCTGGTCAGGTGGTGTAATGATAGCGTACAGTCTATTGTTGAAGATACTGATGTAAATATGATGTAAGTTATAGTATTAGCATTAAAATAAGTTAAGAGGTTGCGCAGAGGCGTTTTTAGAAAATTAGTGCCACGGGCCATTTGATTTGACGCATCGGGCCAATTTAATTAGTTGCCCTATAAATTGATAGAGATAGAGCAAAATTTTTAACTTGTAGGCTTTCGCCGCCATTCTCAAGCTGGCCGCCTCGGGCCATGGCCCCTTTGGTTGGTAGGCCAAATAGCTAGAAAAATTAAAATAATAGGTATAAAAATAGTAGGTAGTGGTGTCGATTTTACGCGCACTAAAACTAAACTTAATTAACTAAATTATGAAAATTTATAGTATCAATAACACAATTTGCAAATATTAACTGAACTTTTTGTGAAAGCTGTATGTCATGGACTAATGATTTTAATTAACATAAGTATGTACAACGAAATAACAAATAATAGATATATTGTAAGTATCTACTTTAATTTTTTTTGTTAAGTTAGGTTTAGTTCTGCATGTAGAATCGGTACCACTGTATAAAAATGATAAACTTGATGTATGTAAAAATTTTTTCCAGTTGGCGTGACGTTCTTCCCGAAAGTATGAATGCGATATCATCATACGATAATGTGAAGCACTGTGGTACTGATATGACAAGTTCTGAATACAAAGCTCAATGTATACATACATTATGTCAATGTAGTTGGAAAGAAAGACAACTTGTACAATTAACAGCTATGTTTAAGTAAGTATTTATATCTTAACTAGGTGTTGCCAACAACTTCATACATGTGGAATTTAGAAAATTGTAGTTTTGACAACATTTTTCACTAATACTTTGCTCCTTTTGGTCGCAGCGTGATGTTATATAGCCTATAGTCTTCCTTGATAAATGGACTAATATTACTAAAGTAACTCTTACCGTCCGTGTGGTGACGGATTAAGAATACAAGTGTCACCACCCCATCTCCTCCCAAGGGTGCTGTAAGAGTCGTTCATAATGACTTATCGAAGGTTTAAAAGTTCGCTAAAATCGGTTCGCGTAAATTGACAAAACTTGTTATTCATAATAGTTTTTACGCTAAAACGTTTATTATCTCTCCGATATAATCTCCGCTTAGACCTCCGATAAGTATAATGAATAAGACCATTAGTATGTACAGATATTCTAGAGCAGTTTTTCCCAACATGCGATTCACGCATGTATAGAGGGGCAATTCGCTATTTATAAGGGGCTATTTGAAAATGGTTATCAATTATGTAGCCTAAAAAGGTTGGGACACGCCTTTTTAGGCTACATAGCAGCATTACAAAAGTTGCCTATATCCTTTCTCAAGCTTTGTCCCTCTAAACACAAAGGATATAGGCTACTTTTTAAAATACACTAATGTAATTTCAAAATCATGTTAGCTAGTAAAATTAATACCAAAACTGTTTGTTTATAGAGATATGCAACTACCTCGTAATGAACACAAGCAAGTTGTGAACAAGATATGTTCGTACATAATAGATATACCACCTGATACATTACCACCGTTAGTACATCAGTTACTCAGGTCAGTATTATAAACTTCCATGATAGCTCAGTGGTTATTTCAGTGCAATGGCGTTGGAAAAGTTTTGGTTTCATTTACATCTGTGGGATTTTATGTAGCTTTAATTGTCTAAATTGACCAGTCCATTAAAATAAACCCGTGGTAATCACACATACATATCATTACTTCCTCTTCCTATGGGGGTATATTGGTATTGTTACGACTTTAAGAAGGGATGAAGGGCATTTAAGCAAAAAGGTGATGAATATAAAGTTTGATGGCTGGAAAATGAGAGGAATACCAAATAAAAGATGGATGGATGTGAGAGAAGATATGAAAGGAAAAGGAGTTGATGAGAATATGATGGGTGGTAGGAGAGGCTGGAAGGGATAAACGTGCTGCGCCGACCTCAAGTAGCTTGGGAAAGGGGCAGGAAGGAGAAGAAGACGAGTTATGAGAGCTCTGTTATAGTGGTGGGTGGTAATATGCATATATGTATCAATCTTGACTTATGTGTTGTATCTGTATCTTTCTCTCTCTCCTACCCATCAAAGTCCCATTGATAGTCACGGGTCTCTTCCACTTCGGGAGGGTTTGTGGTCTACTATATCGCGCTGACCAGGCGCGTTGGCATAAATATAATATAATATATAATATTCACGGACATTTCACACAACGTCCTCTGGTCCCAAGCTAAGCTTATATGCTTGTGTTATGGGTACCAGAATACGGATAAACTACATATAGTACTTTTTTTTGTATATACATACTTATAATACATAGAAACATCCAGACGGAGTACAAACATTTGTATGACATTTATAAACATCACACAAATGATTTTCCGAGGCGGGAATCGAACCCGCGACCTCATGATCGGCAGTACGTTATATGAACCACTAGACCACGAAGCCCGTCAAAAATAAGGTTTAGTTTGGTGATTTCCGTCTCTCACAGTAGATCTTAACTTATATTATATCCCTTACCTGGCTCTTACAGCACCCTGAGGAAGACATGTCCGTATAGTGACGGATTAAGAATACATTTAGCGCAATTGAAAAGACAGGCTAAACGCGGGCTGCCCTGCCTACCCGCCACAACCTAACAACAAAAAACGGGTGGGTCTCGTGGTAGTCGTAGTCTACTCAAGTCTAGTGGTTCATATAACCTTGTCTATCTATATAGGTTTTTAAAACTGTCTAGATTCACATGACCCTGATTTGACCCATTACAGGTTATGCAAGACATACAACTTAGAGATAGTTCTATCCCACTTGAGTCACTATTTCAGTGTTAGATTGTATAATAAATTGGAACCACCACAACAAGACTCAGAGTCAACCACTATAGATATTGATGATATTGGTAAGTTTACATTTTAAGCGACTTTAAAAAAAGGAGCAGGTTCTCAATTCTAAACGTGATATAATGATTATTTTTTATTTGAAAGATGATGGTTCCTGTGTGGTTCCATTGGTACCAGATCAGGATCTGATGATTATCTCTTGAGAAATCGAGGAAAACCCTCAAATTCCAAAAGCACATGAAGTTGGCTGAACTTTTTTTTAAATGCTCAATTAATAGATGTAAATATTTTTAAATGAAGTTTTTTATTCGATGCCACCCTAAGGAAAGACCGGTTCACACGGCTCGTTGCGACAGCGTTGCGTTGACGTAGCGCTGACACTGTGCTATTTACGTAGGTACAAAAAATAACGTCAATCCACGTAGACTATAGTCGCTGCGTTGTCGGCAAATTCAGGCAACACACTCATTACTAAACTACAGCCCCTTAGACGGAGCGGGCGGGGTCTGCAATATCGGAACGTAATAACGCTGCGATGTTGCAACACTCGCGTGGCAAGTCTTATCTATATTAACACGTCGAAACGCTGTATCGCTCGTAGGATTGATAATGGTCGTTGAAGAAAAGTTCTAGAGTGGCGACCAGACCAGATACCGGAAGACGCAGCGTAGGTCAGCCCCCGACAAGGTAGAGCGATGCATCGTACCGTCAAGGTCGCGGGGTGTCATTGGATGCCAGCGGCACAACATCTCTCATTGTGGGGTTCTATGGGGAAGGCCTATGTCCAACAGTGGACGGAGAGAGGCTGATGGATGGATACTTTTATGTAAATTTCTTGTGTCACAATTTTAACTACTAAATTCCGAAAGGGCTGCTCAACAGTGGGACAAGTGGGCCGAGAAGAAAAAAAAACGAGATTGATGATCTAATGTTCATTAAATTTTTATTTCCAGTACCACACAGTCCAGCGGAACTAAGTCGTTGTCTATCAACATGTATATACCACATCTCTCAGGGTCCAGCCGACCCGCAGTTAGTACGTAAACATATTAAACAGTGGCCCAAGACACAGTTGTTAAGATCACCATTCATTATTGATCTGGCGCTTGCTGTCTCTACTAAAGGAGCTGATTTTAGAACTGTGTGCTTGGATGTGAGTATACAAAATTATTTGTTTGTTTATAATTTGCTTTTCTATATGTATAGACATTTTAGATTAAGTCCTCTGGTCCCAAATCAAGCTATGCTTATGTTAACACCTGTTTTAATACATACGTCATTTATGTATTTTAATAAGTATAGTAAATACACAGATGCAGTACCTAGTAACATAAATATGAATGTCGCTCAAATTATTGATGTGTGGAAGAACGGAATGCGAGACTTTGTAAACGGTACTTCATTACATGAACCACTGCACTATGAAACCTGTTGAATGGCAATAAACATATAGAAAACTAGCTATTACCCGCGACTTTATACGCGTGAAATTTTGAAACTAAATCTGAACAAACAGAAGTTCACTATACTGCTCGATAGATGGCGCTGTATTCTTGAATATGCATTTTTTGTTACACACATTAACATAAGCTCATCAAAAATTTAGTCATGTATTCAGTGTATTAAGTGTAGTGTCTTAGTATAAAGTGGCCGAAAATCTGTTTTAGGTAATAAAATATGCAATAGAACAACGCGGTATAGATGAGTTAAGATCTTGCGCCTCGGAGTGGGTACGTTCTGTAATGCCGCCTGAAGTAGACGTCGTTACGTTGCTCAAACTTATCACTACTGAGAGGTATGATGTCATCTATGTAGCACTTTGTTAAAGAACTGTTTGAAAATATCTCCTTTGATACTAATTATACGTTTCCGTGTGGTGACGGATTAAGAATACAAGTGTCACCACCACCATCTCCTCCCAAGGGTGCTGTAAAAGTCAACTGAGGGATATTGCACACAGATAACTTCTTCTGTGAGAGACGGAAAACTCGAAAATAAACCCTGTGCCAACACGCCTGGTCAGCGCGGCACAGTAGACCATAATCCCTCCAAAGTGGAGGAGGCCCGTGCCCAACAGTGGGACGATACGTGCACAACTAAACTTAACTGTACTGAACTAAACAATGAAAACAACTAAGGTGTATTTAGATTCATTAGTTATTTCGTTGTGCAATTCTTACTTGGCCAGTTTTTAACCGACTTCAAAAAAAGGAGGAGGTTCTCAATTCGTGTGTATGTTTTTTTATAGTCTCTGCCTACCCCTATGGGAAAAGGCGTGATGTTATGATGATGATGATGATGTTTTTTTATTTTATTTTTTTATGTTTGTTACCTCATAACTGGGCTAAGTGATTTTAATGATTCTATTTTTAAATCAAATTATGGTGGAAAAAATTAATGTGCCGCAAGTGGGACGTGAACCCACGACCTCGGAATACCGTTCCGAAGCTCTTCCAACTGAGCTTATTGCGGTCTACTTGCAACACCTTCAAATTTGCCACCATATCCGATACTCGCATGAGTTTATATATTTTTACGTATATTCACTTTTTCCACCATAATTTGATTTATTAAGTAAAAAGCATATGTCAAATGCAAAAATTAATAAATTAATAGATTCTATTTTTATTTGAAAGCTGGTGCTTCCCGTGTAGTCCCATTGGCACCAGGTTAGGATGTGATGGTTCTCGAGGAAAACCCTCAAATTTCAAAGGCACACATTGTCTTCACATATTATAAAGTCGGTTCAACAGTTCTAAAATAAATATATAATTATAATTTCTCACATTTTCAGTGCAAATCATCGTCAACTAACAGTAGTTGGTTTAATAGACTTAGCATTCCTTTTACTGTCAATATCTCGTCCTAAGGAAATAGCGCCCATATGTTGGTCTCATGGCAAGTTGATATTAGTCAGGTTAAGCAAGTCACAGCCAGAGTATGCTAAACATATATTAAGTCAGTTATCTGATAGATTAGCGGGTGATACTACACAGAAACAATATTCAGGTATGTTTTCATCTACTATATAAAAATAAGTCGGGTTTTCCTTCCTGACGCTATAACTCCAGAACGCACGAACCGATTTCCACGGTTTTGCATTCGTTGGAAAGGTCTCGGGCTCCGTGAGGTTTAAAGTTCTTTTTTTTTTTTTTTACTTTTTTTTGGTATGGCAAAACCACGTTTGCCGGGCCAGCTAGTCTATCTATATAAATTTTCAACATGCTTATATAAGTTCGGTATGTACATGGAGACTAGAAGAAAGGAGGAATATCTTGTATGGGGGATCAGTCCAAAAAGTGTCCACTTGTAAACAGCAAATAACACTCACCGAAATAGCGCTAGTGTAGCAAGATGAATGATATGAATGTAGCAGTTATAAGCAGAGTGAAGTGTGCTACTGTTGCGGTAATTCTTTAATACTATTTTCTATTTGCTATTTACAAATATTTGGGGTACTTAAAAACACCGTATAATTTTATTTCATACTCATGTTTGTCTATATAATATAATAATTTTAAAAACTGCGCTGTAACAAAGCGGAAGTTTTTCTTTCCTTTCTAATAATTTGTGGCGCTCTTTTTAAAATTCTTCCACTTGCTACTATGGCCACCTTAATTTGATGCCTTTCAGCGGACACTTTTTAATATACTGACATATTCCTCCTTTCTTCTAGTCTCCATGATACTGAGATAGTCCTCCTTACTTCTAGTCTCCATGGGTATGTATTAATCTATGTAACGGAATCTTTGAAAGTGATTTTCACCCACTTACAGTAGTCGGATTGATCTCAAATTTTGCACATATATATCAAGGATTGACGACAATGCAATAATTTAAAGAATATTCAGGATTTTAAAGTATGTTTTTTAGTTTTTAAACTAAGTAAATTATTAATACTAGCTGTTGTCGTATGGAATTTAGAAGTTTTTTCCCGTTTTTTTTTAATTTATTTATTATTATTTTTTTTATAATTTTTTTTTTTAATTTATGTTTTTACAACATTTTTCACGAATGCTTTGCTCCTAGTAGTCCCAGCGTAATGTTACTTAGCCTATCGCTTTCCTTGATAAATGTGCTATCCAAAACTGAAAGAGTTTTTCAAATCGGTCCAGTGGTTCCTGAGTTTATAAAGTATGTGATTTACAAAAGAAAATCAGTTTATGTATTCTATCCGTATTCTGGTACCCACAACACTAACACATACAATAAGCTTAGCTTGGGACCAGAGGACAGACGATGTGTGAAATGTTCATGATTATTTATTTATTTATAATAATTTTTCGATTCATCATGTTTTTTTTTTCATAAAAATACGTGACAATTATGTTTCTATTTTAGACTGTCTATACGTGTTGTGCAAGTTAACTCCAGTATCAGTAGAAAGTTGTACAGAATTAAGTATTATATTGGAAAACTGTCAACCCACACCCACAGACTTCAGGTCTGCTGCTGCGATATTGGATGCTGTTCATCCACTCCTCAACTTTAGCACCAGGACTAGAGATACGTTAGTTATGGTGTGCAGAAAGAGATTGTATTCCAGGTCAGTGTTTTGTTATGAGTGATAGTGATTACAAGGAATTGCTTGAAGAGTCTTATGGTGGCCTTCCGATTTTCGTGATGATCTAACGCGAGATTGTGTAATATATTGCTATTCACGAAGTCGCGGGTTCGATTACAGCACTGAAAATTATTTATGTTATATGTTTTTGGATTATATTGGTTTTATTGCTATGTACAAAAACGCGTATATTATATCCATATGTTAGCACTCGTAACACAAACAAGTGAGTTAACTAGGGACTACAGTACAGGACATCGAGTGAAATGTCTATGTATAATTGGTAAGAAAAGGAATCCAAAAAATGCCACTTTTTACAGATGTAATTTGCGGTCACCATGTTCACGGTCATGTCACGGTGACTGAAAAGTCTCCGAAATGTCGGGCTGAATAAAATTTAAAGCAGATACACGCATCTAAATTCGCAAAAAGTGGTTTATTTGAACAAATGAGTCGCGCAAGTTTTAGAGAAAAAGAAAACAAATTAGCTTAGTTTGGCACCAGACCATTTGACATTAAGAGGATACCAAAATAGCTTCGTGCATTTTTCTACGTACTAAGTTTTCATTGTTTCTTTAGATTGAATGGCTAGAGCTCTAATTTTTAAGTATATGTTTTTTCAATATATTATCTAGGATCGCATAAACTCAGAAACGCGATTGAAAGAAGTTTTCTCAATAGAAAATCTTAGCGAAATAACCTCTCTCATTTTTTATTTTTTTCATTTGTCGGTCTATTATCGCGTATTAACTAATGAAATACTACGGAATTAAAATATATTCCGTAGATTTTGAGTAAACAAAAAAAAATATCCCTAATTCTTCATTTTCTATACCTACTAGCTGTGTTAATAGGTACAAGTCGACGATAGTATTGATGTAGGCCCTTAATGTTCTTTTCCCAGAGATTCTCAACATCGTTGCCTTGCTCTCTCCGGGTTCCTGACAGTCCTCAGTTATGTTAAGATTAGCGCCGTCTCCAGTACAAACAGTCAACAATACAGTGAGCCGCACAGTGCACATTCTTATTTGACGCAGTTAACTGTAGATCTACATGCAACACAGCAAGGGAATACGTAAGTTAACTAATACCACAGATCACTCTCAACATATACCTCTTTATAAGATTTTTGTTGTTAAACCCACGAACATGGATGAATTCTATTGGTCGCAGCGTGATGTTATATTGCCTATAGCCTTCCTTGGTAAATGTACTATGCAACACTGAAAGAATTTTGCAAATCGGACTAGTTGTTTCTGAGGTAAGCGCGTTCAAACAAACAAAATCTTCAACTTTATAATATTAGTATAGAAGCATAGATAATAAGGCCCCCCCTCTCTCTCTCCAGCCCATTTACGTCCCACTGGTACGGGCCCCCTCCACTTTAGGAGGAACTATGGTCTAGAGTGCCGCGCTGATCAGGCTTATTGACACAGAGTTTATTTACGAGCTTTCCGGCTCTCACAGATGTTATCCCTTAGTTGGCTTTTACAGCATCCTTGGGAGGAGTTGGAGTGCTGACATTTGTATTCTTAATCCGTCACCATACAGATGTATAGATGTTACTTTCTTGTAATGTCGATATTTTCTTAAAAATAAAAAACTGGTCAAGTGCGAGTCGTACTCGTGCACGAAGGGTTCCGTACCATTATCTATGCAACATAAGGCAACGTTATTAGTATCGAGCAAGAAAAGGTAAGAAAATCATGTTTGTTGTATGGGAGCCCCCCTTAAATATTTATTTTATTTTATTTTTAGTATTTGTTTTTATAGCGGCAATAGAAATACATCATCTGTGAAAATTTCAACTCTCTAGCTATCACCGTTCTTGAGATACAGCCTGGTGACAGACGGACGGACGGACGGACAGCGAAGTCTCAGTAATAGGGTCCCGTTTTTACCCTTTGGGTAAGGAACCCTAAAAAGAACGAACTGCGATCAATCACCATTTTATTCAACTATATATTTTAATATTCTTTTCAATATAGTGTAACCTCGAGGGTACGTAACGAGGCGATGTGTATGGAAGTAGTATCTATATTACGACGATGTTTCGTACAAGACTCACTTGTCAAACAACTGTTATATACCAGTAAGTTTAATTTTATATCTATACTATGTGGTTTATGTACGGGAGTGCCGTTCACGAGGTCGTGGGTTCGATTCCCGCATAGAACAACCATTTTTGTAATATTTATAAATGTCATACAAATGTTTGTACTGGGTCTGGGTGTTTTCTTAGAAGTTGTAGTAGTTTACAATAGAAAAGTAATTTATGTAGTATATCCGTATTCTGGTACCCATAACACAAGCATATAAGCTTAACTTTGGACCAGTGCAAGTTGTGTGTAATGTCTATGAATTTTTTTTTTATGTACAGGATTGTACGAGTGTTCCAAAGATAAGCAGTCGTTACATGAGAACATTCTAGAGTTGTTGTATGAACATTTGTGCAAGTATTTACCTGAAGGTAATGTTGGGAACCAGTTGCTGTTAGACAAATGTGTTCAAATTAACGCTACTGGTGCTCTTCTTATTGTAAGTATTCATTCTCTCTCTCTCTCTCTGTCTATCTCTCTTTCCAGCCCATTTACGATTACGTCCCACTGTTAGGCACGGGCCTTTTCCATTTGGGTAGGGATTATAGTCTACTACGCCCCACTGACCAGGGGTGTTGGTATTTTTGAGTTTTCCGTCTCTCACAGGATGTTATCTGTGTATAATAACCCTGAGCTGGCTTTTACTGGTACTGGCACAGTGGCGTGCACTCCATACAAGCTGACAGGCTCTGCTTTACTTGCCATTCACAGATATTTTAATAAAACGTTCGTATGATTTAGATGACTTTATTCATGTATTTACTATTAATTAAACAAAATATTATAACTTAAAAACGCCTACCTAATAATTCATAAATAGCACCAATATGTGCTTGCAAATTGTTTTTTGCCAGGCGTTTGGCGAAGGAATAATATTAGCGTAGCGAGCAAGCTCCACGCCGCCCGCCTGCCATGAGTTCATATGTGTGTAGAAATTTTGGTGTCCGTGCACAGTTCCCAAACGCACACAGGCTTACATATCCAAGACGATTTATACTGAAAATCCTGCCGTCTGCTTTCGCGATCGGATGTTATCGCGAGTATTCGGCAATGTTCGTTCGTTACTTATAACCCGATTAAATATAGTCGGAAGCAGTGTTGCCAGAAGGTTACATTTTTTACATTTTACGTAACTTTTGATCAGTTCATGTAACATGTATGTAAGAAACAATTTTAGTTAGATTTAAGTAACTTCTCAAGAATTACAAAAGAGGTAAAAATGAAAAAAAAATCTTGAAAAATTAAAATATTCTTATCTAAATTTATTTAATGAAAACAAAAACTACCGCAAAAAATTAAAAAGGTTATAATTATATTGATAAATATAATTTTTTTTAAATTATTGTGTACAAGAAAAAATAAAATAATAATAATTTTTGATCTGCGAGCTGAAAATTACATGAGCGTGAATGTAGCAGACATCAGAAAAATTTAAAACTACAAATAAATAGAGTAAATAATTTAAAAAATAATATTTATAAAAAATGCATTTATTAATTTGAAAATTTTTTAAATGCGCATTTAAAAAAAATCTTTTATTAATTATTTACTCAATTTGTAAATAATTATAAATTTGGCTGATGGCTGTTACATTCACACTCATAAAATTACCACTACGTAAGTTTTAGTTTAAAAATGTAACTTTTCATGGATGCCAACGTAACTTTCGACCAAATCACTCTGGCAACACTGATTTTGGTTCGACGGAAGCCATTTTATTTTTCGTGTTCATTGAACTGTTTAATATTGAGTTTCTTTAATTTAATAATTGTATGGATTTTCGTTTGTTGATTTTAAAATGTTATTTGATTGTGAAATGTGTGTTGATAGTGTGTGTTTGTTAAAAATTAAAAATAACAAGTTCTCACAATTGTCGTTCGGTGAAAAAATTCAAATTGTGTCTATAGGTAGATGTATACCCGAGTTACAACTTAATCAACAAAAGGGTAACGTAACTAGAAAATTTCATGTTAAAAGTTATGAAACGTATAACTGGCTATGTGGTTGTGTACACACGAATAAATTATTTTGTTTCCCTTGCATATTGTTTAGTAATTCTAGTACAGTGTGGACTGATTCGGGATATTCAGATTTAAATAATTTCCATTCCGCGACAAAGAATAAAATATAAAAAAATAGAAAGAAAGCTTAAAATTAAATACTTTTGGTAAATCTCGTATCGAAACGAGTATCAACAGTCAGTTACGATTAGATATACCGACATCTATGGACAAATTGCGTTATTTTTTGCGTCTATAAGTTGTGTAATAGATAGCTGATGAATTACTTTACAATCCATAATCACTAGATGGCAGTTTTTATCTTCAGTCCACTTTACGCTTTGTGTTTAGTAAACAAGTGGTTTTGAAGTTCCAGCGGATTGTCGTAAGTAGTTTAGTTTTATTTATGAGTTCATAGATTATTAATATTATTATACATCAAGATAAACTAGATGATTTGTGCTTTATAATTAAGTATACATATAGCATACATATCACAGTTTATAGAGTAAAATCGAGTTATATTTTGAATTGTTATGTTTTCTCCTCTGTCCTCTTCTGTTCTCATTTTTAATACTTTAAAATAAATTTTCAGATCTTAAAAAATAGATAGATTTCATCTGTAGTCTTCTAGTAATTTTTCGTAGTATTTGTCTTCACTCTAGGTATTATAGATAAGAAGCTATAAAGGTTTTTTGTTACAACATGCGAGCGCGGTACCGATCGAATCAGCGCCACGCGTAGCTGGACGGACAACGGTATAATAGGTATTAACTAAAAAATGAAAACAGCTATTGCTGTATCTTAAATGTTTCGCTATTTTTTTGCACACATTTATATTAATTAAAATCGTTAGTCTATAATAAACAGTTTTTATATAAAAAAAGTTCTGTTAACATTGCCGAATTGTGTTATAGACGCTATTAATTTTCATTTTTTAGTTAAGTTAAGTTTAGGTCTGCACATAGAATAGGCACCAATGTAACTCGAAAATTTCATGTTAAAAGTTATGAAACGTATGTACATACGTACATGTACGTATGTATGTACGTACGTAGTTATTGTTTAGTAATTCTAGTACAGTGTGGACTGATTCGGGATATTCAGATTTAAATTTGTTCTGTTGGCATGGTTTCCGACTTAGAGATCCGTCGCGTGGCTATGCTAAAAATCTATAAGAGTACTACCTACAGTATAAGAGCCTACCCTGCTTCAAAATTATGTGCACGCCACTGCTGGCACCCTGGGAAAGAAACGGGGTGGTGACATTTTTATTCCTAATTTGTGACCACATGGCATAATAATAAATATACATATAGGTAAATACGTAAAAAAAATAACGACTTTGTTTTATAATGAGTAAGGGTTTCCAGGAACCAATAGGTCGCCTCATATATTGTATAGCTCAATTCCTTCAACCTTGTGAAGAAGAAGACCTAGAAGACATATTAGCTAGCCAGTCAGTTGAGACGTCGTCTGCACATCTCAAGAGTAGACTTAGTATGTTCATGGACCAGTTGAGCAACAGTGAGAATTTTGGCAATATTGATATGGTGAGAATAAATAAATATTACTTACTTTAAGACATAAAACTCTCTCTCTCTCTCTCTACCTCTCTCTCTCTCTCTCTCTCTCTCTCTCTCTCTCTCTCTCTCTCTCTCTCTCTCTCTCTCTCTCTCTCTCTCTCTCTCTCTCTCTCTCTCTCTCTCTCTCTCTCTCTCTCTCCCTCCCCATCCCTCTCTCTCTCTCTCTCTCTCTCTCTCTCTCTCCAGCCCATTTACGTCCCACTGTTGGCCACGGGTCTCCTCCAATTTGGAGGGGTTTATGGTCCACTGTGCCGCACTGACCATTGAGCCAAGTCTGCTATTACAATATTTACAATGTGGTCATAATGATCAGTCACTGACACCACTGTGACGCCATAATGGCGTCATTATGACAAAAAATTAATAGTAGACTACCAAACTTTATAAAATTTCGCCATTATGGCGTCATTATGACACTAAACTTGACGTTTTGTTACAAATGACGCCATAATGGCGTCAGTGACTGATCATTGTGACTACATTGTAATTGCGGACTGGGGCTCAGGCGTATTGACTTATTTTCGAGTTTCAGCTGACTTTTACAGCACCCTTGGGAGGGGGTGGCACTTGTATTCTTAATCCGTCACCACACGGACATAACATTGAGGCCAGTCACTCTAACAAAGTTTTATTAGATATGTCGGAATGTTTACTAAGTACCTTAAATATTTACTGTGTTCTGGTGGTAAAGCGGGACCCTATTACTGCTGTCCGTCCAGCCGTCTGTCACCTAGCTGTATCTCAGGAATGACACTTTTGGACATACAGACATACATAGCAATTTTTTTTAAATTTATTTTATTATTCTCTAACAATTACTTGACTCGCGACTTATTTACTAAATAAAAACTTGGTGATTGAAAAGTCTCCAAAACGTCGAGCCAAAGTTTTAAAGAAATATACACGTCTCAATCCGTAAAACATATTTCATATGCAATCATATCATTGTTTTTTTTTCTATGTTAGCAGGAAGACCCCGGCCTTTCAGATATAACTCCTGAATCAAAAGCGAAATGTCTGAAAGTACAACAAGTAATACAGTGTTATGAATCTTTAATAGCACATCAAATATTACAATGGAACAAAAATAGTAGTAATTCAGCTTTGAAAACAATTAGGCTGTTTAAAGCTTGTCATGATTTGATTGAACAGACAAAGGTATTTGTTTAAATATTATTTTGCTTATAAAATTTCTTGAAAGTATTTGTAACAAAATTCTGCAGTTTTTACTTTGTTGCACCTTAAGAAATGACGGACAATGATAACATTCTCCGAAAAGCCGGTTAAAACAGTGGTTAGTGTAATCTGTTACTGTCGTTTGTGGCGTTGAAAAGAGTAAAAGAAAATATAAAAAAAAATATTTGTTTCCTTTTTCTTCCATTTCATATTTTTACAACGCCATCAATCGAGTGGTTTGCACCAATTCGTCAAAACATCTATGCGATGTCTAACTCAAAAAGATAAAAAAAATTGTAGTGGAAGATTTGGTAAACATGATTTCCAAAAAAATCGTTAATCTGTTATATCCTTATTCTGGTAACCAAAACACAAGCAATTAAGCTGTAGTAAATAATATTTATTATTTTAATTATTTAATGTCTACAGGTGCCACCAAAATCTAAGAAGTCAAACAAAACATTAAACGAAACTGGGACATCCACACAGAAGAGTCAGAAAAGTCAAAAGTCCCAAAAGGATAAAGGGAAGGGTCCTGTTAAATTGTCAAACTTAGTGAAAGATAAAGTGGGACCCTTTAAACAATTACCTTGTGTGTGGGACTTGAAGTTATGTGTTAGGGTTATGGAGTTATTGTATAGGTATGTATTATTAAAACATATACAGTAATAAAGAGGTAAATTTTGTGTTATCTATTTTTATATGTATATAAGATTGTTATGTATGCACACATTATGTAGTGGTTCGAAATTCCAGGCGTACTGAGTTGCGAGCATTAGCAAATGCTATTCCAATACTTTACACCGTAAAGTTTACGGTAACAAAAGGTAAAACAAAAAAAACATCCGTTGTTTATGCACTTATTTCGTAAATGGTGACGGTAAAAGAATTGAAATTTTTACCAATGATGCAATAACAACAACAATAACAACAAAATATACTAAAAAGCAGAATGTAACATTCACAGGGCTCCCATACAACAAAAGTTATGTTGGTTGATGTAATTAAACCCGTTCACCACGATTTGGACTTGTACACTCAGCGTTGCCTTTCTTAGCTTGAATTGAACTCGTACATGTTTTATTTTTTAAATATATATGTGGTTTATTTTTTTCAGTGAGGAGTTACCGTGGTCATCATTAGAACAATGCAATCAAATCCGAGTACGTCGTGACTTCCACGGTTGGGCACTCAGATGTGTCCAGTCTGTGTTATCAGAACATATAGATAAGAAGTATATAGCAACACATTGTGTTAATATTGCTAGTGTGTTGTATAATCGCTGTATTTGTAGGTAAGAATAATATAAGGAATTATTTCAATTAGCTATGTCTATACTCACTCATCTCTCTCTCTCTCTCGTCTATTAACGTGCCACTGTTTAGCACGTGCGTCTGACCATTTAGGAGGAATTATGACTAGGTGTGCTAGCATAGGGTTTAGTTTCAAGTTTTCCATCTCTCACAGATGATATTTCATTGTGCCATACAACTGGTGCCGCGAGTCCCTCAACCCGCAATACGTGACCATCTCGATGGGGCTGGGGCAAAGTGTCACCAGACCGTTGGCGCTCCCGCAGGACCTCCCTTTTTGCCGCCATTACCTCCCCTTTTGCCGCAATTACCTCCCGAGCAAAGTAGGCGAAGGCGCAAGAACATAGAGTGGTGACACTAGTATTGTTAATCCGTCTTCTAATCGTTTCTTCATCTACACGGACCAGATTAATTAAAAAAATACAATACATATTTTGATGTTTTAAATTTATATTTTTTTATTGCAGATTCCAAGCAATGTGTGACTTCGATGATCCAACAACATTATTATGTTTGGAGTTATTTAAGAACTGCCTCATTCTACTACTATCACCAAATTACGGACTCAAACCTGACAGATATCTATCTACTATAGGTAGGTGCCATACAAATAGTATTACTACTATTTTATATAATTACTAGCTGTCGCCCGTGGAATTAAGAAACCAAACCAAATTCTCCAAAAAAGCCATCCTTTTGAATCACTATCTATTAAAAAAAAACCATAATTATGAAGATATAAGCTCACTTATAGACATACATACAAAAATTACGATTTTGTTTTGTAATAAGTGAGGATGAGGATAAGTGACCAAACAGTTGTATTGTTCTTAAACAGTTGGGCGACTTATTTGTTTAAATAAAACCACTTTTCTGAATTTAGACGCGCATATTTGTGTTAAATGATAGCCCGACGTAAAAGTTGATCATTCGTCAGTATTGTAGTGGAGAAATTGTTTAATATTAGCACGACTGCAATAGCTCAGTTGGCAGAGCGAAAGAATGGTACCAATAATATTTATCAACCGCCTGCAAAAAAGGTTTCTTTTAGGAGTTCTTAATTCGTCTGTATGTTTTTTTTATGTTTGACACCTCATAAATTTTTATGAAGCGATTTTAATGATTCTTTTTTTATTTGAAAGCATATGATACCCGTTTAGTCCATTGGCACGAGGTCAGGATCTTATGGTTATTTTCTGAGAAATCACGGAAAATTCAAAGGCTCATGAAGTCGGTTTGATTTTGAAGCTATTGCATAGCTTTTATCGCGGGCCTTGAGCCTGGAGACTAAATGCACAAAATTCGAAATTTAAATTCCGTAACAAAGATAGCGTAACTAAAAATACTACACACGGCGCTACCAGTAACGCCGTTTCGCTGTTCGCACTGGTGACTCATGTCAGTTTTGGCGTTAGTTTTTATTTTATTGACATTTGATTGACAATCGCTATTTTATCATAATTACCATAAACAATGGACAGATGTAAGCATCAGTAAATAAGAATTATTAATCTTATTTTAGTTTATGGTATTTAGATTCTTGCATAAATAAAATAAATAATTATAATGGCAGTTGATAAAAAATACTATACAATAGCTTTACCGCGGTAGTCCCCGAGTGACACACGTCTTTTTTTTTTCAGTAAATACAACAGAGCCATCAGCACAAGCCTATGTAGCCAAAATGTTGGAGTCTATACATAAAGCATTACAATATATTGAAGATAGTATGCAGGAGGAACAAGATATGATAACTAAGAAACAATTAACAGTGTTAATACAAATAGCATGTTTGTTATTAGAAATACCTGTCGCATCTTGTCCTACTATGACAGAGGTAAGATCATTTAGAAATGGCTTGGAAAATAAAAAAAAAACTGCCTGATTACGGGTTAGACTTGCACACAAGGTGTGCAAACTTTTGGGGTGTGGGGGTGTAATTTTTTGTAAATAATATATACTAGCGTTTTGGAGTCAAACCCACAACATTATTGACGGGCCTCGTGGTCTAGTGGTTCATATAACGGACTGCCGTTCACGAGGTCTCGGGTTCGATTCCCGGTCAGGACAAATATTTGTGTGATGTTTTTAATTGTCATACAAATGTTTGTACTGCGTCTGGGTGTTTAATATGTATTATAAGTATGTATTTACAAAAGAAAAGTAGTATATGTATTCTATCCGTATTCTGGTACCCATAACACAAGCATATAAAGCTTAGCTTGGGACCAGAGGACGTTGTGTGAAATGTCCATGAATATTTATTATTTATTATATTATTATATTATGCTCTATTGTTACCCATTGATGGGACACATTAACTTAAATATTGCTTTCAACTACTAATAATAATAATAATAAGCCATTTATTCGGAGTTACTTTACATAGTTATTTACAAATACACATAATAATGTGGTAAATAAATTTATAAGATATCTCGTAATTCCGAGTGCCTATTGGCATAGGCCTCCTCTAAGCTTCTCCACTGAGTTCTATCACGAGCTACCCTTTTCCATAAACATCCAGCAGTGAGTTTCAGGTCATCTTCCCATCTGGTATGTTGGCGTCCTCGACTACGTTTTCCATCTCTGGGGTACCATTCTGTGACCTTACTGCTCCATTTCAACTACTACTATTGTACTATTTAATCTGTGTTCCAGCAGGAACACAGACTAAATAGTACAATAGTAATGGGAGATAATAAAAATATTTCTTTCTTTATTTCTATTCTCCATTTTGTCATATGGTCCAGTCATTTAGTATTTTTGCCCGGAAAGTTTTCCGGAAGTTTTGAAAACTGGTAATTTTATAGATTTTGATGTGCTCTTTCCAAATTTCAACTTTGCCACCTCGTATGTTGCACGTTTACGCCGCCATATGAAAAAATGGCGCCCAAAATCAGTTTTTTGATAATTACTCCTTTTCGACGCATTTTACAGGAAAACATATACACAAAAGAAAAGTAGAGAAAATGTCGTTCGTTCCAGCGTTCTTTTAGAAATAGTATATTGTCTAAATGTGTTAAGTTACCCTGAAAACGTTTGTTGTATGTGACCCCCCCTGACATATTTATTGTATTTTGGTATTTATTATTTATTTCACAAACTATACTTTTTTATTAATCTAGCTATGTTGTTTAGATGATAGTATTATATGAAGATTATATCCGCAACAGTAAACAAGACTGCTTAGCATTAATTGGTGCGGTGTTGACAGCGGGAGAGAGAGACCAACAAGAATCACAGATGATTGAAGATATACTTGTTAAACTTGCTAAAGTATTGGGCAAGATTGAGGTTACTATACTATACTTTACTATAAGTATTATACTAGGTATACTTTGAAGCTTATTTTTTATGGAATCGAAAATAGATTCTATCTATAGATTCTTCGAAAGGCCTTTTAGCACGTCTTTATTAGTTTGGTACGTATCTATGAATATATTAATCTATGTAACAGAATCCTTAAAAGTGATTTGCAAAAGTGGGATTGATTGAATACATAAATATAAAAATCTTTATAATCTAATATATAAAATTTCCATGTCACAATGTTAGTTCCTCCGAAACGGCTCGACCGATTTTCCTGAAATTTTGTGTACATATCCGTTAGGTCTGAGAATCGGACAACATCTATTTTTCAAACCCTCAAAATCATAATAATAAATAAATAAATATTCATTGACATTTCACACAACGTCCTCTGGTCCCAAGCTAAGCTTATATGCTTGTGTTATGGGTACCAGAATACGTATATACTACATATAGGTACTACTTTTCTTTTGTATACTTATAATACACAGAAACACCCAGACGCAGTACATACATTTGCATGACAATTAGAAAATCACACAAATGATTGTCCCGAGCGGGAATCGAACCCGCGACCTTTTGATCGGCAGTCCATTAAATGAACCACTCAACTACGAGGCTCGTCAAAATATGGCAAAACAACGTTTGCCGGGTCAGCTAGTATTAGTATAGAAAAAAGGAATGCACTGTGTGAAAGAGAAAGAGGATATGACAAAATAGGAGTAAGTAGATGAATTGAAGGAAGGAAGAAAATACATAGTATCGACAGCAAGTAATGAGATAAGGACAGGATCATCATGTTTTATATGATTTCCAGGAAGAAGAGACCACCTTACCTACCCAAGATACAACAGACTTCACATCAATAGACCCTCGCACCGGTCATACAGTACTGACAGTTTTGTGTGAACATCTCACAAACAGAGCTGTCAGTGTTGAACATTTACTGACAAGGGTCAGAGATCTGACTGCAGCTGTACATTATACTGTGAATATTAACCAACAACGTATTGAAAGAGGTCAGTTAATTTAAACCTTTGAGCATTTATCCAATAGGAGTTGTCGTCAGGTAAACCCCTGCTGAAAAAAGGTTGTAGTTGTTCATACTCATGGTGTACAGACAATGCCATTTTTTATGTATGTGTGGGTGTATGTAGATCCTCCATTACAAGGGTTTATACAGGCTGTCCATGTGGTGACGGACTAATAATATATGTGTCACCACCCCATCTCCTCCCAAGGGTGCTGTAAAAGTCAGCTAAGGGATATTTTACACCGATGACATTTTCTGTGAGAGACGGAACACTCGAAAATAAACCCTGTGCCAACACGCCTGGTCAGCGCGGCACAGTAGACCATAATCCCTCCCAAGTGGAGGAGGCCTGTGCCCAACAGTGGGGCGTAAATGGGTTGCAGAGAGAGTGTATATCTAGGGGAGACCCGCGTTCACATGCGCTAAGGGGGGAGGATCGGCTGGCCCATGCTATTGGATGTACGAGGTCCGCTGGGACAATCACACAATGGTCCAATTCTATGCGTCCATACTAAACTAAAACCAAATAATGAAACTTGATAGTGTTTATAACACAATTTGGCTTTTAATTGAACTTTATTATTGAACTGAATTTAATTGAACTTTCTTATTAAATAAACTGTGTTTAATGGAATAAAGATTTTAATTAATATCACTGCACAACAAAAGAATCAAATAATTAAAATACAGTTATAGTTGTTTTCATAATATTTTCTAACACTTGCGCGACTCATTTGTTTAAATAACTTTTTACGGATTTAGACGCGGGTGAGATTGAGCTGTAATGTGTCTTCTACGATCAGTTATTACAGGGTCTACCCACATCCAATTTAATTTTACATTGACCATAAAGTAGCCGTAGACTCATACTTAGACATATTTAGATATAGACATAATTTTATCTTAGACTAAAGTTTTTAATTAAAAACTTTAGTCTAAGATAAAATTATGTATGTTTTACTTTTATATAGTTTTAAATTATCTTTATATTGTTATAATTTGTTAATGTATTTAGAAACAAAAATAATGTTATTAATTTTATGTAGTCTGAGCACAATGTAATATAACATAGTTTATGGTAAAAGTCTATCTTTATGGTCAATGTAAAATTAAAATCGAATGTGGGTAAACCCTGTAATAACTGATCGTACAAGACACATTACAGCTCAGTCTCACCCGTGACCATGGTGACTGCAAAGTCTCCGAAACGTCGGGCCAAAATTTAAAACAAATATACGCGTCTAAATTCGTAAAAAGTAGTTTTATGAAGTCGTTTTTATTTTTGCGTTTATTGTGCACATAGATACCGATGTCTTCTAGTCCCAAGTTAAGCTTGTTGCTTGTATTTTGTGTACAAGTAAATATGTAAATTTTTTTTTCCAGAAATCTCCGAAGTATACAAAGCAGTAATTGTACAACTATGTCAGTTAACAAAATGGACGACGGAGTGTTGCAAGCTACGTTGTACTGTTGGATCACCGAGTGATAAAGTATTGTCATGTGTTGTCAAACTGTATGTGTTGCTGGCAACACTAGCAAAACAGATTGATGTCACTGTGGCGCAGAATGTTCGGTAACTTATTTGTATACTACTAGCTAATGCTCGCGGTTTTATTCATGTTATAGATACTGCCCCGCTCCTTGGATTTTTGCGTAATGATATAGACTTATTTGTTCTGATCATGTGTAGTCATATTTTAAGGTTGCATTGGATAGGCTTTAAATATTATAAATATTACAGTTACACATAGAAAAATACAGTTGTACATAACTACCAGGAGCGCATCAATTATGAGATGTTTACGGTTTACTGAATGCGATTGAACCTTACGATAAAAGATGACCTCATGTATGAACACATAAAAGTCATAATATAACTAGTATTTGTAATTTCATCCATGCCTAGTGTCTAGTCACCGGCCATGTGTAACGATGGTCAAATACACCTTTCTGCAACACGTAGTATAGTTATATAGTTTCACTGAAATCGGGTTACTAGTTTTTGCGTGAAAACACACAATACAAACGTTTGCATTTATAATATTAATAGGATTGAGCTTAGTTTGAGACCATAATGTATTCTAATTTCTATAGTTATTTATTATTTTACCATTAACTTGCTATTCTTTTAAATTAGATTTTAGCAGGATAAAAATGATATTGGTACCAATTCTACGTGCACAACTAAACTTAACTAAAAATGAATATAACTATGGCGTATTTAATTTAATTAACTATTTCGTTTGCATTTTTTTATTAAATAAACTCGTTAGTCTAATAATATACAGATTTTTTTATTAACAGTTCTGTTAACATTGCAGAATTGTGCTACATATTGACAATATCAATTTTTAAGTTAAGATTAGTTGTATACATAGAATCGGCACCATTGTGTTTTCAAATAGAGCGGAGAAAGTGGTTATTACGAGTGGGCCAGATTTCATTTTAAAGAGGTTGGGTCAAATACCAGTCGAAATAACAACTTTTCTGTTTTTTATTATGTGTCTTTAGTTTTTATAAAATATAGTCGTAATTTTTTTATGTATGTACCTATGTAAGCTTATACATATAACAACGTAAAGGATATTGATGCGGTTTTTTTCATAGAATGGTTTAAGTGAATATTTTTTTTGTAATTTGTTGAGGTTTGGGTTTTAAAACCCACGCGAACGAAGTTATGCCCAATAACTGATTGAAAATGAAAAGCTTACTAATTAGATTACAAATCAATAAAAATAATGTGTTTATTATCACAGTTTCGAGCGTTTACTAAAGTTAAGCGGTAAGAAGCTATCAGTTGTAACGAATGACTTCATAGCTTATTTAGAGGCATCACAACAACAACACAACGCAAGTAAAGTCAGACGTGACACTAAACTAATACCTAAGTTGGTGTTAGAAGCTGAACAGTATAGCCGTTGGGCTATATTATTGGCGGATAAAGCTAAGGTAATTTTATTGTTTAATATATAAAATTCTCGTGCCACAAGGTTCGTTCCCATACACCTCCGAAACGGCTTGACCGATTCTTATGAAATTTTATATTCAGTAGGTCTGAGAATCGGCTACTATCTATTTTCCATACCCCTGACATTTGTATAGCAAAACTACGTTTGCCGGATCAGCTAGTCTAATATACATATATCTCTCTCCAGCCCATTACCGTCCCACTACTGGGCACGGTGCTCCTCTTTGGGCGGGATTGTGATCTACTATACTGTACTGACCAGGCGCGTTAGTACAGGGTTTGGTTTCGAGGTTTTCCTCTCTCACAAAGACGATTATCTACTTATATTGTCGCTTAGACAACACCCTGGGAAAGAAATGGGGTGGTGACACTTGTATTCTTAATCCGTCATCACACTGACCACGTTACGGCCAGACGCGTTTACATTTCCTATCGAATTGTTTAAATAAATGTCTACTAGGTTGACTGGTAGATAATGCTTTTAGCATTAAGTCCGCCTAATGTACAATTTTGTGCTGAAAGTTTCAAAATAAATAAAATAAATGTACTAATTTTAGTTGGACTGGAAGCAATACTTCTCGCTAGGTATAGCGCGTGACTTCCGCATCAAGACTGTTGTGTTAGAACAAGCACTCAATACTAGAGATGATGAACAAAGGAGCGAAGGTGATTATTAAAATTAAATCAATAAATAAATATTCATGGACATTTCACACAACATCCTCTAAGTAGTCCCAAGCAAAGCATATATCAGGGATCGGTAACAGGCATTAAAAGTAGGCAGAGATTATTGTTTCTGTTGTATTTTCAAATAAAAATATGTATATTAATAATTTGCTTGCTTGGTAGTCATCTGTCCTTAATATGTGCTAAATTTCAGATCAATCCGACTATTGCGAATTCGTAAAAATCAGTTTCAACATTCCGTTATATAGATTAATACATTCTTAGATATGTACCGAATTAATAAAAGCGTAATAATAGTGATAGATACGTACCAAACTAAGCGTGTTAAAAATATATTTCAGATGAAATGCACATAAGTGATGCTGAGACAGAGCTCGTAGAAGAAATTGCCAATGAGGTAGATAAAGATGAGAGTAATGAAGGAACTAAAAGAAAACGTAGAAAAGTAACATAAGGATGTAAATTGTATTATAATAAATTTTTATATTTTACCCTTTCGTGTTTAATTTTAACTAAAGAGAACTCTATGTGGTAAAGGTATGTAAGAAACCGGTCAAGCACGAGTTGGACTCGCGTAGGAAGGCTTCCATAACGTTATTATCATATTTGTATTCTCGACCCTAAATAACGAGGTAAGGCAAAAAAAATATGATGATGAGTATATGTTGTTATAGTATCAACTTATATATATACTGTGAAATATTCAGCTCTCTAGCTATCACTGTTCCAGAGATACAGTGATGATAGATCGATGGACAGCGAATTCAGCAGTCCCAAATAAAAAAAAACGCATGCAACCTACTTTCGCGCTATCTATACTTAAGATTCCAGTTTATTATTAGGCAATACGGCGATAGATGGCGCAATATGAAATCAAAAGTAAAGTTTTGGGTGGTAGATGGCGCTGATGTATGTTCGTGTCTCGTACACTTCACAAAACTTTTCGTATTACGAAAAGAAAACAGTTTTGTGAAGTTTATCAACAAGCGGACAAGTATACTGATACTGAAGTGATCCTATGGGTTTATTTTTGTACAAATTCGTAAAAAGCTCTCGGATTAATTTCGACAACATACTCATTTAAGTAGAAAACAACATTGCATTATTAATTTAGTAGGCACTTCAACGCTTTCCAAAGATTTTTCCATACTAAATATTTTCTTGTATCACGCTTACAATATCTTTCTCAATTTTATGATTCCATTAAATAAAATTCCATTTAGTCCGAATTTTAGCGTTGGCTTTTCGTTTTATTTTTTTAACAACTATAATTTCTGTGTTGTAATGTGGTCGTAATCGAACACACTGTAAAAACATCGGGTTAACTTATAAATCACCACGACGAATCATAATTGACTGGGTAATAACTATACACTTGAAACCGCCCGCATTAGCTAGTTTGAGTTTTGCTACCCATACTTTCCACCTTTCCACGAATCTGAATAAGCGGTCTTGCGTAACTAACTAAAAGTTAATTAACAATTTCCTAATAAATGTTTACGTAAATTATTTATCAGAAAGTTCGTATTAAGGTGTGGTGGAATGACTGGAATGCCCTATTATGGGTACCAGAAATTCTAAGGGGAATTGTCGTAATAAGAAATTTCCCTTTCCCACTATTTCGCCCTAATTCTTAACGAAAATGGAAGAGGAATATTTGTTTTTCCCAAGAAGTAAAGTGTGGGCGTTGTTGAACAGCTCTTGAAACAACTAAAACTTTGCTTATTTAAGCAATATTGGATATTTAAATCGTTATTCATATTTCTTTAATAAATATGAGAATAATAACGATATAAATTGGAGCGATTTAAGTTGGATAAAATAAATTTTGGTTAAAATAAGGGCAGGAGAATAATAATTTAAATCGCTATTCTTATTTTCATAAATATGAGAACAATAGCGATTTAAATATCCATCATACGATTTCCACATCATGAGCAACAGTTCAACTAACTGTTTTTTAATAACAATTTTTAGGTACATTGTGAGTTTTTGAAAACAATGTATCATAACTGTAATAACATCTACTCACCGCAAAAAACCATATATCTATTTAAATTTAATATTATAAACCTGAAGGATTTGTTTGTTGGAACGCGCTAATCTCTGGAAACTCTGTATTTGAAAAATTCTTTCAGTGTTAAATAGTACATTTATCGAGAAGGGCTTTATAACATCACGCTGTGCACAATAGGAGTGAAACAACAGTGAAAAATGTTGCTAAAACGGAAACAATTTTCTAAATCCCACACGCAAAAACTCGCGGGTAATGGTAACTATTTAAGTAGATAAATTTCTACATATCTGTCCACACAGAGATTTTAACAAACTACCTATGTTAAAATCTCACACAAATGAATATCATCATTAGCTAGAAGAAGTGATTCCTTGAAATTATTACGTGTAGGCTTGTTAGTTAAATTACGTAGCATGACTCTGATTCTAACGAACACTATCACCACGTTGCGTAAATCCCGTTGCCGACCACTTCCTGTGTTAGCAAATACTAGGTAATGTTAACTATAGGTTATTATAATAGACAAATAAAATAAAAATAAAACAATAATTAAATAAATTAACACAGTGATAAGTACCTTTATACATAGGGTACACAAAAGTATATAATTATGTACATGCACGTTGATTTCTTAAACTCTAGAGAGTTGGTCTAAGGCAGCAGCTTTTTCTCTCTTTCTCTAAGCCCATTAACGTCCCACCGTTGGGCACGTGCCTCCTCTAGGTTCTTAGGGAGGGTATTTGGTCTACAGTACCGCGCTGACCAAGAGTGTTGGCATAAACTTTAACCTCGAGTTTTTCGTCTCTTACAGAAGCTGTTATTTGCATAAACTACTTATACCTTGGCTGGCTCTTATTGGAGTGTCTTCTGAAAAAAAATAAGAGTACCTATCTCTTAGCTGATTTATAAAGTAGGTACGCATAGGACAAAATGTGTTGGTGACTAGCGTATTTCAAATCCGTCATTACACAGAATAAATATTATTATGTGGATTGAATACCTCCTTAATTCTTGTTTTTTCAAATAAATTCTGTTCAGAAATTAATCTTGTCACCTACCTCACCCTCTTAGAGGAACGTGACTTTACCTTTTTCGTTTTAGATTTATCTATTTCAATAAAATTTAAATATTTGTTTGTTAGTGTAATTTATAAATTTTTGCAATTGACTTGCTATGAATTTTACTGAAGGTATTGTCCCGCTCATGTCTCTCATTTTTTCCACTATAATTTGGTTTATTATATCTGTCTGTCTTCAGAACAGAATATCTGATTTCGATAATTCTACAACATGTTGCAGAAAGGTGTAGTCATAATTTAAAGTTGCATTAGATAAGCCTTAAATATTATAAATACATTTTACAGTTACACATAGAAAAGTACAGTTGGTAATTTTTTTTTGTTTATTGCCTACTATTAAATAACTACCAGAAACGCATCAATTATGAGATGTTTACGGTTTATTGAATGCGATTGAACCTTACCATAAAAGATGACCTCATAGTTGTGTTGTATTTAAACAAGATCGATTAATTTAATAAATAAATTAAACTTTTATGAACACATAAAAGTCATAATATAACTAGTATTTGTAATTTCATCCATGCCTAGTGTCTAGTCACCGGCCATGTGTAACGGTGGTTAAATATGACTACACCTTTCTGAAACACGTTGTTTAAGACGTAGTAAGACATCAGTATACTTCACCTATTTCTCTAGAATTTGGCAAAATAATGTCAGCTAGGTCTTTGTGTGGTCCACGTGAAAGTGAGAGATGTGTGCAAGAAGAAAGCCCATTGGCCTTTGAATATTTAAGTAGGTAACTTCATTATCTTAGCTATTGCCACTTATATGTATAGTTCTTTCTATCATAAAAAGGTATCTGGATTTGTTCAATTACTTACATCTTTATAAACTTTATAATAATGATAATTTCACACATTTAAAATATAGCTCAGTAAGTACCGTAGGGCATAACTAGTAGAAGGAAATTTAATATTCTATAAGGATATTTAATTTGAAATAGGCGTATTGAGTTCGCAGGGAGAGTGTTACAATACCTTCAATCAAATAACGTCTTTGAATTGTCCTTGTAATAACGTTGATTTTCTCTTGAATGTAAACTAACTAATATATTTCTCAACAAAGATCGTCGTCGAGAAGATTATCGTCGACATATACATATTAACACAGCTAGTAGGTATAGAAAATGAAGAATTAGGGATATTTTTTTTGTTTACTCAAAATCTACTAAATATATTTTAATTCTGATTTACGTGTTTCTATATATAATAGTTACTTATGTTTTCAAAGTTATTTCATTAGTTAATACGCGATAATAGACCGACAAAAGATAAAAAAAAATTTTGCGAGGTTGTTTCGCTAACATTTTCTATCGAGAAAACTTTTCACAATCGCGTTTCTGAGTTTATGCGATCCTAGATTATATATTGAAAAAACATATACTTAAAAATTAGAGCTCTAGCTATTCAATCTAAAGAAAAAATGAAAACTTCGTACGTAGAAAAATGCACGAAGCTATTTTGGTATCCTCTTAAGTCGGTATTTAAATCAGATATACGTAAAATATACTTATTATTTTTCAACGTTTAAAAATACGAGAAATATTTTTGTACAATATTTTGTAACAGTATGTTTTGCATTTCTGTTTGTAATTAGGTAGGTAGGCTTTCCATCGACTTCAAAACATAGTCCCATTTATTTGAACTCGGTACAGAATATTAAATTCATATTTCATAAATTTTCTACGTCTGGTGGCTGTTTCCCGCGACTTTGTACACATGAAATTAAAAAAAAACTCGGATGTTATAATATAGTCATTCTCGATAAATGTGCTATCCAACACTAATAAAATTTTCAAATCGGACCTGTGCTTCCTGAGTCTTCACCTTTATAATATTAATACTGATACAATATACTCTATATTACATTCACGTAGCATTTAATGACAGATTAATACAGATGGTACGTAATTGGTACATAGACAGTGGACCAAAATGGTGGTCATGTCATCAACAAAAACGGAACAATGTGCGACTCATATCAACACCTGGCTATTTACGTTTCAACAAAGCAATAATACATAATACTCAGGGCTGCTACAATTACTTGACATTTGTATATAGATTATGAGTAACTACTATGGCCCGGCTAAGAGCGAGGAGGAACACCGTGGGGTTTAGTTTAGGGCACTAATAGGCCGGGAGTCCCACACGAAGCCCGAAGCCGGCTAAGTTCGTAAATGGATTCCCCACGTAAAAACGTCGAGGAAAAAGAAAATTACATACAAAAGTTCATTTACAACCCTACTACTTCACAAAATAGCATAATTTGTATTGAAACTTGGCCAAACTGCTCAACGTGTAACATGTTTTACAATGATTAATTTAATCATTAATTCACTGTAACATATTTATTAGCTCTGCTTTTCTCGGTAACTGTTAATTTGAATATTTTACATTTTTTCATATGAAAATAGCTTTTGTCGCGACGTTTTTCCGTGAAATTTGGAGAAAAACATGTCTAGTGTCAATCCTTGAAATATAAATATGTAGATGATATTTGATTGATGACTTTGATTTGATGATATTTGACTGTTACATTATTATATGTTAACCACGTTAGTAGTAACTTGACGATAAAAAATAATTCGACGGAAATTAAAGTTTAAATAAATAGTGGTCGAATTTCAAACACCGTACAGCTACAACATAAAAAATTATTCACAGCACCATGCTTACATTAAAAAAAAGGGCTGTATTCTCTTTTTAGATGTGTGGTAATGAATCTATTCACATATTTCAATAGGCACTAATTCAATGCCGAAGCTCCCGCTGTTTCAGCTGTTTGTGTTAATACTGTGTTAAGTTTAGGCTACACCAAAATCTGTCATTAGTACTCATTGTATATCATACATCAGTTTGTAGTATAAAGGGACTTTCGATCGCTATATTTCATGTTATGCTTATATAATAAATACTTAAACACATTTTATATACTCTTTAGCGTAAGAGTCGCATTCCCGAGGGGAGTCCAATGAAATATGCATTTATGAGAAATTATGAAATTAAATTGTAATAACATTGCACGATCGACTGCTTGTTTATTTTTTAAACTCTCTCTCTAGCCCATTTACGTCCCACTGTTGGGCACGGGCCTCCTCCACTTTGGGAGGGATTATGGTCTACGGTGCCGCGCTGACCAAACGTGTTGGCACAGGCTTTTTAAACTAGAATTTACTGATTTTAAGCAAACGAAATTTTTAGCGTATAAAACTCTTTGCTTAAGAGATGAAAACCTACGTTGTTGTAACTGACAAAGAAGATTTTCAAGAAAAAGAACCATCGAAAATAGTTTAAATTATTCAAACATAGAACACAAATTATGCTTTGAAAGGTTTCCTTACGAATTAAAATCACAGTAAGATCAGTATACTTTCAACATTCAAACCTTCAACAAACAGTATTAGATAAGAGAAAAGTAAAAAAATAAGTGATCCAATCTCTACCTCGCAAACTACGCAATATTTAGAACTGTTTCCGATTTACGTTGAGCAACAAGACTGAAGATGCCTTGCTACCCATGTTGTAGTCCTTGCTGCAGTCCGTGCTGCGGCCCTTGCTACTCTTACTGCGCGCCGTGTTGCTCTCCGTGTTACGGTGGCTGCTGCTATGGTGGCTGTTACTAAACTTGCTAATCGATTCTCCTTGGATCACGAGGTGTAAAAAGCGACAGACGAGGGCGGACCAGTGCTGTGCTCCGTTCGGGGCTCCTTGCAAATTGCATGGAACGTTGAGCACGCACCAGGGCTGTTTTCGTCGTACAGACTGTGCTCCCAGAGCTCGAGAGGCATGGTTTCTGTAACTACGCTATCTACGCTTCGCTCAAATCCAGTTGGATGTTATCTCGATGTCGGATGTCATAGTTGGAAACTTCAGTTCTACAATCATATGAAACTTGTGCAATTTGTATTAGGAATTTATAAAAAATATACGTATACGTACCCAAAACAGCATTTTTTTGGAATTAAAATTTCCGGAAATTATCAATTTGAAATTATCCATTTGAAATTATCCACATTGACTTTCGTAGGGTCCACATGATGAAACGTCAGGTTGTCTGGACCAACACAGAAATCCAGTGTTTGGTAGGTATATAGCAAAATGCTGTACCTTGCTATAGTACCTTTCGGGTACCTACCTAAAACTTTTTGATATACCAGGAAAGAGTTATGCAGGGTAGAACATTTTTTATGCTTTGTTTTAAGAAGATAACGTCAATTTCTTAATTACTTTATAAACAAAGTATTTTAATTAATTTATAAACAAAAAAAATATTGCCATTGGCTTAGTCGTTTCGGAGTATTATACAAAGAAAAATTGTGACATACAGATATGGCAAGTATGTATTCAAAACCATAGTACTATGCCGTTCAAATGAGAATAGGATTGACCTATTATTCTTATCCAATGGATTGACCCCGCGTCATGTTGCGACGTCATAGTTGTCAATTTGAACAATTTTGGTAGGGTCAGCAAAACAAATCACTTTATCGTTATCGTTTACTAATTATCGAGCACGTAGCTAGACAAATACAATTAAAAACAATAATAAATAACTAGTTCAAAATAACAACACTAACATACAAAAACAATGAGAAATAACAAATTTATTTTTTTAACGGGAAACAACCACATAACTAGCAGAATTTAAAATAAAACGCCTTATAATTCATATTCCCGACAAGGCACACCAACAACAACAAAATGGCGGTTGGCAATTCAACTTAGACCTTGTCCAGAAAGGGCGAATTCGCCGCGATTCTCTTGCGCGTATTACGCGCGACCGTTGCGTCCACAAGGACGTGCGAAGGAGGTGCGTACCAACGCGCGAGAATTTGGGGAAGAATTCAGTACTAGCTTTAGAATTCGCTCTAGAGTTCGCGCGTTAACTGGACGCAACAAGGCGTCCCTAGTATCTCGACTCTCGACTTAATTCACGCGATGCTTGTGGACGCGATTAATTTCATTGTTTCCAACAACGAAATTATTGAAAGAAAATAGCATTTCTTTTTTAATAATATTATAACTATTACTAGCTGACCCGGCAAACGTTGTTTTGCCATACTAAAATAAAAAGTTTGAAAAATAGATGTTGGCCGATTCTCAGACCTACTGAATATGTATGTAAAATTTGAGAAGAATCGGTCAAGCCGTTTCGGAGGAGTACGGTAACTAACACTGTGACACGTGAATTTTATATATAAGATTACTAAATAATTTAAGACGTTTTTCACTTCAAATTACTGAGATTAGGTAAAAGAAAAATAAATATTATTGATACACAAATAAAGTTACGTTGCTGACAGTACTTTTCTAATCACTTTTGACAACTAAAGGTCATTGCCAATCCTATTCTCATTTGTTCCCGACGAGGTGGACGCGCGCAAATGTGGCTGTCGGTCACGGCAACGCGACAGGGGGACCTAATGCTCCCCCAGTCGGGTCGGGCCCCGATTAACGGGGCCATCCACCGCCGGGTCATGGTAAAGCTCAAGGCACCATCGTGGCCCGGCAGGGCAGGAGGCGATAAGGAAAAAAAAATCCTATTCTCATTTGAAACGTATAGTACCTACCTACTAGGCACTGATAAAATTTAACAAAATTAGTCATTCATGGAATCGGTCTTTGGTAGCTTCAGACTTTTATGGAATCAGTCATTTTGAGAATCGGTCATTTGAATTGTTCATTAGAATTGTTCATTATGAGAATTGGTCATTCATTGGTCATTGGTCATTTCAGACTACGTTGTCATTTCGCGAATCGGTCATTTGTAGACTAAACACATTTTTCTTACGTTTACGATTCTGCCTTTTTCCTATAAATTAGTAAATATAAATAGAGTAATCTAGGTACCTAGTTACCTACTAGAAATTTGAAACAACCAGCACGGTACGTCAACGTCAGGTTGTCTGGACCAACATAGAAATTCAGTGTTTGGTATATATAGCAAACAAGTTCAAATTTTTAGTAGGTACCTCGATAGATTTCGAGAAAATGCGAATAAAAGGTGGTCCAGCCAACCTGACGTCAGTGTGGCTGGAACAATTTTTTTCTCATACTTGCAGACAAAACAACTAAATTATTTTGTCTGGATATGATATGATAGAGTAGGGTAGGTAGGTGAAGATATGGTAACTGATGATGATGCACTAAATGCATCATCATCAGTATCTTGCAATTCTTCCGCAGATAATAAATTAAATTTAAATGAAAGCCAATGCTTGCGATTTCGCCCGTATTTATGGTTGTAGAGTCCCCTCCTCCGCAAATATCCACTAAACCTCAATGTTAATGCGTTTGTCTGGACCCACCTTTTTTCGCATTTTCTCGAAATCTATCGAGGTACTAAAAATTTGAACTTAGGTACTTACTAAAAGGTACTAGAAAGGTAGGTACTTATTAAATTTTGGTATATACCAAACACTGGATTTCTATGTTGGTCCAGATAACCTGACGTTCACGCACGGTACCACAAAAATAGTATTATACCAAAACCAAACTGGTATTCTGTTGAACCAGACATCCTTTCACAACGACTTGACGCTATTATGAGATATATGTCAAATCTCTCTTAAGGAACCCCTAACAGGTAAGGTACCTTACTAGCCACTTCTGGATTCATGGTCTGGAATTTTAAGTTTAATTAACCAAACACTGATCCGGAGGACCTACACGCTTGACTTGACGCTAAGAACCCGAGAGTCTTTCTCGGTAGTCTTTGTCCGTTAACTAATGATTAAAAGAATTTAACTTTTAAGTGTTTATTTATTGGTAATCCAGAATTTTGTTGCAAAGTTGGTATCCTGCGTAAAGAAACCGTGGAGGCTTACACACATTAACACCACAAATACGGCAAATGACACTATCATGTGTAGATTTTCTTCCACTATACTATTTTGATAGGGCACGTTTGGATTCTGGAATTAAAAGTGTTGATTAAAGCTATTTACTTCCAGTACCTACTCGGATTTAAAAGAAAAAAACCATAAGCAGAATTCGGGCGGACAAATTATTGGAGCCCTGCTCCTGAGACTTGACATTGACACCCCGCAGCAAAGATCGCGGAGCATAATTTAACGAACTACCTTAATGTGTTGGCTAATTTTCTATTCTAATATTTCAAATAAATTTTATACGTCGAATAGAGCGGAATCTGTGACATAGAATATAATAATATGACTATTCTTACCATGTTAACCAGAGTTTCCGCAGCAGGGTCCAGGAAGAATGCATCCAGGTCCACAGCCTCCAATTGAGGGACTACATTTAGTCGAGTAAAGGCAGTATCCTCCACTATGAGGGCCTCCAACAAACCCACCATAATACACCGGCATTATTTACTGTACCAAAACACTAAATAAAATTTTAATACAGAAATATTAAATCAAACTTGCATTAAAAATTTTAGTCCGCGAGATGAAAAAAGAGGAGAAAATTGTTCTATTCTTTCTGTAGTGACAACTGAATGGTTTAAACTTCGAACTAGCGTTGCCGATCGATAGTCGACTATCGATTATTAGTCGATAGTCTATCGATAGCCAATCAATCGTAAGACTATCGATCGGTCTATCGATAGTATCGATACTATCGATAGTATCGATAGCACAGAATAAGGCAATACTATTGAATGGGTACAATACTACCGATACTATCGATAGTATAGATTGTTTTGGACTATCGATAGTTTAAAAACAATTTACAATTTTCAAATATAATAGTCAATCAAAATCAACTATGAGGATAAAGGAATAAATAATATCAAACAGTTTGGTTTCTCGTTGTTCTGGTACAAGTAAATGTTGTAGTCAATACTCACCTTAATACTATTGCATGTTGTTAAACTATCGATAGTCCTAAATAATCGATACTATCGATAGTTTGTTATTAACGAACTGCAATACTATCGATAGTATCGATACTATCGATAGTTTGTTATTGAGGAACTGCAATACTATTGATAGTATCGATACTACCGATAGTTTGTTATTGAGGAACTGTAATACTATCGATAGTATCGATAGTATTGTACCCATTTAATAGTATTGCCTTATTCTGTGCTATCGATACTATCAATAGTATCGATACTATCGATAGTATTGCACTCATTCGATAGTATTGCCTTATTCTGAGCTATCGATAGTATCGATACTATCGATAATATCGATAGGCCTATCGATAGGGTACATGATTTTCGATGTAAACTACGATTGTTTTACTATCGATAGTTCGGCAACACTATTTCGAACATAGTTCGATTTGAATCGATTGTTTTGTGTTTTTATTTTTTATGTTGTGTTCGATTTTTAAATAATGGCTGGCTTTTTTATTAATATGTAAAGATGTTGAAACAGAATTTAATTTGTTTATGATTAAGTTACATATAAATATTAAAGGTTGAAACGCACTAACACGACATCACGTGACTCGTAACTGCTGCGATGCCTCGCGTCCTTTTCGGGGTTCCGTACCAAAAAAAATGGTCAAGTGCGAGTGGGACTCGCGCACGAAGGGTTCCGTACCATTATCTATGCAACATAAGGCAACGTTATTAGTATCGAGCAAGAAACGGAAAAAAAAGGTTTTTTGTATGGGAGCCCCCCTTAAATATTTATTTTATTTTATTTTTAGTATTTGTTGTTATAGCGGCAATAGAAATACATTATCTGTGAAAATTTCAACTGTCTAGCTATCACCGTTCTTGAGATACAGCCTGGTGACAGACGGACGGACGGACGGACGGACAGCGAAGTCTCAGTAATAGGGTTTCCGATTTTACCCTTTGGGTACGGAACCCTAAAAACGAAACATGACCCAATTATTAAGACTTCGCTATTCATTCGTCCATTTGCTTGTCACCAGGCTGTATCTCTGGAACGGGGATAGCTAGGTAGAGCTGAAAATTTCCGACATCATGTATAATGGTATATCCAAATCGTACTTGACTGGTTTTTAAACCACCTTCATCCTATTAACACATACCTATATAACCTCATTGCTTTGACCATTACAAGAAGGCTAAAAAGAAAAATTTAAAAAAATTTTAAAAATTGAATAACATAATATTATAGAGCAATAATCTGACAATTTTATATAAAAATTCTGCAAAATGGAACCCATCAATGTACTGTGAAATCTGTATCCTAGAAAAAATTTTGAAACTACCAAAAATATCGAAACGTATTCGGAAAAATTTGGAAAATCTAGTCAAAATGCCCTACCAATACGGATGTTATCGTGACTTTAATATAGGGACGTTCGCCAGATGTCCGGGAGGATGTGACCCGCCAATGTGTAGATCATGCATCCCTTGTGTTCAGGGATGTTGTTGTTGTCCCACAGGACCGTGTTGTAATAACCATGGAAACTACCCTTAAGTGATAACTATTACTTCTATGACTATTACTTTGTTTTTGTATTATTATAATGACAATAAATACGTGTATCTCTTGTTTGCCACTTTTTTTTGTACACATTTACTCCAGTTTTTCTTTAGAAAAAATACTTAATTCTTCTCTCTAATATAGACATAAAATTACGGCATTATTATGTATTATATCAAGCTTTCTATCTCTTACGACCCACGAAAAGTGTTGGAAATTTTCCTAAATAGCGCCTATCATAGAGCACCCCCAAAAGATTCCGCATGTAAAGGCGATGAACGCACACCGAAAGTATGCGCTATTCTGGTATCATCTCCCGCCCATTACAGTCCCACTGTTGGGCACGGGCCTCCTCCCCTTTGGGAGGGACTATGGTCTACTGTGCCGCGCTGACCAGGCGCGTTGGCACAGGGTTTAGTTTCGAGTTTTCCATCTCTCACAGTAGATGTTAACTGCTTATATTGTCCCTTAGCTGACTCTTACAGCACCCTGGGAAAAAAATAGGGTGGTGACACTTATATTCTTAATCCGTCACCACATGGACACCATTTTATCCGGAACCCTTCATACTTTGTCATTAAATAACTCCATGAGTGCCCACGGTATATACCTAGGTACATAAGTGTACAAAGATGGCATAGCTAAAGTGTAATCTCATTGTAATACAATATTCACACAATAATTCTGGGGTGATCTTTGCCGACCCAACCATCTTCCTACGCTTTATCCAATTACAAATTAGGGATACTAAGAATTTCTATAAATAAACGGATAGCGAATTACACAGAATACATAGGACAACAAAAATTACGGTAATAAATGTGGAGAGTTCAAAAATAACAGCGTTGTATGGGGGACGATTCATGGAATATATCGGTCCCACGTGTTCCGTGAAATAGCGAGATATTCCGACAAATCTATTATAAGCAATAGGTATTCTGACCTATGACATTACCAATCACAATAAATGGGATAGCTTTTGTGTGATTACTTTCTTATTCTTTATTGCACACATACAAAGTATAAAAGAAATATAGATATAAAAGAAATATCTTGTACAAAGGCGAGCTTAATTCAATAGTGAATTTGCTTTCAGCAAACCTCAATGATGGAGAAAATTGAGGAATATAGGCATATAGGTACTGTACCTATATGCCTATATTCCTCAATTTTCTCCAACAACTTTGTACAACAAAATCTTATTATGTACTAAATTAAAAACCAAGATTCCTCTTATCTAACAACATATAGATACATACATCATTTATGTAAATACATACATACATACATACATCATAACTCGTATCGTACTAGGCTTATGAGATTTTTCACGGTAAAATTGATGGTCATTATCACTCTCCTGTATTATGAGCTTTCTAAAATCATTCAAGTTCCAGGCAGGCCGTAAACTGCATGGCTAAATTAGGTATTATGGCAAAAATAAAACTTTTAGTTGAAAATTTTTAGTTAGTACTTTAAGTTTTAGTTGTACCTTCTCCTTAACTGGTTAAGACTGGTTAAGACTGGTTTAGCGAACTGACTGATTAATAATTTTGTTCATAATACGAATTTGCCAGACAGTTCAATTCACGGCGTAAACTGTCTGTAATTAAAAGCTCATAATACGGCCGCTGCCCTGATACCTACCGTTGTTCAGGGTCGGCGCAACATGACTTTGTTTATATTGTAGTAGGTTTGGTGGTCAGCACGGCACAATAATAAATAAATAATAAATATTCATTGACATTTTACATAACGTCCTCTGGTCCCAAGCTATGTTTATTATATGCTTGTATAATACCATATATATATAACCAGAATACGGAATCATCTACTATTCTTTTGAAAATACATATTTTTAATACATAGAAAACACCTAGACGCAGAACAAACATTTGTATGACAATTATAAATATCACACAAATGATTGTCCCGTGCGGCAATCGAATCCGCGACCTCGAGAACGGCAGTCTGATACATGAACCACTAGACCACGAGTTCCGTCGAATAGACCCTTATCTCACTCAAAGTGGAGGAGACCTATGGGTGTGTGATGTTGATGGGCTGAAAAGAGAAAGTTTTACAAATATATCTGTTACACATAACACAAGCATAGAAATACAGCTTATACTTTGGGATCAAAGGACGTTGTGTAAAAGTCCATATTTTGTTATTTATTTGTTATTATAATGTACAAACAATTAATTGTAAAACAGATTCCCTTAATACGTAGGAGTGGTAGGAGTAACAATTTACATCAATAATGGTGACTGATATAAATATTTTATGACATTTGGAAATAAACGATCTAATATTATTTTACAGTTTCCACTTAGGAACATTAACTGTTTAATGAACACTAAATACACGCGAAATCCATTAAAAAGTAAAGTGACGTAATGTCCTATCTTGAGGTACATCGCCCGGTATTTCCGTTTGATCGATGTCCAACGAAGTGACCGTACTTCCGTTCTCATGGTCTCATTCAGACCATTGTTTTGAGATATTAAATTAAATTGCAGATCTTTATTTACATATTTGCATTTATTTTGTTTTTCACCACTATAGGTACCTTTTTCTTTGTCGTCTCGCTAGATTGTAAATACGAGCGGTTATGGAGATTACGAAGGTGTTATTGGTGGAAGTGGAGACAATTCACACGCACAAATTGCTGCCGTTTTAGTTTAAGTGCATCAGAATTCTACTTCCTGCTTTACATTTCACTTGGTCAGTTCAGCGCATAGGTGACCTGCCCCGCCACCCGCAGGTATATCCAAAAGAAAATTATTTAAAGTGTGTTCTTTAAGTTCACGTGGTGGCGAAAACAATTCTGTATGATTCGGTCAGATTACAAAAAACCCAAACAAATAAATAACATATTCTGCGAGAGACTGGATTTAAGAAACCTAAATTATTTACGATAACATATTGATAACGCATTGTTAGAACAAAGCATCCTTGTTATGGTGCCTGTATATGTAAGATAACACTGAAAAAAGGTTGTGGGTTCGATTCTCATGCCGAAAATTTTTGCGTTAAGCTCAGAAATATTTATACTGTATCTGCTTATTCGTCTTTTACAGCAGTAGGTATAAGACAAATAAACATAATACACGATAAAGGTGCGGGCAGAAGTTAATCCGTGTGGTGATAGATTAAGAATACAAGTGTCACCATCACATTTCCTTCCCTGGGTTCCGTAAAAGCCAGCAAGGGAAGGGACATTATGAACAGATGAACATCTTCTGCGAGAGACGGAAAACTCCCAAAACCCTTGTGAATGGAGGACACCCGTACCCAACAGTGGGAAATTTATGGATTGGAACGGAAGAACGCAAGGCAAGAGTAGAAAAGTAAAAATAAAATAAGTACTAGAACAAATTCTTTACTATCAAGTACACAAAGGATTAAGGACAGCACCCTGATCGGTAACGCCAGCTGTAAGTTCCAAAAGGTCTACCGCAGGGTCCGCAGCAGACTCCTCCACAAGGTCCAGAGAATGGAGCTGGGTAAGCCAACCCAGCTACTTGGCAATTGCAAGGAACCCCACTACAACATGGTGTACTTCCACAATAACCACCACAGCAGCCTTCACTACTCATTTTTTTTATTTATATGGAATTTTTGGACACTTTCCAAAATATTTTGCTGTTTTTACGAAAAATTTCTTTTTAAATGGTTGTTTACCGTATTGATTGATTGATCGATGTAATTTTCTAGGGCGAATGCTACACGCTCGATATTTATCGTGATATTTGGATCGTAATCCAGGATCACGATATTTATCAAGTGTGTAGTGAAGTGTATCACGTATTGTGATACGGATCGCTGGATTTCTAGAAATCCAGAAATCCACGATCTGTATCAAGTATCGTCGATAGATATCGAGCGTCTAGTCTCTAGTCGATATTTCTCTCTCTCTCTCTCTCCAGCACATTTACGTCCCACTGTTGGGCACGGGCCTCCTCCACTTTGGGAGGGATTATGGTCTACTGTGCCGCGCTGACCAGGCGTGGGGTTAATTTTCGAGTTTTCTCTCGAGTAGTCTCTCACAGAGGGTGTTATCTGTGCGCAATATCCCTTAGCTGACTTTTACAGCACCCTTGGGAGGAGATGGGGTGGTGACACTTGTATTCTTAATCCGTCACCACACGGATGATAGTTAGTCAGAGGGACAGTCGATATTTATCGCATCAGTATTCATTCTGTCAGCGATAGAAAAGGACGCGCATATTGAGGCGGCGGGGCAAAATATCAATATGTTGGCAGATAATGTAAAGTCAGAGCTAGCTTTTCTCTCACAGTAATAGCCTTTCTCATTATTGTATCTTTTTTGATCAAGTATGGAGTAATCAACTCCAGCAGATGTTCAAACCGAGCATCGGGCATGCAAAAATAATTTTCGTAGTCATCCATTGCTTGGTAATCTTGGTATTCCCGAATCTGATTTAATAAATTCAGATGAGTATATTTTTCTCTGTGTGTAAACCAATGTTTCGTCCATTTTTCTTCGCTTTGAACTTTTTTTAATGCTATCGCTAATATAAAAGCAACGCAAGCTTTATTAATATTATCACTCATAGTTTATAATATTTGGACCAAATACGAGACGAAACGAACAATATCGTGTGAACGCACAATTAGTGTACTCAATTAAATTTACCGTCGTACATGCGTCGTACTGACGCGATTCGTATGGTATGTGTAGTATACCAAAATATTACTCGATAAATATCACGATAAATATCGAGCGTGTAACATTCGCCATGCCGTTGTATCCTTGTATCTTGTATCCTTATCCTCAACGTCATTGTTTGTCTTAAATAATATTTCTCTATGATTTAAAAGCCAGTCAGACATACACATTACTCAATCGTTACCTCAATGCATATCTCTTGTTTGTACATTCCTGTAAAATGTTATTCGCAGGGATTCGAAATGTGAAAATGTGAAAATGATAGTAAGATCTTTGAGTTGGCTGTGAATTTAATAAAATGTTTATATCAGATAATCTTATTTATACGCATCTCATCAAGCCTTATATTACCAATGTTTTTATGATTGACTAGCTGTTGACCGCGACTCCGTCCGCGTGGAATTTGGAAATTTTTTTTCGCAATGAAAGGTAGCCTATGTCCTTTCTCAGGGTCTAAAGATTGTCTGTGCCAAATTTCATCAAAATCGGTTGAGAGGCTTAAGCGGGAAAGCGTAACAGACAGACAGAGTTACTTTCGCATTTATGATATTAGTAGGGATAAAACCCGCCATTAAAAATATTTACAGCATATAGCGGAGCAAGAGAAGTAGAGTCACAAAGTAAACGTAAACTCATCGTAGACTTCCTTTATGACATTTCTTTGAATTCTTCGCATCCTTTAATGTCAGCCATTAAATGTCGTCTGCTTGACATTTTCCAATGTTTTCTGTCACCATGTTTAAGTAACTCCCGTTTACTAATTTTCTTACCAAATTTTCAGTACCTAACCAAAATAACTTTTACAACCAAAATCCGTTTAAGAAATTAAATATTCATTAAACAACATTATGATGTTCTTATCAACAATCCGGCACTGCTGTAGACCTAAGGCAATAAAAATTAGCAGCGGTTTACAGTTGAGGGCATTTCAGGAGAGATTCAAATGGATCAGACTTCAGGGAATGTTGGCATTTAACCAGAAGATAGTATGGCGTGATCCTGCCGTGGCAGCGGTGACTGCTACCTCGGCAGCTCTGCCAGCAACCAGCATTAGGTGCTTGAGTGATATACTGCAGAAGAAACTATTGCATGGTATTGAGAAACCAGTGCCTAGAAATACGTGTACTGTCTATGTGGAATATCCATTTTTACATATTGCCTAGTTTAATAAAACATATATGTATATTCTTTTAACTTAGAATAACAACAATTTTCTGTAATAATTCTGACATGTTTTGAGATTAATATATTTACTGTGATATTTTTTAATATATTTACTAGTTTTGTAAGATATTGTATTGGATTATTCGAATATTTATATATAAATTTATATTTCTATTCGATGGAAGTTAATGCTGTTTTATTTTTCTTTTGGCAGCAGCAGTACAAAGCTATACAAAGCACATAAATAAATATTTTTTTTACACAAACAACCGCGTAACCGTCCTGAGTAGCAATCCGATAACGCCACAAGGCCCACCTTCCTTTATCATTCAAAGCCATGGGCAGAGGGCCTGAACTTATATAACCTGCTAGGCTAATTTATGGCCATGTTTATGGCTAATAGAAGAAACTGAACTCTATAATACCCATAGATAATACCAAATACTTCTATGTAATTTTATTTTTAAAACAAAAAAATAAAATCAATAATTTCATAACTTTTCAATTTTCAGAATTTATTTTTTGAAATTTTTTTACAAAAAAACTCGGTACTATATTTTTATTTATAAAAATCAAGTTAAATCAACTAATAATAGTCATTTAAAAATCGTTATTTTTGCAGCTTTATAAAAATTTAATATCACAATGCCTGTTCGTAACTGCTGCCTGGGCTGTCAAGGGCCAATGCCTGGTCCTTGTGGAGGAGTTAGCAGCCAAAGAACGGATTGTGGCGCTGGACCTTGCTGCGTGCACTGCATCGGTGCTTGCTGTTCTCCCTGCAGTGGCAGCATTGGATGTTTACATGGGTAAGTGTTCCTCATGGCGTGATTATATATTGCAGTAAAACGACAGCGAAAAAATCTCAGCGTTACGGCACGTAGCTTCAACGACAGGAAACCACAACGTTAGGCTCTTTAAGCAGCACTTTTAGCATTCCGTTTCTTCTGCTTATGCCCCCGGAGTCTGGCATAATGGACTGTACATTATCGACTCACAATTCAAGTACTTTCAGCGTGATTCCAGCTATATGAAATAGCTGCTCTGAACAGTAGTGTCTTAGCTAAATTTCGATTTATAATAATGAGATGGTAATCAAAACTCAACAGCGGCCGTATTATACCCGTACGTATTACCCTTGTTCCAATCCTGGATAACAAGATAAAGAAAAAGAACCTAGTTTTCATGTAAATGAGCTTATATTTCGTACTCTGTTTCTTTTATTACTAAGGAAATGCATTTTAATTAGACGTGTTTGTTTGTAGAGCATAGCAGGTTCGTACTTCAGTTGTGGTCACGCATGTATCGGCGGCTGCACTAGCGGTCTGTGTGCTTCGTGCTGCGGTCCAGCTTGCGGTTAACTTATGTCAAAGAATTGTACAAGGAAATAAAGCTTATTGTGGTTAATTTCCGTTTTTCATTTTACCTAATGTCACCACTCCATTTTTCTAGAATTAAGCAGTTGGTTTCTTAATGCACTACAAGATATCTTAAATCGATAGATTTAAGGCGAAATCCAAGTATAGGTCCCGGCACGAATCTTGAGCGCTCGGTGGTAGAGTGGGGATCGCTTTGCGCATCGTGCATCGTATTAGCATTGCAAAAAAATGGAGATGATTTACTTTAGTCTGTGACTTTAGTATAATTATATTCTGAAATATTTCTTTACATAATACATGTTGATGCTTGACTACATTCCACCTGTCGGTAAGCGCTAATTAAAATAAATTAAAATACATACTTGTATTATTGTCTATTATTTATATCATTTTAGGGATAATAATTGTTTCTAATTAACAGTAAATAAATACTTACGGACATTTCACACATCGTCCGCTGGTTCCAAACTAAGCGTAATGATACTTGTAAGTGATATGGATACCAGATTACGGTTATACTCGTAATACTTAAACTACTTTTTTTTTGTAATTATATACTTATAATAGATAAAAAACACCCAGACGCAGTACAAATATCTGTGTTCGTCACACAAATAATTGTCCTGTGCGGGAATCGAACCCGTGCCGTCGCGATCGTTAGTTGGCTACATAGCCGCTACGCCACGAGGCCTGTCGATATAAACAAACAAATATAAAAATTTAAATTTTAAAAGCTTCAGTCCATAAATTTGTATGTATAATTATAATTCTTTTATAATTCTTTATTGTACACATAGAAAATACATACAGAAATTACTTAAAAATAAAAGGCATATACATAGGCGAGCTTAATTCAAATATGAATTCTCTTCCAGCAAACCTTTTTGAGATAGAAATTTGAGGAAGAGGGACTTATAAAGTGCACAACAGAATATTTAACTAAACCTATTTGCTTATCTAATATATAAAATTCACGTGTCACAGTGTTAGTTACCGTACTCCTCCGAAACGGCTTGACCGATTCTTCTCAAATTTTGCATACATATTCAGTAGGTCTGAGAATCGGCCAACATCTATTTTTCAAACTTTTTTTTTATAGTATGGCAAAACAACGGTTGCCGGGTCAGCTAGTCTAATATATAAAATTCACGTGTCACAGTGTTAGTTACCGTACTCCTCCGAAACGGCTTGACCGATTCTTCTCAAATTTTGCATACATATTCAGTAGGTCTGAGAATCGGCCAACATCTATTTTCAAACTTTTTTTTTTTAGTATGGCAAAACAACGGTTGCCGGGTCAGCTAGTCTAATCTAATATATATAAAATTCACGTGTCACAGTGTTAGTTACCGTACTCCTCCGAAACGGCTTGACCGATTCTTCTCAAATTTTGTATACATATTCAGTAGGTCTGAGAATCGGCCAACATCTATTTTTCAACCTTTTTTTTTTAGTATGGCAAAAAAACGTTTGCCGGGTCAGCTAGTATATATACACACAAATATTTACATACAATATCGTATTAAATACATATTTTATAACAATAAACTACATACATTTATACATATACATAGTATACACATTATACTAGCGATAGGAAATGCGCTTTAGTTCTCCTTTTGAACATATCAAGAGATGAGCTGGCACGAATTTCGTGGGGAAGAGAATTCCACAGGAGCACTGCATGTACAGTAAAGGAATCACTGTAACGCGTGGAACTATGAGCAGGAGTTTTAAGAAGAAGAGATGTTGCAGTTCGACAGGGCTTATTCCTCGGAATCAAATCGACAGGGCTTATTCCTCGTGTGCTCGTAGTCGTAATGCCTCCTCTACACTACTCGCGAAGTTCCTCGGCGAAGTACTCTAGAAACTTTGGCTAAAGTCCGAAGTGCGACACTACAGACTCGTTCAACTTCGTGATAAGCTCATTCGCTCTGTGGTGCCGATAGCCTGCGCACGCTTGTAATGGACGCTCAAGTAGCAGCTGCCGTTGCAATGTGCACGCTCGCATATTATAACTACGTGCATATTTATCACACGAAGAAAACAAAAAAAAAAGAAGAAAAAGAATGTGTGAAGAATGTCATTGGGGTCCCAAATAATTGTTTCTGTTTGCAGAGTTTCCAAGAGCAACATAATTTGCTCCTGTGACCACTGTATATTGCTCATAATTGTGTCACGCGCACTAAACTTATTATAAATCACGCACCGGCACACTCTACGTCTGAATGAGTACTCTGAAGTTGGCCGAGTAGTGTAGAGAGGTACTTCGTGAACGCACTTCGTGCAACTTCGGGCCCTTTGACTCGGGCGCAAAAACCGACAACAAATGGAAGTCGCCCGAGGCGAAGTGAAGTTGGACGAAGTAAGCCGAAGTGCCTCTCTACACTATCGTATTCGTCTAACATCGTTCAACTTCGCGAGTAGTGTAGAGGAGGCATAAGGAAAGAGCATGTAGCACAGAGAACGAATCACAAGTGGCAGATATGACGCAACGCGCAGCAGGCGAATCACATACGATGATTTGATTCAACCGCTCCCGCGCTTCACCTCCTGCCTCCAAATAGACCCAATAATTCACTTCTGCGCAGGTAAAGACCAGCGCTCAAGATTCGTGCCGATACCTATACATTAGTGTTGCCGACCGATAGTCGACTATCGGTGATTAATCGATAGTCTATCGATTGCCAACCAATCGTAAGACTATCGATCGATAGTATTGATACTATCGATAGTATTGCAGTTCGTTAATAACAAACTATCGATAGTATCGATACTATCGATAGTATCAATACTATCGATAGTATCGATTGTTTTGGACTATCGATAGTTTAAAAATTTACAATAGTATAATTTACAATTTTTAAATATAATAGTCAATCACAATCAACTATGAGGATAGAGGAATAAATAATATCAAACAGTTTTCCTTGCGTAATAATAATAAAAAAATTATAAAAATAATAATAATTTTTCTAAATTATTATTATTTTTATAATTTTTTTTTATATAATATAACAAATATAATAGTCAATCACAATCAACTATGAGGATAGAGGAATAAATAATATCAAACAATTTTCCTTGCGTAATAATAAAAAAGAAATTATAAAAATAATAATAATTTTTTAAAATTATTATTTTTATAATTTTTTTTAGTAGGGGAGCCCCCGACTAATGTACTCCTCCTGGCTCCCCTACTATTAAAACAACTAATACTAGTTCTAGTGTATTAACTTTTACGAACTAAACGTCGAGCACGCTCGCCCTCTGCGTTACAAATATATCATAGAGCGGCTCGTTCTGGTACAAGTAAATGTTGTAGTCTATACTATACTCACCTTAATACTATTATTGCGTGTTGTTAAACTATCGATAGTCCAAAATAATCGATACCATCGATAGTTTGTTATTAAAGAACAGCAATACTATCGATAGCTTTTTATTAAGGAAATGCAATACTATCGATAGGGCACATGATTTTCGATGTAAACTATCGATAGTTTTACCATCGATAGTTCGGCAACACTAAAGTACATGCTATGCTTCCAAATCTGGTCAGAGTTATTGCAATGCAATGACCCTTGTTAGTGCCGCCCGTCCTAACATGTAAGTGGCGGAGTGGCCTATAAAACTCCTGTGCATTGTATTGTATATGTATACCATGTCCAGAAACATGGGTACCTACCTACTGGATATACTCTCTTCTGAACTCTTTCTCCCACTATTGGGCCTCCAGTGCTTCCACTGTAGAACCTCTAGGGCCTCCACTTCTGGTGGGTTTGTGGTCTACTAAGCTGTGCAGACCAAGCGTGTTAGCAATAGAAGCTCATAAGTCTGCTAGCAAGCAAATGAAATGCACTTATAATATTAAAATTTTATTCTTACACTTGTTTACATAATATCTTGGCAACTATAGTTCTCAAGACAAATTATATCCATGCGACAGATACAGTTCACCCACAACTTGAATCCAACAGAATTAAGATTAACAACATCCGCCACATGGACCACAGCAGAAACCAGGACATGGGCTGCAAGGAGACGCGCAAGGCATACAGCAGGGACCACAGCACGGCCCACAGCAAGCAGGACCGCAGCATGGACTTGGCGGACACGGCGGGCCACAGCTTGGAGGACACGGCGGGCCGCAGCTTGGTGGAGGACAGCTTGGAGGTGGGCAACACGGCGGGCCGCAGCTCGGAGGAGGGCAGCATGGTCCACAGCTCGGCGGAGGGCAGCTAGGTCCACAAGGATTGCAGCAAGGCCCCCGACAAGGCCCGAAGCACGGGCCGCAAGGACTGCAGCAAGGTCCACAGAATGGAGGGCAGCAAGGCCCGCCGCAGCAAGGTCCACAGCAAGACATATTTATATTTATATCAAAAAATAAACTTGTATCAAAAAGATAAAAAACGTCTCAAGTCTCAATGCAAACCCAAAATGACCCAAATCTGATTTCTAAAAATTTTGATATTATTCAATTTTTTTAATGTTTACTGTACAAATTTTTTATAAAAAATGATTTCTGTGGATGAAAATGTCGTAGAAGAGTCTGTTGGTTCAAATTTGAATTTAGTTCTTTCTTTTTTTTAAGTGCCATTAACATGTAAACCTGTTAGATGTTAATAAGGTTTTATTCGTTTTCATATAATATTAATAATATTCCGTCCAATTGACAAATCGGGACAATAGATTCGGACCTTTTCGGGAGTAATTTTCACCCGTGTGTATGTACTACATACATACTTAGTAGTACAAAAATGAATAACCTGTATGTAGTGCTGCTTATCCATATAGTAAAGTATGCACATATCAGGACATTATTCTCTCTCGTGGGGGAACTAAGCGTCAGCATGGCGTCAGCTATGGGATGGATATTATAAAGAAAAAAAAAAAACTTCATAAGATGTAAAAATCGGAATAAAAGCCACGAACATGTCCAGTCAGTGTGGTCCAATAGATCGAATGCAAATACACTTCCGTGATGGAAGAACTCGCTACAAGGTGGCTCGTCTTGTTGCTTTAGATTAAGAAAGATGAATATTTTATGTTAGGCTTACACGAAGTTACGACTAGTAATTTTTTTTGGTGTACAATTTTTAAGTTATAATAAATGTATAAATGTAACAATGGTACCAATTCTATATGGACAACTAAACTCAACTTAATTCAAAACGAAAATTGGTAGTATCAGCAATATCTATTGCTTGCTATTCGTTGTACACATTTATATTAATTAAAATCGTTAGTCTATATTGCAGTTTTTATAATAATAAAGTACAGTTAACTTTGCTGAATTGTGATAATGAAGCCATCAATTTTATTTTTTTAGTTAGGTTTAGTTGTGCGCGTAGAATCGGCACCAATGTTAAAGTGTGTGGTAATGACAGGGTTGAAGAGTGCACCGGTGGGTGAACAACTCATGGTACATGTAACGATCAGTTACATCCGGCGCAGGCGCACTTACTGAGAACAGTTGGTACATGGGACACCACTCACGCACACGAACATCAGGGGTATACAACATTATATTACACTTTTGGCGGCCTTAATAAAATAAATGTATGTACTTTTTGGTCAAGGGAAGAAACAGTTAGAGCTAGCTGCCCGTTACGCATATATCAACCTGGCGGTAAATTATGAGCTTTTTAAAATCATTCAAGTTCCAGGCAGGCCGTAAACTGCATGGCTAAATTAGGTATTATAGCAAAAATAAAACTTTTAGTTGAAAATTTTTAGTTAGTACTTTAACTTTTAGTTGTACCTTCTCCTTAAACATATTAATGTATGACTGGTTTAGCGAATTGACTGACTAATAATTTTGTTCATAATACGAATTTGCCAGACAGTTCAATTCACGGCGTAAACTGCCCGTAAATAAAAGCTCATAATACGGCCGCTGAACCAACAATATTTAGGCCAAAGAGAGCACGCAGTTAGAGCCAACTAACCGAACCACAGAATAGACACTTTTAAAGCTAAGATAACTATATCACTGCCCTGTCTTCTCAGTCTGCAAAAGATCCATCATTGAATGCGATTTGTATTGAATTTTTTGAATTTTACCGCTTTCACAAAAGAAGAGGAAGATGTTAAGTAGCATGTGTTTTTTATTCCAAGGTCCTGACTATTTATTCTCTAGAGTCTAGTGAATAAATAGTCGTAAGATAAGATACTAGATCGTATAGAGTCTGGACGATCTAGTATCTTATCTTACGCTTATACAGTATGCATATATATCTATATAGCCTGTCGGATTTGGGTTTTTAGGAACATTTTCGATATTTTGAACCCCCAAAACATCCTGATAATGTTTAATCCACACCACAAAACAAAGTTGTAAAAAGAAAAACAAAGTATTTATAAATAATACAAATTGTTTGAATGCCCTGGTGTTGTATTCGAACATCCGCCGGTGCCTTCCCACGAAAGAAGTAGAAAGTGTGTCCTAAATGCGTGGCAACACTAACAACTGCACGATAAGTTACTGTTCAATGCTCAGTACTTCTACAAATAAAGGGTGTGCAACCACCCGAACACAATACGCTGCAATTTGTAAAATGACTCGGACTTTACGGAAATTTCGTCACCGAGTAGATAGTATAACCTATACTTTGCGCATTCAAAAATGTATCTTTAATCTTCTTCTTCTCCAGCCCATTTACGTCCCACTGTTGGGCACGGGCCTCCTCCACTTTGGAGGGATTATGGTCTACTGTACCCCGCTGACCAGGCGTGTTGGCACAGGGTTTATTTTCGTGTTTTCCGTCTCTCACAGAAGAAGTTATCTGTGTGCAATATCCCTTAGCTGACTTTTACAGCACCCTTGGGAGGAGATGGGGTGGTGACACTTGTATTCTTAATCCGTCACCACACGGAAATCTTTAATCATTATCACTAAATTTATAGCACCTACCAGTAGCATTTTCTACACCTACCAATGGTTGCCTGGTAGAGAATGCCCTAGGCATTAAGTCCGCCATTGTACAACTTAATTATTGTGCATAAAGTTTAATAAATAAATAAAATAAATAAATATCTATGTGTGTCTATGATACGTACAGGCAATACATCATAATATGAAATATCACTATTCTATTAAGTACGGTTTAGACTTTAGCCAGTCTAAAGTTACTTGTCCTCAATTTCAAACATCAACCCACCTTCTGGTACATCTTTGTTAAATCTCATTATTCTCTTACCCTTATCCCATTATTTGGGGTCTGCGCAGCATTTTTTCTTCCACACTATTCTCTCAGACGTCATATTCGAATACATTGTATGGATAAAATTTTAGTGATCATAATTTATGGAAATGAATCATTCGTTATAAATACAATTGTTTTTGTTCTCACTAAATTACTTATGGCCACTTTGTTCAAATCGATTCTGTGAAATGTCGTAATAAACTTTAGTTGCTATTGCGTCTAACTACGTAATTCATGTCGAAAAGTTATACCTGATGGTATTTGGAATGTTCGTCTGATTTCTCTGTTCCTATTATTTAATTTTTTCTACTTTTTAAGGTTTTAGAACGAAGTATATAAAAGGACTATAGAGACGGATACCCAGGCCTGTCTTCTTCATAATCATCGGTCATTCGTAATAATAGCGACTGAGGGCCCTAATAATCAATACTGAGCACGCGCCCATTGTACCAGTGGCTACCAGTGGGTAGTCCCATAATAGGCCCTTGGGGTACCCTAATTAGCCCAAAAAGTAAAGGAGTTTTTATACGCGTTGAATAACAAGAATTGTTTATGTCCCATAAAGAAATACACCGGCGATATAAAAAGTAAATAATGTTAGTAAAATAAACAGAGCTATTATTTATGCATCGTAAAAGAGTTTTCTAGTAAAGCCATTTTGTACTCAACATTTGCAAAGGGTGTTTACTGAAGCGGAGTTGTAATTTGTAATGGCTCGTCAACTTCGTGCTAGATAGACGATTGTTTCTAAGAAAGACTCGTATAACAGACATAATTAATTGTTTTCGCACTTTAAGATTGGTGCTTTTGTGTATACAAACTAATTTGTATTAAAAAAATTGATCAAAGGTTTTTCCAAGGTTTTTTGTTTCCAATTAACGCATGTAATACTCGTACCAAACTAGTAATATCCAAACTTACACCAGTTCTACATGCAAAACTAAACTTAACTAAACTAAAACATGAAAATTGATGGTGTCATTAACACAATTCGACAATGTTAACTTGAACTTTCTTATTATAAGAACTATTTATTATAACCTAACGATTTTAATTGATATATTGGGAACGACGAAATAGTCAAATAATCAAAATCAAAATACATCATAGCAGTTTTCAATTTTTAGTTAAGTTTCGTTGTGCAAGTAGAATTGATACCATTGTTCGTTGTTTTATTGTTAGGATTACCGCCCGAATCTAGATCGGCGTGATATGGTAGCCATGTTAAACTCTTAATACTTATTATAGCACACACATCGTTTTAATGAACTTCATTCAGAAGCTCCAGGATCCCATTAAAAGATCTTAAAATGACTATCTTTACTTAATTTAAAACAGACGCCACGTATCTTGATGCCGTTTTTTTTTGTGGTTTGGTGGTTTAAGCGGAAGGTTTATATATATTATATATATATAAACCTTCTATTATTAACCTATATATATATATTCGTTTGTATAATAATTATTAATAAAACTATATCTTGGTTTTTGAATTTCATGCGTACTGATTCACTGACAACAGCTCTTAATAAACAAAATTTGAATGCTGTTTACGGTAAATTTTGAACATATTGCTATACCTACAAATATTTAATAACTTTAAATAAAGTATCATAATTTATTTAAATTCTAGTTCATTAATTAGAATTGTAATTATATAATGTTTATTGGCAATTTATCAAATGATTCCGAGTATCAGATCCACAGCTCATTTCCAATAACAGATGCATTAATTACTGCAACATAATTATTAGGTACTTGTACAGGTGGACACTGCTGGTACCATTCTACATAGATATATTAGGTAGATATATTTCATTTGGTTATCATCAGCAATAATACGACATAAATATTATGTTCGTACCTGATTGTTTGCATTTTATTTTATTATACGGCATAATAAGCATATTCTACTACTGTTTTGGCGAGAAATCTTCCACTCCTTTGCGTTATCGCCTGCCTAACTGCCTCATTAGCATAGTGAATTAGTAGTTTAGGTATATGCAATGAAAATAAAAAGAAACTCAAGTAATTTATTAATTTTGCAATTGACATGCTATGCTTTTACTTAATAAATCAAGTTGTGGTGGAAAAAGTTGATTTATTAAGAAAAAGAAACTCGTTAAATGTACGAAGATTTCGAGATATATTTTGTGCAGCTTACTGTTGAGATTAGGCGTAGGGTATATAAGTTCATTTCGTATCTTTATTGAGTTCTTCTTAAATGAGGAGATCTAATTACTTGGTGGAACCAGTCAGCAGCTGCTACATTGTTTAAGTTGTTAAAAATCAACACTTTACCACAAAAGCTATAATCTGTGCTCAACCATTTTAACACGCAACTACATCGCTGAGCAGTAAAACGGAAACTTTTTATCGGCTTCATTTCTCGATTACTTGGTATTACCAGTACAGGGAGTAATCAAGAAATAGCAATCAATCATCTAAAACAGCATTACAAAGAGATTTCATTCTGCGAAGTAAAGAGGAAACAATACAAATATGGCAACGTAGAGGCACCCGTACGTTTCACTGTGCGGTGTAGAAAACTTGTGGTGCGGGCGTTCGGGGAAACAGCGGTCGGCGGTCTTGCACAATGTACCCGGCTTTCCTGGTACACCTCTTTATGTTTTTCATCACAATACGATGAAGATATTATTATTTTAAATAATAATTAATAGTGTTTTGAATATGCATACCTGATTGCAAGAAAAAATGTTGAATGAAAATCTGCGTCAACAAGTATTCCACACAAAAGTAGAAAGATCTGAAGTAATTTAGACTAATTTATAGAGATTTTAAATTTATTAATAACCTTTTACATCAGTCTAGTTAACACAAATAAGTGGCCAGCCCTGTCAAGAATTTTGTGTAAAATATTATAAAGCTGAAGAGTATTCTTTCAGTGTTGGATAGTACATTTATCGTGGAAGGCTATAGACTATAATATATATATACCATCACGCTGCGACTAATAGAAGCAAAGCATTAGTGAAAAATGTTGCAAAAACGGGGAAAAATTTCTAAACTCCATGCGTACGAAGTCACGGTCAACAGCTGGTATTGTATTAAAACTCTATTCTCTTTACAAAAATGGCAAGTATCTTTTTTTTGGGTTTTAAAATCTACATACTGCACGTTATATTGTATTTCTATTGATATAAAGAATAATCTTGCTACAAGAATAGTCTTTCTAGTAATAAGTCTTGGTAGTAATAGTCGGCTTACTTCTAAACACGCTCCAGACTACTTTACATATGCAGCCCGTGCGCCATGAAGACATTCGCCAAAGAAATTTAGAAAATGTTACAGTTGGCCGTCATTTCTATCCCAGTACGTCATAGTACTGGTTTTGGGCTCGAAATGAATTTCAAGGGCGCGACGCCACAAATAAACTAAATATGTTTGTGCACAGTTTACAAACACAAATAGCATTTCTCGGAAATATAATTAACTGTTTTATTTCGCGTTTTGGCGCCGACTGCGACGCAATTACGCTACGTGTAAAGTATTTCACGTAACTTTTTTGTACAAGTGAATCATTTCTAATGGTAGAGTTGGTATGTCTGTGCCTGGTAAATGTTTAAACAAGATGATTCTTCTCATGACTAGACTCTGCGATGAAGAGATACAGAAGTCTTCAAGAAGGGTAGTTCAAATTGGACAGTACTAGCGTCTTCATCAACTGTGTTCTTATTTTATATAAGTATACTTAGATCAAATGTTATTCTTTTATTTTCGGTTAATTTGTCAACAATATTCAAAATTTAAAATGTGATGACTTTGAAGACTCAACTGAAAGCAGTCTTGGTGTTAAGAAGTTACCTACTATTTCAAAAGATAAAGACAAAAAAGATAAAGATAAGATACTTGTCTCAGTACAGCGATGCACTTTCCCTAAAAAAAAACCGATTTCTATTCGAATTTGTTAATTATTTAATTTATTTTACTGGAGATACTACTATACCGTACGTACTTGCGTATTGTAGGTATTTTTGATTGTGGTTATGTGTGCTAGATTTGTCATAAAAGGAAACCAACTTATGAACCAGCCGAGGCATCTGAATGAACAGCTGATTCAATTATTTGGTAGTAACACATTGATACAACACGATGTATACAAGTGGGGTTATTTTAGATTTGTGACGCCAAATCCCACGTCACGGCGGTTTCCCGACAGGAAAAATGACTTCTGAGTATAATTTTTCTTTACAAACACATATTTCGTAATAGTCTGAAGGATGTGACGTGATCGTATCGTTGGAGTATTGATTCAGACAATGACGTCTGTAACTTGCCATTATTTGTTTCTTAGAAGTACTGAAACTAGTGTATTTGTATGAAAAATGTACCCATTATTATTTTATTTTGTACTCTACTTATAACGAAATCCTGAAACTTTTGTATTTATGTGTGTACTCGCGTTATATTTAAATTTATTGTTACCTATTGGAATTCATGCCTTTATTTTTCTATTTTTTCACACATATATTCATTCATTATTCATACACGTTTGCAAGGGGGTTACTAATAATGTACACTGGGAAGAATTTATAGGTAGGTACTCGTATCATCTATCAATACAATCTAACAGACAAACAGGCATCGACTTAAATAATGACAATTCTTCATGTTAGCTGCTATCCATCTTCATTGATATATAGTGGATAGTGGCTTTTGTAAAAGAGTCGCATCATAGGCGGCTTTATTTTTTCCAACCTTTACTGCAATTTATTGTTGGCTATGCTCAATCAATTTACCACTCGAATAACTAACATCCATTCATCGAGCCTGATAGATGGATCGATGTTAATGGAATCGAAGTGATTTTTGAGAAAAAGTAAAACTTCAGACAGTAAGTTTAAACTTGGAAGTGTTATATTGTTAGTAAAGGAGTTCTATTGTAGATATAGCTGTAATAAATGTTAGTAAAAAACCTTCTCATCTTACCTCTTCGAAGACATACAAAAGCGACACTATAAAAACCGTTATCCATCAGCTCAAGTTCATTCAACAGGAAACTATTACAAGTCAAGGTTGTTAAACCAGCAATTAATATCTCGTAGACGTCACAGCGTTCTCGTAACCGTGAATAGTTCAGGAAAATAATATCATTACGGTAATATTTAATGTAAACCGTAAAAGGGAAAATAAGAAGTTATTCTTGGTAAAGAAATGTCAGATGTGACGTGTACATAACAGGATACAGGGCTGTCTTTTACCTTCTAGAGGCCCTAGGTGCATAAGAATATATATATGTCTCGCTCACAGGCCCCGCTATGACCTGTGAGATTAAGAAAAATATGATGAAGTTGAGACTAGGAGGCCCCCAACCATTGTGAGGCCAAGGGCATGTGCACCAGGGAGAAGACGGGTTTTGATACGTAGGAATATTTCATCAATAAAAAATTCCTAGAGAAATTTATTAAGAAAAATTTAATAGTTTGTTTTTTCATAATAGCAGCTTCTTTCTGTCTTTCTTCTTAAACAGACATTACATGGACCAATCTAATGTACTTCCTTCTTAGTTCAATAATGTCTCACTATTATAGAGATAGAGAGAGAGAGAGTACTATCGCCATGTTTTTCCAGGAAAACCAGCATAAGTAACCTAAAAGCAATGTTCCCAGGAAACTTAAGTGAACCTGTATGTTTTTGACCGAGTACAAACTCATGTTTTGTAATGTATTTCGTGAAATATATGGTAACGACACTGCGCTTTCTATTCTACGGAAATACAACAATAACAAGTAGGACATCAACTTCACAGAATTGAAATCGCAGCTTTCTAAATACATTATGTGAACATTATTTATGTCGGTACATAATAACTATATTAATCTTAATGTACAAGTGCATGATAAAAGTTTAAAACACAATATCACTGACACGATCTCCTGGGTAGGCAAGTTAACGAGCATCAGCCCCACACCTCTACAAAAAAAAACATAAAGTATTTAATTTAAAAAAAAGAATGAAAACAAAACAAAACCCTTAAAGTTTCTTGTTTGTTTATTTTTTTTAATCCTTTGGTTACACAGCAGAGTATTTGCCTACTTCCCTAAGAATAAAAGGCGTGATGTTATGATATTTAATGATAATGAATATTCTGTTGACCTAACTACGTATTGTGGAGAATAATTTCATGTTACATATTGATGGATCAATTGTTACTTAAATTACTAGTCTGTTACAGACCAATCGGAGAGCAACAAATCTATTACGCCGCTAAATAAATCAAATAAATACCTAGACAAATGAATTTACTACAATATAAATACATTGTATCGTGAGATTTTCATTTGCAATATCTATAATGACTAAAATATCGTGTATTAAACGTTAGAACTTCATATATAACTCATAATTTATTATCACCTAACACATTCACATCCCAATCTATTAATCAGTATGAGATGTCAAAAAGCTTAAGCCACCAGGCTTTTACTCTGGAACCGCTGAACCGATTAGAAAAATTCTTTTGAGGCTATATAAGATCACGCCAATAAGAGCGAAGCATAAATAAAAATGTTGCGAAAAAAGGGAAACATTTTTTGAATTCCATGCCCATGAAGTCCATAGTCTACGAAATAATATAAACTAATAATAAAAAGCTGAAGAGTTTGTTTGTTTGTTTGTTTGAACGTGCAAATCAGGAACCACTATGCCAATTTGAAAAATCCTCTCAGTGTTAGATAGGGCATTTATCGAGGAAGGCTTTAGGCTATATAACATCATGCTGCGACCAGTAGAAGCGAAGCAGTAGTGAAAAATGTTGCAAAAACGGGGGAAATTTTCTAATTTCCACGCGGTCGGAGACTTTTCTACAGAAATTCACCACAATAACGACACAGAAAACATAAAATGTCACATTTATAATGTACAATAAACAGTGACATAATATATCTGCGCTATATTAATACTAAGAATCAGTACAAAACAATATTATAACTAACACATTGTAATGATAAACATTGAATCACACCTCATTTGTTCTTACTAAATGCATTTTACATTTTTCGATAGAAATATAATATGTTATTTCTAATGTGATTTATTAATATAACGTATCTCTCTTCAGCCCATTTACGTCCCACTGTTGGGCACAGACCTTGAGTTTTCCGTCTCCAACAGAGGATGTTATCTTTGTTTAATATCCCTTAGTTGGCCTTACAGCACCCTTGGGAGGAGATGGGGTGGTGACACTTGTCTTGTTCTTAATCCGTCACCAAAGGGAGATAACGTATAGTACGTATATCGGTCTTATTCATAACGACTTATCGGAGGTTTAAAAGTTCGCTAAAATCGGTTTTGCTAAATTCGGTAAAATCGAAAATTGTCAAAACTTGTAATTCATAATAGTCTTTTTACGCTAAAATGTTTATTATATCTGCGATAATATCTCCGTTTAAACCTCCGATAAGTCATTATGAATAAGACCATAAATGTTTAAATAACTATCTAATGCCCGCAACTTCGAGCGTATGAAAGTTTGGAAACTAAACCATAAAAATTATCTAGACATATAAAACATATTTTTAAACCGCTCTATCTCAATAAAAATGTAGTTAAATGGTCAAAAAATTTATTATTTATTTTAAATAATCATGTAAGATTACAATAAATAACCAAAAGTATTAATTAAATTATATAAAATCTGTAAGTTATTTTCTTAGTTGTATATGTTGGAGTAACATAGATGAGGATGGAAATGCCATGTTTTAAAATCAGTCTACAAATTGTAGACACTGTCTTTAAGATGTTCATACATCAATCTGACATTCTCTTTCACACATAAAAGGTTCCACAGCAGGTCTCCAACCAAATCCCCTATAACCTGCGCCTCTACCACCAACATGATGTTCACACAAAACGTCACCTCTCAATCGTCACTTTACACTTTCTCACAAATACACACTTTATAATTATACACTCGCGATTATGACCGGAATAAACTCTTTATCACTAACTATAAATAGATAAATAGCAACGAGCAGCGTAACGATTCCCAAGAAAGGTCCGTACTGTACGGCGGCTCGAGTGTAACTGCTTCGATTGCCCACCGCGCGGCGGTATTTATAGTGCCGGCGCACGTGCATGTCATTCGGTCGTACCTGCACGTGTTCTTAAGTTTTTAGGTTAAGTATTGAATTTATAATGACGTTATTTTTACATCGTAATAAACCCTAAAGTAATCAACTTGGTGGTTTATAAATTAATATTGGAACAATGAAATGGTTTAACTTAATTATTATAGGTTCTCTAGACTAATTGTTGTGGTTGCGCCGATACGGCCATTCTGATAGGCGGTGCGCGCTCTGCACCTGGCTGCGATGTGATGTGTGTTATCTGAAATTAAGAGTTTTCTCTGAGATCGGTATCTGTAAGCAACCCATGTTGCTCATTTTGAAAGGGTTATTGTTAGGACAGTACACAAAGACATTTCCAATGTACTGACTTATTCATTTAGTATCTGTGGTGTGTACGTGTCCACTTATGGCTCCACAAGGCGTCCCAACGGTATCTCATGGTTCACATGTGGATGCATCAAGGATCCGTGGTTAGCTCAAGGGTAACACATGGTATAGCTCAGAGGTACCACTCTCCAGATATTTTGTTCTCGTAGATTATTATTACAGAGATGTAATTGTGAGGTTAATAAGTATAGTAAGGTTATTAGGTTCTCGGAGATTATAACGAAAGGATTTCGAAGGTTCTCGTAGAGTTCTCGGAGGTTCTCGTAGCTTTTCGTTGGATCTCGTCGATTCTCGTTGACCTGAAAGAAGAGAAATAACTCCTTTTGAGTAGTACATCTGTAAGCAACTTATGTTGCTCATTTTGAAAGGGTTATTGTTAGGACAGTACACAAAGACATCTCCAATGTACTGACTTATTCATTTAGTATCTGTGGTGTGTACGTGTCCACTCATGGCTCCACAAGGCGTCCCAACGGTATCTCATGGTTCACATGTGGATGCATCATGGATCCGTGGTTAGCTCAAGGGTAACACATGGTTTAGCTCAGAGGTACCACTTATTATTATTATTATTGATTATTATTACAGAGATGTAATTGTGTACTGATATCGGGGTAACATAATAGTAAATGGAATGAAATGAATGAATGAATCTCGGAGGTTCTCGGAGAGTGAGGAAGGTCGATGCTGGGGTCTGGGCCTTATCATTATGACCGTGGCCCCAGAGGCTCTAAAGATCAATAGGATAAGAAAAAGCTAATACGAGCAGATAAAATGAATCTGACCAAAACGATGTCAGATACAACACAACAATTTAACGCTTATATCCTCAAAGATATAGTCAGAAGACTCAGGAGCGCATCAAAACTATTTGATTCGTGATTTTGATTGTTAAGAACTCTTAACATCCATTATTAAAATTATTAGCTTAAGAATTTCTTGTATTGCTTTTTTTTTGTTTGTTTTTTTTTTATCACTTAAATATTTTCGATAAAATTGCTATCACTAAAAGTTGTCAACACTGACTTCATTATTTGTATAGAGGTAAAAATATTAATCACACACCGGAAATCACTGTCTATTAGTTCCTTATTTGATTTAAGAACTATTTTTAAATAACTGACCGTAGATTTTAAAGAAATGGATTATGTGGATTTGTTATGAAATCGTCGACTGTAAATTTTAATCAATCTATTCCAATTTCTTTCAAAAAGAAAAATGTTTAAGGTTGAAGCGATTTTTAACTTGTTCTAAACATATTGATTTAATTGGCTATTACTAATCGACTCGACTCTTATTCGAACAATGTCACGATGATAAAATTAAAATAAATCAAAACGTTATCTATAAGGATTGAAAACTGCACTATATTCTAGTTACGGTAATGTCTTCGTTATCAAGATGAAATTCTCAACTTTGTTTATCATTTTACAATGTGTGTGTAATTGTTGAATACAAAATCTATCGATTTAATCACAATTGTTAACTTTTCTACCAAGTCAAAATTGATGACGGTAGTTCAACAAAATCATATTATTATAAAGTTCATTTCGGTAGTGTAGCAACCGGTAGTGAAAACGTTGATTACAAACGAAGCGCATCTAAGCGATAAAATTACGTGGTGTTATTGTGAAACTTATTCAGTTTTTAAAAGATAATCAGAGAACATTGTTTTTTTTTTTATAATGAGTGTACTGAATATGTGGTGATCTATCAACTAAGTGTTTTGTGATAAATTTTAAACAAATTGAGTAGTTTTATGGAAAGAGATAAGTGAAGTGAAAAAGCATTGTGAATACGTTTTAATTTACGCAGTTATAACATGGGGTAAGTACTTGTGGCTTGTTTTTATCAATCTTACTTTGAAGATAATCAAAGCAATATAAAAAGTGTCTATCAAATCTGTGTATTGCACAATTTTACAATAAACTCAGCTTTGTTACGTGACGTTTTATTTTCTTAAAAGGTGAACTAGGCATATGAAATGTCATAACAATGTGAAATTTTATGTCGAATTTTGGTATTTTTATTGCACCACAGCTTATTATTGCAAATGACTTTTGTTTTTATCTTTCTCCCTCTTTTTTTTTTTAATTAATAGAAGAATGATACTGCTTACCGAGTATGATGACGCGGTTCCATAGCTACAAGTTGCTGCTTTAAATATCACCTTTGCTCACTATGACGACTATTTGAAAGTAATAAATTTTACTCACTTGTGGAGACACGTTTTTAACTACTTTTAATTATTGGTAGGAACGCGGTTATGCGCACATCCTACTATTTATTATTACGACGACAAAATTGCACGATATCTTTACTTTTGATTTTAACAATTTAAACGTTTTACACTTATTGAGTTAGTCGTAGGGGCCGCCTCTTGGGTTTTTTATCCCACACTTCTGATGTTGGAGTAACATAGATGAGGATGGAAATGCCATGTTTTAAAATCAGTCTACAAATTGTAGACACTGTCTTTAAGATGTTCATACATCAATCTGACATTCTCTTTCACACATAAAAGGTTCCACAGCAGGTCTCCAACCAAATCCCCTATAACCTGCGCCTCTACCACCAACATGATGTTCACACAAAACGTCACCTCTCAATCGTCACTTTACACTTTCTCACAAATACACACTTTATAATTATACACTCGCGATTATGACCGGAATAAACTCTTTATCACTAACTATAAATAGATAAATAGCAACGAGCAGCGTAACGATTCCCAAGAAAGGTCCGTACTGTACGGCGGCTCGAGTGTAACTGCTTCGATTGCCCACCGCGCGGCGGTATTTATAGTGCCGGCGCACGTGCATGTCATTCGGTCGTACCTGCACGTGTTCTTAAGTTTTTAGGTTAAGTATTGAATTTATAATGACGTTATTTTTACATCGTAATAAACCCTAAAGTAATCAACTTGGTGGTTTATAAATTAATATTGGAACAATGAAATGGTTTAACTTAATTATTATAGGTTCTCTAGACTAATTGTTGTGGTTGCGCCGATATATATATTATCTATTAAAAACATCGCATCAAAATCGTTTGCGTATATTTAAAGATTAAAGCTCAGAGAGGGACAAACAGAGATAACGACTTTGACTATACGTAAAGAAAAAGATACTTTTCTGTCTCCCTTATAGGATGTTATCTGTGTAATAATTACTTAGCTTTCCTGAAAGCTGACTTTTACAGCACCCTGGGAAGAAAATGGCGTGGTGACACTTGTATTCTTAATCCATTAACACACGTCGGTCGACCTAAGTAATTAAAAGAAAAAACGTTGATGTTCCTGGACTTTTGCCTTTATTTATATTTTATTTATTTACTTCTCACGTCTAGCTAGGTCAATGACATAATTATATCTTTAAAAGTAACTCTAACAAGATTGTGTAAACTGTATTCTCAGGCTGAATGAGTTAATGCCGTTGCCCATTCACTAAACATTTATGAATAAAAGCCGGTAAAGCTTGTATATAAGATAAAATCTACAGCTTCTTCACGTTTTACTAGATTCTTTTTGAGTTAAGCACATAATATAAAAGTAACACGTCATTTCTTAAAGTTAAAACGAATATACGGCTTAAATAACGCTGATAAGAGATTTTAATTCATTACTGAAACGTGCTCTCTCCCTCCAGCCTATTAACGTCCTATAGTTGTCACGGCTCATGAAAGAAAGAGGAGTTGACACAGACATGACGGCTGATAGAAGACTATGGAAGAAAATGACATGTTGCGCCGACCCCAAATAATGGGATAAGGGCAGGAGGATGATTAGTTGTCACGGCCCGTCGGCCCCCCTTCAGTTTAGGAGGGATTATGGTCTACTGTGCCGAGCTGACAAGGCGTGTTAGCACACGGTTCGTTGGTAGAGGGTGTTATCTGTGTACCGTTAGCTGGCTTTTACAGCACACTAGGGAGATATGGGGTAGTGACACTTGTATTCTTAATCTGTAACCACAAGCACGCCACTAAATACAGGTAGGTACATGTTATTAAAACAAGTCCCTGATCATCACATTATTTTTTTGATGGTGATGAACTAAAATATGTATACTGAATAAAATACTTTTTACAACGGTATTCACCAAAACATTAGTTATTTACTAGCGGTCTTATTCATAATGACTTACCGGAGCTTTAAAAGTTCGCTAAAATCGATTCGCGAAAATGTCAAAAAGTGTTGTTCTAGTCTTTTTACGCTAAAACGTTTATTATCTCTCCGATAAAATCACCGTTTAAACCTCCGATGGCGATAAGTCATTATGCATAAGACCATAAGAGTGTTTAAACTTAAGTGTTATCTACGTTATTTGGAATATTAACTGTAATAACATTATCGATAATATCGGCAATATTCCAATCGCCTAAGACCTTTTTTAGAAAATATTATATTGCTTGAGAAAACCATGATCTCGTAAAACAGGGATTCTCTTCTCAATGATATTCCTGTTTTATTGCTTGAAAATGTGTTGTCTGTAGTTTGAGATTATCTTCTCTTAGTAAACCGTGTTACTAATGTAACTTGAGTACCTAAATATCTCTTTTTCTTTTCAATAGTAATTAAAACTCTTTAACAGCAATGTTTTTACACTGAACAAAGTATTTACTTAGTAAAGGGATCCTTACTAACGAAGTTGAAGATAGAGTAATCTTAATAATATCAATTATGAATTCGAAGTATTTCGTCGGATCAAATGAACGTCATCTTTACGTGGAAATATACTTAGAAACTAATTTAGTTATGAGGTCATCTTATCAAACTTGATATTCTATGTTGGTAACTAAATATATTATCTGTGGCATCATTTTTCTATAATTATCTTCTTATGTAAAGCGTGTCATGTTCGCATTAAGTAAAAAATTTTTTTTTTTTAAAACACGTCTGTACTGTTATTAAAAAGCTGTAGAGTTTGTTTTTTTGAATGTTGGATAGTACACTTATCGAGGAAGGCTATACAACATCACGCTGCGACTAATAGGAGCGAAGCATCAGTGAAATATATCGTGAAAACAGGGAAAATTTTCTAAGTTCCACGCGTATGTAGTCCAGTTGTGAGTCGGTGTGTCCGTGTGGTGAAGGATTAAGAATACAAGTGACACCACCCCATCTCTTTCCCAGGGTGCTGTAAGAGTCAGCAAAGGGACAATTTAAGCAGTTAAGGGCCTACATCAATATTATCGTATATCATCGCCGCCACGTACATATTAACACAGCCAGTAGGCACAGAAAATGAAGAATTAGGGATACTTTTCCTATTTACTCATAATCTACTAAATATATTTTAATTCTGATTTACGTGTTTCTATATATAATAGTTACTTATGTTTTTAAAGTTATTTTATTAGTTAATACGCGATAATAGACCGACAAATGAAAAAAATAAAAAATGAGAGAGGTTGTTTCGCTAAGATTTTCTATCGAGAAAACTTTTTTCAATCGCGTTTCTGAGTTTATGCGATCCTAGATCATATATTGAAAAAACATATACTTAAAAATTAGAGCTCTAGCCATTCAATCTAAAGAAACAATGAAAACTTCGTACGTAGAAAAATGCACGAAGCTATTTTGGTATCCTCTTAACAACTACTGTGAGAGACGGAAATCTCGAAACTAAACCCTATGCAAACACGCTTGGTCACTTTGGGAAGGACTATGGTCTACTGTGCCGCGCCACAGTAGACCGTAGTCCCTCTAAATGTGGAGGAGACTCGTGCCCAGCAGTGGGACGTTAATGGGCTGGAGAGAGAGAGAGAGAGAGAAGTCCAGTTAGTCAAATATTATATTTTTTATATACATATAATTTTAAATCAGTTACTGCTATCTCGGCAGGGGCGTATTTATAAAATTAGCACCCCGGGCTATTTGATTTGATGCCTCGGGCCACTTTAATTAGCCGCCCTATAAATTTATAGAGATAGCGCAAAAGTTTTAATTTGAAGGCTTTCAACGCCACTATGGTTCTTGGGTAAATACGCCTCTGAGTTCCCGATGATAACTAACTCTTTCGAAATGGCGTAACCAATTTTATTGTTTTTTTTTATATTCGTAACAAATGAGAATAGAGTATTTCATTTTCTTTCAAGCTCAAGGTAAATAATATTTACCGTATTATTGTGGGATAGAAAGTAGTTTATATTTTATGTTGCAAAACATTCTCGATAGATGGCGTTGCACATAAAAAATGCGATGTAGACTCAATCGAGGAACATAGTGGTGGTTAAACTGTTAGCACGACTGCAATAAGCTCAGTTGGCAGAGCTACGGAACGGTATTCCGAGGTAGTGGGTTCAAGTCCCGCTTGCGGTGATCACTTTTTCCACTGATCTTTCTTGTTATAAAAACTGTTAATTATAGACTAAAGATTTTAATTAATAAAAACGTGCAATCAATAGTTTTAATCATTTTTAGTTAAGTTTAGCTGTGCATATAGAATTGGCACCATTATTATATAAAAACTACAGTAGAACAATTAAGGATAAATGTATTGACAAACAGGACACAGATTTTACTACAAATTTCGAACGATAGTCAACAACAAGAATCCTTGGAAATGTTTTTCTTGAGTGTAAACAGAAAATATGTTTATTTGTTTCAATTTAAACTTTGCTATTTACTTTGTTTTTTTTTTCCAATACTTATAGTTACTCATAGTTACAATTGCGCTATAATAAAATGTCAACATTACCTACTTCTTAATAACTTCTCACTTTCACAATATTAATAAATAACTGACACAAGTTTATTTATTTTTTTATGTTTCAAAAAACAACTAAGTCTGTTAAAAGCGTATTGCTCAATATATAAATTGTTTAAAAAAGTAAAGCTATAATCTATTTTATTATACTTAATCGGTTTAAATCTAATATAATCGGTTTAAGTTGTACACTTCATGTGGGACTTGCAATATTCCAATCGAACAATAATGCATGGCAAGTTAAAAATAGTAACAGATAACACTTTTCACGAATTTAGACGACTATATTTTGTTTTAAATTTTAGCCGTTTGGGAGACTTTTAAGTCACTATGGTCACGGGTGCGACTAAAAAGTCTAAAATTTAAGATCGAAATACACAAATACAATGAATAAATGAGTCGCGGAAATAGTAAAGAGTAAGTATTATTGAAAAAAAAAAGCTTTCAATTAGGATTTTGCGTTTCTAGTATTATAATTAGTCACACTAGGCATATAAGCTTTGCACCAAAGGTTATGTACGAATTTATGAGCTAATCCTTTATGGAGCCAGGCTGTCTGAAGAACACCTTTGCCTCTCGGAATTTATAAAATAAAACCTACACAGTTCATGCTCTATGGTCATATAGTAAATACTTTAAATACAATCAATTATCAGTTCTATTCCAGTACTATACTGTGCATTTTTGATTAATTTATTTCTCGTAACAATCATAACTTTTACCGCGAATTTGTACTGCTTCTTGGTTCGGATATGAGACTTTTATTAATTCTTGTAATTTGTTGGTGATGTAAGAGAGATGAAATTTCCGTTGGTAATAAATATTGTTATAGCGAAATAATTATTTAAGCATTTGTCATTATTATTAAAAGAGAGAATTTTCGGAACTAGGCACATTAATGATGTAAGTAGGTAACTTTATTTATAACTTCGGAATTAATTTTGATTGCCGTTGGATTTATTTTAAAAAAAAGCTTACGATATTAAATTTTGGGCCAAAATCCAAAATTGGGACCTTTGTGAGTTTCTAGTTGAAAATGAATAAAAATGGCCACGTGGCTACCGCAGGTGGCGCTGTCAGGTGGTCTTAATTACTAACTTTAAAAAATACTGACGTTCTTCAAAGAAACATTAAAATTTAATTCTTTTATTATTTATAAAGTTGATTGCATTCAAGTCACCAATTACCTAATTGATTACTTAGAATTTACAAGGCATTCGCATGCCTTGTATTTACTAATACGTAAAAGTATTTAATTAAAATGCTTCACATACTTATTATGTAATAAGATAGGGGTTAAAAATAATTTCGCTATGCTACCCGCATTTTTAGCAGCCCGCAGCGAAAGGTAGATGTCGGTTACAGCCGCGCTTTGTTATAGACGAAGTAGTAGGTACCAAAAATGTTTAAAATGGTGGATTTACACTTAAAATAGGGTTATTATTTATATTTTTAATATATAATAATTATAATAAATTTTTTTTATGGTCATAAGTGTTAACAACAGTACCCTGGAGAAGAGCTAAAGTTAAATATGGCACTAAAAATAAATAGTTCTTAAGATTACCTTTCAATGGCAGCCTAGGCGTAGGTTCTTATCGGATTTCAATAGGTATGAGCCTGTATGCAGATATTAATTATGTGACACTAGCTGTTGCCCGCGACTCCGCACGCGTGGAATTTAGAAAATTTTTGCCGTTTTTGCAACATATTTCACGAATGCTTCGCTCCGCAGTGTGATGTTATATAGCCTAAAACCTACCTATATAATTGGACTATCCAACAAAAAAGAATTTCTCTATTCGAACCTCGAACTAGCAGTTTCTAAGATAAGCGCGTTCAAACAAACAAACGAACTTTCAGATTTGTAATTTTAGTATATAGATCCGAAATAGTTCATAATATTATAAAGAGTGCATTATAATACTGCGCATGGTCCATAAATAATAAATAAATAAATATTCATGGACATTTCACACAACGTCCTCTGGTCTCAAGCTAAGCTTATATGCTTGTGTTATGGGTACCAGAATACGGATATACTACATAAACTATTTTTCTTTTGTAAATACATACTTATAATACATAGAAAACACCCAGACGTAGTACAAACATTTGTATGACATTTATGAATATCACACAAATGATTGTCCCAAGCGGGAATCGAACCCGCGACCTTGTGAACCGCAGTCCGTTACATGAACCACTACGCCACGAAGCCCGTCAAATCAAATAAAATCAATTAAATAAATCAAATATGGATGCAATCAAGCGAAATACTATGGATGCTATCTCGTCTCTCTACCTCATTTTTAGGGTTCCGTACCCAAAGGGTAAAAACGGGACCCTATTACTGAGACTTCGCTGTCCGTCCGTCCGTCCGTCCGTCCGTCCGTCTGTCACCAGGCTGTATCTCAAGAACGTCACCGTTCTTGAGATACTAGCTAGCGAGTTAGATATAGCTAGATATAGCTAGATATAGCTAGAGAGTTGAAATTTTCACAGATGATGTATTTCTATTGCCGCTATAACAACAAATACTAAAAATAAAATAAAATAAATATTTAAGGGGGGCTCCCATACAACAAACATGATTTTTTTACCGTTTCTTGCTCGATACTAATAACGTTGCCTTATGTTGCATAGATAATGGTACGGAACCCTTCGTGCGCGAGTCCGACTCGCACTTGACCAATTTTTAATATTTTATTATAATGCTAAAATGTATCGAATTGTGAGTTCAAGGAAAGTAAAACATACTACTACTTTAAGGAAAGTATGTATCTTTGACTTTGAAGTTAAAATTATCTGATTATCCTTAAAGGCACAGTTATAGTAGGAAAATTCTAGAGATTTTCTTTACTAAGATCTCAGAAAAGTTATAATTCTGAGAATGGTTAATACTCTACCGTTACTTACACTTAATCAATGCCGATAGAAATGTTTTAGTTTTATGAGATTTTTAAATAACTATCTATTTTAACATTTAAGTATTTATTCCCAAGAATATCTTAAATTATTTTGAAAGTACTCAGCTTTTTTTAAAAGCGTGGGATGTTTTTTAATTATCTGTACCACACAACGGTACTTGTTAGTAAGTTCAAAAAAAGGTCTTACTTATTTAAAAAAAACTTATTATAGACTTAAACTTTTAAAGGGTGCTTCATGGCTATCCACTTTAATATTAAATTCTTTGAAACGATAGCGGCTCGCACAACAAATTAATTCCGGTTACAGTTCGCCACAGATCACCCTGTACAGATTCGGCATGCAATAAACAAGGCGATCAAAGCATACCGAACGTATTGCGTTACACTCGCATACCCTTGGTTGGTTTCCCGTTCCGGACTCTCTCTGACACTCCGACGTTAGCCTGGCAGCGGAACTACCGGCTATTACTCCGAGTAATGGCGATGGTAAGAGGTGAGCGTATTGACGCTTCCTCCACCCTGGCCACACTCAGCGGAGCGGATCCGCATTGGCATCGATCTGGCGTTCACGCTCCTTCTTCAGCAGCATGACGCTACCTCCAATAGATTCCTCTCATAAGATGATCAAAGCACACAGAACGTATGCGCTATTTTCGCATACATAATGTATGAAAATTCCGTGTGTGATTTTACTACAACCAATGAAAACGCATTACTCCATACCCTGCAACACACGCCTTACTATAACGTTAGTGCGTTTAGACGTTAATAATTTCGTACTGCGGTATCTATTGTGGGTGATCTGTGATGTCCGCAGAAATTTAGTTATAAAGTTATTTCCATATAATGTATGTGAGATATCAAATATAATTTCTTTACGTGGAATTTGATTGCAGTGTTATTACGCAAGGAGTATTGTATAATGTTATAACCTATTTATTATTCTAACAAATGGTTATATATGGTTCTTGGTAAGGCTTATTTATAGACATATCCATGAAAAACTATTTAACTAAATAGATTATGAAATAAAAATAAAATTGTTTAAATGCAAAATTTACTAGCCTTCTTGGAGGATCTCTTAGATACCTGTTAAGGTGCTGTAGGTTGAAGAAAACTTGCTCAAATGAAGTAATTTATTAATTTTGCATTTGACATGCTATGCTTTTACTTAATAAATCAAATTATGGTGGAAAAAGTGATTACCGCAAGCGGGACTTGAACCCACGACCACGAAAAAATATTCTCTAATACATAAAAGTCACGTGTCACAGTGTTAGTTACCGTACTCCTCCGAAACGGCTTGACCGATATTTATGAAATTTTACATGCATATTCAGTAGGTCTGAGAATCGGCCAGCATCTATTTTTCAAACCTTTTTTTTATTGGTATGGCAAAACAACGTTTGCCGGGTCAGCTAGTATATATATATAAATTCAATCGAGTGACGAATGTGGTGGCCTAATTTGATTACAGAAAAGCACGACCGCAATAAGATCAGTTGGAAGAGCTTCGGAACGGCATTCCGAGGTCGTGGGTTCAAGTCCCGCTTGCGGTTATCACTTTTTCCACCACAATTTGATTAATTAAGTAAAAGCATAGCATGTCAAATGCAAAATTAATAAATTACTTTAGTAATGAACGTCGCGTCATTATTTTCAACCCATTTGTATTCTGTAAAGAATACTAGGTGGTTGGTCGAGATTGTTGCAAAGCAATCTTGATATATGACGTTGTAGGTAAAAATATATAAACTCAATCGAGTGACGAATGTGGTGGCCTAATTTGATTACTGAAAAGCACGACCGCAATAAGCTCAGTTGGCAGAGCTTCGGAACGGTATTCTGAGGTCGTGGGTTCAAGTCCCGCTTGCGGTAATCACTTTTTCCACCATAATTTGATTTGCCAAATAAAATTAGCGTCTCTGAATCTAGGCACTAAGTAACAATCTGTTAGAAAAATCTGTCACCGTCACAGGTCATCGCGAAAGTATACTTGATTGTATACTTGTATTCTACTCGATTAAGATCTTGACCTTATACGAAATCATTTAAACGATTGGAAATAAATGTCGTCAGTGCTTTACAATTTTTATTTATTACAAAACAAAGTCGTTATTTTTGTATGTCTTTATGACGGATTGCAATACGGTTTGTTTTAATAGATAGAGTGGTTCAATAGCATGGCTTTTGTATAATTTGTGAAGGTTAATTTTAAAAATTCAACTTCAATAGATAAGTGAACTCGATGTTTATTTATTCAAATTTTAAGAACTTGAAATAATTAATAATGGAATAAAGTTTCTAAGGCATTGTTTATCAATCCTTAATAAACGTTCCAAGTTTCTTACGAACATAAATTAAAAAGAAAGTTTCTTAAGTAATATTTCATTTCTATTTTATTAAATAAAAATACAACAGGAATGTTCTTTTATAACAATTAAGTTCAAGAAAAAGTTAAAGGATCAAGATTCAAAGAAAGTTTTAATTAAAACTCTCAGCTTGTTAAATTTCCTATTTTCTCAATCTCTCTCTCCCCAGTCCAGTTCCATTTTTGGACACGAGCCAGCTCCACTTTGGGAGAATTTAATTTTATGGTTTACTGTGCCGTGCTGACCAGGCGTGTTAGCACGAGGTTTATTTTCGAGGTTGTCGTCTCTCACAGAGGATGTTATCTGTATACAATATCACTTAACTGGCTTTTACAGCACCTTGGGACTAAAAACGGGGTGGTGACACTTGTATTCTTAATCGGTCACCACACAGCAAGATCTTCTATTAATCTCTAAGCTTCTCAGTATCTGAATAAAAGACATCTTCTAAACATAAGACAAAAAGAAAAAATAAAATCTATGAAGTTTCCGAATTCTGCAAGTTCTTAGTAAGTGATTAAGTATAGATAATATATGTTTTTTTTTTCAGCCCAATGACCACTGAACTTGAAAGTGGATGTATTTTACAATTTTTAAGTGCCTGCATATAATATTTAGTAAGAACGTGTTACCTTCCACGAAGTAAGATTGACCAATCATAAAAGATTCAAGTTATAAAAACCAAAATGTTTCGCCGAAACAAAAATTCGATTTACTCGGGTATATTGTGTTACATTTTGAAACAACTTCTTCTACGAAGTCAGAATGATCGGAAATTCTTCGGGCGTGTCGAATGTATAGTGGGAATACGTCATCATTATCCTTCTGGCAGGTAATTATGTCATGACGAAGCACTAGGATACGTCTTGATTAAATTAAAAACTATTTAGTGTTTTATTTTTATGTTTAGACCATAAAGGGTGATCAGTGAGACAAAGCTTTCTTTCTCATCTCTTCAGGGCATTAACGTCCTACTGTTAATGGTCCGGGAGATGGGTGTCCTCCACTCTGGAAGGGTTTGTGGTCTACTATGCCACGCTAACCACACATGCTTACTTTACGTTTACTTTCAAGTTTTCCATCTCTCACAATAGATGTTAACTGATAACCCATGGCTCTTAGAAGACACCGTTAAGGTAAAAGTGGAACAAAGCTCAGTAAATTAAAAATGCTTAGGTATAACTTTTTATTTAAAAACAGAATAATATGTACAAAGGTTTTACAAAATTAAAACAGGCAAACATTATGTACAATCCTGAGAATATAAAAGAAAACAAATAAAAGAAAATAAATTAGGCGTCAAAATATTCCTCCGCATCGTCCTCAACTGGTAAAGGGCCCAGAACGCTGGCAAATCCGTTGCGCAAAATAAAGGCCACCATTCTAGTAGGTATTGATTACAAGCAGAATATATTTTCAGCGAGCGATACCACGGCAGAAATATCTAAACTACATACATTGTAATACATATCTACTACCCTTACATACAGACGTCATTAAGACGTGTGCAAATACGTTCACGAAGTGGAATAGATTGTGATCTTGTTGTAATAACCATTATATCGCCTATGTACTTCCTTAAACGTTATCTCTGATAGCTATTTCTGTTTATATGAATGAAAATAATTGAGGAAATTGTTTTAACACCGAAAAAGCGTTTATGGTTTGATAATGTTAAACAATGGAGTTTTATCAATGTAATTTAAAAAACCTGAATGAATCCATATAATCTGTTATATTGTCGATAACATGTCCAGATATATCCGGACAAATCTAAAGGAAATAGAAATTGATTACAGTTTACAAGTTGACTTTTTATTTTTGTATTTGAAGTGGTTTTTTGTGTTGCTATTTTATCGCATATTATTTAGAATTCTAATAATAGCTACGTAGATATTATCTATTACAAGACACACATGTAATACATAACAATTTAATTTTGTACAACATACTATTACGGAAGAATTTTACGAACTAGATAATAGCTCAGATAATAGTCAGAAGTTTTGGACTCAATGAAATTCAATAAGGAAGAATGAGAATGAAAAACGATATATTTTGAATATTTATAGAAAGAGACTAGAATATAATCTACGATATCTTCAAGAAACTCCTGGTTCCGACAACTCTATAAATAAATAGTCTTCGAGGGCGTTACCAAGAACGATGGGCAAGGGCAGTTTATCAATATAACCTTCTAATTACCACCTGGCATCCAGTTGGTGTTAAACTTGGTAAAATCACGTATTAATTTAAATTAAAATAATTAGGAACCTTTTTTTATTTGATTTTTTGTAGTGAGGACAGTTTTAAGTTAGCTGGCGAGGAACCTGTGAGCCTATAAGTTAGAATGTCGGCTTCCCTTTCTCTATGTACTGTAGATGACTATGCTGGTAAAAAAAATCAAGAAAATATTTTATTTTACAAAAGTCCGTCCTTCATAAACACGGACTTATGAAAATGGAATGCGAACGGAATAACCACTTAAAGCAATTGATTTGTAAACTGTTAATCTCATTGCAAAGCCATTAGAGTAATGGATTGGCAACACAGATGCAACTCTAATTAATTAATGAAATTGATTGGAGCGATTTTCATCATAATTCTATCTCCAGTCAAGCAAATGAATTTCTCGAAATAAAAATAACAATGAAACACCGGTCAAGTGCGGGTTGGCGATCGCAATAGGTATTGGTAGGTAGGTACTTACCTACACATCCACGGGAAGGGATGGGGAGGTGCAATATTCTATGCTTATGTGTCAAAATTAATTAATTAAAAATAACACTATATCGCTTTAAGCTAAGCAGAATTTTATGTAGTTCTAAGTAGCTTTAAGTCATCAGACGCTGATTTAAAGCTACTTAGAACTACTTAGAAGTATACAGTATGTCTTTTCGGATAACAAACCATTAAAAAAATTTTTCAAGCCGGCCCAGGGAGTTTTTGAGAAATATACATAAGAACTTAAAAAAATCAGGTGAATTGAAAAACCTTTTCTGGAAGTAGTAAGTAAACAAAAACTGTAATTCTTTGAATAAGAACATTCGAAGACTTCCCGTGTAGATTAAATAATAATGGAATTAAAGTTTTTATTATCTATCATGGCCCCAACGACTTCATCTTTATCAAGAGTTAGTTGATAGTAAACAGGAAATGTTGGCAAATATGAATTAAATATTGAAAATAAGGAAGACATTCAGTCTACCACGAATATCCTTATCAGACTTGCAAATTCATAACACATACAAGTCAATCGTTCTTGTTATATAAATAAATAAAACTACCCTGCACGGATACAGACGCGTAAATTTGTTTTAAATTTTGGCCCGACGTTTCGGAGACTCTGCAGTCACCATGGTCACGGGTGAGACTGAGCTGTAATGTGTTTTCTACGGTCAGTTATTACAGGGTTTTATTTAAACAAATGAGTCGCGCAAGTGTTAGAAAATATTATGTTATAAAAATAGTTTTTATAACATTATATTAAATTAGAGAAAAAGTGATCATCGCAAGCGGGATTTGAACGGTATTCCGAGGTCGTGGGTTCAATTCCCGCCTGCGTTGATCAGTATTTGCACTATAATTTAATTATTAAGTGGAAAAAGTAAAGCAAGTCAATCGCAAAATGAATAAATTACTTCATTAAAATATTAATATATTTATTATAATTTAGTTTATTTAGTTTATTTTTAAAATTACTTCATATTACAATTTACAAAATGTCTCAAAGAATGCTTCCTTGAGACATTTTGTAAATTGTGAGTCAATCATGTGAGTATTTAACGAAACTTTTGCAAAACAGTCTCTAATTGTTAAATTAAGCTTAATATTATGCGTATACTTAAGACTAAAGATTAAGGCTCTAGATTAAGAAATACTTACATAAAATTTTAGAAATATTTTTCTTTTCAGCCCATATTATAAAGCTATAAAGCTGAAGAGTTTGTTTGTTTGTTTAAACGCGCTAATCTCAGGAACCACAAATCGGATTTGAAAAATTCCCCATATAACATTACGTTGCGACCAATAGGGGCGAAGCAGTAGTGAAAAATGTTGTAAAAACGGGGAAAATTTTCTAAGTTCCACGCGGACGGAGTCGCGGGCAACAGCTATACTTACATATTAGAAATAATAATATTTTTGTTTTCAGCCCATACATGTTTCACTAATGGGCATGACTGCACGAGCCTCTTCTTCTAAGAAAAAGTACTTGATCTACTAATGCCACGAAAACCAGTTGAGTAAGCATTGGGTTTAGTTTTCAGTTTTCCCTCTTTGGTGCGAGAAGGACACCCAGACAATCATTTAGCTGACTGGCTCTCTTACAGCACTCAGGAAAAATGAGTTAGTGGCACTCGTTTTCTTAACAAAAGGTACAATAAAATGTTTTTGAATCTAATAAACGATTACCATCCCCAATATACTAAGGTAAAAGCACCCATTACCGCGGTATGCAAAATCGGCATCAATTACCGATGTATGAGATATTTTCGTATTTTAATTTAATAACAGTAACATCGGCACAATATTATTTCGGACAAGTTGTAACTTGTAGTATTTTACATCGTACCAACGGGCGCTAGGGAGTATACCAAAACCCGAACGGATCAAAAACGCTCTATTTGTGCGGCGGGAGCGCAGGAGCAGGTTCTGTCCATACAAGCACGGGCCAATTCATGCAAGTGCACTCACATTTTTGATACGAGATATTTAAGAGGATACCAAAATAGCTTCGTGCATTTTTCTACGTACGAAGTTTTCATTGTTGTTTTAGATTGAATGGCTAGAGCTCTAATTTTTAAGTATATGTTTTTTCAATATATGATCTAGGATCGCATAAACTCAGAAACACGATTGAAAAAAGTTTTCTCGATAGAAAATCTTAGCGAAACAACCTCTCTAATTTTTTATTTTTTTCATTTGTCGGTCTATTATCGCGTATTAACTAATGAAATAACTTTAAAAACATAAGTAACTATTATATATGGAAACACGTAAATCAGAATTAAAATATATTTAGTAGATTTTGAGTAAATAGGAAAAGTATCCCTAATTCTTCATTTTCTGTGCCTACTGGCTGTGTTAATATGTACGTGTCGGCGATGATATACGATAATATTGATGTAGGCCCTTAAAGCAATATACTTTATAATTGTCTACGGATACTGTTTACTTGTTTTTATGATTTTCTAGGAGTTTTATCTCATACTTTTCATGGCGAAATTTTGTAAAAATACAGAATAATATCGATAAAAAAAATTCGCCGTGATAGGTGCGTAAAATTAGGGGTAGCTTCTAATACCGAGGGTACCATCGGTAATGGATAATATTGAGGGTCGAGATATTTGCTTGTTATTTTCAAAATCACAATCTTATTAGAGAACTGTCCACTATATTTCATTACTAATGTATTCTAAAAACGAAAAATATATTTCCGATGTATGCAAATTCCAATAAATTTCATCAAATTATAATAAAACGTAGTGTACTTGAAGTGTAGTTTTGTACTGCGAATCCAAAATGGCATAAAACATTTGCTATATTAATTTGACAAAATAATGATAATACGGCCTATTTACTAATTTGTAATACTGCTTTTCATTAGGATCGAAAACTCTTCCTGCGAATTGGCAACAAAAAATCATAAACTTTTGTAGTTTTTATAGGTCGGAATTACATTTTAAAATATATTATTCCAATCCCATTACCGCGGCATTCCTCGGTAATAGATTATACCAGAATCTATTACCAAGTGTCAAGTACTCGGAAATAGAGTTTACATATATCGAGAACAGAACCTATTACCGATACCGAGTGATAAGGCAATCAGTATCCGTATGTAAGGTACCGTTTCTGAATAGATATATTTACTTAGTAGGTAATTATTTTTTATGATAATGAATACCTATTTAAAATAATTTCTGTGTGGTGCCGGCTACGAATAATACCAACAATCTTCTCGTGGGTGTCGTAAAAGACGACTAGGTCAATGAAAGAACACCATAGCACGGGCAGCAGCATATCAAGCTCAGTGTTGTATGTATTTTATTTTGTACGGAACCATCAGGACAGCAGATATATTTTTTCTTCTATACTCGGTAATAGGAGACATATACCGCGGTAATGGATAAATATAGTAAGGCATACCTCGGTAATAGATGAAGTAGTAACGCTGGCTAAAAATAATTTTATTAAAAATAACGCTTTAAAGTAAATATAAAGAAATGAGAGAAGTACGAAATTTAAAGTCTATAAAACGTTAAAAAAATCCTTATTTATCGAGGAAAGTCCTGATCCCCCAAATATTTTATTCTAAAGTCAAACTTCCTCGATTTACCTCGGTAATAGGTGCTTTTACTTTAGTATAATATTTCATTTTTGAGGAGGGCGTCAAAATGTAATAATATGGGTTATATGCTTTTTTCAATGACATAAACGACTAGCTGTCTAGTAATACACAAAATAAGTATAGTTTACGATAAAAAGCTGTAAAATCTTATCCGTTTATTTTCACAAAAGTCACGTGCAATCTTAATTTTTTTTTCGCACCTGAACTAATAATGATGATATATATTTTTTGTGGGAAACTTCTCAGTAATGCAATTGTAGACTATCTACAATCGATGTCAGTTCTGAGAAGTAGGGTTAACGAACTCCCAATGTCGTTTAGAACAGCCTTGAATGGAATTCTGGCTATCAGATCACTTTTATTCATTTCGTTACTAAAACTCAAAGTTTTCGATCATAATATGTCCAATTAGCTGCTTAATACGAGTACCTGTCGTGCGCGTGACTGACGTAGATTCTATTGACATTTTGTAAAATTATTATTTTGTAAATAGGTAATTTAAATAAAACTAGTCATTGCGGTAATCGAAAGTTAACGACTATTTATTTATATTTTTATAGTATATAGGTACTTAAGTTATTTTTTTCTAAAGTTTGTAAAAGTATACATTCCTAGAACAAACAAAACTCATGACAAATATTACAATGGTGCCGATTCTACGCGCGTAACTAAACTTAACTAAAAGGTTAAAATGGATAGCGTCATTACCACGGGTCGCCAGTTTTCTGTTGAATAGAAGATTAAAAGCCGTTGTTGACGGGAGCTGCTCCGAACAATTCAGCATTAATGCTGGCAGGGATGCCAGCATTATATTGGGGACAGCACAGAGCCATGCATATCAGTCTGCTGCATATCAATGACATGCTGACAATTGATGGTATTCATTGCTATGCAGATGACAGTACTGGGGACACGTTCTACACAGGCCGTGCAAATATCCCTCGTTCCGATGTTGAGGAAAGTCGGAGCAAACTTGTGTCTGAAATCGAGACTATTCTAGCTAGAATATCCGATTGGGGACGACTAAATCTAGTCCAGTTCAACCCCACTAAGACTCAAGTTTGCGCGTTCACCACTAAAAAAGCCCCATTCGCTGTAGCTCCTCAATTCGAGAACGCAGCCCTAACCATCTCAGATCACATAGGGATCTTAGGAGTTGACATCTCCAGTGACGTCCAATTTCGCTGTTATTTAGAGGATAAGGCCAAGCTGGCATCTAAAAAGCTTGGTGTGCTCAACAAGGCAAGACGGTACTTCACTCCGGGGCAAAGACTGGCCCTGTACAAAGCGCAGGTACGGCCCCATATGGAGTACTGCTGCCATCTGTGGGCAGGCGCACCGTAATACCAGCTTGGGCCTTTTGACTCGATCCAGCGACGCGCTGTGAGGATTGTCGACGATCCCGTGATTACAGGCGGTATCGAGCCCGGTAGTAGGCCTCGGTAGGAGAGACTTTGCCTCCTTGTGTGTGTTCTACCGCCTGTATAATGGGCTGTGTTCCGACGAATTGTTTGAAATGGTGCCTCTTTTTACCATCGCACCTCTCGTCACCCGCAGCGAGTTCATCCTCACACTCTAGAACCTATACCATCGCGCACAGTACGATTCCATCGGAATTTTTTGCCACGTACAACAAAGTTGTGGAATGAACTACCTGCCGAGGTTTTCCCATTGGACTACAGTATGGGGTTCTTCAAAAAAGGTGTCAAACGATTCCTACAGGGTCGGCGATGCGCGAGTGATACCTCTGGTGTTGCAGACGTTTATAGGCTACGGTGTCCGCTTCCCATCAGGTGGGCCGTACGCTTGTTCGCCAACTAAGTAGTATAAAAAAAATAAAAAAATAAAACCACAATTTGGAAATGTTAACTGAACTTTGTTATTATAAAAACTGTGTATAGACTAACGATTTTAATTAAAGTTAATATGTACAACGAAATAGCTAATAATTTAATTTTTTAGTAAAGTTAAGTTTAGATGTGCAAGTAGAATTGGTACCAAAGTGTTAGAATTTAGAATGCTAGCAGTTACCGATGAATATTATGTCACGAGGAATCACGTCTATTATATTTTGATTCCGTCGCGCCACATACAATTATCTTATCACGCATCAGCCTAGCTCCGTCCACTGTTAGGCACAGTCTCATTGAATTATTACTCCCTGTAATTGATGAAATAACTTATAAATAACACCAAAATAAGTTTAAGAACCTTAGCTCTGATAATAAAAAATGTTTTATTTAGTACAATCATACCGGGAACTGTATCTCTATACGTTGTCTGTTTCGTAGTACTGATAAAATGATAACAGTTATCATGTAAGTTCCAGATGGCCATACGTACATACCTCTTGTAACTAGGGCTTACCTTTTTTACTATCTCTTGCGAAAGATTTTGTTTGTTCAAAACCAGGCCACTGTTGTATTATTCATCGTTTGTTTTGCCTTTATCTATCTTTATAACTTAATCTTTACTTATTATAAAACAAAGTCGTTATTTCGTTATGTCTCTATGTGTTATATCTCTAAAATTACCCAACAGATTTTGATGCGATTTTTTAATAGATAGAGTGGTTCAATAGGAAGGTTTATATGTAATTTGTTAACGCATTTTTTCTTAATTCTGCGCGTAATAAGTCGCTGGCAACTGAAAAATTTACTATAAAAATAAAGTCCCTAGTGCGCCTGTTTATTCGTAATAAACATTAATTGTCTTAATCATAATGATTTATCGGAGGTTTAAGTTCGCTAAAATCGGTTCGCGAAAATTGTCATTTTACGCACGCTAAAACGTTTACTATCTCTCCGATAAAATCTCCGTTTAAACTTCCCATAAGTCATTATGAATACGACCAAAAATCTACGGATTTTCACGCAGTTTTCACTTTAATCATTGAATGGAGAAAGGAGATATGGAAATCTTTTTAAGAATTTGCTCATGAATGAGTAAATATTTGTTAGGTTTGATACACACTACCACATAATTTTACGCGTAAGAAGTAAGTATTAACCATAAATTTTTATTTTATTCTTAAAGATATTTTTTTTGTCATTTAAAAATATCATAAAGAACTGTTCGGTAGTTGTCAAGTTATCAAATCGAAAACAGTTTAGATAATTTCTTAAAAACTATTAATTTTATTACATGTCCCGTCTGTGATAAATACATATCATATATGTATAGTTAAATACATATTTAATAATATTTAATAAAATATAAAAATAAATAAAGAAATAACGTAAAACAAAACAAAAAGAAATTCCTTAAAATAACATTAACGTACATTAACATCTGGTTTTTCCTGAAACCCATTATCATATGAACTCGAAAAACTCATACGTCTGTTATCAGTGTACAGAAATTCTCACGAATGCATTATGATAATGTAGACTATAGATTACTCGGTACTACATGTACCGAGAAACACTTTAATGTTTTAGTATATCTTCGCCATGTTTAATATCAATTTATACTGTAGTATATTTGAAGTTGATTTTTTATTGCTAACGATAATTTTATAGCTAAAAGATTAGTCTTTAGTGTCTGATGTTTAGCGATGGATCAAAACATAATAAAATAAAATACATGATGTCTATCTAATTGCAGTATTTACATGCGATTCAGCACCAATCACCAGAGGGATCTCCGTGTGGTGACGCTTTGAGAATACAAGTGTCACTATCCCATCTCCTCCCAAGGGTGCTGTAAAAGTCAGCTAAGAGATACTACACACAGATAACATTCTCTGTGAGAGACGGAAAACTCGAAAATAAGCCCTGTGCCAATACGCCTGGTCAGCGCGGCACAGTAGACCAATATCCCTCCGGAAATAGAGGAGGCCCGTACCCAACAGTGGGACGTAAATGGCCTGGAGAGAGAGAGAGAGAGAGAGAGCACCAACATATAGAGCAATTTTAGTGTGATCACCCTTTCTTTTTCCATCCAAGGGTGCTGTAAAAGTCAACTAAGGGATAATAATACATAGGTAACATCCTCTGTGAAACAGCGCGACACAGTAGACCATAATCCCTGCCAAATTTGACCGACAAACAGAACCCTTCGTGTGCGAGTACAACTCGTGCTTGACTGGTGTTCTTTTCTCTAATCCGTCTTTTTAGCCGACTTCAAAAAAGTAGGAGTTTCTCAATTCGTCTGTTAGTTTTGTTTATGCTTGTTACCTCATAACTTTTAACAGGACGCGGACGAAGCGATTTTGATAATAATTTTTTATTTGAAAGCTGTTGGTTCTTGTTTGGTCCCTTTGGCACCAGATCAGGATCTGATGACCATCTCCTGAGAAATTGAGGAAAACCCTCAAATATCAAAGGCACATGACGTGAGTTCACGTTAGTTCACGTTGGTCTACGTTTCTACATGAAAGCTGGTCAAACAAGCTGCAAATCTTATTAAATTTGATCAATTGTATTCAAAAGCGCGACGTGTAACATAATATAAGCTAGAATTTAAAGATTTAAAGCTGTATCTTTATACGGAAACATACAAAAGACCTTTCATAGCATATGTTAATACATACACAGTCATTTTATTATTCCGAGAATTCATGTAAAATAACATAAATAATTATTATACAACGCCTTATTCGATAACTCGTTATTACAACGTTGTTATTTATGCAAATTGTGTTATTATATATTACTAGCTGACCCGGCAAACGTTGTTTTGCCATACTAAAAAAAAAAGTTTTGAAAAATAGATGTTGGCCGATTCTCAGACCTACTCAATATGCATGTAAAATTTCATAAAGATCAGTCAAGCCGTTTCGGAGGAGTACGGTAACTAACACTGTAACACGTGAATTTTATTTAAATGTGGCAATATAATTATTAGCAACATTTTCAACATTTTCTTATAATTTATGTACATTTAAAGACAAATAAAAAAGTTAATTTGTGTAATAAATCCACTTTTTACGGATCTAGACATTTTGTTAGTCTCATGGTCTTATTCATAATGACTTATCGGAGATTTAAACGGAGATTTTATCGGAGAGATAATAAACGTTTTATCGTAAAAGGACTAATAAGAATAACAAGTTTTGACAATTTTCGCGAACCCATTTTAGCGAACTTACCTAATAAACCTCCGATAAGTAATTATGAACAAGACCATTAATAATTGAGTTTTTATAAAAGAAAGTTTATCCGACTTCATGTGTATTTCAAATTTGAGGGTTATACTCGATTTCTCAGGAGATAACCATAAGATCCTGATCTGGTGCCAATCGGATATCACAGGAAGCATCCGCTTTCAAATAAAAAAAAAAATTAAAATCGTTGCGCTCAGTTAAAAGTTATGAGATAACAAACATAAAAAAATAAAACAATAACATACAGACGAATAGAGAACCTCCTCCTTTTTTGAAGTGGGTTAAAAAACGAAAAAACTGTGTTTTAAAATCGCTTTCATTTAAAAAATAATCATCATGAAATCAGATTTAATATTTCTTGGTATTCTTTATCACGTTAATATTAATGGGAATATTTGATAACATAATATCGTGTATACATATATGTATATGTTGCTCAAGTTACAGACCCGGTATTCTGAGAAGTAATATGAACACACATAATTAATGATTGGATTTACATATTAAGATGTTAATCTAGTCATTAAATAGGTGAAACATTATTTATTATGATATGGAATCAGTCAATATTTGCTTTGGTCAATACAAACATAATATTTTAACTTGATCAGTAATTGTATTATTTATATTATTTACAAAATCCGAAAATGAATAATTCAAATTCTAAGTTTTAAGTACGTATAGCACAATTTTAAAGTTTAATTACGTTTAATTACAAGTACGTATTGTCGGGCCTCGTGGTTGCGTGGTTTATGCAACGGGCTGCTGATCCTGACGTCGTGGGTTCGATTCCCGCTCAGGACAATCATTTGTGTGATATTTAAATGTCATACAAATAGCTTGGGCCCAGAGGACGTTCTGTGAAATGTCCATAAATATGAAAAAAATTAAAAAATAATTTCCAAAATATTTTTTTTTGCAGATTCTGTAGGTTTTGCTTCTGTTTATTGTCACGTTATTGCCACGCGTCCGTGTGGTGATGGATTATATGATGGTGATGGAATACAAGTGTCACCAACCCTTTCCTTTCCCAGGGTGCTGTAGAAGCCAGCTAAGGGATATTGTAGACATATCATATTTTCTGTGAACGACGAAAGTGGAAGCCCGTGCCCAACAGTGGGACGTTAATGGACTGGAGAGAAACACGGCGTTTAATACCCAACCTTTTTGAGACGGCTTGATCGATATCGAAAAAAATATTTTTGTCTAGTTTTGAGATTCTTTATATTTTTCTCTCCAAAGTAGTGATATTTTTGTCAGGCGTGTCTCATAATCAGTGCTAGTCTACGGTTAGTATTACGCAATATAAAGATATTGTTACGAAATCGCTAATAGTTACTTAGTAATTAGTAGTAATTGTTATCTCTTAGATATAAGAATCTAGGAAACATATATTTAAATGTTAAAATAAAATCTTCTTTTACAAATTTTTTTTTTCTGTTCTTTGTGGCAAATCAGAATTTTGTCATTATTTTAATTATACTCTCGTAATCGACGAGCCACGCGGTCGAGTAGTTCATGTAACGGACTACCGTTCACGAGGTCGCGGGTTCGATTTCCACTCGGGACAATCATTTGTGTGATATTTATAATTATCATACAAATTTTAATGTTTGTACTGTGTTTTCTACATATTATAAGCAAGTGTTTACAAAAGAAAAGTAGTATGTAGTATCCATATTTAGGTACCCGTAACACAAGCATATAAGCTTAGCTTGGGACCAGAGGATATTGTGTGAAATGTTCTTAAATATTTATTTATTAATTATTCTTAACCCGTCACCTCACAGTCCTCACACACGGATATAACGCTACTTATTCAAGGTGATATCTTTAAATGACGTAGATCTGTTTTAACTTACACAGAAGTAACAAAAGAAGGCGTCACCCATACATTCTAATGACGTCAGCAATACTATGACGTAATACACGTGCTAATTACACTGTGATGTCACACATACGCAATGTCCCACTATATGTTGTTATTAGTGCACTTAGGTGAATTAAGTGATGACACAATTATTATACCAGGACCGGACTTGGAGACTTCAACTATCTATCGATCAAGTTAGTAGGTTTAGAATACTAGCTATACCAATATTATAAAGCTTATTATTCGTTTGTTTAAACGCGCTAATCTCAGGGAATCACTAGTCCGATTTAAAATATCTTTCAGTGTTGGATAATACACTTATCGAGGAAGCCTGTACGCTATATAACATCATGTGGCGACTAATAGAAGTGAAGCATCGGCGAAAAGTGTTGCATAAACGAGGAAATTTTCTAAATTCCACGCGTACGAAGTTGCGGGCAAATACGAGTCTATAGAGTAACGGTCTTATTTTTAATGACTTATCGGAGGTTTAAACGGAGATTTTATCGGAGAGATAATAAACGTTTTATCGTAAAAAGACTATTATGAATAACAAGTTTTGACAATATTCGCGAACCTATTTTGGCGAACTTTTAAACTTCCGATAAGTCATTATGAATAAGACCATTAGTAGTTAGCTTAACTCTATAGTATTATAAAAGGTTTATCGTTTAATAAATATTCAATGAAATAAATATTCATGGATATTTCACACAACATCGTTCGGTCTTAAACTTAGCTTATTTTTGTTTGTCTTATGATACCTGAAAAAAAAACGCCAAAAACTAGGGATCGGCAGTTTAAAATAAAAGAAATAAAGACTACATTACAGTTGAAAAATCATGATGACAAAATGTCATCTCTTCCCACCTTAAATAATTGTTAGCCTCTTTTCGGTTTGTGTTTATTCTGTCAAATAACGGTTGATACGATACCGAAATATCGGTTAATATATTGATATATTTTATTATTTATTGCAAAATAATCGTATATACTAATAATAAGCCTATTAAAGGAAAGTCTATTATATTTTATACATTATTATATTTGCAGATTTCTAAATGAATCCGGCGCTGTCCTTTACATACAGAGTTTCTAAGAATTTCATAAGTAACGTTTTAATCATTCGTCATCAGACTTCTTTAGTTTTTGTTTTTATAATAAAGGACGCCTATCTGTCTCTTAGCGCGTTGGCTTAAAATTTAATAGATAGACGTATAGAAGTATACCTACCTATAGAAGGAGTACCTACTTATTTGTGTGTCAGACATGAATGTTGTTTCCTTTTTACGTTATATGGTATGTGTGCTTGATACAATAATACGCGTACGAACGTGATATTTAGAATATCTTCCCCCTTTTGCCGGGCATGTATGAGCAGATGTATGAGTGTAGATGAAGCCAAGGAAGTATGTTTGGATCGTAGCAGATGGCGCTCTATAGTCTCTGCCTACCCCAATGGGGAAAAGGCGTGATGTAATGATGATGATGATGATGATTCCCCCTTTTTGCAACATTTTTCAGTGATGAACGCCTATAAGTCTAAGCGTGATACATTCATGGAGCAAGGCTATTTAATATAGCCTTCCTCGAGAAATGTACTATCTAACCCTGAAAGAATTTTCTAACTCGGAAAAGCGGCTTCTGAGATTAGCGCATTCAAACAAACAAGCTCTTCAGCTTTATAATATTATGGTCTTATTCAATGAGTTATCGAAGGTTTAAACGGAGATTTTATCGGAGAGATAAAGAACGTTTTAGCGTAAAAAGTCTATTATGAATAACAAGTTTTGACAATTTTCGCGAACCGATTTTAGCAAACTTTTAAACCTCCAATAAGTCATTATGAATAAGACCATTGGTGTATAAGATATTTAATTTTGTTTCATTTAGGGTTCCATACCAAAAGGTACCAGGCTGTATTTCTAGAACGGTGATAACTAGAGAGCTGAAAATTTCAGTCTATTTAGGTATATCAGTTAATAACTATAGTATAGGTATATATAATGTCCGCATATATACTCTTCATATGCAGTCTTTGAATTTACTTTACACAGAATATCTGACTTACTTCTAATGTTATTTGAAAAAGCATTATCTTATTTATTTGCTTAGAGCTGAAGCTAGGCTAAGCCAATTTAAGTCGAAGAACGTAACAAAGCTCAGCTTTATTAGCCCCTGATACCCTTAGGGCTTTATTAGCAGACAAAACAAAACAATTTTGTTATATATAACAAGGCGAATTGTAATGAATTTTACTCAGCTAATAATTTCGCAAATTTTATTTTTAGATAAACTTTGATTTAAGAAGATGAAATAAATATAGTATGTTTATTTACTAAATATTGTATATTTAGTCTTAATGAATGCTGCTTACGGCTTCGTACGCGTGGAATTTACTGATGCTTCGCTTCTATTGGTTGCAGTGTGATGTCATGTAGCCTTCCTTAATAAATGTACGTACTGTCTAACACTGAAAGAATGTTTGAATCGGACCGGCGGTTCCTAAAATTAGCGCGTTCGCGATATTTGAAAAAAATCTTTGAGCGTTGGATAGTACATTTATCAAGGCAGGCTATATATATCTCTTTCCAGCCCATTTACGTCCCACTGTTGGGCACGAGTCTCCTCCAATTTTGGGAGGGATTATAATCTACTGTGCCGCACTGACCAGGCGTGTTAGCACAGGGTTTATTTTCGAGTTTTCCGTCTCTCACAGAGGATGTTATGTATGTGCAATATCCCTTAGCTAACTTTTACAGCTCCCTTGGGAGGAGATGGGGTGGTGACACTTGTATTCTTCGTCACCACACGGAGAGGCTATATATATATATTAGGTTATATATATAGGCTATATAACATCACACTGTAACTAAAAGGAGCTAAGCATCAGTAAAAATGTTGCGAAATTGGGTAAATTCTTCCATATTCTACGCGTACGAGGTCGCGGACAACACCTCGTAGACTATTTGTTTTACCAATATTTTCTCTAACATAATATTATTAATATATATATTGACTTTTCAAATATATGTTTATTATATTTATATAGCTGCCGAGTAAATTGAATTGCGAGAGCAAATAACAATAAGATTCCTAAGCTAAACAATCAATAAGTAGTTCTTAGAAATGAGCATTGTTTGATCAACATGGTATTATGGATACTTGCCAAATGTACAACGCAATTATACATGTTTTAACGATGACTAGTATGTCTGTTACTAGCTAAGGCACGTGCTTTTATTATTTAATTAACTTGATTACTTATTATTGATAGGTACCTACTTTAAAACAGGCGTTTTCAATAACCAATCTACCATTAGGGTTGGATTCTTATCCTCGTTCTTGTCAAATGTTCAGTAAAGAATGCTGTCATCAGTTTATCATTGAAATGCAAATGAAGACATTAGTTTGAATAGTTCTGTAGTTAGTTGCAACATGGTGATAGAATATTGAAAATGGCTGCAAGTTTAAGAAAATAAATAATGGATGGGTTCCAGTCCTTGGTGATCATATTTTCCACTATAATTAGGTTTATTAAATAAAATAAATATTCATGTACATTTCGAACATCGTCCTCTGGTCCAGTACAAATATTTGTATGACAATTATAAATATCACACAAATAACTGTCCCATGCAGAAATCGAACCCGCAAACTCGTCAACGGCACTCGTTACATGAACGACAGTCCGTCAACGCGACAAAGTGGACCATAGTCCCTCCAAAAATGGAGTAGAGAATGTGCAACAGTCGGACGTGAATGAGCTGGAGAGAGAGTATATACATTTCTAAAACTATTTAACCGTCTTATAAGTACTTCGAGTTGCTGATTATAACTATTCGAATACGTAGAAAATCTGCACGTTCATAACGATTAGTCTGTAGCGTTCAGCATCACCATTTTACACTATAATGAATGTTAGTAACAACATTGTAATTGCAGTTTTAGCATGAGTTCGCCGAATTGTTACACCACATTGGTATAGCGAGTAATTGCACCAAGTACAGAGGAACCGCCTTCTACCACGAAGCGACGCAATTAGACCTTTCATTATAGTTCTACTAAGAACACAGATGGTTATGCAAAAAGTTAAACGGCTTAAATGACAAACTAGTCATGGTTATAATTTATTTTATTACTAGCTTTTGTCCGCAATTTCGTAAGCGTGTAATATAGAAACTAAAACTTAACAAATTATAGAAAAAAGCCATACTCTTGAACCATTCGATCATTTAAAAAAAACCGCATCAAATTCTGTGCGTAGTTTTAAAGATATAAGCTTCCATAGGGACATACCTACAAAAATAACTACTTTGTTTCATTATAAGTAAAATTTAAGCATGTTTAAATAAAAAAATTGTATTCATGTCACACAACGTCTTCTGGCCCCAAACCTATGCCTATGTTATGGGTATATGACTGCTCTATCTCCATATTCACGATTCATTGATGAGGTAACCAATCTAACTTGCCCAGGATACCAATTATCAAATTACGGTTCTGATCGGCACGCATGAAATAAATTTAAATACTATAAAATCGAAAATATTATATCATATATTTGTAAAAAACAATTATTATAATAAAAAATCCATCTAATCGCTATTTTTTCAAGAATTTTGATAAACATAATATAGAATTAAATGTTAAATCTAATATATAAAATTCCCGTGTCACAGTGTTAGTTACCGTACTCCTCCGAAACGGCTTGACCGATTCTTCTCAAATTTTGCATACGTATTCAGTAGGTCTGAGAATCGGCCAACATCTATTTTTCAAACTTTTTTTTTTAGTATGGCAAAACAACGTTTGCCGGGTCAGCTAGTCTAATATATAAAATTCCCGTGTCACAGTGTTAGTTACCGTACTCCTCCGAAACGGCTTGACCGATTTTTATGAAATTTTACATGCGTATTCAGTAGGTCTGAGAATCGGCCAACATCTATTTTTCAATCCTTTATTTTTTTTTTTGTATGGCAAAACAACGTTTGCCGGGACAGCTAGTATGTACATATTTTTTGCGAGAACTTATTATAAAACACAGTTGTTATTTGTGTATGTATGTCCCTATGTGAGCATATATCATCAAAACTACGCAATGGATTTTGCTGCGGCTTTTTATTGATCAATAGAGTGGTTCAAGAGGATGGCTTTTTTGTATAATTTATTAGCGTCTGGATACCACGCGTACGAAGTTGCGGGCAACAGTTAGTTAATATTTAAACAAAAATTGTTTACTCGTGTCCGGTTTGATACAAAATGACCTTCACGTTTTAATAATTTTTACATAATTTAGATTTTTTGTGTTGCATGATTAAAAACTACGTTGAGATAAAATAATTAAAATCTTGTTTTTGTTTGTAAGATTTATAATTTACCTGCTTAGACAATAACATGAAAATGATACAAACAAAAACGAGAGCCTAGCTAGAATTTTCTTACCATGAGGATGTTGCCGAAGCGTGAATTGATTTCGTAAAATAGTGTTTAAGACGGTACGATACCAAATTATTCTCCATACAAAAGTATGGGTATCGTACTTCCGTTTTTTCTTCGCGAAAGTTCTACTGATTTTAATAGTTTTTAGTATATCTATGCTTCTATCACTTTCTTTTTTTTCAAAACATAGTAACTAAAAGAAATATGACGACCCGAAAATCCCACTTTTTTCGGTTTTCTTTAGATAAAGTTGGAGCGTCTATCACACAAATTTGGTAAAGTTTTACAACAAAAGAGAGTGATAGAAGCATAGAAGATATACTCTTTATCTATAATATAACCCAAAAACGATTAAAATCGGTTTAACTTTCGCGAAAAAAAAACGGAAGTACGAAACGTCTTTTTTCAAAGAATTTGTAGGTAAAATCCGCTTCATCTATATTTGTCCCTTTCAGCGCGGCGCTAGGAAATAGGGATAGCAATACCTAAGGCAAATACCTAAATGAGGAGTACAGTACCCTCTTAAAGATATGAAATAAAAAATAATATAGTGTATTCAAAACCAATCGAAAATGTAGCTGAGCTCCGAGAGAGAATTACGGAGGCAGTTGATTTTCTCAATACATAATGGAAGATTCACCCGTCTGATATCATGATATTTTTTAAGGAAATGTCGTGCTTGTATTGCAGCTGAAGGAAAACAGTTTGAACATCTTTTGTAAATAAAAATAAATAATAAATAAATGAATAAATATTCATGGACATTTCACACAACGTCCTCTGGTCCCAAGCTAAGCTTATATGCTTGTGTTATGGGTACCAGAATACGGATAGACTATATATACTACTTTTCTTTTGTAAATACATACTTATAATACATAGAAACACCCAGACGCAGTACAAACATTTGTATGACAATTAGAAAAATCACACAAATGATTGTCCCGAGCGGGATCGAACCCGCGACCTCTTGATCGGCAGTCCGCTACATGAACCACTCGACCACGAGACTCGTCAAATGTTACCATTGAAACGGAACTGATTTTTTTAATATTTTATACTACTATAATCCTTATTTGCTTCTGTGACTCATAAGCGTCTCTATGTTTCTCTCTTACCCGTTATGGAATGACTCTTTCAAACGAGAATTTGAAATTTGAGGTCTTAAGAAAGGCTTTGAGTTCACTAGAATCGCTTTTAGTAAAGTCAAAGAAATTATTCAAAACCGACTTTCCTTGAAAAAATATAAAAATAAAAGATTTATTTTTATATTTTATTTTTCTGATAACTGTTATGACCTTACCTATCATGCGACTTCGGCTTGACGTCGACTTTTGGGACATCCTGTATATACATCCCGCGGCGGTGGAAGACCGGGAAGCTCGTGCTTCTCCAAAAGCACGGGCGACCCCCCGACTCTCCGTCGGCCTACCGTCCGATCGTCCTACTTGACGAGGCGTGCAAAACTTTTGAGAGAGGGGTTGCAGCACGCCTCGTCCGACATCTGGAGACGGTGGGCCCGGATCTTAGCGATCTGCAGTTCGGGTTCCGCCGCGCGCGGTCTACAATTGACGCCGTGTCCCGACTGAGGGACCGAGTCGAAGACGCAGTTTCACAGGGGGGGTGTTGTTGGCAGTGTCTCTCGACATTGCTAACGCTTTCAACACCCTCCCCTGGGCGACAATTAAAGAGGCCCTGAGGTACCACAAAGTTCCGTGGTACCTCAGGAGGGTCCTGGCGGACTACCTTACGGACCGGGCCATTTTCTACCCGGCCCGGGATCGTGTAGTCCGCCGGAACATGTCGTGTGGTGTTCCACAGGGGTCGGTGCTGGGCCCACTCCTGTGGAACATCGGTTTCGATTGGGTCCTGCGCGGTGCCAATCTTCGGGGAGTCGGCGTCATTTGCTACGCCGACGACACTCTGGTTACCGCGCGGGGCCCTACTTTCCGTGACGCCGGTGTCCTGGCAACTGCAGGTACCGCGCACGTCGTGAGCCGCATCAGGGCCCTCGGGCTCGAGGTGGCCCTCGAGAAGTCCGAGGCCCTCTTTTTCCACGGGCCTCGGGCTAAGCCCCCCCGCGACTACAGTATCGTAGTGGGAGGGGCCTCCATCGCCGTCGGCTCCAAAATGAAATATTTGGGGCTGACGCTAGATAGCAGATGAAGGTTCGGCGAGCATTTCCGGGCGCTGGCGCCGAAGCTGGTGGCGTGCGCCGGAACGCTCGCCCAGTTGCTCCCGAATTGCGGGGGGCCGGTAGTGTTGGCCGCCGCCTCTACGACGCGGTGGTGCGCTCGAAGTCGCTCTACGGAGCGCCCATCTGGGCGGCTGCGGCTCTCAGCGCCGAGAACTCCACGCTGCTGCGGCGCGCGCAGCGTGTGATGGCGCAGAGAGCCGCTCGGGCGTCCCATACCGTGTCGCTGGAGGCGGCATGTGTGATAGCCGGGAGCCTCCCGTGGGACCTCGAGGCTGGGGTCCTGGCGGGGGTTCACCGAAGGAGGGCCCTGATGCGGCAAGATGGAGTAGAGCCCGCCCCCGACGAGGTCGCTCGCTGGAGAAGCGAATTTCGCAGCGACCTCTTCGGGAGGTGGGCAGATAAATTAGAGAGCAGTAGGGTGAGCGCGCGGCTTCTCACGGCCGTGCACCCGGTATTGCGTCAGTGGGTCGAGGCGCCGCACAGGGTGCCGACCTATCATTTGACCCAGCTCCTCACAGGTCACGGCTGCTTTGCCAAGTACCTGTGGGAGCTGGTGGGGGTTGAGTCGGCGCCCGACTGCAAAAGTTGTGCGTCCGGAGCCGTGGACACGGCCGAGCACACGCTTGCCGTGTGCACGGCCTGGTCCGCTCAGCGCGCCAGGCTCACTGGCGCAATAGGCGTTAATTTGTCGCTGCCGGCCGTCATCGCCTCGATGGCCGGCAGCAGAGAGTGTTGGGCCGCCGTCGCCTCGTTTGCGTCCGAGGTGATGGCGGCCAAGAGAGAGGCCCTGCGGGAGCGTGAACGCTCGGGCGACACACTGTCCCCCCACAGGGCCACGGGTAGGGGTCGTCGGCGCACAATAGCCGGCGGCCCCGGCCCGCGAGGAGGCCATGCGCAACGGGTCAGGGGACCTGTCGCGCTGTTAGTGGCGGACGACCTCTCGCCGAGTGTTCCGGCGAGAGCGGTCAGTTCGACGGGGCGGCACGTTGCCCCCACCGTCGCAGTGAGCCCCCACCACTAGGGGGCCCCCCCGTGTCGGGTCGTGGTAATACCTGAGTAACTACCATGGCCCGGCAACGGGCGAGGAGAACACCGTAGGTTTAGTGGGTAGGCTGGGTCGAGAATATCTCCCCGGGAGTCTCACACGACGTCCTCCGGCTGCCCCTGCAGTCGGGGGGTAAGTGCGTAAAAAGCATTCCTACGAAAAAAAAAAAATCCTGTATATACATTTGTTTACCACAGCTAGAGCGTAATAGAGATTTTATTATTACGTAATTATTACAACTAAAAATAACTATGTCTTTGTTTTGTATTTGAATCGTGTATTTCCCCATTTATGTTCGTTAAATTCTGGGGACAACCCATTATCTAAGTTGAGTCAACTACCTACAGCGGTCAATTGCAAATTGCAAAAAAAAAAAATTTTAGTTAGTGCTCTACATTGATTTAGGCTATGGAATACGTTTTGGAAATTTGTATTATCTGTACTAATATAACAAAGCCGATTTTTTTGTGTTGGTTAGTCCATTTATTAATGAAGGCTAATAGCTATAAAACATTACGTTGCGTCCAATAGGAGCGAAGCATTAGTTAAAAATGTTGCAAAAACAGGGAAAAAAATCGAAATTCCACGCGTATTAAGTCGCGGGCAACAGCTAGTATGACATATATGGCTTAGTTAATAAAAAAAAATTGGTCAAGTGCGAGTCGGACTCGCGCACGAAGGGTTCCGTACCATTATCTATGCAACATAAGGCAACGTTATTAGTATCGAGCAAGAAACGGTAAAAAAATCAGTTTTTTGTATGGGAGCCCCCCTTAAATATTTATTTTATTTTATTTTTAGTATTTGTTGTTATAGCGGCAATAGAAATACATCATCTGTGAAAATTTCAACTCTCTAGCTATCACCGTTCTTGAGATACAGCCTGGTGACAGACGGACGGACGGACGGACGGACAGCGAAGTCTCAGTAATAGGGTCCCGTTTTTACCCTTTGGGTACGGAACCCTAACAACAAAAAAGAACTAAAATATTTTTAATTTTTATTTAGTTCAGTTCAGAACTTTAAAGGCACTACACAACAAAAACTGAATCCTTACTCATATTATAAAAGCAAAAGTACTGTACTGTCTCTCTTTCAGGCGAAAATAACTGAACGGATGTCTAGAATCCAAAAAGGACATAGGTACCGATTCCAATATGAGTTTTACTTCCTCTTCCTCTTCAGCCCATTTACATCCCACTGTTGGGCACGGGCCTCCTCCACTTTGGGAGGGATTTTGGTCCACTGTGCCACGCTGACCAGGCGTGTTGGCACCGGGTTTATTATCGAGTTTTCCGTCTCTCAAAGAGGATGTTATCTGTGTGCAATATCCCTTAGCTGACTTTTACAGCACCCTTGGGAGGAGATGGTGGGCGACACTTGTATTCTTAATCCGCCACCACACGGAGTTTTACTTAACTAAACTTTATTAAAAAAAAACAAATTTATTTTAGTTTAGTTAAATCGCTGGACATAGAATCGGTACCATTAGCTAGAGTTTAAACTAGCTAATTAAAACTAAAGATTCTTAAATAAAACTACTTTTTACGGACTTAGACGCATATATTTATTTTAAATTTTGGTCCGACGTTTCGGAAACTTTGCAGTCACCATCGTAAAAAGTAGTTTTATTTAAACAAATGAGTCGCGCAAGTGTTAGAGAATAAAATTACTTAACTAAATAACAGGTTATTTTTACGAAAAATTTTACTTATCCTGTTATCATTAGGTCACTGTTTAACAATGTTGATTACAATCTTTATACACTCCGATAGCCAGGCGGCTCTCTTGGCCTTGTCTTCGGATGCTATTAGCTCGAAGTTGGTCATGAACTGCAGGCAACTATTAAATACTCTGGGTGTAAAAAACAGAGTAATATTACGTTGGGTCCCAGGACATGCTGGGATCGAAGGCAATGAAAAAGCCGACGAATTAGCGCGGGCAGGAGCTAAAGGCGTTCAGTTTGGTCCTGAACCCTTTTGTGGAATACCCAAAAGCCTGGCCAGACTGACCCTGAAGGCAGACTGCATGCGCTCAACAATTCAACTCTGGAGACCAAATCCCGGATTGAGACAGTCCAAAGCTCTCATAAGACCCTTTAATTTAAAGGCTGCTTCTGAAGCTCTGGCATTAAGTAGGAACAATCTGCGAATGCTAGTAAGAATACTTACTGGGCATTGCTGCCTTAATAAGCATGCGCAGACAATAGGGCTGATTGACAATGGGACGTGTAGACTCTGTCATTTGGCGGAGGAAACGCCCATTCATATTCTCACTGATTGCCCTTCAGTGATGCACATGCGATGTTCCTCTCTGGGCAATTACACCATGCACCCAGAAGAGACTAAACTTCTCGGAGCCAAAAAGATCCTGGAGTTCTTTATGGCAACAGGCTTGGATCGAGAACTGTAAAAAGTGGCGATCACAATAGATCAATCTGGTCGCAGTGATACTAGGCGTAATATAGCCTGAATAGCTGCTACTCGACAAAAAAAAAAAAAAAAAACAATGTTGATGCGATAACTGTAACGTGGGTTTTTCGGACAGTCGAATAATCACCGAATAATGAATATCAGTTATCTAAAACTGTCAAAATCGCATACAGAAAAGTCCCCCGCGGTAATCGGCAAGGAAAAAATTAAACATCTTAGCCACATTATAAGAATTTCGACAAGGAGAATATGTTTGGTCTATTAATTAGGACAAAATATGAACAATACTACTACACAGTTGACCGACTTTTTGTAGTGACCAGGATTTCAAAATGGACGGCCAAATACGAGTTGGGTTCGCTCACGAAGGGTTCTGTGGAGTTACTATCAATCACAATATAGTCGTCATACCGTCATAATCATTTCGTCTATGGGTATCATCAAGTACACTGAAAACATTTGTTGCACAGAAGCCCCCTTAAATATATTTATTATTAGTTGTTGCCCGCAACAGTTGTAGGAACAAAACCTTAACAAATTATACAAAAAGCCAGCCTTCAAGCCAGCATCAAAATCCGTTATGTAGTTTTGAAGATATACGCTCACATACGTATATACATACAAAAATGGCGACTTTGTTTTATAATAAGTAAAGATAATCTTGGTTTTAGTACATACTTGTAGCTATAACACCAACAGATATACACCATCTGCGGAAATTTAAACTCTCTTGGTCCGTTCCTAAGATACAGTCTGGTGGGTGGTGACAGTGACAGACGGATGGACGAACCGTTAGAAACGTGTTACATACGTTTAGTTTATTCTTAAAATTAACTAAGTAATTGGTACAAACATTACATAGTATTTTATTGCACAAACGTGACACCGTTTGCAACTATGGCAATAAGTTTTAGGAAATAATTATTTTTCTGTAAATCTTAGAAGTGCTTAACTTATTGATTTCTTAGAACGGCGAAAAATAAACACTGCGATATTATTGACTAAGCAGAATAGATAGATGGCGCAACGCATAAATTGTATTTATTTTAATTATTAAATCATCCGTGTGATGACGGATTAAGAATACAGGTGGTCACTATCTCCCTTCCTAGGGCTCTGTAAAAGCCAGTTAAGGAAAATGGTACATAGATGAAATTCTAGACAGAAAACGCGCGGTACACCTTAATGACACAGTCCCAACAGTGAGACGTCAATGGGCTGGAGAGAGAAATTGATAGACAAGATCAGTCATGGAGATTATTTAGCCAAGTTCAAATGCTATAGTTTTTTATGCGTTTATATTGTTTAGGAAAAAAGTGTTTTTTTAAAGAGTATAAAAAAAAACTAAAAAACACGCTTGAAAACCCTGAATATTTTTTTAAATTATTGCTTTGTTATTGTTCCTTGTTAGGTGTGCAAAATTTCAGATCAATCCGACTACTGCTTAGATACTAAAATCACTTTCAAAGATTCCGTTACATAGATTATTACATTAATACATACCTACCGAATATATATAAGCGTGTTAAAAAAGAAGAGTAATTACACAAATAATATTGGTCTTATTCATAATGACTTCTCGGAGGTTTAAACGTAGATTTTATCGGAGAGATAATAAACGTTTTATCGTAAAAAGGCTATTGTGAATAACAAGTTTTGACAATTTTCGCGAACCGATTTTAGCGAACTTTTAAACCTCCGATAAGGCATTATGAATACGACCATATGACATTAGACAGAAGATTATGGAAGAAAAGAACGATTGCCTAGACCCCACTAAGGGCAAGATGAATGATGAACTTAAGAGGATACCAAAATAGCTTCGTGCATTTTTCTATGTACGAAGTTTTCATTGTTTCTTTATTCTAAAATCTTAGCGAAACAACCTCTCTAATTTTTTATTTTTTTCATTTGTCGGTCTATTATCGCGTATTAACTAATGAAATAACTTTAAAAACATAAGTGACTATTATATATAGAAACACGTAAATCAGAATTAAAATATATTTAGTAGATTTTGAGTAAATAGGAAAAGTATCCCTAATTCTTCATTTTCTGTGCCTACTGGCTGTGTTAATATGTACGTGTCGGCGATGATATACGATAATATTGATGTAGGCCCTTAACGGAATAAACCGTATGACATATCGATACAAAATTCTTAGTATTATGAGTCTATCTTTGGGGTAACAGTACATGAGATAATGTGGACTTTACTTCCAATGTAAAATAAATGTTTAATGGTTGCAATTTATTTTAATAAATTGACCATTAAAACGTTCACGACAAATTACTTACGTATTTCAAAGAAATATTCGTTATTATGGCTGACAAAAAGGGCCTTTGTAAACTTATTATTTATTTTATTTTTTGCTACGGTAAATTATATTAATTAATGTTTATAGCTAAGCAGTCTTAATGCAGTTTGATGCACGAGTACAAAAGAATACTGTATTTAAAAAGTAGTTTAATAGTCTTGTGGGAAAGAGCAAATAAGAACATCTTTCCATACATCCATCCATACACGCATCCATACACTATTATACTTTTCTATTTTTAAAGCTCTTTTTATTTTGCTAAAACCTCAAAGTGAATTCCCATAAAAAGTAAAATAGAAATATAAACTCTGAAAATAAACACAACAAAAGTTTTCATTTCTCCGTTAATCGTATTAAAGTACTTCGCAATACAAGTCGTTATCATTTCGCTTTCAATTTAAATTCTTTACGTCCCACATTTTCCAGTTAAATCTATTATTAGTGAGAAACGGAACAAAATAACAAAGTTTTATAGCAATGAATGTGAGTACATTGTATCTAGGAACGTTATCTGAATTCCAATTCTTATGTATTATTAGGAATTTTATGTTACATTTATTTGTGTTAAGTATCAGAGTATTGAAAAGATTCTTTTTATTATTTTTTCGAGAAAAAGAAGGCCCAATATTAGAAGGTTTATGGAAGGAGTTCCAAATCTTCTTTTACTTATTATTAAACAAAGTCGTTATTTTTGTATGTATTATGTTCCTATGTGAACTTATATCTTTAAAGATACGCAACGGATTTTGATGCGGTTTTTTAATGCATAGAATAGTTCAACAGGATGGCTTTTTTGTATATTTTGTTAAGGTTACTTATTTTGTACGTTACGTATGTATACGAAGTTGCCGGCAACAGTTAGTATTTTTTTATTAGGCCTCTTATCTATATTTATCTATCCTTGATTCTTGTTGTTGAATAAGATACTAATGACAGCATTCTCTATTCATAATAAGACAGGAGATAGAAATATCTATCCGTAATTGTAGATTGGTTATTGAAAATGGCAGTAAGAGTAGAGAACCTCATGAGTAAATATATACCTGTTTGTATGACGTAATTTTGAGAAATGTCTGATTATTATTTTCCTGTAACTTTAAAAGCTACCTGCAACCTGAAGAAGAAATAGGATACTTTCCAGTATTGGCCTATGGCACTTACAACTAACGACTCAAAAGACAAGTATCGTTAAGATATTTTGATACCTTAGAGAATTAAGTAATTTAAGTTAAATTTAATACACAAATCATGAGTCTAATGAATAGCTTTGTTAGGCCAGATCACTAAAAGTCCCTAAAAACAATAACAATTTTAAGGGACTTTTCTCGATCTTATACTTATTTAAAAATTGGTCAAGTGCGAGTGGGACTCGCGCACGAAGGGTTCCGTACCATTATCTATGCAACATAAGGCAACGTTATTAGTATCGAGCAAGAAACGGTAAAAATAATCAGTTTTTTGTATGGGAGCCCCCCTTAAATATTTATTTTATTTTATTTTTATTATTTGTTGTTATAGCGGCAATAGAAATACATCATCTGTGAAAATTTCAACTGTCTAGCTATCACCGTTCTTGAGATACAGCCTGGTGACAGACGGACGGACGGACGGACGGACGGACAGCGAAGTCTCAGTAATAGGGTTTCCGTTTTTACCATTTGGGTACGGAACCCTAATAAAAACATGTTATTACGTGCGGGGATTGTCTGCTAGCGCATCAATAACAAAATGTTAGTACAAACTGATTCACAATAAAAGTTATGAAAACCGCAGAAGCGACATCATTAATGCTTAGTTAAAAACCTACGAAAGATCTTTAAGACTCAGTTCTTTTAAGTACAATACTCACAGTACTCAAACAGTATTCACAAGGACTAAAAGCTCTAAGAACGATCAAGTAAAACTCTGTGAAAGTAAAGTGTCACGTTTTTGGAAATTTGGCGTTTATTGTCAAAAGGGGGTCGGCAGTTTGTTTATATACAAAAGTTAATCATTCTTAGGGTTCCGTACCCAAAGGGTAAAAACGGGACCCTATTACTGAGACTTCGCTGTCCGTCCGTCCGTCCGTCTGTCACCAGGCTGTATCTCAAGAACGGTGATAGGTAGACAGTTGAAGTTTTCACAGATGATATATTTCTATTGCCGCTATAACAACAAATACTAAAAATAAAATAAAATAAATATTTAAGGGGGGCTCCCATACAACAAACATGATTTTTTTACCGTTTCTTGCTCGATACTAATAACGTTGCCTTATGTTGCATAGATAATGGTACGGAACCCTTCGTGCGCGAGTCCGACTCGCACTTGACCAATTTTTTGGATATAAATTTATGAAGTAGAGAGTTTGTCAAAAGGGGATTAGAAGTTTATGAATACAAAATGTCGAAATTTCTAAATACAAAGTTATGAAGTAGAGAGTTTCAGAGTTTATTCAAATTCGATACCGAAATTCCACTTTCTTTACCTCTCCTTTTAAGTCTTTTAAAAGAAAAGCTAAAGCGAGCGGAATTACGATTTGAGCACGCATCGTGATCCTGTATCGTTATTATACTTATAATACACTAGCTGTTGAACGCGACTTCGTACGCGTGGAATTAAGAAAAAAACATCCCCATTTTTGAAACATTTTTCACTGATGCATCGCTCCTATTAGTCACACCGTGATTTTATATAGCCTATAGCCTTCCTCAATAAATTTACTATCCAACAATGAAAGAATTTTTAAAATCGGTCCAGAAGTTCACAGACAAGAAGTTGGCAGAGCTACGGAACGGTATTCCGAGGTCGTGGGTTCAAGTCCCGCTTGCGGTGATCACTTTTTCCACTGCAATTTAATTTATTAAACTCTTCAGTTTTATAACATTAATATAGATTTAATTATTATATATTAGATACAAGGATAAGAACGTTTTTGTGTTTAAAAAAAATATTAAACATTTCTATTACATTCAAAACTATATAAAAACTAAGTCCCGTGCGTATCAATACTAGTAAATATAATTTGACCATCTGCGCGTGCGCAGCTGTCATTCACAGGCGGCAATTTCGTTATTGCTATTTTAATCGCCATGTAATTTGCTATATTGGGGACAAGTTGAACATGGCCACATTATACACTTCTCGGTATTTCGGTATAATATGAGTTAGCTGTAAACAATTATTGTTTGTGATACGAGGTCGCTATGTTTGCAATCGCATCGGTGCATTCACTACACGAAAAAAATATAATTGGTTACAGAGAAACCGAGAGTTTCCTATGAATGAATTAGCTGTTATTATAAAATCACTGTTATTGCAACATTTGTTAGATAAAAAGAATAAATACATATTTTAACAAGCTTATAGCTTAGCTTTGTTCGTAATTATACGTGTACCTATCTACAAATCTATATAAAGGATTCTTCGAATGTAATTTTCATCCACTTTCAAATGACGAATTTGTCTAAAGGTTTAGACACTTATCTAGATGACCGATTAGTTTTTACTTACTTTAAAAGAAAGTCGTTATCTTTGTATGTAGTCCGTATGTGAGCTAGATCAAAACCACGCAACGGATTTTGGTGCAGTTTTTTAATAATTAGAATGGTTGGCGGCTGATAGGAGAGTCTGGAAAGAGAAAACTTGCTGCGCCGACCCCAAGTTCCGGAAGCAGGAAGGAGAAGAAGATGAGAATGGTTTGAGAGGATGGCTTTTTGAATAATTTAATAAGGTTATGTTTCTCTTCCGTGTGGTGACGGATCCTCCGTGTGGCGACGGATTAAGAATACAAGTGTCACCACCCCATCTCCTCCCAAGGGTGCTGTAAAAGTCAGCTAAGGGATATTGCACACAGATAACATCTTCTGTGAGAGACGGAAAACTCGAAAAGAAACCCTGTTTCTAAATTCCACGCGTGCGTAATTACGGCAACAGCTAGTTTACAATAATTAGAAGGAAAGTTAGTAAATTTATATAATAATTTTTCGCCAATATTAAAGGAGAAAGCTTGGTAAAATACGTATTTAGTCAAATATAAACATAATTGACGTAATAACTTTATTATTTAACCTCTAAAACCTTTATTAAACATATAAAATAACATTTATTTACGTAAAATGTTATTATTGAAATGAGGTTGTGGTTTTGTGTAAATAATTTTGTACACAACAGAAATGTACACTCAATAAAAGCATGATTAAAAAGTAGTTACATCTCTACTTATTATAAAACAGTTGTAATTTTTGTATGTATGTTCCTATGTGACCTTATATCTTTATAATTACGTAACGGATCATGACGGACAGCGAAATCTTAAAATTAGAATTACATTTTACCTTACCTTTTGGAACAAAACCCTAAACATCATTAAAATCAGCCAAACCATGGGTTGTCCAGGGCATGACGGAACGTTCCATAATTAGGTAGATTTTATGACTGTTTATACCATTGTAATCAAGTATATATCTTAATTAATGTGCTTACTTAATTAATATATAAAATTATTTTATGGTTGTGACACACAGATTACCTCTGATAGATAGAGCATTACGAAATTTTTGTTAACGACTAAACACACCGACTTTTGAGGAAGACGCGGTTTACAAGTTATGGAATAATGCAAAATCACTCGCTAAGGTCTCATACATTACCTATGTGGTAGTAGCGCATGGTGTGCGTTGATCGTCTTATGCGATTGGATTGGATTGGAGGTAGCGTCATGCTGCTGAAAGAGGAGCGAGGCTGATGTCACTGAGGATCCATATTGCCGAGCAAGGCCAGGGAGGAGGAGGTGTCAATTCACTCACCTCCTACCCCTAACAAACTGTATATATAGCTATACTTAATACCCGGTAGTTCCGCTGCCAGACCAACGTCGGAGCGTCAGACAGAATGCGGTACGGGGAACTTCTGTCTGGCGTTCCACGAAAGACGAATTAACCGTCGCAGTTAGGTTTAATCGGTAATCCGACGTCCGGACCATCTGGGCGTTGACGACAGGAGTAAAGAAAAGTAAATAATAATAAAAATATTCATGGACATTTCACACAACGTCCTCTGGCCTCAGCTAAGCTTATATGCTTTTGTTATGGGTACCAGAATACGGATATACTACATAATAAATATACTACTTTTTTTTTTTGTAAACACGTATTTATTATTTATAATACCATATTAACACCCAGACGCAGAACAAACATTTGTATGACATTTATAAACATTACACAACTGAATGTCCCGTGCGGAAATCGAATCCGCGACCTCGTGAACAGCAGTCCGTTATGTGAGCCACTAGACCGTGAAACCCGTAGAATCTATCGGGGGTAATCTATGTTGTAGGATGATCACTTAATTTCGTTATTGTAATGAGTATTAATTACTTAATTTGTGATTAATTGACGTCATTCACCACATTACATTGTTATCGTGGGCCTGATGAGGTTCTAAGATAAATTCATATTTGTGTACGTACATAATAATTAAATTATGTATAAAAGGTTTTACTAATAAATATTTAATTATTTACTTAGCATATTAAACAATAAGCGGCTTTAATATTTAGCCGCTTTTAGTACACACATTAACATTACATTTTGAGTTTACAAAATAATTTTGGTGTGTTAACTTTCCTAATAAACATAAATATAATACAGAGTATTACATAAATATAATACATAAATATAATACATAAATATATAATATATTACATAAATATAATACATAAATATAATACAGAGTATTATATTTATGTTAATTAGGAAAGTTAAAAAAGACGAAGAATTTATTTTTATAGAATCTCGCTTATCTACCTATAAAGAGGTAAACAGAAGAAATAGATGAAATCCTACCTACTGTCACTCCAACACGAGGACCAAGGGCATCAATCAATCAATCAATCAATCAATACTTTATTTTTGTAAATATAGGATATAAGTTGTTACAATTTGTGTTACATTCGTCCGCTACATTTGACCACTTAGGTGGTGTACAAAAAAATTAAAAACAAAACATAGAATAAATGAAATAGCTCGACATAACATTTCTAAGATACTAAATATAAATATCATGCGTCAAAATTAAAAAGAAAAGAATAAGAATTGGGATATACATAGCCACTGATAATTTTTGTTTTTTTTTTTTCCTTTACGTATTGCATTACCCATCATAATTGTGACATTAATAATTAATCTAATTGGTTAATAATATACATTATTATAATCATTATTTTAACATTATTAATACAATTGGTTTTAGATATATAGAACATTTTTTCTTAATTAATATTTTTACTTAATTTCATTTACGTTAATTTGTCATCCAAGTATGCCTTGACACTGTAATATGTTTTGTCAAGAAGCAACTTTTTTAATTGATTTTTAAACTGAATATTACTCTCCAGTTTACATAAATATGCTGGGAGTTTGTTATAAATGATCTGAATTATAAATGATCACAAACGATATATCGTTTGTGATGCCCTTGGTCCTCGATAGATACATCTCGGTATACCGAGATGTATCTACCTATACTTATGACGTCACTGACATATATATCTGTCTCTTTTCGTCTCGTCTTTTTAGGGTTTCGTACAAACCCTTATAGTCTCGCTACGATGTCCGTCCGTCAAACTTTTTTTACTCAAAAACGGCTGAAAGTATCAACTTGAAGCTCATATCATATGTACTATGATCTATGCGGTCCCTTACTGCAAAAAATACAATCATCCTTTTACATCAATGCATTTAGAAGATATTACCAAATTACGACCATTTTTAAGAATTTTCGACTCACGCTTGGGAATCAACATCTACAGGTTACTTCCCGTTGCCCTAGAGATTTGAAATTTAGTATGTACCAAGCCTATAATAATATAGTGCTGATATAGGGAAAAATCCAAAAACTTGTAATTTGTTATCATATCACATGAAAGAAATGATTATGCTAATACGAACTTGTGAAGTAGCTGTAATGTAGGCGATTCCCTACAATTCAACTACAAAATTAAGTTGGTAAGTTGGTTTAAGCTTTATCAACTGATTATTTGAATGCGGTTATTTATGTTTTTCGGTCTAGTAGGTACGGAACCCTAAGTGTACGAGTTTGCCTTTTTATCTTCATCAGTCTGACTGTGGAAACGTCCAGAAAAGGTCATAGTTGAGGCAAGTTCATCAGAGTATCTATCCCTAGATAGATACCCTGTACCAAAAGGTAAAAAGGTATTACTGAGACTTCGATGTCCGTCCATCGGTTTGTCACTAGACATTACCTGTAGCAAGAGAGTTGAAATTTACATAGATAATGTATACGCCTAACCCCCTTGACGATATATTAACAAATACTAAAAACTCATAGACTACAATTTATAAAGATATTGTGTGAATTGTCCAAAACATGACAATAAGTGGGAAAAAATCTACCATCTGCGAGCTATTATGCGCGTCCTGAAAGCACCCTTCACTGTCTGATTTTTTATCCTTTTTATCGCGGGTAACACCTTAGGGCACAACTAGTAATTCATATTTTTTCCGAACTACTCGTAATTAGTGTTCTTGTTGACGTGGTGGTTATAAAAAGTAAATAATTCGAATCAAGCCCATCAATAGGGATGTCTATCGGTAAATGCCAAAACGTGAAGTAAAAGAAAACCTACTGAGCTTTTAAAATTGATACGTATCTTATCAATATACATAATTATATAGAGTAAGACTCATGACTATAGTTACAATAGAAACTATTATTTAACTTTATAAATAATGAAACTGTTTAAAAAAAAACTACGGAATGCATCTATAAAAGTATAGGTTTTTCATATCAATATCGACTTTTAATACAAAAAGGTGTTAACAGTTTTCATTTCGTTTAAAAACTAATTGAAAACCCGTTCATTTAACACTTTACCAGCCGTTGAATAATAAATTAAAACCATTATAACCTCAAAATAAGTTTCCGCTAACGAATCCTCGTATTAAGTTTAATCAATTTACCTAGACTACAACTGGACCAAATAATAATTTACTGGATAAAAGTTTACATAATTAAACAGAAAACCGATGTTGTTACAAACAAAATATATTGAAGTCACCACTCCATTATTCACTTAAAAAATGCAAGCCGTTATTTGAGTTTGTGGTAGATTATTAGAAGCAAACTAAGGGAAGTTAGGCACGAAAAGCCGCTCTTATTTTTAGGTTTTCATCGTCATCTAATCTAACGGTCTTTTTCATAATGACTTATCGGAGGTTTAAAAGTTCGGTAAAATCGGTTCGCGAAAATTGTCAAAACTTGTTATTCATCATCATCATCATAACATCACGCCTTTTCCCCCTGGGAGTAGGCAGAGACTATAGAGCGCCATCTGCTAAGATCCAAACATACTTCCTATTAACTTGTTATTCATAATCATAATAGTCTTTTTACGCTAAAACGTTTATTATCTCTGCGATAAAATCTCCGTTTAAACCTCCGATAAGTCATTATGAATAAGACCATAAGTCTTTATCTAGTCTAAGAAGTCTCTATCTTATCTAAATAAATTCCTCAAGTATTGTCCCAAATTAATGTCATTGAATTACATTCTTCGAAGATATAACAAACTAGCTGTTGCCCGCGACTTCGCACACGTGGAAAATGTTCCTCGTTTTTGCAACACTTTTCACTAATGCTTTGCTCCTATTGGTCGCAGCGTGATGATGAACAGGCTAGACCTAGAGCGTTCCTCGATAATTGAACTATCTAACACAAAATAATCAATTCGAATCAGTAGTTTCTACTATCAGCGCGTTTAAACAAACAAACTCTTCAGCTTTCTGTGACTAAAATTAAATGATGTTTAACGCAATCCTTTTGCGTATTAAATAATAGATTACCAAGAAAACTGTATGACTTAACTATTGTTCATAATACTATATACTTAATCCGATAGCGATATAATACCTTTGTAAGGCAATCGACTAAATCAGATTACAAGTTAGATAGACTACTGTTTCTGTGGCGAAATAAAAGCATATTATCTATTCCCGCAATTGTACGCGTTCAGAATTTCATAGAAACGATAATATCTAATAGTATTGTAGTGTGTAGAATACGCAATTAGTCGAAGAACTTTATCTAATCTAAACCTTATTTACATGTACTGTATAACGAGAAATAATAACAATGCTAAATTGTTTTGAGAAATTTCTCAGAATAGGCCTTGTTGGATGTAAAATAACTTTCATGTTTTCCCTAAAACTATAATTAGCTGTGAAATAAACCAAACAAGGACGACCATATTAAACATAGGAGGACAATGGCCATCCATTGTAAATATATTATATGTTGGTACTAAATACTAATTCGGCACAACTAAATTTAACTAAAAAATTAAAATTGACATTGGTACCGATTCTACATGTACAACTAAACTTAACTTAACTAAAAATGTTGCAACCATGGTGTATTTTGATTAATTGGCTATTTCGTTGTGCACATTTTTATTAATTAAAATCGTTGGTCTATAATATACAGAATTTCTAATAAAAAAGTTCTGTGAACATTGCCGAATTGTGTTATTGACACCATAAATTCTCATTTTTAACACGCTTATATTAGTTCGGAAGATATCTATCAATGTATTAATATGTAACGGAATCTTTGAAAGTTATTTTCAGCCACTTGCAGTAGTCGGATTGATCTGAAATTTTGCATACCTAACAAGGACCGATAACAATGCAATAATTAAAAAAAATGTGTTTTCAAGCGTGTATTTGTATTGTGCACGTAGAATCGGTCCCAATGGAATCGATTAGGGTTATCGAACTAAATATGACAATCGATAGTGTTAGTAACACAATTCGGCAACAAGTATCTTTTTTTTGTAAATCTGTGTAATATATACTGATGATTTTAATTAATAAATAAAAATGTACACAACGAAACTGCCAATTAATGAAAACACATCGTAATTGTTTTAATTTTTTTGTTAAGTTTAGTTATGCAGGTGGAATTGGTAGCAATACCTAGTATTAAAACTTCATGTATTGTGTTGATCGGAAATATTCCGGGAAAACCTTTGACCAGCCGATGACATGTACCACATCACTGGCTGAGGAGATTAACAAGGAAGAAATAAAGAGGAAGAATGTCAAAGAGTAAAGAGAAAAGTACGTAATAATAATATAATAATTACTACGAGTGGTCTATGAATGAATAAGGTAGTAATTAAATCTTTAGTGTTTACTAAAGATTTAATTACTACCTTTTTTACAATTTATAATTCTCTTTAGTAAACCAACGAATTATAAATTGTGTGAGAAGGCTAAACTGAAAAATAGTGATGTTATTTTGACTCAAAATAGTACTCTACTACAAAATAATACAAAATACTACAAAATAATAAATAATAAAATAATACCAGAAAATAGTACTATTTTGTCTATGTCTACAACATTCACTTGGTTTGAAGCCACATAAATATCTCAGTGTGCTTGAAATATGTATCTATGTGTGTCTATAAAACAGGCAAGAGCTACGTCATATGAAGAACAATTAATTTAACCAAGCTAAATCTGTGTCTTCAATATTGAACCCACTATCCGATAAACCTGTGTCTATTTTAATAAGAAGAATTCTTAGCATCTTCAAATGTAAAGCAAAGTATGGTTACATTGTTAGCACATTATATAAAATGCGTTACCGCAGTTATCGATAACAGTTATCAGAACAGCCGGCGCCCTGCTATAATACCTAATACCTAATTAACTATAAAAGCAGATAATACGTAATGAATTCTTTGAATCATGACATTATTTTTCCGCGAGTGGACATATCAATTGTTTTAATAATTGATTTTTTTGCGTATGTAAATAAAATATAAATATTCTAATTAATGATTTGAGATTTAACGATAAATACCTACAATCTTTCTCGGTTATATTGTGTTTACCTCGGTGTTTTCACATAATTTTTATTATATAATAATAAATTTCTCTCTGAGGTTTTGGAGACTTTTCAGACGGCATGTTCAAAGACGAATGAAGAAATATGATAACTAATAGGTAATACTACTACTATGATAACTAATAATAAGCAAAATATGCTTCTGTTATCCTATCTTTGTACAGTACAAGCCAGGATAACAACAACATAATAACAGACTGGCCGTTGCCATTTACAAAATTTAAACATTTTAAGCTATTACATAGCTTCTATCGCGGGCCTTGGGCGTGAAGACCGAATCCAAAAATTCTGTAACGAAAATAATGTAATGAAAACCTTACATTATCGGCGCTACTGCGCATGCATAATCGGCGTAAAACGGCCGGCTGTCCAAAACCAAAAACTAGCAAGGGACATTTTTTAAAATTTCAGGTGTACGGAGTCGCGAAGCGATGGATGAAAGACGAATGCACGTTGCGGAGATGCGAATGTTGATATGGATGTGTGGCGTCACGCGAATGGATAAAATAAAGAATGAATATAGTAGAAGAACTCTGAAAGTGATGCCAGCGACTGAAAAATTGAAGAATGAGCGGATGTCCTGGTATGGGCATGTCATGAGACGAGAGGAAAGTAATGTGAAATGTGTAATGAAAGAGTTCTGCGTATCAATGTGGAAGGAAAAAAGTCTAGAGGAAGATCTAAGAAAAGATGGATGGACTGTGTGAAAGAGGATGTAGTCACACTCCAGTATATTGCTGCTATGGACATGTGTTCGACAACCTCAATAGCGCGTCCTTTAAACAAAACGGGATCACCTCACTACCTCTCCACAAACCTCCACAAGGACATGAAAGAAATAGGAGTTAACACAGACATGACGGCTGATAGAAGACTATGGAAGAAAAGGACATGTTGCGCCGACCCCAAATAATGGTGTAAGGGCAAGAGGATGATGCTGGAGTCGCGACGCGTGAAATTTTAAAAATGTTCACCGATTTTGCAACATTTTTCTGTGATACTTCACTCCTATTGGTCGCAGCGTGATGTAATATAGCCTATAGCCTTCCTCGTTATATGGACTACTGAACACAAAAAGAATTATTTAATTCAAACCAGTTGTTTCTGAGATTAGCGCGTTCAAATATACAAACTCTTCAGTCTTCGCTGGTATCTATGGCTTTTGTCCTCTTTTTCTTCGACTATTTTTATAACGTTACTGTACAAAATTAGGCTTGTTTACGTCAAAGGGGTCATATTCCGATGGCTCCTAAGTATACTGAGTCAACTAACAAATTTCGACAATTGCACTTTTTGGTATATTAAGAACAATTAAAACATTTCCTATTTATTGGTGTCAAAAAAAAAATCATATCCCTATAAATAACCAAGAAAAAATGGCGTATACTGGATCAAGTACTCGTTATATTTATTTTGCACATAGTACACCGAGTCTACTATGTATGTACACTATCTCGTAAATTAACAAAATAATATAAAATATAAATAGCGCTGTTTATAGGCCTTATTATATGTAATTCAATATGATAAGTTATTTTCTCTGGATTGTATTAACATGCGAAATATAACCATTGCTCTTCTTATCGCTCTCCTGTAAAGTTATTAGAAGTACAGTTGACTCAGTATACTTAGGAGCCATCGATTCATAACCTTAATTAGTTTTGTACACCATATTATTTCGAATAACAATGCCAATAAACTACATACCTATATAAAAAAACAGCTACCCAAAGGCAATACAAGTTACGCTGAAAACATTTCTTCTAAAATATTACATAAGACTATTGGCTTCGTGCCATCATTCGTGCAACACTTCGCTATAAAAACGAATTTCCTAAGATATACAAAATAGTATTGGATAGAAGAATGTGGCAACAAAAACAGCGTGCAGTTACGAGTACGTATCTATTGCATTCGATTCTCCGCAACCTTGATACTTTTATTATCAACGAAAGAATAACGTATGTTTACTTATTATAAAACAAAGCCCTGTGACAAATTTATTATTTTTGTATGTATGTCCCTGTGTGAGCTCATAACTTCAAAACTACGGAAAGGGTTTATATGCGTTTTTTTTTAATAAACAGGGTGATTCAAGAGGATGCCTTTTTTATACAATTTGTTAAGGTTTGGTGAATATCTGGGAAAGAGGCTCAATAACTACAAACGTGGGTAAAATCGCGGGTATTAGCTAGTTTAAATAAAAAAGAAAGTGGTCGACTTAAGATACTCCTCCTAATTTAGCAGTTGATTACAACACTAGCTGATATAAAACATCCTCACTTTCGTACACGCTTTCTTAAGAGGATACCAAAATAGCTTCGTGCATTTTTCTATGTACGAAGTTTTCATTGTTTCTTTAGATTGAATGGCTAGAGCTCTAATTTTTAAGTATATGTTTTTTCAATATATGATCTAGGATCGCATGAACTCAGAAACGCGATTGAAAAAAGTTTTCTCGATAGAAAATCTTGGCGAAACAACCTCTCAAATTTTTTATTTTTTTCGTTTGGCGGTCTATTATCGCGTATTAACTAATGAAATAACTTTAAAAACATAGGTAACTATTATGTATAGAAACACGTGGATCAGAATTAAAATATTTTTAGTAGATTTTGAGTAAATAGGACAAGTATCCCTAATTCTTCATTTTCTGTGCCTACTGGCTGTGTTAATATGTACGTGTCGGCGATGATATACGATAATATTGATATAGGCCCTTAAGTTCGCTTCGGTATGTAAGTATCTTCAATGTAATAATCTATGTGACGGAATCTTTGAAAGTGATTTATCATTTACACCCACCTACAGTAATCGAATTGTTCTGAAATTTTGCACATATATTAAGGACCATTGCAATAATATAAAAAAATATTCAGGATTTTCTAGCGTGTTTTTTAGTTTTTGAACTAAATATATTTTTGATTAGGTACTCCATTGTCATCCGTCCTCAAGAAGAACTCAAAAACTCAGATTAATCTGTCTATTGAAAAGCTCGAAGGGGATGAAATTCACCTTCAAAGATTGCAATATATCATCAGCATCATTTTTCTGCCCTCTCCATCTTACTTGCGATTGCATCTATGCGCAACATGCCTTTTCTTGCCATGATCTTCTGTCAGACGTCATATGGATAGAGTCCTCTTTCTTTCATATTTTCTTTTACAAGAGTCTGTTACTTAGATTAATATATGTATAGCTTGAAAGATAAATTGCAGTTTAAATTATTATTATAATTTCTTTGAAGTAAAGACCTTTTCAATATCTCGAGATCGAATCTTATTACTTGACCCAAGCTCATTGTTTGTTAAAACCAAATTCCAGTAAAACATTTAACTAAAGAATAAAGTCTTTCATCTTTGATTCCGATGAACGCCAAGATAATTTTAGCGAACTGTTAAAAACAAAACACGACATTCCCGCTATCCCGTATTTATAAGCATTTGCAAACAACAGATTGTTTCATTTGGAAAACCCAAAAGTATTGAGGTTTTCTTTGAAATATTTTTGTATGATTACTATCTAAAAACATTTTTAGGAATAATGTTTATATGTACTTGGAAATTAACGGGGCGCTATTATAATTAAAAAAAATGGTCAAGTGCGAGTCGGACTCGCGCACGAAGGGTTCCGTACCATTATCTATGCAACATAAGGCAACGTTATTAGTATCGAGCAAGAAACGGTAAAAAAATCATGTTTGTTGTATGGGAGCCCCCCTTAAATATTTATTTTATTTTATTTTTAGTATTTGTTGTTATAGCGGCAATAGAAATACATCATCTGTGAAAATTTCAACTGTCTAGCTATCACCGTTCTTGAGATACAGCCTGGTGACAGACGGACAGCGAAGTCTCAGTAATAGGGTCCCGTTTTTACCCTTTGGGTACGGAACCCTAAAAAAACGCAAAAGAAAAAGTCTTACGCACTTGGTAAAACAAAAATAAACACGGTTAGAAAATCAAACCAAAGGTAGATAGATAAATTTTGAAGAACCGAAACAGAGTAGCTAATGAATGAGCAAAGTTATGAAGTTATTTTAATAAAATTATGATTTATATTAATTAAATTTTTCAACATTTGCGGGGCCTTTTCTAAATATTATTTAGAGGTGTATGTGTAGTTACAGTAATTTTAATTATTTATGTTTTTCTTAGGTTGGTGTAAGGATTTTGGTTAAAAGATTTAATTTCTTTATAAAGTCAATTTCTTTAATGGTTATCCCAATTTTTTTTATATTTTCGATATTTGTGGTTTCTATATATAATATCTCGAGTATTACACATCCCATTGGGAGCGTGGCGTTCTATGGGGGAGGCCTATGTCCAACAGTGGACGGAGAGAGGCTGATGGATGGATGGAATTAAACGAATTTCTTGCTCCGTGACAAAACCTTACACAGATTGAAAATCTGTATAAATTGGAATAGCTCATCTCAGAACAATAATGAGAATACTTGAGTAAGTATATAATATTCTTCGAATTGAACAATACCATCTGCTCCTGATACACATCTGTTATGAATAATAACAAATATATAATAATATAAGCGTCCATAACAATGGGTGATTTCGTCTCCCTATTGGAGTAATAATCAATAATACTGAAGATAAACGTTCCTTCCTCGAAAAACAACGCGTGTGACATGCGCCATGCTTCTACGAAAGAGATCTCTTCGCAGTTTGTTAGTACAGTCGCCTACACAAATGATTTATTAATAAGTCAAAAGCAGAAAAAGTGCTTTCTAAAACTTTTTCTTGATTGATTTATAAAAAAATGTAGATCAAGTGAATTGCTAAGTAAATGAAAGTATTGTAAAATGTAGGCTTTTCTAATTTTTTTATCTTGATGAATAAACACTCTTTATTGAACACCAGTAAAATAATATCATAATCATAGTAAATAGTAATATGGATGAGCTTGGGATTTCCTTTGCAACTTAACATACTATTAGGGCTAATAAGTAGGTAATATTTTTTTTATACGACTAAGTAGGCGAACAACCCTGCGGCCTACCTGATGGCAAGCAGTCTCTGTAGCCTTTAGACGTCTGCAACATCAGAGGTATCACTCGCGCGTCGCCGACCCTCTAGAAATCCTTTCACACCTTTTTGAAGAACCCCATGCTGTAGTCCAATGGCAAAACCTCGGCAGGTTGTTCATTCCACAATTTTATTGTTCATTCAATTAAAATATTAATTTCATACATGAAGTCTTGAAATTGATTCTCACACAGAGTGGTTTTATTCGTGTGATAGTTATTACACGTTCTTTAAAGATGAGACCAATGGAATAAATATTATAATATCGCCCCAGACGCTGTTTTTTTAAATAATTGTAATAAAATGATAACAAAAGGCATAAACTTTAAAATTAATGTACCTACTCATAACATAATTTATGATACAATTATAATAATAAAGAATAATCAGTATTTATGATCTCCATTTTTAAAACTTAAAAATCATTTCTGTCATTGTCTGTACATTGGCAGCTGTGGTACACGTGTGTGAGTGTATACTTACGCAGCAATTTTTTTGGTGATAATGATTTTCAATATAAATACAGAGAGTGTATTGTATTTTATATATACCTTTGAAGATACGTATTTTCTTTTATACGCTTACTACTTGTACTATTGTAACAAACAAGTAAACGAATTGCCTGATGGTAAGCAGTTATCTTAGAAAGCTATAGAATAGATGTTTGCAACACTGGGAGCATTGCTGCATAGATTGGCAACCCTTTTCTTGTTTTCGGCGGGTGAAATGCCTGACCTCACACCCCCCTGTTCAGGGATAACAGAAGGGGTAGTGTGGGGCCCTCACCCACTAAAACCCCTGGTATTCCGGTGGTTCCGCCATCAGTTGCTCATCCAGCGGGTGCTTCGAGAGCATCCCAACCTTGCAACCTGTAGGAACCTTTTTACGCCTTTTCGAAGAAACCTTTTTGTATATTTATTTATTTATTTATTTAAAAGATTTTACACCAGGAAACCATAGTAAATACAGACATAAGAAAAGTAGTGTAGGGATCCACATATTTCTAAAAGAAATCTCTACCTGTAGACCCGCGAGAGGAGATTGTGAAAAAAAGATTGACCATGGGTGTGTAGTGTAGGGTGACAGAGATACGGTGAACTATTTAAGTTAAAATAAATTTATACTAAATACATAAACATACATAGATCCTTAACAAGCCTACATAATATATACAATAAATACACAGTACCTACATAAATATATATATCGACCAATAATAATAGTATATTATATATCATATACTCGTAGTATATTATATATCATATAGTATATTATATAGTATACTAGCTGACCCGGCAAACGTTGTTTTGCCATACTAAAAAAAAAAGTTTGAAAAATAGATGTTGGCCGATTCTCAGACCTACTGAATACGCATGTAAAATTTCATAAAAATCGTTCAAGCCGTTTCGGAGGAGTACGGTAACTAACACTGTGACACGTGAATTTTATATATTAGATATAATAGTATAGTTTGGGAAAGCCAAAAAAGATAGTTTAGTTTTCTTTTTTAACACGCTTTTATATGTTCGGTATGTATCTATCAATGTATTAATCTATGTATTAATCTATGTAACGGAATCTTTGAAAGTGATTTTCACCCACTTACAGTAGTTGGATCGATCTGAAATTTTGTACACATATTAAGTACCGATGACAATGCAGTGATTAAAAAAATATTCTGAGTTTGCAAGCGTGATTTTTAGTTCTCGAACTAAGTAGATTATTCTAAACTCTCCTCTGATTTATTTTAAGGTAACGGTGTAGAGTCTGAAAATCCTTTTGGTTTGGTTTTTGGAATAATTTCGTCGATCTGCCTGTGAAACATTTTTTTCGCAACATTCCATCAAAATATCAAGTTGAAAGTCAAAATCGATACTTATTATCTCTATACTAATATTAAATATAAATATTCATGGACATTTCACACAACGTCCTCTGGTCCCAAGCTAAGCTTATATGCTTGTGTTATGGGTACCAGAATACGGATATAATACATAAACTACTTTTCTTTTGTAAATACATACTTATAATACATAGTAAACACCCAGACGCAGTACAAACATTTGTATGACATTTATGGATATCACACAAATGATTGTGTCCTGACCGGGAATCGAACCCGAGACCTCGCGATCGGCAGTCCATTACATAAACCACTCCACCACGAAGCCCGTCAATTAAAAAGTCAATTAAAAAGCTGAAGAGTTTGTTTGTTTGAACGCGCTAATCTCAGGAACCACTGGTCTGATTTGAAAAATTCTTTTAGTGTTGGATAGTACCTACATTTATCGATGAAGGCCATAGGCTATAAAACATCACGCTGCAACCAAGCAGAGCGAACCATTATTGCATATTGCAAAACGGGATTTTTTTTTTCTAAATTCCACGTGTACGAAGTCGCGTGCAACAAAATGTATAATTAATTCTTTATTGCGAAACAAATCTAAAATCTATTACGCAATCAGAAAATATCTATAAAAATTTATGAAATGTATGAAAAGTGATAAAAAGCAAAATATACTTCTCTTGCTTGTCGTGGATATAAATTAGTCATGTTATAAAATATCCGTTCAATTTGAATGCAGATTTATTTATCTCTTTAGAATGGTTTTTGTTAGTCACCTGTTGAAATAAAACACCCAAACGGTATCTGATGTCATACTTGTTAATACCGTATGTTAATTCTATATCCTTAGACGGCTGGGTAACTGTGCCAATGTATAATCATATGCAAACATTTTTATCATTTATTTCATAAACAAAGATCTTTATCATTTGGATCATAATAATATGGTAAACATTAATTAGGACAGTAGAATTTGCTAATGTCTGTCGTTGCACACACTTAAAAAAAAAAGAGAATGACACACAGTGACTGTGATCTGAGTTCAAAATGAATTTTTGGGCTTCGGAAAATTATGTTCAATTTCACCCTTGCGCATGATTAGCGTTACATGTTATACTAGTAAGTTTTATGCTCTGTTTGAGACATGTAAAATATACAAACATGAATCTCATACCGATTGTATAATATTACAAATTAATAATGAACACTTGTGACAATCATAAAGTGTGATTGAGAAATATTACATTTAAACTCAAAGTTGTTCGTATTAATTAGGCGCATGGCGTGTTCATAGATAAAAAATAGATCACGAAGTGAATGAACTTTCTAATGTTTATTACCCCCAAGCATGGCTGGCGCAGGGCGCGGATCATTCGTGTTGATTGATGGATACATAGCCATTACATAGATACTAAAAGTTACCTTATTTATCATGGTTTCCCGGTCATCGGGGTCAACAGTACCTGGTGCACGTTTTTGTCGTTATAGTCACGAGCTCGTACGATAGGCCTGATGGCGTGTCACGCAAGCCTTGGACGGAAGACCATACGTTTTATAAATTAGTGACAATGCCTTGAGTTATTTCGTGGAAGTACCAAGGTTGGTAGTTCTAAGAAGTGGCGGCTAGCCGATCGGATAGGAGCGCAGGCCGTTTGGTCTCCGTCGCACATTCACATGCCGGCTCCCCGCCCCGCAGAGCCGCACACTCCCCTCTACCCGCCACGCGTGTTTACTTCAATCGCATCGCGCGCCGCAAGCCGGCTCCCGCGTTTGCTCAGTACGATTTTGTACACGAAAGGGGATTGTCACGCTACAACAACTCACCTTCCCGAACTTTCACCTCCAACCGCGGTATCCTTATCTGTGATAAACACTGAATTAGTGAAATTGAATGTGCGCGAACTTAGAAAGCGGCTCTGTTAAGGCACGCGGTCGGACCGCCGTTTGTGACGGCGATTTCTGCAAATTAATTTCTCCAGTACAGTCGGCTTCTACGAAACGGCTTCTAAAGAGTTTTACCGAGAAGCGAAACGGTCGTAAAGTGGTTTTGAGGAAATATAAGTAATTGTAAGTGGGCCTTTGTGTTTCCGTGTTGTTGTTATCTAAGGCGTTTACATTGGATCCCAACCGACCCAGCACACCTCCAATGGTGGTCAAACTGCCAGGTGAGAACTATAAACTTCTCTATGTAGTTGTAACTATATTTACAAATAACTGCATATCTTGATCATTGTGTTGATATTTAAATAAGTAATTCTAAGTGTGTATCTTCCGTATCCGTGTATCCTTGGCTGGTAAACGTCACTGCGAAAGTAAATTTGTTTACGTCTGCTCGATGTATGAAGTCACGCAAATATATCGAGCGAGCGGCGCCAGCTGTTATCATTATCACTAACTCTTCGGGGTCATTGAGTTCTAAATGATAACACCACAGTCTATATTCGCTAATGAAGTAAGCATGATGAATGATAGAACACTCGTGTATATTTACACTGAATACAATACGTGTATATTTACATTGAGAAACAATTTTGTATCGTATAGGTGCTTACCGACGTACTTTACGTATGGAGGCCACTAAAAGTAGTCCAACCAAATCAAACTCAATTTTGTACGTGGCTGTGAATCGATAATAGCTTTGGAACCAATACTGCCAGTACGATTACGAGAACAGTCTCCTGTGGATAGGTAGTATTAAATATTTTTTGGATCAATTTTATTTAACGAAATATTTATTAAGCAGTTATGCGATTTGGCCAGTGTGATCATGATCACCACAACAATGCGGTCACTAGCGTGGCTAGGGCTAAAGTTAACGTATATTACGGTTTCTTAACACCCCAAGTCCTTACGAAATGATTATGAACCAATAATTGGCATTATTTAATTATTCATATGGCCACAGAATCTTATTCTATATTTTGTGCATGTGGCATAGAATATATGGACTATTACCGTCGTCATCTTATCCCAAATTCGTATCATTTGATGACCTTCTAACTAGTTTAGGAATGTTAAACTGGGCTAACCAGATTCATACAAAGTTTGTATTCACATTTTTCATAACAGCATATTTTCTACTTAGATTACAAAATAGATATTACATTTATCTGAGTATATTTATATTTCGTAACTGTACCTTTTTTATCTAGAACATGAGTATGTATATACGTAGATAATTGGGTTATGAATCCACCTTATCATAATCACATGTACCTATTATTAGTCAACAGTGTAATGTAGTAGATACTATTTTCATTGTTAAGAAATATATTCACAGACATGTACAGTATGTACACATTGTACACCGTGAATACATATATATATTTACAAGCACAAACAAGCGCTCACCATGACATTATTCTTACTATTAGGTATAATACATGGAGACCAAGATTATACATTTCACCTAATTATAGAAAAGCTAAAACTTTCTATCTACATACACAGTCGTGATATTAAATACTTAACTAGCATTTGACTAGTTATTATCGTACTGTTACTTGATTATATTCTACCACAATACAGCTAATGCCAGATTTCATCAAATAGTTAGGCAGTTGTGTATTTTTTTTTGTAATATCTACATCAATATCTGTCCAAACAATAAAATAGTAACTACAAAAAACCTTTATTTGTTTTTCTAAATGAATATAATTATAATGGCCCTAAAACTGACTTTCTCCTTTGCATCTGAAAAACTTTTGTCTTACTGAAGTAATCCATAGTTATCTTTCAATCGTTTTTTCCGAGTAAAAGATATTGATTAAAAATCCGACTATAACAAATCTTGCTCAATGGATTCCATACCACTATCATCATAATATTTTCATCATCATCATCATCATCTTCTTATCATCATTATCATCTCATAGTTATCTTACTATCATAATCATGTCAAATTTCTAAGCGTTCTATCAAGTTAATCTGAAAACGTATCAAAATCTTATCTAATCTAATATATAAAATTCACGTGTCACAGTGTTAGTTACCGTACTCCTCCGAAACGGCTTGACCGATTCTTCTCAAATTTTGCATACATATTCAGTAGGTCTGAGAATCGGCCAACATCTATTTTTCAAATTTTTTTTTTTTTAGTATTGCAAAACAACGTTTGCCGGGTCAGCTAGTATGTATATAAAATTCACGTGTCACAGTGTTAGTTACCGTACTCCTCCGAAACGGCTTGACCGACTCTTCTCAAATTTTACATACATATTCAGTATGTCTGAGAATCGGCCAACATCTATTTTTCAAACTTTTTTTTTAGTATGGCAAAACAAAGTTTGCCGGGTCAGCTAGTATTATGTACTATAAAATCTGATTCCCAGAAATAGAAATTTATTAAATTTATAAACAATGAAATTTTCCAGTTTTTTTTGCAACGTTTTTCACTACTGCTTCGCTCCCATTGGTCGCAGCGTGATGTTATATAGCCTATAGCCTTCCTCGATAAATGGACTTTCCAACACAAAAAGAATTCTCCAATTCAAACCAGTAATTCCTGATTAACGCGTTCAAACAAACAAACTCTTCAGCCGCACCGTTAGTCTGTGCTCCCACTTTTGTGAGGAAGGCATACGCTACTGCATGCACCCATCAGCTTCGCGTCATGAAGCTGTTATTTTCACAGATTAATGGTCCTATTCATAATGACTTATCGGAGGTTTAAACGGAGATTTTATTGGAGATATAAACGTTTTAGCGTAAAAAGACTACTATGAATAAGAAGTTTTGACAATTTTCGCGAACCTTAAAATAGGTTTTTAGGCGAACTTTTAAACCTCCGATAAGTCATTATGAATAAGACCATAAATCTTTTCTAAATTCTCTATCTTTTAAATAGTTGCGATTAGATTGCGATTGCCACTCCAGGATATAAAATTCGCTATTAGACTTTAACTATTATCTATAGAGCTGTGAACACATAGAGTGAATTCACAGAATTATAGTTTTTCTCATCATAAACATGGTAATTCGTTAATCGCTTTCCGAGAAACAAACTGCAATAAAAATATTGCTGTATCAACTAGACAAGTTGGTAATAACTTCCGGTTAACACCGGTTCGATACAAGGTAGCGTTGCTAACCGATTAATTGTCATGTGGTTTTTCTTATTTGCTTATATAGCTAAAACACAATTGCATCAAAATAAATCCACGTGGTATTTATTTATTTACTTATTTAGTATAGTTTGGAAGATTAACAGCGCTTAAAATTAAAACAAACACAGGTAACTGACAGCCAATAACAATTCTTCACATTTAAGAATAAATTTAAAAAATCTCACTTGTTGTTGCAACATTTTTCACTTTTGCTTCACTTCTATTAGTCGCAGCGTGATGTTATTTGGCCTATAGCCTTCCTTGATAAATGTATTATCCAATACTGAAAGAATTTTTCAAATCAGATCAGAGGTTCCTGAGATTAGCGCGTTCAAACAAACAAACAAACTCCTTAGCTTTATATTAGTACTAGCTGACCCGGCAAACGTTGTTTTGCCATACTAAAAAAAAAAGGTTTGAAAAATAGATGTTGGCCGATTCTCAGACCTACTGAATATGTATGTAAAATTTGAGAAGAATCGGTCAAGCCGTTTCGGAGGAGTACGGTAACTAACACTGTGACACGTGAATTTTATATATTAGATAGAAGTATAGATATCCACAGGTCATGTGCTTAATTTCGGAGTCCTCGAAAATTGGCAACATAATCTTATTATGAGGAAATGGTAATTCTATACGTGAAATATAAGCTGCTTTGTGGCCACAAGAATTGTTGTAACGAAAGATCAAAGGTTTTAGTCAATGAAAACGTTTGCGCAAATGTATTAAAATCTAGCGAGTCCAACTCAGACTAGTTGGACTGTCACGCAAAGGGACCCATTATTATCATAATAATATAATCAACTTTAAAATATCATCTCGTAATAATCACTCCGTATTTACACACTTATCTTGAATTATATTTACACACAAAAGGATTCTTTTTTTGAAACTATTATCTTACTCTGGTTGTTAGTATGTGTAGTTATAGTGGCAACATATAGACATCATCTGTGAAAATGTTTACTTTCTAGTATCGTTCATGAGATAAAGATGGACTGTAATAGAAATCGGAGACTCTGTTCCACGGTCTAGATTTATCCTTTGGTATGGAACTTTGAAACTTTAAAGCTATTTCCGCAACAAAACCGAACAGTACATATTTATATTAACTATAATCATTAGTCTATAATACACAGCTATTATAATAAGACATTTAGTTAACATTTCCCAATATTGTGTTACTGAAACTATCAATTTTCATTTTTTAGTTTAGTTATGTATGTAGAATCGGCACCACTATCTCTGTATTGAGAATTTATCCAGTTAGCAAACAACAAACCCATTCGAATTCCAACGATACTTAGTCGGAATTTTATGTTTATTGTTAACATAGCATTGTCTAGTACCGGGAATATCACGTTGTTAATTCGTTTACAGGAACCGCGGTAGCCTTTGTTTATTCTCAAAAGTAATCATCTTTTTTTAGCTATTTTAATGTTACAAAAACGCCACCTATTGTCAAAGGTTAGCGTACTATGACGATGTTATTCGTAGAAACACTTCAAATGTAATTGATTGAAGACCATTACATTCCGTTTATTATCATACAATTGATTTGAATTGAACTCATCGCACAACCTAATATTATTATGTTACTGGCTGATGCCCGCTACTCCATACGCGTGGAATTTTAGATACCCATATATTTTGTCACCGTTTAAACCTTCCCTGGAGTTTCACGAATATTTCAAGACCAAAATAACCAAAATCGGCCAAGCCGTTCTCGAGTTTTAGCGAGACTAACAAACAGCAATTGATTTTTAGGGTTCCGTACCCAAAGGGTAAAAACGGGACCCTATTACTGAGACTTCGCTGTCCGTCCGTCCGTCCGTCTGTCACCAGGCTGTATCTCAAGAACGGTAATAGCTAGACAGTTGAAATTTTCACAGATGATGTATGTCTATTGCCGCTATAACAACAAATACTAAAAATAAAATAAAATAAATATTTAAGGGGGGCTCCCATACAACAAACATGATTTTTTTACTGTTTCTTGCTCGATACTAATAACGTTGCCTTATGTTGCATAGATAATGGTACGGAACCCTTCGTGCGCGAGTCCGACTCGCACTTGACCAATTTTTATATATTTTTTTTTTTTTTTTTTTTACTAAAATATTTTATTTAAATCACATTAATATTTTAAATATAACTACATATAGCAATATTTTTATAACTATTCATATATTTTTATTACATTGTATAAACATTACCATGTCAGTTTTTTCAAATTCAAAATTCAAAAATTATTTATTATATCAAAATTCTTACATTTAGTATATCCCTGGCCCCTACGCTAGTAAAAACTGTGTTGCAGGGGCCATATTATGAAGAAAGAAGATATACACGTAGATCTTTACGCTTATATAAGTATAGGCTATTTTGAGGACGCGAGTTCGATTCGCATAAAGGTCAATTATATTGTTTGTGTAATATGAATGCGGATATGCAACTAATACAAAAACGGTACCAATTCTACGTACTCAACTAAACTTAGCTAAAAATAGAAAATTAATATTGTCAATAACAAAATTGGGCAATGTTAATTAAATAAATAAATATAAATATTCATGAACATTTCACGCAACGTCCTCTGGTCCCAGGCTAAGCTTATATGCTTGTGTTATGGGTACCAGAATACGGATAAAATACATATACTACTTTTCATTTGTATATACATACTTATAAGTTATAATAGATAGAAACACCCAGACGCAGTACAAGCATTTGTATGACAATTAGAAAAATCACACAAATGATTGTCCCGAGCGGGCTTGATCGGCAGTCCGTTACATAAACCACTCAACCACGAGGCTCGTCAATTTGGACTTTCTTATTTAATTTTACAAATAACTAATGTAAACTTTTGCTTGAGATTCTACGAAAACTCGTAATTATTCGCTGTTTCTGCGTATTAATAGATGTTTATTAAAAACTTTCTTTATTAAATAAATTTTTATAATAAAATATTCATTACCAATATTAATTTTCAAAACAATAATGAAACTTGTTGAATATTTTAATATTATAAGCATTGTCTAATGGCCTCGGGGTAATTATTTGTTGCCAATAATTTACATAGCGTCTTGTATTTTCATACAATAATTTCATATAATACAAAATGCTTAGCTTTCTATTCATTTTAATAGTAAACGCATGAAAATTGTATGTAAATTAAACGCAAGTACATGAATTGAAATTTGAGCTAATTAACTAACTACATATATGTATTCGATTTAGATGCAGCACTAAGACATTTTTAACGATAACTATTGGCATATTTAATTGGAACAACACAAGGGATACAAACATAACACAAGTTTCTTTCTGAAACAATCTAAGACCTAATCATGAGTTTTTTTAATTACGGAAACGATCGCGTGCCCGTCAACGTAGACGTAAAATTGTATGAGCTAGCCACAGGAGCTAGCTAAAGAGCTGTGTTGTGTACGCCGGTTTTTCTCTCATGGTATTGCATGTCCTAAACCGGAGTAGAAGAAAAAATTTGAACGTTTCACAAGAACAACATAATTATTGTTTCGTAGAATTTGGCCTACATTAAGAGGGTACTGTACTCCTAATTTAGGTATTTGGCTTAGGTATTGCTATGCCTATTCCCGAGCGCCGCGCTGAAAGGGACTTAATATAGCTGAAGCAGATTTTACCTACAAATTCTTGAAAAAAAGACGTTTCATAGTCCCTTTTTTTCTTCGCGAAAGTTGAACCGATTTTGACTGTTTTTACGCCATTATAGATGAAGAGTATATCCATGCTTCTGTCACTTTCTTTTTTGGTAAAACCTTACCAAAGAAGTGTGATAGACAAAAAAAAACGGGATTTTCGGATGGTCATATTTCTTTTAGTTATTATGTTTTGAAAAAAGAAAGCGATAGAAGCATAGATATACTCTTCATCTACAATATAGCGTAAAAACAATTAAAATCGGTTTAACTTTCACAAAGAAAAAAGGGGACTAAGATGCCCATATTTTTGTATGGAGCATAATTTGATATCGTGCCCTCTTGAAGTAACATTGTATGAGCTAGCTAAAGAGCTGTGTTGAGATTTTACGCCGGTTTTTCTCTCATGGTATTGCATGTCCTAAACCGGAGTAGAAGAAAAAATTTGAACGTTTCACAAGAACAACATTTTGTTTCGTAGAATTTGGCCTACATTAAAAATGATATTCTCAATGGGAGTGAAGCAGTGCCTTGTGATGCCGCTAAGCAGCGCTGTTATAATTCTATACAATTTCGTGTTAACCTTGGCGTACTCACAATTTTTTACGTAGAGACAATACTCGCACTTACTGGCGAAATCTTTTTTGGCGTTTAGTGCAAAAAAACTAACATATGCGGCGCTTTATTTTAAATGTAAGGATAAGCATTAACAATTCTAACTAACTAGTTGAATAAATTTCTTTACTGAGGCAAACACACAAGTTGTCCAGCCATTGGTTTCTAAGAACTTATCAATATTAAATACAATACTTAAGTCTGATTTCTAAAATACGATAACGGCGCGTCTGTGCGATCAACATTTCTAGCTTTAGTAAATATACTGAAATAAAGTAAAGGCATATATTTATATACTAAAAAACTTTCAGAAAAACGAACGTATAAAAACATAAATAGTCAACCTTTTCCCGTCCACTGCTTAAAAAAAAAACTAAAAAACATGCTACGAGTTTAAAATGGCGCCATTTTACGCAGTATCAAGACCGCATTTTGCATTTCGCGTAAACTGTTTTCACTTTTATTTAACGCGCTTTTATATGATACTTTAGTATCTATCCATCTATTTATTAATTTAAATTACGGAAACTTTGAACGTAATTTTCAATAATTTTTATTTTTTTATTTTGCTATAACAGAACCACCTAACTAACAAGTATTTACCGTGTTTTTTTATTATTAGGGTTCCGTACCCAAAGGGTAAAAACGGGACCCTATTACTGAGACTTCGCTGTCCGTCCGTCCGTCCGTCCGTCTGTCACCAGGTTGTATCTCAAGAACGGTGATAGCTAGAGAGTTAAAATTTTCACAGATGATGTATTTCTATTGCCGCTATAACAACAAATACTAAAAATAAAATAAAATAAATATTTAAGGGGGGCTCCCATACAACAAACATGATTTTTTTACCGTTTCTTGCTCGATACTAATAACGTTGCCTTATGTTGCATAGATAATGGTACGGAACCCTTCGTACGCGAGTCCGACTCGCACTTGACCAATTTTTTTTTTAAACTAACGAGACATGAGCTAGTTAAAATTTAGATAGGCTGAATATTTATAGATATGCTTAGATACATACTTGTAAAATGGTTTGACAAATAAATTATGTTCGGTTTAATTTCGCATCTGATAGACTATTAGTCTTAGTTAATTAAATAGTTAGTTACTTTTTCCACTATGTATATTTTTCCTACGTCACAATCACGTGTATAAAAACAAACAAGTCTATACTATATTTGGCGCTTAAATTACACGTTTTTCTTATCAGGCAATATATTAAATACACATGCAATTTCGCTATCAATTTTATAGACTTTTCCTCCTTGTAGACGATGTAAGAGTTGAAAGGTTTTCATTTAATATTCGAGAGCGACGTAATGTCTTTTAAAAAAAAAAATTGCGTTTCTTACCGATAGATAGCAGTAATAAAATGAAATTACATGCTTCGTTTATTAATTTCAACCTCATAAAGCTATGCATGTTAACAATAATGAAAAAGAGAAAATGTATGTTTTACTTGTGAGTGTACTAGGAAAATGTGAGTTCTCTCGAAATGGCAGGCGGACGGAACAAGGTGGATTGCGGCGCGAGCGCAGGTATGCGTGTTCTGAGAATAAGCCGCGTCCGTTTTTGCTCCTTTTTCGATTCAAGTTTACCAAGAATCGAATGGCCCGGTGGCGGCTCTACTCAGAACTCGTAATTAATCCTTGGAAGCCTCCGACCCAAGGGTTGTTATGTATGAGAAATCGCCAACATAATGGTGCTTTTAACTTTTTTTTTCGCATTGTCTCATTTTTGAAAATTGTATACGGGTTATTGTTCGGAGAAGGATCCACAATTCCATAAACAACATTATGCGTGGCTATTAAATTTTATGTACAGTTCGCCTCTGACCTCTCTTTAGAAAACTTACTGATGCACTTACAAGAATATTCCAATCGCATTAATAACTATGCGAGAATTCAAAGAATTATTTGCATATCGAGTTCTATAACCTTCGGGCCTTAATTAATTAAACTGGATACTGAATTATCTCAGATAAAAGTTACCTAGCTAAATTACTATTGGTGATAATGCCCCCCACTCTTTCTCTTGTTGTGTAATCTGTAGTTTTTTATGTTATACAATGAAGTATAAAAAATATTCAGATAAAACCATTCCCGTAATTTTGTAATACATAAAAATATTGTGAAACATTAACAAAATTAAGTAATAATTAATGAATAACTATATTTTACCCTAACATTCAACAAAAAGATTGCACATTGAATTACTGCAATTTATTTGAAAAGGCTAACGAGGACGAATATTTAAAAAAAAAACAAATAAAATCTCTTTGAAAAGAGTAACCTAGCTAGCACTTACTGTCTTAGATTTACAGGTTAATTTTGTGTAACAAATGTAGAGATCAAAGCAGTATTTCAATCAGTTCGTTAGTCCAAACTGTCGGACGCTTTCGCAGTAGTCGACTATTGAAATTTAAACTATCTGCTTCTTGGAAAGTGTATAAAGTGTTTTTTACTTATTTTTATTCAGTCCTAGGACAACAAAACAGTCAATGTCCACAGAGTACAGCTAGAATATAAAGCTACGAAAGTCAATTGACGTTACATTTTTTTTCGAATCGATGGCACAGGCAGCTTAAACTTGTGCTTCTAGCATCTAGCTTAGTGTATTCTATTCTAACTTAACTTATGTTGGAATAGAGTACAGACTAAGCTCTTTCAGGATTAAAATAAATACAAGAAGCTGTAATCTTTTTTGTTTAAATAAAACTACTCTTTGCCCTCTTTACACGTATGTATTTTACTTAAAATCTCATATAAAACGTTTTAACTACTTAACTAAAATTAATACTAAAATCGGTACTGAAATCAACTGCAAAATTAACAACAAAATCAGTACTAAAACTATGCTAAAATCAATATACGATATATGTATAAAGAATCTTATCATTGGACCTGTAATTTGTCAGATTACAAGGTACTCTTTTGTAAAAAAAATCGGACTATAAGGAATCTTAGGCAGTGCTCTATAATCCGACAAATTCAATAGTTCGACACTGCCCTGCAAAGTGTTTGTCAGACTACCGGGACTCCACTGTACTTAGTTATTTATTGGCTTTACTCGGAGTAATACATAACAGAGGAAAATGTTTTTATATCAAATCCAAACCAAGCGCAACAAAGTTAAAAGTAATTTTATTCGTAGAAATGTTTGGCGATGTTATAGGATTATTTCAACACAAATAATTATGTCATTAAGAACCAGAGATTAAGCGGATGGTAACACTGATATGTCGATAAACTTAATGTAAATAAGGTGAAGGCAAACGATTAGGTCACCCCTAGCTATGAGTAGTGTAGAGTTAAATGTTGGTATGTATGTGTGTGTGTGTGTTCATGTGTGTACGTCATAATAGCAGCAATATTAATAAATACATTGTATGATACATTATAACTACGTACGGTATCTATGTGTCTCGTTAGTTTAGTATCTCTATAACGCCAGTTTATTCTAGTAATTCTATTCCAGGTGATTCTATACTCCATGTCTGCCAAAGCAATTTTAAAAGCAGAATGGCAAAGAATCTTTGTGTATTTTATAAGAGCCTTTAAACGAGCCATTCTAAGAATAATTAAGAAGGCTGTGGCTGTTGCTAGACTAACTACATTTTTACAATATATTTGAGACAGTTGTAATGTTGTTATTTACTAAAGATACCTCATAAGTTTAGGTAACAACAACGTAGCTAAGACATTCTAAAGACCGCAGTCTGAACGTTTAATTTACCAAAAACTCTAAATTCTTTTTATAACTGCGGCCAATCGTTACTATATCTCAGTTATTATATCAGACTACAATAGAAAGTAAAAAAAAAAAGTTAAAAGAAAAACAAAAAACGAAGGAAGAAAGTTCATAGCGTTCACAACTTGTTTTACAAGTTCACAGTAGGAAACCCCTTTCACTCGGAATCAAGTCTGGGCTCGATACAAAAATAGACACTCTCCATTTACACAGATTACACAACCTATAATTGACTGGCTATAAATCAGTGCTCACCTTATTGTACGTATTTACGTATAATGGAACGCGTCTATTTTAAAAATCGAAATTGCTGCGGGTCGATGTTCTGAGAACTGCGACGAAGCTTCGTACTTGTACTGCGCTGCGCTCGACCGGTCGACGCAGTTCCGAGAACACGCGAAGGTTGTTCAGTTAAAGTCTTACATTGAATCAGAACAGTTATTGCCAAAGACTTTTATGTTGCGACGTCGAAAGCGTCAGTGATGCATTAGCGTTTTTAGCACACCAATAAATTGTGAGATTGAGGTCAATCTAAACGTTTCGTTCCGACAAATTGCAGTCACTTAGTTTATCAAAAATACTCACGTTTCAGCTTATCTTGATCATGGCTTTCTACAACGACCATTAAGAAATTCCTCGTGATGAGCGAGCATAACCGTGAGGTATGATGAGATCAGTTGGGGACAGACTGGCGCCTTTCTTTGTGTAGATGTCAAAGGCTACGAGGACGGAAATAATTGCCTTATCGTTTCTGTACACCCATTTAAAGAGTTTCGCTTCATTAAAAGTTGCGATAAACTAAAAATCGGATACACAAACAAAACAGATTCAAGATGTTTGAAATCGTTATTTTTAAATGGAATGTTCCTATACGTCATTTCTTGTTCTTAAGTTTAATGTGAAAGGTGATCGTCCATATGTCTCTCGTCAGACACACTTCAAGACAAACGCTTTCAATATCATCTGTAACCAAAATATGTGGTGTAATGTTGGTGCGCTTATTTATAGCCGTCAGAAGTTTGGCTTCTTGGAATACGGAGTGTAAACCAAGTTTATTATAACGATGATTGCTATCTAACTATAATAAGTCTGATATGTAATTAATCATGTAGACACTAATTTGGCTTTGCGGTATAATGGCTATTGCGTTATGCTTAGCGGTAATATCGAAATTTTATTTTGTCTAATCTAAGATTGGATATGAAAGAAAGAATATAAAAAATATAGCTGACCCGGCAAACGTTTTGCCATACAAACAGATATTTGCAATAAAAAAAAATGCGTCCGGGTGTTTCTATGTATTTATAAGTAGGTATGTATTTAGAAAAGAAAAGTAGTATATGTATTCTATCCGTATTCTGGTACCCATAACACAAGCCTAATAAGCTTAGCTTGGGACCAGAGGACGTTGTGTTAATGTCCATGAATATTTATTATTATTAATAAAAAAAAATGCGACTACAATTAAAGATCTAAGCTATCCTATCTCTCAAGTTGGACCAGACTGCACACGGTGTGCCAATTTAATTTAAAATCGGTTAAGTAGTTTAGGAATCCATCGCGGAGAAACATCGTGGGAGGACGACATCAACAGGAGATTTTAATAATAAATAATAATAAATATTCATGGACATTTCACACAACGTTCTCTGGTCCCAAGCTAAGCCTATTATGCTTGTGTTGTGGGTACCAGAATACGGATATAATACATATACTACTTTTCTTTTGTAAATACATACTTATAATACATAGAAAACACCCAGACGCAGTACAAACATTTGTATGACATTAATGGATATCACACAAATGATTGTCCCAAGCGGGAATCGAACCCGCGACCTTGTGAACGGCAGTCCAGTACATGAACCACTACGCCACGAAGCCCGTCAAAAAGATTTATATATATGTATAAAGATTTGCTTAATCTTCCATTTATCTCAAAATGCATTTTGAGCACATAAGACGAAATCTGAGATGAAAAATGGACAACAATCTATGGCAAATCTTTTAACGCTGCTCACCAGTGGAAAGGTATGCCTTTTTTGGGATTTAATGACCTGGTTACAAGAACCTTTAGGTCATAAAGGTATGCCTCTCCATTGAACATTCGTTAGTGTTGGGCATTACAAAAGAATGACATTTTATATGACGTGCTGTTATTCACAATAATAATTTAAACACGATATCTGTTAATTAATAACAGGTGGAGACAAGTGTGAGAGTTATAAATAACCGTAAGTTACCGTTATAGCTATTGAAATACAAGCTAAATATAGCGGTCATTCTACAGATTCAATTAGCAGTAAATAATGTTTGCGAACGACTTTTCTATGTGACTTGATGGCAATGAGAACTGGTTCTGAAGTAAGATAATGTTTATTATCTGTATCCATTTAAACTTAGTTGTTTCCAGGAATTTGTATAGCAAGTACTGATATTTCTATACGAACGGCTGTAATATGTTTAGCCTTTCTATAACTAACTTTATTCTAGATGTGCATATTTATATATGTAACAAGAAAGGTTTGCAATTTGTAAAATATAAGTAGTTAGTTACTCAGAGTAAAATAATGATATTAAGTACCGTCTCCGGGTTTTTAACCGTTAAAATCTGCAGTAACTTCCATTGTAATAGACAAAAACTAGTTAATTAGAGGCTCCATAAGTTAAATTAAATACCGAGAAGATTTCTTCGAATCATGTTATAATTATTATTTAAAAGATTGTTTCATGACTAGTTACTTTATCGCAATGACTTAGTTACTTAGTAACCTCTAAAGCTATACGAAAAATACGTACTAACTATGCAATATATTTTACCATATGAGTTAAGAGGATACCAAAATAGCTTCGTGCATTTTTCTATGTACGAAGTTTTCATTGTTTTTTTAGATTGAATGACTAGAGCTCTAATTTTAAGTATATGTTTTTTCAATATATGATCTAGGATCGCATAAACTCAGAAACGCGATTGAAAAAGTTTTCTCAATAGAAAATCTTAGCGAAACAACCTCTCAAATTTTTTATTTTTTTCATTTGTCGGTCTATTATCGCGTATTAACTAATGAAATAACTTTAAAAACATAAGTAACTATTATATATAGAAACACGTAAATCAGAATTAAAATATATTTAGTAGATTTTAAGTAAATAGGAAAAGTATCCCTAATTCTTCATTTTCTGTGCCTACTGGCTGTGTTAATATGTACGTGTCGGCGATGATATACGATAATATTGATGTAGGCCCTTAAGTACCTACGTACTTACACAAAGCCTGTTCAAATAAGCTGCCTGATAGAATACTATCTAAAGTTATTTGAATAAACCCACGCGTATATTTCCATTTTTTGTGTGTAATTCGCTCTAAATAATACGAGTCCACTTATCGTAACTTCCTCCACTGTCTCATGAAGATTGAGTCATAAAAGTGGGGAAAATTTAATACATCGCGTTTGTAATATGAAAAGTCACCCCATTTTAAAAGTCGAACACATTTTCCCGCTAGCTTGAAAAAAAATATCGATTTTGTTTGAGTATTAGGTATTCTATTTTTGAATAGATGTGTTTTTAGGTAATTTCTTGAATTCGACATCACAGTTCAACATTTTTGATTTTTAGGGTTCCGTACCCAAAGGGTAAAAACGGGACCCTATTACTGAGACTTCGCTGTCCGTCCGTCCGTCCGTCTGTTCGTCCGTCCGTCCGTCTGTCACCAGGCTGTATCTCAAGAACGGTGATAGCTAGAGAGTTGAAATTTTCACAGATGATGTATTTCTATTGCCGCTATAACAACAAATACTAAAAATAAAATAAAATAAATATTTAAGGGGGGCTCCCATACAACAAACATGATTTTTTTACCGTTTCTTGCTCGATACTAATAACGTTGCCTTATGTTGCATAGATAATGGTACGGAACACTTCGTGCGCGAGTCCGACTCGCACATGACCAATTTTTTTTTTAATATTGTGAGACGCTTGCTTTTTTACTTTTATTATTTTTCTACGCTTATTAAACAGTTAAAACCTTATTTAAAACAAACCAATTTTTTTTTATTATTGTAGATTTATTTGTACTTATTTGTAACTTATATTTATGTTTAAACTTGTGCATAATAGTCGGTCATCAATAAAATAGATAAAGAATGTAAGGCAGGCTAAATACAACATGGAAGAAATAACTAGAGGAAAACCACAGAAAAAATGTGAAAGAGAATGCGAATGAAGGAGTTAACACAGATATAAAGTCTGACGGAAGATTAAGGAAGAAAACCACAAGTTGCGCCTACTCGAATTAATAGGATAATGGCAAGGGAATGATGAATGATGTTATGATAGATGAAGATCATATAATCATGATTCTTATATAAATACTAGCTGACCCGGCAAACGTTATTTTGCCATACTAAAAAAAAAAAAAAAAAGTTTGAAAAATAGATGTTGGCCGATTCTCAGACCTACTGAATATGTATGCAAATTTTGAGAAGAATCGTTCAAGCCGTTTCGGAGGAGTACGGTAACTAACACTGTGACACGTGAATTTTATATATTAGATGTACACAAATCAGAACTAAACAGCGGTGAATAGACGCACTTATAACTTACGCACGCCTTCAACTACGTCATCGACCAATCTTCGTAAATTAAAATATAAACATAAAACCGTGCCTCTACATGCTGGCACATTCTGAGAAAGTATTTATACTTAATAATATCGCAAGGCCGGTGTATAAATAAATTAAAGAACATACGCCAACAAACGTTACCCCCGCAGTGCTTGATGACTCAGTTTTACCTGTATTTGGCCGAGGGCTAGGTTATTTCTAGAGAACTGGCGATAATTTTAACGTTATGACACACCCGTTCTTAGTATTGTTAACAAATTGTTGCCTTAACTCTCTAATTTTGGGCAAATTCTACTAATTTTCGAAAGACAATGACACATTTGAAAATTCCTACCAATATGACTGGTAACATTCTTGCTATTCTGTAGAAAATATACGAAGAATAAAGAATGATTAATCAGCAGCCAAGTTTAAGGTTCTCTTTTAGTTATTTATTTATTTAATTGGTTAGGAATTTCAGAAGATACGTACGAAAGTGTTTTTGAAATATTCCGAAGAATCTTACATGATAGTTTTAAGAACATAATATGTAATCTTTACTTATGTAATCCTTTTTTCCAATGTAAGCTTATATCTTTAAAACTACGCAACAGATTTTGATGCGGTTTTTTGATAGAAGACGGAGTTGAGAAGGATGGCTTTTTGTATTATTTGTTAATGGTCTCTAATTTCCACGGGTACGAAGTTGAAGGCAAGAAGTTAGTAACAAATAAAACAATCCTATACTTTTAACCCATTTTCTTCCATCCAACCTAACGCAACACTGTGGCAAACTGCGTGCTAAATCTGCCATACAGGATCCAAATTTAGTTCCTACACTACAAAGATTTAGTTGCTGGATTGAATCAGAAACTTTGAATGGATGGTGTCAGTTCTATTCTCACACGAATACAAGCAGTAAAACTACTTATACCGTTCATTGAACGCAATTGGATATTATTGTAGATGTAGAGTAATTCTTCGAATGTTGGTGAAGAAACCAATTAACGCTTGCAAATGGTAACAAGTGGACAGGAAGTCACAGCTTCACACCTATATGTTATTCTTGGAATCATTTTAAAAGTAACATACTACATCTATAGGTATTTCAAAAATAATTAACGAGAAAATGTACGAGTGAGATGGCAACACTGATTTGAATATTTTTATCTTGCTTGCATATTTTGCTTTTCCTCATCGTCGCCTCTATGGTCAGCACATTCGTATTTTAAAATCTAGCGCTTCTATTTTATCTCGCATCTACATGAAGGTATTATTTTTATCTCTTTCTGCCACATTAAAATAATTTTAGCAAAAAAAGAAACCAACCAAAAATTTAATATAAAATTTTAATCTATATGATTTGTTCATCGATGCCATTATCAGAATTGATCTCAAATAAAATCATTCAGGTTCTTGGGTAACAAACGTTAATAAATACTTACCATCTCCTATACACCTTAATCTGACGGGCTTCGTGGTCTAGTGGTACATGTAACGGACTGCCATTCGCGAGGTCGCGGGTTCGATTCCCGCCTCGGACAATCATTTGTGTGATGTTTATAAATGTCATACAAATGTTTGTCCTGCGTCTGGGTGTTTACTATGTATTAAAAGTATATATTTACAAAAGAAAAGTAGTTTATGTATTGTATCCGTATTCTGGTACCATAACAGAAGCATAATAAGCTTAGCTTGGGACCAGAGGACGTTGTGTGAAATGTCCATGAATATTTTAAAAAAAAATCTCTTCATTTTTTGAAGTTCGTTAACATAAGTCTAAATAAGAAATGCCTGTAACTGTGCAAAAACTTATTCATATATAAACAATAATGTCAAAAATTTCCCCTCATCTGAAAGACAAAAGCCCCAAATAAATAAAGTGGTGGATTATATTTAGGTCACATAACTGGTACAAGCGTATGTAACGCTATGAAGACCCGAATAATGGATAGAAAACAGCTGTTGGATCGATGATTGAAGTCACAGAGCAAGAATATTACGCAACTAGGCCAATCGTATTCGTCATAAGTCCTCGAAGATATAATATTGATGTAATTCTATGTTACTAGGTAGGTACTTTAAGGACTGTAAAGAGTGTAAAGACTTTTCTAAAAAAAAGAATACACTTGTAGCTTAGGCATAACATATTATTATAGCAGAAAAATCTTCTGATAGAAAAAGAAATGGAATTTTTTGAGCCTAGAATTTCATTTGAAGGATAAACAAATGAAATTCTAATTTTGAATTTAGAACAATTTGCATAGTAATGCAAACTGCCAGACAATGCAAATGTTTTGTGAGTTTTTATTAGAATGAAAACTCTTTTGTGTTAAATTATGACAGAGACCATAAAAAGAGAAGTGCTTTGATTTTATCAGATCAGAATTTGCTATCAATAATTAGGTACGTATTTATAATATATGTATACTTTAATTAATAAAAATGTATTAAATGTGTTTCGTACTATCTAAATCCTATTGATAAATTTGAGACATCCGAAATTTCTGATTCACGAATTTTGAATTTCAATTGATAATTATGGCGCCTATTGTAAATATGAATCACTTTTTAGATATAATTGACTATTGCGCCTAATGACTTGGTATTTACACCTATCATTTAATCAGGCGACGTGGTGTACCCGGACATGACATTATCTTCTGTACACATAATATGCTTTAAAAGGGAACAGAACTCCCTATCCACGGGTGCCATCTTAACCCGAAAAAGTGATAATTTTGTACTACAGATATAAACCTTATAATATAAACATTAACCCACCATCTGGCACCAGATGGTGGGTTAACGTTTAAAATTAAAGACAAGTAACTTTAGCCTGGCTAAATCGTACTTCATAGAATAATGACGTTTCATATGATGTATACCCTGTATAATAGACAAACATAGATACATATTTCATGCACACATAGATTTGTATGTGGCTTCAAGCCGACTGAGTAATGTAGCCATAGACACTGGTCTTATTCATAATGTAATGACTTATCGGAAGTTTAAAAGTTCGCTAAAATCGGTTCGCGAAAATTGTCAAAACTTGTTATTCATAATTGTCTTTTTACACTAATTTTACAATTCGGCAATGTTAAATGAACTTTTTCATTAGAAAATCTGTATATTATAGACTAACGATTTTAATTAATAAAAGTGTTCACAACGAAATAGCCAAATCATCAAAAAAGAAACACCAAAAAATACAACGGTTTTAATTTTTTAGTTAAGTTTAGTTGTGCACGTAGAATTGGTACCGATGTGGTATTAATAGTTACCATTCCATTTGATAAATCGCCTTACGCCCTCCTTACTACCCTAAGAGACGACAGTAGTGTCCGTATACAGATCAGAGGCGTGTTTATCCTAGGGCCATAGGCGCCATGGCCCAGGGCGGCCAGCCTGAGAAGGACGGAGAAAGCCTTCAAGTTAAAAATTTTGCTCTATCTCTATAAATTTATAGGGCGGCTAATTAAATTGGCCCGGGGCGTCAAATCAAATGGCCCAGAACGCTAAATTTCAAAATACGCCTCTGATACATTAACATTGCTCGGCTATCAGCGAGGGTCGCCTGATAATGCCAGCTCTAAGTTTGTACCACGATAATCTTGTTATGGTATTTTGACATAACTACAGTAAATGGGTAAACAAACTGGACATAGTAGGTATGTAACACTAATTAATAACCGATATCTATGGCCGGAATTCCCAATAATATTCCCGACGACATTATATCTATAGAATTCCCATAACAATTACACGTAATATGTATAACGGGCCTCGTCGTCTAGTGATTCAGATAACGGACCACCGTTCACGAGGTCGCGGGTTCGATTCCCACTCGGGACAATCCTTTCCTTTCCAGCCCATTTACGTCCCACTGTTGGGCACGGGCCTCCTCCAATTAGGAGGGATTATGGTCTACTGTACCGCGCTGACCAGGCGTTTTGACACAGGGTTTATTTTCGAGTTTTCCGAGATGGGGTAGTGACACTTGTATTCTTAGTCCGTCACCACACGGAGATCGGGACAATCATTTGTCTGATATTATGTATTTATAATTGTCATACAAGTGTTTGTACTGCGTCTGGATGTTTTCTATGCATTATAAGTATGTATTTACAAAAAAAAAGTAGTTTAAGTATTCTGGTACCCATTACATAAGCATATAAGCTTAGCTATTATTATTAGTATTTCCATATATTTACATATAAATAAACTGGACATAGTAACACTAATAAATAACTGATATCTATGGCCGGAATTCCCATTAATATTCCCACATAATAAAATTGTTATAATAACATAAGTTACTAATATTATTGTAAATAGTAAACAGTTACATGAAGTTACATATAAAGACATTCATAATCGGAGTAGCGTTGTATGAATCATTGTATTTAGGTATAACATTAATCATGGCTTCACTAGAACAGATGATAATGAAAATTACAACAAAACAGAAACACCCCCAACACCCACCTACAGATAATGGTACCAATTCTATTTGCACTACTAAACTTATCTAAAGCTAGCTGTTAGTCTAAATTCAGAAACCAAAACTTAACAAATTCTACATAGTTATCAACCTTCTTCAACGATGTTCTTATACGACTCTATCTAATAAATAATTTGCTTAATTTACAAACTAAAAAACACGCTTGAAAATCATGAAAATGTTTTTAAATAATTGCATTGTCATCTGTCCTTGATATGTATGCAAAATTTCAAATCAATCCGACTATCGCAAGTCGGTGAAAATCGCGTTGAAAGATTCTGTTACATAGATTAATACATTGATAGATACATACCGAACTTATAAAAGCGTGTTAAAAACCTCATGAAAAGCCATTGCGTAGTTTTTAAGTTTTCGGCCCACAGGTACAAACAAAAATAACGACTTTGTTATAATAAGAAATAAAGATAAATACATAGTTTCATATTTTAATAGTGTCAGTATTCCATGATCCTATCTTCCCCACTACCCCCTTTTTTTCCCAAGGTGCTGTAAGAGCCAGCTAAGGAACAATATAAGCAGTTAACGTCTACTGTGAGAAACGGAAAACTCGAAACTAAACCCTGTGCTTGCTAACACGGCTGGTTAGCGCGGCACATTAGACCATAAACCCTCCCAAATTAGAGGAGACCGGTGCCCAGCAGTGGACAATGTTAACCGAACCATAACAAAAACAATGTAATACAGAACAAAGGTTTTAATTAATATGTATGTGTGCAACGAAATAGCCATTATAACATATCATAATTGATTTCATTTTAATACGTTAGGTTCAGTTGTAACTGAAGAATTGGTACCATTGTATAATGTTCTAAGAAAGATACAGTCATGTAAATAAGAATTTGAACAAAGTGACAAAGATAAATATCACAGAAATTGTCGCGATGTTGATAAGTAATGAAAATGTAATAAAATAATGAATGGAATTGTAAAGACAAAGATAGCAATTCCGACAACACAATACGAAACTAAACATAAAAAATAATTTGCCTAGTTCAAAAACTAAAATACGCGCATGAAAATCCTGAATATTTTTTTTTTAAATAAAGCATTATCGTCGGCCCTTAACATGTATTTTATGTGTTTAATTACTTTATTTTATTTAGCTATATGTATATCTATTAATATGCAAAATTTCAAAACAATCAGACTATTGCAAGTGGGTGAAAATCACTTTCCAAGATTCCGTTACATAATCAAAATCAAAAAATCAAAATTTAAAATCACTTACTCGTGTAGGTACAAATTATTTTGCCATAAAAAATGGGCTCTTATATGATATGTCCAAATTGATAGATAGATATTAGAGTTGCCACGAATAGTGATTTGGCCGAATACCGAATATTCGGCAACGCTGTCGGCCGAAGCGCCGAATATACGGCACTAAGTACATGCTAATGTGTGTGAGAGTAGAAGAATACTGTAGCAAATGAGATGGATTTTTATTTGAAACGAATTAGCCTAGTTCAGAAAGCTAATCCTTACAAGTGGTGGTCAGCAAATGAAAAACAATACCCAAATCTCTCGAAATTTGCTAAAGTTTATCTTTCTGCTCCCGGGAGTAGCGTGTATAGTGAAAAGCATAATCGTTTGCTACCGTCAAATGCTGAAAAGCTTGTTTTTATCCATCACAACTTACCGCTGATGAATTTCACTTATTAAAGTATTGTAATTTGATAATAATGATTATTATGATGATTGATTTGATTAATATGATGTGTCTTTTTCCCCATGATTTGGGATTCGGTATTCGGCCGAATACCGAATAGTAGCCGAATATTCGTGGCATGTCTAATAGATATGTCCGAAGCTAATAAAAGCGTGTTATTGATATTGATATTTGCGATAACAATACGGTATAGTAAGCTAAACATTCTTATTATTAATATTTTTTATATTTGTCAAGAATATAGAATTCATTTAATGAAAATAGCCTTAAAACTAAAATTTCAGTACCTAGTACCTAGTCTCGTCGCATCCGCTGCAAGGAATTTGCACCAAAGAATATCTTTTAATGCCAATTCATTAAATGCCAACAAAAACAATATTAAAATACATAATTAATTAATTGAATTTTAAAAAAAGATAACAAAAAGTTTGTATACAGTCAGAGTAAATTAAATGAATTAAGAAAAAAAAATACATAGTTTAAATTTTGTGTACGCGATGGGTGGTAAACACTGAATAATTTAACATACGTCCAATACCACACACATAGATTGTCTTGAATTCTCAGAAATAACAATTACATAGCTAAACAACCATAAAATTAAATGTATTACTGGTATTACACCGCGTTCGAGGAGCCACCATATGTTTTATTTTAAAATTCCATCGTCCCGGACATTTAATTTCGCAATGGCGCTCCATTTGCATTTTTATCATTATTTACTGGCGATTACGTTACTCGCTGACCTATTAAATGTAATGTAACGGAAAATAAAGAGCAAACAATATGTAAACGACAAGTTTTCGTATTAAAAAAAAAATCGGTAACTAATTTGGCAAACGATTAGTTTGTAAAGAGGTTTTTTTTCAAAGACGAAGAGGACGAAATTTTCGCGCCGTTTTTAAATATCGAATACCAAAAAATTAAAACGTAATCAGGATCATAATATATCATAAAACATGCATAAATACAAACTACTGCTGGAAAAAAATTGCCCTATTACTTATTCCGTACCATGAATGCTAGCCCCCTTGGTATCCTGTCACGGTATATTATACGATACTTTTATTGAAGTCTCATTTTAAATTCTAGTAAAAATATGATATCAATTACATAGATTTCTTAAAACTGCGCCCCTATAAGTCCAACTAGTGGTGTAAGTACTATCGTAATAAATTCCACGAATGTGTTTATTCAACCTCGACAGTTCGCGACTAATAAAGACGTACTCAGAACAACGGTATTCACTGTGAAATTGAAATCGGAGTGTGCCAACCATGTTCTAAGAAATTGGTGTGTGACCTCTCTAAATATATTCTTTATATGGTTTTAAATTGCTTTCTTTAAATATTTGAATACATACCCAAATAACTACATAACATTTATGTACTACAACTTGAGTTCTAACATGTTATTATGCCTGCTTTGGAAGAGATTCCTACCATTAATTTTGATATGAGAACAAAATTAACATACGCGTGATGGTTTAAAAAAAAATTACACTTCTTGCTGTGACGTACGCATTATCCTACAGTCTACAGTAATTGCCACTTCAATAAATATTTTAATGGCCTTAGTATAGTTACAGCCAAATGACGCCGTATTAAATAAAATTCACATAAAAATATAGTCCCCTATGTATTTAGTAACGTATTGCAACATCTGTTCCCCACTCAATCATTCCCCTAATCCTAGGGGCACATTGTATGTGTAGTAAAGCCATTACGGATGAATTCCTATAAAATAAATCGTTTTTATTATTGAGGGATTTACTGTAACGGCAGCTGCATAGTTGCGAGTGAACGTCGCGTCGACTATACACGACAGATGGTTGATGGTTGTGAAAGCTGCTCAGATGCAGGTAAGGGTTTCTCAGAATGCCGAATATAATCGTACTACGAGGAACCAACTCTCTACAACATGCTCAAACGCGAATCGAACACCTGCGTTCAGGCCATTATCTCATTTTACGACGAAACATTAAAAACAATAAACGTTTTGAACTGCTAATTTTAAAAGAACGTTTAACATTCTTTAGTTTTCTTATCTCTGGTTTTTATGCGCTCTGAATGTCCAGCGGTTTCGTTTGAGGTTTTTTTAAATTTAGTACTAAACTGACCTTAATTAAATATATATAGTACTTAGAGTTAGGTTATGGTTAATATTTAGGTACATATTTATATTATTAGAATTTGTTATTTCATAATGTTTACCAAGCGACACAGATTTTAATTATTCCTAGAGTTAAATTCGTTAATTTTTTCTTCTTTGTCAATAAATTGTATTAATATATTGTTTTATCTTATTTGTACATAAATAACTTACCAATAAACGGGGTAAAATATTATGAAATAACTCATATAGCCTTCACATCTTAACATAAAAAGTTTTTGAGTATCAAATATGTCTGTTGCTCTTTTATGCTAAGTATCTAACGTATTTTAATGAAATTACATTCAATAACTTATGCCATAAATGCTAACAGACGGAGAGTTTATATAGTAAATGTAGGTGAAACCGCGGGTGTATACTAGTAAAGTAATATTTACATTATTAGTACTAATAGGCGCCTTGTTTTATATAGGTAAGTCATAATATGAAACCTTTTTCATATTTGGATATTCAATATTTAGGTACATGTTATATGAGTAGATATTGTAATCAGAACTTTATACTTAATATGAATAGTAATATGTCAACTAAGTATGAATCATATCCAATGTAACTTGGAGTAGACAGCGTTGATGACTTATTATTTTATCTAATCGTTTGATCAAAACGGAAGCCGTTTTTGCCAGTTGTCATTTTAAATAGGTAAGCCTTTATAGGTGAATTGCCAAGGCCACCTTGTAAATTGTATAAGGCACGGTACTTTAAAAAAAATACTGGCTGTTTGTAGAGCTATAAGATTTTTTTCAGTATTATGTATTATTTCTTCTTCGATTTTTTTTTGTTTTCCATAATATTTATGTATTGTTATGATTTTCGCGCCTTTTATAACTGTTGCTTTGAGACTCTACAAGTATTTTTTTTTATCCTGTAAGTTAAATATAATAAACTTTATCGCTTTTAATGAGAACAGTGTGAAATGATATCGTTAGTCTACTTTTTTACCACAAGGGTGTTAAAGAAGCGAAACGTTTATTATACCGGGAGTATCACCGTCATGTCGCCGACCCTGTAGAACCAAAGACTCTACATTAGATAGTAGAGATTTTAAGAGAAGGTTTATTATATTATTATATTATACTACTACTCTTCTATACTAATATTATAAAGCTGAAGAGATTGTTTGTTTGTTTGAACGCGCCAATCTCAAGAACTACAGGTTCGCTTTAAAAAATACTTTCTGTGTTAGATAGCAAATTTATCGAGGAAAGCTTTAGGCTATGTAACATCACGCTGTGACTGCGACTAATTGGAGCGAAACATTAGTAAAAAATGTTGCAAAACGGAGTAATTTTTCGCAAAAGCTAGTCATTGATATACTGATATCAGCTATGGATACAAGTAAATAATTATGTAATGAAATGCCTACTGTTTTAGTCTAATTCGTCGAAATATACATTGACTAAAATTACATTCCTTTTAAAATTATGTTACGAGGGGAGGTCCAAAAGTTCGTGGAATGGAGGGGATGGAGTGGGGATAGGGGCGCTCGCTTAGTGTCATACTAATTGGGGACTCATAATTAGTATATAAATGGAGTTTCAGCCCTATTGCGTCATTCGTTTACGAACACTCGCCTGCTAAACACGTCAATCCGGAAGAAAACTGAAACTATGGAGAAAATTGAACACCGTGCGGTCATTAAATTCCTTACCAAGCAAGGAAAGAACGCTCAGACCATTTTGAATGAAATGGAAACTGTTTACGGGGAACAGTGCCCTAGTAAATCAATGATTTACAAGTGGCATGGTCTTTTTAAACATGGTCGGGAGTCGATTGAAGACGACCCCCGCTCAGGAAGGCCAGTTGAGGCCACCACATCAGACATCGTCGAAAAAGTGGAAAAAATTGTACTGGAGGACACCCGTTTGAAGAAAAAACAGTTATCTGCATTAGTTGGAGTATCAGATACCACCATTTTGCGAATCCTACATGACCACCTGGGTATGACAAAAGTCAGTGCAAGATGGGTACCGAGAATGCTCACGCCGCTTCAAAAACAGCAGCGCGTCGAAGCGTCAAAACATTTTTTGGAGTTGTGTGGCGACGATCCTGGACCGATTTTGGAGCGAATTGTTACCGGCGATGAAACATGGGTTCATCACTTTGAGCCTGAGTCCAAACAAGAGTCCATGCAATGGCATAAAAAGGGGACACCACCGCCAAAGAAATTCAAAGTGTCGGAGTCGGCTGGAAAGTTGATGGCTACTGTTTTTTGGGATTGTGAGGGGATAATACTGATTGATTATAAAGAAAAGGGCAGGACCATAACCGGAGAATACTACGCAACAATACTAGAAAAATTAAAGGATGCCATCAAAGAAAAACGTCGGGGAAAATTGACCAAGGGTGTGTTGCTCTTGCAAGACAACGCGCCGGTTCACAAGAGCAAAGTTGCAATGGCTGCTCTACACACGCATGGCTTCGAATCACTAGTCCACCCACCCTATAGTCCAGATCTGGCCCCAAGTGATTTTTATTTGTTCCCCAATTTAAAAAAAGACTTAAGGGGAAGGAAATTTTCCGACGACAATGAGGTAAAGGAGGCAATTTTGGCTCATTTTGAGGGAAAAGATAAAAAATATTTTTACGATGGTTTAGAAAAATTAATTCATAGATCTAATAAATGTATTCAGCTTAAGGGTGATTATATTTAAAAGGAAAAATAAATTTACTGTTTCATTTTTACTAAAACCCTTTCATTCCACGAACTTTTGGACCTCCCCTCGTAGGTATGTGTAATTTTTCGCAGAACTAAACAAACACATTACATTACAAAACAGATTCTATGTGCATTTATTGTTTGCATACTAAAATAGATACAGGATTTACGTACGCAGTACTTGATGAAGTATACCTATAATATCGTATATGGCAACATTTTTTAGAAAAAGGATATCCTGGTATATAATAAAAGGTAAGAAGCTATACAAAGACGTATACGGGTTTCAATGTATTGTTACAGCAATCCTCTAAAACAGTTCTGTCACCTATATTAATATTATTAAGCTGAAGAGTTTGTTTCTTTGTTTGTTTGTTCTCAGAAACCACTTGTTCGATTGGAAAAATTCTTTCAGTGGTGTTGGATAGTACATCTAACGAGGAAGGCTATAGGCTGGTGTCCGATTGTTTGACCAAAAGTCATTTGGCAAAACTACACTTGGCAAACAACGTTTGACAAAACAGTGAACTCGCCTATTGATCATTTTACTACTGATCATTTTACAAATGTTTCATTTCGCCAAATGATCAACACTTAAATTTACATTTATAATAAATGATTATTTTACAAAACTAACATTTGGCAACTGAGTTATCAGATAAATCTACTATTGGTCGAAAAATTTATCCATCTCTTGCATATTTTTTGCAAAGCCACTACTAGGGATTTTCCTAAAAAGAAAATACCTACTATAAGTATTAATTGATATATTTTATTAAATATAGATAAATAGCATGAAAAAAAAAGGATATTTTACGTTATTTGTAAAATAATTACTTATTAACCAGTTCGTCTTTGGAGATATATATCTCTTTTATTAGATTGGGTTAGGTTAGGTTAGAACTTTAACCCCAAACGCTATATAACGTCACATCACTCACATCATCATAGTGCACAGCTAAATAGCCAATTACAGTATCAATTTTCATTTTTGTTAAGTTTTGTTGTGCACGTAGAATCGGTACCATTGTTACTACATCTAAAAAAAAAGTTGAATTTAAAATGAAATAGAAATTATGAATTATCTAATATATTAAATTCTCGTGTCACATTCCCATACTCCTCCGAAACGGCTTGACCGATTCTTATGAAAGTTTTTATGCATATTCAGCTCTAAGTTATAAGAGTTGTCAACCCCTGGCTTTCGTATAGCAAAAGAACGCTTGCCGGGTCAGCTAGTCTCTTATTTAAATATTCTCTCTCAATGTGTATGTTTTAAAGAGTAAATAACACGAAACAGCTTCATCACAAACGTTATGTTACTCCTACGTGTTTATCTGCAAAGAGATTTAAATGTTCAGTCACAAACATGCGTGGGATTTAACGATTTAGGTAACATTTAAATATACGTAACGTTCTCAGTATTACATATTGATAACTAGTCATTATGTTACCCGCGACTTCGTACACGTGGAATTTAAAATAACAAATAAAATAAGTTTTATTTCACAAACACAAGATTTCACAAAAACTATATAGGTGTGGGATAGGTGTAGATATTACATTCTAGTCGGGCCTCGTGGTGGAGTGGTTCATATAACGGACTGCCGATCATGAGGTCTCGGGTTCGATTCCCGGTCAGGATAATCATGTGTGATGTTTTTAATTGTCATACAAATGTTTATACTGCGTCTGGGTGTTTACTATGTATTATAAGTATGTATTTACAAAAGAAAAGTAGTATATGTATTATATCCGTATTCTGGTACCCATAACACAAGCATATAAGCTTAGCTTGGGACCAGAGGACGTTGTGTGAAATGTCCATGAATATTTATTATACAGTAGTACAAAGTTGGTGAACAAAGATTTACAAGAATCTTTGACGAATTTCCGGGTTTGACCCTGTATTGCCTAACTAGGCCAAGAGTTTAGTCTGTGTTTAGGATACAGTACCTAACCCCCCGTCATTATATTATAGTTTACAATATATTGTGCGTGTACGTACTATAGTGTCTATAGTTATAAAAAATACATTTAAATACAAGGCTAAATGAGTGTGTTTTGTTTGTGTACTTTGTGTGTGTTTATGAGAGTGAAAATTTTTGAGTGAATGTGAAAAAAAAAATTGAAAGTTTTCCCCCGATTATTCACTGATATTTTGCGGATGGTCGCAGCGTGATGTTATAACTTATCCTTGAATTTGAACCAGTGGTTCTTGGTATAAGCGCATTCAAACAAACAAGCTCTTCAGCTTTATAATATTGGTCTAAATATCTATTATATACTTACACATCAAAAAGTGTACAAAGGCGAACTTATTCGTATTTGTGCATTTTCTGGCAAGTCAATCAAAATATTGGTGCAAATATAGGTAAGGAAGTTGTGCAAAGGAAACATCTGTCATAGATAAATATTTAATATACACGGCTTTTTATATACTTAAATATTTGATAAACACCTTGGCTAACATTAATCGCTTGATGTCTTGTATGGCGGGCGTCACGCCATATTCCAAATGAAACCATATTTCATTGTATTATTTATCAGTTTATTATTCTTCGTATGAGTTTATACATCTTCCAATTCAACTATGTTTATTAGTTTACTATTCTTCACATAATAACTAGTACCTACATTTATTAGAATCACGCGAAACAGATTCCGCGCCATCGACAATACATATCCATCTGTCATTCTCTGCTGTCATTGTTCGTACTGCTGATATCCGATATTGTTCCATTTTTAATAAGTTGATATTTTAAAGAGTACCAATTGAGTGACTATACTAATAACTTGTGTATACTATATTGAAATCGGTAACTTAGTATTGTTAGTGTTTTCAAAAGTTTATTATGTAGTGCCATTTCCTAGCAATCAGAATAAGGTGGTTTACGGCTCTTCTGTCATCATTACATATTGTATAGGTACATCTCTCTTTTGGCTCTACCTACATTCTATCTCTATAATACAACATACTATTCACGTTCATTCGAAGAACACTCCTATTAGCAATACTTTATCTCATCTCCCTTTTTTTTTCTATACTTATACGACTTAGCAGACGGAAAGCTTTGTTATTACATTGCCAAAATAGGTAAGGTACCTGTTTTATGGCTCTCTACCTGCTTGTACTTTCTAAATTTGGGAATCTTATCCAGGAAATCTGCTCCGGGTTATCGTGGTTCTCATTATCGGACACATTCTGAATTTTAAGTTGTTATGTACTAATTTACTAGGTATACTGTTAGTTATTATTCCTAGTTTGGCATAAACTTTATGATAAATACCTATGTGTAGGTAATTTATCTTCTAGTAATAATGATCTTTGTGAATGAATTCTGAGAAACCAGTAGCGTCGGCCAGTGAATTAAATACGACTCGTGTATCTATATAGCTCTCTCTGTCTGTTCCTCAGTTTTCTCGTCCACTCTCCCTCCCACTCAACAATCGTATCGTCGCAGTCGCACGATATAGTAGAGCAGCACAGCTAGTATCATTTTCGTTTCAATTCATAATTCATTTTGCTTCGATCAGTCGTTAGGGATGGTATGTGTGTAAGCGTTCCTTGAAATTTGATTGACTCGTTCAATATTAATAATTTTTTAAAATTATTGTAGTTTTTAATAATTTATTGACTAATGTGACAGTGTTTATAAGTAATATTGTGCTTAATAAAATAGTGTTATGGAAATTGCAGTTATAGAAATGGACAACCACATTTTGGATACGGAAGTTAAAGTTTTGTTGAAACCTTGAGTGAACATAAATAAAATTGTGACGGTGTTTTAATCACCTAACTATTTAGCTACTAGACAGTGAACAAATGTGTTTAATTGAAAGGCAAAAAGTGAATATTTCTCATTCAAACATGACGCTAACAGCGAGGTTATCTCGGCAAAGTAAGTTTTGTTATAATATTGTTTTTGGATGAAAATTGTTATTATTTTGTGGTTTTAAACTTAAAATTTAATTAAAATGAGAAATATTTAAATTTACTTATAACAATGTAAATGTTTTGTACGCTTTAGGTAATATTGTTACAAGTTGGAATTATTAAAAAATTAGTGTTTTATGAACGTTGCCTAAATAATGAACCAAGCTTAATTTAAATTTTAGTCTTATTAACTTTTTTGAATAAAACTTGTGTGCGCCGATGTTCATTAAAATTGTACGTCGCGTATTAGCGATTGCGAGGTGCGACTGCTACCGCCATCTGTCGCTATTTCTGTTTATTACTAACATCTTATGTAAGAACATAAAATAGTAAACAAAAGACAATTTATACATTAATAGTGATAATAATTAAATATTTATAATTTTTTATGTGTAAATATTAGTCTTTAACACTGAGTAACATTCCATTTTAATTTATCAAACAAACATAATTCTTTAACAAACATTTTTATCTTCTGTAGTTGTTTAAAACAAACTTATTCACACAAAAACACATTAATATCTAAAAATAATCTCCGTGTGCTATCATTTATCAGCAACGGAGATGTTCTTGGAAAATTCCATGCAGATATTTATATAATAAACACTGAATAACATAGTTATTATGCCACAATACTCTACTCATCTTGCTATATCATTTTGTGATATGTATTACTTGCAAAACAGAAGTACATTATTATTAACTTATTTTTCTCCTGTTTCTTATCAGCCATAAATGAGCAAGAATTAGAATGTGTCTTTAATAAAGTGTAGACTATATGGGGTGTATTTTAGCTTCTTGTGGCACTGGCCACATTAGAATATATGCCTCATTGTGACCTAGGAGATCAAGTACAAAATATGATGAAGTAGGCCAGGGGGAAGTGCCCAGTGGAGACGACAGGTCTGATAATATGCCGATTTCTACTGATATGATAGATATCTAGTAATAAAAGCATCATATTCTCAGACCTAACTACTGAATTTCATAAAAAAATATTTTGGAGGATAAGGGGGACAGACTTGTGGAATATGTGTATTAGATTTTATTTGAATCATACACTAAACTGCTTTTTCCATCTTTCCAGATGCCTGTGTGGAAGTAGGGGTGCCGTTAAGCAGCTGGTCATCAGGTGTAGCATGTTGTCCCAACTGCAGGCACGAATTGAGAGTATCTTTAGTGCCAAATGGTGGAAAATGCACAAGTCCACACACACCCCCACCGTTTATGATCCAGCCTAGTTGTGTACCACATTCACCAATATATGCCACTCCATCAGCACCTTTGATACAATCACCTTACAATGAAGAGCTCAGAAGGCTAGCCGATACATTAAGAGCGTTAAGGCTATCTGGCTGGTACTACGGCAGTTTAGATTGGCAGGTAACTACTAACGCCATCTATTAATGATTTTATGAAACTAAGAAATATTATATTTGTATTTCCTACATTGCAAGATTATCTTTAGTTTAAATATTTACGTAATAAACATAAGCATGAAGATATTACTATTAGGATATGTCTTCTGTTTAAAACACATGCACAACACAGCATGTAATCTTTCAACTAAAATAATCAAAATTAGTCCAGCCGTTTGAGCGTGAAGCAGTACCTATGTAACATGCAAAAGACATAATTGTTGTTTTATTAAAACTAGTGAGTTATCCTATAAATGTAAAAGCCGTCCTCTTGAACTATTCTATCATTTTAAAAAACCGCATCAAAGTCCGTGGCGTGTTTTTAAAGAACTAGGTACTAATTCTGTGTGCACAACTAAACTAAAATTAACTAAAAAAATTTAAACAACTATGGCTTATTAAGATTAATTGGCTATTTTGTTGTACACATTTATATTAATTGAAATCTTTAGTCTTTAATATGCAGATTGTGTAATAAAAAAGTTTTATTACATAGTCGTATTGTGTGCTTGACTCTATCAGTTTTAATTTTTTAGTTAAGTTTAGTTTAGTTTTGGATGTAGAATCGGTACCATAATCTCACATAGGGACATACGTACAAAAATATCAACTTTTATAAGTAGTATAGTCTCACCCGTGACCATGGTGGCTGCAAAGTCTCCGAAACGTCGGGCTAAAATTTAAAACTCTTATTTATATCTAGGAAGTGATCAACTTATCATTTACACAGTTTTTTATAACATTTCTCAGTAAATATAATTAAACCAACACTCATACAAGGTCAATAGGTGACGATGACTTCACATTTTAACAGGACATTTATACTTCGGCCGTTGACTTTGTTTCACGAGAAATTAATTATGACAATATTCTATAGAACTGACACTTAGTTAACTAATTGTCGCCCGCGACTTCGTAGGCTTTGAATTTGAAATATACCTACACTTATGGTCTTATTCATGATAACTTATCGGAGGTTTAAAAGTTCGCTAAAATCGGTTCGCGAAAATTGTCAAAAATTCATAATAGCCTTTTTACGCTAAAACGTTTATTATCTCTCCGATAAAAAATCTCCGTTTAAACCTACGATAAGTCATTATAAATAAGGCCATAAGTCTTTACAATTAATACAGCTAAACTTAATTAAAAAATTAAAACAACATCAAAATACACCATGTATTTTGATTATTTAACTATTTATTGTGCTCATTTAAATTAATTAAAATGTTTAGTCTCTAATAAACAGTTTTTATAACTAGAAAGTTCAGTTAACATTGCCGAGTTGTGTTATCGATACTCAAAATTCATGTTTTAGTTAAGTTTAGTTTAGTTGTACGCGTATAATTGGCACCATTATTAGCTAATGCCAGCAGTTTCACGAGCGTTTATAGTTATTAAACCCTTTCCCCCAATATATCTACACGATATCTTAACAAATAACACATTAAAGCCATCCTATTGCCACTCTACGTGTTTATTAAAGAAAACTGCATCAAAATTAGGGTTACCATATCTCAGGATTTGTCCTGAGATTACAGGAATTTTCGACTTTTCTCAGGATTGCGGCCGGATTTTGCAAATCTCGTGAAATCTCAGGATTTTCAATAAAACACAGGTTACATTTTAAAGATCTCTTTAATTAAAAGTTAAACCAACTAAAATAATCTTCTTTTGGTAACAATTAAACAGTTAAAATCAATACTTATTCATCTAAGTAAAACAAACTAAAAATAATCTTCTTTTGGTAGATAACAATTGCAGTTAAAATCAATACTTATTTATCCAAGTAAAACAAACTAAAAAAAATCTTCTTTTGGCAACAATTGAACAGTTAAAATCAATACTTATTTATCCAATTAAAACAAATTAAAAATTATCTTCTTTTGGTAGATAACAATTGCAGTTAAAATCAATACTTATTTATCCAAGTAAAACAAACTAAAAAAAAATCTTTTTCCCCCCACCCCGCTGCGCGCCGCTTTGAGAAAATTCTCAAACTGTATAAAATCTCAGGACTTTTCCATAGTAATCAGGCCTTTTCTCCGGTCTTTTGATTTTTACATCTGGTAACCCTAATCAAAATTCATATTTTTGAAGATATAAGCTCACATAGGGACATACATACAAAAGTAACGACTTTGTTTTATAATAAGTAAAGACTTTATTTCATTTATTTACAGGGTGCAAGAACATTACTGAAAGACGCAAGTGTCGGCGCATTCGTTATAAGAGATTCTGGAGATAGGAATTTCATCTTCTCATTATCAGTGCAGACTGAACGAGGACCAACCTCGGTGAGGCTACATTATGAACAGGGATTCTTTAGGTAAGACTCTAAAAAAAATTAAGAAACTTAATATTTAAGAGGATACCAAAATAGCTTCGTGCATTTTTCTACGTACGAAGTTTTCATTGTTTCTTTAGATTGAATGGCTAGAGCTCTAATTTTTAAGTATCTGTTTTTTCAATATATGATCTAGGATCGCATAAACTCAGAAACGCGATTGAAAAAAGTTTTCTCGATAGAAAATCTTAGCGAAACAACTTCTCTAATTTTTTATTTTTTTCATTTGTCGGTCTATTATCGCGTATTAACTAATGAAATAACTTTAAAAACATAAGTAACTATTATATATACAAACACGTAAATCAGAATTAAAATATATTTAGTAGATTTTGAGTAAATAGGAAAAGTATCCCTAATTCTTCATTTTCTGTGCCTACTAGCTGTGTTAATATGTACGTGTCGGCGATGATATACGATAATATTGATGTAGGCCCTTAAATAAAACTACTTTTTTACGGATTTATGTATACCTATTAAATAGGTATACATAAATCCGTAAAAAGTAGTAATTTTGGCCTGACGCTGTTTTAAATTTTAAAACAGCGTCAGGCCAAAATTTAAAACAAATACACGCGTCTAAATCCGTAAAAAGTAGGTTTATTTAATTATGACACTTTTTATGGTTTATTTGTATATGTATTAATCTATGTAATGGTGTCTTTAAAAGTGGTTTTTATCTGCTGGCTGTATTCGGATTGATTTAAAAAAAATTCGCAATGTATTAAGGACTGATGACAATGCAGTAATTTAAACGAATATTCCGGAATTTCAAGCGTGGTTTTTAGTTTTAGAATTAATTTCATTTAATATAATTAGTAAATAACTATGTTTTGTGAAATTCAGAAAGTTTTCCCCGTTTTTGCAACATTTTTCACTGATGCTTCGTCTCGTTCGATTAGTCGCAGTCACAGCGTGATGTTACATAGCCTAAAGCTTTCCTCGATAAATTTGCTATCTAACACAGAAAGTATTTTTTAAAGCGAACCTGTAGTTCCTGAGATTGGCGCGTTCAAACAAACAAACAATCTCTTCAGCTATTTAATATTAGTTTATCTGTATATTTTTTACAGTTATTCAATTTATAAATATGTATTTAATTTCCCATAACGTAACTTTAAATCAAACAGCTTTCCTTTACTTTACTCTGAAGATATGAAATACATTGAACTAAATAATGATTCATTTCTGTTTGGGATTTTAACCGCGTCATGTTCACATCATTAGGTATTATGACAAAAATAGTTACATTCGCTTACATTTACGCATTACAAAACAATAATCGTAATTTATTCTGCTTATGGATTCATTACGTCACAATTCTCTCTCTTACGTCATAAATTCTTTGCAATAATGCATCATCATCATCATAACATCACGCCTTTTTCCCATGGGGGTAGGCAGAGAAAAAGGCGTTGCATAATCGATATATGTAATACACAACGAAAACGTCTTCCTTTTTAAGAAAAAACGCAGAAGTTTAAACTTAATTGTATAAAGCCATCCTGGATTCGGACTGACATGGTGGCGTTTCTATACAAACACTTCAACGCTTCGATGTACCGGTAGTCAATTTGGCACCGCTGGAGGGACTGCAGCACCGCCCAAGTCTCGACTGAATCGAAGGCCTTCTCATAGTCCACATACGCTAGACACACACACACTAAGGACACATATTAAGAACCATTAATAATGCAATAATTTAACTAAATATTTAGGATTTTAAAGTGGGTTTTTTTGTTTATGAACTTTTCTTCCTGCCTTTATCCCAAGCTACTTGGGGTCGGGCAGTTTATGAACTAATCAAAATATTTTGAAACAGCTACTGTTCATTAAATTTTTTGTTTTCGCGGTTTTCCTTAACTTATTTTTAGTCATAGTTTTATCAGAATCTTTTGTCTTACGTGATCTAAATATTCATAACGTGATATCACTATTTTAAATGATATGTTTATATTGTACTGAAGAATTCTTTGAAATTATTGTATGTATATAAAGCCTTATGACTACTGTAATGGAAGGTTGATTATAATATCTAAGACAATTTTGTTAACACGCAGTTAACACTTAAGCAAAAATAGTCAATAACCACCTAATGCTTCTTAAAGCACAAGCAAAGACTACAACTACTAGACGAAAAGAGTGTCTTTAGTCAAACTTCAGTACAGATTATCAGCACAACCGACAGCTTCATTTGAATCTATCCATGTACATATGTATTAATATATGTAATCGGATCTTTAGAAATGGTTTTCACCCACTTGCAATTTAAGAGGGTACTGTACTCCTAATTTAGGTATTGCTATTCCTATTCCCGAGCGCCGCGCTGAAAGGGACAAATATAGCTGATTTTACCTACAAATTCTTTGAAAAAAAAAGACGTTTCGTAGTCCCCATTTTTCTTCGCGAAAGTTAAACCGATTTTGACTGTTTTTACGATATACATATTATAGATGAAGAGTATATCTATCCTTCTATCACTTTCTTTTTTGGTAAAACCTTACCAAATAAGTGTGATAGACCCTGCAACTTTACCTAAAGAAATCCGAAAAAAACGGGATTTTCGGATGGTTACATTTCATCGGTTTAAAATTCGCGAAGAAAAAAGGGGAGATCGATACCCATATTTTTGTATGGAGCATAATTTGGTATCGTGCCCGCTTAAGCTGAAACTTCTCACACATACAAAACCGTTGACAATGCAATAATTTAAAAAATATCCATGATTTTTTATAGTTAAACAATTTAGTCACTTTTCTATGAGTCATTTATTAAATATTGTATTATTTTTGTTACAGATTAGACTGCGACAGACCTTTAGCGAGGTATATGCCAAGGTTTAGAGGTGTTGTAGAACTAGTACATCATTATACACGTGTTGGTGAACGAGCTGCAGCTGGTACAGTCTGGGTAGACAGAGAAGGTTGTCCACATTCCCCTGTACTCCTCAAATCACCTTTAAGGAAAAGCCCTCCATCATTACTCCATTCAGCGCGTCTATCTATCCACAGAGCATTAGATTCTAATCCTTTAACGCCAAAACTTTGGTGTGCGCCTAAACACAGATTGTTACCGCTGCCACCGTCTTTAATAGATTATCTCGGAGAATATCCTTATTCAATTTAATGCTCATAAATTATAATAATTATTTATTTATTTAGTTCAATCTGGGTTTATCACAATCTTATTGTAGTGTTATTTATATTAAAAAAAACTATTAAAAGCTTTAGATATTTAAAAATAAAATAATTATGTTAATATATAGGTACTTTCTAAATATACTACGCTATCAAAAAGAGGTTTGAAACATAATAAATACTGAGACCAATTCTGATGAGTCAAAAACTAAACCTAACTAAAATGAAAACAACTGTGATGTATTTTTATTAATTGAATATTACGTTGTACACTGATGTTGTATATTAATCGTTAGTCTTTATCACAGTTTTATAAAAAGAAAATTCAGTTAACATTGGCAAACTCTGTTTTAACCTCATTAATTTTCATATTTAGTAAATTTTAGGTGTGTACATGAAATTGGTACCTTTATTAAAATAACTAATTTATATTTAAAGTAATACGTTGCATAAAATTTATAGACAAAAAGTCATTTTTTGCTAAATAAAATTAAAATTATAATCATATCAGAACTAAACAAGACATATTTAAAATTTAAATTAAACATATCCAAATAGACTCTAATAACACTACATTAAGACTATGTTTTCTTGTAAAATATCTGATATTTTAGAGACAAATCTGTTATATAAATTTTACGTATTTATTTCATTGACTATGCTAATATTTGTTACAAATTAAATTTAGGAATACAAATTACTGGGAATTAAAATTGCGTCTTGGAAAATATTTAGCCATCTTTATTCTAAAATGTTTAATTAATTAATAAAATGTTTAATTAATAATAATAAAAAATAATGTTTTTCAAATGAAATGAAATATCATTTAATCAAGTAGACACAATTTTTCAGAAAAATTATGTGCTTATGACATGTCCAATTTTTTTTTAAAGCATTGATATAGTTTTTCAATGGTTATGGCTTTATCCCTAATTAAAGAATTTAAGAAATAATAACACCATTAATTGTAATAGTCTATGATCGATGCATTGTGAAGATATTAGTGTAATCATTTCATTTATTTGATCAAATATACTCGGATTGATTGATCAATCAATTCAGTAACTGGTGATAAATCAATCCAATACCTGACGATCAATCCATCTAGTAACGGTTGATTAATCAATCCAGCAATGGATGACCAATCAATCCAGCAATGGATGACCAATCAATCCAGTAACGGATGATCAATCAATCCAGTGACTAATGATGAATCAATCCGATAACTGATGATCAATCAATCTGGTGACTGAGCCGCTAGTTAAGGGACTATGTGTTTGAATTATCATAATATTAATCTTATTTGTACAAAATAATACGCATTACTAGTACAGGTTACTAGAATAGGGCCGGATCCTTAATACCGATACTAACAAAATTAAAAAAAATATTTATAAATAGTTAAATGTATTAATTTTTAGTAATATGGGACGCAACATAACGGTATTTAGTGAAAAATTATGCAGATCATTTTATATAAGTCATATTTATATTTCTGTATATAAAGAATGTTTGGAAAATAACACAAGACTGATATATCTGGAACTTCAATAACTGTTTTTATGTAATATTGCTTTGTAATTTTCTGTATGTACATAATTTTCTGATAATTAAAAATTCAGAATTTTAAAATTCTTATTTGCATTACTCACTTTCAGTTTTAAGGAATATTTTTCGATACAAAAGTCTTTACTTGTTGACTTAAGTGGTAAATTTTTTTTTTTTATTATTTTCGTACAAGGCCACATATAAACCTCTAGTGGCAACATTGGCAAGTTAAAAAAATAAACAAAACCAAAGTCCTTAATTCAATGAAAGTTCTTAATTTAAATATTACCAGTGAAGTACTACATAAGTAGTCGACTTTTTAAATTTATGTACTTAGCTATGATTGCAATAGTTTAAATTAATTGCAAATAATATGTTAAAATATAATTTATTTTTGTGCAATTAAGGATTTTAACTAAAACTGAAATATAACCGATATTACTATAATTTTATATTTAAACAAATTGTTCACTAATGCCTTAACTTGTCCATCGTTTTAAGAAGTCATCACATTATCTAATAGAGTTATATTTTATTTATTTATTTCTTTGTTTAAGGTTTAGGTTTAGTAGTAATTTACACATTTAGTTTCTTTTTTCATTTGTTCCTATCCTTGTGCTTGGGAGTCAAGTTTTCGCGCCAACGCCATTCTACCACAATATAGAAAATAATATAATGTGCCATCGAAATTGCACAGTTTTAATGGAATTTAATTTAATGGGTGTATATTGAGGCTGAAACATGTATATAATTATTTTTTCTTTATTTATTTTTATAGATTAAGTATCGTATGATTGATTGGTAAAGAATTAAATATTTTTTAAAATGGTTTGAACTATGTAGTGGTTCTATATTATCAATTAGATTATTATTTTTACATAAGTAATGCAACATTTTTAATTTCCGTTTGATTTGGCAAAATATAAACATGAAAAGTCCAATTCTTTTTTTAAATTTCAATATGACAGCACCAGTATTTTTTTTAATTTATCTATAGCAGTTTTAAATGGCGGTGGAAGGTACGGCTAGTGACTTTGATTAATATAGGAATAAATAAATCATATAATAATAATATGTACCTTGAATAATCTCAATTAGTTTAAATTAAGCTTCACATGTATAATTATTATAAATAGCAAACATAATATGATAAAATATTAATAGTAGGTATGAGTTAAAATATTCCTCGAAATTATATAGCCTCTTGGATTTTAACAATTAACCGAGTTATTTTTGTAACATTTTGTAACTGAAAGCACCAATTAAATAAGTGTGACATAATAGAGAATACTTTTGTTTAAATGTTTGTAGACTAATGTATTGGAATATGGAAGGACAGCAAATAATTTAAATACAAAAAAAAAACAAAATATACATTCTGCCTATATTATGTGGTGTTTCATTATAAAACAGCTTACTTTCCTTAAATGGGTGACAACAGAGATTTACTCAATTTACTAATAAATCACTCCATTCATTTTTAGGGTTCCGTACCCAAAGGGTAAAAACGGAAACCCTATTACTGAGACTTCGCTGTCCGTCCGTCCGTCCGTCCGTCCGTCTGTCACCAGGCTGTATCTCAAGAACGGTGATAGCTAGAGAGTTGAAATTTTCACAGATGATGTATTTCTATTGCCGCTATAACAACAAATACTAAAAATAAAATAAAATAAATATTTAAGGGGGGCTCCCATACAACAAACATGATTTTTTTACCGTTTCTTGCTCGATACTAATAACGTTGCCTTATGTTGCATAGATAATGGTACGGAACCCTTCGTGCGCGAGTCCCACTCGCACTTGACCAATTTTTCACAATTAATGTAGGTACTAACCCTATAAAGGTTTTAAAAAAGGTATTAGAGGAATCTAATTGCAATTTATTCCCTACATAATCATTATAACCAACCAACTAAGGTTTGAGTAGAGTCAATAATTGTCACTTACCATACGTTAAATGTGGTCATTTTCACCAAGTAAAAATATAATCATACCGTCACGCCTTTTGCTGTGAGGGTAGGCAGAGACTAGAGCACCAACTGCTACGATCTAAAATACTTTAAAAATCCCATATGAATTGTAAAAGCTTTGTAACTGTTTATTAACAGATTGTTCATAATTCATATTCACCGCTCATGCAGAATCGCAAAATTAAAAACCAGTAGTGCCATCTGTAACGATCTAAATATATTTTTCTGGCTACTATTTCGGATAAATATGCACGAATGAAAATTATACAATTCCAGAGACAAACTTTTGGTTAAAATTTTTTGAAGAAAATGTCGTTAGCAACATGAAAGAAAAATACAAATAATCTACAAGACAACATAAATGTACATTTATGTTGTCTTGTAGAAGACCATGAATGCGTGTAACGGACTGTAAGAAAACAGAAAACAAAAGGAAATAACTGTCATTAGTGTCATTACTGAAAGGGTTGTGCATAAAAAAATACTGCGTGCAATATCATTTACATTTAGATGTAATACGCCAACACATTTGTTTTGATTAAATATTATATTATATGATATTTGATACTATGTACAAAAATTGTCCAAGTATGAGTTGGATTGGAGGACCAGTTCTGTACCAACATTATCATAACATGCTTTAATACGTTCAGTGCGGCTAACGCTTATGCGCGTTTTTCTGATCTTCACCAAGTGCGGGCCGACGCGTATACGCGTCCATACAAAAAAAAAATTTGTAGGCAAGCAGGGTGCGCCGCACCTGTGTGTTTATACCGTGTATTCTGGGTGTCTATTGTTTCGAAGCGGTCGTAAAATGTGGAATTGTAAAGGAGACTACACACTAGTCAGGTTTCTGCTACGAATATTGCAGGGGGGGGGGGGACGGCGGCGGCGACGACAACAATAAATAAATAAATAAATATTCATGGACATTTCACACAACGTCTTCTGGTCCCAAGCTAAGCTTATATGCTTGTGTTATGGGTACCAGAATACGGATATAATACATAAACTACTTTTCTTTTGTAAATACATACTTATAATACATAGTAAACACCCAGACGCAGTACAAACATTTGTATGACAATTAAAAACATCACATAAATGATTGTCCTGACCGGGAATCGAACCCGAGACCTCGTGAACGGCAGTCCGTTATATGAACCACTAGACCACGAAGCCCGTCCTAATAATAATAATAATAACCTAATTTAGTACAATAGATTATTGAAATAATTTTATTATGACTCGCTCTTTTAACTAAAGTAATAGGTAGTTTTAGTCTATTTATAAATGGTGTCTATTACGAGGCGGGCGAAGAGTCGTAAATTAAAAAAAATTAAGAATAAAAGGGCTTTCGGGAGAAGGTACCTTTACTATTACTGTTTTATTAAGGTATAACTTACTATTTTAACAAAACCGAACGAAGATATATTATGGCGTAAACTTCACAAAGTCTCTTACAAATAAACACTAGTGTGGAAGCACCTTTATCCATCCAACACCTTTATATGACCCGTAATTGTTATATGACAGTCATAAAACTCGAAAGTTACCGAACGCACATAAGCGTCGGCCGCACTGCGGGAAGGTAAAAGACAACGCGCTATAGCGTCCAGCCGCACTACGCGAGTTTTCTTTGAACGCATATAAGCGTTCTTAGCACTACGCGAACAATTTTTTGAACGCACATACGCGTTTTTAGCACTGGGCGAATGACTCTTTTTTTAGCATTGGCTATAAATTCGCAAATTATTCAGCATTGAACGCGTTAATACTCACATCGTCAGAATCGTCACGAGCCTTGAATATTTACCTATTGTGTTTTGTTATTTGTATTTCCTGTCACGTCAACAAATGATCGCATTTGAAAATATCAGGCCTCTAGGTATCGCCGGTCATGATATACGGACAGTCGAGATAGTGGAGTCTTTGTGAAAACCGAAAACGAAACACTGCGACTCCGCTGTCTATCCATCCATCTCTCTATCACTATCTATAGGTACGGAACCCTGAAAAAGGAACAGATTTTAAAAAGTTTTGAACCTAAGGATATCCTTTTTTTATTTCAATTTATCCTCCTAGTTAATATTATGTTACGGTGTTTGGTAAGAATTGATTTAATCGATATATTCACATTTGCTATTGTACATCCTTATTTCTATAGATTCCCAACCAACCCCGCTGATGGTTGAATCTTTTTATTGATTCAGTTAATTTCAGTTATCAGTTTGCTTACCTACTTAGTACTTTGTGTTGTTTGTTGTGTTCTTGTCTAAATAAAAGAGACAATGTGAAAAATATTATAAATGATTTCTAATTACGCCATGTCAGCTAATGGAAATGGAGGCAATTACGCTCCATTGAAACAAATTTTATCCGATTCAGAATCTGAAGACGACCATAAACTTGAACATGACCATGTCCATAATTCCGACAGTTGTAACAATTTGGATTTTAACAGCGGTCTGCAATCATCCAAAAACTACAGTATAAGCGATATGGACGAATTTAATACAAATCTGAATACTGTTGAAAGCACAATGGATAACGTAAGTTTCTTGCAGTCAGATATATCAAATAAAATGTCATTTTCGCGCCGGTGCGCCTTCATAGCTTCAATACTGCTATGTATATTCACAGTAGTGATATTCCTCTGGGGTATACCTTGCTCTGATGTCGGCAGCTGTGCTAACGATTGGCAGGACAGAACTACTAGCTGGGAGCTACCGTATAATGAGATGGAATTATCAGGAGCTATTCAAGTTGTTGATGGCGCAATACCGAAGACTAAAAATCTGATATTTATTTATAGAGGTAATCATATGAGATTGCAAACAAAACCTTTTAGTGATAATGTAAATGGTTTAGTTCTTATTGTCGGGAACTCTGGTAAGGTCGGGTGGTTCACAAGAGAAAGAAGAATACCTTTAGAAATAAATTGTCATCTCCTTGATGTTAACAGAGATAATCAAAAGGATTGTATTGTGATGGGTACAGAGGGGCTTCTTGCCGCATTAGATTCAATATCTGGCACTTATTACTGGCACATTCATAAACAAGGAAAAGAGTTTAAAATTGAAATACAAGATTTTCCAATAATTGTAAAAGATTTAAATGATGATAATGTAAGTGATTTATTGATGGTGGTCATAGTACACCCTAGTACAAATCATAAATCTTTGATTATAGTATCTGGAGCTACTGGCAATGTCTTGGCTGAACCGATACCAATAGAGGATTGTCTTTCCACCAAACTCCTCTCAGAGTCAGATACTATCACTATTATATGTAAAAATGACCAGAACAAAGCAGTTAGAGTAATAACACGTGATGAGTTAAAGAAAATGCTTAATGAAAAGGAACAATCTAAGTCACATTCCCCTCCAATACTAGAAAAAAAAAAATATTCAAATCTTAAAAAAAATATTGGTAATACTAGAGAAACGTTTATAAATGGTCCTGGGAAACTAAAAGTGGAAAATTGGGGTGTATGTCCTAATTCTTGCAAGGTCTATCTCAAATTAATGCTGGAACGAAATGGCACTACGAATGTCAGTTGGGAATATACTGCTAATAATGTATATGCTATGAGACCTATACCGTTTTCTTTTGCCAAGTCTATACGAGGGTTTGTTTTAAAATTATGACAGTGGAATAGTGCACATCCTATGGAAGATGCACTTAAAATGAAAGAAATAAAATATAATGTCCAAAATCAAAGTCCAAAGAACATAAATGACATATTTTATAGGTCGACTATAGATGTAGGCTCTATATCTGGTTTTATAAGATTTCCTAACTTTACTGCATATGATATATCGGAAAGAATTGTTCTTATTCTGTTTGATAAGCTACAAACTCATTACGTCAATATTAGCCAGACTGATATTGTGCAAATATGTTTAAGAGGACCGATTAACAATGCCAATCCCACTCCGCAATGTCAGCCAGATTTGGAATATCAAGAAAAATCTCTAACAATCGCAGATTTAGATGGAGATTCATCTAAGGAGTTGATCTCATATTATAGTACATTTGTTCCACCAGAGCCATCTTCACCAAAGAGCTCTAATCTGTATGATAAATGGAGTTTAACATCACTTGTGCGAGTTATCCATTTAGAATCTGAATTACCCAAACTATTTATATACGATGTTTAGCTATAGGGCTTATATTTTGCTAATGTGTGGTTTAAAATTGCCAAATTCGGAACTGAGTTGCTATACTTAGAATAATATGTATCTATCTAGTCATTGAAATAATCTATGTAATTTTTTTATATTTTATTCATCGAATCATTGCCTATTCTTGTTATAAATATTGTGAAATCTGTAGATTTTATTCAATAATGTTTTTAATGTATTGCAAACAATTATTTAGTAACATTATTGTACAAGAAATTGTTTATTTATATTGAACGTAATTAGGGCTGCCATCTGTCTCCAATTGGTTTGAAAGGTATCTGGGTGCCGCAGGGGCTTGTAGGGTCCAGGTCAAGTCACATTCAGGTAGTTTTTTGTGAGGAGAAACCAATAAAATTATGTTTATTTTTTTGTCATAAAAATATTTTATTTTATATATTTATGGCTACATTACTCACTCGACTTGAACCACAGAAATAAATATCTATGTGTGCATGAATTATGTATCTTATGTGTGTCTCAGATGCAAGCTATGCATCTATTATGAAACATCATTAGTCTAGTCTATGAAATACGAATTAGCCAAGCTAAATTTACTTGTCCATAAGATTGAATGTGGACTATTATTGTTTACACAATGCCTGTTAAATCTGTGTTTGAAGGAAGGAAAAATGAAGGAGTTTTTGCCCAAATATCCAAGATTTTTGAAGTATACACTTCAAAAATCTTGGATATTTGGGCATTCCATTATCGGGTTTCCGTGATGGCAACCCTGTACGTAATGAAATTTATGTACCTAATACACACATTTTATATTGTGTATGTAGTAATTAAATCATTTTCGCCTGGAGTGTTCAATGTTTAAAATATTTATACTCATAATAAATGATAGATCTAATTAGATTAGATATTGTAGTTTTAGATAGGTAGGATATGAATGTATACCAAATAAGTAATAAGTATATTTATTAGTTAATCACACAGATCACCTTAGATACCGCATTGCAAGATTATTTTAACGACTCTAAATGCAGTTGTAGGCAGTGTTGGGTGCTCATACCTTCAAAATGGCATTTTTTAGTCGGTCAGGTCTTATCGCAGATGAGCGCACCCTTCTCCCCCTGAGCTTCTGAGTATACACCACCGTTTAATCGGTGGTCGGCTACCTGGGCCCTGATAGGTCAGTCCTGGTTGGAGGAAGACGTGGTTTGCGGGCTATGGGGTAATGCATTTTCTTTGCTCCTATCAAAATCAAAGACCAAGTTCTCATAAATATGCTCGTAAGCTCATATGTTGGGTGTTCGTTGATGACTGCGTGCGGAATCTATTCGTTGGTGATCTGTGGTTAATCAAAATGAAAGGAAGCCCCAGCCAATGTTATGAGGATTAGTAGAAGTGAAAGTATCATTATTTTTAATGAAGCCTTGTATTTATTTATTATGAACATTATTAGTAAGGAAATTTATGTCTTGTTTTGCTAATAATTAAAGAGGATGTCTGACATTAAATTAAATATTTATTTTAAAGATATGCAACTACTTATTTATTACTAGAAAAAATTATTAATTTTATTTAAAAAAATTGTTTGATAACTATGTCACGCAATCTCATATATCTTATCTAACCTTAATCCCAGGGCTCACATCGAGACTGTGATCAAGACTGCATCGCGGAAACTCGGTATCCTGAACAGAGTGCGGCGGTTTTTCACGCCTCAACAATTACGCCTTTTGTATAAAACACAGATCCGGCCATGCGTTGAATACTGCTCGCACCTCTGGGATGGATCCGCCCAGTACCTTTTAGATGCCCTGGATAGGCTGCAGCGACGTGCAGTCCGCATTATCGCTGATGCTGATGTTTCCAACAAATTAGAAACTACAAATGCGCAGAGATATTGCGGCACTTAGCGTTTTTCCCTACTCCTACAATATGGGGTCTTTCAAGCGAGGCGTGAAAAGGCATCTTGTGGGCCGGCAAGGTGGGGGCGGCTAGTGCTCTGACAACGTACTAGCCGTCCTCATGTCTGGATTACACTTTCGCTTAACATCAGGTGGAGTGTGGTCATTTGCCTACCCAAGCTATAAAAAAAATAAAAAATAAATCTCTGTATTCATTGATTTATCAGAGCCCATTCTATGAAAACAGACAATCAAATCTTTCCAACAAAATAATCGGAAGTATTTTTTGTAATAATAATTTTAAATGTTTTTGTGTATTTATGTACATTTTAAAATACGCGGGATGATGTGCCTTAGCGCGGGGCAGTGATTGGACTATTTTGTGTCGATTAATGAAATAAAATTTTGAATTATCATTTTTTTTTGTTTTATTACCTAATTTAAAAACTGGTTACGACCAGGTACGAAGGCAACTTATACTCGTGCGCGGGATCTATTAACAACCTAACGCACGATTGATATAACAGTAACTTATGACGATACCAAAATAGCTTCGTGCATTTTTCTATGTACGAAGTTTTCATTGTTTCTTTAGATTTCTAATTTTTAAGTATATGTTTTTTCAATATATGATCTAGGATCGCATCAACTCAGAAACACGATTGAAAAAAGTTTTCTCGATAGAAAATCTTGGCGAAACAACCTCTCAAAATTTTTATTTTTTTCATTTGTCGGTCTATTATCGCGTATTAACTAATAAAATAACTTTAAAAACATAAGTAACTATTATATATAGAAACACGTAAATCAGAATTAAAATATATTTAGTAGATTTTGAGTAAATAGGAAAAGTATCCCTAATTCTTCATTTTCTGTGCCTACTGGCTGTGTTAATATGTACGTGTCGGCGATGATATACGATAATATTGATGTAGGCCCTTAACTCAAAAATTTATTTTAACACAAGATGACTACTGCAATGTAACATAATCGTTCGGTAAATACCTTAAGGTCAGTCGTTTACTACTGGAGTTTCGAATAATCCCTTCTAAAATAGAGAAGGCCCGTGCTTACTGTGGGACGTTAAAAGGCTGGAGAGAGAAAGGTCGGATTATGTGCCAGTCTAAAAAATTTTGAGGCGAGTCACTGTCGATTTGAGTCCGAGATAAGTAAATTAGGTTATCATATAAACACCAAAATTAAATGTATGATTTTTAATGATTTTAGATAAATTTAAAACGTTGACATTTGCAGTTTAGAAATAAAACAATTTAATAAACTTAACAAATATTTATTTTTGTTAAGTCAAAGTCATTTTATACATACGTTAGTATAAAAAAATTATATTCACAGTGATTAACGTTCATATTTTAGTTATACAATATACAAAATTTATAAATGAGAATAATTTTTTAGCGCTATATAACTCTGTCGAAGAAACTTATTGGAAGGTCTCCAAAAATACGTAATTATTATGCTTAACATTAATTAAATAGAGTACCTAACTCTTTGAATATAACTAATTCAAATATATTTTCTATTTATTATAAGCAGTGTTGTATTTAATCTTGGGCCTTAAGGGCACCATAAACGGCATATTAATATAGCGAAAAAGAGATGCATATAGAAAAGACGAGGCGAGAAAGAGAGATATATCTGTCGGTGACGTCATAATTACAGATGCATTTCGGTATTATTGATGTAAATATTTATATGTTTCAATCTCGCTATAATAATACAAGGATTTTTTTCTAAGCGTAACCAAATTTTTACAGGAGGTCGAGAATGACAAGACTACCTATCGATTATTAATAATTTCCATTATTATTATTTTATTCAAATTTTTTACCAATTGGCATTGTTCATATTTTTTTTTAAACTCTTATTTCAAAAACCATTTCGGGGAATAGAGTTTCTGATCATGATCCATTAGTAGTTTTCGGAAAATTTGCTATACTAACGATTATTTTTCCAAAAAAGCAAATGATCTCTATTTGCCCTTGAAATGAAGGACTTAATATATTAAGGCGTTCTGAGGGCTCTCTGTGGTGGAGTTGAAATTGGTCTATTATATCAACTTGGCAACTTTGAAAAGATGTATTGCAATCTGTCTTAAGTCTATCAGGAAAAGTCAATACACAGATTGCGTACAACGATGACGTCACAACATTTAAAATAATATCTTTAAGTATTTTTAAAAAATTCTATAAAGTGAATATTTCAATAATATTGAAATTAGTTGCATAAAATAGTCTATATTTTCTATAAAAAATATAAAAACAGCAGGTCAAAAATTATGCACAATGCCAATTGATACTCTAATAATCAGAATAAAGTCATTACCATTAAGGGCCTACATCAATATTATCGTATATCATCGCCGACACGTACATATTAACACAGCCAGTAGGCACAGAAAATGAAGAATTAGGGATACTTTTCCTATTTACTCAAAATCTACTAAATATATTTTAATTCTGATTTACGTGTTTCTATATATAACAGTTACTTATGTTTTTAAAGTTATTTCATTAGTTAATACGCGATAATAGACCGACAAATGAAAAAAATAAAAAAATAGAGAGGTTGTTTCGCTAAGATTTTCTATCGAGAAAACTTTTTTCAATCGTGTTTCTGAGTTTATGCGATCCTAGATCATATATTGAAAAAACATATACTTAAAAATTAGAGCTCTAGCCATTCAATCTAAAGAAACAATGAAAACTTCGTACGTAGAAAAATGCACGAAGCTATTTTGGTATCGTCATAAATGACTACAATAGTTCAACGTAGAAGTCACTTTTACGTTGATTATTAGAGAAATAATTAGGTAAAAAATTTGAATAAAATAATATTAATGGAAATTATTAATAATCGATAGTCTTGTCAATTCTCGACCTCCTGTAAAAATTAGGATAGGCTTAGAAAAACATCCGTTTATGTTAACATTGCCTAAATGTGTTATTGACACTATATTTATGTTTTAATTGTTATGTTAAATTTTGCAAATAGAATTGGTACTAATCTATACATTATAATAAATCTGTAGAAAAAAAAAATTTGTACTTTTTTAGTATTGAAATTTTCGTGAGTTTGAGTCATCTTAAAAATATTTATATGTTACCTACATCATCGATCCTATAAAAGTGAGTGTTAGCCGGTAACATATACATATTTTTAAAATTTTTGTACATTGAATATATTTAAAAAAAAAAATAGTCAGTTGGTTAAAGGACAACCAAGAGAACCCATTACCAGCATTTTTGAAATTTTTGTCTGTTGGTCTGTGCACGCATCACGTAAAATGTACAACACTTATAAATATAAATGTTATACGTAAAAATTGTACACAACTGAAGATATTACTTAGTCTTTGTTTCATCGCAATCGCTCCACTCAATCAAGAGATATTTACATAATACGAAATTTCTCAATTTGGTTACTTGCAACGCCATCTAGCGGCTAATAAAAGAATCAAAAAATTGATTGGTTCGATAGAAAAAAATCGATCCACGCGGACGGAGTCGTGGGCACAGCTAGTATAAACTAAACTAATATATACTAACATAAAACAACAATAAATTTTAGTTGTGAATCTAAAAGGAATGTGTAATATAGACTAATATAAAAAAATAACTGTAACTGTAGCCTATTTTGATTCCAGAGTCGGAAAAAAGAACGCATAACTTGATGAAAACAATATCTAGTGTTTGAAAGGCTACATGACCTATAAATATATTTAAATAGTTATACTTATAACAACTCTCTTTATTGTACTTGGTGAAATCAAAACATGATAACAAATGTTATTGAAATTGTAATGTAAAAATTTAATCCCATTTTGTTAATATCATTCGCTTTTGTTAAATTATGAGATTTAGGAACTTTTTTATTATTTTAAGAGTTAGGTCTCTTGTTTATTTATTTCTTATAAAACATTTACTTGTACCCTCAAATACCTTGCTATACAAATTACAGAATGTATATTTAAAAAAATTGCGCAATATGAGAAAAAAAAACTGTTGAGATACTAAAATAATTAAGACCTAATTTTATTAATGATGTGTATAATTTAGTATTCAAATTCTTTGAGTTATAACGCCAACGCAGGAGTATATTTAATTTTGTTAAAGAGTACATTTCAACATAAATTTTCTGCATTTTATCATTTTTGGTACAGTCAAAAAACTTACAGTAATTCAAATTCGCGTACGAACAAATCAAATATTGTATAAACGCACCATTATTTTAATGGACAAAAATTATTTACAAATAACTAGATATTAGGAACTAAAAGATATATTTTGAGCCCAAGGCAAGCCTTTGAGACTAAAAACATCGATAATAGGGATGCACGATACTTGTATATTGTAGAAATATCGATATTATTAAATGTATAGTTTTCATTTGTTATTTAAAATCAAAAAATTAAAAATTCTATTTAAAAGTTCTAGAATTAAATATTATAGTTGTAAAAAAATAAGAGGCCCGTTTTGACATTTGAGAGAAACCCTAGAATGTTACTTGGAACGAAATTGAAAGAAACATTATTTAGATAATTATTAACAAACATTGTTTTAAAAAAACACATGTATTTTTTTGGAGCGTAAATTATATGATAGAATATATTGCCAGTATTCTTTTCGCGCTTACTTTACAGTAGCATGCAATTTCTAATTATTACGAAACGTCTCAAAAACAGTTACGTTTTTAGTCTTTTTATATTTAATTTTTTTTTATTACTAGTGGTGTAACCAATTAATTACTTAATTCGTCAATGTTTGATATTAATCGTTAATGTTTGATATTTTTTTCTCGATTCTGCTTTGCTTTTGGACTATTTCTGTTTACTATCACGTTGACCTTGGCTCTTTTATTTTGGACATTGATTTAAACATAGCGATTAGGACTCGATTTTGGTGTTTGTTGCTATGTCGTACGAACTCTGTTTCAACATGTCGAAAAGAGGACGTACAATCAACAGCCAGTCACGAGAATTGGTTGTGATGTTAAGTTGTGTACAACGCCATCTATTGAGCGGTTTGCACCAACTCGATCAGCAAACTCGTAGAAATACATGTACAGTCATTATTTTCGGTCCAATTGTGTTCTGTAAAGAACACTAAGTGATCGATTGATCGAGTTGGTGCAAACCGCTCAATAGATGGCGTTGTACACAAAACATCGCACGATGTTTAACTCACATTGAGAAGGTTGTAGTGGAAGATTTTGTAAACATATGCGGGAACCATGATAGCTCAGATGGGAGAGCAACGGAACGGTATTCCGAGGTCGTGGGTTCAAGTCCCGCTCATGGTTATCATTTTTTCCACTATAATTTAGTTTATTTATTATGTACTTTGTTGTTAGTTAAAGTAATTGAGAATTAAAAATGTAAAAAGAAAGACTTTGGGGTGATATTGAATTTCTAGCAATCAATTATAAATTTATTGCATAAAATAAATCTATCAGACTCATTTTGTTCTTAACAATTTTAGATTACAACTTAATTTATATAGTTAAAAATTAAAGCTATTCATTCAGACAGCGAATACTTTTTAAATATTACATAATATTGGTCAATTTCAAACTATCGATAAACTAAATAAATATATCATCCATATTGCCCATCCCTATGATTTTTTTTAATAAGGTACATTAATTTTTTTAATAACAACGCCATCTACAGTAAATTATCGATATTTTACTAACAACAAAAAAACCTAACCGAAAACGTAATCTAGCGTAAAATATCAATACTGTACTGTGGATATGAAACTATCGATCTAAGATATCGTATTAAAGAAAAATATCACATTAATCTTTATACGAAAATATCTATAGTCGAAAATGTCGATATAGATATTTTATTGTTGATGTGAAAATTAATACCTATCTATGATTAAATACCGATACTTTTTATCGAAACTAATTGTAAATAATAATGTAATCGTATTTGAAATATCGATAATTTACTATCGATACAAAACTATCCATTTAAAAATTTCGACGGTTTATTTTTATTACGAAACTATTGACAATAAAATATCGATACTTACTCATATAAAAATACGGATACTTTATTGTCGATACAAAATTATCGACAATAAAATATGGATAATTAACCATATAAAAATATCGATACTTTAATGTACGAATCTATTGAACATTTACAATCGATTATTATCGATACATCGTCTAAGGTACAACAAATTTCTTGGTAACAGTGGCGTCATCTACAGGGGCGTACTCGACAAGTTCTACCATGTTGATGGCTGCCAATTGTTCTGCTATGCTGTAACCATCGTCGTCATATAACTCCACTACGATCTCATCGTAGTCTCGAGAGCTAACAACAAAATAAAAATAAAAGTACTTTTTACGGTTTATGTTGTATTAGTACATGCTTTTACTTAATCAATGTCCCATGGTAGCTCAGTTGGGAGAGCAACGTAACGGCATTCCGAGATCTTTTTTCCCCGCTAGAATTTGATTATTTAAGATGTATTTGTTTTAAATTTTAGACAGACGTGTCGGAAACTGCAGTCACCATGGTCACGGGTGTGATAGTAACTTATAGTTTCTGTCTACCCCCACGCTAAAAGGCGTGACTGTATGATGATAAACAGTAAAGAAAGAATCGAGTCAATACATGGTAGGTATAACTTAAGATAAACATTTTCTCATCTCTGTGAGAAAAAGAAAACTCGAAATTAAACCTTGTGCCAACACATCTGAGCGGCTTGGAATTGAAAACCAAACACCCTGGACTGGCGAGAGACAAAGATGTTTAGAATATATTTATTACTCTAGATGACAAAAGTGGATAATCTCACGAAATTTATGAATTACTATGTGTGCCCCGCGGTAAAAATGATGAAAAATCTGTACCTTTATTACTATCCCACGAGAACAGTACATTCTTTCGGTACAAAAAGTAGACTAGTAAATAAACTACATTATTGTAAGTCTCATTCAAATCCATTCCGTAAAAGAGTAACAAACATCAATACTTCGACGACGGGCTTCGTGGTCTAGTGGTTCACATAACGGACTATCGTTCACGAGGTCGCGGGTTCGATTCCCGCTCGGGACAATCATTTGTGTGATTTTTCTAATTGTCATACAAATGTGTGTTCTGCGTCTGGGTGTTTACTATGTATTATAAGTATGTATTTACAAAATAAAAGTAGTATATGTATTATATCCGTATTCTGGTACCCATAACACAAGCATAATAAGCTTAGCTTGGGACCAGAGGACGTTGAGTGAAATGTCCAAAAATATTTTTATTTTTTTTATTTGTCGGTCTATTATCGCGTATTAACTAATGAAATAACTTTAAAAACATAAGTAACTATTATATATAGAAACACGTAAATCAGAATTAAAATATATTTAGTTAATTTTGAGTAAACAAAAAAAATATCCCTAATTCTTCATTTTCTATACCTACTAGCTGTGTTAATATGTACATGTCAACGATAATATTGATGTAGGCCCTTAAGTGTATTTTCATAAATATGATAACTTGATATACAAATAGAGTACAATAATAAGAGTATAATAAATAATAAATAAATAAATATTCATGGACATTTATGAATTACATTTATAATAATAAATAACTGTGAAGAAACCAAGATTTTGTTAGTAGAAATACTTACACAACATGTGCATCCAACGTCTTGTCCTGAACCATATTACTTAGAGCTTGTTTAGCTTGCACCCACTGCTGGGATTGTCTGGACTTAGCCCGTACTCCAGCCAGTAAGCAGCGTACAGCCTGAGCGGGTAAAGCCGCGTGACGAGGCTCTAGCATACGGAGTTGATCTTCTTTCACCCATAATACTGTGCCGTAATCCACATACATCACCTAAAAATATTCATTAATATTTCAGACATCCTCTGGTCCCAAAGGTAATTTTTTTTTGTGTTAGCAAGATGGTTGCTATCTCAGACCAACAGATGTGATTTACGCGTTTATTTTTGTTGAGTAGCGGCTAATCAGGCTGCATTACGCTTAGTATCACTGCGATCAGATTGATCTATTGTGATCGCCACTTTCTAAAGTTCCTGATCCAAACCTGTTGCCATGAAGAACTCCAGAATCTTTTTGGCTCCGAGAAGTTTGATCTCTTCCGGTTTCATGGTATAATTGCCCAGAGAGGAGGAAACGTATAATATACGTCTCCTCCTCTCTGGGCAATTACCACTGATTGCGCCCTTCAATGATGCATCATTGAAGGGCAATCAGTGGTAATGTAAATAGGTGATTCCTCCGCCATTTGGCAGAGTCTACACATCCCATGGTTCATCATCCATCCAATACACTCCTTGTATCAAATCAAATCAAATCAAAAATCATTTATTCACGTAGGCATATTCTCTTTTTGCCAAAAAAAAAAATAAGCTCCTATGATATGTCCAAAAATTTTTTCCCTACCACCGGTTCAGGACTTTTAATCCGCTGAGAAGAACCGGCGTAAGAAACTCAGCAGATATCGTTATCTTTTGTCATATTAATCTTTTTTTAAATAATCATTACAATGGTTCTTACAATTTATATAAATTACAATTATAATAATATGTGTTGCTCTGGAACAACTTACTCCCAAGCTTTATTGTCATTAACATAGTCTGAAATTTTATAATACGCCTTTTTACATAGTTTAGATTTTACAAATTTTTTAAACTTAGATTTTTTTAATTCTTTCACATCATTAGGAAGTTTGTTATAAAAAAAGTATACCATGCCCCATGAAAGAGTTACTTATTTTGTGGAGACGAGTAACATGCATTACAAGATTGTGCTTATTTCTCGTGTTAACACTATGGTAGTCGCTTTTCTTTTTAAAGTGCTGAATATTATTATGAATGTACAATAAATTTTCATATATATATTGTGAAGCGACTGTCAAGATATTTATGTCCTTGAATTTCTCCCTTAGGGAATCCCGAGGGCCTAGGTTATATATAGCTCTAACGGCGCGTTTCTGGAGCACAAATATCCGATTAACGTCCGCACAGCTTCCCCAAAGAAGAATTCCATAACACATTACACTATGAAAATAACTAAAGTAAACTATTCTAGCCGTATCTACATCTGTAAGTCGTCTAATTATTTTTACCGCATATGCCGCAGAGCTAAGTTTTCCGGACATTTTTTCAATATGTGGGCCCCACTGTATGGAATTACCAACAATTATTTTTTCTTTATTGAGACACTTTAGATATATAGTTTTTAGTGTTGATTTTGATGTAAATTTTGCAATTGATTAGAGTAACGAGTTTTAATATTATTTTCTGTTCTTTTTGGTATTTATTCTAGGTTCCACTTCACATTCGATTCGAAAACTAATGCGTGCGAAGGCTGAAGCTAGTAATAATAATAAAATGTCATACCTCAACACTTTGATCAGCTCGTGTGATGGACATAACCTTAGCGCGATACCACATGCCATCTGGAGGATATAATGCTGCCACCATTTCACCCAGGGCAGGAGTTAACTAGGAAACATAAATAAAAATAGTAAAGTACAATATTTCTGTGCATTTTTAGGTGGAACCGACAACTCTCCTCTAATGTTCGTGTGGTGACGAATTAAGAATAAAAGTGTCACCACTGCCATCTCCTCGCCAGGGTGCTGTAAAAGTCAGCTATGGAATATTGTACATAGATCAGATACCCCTGTGAGAAATGAAAAACTCAAAAATAAACCCTGTGCCAACACGCCTGGTCAGCGCGGCACAGTGGACCATAATAGAATTTTGTCATTAATTGAGCCCCATGTTGTAGACCTGTGTGAAAACTATTTCATAACCTTTTTTGCACATCTCATCTATATTTTCTTTGTTGTTACCCTGGATTTTTTTCGGTCAACGACATACATACTAAATTGCGATTTTGTTTTATACCAAGTAAAGATAAAATATACAACGTGTTGCAGAAAGGTGTAGTCCTAATTTAAAGTTGCATTAGATAGGCCTTAAATATTATAAATATTACAGTTGCACATAGAAAAATACAGTTGGTAAGTTTTTTGTTGTTTATTGCCTACTATTAAATAACTACCAGAAACGCATCAATTATGAGATGTTTACGGTTTACTGAATGCGATTGAACCTTACGATAAAAGATGACTTTAGATGACCTCATAGTTGTGTTGTATTTAAACAAGATCGATTAATTTAATAAATTAATTAAACTTTTATGAACACATAAAAGTCATAATATAACTAGTATTTGTAATTTCATCCATGCCTAGTGCCTAGTCACCGGCCATGTGTAACGGTGGTCAAATATGACTACACCTTTCTGAAACACGTTGTATAGTTTTTATTACCGTGAGAGGTTTGTAAGCGATCCTAGTGGCAGGACTGTTCATATCTTGTAGTAGAGCTGGCAACGTTGTAGGAGGTAACACTAAGCCAAAACGCGGTGGCGCCTCATCTAAAAAAAAAGTATTAAAACCAGTCAAGTACGAGTCGGACTCGCTCATGAATGATTTTGAACCATCATAATATACCCATATCCGAAAAAAACGGGAAAGGCGGGAGAATGACATAATAAAGATGAAAAAATAATAATTCTGATACATACTAATATCATATAGCTGAAGAGTTTTGTTTGAAAGAAACTTTTTATTGCTGCTTAAACATCGAACAATTTACATGACATCTTAGAATTAGGTACAAAACAGATTGACTAATAAAACTGTCATAAGTTATCATAATTTCTAATTTGGTATTAGCAGCAATAAGGCTCCTGTTTCAGCACATGTCAGATCTCTAAGATCTGACGCTGATTTTGTTTGTCGCGTTAATCTCAGGAACCTTTGGTCCAATTTGAAAAATTCTTTCAGTGTTGGATAGTCCATTTAGCGAGGAAGGCTATAGGCTATATAACATCACGCTGCGACTAATAGGAGAGAAGAAGTAGTGAAAAATGTTACAAAAACGGGGAACATTTTCTAAATTCTACGCGTAGGAAGTCGCGGGCAACAGCTAGTTTATCATAAGAGCATAATTTTGTTAAAAAATTGTATCTAAATGATTTTCATTTCCTGCTATTACAAATGTTGTGACAATGATTAGTCACTGACGCCATTATGGCATTATTTGTGACAAAAAATTAAGAGTTAGACTACCAAACTTGATAAAATTCGCCATTATGCAATCAGTGACTGATCATTGTGACATTGTAATAGCAGACTTGGTCCCCAGAGTTACAGATATACGGACAGCAAAGTTTCAGTAACAGAGTCTCATTGTACCTTATAATTAAATTTATATTATTTTTTTATTATATTATTTCTATTTGATAGGAAATTCTAAAAAATCTCATGGCTACACAATTTTGCGTTAAAATTTACACACTCATTGTCGTTTAGGTATTTTAATTTTATATTTTGCTATATTTTTGATACCAATTTTTTTAAATGTCAATTATTATTTTTTTTAAATTTTTGTCCCTTTTGTTTTATAAATTATATAACAACTTTGCAAAGATTATCACATTTATGTAACATCAATTATTGTTGTAATAATTATAACTCGACGTCAAAATGTTTAGCACCCCTGACTCAGCTTATATACTTGATCTATGTATCGCACGTGTATTCTTTGTTTCTAGTCGGTTCGCTTTTATTTACTCAGCCATTGCTCATCTATCTGTCCTATTCACTTTCGCTAAATATGCATATTGCTTGCTTGCTCGCGCGGCTACTTGAATACCGAGTGGCGCTTGTATTCGAATTCCAGAAGATTCTTTTCTATTTAACTACGAGTATTACAATGTATTTTTTGTGCCGTTTATATACTTTAATAGTTTTGTTTAAATACCCGTGTATTCAATTATGGTTCGTATAAAAGTAACCACAATGATTGACAAAATCTCTAAATTAAATATTTACTATCAGAATGCTAGGGGATTACGTACAAAAACTCTGGTATTTTTTCGTAATATTTGTCTAAGTTCGTATGATCTCATTATTATTACAGAGACTTGGCTACTGGATAGTATCCTTGACACGGAGCTTTTTGATAGCCGCTACACTGTTCTTAGACGGGATAGGGACTATAACTTAACCCATCAGAAATATGGGGGCGGTGTTTTGATAGCGGTACGTAACGATATTTCTATTGTTCCTCAACCCGAATATCAGTCGTCAGCGGAAGATCTTTGGGTAACTTTAATAACTAAACAATCCCAGTATATAAGTAAAAAGTATCATATATGCGTTTTATATCTATGCGAACAGAACTTAGGTAATTCATTTAATATGCAACTACAAAGTTTTATGTCAAAATTAAACGAGATTGTTTTGTTGAATAGTGCGGACAGTGTTACAATCGTGGGAGATTTTAACATGAGCAATATTGTTTGGACACGCGATAACGAGCCATACTTTGCACCATCAAATATGGTAGGGCCGGATCAACGGAATTTTGTGGACGACCTCTTGTCTTTAAATCTATGTCAATATAATGGTGTACCTAATAACCAAGGCAAGATCTTAGATTTGGTGTTGTCTAATGAAACGGTGTCTGTGTCTGGATGTAATGAACCGTTGGTACCTGTCGACGTAGCTCATGGTGCACTTTGCATACAAATAGATTACATTAACCTACCAAGCCTGGGTTGCCAGTCTTATACAAAATTTCAATTTGGTAGGGGTGATTTTGCCAAAATTAATGACGAACTATCCAAAATTAATTGGGATCACGAGTTTTCTAATAAAACAATGGATGAAGCGTCCAGTCTATTTTATAGCACTGTTAATGAATTGATCTATAAGTTTATTCCCTCTAAATTAATTCGACATGGCGTGTACCCTAATTGGTACTCACCACCACTAAAAAAATTACTTAAAGAAAAATTTAAATTTCTGTCTAAATTTAAAATATATAATAACAGGTCGGACTGGGAAACCTTCAAACTATTGCGTGATAGGGCTAGGTTACTAGAGCAACAGTGCTACGAAAACTATCTTAGATCTATTGAAGCATCTATTGTAAATAACCCCGCAAACTTTTGGTCATACATTAAGTCCAGGAAGAAAAGTAACGCTATACCATGTAACATTAAATACAATAATAATACTATTTCGTCAGGGGCTGATATTTGCAACGCGTTCGCCAGCTATTTTTTCTCAACTTTTAATTTATCTAGCTCAGATTCAACCGTCGATTCGCCTCTTCAATACCTATCCTTACGTTCCGAAGTTGTAAATATAGACAATTTGGACATAAATATGCCACAGGTTACTGATTTACTTAAGAGTCTTGATCCTGGGAAGTCGGCGGGACCAGACAATATTCATCCCCGGTTTTTATTAGGTTGTGCTGAAAGTATTGCCTATCCAATTTGTCTCTTGTTTAGGAAATCAATAGCAACGGGGACCATACCCAGTGTTTGGAAATCGGCATATATCACCCCAGTTCATAAGAAAGGCTCCAGGGCAGAATTAACGAACTATAGGCCGATTTCGAAACTCTGCGTGATCTCGAAAGTTCTTGAAAGAATTGTTCGTGATCAGGTTTACTCTGCGCTTCGATGTAGCCTTAACCAGTCACAACATGGCTTTCTGAAAGGCCGCTCGACAGTTACTAATTTGATCTTGTTCAACGAATTCTTGACGAAAGCCATGGATGGAGGGATGCAGGTCGATGTGGTGTACACCGACTATAGCAAAGCTTTCGATCGAATTAGTCACAATATTTTACTACAGAAACTCCTTGCCATGGGAATATCAGGAGATTTATTCCGATGGTTCTCATCGTATATCAATAATCGTTCGCAAGCTGTGGTAATTAATAATTACATATCGAGTTGGTTAACTGTGCCTAGTGGAATACCGCAGGGTTCCTTGTTGGGACCTTTGTTATTTAACATATTCGTAAATGACATCGTTACCTGCTTTCGAAACTCCAGACTTTTGTGTTTCGCAGACGATATGAAGATATTTACTACTATATCGTCCAACGATGATGTCTCCGGCTTGCAAGCTGACCTTGCACGTCTTGACACCTATTGTCATCAAAACCATCTCGACCTAAACCCCACTAAATGTTCAGTTATTACTTACTCTCGTAAACCATTAATATTAAAATCAAATTACTATATTAAGGGTCAATTAGTGCCTAGGGTTGAAAGTGTCCGTGATTTGGGCGTCATCCATGATAATAAGTTACTTTTTGACAAACATGTAGAGGATATAGTGAGTCGAGCAACTAGAATGCTTGGTTTTGTAATGCGCAACTGTGTAAGCTTCAATGACCCTAAAACATGGAAAATCCTATTTTGTTCTTTCGTTCGAAGTGCTCTCGAATATGCGTCTCAGATTTGGAATCCTCGATATAAGGAATACATAGATCGAATTGAAAGGATTCAAATCAAATTTTTAAAGTACGTGTGCTTCCGTTTGAAAATACCATTTAGTTCCAAAAACTACTATGAGCTTTGTAAAAAGTTTCATTTGCTTCCACTGGTCGAACGCAGAAATATCGCAGACGTCTGTTTTGTTTTGAAAATTGCGTGCAACAATATTGACTGTCCAGAGTTGTTAGGTAAGTTAAAGTTAAATGCACCCGTTAAACTTTACCGATATAATTTACCACTTGGGGTCTCCAAAAGCAACACTAACTATAGACAAAACTCTTTTATTATCCGCGCGAGCAATCAATTTAATAGTGCTGCAAAAGTGCATGATTTTGACCTGTTCCACACAAGTGTAGCCGTGGCGAGGCGGGGGATGAGTTCTAAATTTTTTGACTAATCATAATTCTTTGGATTTCAACATGTGTAAGTTAAATTAATTGTCTGTCATTAAAATTGTTGTATTTGTATTATTGTGATTTTGGTTTGATGTGAGGGATGTAATGTGTGTTAGACTGTTCATAACTGCTGTAAGTCATATTGTAGTTCTTAAACGTGAGACCCTGTAATTGGTAAAATGTTTATTGATCAAGTTGTATATTCTTTATATGTTCGCTGTTGGGTCTCCCATAAATAAATAAATAAATAAATAAATAAAATAAATAAATAAATAAATAATATTACCTTCTCGTGGGCTCCCATGTTTTTCACTAATAATTTGCACAAATATTCTATCATAGTGACACACCCATGTCACTAACACTTTATGCCAAGTACCAGGGGAAGGCAGGGGGACTGATTTACATTTAGTTATCACTTCCACACGATCCAGAGTCCAACCATCTGTAAAAATAATTAAATATTCATGGAAATTTCACACAACATCCTCTGGTCCCAAGCTAAGCTTATTATGCTTGTGTTATGGGTACCAGAATACGGATATAATACATAAACTATTTTTCTTTTGTAAATACATGCTTATGATAGATAGAAAAAACCCAGACGCAGTAAAAACATTTGTATGAAATTTATGAATATCTCACAAATGATTGTCTCAAGCGGGAATCGAACCCGCGACGATGATGAAAATGTTGCAAAACCGGGAAAAAATTAAAAACGCGGCAACAGCTAGGTAGTTAAAAATACGGCGTCCGATTGTTTGACCAAAAGTCATTTGGCAAAACTACACTTGACAAACAACGTTTGCCAAAGCAATGAATTCGCCTATTGATCATTTTACCACTGATCATTTTACAAATGTTTCATTTTGCCAAATGATCAACACTAAAATTAACATTTTATAAATTATTACTTTACAAAACTAACATTTGGCAACTGAGTTATCAGATAAATCTACTATTGGTCTAAAAATTTGGTATTCTTGTTAAAATGACCATCTTTTGCTTATTTTTTTGCAAAGCCTCTGCTCTGGATTTTCCTAAAAAGAATGTAAGTATTAATTGATTTATTTTATTATATAAAATGAAAAAAAAATGTTATTTTACATTATTTGCAAAATAATTAGGTACTTATAAACAACCCGTTCGTTTTTGGAGATATGTATCTCTTTTATTGGATTAGGTTAGGTTAGAACTATAACCCCAAACGCACGAGCCGAGCGAACAAAGCGAGCGTGCCGCGGTAGCGGCCGGCGAGTGCCAGAAACGACTTTTCATGGCATTAGCATCTCTCCCTTTATTAATGATTCATGATGATAATGATACATACAAAACAACTTAATTTACGAAACATATCATTTGGTGAAATGATAAAAAGGTCAATTGACATTAGTAGTGTAGTGTTTGCTAATGGATCATTTGCTAAGTAAGTTTTTGTAAGATTATACTTTTGTCAAGTGTATTGTTTGTCAAATGATCATTTGGTGAAACGTTGTTGGTCAAATGATCATTTGTCAATAATTTTTTGGTCAATCACTAGGGAACCTAAATATACAGTAGGTAACTAACCGGGATGTATAAGAATATGTTTCTTTGTACATTTCTTTCCTTTGAAACAAGTCTTCTCAGGTCCTCCTTTGTAATGTTTGCAAATATCTGCTTCGTCGCGATTTCTATAACCCTGTAAATTAATAATTATGGCATTTACTTAGATAATAGAAAAGCGGAACGGTATTCGCGTCTAACAAATTGAAACTATTGCAATTAATGGTTAAAATATTTTAATTGTTTATTGTTATACAGGGTGTGGCGTAATTAATGGATAAGCCTGTGCCTGTGGATAAGCCTCCTACTGCGCTATACGAATATGTATATTTTTAATTAATCCTATGTATGGTCTTGAAAAAAATGGCATAAGTCATGTTTTTCATAAAATGACTACTTTCACTAACCAATTATGCTACTGTTGCCACAATTTTCAAAAATTTTGCATTCTGTTTTTTTTATAAAACAGCTTAAGAGGTGAGCTATTGAAAGCAATAAAGAATTCCCTATTCGTAATACAAATTTTGGGAAAAAATACATGAGATATCAAAAAAGTGTTATTGATTATTCAATTTGTTGACTTTGTACATCGTCTAGCTTAAAAAATCTTTATAGCTAATATAATCTTATCTAGCTTAAAAAATCTTTATAGGAGTTGATTTGCCCAATATCTTAAAAACATGCTTGTTTTATGCAGTTTCCGAAATGGTATAATACTTATTACATTTCACGAGGTTTTAAAAAAAAACGACAGTTGTAAAAAAATACCCTAATTTTCTTTAACAGAATTATTAATTTATCTTAAACATGTCTTTGTAAACAGTTTGAATGGACCCTTTTTTGTGTGCTCCGGAGCAGGTAGTCATTCACAATGGACCCTTTTTTGGGTGCTCGGGAGCAGGTAGTCATCCACCATGAATAGGGTAAGCAGATAACGACTCTAAGTCAACTACTTGTGGTTGTTTATCGCACGGCAAATCCAGACGGTTAGTCTTATCATAAGACAGAGACAAAGCATTCTGATGTCAGGTAAATAACAGTTGTGCGACAGAGATAGATTTTTATTATTCTCACAAACAACAAAACAGCTTTTGAACTTGTTTAACAAAGTTAGTGCTCTTTTGACTATCGTCTCTTGCGCACATATCGTTTGCTCTATCGTGTTTGTTATTGTGACGTGAATTTGGCTTATGTACTACGGACTCTGTTTTTGCTATACGAATTGGACAATTGTGATATTATCGACGACTTCTACATATCCCTGGACTACTGATCATGCCGCGTCATACGTACACTCCTCAAGAGTATGCAAATATGCATCTTATTTACGGCCTGTGTAACTGCAATGCAAATGAAGCTGCACGCGAATATCGTCGAAGATACCCCGATTTGCGACACCCAGACTACCGGGTGTTTACACGTGTGCACATCGCTTTTAGCGAAGGGCGAATGCCTGGTACCGGTGTTGGTGGTGCTTCGGAAGGCAGACCTCGACGACATCGTGATGACGAAGTTCTAGAAGCTGTGCGTGCTAATCCAGAGTTATCAATTCGTGAGTTAAGTAGAGGAACCGGTGTAGATACGCGTACTGTGGGCAGAATTCTGCACAGGCATGAGCTTCACCCGTATCACTATCAAAGGGTGCAAACACTAATGACACGAGACTATGAGCCTAGAGTCCAATTTTGTCGCGTCATGTTGCGAAAAATACGCGAAGATTCGGCGTTTTTTGACAAAATACTGTGGAGCGATGAGTCATCATGTAAAAGAAATGGCTACGTCAACATGCACAATCTTCATAGTTGGCAGGCAACCAATCCGAGAAACATAAGGCAAGACCGAGCTCAAGTCCAGTTTAAAGTGAACCTTTGGACAGGAATTTTAAATGGACAAATAGTTGGGCCCGTCGAACTATCCGAGACACTAACAGGTCCCAATTATTTAAATTTTCTGCAAAATACGTTGCCGGAACTATTACAAAGTTTAAATGTGCCAGAAAACTACTGGTTACAAAATGATGGTTGTCCCGCTCACTACGCACGAATTGTACGGAACTACCTCAATGATGAGTACAATGAGAGGTGGATAGGTCGTTTGGGTCCCATTTTGTGGCCACCAAGGTCCCCTGATTTGAACCCTCTAGACTTTTTTTATTGGGGGTGTTTAAAAGAAAAAGTGTATAAAAAAGAAATAGCATCCCTGGAACAACTAAAGGCCCTGATTTTTGAAGCCGCTGATGAAATCAAGAGCTCCGGCTTCATCCGACGCCTAAAGCGGTCATTTATCCGTCGATGCAGGGCCTGCATAGCCGCAGGTGGCCGCCATTTCGAACATTTTTTGTAAAATAAAATTTATGTAGTGTTTGCATCTTTAGAATAAAAAAAATAAAATAAGTTGTTATTTTTTTTCAACGACTAACATTCCCACTGGTAAACTCAGACAGATAAGTTAAAATACCACTGACAGTTTGTTTAAGTTAACAGTATTAATTTGATTAATTAAATCACAATAAGAACATTTTTTTACGAGTGTCATTTGGTTCTTTAATATCACATCAAACTTAATAAGTATTATAATAAGTATTATACCATTTCGGAAACTGCATAAAACAAGCATGTTTTTAAGATATTGGGCAAATCAACTCCCATAAAGATTTTTTAAGCTAGACGATGTACAAAGTCAACAAATTGAATAATCAATAACCCTTTTTTGATATTTCATGCATAATTTTCAAAAAATTTGTATTACGAATAGGGAATTCTTTATTGCTTGCAATAATTCAACTCTTAAGCTGTATTATAAAAAAAACAGAAAGCAAAACTTTTGAAAATTGTGGCAACAGTAGCAGAATTGGTTAGTGAAAGTAGTAATTTTATGAAAAACATGACTTATGCCATTTTTTTCAAGACCATACATAGGATTAATTAAAAATATACATATTCGTATAGCGCAGTAGGAGGCTTATCCACAGGCACAGGCTTATCCATTAATTACGCCACACCCTGTATATGTAAGCGCGTAGAGGGAGACACAAGCGCGCGGCTGCGTCCCGCCCGTCCCGCCTATCTCTCCAGCCCAATTACGTCCCACTGTTGGGCACGGGCCTCCTCCACTTTGGGAGGGATTATGGTCTACTGTGTCGCGCTGACCAGGCGTGTTGGCACAGGTCCCGCCTATCGTTATGTAATGTGTTTAATTGAAGTATGTCTCGTTCCGGTCAACTCTTCACATACTTAACATTTATGAATATTCATCATATTTACCGTGACAGCTTCAACGGGATCGTCATACTCTGGAGTGTCATAGAAGTCATCATGGTCAGAGTCTGGTGGTGGCGGTGGTGCACAACGTTCTCGACAATTTGGGAGCTGTTCTTCTGATGATGACTTGTCTACTGTTGGAATTATATACAACTTTATTAATAAATAGATAAATATTTATGGACAGTCATCATGGACTATTCAGCTTATGTTATGTGTACCAGAATACGGATAGAATACATAAACTACTTTTCTTTTGTATATATACATAACTCCCAACTGAGCTACCATGGGCACAGTACATGATAACCAAATTTTCCACTACAATATTTCTCAATGTGAGTTAAACATCGGTCGATGTTATTGTACAACGCCATCTATCATCATTTTTCCGCTATGATTTGATTTATTAAGTAAAAGCATAGCAAGACAATTGCAAAATTAATAATTTTAAGAGTTTAAACTTACTTGGTAACGCAAATTTTCTATCAACAAGTATTTTGTTCAAGGTCTCGCCGGATTCAAGTATAACATATACTCCTAGGGATTCTGAAGTGCTGGAAAATTAAGAAAAAAATTGTTTATGGCGAGAGCTTGCGTACACATGCACCTAGTAGTTAGTGAATACTATAATACATTGTACAATAATAATTGAGTAATTTAAAAAAGAAAGCTCAACCTAAAAAGGACTTCATGTGCCTGTGAAATTGGGTTTTCCTCGATTTCTCAGGAGATAACCATCAGATCCTGACCCAATGAGACAACACGGAAACCATCAGCTTTAAAAAAAAAGAATCACTAAAATCGGTTCGCCCAGTTAAGTTATGAGGTAACAAACATAAAAAAAACATACAGGCGAATTGAGAACCTTCTCCTTTTTTTGAAGTAGATTAAGAATGAAGAAAACAGGGGACCAAGTTTGCTCTTACAATGTCACAATGATCAGTCACTGATTGCATAATGGCGAATTTTATCAAGTTTGGTAGTCTAACTCAGGAGCGGCCAACAAGTCGATCACTCGCAAGTTCCATTCTAGGGGAATGGAACTGCGAGTGACCAAAATTGGCTGGACAAAGTTTTTTAACCCATTAAATAAATATTCAAGTATGTTGCTGGAATTCGCAAGAGTGCACGGCGGTATAAAAGCACATTACATAATTTACATAACACCATATACACCATACATTCTTACCTAAGAAATAGGTTGATCGCGACTCATTTAGAAACTAAAAAGTAGATCTTATGTGTACAAAAGTTGGCCACATCTGGTCTAACTCTTAATTGTTTGTATAAATGATGTCATAATTGTGTCAGTGACTGACCATTGTGACAACATTGTAATAGCAGACTTGGGCCCCAATATTGTTTTATTTCTAAAAGAATTACCGCTTCACGATGATAAATATTAACGGTCTTATTCATAATGACTTATCGGAGGTTTAAAAGTTCGCTAAAATTGTCATAACTGGTTATTCATAATAGTCTTTTTACGCTAAAACGTTTATTATCTCTTCGATAAAATCTCCGTTTAAACCTCCGATAAGTCATCATGAATATGACTATAAAACTTTAACTAACTTGTCATCAACTTCAATAGTGCATCGTGTGCCAATGTTTTCCCTCATAAACGTTTCCTGTTTCTCCATCATACTTCGATTCTGATATGTATTCATATCAACCTGTTAACAAAATAACATTAAATGACTTGACTTGTGCTTCATGTAACGGACTGTCGATCACGATTTCCGTGATATTTATATATATTTTTTTATACATATTCTGGTACCCATAACACAAGCATATAAGCTTAGCTTGGGACCAGAGGACATTGTATGAAATGTCCATAAAAATTTATTACTAGCTATTGCCCGCGACACCGTACGCCTGGAATTTAAAAAAAAATTCCCCGTTTTTTGTAACATTTTTCACTGATGTTTCGCTCCTATTAGTCGCAGCGTGATGTTATATAGCCTATAGCCATCCTCGATAAATGTACTATCCAAAAATAAAACAATTTTTGAAATCGAACCAGTGTTGATAGAGATTAGGGTGTTCAAACAAACAAAAACATACTCTTCAGCTTTATAATATGTAATACTAACTGACCCGGCAAACGTTGTTTTGCCATACAAATGTTAGGGGTGGACAACCCACTTACGGGTATGAAATATAGATAGTAGCCGATTCTCAGACCTACTGAATATGTGTATAAAATTTCATAAGCTCGCCTTTGTACTCTGTTTGTGCATAAAGTCTAATAAATGACTAAAAAAATTCCTGTATTATGCTATCGAATATATCAAAATTCCATGCTTACGAAATCGCAAGCAACACCCAGTATAAAAATATAAACTACAATACAATAGTGAATACAATTTTAATGTATATAAACAGCTATATGGCTATTATCCGTATTTATATCCTTCTCTCTTCGTATCCGGTATGGTCGGTCTCGATACGCTAGCGTTACGTCGCAAGCAAGCAAGTATGTTATTGTACATTACAATATTAGTGCGTAAAGATGGTTATAACATGCGAGGCGGAATTTCAGCCCGAGCCGAAGGCGAGGGCGTAGTTGAGCCGAGCAGCACTGATTTTTATTTTATTTTAAATAAACTCAATCTGTGATCTGTTCGAAATTTGAATAGCAACAGCGCGCTGCTCGAGTTGTGCGGCGGCGGTCAGTTCCATATTTGAAATGGCAAATAATACTGTTATGAAATTTGTATGGGCTATAACTTAACTATTTGATTTGATAACACACGCGTTTGTTATGACCCGCTTTACATATTTAAAACCGGTGGAATTACATCAACTTTACGAGCAAGGGTGTTAAAAAAATTGATAATGCAAGTACATTATCTTGCCGTGCTCTCTCGGCTCCTACCTAACCAACACACACGGTTGAGTTCTCGGCCGTTGTTTGCTACGCAACAGGTACGATCGTGTATCGCACAATATGCTCCCACTAATCAGGCAATAAGTCTACTCAATGCTTTGATTGCTCAGTGCCCTGAGGTTGATATATTTTTCAACAATTTGAATATATTTCTTAATGATTTATGTAAAAATTTCATAATATGCAAGGTAAAACTGTATTAAGTGTATGTAGCTTACTTCACGCGTTGGCTAACTGTAAGTGGAGTAAGTAGTTGTATATTAATAAATATATAGCTAAATATATAATAAATATACATATATAAGGTTAGCTGGTAGAGAATGCTTTTAGCATTAAGCACGCCTATGTAATTTTTTTTGTGCAAAAGTTTTTAAATAAATAAAACTTACTCCAGCTAGATGGCAGCACCGCGCATAAGGCGGTTTGTCACAAAATCTTGCGTATAAAGGTTGTACGCACTCAACGGGCGCGTTCCTCATCTCGCCCGTATCTACTGAGAACAAACATGCCATGTTGCTGTCACCCTGCTAACAAAATATACATAATATAAATTAAATTCCTATAAAATCCTCGATATTGGATGGTGGAAAAAATGACCACCATGAGCGGGGCTTGAACCCACGATCATGGAATACCGTTCCGTTGCTCTCCCAACTGAGCTACAATGGGCACAGTACATGATAACCAAATTCTCCACTACAATATTTCTCAATGTGAGTTAAACATCGCGCGATGTTTTTGTGCAACGCCATCTATTGAGCGGTTTGCACCAACTCGATAAATCGATCGCTTATAGTACATTACGATATTAGTGCGTTAAGATGGTTATAACATGCGAGGCGGAATTTAGGGCGTAATTGAGCCGAGCATGTTATAACCAATACGCGCGTATATCGTACGACGTTTTTTAACACATTTGCGAGGAAACAGAAAAAAAAAAACATTGAATAAACTCAATCTGTGAATGCACACTGTTGTTTTCCCGCCATTTTAACAGCGCGCTAGCGCTGCCTATTGACTGGCGCCGTGTGGCGATTAGTTCGAAATTTGAATAGCAACAGCGCGCTGCTCGAGTCTTGCGGCGGCGATCAGTTCCATATTTGAAATGGCAAATAATATTGTTATGAAATTTGTATGGACTATAACTTAACTATTTGCTTTGGTAACACACGTGTTTTTTATGACCCGCTTTACATATTTAAAACCGGTGGAATTACATCAGCTTTACGAGCAAGGATGTTAAAAATGTTCTTTACAGAACACAATTGGACCGAAATAATGACTGTACATTATTTCTAATTAATTCATTAATTTTTGCATTTGATTTATTCAGTCAAATCAATTGCAAAATATTAATAAATTAACCTCGATGGTATCAATTTTACGTGCAAAGCTAAACTTAACTATAAAATTGCTGTGCCAACCCACATAGGAACATGGCGAGACGATATAATGATGATAAAATAACATACAATTAACCTGAACTTTGTAATCAGCAACTGTTGACCTTCCCATTGAATAAATTGATTTACAAAGAACTTATAAAAGAATATATCTTGACGGAGGACTTAATATTCCTCTTGTCGAGTCGGGCCCCAGGGGCCACCCTTGCGGGGTCGGTAAGGCTCAAGGCACCACCATAGTTTGGTAGGGCGTATGAAGAATAATTTAAGAGAATATCTTTAATATCTTACCTCTTGTAATTTAAGGAATAAAGCTCTATAATAGCATTCGCTCTCGGTATCATAGAAGGCACAGTAAGTGAGTGCGTTTGCTTCTTGTGCAGTCATTTTCTTTTCATTCTTCTTGTAGAATTCCGTCATTTCAATCATCAGCCTGAAATTTAATATTTTATATTCGTTTTAAACAAAGGATTTTGGCTGAATACTCGTATTTGACAGGAGTTGTTACATATGCCGTTTTCTATGTCAGTTCGTGATGCCGATGTAACGCACACAAACACTATAGTGTTTACCAGTGCGTACCAAATAAATTACGTTATAACGTAATTTATTTGGTAGCTACACACGCACGGGCCGAAGAGACGCCTTTGTCCTTACACAACGAGTATGAGCATTGCTCCCCTATAAGTGGGGATCATATTGGCATATTTTACAAGCTCTTTTAGCCTATGTGTGTGCTCCAAACGCGAATCCTATGGGGAAGAACAAACAAGAATTTTCGTGGATTTTTTTGCTTTTCAAATAAATAAATAATAAAATTTTAGGGATAATGATCGTTTCCCAAACTAACTCTATAAACCACAGTAATTTAAGCACTAATATAATAATATTAAACTTACGTTCGTATTTCATCTGTATCTTCAGTGATAACCCAGAAGAAAGCACCGTCAATATGCATGATAACTGCTTCATACAATTGGTCACAGTCTAATACTGTCTGCGCTGGGAGATTGTTACCTTCTACAAAGCAGGCAGATGGTAATTCTGTAAAACATACACAATTTTTTATTTTCATTTGAAACTCTTTTGTAAAAAGTGCAACAAAAAGACTGCACACAGTAATGTACCAGCTAAGGACTTATTAAATGCGGAAGGCAGGTAAACTCCTGAGGAGTTGGACCACATGTTGGCATTGTTGGCTCTTGACCAAAGAATCTAAACAATACATTAGATTAACTAATAGTGTTGGTGCTATTAAATGTAATACCCCTAAACATCTCCAAACCACGCTGAACTCGTCGTATAAAGGCAGTAGAGCCGATTGCAGATCCATTGGGAGAAAAAAAGAAACTCACTAGAATTCCCTACCCTAGGGCATGCCAACACCTGACAAAGAAGTCAAAGATAAACTTCCGAAAAGCGCATACTACTGATCTGAAATTTAGTAGGAATACTAACGTATTTTCACCACAATCACGAATATTTAAATTTCACGCCATTTTAACCTAGCCGAGAGTTTGTAAATAAAACTAAAATAAAGTCCTCGAGCATGTAGCGGGATAATAGCACACCAGGTCACAAAGAAACACCTTAGTTTTCCCCCGTTTTTCTTACTTTAAATGAAGTTAGCGTCAATTTTCGATTGGCTGTATGCGCTTTTCGAAATTAAGCTCTAAACAACTTTCAAAAGTGACAGAGAAATCTCATTAAGGGACCCCTTTTATCTTTTGGTGTGGAACCTTAAAAAGGATTCTTACCTTCAATCTTAACACTAGTCAGCCCCTTTTCCAATTCATGAACATCTTTACCAGCCGCTTCACTCTTTGTCTGCTGTACAGTTTCTTCCGAAGAACTGATACTTGAGAACACAATTAAAGCCTGGTCTTTTGGATGTTTGACTTTTTTAGTTATAGTCGGAGGGCAATTGTTGGGGCAAGTCGATGACGTAGACGGTGCCGGCTCGCTGAGGGCATCCATGAGGTTGAAAGGAACAGGAGTTGAAGGTAACAAAGGTTTCGCTGTATCATGTACTGGTGTATATTCAATTTGGCCAGTTTCGTCTGAAAAAATTTCATAAGTCATCGCATTGAAAAAAATTCTATTATACTAGCCGCTGATCGCAACTATGTACGCGTGGAGTTTTGAAACTAAATAGCTTAGCAAATTATACAAGAAAGTCATCCTATTAAACCATTTTATCTATATAAAAACCGCATCAAAATCCACTGCGTAGTTTTGAAGATATAAGCTCACATAGGGAAATACATACACAAATAACGACTTTGTTTTTTAATAAGTAAGCAAAGAAAATAGGTTTTGGTCAGTTTTTGAATATCCTGTAACAAAAATTGTATGCAAAGTAAGAGTTGAAATCGCGCATAATAGTTCCACACTATTGACATCATAATATTTATATTCGTTGAATAAGAGAAATAAAGAAACGTTCGTTAAATCTTTGATGCAGAACTATAAAAAATAAAAAGGGCTCGATAGTTTTCCGTGTGGTGACGGATTAAGAATACAAGTGTCACCACCCGTAAAGGTGCTGTAAAAGTCAGCTAAGGGATATTGTACACAGATAACATCCTCTGTGAGAGACGGAAAACTCGAAAATAAACCCTGTGCCAATGCCAACACGCCTGGTCAGCGCGGCACCGTTGACCATACAATTGGTTGGAGACCAACAGTGGGGACGTAAAAGGGCTGGAGAAGAAGAAGAAGAGTACTGTATAAGATTTGTAGCAAAAAAAATTAAAAAGCCATTTTTTTACGCGTTTTTTTTTGCCTGATTTCTTGTTAATAACTTCGAGTCAATTAATACGAGTACTGTCTGAGGAAAAAAATGCGTAATTATTATATTGCATAATTTGTTCATTGAAGTACTTACTTTGTTATGCGCGTTTTATTAGCTATACGTAATATTAAACAACTCACCAATTTTAGCTAAAGCAAGGTTGAAGTCAGTAATGAGATACATATATTCGTCTAACTGCTTCATACAAGACAGGAATCGATCCTTGAGCTCCGAAGGGTCACAGTTCAGCTGCAGCACAAAGCCTTCACTCTACAAATAAACATTACAATAAGAAATAGATAAGCTAATCTAGATAAACGGGGTTAAGATGATCACAGATTGGTATTTCAAAATGGCCGTAAGAATAGAAGTCAGGGGCATAGCGTGTCTTGGTGGGGCGGCATATAAAAAATTATTTGGGGGCCCTTGTGAAGGGTAAAGATTTCTCACAAAAGACAAATAGGGCCCCCGTATAATTGAAACGGCAGATACGGCGATAGCTACGCTCCTGATAGAAGTGTCTCCTCCCCATTTTTGCCGCGTGCGTTGTAAGAACCAACTGAGAGAACCATGTCGCTTGACACCTGCACATATATCCGAGGAAGAGTCGATAAGAGTCAAAGTCGGGTAGGCCGGTCAGTCATACGAATTGGCCAAAAATCAGAACAAAATGCAGATATGTTGCTTCTACCCGTAATAACAGAATAAGAGCAAGAAAATGTTGATTCTTTAAGTACCAGGTAAAGGATAATATAAGCATATAGCCAGGGGCGTAGCTATATCCGCCGTATCAATTATACGGGGCCCCCGACGTGCGTTGCAAAAATTAATAAATACATAATTCCCAATTTTTTTATTATTAGAAAAAATAACAGATAGATAATTATGATGAATAAATATGTCTATCAATTTTATTATTTTATGCACCGATTTTTTTTTCTTTTGTGAGAAATCTTTACCCTTCATAAGGGGCCCCAAATAAATTTTTATACGGGGCCACCAAGGCACGCTACGCCCCTGCATATAGCCCTATGCCAACACGACCGGTTAGAGCGACATAAGTAGATTAAATACGCCCCAAAGTTGAGACCTATGTCCTATTAATAGTGGGACATTAATATACTAAGAATGTGTACAGTGTAGGAGAATAATTATTATCAAGGATGGACAGGGCTATGCATAGATATTGTAACGCGTCAAAGAACCGATTCTTTTAACCCGGGACGGAACGGAGCGGAATTCTATCCGAAAAGCTTAGTACCCTTGATTGTGAAACCACATGGAAGGTGGAAGAGCTGCACGGACGTTTATTTTTGTCTGTTTGGATCTGATAAGGCCCACGTGAATAAAGTAGTCCCCAAGCTCAGGTAATATAAACTTACAGCCGTTTTCAATATTTCATCTACCCTCGATTTATGCTGTCAGTGTTAGTTTAATCCAAGCTTTTGTCTTTGTCTTTTTTTAACAGTATTTTGGATTGAAAATTTGTCAGGAGCTTAGATTGATTATTAAAAATGGCCATTGAACCAAAATCACTATCAAATACTGGTAAAATATGAAAAGAATGTCACATAATATAGGTATTACATATCATTATATAATCTGTTTAATTTGTTATAATAAATGCTTATGTAATTATGTAAATTAAATTCTTGTAGTTCATTGAATGCATCATTATTTTACTAAGTTATTATACACTCAGAGAGCACTGCAAATTTCACAAATTAAAATTCATGTGTTATGTAAGATATTATATATATTATTCATGTTTTATCTATATGGATATCTTCTTGGATAGGCTTCGTGGTGGAGTGGTTTATGTAATGGACAACCGATCACGAGGTCGCGGGTTCGATACCCGCTTGGGACAATCATTTGTGTGATATCCATAAATGACATACAAATGTTTGTACTGCGTCTGGGTGTTTTCTATGTATTATAAGTATGTATTTACGAAAGAAAAGTAGTATATGTAGTATATCCGTATCTGGTACCCATAATACAAGCATAGAAATATAGCTTACTTTGGGACCAGAGGACGTTGTGTGAGTCCTGAATATTCATTATTATTTATTTATATCTTAAATGTTTAAATAAATCAATTAGTAGGTATGCGTAGATTTTACACAACATTTTGCTGGTCCTAAAAAGTGACCAATGAAGCTAATGAAGAAAATTAATATCTAACATTCAATATATTTTTCGTAAGGAAACAATTTTGCATAATTTTCTTAAACATTGTTATCGATGCTAATATTATAAAGCTGAAGAGTTTGTTTGTTTGAACGCGCTAATCTCAGGAGCTACTGGTTCGATTCGAAAGTCTTTCAGTGTTGGATAGTCCATTTATCTAGAAAGACTATAGGCTATATAACATCATGCTGCAACCAATAGAAGCCAAGCATTACTGAAAAATGTTGCAAAAACGGCGGAACTTTCCGAAATGTCACGCGTACGCAGTCGCTGGCAACAGTTAGTGTCATATTTGTAGGGTATTTGGGTCTCTTAAGACAGTGTTCTTATATAATTGACGAGCCTCGTGATTAAATTGTTTATGTAACGGACTGCCGATTAAGATGTCGCGGGTTCGATTCCCGATCGGGACAATAATTTGTGTGATTTTTCTAATTATCATACAAATGATTGTACCTACTGGGTCTGGGTGTTTCTAACACCCGTATTCACAAACAATATTTACTTAAGTAAGTACTTAAGTGTTGATGCACTGTGCATAGGGTAACACTTTTCAGTGCGTTCCGTTCATCGAGCTTTTGTATTTATAGACAAAACTTAGCTATGCGTTCAGTTTAACAAACGCATAGTGCGCTTCACCACTTAAGTATTGTTTGTGAAATGATTTTGCTACCTCTGTGCGTCCATGCCTACTATGAGACCTCACAGTAACGTTTGTGAATACGGATGTATGTATAATAAGTAAGTACATATTTAAAAAAAAAAAGGAGTACATATATATATTCTCTCCGTATTCTGGTACCCATAACACAAGCATATAAGCGTAGCTTGGGACCAGAGGTTAGCTTGTGTAAAATGTCCATGAATATATATTTATATTTATAAAAAAAAGAAATCTGAACTTATTTCAAAGATTGTACCAACAAATACAAAAAAAATTGAGAATTGAATATTAGAGAAGCCATAGGTGCTAACTAGTATTAAAATGATTATAGACAATTTGCTAAACCACAAACAAAACTACTCATAATGAATAGAAAGCAACTAAGAAAAAAAAGGTAGCATATTACAATTATACATAACCATATACAGTTATTTAAACTTTCTACTTAACTGTCCATGAAACTATCACAAAAATACATTTGTTACTGCTTAAAGTAGTAACTATTCAAAAACCAATCTACATTTACAGATAGATAGCTATACATGTCTATCAGTATGACATAGAGGCCAATTCTGTTGCAACAAACAATTAATCTTACCTATAATAAAAAGGGATGCTGAATTTGTATTGAATATTTCGTTGTTCATTTTTTTTTTAATCTGCGAGCGGCAGTGCCTTGAGCACATGAGTTGCTTTAGTCAAGACAGGTAGAGTGTGTTCTCCACTGAGGACACTACTCTTAGTTCACTTAGTGTATTAGGATGGCATGATGTCATTCCTTTTAAGGCGTTTGTGGTAGCTACGAGTGAGTAGGTTTTTAGCCAAATTGTTGGAGTGGCATTCAACCCTCCTCGGGTATTTTATTAAACAGTTGTCAACCTCTTCCGCAACTGTACTCATATTTGTATTTAAGTGTATTTCGTTGTTAGTTGTTGTACAAATTTATATTAATTAAGACCGTTAGTCTATTCACAGTTTGTAAAGTAAGAAAATTCAATTAATTTTCCGAATTGTGTTATTGACATTGGTATCAATTCTATATGCACAACTAAACTTAATTAAAAATGAAAACAACTATGGCGTATTTTGATTAATTAGATAGTTTGCTGTGCACACTTGTATTAATTAAAATTGTTAGTCAGATAATCGTTATTATACAGATTTTCTAATAATTCGTCACTCGATTGAGTTTATATCGTATTTTAACGTACAACGCCATCTATAGAGAATGTTTTGCAACAATCTCGACCAGCCACCTAGTATTCTTTACAGAATACAATTGGGTTGAAAATAATGACGCGACTTACTTAGGTGGCTGTGGCTGTAAAAATACGATATAAACTCAATCGAGTGACGATTATGGTGGCCTAATTTGATTACTGAAAGCACGACCGCAATAAGCTCAGTTGGAAGGTCTACGGAACGGTATTCCGGGGTCGTGGGTTCAAGTCCCAAGTTCCACCATAATTTAATTTATTAAATAAATTAAGTTATTGACACTATCAATTTTTATTTTTTATTAAGTTTAGTTGTGCGTATTTAGGGTTATAAGTCGTGTGCGTCGGTTAGAGGATAAAATTTCTGAAGTAATAGGATTGGCAACAAGCTGTTCAGGTTTCGCCATGTTGCTTATCAGTTTCCTAATCCGGTATTACTTTAAAAAAAATAATCCTCTCTAACATAATAAATCACGTCGGGTTCACCACTTTAGGGTTATAATGACGTGTGGTCTGGTTAGAGGATAAAATGAAATACGTCCGGACTTGCATGGCGTTTAATTGCGACTCAATATATTTGATATAGTATTAGCTTATATAGGTAAGGAGAACAATCGATTCTATATATTCCTAAAACTGCTGATACGCTGAGTGTTGCATACAAGGAATTCATACATAATATATTTGTATACAATAATTTAGGCGTCGAGCAAACAATAGGACCATACATACTGTAATAAATATATTTGTTTATATTAACTTGGGTGGCTAGTACAATGGTCTCTTAGATTTGTAGACCTGTTGACAAACGTCTACTTGCAAACAATGAATTCATACAATGTGTTCCTACACGTATGTAGTTAAGTTTAGTTGTGCGCATGTAGTTAAGTTTAGTTGTGCAGATGAAATTGGTACTACTGTCAATTTTAATATTTCAGTTAAGTTTACTTTTGTGCATGTAGAATTAGCACCATTATATTATAATGGAAAGACGGATGAAAATTAAAAGCCCGCTATTCTAGGAGTTCCTGTGTTAAAAATTAATAAGAATAGAAAAGCATTTGTACACAGTACCTACCATACATCTGACCACAGATTTATCAGATAGTATCTATGGTTACATCTCTCATTCCGATTGAAGCCACATAAATATTGATATGTGCGTGAAATATATATCCGATACAGGCTATATGTCATATGAAACGTTATAAGACATGAAGTATGATTTAGCCAGGTTACATTTATTTGTATTTAAGATTGATTGTGTAATAAAAACAGGAATATTAAAATAACATTATCATTTTTAACATTAATGATGTTTTAATATTCTAGTATTACCATACTATCTGTACAGACAACTAGATAAAAATAATGACCCTAAATTTAGCAGACAGCAGACACAATGAAATTTCAGATAGGGATATCTATAGCGAAATTAAGTTCTCCAAGTTTACCAAATTGGAAAAATTGTTTGTCATTGACAAACAAATTTTTTTTTTTTATAATTTTACTTTACGAAAAAATAAAGCTGTGTCTGCTAAATTCAGGGTCATTAAAAATATATCTTATATATAAAATTCACATGTCACAGTGTTAGTTACCGTACTCCTCCGAAACGGCTTGACCGATTTTTATGAAATTTTACATGCATATTCAGTAGGTCTGAGAATCGGCAAACATCTATCTATTTCTCAAACTTTTTTTTAGTATGGCAAAACAAGGTTTGCCGGGTCAGCTAGTAGGTATTTTTATATATACGAGAAATTGGTTGGCCCTAATTCATGCATAACGGAAACTCTTTGATACCTGCATACTTCCTATACTCACATATGGTTGCCAAACCTGGGCACTAAATAAAGCACATATTAAAAAGTTAGAAACTTGCCAAACCTCAATGGAAAGGAGTATGATAGGGAAAAGACTATCTGATAGAATAAGAACTGAAATCATAAAGAAACAAGCAAAAACAAAAAACGTCACAAAAACCATAAAAAAGTTAAAATGGAAATGGTCAGGACATACAATTAGAGGGAAGGAGAAATGGTCGAAATTAATAATGAACTGGTTCACAAGCCATAAGAAAAGAAAAAGGGGTAGACCACTTAGAAGATGGGTGGACGAAATTAAAACTGTAGCAGGAGTTACATGGACAAGAACTGCAAATGATAGAGAGGAATGGAGAAAGTTGGAGGAGGCCTTTGCCAATAGTGGCATGCAGACAGGGTAGTCGTTGCAAAAATAAAAATAATTAAATAACTATAATTTATATAAAAAAAAAAATAAAAAAAAAAATAATAATACGTAGAATTTGGGAATATAATGTAAGAAATAGTATAAGCATAGATTTTTTGTGAAAGAAAAAAAAAAAGAATAATTGGTCAAGTGCGAGTCTGACTCGCGCACGAAGGGTTCCGTACCATTATCTATGCAACATAAGGCAACGTTATTAGTATCGAGCAAGAAACGGTAAAAAAATCATGTTTGTTGTATGGGAGCCCCCCTTAAATATTTATTTTATTTTATTTTTAGTATTTGTTGTTATAGCGGCAATAGAAATACATCATCTGTGAAAATTTCAACTGTCTAGCTATCACCGTTCTTGAGATACTGGGTAAAGAACCCTAAAAATCATGTTTGTTGTATGGGAGCCCCCCTTAAATATTTATTTTATTTTATTTTTAGTATTTGTTGTTATAGCGGCAATAGAAATACATCATCTGTGAAAATTTCAACTCTCTAGCTATCACCGTTCTTGAGATACAGCCTGGTGACAGACGGACGGACGGACGGACGGACAGCGAAGTCTCAGTAATAGGGTCCCGTTTTTACCCTTTGGGTACGGAACCCTAAAAAAAGAACAATGTGAAATATACATTTATATTTAAGATACAATGTAAATGAAATACTGTCTGAAATAAAGGCTATTATTATTATTATTATTATAATTCATGCATAAATTGTTGTTTCTGCAGTTTTATTATGGACCAAGTTAAGTTTTTTACACTACTTCTATCTCCCTTTATTTTTATCAAATGCGTTTACAGTATATTGAGAATTGATAAATTAACTACTTAATTATAAGCCAGAAATAGAAGTTCATAAAAGAAATAAAATTTGGAGGGAATAAAATTTATAGTTTACCTTCTTTTTTAATTTCAATATTTCGTCAACGGCGGTGTCGCATTTTTCGCAAAATGTGTTTATTCTCGCTTCTAGTTCGTTTCTTCGATGTAAAGTTAAAGTTGCAAGGTCCACAAAACTCCTGTTACAAATATTTATTTAGTAATCTATCCACTCGAATATCGTATTACAAGTTTTAAAGAAAATACTTACATTTTGGTTCTTCGTAATAATAGTGTCCCACTAAAATGAATACAAATGTGCACTTAACTTAGTTGCTTTTGCAACTAAATATTAATGATAAAATGCAATTTTTTCACAACTTACGAAGTTTTGCATTTGCACATTTCGTATAAAATATTCAAGTACAAGCGTCAAGCTGTACCAAGTGTTCGTAGTGTTGCCAGCAGTTAAGCAAATCTTACCGCAATTATTTTTTAATTCTGCAAAAGAAGTTAGGCTGAGTCTAATAATACGGGTACTGTACGAACAATTTATAATTATTAATACGGTTACCGTACGAACAATTTATAATTATTAATACGGCTACTAATTACGTTTCATATAACTTCAGAAATTAAATAAAATAAGGTTTTCGAAAAAAAAACCCTAACCTAACCTTCACTCGGTTAGCTTCGAGATCTAATAACTCCGCATTTTTTCCTTTTGCTCCTTATATAATATTCTGCTCCGTGGATAGTGTCGAAAAAGATTTTCACTTTTTTCACGAAAAAAATTCTTAGTAACAAATTTAATAATAAAAAAATAATAATATCCGTATGAATATACTCATTCAAAAACAAGATAATCATCCAATTCATTCTTAATTAAAAAAAAATGAATAAATATAATTTATTCGTCCAAGAAGTTATATATACAAAATTTTTAAAAAACATGTCTTACAGCTCTTTAGATAAATGTAACACCTAATAATGTACTTCTTCTTAGTTACGAAGCTATGCTAGCTTAGGTATTAAATTTTATAGATATCAAGTTCAGGGCCCTGAGTCGGGTATTTCAACGGTGTCACAACTGTACCATTATTGTACCATTATGGTGCAATAGTAAAGTTTTTGGTAGTCTACTAATAATGTGTCGTCATAACGACTTCATCATTGTCTTACAATTGTCAAAGTGACATAAATTGCTAGTCTCGTACACAACTGCTTCACAATTGCAATCCAATGACTGAAATGTTTCGGTAGTCTGCTATTTTGAATTTGACAGTAATATTTTTAAATTGTCCTGTGTCGACAGATTGCCATAAATAAAAAATAGATAGATAGAAATATTAGAAATTGTTCTTTGTAATTTATTGCAATTTACTAATCTCCTAAACTTCACATTGCTTTTTATACTAATAAATAGTATGTACAAATATATTTAAACGAAGTCTAGCATGATTAAATGTTTAAATTTATTAGTAGTTTTTCGAAAATCACTTCAACTAACGCATTTTTTAAAAACGGCAACACATACATACCATTCTAACACAATCCATAGATAAAAGAGACCGAAAATTCAATGCATAGATAAAAGAGATCGACAATTCTATTACCATTGAAAGACCGTTATGACGGCATATAGCAGACTACGGATATTTGACTTCAATTGCAACGGTATCGTGCCGGTATTGTGCCGGTATGACAATTGTTCCAAAATAGTGGACTTGAGCACCAGTTATTGTGTTACTTTTAAAGACATTTTTCGATTTCGTTCGTGCTCAGTGTGTTGGATACTTGTTGTACAAAATTGTGTTATTTAAAAATAAATAATTATAAACACCTGTGGTCTATACAAATTTTTTAATTTTTTTTTTACTTGAAATTGTTGATATCCTGTCTATAGAAAAACTTACACAATTTCAGGCAAATTTTTCAGGTTTGGCTACATTAAAACTAACTGTCAAATTAATTCATGACAAGAATACAGATTAGTTTTTTTTCATTTAACTTCTGCGAAAGTTTTGAAAGGAATATTACTTTGTTAAAAATCTTGTAACGCACTGAGAGTTGTGTTGTGTAACTAAAAAAATTGTTTTAAACACAATATTAACATACATTTGCTAGAATACTGTAAAAGTAACGCTATTGCATCCTAGATGACACTAGTGTGCCATATTACTCATGCGTCTTTTCGATACTAGATGTCACTAGAAGTACAATAGTAAAACAAAATTTTTGACAAAATCATGGATGGACAAAATATAATATCCTATTTTTAATTGTATTAAAATCGACGTATTGGAGACTGCATTTGCCATGGTCCATGGTGGTTTGGGTGAGATTCCACATGAAACTTTGTGATGCTTTTTATTTGTATAACTAGCTGTTGCCCGCGACTCCGTATGGGTGGAATTTAGAAAATTCCATTTCACCTTTTTTCACTAATGCTTCGCTTCTATTGGTAGCAGCGGGATGTTATATAGCATAAAGCCTTCTTCGATAAATGTACTATCCAATACATAAAGAATTTTTTAAATAGGGCACATAGTTCCTGAGATAAGCGCGTTCAAGCAAACAAACAAAGTCTTCAGCTTTATAATATAAGTTTCTATACTACATTTATAACACCACGTTGCGACCGATAGGAACAAAGCATTGGTGAAAAATGTTGTAAAAACGGGGAAAATTTTCTAAATTCCAGGCGTTCGAAGTCGCGGGCAACAGCTAGTATTACTGTCTCTCTCTCTCTAGCCCAGGCACGGGCCTCCTCCACTTTGGGAGGGATTATGGTCTAAAGTGCCGCGCTGACCAGGCGTGTTGGCACAGAGTTTATCTTCGAGTTTTCCGTCTCTCACACAGGTTGTTATCTGTGTGCAATATCCCTTAGCTGACTTTTACAGCACCCTTGGGAGGAGATGGGGGGTGACACTTGTATTCTTAATCCGTCACCACACGGAGGATCCGTCACCACACGGAGGTAGTATTAGGTACTATATATAGATTAAGAGAGGATGGATGAGAGACGCTTAACGAAAGGCATATACACGGCGAAAGTAAGTGGAAATGCTGGGAGAGGACGCTCGAGAAAAATATACTCCGATGTCATCGCCGGGATACTCCAAAAGGGGCAAGAGCGTAGCACTTACAACCGTCGGACATGTATGACCAGATGTATGAGTGTGGATAAAGCCAAGGAAGTATGCTTCGATCGTAGCAGATGGCGCTCTATAGTCTCTGCCTAACCCCATGGGAAAAAGGCGTGATGTTATGATGATGATGATGATGAATTACTCATTTAAAGGTATTACATAGCAAGTTACACACTACGTTTCAATTATAAAACGCAGAAACTAAACACAGTTGTTTAATAAATATATTGTAGCTACACGGCTCCCACCCACACCACTAATTGGATTCAGGGGTCCAAACAACCAATTAGAGCGAAAGAGATAGGAAAAACGGATATTACTGACCTGTCGGGGGACTACGAACGAGATATTTTGGTAGGGAACAAAATTTGGACATATCACAAGAGCCCATTTTTTTGGCAAAATATTTGTGCCTACATGAATAAATGTTTTTTGATTTTGAATCATCATTATAATATCACGCCTTTTTCTCATGGGGGTAGGCAGAGACTAAAGAGTGTCATCTGCTACGATCCAAACATACTTCCTTGGCTTCATCCAAACTTCTTGTCATACAAACATCTTGTCATGCAAGCCCGACATTTTGAAGTAAGTTAAAATACAAATTGCATTTTTCTATGTATGTATAAATAAATAAATGTTCATGGACATTAACTCAACATCCTCTGGTCCCAAGCTAAGCTTATTATGATTGTGTTATGGGTACCAGAATACGGATATACTACATAAACTACTTTTCTTTTGTAAATACATACTTAAAATACATAGAAACACCCAGAAGCAGTACAAACATTTGTTTGACATTATTAGAAAAATCACACAAATGATTGTACCGAGCGGGAATCGAACCCTAAGATAAAGCTTTTAAGTCAAAATAGGTGAAAATACACTACAGTATAATAAAGTAGGAACACTATGAATTATCAAATAATAATTCAAAACGCACAGGTTGCAATTTAAGAGTCTCACGAGCGCCACAAATTGCCGTATTAACTTAATTTATTGAAGCTAACTATCTACTCTGTGCCCACAGCATAATAGCACATAACCTATATCAATAAAAGGTAAAAAGGGTGTTAGAATCGATCAAAATAACTGTCTGACTCGTAATGGTACCAATTCTGCATGAACAACTAAATTGAGATCTTAGTGAACAATTTTCTCTGCTAGAACTACCGTGAGCTCGTCAAGGTTTACACAAAATTGTAGAGAATTGTAACAGCACCACCTTGTGACTTATAGTGGCACTATAATCTCATCCATATAATAAATAACTCTGTGATCTCATCTCTATATAATTTCGCGTTAAGATGGCGCGATATCAAATTATGCCGGTTCGATTCCCGCTCGAGACAAGCATTTGTGTGATTTTTCTAATTGTCATATAAATAATGTTTTTACTGCGTCTGGGTGTTTCTATGTATTATATTATAAGTATGTATTTACAAAAAAAAGTTGTATATGTATTCTATCCGTAATCTGACACCCATAACACAAGCATATAAGCTTAGCTTGGGACCAGAGGTCGTTGTATGAAATGTCCATGAATATTTATTTATTTATGCTCCATACAAAAATATGGGCATCGTAGTCCCCTTTTTTCTTCGCGAAAGTTGAACCGATTTTAATTATTTTCACGCTATATTATAGATGAAAAGTATATCTATGCTTCATCACTTTCTTTTTTTTTTTTCAAAAAATAATATCTAAAAGAAATATGATCATCCGAAAATCGCGTTTTTTCGGTTTTCTTTAGATAAAGTTGCAGCGTCAATCACACATATTTGTTAAGGTATTACCAAAAAAGAAAGTGATAGAAGTATAGATATACTCTTCATCTATAATATAGGGTAAAAACAGTCAAAATCTGTTTAACTTTCGCGAAGAAAAAAGGGGACTACGAAACGTCTTTTTTCAAAGAATTTGTCCGTAAAATCTGCTTCAGCTATATTTGTCCCTTTCAGCGCGGCGCTCGGAAATAGGGATAGCAATACCTAAGGCAAATACCTAAATTAGGAGTACAGTACCCTCTTAAATTCGACGCGCTCGCGGTAGCTTACAAAAAATATATCACATTATCGCTTCTGAAAAAAAATTTAACAGTGTTTCTTTCTATAATAAAATCAGGTGTATCGGCTTAACTTTTATACAAAATAACGTAGCTTTCTTTAAATGTGTTCATAGTAACATCATATTACATAAATTTAGATCAGTTCTTAGCCTAATAGAATTGGCGCTATTATCTCAAATTGTACTAAATTCCTGATCGATAGAGTAATAATAGTTCGTGAGTTTGTCGGACAGCAAGAGCGTCAGAATATTAGTGTTTGTAGGACCGGGAGCGACTTGAAATTATGCCAATATATGCAGCGAAATAACATGATAATATTGATAATGTTGTCAAAAGCGTTACGATCTAGCTGTATTTTTTACTCATACTTATTATATATTTGGTTAAAATTGTTGGTTGTTTCATTATAAATCACAAATCAGCTTAAACTTTGTGAAAGACTTTTGACTCTCCCCGCTCCCGTGACGCTCACCCCCGCCTCGGTGACGCTCACTTCCCAACGGGCTGAGCAGCAGAAGTCGTAATATTTTAATTTCGCCATAACTTCAAAACCAAACGTCCAATTTTAATCATTCAAAGACCAAATATTATCTACATAAACTATACTTGGTGATGAAATAGTTTATTTTGATATGGAATAATTGCACGAGTAAAATAAATGCCCAATGGGAGGCCCCGGGCATGGTCCCAGTGTGCCCAGTGGAGAAGACAGGCCTAGTGACGGATTGGGAATACCTCAAGGCACTATTTTTGGGTCCAACACTTTTTACTCATGTATATCATCAGACAAGGCTATTACATTAGTAATTAACTTTTCATTAAATAACGAAATACAAGATATCATTAAGAGGATACCAAAATAGCTTCGTGCATTTTTCTACGTACGAAGTTTTCATTGTTTCTTTAGATTGAATGGCTAGAGCTCTAATTTTTAAGTATATGTTTTTTCAATATATGATCTAGGATCGCAAAAACTCAGAAACGCGATTGAAAAAAGTTTTCTCGATAGAAAATCTTGGCGAAACAACCTCTCAATTTTTTTATTTTTTTCATTTCTCGGTCTATTATCGCGTATTAACTAATGAAATAACTTTAAAAACATAGGTAACTATTATGTAAAGAAACACGTGGATCAGAATTAAAATATATTTAGTAGATTTTGAGTAAATAGGAAAAGTATCCCTAATTCTTCATTTTCTGTGCCTACTGGCTGTGTTAATATGTACGTGTCGGCGATGATATACGATAATATTGATGTAGGCCCTTAATACGTCTACAAAGCAATATGTAGACTAATTAGTTTATAATCCAACGTGTTACGATTCCCGCTATTTAATGAGTAATTAAGGAGGTTCGAACATCACTTCAGGGCTCATTTTACCTCTAATTAAGATTACAACTCAAGCAGGAATCGTAAGCGTTGTACGGCGGAGGCGTCAATAAGCCATCTATGGTGCTACGTTTACATCTGCTTTGTACAAGTTACGTGGCAAGTCCCTTCAATGTATGAACTACTCGGTAAATAGACCAAAGGCAAAAAAAATCCTATGCAAATCTGTCTGTAAATGGATTTTAATGAAACTTACAGATATGTAGCTTATACATCGGAAGAAGACATAAAGATTATCAAGCAGTAACTATAAAGGTTGGTGAAATCACGGGTATTAGTTAGTTCTATATGTTATTTACGATCTTATGTCTATATCTTATGTTTAGTTATTTTTAAATAAAATATTCTATCAGGATCTTCTACCATCGTAATTAATTTATAAAAAAGAAAACGCCTTAATTGAATCTGAACAACTCAATTCAGTTACGGCAAAAAGCAATAATTGGATAACGCCTCTAATTTGACTCGCCAAACCACTATCACACATGAAAACACGATTCAAACAGAGCACAGTCGGCGTGGTCCCTATAATTATTGTTAACATCCAGCCGTTTCGCCCATGGCCCGTAATTAAAACATACTTAGGCTGAGCAAGCTCTCGCCTTTGCTAGATTAATTTCTAATAGAAATGTAGCACATGATTACTCTATAGTCTATGGTACATTATATTAACAGACCGCGTTTTTTATTAAATGCATTGATTGATTATGGTTATTTAAATGAATAGTTCTATAAATAACTTTAATAAATAAAATATGTAAATTAATAAAGATATTTATTAATTTTGCAATTCACTTGCTATGCTTTTACGTAATAAATAAAATTTCTTTTTAATAAATATTCATGGACATTTCACACAACGTCCTCTGGTCCCAAGCTAAGCTTTATATGCTTATGTTATGGGTACCAGAATACGGATAGAATACATTATACTACTTTTCTTTTGTAAATACATACTTATAATACATAGTAAACACCCAGACGCATTACAAACATTTGTATGACAATTAAAAACATCACACAAATATTTGTCCTAACCGGGAATCAAACCCGACCTCGTGAACGGCAGTCCGTTATATGAACCACTAGACCACGAGGCCCGTCGAATTATAGTGGTGGAACGGTTTTATGAGGTAGTGGGTTCAATTCCCGTTTGGGTAATCATTTTTTCCACTATAATTTAATATATTAAGTGAATTAATAGTTTATTTTAGCCCGACAATAGAAAAGGGTTTTAAACAGGTACCTTGTGCGGCATGCATATTTATTTGTTAACTTCTTTATCTACTAGTGCCTTGTATACGGATGAAGCAATTTCAACAGTTAGACAATCAATATAATTACTAACAGTAAATAAATAAATAACAACATAAAATATTAAAAAAGAAATAGTAACTAGCCCTGTAAACTGTCTATAAATTATAAAATCTCATTTAAACCGATACAAGAAACCAGCAGTTAGAAGGAAATTGCAAACCTTAATATAGAGCTTTATGCGTTGCAACCACAGAACATAGAGGGCGTGGTACATTTCAAAGACTTTATTAAGTTGTCAATATAACTGAGATGGGTATATTAATTATGCTTGTGTTAGAAAGAGATGGCATGATGTATGGTACAGCTTTTATGCGCCCGCGCTTGACAAAGGATGTATTGTTTGTGGTATTGTTTTAGTTGTTAACGCCCCGTCTTTCTCTAGTTGTTATGCAAGCGTTAGTTTATGACAGCATTGTCTATACTTAGCTACTGTATTAGATATTAAAGGTATAAATAAGTAATTGTATTCTGCTAAATACATTTTTTCTTTTAAGTGTTTGTTTTCTGACAAACGTTTACACCAGGAGAACGACGTTCTTAAATTGACGGAAGCAAAAATTCTTAAATGAACGGAAAATTCTCATGTACTTGAAAGCTTACATAATGTACCAAAACAGTCACAAATTCATCTAATCAGGATCTGATACGATATCCTAGAGAATCCGAGAAAATATTTAGAATTTTATGTCTTCTTGACTGGAAAATTAGATTGAAATTAAGGAATCTTTGGTATCTAACAAAAAAAATCGCCAGATTCCATTCGTGTTTTATTCACTATTTAAATAAAGTCATTTTTATAAAACTAAACTATTTATGATCTAATTTTCTATCAGACCTTTCCCACAATATTTTCTGAATCATTCACTAAAATAGTTTTAAAGTTTCAATGGCGGGTGTTATCTATAGTACTGTATCCGATCATTCTATATTTAAATTAAAACTATTAAAAGACAATGTGACAAAAGTGGCCAGTATCTAAGTCATTCACAAAGGAGCTGTAATGGCGTCGTCCGCGACAAATTGGAGTACATTACTAGTTGTCACTGACAGAAACTGTAAATTAATATGGGAACAGAATTGACAGTTAAAAATATAGAGACTATGATTTTTAAGAAATTAAAGACAAGTTATTTATATATTTGTGTTAAAATTACTCAGAACAAACACCTTGATGGCTTAAAACTCTCCGAAATGTCAAGCTAAATTTGGTTAAAGAAACAATTTCATTTTCGTGAATATTAAAAGAATCAACGAATACGGTACGCAAATTTCACTGTGAGAACAAGTATCCTTGTATCTCCATCTAATCTACCATGATTCTAGTTTGCGTATAACAAGTGACATCTTGGTTTACATAAGAAGAATAAATAGAGAAAAAGTAAAGAAAGACATCGTCACCAAAATCACTCGTTACGCCTTTTACCAATGTGAGTAGGTAGAGACTATAGAGTGCGTCTTTCGCTTAATTTGAACACATAAATCTACATTTATTTATTTATACTTAATTTATAAATTTTTGCCTTTGACTTACTATGCTTTTCATATTTTTAGTCACATTTACTCATACACCTAGTCATGTTTTTTAAGCACGACGGTTGTAAGTTCTTCGAACGTAAAAATATCCCGCTTCTAGTAAATTTGTAGACACCCTTTTAACAAATCGTGAACGAACGAATGAGTGAATAGTGTAAAGCGGTTCTCACGATGAACGACTCGTAAATACCTTTAATTCAACTTTAATGATCTGTTCGCGTGAACTAAATTGATTTAGTTCTATAGCTCTAAGGTATTTAGGATAATGTCAACGATGGCCGTATACAATAAATTAGTAATTTTTGAAACTTTATTTAACCTATACTTACTAAATCAATAGCGTTTAACATTTTCTGTTTTTCTTTTTTTTCTTTTATTCTTCTATTCACTAATATTTTTTCCTAAGGCACCAAGTCTTAGGAAAAAAAGGTTTTTGTGACACTTACGCACATCTTTAAATCCAATGTTTTTTGTGTTTTGTTTTGCGATACATATTTTTTTGTTTTCAGCGGACTTTTGCATACTATTATATATATTTGTATAATATTCTGCTATAATTTAATCCTCAGCTGGAAATAGTATCTTCAGAGGGAGATGTTTTGCATAAACTCAAATAATTCTATGTGAAATATTGAACGATATAATAAGACATTATTATTGTTAGCTATTATTAGTAGACTTAACCAGCCAGTATTAAGCACATACCTAATTTAAAAAAATAATAAAAACAGTAACAATTTGAACGACAAATAACTCAATCTTAGTACAGGTGTCGTGGCTGTACATTAGATGTGCCTAAGCACGCGTTCTTCAAGTGATTAAAAACACATTTGTACCAACTTAAGAAAGTTATTATTTTTTATTTCCCGAGTGTTAGATAGAATTTCACATTACATAAATAAAATTGGACTAAAAGTAACAGTAAGCTGCATTCGTTTTTTACTGTATTTACACACACAATTTTTGTACAAATTATGTAGGTACATATAAATGGACAGGGTTAATGTAGGAATATTTTTAATAAGATGCTTTTAAATTATTAATTCTTTGGGTATAAAATACATTACTTACCATTTGATTGTACAGCTAAAAATCAAAATTAAAATAATTTTAACGTTTTGTAAAGAGGTTTATAATTTAACAATCTCCAATAAAACATTTATTTTTCACTTCTTTCGGTCATAATTTACAAGTTCGTAATAAAATTGTTGTTTAAAATATTAGTATAAGTTATAAAACGATAAATTAAAATATCTATTAAGCATATGGCTAACAAAACTAATATAGTTTAATCGTTATAGCCGTATAATAAAATTAGGATAAAACTCATTGGATTTAAGGCGAGCTTCGAATTTTCAAATTCAGAACGAGCGCGGCCATCTTCCAAATTGCCGCCATAAACGCGATAATTGGATCAGCTCATTGGCCAGTAGCTAACTGAAACCAACTTTTTTATGGCGACTCAGAATATTGTGTTTATATTTTACCTGTTTATTTTGGAGATTATTTTATTGTGTAGTGCGTACTTGTCATCTATATAAATTACTTATTTACTAAATTTTAATTATTCTAAATATCTAATACTATTAGAAATGTATAACAAAAATAAAAAATATAATTCGAAGGACAGAAAATTCTGCTGTATGCCTTCGAACCGTTGTTGTAGAGTTAATTAATGAACTAGGTACATATTTAAATATTCTTGCCTTAGCTACTTAGGTAATTCTTTCCGTTTGGCCAATACGCAATGAAGATACGTACCTATACGTAATTTATTAAAATTGAAAAAATTCGCTGTCACAGATTTTTTTCCAATTTCCCATGAAGATTATCCGAGTACCTACAAGGTTAAAATTAAGAATTGAGAAAACAGTAACTATCTGGCGACGAAGCTACGTTCACTTCATATCACAAAACCAGGTTTAAAACAAAGATGACGGTAGGTATATTTCATGCTAGGCAAATTTCAATATTTACTTGTGTACATTACGTTTTATACAAGAATTCTGTAAATAAATGATTCGTCTCTAATGAAAATGATACCCCAAAAAAAACTATCAAGAAAGAAAAATAAAGTGACAGCATAAACAACAAAATTCTATTCTCCGTACAAAAGCGACAATAAATTATAACACTGGCCGCGAGCTCATTTCGTTCGTAAAGCCAAAAAGGTTTGGAAAAAATGAAGCGTTCGAAATTTAATTTATTCAAAATTGAAACGTCACGGCATACAAAGGCGGGCAACATACAATGGCCGCGCGCCACGCCGCACTGTTAACACGAAAATTAAATGCTGATATCACAATTAATCAAGGCCCTATATTAATAATTGGCTATTCACTACGCCGTTAGGTGTCAAATTATATTGCTCAATTAACCGCTCGTAGAATAGAATAGTGTTTGGCTGTTTGTAAAATAAGGCAAATCGGCCCTTTGTTGACGTAGATAACAGCCACAGAGTTCCTTTTAAGCTTTTACTAACAATCTTCTCTATTATTGCAGGCTGAGGTAGATGAGATATTGTGAAACCGATTGAACCATGTAACAAAGAGACAACATACGGACATATACTTTATAACCGACTTCAAAAAAAGGAGGAGGTTGTCAATTTCGTCTGTATGTTTTTTTCCTTTTTAATTTATGTTTCTTACCTCGTAACTTTTAACCAGGTGAAGCGATTTTCCTGTTTTTTTTTTATTTGAAAGCTGATGATTCCCGTGTGGTCCCATTGGCACCAGGTCAGGTTCTGATTTTTGTCTCCTGAGAAATCGAGGAAAACCCTCAAATTTCAAAGGTACGTGAAGTCGATTGAACTTTTACCGTTTAGGTCTTCGGATAAGCAATCCTAAAAATAATGTACAAAAAGCTAGTAATTTCATTGGCAGTTGAAAATTGTAGAAAGTTTTACATTTTACGTTAGTAGCTAATGATGACTAATGATTATATATTTTTTTAAATAAATATAATAAGAAGCTGTTATGAATAACCTCCTTTTATCTATATTAAAACTTTAAAGCTGAAGAGTCTGTTTACTTGTTTGTTTGTTTGAACGCGTTAAGCTCAGAAAACACTGAATTAAAAAAATTATTTGAGTGTTGAATAATGCGTTTTTAGTTTTGAAAAATACGCTGCGACTAATAGGAGCGAAGTATCAGTGAAAAATGTTGCAAAGAAGGGTTTTTTTTTAAATTCCACGTGTAGGTGTACGAAGTTGGGGGCAACAGCTAAGTATGTTTATTAAAAGGTGTGAATTATGAACAAATACTGAAGTGGCAATGGGCAGGCCACATCGCTCGACGTTGGGGACGCAAGGTCAGCGAGTGGCGACCACGAACCGGACGACGCAGCGTGTGGCGGCCCCCAACAAGGTGGACCGACGATATCGTCAAATACGCCGGGGGCTACTGGATGCATTTAGCGCAAGACCACGCGTTGTATGGGGGAGGCCTATGTCCAACAGTGGACTGAGAAAGTTTGATGGATGGATGATGTAAACAAGACGTAATGATGAAGTATAATGTATACTAATATCATAAAGCGGAAGAGTTTGTTTGTTTGTTTAAACGCGATAATCTCAGAAACTCCTGCTCCGATTTGAAAAATTCTTTTTTTGTTGGTTTGTCCATTTATAGGGAAAGGCTTTAGGCTATATAACATCACGCTGCGATCAATAGGAGCGAAGCAGTAGTGAAAAATGTAGCAAAAACGGGGAAATTTTCTAAATTCCACGCGTACGGAGTCGCGGGCAACAGCTAGTCTTTAGAATATCCATATTTATGCAAACATTAATGGTCCTATTCATAATGACCTATCGGAGGTTTAAACGGAGATTTTATCGGAGAGATAATAAACGTTTTAGCGCTATTATGAATAACAACTATGAATAACTATTATGAATAACAAGTTTTGACAATTTTCGCGAACCAATTTTAGCGAACTTTTAAACCTCCGATAAGTCATTATGAATAAGACCGTTAAAATATTATCTACTAGATAAAATTAGTAACAAACGAACTATAATTAATATTTCTTAGAATATAAATGTGTTTAAAGTTATAGAGTTATATCGAAATTGTTAATTTTTATTTTTTGTGTCGATGACATTGATCTGTTTTGTGACGGATTAGGAATATAAGTGTCACCACCCCATTTCCTTCCCAGGGTACTGTAAGAGCCAGCTAAGGGACAATATAAGCAGTTAACGTCTACTGTGAGAGACGGAAAACCCAAAACTACACCATGTGCCAACACCCCTGGTCAGCGCGGCACATGAGACCATAATCTCGCCCAAAGTGGAGAAGGCCCGTATTCAGCAGGTAAGGGACGTTAATGAGCTGGTGTGCAGAGGACATTGGTATTAATTCTGTTGTCATAGGCACAGCTTAAACAAACTAAACCAAATTGTAGGTAAATGTTTGGTCTCAACAAAACTTTGAAAACGATAACAACTGTTGGTGTATTTTAATAATTGGCTATTTCGTTGTGCACTTTTATATTAGTTAAAATCTATTGTTTAAAGAGCAAATATTCATTACCAGTATTCAATAATAGTATTGGTACCAAAGTAAGCTACATTTTTTTGTTGAAAATGTGTATAACAGAGTTAAAATTTGATGTATTATAAAGGTTTAATAGCCATCAAACATAACTGCTGGTTTTATCCGCGTGGAATTTAGAAAATTTTCCCCGTTTTTGCAACATTTTTCACTACTGCTTTGCTTATACTGGTCGTCGCGTGATGTTATATAGCCTAAAGCCTTTCTTGATAAATGCCCTATCTAACACTGAAAGAATTTTGCAAATCGGCCCAGTGGTTCCTGAGAATAGCGCGTTCAAACAAACAAATAAACAAACAAACTCTTCCGCTTTATAATATTATGTATAGAAGATACAGTGCAACAGAATTGACAGCAAGACAAAGAGTCTTTATTACAATTGTATCCTAAAAAGGATATTTACTTATTAACTTATTTAAAGGTTAAAAGGTCATGAAACTCAATATCGCTTTACATGAAAGTAACCTGCCAAGTAAAATACGTATATTTTATTAACATTTAATACAATAATATATGATTTATGTTTTCTTTAATCTATACAAACGTCTTACTTCGAAGAGTGGCTGGTATCTATAGTGATGTAACCATGTATCGATACTTTTTTATCGATGATTTGGATTTTCATCGAGTGTAATCACAGGATAGCAACATACTTAATTACGCCAAAATATTTATTTAAAGTGTTCGCAGAAAGAATATCTATCTTACAAAGTACTTCATAATTTTATTTGATCACCGAGTTACTTATTTTGTCTGTGGGGTGACGAACAACAAGAAGTGTCTCCTCAAAAGTCAGCTAAATACCATTGTTATATTTTGCACCGACCCATAATAGCGGGATAAGGGCAGGAAAATGATGATGATGTCCCTTTTACTTATTTTCATAAAACATGTAAATCAAGATTTTTTATTTCAAAGCTCTTTTGAAACGGATATTATAGTAACGATTTTGGTTATATGTACTAAGATATTATGTTTATGTCATAGTCATTAAAAAACAACACTAATAAAAAGAAAAAAACTGTTCAAATAAAACCACTTTTTACGGATTTAGACGCATATACATGACGTATGTACTCGTTATTTATTTTAAAAAGTACAAATAGACCACAATACTATAGAGACTATAAGTAATTTATTTCTGTATTTGGTTGTAGTACGATAATAAACCACTTTATCGACTTGGTCTCATCACCAAAACACTATAATAGGGCTTAGACAGCCGGCAATATGTACGATTATTTACGGACGATATATTTTTAGGATTAGTGGGGGAAATTATTTCATTTCTAGATCGCATTAACACACCAGTATGATTAGGCAAAGGTAAGAATCCTGATACGGCCATTAATATTATTTTATACGTGTCAAACAAGGAAAGCTACCGTTAAAGGGTATTATGAAATATTTAAAATTTTACGACGCCATCTGTGAGGCTTGATCGAATTATACTTTTATGATGCTACGGCAAGTTTACTTAAAAATTTAATTTCAGAACGAAATTTTTTTTCAATTTAAGAACATTTGGTAGCTATAAAAATTTATAGGTATTGGCTAAGTTGATTAATACCTAATAATAAAGTAGTTTCGTAGAACTGTGGAGTCGATAACTAGATACAAATTTTTATAGTATAAGTGCCTATACATAAGGTTTTCTTATTTCTTTTTTGTATAATACTATAGACACAGACTATAGAGTTACTGAAAGTGCTTTGTTTATATTCCTACTGCCTAAAGGCTGCATTACACTTGCTGAATCTAATATAGAAAATTATGTTGGCCTAAAATTGAAATATAAATAAATTTTACATATGACTAGCTCAACTATTGCACTACCGAGATATGTATTTAAATATAAGTCTAATCAAAGTAAACAATCAATTCTATTAAAATAAACCCATCTTTGGTAATTAAGATAAGATCTGTCACAGAAGCGCGCCACAATATTTTTTTAATGACTCTATGGTCTTTTACGAATAGATTAGAATTTGCTTTATTGCTTGTTTGCGTGTCTATAGTCGGAGTTTTATTTTTTATAAGGATATCGTGTCTTAAAGTACGGTTCTATTGATGCGATTTTAAGGCTGATTTTAATATTGATTTTCTGTATAATGATAGTCTTTGGTTCCATAATATTGGATAATTTATGGTTTGGATATAAAAAATAGTGTTTCTCATTTCTGTTATGACTTTTGAAGCTATTCTCGTTACTTGTGTGAACTAAAACGTGTTCAAAACTGGTAGTTTCTTCTGTGCCAGAGAGAGAGAGAATTAGTAAAAGCGTAGCGTATATATGGTATAACGAGCAACAGTTTTCTCTCTCTTTCTCATCAAAGTCACGGGACACGGGCCTCACTCACTTCGGGAGGGTTTTTGGCCTACTGCGCTGACCAGGTGTGTTGGCATAGGGTTTAGTTTCGTTTTCCGTCTCTCACAGTAGATGTTAATTGCTTAGAATATCTAAACTTATTAAACTGAAACTTATTAAAAAATAGTTACTTTCCAGGATCTACTAGGATTTTTTAAAATATTTTCTTTTATTTTATTTAATAAATAGTCTTTTGCTGGCTTTTACAGCAACCTGTGGAGAAAATGCGGTAATGACACTTCTATTCTTTATCCGTCACCAGCTAAACAACTCTATACAAATAATACTCTCACATTATTCATGAGAGTTGGAAAGTCTTAATAGTATGGATTTCCTATATTTTCGACTATTTTGTTATGGATTTCGTAGGTAGCTTTAGTGGAATCACACCCATAATTTTAATGTATCAATTGATACATTTATGTAGATAATTGTTGTACATTATTGTTCTTTATCTGTTATTAAAACTACTATTAATGGAATTAGAAACAAATTAAAACTTGTAAGTAAAAACACATTAATTAATTCATTACGTATTCTACTACCCCTAACACAAGCATATAAGCTGAGCTTGGGACCATAAGACGTTGTGTGAAATGTCATTGAATAAAAAAAAAAATATTTGGATAAGATATATTTTGTACTTACTAGCACCCCCCTCATGTGATAGGGGTAAATTCAAGCTAATTCTCCAAGGTCACTTACATTGAATTTCTATTTACACCTCTATAACACCTTGAAGAAAAAAGGAAACAAATAAAAATGTCTAATGTGGTGTTTTAATTAAGTGCTGATAGAATCTTAAAAACATATTGATTAAATGTTATATTTTGTGATTTTAGGGGAATTCTTTACTTTAATTTGTACGTTTTTTTTCGCTTCCTTATTCTACTCCCCCTGTTAAAGTCCCACTATTGGGGACGAGCCTCCTCCTCTTTGGAAGGGTATCTGGTCTACTATGCCACGCTGACCAGTGGTGTGGGCACAAAGTTCAATTTCGAGTTCTCTATCTCAGAGAAGATGTAATCTGCTTATATCTTTTAGTTGCTTATTACAGTACCAAGGGTAGGAAATGGAAAAGTTACACTTGTATTCTTAATCCGTCACCACACGGAAACTTTTCGTTTCACATCTTTAAATATAAATCTGTCCGTGTGGTGACGGATTAAGAATACAAATGTTATCGTTTCCTCCCCAGGGTACTGTAAAGGCCAGCTAAGAGATGTACACAGATAACATCCTCTATGAGAGACGTAAACCTCTAAAATAAACCATATGGTAACACGCCTGGTCTGCGCAGAATAGTTTTTTATTATATTTTTTATTTTTGTCGAAAGCGTTAGGCAAATGATTGCAGTCCACCTGATGTTAAGTGGAAGTGCAATCCAAATGCGAGGGCGGCAACTACAGTGTATATGCACTAGCCGCCCCCGCCTTGCCGGCCCGCATGGTGCCTCTTCACGCCTCGTTTTAAAGACCCCATTTCGTAACCAGGGCCCTGAGTCGGGTATTTCAACGGTGTCACAACTGTACCATTATTGTACCATTATGGTGCAATAGTAAAGTTTTTGGTAGTCTACTATTAATGTGTCGTCATAACGACTTCATCATTGACTAGACTTTACAATTGTCAAAGTGACATAAATTGCTAGTCTCGTACACAACTGCTTCACAATTGCAATTCAATGACTGAAATGTTTCGGTAGTCTGCTATTTTGAATTTGACAGTAATATTTTTAAATTGTCCTGTGTCGACAGATTGCCATAAATAAAAAATAGATAGATAGAAATATTAGAAATTGTTCTTTGTAATTTATTGCAATTTGCTAATCTCCTAAACTTCACATTGCTTTTTATACTAATAAATAGTATGTACAAATATATTTAAACGAAATCTAGCATGATTAAATGTTTAAATTTATTAGTAGTTTTTCGAAAATCACTTCAACTAACGCATTTTTTAAAAACGGCAACACATACATACCATTCTAACACAATCCATAGATAAAAGAGACCGAAAATTCAATGCATAGATAAAAGAGATCGACAATTCTATTACCATTGAAAGACCGTTATGACGGCATATAGCAGACTACGGATATTTGACTTCAATTGCAACGGTATCGTGCCGGTATTGTGCCGGTATGACAATTGTTCCAAAATAGTGGACTTGAGCACCAGACGGAAAGACGTGCGAAAAGTAGACAGTAGACCATAATCCCTCCTAAAGTGGAAAAGGCCCATGGCCAACTAAGGGAAAGTTTAAAATAAGATTTAAATATGACTATGGGAAATATTTAAATAACATTTTAATACATACAAAAAACGTTGTCCATAAACAACTATTTACTTCCAATCTAGTTCACACAAAAATCGATATGGAAACCATAAAAAATCTACATATTTATTATAATAAATTAACACAAAATCAGAATCCATTTTATGTGACAGCCCTGTAACGAACTATCGATAATGTTATTAATTAATTGAATATACGTTATATTCAATATGAATTTTAAACGTGGAGTGGTAATGAGGTGTAGCACTTAACGATTTGTCTTCGTTATTTGACAACCACGCTTAGATGCCCACGTATTTAATTAAAAAAGAATAAATTATGGCTTGATTTACTGCTAATTAAGCCGGTGTGTGAAAAAAAAAATTGTTTTTACTTCTTTTTTTAAAATGGAATGTTGTTCGTTTTTTGAATGTTGTTAAATAGTTTATCGGTACTAAATCGTGTTCTAACATTTCTTGGTATAATAATTTGTAACAGAATTATGAATTGATATTAGATTATTAATGTTATCGATTTAAACTTTTTTTATACAAGGCAGATGCCTCAAAATTATTATAGTCTTGATAGTTTGCAAGGTATTTCAAAAATTTCTACTAGATATGGAGAAATTTTAATAAAAAAAGTTATTTATGAAAATAGCGTATGTAGGTAACTAAACTACTCTCGTTGGTTACTTTACTCAAACCAAACCAAAAATTATTGAAGATGGAATACACGACATTAGAAACCGACAATCTGAAGTTAGCTAGTCAAGATTTTTTTTCTATTAATGCTTTTAAACCATAGAAATCCTTACGTGCATTCACATTTTTTTTACAAAAATAGCGGTTATACTTTTTTCCTAAACATTACAAGTTCAATATCTTAATGATTGCGCCCCACGGGCATTAGCAGACATCATGGACTATTTAAATCGATTATGATAAATATTAATTTTAATACATACCAGCACAATACTATTGACAGCTTTTAAATCATTGGTACCATTTCAACGTGCTTAACTAAACTAAACTTAACTTAAATATAAAAACAACTATTGCTGTATTTTGATTATTTGGCACATTTTATATTAATTAACTGACGATATCGTAAAATATGCCGCGGGCCGCTGGATGCAGATAGCGCAGGACTGCGCGTTGTGGCGTTCTATGGGGGAGGCCTATGTCCAGTAATGGATTTAGAAATATTGATAATCAAAATGTTTAGTTTATAATTAACATTTTTTTTTCTATACACATGCGCGACTCATTTGTTTAAAAATAAAACTACTTTTAACGGATTTAGACGGGTATATTTGTTTTAAATTTTGGCCCGACCTTTCGGAGACTTTGCGGTCACCATGGTCACGGGTGAGACTGAGCTGTAATGTGTCTTCTACGATCAGTTATTACAGGGTTTACCCGTTTACCCATGGATGTGGGTAAATATAAATCCGTAAAAAGTAGTTTTATTTAACATTTTATTTTTATAAAATTACAAATATATTTTTATACAAACAGCTTTTATAACAAGAAAGTTCAGTTAACATTGCCGAATTGTGTTATTGACGCTAACAAAATTCATTTTTTAGTTTAGTTTAGTTGCGTATATAGAATTGTTACCATTGTCATATTTTATATGAAACTAGATATAATATACAGCTTTGAAAATTAACATATGTATGTTAAAGTTATTGATTGTTAACATGTTTTAGATTTTATTGGTAAGATGATTTTGTAGTATTTAGGGATCCGTACCGAAATGTCAAATGGGACCGTATTTTTAGCTACTACAGTGTGCTTCCCGACAGTGAAAGGCTTTTTTAAATCAATCCAGCAGTTTTGGAGTCTATTCTTCTTAAACAAACAAACAATGAAAAGCTCTTCACGTTATTAGTATGTTTAAAAAGTATATAGTGTTTAAAAGCATTTCTCTACTAAAATTATTCAAAGCTATTAATGCTAAATCCATATCGGGTGAAAGTCTCAGAGCATTTTTCCAACAGGAGATTATATTATAAGGCAACCTCCGCTGATTGTAGGGACAAAAAATTTGGAAGTACCATAGGAGAATACTTTTTTTATTGTACAAATATTGTAAAAAAAATTGTTTGTACCTAAATGGTTAAAATTATATTCATTTCATTTCAACTTAATTGCTTGTGATATAGATGCCAGAATACAGATATATACATAAACAACTTTTCTTTTGTAAATACATACTTATAATACATAGAAAACACCCAGACGCATTCAAAATATTTCTGTGAAAATTATAATTGAATGTCTCACCAGTACTTGTACCATGAGGAAACCGAAAAATCGTCTTATGACATCGAATTACAATAAACACAGCTGATTGTGTTAAAAGTATCAGTGTTTGAGTCCTATGAAATTACGTTAAAGTGTTTGTGTATATCTCGGTACCAACATGACAATATTGTACATGAAATAATTTGCCTAGTTCAAAAACTAAAAAAACACGCTTGAAAATCCTGAATATCTTTTTAAATAATTGCATTGTCATCGGTCCTTGATATACTCGTATGTATGCAAAATTTCAAAACAATCCGAATATTACAAGTGGGTGAAAATCGCGTTGAAAGATTCCGTTACATAGATTAATACATTGATGGATATATACCGAACTTATAAAAGTGTGTTAAAAACAGCTTGTGTAACAACTCCTGTCAGTTTTATACTCTGAAGTCAATGTAGAAATAAGTGCAGATGCGTTCAGTCGTAACTCAGTTAAAAAAATGTGGTTCTGTGGGTACGAGAAAAGCATTAAATTATTATGATTTATGTATTTTAGCGAACTGTGAGACTCCTTAATTATATGTGAAGGAATAACGAACTAAGGTTGATCGGTTCTTGCTTAGTTCTCTTTAGTTACTCTTTCGTTCTTATTTCCTACTAGCTGTGCCCACGACTCCGTTCGCGTGGATCGATTGTTTTCGATCGACCCAAGAAATTTTTTGATTATTTTTTAGCCGCTAGATGGCGTTGCAAGTAAGTTGAGAAATTTCTTATTATGTAAATATCTCTTGATTGAGTGGACCGATTGCAATGAAACAAAGACTAAGTAATACCTTGAGTTGTGTAAAATTTTTATGTATAACATTTATATTTATAAGTGTTGTGCATTTTACGTGATGCGTGCACAGACAAACATCTAAACACACAAACAGACAAAAATTTAAAAAATGCTGGAAATGGGTTCTGTTCGTTGTCCTTTAACCGTCTGACTATGTTTTTTGAAAATATATTCAATGTACAAAAAATATTTTTCTACAGATTTATTATATGTATAGATTGTAAATAAGATATAGCGGTTTAAATATTTAAAGAACATGTTTTATGGTGGATACAATAAGTTATAGGTTTTAAATATAAGTAAGTATAAATTTTTTTTTTAAATTATTTAAATTATATAATTTTTCTTTTAGTAAATGTTAAAGATTTATTTTTAAAACACACAATATTTTTTTTTTGGTATGGCAAAACAACGTTTGCCGGGACAGCTAGTCTTATATATAAAAATCACGTGTCACAGTGTTAGTTACCGTACTCCTCCGAAACGGCTTGACCGATTTTTATGAAATTTTACATGCACATTCAGTAAGTAGGTCTGAGAATCGGCCATCATCTATTTTTCAAAATTTTTTTTTTGGTATGGCAAAACAACGTTTGCCGGGACAGCTAGTTTTATCTCTTATATATAAAATTCACGTGTCACAGTGTTAGTTACCGTACTCCTCCGAAACGGCTTGACCGATTTGTATGAAATTTTACATGCATATTCAGTAGGTCTGAGAATCGGACAACATCTATTTTTCAAACCCCTCCCCCCACTGACATTTGTATGGCAAAACAACGTTTGCCGGGTCAGCTAGTATGTATATAAAAATCACGTGACACAGTGTTAGTTACCGTACTCCTTCGAAATGGCTTGACCGATGTTTATGAAATTTTACATGCACATTCAGTCGGTCTGAGAATCGGCCAACATCTATTTTTCAAACCAATTTTTTTTGGTATGGCAAAACAACGTTTGCCGGGACAGCTAGTGTTAGTATAGCTATCAAAGTTTTAAAATGAACTAATTAAACAACAAGATTTAAACAGTTTTACACAATAACATAATATAAATTGCGGGTGCGATACTAAAACTCTCTCATTTCATAAACGGAAAGTTGTAAGCTTTAACTTACAAAATACAATGTAAGTAACCGCAACAAATAATAGTTTCCGACTGTACATATGAGTTATGACGACATACTTTATATATACAAACATACAAACAACATTTACTAACAAAAGTCTATTGGAAAAAGCTTTCTAAATTTTAAGCCATAAGTTCTAAGGATTAGTTTCTGAATTGTAGATGTAAGTTGGTGGTATGTTTAAACCTGCTGAAATACTCTTGCTGATGGCTCAATCAATAAAGAATGAAGGCGGGTGTGTTAGACGTGTCGTCAGTAAAACAATTTTGTTCTACAATGTTCTTGGTACAGGAATGCGCGCTTTTTTTTTCTAGCTGTACTTTTTGCGTGAAGTATAAAAATTCATAATAAATACATTGTTGATGATTATGTTAAGTCTGTAAGTATAAGAAGTATTTATTGAATTTTCATTTTCTGCGCATAGTTTTTACTGTAGTTTTAATATGCGGAATAATTAGGACTTGTCTGAAATTGTAACCGTACCGAAAGTGGTTAACACAGTTCGCAGGGCCAGATCGCTAAAGTGGCAGTGGGCTGGCCAAGTCCGTCGAAGAACCGATTGCCGATGGAGCAGATTAATTCTGGAGTACAGACCGCGACTCGGCAAGCATAAGGTAAGCAGCAGGCTTACCTTTGACCTGAAGTATGTCGTAGGATTGTATTGTGGCGCGAATTGAGAGAGTTTTACCTACGACGTGCGATGGTGTATTTCTAAATATAATATTTATTTGAAATAAGTTTGTTGTTTGTAGACTTTATGTATTACTTTTTTTTATAATTTTAATAATTTGATCCTATTTCATTTAATAGTAAGCGGAAGGTGTTTTTACAATTTATTTTAAATTTTTAACTGATACTGTGTAAGTACTTTACCGTGCAGTTACTACGAGTATATTAAAAACGAGTAATTTCACGTGGAGAAAGTTAATATAATTTATACAAATTTCACTGTTAAACAATGACATGTTTAATTACATATTGGAGTGAAACAACAAGGGAAATGTAGTACAATGGAACTGTTTTAATTGCTGGGCATCAAATTAAATACAGACTAGTAATTACAAGGTATTAGAAGTTTTAAAATTCCAAACCTTTTCATTTTAAATAAATAGACAATTAAGAGAAACAATAAAATAGATTCAAAATAGGTGAATTAACTGCCAAATAATAAATTTAAAATTGTTTTTTTTTTTTAATTTAAGATTTTTCAGATATCAAGATAGGGCGATATAGTCGCAAAGCGACCAAGTCCTTTAATTAAAAAAAAAAATTATGTAATACTTTGTTCCGTACATGAAAAGTCTATTTAATTATTTCTAGCCGCTATAACGTATTTTATTTCTGTTTATAAATGAAAAAAATAAACCATGTCGTTTCAATATCAAAAATGTAGATCATGTACAGTAAACTTTTAACTTCCAAGAATATCCATTGTTTTATGTGAGTGCGTATGCGCAGTGCGTGTGAAGTGGGCGTTTACTTCGACACCCAATCAACTGCGCAACAACAGCGCACGCGATGCACAACCAAATATCACCTATCATTTTATTTTACGTGACAACCAATTACCTATGGAAGTTAAATTTAAAAAAAAAAAATTTACGCCGACTGTCATTATTTGTTTTTATTTATAAGAACTAAAAAAAACAAGATTTTAAGGTCAATGGCATTCGTTTTTAAAAAAGCACGTACCTATATTATTACCTACATTTAAGTTACGTGGAGTCATCTTTGAGATGCCATGCCTCAGACAAATATAAATAATTATGAAAATCTGATTCTCTGGTTTGGGACCAGAGAATCTAGCTATCTATCAGCTAAGCAATATTTCTATGCGTGTGTCATGGGTGCTAAAATACGACATACGTGAAACTCAACTGTTGGGCACCGGGTTCCTCCATTTAGAAAGGTGGATCTTTTATCTTTTATGCGACCATGTCTAGGTGTTTTTACATAATGTTTAGCTTCAAGATTTTCGTTTTACGGACGATATTATCCACTTAATTTCTCCATGAGCTGGTTCATAACGCAACTTGAGTACAGGCCTCCTCCACTTTGGGAAGGATTATTGTCTAATATGCCGCAGTGACGGCGTATTTACATAGAGTATGTTTTCGATTTTTCTCGTCTCTCACAGAGGATATGTGTAATATCCTTTAGCCGGCTTTTACAGCACCCTGGGAAGGAAATAGGGTGACACTTGTATTCTTAATCCGTCACCACACGGACCATTGGCTATTAAACCCATAATGGTACTAATTCTACGTGCACGACTAAACTAAACTTAACTAAGCGATACAAAATGATTTATTTGCTTCGACTTAATTTAAGGTTAGATAATTTGTGGGTGATGTGATGCACCCTTTTAGACAAAAATGTCTGTATTAGGATACATCGCTCTCCAGTATCATATCTAACATAAACCTTAAGATTACTTGAACCTTTGTTACAATTTAACTTATCGTGTTCTGTGCATTTATGTGTGTGTGTGTTTGTGAGTGTATGTGAATGTATGGTGTTTATAGATTATATTAGAAAAAGTTTTGCAAGAGGGCTTCTGTATCATCGTATGTCAATGGTTTAATCCAATAAGTTATAAGTTTTTTACATTTATTATTTCTGGGTTCTGTGTGTATATAAATATGTTTATTTATTTTATAATAAAGTTGCAACGATCTATATTTGTATTGGATGCTACAAAGTCGAGTTTTAATCTGTGGAATCTGTGCTATATTATCTTTTCTTCTTTTTGATAAAGAAATGAAAACAACTATTGGTGTATTTTGTTTAGTTGGCTATTTTGTTGTGCAGTAGTATTCAGTAAGAAAAAGTGAAGTGAATTTTCGGTGAATCTTGATCACGTGACAGAGCTCCTCCAATAAAAATAGAGGAGCGCTGTCACGTGATCAAGATTCACCGAAAATTCACTTCACTTGTTCTTACTGAATACCACTGGTGCACATTTATATTAATTAAAATGTTTAGTCCATAATAAACAGCTTTTATAACAAGAAAGTTCAGTTAACATTGCCGAATTGTGTTATTAACACTAGCAATTTAAATTTTTTAGTTAAGGTTCGTTTTTTTTTACATAATACATATATGTTGATGCTTGACTACATTCCACCTGATGGTAAGCGGTAATGCGGCCTTGGATGGTAAAGAGCAACAACTATGTTAGAAGCCTTTTCACCCTTCTCTTAAATACTTCCACATTGTGACTGTCATTGAATTGGTATCAATATCTCAATTTTTGATAAAGGATTAATAAGAATTCACTTATCCGTCGCAGTTTATCTAAAAGCAGTTGCGTGACTTCAGAGGGTATCTCCCATTGTACAGGGAGATTGTGATGCGGCTCGCTTTGAACCACGAGGTGCTAATAACGAGGTTTCCCGCTGAGCTTGCACCCCGCTGCGATGGGAATTTCAGGGTAAATGTACTAGTTTTCGGTATTTTAAAAATATTTTATTTTATTGGAAAACCGTAAAGTAAGAAATTATAGCCAACATGCATATCAATCAGCTAATGACAGATTTTCAGGAATGTCGATTACATACTATAATTTACCAATTAATGTTTACAATTCTATATTTTAGTCCTTATCAGATATCAGAAAATTATCAAATTAGAAAAGCTGTTCAAGTATGGTTTAATATACATTATTATCCATTGGATACAAGCAACAGTGGACAGAGAAAGGCTAATGGATGGATGGATACATAATTATAAGAAATAAGAGGATTAAGTAACAATCTAGTAACCCCATTTTCTTATTAAAAGTGACATGCAAAAAACATAGAAGACAAGCAATTTTTTTTAAATGATTTTTTACGCGCGTTGGATGTAGCAACTTAAGAATGAAATTCATATATCTGTATTTAAAATAAGCACGAATAACTTTTTCCAAATGTCAAAAAGTAGTATAGTTCACAAAAGTGAATCCTGTGAAAAAGAACAGACAAGACTCCCTAAAACTGTGGTATTTACCCTAGTAAGTAAGATATCTGGGCCGTCGGTCTCTATTAAGTATAATGACACGATTGCGCGGGCGCATCCACACGCTCTACGCAACTTGATTAACGATCTACGTAGCCCTTGTTGTGACCACAACATGTACTATGTGACTACGGCATATACTATGTAGCTACAAATTATAGTATATGCTAAATACAGGTTTTGCTATGAGCATTAACATGTATTAAATAAAATACTGTGTGAATACGGAATGTACTTGTATACACAGTTTAGCAGGCTTTGCCGGGAGGTACCGATACCGGTAACCAATATGAATATAATATTGCGGCCCAACACTGTTCGCTCTCCGCCATGGATAGAAAGATGGCCGAGAGCGACAAATCCTTGTCCAACACGCCAACAAGTTCGGCGTGCTAGGCGTCCCAGGACGTGCACACGGTAAGGATGTGTTCCGCCGTGTTCACAGCCCCGCTACCACAATTGCGGCACGCGGGATCTGAATCGAAACCATCCACCTCCCAATGGTACCCCCGGGGTATGGTGATACGTCGGAACCCGGTGCCTCGTCTCAACGCACTCTCTCAGAACTGGGCGGACCGCCTTGGCAAGCCGTCAGCTCGCGGAGGGGTTCCCCAACCTCTTCGCATTCCCATCGCCGAAAGAGATCATAAATGCAAAAGATGCCTAAGTAGCACTATGTTATTACTCTTTGTTATATTACATACATCGGTTCTTCCAAGGATACCTATATTTCAGACCTTATCAGGCGAGGTTATAGCAAGAATTTTATTATAGCTTTGGTTGGAAAACGACAACACTCCACCTGATGTTAAGTGAATGTATAATCCAGACATAAGGACTGCTAGTAAGTTGAAGATGCCTCCTCATACTTCGCTTGAAAGATCCCTTGGCGTACAGTTCGAGTACGAGTTCCATTTCTTCACAGTGTTGTAAAGAAAGTAATAACCAAACATGACTTAGGCCTTTCCGTAGCACGCTGTGCAACCTGCGACCCATTTCTATCTCTATCTCTTAGCCACACCAGCTTTTAAAACACTTGTTCCTACAACTGTTTCTGTTTCACTAAAGGTATTTGTTATTACTACGTAATAAATACTGTGTTTTGTTTTAAAAGAGAGTAGGATAGAATCAACTGATTGATTTCAACCTACTACCAACATTAGACATCAACGCGTTTAAGTACTACTGTAACGTTACTAAGCCCTTGAAATATTAAAAAACTAATAATATTTTTATATACATCTAATGTTTTTTGCAACCACTTATCATCACTTATGCGATACCTCTGTATTAACGTCTAAGAACTAAAAAGAGCCTTTTCAGAATGATCCGACAAATGTTGGATCATTCGGAAAAGGATGCAATTTTCATCCTCTTGCAAGGGAGTGAAAATTTAAATATTTCGTTATATACAGATTTGCAGGTTATACGAACAAAGCAAATAGAAGTATGTATGTTAAAAAATAATATTAATATAAAACTTATACATTTTCCTATGTCTTCTACACAATTTCTTATAATGACCAAAAGATGAAAAACAGTTGCAGTTTACTTCGCATTCTATCAGATAAAGAATAAATAATACAAACCAATTAAAAATATCATACTTTAGTCATGTAGGTAATTTGTAATTATAAACTACTGGACTTGCTTATTGTAGAAATGGCACGTACAATTAACATTTAAGATGATTTCGATAAAATAGCTAGTAAATATATCTTGACACTAGTTGTAAAGTTAAATTTTGCCCCGTTTTTGGAACCTTTTCAACTAATGCTGCGCTCCTGTTAGTCACAGCGTGATGTTATATAGCCTATAGCCTTACTCAAGAAATAGACTATGCAACACAAAAATATTTTTTCAATTCAAACCAGTAGTTCCCGAGATTAGCGCGTTTAAACAAACAAACTCTTCAGCTTTATAATATTAGTTTTGATTATCACTTATTGCTTATACTGCTATCTATATTTCTGTTAATTGCAAGTGCTATTCTATACAATATGATATGATATTTGTAATCAAGAAAAATTAAAACTAGTGGCCTGAAGTTTTGTTACGTTTATTCCTATCGTATTATCATCATGTCAGCCTATTTCAGTACACTGCTGAAACTAGCCTTTTCTATATTCGCACCACTATACACGATAATCAACCTTTTTAAACGGTACGATCTTAAAAAATACAGGATAGTAATCAATATGTAAATATAAAATTGTAAGAACAGATGATGACAATAATATTGCAAGATGAGATCGTAGCAGATGACGCTCTAAAGCCTCTACCTACCTCATATGAAATATGTTTAATAGGATGATAATAATAATGATAACAACACGAATAAACCTTAAAAAACCACGTAATTTTTATCATAATATTAACGATGGGCTTTGTGCAAAACTCATTAACAATATTAACTGTATTTATCAATATTTATATAGGCCAAAATGAGATAAAGATATTCTTGTCTCTATCAAAATTGCAGAGGTTTTCTGCAAAATACAACACTACTGAATTATAACCTCTTACAAAAAAAAAAAAAAAATTACAAAATAATTTACAATTCTCTATAAACCTTATTAAATGTTTACACGTTCACATGTAACACAAACAAATTGGCTTCACGCACACATAAACAAAATAACCCAGCCACATACAAGATTATTAACACATCAAGACGTTGCAACGGGACTCCAGAGAATTATTATTTAGCCGCTTAATAATGGAGTCATCATTTCGCCCATGACAGCTTCACACCTTGAGACTTGAAGCGAATTGACTCTCTTTATTATTCTCTCGGGCTGTTTTTGTTGTTTTTTTAAGTCCATGTTGGGTTTACGATCGTCTTTGTGTGCGCTTACGCCGCCGACGTTCCGTGAGAGGTGTTAAGCGAACACAGATGTATGAAGATAATATAAATTGTTATAAAACTTTAATGAATTGAACGAGAAAATAATTAAGATAATGAACTAAGTTTAACGATTTGTTAAGAATCGTCGACAAGTTATGAGATAATAATTTGATGTTGGATATAAAGTCATTGTTGTTATTGATTCCGGATTAAGATTCCGATATAGATTTTAAACGGTTTTTTATATTCAATAGTTTTACTGTTATAATTTAAATAGTATATAAATAACGTTTATGTTATTTTCTGTTAAATATTGGTAATAGTGTTTTGTAAATCATTGTATTTTATAAACCTGTTTTCAAAGAGCTGCGTATGTAATATTGATTATTTAAAGTTACGATTATTTAGCGTAGAGGTTATAAATTTCGGTTTATATGTTTGTCTGTTGCATGCTCTTAAATGGTAAGATAAAATTTGTTGATTCAGTTTCATGAAATCTCGTTTAGTTGTTCTACAATTATTATGTTTGTTTTTTTTTTCATTCTTTTCAATGGTTTTAAAGTTTATCACGAACAAACAGACATACACAGTGGTTAACTTTGTTTTATAGTATTTAGTGATATCCGTTTCAAATTAATACTGTGTAAAAATATACAAAAGTCGCCGATAACTTTTCCATCATTATTTTAATAAGATATTTTCTTACATCTTTCGGTGACAGAAACAGTCTGTTAAAGGCCAAGTCCTCTAATGAGTATAATTAATCTGTCTTGAGCTGTAAATAAATAGGCATTTTTGAGTTAACTATAGTTCCGAACAGGCTAAATATAGTAGTGATATAGAGGTCAAATATTTCAGTGATTAATTAATGATTCCAATCTCAATCGAGTTTCACAGATATATTTTACAGAGATTTTCTGTTTTCAGACAATATAACAAAAAATAATTTGTTTTAAAAAGTATCTACTATTTACTTATTATAAAACAAAGTCATTATTTTTGTATTTATGTCCCTTCGCAACGGATATTGATGCAATTTTTAACCGATTTCAAATTATAATAAAGGAGGATGTTCTTAATTCGTGCAAATTTTTTTTGTTTGTTACATCATAGCTTTTATCTGGGCGAAGCGATTTTATGGATTCTTATTTTACTTGAAAGCTGGTGGTTCCCGTGTGCTCCTATTGGCACCAGTCAGGATGTGGTGGTTATCTCCTAAGAAATCGAGGAAAACCCTCAAATTTCAAAGGCATATGAAGTCGATTGCACCTTTTTTTTTAAATATTCAATTATCATTTTAATATCTATACTAATATTATAAAGCGGAAGAGTTTGTTTGTTTGTTTAAACGCGCTAATCTCAGGAATTACTGGTCCGATTTGAAAAAATGTTTTTTGTTGGTTAGTCCATTTATCGAGGAAGGCTTTAGGTTATATAGCATCACGCTGTGACCAATAGGAGCGAAGTAATAGAGAAAAATGTTGCAAAAACGGGAAAAAAATTCTAATTTCGACGCGTACGGAGTCGCGTGCAATAGCTATACTGTATAATAGTTTAAGTGGGTGGCTTTTTGTATCATTTGTTCAACTTTGGTTTCTTAATTCCACGCGTACAATGTTGCAGGCAACAGTTAGTATATTGTAAATAATAGATTTTCCTCCGTATATTTTAGTACAAGCGCTTGTGCTTGCTCCATAGACTACTCAAAGGTTATATCATACTAGTTAATCGATAAATAGTTTGATTCAATAAGTTACCGCCGGCTATCGATCATTTCTATATATTGTAACAAGTTGTTCTTTTGTAAAATGTGTTTGTCAATCGATTAAATGTGATTCGACTAATCGGTTTTATGATATTTGTTACTGAGACACTGTTTAATAAGTATTATTTAATTTCTATAAAGTAGTTAACTTGTTATATGTAAAATCATCGTATGGTACCCGTAACACCAGCATATAAGTTTAGCTTGGGACCAGAGGACCCGTATCTCACTATCACCTACAGTTTTTAAAGAGGAATGTAGTCGTCTCACTCAATATAGCTCACTCGATAAAGGAATATAATACATAGAAAACACCCATACGCAGGACAAATATTTGCATGACATTTGTAAATTTCATACAAATGATTATCCAGTGCGGGAATCGAATCCATAACCTCGTGAACGGCAGTCTGTTACATGAATCAATTGGCAATGAAGCCTGTCAATTTTATAAATACTTAGTTCAATCATACACACCTTTGGATTAGTTTATAAATTATAACAATAAATTTACATTGCTATATAAGCGTAGGAGTAAAGAAATTACTTCAAACACTTCAAATATAAACATAAATAAATACTACAATGATCAAGATATCATAGTCGTTACATAAATAAGAGATTTCATAAGCAACTATCAAGACTGTTTAATTTAAAAATCAATAATTAATTTTCCATCTATATTGACGTAAACTGTCCATATGATTGCGTTAATATATGTAATATTTTGTATATTTGTAACGGGTATCCATGGGAACATAGTTATAAGCACCATTTAATATATTATTATGTATATTTATATTAACTCATCATAATAATATATACAGCATGTTTGGAAAATGAAATTGAAATTTTGAAATATTAAGGTTACGTATGTCCGTGTGGTAATGGATTAAGAATACAAGTTTCAAAACCCATCTCTTTTCCAGGGTGCTGGAAGAGCCAGCTAAGGGACAATACAAGCAGTTAAGGTCAACTAAGAGACGGAAAACTCTAAACTAAACCGTGTGCCAACACACCTGGTCTGCTCGGCACAGTAGATCATAATCCGTTCCAATGCGGAGGAGGCTCGTGCCCAACAGTGGCACGTTAATGGGCTGGAGAGAGAGAAGGTTACGAAAAGTAGATTAAAATCTAATAAGATGTTTACTTTAGTAATTTATTAATTTGTAAATGAGTTGCTACGCTTTTATCTTCTTTTATTCTTTATTTATTTACATAAAGAGGGTTTTATCACAATGCCTTTACTTTTTTAATTCGAATTATAGTGCAAAAAGTAATTAAAAACATAATTTTACCACTATTTAATTAAAATGTTTTCATATTTTTGTTTCTTCGACTGATGTACCCATAGATACTCTATCTATATTAATATTATAAAGCTGGAGAGTTTGTTTGTTTGTTTGAATGTACTAAACTCAGGAAGTTCTTTCAGTGTTGGATAGTACATTTATCGAGGAAGGCTATATAACATTACGCTGCGACTAATAGAAGCGAAATATCAGTAAAAAATGTTGTAAAAACAGAGATTTTTTCCAAATTCCACGCGTACGAATTCGCGTATAACAGCTATGTAGTATATCTGTATTGGCAACCATGTGACATGACATTTAAAATAATAAAAAAACACTAACTTAACAGAAAACGTCTGATGATAATTCTCATTTTGTTTCTAAAATCAACCTGTACCTAAGCGATTGGTAATAACCAATCGCTTAGGTACAGGTTGATTTTAGAAGCCACATTTTCTATTAATTATAGATTTTTCATTCTCATGTAGATTGCCTTTCAAATATATGGTGTAAATATAGAAATGCAAAGAAAATTACTTGTGGTTCTTATTCAAAAATAATAAGTTGTTTTATTTTTAGTGTAATAATAATAATATATTGTTAGACGCATGGGTGTTAGAAAAATATTGTTTTTCTTTCTTTCTAATTTAGATATCAAGTGAACGATATTGATTTATAAAACTATACAAATGAAAATGGATCGCGGAGCATACATTTTATGTTCGCGCATATTTTCTCAAGACTGCACCAAATTGGACAATTCCTTTTCTGTTCTGTTCCTTATCATTAAGAAAATGTAAAATATACTAAACCCAATATTCGCCAATATTTTTAGGAAATAACTATTTTTTATTGCGACATACAGGGTCATTGGGTTCGGGGTCACTATCAATGAAGGGTCGGCGCAAATATATTTTTTTACAGATCCAACCATTTTGTTTCGGTACTAGCTATAAAACAATGGTATATATTTTTTTTTATATTCTTTACCTATATTTGTTAATGATTCGAATATACTAGTTTTTGTGTTAATTACGTAGTAATTACATGCCAATCACCCTGTACAGAATTCTGAATTACATAGATTATAATGTCAGAATACATTAACAGTTGTTAATCATCTTACAAGGTATTTAGCGCGTAATTATTCAAATTACGTTTCTTATAATTAAAACAATATACGTACATAATTAAATTCATGGCAAAAAAGTGCTCCTATATCTTTGTAGAAGTTAACTTTTGAGAGAATCGAATGATTATTTATTTTTATTTTACTTTATATGAAAGTTTATAATTCAGTTGTAATTTTTTTAAATTTGTTACATTCTCTGTCATTAACAAAATTATTTTCGGATGATGTATCTAATAAGATCAAATATTAATTTTTAGGGTTCCGTACCCAAAGGGTAAAAACGGGACCCTATTACTGAGACTTCGCTGTCCGTCCGTCCGTCCGTCCGTCTGTCACCAGGCTGTATCTCAAGAACGGTGATAGCTAGACAGGTGAAATTTTCACAGATGATGTATTTCTATTGCCGCTATAACAACAAATATTAAAAATAAAATAAAATAATCATTGTCATTGTTTAATATTTTGTATAAAATTTCAGATCAATTCCATTACTGTAAGTTGGTGAAAATCGCTACCAAAGATTCCGTTACATAGGTTAGTACATTCATAGTTTCGTACCGAATTAAGAAAAATGTGTTAAGAGGATACTAAAATAGCTTCGTGCATTTTTCTACGTACGAAGTTTTCATTATTTCTTTAGATTGAATGGATAGAGCTCTAATTTTTAAGTATATGTTTTTTCAATATATGATCTAGGATCGTATAAACTCAGAAACGCGATTGAAAAAAGTTTTCTCGATAGAAAATCTTATCGAAACAACCTCTCAATTTTTTTATTTTTTTTATTTTTCGGTCTATTATCGCGTATTAACTAATGAGATAACTTTAAAAACATAAGTAACTATTATATATAGAAACACGTAAATCAGAATTAAAATATATTTAGTAGATTTTGAGTAAACAAAAAAAAATTCCCTAATTCTTCATTTTCTATACCTACTAGCTGTGTTAATATGTACATGTCGACGATAATATTGATGTAGGCCCTTAAAGGAAACCTTTATGCAACTCTTGCAATTCAACTGATTGCAATTTAGTAAACTGTCAATTTTATCACATACGTAAGTAAGATTTTTATAAAGTTTTGCCACTCGGCAAGTCTCTGAAGTGTTTGAAGTGTAATTTTGCAAGTTATTAATATGGTTAATTCACACTGGTTATCACATGAACAGAAGAATGACAAGCTAACGATGTCCTCATTTCAGACACACCAAAGAGAATAATAAAAGAAAAATGTGATGTAACTGATATAACAGCTATTGCCATTAATGGTGAAAGTCTAAGGTTAAATGTGAAGTTCTCAAGACATCTTTATAAATATTGAGCAACAGTATTTTTAAGGATTCTTTGTATACGTTGCGTAATTTAATTTGTAATTGATGATTAAATATTATCCAATGATTAATATTTGAAATTTACTCTTTTACTTAATTATCTTATTACTTTCTTATGTGTTATATAGCCAATAGCTTCAAAAGCATCTTCATATCATATTCGAAACTCCATCAAAATAAAAATCTCCTCTGTAATGAAATTCTGGTACGATACCAAATTATGCTCCATACAAAAGTATGGGTATCGTACTTCCGTTTTTTCTTCGCGAAAGTTAAACCGATTTTAATAGTTTTTGCGTTATATTATAGATAAAGAGTATATCTATGCTTTTATCACTTTCTTTTTTTCAAAACATAATAACTAAAAGAAATATGACGATCCGAAAAACCCACTTCTTTCGGTTTTCTTTAGATAAAGTTGCAGCGTCTATCACACAAATTTGGTAAAGTTTTACCACAAAAGAATAGAAGCATAGATATACTCTTTATCTATAATATAACGCAAAAACTATTAAAATCGGTTTAATTTTCGCGAAAAAAAAAACGGAAGTACGAAACGTCTTTTTTTCAAAGAATTGTAGGTAAAATCCGCTTCATCTATATTTGTCCCTTTCAGCGCGGCGCTCGGAAATAGGGATAGCAATACCTAAGGCAAATACCTAAATGAGGAGTACAGTACCCTCTTAATGGCTGCAACATATTCTACGACGACATATTCTATATTCTTATATCTGATGATATAAGAATATTTATTTATTTAATTCTTCATGCACAAATAGAGTGTACAAAGGCGGACTTAATGCCTGAGGCATTTTCTACCAGTCAACCTTAGGATTGTACAGAGAATATGTAATGGTAGGTGCGTATTAATAAATACAAAAAAAAAATAACTTACTTACGAATAATTACATATACCTGTACCTATATATAAATAGATACTACAAAAATACATATAAACATAATCATAAACATTATATGATATGTAGAATATAGAATATGTCGTCAAATATATTAGCAAATATATATAACTACTAGCTGACCCGGCAAACGTTGTTTTGCCATACTAAAAAAAAAGTTTGAAAAATAGATGTTGGCCGATTCTCAGACCTACTGAATACGCATGTAAAATTTCATAAATATCGTTCAAGCCGTTTCGGAGGAGTACGGTAACTAACACTGTGACACGGGAATTTTATATATTAGATGTAATACGTATGTAATAATCAATACTTACATTGTAAGTCACAGCAAACTCACACAGAAAACAAAATAATTAGCCATAAATTAAATATTCAATTACTTCTGCCAGTTAATTAACTTACAGCCGTCGCGTCGCTGTACGTAATTTAATTATGTGTGTCTGTCTATCCGTCCGTCGGCCATTGCGCTTGCGCACCTTACATTGTATTAATAAATTACTGACTACTGGACTTTTATTTTAATGGTGTATTCATATTGCATATTTGGAATTCGCGTAACTGCCAGCTTTATTTACCAAACATGGATACAAACGAAAATAGGCTTCAGTAGGTAATTTATATTTTTTTTACAATTGACCTGCTATGCTTTTTATTGCTTTACTTAATCAATCAAATTGTACTGGAAAAAATGTGATCAATCGATCGAGTTGTGCAAACTGCTTGATAGATGGCGCTGTACAGTTTCATCGTATCGATGTGTAGCTCAATTGGGAAACATTGTAGTGGAAAATTTGGTTAGCACGTACGGACAGCCTAATCATCACTTTTAACTGGGCGAAGCAATTTTAATAATTCTTTTTTTTTAAAGCTGGTGTTGCCCTTATGGTCGCATTGACACTAGGGTAGGATCTGATGGTTATCTCCTGACAAATCGAGGAAAACCCTCAAATGTCAAAGGCACAAGAAGTAAATTGAACTTTTTGTTTTAAATAGCGATTATTATTAGACCAAGATCTGAGTGGTGAATCCTTTGACTTATTTTAGTAATATTTTCTGCAGAATTTAGCATAAAATTGTTGAAAAACGGCCGACGGGACAAATTTACGGGTACTTTTATAATGATGCTACGTACAAGGACTACCTTATCCAATACATTTCATCGTTGAGAAAAAAATCCAAAGGATTCATTCACCCCTAGGATCTTAGTCTATATTATGTTCACTATTGGCGAATACATCACTCTATCTGATGATGTGTATGTGTATGTGTATGTGTGTAACACTTTGACGAAACGTTTTGATTACATACGTGTCGTCAAAAATATAAATATTTTTTTTTTTTAATATTTAATATTATTACATGCAAATAGTATAAAGCAAGAACATATTGTTAAATAGTTTACATGAGTTATACAGCAACTATACTAAATTGGCTTTGGTACCTATGGTAAGATTTAACTTGTGTTATGGGTACCAGTATTTATAAACAAGGCCCGTGTCCAGCTATGGGACGATGAAAAAATTCAAAAGAAACAATTAGAAATGTTTTCCTTTGTTATAGACTTCAAGACAGTAAGCGTTAATGGAGGGGAAATTAATGAAATTTTCATGCCTGATTTCATTGAATAAATTCGAATAAAACTATTAGAAAATTAAATAAATAAATAAATATCATGGACATTTCACACAACGTCCTCTGGTGCCAAGCTAAGCTTATATGCTTGTGTTATGGGTACCAGAATACGGATAGAATACATATACTACTTTTTTTTTTGTAAACACATACTTATAATACATAGAAACACCCAGACGTAATTAATCAATAACACTTTAATATTATTCCTAAACGTGGCACAAGGTGTTAAACATAACATAAATATGTTACTACAAAGTAACTAACATATTTTAAACCATTTTGAGTTCACACAACTGCGCTAGCGCTTGTCCGACTCAAGCGGGCGCGCGTCTTTACGATAACCATCGAACTCCATACAACATTAAAACACAATTACAATAAGTCTTTTTTATTATAATTAATAATGCGTTTATTAATTAAATCCTTTACCATTTAAATTAAAAATATTAATCAAAGACAATAAAAGTATCATTATGAAACATTACGAAAATGAAATTTTGACATTTACGAAAATATGGCCGATTACTGTTTCCGTTTTATTACTTATTTTTAATGACAAAGAGTGAGACCCATTTGTATATTAAATTTAAGTATCGTCCAATTAAGTTAATTATAAACGTATCATATATTGTCAAAAGAGTTTTTAATGTAATATATAGCTTTAGTTATATTAGACTTCTGCATCTGTCACTAAATTAAATTAAAAAATGATTTTCCACCACAATTTTCCACATTGACAAATATACCAGATATAGTTAAATAATAATAAATCTTCATGGAAATTTCACACAACTTCCTCTGGTCCCAAAGTAAGCTATATTTTTATGTTTGTGTTATGGATAACGGACTGCCGATTAAGAGGTCGCGGGTTCGATTACTGCTCCGGACTTGTGTGAGTTTTCTAATTCTCATACAAATGTTTGTACTGCGTCTGGGTGTTTCTATGTATTATAAGTATGTATTTACAAAAGAAAAGTAGTATATGTATTATATCCGTATTCTGGTACCCATAACACAAGCATATAAGCTTAGCTTGGGACCAGGGGACGTTGTGTGAAATGTTCATGAATATTTATTTTATTTATTTATTATTTATTCATACCAGAATACGGATAGACACGGAACAGAAATCAAGAATTTGATCTCTGTTCCGTGCGGATAGACTACATGTGCTACATTTCTTTTGTAAATGCAAACTTATAATACATAGTAAACACCCAGACGCAGTACGAACATTTGTATGAGAATTATAAAGATCACACAAATGATTGTCCTGAGCGGGAATCGAACCCGCGACCTCGTGAACGGCAGTTCGTTACATGAACCAATCCAAATATTTGTAATAAATTTAGACTTGATAAATTTTTGAGGTAGGTACCTATTTATGAGGTAACAAACATAAAAAACAACATACAGTCGAATTGAGAAGCTCCTCCTTTTTTTAAGTCGGTGACATATCTTATCTAATATATAAAATTCACGTGTCACAGTGTTAGTTACCGTACTCCTCTGAAACGGCTTGACCGATTTTTATGAAATTTTACATGCATATTGAGTAGATCTGAGAATCGGCCAACATCTATTTTTCAAACTTTTTTTTTTAGTGTGTCAAAACAACGTTTGCTGGGTCAGCTAGTTTATTTATAAAAATTACGTGTCACGATGTTTGTCCGCGATGGAATCCTAAACTACTGAACCGATATTAAATTTGATTTGCACACCGTGTGTAATTCGACCCAACTTGAAAGATAGGATAGCTTACATTTCAATTTATAGTCGCAATATAATTTTATTGCAAATTATTTGTCTGCCCCTAACATTTGTATGGCAAAACAACATTTGCCGGGTCAGCTAGTGAACTTATAATAAGCAAGGCGCGTATTTAATTTATTTGCGATATTTTTCTGTAGGTACCTATAATTGAAATATTTGTAACTAGTAAAAAGCTTTTTAAAATTACAACATACAAGTTTAAACAAGGCTGTAGTGTTGCTATAAACAACCACCAAGGCTAACAGCGTAGTTAATTAAATTAACATTTATAATTAAATTATATATGTGAGTGATGCATTTTAATGGGATTTTATAGTGGAGAAAGAAGCTTGTAAGATAATTAAGTTATTATGTGTTAATAATTATAAGAGAACAAATTATGATTATCAATAATTAAATATGAGCTATGTGGTAATATTATTATATTACCACATAGCTCATATTTATTTAGCGCTAAGATAATATAAATCTACTATATTTTACTACTACTGATATCATAGTACCGATTCTACATGCACAACTAAACAAAAAAATGAAAATTGATAACAATAACACAATTCGTCAAAGTTAACAGAACTTTTTCTTTTTTAAATCTGTGTATTATAGACTAATGATTTTAATTAACAAAAATGTGTACAACGTATTAGCAATTAATTTTTTTTTTTATATTCATGGACATTTCACACTACGTCCTCTGCTCCCAAGCTAAGCTTATATGCTTGTGTTATGGGTACCAGAATACGGATATACTACATATACTACTTTTCTTTTGTAAATACATACTTATAATACATAGTAAACACCCAGACGCAGTACAAACATTTGTATGGCATTGATAAATAGCACACAAATGATTGTCCCAGTGTTGCCAGAAGGTTACATTTTTTACATTTTACGTAACTTTTGATCAGTTCATGTAACATGTATGTAAGAAACAATTTTAGTTAAATATATGTAACTTCTCAAGAATTACAAAAGAGGTAAAAATGAAAAAAAAATCTTGATTGAAAATTAAAATATTCTTATCTAAATTTATTTAATGAAAACAAAAACTACCGCAAAAAATAAAAAAGTTATAATTATATTGATAAATACCTATATATTTTTTTAAATTATTGTGTACAAGAAAATATAAAATAATAATAATTATTGATCTGCGAGCTGAAAATTACATGAGCGTGAATGTAGCAGACATCAGAAAAATTTCAAACTACAAATAAATAGAGTAAATAATTTAAAAAATAATATTTATAAAAAATGCATTTATTAATTTGAAAATTTTATAAATGCGCATTTAAAAAAAATATATTTTATTAATTATTTACTCTATTTGTAAATAATTATAAATTTGGCTGATGGCTGCTACATTCACACTCATAAAATTACCACTACGTAAGTTTTAGTTTAAAAATGTAACTTTTCATGGATGCCAACGTAACTTTCGACCAAATCACTCTGGCAACACTGGACCATTCGTTCAACATTACGTTCGGACTCCTTCTATCTATACTTCGTGGCTGCTACATTCACACTCATAAAATTACCACTACGTAAGTTTTAGTTTAAAAATGTAACTTTTCATGGATGCCAACGTAACTTTCGACCAAATCACTCTGGCAACACTGGATTGTCCCAAACGGCAATCGAACCCGCGACCTCTTGATCAGCAGTCCGTTACATGAACCACTCGACCACGAAGCCCGTCAAATGGCGATTAATCAAAATACGCCATAATTGTTTTAATTTTTTAGTTAAGTTAATTTTAGTTGCGCTAGTAGAATTGGTACCATTATATGAAAGCTTATTAAAATATTAAAATATCAATAAATATGACTAAATTAAAATAAGTTTTAGTCCATTATTTCTATGTTTTTGCAAAGTGTGTGTCGGCAATATTGACCAATTACACAAAAGCTTTTCATTTGGCGCAGCAAAGTGTTATAATGTAACCCCGCGCGATACCCATCGCGTTTTGTTCAACGTTGGTATGAGCTACACTGAACTTAAGATTCATTCCTCTTTCGGTAAATTATATTTTAAAGTACATAATAAAACCAGGTTTATATTTTTGATTTTGAATTAGGGACAGAATATTTATGAATTCATCATTTTCTATGCTTTTCTTTAAGACTACTTGATAATACAAGAAAATAATAAATAGAAGTAAATAGAGTGATCATCATCCTCTTCTCGTCGACGACGGGTACTTTTTTATAAATACTAGCTGACCCGGCAAACGTTGTTTTGCCATACTAAAAAAAAAGGTTTGAAATGTAGATGTTGGCCGATTCTCAGACCTACTGAATATGCATGTAAAATTTCATAAAAATCGGACGAGTCGTTTCGGAGGAGTACCGTAACTAACACTGTGACACGTGAATTTTATATATAAGACTAGCTGACCCGGCTAACGTTGTTTTGCCAAAAAAAAAGGTTTGAAAAATAGATGTTGGCCGATTCTCAGACCTACTGAATATGCATGTAAAATTTCATAAAAATCGGTCAAGCCGTTTCGGAGGAGTACGGTAACTAACACTGTGACACGTGAATTTTATATTATAAAGATTAAATTCATCTGCACTTCACGTGCCAGATCTTGTAGTTGTGATTGGAATTGAACTTACGAGTACCCTGCTATTTAAATAATATTAATGTTAATTAAAATTTGTTAATCCTAATAAATATGTATAGGTTTACATTGATTTTATACTTGCCTTCCTCACATTAATGTTACTCGTAATATAAATCATATTATGCAAGACTTATATCAATTAATACTATCCATTGCAAAAGAAGATTCTATAACATAACATGATAAATGATTATTTTTAATTTATTATCTTTAATGATTGCGTAATCCAAGTGGTGAGGGACATAGAATATTTGCGTATCTCACCGCATAGAATGACAAATATGAAAACGGTAAAAATCTGAAGCATATTTGAATATCTATCTATTCCAAAACACCGTATTTGTCAGGCTATACTGCTGAGTATGTAAAAATATTTTCCTGTTACAGGAAAAATTTTCAAAAGTTGTCTAAAGGATGTCAGGAACACACCACAGTATGTTATAAGGCCGTATATTGTACTATCTTCTTCTTCTTCTCCAGCCCATTTACGTCCCACTGTTGGGCACGGGCCTCCTCCACTTTGTGTGCGTGTTGGCACAGGGTTTATTTTCGAGGTTTCCGTCTCTCACATAAGATATTATTTGTGTGCAATAGCTGACTTTTACAGCACCCTTGGGAGGAGATGGGGTGGTGACATTTGTATTCTTAACCCGTCACCACACAGACTATATGTACTATATTATTGTTAAATTAAGCTACTGTAATGAAAAATGGTGTGCAATTAAGACTAATCTCATCACAAACTTTACAGCGCATCCTGGCAAAAATAGCTCCATGTTTTAGGGATGCTAAATAATTTATTGAAGAGATCAGTAAGGAACACACCAATATTTGGTGTTTGGGCGAGTGAAAGATCCGACACAAATATTCGTAAGAGCTTTATTAATTAATGATCTCCCATTATTCTCGCGGCTTATCCTTCTTACTGTTGTTCCGAAGCTTGTTTTGTTTTAAAACAGGTACTCCTTTTATTATAACTGCAAGGAATGTTGCTAACTGTAAAGCATTTTGCTATAGGCTATCTATTTATTATATCCTTAATTTTTTGGAGAAAAACGCCCTCTGTTTTTGAGAATCCCATAGCTTTCTATCTTGTTGTGGTTCTGTAGAATTTCGGTGCTGTTACAAATTACAAATACACAATTCATCATCATCCTCCTGCCCTTATCCCATTATTTGGGGTCGGCGCAACATGTCTTTTTCTTCCACAGTCTTCTATTAGCCGCCATGTCACAATTTTTTTATTCTAAAGTGACGTTAGAGTTATTTTTTTACTTTATAGTAAAGAATAAGGATTCTCTGCGAGAAATAAACCAATTTTTCGAAACCAAGCCATTTTTCTCTGCTTTCGTCGCGTTCATTTTTGTCACAGAATCGATAAACGCCAAAATACCAATTTCTATGGCATATATATTTTTATTTATTTATACTTTATTCTACACCAATTAATATAATTGTCAGAACCCGTGCAATGGGCGACCTTATCGCTTAAAGCGATTTTGTCCAGGCTTTAAGCGATAAGGCTGCCCATCATACATGCTTTATTTATAAATATATCGACATAAAAAATATTTACGCACGTAAGAGGTTATACCTCTTTGTTAATACTTTTATAACCAATTCCATGTCGGTTATTCCACGACTATGTGCGCGCGCATCGCAAATATTTACTGTCAACATTTTTTTCTAACACGCCAATAAATTAAATCAATAAAAGCACTTTGAAAATAATTAATAAAATAAATCATCATCATTATCATCATCATCACCACAACATCACGTCTTTTTTCATGGGGGTAGGCAGAGACTATAGAGCGCCATCTACTACGATCCAAACATACTTCGTTGGCTTCATCCACACTCATGCATGCATGCATGCCCGACCTTCCGGCGTGCACTGAAGGTCGCAGACGCCGCTGCGCACTCGTCCTGAAGATGAGCATCGGATATGCTCGAAACCTGGGTCGACATCTTCGATCCCAAAACTGTGAGTGTTAGCCGGTAATATAATATTTCTAATATGACTCAAACTCACGAAAATTTCAAGGTTGTAAGTGTTTTAATAAAATAAAGTAAAATATTAAAACATACTTTTAAATACTTTCAAATGAAATTATCATTTAATTTCATAGAAGTATACTTCTTTATAAAAGTATCGTGCGAATTCAAAGTACGGGCGTTTTATCTCTATGATTATTATTTTTCAGTGTTATTGTTATAGCCAACAGTGCGCTTATTATACCACTTTACCACTTTTAACAAACTATTAAAGGCAATGTTTAATATCTTCTTATTATGATAAAACGTTAAGATTGTTAGGGATGGTGTTTACTGCTTCTTTTAAAAGAACAATAGTATCGGAAAAAATGTACTTTTAATGTTATACAGAAATAAAATTCTTTAATCTTCACGCGATTCATAATTAGATAAATTCAACTAAAAACTAATCTTCACGGATTACGAAACGTCGGAATATTTATAAACTAAAATAAATACGTCACAATCCAAGCATGTTTATAATTAGGAATATGTAATTAGGAATAAATAAATATATATGTATTATATTAAATATTCATGAAATTTTCACATAAAGTCCTCACACATTTTGTGTGAAAATTTTAGCCTTTTGTTATGGGTACTAGAATACCAAAATATGAATTCATACATATACTATTTTTTTGTAAATGTTTAATTATGCAAAAAATATTAGACGCAGTACAAATATGTATGCAACAATAAGAAAATTCACAAAAATAGTTGTTAAATGCGGGAATCGAACCCGCAACGTCAGAAACGACTATATGCTAAATTGACCACTGCACTAAAAGACCCGTCATATAAATAATAAAAATAAAACAAGTAAAAATTTGTTAAAATTGTAAATGGCTTTATGGTAAAAATCTTTTATTAGTATCTTAGAGTCCTGCTTCTGTCACATTTTTAACTGGTGCCTTGAAGATATAAACTACAAGTTGGTGGTACGTGCCTATACTACCACGCTATATATCTTATAAGGTACTAGGCAGTTAATAAATAATAAGCTGTAAGGCGCGATGTTCATAATACAAATGGCAGGGCGTGGTAGTTGCGCTGCGCCTGCGCCGATGTACGATACCGACGCCTCTGCCATTTTTAAAGCTTATCATGTCTTATATTTTCTTTTCAAGAAATATATGTTTTAACTATCGTTTTTTAAAGCAGGGAAATAACAATTCAGCTCTACCAAATATTTGAATTGTTATTTAAAATATTCTGTTTCTCATACTTTCGTTAGTCAAGACTGACAAATTGTGCTATTCTGGGGTAGTCATAGATATAAAAAAATGTGTGTAAATCAATACGTATATGAAATACGCACATATTACAAATATATGTATTAATTTACACATACAGCTACGTGTGTGAAATGCCCTGCATGTCGTTGATGCGAACACAAAATTTTTCTCCACCAAAAATTGCTCAACGACGTGACGAAAAAAGTATTAACTACTTAAAAATTATGTCTTTTCTTATATATTTTGTTGAATATTTCAATGGCTAACAAGCAATAATAATGTGTGTAATATCTGAAAGGTAATTTCTCACGGACACACCTCGCCTTTAGCGTTTATCGGACAAATTAAATAGCGTACGAACTCCGGACGGTCGAACAATCGTACGCTCGGACGAACAATCGGTAGGCCTCAACTCTTATTAAATGATAAGCCTCGTAATATTAATGCTATCATTATGTGCGTGGATTAATATTTTAGTTTTATTATGTTACTTTATTTTCATGTTGGATTTCATAAGTTAAGCGAATAGTGTTATTATAGTAAATAGAATACTGGTTTTCTTCACAATTTTCATTCACTAATTTCTGCAGTCAAGCACTTTTTAAGTTCCTATTGATTTTCATTTTTATACTTAAGTTTGTGATCAATACAAATGGTCTTATTCATAATGATTTATCGGAGGTTTAAACGGAGATTTTATCGGAGAGGTATTAAACGTTTTAGCGTATAAAGACTATCATGAATAACAAGTTTTGAAAATTTCCGCGAAGCGATTTTAGCGAACTTTTAAACCTCCGATAAGTCATTATGAATAAGACCAAAAATGTTTTACGCCCATGAGTAATTTTAGTTGATATGAATACATATTTACATTATGTATTTTACATTTCTATGTACCTAATTAACATTGTTAGTTGTTTCACACTTAAGCCTCAAATTTTCTATAATTGTATTTTGCTCATTAACTTATTGATGTCTGTGAAATCATTCGTAGTAAGTCCATTTGAAAACCAGCGCTAGGTCCTGTGACCTGGCATATGCTGAAATGGATACCTACCTAGTTACTACCGCCTCAGAGCACATGGTTTAATTTGTAGGCAGAACCTAGTTTTAATACCTACTGTACCTAAATAAAACTACTTTTTACGGATTTAGACGCGTATATTTGTTTTAAATTTTGGCCCGACGTTTCGGAGACTTTGCAATCACCATGGTCACGGGTGAGACTCACGTCGGGCCAAAATTTAAAACAAATATACGCGTCTAAATTTGTAAAAAGTAGTTTTATTTGAACAAATGAGTCGCGCAAGTGTTAGAAAATAGTACCTGTTTATGTTTACCTATTGTATGTGTTTTGAAAGGCAGTAAGTAAACGCTTCTTTCTTTCTTCATTTTTCGGTATCTAGATAATCTATACTTCTATACTATATAATATTATAAAGCTGAAGAGTTTTTTGTTTGTTTGAACGCGCTTATATCAGGAACCACTAGGCCTATTTGAAAAAACTTTTTGTGTTAGATAGGACATATATTGAGGAAGGCTTTAGTATATATAACATCACGCTACGACCAGAAGAAGCGAAGCAGTAGTGAAAAATGTTACAAAAATGGGGAAAAATTTCTAAATTCCACGCGGACGGAGTCGCTGGCAGCAGCTAGTAGAACATAACAGCAAGGAGGTTGCTTGCTGAGAAGTATACACGTGGTCGCAAACCATAGTTTTTACTTATAAAGATAGTGATTTTATCTGTTTAATACACACAACAACGTTTAGTTTTCTTAAATGTGAATATTATGTCAAATGTAATGCTTACAACGTTAGGATCATCGGTATTTCTAATAATCGATTTTTGTATTTAAAGCGTAAGTAATGTCCATAAATGTAATTTAAAATGAACAAAATAGCTTACACCTGTTAAAAAATATTCTTTAACTGTGTGTGTGTGTGTGTACTCCCTTGCCGATTTCGGCAACAGTGACCGTCACTAGATTATACCGCGGGGCTAAGTTGATCTGCCCGCTCATGTGCTTTAAGATGACTGCAATAGCCAATCTTGTTCTTAAACTGGCGTGCACAAGAAGCACAAGTCAAGATACCGTCAATGTAATTGTACTGTATACTTGCGGGTGGTTTTGCTTTAATTCTTTAACTACAGATAGCTTAGCTACTGTTTCTTAAAAATAATAAAAATCAAGTAAAACTATTTTATTCCACGTCATAAAAGTTGTTCACTTATAATTAATGTCAAAATAAGACTTAATGCCATACTTGTTTACCAGCTTATTTGTTACCAAGGATATTGTAAGTACCATGGTACTTTTGGATAGAGTACTCCTTAATATTCTGAATGAACGCAAATAGAAAAAGACCAACTGTAGTGACGTTTTAGGGGAGGCTTTTGTCCAGTAGTAGGTGAAAGGAGGATGTAGCCGATGTAGGGTATGTAGGGTATATTATTAGGATCTTGGTATATTCGTATAACAGTGGTAAAAAAAAAGTGCGAAAAGGAGAAAATACATACGTGTCCCTCAACTTTCTAATTTATAAAGATACTAGCTCTTGCCCGTGACTTCATACACGTGAAATTAATAAAATAAAAAATCTTGAAAAGATTATACGAAAAAATATCTTGTGAACTACTCTATTTACTAAAAAAAAGCGCATCAAATTCCGTTGAGTAGTTTGAAGATTTAAGCTCACATAGGGACTTCTTTATGTACGTCCCTATGTTAGCTTATAAACGCGGGTGAAACTGCGAGTATAAGCTGGTTGTATTATAATAGAATGTTTTGAATTTTTTTTATTTAGCATTTTTACTTTTATTTTATTTCTCGTACTCGTACTCGTTCGAGTACTCGCTCTTGTTATTGACAGTATTTATTTCCTCTATGGTCTTTACATCGCTAATATTAACGGCCTAGCAAGTAAATGCTGCCTTTAAAGATATAAACGTCGATAACTTCATTAGCACTATGAATAACTAATGTAGAGCTAAATGAGTATAAGCACTTGATGATCCATTTAGTTCTGTTTAGGGCTGATACATACCGAAACGATAGCATTTCGTAAGCAAAAGCATTATAGAAGACAGCAGTTCAAACAAATAAACACACAAGCTCACTACCTATTTTCAACGACAAAGGCTATAAAACATCACATTGCAACTAATAGGAGCGTAGCATAGGAGAAAATGCTTGCAAAAAGAGTGAAAATTTTCTAAATTTCACGCGTACGAAGTCTTGGGCAACAGCTAGTTAGATAAATATGAATTCCGATAGCTAAAATGAACTAAAAATGTTAATTATGTGTGCCAACCCTGACCAACAGTGCAAAACATTCCAATAATCATTTCCAAGTAATAATACTTAAAAATGGCGGTTTACCGCGCGCGAAACAAATTAAAGGTTTTATTAAATTAAGACTCCAATCAATTTGTTTCCAGTGAAGTAAATGTAGTTTAATCTACTGTTTTTATTGTTCTACATCTATTATTATTATTAGTCTATGGGATTTATTAGATAGGTTATTATTTTTTATGCAATAGTAAAAAAAATGGCAGATGTGGACACATTTGAAAGCCCAGTTTGGTATTACATGTACTTTGATATATTTAACGGAATTAGGTATTGTGTTTGCAAAAAGACGTTATGCCTAAATTAAAGTCATGAAGAGTTTACATCCAGCGCTTTACTGTAATCCTGAAATTATCTTGCTTCCATTTTCTGGGATGTTTGTTTATATTATGTTGTTAGTAGTTTACTAATACTCCGTGTGGTGATGGATTAAGAATACAATTGTCACCACCCCATCTCCTCCCCAGGGTGGTGTAAAAGCCAGTGAAGGGATATTGTACACAGATAACATCTTCTGTGAGAGACGGAAACCTCGAAAATAAACACTGTGCCAACACGCCTGGACAGCGCGGCACAGTAGACCATAATCCTTCCCAAAGGGGAGAGGCCCGTGCCCAACAGTGGGACGTAAATGGACTGGAGAGAGAGAAAAAGAGAGTAGTAATTTCGCCCTAGTCCCATAAAAGGTACTCATAAGAAAACAAATCAGAAAAGCCGCTATAATTCGTTTGATTGTCATAACAGACATCCTTTAACTCAAGATCCTGATTTAGTTATTAAATAGAAAGATATTAGATAATCTATTATAAATGATTTTGAAAGATCCACAACTGGTGAAACGTCAAAAAGGTACGAACAAAACAAAAAGAAACTAATTTAATCCTCACATACTTACGTCCAGGTACAAAATTCTGCCAAATTGAAAAGGACCAGCTCATTCTCCAAGCTAATAATAAATTCTCAAATAATAATAATTCATAAATAATAATCGTGGAAGGCACAAAATAAAAATATTATACACTCGAAATAATAAAGGATTTGGCCGAGAATCTTGGAGCACACGGGTCGATTGTGGTAAGGATAACATTTTGTTGTAAGGATCACATGTGAGTACGCATTTTGGCATTTAGGAACACAAAATTGTTCTACATTTTTTTTGCAGCTGTTATGCAATGAACGATATTTATTTTAATATATCTAATAATATTACTGTAATCATTGGCGATAAATCTTTATAATTATTTCACATTTTTAATATGAAAGTTTTCTACACACGGTCCTTCAAGTAGGTACCTATTGAAAATGCAAATTATGCAATATTAGCGTGCTGTTTTTGCGAATTAAGACTTGCTGGAATGAACTATCATATTTTTGGTTCAAATTGCAGTATTTTCTTTATATGTTTAAGTTTAAATAAGGTTATGAAAATAAGAATAAAAAGATTTTTGACAAACATAAAACGTTATAAAAGTGTTTACGCCAATTCTCCACAAAAATAACGGCATTATCGAACCATTCTCCATGAAATTTTGACATACATTTTGACATTTTGTATTTAATGAACTTGCACGACAAGAAGCCAAATACCAGTGGTAATTTTTAAATTGACATAAGGTACACGCAACGGTGTTAATTGGAAGCATATCAACAACAAAACGTTTCGTTCGGTCACGATCAATTTTAATTCATATCGTAGAAATTATTTTAGTAGCTGGCACGGTACGAGTATAATCAAATACCATAAAAGCGCCCGTGTGCTGCGATCTGGTATACATAAAATTGTTTTTTCGTCCAACAGCTATAATTAGGCGATACGTTACGTTTTTGTTTGGCCCACATTTCCCGATCCTCTAATTTTTATGTTTTTTGTCGTTTCTTTTGTAGTCGTTAATATGATTACACCGTTGGGATGATGGCTTCATATACGTGTTTTAGGTTATAACTTAATTTGCTTGTGTTGTTTATTTGTTTTTTTATTATTGTCTGACTTCCTGAGAGTCTGTCGTTGGTTTTTTGCGGTCGGTCGTTAGTCGGAGGTGATTGAATGTGATGGTGTGGGCAAATGGTCGGCCTTACGTATGTTGATCATTGACACGTACTTTCATATCAACTTGATTCATTCTTACGTAATTGGAACATAATTTGTTATGATGCGTTCACACAAATTATATTGACGGATTTGAATATGATCACGTATTTTGTTTATATTTCTGTCTTTCTGTTTTATTAGCTTAGGTAACATGGATATAAAAGGAGATGTATTTTCACACGCATAGTTATTTATTTATTCTAAATTGGTGACTAACTGTTTATGATTGTTTCAGTTAAGTAACCAAAAAGAAGAAATATCTAGATTTGAGAGAAAACGTAGGATAAGTTATTTTGAGTACTTACAAAAATAGTCTGAGAAGGTAAGTACAAAAGAAATTACAAGTAAAGAGGGTTAAGAGAAGATCCTGTAATCCCAGCAATTATTATAAAACATTATCGGAATTGAAAAACGAAATAGTTATTACTTACTCTGTGTATGTTATTCACACTTCTGCTTAACCCCTAAGGGAGAAGTAGGCGTGAATATAAATAAATATTTTATATGAAAGCGCTTCGGTCTAATAGGGCTGTAGCAGTGTCCGTAATGCGCGGCGTGGAGTTGGTTTGACAGGTAAATTGGCGCGAAACTCGACGTGCAAATTGGCGCAACACTAGCCTGCACGCAATGTGTTCGTGTCTCGCATCCAATGTCACTTCACTAACACGCCCAATACTGAATTACTGCAAACACCTCACCATACTACTTGTGTGGAATTTTGTCGCATTTTACATACTTTAGTGCGTAACACTTTCAACTGTCCTGTGTGTGTGACTTTATCTATATGAGTGAAGATGAAGACAAAAAAGTTTGCTTAGATCGTAGTAGGTGGCGCTTTATAGACTGTCTAATTCATCATGTGATGACGTCATAACCCAATGGGAAGGCCACATCGCTCGACCATCCGACCGTTAGGGTAGAAAGGTGAGTGGCAACCACATATCAGACCAAACAGCGTGGGGCAGCCTGCAGCAAGGTGGACTAAGCGCATCTCCAAATGTACAGGGAGCTTCTGGGTGCATTGTGGCAATCCTATTTCCAGCTGTAGACGGAGAAAGGCTAATAGATGGATGAACCGTTATTAGTCCTCCTCTTCTACGGCGTAGACAGAAATATATTACTTTACAATTATTTGTGTGGTGACGGATTAAGAATAAAAGTGTCATCACCTCATCTCGTCCCAAGTGTGCTGTAAAAGTCAGCTAAGAGATATTGCACACAGACAACATCCTCTGTGAGAGACGGAAAACTCGAAAATAAGCCCTGTACTAACACGCCTGGTCAGTGCGGCACGGTAAACCATAATCCCTCCAAAGTGGAGGAGGCCCGTGCCCAACAGTTGGACGTAAATAGGCTGGAGAGGAGTTATTTAAAAATCTTTCAACCAATCTTCAATCGTTTCAATTCGTTTACTATATACGTACTCGTAAAACATAATACTTATAATACCACATTAGTCACGTAGGCGGATAAATATCGACAGGTATTTTCGTGTATCTAAATCAATTTTATTGACCTGTACCGTAGCGCCCAACACTTGTTATGTAATTATCTAAAACCAACGTAAATAGAGCCACGAGATTGAACAAAATTATTTAAATTGCTAGCTTTATTAATACTAGGTGGTTAATTCTTATGATTAATAGGTATTAGAGCCGAAATCCGAATGGAATTCAATTTAATGATAAATAAATATTAACGGTCCATTCACACAATATCATCCAGTTCCCTCATCATTATCCTGTTCTTATTCATTATTTGGGGTCAGCAGGTATGTCTTTTTCTTCCATAGTCTTCTGTCAGACGTCATATCTATATATTTCTTCTTTCCTTCATATCCTCATTCATACAGTCCATCCATCTTTTCTTAAGAATATCTTCTAGTTCCATAAAATATTTCTTTTTTACTTTCTTTTTGTGTAAAGTTGAAAATTATTTTTTTTGAAGTCAAGCTTTCTCTAATAACTTTATCTATGCGAGGCCAAAGCGTCGTACATTCGAAGGTATATATGATGATAAACCCAAATCATAGAAGCACATATCTATCATCTTTCAAGAAGAAACACGTCGAGATAATAAAGAAACAATCGTGTCTTACCCAAATTATAAGATCTAAAAGGCCAACATCATATAATCAAAATCATATCAGCCGAAATCAATTTTTCGTTGCCGAAGTCAATTTTAAAATTATCATACAAAGTGGTGTGTACCGCCCAGTCCAATAAGACACTTATAACTAGATGTGCCCTGTGGTTTCCACTGTGTTATACATTGACTTATATAGAAAAGAACACTCATGAAATATGTTTTGTTAATTTCATACGCTATCAGCTATAGAATTTATTTTCTGCGTGGCCGAAACGTTTTAATCGCAATGAATTTCGTAGCGATTACGGGTCTCCATTATCACCTTTCTTAAAAATTACGTTTCTGTCAAGTTCCTCCTGAACACACCATGGAAAGAACATTATAAATATTGTTATAAAATATTTTGGAGTGGGTACTGTCACTTCCTCATGATTCATAGCGTGATTATTGCAGACCTATGTCTTGCGACTTACAGAGCTAAATCACTTTTTCCCACGTATATTTAGTGTCTGCTGTGATCTCATTTACGTGTCTAAATCATTGTTTATCCTTGGAGAATTAATATATTGACGGGCTTCGTGGTGGAGTGGTTTATGTAATGGACTGCCGATCGCGGGGCTCGATTCCCGGTCAGGACAATCATTTGTGTGATATCCATAAATGTCATACAAATGTTTGTACTGCGTCTGGGTGTTTACTATGTATTATAAGTATGTATTTACAAAAGAAAAGTAGTATATGTAGTATATCCGTATTCTGGTACCCATAACACATGCAAATAAGCTTAGCTTGGGACCAGAGGACGTTGTGTGAAATGTCCATGAATATTTATTTATTATTTATTTATTTATAATATAGTATATACCTACTTTTCTTAAATTAAATTAAATAAGTATTTTGGGAGATTTTGGGTAGTTTCACTACCTTCTAGTCGTAGATTCTGTTCCAGTTCGCGGCAAAAATGAATGTTTATCTTTCTTTTTAACACTAGCATGTTTACGGCTTACTTTAATCATAATAATATGAATGAATATCGATCGGTATAACAAATGACAGCCATTTATTCTATATCTAACAAACTACAGCCTTTTAGGTAAAAGTGATAGCTGTAGCACGATTTGATCGGTTAATATAGAACGATGCCCCTTGACAAAATGATGTAAGGTATATTTTCAAGACATAAAGGGCAAACATTTTCGTTTATTCATGTTCAGTTAGATATTATCAGCAACAGAAATAGGAAACATAAAAACCAGCGCTGCAGTGGTATTCAGTAAGAAATAGTGAAGTGAATTTTCGGTGAATCTTGATCACGTGACAGCGCTCCTTTATTTTTATTGGAGGAGCGCTGTCACGTGATCAAGATTCACCGAAAATTCACTTCACTTTTTCTTACTGAATACCACTGCTGTACCATTCTGGTTTTTAGCTAATGCAGGAGATTTGAGTTGTTTTGGCTTCAACGGCTTTTAAATAAAATAAGGTTCGTACAGTTACATTACAATTCATATTGTAACTGATGAAAATTTCTGCCTGCTATGGAAAAAAGGCGTAATGGTGATAATAAACTTTACAAATGGTATCATTTCTACGTGTACACCTAAACTTACCTAAATCAAATATTGAAATTGATAGAGTAAATATCACAATTCGGCAATGTTAACTGAACTTTCTTTTTATAGAAACTGTGTATTATTGACTTAATATAAATGTTTACAATGAAATAGCAAATTAATCAAAATACACCACTAATTGGCCTCATCATTGTAATAATTACTAATTTCTAATGGTCTTATTCATAATGACTTATCGGAAGTTTAAACGGAGATTTTACGGACAGATAATAAACGTTTTAGCGTAAAAAGACTATTAAGAATAACAAGTTTTGACAATTTTTGCGAACCGATTTTAGGGAACTTTTAAACCTCCGATAAGTCATTATGAATAAGACCATCAGTATATTATAAAGCTGAAGAGTTTGTTTGTTTGAACACGCTCATCTCAAGAACCACGAGTCCGATAAAAAAAAATCTCTGTGTTGGGTAGTACATTTATTGAGGAAGGCTATAGGCTATATAACATCACGCTGCGACCAATGAGAGCGAAGCATTATTGAAAAATGTTGCAAAAACGGCGCAACTTTTTTCAATTCCACACGTACGGAGTCAGCAACTAGTCTTTACTAAGTAGATATACTGAGTGTAGAAATATTAACTTTCTTTCTTTCTAACCTAGTAAGTGACCTTCTTACTTATCTTTCTAATATAAAGGTGTACCCTTTGTTTCTTTATTATAACTCAAAAGTATTCAAAACAATAAATAATTGTGTGAATAAAATTACGTGTTAATTAAAAGGCGCAAATTTATAACACGATATTTCCGTGTTTTTGTTGGCAAGTGAAACAGGGAGAGGGGTATAATCACTTTATTATATGGCAACACTGCCGTACGTTAGCATGCTACCATTTGGGGTGAACATAAAGTTGGTAGGTTTTAAGATATTTGTGATTCACCACAACCACTTTAACTGTCATTAAAATGTGCTTTAAATGAAATTGATTTGCGAAAATGATTATATTAACACTTTTTTTATTTAATAATTTTAAACACAGGAATAGTAAAATACAATATGCATAGGATAATTCGTGTAGGGGTCTACATATTTCTTATAGAAATTTCTGCCCGTAGACCCGCGAGAGGAGAGCGTGAAATCCTACATACATACTTGTAGGTGTGCAGGATATCTGAGATGGATTTTACCTTTAATACTATGGGTTTTATTAACTTTGTTACTCTGGATACTACATAAGACAACTAAGAAAAATTTGGGCAGTTTATAGTGATAAAACTCGAAACAAAACGCTAACCAAGATTCCTGATCAGGTCAGCATGGTGTTGTAGCAGAAATAAATTTCCGTTGCAAATAATTAGAAACAAATCATGAAATTTGTAGTCACTCTACATGGGACGAATGAAAATTATGAAAAAATTTTTATTGTTAGACATCACCACGAAGCGATCACAACTTCCATACAGCCCCCGCCCCCGTATTATGAAGAAACTAATATTTATCTAACATTTCTTCTTTTACTTAAGGAGAACATAGATATCTAAACTAATAATATAAAGCTGAAGAGTCTGTTTGAGCATTAGCTTGGAACCAGAGGACGTTGTGTGAAATGTCCATGAATATTAATTTATTTATTTGTCGGGTTGGGCATCAGAAGTGAAACAACAGGGAATTTATATCACAACATTTATTACAAAATGATGGCTTAACTACAGACACGTTATACAAAACTAGATTTTACAATAATCCTATAGTAATTGACTACATTTACATAGTACGACCGAACCGACAATTACGTAGCCCTAAGTAACGGGCGACGGGTCAACGGGCAGAGAGTAACGACGTGGTTACAATTATTAACCACCACTAATCTCTTCATCATCGGACATGGAGACCGAGCAAAGGTCTCCCCAAGTCTTGCGACAGGGAGGCTTCGCGAAGGTCTCAGAGTCTAACGACTAGGAGAAGGCGACGATTCTCCTTGACTTGCGTCAAGGAGGGGGGGTTTCGGTTTGTCCATGACAGTGACCGAGGTCAATCGTCGAATCTCTATGATTTGCATCAGGGAGAGATTGGTTTCTGTTTGTACCATGACAGGGACAGAGATAGCGGTAAGGATTACTAAACGAGACAGTGATCCATATACCAGACGCAACCGTTAGAGAAGCGTGCCGAAGCTTTGTTACATCGAGTTAATAACTAAACTACACGATAATTTCAATAGCTTGTTTTCTAAACGTACAGCGCCATCTATTAGCCTTGTGCGTCAAACTTGTGTTGGTCCGGTATATGTTCCACTGCGCTGGTTAGGCGCTGTCTCACTCATAATATGCCAATGCGCCGTCATATTTATATACGGGTTTATGTCACGCGAATAAGACAGGAAAAATGCCTAATTTTAACACACTTTTATAAGTTCGGTATGTATCTATCTAACGAATTAATCTATGTAACGAAATCTTTGAACGCGACTTTCACTCTCTTGCAGTAGTCGGATAGATTTTAAATTTTGCAAACATATCAAGGACCGATGACAATGCAATAATTTGAAAAGATATTCAGGATTTTCAAGCGTGTTTTTAATTTATTTTTAAGTGCAATTCACAAAAATAAAATCATCACATAACCATGAAAACAGTATAACAAATTAATATAATTTCCTGTGAACGTTATTTTATTGCTGAAATGTTTCTACCGTCGCACATTTTAATTTCCTGTTCAAACTTAATTAAGCCATTTTTTCCATATCAAACACTTTTTTTACGAGTCACGAAATATTATTTTCTATTAAGAATGGAAATTAAAATGGTAAGTAAGTTCGTTACTCAACGAAATAATGCGGTAAAAGCAAATTTTAGTTTTTGACTTTGGTTTTAACTTGGCAAGGATTATACGAATATTGTTTTGTGTTATTTTTTGTATAATTTGAAAACATCCTGCACACTTATGTATTTTCCCTTCACGCTCTCCTCTCGCGGCTCTACGGTCAGAAATTTCTATTAGAAATATGTAGACCCCTACACGAATTATCCTAAGCATACTGTATTCACTATTCTTGTGTGTAAAATTATTAAATAAATAATTTGTTTAGGTTTTTTTATTGCATATACCATTCTTAAAGAGTTGCGCCCGATATCTAGTTACTTATTATAAAACAAAGTTGTTATTTTTGTATGTCCCTATGTAAGCTTAAATCTTCAAATCGATTTTGATGCGGTTTTTTTTAATAGATAGTTGGTCCAAGCCAAAAGCTTATTTGTAACATTTGTTAAGGTTTTGTACCTAAATTTCACGAGTACTAAGTGCGGATAGCACTTTGTACAAACAATACCAAATATATAACCTATAAATTTTTTTATAGAGAACTAGCTGTTGCCCGCGTCATCGTACGAATTTAGAAAATTTTCCCCGTTTTTGCAACATTTTTTATTGCTGCTTCGCTCCTATTGGTCGCAGCGTGATGTTATATAGCCTATAGCCGTCCTTGACAAATTTACCTACTATCCAACACTGAAAAAAATTTTGCCAGAGTTTAGCGCTTTTAAATAAACAAACAAACAAACTAACTCTTCAACTTTATAATATTGTTATTAAGTATAGATTAAAAAATACAATTACGTCTTTATGCGGCTGGTGCTACATTTTGATGGAGTGTGAGTGTGATAGCTACTAAGTTGCGAATTACAATGTTAATGTAATTTAGGTGTTATAGTAACAACATGGGTTGAACGCTTGTGTTTAATTTATTATGGTCATAACAAAAGAATTTTATAAATAGACTTGTTATATCTTTTATAATCGTTATAATTCAAAAATAAATAGTTCTAAAGTTTAAATACCATAAGATAAAAAATACTATTACTGAAACTTCGCTGTCGTTTGTCACCAGGCTGTATCTCAAGAACGATGATTTGATGTTATAACAACAAGTACTCATTGTCATTATGGGTGTTTCTATGTATTATAAGTATGTATTTACAAAAGAAAAGTAGTATATGTATTCTATCCGTATTCTGGTACCCATAACACAAGCATATAAGCTTAGCTTGGGACCAGAGGACGCTGTGTGAAATGTCCATAAATATTTATTTATTTTTTATTATTGATTCTCAAGCCTTTTTTCATATGATAGGGCGTGTAATGGCTGCTCGGGAGCATAAGTTAAATGTAGCTATCCTCTGCTGCGATTTATCACGGGCATTAGATGTGGCTGACCATGGTAGGTGTGCTCGCCATTAAACTGGAACACTATGGCATACGGGGACCCAGGTGACCCAGGGACGGCTGCAATAGATCGGATCCGCTCCCATCAACTAAGGGCGTGGCACAAGGATCTTCTGTCTCAAATATTCTATTTTCACTGTTGCTGAATGACCTCCCGAAGAATGTGGCAGAGGCAGATGTGTTAATGTACACAGATGACGTAGTGGCAGTAGTGACTGTCGTCACCGTGCACCAACTAGAAGCTAAGTTGAACAAAGCTGGTTCGAGTGTAGCGGTGTGGTTTAGCTCGAACGGGCTTGTCCTCAACTTGACTAAAACCCAGTACATAGCATTTAACCTATCGGGAAGGCAACGTAAGCCTTTTAAAGTGGTTGTAGATACGACGACTATCAAGCAGGTCGACAGTGCGACGTTCCTAGGGTTCGAATTAGACAAAGGATTGACTTGGGAGAACCATATACAGAAATTGTGCGCGAAACTGGGCAGCGCTTGCTATGCGCTTAGCCGTGTGGCTCGCGTGGTGCCGGCGGATGTTGCTCGCGAGTGCTATTTCGCCACTGTGCGCTCGCTGCTGCAGTACGGCGCCGCGCCGAGCTGTGGGGCCGTTCTGCGGAGTGGCTGCGTGCCTTTAGGATGCAAAAGCGCGCGGTTAGAGCTGTGGCAAGGGTGTCGAAGGGCACCTCTGTACGACCCCTTTTTAAAAAACTGGGGATTCTTACATTGCCTTGCATTGTAATCCTGCAGATGGCAGTATATGTAAGAGTCTCCATAGACTCTTATAAACATCGTGGAGACGTGCACCCATATAGCACCCGACATGCTGATAGGCTGGTCCCGGTGGCTCGTTCATTTGCCAAATCCTGCAAACTGACCCGCGTTATGGGTCCAGAAGTCTATAATAAACTTCCAGATGTAGTAATTGCAGCACCCTCCATATCATCTTTTAAGGCGCGATTGAAACGCTGGCTTATAGAGCAAACGTTCTATAGTTACGATGAATTTATTAATTTGTAGTTGGAAAATTGAATATTATTTTATAATACTAATGTTAATTTGTTTTTATGACATAAGTAGAATACCGGTATGGTATCTATGTATATAATTTTCTTTTTTTAACTATTTCATATTTTTTTTATTTTCTTTTTAACATTGAACTGTTCCGTTCTATTATTTATTATTGACATGCAATTTTTTTCTCTATTTTTAACTAGTATTGATTAATGTACTCATCAATTTTTTCTTAATACATACATACAAATTATATTATGTATAATGTTGTTTATTATGACGTGTAAATGTTTATTACCATTAAATGAGTATCTGAGTATTTTGTTTGGAATATAACAATTATATATGATTACTAGCTGACCCGGCAAACGTTGTTTTGCCATAAGAATATTAATAGTGGACAACCCTTATCACTTAGGGGTATGAAAAATAGATAGTAGCCGATTTTCAGACCTACTGATTATGCATATAAAATTTCATAAGAATCGGTCAAGCCGTTTCGGAGGAGTATGGGAACGAACATTGTGACACGAGAATTTTATAAATTAGAGATAACGGTTCGAAAATCTCCGTGTGCCAGTCCAATTCGTGCTTGACCGTTTTTAAGCTATTGCAAAGCTTCTATCGCGGGCCTTGAGCGTGGAGACGAAACGCACAAAATTCGAAATTTAAATTCCGTAACAAAGATAGCGTAACTAAAAAATACTACACACGGCGCTACCAGTAACGCCGTTTCGCTGTTCGCACTGGTGACTCATGTCAGTTTTGGCGTTAGTTTTTATTTTATTGACATTTGATCGACAATCGCTATTTTATCATAATTACCATAAACAATGGACAGATGTAAGCATCAGTAAATAAGGATTATTAATCTTATTTTAGTTTATGGTATTTAGATTCTTGCATAAATAAAATAAATAAATAATTGTAATTGCATAACTTGATAAAAAATACTATGCAATAGCTTTACCCGCAGCAGTCCCCGAGTGCCACACGTCTTTTTTAAATCACTAACATAGACATGCGCGTACAATATTCCTTAGCTGGCTTTTTCTACTCTGGGATAGAAAAGGGGTGCTGACACTTGTATTCTTAATCCGTTACTTTACGAACAAATCTTTGTTACTACTTTACATGAAATCTACTAAAAAAATTTTTCTGAAAATTTGTATGAAGAAAAATCCAACTAAGTAAATAAATTTGCATAGATTAACACTTACCTAAGCTAAATAATCACGTTAAAAGCCTAAGAACAGGGCTGTAATTATTACCTGCGTATTTAGTAAGTCTATCAGTATTTAACTTTTGATCGCGTTGAATAATTCGTCACAAACATAACAACTACATATAAATCGTTCATATAAATGACGTTTTAAGACGTAAGAACGTCTAAAAACGTCATTAAATATAACTTTTACTTTGTCTTAATGTTGGCCCGTGATCTGATAAGGGTGCGTCCACATCATATAATTATAAAGGTATTAGTATAAAACATCGCGTTCAATGGACACAAATTGATATAATAAAAAGTAGTGTGGTTAGCGGCCGCTGTATATAGGGTTGGTCAATATCAAAAAATAAATAACTAAAATACGGAAAATTTTTATACATAGACACAGGATTTTCCTAGTATAAGCTTTAATCTGCCCCCAGCGAGTAATATTTTTAACTAATAAAATGCTAGTGGTGAAAAAATAAGGTAGAGATAAAATGAAAAAATAAATGCTTTCTTGAAATAAGGTTAGAAATCTGTTTGGTGGAATTGTTTCAGCACAAAGCATGTAACGTTAAATTCGGGTCATGATCAGGCACAAATTATATCATCATGGCTCAGTATGAGGAGGAACACCATGCGTAGTCAAGCTTATCAGTAAGCTGAGGGTTCTATACGAAGCCCGAAGATTGTCTTCGTAACTGGACAAGCGAAGTGCGTTCATGTATTGTATGTTAAAAATAGAAACGTGTAACCTGAAAATAGTTGAAATGTGACAATTAAAAATTATAAAAGTATTTGTCATCTCTCGCTAGATAACAATAACATAATGGCTTAGATTTTTTTAAACCAGAACAATGTTTTACACTGGAACGTACGTACTCTACATTTCCTAGTCAACGCTTTTGTATTCTTCTAAAAAAATCGTTATATCGCATATACGCCGAAAAAATAAATAACCAAAATGTAATTTTATTACATAAGTAACAGCCCTAAGGTTCGAGGTGTCGGTCAATAATTAAGTGATTACGTTAGAAATGCGTGTCGCTGCGACGACGCGCGATTTATATCTCAGTTTCGGTGGCCATTAGCTCAGTCTGAAACTGCCCTTATTCGAGCCCTGGGACTGTTATTATTGTAATTTAAGTACGGATTTGTACAAGAATAATGTTCAGTTAACTTACAGCTAAAGTGTTAAGCAATTGGTTTGTTTACTATTATTTTCTATAGAATAATGTTTTTTTACATGCTAATGGTCTTATTCATAATGACTTATCGGAGGTTTAAAAGTTCGCTAAAATCAGTTGGCGACAATTATCAAAAATTGTTATTCATAATAGTCTTTTTACGCTAAATCGTTTAATATCTCTCCGATAAAATCTCAGTTTAAACCTCCGAGAAGTCATTACGAATAAGACCATCTACTATATAAAAATAAGTCGGATTTTCCTTCCCGACGCTATAACTCCAGAACGCACGAACCGATTTCCACGGTTTTGCATTCGTTGGAAAGGTCTCGGGCTGCGTGAGGTTTATAGTTAATTTTTTTTTGGTATGGCAATACAACGTTTGCCGGGCCAGCTAGTTAGTATATAATTTTTTCGTCTTCGAATCGAACTTAAAAATATGACAGGAAATTAAATTAGCCACTATGGAGACTCCCTGGATACTCTCTCTATCTCTCTAGCCCATTAACGTCCCACTGTTGGCCACGGGCCTCCTCATCTTTGGGAGGGATTATAGTCTAATTTGCTGCGCTGACCAGGCGTGTTGGCTATGGGTTTATTTTCGAGCTTTCCATCTCTCACAGAGGATGTTATCTGTGTACAATTTACAATATCCCTTAACTGGCGTTTACAGCATCCTAGGCAGGAAAAGGGGTGGTGACAATAGTACTTTTAATCCATTACCACAAAGATAGCTTTGGAGACAGTTGGTAGAAAAAATGATATGCTAAATTAGTTAATATATGAAGTACATATTCACATTAAAATGCATATTATCCCAAAATAAGGGAGTCTACAAATTAAATGTAACGTAATAACAAAAATATGTATAATTTTCTAACTATTCTACATGTAACGGTATTAATTGCTTAAAGATTAATGTGAAATGATAAAAGTTAAATGAAAAGTTGTTCGGTGCCGAATTGAAACATTTGGGTTCGAATGACTTCATTTGCATACACTATAATTAGTGCATAGTTAATGTTAGCTGTACATTTGTGATGCCTGCATGTTATTTGTTATAGTGCAGACAAATTACAGTAGATTAAATTGGCATTGTTAAGAAAAATTAAGAATATTTTTTAATTAAATTAAATTCTTTTAATTTGTTGATATTACCGGGACTATAATCACGTTATAACTTAAAAAGGCACAATACCTTTGCTCCCGACGTTTCCCGACGATAAAGGTATTGTGCCTTTTTAAGTTATAACGTGATTATAGTCCCGGTAATATCAACAAATTATGAGTTCAAATCGCGTAAGTTTAAAATCAATAAATTCTTTTAATTATGTTGTTGGACAACGAATCTATTTTTCTTTCATCTTTCACCATTTTATTTCATTTCGAGTGTTCTTTTAAACTTTTACAGTCATTGGAAACGGGATGGTGACATGTATAATCCAACATATGGAGTGACGGATGTTTTGTATGCTAACTTTAGATTGGAATTAGGTATTATTCTCTAATACTTACCTGACTGTCCTTTCAAATAAAACCTTTTTAACGCCTTTAATTTTAGCCCAACAACGCTTCAAATCTTTTCAGTCCGCCGGCGAGCAAATCCTGGCGCGCTTAGCAGGAGAGAGGTCCAAGTGCAGTGAGATGCTGCTGTTCCCGGGATAGGCCATACACACGCGGGGGGAACCCCCACTGGGCAGAGGCCCACGTATTGGGGTAACCCCTTGCCGGGTCATGGTGAGGCCTAGGGCACACACCATGGCTCGGTTAGGGCGAGGAAACAAAAATACTTTAGTCATCATGGTTGCGAGTGCAATTACTTGAAGAATAGATGTGTCGCCATAATATTTTCTTGCGATGGTGTTTTAAGAGTCAGCTCAAGGATAACAGAAGTAGAAAATATACTCAATGCCAACACTTCTGTACACCAATAACGTAATACCTCTCTGAAGTGGAGAAGGCCCCTGCAATAGTATGATAAGGGACTAGGAAGGAGAACATGGAGCATAATATGATCAATGTTTTGAACTTTTTTAACACGCTCATATTAGTTCAGAACGTATCTATCAATGATATCTATGTAACGAAATTTTTGATAGTGATTTTCACCCACTTGCAGTAGTCGCATAGATCTGAAATTTTGCACACAAATTAAGGATCAACGACTGAACAATAATATATTCACGATTTTTAAGCGTGTTTTTTTTTTGTTTTTGAACTACGGAAATTATAGTGAGACTTCTGATTTTCTCCTGCCTTTGCGTACATTACACATTTACAAGTAATACAGATTTTTTTTTGTTTATTTTACGCTCGACGGCGCTATTGGGCTAGACATTTGGGTATTATTAAAAATAATAGATGAGTATATTTGTGGTGTATAATTTGTGTAAGCATTATTGTAAATGTATATGTACGGGGTAATAACAAGGCGATTTAATTCACATAAATCGTCAAACTTGTATGTTATTTTGATATTATTATGTTATATATGATAGAACGGTCGTTGCTTGTTATAATATGTAATCCGAATACCTATTTATTATAATATTAGCTATGGTATATTAATAAATAATTGAATTTAAATAATCTGAAGTAGTTTTTAAAGAAAATTATCTACACTAATAATAAAAAGTTGAATAGTTTTTTTCTTTGAACGCGCTAATCTCGATAACTATTGGTCCGATTTGAAAAATTCTTTCATTGTTGGATAGTACATTTATCGAGGAAATCTATAGGCTACATAACATCACGCTCCGATAAATAGGAGCGAAACATCAGTGAAAACATTTTGTAAAAACGGGGAAAATCTACTAGAATCTACGCGTACGAAATCGCGGGCAGTAGTTAGTAAATTATAAAATTTATTTACTATATATTAAAGAAAATCTTCTCCAAAAATTTATAATGGTACCAATTCTACGTGTACCACTAAACTTAACTAAAACATGAAAGTTGATAGTGTCAATATATTATTATCTATTAGCAAATTTGGTGAACATATTATTTATATTATTGTGTAGGTACTATCTTATTTTATATATAATGTCACTAACAAGGCCCTGCGGAAGATCAGTGCTGGTTTTATACCAAGCTTTAGCTGAGCTGGGACCTATTTCTAACATGTGCACTAGCTTTCGCTTATATTTGTATGAAAACTAGCTGACCCGACTAACGTTGTTTTGCCATACAAATGTCAGGGTTAGACAAATAATTTGCAATAAAATAATATTGCGACTACAAATTTAAATGTAAGCTATCCTATCTTTCAAGTTGGGTCGAATTGCACACGGTGTGCAAATCAAATTTTTTTAATTTGATTTGCACACCGTGTGCAATTCGACCGGTTCAGTAGTTTAGGAATCTATCGCGGACAAACATCGTGACAGGAGATTTATATATATAAAGATGTATTAGCCTAACTTCATGTTAAAAATAAAATTTATTTTCTTTCTTTCTTTCTATATTAATTAAAATCGTTACTCTTTAATACACAGCTTTAATAATAGAAACGTTCAGTTAACATTCCCGAATTGTGTTAACAATACTATCATTTTTTATTTTTTTATTAAGTTTAGTTTATTTGTGCATTTAGAATCGGTACCAATGAACACAACATAAAAATACACCTTTAAGTATAAAAGATACATTTCACAGATATATCTTAACTGAGTAATGGATACAGCAACTCATGCTACCCGGGTCATCATCGTTAGGCATTTCAGTTATTATAACCCATTTATATAACATATTACTCATAAAGTGCGTAATAACACAGTGTTTAGCTAAATTGAACAGGATTTTAATACTAATAGCCTACATTTGGTGTTTATTTCGTGCAATTTTCGCCATCTTACAGAATGTCGTGTGATATTAATGTTTATAAACGTTATTTATTTCAATTGTGTTGTTTTTCAATTCCACTCCACTCCACTTCAGCCCATTTACGCCCCACTGTCGGGCACGGGCCTCCTCCACTTTGGAGGAATTATGGTCTACTGTGCCGCGCTGAACAGGCGTGTTGGCACACGGTTTATTTCGAGTTTTCCGTCTCTCACAGAGGATGTTATCTGTGTGCAATATCTCGTAGCTGACATTTACAGCACCCTTGGGAGGAGACGGGGTGGTGACGATTGTATTCTTTATCCGTCACCACACGGAGGGTTTTGGGGATTTTTAATAAACAAGATGTATTTTTAAGGTCCTGTTCTGTACCGAACTATAAAACCGACCCTATTACTGACTCTCCAGGGTCCGTCCGTCCGTCTATCGGTCACCAGGCTGTATCTCTGGGAAGGTGATAGCTAGAAAACTGCAATTTTCAGTTTATGGCTATAATAACAAAAACTCATAATCATCAGTCTTTTGCCCTTATCCAGTTATTTAGGGTCGGTAATATTATGATAATAATATCACGGAACCATTCGTGTGCGAGTCCAACGGTTTTAAACTTCATGTATGTCCTTATTTAAGAATGTATTTATATCTATGTAGTGACTTAATTTTTTATTTCTATGCCCTGACCGGACCATGTAATGTGCCCTATGCCTGTCTATAACCCGATAAGGTAACCAAATTAGATCACTACAATCGTCACTCGATTGAGTTTACATCGTATTTTGACGTGCGTACTTGATAGATGGCGTTGTCAAGTGACGATTGTAGTGATCTAATTTGGGTACTGTGAGTACGACCGCAATAAGCTCAGTTGGCAGAGCTACGGAACGGTATTCCGAGGTCGTGGGTTCAAGTCCCGCTTGCCGTGATCAACTTTTTCCACCACAATTTGATTTATTATGTAAAAAGCATAGCATGTCAATTGCAAAATTAATAAATTACTTTACTAACAATTTTGAATAAAATTGATTACGTGGGTAACTTATATTGGTGTAAAAACAAAAGAAAATACATAAAAACATTATACCCAAGTATTTTCCTGTTATTAGTCTTTATTAAATTAGTCTGTTGTTGCTTGTTGCCGCCATTTCACGGCTATCATCTTGTCAAGTGGTTGACAGTTGACTGCAATGGTTGACTGAATCAAATCTCGATCAAAAAAACTGTTGAAGACGGTTGCAGTTAAGAATAATATGACTCTAAATACACGATTTGCAGACATTTTTTATCAAGATAAGACACTGGTACCAATTCCACGTGCAAAACTAAACCAAACTTAACTTAACTAATGAAATTTGAGTCAATAACACAATTCGGCAATGTTATCTGAATTTTCTTATCATAAAAATCGTGTAATATAAAATACCAATTTTAATTATTGTGAATGTGTATACCCAAATAGCCAGTGTGGAGGAATAGGAGCCCAAGTCTGTTATTACAATATTAACAATGTTGTCAAAATTGACGACAAATTGTTCACGAGCCTCGTGGTTGAGTGGTTTATGTAACGGACTGCCAATTAAGAGGTCGCGGGTTCAATTCCCGCTCGGGACAATCATTTGTGTGATTTTTCAAATTTTCATACTAATGTTTGTACTGCGTCTGGGTGTTTCTATGTATTATAAGTATGTATTTACAAAAGAAAAGTAGTATATGTATTCTATCCGTATTCTGGTACCCATTACACAAGCATGATAAGCTTAGCTTGGGACCAGAGGACGTTGTGTGAAATGTCCATAAATTTTTATAAAAAAAAAGAATAGTCACTGACGCCGTTATGGCACCATAATGGCGTCATATAAGACAAAAATTTATAGTAGACTACCAAACTTGATAAAATTCGTCATTAAGCAATCAGTGACTGATCATTGCGACAACATTGTAAAATCATTGTAATAGCAGACTTGGGCCCCAGGACATGTTGCGACGACCCCAAATAATTGGGAAAAAGGACAAGGAATGATGATAATGATGATGTGTATAGCTAAATAGCCAAATAATTAAAATACACCGTAGTAGTTTTTATTTTTTAGTTAAGTTTAGGTGTGCACGTTGAATTGGTACCATTTCATTTAGTCGTAAAGTGATATTAATATCTTCTTCAATATAGGTGCTTAATATTCCATCCATCCATCCATCCCTTAACTTGTCTCCATCCACTGCTAAACATAGGACTTCCCTAATATTCGCCATTGAACACTTAGGCCATGTACTTTTTAGTACTTGGTACTTTTTTGTCATTGAAAGTTAAGCAATTAAAACTTACCTTCAAACCCTAAACTTACATTGTGGAAATATTTAATTCTAATGTTGTAATAATTTAATTGTTTATAGAAGATTTTTTTTTGTTTTTCATCAACATATTTGAGCTTATGTATGTAAATTCGTCAATTAGTTTAGATACTAGTGGTTAGTCTATTTAGTTCCATAAGTATTTTTGTCTAAAATAGTTTTGTTCTCCAGTTGTGCTCAAGCATCGACAAGGCAGATCTCTATCAACCAATCATGCTTGACTCCACCCATCATTGATCATAAGTCTGTACTAGGAATGTTATAGTTTTCTGCTCTATACCACCTGACTGTTCCAAAGGCAGACTTAGGGCCAGTGCAGCAGTGGCGGATTTGCAGTCTCGGTCGCCCTAGGCCCCAAGCCATCAGCCGCCTCTTTCTCAGCATCCACCATATAGACTACATAATGAATTACTTCATTGCTAACTTTTATCTAAATAGATTTAGAAATTTAGGCGAAATAATTAGTTTTATGTCGCAAGAATATGGTACATAAGTTGTTACTAGTTATTTGTTCTAACATACTCTGCGAACTTGGCATACTTGGTTATGATAACCTTAATTACAAACAAACAAGCAACCGAGCAAACATACAGGTGAAACTAAGAAAAGCGTGTTAAAAACATAGAAGAGTATTTGAGGATGCGGTATAGATTGCACCATGCAGTGCAGTCCGCCCGCCATACGTTATAATAAGTTTTTGACACAATTGGGGCCGCCCATAAATCTGGCCACCCTAGGCCTGGGCCTACCGATCCTTAGGGTAAATCCGCCACTGTCATAGACCGATAAAAAGATCTTTATTAATATTATAAAACTGAAGAAATATTATGAAACTGATTTGAAAAATTCTTTCAGTATTGGATAGTACATTAATCGAGGAAGGCTTTTAGACTACATAACATCACGCTGCGATCCATAGGAGTGAAGAATCAGTCAAAAATGTTGCAAAAACGGATATAAATTGACTAAATTCCACGCGTACGAAATCGCGGGCAACTGCCAGTCAAAAATAAAACTAATAAACTTTAAAAAACATATTTCACCTTTACAGCATCAACAAAGCGGCAATTAATACTGTTATTCGTCGGTTATTACACGCTGTGTCGCGTTTCAAATATTCCGACTCACATTTGGCGAATAATTTCTGTGTAAAATTATTAATGCGTCTGAACATTCGTCATGGTGGGCTGGGGGTCCTATACCCAATGTATTTTTTTCCATTCGTTGATTTTTTTCATTCTGTCTTTGAGTGACTTATAAAAAGAAAAAGAAACTGTGTAATTATTTTTCTTATTGTGACTTTATTTTGATGAGGTTTCATATGTCGGTGTTTATTTTTTTTCTTTTTATAGATAGGATTGGGCAAATGACTGCAGTCCACCTGATGATAAGTGGAAGCATATATTCACTAGCCGCCCCCGCCCGCAAGGTGCCTCTTTACGCCTCGCTTAAAAGACCCCATATCGTAACTGACGGAAAGACGCTTGCAGGTAGATAATTCCACATATTGAGGGTGCGGCAAAGAAACGAGTCACCAAATTTCTAGTGACAAGATATGGTGGTCACAGTAAAAAGAAGACATTTTAGGCCAGCACGTATGGTACGAATATGGAAAGAAGACTTTTATAGAAGACGCTAACAAACAACAACAAAACAAAGGCGTGTGTAACAATACTGGTTAAGGTTAGTAAAGTGTCACATAAATCATAGGTTTTATACAAGATGGCTAGTGTATCTACTTGCAGAATGTCTAAATATTGCTAATATTGGAACTTGATATAATGGCTTGATATAATAGCTGCTAGATTAAATAAGACAACATTATTTTATTCGTCTTTTGTAACATTGTGTTCAGCTACTTTTTTCTGTTTGCATTTTACTTTGTTTTGTAAATTTTGTAAGATCAGATACAATGGTTTTTGTGCTAAATGCGAAACAAAAATGGCCGGCGTGTTGACTTAAGGTTAGTTTTGAGTTTCTCATGTCTCACAGAAGACGTTAACTGCTTATAATTTCCCTTAGCCTCTCTTACAGCACCCTGGGGAAGGAAAAGGGGTGGTGACACTTGTATTCTTAATCCGTCACTACACCGACAAGCCTTTTCTAATTGACATTAAAAGCTTAAAGTATTTACTTAACTTCACAACTAAAAGTTCAAATGTTCAGTTATATTGTACTTAGCTACGTAAATACTTTGTTAATGTTAAATAAAATACAATGTTCATGTAATCGCAGACCCTAATGGTTAAAGGGCATAACATTTGTAATTTTTATTGCTATTGTCATTATTTTGATAGCTTTTAAGCGGCAGAATATTGCTATGGCAATCATCTTTTGAGGACAAGAGTTTTGTTATTATAATATTGTTTTGTGCAAAGATAGTAGATTGAAAAATCTTTGGGTTAGTAATAGACGTTTTAATATTGTATTACTTAGCTGCAACTATGTCTACTCATGAGACAAGACCGTGTCAGAGACAGTTCTTAGTAGTCAAGTTTAAGGTGGTAAATAAACTCAGAAATTTTTTATGAAACTTTTTAAACATAGTCACTAGTGGGATTCCAGTGATACTTTTTTTAATTGGTATTAAATTAATTAAAAGCATTGCCATTTTTATGTCCTCTGAACCTTAAACTAGGAATACCCGAGTTATTGGGCCCGTAGCAGGTGACGCTCTGTAGTCTCGGCCTACCCCCATGGGAAAGGACGTAATGTTATAATGATAATAATAGACAAATTAATCTATGATTAAAAATTATAGGGTTATATAATTTTATTGATAGAAATGTGTATAAGTACTGTAGTTAACTGTAGAAATAAAAATACAAGAATATGTTGAAATAAACAAACAAGAAATGTGTTTAATCAGTGTTATATTTTGATTCAATAAATTACTCACATAACATAACTTTTTACATCTTACATACTGTGTGATAGACAATTTACAAATATTACGCCTCGTTCACTCATTATTTTAAATATAAATTAGAATTTAATCACAATATTTTGTACCTAACTTAAATAATTTCTATGTATTACAAGTGGTCAGATGACTATCTGAATTTTTCAAAAATTATTGTACGGTGTGTTAATTCTTTACGTAAAATACGTGTACTTGATAAAAAAAAATTGAAAAACCTTTTCAGTGGTCAAAGATCTTAGCGCACTTAACGGCGACTGATTTTGCGCTGCGTTTAACGCGTTCAATGCTGAATAATTTGCGAATTTATAGCCAATGCTAATAAAAGAGTCATTCGCCCAGTGCTGAAAACGCGTATGTGCGTTCAAAAAATTTTTCGCGTAGTGCTAAGAACGCTTATGTGCGTTCATAGAAAACTCGCGTAGTGCGGCTGGACGCTATAGCGCGTTATCTTTTACCTTCCCGCAGTGCGGCCGACGCTTATGTGCGTTCGGTAACTTTCGAGTTTTATGACTGTCATATAACAATTACGGGTCATATAAAGGTGTTGGATGGATAAAGGTGCTTCCACACTAGTGTTTATTTGTAAGAGATTTTGTGAAGTTTACGCCATAATATATCTTCTTTCGGTTTTGTTAAAATAGTAAGTTATACCTTAATAAAACAGTAATAGTAAAGGTACCTTCTCCCGAAAGGCCTTTTATTCTTAATTTTTTTTAATTTACGACTTTTCGCGCGCCTCGTTATAGACACCATTTATAAATAGACTAAAACTACCTATTACTTTAGTTAAAAGAGCGAGTCATAATAAAATTAGTTCAATAATCTATTGTACTAAATTAGGTTATTGTTGTCGTCGCCGCCGCCGTCCCCCCCCCCTGCAAGATTCGTAGCAGAAACCTGACTAGTGTGTAGTCTCCTTTACAATTCCACATTTTACGACCGCTTCGGAACAATAGACACCCAGAATACACGCAATAAACGCACAGGTGCGGCGCACCCCGCTTGCCTACAGATTTTTTTTGTATGGACGCGTATACGCGTCGGTCCGCACTTGGTGAAGATCAGAAAAACGCGCATAAGCGTTAGCCGCACTGAACGTATTAAGTGACTAAATGACTGGTTCACATTGTTAATGGCATTAGTACAATATCAGTAATCGGGACTCTAAAGTAGGACTATCCAATCAATTGGCGGTTTTCTATCAATACCTAAACCTTGGATTTTAGGCCAGATTTTCATGAGCTACGTCCGTGATTTCTGTTTTGATCATGCTCAGCTTAGAGCTCTTTCATTACTCTATGCTGTTTTTAACAAGCTTTTAGCTCGGTACGTATTTATCATTGTATTAATCTATGGAACGTAATCTTTGAAAGTGATTTTAACATACAATAGTCGAATTGATCAACATTTTTGCACACCTACGGAATGACAACAATGCAGTGATGTAAAATAATAATCAGGATTTTCAAGCGTGTTTTTTAGTTTTTGAACTTAGCAAATCAACAACAAGCAACTCATCAAATTACAACAGAAAATAAAAAGATTACCATGAGCGGGCCTTGAGCCTACGACCGCAGAATACACGTTGCTCTGCCAACTGAGCTATCATGGTGTTTGCAAGTCATGTTTCTGAATCGAGTCATAATAGGTGCGAAAATAAATTACTGTAGACTCCTTTTCTTTCTTATGTATATATGTATTAAAAATCCACAGAAGACAGACAATCATGACAAGCCATTATTTGTATCGAATAATAATTATTAGCATGTTAGATAAAATAAAATTGAGATCAAATAACATTTGGATTCTTTATCAAAGCTTAATGGTTTTCATAACAACTAAATAAAAGCTTATCAAAATCATTAAAGTTTGTCAGGATATTATGTCAAAATTGCTGTCAAAGGTTACTGACGTCAACCTATTAAATGGTGTCAAATGCTAATTGCTTTACATAAAAGAACATGAAAACAAATCAAGCAATTTGTTATAATATTACATAGTTATTAACATAGGTATAATTTAAATATATCAGTGTTTTTTTGTCATAAATTGCTTTAATAATAAATTTTTAATCAATATGTTTATCAGTAAAAGCGTTTGTGTTATTTGAATTAATGTACTACAAACACGGCTGTTAATATGCCGCCATTTTAAAATTCCATTTTTAAAACTTCTGTCACAGTGAGACCTTTGGCTTAGCAACAAGAAAATAATTTTTAAAAATAGAATGAAAATCAAATTGGCTATTTTTTTTTTAATTTATTAGCTTTGGCCATTGCTAGCCAGGCACACAAAAACACATAGCCAACCTTCTTGCAAATGGAGGGAAAAGAAAAAGTAACATCAACTGTGAGAGACGGAAAATTCTAAACAAAGCTTTATGTTAACACGCCTGGACAACGTGGCACAGTAGACCAAATTCCCCTCCGAGGTGGAGGTAGCCTGTGTCCAACAATGGGACATTAATGGACTGGAAAGTAAAGATATTTTTAATATATGTACAGTTTTGAGTGATAGGCGGTTATTACAAATGTATTAATAGCATTCAAAGCAGGATAATTTCACGAGTCAACGCTTCGAGACAATAAACGCATGCATGACCAATCGACCTGCACAATATGTGCCTAATATAGTTACCACAGAGCAAGTAAAAATAGCAATAAAATAAGTCGGCCATATTGTTTCACTAATTGGCTTGCTTATCGCTCGTTACGCATTATACATTCATTAATTGTTGTTATTTTTACGACAAAATATTGTATTCCTTTCGCCAATAGTAATTTTATATGAGAGGCCATTATTTTTATTTGGTAAATGGAAGCTTTTAATTACATTTTTATTGTTCTATTGTTTTGTTTCTTTGCCAATTATAGCCATATTTGATAAATCACAATCGTATTGCTTTGATATGGGTAATAAAATTAATTGCACATTTTAATTATAATATAATTATAGCTGCATAGTATGTAATGTAAATAATATTATAACTTAGCAACTTGCGTAAAATACGCAGAAGACAATAGTTAAATTTAAAAAATACATACTGGCCATAAAACAGATAATTATAAAAAGACATAAATAATAAAACAATGCAACCAGCCATTGAGTATAGAATAAAGAAAGTATTCTGATATAATTCTTTTTTTAAATTTGCTTGACCTATTCAGTCAATAAGTTTTTAAAAACAGAATCTCTCGACTTCAACCAATAAAATTTGAAATATGCCAAATAAATAATAAAATACCGCATCATCAACAATGTCAATAAAAATATTGCCCCATTATTAGAAAATATATTAACATCAAAGAAAATAAATACAGATAATTTATTTAATTTTATTTAATTACTATATACACTACTGACTATATAATACATTCACCTAGATCTAATATTCACACCAGATATGTAGTTATATGGTACTTATCAAGTCTTTATTGAAGCTGATTAAAACTAATGATAATAACAGTTTAATATTAAAGCAAAGGAACATCTCTGTAATGCCAGTAGGTACTCTGTGGTTTGCACAGTGTAATATTTGAAATACAAGACTTCACACTGAGTACAACACAAGTTCATAAGTACCTACCAAAATTCAACACAGCTGATCGCACAACAAACTTCACTGGATGAAATATCCGAGAGCCTCTTTAGTCTTATTTATTAAAGTCACTTTCACGTATTAAGTAAGGATTCTATACTGAATGGATTATGTTTTCTTGTTCCCCCATTTTTTGATAAATCTTGCTCAGTTCCAGTTCCACCACCGCTGAGGTCTAAGGAAACTGCGCGCCCTGAGTCAAAATCAAATTTGTCAAAGGTACTAGTTGCAGCGAAATGTTTGAAAAATGATGGTTGGGGATCAGGTATGGGGCTAAAATTCCTTCCTGAATGCGCATCTGAAGTTGAGCTGTCAGAATTGTTCATACCGTCTGCTCCAGAGGGCGCTCGAAGACGTCCAGATAATGAGAAATCTTCGGGGCCTGAGTCGTGACAAGAATCACCACCTACAACATCGATCATGCATTCCTCTCCTTCTACGTCACCGTCAGAATCAGAATACAATCCAGTATTCTTGTGCTGTGCTATATATTCTGCCTTCAGTGCCTCGAGATCAACAGCTATGCCTTTTGCGCGCAGCTTTCTTGCTTGTCTATCTAATGCCTTTGCCAACTTCTTTCTTCTTCTCGCCCTGTTGATAAAATCGATAGGGCCCAATTAGTATAGAATCTTATAGGAATGCAATTATGGGTGTTACCTATATAGTGAAGAACACATGGGTGGAAGTACAAAAAGCTAAATGTTATGCGTGAATAACGAGACTTAAACGCAATATTTCAATAATCGAAATAATGGACAAACACAGAAATTGCCTTTCATAAACGCGTATTATATTAAAACCAGTCTTTCTTAGGGTGCTGTATAAACCAGCTAAGGAACATTTAAATGTACACATGTAACATCCTTTGTGAGAGATGGAAACCGAACCGAAAATAAATCCTTTGCCAACACGTCTGGTCAGTGCGGCTCCCAAAGTGGAGGAGGCCCGTGCCCAACAGTGGGACGTAAATGAGCTGGAGAGAGAGAGACAGAGATAGAGACAGAACCTGTATATCCATCATACTTCTGTCCATTCACTGAGGTTAGGTAAGAGGAGGAAAATATTACTGCTTTGATTTTCTGGACCGCCAAGGAAGTATGTTTGGATCGTAGCAGATGGAGCTCTATAGTCTCTGCCTACCCCCATGGGACAAAGGCGTGATGTTATTATGATTTATTTATTTATTTATTTATTTATCATTTTCTGTAAATTTTGATGAAGATCTGAAAATATTGATGACGATCATTTTCTGTAAATTGCAATGCAAACAGCATGAAGATGATAGTATTATATTGGTGCCTATTCTATAAGCAGAACTAAACTTAACTTAACTAAAAAATGAAAACAACTATTGCTGTACCTTAAATATTTGGCTATTTTTATGCACACATTTATATTAATTAAAATCGTTAGTCTATAATAAACAGTTTTTATATTAAAAAAGTTCTGTTAATATTGCCGAATTGTGTTAATGACGCTATCAATTTTCATTTTTTAGTTAAGTTAACTTTAGTTCTGCACATAGAATAGGCATGATTGACTTGTTTTCTATAATTTGTAATACACTTAGTGCTCAAACACGTTAACTCGCGGGCGCGGTGGCGGGCGCGGTCGCGAAATATCAAACATATTATAGCGTCATATACAAGTGCTCACATACAAAACGCACGTGCGGTCTAAGTAGCGGGCTAGCTAGCGGCTGACGCGCGCGAATCGCTCGCGGCAATATCAAACGCACGAGATGTTTGTGTGTGTTCACGTCGAACTAGCGGCGTAGCGCGCAATTTACTCGCGACGTCAGGTAAGTTCAACCAGCGGCCGAACATTTGTTTGCCCGTTTTAGCTATCTAAAAGTGACAAGTACAATCCATTCAATAGAAGCTGCTACATCGTACTTATAATAAATTGTTTCGGTTTATTTAGAATTAAAGGTAGTTATATTAGCTACACATTAACGATGGGTGATGAATTGGAGGTGTTTTAATTTTTAGAGAGCGACGATGATGAACAAAACACTAGTCGAATGCGAAATAAGATAAATAAAAATAATGATATTATTATTGAATCCAATATGTAATCAAAGCAGTTGACAGTCATTCTGGTATATCATCTGGTATATATGGACGTTTATTAAATTTAGATTGAATTTTTATTAAATATCATTAATATCTAACTTACATTAATTCGAAATGGATGTAAGTTTTTAAAACGATTAAAAAAAAATTAAGGCTCAAATAAGTATATTACTACATCCAATTATGTTTTATGTAATTTTTTTATGTAAAAATTAAATTATCGGTGTGTAAATTCTTCGTTGCAGTTTACCAAAAATTTTACAAGCCAATAAATTTCTTGTTATGAGAATAAAATTACGTGCGTACACCAAAAAGATGAAACTTGTATGAATTTATGTTATTGAGTCACACCAAGCCGCCAATATTTACTGTACAAAACCGGAGAAAAACTAAAGGTTGGCACAATACCGTAGCTTGCTTTATAAGCAACTTAATTTCCCTCTATCATAATATGTTAAGAGGCACAAATTAGAGGAAAATTTCCGAGAAAAACACCTTGATAAATTCAAGGTCAACTTTCAAGGTACCTCTAGTTTGGAGGCCTTGTATCTTTGAGATGGATAATGCGGCTCAGAAACCTGAAATGGAAGAATCTATACACAATAGATAGGTATTGCATTTCTAGATTTTGGGCTAAGACTAAACGCGCCAACATTGAGGGCTGTGTTATTAATATGGTATGGTATGAAAAATCATTTTATCATGTAGGTAGATAATTTTTTTGAGAAAGTTATGTGCTTATGATAAGCATTTATATCCCTATCACCGGTTAAGGGTGCAATCTGCTGAGAAAATACGTATCACACTTCACCCTGGCGAGAATACGCCATGATTACTTTGCGTGCGGAATTTATTGGGGGTGATCTGGGGATATTAACAAAAGACTACGTTATGCTCATATCTCACCTCTCCCTTGCTCTCAACTCATGAGGAGGTATAGGTTCTCCAGAACATGACTGTGGATGAGCGTTGTGTGCTGGCCGACCTGGTCCTTTCTTTGTGTGCTCCTTTTTACGCCATTTAGCTCGACGGTTCTGGAACCATACCTGGTGACAAATAAACATTTTTAAATTACTTTCAATGATAGTAAAATTTCTCTAAAACTATTGATAGCCATTTTGTATAGATCTTATGGCTATTGAAGCTTATACCTATACAAATACTTATGCACATGAAATTTAGAATATTTTCCCCGTTTTTGCAACATTTTTCACTAATGCTTCGCTCCTATTAGTCGCAGCGTGATGTTATATAGCCAATAGCCTTCCTCGATGAATGGACTACTTAACACGATAAGAATTATTCAATTCGAACCAGTTGTTCCTGAGATTAGCGCGTTCAAACAAATAAACTCTTACGGTCTAATTCATAATGACTTATCGGAGGTTTCAAAGTTCGCTAAAATAGGTTCGCGAAAATTATCAAAACCTGTTATTAATAATAGTCGTAAAAAACGCTAAAACGTTTATTATCTCTCCAATTAAATCTCCGTTTAAACTTCCGATAAGTCATTATGAATAAGACCATTAAACTTTATAACATTACTAGCTGTCCGGCAATCGTTGTTTTGCCATACTAAAAAAAAGGTTTGAAAAATATATGTTGGCCGATTCTCAGACCTACTGAATATGCATGTAAAATTTCATAAAAATCGGTCAAGCCGTTTCGGAGGAGTACGGTAACTAACACTGTGACACGTGAATTTTATATATAAAAAGTATCTATAGATACTACATTTTTACATTTATTTAGGCTACGTTTATAAATTTTGTATTTATTGTATTGGAAACATGGATGTTCTTTTAAAATATATGGAATTCAATAAAAATAAAATGAAACGTACATATTAGTAAGTTAGTCGAGTTTGGTTCGAGGCTTCGGTTTACGATCGGTTCATGGCGGTTTATTGCAAAACACAAATTATCTCGCATGAACGATCCTCCATTGGATTAATTTAATAATAAAATTTGTGTTTTACTGAATCTACACTTCTATAATAATATTATAAAACTAAAGAGATTGTTTGTTTGAACACGTTAATTTCAGAAACTCCTAGTTCGAATTGAATAATATTTTTTTTATTGTATAGTCCATTTATCGAGGAAGGTTTTAGGCTAGATAACATCTCGCTGCGACCAATAGAAGCATCAATGAAAAGTGTTGCAAGTCCGCGAAATTTTTCCAAATCGCACGGGTAACAGCTGGTTCGTTAATATCAGCGGGCGTATTATGAGCTTTTTAAAAATCATGCAAGTTCCAGGCAAGCCGTACACTGCCTGACTAAATTATGTATTATGGTAAACATAAAACATTTAGTTGAAAAGTTTTAGTTAATACTTAAACTTTTAGTTGTACCTTCTCTATAAACATATTAATCTATGACTGTTTTAGCGAACTTGATGGCTGGGAGTTATGTTCATATTACGAATTTGCCGGGCAGTTCCATTCACGGCGTAAACGGCCTGGGAATAAGAGCTCATAATACGGCCGCTGAATACACTTAACACATGGTTCCCAACGCGTGGACTGTCTTCTTAACACCCCTTGTGTTAAGAAGACAGTCATTATTTTTCATAACTGACAAATTAAAACGGTTACACTGTAGTTACTGACAACAAATGTCAGTCAAACGTCATTGTAAAATTAAATGCGTTGTTAAATTTCGGCTTGACTACTATTAAATGATAATAAACTTAATTTAGTTATACCAAAAGTATAAAAAAAACTATTATAATTAATATTAACAGGTGTAAGTATAAAATAGTAATATTATTAATTTATGATGTGCCCAAAGCGTGCCCTACTTTTAACAATGCTGGGTTTTTATTTTATTCTATTGATTATAATCTTAATGATTATCAAATCTAATTGGTTAGAGTATGTGGTGACAGAATAAATATATTTAAATACCGTTGTAACTGTCCGACTTCTGGGCGTCGAGCCCAGATTTTTTACAGAATTATGAAGATAGTTCCTTGGATATTTATTCTCCTCCTGGCTTTGGAATAGAACAATTAAATGTTTTAAAATATCAGACATTATGGAAATTTACTCTTGTGTTGGTTGATGTACCAAATGTTGACGATGCTGCTGGCCAGTACTTTGAAACTTAGCTTAACACGCTACCGCGTGTTTAGATATTCAACTTAGTCGTGAATTCTGTTAAGAATGGACGAAGTCTGGCCAAACAAAAGGTTATTAACACGCTTATATTAGTTCGGTATGTACCTATCAATGTATTACTCTATGTAACGGAATCTTTGAAAGTGATTTTCACCCACTTGCAGTAGTCCAATTGATCTGAAATTTTGCAAGCTTATTAAGAACCGATGACAATGGAATCTAATATATAAAATTTTGGTATCACAATGTTGGTTACCATACTCCTCCAAAACGGCTTGACCGATTCTTATAAAAAAATTATGCATATTGAGTAAGTCTGAGAATCGGCTATTATTTATTTTTCAAACCTCTAAAGTGATAAGGGTTGTCTACCCCTGATATTTGTATGGCAAAACAACGTTTGCCGGGTCAGCTAGTAATTTATAAAAAATATCTGATTTTTAAGATCGTTTTTTAGTTTTTGAAGTAAGCAAATTATTATTTTGTTCATTTAATGTGCTTAACATCAACATTATCGTCGACATGTACATATTAACACAGCTAGTAGGTATAGAAAATGAAGAATTAGGGATAACAAAAAAAATTTTTGTTTACTCAAAATATACTAAATATATTTTAATTCTGATTTACGTGTTTCTATATATAATAGTTACTTATGTTTTTAAAGTTATTTCATTAGTTAATACGCGATAATAGACCGACAAATGAAAAAAATAAAAAATGAGAGAGGTTGTTTCGCTAAGATTTTCTATCGAGAAAACTTTTTTCAATCGCGTTTCTGAGTTTATGCGATCCTAGATTATATATTGAAAAAACATATACTTAAAAATTAGAGCTCTAGCCATTCAATCTAAAGAAACAATGGAAACTTCGTACGTAGAAAAATGCGCGAAGCTATTTTGGTATCCTCTTAAATTAAGTTCACTCTTACTCAATCAGAAAAATAAAAAACCTATGAATTCTCAATTCAACTCAGTCTAAAATTCAAGTTAATTATACTCAATTCAAAGAAAAAAAAATAAAGATTGAATTTGTTTATATTTAATTAAGACCTTTCTAGAATGTAATAGAGTAACATTGATTACGGTCGGTAATGGGCATCGGTGGGCTGAACCCTCGTCTAATGAGAGCCGTGTATCCACCCTGCGAGGGTAGCTCCAGGGTGGCTATTAGGGGTGGAGATTTGTTTTTATTTGGGATCAACGATTGATATGTAATTACGTTGTTACAAAGTTATGTACTATGTAGGTATTTATGTTATGCTGTTAAAAAGATTATTAACTTCGATCGGCGGCCATATTTGTTTTTATTTTATAATACCTAATGATTTATTTATTTATCAAATCAATAGTGGTGGTGCAATATTTTCAATACATATTTGTTATCCGTCTATCTAATAAATAACTTATGTACTGTAACCAACTTACAAATGAATCGGTACTTAATATCATAATTAAATTTGTTTGTTTGAATGCGCTAATCTCAGGAACGACTGATCCGATTTGAAAAATTATTTCAGTGTTGGATAGTACATTTATCGAGGAAGGTTTTAGGCTATATATCATCACGCTGCGACTAATAGGAGCGAAGCATCAGGGAAAAATGTTGCAAAATCGGGAGTAATTTTTCATTTTCAATTTCATGCGTGCGGAGTGCGTGAACAGTTAGTGTAAATGAATATTAAAAAAAAAATGAAAAGTAAGGAAAAAAGAGAAAAGAAAATCCATGGAGTTTCGTGTCTGTTCTTCTTCATAGGATTTACGTTTGGAACAGCTAATTTCTGTTGTAAAACATACCCACTTGAAATAAAAATGTTTGACTTTGAAAAACGTGAGCATATTATTTACTGAATAATGCCGTTTTCAGTCAATACGGGTTCCCCTATTGGTGTAAATAAGACATTTGTGTCAATACATTAAGTTGTCACCCTCTTTGTGAGCACAATACGTAAGAAAACTTGGTGGGAATCGACGAAATAATCAAAGACAATGGTACCAATTAAACTTAACTTAATTAAAAAACAAAACAATTATGGTGTATTTTGATGATTTGGCCATTTTGTTGTATATTTATATATTTTTATGTCTATAATATACCGACCGAAGTCACAATATTAAAAAAAATATTTTGGATTTTCAAGCGTATTGTTGAGGATTTTAAACTTAGCAAAATTATTATTTTTATATTGAAACGTGTGGAAACGTGATAGAAATAAACAATAGTGAGTTACAAAGTTGTATCTCTATCTCTCTCTCTCTCTTCCAGCCCATTTGCGTCCCATTGTTGGGCACGGGCCTCCTCCACTTTGGAGGGATTGTGGTCTACTGTGCCGCGCTGATCAGGCGCGTTGGCACAGGGTTTATTTTCGAGTTTTCCGTCTCTCACAGATGATGTTATCTGTGTGCAATATCCCTTATCTGACTTTTACGGCACCCTTGGGAGGAGATGGAGTGGTGGCATTTGTATTCTTCATCCCTCACCACATGGAGGCAAAGTTGTATGTTTAGAAATATATAAAAGAATTTCTTAAGAAATGGCTTGTGTGTATTTTATATGGTTATGAAAATGTTGAACATTAAATAAAGAAACTAGTACCACAATATTTCATCATACGCTATCTCTTTTCTGAGTTTGCAAATTGATACCTACACGTTAGTGTGAAAGAGACGGAAATAAATTTCGCAAGTACGTACTATTTTGCTAGCTAAGCTATATCTGATAGGGTTGTCATTTCGATTTTGTCAGAAATTAATAAATGAACTTTTTTAATTTGTTTTTAGTAATTACAGAAAGAATATCTAGCGTGTCTTTTAATATTCCCATAAATTCTATGACAATTTATGTTTCGTTTTCGTATTAACATTTCCTTAGTGTGGCGATTGCAAGTTCTACGCCCAACAAATGAAATAAACTTATTTATTTAATTATTACAAATAATTAAATAAATAAGTTTATTTCATTTGTTGGGCGTAGCTGGAATCATAAGGGAGAAACATTTTAGTAGATATTACGTGAAATGTTAATATTATCGACTAACATACCATTGCATGGCGGAATAAAATTAATTCTTATAGAACTTTCATTATAAAAATTCATTTTGAGTTGCCGTTACACACTGCGTTACACAAAAATATGAAAATTATCAATTCACTTCCTTGGGAGCAACCCTGCATTGAGGTTTCATGTCTATCTTTTACCGCTAAGCCTACGGCGGTAAAGTCAGTTCGTGTTTGATAACACCGAGCGTCGAGAGAGATGGCTTTCTGAGATTTTTTAGGGGAGTGACAGAGATACCTTACACTCCTTAAATTTTATATTCTATCCACATTTTGTCGCCTAAGCGTTCCATTTAGTGTTCCATATTTAAACATCGCGCCTTTTTTTTCTTCCCCATCCGAGCACAGAAAAATCTTTTTTTTTTTTGTGGGGTGTATCCAGCCAGACTGTAGATGTGTGTGGAATACTGATGTGTGCGTGCAACCACCAACGCCCTGTTAAGGAATGAAATTGGCATATAAATGTAAATTTTATGCCATGAATTTTAAAATGAAGTCGATACTTCCGAGCTTACAGTGGCGCGTGTGAGACGTTTCCGCAAGTTTACGTCGAAAAGGGATGAAATTAGATTAGAATGTGCCTGTTTCGGTAAAGAACGAGCTTTTAATGTCTTTTGTGGAATACTTATGTATGTAACATCAGATACAACGTCTTTTAGGATACTGTTGACGGGCTTCGTGGTGGAGTGGTTTATGTAATGGACTGCCGATCATGAGGTCTCGGGTTCGATTCCCGGTCAGGACAATCATTTGTGTGATATCCATAAATGTCATACAAATGTTTGTCCTGCGTCTGGGTGTTTACTATGTATTATAAGTATGTATTTACAAAAGAAAAGTAGTTTACGTATTATATCCGTATTCTGGTACCCATAACACAAGCATATAAGCTTAGCTTGGGACCAGAGGACGTTGTGTGAAATGTCCATGAATATTTATTTATTTATTTACTGTGCTTTATTTCGTGTTTTAACTAAATGTTATTAAGTATTGTTTTGCGTTCTAAAATTTTCAAAATTAAATAGCGTGCATTTCATATTTATATTATTATATTTATAATGTAATATTACAAAAATATAAATAACGCAGATATAAAAACCAAAGAGGCAATAAATTTAAAAGTCGATACAGTAAGGACGATCAAAACGCAACACGGTTGATCGAACGAAAGAAAATGGAGAAATCAAATACGACGAAAAAATCCACTTTACAGACGCAAACAAGTCACTTTAACTTTATTGAGCTGTAATCGAATTGTGACGTCCCTACAAGCGGCGTCGTCCTCGAGGTCGGAGCGGTGCGATCTACCGCCATCCTTATCTGACCCGCCCATTTAAATCTATGCTATTCAATCGTGCCGTCTCACTCGTATCCCAGGGGTGCCGCCGAGATTGCAATCTTTTGATTTATACCAACTATTAGGAGTGGTGCGGGGATAGTCTGTCTCTTGGAACGAGATCCGCCGCGATAAATGTTTGATACTATCCACGTTAGTACTGATTATAGAAATGGATTTACTTATACGAGATACGTATAAGAGAATAATATTGTTTTAATATATTTATAAAACAGTAGCCATATTGAATTGAATAATTTTTTATTGGGTCGTAAAAGAGGATGGGATTTTTATTCTCAAGTCCCATGGAAAGAATATTAAAAAAGAATCATGTCTGTTGAAGAAGACAGAAGGAAGAATAACCTTCCCCCCTTTTCATCTCGTTAACGTCCCACTGTTGAGCACGGGCCTCTTCCTATGATTTACTCTTTTATGCAATACCGTCTTTACCATAAGGGCACTCGGGGCCAGTGCCCAGGGCCTTATTCTTAGGGGGCCCCGATTGTGCGAATTTTTTTCTCACACATCCAAATATTTTTGTTTTCACAAATCAGTGATCTTATCAGAAGGTATTAGAAAGATGAAGAGAAAAAAATATGTATTCTTTTAATGGGACAGCAAGTTTTGAAAACCATTGTCAAAGCATGTAAATCAGAAAGGTACTATTCTATTAATGCTTCTATGCCATATCTGTCCCACGTTTTTACTTTTTAAAAGGGCTCAAATTCTTGTGTAGCCAAGGGCCCCAGCTTAGTTTAAGACGGCCCTGCTTTTATGATCTACTATGCTGCGATGGCCAGGCGTGTTAGCATAGAGTTTATTTTTGAGATTTCCATCTTTTGTATTTGTTGTTAACTGTTTATAATATCCCTTAGCTGGCTCTTACAGCACCCTGGGCACAAAATTGGGTGGTAACACTTGTAGTCGTAATCCGTCACCACACGAGTAATAAACCTCCTTTAGCACTCTGTTATTTCTACCTACCTCCTAAAGCATCGTGTCATGATATTAGGTAATTATGTATAATTCTAGACCATTCAATGTTTGGATTGGCAAATTCATTAGATATTAATTCACATAATGGAAGCACTTTGGCAAACATACTGTAAATATTGTTATGTATGAGAATTGCTAGGTGCTAGTGGTGTTTGGTCACAGTTTTTGGCGATCAGTGAGTAAGATCTTTGTCCAACAGTGGACAGAGATAGGCTGGTGAATGAATGGAAAGGCAGTCACATCTTATCTGCATAGACTACAGAGAGGGCAATGTAAATCAAATACATATAAATAAAATTGACAGGTTGTGATGCTTTTACCGAAAGTCTGTAAAACGGCTCGACTGATTTATACAAAATTTTGTGTGTACCAGGTAGATTTGAGGATTGGTTGAAATTTACTTTGTAAACTCCTAGGTCATAGAATAGGGGGAGATTTTCAGAAAGGCAACAAGGGAACAGTTAGTAACCAGTAAATTTAGTTGTACCAACACTAGCTTTTGCCCGCAACTTTGCCTGCGTAAATTTTTGCTTCTCCCCGGTTTTTGCAACAATTTTCATTAATGCTTCGCTGTTATTAGTCACAGCGTGATTTTATATAGTATAAAGCCTACCTCAAGAAATGGACTATTTAACATATAATTTTTCAATTTGAACTAGAAGTTCCTGAGATTATCGCGTTTAAACAAACAAATTCTTCAGCTTTATAATATTATAAGTAATAAGTATAGAAGGTCAATGTATCTCGTTTAGGATAAACAAAACATAACAAAATGCCATCAATTCGTGCTCGGTCAAGGGTTGGCCACAAAACGGTGTTCATTCTAAACATCTCAACTCAAATATTATTTCGGTTCCTAAACCTTATAAAAAGCGACGAGCCCTTACTCCCTTGCGGCCGCTTAGCCTCCCAAGCTTTGAGGAAAATAAGGAAAATCGTCCCTCATTTATATTGAACGGAAAACCTTCACGTTGTTATAGCTATAGTTATTCGGGTTTGACCGTATTTACTTTGTGGTAAATAATGGTACCAATTCTAAGTGCACAACTAAACTTAAGTCCTCCTCCTCCTCCAGCCCATTAACGTCCCACTATTGGGCACAGGCATCCTCCACTTTGGGAGGTATTATGGTCTACTGTTCTGCGCTGACCAGGCGTGTTGGCACAGGGTTTATTTTCGAGTTTTCCGTCTCTCACAGAGGATGTTATCTGTGTATAATATCCCTCAGCTGGCTTTTACAGCACCCTGGGGAGGACTACTACTAAACTTAACTAAAAATGAAAATTGTTAGTGTCAATAACACAATTCGGTTATGTTAATTTAACTTTTTTATTATAAAAACTGTGTATTATAGACTAATGATTTTAATTAATATAAATGTACACAATGAAATAGCCAATTAATCAAAATACAGAAATAGTTGTTTTCATTTTTTAGTTAAGTTTAGTTGTGCACGTAGAATTGGTATCAATATTGGTTAAAAGGTCTATCCATCCATCCATCAACCTTTCTCAGTCCACTGCTGGACATAGGCCTCTCCCATAGAACGCCACAACGCGCAGTCCTGCGCTGACTGCATCCAGCGGCCCCCGGCGTATTTTACGATATCGTCAGTCCACCTTGTTAGGGGCCACCGGTTAAAAGATATTGATTGCAAAATCGTATTAATATCTAAGATTAATTTCTCTATCTCTCTCTCTCTCTCTCTCTCTCCAGCCCATGTACGTCCCACTGCTGGGCACGGACCTCCACCACTTTGGAAGCGGTTATGGTCTATAGTACCGCTCTAACCAGGCGTATTGGCATAGCGTTTAGTTTCGAGATTTCCATCTCTCACAGATGATGTTATCTGTGTACATGTTGTACTCTTGGTTGGCTTTTACAGCACCCCGGGGAGGAAATGGTTTGGTGACACTGGTATCTTTAATCCGTCACCACACGGATAATTTCAATATGTACCTATTATTGCGTTTTTTGTAAATGCGCTAATGGTAGCCATTTACATACATATCTATCTATTGGGACCTATGACTTGAGTTTTAGTTTATTCCGACCGCCTTCTAAAAAAAGGAGGAGTTTCTCAATTCATCTATCATTTTTTTTTTTTAATGTTGTTACCCATAACTTTTAACTAGGCGAAGCAATTTAAATAATCCTTTTTTATTTGAAGTCTGGTGGTTCCAGTGTGGTCCCATTGGCACCAAGCTAGGATCCGATGGTTATCTCCTAAGAAATCGAGGAAAACCCTCAAATTCCAAAGGCACATGAAGTTGGTTGAACCTTTATTTTATAATATAATCTACTTAGTTTAAAAACTAAAAAACACGCTTAAATATCCTGATTATTTTTTAAATGATTGCATTGTCTTTGTTATCAATACTCAATTCTATGCTACCTACTTACAAAACGTTGACAGTTTATATTGTCAGAGATATAAGTTTCTGTTTTGTTGTCAAAATCGTAGTAAACACAAGTAAACAATTATTATAATTTTACCTGATTCTATAAACAAAGCGTTTTTATGTGAAATTATCTGATTGTGTATGAAAGGCATACGTAGAAACACAATAATATAGGTGAGTCTACTCATATACAATTAAACTATTACGTGTATAATTAAAAATACAAGTGTGGTCATGGTGATACTTCAACATGCTATTCTAGTAATTCTGATCAAGTAATTGGGATTATTCTTTTAAATTATTGCATTGTCATCGGTCCTTGTTAGGTATGCAAAATTTCAGATCAATCCGTCTACTACAAGTGGGTGAAAATCGCTTTCAAAGATTCCGTTACACAGATTAATACATTGATAGATACATACCAAACTTATAAAAGCGTGTTAAATACTTAATTATACTATGCATAGAAAACTTTATAAATAAATAAATATTCATGGACATTTCACACAACGTCCTCTGGTCCCAAGCTAAGCTTATATGCTTGTGTTATGGGTACCAGAATACGGATAAACTACATATATTACTTTTATTTTGTAAATAGATACTTATAATACATAGAAACACCCAGACGCAGTACAAACATTTGTATGATAATTAGAAAAATCACACAAATGATTGTCCCGAGCGGGAATCGAACCTGCGACCTCATGATCGGCAGTCCGTAACATGAACCACTCGACCACGAGGCTCGTCGTCGTTATAATATGCTTAGTTTAAAAACTAAAAAAACACGTTACAAAACCTTGAATATTTTTTTATATTATTGCATTGTCATAGTTCCTTATTACGTATTGTGTGCAAAATATTAGATCAATCCGACTAATGCAAGTGTGTGTAAATCACTTTTAAAGATTCCGTTACATAGATTAATATATTGATAGATACATACATACTGAACTTATAAAAGCGTGTTAATATAGAAAACGCATCTAACGCAACTATTATATAGTTTTCTTATATGATGTTTCATTACTCAATAGCCAACACGCTGAAGCCATGACAGATTGGCAAAGTAATAAAATTAGTTATTTCGCTTTAGCAATATAATATAGCAGTCGATCGTAAACCACCCGCGATGGATTAAGACATTAGTTTCAGACGGACTTACAATCTATAAATATAACTAACTTCATAGCCCGTATTCACTGCCTTTGAACCACCACCGTAACTAAAGCTTTTCAAGAGTGCCGTCACATATTTACTTATTATATAACAAAGCGTTTGTGGAGTTAACTTGGTTAAAGACGTAGATAACAAGAGTTAGAAATAGATTTCATATACGAGGGGAGGTCCAAAAGTTCGTGGAATGGAGGGGATGGAGTGGGGATAGGGGCGCTCGCTTAGTGTCATACTAATTGGGGACTCATAATTAGTATATAAATGGAGTTTCAGCCCTATTGCGTCATTCGTTTACGAACACTCGCCTGCTAAACACGTCAATCCGGAAGAAAACTGAAACTATGGCGAAAATTGAACACCGTGCGGTCATTAAATTCCTTACCAAGCAAGGAAAGAACGCTCAGACCATTTTGAATGAAATGGAAACTGTTTACGGGGAACAGTGCCCTAGTAAATCAATGATTTACAAGTGGCTTGGTCTTTTTAAACATGGTCGGGAGTCGATTGAAGACGACCCCCGCTCAGGAAGGCCAGTTGAGGCCACCACATCAGACATCGTCGAAAAAGTGGAAAAAATTGTACTGGAGGACACCCGTTTGAAGAAAAAACAGTTATCTGCATTAGTTGGAGTATCAGATACCACCATTTTGCGAATCCTACATGACCACCTGGGTATGACAAAAGTCAGTGCAAGATGGGTACCGAGAATGCTCACGCCGCTTCAAAAACAGCAGCGCGTCGAAGCGTCAAAACATTTTTTGGAGTTGTGTGGCGACGATCCTGGACCGATTTTGGAGCGAATTGTTACCGGCGATGAAACATGGGTTCATCACTTTGAGCCTGAGTCCAAACAAGAGTCCATGCAATGGCATAAAAAGGGGACACCACCGCCAAAGAAATTCAAAGTGTCGGAGTCGGCTGGAAAGTTGATGGCTACTGTTTTTTGGGATTGTGAGGGGATAATACTGATTGATTATAAAGAAAAGGGCAGGACCATAACCGGAGAATACTACGCAACAATACTAGAAAAATTAAAGGATGCCATCAAAGAAAAACGTCGGGGAAAATTGACCAAGGGCGTGTTGCTCTTGCAAGACAACGCGCCGGTTCACAAGAGCAAAGTTGCAATGGCTGCTCTACACACGCATGGCTTCGAATCACTAGTCCACCCACCCTATAGTCCAGATCTGGCCCCAAGTGATTTTTATTTGTTCCCCAATTTAAAAAAAGACTTAAGGGGAAGGAAATTTTCCGACGACAATGAGGTAAAGGAGGCAATTTTGGCTCATTTTGAGGGAAAAGATAAAAAATATTTTTACGATGGTTTAGAAAAATTAATTCATAGATCTAATAAATGTATTCAGCTTATGGGTGATTATATTGAAAAGGAAAAATAAATTTACTGTTTCATTTTTACTAAAACCCTTTCATTCCACGAACTTTTGGACCTCCCCTCGTAGGTTGAGTCGATAATTGAAATTATAAATAAATAAAAATAAATATTCATGGACATTACACACAACGTCCTCTGGTCCCAAGCTAAGCTTATTATGGTTGTGTTGTGGGTACCAGAATACGGATAGAATAGATATACTACTTTTCTTGTGTAAATACATACTTGTAATACATAGTAACCACCCAGACGCCGGACAAACATTAGTATGACATTTATAAACATCACACAAATAATTGTCCGAGGCGGGAATCAAACCCGCGTCCTCGTGAACGGCAGTCCGTTATATGAACCACTAGACCACGAAGCCCGTCAATTGTCTCCTTAATCCGGAATAAATATATAAATGATGGCTAATACTAGAAAAGTTGTTTGGAACTTGTGACATCTGTACTTGTGGAAATTATCAAACACAGAATAAACAGATGCACTAAAATAATTATGAAGTATCATTCACTAGAACCCGAAGGAAAGCAGATCCAATATAATGTACATATTCTGTCTCCAGTCTAATAATGTACCACTGTTAGGCACGGGTCTCCTTCACTTTGGGAGGGATTACGGTCTACTGTGCCGTGCTGACCAGGCGTGTTGGGATAGGGCTTACTTTCGGGTTTTCTATCTCTCATAGAGGATGTCATCTGTGTAAAATATCCCTTAGCTGGCTTTTACAGCACCCTTGGGAGGAGATAGGGTGGTGACACTTGTATTTTTCATCTGTCACCACACGGACGTGTACATATTAGGTTCTCATAATAGCATACCCACATAACAGCCATATACAGGGTGTCCCAGAACTCAACGTCAAGCCGAAACGGGGTGACAGGATAGATCATAACCATCACGAGAAAAATCAGAAAAAAAATCTATCCCATGCAGTTTGAAAATTATGGGCATTTTAAGAAAAACCTAGAAATTTGGTCTAACTGTACCATTTTTCGGTTATTGTGGTTAATTTTTATTATTTTTGGTCATTTAAACTTTGGAACCGTAACCCTAAATAACATCTCGAGAATCACAGTCTAAAATAATGACACAATTACCCCAAGTTTCCTAGAATTTAGACTATTTGTTAAACTATGAATTTAAAATTTTCAAACTTTGTCGACTTTGAAACACCCTCCTTTAAAAAAAATGTACTAGAGTGCCTTGGCAAGTGCCATTAAGAGTTGGCGCATTTAATCAGGATTGTAAAATGGTACAATACTTGTAAGTTTCGTACTAAAAAAAACGAGTAAAAAATAAAAACCTCAAGTAACCCGATTTTTGCTAACCCATTTTACTCAGGAAAAATGTTTTTTATTCGCACAAGCCCTTGGTAGGTTCTTTATTTTACGGCAAAATGATGAGAGAGATGGATAGTGGACATGTTTGCCATGAGCGAGCGAGACAGATAGTGACGCCACGCAGTGAGACGGAGATGCATCGTTTAAACGAGTGCGAATGAAACAGATACAGACGCCATACCAAGCAAATAGCTACGCTGCCAGTCTGACACCAGTTAGTACATTTCGCTCATTCGTCTACTGCGCACCTTTCCGTATTCGCTTGTGTTAATTTAGTACTGACAACTTTGGCTTTTCTTTTTGGACTTGGATTTTTGTGAATTGGACTTGTTGATTACATACCGGCAACTTTGGCTTCTCTCTTTTGGAATTGGACTTTTGTGTTGACATCCTTCTCATCACTATGCCTACGCGCTACACTTCACAAGAATATGCGAACATGCATCTCATTTATGGGGAATGCAGATGCAACGCAAGTGCCGCCGCTAGACTTTATCGTGAAAGATATCCAAATTTAGAGCGCTATCCGGATCACCGCGTGTTTGTTAATGTGCACCATTCACTCACAGAGGACGGCCATTTCCCGAATCAAATACGGGCTGGAGGTAGACCTCGCTTTCCTTACGAAGAAGAAGTGTTGGAAGAGGTCGCAGATGACCCAAGTATTTCCGTTCGTGGAATTGAAGAAAGAACGGGAATACCCAAAAGCACAGCACATCGTATTTTACAAAGAGCTGAAATGCATCCATTTCACGTACAACGAGTTCAAAGTCTTCTCCCTCGAGATTATCCTGAAAGGATTTCATTTTGTAGAACAATGCTACAGAGGCATAATGAAAATCCCCAATTCATCCAAAAAATTCTCTGGTCAGATGAATCTACATTTAAAAAAGATGGCTACATAAACTTACACAATTTTCATGAGTGGCATGTGGAGAATCCACATTTAATGCGAGAAGACCGATCCCAATATCGCTTTAAAGTTAACCTGTGGACAGGAATTTTAAACGGCAAAATAGTTGGGCCTTTTGAGCTGCCTGAGAATTTGAATGGCACGAATTACCTAAATTTTTTACGAGAAAATTTACCAAGTTTGTTAGAGGACGTACCACTAACAGATCGTTGCCACATGTGGTATCAACAAGATGGCTGCCCAGCGCATTACGCAGTGCAAGTAAGAGATTTCCTTGACCAAGAATATCCGGGAAGGTGGATTGGACGTTCAGGCACTATCTCGTGGCCAGCCCGTTCCCCAGATTTAAATCCCCTGGATTTTTTTTATTGGGGCGTTCTCAAAGAAAAAGTTTATTCTAAGCCCATTGAGAGCGTAGCCGAGCTGCGTGAACGAATTTCTCAAGCTGCTGAGGACATCAACTCTCGAGGATATGCCCGGCTAATAAGTAGATCTTTTTAAGAAGATGTAGGGCGTGTGTTGAAGCTGATGGTAAACAATTTGAACATTTGTTTTAATAAAAAATGTTATTTTCAAATCTGACTTTTATTCCAATAAACCTAAACAAAACAAGGTCAACATTTTTCATTATTTTATTAGTATTTTGTTGCTTTGGTAAAAGTGGCGTCACTATCTGTCTCGCTCGCTCATGGCAAACATGTCCACTATCCATATCTCTCATCATTTTACCGTAAAATAAAGAACCTACCAAGGGCTTGTGCGAATAAAAAACATTTTAACTGAGTAAAATGGGTTAGCAAAAATCGGGTTACTTGAGGTTTTTATTTTTTACTCGTTTTTTTTAGTACGAAACTTACAAGTATTGTACCATTTTACAATCCTGATTAAATGCGCCAACTCTTAATGGCACTTGCCAAGGCACTCTAGTACATTTTTTTTAAAGGAGGGTGTTTCAAAGTCGACAAAGTTTGAAAATTTTAAATTCATAGTTTAACAAATAGTCTAAATTCTAGGAAACTTGGGGTAATTGTGTCATTATTTTAGACTGTGATTCTCGAGATGTTATTTAGGGTTACGGTTCCAAAGTTTAAATGACCAAAAATAATAAAAATTAACCACAATAACCGAAAAATGGTACAGTTAGACCAAATTTCTAGGTTTTTCTTAAAATGCCCATAATTTCCAAACTGCATGGGATAGATTTTTTTTCTGATTTTTCTCGTGATGGTTATGATCTATCCTGTCACCCCGTTTCGGCTTGACGTTGAGTTCTGGGACACCCTGTATGTATATACAAAGCTACATAAATCTGTTTTATATTGTACTATATTCACATAACTTACCGCCACTCGGCTCTCTTTAAGGTCAAGTCTCATAGCTAGTGCCTCTCTCATGAACACATCTGGGTAGTGTGACGCTAGGAATGCTCGCTCTAACTCCTCCAACTGCCAAGAGTTAAAGTTGGTCCTAGAGCGTCTTCTTTTACCACTATCACCGTCATCATCGCATACACCACCTGGAACCAAAAAAAAACATTTAATTATTATGTAGATACGTAATAGGTTTTACTTCCATGTACTTTCTTTCGGGTTACATATAACGAGACATTAATGTGTTATATTAATAGTTTCTTGATCGATTATTTTAATACTGAGACCTTTTTGAATATAGGCTGCCATTTAAACGTGAGACCCTGTAATTGGTAAAATGTTTATTGATCAAGTTGTATATTCTTTATATGTTCGCTGTTGGGTCTCCCATAAATAAATAAATAAATATCTACATATATTTGACGGGCTTCGTGGTGGAGTGGTTTATGTAATGGACTGCCGATCACGAAGTCTCGGGTTCGATTCCCGCTCGGGACAATAATTTGTGTGATATTTATAATTGTCATATAAATGTTTGTACTGCGTCTGGGTGTTTACTATGTATTATAAGTATGTATTTACAAAAGAAAAGTAGTATATTATGTAGTATATCCGTATTCTGGTACCCATAACACAAGCCTAGAAATATAGCTTACTTTGGGACCAGAGGACGTTGTGTAAAATGTACATGAATATTTATTTATTATTTACTATATCCACAGCTCTTAAGTATTATACAATATTTAGCCAATAGCCACGTCCTACCCGCATACTCGCGTTTGCGATAGGACGTGTTTTGTGTGCACTCCGTTTCAAATATTTTTTTCTAACAAGCAAAATAGGGATTATTATAGTTTTAGTGGAGAGAACGCTAAGATAAACTAATAATTAATGTAAAACGGTGAACAATTAAATATTACAGTGAGTGAAATAATAAACTGTGAACAATTTAAGTGTTGCAAAGTTGTTACCTGTTACCGAACTGTCATTCATAGTGCATATCTACTGACATTATACGTATGCCTTGAATGAACATAGATACTGGTCATTAACCTTGCAAAATATTTACTGCAGTAACTGGATACCTATTTCAGCAAGTAATTAATGAGTTAAAGTATCCGAGTGGTTAGCGACGCTGCCTTCAGTGCGACACTCAGTGGTCGTAGTATCGAGTCTCAGTGGAGCCGAACGCTTTTTGTGAATGTTTTGATTTCTTCTATTAGTATAATATTTTCTGTATCAATATTTACTATGTCTAACCTACAAAGAACGCCACCCAATCAATTTACTCCTTCTCGCTCTGAGTCTGACATTCAGAAATTGTGCAGTAAGGAGGAGGGATATTCAGTACAAACTAATTTGTCCAACACTAGTCAACGAACAAAACGACGATGTCCCTCGAGTAATAATGACTTGAATGATTCCATATACGACTTTAAAAATGAAATTAGAGACATGATTGAAACTATGGTAACGTCACAAAATTCACGCATGGATCGACTAGAGAATCGTATTATAGACTTAATTGCTGTAAACTCTAAGATTGATAATACAAATACGGAAATTGAAAAATCTGTGTCATTTGTGTCTGAGCAACTAACATCACTTGAATCCAAAATTATGAGTTTAGAAACGGAACGTAACACTGTGGCGTTAAAACTGTCTACAATTGAAGAAAAACTGGAACTTTTTGACCGCTCCATGGTTAAAACAAGTATAGAAATTCGTAACGTTCCTAAACAACCTAATGAATCGAAAAATACTATGTACAATGCATTAATTGAACTAGCAAAGCACCTAAAACTTAGCCTACAACTGTCTGATATTCGAGATGTACTACGCCAGCCATCCAAAAGAGAATCCCGGTGCTCGTCTATTGAGGTGGAATTCAACAACACTTTAATGAAAATAAAATTTCTTACTGCTTTTAAAGAATACAAGAAGTGCCACCCAAATGATAAGCTCACTAGTAACCAAATGGGTATAAACGCTCCTATTACACCTATATACATAGCTGAACAACTCACGATTAATACCAAACGTCTATTTTATCTTGCAAGAACTTATGCCAAAGAAAACAAATACCTTTACTGCTGGACCTCAAATGGACGCGTGTTACTCAAGAAAGATGCCGACAGTCAACCTATTGTCATAAAAAGTGAACAACGCCTAAATCAACTGTCCGTTCTTGACAGAGCATGACTGATATTAGTGTACTGTCCTGAAGCTGGTTATTCTTGTTCTGTATTTCGTTTAAACTATTTGTCAAATAATAACAAATATCTACAAAATAACACACACACAAACACAATCTATTCACCATATAAATCAAACATTTATCTGTATCTCAATAGCTATAAATTTATCTCTAACCATTCATTAATAACTATATTCCTACGTACTGCCTACGTGATGAAATTATTTCTTGCGTTAAACATAATTTTGTTGCTTTCAATAGTATAAACGAATTGCTTAATGAAGTCGATCACTATCGGCTTTCGGAATCCTTCAACTGTAATCCTGAAGAGTGTAGTAGGTACTTAAAAAATCCGGAAAATTATTTAAAGATTTTACAGCAGAACATTCGTAGCATAAATTGTAATTTTGACAACTTTTCAGCTCTGCTTACTAGGTTTGATTTTGATTGCGATATTATTGTTTTATCCGAATGCTGGCTTTCACAAGTTTCCAATCTGCCTTTGATAAAAAACTATACCTCTTATAAAACTTCTAATAACTTCAACCAAAATGATGGAGTAGTGGTCATGCTTAGAAATAAATTAAATTATAATATAGAAGAACCAGATTTTATGGAAGCAAATTGCCTTGTTATAAAATTGGGAAGTAATACAGTAATAGTTGCTATTTATAGATCACCATCTTTTAAAGTATTGGATAATTTCTTGCTATCTCTTAATAATCTACTTAATAAACTTTCAAATTTCCGAAATATTATTATCGTAGGAGACATAAATATAAATATTCTGAATAATGATAACAATTCTTCGTTTTATTTGGATACTGTATCTTTTCATGGTCTTCTGCCAGCAATATACACCCCAACCAGAGGTATGGCATGTCTTGATCATGTCATCGTAAAAACAAAACATAATGCTTTCACGTTCAACTTGCAAACTACAATAACCGACCACGAAGCTGTACTTTTTTGCATAAACGAGAAATATCCTAAAAAACCTGTAAAAAATAATGAGATAAAGAAAATTAACTGGGACGCTATTTCTCTTGATTGCTCAAACCTGGACTTTACTCCTATTTATACTGAAAATGACTGTAATATGGCAACTAATCTGCTCATATCTATATTGACAGAATTGTTGCAGAGACATACTGTTAAAATAAAAACACCACGACGAAAAACTATTGTAAAGCCTTGGATTACACCTGGACTTTTAAAATGTATTAAAAATAGAGATCTTATGCACCTTAAAAGTAAACAAGATCCAAATAATACAGTTTTACACGTAACCTATAATCGATACAGAAATTTTTGCAATAATCTTTTAAAGAAAATTAAACGGCAATACGACCGCGACTTATTAAAAAATACTAAAGACAACACAAAAAAACTATGGCATTCCATAAAAAACATTACAAATTATAATAAATTATCTACAGATACACATGACCTATTATATATAGACTCATCACCACAAGCATCGGTAAATGTAGCTAATAGCTTTTTCGCCGGCGTTGGCAGTCGTTTGGCAGGAAGTATACCTACAATTTCACTCCCTGCTAATGATGCTATTGGCCAACCTAACATATCACAATGTAATTCTTTTGTTCTTTTTAACACTGACAATGCAGAGATAGAACGCTTTATATTAAATTTAAAAAGTGATTGCCGTCCTGGTTGGGACAACATACCAGCAAGACTTCTAAAAACAGTGGTGCAGTACGTCACTCCTGTACTCACTGCTCTAATTAATCGATGTTTGGAGTCTGGAGTATTTCCTAATGCTCTAAAAAAATCAATTATCGTGCCTATACACAAAGCGGGAGATACTAAGTGTGTCAACAATTATAGACCCATCTCAATTTTAACATCCTTATCTAAAGTCTTTGAGCGTGTTATTAATTGTAGACTTATAAAATATCTAGAGACTAAGAAATTGCTTGCCCCAACACAATTTGGGTTTCGAGCTGGTAAGTCGACGGATGATGCTTTACATGACTTTACCAGCAACTTAGTTAAAATGATAGACAAAAATAAAAAATGCCTAAGTATCTTTCTAGACCTAGCAAAGGCATTCGACACGGTCTGTATAAATACGCTTCTGAAAAAAATGAATACTATGGGTATACGTGGTAAACAACTTGAATTGTTTGCGGATTACCTTTCTGGTAGAACGCAATTTGTGACTGTTGGTGGGTACAGGAGTGATGAGCTTGGGATAACCTACGGAGTTCCACAAGGGAGTATTCTTGGACCTACTCTGTTCCTGTGCTACATTAACGATTTATGCGCTCTCGATCTTCAAAATTGTAAAATAATTTCGTATGCAGATGACACTACACTGACATTTTTTGGTGACTCTTGGAATGACGTCTTTGCGACTGCTCAAAAAGGCTTTAACACCGTGTGCCACTGGTTAGCTGAAAATTCTTTGACACTCAATACTGATAAAACGAAATTCATAAAATTTTCTATATATAACAAAATATTTGAAGAGCCTCGTAAATTGTACGCTCATCATTGTTCCTTGCCTCATGTATCAGACTGTTGTTACTGTCCCGTTCTAAAATCACCTAAAAGTATACGTTACCTAGGTGTAATAATCGACCATAGGCTATCGTTTCAAGAACACATCCATAACATAGCGGTGAAAGTGCGTAAATTAACAAACATATTTAGGCAGCTAAGGTACATCACTGATAGGAAGACCCTGGGCATGGTCTACTGTGCCTTGGTACAATCAATACTCACTTATTGTATTTCTACATGGGGTGGCTCGGATAAAACTAAGCTACTAGAACTAGAGAGGGCGCAGAGGCTAGTGTTAAAGGTTGCCTTTTTTAAACCTAAACTGTTCTCAACCTATCAATTATACCAGGAAACTAGGTTACTAACTGTGAGACAGCTTTATATTCTCGCTAGCACTCTCCGACAACATGGGGATGTGTCTTCATTTGACTATAACATCAGGGACAAAAGAAGATACCACTCTGTGTGCAAAACTTATAATGCTAAAACTAGATTTGCACAAAAATCTCACATTTTCTTAGGTCCTAAATTGTATAATAAGTTAAACAAAGAATTAGATATATTTACTATGCATAAAAATGAATGTAAGCGAAAGATAATAGAATGGTCATTGAAATTAAATTATCAAGAAACGGAACTGCTACTTGAGATAAGCAAATAAACCCAACACAAACAAAACACGCCCATCTATACATGTACAAACACACGCAGGCGCGCACTAACACGCACGAATATACACACACACACACACACATGCGCACACAAACACACATACTCAAAGCATTACTATTACAAATTTATGTGGTGGGATCCTGGTGTCCTGAAATACAGGCCTCGGCTTAGTTTAGGCACCAGTCTCCCACAAATTAAACGGCAAATGTTTTAATGTTAAATGTAAATATTGTCCTTGTATTGTAACTGTTTTATTTGTGGAAGAAATAAATGATATATATTATATTAATACTAATATTTTATATTTAGCCAATAGTAATATTATAAGCCTGATAATCTCCATGTGGTGACGGATTAAGAATACAAGTGTCACCACCCCATCTCCTCCCAAGGGTGCTGTAAAAGTCAGCTAAGGGATATTACAGACCGATAACATTCTGTGAGAGACGGAAAACTCAAAATAAACCCTGTGCCAACACGCCTGGTCAGCGCGGCACAGTAGACCATAATGCCTCCCAAAGTGGAGGAGGCCCGTTCCCAGCAGTGGGACGTGAATGGGCTGGAGAAGAAGAAGAATATTATAAACATAATAGAGTTTGTTTGTTTGTTTAAATGTGCGTCAGGAACGACTGGTCCGATTTGAAAAAAATATTTCTTAGCTGCTGTTAGCCGCGACTTCGTACGCGTGGAATTAAGAAAATTTTCCCCGTTTTGCAACATTTTTCACTGATGCCTCGCTCCTAATGATTGCGTGATGTTATATACCTCGATAAATGTACTATGTAAGAGTGAAAGAATTTTTCAAACCAGACTCTTTGGTTCCTGAGATTAGCGCGTTCAAACAAACAAACTCTTCGGCTTTATAATATTAGCGTAGACTAAAAAGAATACTTGAAGCTTATATGTACATCATAATTAGCTTATTCTCAAATCCATTAAAAATTATATACTAAGCATTAGTAATTAAAGGTGAATTATATGAACTCAGTACTAGGTGAACTAACACTAATTAAGTAATTACTTATTTAAAACTTGAAAACTAACACTTATTATAAATGTTTTATTAAGTGTTAAACTTCTCGCAATTATAACTTATAACTAGAATAAATTATTAATAAAACATCGAGTCTACTCATAGCACGCGTTAAAAGTCAAAGGAATTTATTTCCAATCAATAAAAGCACGATTGAAATGAATAAGGTATAATCGTAAAGACGCCAGACAAAGGAACAAACTCCATTCAGCCAATTCCTTGGCAGTTAAAACAAAAGCCGCGACCAGGGGCTCATAAAAAAGAGATAATCTCCTACAAAGCGTCAGAACAAGTTTTTGAAAATAGAATATAATTTCTAATTTTCTCCCAGTGATTTTAATTAAAAATGGTCCCGAGAGAGCGGGACGCCGGAATTCCCGTCGCCTCGGGTTGGAAAAGGACGGCTATAAATTACTCGCTCGGTCCTCCGAGGGCCTAAATAAATTAGAAGTGATTAAGAGAAACGCGCTTCTGTTGTGCGTTGAATATATCGTTGTTTTGTGACTTTGATAATTTGTTAAAAGATGTTTTTATCCTAATTAAGTTCTAAATTCAAAATATATCTTTTTATTTAGCAAATGCAATCACGTGAAGAAAAAAAAATGGCTAAGCAATTATGTTGACACGCAACACGCTAAGGAAGTGTCATAATTACTGTAGAAACTTTTAACGAATATCTCGACGTGAATAGAATGTTTTCAATTAATACAGAAATCACTTGCCGTTAGATTAATTTACTTGTGTTTAGTTGTCAGACAGCCGATACGTTACGTTGTCGCCTTATGAGAAAAGGCTAAATTACGTGTGTGTGAACGAGAGGCAAGGTATAGTCCTAATGAGTGGAGTGAGAGAGAGGTGGTCGGTTATTGTATTAAAACAAACGAGCGCCTTGGGCCCACAGACAACAGTTTTGGCGCGCTTTAATTTAGACTACGCAATGTTTTAATGTCACTGGGATGGGAACGAGGTGGAGGGGGCGGACTTACTAAGTATCTATTTGAGGGTTGTATAACGTGGTTTATAAATTCGTGCAGTTAATAATTCAGATTCGTTTTGTTGTTTTATTACGAGGACATGCGAATGATTTGTTATCAGATTTTTCATTGTCCTACTTTTTAGGTGTTACTTATGTTGCATTGCATGCAAAGATTACGTCTATGAATAATATGACTCTTTAAGTAGGTAATATTTGCATAAAACTTAATAGTCATCAGCAAGTTAAACAATAGACATACATATCTTTCGCCTTCTATGATATAATGAAAAAAATCCGATGAAAATGTCTTCCTCAAATGCCCACACTGAAAGCTTTACAAGATTTTCAGTCCACTTTTGTAGACGTTTATAGGTACTAGGTACACCAGATCGGTCAAGAAACTTACCAAGATCTAAGACAAGTATCATTTCTTATTATTTCAACTTACACCGTAAAGGACAGATCTAACGTGATAATAAGTAATTAGGTAGTACGAAACACATTTTGAAAAAAGAATTCCATTAGATAATATGTATTACAAAATAACGATGTAGTTAGGTATTTCCCATTCTATTCAAAACGTGTCCTTAATCTGTGGCATAAATAAAAAAAAACATGATGACATAAACAAAACTAGGTTACATATAAACCATAGACAATATTTTTATTTTATTCATAGACAGACTATCAACGCACGACATCGTAGAATTAAATAGTTCTATTCAATAAATGCGACGTTATTTGTGATGCCTTTTATATTTCTATTACTAAGAGTTCCGAGGGGAAATTGATACTAGAAATACTTGTTACAGATAATTTATGACTTATATTTGGCGAGATTTTTATCTTTATCTATTTATTTGATTGCTTGGCTCCATGATTTTATTCTTACATTGATTACTATTATATTTGGGGTTTATTATTTATGTGACATTTTTGATTAAGCAATTTTGTAAAAACCAATTTTGGTATTAATTTTATTGCTTTAGCACGGAAAGTTTATAGATAGTTTCACACGTATACATAGATGTGGGACGCCATTATATCAATATTGTAAAATATACTGATTGACCGTATTAAGTTATGAGTTTTAGTCAAAGAGTATAGTTTTAGTTATACTTTAAACTAATAGGGGTACCGATTTTACGTGCACAACTTAACTTATATAAAAATGAAAACAACTAAGGCGTATTTTGATTAATTGGCTATTGCGTTGTGCACATTTTTATTTATGAAATCGTTAGTATATTATATATATTACTAGCTGACCCGGCAAACGTTGTTTTGCCATACCAAAAAAAAATTTAAAGATTTGAAAAATAGATGTTGGCCGATTCTCAGACCTACTGAATATGTATGTAAAATTTGAGAAGAATCGGTCAAGCCGTTTCGGAGGAGTACGGTAACTAACACTGTGACACGTGAATTTTATATATTAGATATACAGATTTTCTAGTAAAAAAGTTCTGTTAACGTTGGCGAATTGTGTCATTGACACTATCGATTTTCATTTTTTTGTTAATTTTAATTGTGCACGTAGAATTTGTCCAATATAAAGATATATTATTGTGTAGGTATCTACTATGAGGAAATGGTTTTACAATAAAAGTATTAAAACGTAGTTATTTATGTTTATAACACCCACTCATGGTGTTTTCGTCTCTGCTTCATTATTTTTTACCTCTATCCCATTGGGCTCGGCATATTCCCTGTTCTTTTACGTGTTGTAACCTTTGGTCACTTTTTTTTCATATATTTTGTCATACAATGGTACCAATTCTACTAGCACAACTAAACTGAACTTAAAATGAAAATTGGTAGTCTCATTAACAAAATTCGACAGTATTAACTAATCTGTCTTATTATAAGTATTGTGTCTTAAAGACTAATGATTATAATATTGAAGGATTTCTGGCATCTCTGGAACATTTAATAAAGAAATCTATTACACTTAAAGACTTGATCCTGCGATAACAATTCTAAACTATGACAGTAATAATAATATAAAAAAGAAACAAAAGGACTTATAAATAGATAAGTCAATGTAGATACATTAACGCTACGATAAGTCTATTTACGTAGCTGTCTCGTAGAGGATGCTACGAAAAAGCAAAAAAATAATTTTATTGCAAGCACTCGTAGCATAAATTTAAAAAGAACATAAAAATGTATGTAATCAAAATATTGAGTGTATTGCTTTATAATTTTTGAAATTCGAATAATCAATTCAAACAACAAGGGGTGGTCTTAGGTATGTTATACACACAGGTTATACAGTAGGTTATATTATTGATGCTTGCTTGATATTGGCTTTTGAAAACTCTCCGAACAGATACTGTCCACAAGTCATAAAATTTATTTTTTCAAAAACCGGTCAAGTACGAGTTCAACTTGCACACGAAGGTACTAATATTATAAAGCTGAAGTGTTTGTTTGTTTGAACGCGCTAATCTCAGAAACCACTCTTTCAATTTGAAAAATTCTTTCCGTCTTGGATAGTACATTTATCGAGGAAGGCTATATAACATATCACTGTGACTAATAGGAGAAAAGCATGTTACGTAATTTGTCTATAAATAAAAAAAAATTATAATAGTGCCGGATCAAACGCGTGATCTCGTGAAAGGTAGTCAGTTAAACTACCACTGCACCATGAATCCTGTTTTTACACGAATGCCCTGTATTTTGATGCAATAATGTACCGTTGTTACAATGTTTAATTGTAAGGTCATAATTGGGTCATAACATGTTCACACTTGTTATTCTCCGAAACAAATTAAAATAGTCTCGATATTTTTCAGTTTAAAGTAAAAGTGAAAGTTGGACATGGTAATTTATTAACTGCTTTTAAAGTATGAGAGAATTAAGTGAGCGATTTTAATATGAAACCTTTTTCTGTCTTGAGAGGAATATTGTATTGTGTGTCTTCCAATGGTGTCTTCTACATCTTCACTACTTAGTCTTAGTGTCGATAACACAATTCGGTAATGATACCTGATCTTTTGACGTGACAACATCTTATAATTCGATAGAGCCGGCTGCACGCACGAAAAAACATGACTCATGCGGCGTTACCTCGCTCTGAGGCGTTCCATGTAAGGCTTGAAGTGCAAGCGTCTCGCTATCACTTGTCTCGCTTGCACGTTCTTTGTCGCTCGTTTCGCCACGAACCGAACAAGCGACAAAGAAGAAAGAAGAAGAAAGAAACGTTGTCACGTTCAACTATCGTCTGTAAACCGACTTTACAGACAACCCATTTTTTTTGTTATAATAACTGTTTATTATAGACCAAAGATTTTAATTAATGTAAATGTGCACAAGAAAATAGCCAATTAATCAAAAAACACCAATAGTTGTTTTCATTTTTAACACGCTTTTATAAGTTCGGTATGTATCTATCAATGTATTAATCTATGTAACGATATCTTTGAACGCGATTTTCACCCACTTGCAGTAGTCTGATTGATTTGAAATTTTGCATACATATATCAAGGACCGATGACAATGCAATTATTTAAAAATATATTCAGTATTTTCAAGCGTGTTTTTTGGTTACTGAACTAAACAAATTATTCAGTTAAGTTTAGTTGTGCACGTAGAATTGGCACCAATATCGGGTGCAGTGTAGTCACTTGCCATACTATAAAAACGAAAGATATACAAAGCCTCATGAAACTCAAAAAGCTTAAATTATTCCGTGGTTGATTCTTACTTATCACAAGAAAAATACATTGTACTTTTTTAACTCTTTAACTTCAGTCCGATTCTTAAGAGGATACCAAAATAGCTTCGTGCATTTTTCTATGTACGAAGTTTTCATTGTTTCTTTAGATTGAATGGCTAGAGCTCTAATTTTTAAGTATATGTTTTTTCAATATATGATCTATGATCGCATAAACTCAGAAACACGATTGAAAAAAGTTTTCTCGATAGAAAATCTTGGCGAAACAACCTCTCAAAATTTTTTTTTTTTTCATTTGTCGTTCTATTATCGCGTATTAACTAATGAAATAACTTTAAAAACATAAGTAACTATTATATATAGAAACACGTAAATCAGAATTAAAATATATTTAGTAGATTTTGAGTAAATAGGAAAAGTATCCCTAATTCTTCATTTTCTGTGCCTACTGGCTGTGTTAATATGTACGTGTCGGCGATGATATACGATAATATTCATGTAGGCCCTTAAAAAGAGTAACGTAATTACAAGCAAACTACATCGCAGAAAACGGTACAATAAGTAGGTTATCAATAAAATTATTTATTATTATCTCTTGTTACAAGAAACTCTTTAAAATCTCATATTTCAAGCATAATTTACTGTTACTTAGTTAAATATGTTCGACGTCGATATGTCTTCATCGCCTCAAGTGGGCTGTACTCACTGTAATTTGGGTTCGATCCAGGGAAACTAATTCCCGAAATCACTGGCAATAATAAAGTTATAATTTTTAACGAAATAGGCGGGTACAACGCGTTTGTACTTATACTACAGAGGCGGATTACAATTAATATGATAAAAACTGTATTTATTATGTTTGTTAGCTTTAAATAATGTTTAGTCTAGTTTACATAAGAAGCGTTTTAGAAATCCATAAACATTCTCCAAAAAAAAGTAAATAACAAATATATCATTTAAAGATTTAGGTTTCGCGGTTCAAGATAAACGGTTTAAATTTTGTTAAACATATTTTTTTATTTTTTGTACTAAGTTACTTTTGTTCTATAAGAAAACCGAAAAAAGTATTTTAATTGAGGATGTTTAATATTAAGCGAACAGTCTTCATTTTATGATAGTTTTAGCGAAATTTTATAGCATTTCTGTAACAAATAAGACAATAAAATAGCCCTGATTACTGTTCTATCATTAAAAAAAATTGATTCCAAATCCGATATGCATAAAATAGTAACAATATCATTTTATATTATGTAAAGATAACCAAGTATTGACCTTAGTACGTGCCTGTAGTTGAATGAAGACATCGTATTGAAAAGTGCCTTCATTAACAATGTTAGTGAGCACACGGTTCTGCGAACCGACCGAGACTGAGTAATTGAATTTATTACTTTTTTTATAACATGTTACCTTACAGTTTTGGAAACCACGAAAAAATTATGGCATGGTGCGAAATTATACACTGTACGTAAGATATTCTTAAATTGATATTCAAATATCTTAATAGAATTATTATGTTGGTATTATATATTAGAAGAGTTTGGTATTTTAAATACAGAGTAGACTCTATACGTTAATTATAACGGTTGTCAAAAAATCGAAAGAGCATTTTGCCGAATTTTAATAAAAAAAAATAAAGCGCGCGTTTTGCACGTAGCCTGCATTCTGAAGCTACACAGATATTTCCAGAAAAAACAAGAACAGGTAGGTATTAATTGTTTGGTATCTCAATAATATAAATAGTCAATTGATAAACTCGTCGTATCGAAATATTTTATTGACCGTTTTATAGACTTCGATAAATCTAACAAACACGCAATAAAACGATCGTAAAACTAAATTATAATTATACAATGTATTCACAAAACATCATAATTACATATTTTTATGTATCTTTATTATTTAGATAAACATTTTTTTTGTATTTACGTGTATATGCATATATAGAGCCCAAAGAACTAACATTAATGTATAGAAATATAAAGTGATAATCAACCCTTTAATTAAACAATTTCGATATTTCATAGTCTAGAAAATTCTTAAAAATTGAAATTCTTGTTGTAGATTTCCGTGTTTAAACAAATATTATAAAACTGAAGAGTTTGTGTGTATGAACGTGCTAATCTCAGGAACTAGTGGTCTGAATTGAATAATTATTTATGTGTTGGATTAATAATTATTTCTATCGAGGAAACCTTTAGGCTAAAAACTAATTCATCTTTAAAACCAGTAGATAGAAAAGCACTATTTTACACCATAAAGATGACTTCAAAATATTCTGAGGCGTATACCGTTTGGATTGCTTGAGGGCTCTAAGGTATCGGCGAGATTGAAGCATGATATATGTATTTCTATATATTATACATAGACCCTTACAACCTTCACTTTCTTCACATAAAAATAAGGTGTTACACACTTTTATCATATTATCAAAATAATACTTTATTTATTAATTTTTCTATCATTTACATTTTGAAAGGATTATTAAATACAGAAAACACATAAAAAACAACAAACACTAAACAAAACAAAATAATAACAAATAAAATAAATAAATACACATTCACACAAAATATTTAAAAAATACAAAAAACAGGGCTCCGCTGGCAGCGGGAACAAGGTCCAAGCTACCGGTAGTTAGGGCTCCAGAGAGGGGAAACTCCTCACAATACGTGCCTAACGCGAGGTAAGCTACCTAACGCGAACTTTTCTAGGTGCGTAGTTAGAACTTTTCTAGGTGTAGGTGGTTAAATATAAATTGTACTAATTGTTACCGGTGTTTAGTATCGTCTCACCGTTGGACCCGGGATTCCTCTACTTTGAGAGGGATTATGCTCTATTTTGCAGCGCTGAACAGGCGTGTTAGTTGCCATAGTGTTTATTTTCGAGGATTCCGTCTCTCATTGAGGATGTTATCTGTGTACATTATACCTAAGCTGGCTTTTACAGCACCCCGAGGAAGACATGAGGTGTTGACATTTGTATTCTTAACCAGTTACCACACGGAGAATACACAACAATAATATCGGGCCTCGTGGTTCAGTAACATACGGCCGTTCACGAGGTCTCGGGTTCGATTCCCGCTCGGAATAATCATTTGTCGATATTTATAAATGTCATACAAATGTTTGTTCTGCGTCTGGGTGTTTGCTATATACCTATTATAAGTATGTATTTACAAAAGAAAAGTAGTTTATGTATTCTATCCGTATTCTGGTACCCATAACACAAGCATAATGAGCTTAGCTTGGGACCAGAGGGCGTTGTGTGCAATGTCAAAAAACAAATATCGTTCAAATATTCCTGATATGAGAGTACAGATATGTCAAATACACACTTATAAAGCTTTTAATATGATTATAGCCAGCCATTGAATAAACACGAGTGATAAAGCTATCACCTAACTGCGTTAATAGTCATTATCTTAGATAAGGCGGTACGCAGAGTTATAAGCTTAATAGGTTTATTAAATAAATATAAATGTGTATACATTGTTCTAACCTGCTAAGATTAAAACATATAGGTTTTTATAGAGGGAGTAGACCCCGGTAATCCGGCCCTCAGCTAGTCCGGCCCCTAGCTAATCCGGTGCAGTAATATTAAACATTATTTTGGCCAATTTTTAAGATGCTTTCTTATTATATAGACTATGTGTTACAAACTAACGATTTTAATTCATATAAATGTGTACAACGAAATGGCCAATTAATCAAAATACACCATAGTTGTTTTTCTTTTATTTAGTTAAGTTTAGTTGTGCATTTAGAATTGATACCATTCTGGTACTTTAATATCGAAATCACGACAAGAAATTTTATAAAATTTGAAAAGAATGGTTCAACATTTTCGCCATAAATATAAAAGGCAATAAAATAAATAGGCATGTATTTTTATGAATCTGTTGTAAATTGCGCATCAATTTGAATATTTCGCCTATTATGTTTATATCTGCCTGTTTGGTTAGGGTCAATTGTGCCAAATAACTGTTTAAAAAAATTTACTATTCACGACATGGAAGCAAGATCGCTTGCCGCGTGTGGATCATTATCTGTGCTAAAAAGTTTGTTTGTTTGAACGCGCTAATATCAGAAACCCCAGGACCGCTTTGAAAAATTCTTTCGAGCATGGCTTTGGGCTATATAACACCACGCTGCAACCAATAGGAGCGAAGCATCAGTGAAAAATGTTGCTAAAACGGGCAAATTTTCTAAATTCCGCGCGTACGAAGTCGCGGGCAGCATCTAGTGATAATATATATGGCAGATTACATTTCATTAGAGTTCACTTTTACAATCGTAGTAAAGGTGATATAAGATAAGATTAGCATTAGTATATTACGTTTCACTTTTTATCTTTTCTCTCTCTCTCTCTCTCTCTCTCTCTCTGTGTGTGTGTGTCTCTCTCTTTTGATTTTATTATCTTGTCTCTTTTATATCTAACCCTTAAAGTATCGTCTATAATTAGCGTAAGTTTGCTAGGCATTGTTTTACGAACCATTCCAGAACCAAATGTTGCAGATTCAAATGAAACAGTTACATTGCTTCATTTGAATGTGGCATCTTTGATGTCATACTTCTGTCAAGTTGGCGCATTTTTCTCACCTGTACCAACTAATTCCGTAGGCTTTTTCAAGTCAACTACATTTCCACATACCTTGTGGAAATGGCGATATCATTTTAGATTTGGACTCTTAAATGGAGCAGAGAACATAACCACTCTAATAGCTGATTCATATTTGGGTTACGCAAATATGATCATGTCTCCCAATTTCGAAAACAACTCAAGTGGTTACCTATCCGCCATCGCCGGAATGCTCACATATTACATCTACTATATAACACTCTATTTAATCCCTCATCTCCTCCTTATCTCAAAGCACGGTTCGAGTATTACGATGTTGCGATTGATAGGAGTGTAAGGTCCTCGTATAATCTGAGACTAAGAACGACACAGCATTCCACAACGTTCTATCAAAAATCGTTCACTATTACAGCTACACGTTTGTGGAACGCTTTGCCTGTAACTATTAGACAGGCTAAAACGTTGAAGTCGTTTAAAAAGATGGTAAAAGAGCATTACCTGGAACTGTCAGCATAGAATTAGTTGGACTATATTTTAAGCACTTAGTATTTGTACTGTACTGTCTTTAAGCATATAGAGTATATGTATTTATTATGTGTAATTGTATGTATTCTTGTGTATTTTAATGAGTTTATTGATAGTGTATATTATATTTTTATTTTGTATATTTGTGTGTTATATTTTATGATATGTATTAATAGGATTTAAAATATATTTTTATGTATATATTAAAATAATAATATTCGTGCACCGACAACTCTACTCGCTCCTCATTTAGATCCATACCCAGGTTGCCTGGAAGAAATCGCTTTTAGCGATAAGGCCGCCCATTGTACAATCTTGTATTTTATTATTAAGTTATATGCTTCTGTATGGTGTACAATTAAGAATAAAATAAATAAATAATAAATAAATAAATAGCTGAGCTCATTTGTAGTTATGATGTAGTGTTTCCAGTTAGAGAAGGACTGCAGGCAGGACAGTGAATGGTATACCTTAGAGTTATGGAAACAAAGCGTTTTGTCGATATGTTTAACATCTATTACTGATTTGAACACGAATAGTAAGCTGTGGTTTGCGCGGGAATTTAATGGTTCATTGTCACATAAGTATAAATTTGTTTGGTAATACAACAATGGAGATATTAGTTGTGTTTTTGAAATAAATAAAGTTATCTTTATGATAAAGTTTTGTTGTAAATTACATGTATTATTGTGTGAATGTAGGTTTAAAGCTTTTGGCAAACCTACCTTATGAAATCACTTGATATACGCTGGGGTTCAGGAGTCAGGACATAGGGTACTATACTAGATTTCATCCCAGAGAATAATACTCAAAATAATTATTTTGTTCATGAACATAGATTATAACTGACTGAATTGATTTAACAGATTGTTTTTTTGGATTGTGTTTTTTCAGATTGTACGACGTCTGTTTTTACCTAATACATATAAGCATCTGCTTAAAAATAAAGTGTATCGTATTTTAGAAAAAAGAAAGTAATAGATCATAAATAACACCTAAATATTGTAATAAAAACGACCGGCCTCGTGGTCTAGTGGTCCAGGTAAAGGACTGCCGTTCACGAGGTCGCGGGTTCGATTTCCGCTCGGGACAATTATTTGTGTGATATGTATTTATAATTGTCATACAAATGTTTGTACTGCGTCTGGGTGTTTCTATGTATTATAAGTATGTATTTACAAAAGATAAGTAGTTTTTGTAGTATATCCGTATTCTGGTACCTATTTCACAAGCATAAGCTTAGCTTGGGACCAGAGGACGTTGTGTGAAATGTCCATTAATATTTAATATTTAGTTAAAAATTTAAGAATAGAATTGAAGAATTTTGTATGAAGCATTTACTGCTATCATGGTCTCGTAAGTTTATAATAACTTTAAAGTAACGCTTTGCACCTGCATTTTCTACTCTTGTAACTAACTTCATGTTATCAGAATTTTTATGACGGAGTGCGTGTACGTTGTAAATATTTACCGCCTCCATGTTTTCCTAACATAAAAATACCATTGCAAATAATATCAAAAAAGTCTTTAACAAAATTGATAAATTAGCAAAATTATGGAATTACTAGCTTGTTGCCCGACATCGTACGCGTGGAATTTAGGAAATTTACTACGTATTTGTGACATTTTTCAGTGATGCTTTGTCTTTATACGGATGTAAGGAACCTTCATGCGCAATCCTAACTCGCACTTGTTTCATTTTTATTAATGTATGTTTGTTCACACAGATTATATCGATCACGATTCTATCATTCATTGTATTAAAGTTGACAGAGTTTACGTTAAAATATTGATACTCGTTGATCTGCACTGTCTTTTTAGTCGCAGCGTGATGTTGTATAGCCTTGCTCGATTTTACTATCCAAAACTGAATTTTTCAAATCAGACAAAAGGTTCCTGAGATCAGCGCGTTCAAACAAACAAAACTTTCAGCTTTATAATGCTAAGAATAGATCATCTCAGGTACCAGGCAAACATAACTGCATAAGAGTTATCAAAATGTAGCTAACTATTAAAATTTAATGACATCATCAGTCGAAGTCAAGAGACGCGAATTCATTATACGCACCGCTTGCTTATACACCGCAATAATTATAAGGGGATCACTCCCTGGTGGCTTTGCAACTGTATACACTACATATCGACTATATAGTGATGTGATTTTGTTGTTAAGTTATTTTATCGATACATAAAAATCACCGAAATCATGACACGTTTTTATTTCGTTGAATTTTGAGATTATTATGGTCTTTAGTGTCAATCTCTCAGCCCATTAATGTCGCACTATTGGGACATTCGCTATTGCATACGGGTTTACTATGCCAAGCTGACAGTGGTACCAATTCTACGTGCATAATTAACTTAACTAAAAAATGAAAACTGGTAGTGTCAATATATCTATTATTTTCTATTTCGTTATACATAATGACTTATCGGAGGCTTAAACGGAGATTTTATCGGAGAGATAATAAATGTTTTAGCGTAAAAAGACTATTACGAATAACAAGTTTTGACAATTTTCGCGAACCTATTTTAGCGAACTTTTAAACCACCGATAAGGCATTATGAATAAGACTCTTAGTCTATAATACACAGTTTTTCAGTTTTTATAATAACAAAGTTCAGTTAACATAGCCGAATTGTGATAATGACGCAATCCATTTTAATTTTTTTGCTAAGCTAAATATAGTGGTGCTGGTAGAATCTGCACCAGTAGCCGATGTATTTGCTGATTCTAAGGGTATCACCAAGTTACACTGAAAACGTTTGTTGTATGGGAGCCCCCTCAAATATTTATTATATTCCAACTTTTAGTTTGTTGTAACATGAAATTGCCAGCTTGCTAGCTGTCACCGTTCCATAATTACACTTGATCCCATGCCACCTGATGGTAAGCGACAGTGAACAATGTTAAAATTAATGTTGTAACATCAACAGATATACATAAACTATGAAATTGTCAGCTTTCGAGCTGTTACCGTTCCAGAATTACAGCTTGGTGACAGACGGTTTAACAGTGAAGTCCCAATAATTTGTTCCGTTTTACTTTTTGGTATGGAACCCTAAAAACCTACTAACAAAAGTCATAATAATTCACTTGTCGAAACTAAAGAATGTCTAAAATCAATACTGACAGCTATTACGTATTGAGACTGTAAAAAAACTGAATCAAATTAGCCCAGATATTTATACAGTTTATGAAATTATACACAAATATTTTGAATTAAGCCAAAGTATGCCAATAACTTATAGTTATTTGTTACTCAAATGAGTTTTAATCTATTAAGATTGATGTTTCTTTTGTGTTTTGTTTCGGTTTGATATCAATTTTGAGGCAATGGTACCAATTCTGCATGCAGAACTAAACTTAGGTAACTAAAAAATGAAAATTAAAATCAGTAGTCTATAATATACAGTATTTAAAAAAAGAAAGTTCAGTTAACATTGCCGATTTGTGTTATTTACACTGATAATTTTCATTTTTAAGTTGAAATTTATTTGTGCACTTAGAATCGGTACCAATATTTTTATGGTTGGACTCCGGTGGTAACTGATTAAGATTACAGGTGTCGTAATCGCTTATCTTCTTCGAGTGAGTAAAAGCCAGCTAAGGCATATTTTATACAGAAAACATCCTATATTAGAGATCCCAATCTCTCTCGACAATAAACCCTGTGCCAATATGACCAGTCAGCGCGGCACAGTGGATCTATCCCAAAGTAGAGCAGGCCCGTGCCTGACAGTGAAACGTTAATGACCTGGAGATAGAGAGAGCGAAAATTTACGATTGTCTAAAGGACATAACAGGTTGATGTAATTAAGAAAGTTTAATTACAAAAATATACCTATATAGATACTAGCTGACGCAAATGTTGTTTTGCCATACAAATGTCAGTGGGGCCAGGGGTTTGAAAAATAGATTGTAGCCGATTCTCAGACCTACTGAATATGCATGTAAAATTTCATAAAAATCAATCCGTTTCGGAGGAGTACGGTAACTAACACTGTGATACGTGAATTTTATATATTACTAGCTGTCCCGGCAAACGTTGTTTTGCCATACTAAAAAAAAGGTGTGAAAAATAGATGTTGGCCGATTCTCAGACCTAGAGGATATGTACACAAAATTTGAGGAAAATCGATCGAGCCGTTTCGGAGGAGTACGGTAACTAACACTGTGACACGTGAATTTTATATATTAGATTATAAGATATAGAACAATTAGCTAATTGTTTTGCTTCCAGCCAATATATTTAACTATTTGATGCCAGCGCAACACGTTTTTTATCCGCTACTGTTAGCCGTAACACTCGTAATAGCTCGTTTTTCATTTATAACATGTCTTACAGAATCTATCCATCTTCTTCTTTTCCTACCATCAATATTTACCATCATAAGATACACAGAATAGATAGTAGATACTATAAGATATAAATAACAGTATGGTAACGTCACTATTCTTTGTATACACATTGTCTAACTTTGACCCTATAATATTATCTATGGTGATTCCCAAGGGAGTTATAATTCAACCAACATTGTTTGTTGTCTCTATAAGCAATGTATATACGAGTATCTACCTAAATCTTTATATAAATTAAATTTTCTGTACGTGTGTTTGTAATTGAACTCCTCCTAAACGGCTGGACCGATTTTGATGAAATTTGTTGTTTGTATTCAAGGGGGTCTGAGGATGGTTTAGATTCTCAATTGGCTGTCCCGATTTTGATGAAATTTTTTGTTGTTGATTTTTACACAGAATTGTACCTATGGTAAAACAACGTTTACCGGGGCAGCTAGTTAATATTATAGAATTTCATTATATCATTGGTTTAAACGTGCTAATAAATGAACACACTTTCATTAGTTCGGTACGTATTTATTCATTTATAGCCATTGCCGGCAATATCCTTTGACGGGCTTCGTGGTGGAGTGGTTTATGTAATGGACTGCCGATTACGAGGTCGCGGGTTCGATTCCCGCTTGCGACAATCATTTGTGTGATATCCATAATTGTCATACAAATGTTTGTACTGCGTCTGGGTGTTTTCTATGTATTATAAGTATGTATTTACAAAAGAAAAGTAGTTTATGTAGTATATCCGTATTCTGGTACCCATTACACAAGCATATAAGCTTAGCTTGGGACCAGAGGACGTTGTGTGAAATGTCCATGAATATTTATTTATTTATTTATTCCATACTATCTAACCCTAAATTTTTTTTCAAATCGGACCAGACCAGGTTCCTGAGACTAACGCGTTCAAACAAACAAACAATCTCTTCAGCTTTATAATATTATTATTATAGAATAATCTATATATGTAACAGAATCTTTGACAGTGATTTTCACCCACTTGCAGTAGTCAGGTTGATCTAAAAGTATGCATACTTATTAAGGATCGATTTTATTTTATTTGTTTTAATGTAATGAAAAAATTGGACAAGTGCGAGTCGTACTCGCGCACGAAGGGTTCCGTACCATTATCTATGCAATATAAGGCACGTTATTAATAAATGAGCAAACAACACACACAATACTTAATTAATCACGTTTGTTGTATGAGAGCAAGAAACGGTAAAAAAATCATGTTTGTTGTATGGGAGCCCCCCTTAAGGGCCTACATCAATATTATCGTAAATCATCGCCGACACGTACATATTAACACAGCCAGTAGGCGCAGAAAATGAAGAATTAGGGATACTTTTCCTATTTACTCAAAATCTACTAAATATATTTTAATTCTGATTTACGTGTTTCTATATATAATAGTTACTTATGTTTTTAAAGTTATTTCATTAGTTAATACGCGATAATAGACCGACAAATGAAAAAAATAAAAAAATTGAGAGGTTGTTTCGCCATGATTTTCTATCGAGAAAACTTTTTTCAATCGCGTTTCTGAGTTGATGCGATCCTAGATCATATATTGAAAAAACATATACTTAAAAATTAGAGCTCTAGCCATTCAATCTAAAGAAACAATGAAAACTTCGTACATAGGAAAATGTACGAAGCTATTTTGGTATCGTCTTAAATATTTATTTTATTTTATTTTTAGTATTTGTTGTTATAGCGGCAATAGAAATACATTATCTGTGAAAATTTCAACTGTTGTCAGACGGACGACTGGACAGACGGACGGTGACAGACGGACGGACGGACGGACAGCGAAGTCTCAGTAATAGGGTCCTGTTTTTACCCTTTGGGTACGGAACCCTGATAAAAACTAGCTTAAATTTTTGTTAAACTTTAAATTTTATCACCAATTTGTTTTAAATTGTGATAAAAATTAAAGTAAGATCTACGCACTAAAGTCATTTAATATGCCGTTAAAGTTGACCAAAAAATCCTAACAGCTCTGTAGACCCTAGAAGTGTCGTATTTAAACATTGAACGCAGCAGGCGTGACGCGCTGGTTAATTTTATGCTACATTAATGCAGTGGAGGGTTGGATCCACTTTTTAATAGGGTTAGTTATGGTGCGGGGTCTCTCACACCCCCGCACTTTCTCAGGGTTAGCAATATGTTACACTCAATAGGATTATCTGCTTGTTTTGTGATTAAATGGATTAATTTTTGTATAACATACGCATTTGAGGGTTTATTTGAGATTTTGAGAGGCAATTTGTGAATTTAATATCGGTTTTTTGTTTGTTTGTTTGGGTGGGCTGTGCAAATGTAGTATCTATGACTACCTACATCCCTCAGCCGGCTTGAAGCCACTTACATATTTATGTGTGCGTGAAAAAGTATCTATGTATGTCTATAATACAGGCTATACGTCATATGAAACGCTATTATTCTATGAAGTACGATTTAGTCAGGTATATGGTGTTACAATAGTTGTTCTCTCACAAAAATAAAACAAAAACTTATTAATAATCAAATAAATAAGACGTCTATTGGATGTCAAATTAATTAAATTACACCAAATAAAAAAAACAATACATGACATGGGAACAAACAAATATCCCAATTTAAAAGAAGAACGCGTGCTATAAAAAGCATAAAGTAATTAATGCATGCAAAAATTGTTAAATTTTTCTCTTTACCTTTACTCAGAAGGGTTGACTTTCCATCGGATTTGCCAGCCAATGTTAAATACATATTAATAACAACATTACAATTACAAAAAAGAAACAAAACAAACTTTTAGCGACCCATGAAATTAGTTTTTGTTTTTTTTTTGCACAGACAAAAAGCATGGGTGATATTTTTTTTAATTGTCCCACGAAAATAAAGCGGTTTAATCAATTTGTTACAATGCGATGGAACAAAAGAATTTCATTCTAATAACATTATAAACATGAAATTTAGACTCGGAGGAATGTATGGGATATAGGGATGTTTGTTGTTCTTTCACACAGAAAATGGTGAATAAATTTTATTGAAACTTTTTCATAGCTTTATAGGTTAGGATAACACATAGGCTATATATTACCACGCTAATAGCCAAGATTAGAGTATAGTCAGATTTGTTCAATAAAAGTAGTTACAAAACGTTTAGTTGCAGCGTTGTTTAGGTGTATTTCTCTATTTTATTTTGCTATTTATCCTAATATCTAAATAGCATAATATGCTGCATTTTTTATATAGGTGGCGCTGTATACAAAATCAATTTCATTGTGTTTAAGTATTTATTGAATATACGTATATAAGTGCTAGTCGAGTGAGCATGTTTTACTTGTAGGACTTGGCCAAATATATACCTACTTATTAATTTATTCTTGTCAAAACCTTCTCCTTTTACACTGCAAGTAATGTATAAAGTCGTGTTTTTAATTATTTTTCTTTTAATATTGAAGATTGCTACCAATATGTCAAGATAAAAGCTGGCAGTCGTACCAGCTCGTGTAATATAACCAACTTTAGAAGCATTTTATGACACTTAATTACAGTAGTTAACGGACTAACGACATAACTTGTACTAAAATATAATGTCAATGTAAAGTGACGGATTAATTAAATGATGAGTGAAATAACCATTGAACGATTATCGTTGGAGCTTCTTGACACATCAAACAAGCCACTTACACTCGTGGGACTCATTACAACAAACGTATAACCAATAAACCGCTAAGTTAGAGGACATATTGGCAGAAAATCACACAAGTCTCCCGTGACCAATTTCTAGAAAGGGTGAATGGGGCAAAACGGTGCACTATGAAAAAAAGTAAATAGTAAAAAAGCGAAGCGAATTTGACAAATGCGTGTTTTGGGGCACGCGACGAGGTAATTCGCCACGCGCCGGTCGCGGCACAAGATGCGATGACGCGACACTATTTTTGGGTGTAATCAAATTTTAATGGGTCTTTGTCACATGTGCTTAGTAAAGAAACAGCTATAAACACTGTGAAGTTAAAGCCATATAATATTGGCTTGTACTAGAGACGTGTTTATGTGTCACTTTATGAGATACAAATAGAAAAAGATTATGTTTATAAATAAAATAGGTATGTCTGAACAGTAGTATATATTATTATGTTTTCTCTAATTGCTACTATGGCTACTGCAAATTAAGAGAAACATAATAAGTATAACTTTCTTTTTATGAAAATATGAAGAACGTTAACATATTTATCTATTTTACTGGCTATATAGATAAAACTTTATGGATGTATTTAGTTTTAAATAGAAGGAACACCTCAGAACTTTGACTCTAACAAAAATAATAACACAACATCATTTAGCACAATACCTACTTAATATAATAAAAAAGGATTCTGGCAGCAGATAGGAAAAGCTAATATGTAAATAGAAAATCAGTCATACTATCTACATGAACCCACCCCTAGGCCCGTCTTCTCCACTAAGCATATGCCCAGGGCCTCCCAATAATTAGGGCCTTCTAGTCTTCATCATGTTTTTCTACATATATCTAAGTTGTGCTCAGGACCTCAGGTAAAAGATAGCATGCCCACTTCAGTTCAACATTGTAACCTAAATATAGATAATCTGCAACTTTTTTTATTGTTTTCAATCAATACTAATATTATATAGCTGAAGAGTTTGTTTGTTCGTTTGAACGCGCTAATTTCTGGAACCACTGGTCTGATTTAAAAACTACTTTCAGTGTTGGATAGGATAACATCACGCTACGATTAATAGGATCGAAGCATTAGTGAAAAATGTTGCAAAAGCAGGGGAAATTTTATAAAATCCACGCGTATGAAGTCGTGAGCGACAGCTAGATTAATATAAATAAATAAATAAATAAATAAATAAATAAATAAATAAATAAATAAATAAATAAATAAATAAATAAATAAATAAATAAATAAATAAATAAATAAATAAATAAATAAATAAATAAATAAATAAATAAATAAATATTCACGGACATTTTACACAACGTCCTCTGGTCCCAAGCTAAGCTTATATGCTTGTGTTATGGGTACTAGAATACGGTTAAAATACATAAACTACTTTTTCTTTTGTAAATACGTACTTATAATACATAGTAAACACCCAGACGCAGTACAAACATTTGTATGACATTTATGGATATCACACAAATGATTGTCCTGACCGGGAATCGAACCCGAGACTTCGTGATCGGCAGTCCATTACATAAACCACTCCACCACGAAGCCTGTCAAATATATTTAGATATGGCAGCCTATATTCAAAAAGGTCTCAGTATTAAAATAATCGATCAAGAAACTATTATATGACACATTAATGTCTCGTTATATGTAATAAAAAAACTGAAAGTACATGGAAGTACTTCGTATCAATTTAAACGACAGCTGTGCGGTGAACAAGAGACTTGTAACATGGCATCTTTGGTTTTATTTTTAACACGAACTCCCTCCCTTGTTGGGTGAGGAAATGACCCTTGAAATTGGCCCCCTCCCGGTTCAGTTACATTTTGCACACCTTGCAACTGCCCGACGACTTGACTAATAGACATTATTATCAACATTTTTGGTTTTTATCACTTATTTTAAATAAAGACTTGGGTTTATGCTGCAATTTTTATCATAGGTAGTTATTTGTATCACATGTTCTTCTCATTGCCTATTCCTTTCCAGCCCATTTACGTCCCACTGTTGGGCACGAGCCTCCTACACTTTTGGGAGGAATTATGGTCTAATGTACCGCGCTGACCAGGCGTGTTGGCACAGGGTTTATTTTCGAGTTTTCCGTATCTGATGTTATCTGTGTGCAATATCCCTTAGCTGACTTTTACAGCACCCTTGGGAGGAGATGGGGTGGTGACACTTGTATTCTTAATCCGTCACCACACGGAGACTTAAACATTTCCTATTATTAACAGATAATGGGACTATTATTAATTTGGAATTATCCTCAAAGATTTGTTATTTTAGAAATGTTTTTATCAGTTGAAATACAAAATTGCACTAGGTATATACTTAACTAAATCAAAATTTCAATTAGATAAGATAGTACTACTTTTTAGAGTTTTCTAAACGTAATTTCTTAATATTGAAACAGAAAAACCATTCCATTGAACCTATCTATTAAAAAACTGCATGAAAACATGTTGTGTAGTTTTGGAAGATTTAGAAGCTCAAATAGGGATATACATACAAACAAAACGACTTAATATTATAATAGATAAGTAAAGATGTCGTTATATACTTTCGCATTAATTCAAATCGTTTTTAAATATTGCACAGATTTTATAATAAGAAAAATTCTGTTAACATTGCCGTGTTAATTATAATGTTAATATATATTATGTTAGTTAAGTTACGTTCAATTGTGTCAAGAGAAGAGGTAGGTTCCATTATGTTTATTTTAACCAATGTCTTTAAGTTTCGTCTACTACACATTATATAAATTTGTTTATCTAAATTACCGCTAGATATCTATAATTATATTGTTTAATGACTATGTGTATTGTATCATCTATCATGTATTTTAATATTTACCTGCTTTAGGTTACTAGATAATTTTTTTAGAAAATTAAGAAGTCGTAAGAATAAATACTTACAATAAAATGAACATCCCATAAAACTCTACCCTATAAACAAGGACTAAACTTAGGGGTTCTATAATTTATGCGATGTTCAATTGCTGCCTATTTTCCCCTTTCCCCTTTATTGATGTACATTTGACTAGCCGTGATTTCTGTTTATTGGGCCATTAAACTGTGTTGTTAGTTTTGTTTTTTATATTATTAAAATTGTTTATTTTGAGCCCCTTACTTGCGAGTATTGGCTATTCATTGCGATAAATTTATATTTTTACTGCAGTTTACGATTACAGATGTATGTTTAGTAACTTTTATGTTGTTATTGGCTGTTGACTGATTCTTAAACCAACAAGATATGGTAAAAAAAAATTAAAAAAAAATTATCCGATTCGTTCGTTAGGCAACCAATACAACGACTCGACATAATATTACGACTAACTTGGATGAGATTCTTAATTTTTAAATGTTCATTACAACCTTTTTATCATTAAGTATTATACAAATTATAAACGATTGAAAACACATTTCATGCTACTTATTATTTATGGAAGAAAGAAATTGAAAGATAACGACACAATAGATAGAAATGGAAAAAAAAATTAAATAGATAATAACGAATTTCGTTAACACAAGTTTTTTAGATATTCTATACCAGATTTTTTAGATATTCTATACCGAAAATTAAAATTGCGGTAAAATTAAGTCTGAATTGTGCATACTATAATAAAAAATACTAGCAATCGCGTTTTAACAAGATCGGAACGTTTCCCGCTATTAACGCACAGGCGTTTCTCTTAGAGTTTAATAATCGAATTGATTAGTTTTGCTTTAAACCCATACCAAGCAATGGCGTTAAAACAAACAATTGTTTAAATGCAACAGAGTAAAAAGAATTTAGAAAATATCATTTTCTTCGTTTTCTGTCATTAAAAAAAAACAGTTTTTAGACGAATGATTTAGAAATCGGGGCGTTCGGAAATGATTTGTATTTGGAATGTGATTGTTAACGATTCCATCTTGTTAATTGCGTTTTATTTATTGCGTGTAAATGACTATAGAGCTATTTTCTCCAACACTATGTTTTAAAACAATTAAAATAATAATTTATAGTGTCTTAGGTATTGATATAAAATGGCGCTTATGTCGGTGAGTTGTTACTTTAGCTAAAGGCAATCTAACTAACTACCAGGTTGCCGAGTTATTTAATGATGTAGCAATAGCTACTAGCATGTTGTTATTGTTTGAATTGGATTCTAACAAAACTGTAAAGAAGTATAAATAGAATATTACCATCATGTTACACGCCTTTTTCCATGGGGGTAGGCAGAAACTATAGAGTTCCATGATGAAATAATAAAATTATGTAAAATCAAGATTTTGTGTCAGTTTTGTGGGCAACACTGAATATAAATAAATAAATACTGAATTAATTAAAATGTCTATAAATAAATACTGTCATAAATTAACTGAAAAAAATACTATTCCTTTTAAATAAGGAAATATTATAATCGTACTGAAAGTATGAATACCATATTTTCAAAGGGTAAAAAACAGTGACCTGAAAGACTGTCTGATACCAAACTTTTTACTTTTCTTTTCTTTTTCCAAAATTGGTACAGTCATTGAAGTGTGGTGAAGCAGCAAACATACACACTTTAAACCACTATAAGATAAGAAAGACTAGTAGAAAATAAATACGTTTTGTTATTCCAACAGCGGTGCAGTATAAAAGAAAAAATAAAAATTGGTCAAGTGCGAGTCGGACTCGCGCACGAAGGGTTCCGTACCATTATCTATGCAACATAAGGCACGTTATTAATAAATGAGCAAACAACACACACAATACTTAATTAATCACGTTTGTTGTATGAGAGCAAGAAACGGTAAAAAAATCATGTTTGTTGTATGGGAGCCCCCCTTAAATACTTATTTTATTTTATTTTTAGTTATTGTTGTTATAGCGGCAATAGGAATACATCATCTGTTAAAATTTCAACTCTCTAGCTATCACCATTCTTGAGACACAGCCTGGTGACAGACGGACGGACGGACGGACAGCGAAGTCTCAGTAATAGGGTCCCGTTTTTACCCTTTGGGTACGGAACCCTAAAAAGATAATTCCTTTGATAAAAAAACAGTCATTAATTAATAATAAAATATGAATAATTACAAGAACTTGTAAGTTTATAATGTGTTAATAACAAGAAATATAGAAAGTATGATGTCATGTAAGTTACATTGTGTCTGATGAAATCACGCGCAATGATAACTTAATAAAAAATATTAAATGAATTAATATAATTAACAATGATTAATTATACTATAAATTATTATTATTACATTATTGTCATTATCTTTTGTTGATAAACCAACAATTAAATGTTATTGGCCACTTTTAAACGAGCACGGAGTAAATAGGTAGCCATTTTAAATTTTACCATTACTTTAATGGTCTTATTCATAATAACTTATCGCAGGTTTAAACGGAGATTTTACCGGAGGGATAATAAACGTTTTAGCGTAAAAAGACTATTATGAATAACAAGTTTTGACAATTTTCGCCAACCGATTTTAGCGAACTTTTAAACCTCCGATAAGTCATTATGAATAAGACCATTAGTAATACTTTATTGAATATTATTTAATTAACGGTGTGGACGGATTAAGAATACTAGCTTCACAGCCTCATTTCCTCCCCAGGGCACTGTAAAAGCCAGCTAAGCGATGTTATCTACTGTGAGAGACGAATAACTCGAAACTAAATCCTGTGCCAGCACGCCTGGTCAACGCAGTATAGTAGGCTATATAATGCCTTCCAAAGTGAAGAATTGAAAAACAAAAAGAAGGCCTGCTGCCCGACAGTGGAACGTTCACAGGCTTGGGAGAGAGAGAGACAGTTACCTATTTAAAGTATTGTTTACACACAAAAATAAACTTTAAAAATTATTTGTTAAATTTATCACCACAGTCGATGCTATAACAAAAAAATTGGTCAAGTGCGAGTCGGACTCGCGCACGAAGGGTTCCGTACCATTATCTATGCAACATAAGGCAACGTTATTAGTATCGAGCAAGAAACGGTAAAAAATCATATGTATGGGAGCCCCCCTTAAATATTTATTTTATTTTTAGTATTTTTTGTTATAGCGGCAATAGAAATACATCATTTGTGAAAATTTCAACTGTCTAGCTATCACCGTTCTTGAGATACAGCCTGGTGACAGACGGACGGATGGACAGCGAAGTCTCAGTAATAGGGTCCCGTTTTTACCCTTTGGGTACGGAACCCTAAAAATCATTACAGAATACAACATCGAATATTCGAATCGATATCGACAGACATACAAGTACACATCTCTAACGATTTCACACACGATCATCTTTAATTTACAACATAAAAAGCCCTATTGATATTTCTATTACGTATAACATAAAAAAAAGAAAACTAGTGATGGTACACAAAGCATTTCGAACTATGCGTCATGTACAAAACATTTAACATCCTAATTTCAAGAGTAACACCTCAGCGATAGTACCGACAAAAGAATCGATAAACATCTGAGTATCGAGTCGGCCCGCGCCCAGCAGGAGTCCGCGGTGACCAACTAATAACTTACATTTGGATTACGCTCGTTAGCCTCTTAGCACCTTTACCGACGTTTATTTTTTTATTAATACAAAATTTATTCAAACGAGACCCTAAGAATATTTTCGGTTATAATACAATATTATAAATGCTATAACTTATGCCTAGAAGGATAAGTGTATCACGTTTTACGTACCACATGTTATTTATACCATTATTTGATTCGACCGTTTCTTTTTTTAGAGATCCGTACCAAAAGGTAATCCTATAGAGACTTTGCTGTCCATCCTTCCGACACTCATTAGGCTGTATCTAGAAAATTTCAGAAAATTTCACAGTTTGTTTATATTATTGATGTTATAACAAATACTCATAATCATCGTTCTCCTGCCCTTATCCTTATTTGGGGTCTTGTTATGTATGGAACAGAGATAGCTAAAGAGCTGGAAATTTCAGTTTCAGTTAATGATTCATTTAGCTGATCTGTGGCCGTTCCGTGACGGACATATTTGTTTTATTTGTACCTAATAGCTCCTTTTTCGAAATCAGATTCAGAGTATTCTTTATTTGTGAGCATAGGTTTACAATAAGTAGATGATATAGTACATGTGTTAAACATTAAAGCAGCTATGTTCTACCGTTTTTGGTGTACAAATAATTAAAAAAAAATTCTCTTATTTCCTATTATTTTATCTATATTTTACCTGCTTGCTATTGTTATTTTCCTTCTTTTGTTATTGTTCTGTGTTCTGTTACAAATATTTTTTTTTTTCTTTCCATCATTAGTACCAATTCTACGTACACAACTAAACCTAACTTAACTAAAAAATGTAAGCAACTATGGCATATTTTCATTAATTGGCTACTTAATTGTGCATTTTTATTATTTAAAATCATTAGCCTATAATATACAGATTTCCTAATAAAAAAGTTCAGTTATCATTGACGAACTGTGTTATTGATACTATCAATATAATTTTTTGTTCAATTTTGTTGTGCATGTGGAATCAGTACCATTATTCTGCCCTTTTCCCATTATTTGGGGTCGGTATGATAATAAATAAATAATAATAAATAAATATTCACGGACATTTCATACAACGTTCTCTGGTCCCAAGCTAAGCTTTATATGGTTGTGTTATGGGTACCAGAATACGGATAGAATACATAATATACTACTTTTCTTTTGTAAATACATACTTATAATACATAGAAACACCCAGAGGCAGTACAAACATTTGTATGACAATTAGAAAACTCACACAAATGATTGTCCCGGGAATCGAACCCACGACCTCTTGATCGGCAGTCCGTTACATGAACCTTTCAACCACGAGGTTCGTCGAATAATACGAGTAACGCCACAGAACCCTTTGTGTACGAGTCTAACTCGCACTTGACGGGTTTTTAATCTCTTCTCTAAGGTCACATTGTGAACTTTGGAATCAACGCGTCTGTTTATTCTGACCGTATTTATATTATAAAATAGATGAATCTTTTTAAAGCTCTTTATATTTACTGTTTTAAATAGATGTGTTTATAAGTCTGGATCATATTATACAGCATAGTTATTGCCCGCAACTTCATACGCGTGGAATTTAGAAATCAATCCTTAACAAACAGAAGTTTATTATAACGCTCGTTAGATGGCACTGTACAGTTTTTTTTTAAATTGCGCTTAGTTTCGTAACACACATTAACACTTGAACTCGACAAATTTTTTTTGCGTCACCTTCTGGTTTTCGCAATTATAAATTAGTAAGGATAAGGATCATAGAACTTAGGAAATTTTCCCCGTTATCAACTGTTTCACTCCTATTGACGGGCCTCGTGGTGTAGTGGTTCAGATAACGGACTGCCAATCACGAGGTCTCGGGTTCGATTCCCGGTCAGGACAATCATTTGTGTGATGTTTTTAATTGTAATACAAATGTGTGTACTGCGTCTGGGTGTTTACTATGTATAATAATAATTTTTAGACTATGTATATTAATAATTTTTACTATGTATAATAATAATTAGAAGTTAATTGGTAGAAGTATACTGTTAGTGTTTTCTCCACTGTTGGAAGTATATTATATGTATTTATGTATGGTTTATGTAGTGTATGTATAGCGAATATAACATACTAGTTATATTATTATGATATTTAAGTAAGTATGGTTTATGTAGTGTTTGTATAGCAAGTGTTATAATATTATTTATGTATTTTGTATGTATGAGCTTTATGTATTTCATTAAAATTATTATATACCTATAAGTTAAAATAAATAGCACCCACTTTAACTTTTTTCTGCACTTCTCGCTGGTTGACTGGAAGAAAATGCCGTTGGCATTAAGTCCACCATTGTACATAAATCATTTATTGTGTACAAAAATTGTAAAATAATTAAATAAATAAATAATAAGTATGTATTTACAAAAGAAAAGTAGTATATGTATTATATCCGTATTCTGGTACCCATAACACAAGCATAATAAGCTTAGCTTGGGACCAGAGGACGTTGTGTGAAATGTCCATGAATATTTATTTATTATTATTTATTATTGGTTGCAGTTTTGAAGATAAAAGCTCTCATAGAGACATACATACAAAAATAACGAGTTTTTTTTATAATAAGTAAGTAATAAGTAAGTATTCGTACAGTCAAATTAGGATAATATTATGAAACCGTAAAATGTTGACGGGCTTCGTGGTCTAGTGGTTCATGTAACGGACTGCCGTTCACGAGGTCTCGGGTTCGATTCCCGCACGGGATAATCATTTGTGTGATGTTTATATTTGTCATACAAATGTTTGTTCTGCGTCTGGGTGTTTTTATGTATTATAAGTATGTATTTACGAGTACAAAAGAAAAGTATGTACATGTAGTATATCCGTATTATGATACCCATAACACATGCATAATAAGCTTACCAAGCTAAGCATACATAAGCTTACCTTAACCAGAGGACGTTGTGTGAAATGTCAATGAATATTTATTTATTTATTTACTGATTCTACAAAAAAAGCTACAAAATATCTGTCTCTACAAATGTTAATAGACTTATTATGTTGGTTCTGTTATGAGTAACGCTGTGTTTAGGACTAGATGACATCGTGGGACACTCAATATTCATTAAATATTTATTTATTCATGAGAAGCGGTTACAAGTATATTACAACATCATTAGTGACAACAAAATATAATAAAAAGGTGATTATTGTTAATAATAAATTATAACTTTTTTGATAATTATTAAAAAATACATGGATTCAAGTTTTTTTAGGAATATGTTTCATGCAAGCCTAGAATGCAGACGTTAGAAGATAAATGGAATACTAACTATTCATCATAAGCGTTTTTTTCTTCTTTTTTATATTGTAAGAAAAAAAACTCTTACTCGCCTGTTTAGCACGACATAAGTAAACCAAATCTCCTCCTAAAGCAAAGGAGCCCATGCCCAACAGTGGGACAATAATGGGCTAAGAAAAGAAAAGAAGAATTTAAAGAAATGTTTAAATTTTACATCTAAGTGATGTATAAGAGAAAGTAATATTGAAAACTGATATAAAAAAATTATTGATGTTTTTTTCTATTAACAGTATTCGAATGGATAATCTATAGAAATGGTCTTTTAACTTAGTCTGTAAGTAGGTGCATTATAATAATCTGGCTATCTCGATCTTAAAGATTTGAATAGAGCTTCTAATATTTATAATATACTCTATTATGAAGCGTAATTTGTGTAAAACTAGAAATACTTTTCCTTATTAAACACTTTCACTGTTACACATAAAAAAATCCTACAATTGACAGGGTTCTTGGTGCAGTGGTTAGTGTGAAAACTGCCGCTTTAAGTGTGCACGTTTGATTCTCGCAAAGAATAATAAAATTATTTTTAGTTTGACATTTGTGTTCAGCATACAAATGATTGTTCTGCGTCTGTGTATTTGTTAATATATATTCACGAACATTTCATACAACGTCGTCTAGTCCCAAGCTAAGCTTACATGCTTGTGTTATGGGTATCAGAGTACGGATATACTACGTATACTACTTTTCTTTTGTAAATACATACTTATAAAACATAGAATACACTCAGACGCGGTACAAACATTTATATGACATTTATAAATATCACACAAATTATTGACCCGTGCGGGAATCTATCCCGCGACCTCGTGAACGGCAGTCCGTTACTTGAACCACTAGACCGCAAAGCCCATCCGAATTTAAATCAAAATGTGGAAAATTGACACTGTTATGTATGTCTCGCTCACCATTTTTTGCTTTTCATAATTAGTAAGATTATTGCAGAAATATAAAGCCACATAAAGGCCTTCCATATTATATCCTAAATTATGATTTATAAAAATCGCTAGTTGTTGTACAAAGTTATTACAATTTGCCACTCATTAAAGATTTTGTAATTAATTCCGTTGATATAGTGATATGAGGGCGACGTTTAAATTTATTGCTCATAAAATTTGATTTATATTGTGATGGTTAAGGTTATCTAAAATAAACTAGTGTGCAAATACTGACAAACACATTAACATTTACTATTTATTATTATTATAATTAATTCACAGAATTAAAACAACCTATTTAATTCTTAAAACCGCTCGCAGCAAAATAAATTTCAAAACACCAGCTTGGGTTTACAAATTTGAATAAAATGTTGGATATTATAAATTATTATTTATATATAGATAAATAATTAATAAATATTCATGGACATTTCACACAACGTCCTCTGGTCCCAAGCTAAGCTTATATGCTTGTGCAGAATACGGATAGAATAAGTATACTACTTTTCTTTCATAAATACATACTTATAATACATAGAAAACACTCAGACGCAGTACAAACATTTGTATGATAATTATAAATATATTCTGAATATTTATTTTAATATAATAATATTTACCTAGATGTCACCCGCAACTTCGCACGCATGATATACCTATGAAAAATACACCAACCTTGACAAATATTAGTACAAAAAATCCATCTATTCAAACCAATTTATCCTTTAAAAAAAACGGCATCAAAATCGGTTGCGTAGTGTGGAAGATATTATATAGCACATATAAGGACATACATGACATACAAAAATAACGACTCTGTTTTATACCTATTAAGTAATGATTAAGAATTAAAAAATTCAATGCGTATCTCATACTTTATTAGTTAGTTTTCTATCTATTAAAATTAATTTAAAAAATCCTGATATATAAAAATGAATTAATAAATAAAATAAATATATTTTGTAACACTTGCGCGACTCATTTGTTTAAATAAAACCACTTTTTACGGATTTAGACGCGTCTCATTCGTGACCATGGTGACTGCAAAGTCTCAGAAACGTCGGGTCAAAATTTAAAACAAATATACGCGTCTAAATCCGTAAAAAGTAGTTTTATTTAAATATAAAATGTTCATGTAATAATAATTTTATTAGGTAGGTTTATGTAGATATATTTATAATATAATAACATATTAATTAAAAATGGAATAGAATTTTAGTTATGTTCAATACCTAGGTAGATATTGATAGGATTTATAAGACTGAAAGTCAGTTTCAGGGCTGCGATTATTAACACGATTAAACAAAGAGCTTTAATCCGTTAAATGAATTGATTAATCCGTTTAATAATTTCTTTTTTGAGTTTTAGCTAGAACAAAATAAATTGTAAAGTAAAATATATATACAGTAGTACCTACTGTAGGTAAATGTGCGAACTGCACTTGATAAATCCATTATAAAATGCCGATCGTGACAGAAAAATGGATATATTGAATAAAATCCAAAAGTTTTTATGCGTTCCAGAATTTGTTCCGTAAGTCCGTAAAAACTGTACCTATAGTAAGTTAAAAACAGACTTTTATAGGTATATAGACTGCAGTCTATATACCTATAAAAGTCTGTTTTTAACTTACTACCGTTTTAAATGACAATAATCTGCAGATTATTGTCATTTAAAACGGTAATATTTTTTAACTCGCATACGACGGCCGACGATTTTTTACGTAATGAAATTTCTAAGAACTTATTTTGTCACTCTAGAAATTGTAGACGATTTTAAATAGGATACAATTGAATAAATATTAAATGCCAATATACTATTAACAACTCGCTGTTCGCCGCGACTTCGTACGCGTGGACAACATTTTTTACTGATCCTTCGTACCTACTGCATGTAGCGTGATGTTATATATTCTGTACCATTCCTCGATAAATAATTATACCTATCTAATACTAAAAGTATTTTTCAAATCGGACCAGCGGTTCCTGAGATTAGCGCGTACAAAGACAAACTCTCTCTCTCCAGCCCAGTTACGTCCCACTGTCACGGGCCTCCTCCACTTTGGGAGGGATTATGGTCTACTGTGCCGCGCTGACCAGGCGTGTTGGCACAGGTTTTATTTTCGAGTTTTCCGTCTATCACAGAGGATGTTATCCGTGTGCAATTTCCCTTAGGAGGAGATGGGGTGGTGACACTTGTATTCTCAATCCGTCACCACACATTACCACCGTCACCATATTAGTAGGTCATAATATAGATGCTACTTATAGATAATAATATAGATGAAGAAATTAAAAACCAAGTAAGTATAAGTAATAAAAATATTCAAAGTAATAAAATTAATATTACAATACTTAAATTATTACGTGCTTAATGCATTTAATTATAATTTCAAATACACAATATTGCCTAACACTTGCGCGACTCATTTATTTAAATAAAACCATTTTTTACGGATTTAAAACAAATATACGCGTCAAAATTCGTTAAAAGTGGTTTTATTTAAATATAATATATTTCATTTTATTTATAATTTTGCTACAATGGAGCATTCCGTGTGAATTTTAAATCAAATCAGGTAAGAATCTTATTAGCATTAAAATATTACCCACCTAAATAATTCATTTACTCTCTTACAAAAGCAAGAAAATCATTTATTTCAACATATATTTACATATTTACGATATATTTATTATTACTTAAGTATAAATAATATAAATCTCTATAATTTGTCATTTAATAAAATTACAAAATATTAAATGTTTTCCTATTTGATTTAAAAATGATTGTCATTAAGTAATATTTTTTTCAAAGCTATTAATTTTAATATGATGGACTTTCTATATCAATTAGTAGTACACTAAATAACTAAATCAAAATCAGTTTAAACGAAAATTGTAAGTTTTGAACACGTTTGACAATTCATCGAATGTGCATTTCATTCCAATGTTATGAAAATATTATGTTAAGTTACAGGCAATTCAAACAAAAGACTTAGACTTGTAAATAAATGTAGAGGCTGTGTACCTTTACTGCTAGAGCCGTCTTCATTCGAATCTTCGCTTGGAGGTCCATGAGGAGCCCTATTGGGCAACGGATGGGACAATCTCGGCCTGGTCAAGAACGGTGGAGGTACTCCGAAGAAAGGTAAGAAGGGCGGCCAAGGCGGTCGCGGCGCTAGCTGGGCCGCGGCCGCCGCGTACAGCTGCAGCGGCGCCGGCAGCCCACCTTCCAGCACCATGCTGCCGGGGCCGCCGCCTGCTCTACCTCCTGATATCTTGCTGATAACCTTCACCAACAAGACACCATACCATTCTCTACTGTCATCACAATATAAGTCACTCGGTCTCAACACAAACACTATCGAAATCCAGCCGGCGGTGGGCTGCACGCGATCCACGTTCTCTCCGTACTGACCCAAACGACTATGTCACACGAGATGGCGCACCTCGGGGCGGAGCGACACCCCTAACAGAGACCCCCCTCCACACACAAATTAATTCTCCGCCTCCTCCATATCGTAGATTTATTTCTCCGTGTACATCGTACGAGTGCTAAACTCTTTCAAACCTTACGCCTATAACATACAGATGTATATTGAATAACTACTCGTAAATTAAGGGCTGGTACACATTGAATTAACGTTAACATAGACGACTTGTATAGCTGCATTGATATAAACGTTATGCTGATGGTTATTAAGATTATTATCGTGTAGCAAAAGGTTATGATATTGGATTTATAGGGTTGTCGTAGGTTAGCTCGCCTGTGTGGGGTTGTCATATTCTTTTTCAGCTGTATAGTGGTTTATACATTGTCATGTATCGAGTATCGGGAAGGAGTTGTGTTATAGAATGTTTCCATATTATTTACGGTATATGAATGCCCTTTAAGATTTGAACTTGTCTATTTCACCGTAAATGAATTTTTACTATCTAAACCCCTTTGTAAATTTAATTTTATAGATACATTTTATTTGTATCGATAGAGATATAAAAAGTTATTAAGCAATAATATTAAAATTAACAATCATATATCAAAATTGGTTAACGTTAATCATGGGTTCAAAATTTGACCAATTCTTTTAATTTGACAGGTGATTGTGTGATGTGTGAGTAATCAAATGTTATTATAGACGCGAGAATGCCAGTACAGATAGTTGCGTAAAAGTAGATTACGACGCCTCCGTCCATCCAACAGCTATAATAACTCACAAAACTATCAATCATATAAAATTAACACGTTTCATATTATATTTTTGACATTGATGAATCATAAGCGACCGAAAGGCAATCAATTTCACAACCAATCCCTTATTTCATTAAACAAAAAAGTAATAAAGTAATTGACATAAATAATAATAAAATATGTCAAGAAGCTGGTAACGAGCGTTTGGACGCGGCATGACAGGTCTATCAGGCATCTTGAACTGAGAACCGAGTTGGTGTAAGCACCGCCTCTGAGCGGATTGGCCCCTCGCCGGCGGGCGGGGCACGGCCCTCATTCGCAACCTCACTCCGACTCTCCCGGCCCTCTTCAACTCGGCCCCATGAATTTAATTAGTGCGACGAGCACCTCGGCTGCATTAGGAGCCGCGATGGGCGAAGCAATAAAAGATATAAAGGAATGAGTATAAATTAAAAGTTAAATAGAGACCGGTGTTAGAGCGAGAGGTAAATATAATCTCCTCTCTTCCCCTCGTACTGGCCAGTCCTTAATTGTTTGACGATCTTATTAGTATCAGTTAAATGTCGTTCTCTCTTTTTCTCGCGCGTATTTAATTACGTTTTAATTAGTGTCTGTGGTTAATGAGAGTTTTGCAGGATTCGCTGCGGGCGTCTGTTTTCACCATTGTTATTTTTGCGTTTTAGGATCTTAAGAATATTGATTTAGATGTTCCGGTTTAACTGAAAATCTATTTGACTGAATGGTTTTTTTGTGAGCGTGAATGATAGCCGTCTGAATTGTAAAACGATTTTTAGATAGGTATTTAGCAATTCCAGTAATACTACGATCGAGCTTTCATTGATATACTTTTTTACGTATCAATATAGCACTCTATTATGTTCCACAAATAAAATGTTACTTACTTTTACAAGGTGCACTATTATTATAGTAAACTTAACTTCGGAATTTAAATACCTACGAACACTGCTGTATCTCTGTCCAATACACTAAGGATAGTAGAGGGTCTACTGCTAACTGCTACATAATAAAATCAATCTGAGCGATATTGTATAAGATGTTTGTAAGAGTAACTAGTTCTCATGTTCTTAAGTGTAGCCACGTAAGCTTCATTGTATATCCTTCACGTTATCCTACGTTAGTAACAACTCCATGGTAAGAGTTTTTTAACCGACTTCAAAAAAGGAGGAGGTTCTCAATTCGTCTGTATATTTTTTTTTTCAAGTCGGTATTCGGTTAGTCGGCTTTTCTTAAAAAAAAATGTCATATTTTTTTCTTTAACACGTCAACGTTTAACACTTCATTTAGGATATATGGAAGTTTGGGATACTCGCAAATCTTATAAGAATACACAAATACAAAAACCACAGGAGAACCCACTCTAACACATAGAGTATATTCTTGGAACCTAATGATATAACGAGGCTCTAAAGATCTTTTGTGCTGACTCGCTAGAGCAGTTAGGAATATTGGTTCTTTTTCTCGTGATGCCTACTTCTTCTACTCAACTGCCTGTAGATATATCTCTCTGATCTCATCAGTCAAGTGCTCTAAAACAATCAAATACATATCAATTATGATGATCACATGTATCTGTGTAAAGTAAGATAAGGTAGTAGATCATGAGATAAGAGTTCGATCGTAGCAGATGCACTGCCGGGATAACTTAAAACACATTACAGCGTTTTTGGCCCAAGATTTATTGACTTAGGGAAGTTGATTGCTGGGTGTATGTATTGGACCATGGGTATAGCTGTCCTATAACCAAGAAGTAAAAGATATTTCGTGTTCACGTAAACAGTGTTAATTTACGACTGAATATAATAATTTATGCGGCGAGCGCAGTCGCCTCTATGCATTCATAAAATTGCTGACACATATCGTCATGCACACGTATAAAACATACATACTGTCCTTATAATTGGCATTATAAAAGTTTGGAAATTAACCGTTGTGGATGGTTAAGACTACGTACTTGAGACACGCAAACTTTTAGGTACCTAGAAGTTAAGTTGTTAACTAAAAATAAATGAATAAATATCACGGACATTTCACACAACGTCCTCTGGTCCCAAGCTAAGCTTATATGCTTGTGTTATAATAATAATAATAAAACATTTATTTCAGAGCAAGTCCATATAAAACGTTAGTAACAATTTTCTTAAAAACCTATGTTAGTTGCTACAATTTTATTTATTCCATTACAATGTTCTTTTATAAACTACATTCATTTTAAAATGGTAAAATGGTTATGGGTACCAGAATACGGAAAAATTAATTATGTTTCGAAAAGCCATTGACCAATAAAATTTGGTACCTACACACGGACACCTACACACGGAAAAATTAATTATGTTCCGAAAAACCATTGACCATTAAAATTTGGTACCTACACACGGACACCTACACACGGAAAAATTAATTATGTTCCGAAAAACCATTGACCATTATAATTTGGTACCTACACACGGACACCTACACACGGAAAAAATTATTATGTTCCGAAAAACCATTGGCCATTAAAATTTGGTACCTACACACGGCAATGGTACCAATCCTAAGTGCACAACTACACTTAACGAAACTAAAAAATGAATTTTGATAGTGTTATTAACACAATTCTGCGATTATGAAAGAAAAGTAGTATATGTATTCTATCCGTATTCTGGTACCCATAACACAAGCATATAAGCTTAGCTTGGGACCAGAGGACGTTGTGTGAAATATCCATGAATATTTATTATTATTATTATTATACTAAACTTTCTTTTTATAAATACTGTGTATTCTAGACAGACGAAAGATTTTAATTAACATAAATGAAAAATAGATAATTAATCAACATACACAATAGTTGTTTTGCATTTTTTATTTTCAAGCAAATAAGCTTAGCTTGGGTACAGAGGACGTTGTGTGAAACCCCGTTTTTGCAACATTTTTCACCGATATTTAGCTCTTATTGATCGCAGCTTGATTTTATATAACCATTAGCCCTCCACGATAAATGTACTATCCAACGCCGAAAGAATATTTTAAATCGAACCAGCCGTTCCTGTAATTAGTGCGTTCAAAGAAACAAACAAATTCTTCAGCTTTATAATATTTGTATATAGATTTATGGTCTTATTCATAAAAAATTTCGCGAAAATTGTCAAAACTTGTTAATTCATAATAGTCTTTTTACGATAAAACGTTTATCTCTCCGATAACATCTCCGTTTAAACCTCCGATAAGTCATTTTGAATAAGACCATTAGTTAAGCAGTTAGTTTAGAGTCAAACATGTTTTTAAATGAAAATTCAACACATCAGAGCCCGTAGAAGAATTTGGGTGATTACTTTGCGATCAGTTTTTTGAACTGGTTCATTCGAAATCATAGCAAAGTGCGTTGTTATGTTTTTATTTATCAAATATTTCTCATTTTACTAACAATTTTTGGAACAGCCCACGTAGGTATATACGAAGTTATTTTCCCAAAAGGTAAGAAAGAAATATATTCTGTGTATATTCAGGCACACTTCTCAACATTTATCAGCAATTTGACATCAACATCGAAAGCATATACTTCTCTCTCTTTCTAAAAAACACCAGGTTCTATATCTACATCTCGTTCTACAAAATTAAGTGAGCCATGCACGCTCGCATCGTTATTCCTCATTATGTCTGGGCTTACATTCGCAGGCGTTATGTATTGTCGGCATGGAATGGGCCGCTTTAGCGTTTTATTGATGTTACTATTGTATGATATTAATGTAGATGTAGATTTGTTGTTCCTTTTTTATTTAAATAAACGTCTTCATCTAATGCATTTATTTGTATTTTATTGAAAAATTACTTTATTATCTGACCTGTCTACTTACATTGATACGTAGATTTACTATGCAGCAAGAGTATCAGACGCTTACTATCACCGTTCCAGAGGTACCTAACGGGACCTCAAATGACGGAATAAGGGCAGGAGAATTTGGATGATAAGTATTTGTTATTATAGCATCTACTGATGTACACAAACTGTGAAAATTTGAAAGCTCTCTAGCTATCCACTCCACTCCAAAGATACAACTTGATGACAGAAGGACGGATAGTGAAGTCTCAGTAAAAGGTTCCTGTTCTACCTACCTTTAAATAAATAGAGCCTTAATTAACGATCTATTGCATTTCAATTTGGTTTTTTATGTTAGACACCGGGACAACCTACCTTTACCTTTCACCAAATGGACGTTTCAGCATTTTATTTTTTTACACACTTTATTTGACTTGATAGGAAGTAGGTATAAATAGAGCTTTTGGTTCCAGACATTGATATATACAGACCACTACATAGACAAGAAGGTTAAACTCACGGCTAAGTTGATGTGATCGATGGACCATAAACCAGTGATGGCGGAACTCAACGCGAACACCATTGTATAAAACTTTTTGTGACAATCACCCGTACCATCGCAATATGGTACTTGAAGACATTAAAAACAATTTTTTTTTTACAATATACATGTTGGCACTTGATCCCATGTCACCTGATGGTAAGCGACGATGGTATCTTAGATGGTAAAGCGTACCAACTATGTGAGAAGCCTATTTACTCTTTTTTTGAACGTGTCTACATTGTAACTCTCGGGGAACACAGAAATCGGTAAGTTATTCCAGTCCTTGGCAGTTCGTGGCAAGAACGACGACCCAAAAAGTTTAGTACGGATAGGTGGTATGTCGACAACGTATGGATGGAGACGTTCCGATTGTCTGGTAGTGCGATGTAGAAATGGTGATGCGGGAACTAGTTCATGCAGCGCCTCAGAACACTCTCCGAAATGTAATCTGTAAAATACTGTGAGACTAGCAACACGGCACCTATGCTCGAGGCTAACTAATTCCCCATAAGGGCAAATATCCAGTCTGCATGGAAGGAAAAGACATCGCAACAGGAGCACTTACTACTTTACTTCGAAAAGAATTTTCTGTTTTAAGGGGTGCGTTAAAAATACTGAAATGCCGAAGTTAACCCGTTGTGCTCAGGATAACCAGGTTGTTAAAATCAGAATTTCGCTAATTACCTACTTTCCTATTATATTTAGAACATCGATAGACTTAAATATGGCCAATAAAAATAAAAACGGTATGAAAAAAGAGTCAGTTCGACTAAAACGTCGGGCAATACGATAATATGACATTAACAATATTGTACCTTGATGGTTTTTCGCAATGTAGTAACAATATCATAATGATCAAAAAACGCAGAAGACGCTGGATGAAAATGGCGCTTGACAGCATGTTGTGAGCTCTATGAAAGGCCTATGCTCAGAAATGAACGGAGAAAAGCATAAACATAAGTACAACAATAGTTAGGTATACATTAGGTCTTGTTTATTCCTTTGCATTATGTAAAAGCTGTGTATATAAGCAACTAGCAACTACCCGCGATAACGTACGCGTGGAATCTAGAAAAAATTCCTTGTTTTTGAAACATTTTTCACTAATGCTTCGCTCTTATTGGTCGTAGCGTGATGTTATAGAGCTATCCGAAACTGAAAGAATTTTTCAACCAATTTGAAAAACCAGCGCTGCAGTGGTTCTTGAGATTAGCGCGTTCAAACAAACAAACTCTTCAGCTTTATTATCTTATATATAAAATTCACGTGTCACAGTGTTAGTTACCGTACTCCTCCGAAACGGCTTGACCGATTCTTCTCAAATTTTACATACATATTCAGTAGGTCTGAGAATCGGCCAACATCTATTTTTCAAACTTTTTTTTTGTATGGCAAAACAACGTTTGCCGGGTCAGCTAGTATTACTATAGATTTGGCAACTTCTGATTCATGTTTATAATCTATAGCCTTTCTCGATAAATGTACCTACTATCCAACACTGAAAGAATTTTTCAAATCGGACCAGTAGTTCCTGAGATTAGTGCGATCAAACAAATAAACTCTTTAGTTTTATGATATTAGTAAAGACTAGCTAATACTCGCAATTTCGTCCGCGTTTAAGTTACTGCAGTTTACACCAAAATTTAACAAATTGTACCAAACTGATATCCTCTTGCGCCACTCTATCTACTAAAAAAACCGCATCAAAATCCGTTGCAGTTTTAAAGATATAAGCTCACATAGGGACATACATAAAAAAATAACAACTTTGTTTTATAATACGTAAAGTTAATAGTAGATAGCGATCCGTGTGGTGACGGATTAAGAATACAAGTGTGATCACCCCATCTCCTCCCAAAGGTGCTGTAAAAGTCAGCTAAGGGATATTATGCACAGATAACATCCTCTGTGAGGGACGGAAACCTCGAAAATAAACCCTGGTCAGCGCGGCACAGTAGACCATAATCCCTTCAAAGTGGAGGAGACCCGTGCCCAACAGTGGGACGTAAATGGGCTGGAGAGAGAAGAGAAGAAAGTTAATAGTATAGATGAAATCTAAATAATTTTTATTAGGTACTCTACATATTTAACCTTTCTAAATCATTGTAATATCTATATAATAATAATCTAGTTACTAGAAACATAATCGAAATGTTGAGAGCGGTATGCAAGTCATCAATCAAACCTCCCCTCTCCACCATGTACTGAGCACATTTCTACCTCTCTGTCGGCTATACATGTCAACCTGTAATCTCTATAGTAAGGGTGTTGTAGACATCTATTTAGAAATACCTATATTATATTGAACTTCTACATGCAACACAGATCTATAGACAAAATAAAACTTCTACTAATTACTAACATAGGTACCGATTCTACGTACACAACTAACCTTAACTAAAAAATGAAAATTGATAGTGTTAATAACACAAATCATTTTTTTTATTAGAAAATCTGTTTATTATAAGCTAACGATTCTAATTAACAAAAAAGTTCTGAACTAAAAAGCCAATTAATCAAAATACGCCATAGTTATTTTCCATTTTTAACATCCTTTTATAAGTTCAGTATATATCAATGTATTAATCTATGTAACGGAATCTTTGAAAGTGATTTTAACCCACTTGCAGTAGTCGGATTGATCTGAAATTTTGCACATATATCAAGGACCAATGACAATGCAATAATTTAAAAAAATATTTAGGATTTTCTAGCGCGTTTTTAGTTTTTGAATCGGTCATAAATATCAACCAAAACTCACTGCAACCTGTGACTGCAACATGGACAACGAATAATGGAATAAGGGCAGTGAAATGAAATGATACATAAAGATACACGTACTTTTTATGTTGGTACATTATCTTCCAAATATTAAGGTATCTTGCATCTCATTTTACCTTCAGAGATTCCACTGCCGCTTAACATCAGGTGGCATGGGATCAAGTGCCAACATGTTTTATTTAAAAAAAAAAAACAAATCTGTAACACCCGAAGTACTTTTCTTCCAATCTTACTCTCCTCAACTCTATTTCCGAATGTCAAACTTATAAATATTGATATTGCAAGATGGATTGAGGACACGCGCGACTCCAATTGATTTAAAAATTAAATACATGATATCCATGATTGATGAACGACGAACGGGTTGGGGTAAACTTGGTTAAATGGATTTTTGTTCGTTTTACCCCATGGTCCAGTGGGCACCATCATTAGTATCAGTTTAGTTTTCAACGGGTTCTGTATCTATAATAACGTGCGAAGAATTTTGAATTAACTCTATTTATTGTACCATGAGAATTTTATTTATAAGAGACTAGCTGCACCCCGGTGTGTAAAGGATAAAAAATCAAGCAGTAAGAGGTGCTTTGGTACTTGACACTTATCGTCACATTTTGGACAATTTCACACAATATATTTATAAATTGTAGCATATGTGTTATTTTGGTGTATAAGCTTCATTTTTGTAAAATTTCATTAAAATTCATTCAGTAGTTTTTACGTGAAAGAGTAACAAACATCCAAACTTCCATATTCACAAACTTTCACTTTTATAATATTAGTAGGACTAGCTTCGTAAGCTTGGATTTTTAAATCGCTACTCATAGACATATCGTCTTTAACAGTGTCTGAGATAATAACTTTGTAGCTTCCTATTAGTAAAGAAATTTTTAGGTACTTTCGTAGATTATTCCTTAGTTGCATATTGCAAACTTATTTAGCTGTAACTGATAATTCCAAATATTTTCTTCGATCGAGTGCATTAACTTTAATTTGAATACTGCAACTTAGCGTCTTTTAGCTGTTCATCCATCCATCTATTAGCTTTTCTTCGTCCACTGTCTTTTATTAAGAACCTATATTACCCATAATTATCGAATATTTAGCTTTATAATTACATCAAACTAAATCAAAATTACAAACATACACACAGTTACAAAGACATTAATAAAATGTACATAAACCTAGATCACAGAATATACTCTAAATACATATTTTATAATTTAAACGACATACATTTAGTATAACAAAATATAAACGCCTATTTATATGATAAACTACAACTATATATGAATTAAAACAATTGCCCATAAAACAAAACACGCATTAAGACAACAAGGTACACTTATACACAAAAGTGGTGTACATTTAATATATAAACATGCCTGGAGCGTGTACTCGCGTCTTACAATTCAAAAGCTCCACAGATTCATAATCTTGTTAGCACTCAAATTTGCATTAATTAAGGCGTTGAGGCCTCACAGTTGTGTCTAAACTCTAGAGGAGGGAGTGTAGGAGGACAAGAGGGTGGGGAGTGTTAGATAATATTCAAATGGTACATGTAACGATGCGCCCAGCGCTCGAGCCTCACCGCCCGCAAGCAATATACTCGGTATACTTGTGAAGAAAAGTGTTCGCTGTTAATTTGTAACAAAATTGTACATTAATTACAGTTAATTACAGAGATCAAAGGTTACGCATTCTTTAAACAATAATAATAAATATTAGTATTTATAGCATTAAAATTGACCTGTATCTACTGTTTTCTATTTTAAAATGTTGTTGTAGCATTGATGATGTTTTTACCATAGCCAACAGTACCTACGAGTAAATTAGATTATTTTATTTTTAAGTGTAGATTTGGAAACGTATCAAGTTGCAATTTAGTCATTATCCAATTTACTTTTCTTTTGTTCTAATTTATTATCGAGATCTTAATTCTTTAAGAGAATTTACATCAAATTCACAATAGCTTTTGTTGGATTGATTTTACAAGATTCCACATTTAAAACTTTCATATAATATATCCCATATTTATTTATTTATTTAATTTACATACATGTATAGGTGGACTTAATGCCTATGGAATTCTCTTATAGTATTTAATTAAATTTTAGTAAGTTTTATGTTATAATTAAAAAAATTATTGCGTATAACCCTTTTATCAGTAACAGTACATCTGTGAGAGTACCGGGGGTACGCTCGACAATTTCCTCGTCGGGTAATTCACTAGGATTTAATTTAAATTAGTTTTGGCTTGGCTTAATAGCTTCCCCCCTTGGGGTGGGTAGGACGTGGCGGTGCTCCAAGAGATGTATTCTGATGTCCAAGTCAAAGAGGAACTGATTTAAAATGAACAGAGATTTATGGTAGTATGTTTTAATTTGCGTCTTCAAAATTTCTTTTTCTTCACAGTCCACTATTGTTTCACTATTGGGTACGAGTCTCGACTCTCTGAGAAGTTATCTAATCTATTCACGTTATCTAATCAAGCTGTCCAGGCGTGTGGAATAGGTTTTAGTTTAGAGTCTCTCACAGAAGATGTTTTTGCTGGTTCTGATCATTGCGCTATGGCTAATAAGAGCAGAGCACGAATAAAACTGGTTCCCTAAGTCATTAATCTACATGAAAGACTAAAACACAGCTAGTGCCAAACAAATATTTTGTTTAATTACAATCTAGTAAACAATTCCAATACCAAAAGATTCAATGCTCATACCGAATTATTTCTTTAAATGAATATAAAAACCCAATTATCGTTATAAAATAGTTAATTTATAAAATATATCAGTGTAAATATACAGAATAAGTCTGTAAGCAAGCTCTGTCGGTAAATAGACGAGTGAGCCGCCCCGACCCCGACCGCCTGCGCCTCCCTACCTAATTATTTGTGTCGACTTTAAACCGCTACCAATTATATCAACATTAAATACATATTACTATATTGTATATAACACTTATAAGATAGTCTTTAAAACGTACTATAACGTAGGATAAAAATATTTAAGTTAAGCACTACGACAAAAAAAAAAGTGCATCTGAATTTGTCTACTATTCGCAAAAAAAAATATTTTGGTATTTAAGTAAGTCCCTATGTGAGCTTAATTCTTCAAAAATACGCAACAGATTTTGATGTAGTTTTGTTTAGTAGATAGAGTGGTTCAAGGGGATGGATTATTGGTATAATTTGCCAAAGTTTATTTTGTGAATTCAACGCGTATGAAGTTGCAGGCAATATAAATATAGCTAGTGGATTTATAAGCAGCTTACACTATTAGACAAAGTTGTTTATGTTGTAGGTTTAAATGTTAAATCTGTTAACGTAACGTTTAGTTCGAATTTATTGATTCTATAAGTATAACTCATCGAATGTATGTACAATGTACGGGAAACATTCCGATCGACTCCACTAATAGAAAGTTCAATTGTGTTTGTTATTTTCAGAAGAAAAATGAAACTTAAAAAGATAAGAAAAATAATTTTCGCTGAAAACTTTTTGACATATTAATTACATGTTAAAAACTTTTATTTATTAAAGAAAAACAAGCGTTCCATATTTAAACCGCATCAACCCCACAACAGCGACCGGGTACAATCTGACCCAAACACCAACGACAGATGCGCCTCTTACACGTTATAGCACGTTTGGGATAACCCCTCAAGAGACTAGCCAACTAGTTATCAACGCAATGTAATTAGATTCCAACAGATATTGATATTTGATGATCTTTGAGACCATCTTTATGAGATTCGATTATCGTACTATATAACTATTACAATCTACAATCTGGAACGTTACAATAATCATTCTTCTTTGGTACATAAATACAAATGGACCTAGGAAACTTAACTAATTCAATAAGGAATTTATGTTATTTAGCTCAAATATTATTATGTTTGGCCTTTTTGAATCGTAAATTGTTTAATATTTATAAACTAAAATGAAAATTGATTGTGTCAATAACACAATTCGGCGATGTTAACAGAACTTTTTTATTTGAAAATATGTTTATTATAGACTAACTATTTTAATTAATAAAGTTGTGCGCAACGAAATAGCGGCTTATTAAAAATACGCCATAGTTGTTTTTATGGTTTAATTAAGTTAAGTTTATTTGTGCACGTAGAATTGGCACCATTATGTTTCGAAGCATCAATTCCCTTTCATATAAAAGACTGACTATAAGTAATACTTATTAAGTTATCGAAAAATGACTCATACATTATAATGACAAAAATTTGTAGCAATTCATAAAACCAATTTTAAAGTTTTCAAATCAGTTTTCACAAGTCATTTCTGAGAATCAGCCGCATATGTTCGTGATGTTCTTTACACCGTAAATCTCTTGACTTAATGGCACCAATTGTTCTTGCACAACTAAACTTAACTAAAACATAGATATTGGTTGTACAACTTTTAAAAAACTTGTCTCATATGGAATTACGATTTTAAGTGATATACTATGTTCCGCAGTTTCGTTTGTGTACTTGCAAAAAACCCCACTGCCCTATGATCCTTGCGTATAAAAAATTCATATTGCCACCGAGTCTGCCTTTTTCTTCTTTTAGTTAAGAAAGCTCTCCGTGTGGTGACGGATTAAGAATACAAGTGTCACCACCCCATCTCCTCCCAAGGGTGCTGTAAAAGTCAGCTAAGCGATATTGCACACAGATAACATCCTCTGTGAGAGACGGAAAGTTCGAAAATAAACCCTGTGCCAACACACCTAGTCAGCGCGGCACAGAAAACCATAATCCCTCCCAAAGTGGAGGAGGCCCCTGCCCAACAGTGGGACGTAAATGGGCTGAAGAGAGAGGTTGAGTCGTTTCCGAGTATTTTTAATAACTTAAATAGCGACGAGAGAATTTTAATTAGCAGCATCAGTAACAGCTATTAAACTAAAATACTCCACAGTCGATTTTATTTTAGTTTAGTTTATTTTAATTCTAGTAGCAACAGAATTGGTTCAAGCTTTCAAACAAACAATTTTATATATATTTATTCACGTAATACATTATAAAAGGTAAAGTTAATTTAGGAAATGAACTCACAATCTCTCAATATATTTTTATGAGCCATCCATCATGTTTATCGTCACATCATTGTTATACTTCGCCGGTCATAACCTTAAACGGTAAAGCTTTGTATAATAAAAAAATGTGCTATTAAATAATGTTTTATTTTACCAAAGTGAGCTATTTAATTTGGCAGTTTGGGTTAACGAATTACTTTAATAGTTTGTAACTTTTTAAGACGTAATCGCAAGAAGTAACAGTTACAATGGTATCTGTTATAAACAACTAAACTTTACTAAAAGTGAAAACATCAATGGTGTAAAAAGTTTTTACTAAAAACCACTTTTTACGGATTTAGATGCGTGTAATTTTTGGCCTGACGTTTCGGAGACTTTGCTGTCACCATGGTCACGGGTGAGATTAAATCCGTAATAAGTGATGTATTTAAACAAATGAGTCGCGAATTAGAGAACAATGGTGTATTTAGATTAATAGGCTATTCTGTGGGGCACATTTTACTGATTAAAATCGTTAGTCTATAATGCGCAGATTTTCTAATAAAAACATTCAACTAATATTGCCGTATTGTGTTATTGACAGTATCAATTTTCATTTTTAGTTAAGTTTAGTTGTGCATGTAGAATGGGTACCAATCCTACTAATATTATAAAGGCGAAAGTTTGTATGTATGGATGTTTGTTACTCTTTCACGTAAAAACTACTGAATGGATTTGAATGAAACTTTACCACAATATAGCTTATACATCAGAATAACACATAGGCTACAAATTGGCTGGACCGATTTTGATGAAATTTTATTTTATACAGAATTGTATGGCAAAACAACGTTTGCCGGGGCAGCTAGTATGCGATAAAATAGTATTTTAGTCACAAAATAGTTGCTATCATTTTATTCGCCTTTATTTTATTGTTTCGACATATTTGAAAATCAATTAGAAGTATTTAGTGGTTTATATAAGAGATATTTTTATATTTTCGTTTGTTTTCCTATCTTCCGATAGGTATTTCAGGAGTTTCTTCATTCTTAACAAGATATATGACGCCCAATATAACATACCAGTCAAAAAGTTTGGTTATTATTACTTCCATACCATTTTTTTTTTACAAGAGTTCACTATACGAGATGAAATTTTATTGAACACCATAAATTTACATATCACTTAATTAACACAGAAAATTATTAAAATTTACAAAAAAGATTTTTGTATTCTTAAATTATCTCTTTATTGCCATTTAGCACTTATGGGGAGAATTACGGAGATAAAACACACATAGTTGGAAACAAAGACAGATTTTCGTAAGAATTTTATCTTGTTAGAGTAAATAATACATAAAATTCCGTTTTCTGTTTATTCTTTCTTCATTCATAGAATAGAATTGCGGAATCCATACATATGTTATTCTTGGCTATACTATCCAAAATTAAGCACATAGAAATTCACACAATCATGAAGTATATTTATGGCGGCAATATCTATACAAAGCCGTCTCTAATCTTTAATATTATGATAACTAAATAACTGAATAAACTCAATGACAGGTGTCAAGTTAACAGCTTTTATTACTTTAAATATGGATATAGATAATATAAACCGCTAAAAGAACCATAAACATTGGAGGAGCTGTCAAAATGACACCATGACACATGTTTCAATTACTGTTATCACTTATCTGTTTCAGCCATATTTAGCCCATCTCTATTAAATAAAAAAGAATACATACATTGCTGTATTTGTAGAATAATATTAACAAATGTATGAAACAAATATTTCAATGTATGTAAAAGGGAAGGGTCGTTTAATTTCAATGCAGTGTCACATAAAAGATTATCTGTTTGTATTCAGTCGCAATCGAGACTATTCTGTTGTAATTGTGACATCTGCCAAAATAGTAGAAGCACCAGTGGGGTCGATGCGACCGCCGCGTGGAGAGTCAAGGGTTTATTTTGTCATTGTCCGATTTGAATTAAAAATGGTGAATTGTTCAATGAAGAGGAATAAATATTAATCATGCCTATTTGAAAAAAATATTTGATTTTGACTCTAGGGTATTTATGTCCAAGCCTATAAATAAAATAAGTAAGGTTAAGGTAATATTCATAAGGTAATATTAATAAGTAAGGATAACCAATGGAGTCCAAAACTCTACAAAAATTGTTATATATTAGTTAAGTATAAGTACCTAAATTTTATATTCAAAACATGAGTACCTACGGTCTTCGTAGCGCAACGAATAACGTGGCTGTGAAAAAATATAATATATTGCAGTAGAAAAATATAGAAAAAGCGAGGGAAAGTCGGTAAAATTATGAGTTATGGCGACGTGGCCGGTTCGGCTACCCCTATATCATCTGATTGCGTACATCTTTTATGAAAAAGTAATAGGCAGAATCTTTACTTATTATAAAACAAAATCGTTATTTTTGTATGTCCCCATCTCTCACTGTCCAACCCTGAAACATCCCACTGTTGGGCACGGGCGTCCTCCTCTTCAGGAGAGTTTATGATCTAATATGCCGCGCTGACCAGAAACTTGGGGAAGAAATATGGTGATGACACTTTTATTCTTTGTTCGTCACCACGCGGGCGTGGGCTTATCAATGTTAGAATTTTATGAGATAATGGTACCAATTCTACGCGCACAACTAAACTTAACTAAAAATGAAAACAACTCAGGTGTATTTTGATTAATTGGTTATTTCGTTGTAAACATTTTTATTAGTTAAAATCGTAATTCGTCTATAATATACAGATTTTCTAGTAAAAAAGTTGTGTTAACATTGCCGAATTGTGTTATTGACACTATTAATTTTCATTTATGAGTTAAGTTTAGTTATGCACATAGAATCAATACCAATATGAATTAAAAGTATGTATTTACAAAAGAAAAGTAGTATTTCCGTTTTCCATAACACAAGCGTATAAGCTTATCTTGGGACCAAAGGACGTTGTGTGAAATGTCCATGAATATTTATTATAAAAAAAAAAAAAAAAAATATGTAATCACTTAACCGCAGAATTAGGTGATAGTGCACAAATTATTTCATACAAATAATTAAAAATATTGTTGCACTTGCAACCGTCGGGCATGTATGACCAGATGTATGAGTGTGAATGAAGCCAAGGAAGTATGTTTGGATCGTAGCAAATGGCGCTCTATAGTCTCTACCTACCCCCTTGGTAAAAAGGCGTGAAGTTATCATGATGAATTAAAAATATGTAAGGAAATAAATCTGTTAAATATAAGATTTCATCACTCCCAAATAATAAAACAAGGTCTTGACTTTATAATCTCCAAAAGATTACTGTACAAGAGTAAATCACCCTTATTTGATACAAAACGACACACGCCCCAATGCTGTTAGTTTGTTAGCAAAGCCGCTAGGGGGCGACACTAAGTGGCTTTTCATTTTCCCGCCCGCAAACACACACACTTTTATTTATTTTTCATCGCCCGCAGCACCCTCGATATTATATAGCTTATTTTGTTTTATTTTTATGACATATACCACAAATGTGGCTATTATTTTTATAGAATATATAATGAAGTAATTCAGGTCCTTTCCTTTTACTCAACACTTGGATAATACCGTGTTAAAAAGACACTTTGCATTATCTTGGCTGAATACATATTTTTTTTATTGCAGTGTGATTTTCTGTCTCTCCGTCCCGTCCAGGTGGTGATTGATTATGAATACAAAAGGTGCGAGAGGGATAGTAGACCACAAACCCTCCCGAAGTGGATGAGGTCTGTGCCCAACAGTGGAACCTTAATGGGTTGGAGAGAGAGAGAGCATCACATTTATCGTCGTTGGTTTGGAACCGCTCTACATCCTCCGTTATGTAGTTGGACTGGAAGCCACTTGAGAACTTTACTTACCCAACGATTGTCAAATTGTCCAGGTATGTGGCATACCTATTGCCACTTCAGCCTGCACTAGATAGTCGTCTATTCAAAAACATAGTCCTCACTTACCTCGAGCCTCGTGGTCAAGTGGTAATGTAACGGACTGCCGTTCACGAGGTCGCGGGTTCGATTCCCGGTCGGGACAATTATTTGTGTGATATTTGTAATTGTCATATAGATGTTTGTTCGGCATCTGCGTGTTTTCTGTGTATTATAAGTATGTATTTACAAAAGAAAAGTAGTTTAATGTATTATATCCGTATTCTGGTACCCATAACACAAGCGTATAAGCTTAGCTTGGGACCAGAGGACGTTGTGTGAAATGTCCATGAATATTCATTTATTTAATAGTATAGTAAAAGGCCATGACATATCACACAAAATAACTTATTGTAATCATGAGACAAGTCACACTGAAAATAGTGATAGGTTTGTACCGTACATAAAACTGTATTGAAACAAGGTTCAGCTTACGTTGCGCCTGTTTACTACCAGTACTACACATAGTGTTGTTTAGATGGATAGTTTTATGTTATATGTGTCAGCCAACAATATTTTTTATACTTTTGATGGCTTCAAAAAATGTAAGTAAAATAAAAATTCACTTTACAAAATATTCATTTTACAACAGTGAACACATGGGAAGCACCATCTTTAAGTTAAAAAAAGAATCATCAAAATCGCTTCGCTCTGTTAAAAGTTATGAGGTAAACAACGTAAAAAAGATAAAACAAAAACATACGGACAAATTGAGAACCTCCTCATTCTTTGAAGTCGATTAAAACAACAGATTTGATGAAATACGTTCCTACTGGCTTAACTCGAAGATTTTTTTTTTTTGCTGAGGATCTCCTCACCCTAACCGTGCCATGGTGTGTGCCTTGAGCCTGACCATGAACCGGCAAGGGGTAGCCCCATTACGAGGGGCTCAACGCAGTGGGGGGAGCGTTAGGTCCCCCCATCACGTGTGCCACATTCGGCACAGCAGCAGTACGCCGCGTTCGGCCGCCTCTCCTGCCAAGGGCGCCAACATATAGCTAAGTAAAGTAATATTTAGATTTTAAGTACAAAGTCTAAAGTCGTAAATAAAGATAAAAATGTTATATTTATTAATTTTAATGGCGTCTATATAAATTTTTAAACTATGTAACTATAGCTACAAATATTAATTCAAGGTTGGTTCCGTATCTAAGAACTCCCTCCAAAATTTCGTTTAGTCATCTACTATCAGAATCGTGTCCAATCTGTCTCTGTTTGAAACAAGCGCGATCCTTACGCGTCCACACAAATATACATAGGCACATTTAAATACCTAGTTGCGGTTGAGGTTTGCGATATTTAGTAAAAATGTTTTAATCGGCTTTAAGCACAATAAAAATCTGTTTGTTCAATTAAAATCAATGATAATTGAGTATTTAGAAAAAAAGTCTAACAGACTTCATATGCCTATGAAATTAAAGGATTTTTCACGATTTCTCAAGGGATAACCATCAGATCCTGATCTGGTGCCAATGGGAACAAACGGGAACTACCAGCTTTCAATTAAAAAAAAATATTAAAAACGCCTGTTGTAAGGCAACCAAAAAAAAAAAACTTAAAATATGCAAAAGAATATTATATTACTTCAATTTTATTATAGAAAGTTAAGTAAATAACCCACCCAATATTTTCAAATACACCACAAATCATAACATAATCCGTATCTTACAAATTACTATTAATTATTGTTATTTTGTAACATAATGCAACCAATAATATATACATAATCCTTTTGTCTAATTTACGATCGTCTGATACTAACAATCGTATCTCGTGGATCAATCAGTAATTAAAACGGAGCTGTACAATCACGGACTTAAGTGCTAAGCCGGGTTTAAGTCACGTGTAAACAAAGATGGCGTTGGGCGACGCGTAGTCACGTGACCAACACGTGGGCACCTATTATATACACATTAGGGAGATATTTGGACTATTACTGTACGCTTATCGCGTTATCTTCGCCATCGGCTCATCCCAGATTTTGGAGTCTGGGAACCTATTTCTGAGATATTAAAACATAAGATCAATTTGAAAATATAGAGGCCCTTCAAAGAAAGTGCAATAAAATATATAAATCAGTCGACGAGTTGGTAAAAGGAAAATTATTTGCAAATACGTATTCCAGTTACTACAATTTATAGAAGTAGGTAATCTAGCAGCTCCAAATAATAGATATTAAAGGCTTATGGATTTAATACGAATATTTTCGAGTATATTAATCATGGTAGAAAATTACAAACTTTTTTAACAAATAAATGTTATTTGCAATAAAGTATGTACATGAATTCATTACATTTCTACATGTCTAAATCCTCATTAATTAGAATTAACAAATACTAAATTATAATTGTGTAAAAAAGTCGAACAATGAAACAACAGTGACAATCATAACACCACTTTAATAAGAAACATTGCTTCCGATCCCTGACACCATCAAATTACAACAGACGAAGGGGAGGACTCACTTAAATATGAATCATTTCATTATAATGCCGTATTCAATCCGAGTAAACCTTACTTCATGTTGTTATTATAACAAGGGGAGCGTACAAACATAAAAATGTATTATACGCTACCTCTAAGCCCCGTGGAGACGATAACTGACACTTAATACCATAGAGCGTGACCGCATTACTCTGTGATCTATGGTCCACAAAATCTCTGTCCTCAAATTTATCTATGATTCGACATTGCAGATCTGTCAAATATTGGCGGGAAATCGCTTTTGTGTGACACTGTACTATAATACAAAACAAATGATTTTATTCTCTAACACAAACTGTTGTAATTCATATTCATTTGACTCTGTGCTAAGCTATTGTGTGTCTGTTTATATACAAACATAATATCTAGAAGTATAGTTATAAGATAGAAAGTTCAATGAATTGTTGTCCTTTTTATGGTACTGCGAGGGGTGAGATACGTTTTTATGAGAACAGCAAATTCGGCACGTGTCAAGCGATGGAATTAGCTGTAATACTTGCATTAATAAAGTGTGAAATTGCCACCAGCAGCCTGTGTTTGTTATAATTCCTTATTAAACATTTTTTGAGCGCGTTTCCCTTGGGTTTTGATAATTGGAATATTCTTTTATGAATCACATGTAAACAAACTTTTGGTTTTACGTTGCAGTAGTAAATTCTTATTCGATTCGTCAGACTAAATACATTGTAACCAACCGTAAAGTAAGGTGACTGCACCTATTTCGGGATCCACTTAATTGTCGATGGTTTTTGCTTTTTTTTTAATTACATGAGCGGCTGGTCCGTGACGGGCGGTACCTGCCTACATTTGGAAGCAGAACGCCGTATTTAATTCCATCGTGGTTTTACGGTCACAGTATTTTATTGATTGCAACGTCCAGTGAGCCGCGACGCCCCGGACTGGATAAACAAGGGCTAAAAAAATAATAAAAATAAAGATGGCGGAGAGGTACCGCCCCCTGCTGTGACGGCTGCTACCGTTTTTAAATGTCATTCTCATCTGTGTCGATCAGCTGGGATGTATTGATTATCGATATCGATAATTACCACAACCTATTTAGGTATTCAATTAGAGAGCTAAACGCATCATACAGATTTGTTGGCATGATTCTCTGATGGTATAAAAAGCTATGGATTCATCTTGGTTTTATTTTAGGATCGCAAAGAAAAACAATATTTGTATTAGAAATACATATTATGTTACCGGCTAACACTTACTGTTTTGGGATCGATGATGTCGGCCCAGGGTTCGAGCATATCCCATGCTCATCTTCAGGACGAGTGCGCAGCGGCGTCTACGATCTTCCGGCGTGCAGGAAGGAAGGTTATTCAAACTCACGAAAATTTCAATACGAATACAATATTTGTATAAATACCTAAATATAAATATTCACGGACATTTCACACAACGTCCTCTGGTCCCAAGCTAAGCTTATATGCTTGTCTTATGGGTACCAGAATACGGATATACTACATAAACTACTTTTCTTTTGTAAATACATACTTATAATACATAGAAAACACCCAGACGCAGTACAAACATTTGTATGACATTTATGGATATCACACAAATGATTGTCCCAAGCGGGAATCGAACCCGTGACCTCTCGATTACGATTTGTATTTCTCGATTTGTATCTCTAAAATTTTAAATTATTATAAGTTTTAAATTAGGACCATCTTAAAATCCATACCAATATTATAGAGCTGATGAGTTTATTTTTTTGAACGCACAAATCTCAGGATTCACTAGTCAGATTTGAGAAATTCTTTCAATTTTGGATATAAAATTTATCGAGGAAGGCTACAGGCTATATAACATCTCGCTGCGACCAAAAGGAGCCCAGCATCAGTAAAAAGCGTTGTTAAAACGGGAATATTTTTCTAAATGCCATGAGTTCGAAGTCGCGGGCAACAGCTAAAGCTTAATATAAACACAAACACGGCAATAAAACCATAAATTGATATTTAATTCTAGTATCTATAAATCATATTCTACGTTAAATTAATCGATATAACATATTAATCGGTTGTTTAACAGCAATAAAATATTAACGGTTTAATAGACTATCGATAATATGCACAGCCAACCGAATAATAAATCGATCGTATTTTTTCCAGTCAATCGTCATTCAATTCCTACTTTGGTGATATCGACTTATTCAATTTCGAGAGCTATTCTGATTCGTCTTGGTTTTGATCATTTCCGATGTTTTTTTTAGTATCGATAGAAGCATCGACCGATTGGTCACGCACATTCCAACTGTTTTGAAAAATACTTGCTTATAGAATTTCCTTTTGGATGCGTAGATCAGGTGGATTGCGAGATCACGACCGTTTTTTATATTTAAAACTATTTGACGTATCTTGAAATGAAATTACTTGCTTACCTATAATTTTCTTAAGGGCCTACATCAATATTATCGTATATCATCGCCGACACGTACATATTAACACAGCCAGTAGGCACAGAAAATGAAGAATTAGGGATACTTTTCCTATTTACTCAAAATCTACTAAATATATTTTAATTCTGATCCACGTGTTTCTATACATAATAGTTACCTATGTTTTTAAAGTTATTTCATTAGTTAATACGCGATAATAGACCGACAAATGAAAAAAATAAAAAATTTGAGAGGTTGTTTCGCCAAGATTTTCTATCGAGAAAACTTTTTGCAATCGCGTTTCTGAGTTCATGCGATCCTAAATCATATATTGAAAAAACATATACTTAAAAATTAGAGCTCTAGCCATTCAATCTAAAGAAACAATGAAAACTTCGTACATAGAAAAATGCACGAAGCTATTTTGGTATCCTCTTAAAGACTTGTGGAAATATGCCATGTAAATTATTTTAATCATGGCACATTAAATTATATTCTTGAAAAAATTAGCTGAGTTGACTTCTGGTCGTGACTCCTGATGAAATAAAACTTAAATATTAATGGTCTTATTCATAATGACTTATCGGAGGGTTAAAAGTTCGCTAAAATCGGCTCGCGAAAATTGTAATAACTTGTTATTCATGATAATCTCTTTAAACTAAAACGTTTATTATCTCTCCGATAAAATCTCCGTTTAAACCTCTGATAAGTCATTATGAATAAACGAGTAAATCCTTGGTTTCGTTACTGTGCCCATATTCCCCGTTTAACATAATATATATTATACCAAATATAAATTGGCTATTTATAGTATTTTATGCTGTATCGTATAGCAAATGCGTAAAAAAAAAATTATAGGTTTAAGTGAAAGTAATGTCCAAAAAATTAAAAAAAAATTGTTCGACGCTTATTTCATCTCAAAAAGAGGCTTTCTGAAGTCACCTAGCCTAGTTGTACTCCTAGATTTCTCAATTTCTGAGTAGGTTATTAATACAGTTTAAAACTGTGGTTGATATTAACATTAGCTAAAGCAAGTAGGTACTAAATGACTTTATATTGTGAAAATATTCGCAATGTTCGAAGTTCAAATTTCAAAATTTACGATAGTAAAAGTATCGTAAAAACAACATTAGAAAAAAAAATTTTTCAACATCTTTAAAATCAATCTCGAAAAAGAAGTCTTCACTTTAAACTTTTAAAAACTAAATTAAAGTAAAAAATGTTATATCATTGGTTTACAATTAAGGTAGTTATCGTCTCCTTATGGGGTATACCAATCCCATGTATTTAGCACCACGGCTTTAGTGATGAAAAGTATTAATTACTGCTCAAGAGTTGATGTCCCGCCGAGTTTGATCCTGCTCACCGCATGACGTCGCTAGCGTCCTTGATTGTATGGACACCATAAATTAAGAATTAATGTAGTCAAATAAAATTTTCTAAATGATTTATAACGTGTTATTCTTATTAAATTATTATTTCACACCTGGAATTAAATTACGATTATGATACACCTTGTGTTATATAGTTCAATGTAGGCGATGTTTTTTTGTTGTTAGAAAGTTAATTATAATTTTTAGTTTTATGCTGTTTCTTTGTAAAGCACCTGATAATAAAACTTACCTGTTAGGTATCGTCTACTACACGTATTTATTTAATTAGAAGACTCCCTTAGACTAAGGGCCTCGTTCACCATCTTCAAGTAAAGCGTTGATTAGTTACTTATCGATTAGCATTAATTGTCAAGTAATAGTTACGAGTATCTTCTGTCAATTTCAATTTTTTAATCTTATGATTACTGCTACTCGAACGTCGTGAACGTCGCACGTGTAGTTACTGGTGACTTTAACTAGCGATTAGTCTACTTGGCGCTTTACTTGAGAATGGTGAAAGAGGCCCTAGACTAATAAATAAAAATAGTGAGTGTTACCAATTCTATTTGAACAACCAATCTTAACTAAAAAATTAAAACAGCTATAACGTATCTTGATTAATGGGCTATTACGTTTTGCACATTTTTATTAATTGAAATCATTAAAACAATTAATTGTTAGTCTATTTTGTAATAAACTCTGTTAACATCGCCGAATTTGGTTATTGACACAATCAATTTAAATTTTTTAGTTAATTGTGTTGTGCACGTAGAATCGGTACCAGTGTCAGTATATCTATTATTTACTGTTTTGTTGTACACATTTATATCCATTAAAGTTCTTAGTCTATAATATACCTACAGTTTTTATAATAAGAAAGCTCAGTTAACATTGCCGAATTGTGGTATTGACGCTACCAAATATAATTTTTTATTTAAGTTTGATAATTAAAAATGAATAAGATAATTGAAGGCTAAATGATAAACTACAAATAAAATTGAAGGAAAAAGGGAGAGGGAAAATTATCGTGTTTTTGTTACCAGCCAATAGAATCCGAACTTAGAACTGCAGTAGCTATTAGATTAGCATATAATTCTACTGGCTCTACATTACCATATTGTCCTAAATTTTATCTTAGTCTACCATCAAATTATGGTCATACTACGAAAATAAACCTATTCCTATTTTGAAATTCCACTAATTGATTTAAAAAATTAGAACTTATTTTGTGCGTGTCGAATCAAGACATTACAAAGGATGACTGTTAGCATATCTTTGTCATTCTATTGCTTTTTACTATCTGTAACATAATAAAAAAAAAATTGCTCAAGTGCGAGTCGACTCGCGCACGAAGGGTTCCGTACCATTATCTATGCAACATAAGGCAACGTTATTAGTATCGAGCAAGAAACGGTAAAATAATCATGTTTGTTGTATGGGAGCCCCCCTTAAATATTTATTTTATTTTATTTTTAGTATTTGTTGTTATAGCGGCAATAGAAATACATCATCTGTGAAAATTTCAACTGTCTAGCTATCACCGTTCTTGAGATACAGCCTGGTGACAGACGGACGGACGGACGGACGGATGGACAGCGAAGTCTCAGTAATAGGATCCCGTTTTTAATGGCTTTATTTGGATGTGTTTTTTTTTATTAGTTAAGACAACTCGAATAAAATCATTTTGATTCGAATTTCAAAATATGATATATATATTTTTTTTTAACAATCTTGCGGATAGATTAGGTAAGTGGTCTTTGTAATTTGTGTTGTTAGATGGGGGAGAAAGACACTAAGATAACTTCTATTTGTCTATTCTATTACATTACATTTACATTACATATTACATTACATTGTATGTCTATTCTATTATATACATATTAACCATATTAATTGCTGCTGACGAAATATTAAAATTATGTCTCTTAAAATAAGATCAAATATAATTTTTCAGCGTAGTGAAACCAGATCTGAATTTCCCATAATTAAAGCTTTTAGCAATATAACGGCAAACCATATTAGATATACTAAATTGTGCTTCCTTTTTAAATACATCCATAATTTAATATTTGCTGTAATTTAACGGTCTTATTCATAATGACTTATCGGAGGTTTAAAAGTTCGCTAAAATTGTCAAAACTTGTTATTCATAATAGTCTTTTTACGCTAAAACGTTTATTTTCTCTGCGATAAAATCTGCGTTCCGATAAGTCATTATGAATGAGACCATTAATCTTTAACGTTACATTATGCATTATGGAGAAAAGAATTTTGTAATTAGAAAACACCCGATATCATAAATCGAATGCATTTCATTATTAAGCGTCTTATTTATCTGTATCAATCGACACAACTTCCGATGCACTGACACACATTACATATAATTATTTATTGTAAAACCCATCTTTATAACTAGAAAATAAAGTTAAATATTTATAGTTGCAAACAGTATCGTGTTCTAAATTCAAAATGAATTGTTTCCGTTCTATTGACTTTAGTTGAATCAGTGCCCTTTGCAGTTCGTCTAATCGGTCTAATAACTTATTTATGTTACAATATGGCGGCGTATTTTGATGTTTTATCTACAGTTTATGCTCTGGCAAAAATATAAATCGTTTGTTTAATTTAATTCTGATACAGAACATTAAACTGACAATTCTACACACCCTATTAGTCAATAGGAATGATTATAGCCGCGTTTATAATCACATCACTCATAAATCGATCGATTATTAGAGACACAGCTCTTTTCTTATAACGTGAGGTTATTCGGTATACCCTCTGGATCTACCATAGGTTCACCAGGTGGTCATGGATCATGCATACAGGTAAGTACGGATACTACAGATGCCTTTAAGCTGTTAATGAAGAGCTATTTAAACACAAAGAAACAAGGCTATATAAAGATATGCGTTTGTTATTTTCTATCTGAATTATCTTTCAACGGACATCTCTGCTTTTTTCCCAAGCGTCGCCTCTCGTGCCATATTGCCTCATAATCGTCCTGTCATTTTTCTTCTTGCTCCCCTTTTTCCGGTGTTGCCACCTTTCTTTGGCGTTTTTAGCCAAATAACTCTGGTTCCTACAAACACGTAAATGTTTCACTGAAATATCTAACAAATAATAATATGTGTCCATGTAGTGACGAATTAAGAATACAAGTGGCACCATCCCTTTTCCAACCCAGGTCGCAGCCAGCCAAGGGATATTGTACACAGATAACATGCTATGTGAGTGATGGAAAACTCGAAAGTAAACCCTGTGCCAAAACGCCAGGCCAGTAGTCTATAATCCCTCCCAAAGTGGAGAAGGCCGCTGCCCAACAGTAGGATGTTGGTATAGGCAGGAGAGAGAGAATAATATGTGGGTCGATTAAATGGCTGCCGTTGAATGAATCGTTATCAAACCAGATGTTATTCAATGAACTACAATAATAATTAACAGTTTGTTATCATTTGCAACATAAATCACTAACAACTTGCTTTTATTGACCAATTAAATTTGTCGGGATGGTATTGTCTTGAAGGAAGACAATAATTTATTTCATAAACCTTTATTTTAGACATTCGTGTTTAATTTCCAGCATTTTTGACTTTACCTTATCTAATTTAGATTTAAGAGGATACCAAAATAGCTTCGTGCATTTTTCTATGTACGAAGTTTTCATTGTTTCTTTAGATTGAATGGCTAGAGCTCTAATTTTTCAGTATATGTTTTTTCAATATATGATCTAGGATCGCATCAACTCAGAAACACGATTGAAAAAGTTTTCTCGATAGAAAATCTTGGCGAAACAACCTCTCAAATTTTTTATTTTTTTCATTTGTCGGTCTATTATCGCGTATTAACTAATGAAATAACTTTAAAAACATAAGTAACTATCATATATAGAAACACGTAAATCAGAATTAAAATATATTTAGTAGATTTTGAGTAAATAGGAAAAGTATCCCTAATTCTTCATTTTCTGTGCCTACTGGCTGTGTTAATATGTACGTGTCGGCGATGATATACGATAATATTGATGTAGGCCCTTAAGTTAAGTGCGTTCGACGCAGCGTGGGGGCTATTTTAAGAAGGTGGACAGACGATATCGTCAAATGTTCAGGGAGCCACTGGTTGCAGATAGCGCAGGACCTCACGTTAAGGCGTTTTATGGAGGGGCCTATGTCCAGCAGTGGATGGAGAAAGACTGTTTGACGGATACGGTGGTTATAAACTTTCTGATCTTTGATCACTTTGCCTATGCACTCAGCACTACCACGTTGGTATAACGTTTGTATTGTAATTTATTATTTATTTATTGTATTAAGCATTCCCGCCTCAGACATTCATTTGTGCGATGTTTATAAATATCATACAAATGTTTGTACTGCGTCTGGGTGTTTACTATGTATAATAAGTATGTATTTACAAAAGAAAAGTAGTTTATGTATTCTATCCGTGTTCTGGTACCCATAACACAATTCAGACTAAAGATTCACTACAGAATCAGATTAAAAAAAACCCATAACACAAGCATAACAAGCTTAGCTTGGGACCAGAAAACGTTGTGTAAAATGTCCATAAATATTTATTATGCCGACGCCGACGCCTATAAAAACCAACTCAGCACCGATACGTCGGGATTTAAGCAGCGTAACGACTATACGCCGACGCCGACGCCGGCGCCTATAAAAACCAACTCAACACCGATACGTCGGGATTTGAGCAGCGTAACGACCATACGCCGATGCCGATGCCGACGCCGACGCCTATAAAAACCAACTCAGCACCGATACGTCGGGATTTGAGCAGCGTAACGACCATACACCGACGACGACGCCGACGCCTATAAAGACCAACTCAACACCGATACGTCGGGGATTGCGCAGCGTAACGACATGTAAGCTATATTATTGGAAAGTTTCATGGAAATCCATCCAGCAGTCTTTACGTGAAAGAACCACAAACATCCTTACGTTCATACATCCAACATTAACCAAACATCAAAACATTGGAGTATGGATAGAAGACCGAGGAAACGTTCGCGTTGCTCAGCCAACAGTTTTTTTAAGTATTTTATTTTGCAGCGCGTAATTCTTTTTTCGTCATATCTCCTAAGATAATCATTTAAATTGTATGCTGTAAAAAGCAGTTATAATCTATAATAAATGCGAAAGCTAATTTATGATCAAACGAGCTTCTAAGTGAAGTTCGATCATAATAATATTAGTGGTTTCATTGAAAATGTATTTAATTTGATAAAAAATGTTACTAAATACACATAAATAGCTTTTAAAAACACCCTATTAAATTTGATAATTTTTTTTACGTTCTTATGGGTACACTAGGTTTTCCTTAAAAGATAGACATATGGCCTCGGGAACTTTTTTAAAAATCTATGGGTAACAAACAATTTCTCCATACATTACTTTGTTGTAACTCACATGGATAAGGCAGCGTTTTCATTTAAAGCTCGCGCGCGTGACTATTTTCCCCGTTTCTTGCAACATTTTACACTGATGCTTCGCTTCTATTCGTTGCAGCGTGATGTTATATAGCCTATAGCCTTCCTCGATAAATGTACTATCCAACACTGAAAGAATTTTACAAATCGGACCAGCGGATCCTGAGATTACCGCGGTTAAACAAACAAACAAACACTTTCGCTTTATATTATTAGTATAGATATTAGTATAGATTTATAATAAAATTTACTTAATTTCAAAAATTCTGGATTTTTTTTAAATCATTGCATTGTCATCGGTCCTTAATAAGTTTGCCAAATTTCAGATCAATCCTTTACATGGATTTGATAGATACGTACCGAACTAATAAAAGCGTGTTTAAAACAATTAAGTACCTATTTTAGTGTCCCTTACATTTTACAAGCAATGCTAAACTTCATATTTTAAACTTCCGCATATTTTTCTTAAAAAGGAAGACTACATTTTTCGTTCTTATATTGATTATGCATTATTGCATACTACCAGTTACCGCGGCTACTGCGATGTCAGAGAATCTGTCGATTACTGCCGTATCATAATTTTGTTTGGCGTATCTCGCAATAGGTTATCAGTCATAGATCCATTCAGACCGCTGCATCCGCTCGTAATTATAACAATATTATACATATGCTATTAAACAATACTAATGCAATAACACAATGAAAAGAATCATGGGTAATGAAATACCGATATGTGGACTTTAAATTCTGCCTTTAAATGCCCAAAATTAAAATATTTTTTTGGCATGCCGCATGGCATTTTTTGGCAGGAATCATGGCATCTATGAGTGCTGTTTACTGTAAAGTAAACAGCACTGAATGATCCAAAACATAATATTGCTCATACATTTTTTCCTATTGTGTGAAAATTTACGTAAAACTACCGTTTACGGATCCTAGTGCTAGTTTATGGCCATTTTCAATAATCATGAAAATGGCTTTTAGAGACTTTTCTTGCTGGACGTTTTGTAAATTTTCAACCACGATTGTTACGGATTAGCCAATGTAGTAAAACCTTATTAGTGATCAATCAGATAGGTACCTTATTAAGCTATCACATCAAGCTGTTACCCACAACTTCGTATGAATTTAAAAACCAAAGCTACAAATTATAGAAAAAAGCCATCCTCTTGAACCACTCTTAATATTTAAAAAAAAACCGCATTAAAGTTTGTTGTGTAGTTTTAAATATTTAAGCTCACATAGGGACATACATACAAAAACAAGGACTTCATTTTTAGGGTTTCGTACAACCCCTTATTTTTCAAGTAAAGATGCTTTGAATGTTATCTATCTATCTATGTATGTAACTTCTTTTTTCGTACTGCAATACCAGAGAAGTTGGTACAATAATTAAAGTTCGATACTACCTCATACAATACCTATATACAAACACACACCCTCTCTCCCCCAATGCAGCAAAACACCTGACTATCTCCAGGCCACGCTGACTAAGCACCATATATCTTCAGCAATAATATTGTACAATAACCCCCACATAGGCAATTTAAGCGCCATTATTTTTCACTATATCTGCTGTAACGCTGTGCAAGCAGCTTCTACATAAATCGAGGCCATAAAAATCGCGAAAACTGTTAATAGAAGTAGGCAAACGTAGGTTAAATACAGGAACAACGATCGTTTCGTGCTTCCAACAAAGGCAAATTAGCACGTAACTGGCGGCGTGTAAGCCGTGTCACTGGTACGAGTTTTCTAGGCTTGAAGAACCACGAAATGATTTAATATGCCTTTAAAAAAGAAATCTCTTTTTTGATATCTGAACACATTTTCATACAGATTTCTTCACACGCAAGCTGCGCCTTTGGGGACGAACTTTCGGCGAGCCTACTTTACTGCAGAAAAAGGCCCATAGCACACGGCGTATTTTAAGCGAGCAGACGACGCGCGTTTTAGGAACGCGCTTCTGCGGCGCCGTAAACGCTAATTGTTGCGTTTGCATTGATAATAGAAACGCGCGCATGAAGCGCGTATACGCGCATTTGAAGCGATACAAACGCACGTACAAAGGAGCGGGGTACGGGCAGAGGGGGGCTGGGATGCTCACGCCACCACTGCGCCCGCGCCTCTGAGTCTCTGATCGAAACGCAAAAAACTACGAGTGGCTACAGCGCGTCTGTACAGCTGTACCTGCGCGTATACGCGCAGTAGAGGCGCGTTTTACAATCGCCCCGTGTGCTTAGGTTACAAGGTTGCGATCAAATCTCGTTTAAACCACGTCGACGCGCGTCGTCTGCGCGTTTAAAATACGCCGTGTGCTATGGGCCAAAAAGTCTAGGAAAGAGTTATACTATTATTTTTATTCTATTCGTGTACTAGCTGTTGCCCGCGACTCCGTCCGCGTGAAATTTAGAAAACTTTTCATCCCTTTTTTTCGCAATAAAAGGTAGCCTGTCTTTTCTCAGGGTCCAAATATTGTCTGTGCCAAATTTCATCAAAATCGGTTAAGAGATTTAAGCGGGAAAGCGTAACAGACAGACAGACAGAGTTACTTTCGCATTTATAATATTAGTAGGGATAAGTCTTTTGTGTTATGAGTAAAATATGCCTTAAAAATGAAACGTGATCAATTATATACCTACTTAGATTTCGTCCACATTTCGTCATAGAGTATTACGAACTTGCACGTTTCTAAAAAAGGAGGTTTTCAATTCATCTGTGTTTTTAAGTATTATTTGTTATCTGACATTATAATTTTTTACAACAACGCTTATTTCAAAGCCATACCGTGATATAAATCGAACAGTGTCCGTACGCCTGCGGGCTTTTTGATCTGGCGTGTTCTGGCGCTTAAGTTATGTGTCCCTAGCGACCGGCTCGTTGTCTGTGATACATGAGTTCAGTTCCCAACTCGAGCTAGGAAATTAAATTGTAATATCACCGTGTTAGTATCTATTTGTACCTTGAGGTACCAATATGACATTAATTTAAGAAGAGATTGTCCATGTGGTAACGGATTAAGAATACAAGTGTCCCCATTTCTCTGCCAGGGTGCTGTAAGAGCCAGCTAAGGAACAACATAAGCAGATAACGGCTACTGTGAGAGACTGAAAACTCGAAACTAAACCGTGTGCCAACACGCCTGTTCAGCGCGGCACAGTAGACCATAATCCCTTCCAAAGTGGAGGAGGCCCGTGCCCAACAGTGGGACGTAAATGGGCTAGAGAGGAGAGGAGAGCATGCTGAATTAGCAACGAACAACTAGGTATATCATTCCATCTACTGATGACCGTTGGGAATTAAGGTTCTCGAGAACTGGAATGTGTTTGTAGTGAAGACCACGTGTCAAACTAAATTATTGTTAATGCTTCTACAAACAAAACCACTTTTTACGGATTTAGATGCGTATACATGTTTTAAAATTATTATATTCTTCTACAATTGAACATAAATAATAACTTTTTTAGTTTATAATGTGACTACTGTAAGTGGGTAAAAATAGCTTTGAAAAATTCCGTTACATAGATTAATACATTGATAGATACATAACGAACTAGAAACGCGTGTTAAAAATTGGTGAGACAGTCCGTTTCATGAGGTTTTTTTTCTATTTACAGATAGTATACTATTATGGGGTCGTTTAGGGAGCCCCAAAATCACGTATATACCAGTAACAGCAATATATTCGGCACAATGGAGTACAATAATTCAGGAGATTGCCGAAATATACCGTTAGAATAGCCCAATAAAGATGATTCATAGACAAGATATAACTATATATATATCAATAGTTTTATATCATAGCATTGCAATGTTCCTGTTTCGTGTATCGTAAATTCGTAAATCGTGTAAATTTTATGTAATTAGGCGGTTTTTTAGGGTACCGTACCAAAAGGTAAAACGGAATCCATCTAAATTGATACTTCACTGTCAGTCCATCTTCCATCAGGGTGCATCTCTGAGACGGAGACAGCCAGAGGATGAGAGTTTAGGTATGTATGTCAGTTGACGCTACAACAACCAATACTCGTTATCATAATTCTCCTGACTTTATCCCGTTATTACAGGTTATTTGGAGTTGGTATGACGAATATTAATCTAATATATAAAATTCTCGTGTCACAGTGTTAGTTACCGTACTCCTCCGAAACGGCTCGACCGATTTTCCTGAAATTTTGTGTACATATCCTCTAGGTCTGAGAATCGGCCAACATCTATTTTTCAAACTTTTTTTTTTTGGTATGGCAAAACAACGTTTGCCGGGTCAGCTAGTTATACATATAATTATCCGTGTAGTGACGAATTGAGAATACAAATGTCACCGCCCCTTTTCCTCGCGTGGGTGCTGTAAAAGTCAGCTAAGGGATAATGCACACAGATTTTATCAGTTTGGAAATAGTACCCAGTGATAGTACCTCACAGGTAACGTAGTACTTAGATATGCTATCTAAGAAAAAACAAATATGTACTACTTATTAAAAAAAATTGTATACACGAGCCCCCACAAAGGTCAGCGTTTTGTTAGTCTTAAAGTAATCTTGACCTAAACGGTCTCAAATAATAAAAAAACGGTGGACACACATTTACGTATTATAAGTAGTTTTTGATGGCACAGGTATTTTGCATAGTGTCAATGCCACAGACAAAAACAAATAAAATATGCACTTAAAAAAATAAAACCATAACTATTATTGTATATTTTTAAATTTAGAAAGAGCTAAATAAAACCACTTTTTACAAATTTTGACTTTTGTATATGCTTTAAGTTTTCATCATGGAGACTAGAAGTTAGGAGGAATATCTTGTATGGGGGATCAGTCCAAAAAGTGTCCACTTGTAAACAGCAAATAACACTCACCGAAATAGCGCTAGTGCAGCAAGATGAATGATTATGAATGTAGCAGTTATAAGCAGAGTGAAGTGTGCTACTGTTGCGGTAATTCTTTAATACTATTTTCTATTTGCTATTTACAAATATTTGGGGTACTTAAAAACACCGTATAATTATAATAATAATTAATATAAATTTATTTCATAGTCATGTTTGTCTATTTAATATAATAATTTTAAAAACTGCGCTGTAACAAAGCGGAAGTTTTTCTTTCCTTTCTAATAATTTGTGGCGCTCTTTTTAAAATTCTTCCACTTGCTACTATGGCGTCACCTTAATTTGCTGCCTTTCAGCGGACACTTTATAATATACTGAGATATTCCTCCTTACTTCTAGTCTCCATGGTTTTCATTTGACGTTAAATCTGTAAAAAGTGTTTTTAATCAAACAAATGCGAGAATATTTAGAAAGATCTATTTAAAGAAGTTACAATGACATTGGACATGGTTAGAACAGCCAATTAATTCACGAGATTTATCAAACGACCTATGAACTGTTCTTGTTTTGGCTTACATTATTAGAACATGATGTTTTATCATTGCTATGTCGCCAGTTGCCTAATTATTATAAATATTGAATACGATATTCGTTTATTGAATTCTTTTGTAATTGTAAAGTTGTGTAAATATTTTTTATTATTAAGACGATACCAAAATAGCTTCGTGCATTTTTCTACGTACGAAGTTTTCATTGTTTCTTTAGATTGAATGGCTAGAGCTCTAATTTTTAAGTATGTATATGTTTTTTCAATATATGATCTAGGATCGCATAAACTCAGAAACGCGATTGAAAAAAGTTTTCTCGATAGAAAATCTTAGCGAAACAACCTCTCTAATTTTATATTTTTTTCATTTGTCGGTCTATTATCGCGTATTAACTAATGAAATAACTTTAAAAACATAAGTAACTATTATATATAGAAACACGTAAATCAGAATTAAAATATATTTAGTAGATTTTGAGTAAACAAAAAAAATATCCCAAATTCTTCATTTTCTGTGCCTACTGGCTGTGTTAATATGTACGTGTCGGCGATGATATACGATAATATTGATGTAGGCCCTTAATTAGTTATGTATCCGTTTTGTGACGTGTTAGGAATACAAGTGTGAACACCCCGTTTCATTCCTATAGTGCTGTAAAAGTCAACTAAGAGATATTGTATTGATAATCATCTGTGAGAAATAGAAAATCTGAGAATAACATCTGCTAACAAGTCTGGTCAGCGCGACATAGTAATCCTTAATCTCTCCCAAAGTGGTAGTGTGATCTTAATGGACTGGTGAGAGAGAGACAAGTCTACAAATACCATGTTAATGATGTATATTGGCTTAATTTTGAGTTTCCTTTCTCTCACAGCGGAAGTTATCTGCTTATATTATCTCTCAGCTGGATCTAGCACCCTTCGAAAGGAATGGGATGATGAGATTTCTTTTATTCTTAATCCACGGGTTGAAGGACGAATACTACGATTGTCTTACAAAGCTTTTTTTTTAATTTCAGCATAACGCAACTAAGGTAAACTGCTAGGCAAATTAAAAATACACCTATTAACAGATATCTCTACAAAAAATTATACAAAAATATAAAATATTAACGTGTGTTATACGTTAACATAATGTTATCTTACATCTTGGGAAGTTAACTAACATTTTAATAAAATCAAAGAAGATTGCTATTATGTACGAGTGCTACGCGTGCAATCTAACAACCAAACCAAATCAAAAAGAGCATTCTCTAGAGCCACTCTATCTATTAAAAATAACCCAAATATAATCCATTGTGTAGTTTAAAAGATATAAGCTCACACAGGGACATACATACAAATATACGACTTTGTTTTATAGTAACATATTTTTGCACAAAGCTCACAAGCTCAGCAAATCTAACTGGACTGCTCTCGTGATAGGCCCGGCGGTATTTAATAATCGGCTACCAGTCGACGTAAAAGATGCAACTTCTACCAAAAGCTTTAAAGCAAAGCTAAAAAAATGGTTGATTGAGAATGAGTTTTATAACTTTAATAACGAATTTCTTAAATTACCTGATGACATGAATGAAATGTGAAATAATTAATTTAATTTATTTTTTATATTCGTATTTAATACTCATTATTATTCAATTGCAATGTATTTTTAATTCTTATTCTAATTCTTTGACTTGTAACTTATGTTATCAATTAATAAATGAAATGACACGAAATAAGTGCGATTTAGCCAAGCAATATTTTTATGTCTTCAAAATTGAACACGTAAACACTGTCTGGCTAGTCTGTGCTTTAGAATATTAATTGTCCATCCCGATTTTCTTTGATTACCTCACTTTTTTCCAAGTATTTTATTCTACACCAAGTCAAACGCATTTTATAAATCTATTTTAAAGTGATCCAAAATTATCGTGACATCGATGTGTCCATTATGCGGTGTCTCTATCTAACACAAAGGTTATCAAAACCACTCTAATAAATTATTACTTACTTCTTTTTTATGTGACCGCCACAGATAACATGTTTATTGAAAATTAATATCGCTTTCGACGCAATTATAAATGAGGTTGAAACTGTTTTTAGGTCGGTGTAAGGTCACTCTATTATTCGTCTTTATTTGTAACGATGGCATCTTGTTGTTAATAAATATTTACCGGTCATTTCTTTGAATTAATAGATAACTGCAAAGAGTGTAAAGTGTAAAAGTTGACCTATTTGCTACGTGATAATGGTACCAGTTCTATGTAATCTACTCGCCTAAAACAATGAACTTGGTTCCTGAATATTTTTTAAATTGAATTATTGTATTGTCATCTATCTATACTTATAATAAATCTGTAGAGAGGTCAATTCTGTACATGAAATATATTTTCAAAATAACTATCAGGGGGTGATTAGTGATCGATACTGATGCCAAAAATGCAATCAGTAAAATTTTTCTCTGTCTGTCTGTCTGTCTGTCTGTCCGTCTGTATGTTCCTTATAGAAACAAAAACTACTCGACGGATTTTAACGAAACTTGGTACAATTATTCTTCATACTCCTGGGCAGGTTATAGTATACTTTTCATCACGCTACAATCAATAGGAGCAGAGTAGTGAAGGGAAATGTTGGGAAAACGGGAAAAGGTGCTCCATTTTTTAAGCTTCCGTCACGTGTGCAGCCTTAATGGTTAAAGTTACATAGAAATCATGTATGACGGAAATATTTTACATAAAATTGTCTAAAAAATATCCCGAATCAGTACATATCTATATTTTATGGTTGACTCACAATAACACGTGTAACTCCTGATAGCTTAGCAGTTCGTTCATTCTGATTATATTTGTTTACTCTTACCTTTATAATACTCTCACTCAAGTAGTAGTTAAAAATGTTGCAAAAACGGGGAAAATTTCCTAAATTGTACGCGGACGGAGTCGAGGGCAACAGCTAGTACATAATAATATAATAAATCTGTAGAAAAAAAAAGTTTTATATTATAGATTTTCAAAAAAAATAGTCAGAAGGCTATAGGACAACCAACAGAACCCATTTATAGCATTTTTGAATTTTTTTTCTGTTTGTATGTTTAGATGTTTGTCTGTCCACGCATCACGTAGAATTTACAACACTTATAAATATAAAAACTATACGTAAAAATTGAACACAACTCAAGGAATTACTTTGTCTTTATTTCGTCGCAATCAGTCCACTCAATCAAGAGATATTTACATAATACGAAATTTCTCAATTTGGTTAAAAAAGATAAAAAAAAATGGGTCGATAATAAAAATCGATCCACGCGGACGGAGTCGTAGGCACAGCTAGTCTTTAATAAATCTGCAAAATTTCTGATAAATCCGACTACTGCAATTGGATGAAAAGTACTATCCAGGATTACGTTACTTAGATTTATACATTGATAGATACGTACCCAACTGAAAAGTGTTAAAATAAAAGTTGATAACGTCAATAACACAATTCAAAACCAATATTATCGTTATTTAAGATAAAAACGATACGGAACCTTTAATATGCAAGTCCAACTCGTACTTGACAGGTTTTTGGCATTTCTTATTATTTTGCGTGTTTTATACTTTCTTATATAAAGCTGTTCTAACCTAGCCTCCACTATCCATAAAACGCAAAAAAAAAATCAATACTGCCAACATTCTAAAAATATAAAAAATGTCAAGAGCGAGGCAAACTCGCATACTTAGGGTTTCGTACCTACTAGACATATAAACATAAGTAACTGCATTCAAATAATCAGTTAATTAAACTCAAAACAACTCACCAACTTAATTTTGTACTTGAAATATAGGGAATCGCTTACATTTCAGCTACTTCATAAGTTGGTATTAGTATAAACACTTTTTTCTTGTGATGTGATGACAAATTATAAGTTTTTGGATTTTTACTATATCAGCACTATATAGACTTGATCTATGGCAAATTTCAAGGCTCTAGGGCAAAGGGAAATAACCTGTGAATTTTGATTCCCTAGCATAAGTCGAAAATTCTTAAAAATGGTCGTAATTCGGTTATATCTTTTAAATGCGTAGAGGTAAAAGGTTGATTGTATTTTTTGCAGCAAGGGACCGCATAGATCTACATATCGTATGAGTTTCAAGTTGATACCTTCATCCGTTGCCGAGTAAAAAAAGTTTGACAGACGGACAGACAGACAGACGGGCAGCGTAGTGAGACTATAAGGGTTTGTACGAAACCCTAAAAAGGACATTCTTATACCTATTTAAATTGAGTATATGAAAATGTTAATACTTTCTTAGAAAAGTCAATCACCAGAACAATACAACACATAGTTATCTATCTAAATGTCAGCCGTGAAATTCTAAATAAGACGGCTGGCCCGTCACTGATGATTTGTGGCCAATACCATTGTGCTAGGCCATTGTACTAGTGTTGTGCTACCGTCTGCTACGTTGCTTTATATGTTGTTGATTTGTTTGTAATGTTGGTACCTACCTTTTGTATGTGTTAATTTGTTGCCTCATAGATTATGTTATGTTAAACTCTTTGGTGTTTAGTTATGTATACTTAATTGAAAGTTAAATGTTTTATTAAATGTAAATCTCTGACGCCCAAGTGTCAGAGTGGTCAAGTGGTTCATATAACGGACTGCCTATCACGAGGACGCGGATTCGATTCCCGCACGGGACAATCATTTGTGTAATATTTATAATTGTCATACAAATGGTTGTACTGCGTCTGGGTGTATTCTATGTATTATAAGTAGGTATTTACAAAAGAAAAGTAGTCTATGTAGTATTCTGGTACCAACACAAGCATTGCTTAGCTTGGGACCAGAGGACATATTTCTTTGTTAGTTTAAATGTAATTACTGTTAAATAATATACACCTAAATCAATTTTACATCTCTATAGTGTTTTATGTTAATATGTGGTATGATTTTTTACAGAACAATTAAAATGAGGGTTTAATATTTATCAAATTTAATGAAATGATTCTTACGTATCTTAATACTATCCTTTTACGTTAAACAAATGTGTAAAAAGGCTATTACCGGGCTATTATCTTTATTAAAGGCTTGTATATTCATATCACGCCCTAGATTATTTGTTATTTATACATTTTTAACAAGAACCTTGAGAATAATCAATTCATAAAGAATTTTAATTTCATGATTACTTTAAAAAAAATATCCTAGGCACATACTGGCCAAACACAAACGAAAATAATTTAAATAAGGAATGGCAACGACACTGCAGAGTAGAAAATATATGCGCTGTTCACTGTTGCCAACTGAATAAAAATAAATCACAATGTGATTTATTCTAGCTACGAAGTCGCATCCTATGTTCCGGGTCGTTGCAACGCGCTATGTATGACAACCGCCTTGCATATAGGTTGCATAGAATTCTATATTCAAAGAAAAATCTAGAAAGACTTTTGTTTTAATTATTTAAATTTTATAAATGTTATAGGAACTAGAAGTGGGGCTGAATGCTAAAAACATTGCACAATAATGAGTAGAAACCTATGTGTAAAAATACTGGATTCGAAAATGAGAGAAATACTTCTAACTTAATCATATGTAACAGATATGGTGTCCGATTGTTTGAATAAAACTCATTTGGCAAAGTTACACTTGACAAATAACGTTTGGCAAAACAATGAATTCGCCTATTGATCATGATCATTTACTACTGATCGTTTCACAAATGTTTCATTTTGCCAAATGATCGACACTTAAATTTACATTTTATAAAATATGATTACTTTACAAAACTAACATTTGGCAACTGAGTTATCAGATTAATCTACTATTGGTCAAAAAATTTGGTATTCTTGTTAAAATGACCATATTTAGCATATTTTTTGGCAAAGCCACTGCTCTGGATTTTCCTAAACAGAAAATACTCTAAGTATTAATTGATATATTTTATTATATATGTATAGATAGATATAATGAAAAAAAATGATGTTTTACATTATTTGCGTAATAATTACTCATTAACCTGTTCGTCTTTGGAGATATAGTTATATCTCTTTTATTGGATTGGGTTAGGTTAGAAAAACGAGAAGCGGCCTTTCTTCCATTAATAATAATTCATGATAACGATACATTTAGAACAACTTAATTTACAAAACATATTATTTGGTGAAATGAAAAAATAGGTCAATTGACATTAAATTTGAATACTTAACACATTTGTCAAGTGTAGTGTTTGCTAATGGATAATTTGCCAAGTAAGTTTTTGTAAGATGATACTTTTGCCAAATGATCATTTGGTGAAACGTTGTTTGCCAAATGATCATTAAAATTTGTCAATAATTTTTTGGTGAATCATTAGGAAACCAACAGATATAATATGGATAACTCATAAAGTTCAACACGATTAACTTAATATAGTTAGAAAATAGTTGGAACATAAGCATGTTGCCTTATTTTTGCAGAATAAATAAGCTTGTAATCTTAAAAAGTATTTTTGTGTTAGTAGATTTTTAACAATAACACATAAGAGTGAAAATATTCGTACGAGTAGGTACCTACTTTTAGACGGAAAACTAAAAATACTAGTTATATAACCTAACGATGGATGACTGAGCGATTCCAAAATTAAATTCAAATCATGAAACATCGTCACACCCTCCGGAAATTGAAGCCAGCGACGGCCGCTTGACCCGAGCTGTCAAAGTGACAGGTGTCAAAACGCCCGCCATAATGTCTGGAGTCAAAAACGTCCTCGATCCTTCTGACCGTGAAGATAGCGATAATATGTAAATTTATTATGAAACCAATTTTGTTTTAACATACCTACATGCTCAACATTGAACTAAAGTATTTCTTTTACCCCAATGCAAGAGTACCTAATCATAAGTTTGACCTCTTAGATGCATCTACTTTTAGCAATCGCCATTCTTAAAAGGGTACTGTAAATCTTATTTAGGTATTTTCCTTAGGTATTGCTATCCCTATTCCCGAATGCCGTGCTGAAAGGGACAAACATAGCTGAAGCAGATTTTACCTACAAATTCTTTGAAAAAAATACGTTTCGTAGTCCCCTTTTTTCTTCGCGAAAGTTAAACCGATTTTGACTCTTTTTACCCTGTATTATGTATGAAGAGTATATCTATGCTTCTATCACTTTCTTTTTTGGTAAAACCTTACAAAATATGTGTGATAGACGCTGCAACTTTATCTAAAGAAAACCGAAAAAATGGGATTTTCGGATGGTCATACTTCTTTTAGTTGTTATGTTTTGAAAAAAGAATAGAAGATAGAAGTAATAGAAGCATAGATATATTCTTCATCTATAATATAGCGTAAAAACAATTAAAATCGGTTTGACATTCACGAAGAAAAAAGGGGACTACGATGCCCATATTTTTGTATGGAGCATAATTTGGTATCGTGCCCTCTTAAACTAATGAACCGATTTGGATGTGTTTTCTTTATTTAAAACAGGATAATGGGTATGGATTTTCTTACTCTAATTCCATTAGTAACAGGCAATATCATTCTAAAAGTCAAAGTCAAAGTCAACATTTTTTATTTCAAGTTGGCATGTACTCGTATTACAAGCTCTTTTGAAACGTCAGAAACTAGGTGTCTATTCTCCAGCCTTTGTCCCCTTATTCGGGGTCACCGCAACACATATTTTTCTTCCATAGTCTTCTGTCAGGAACATACAATGATATGCATTAAAGCGAGAACTTTAAAATGTTTAAAAGTATTTAATTGTTAATCACTTTTCTCATCAGTTATGATACTCTACATATATATGTAGAGTTAAAAAAATAAATAACAAAAATTCATACCAACATAAACGAAATGTAAAACCAGGTGCTCAAGTCCACTATTTTGGAACAATTGTCATACCGGCACAATACCGGCACGATACCGTTGCAATTGAAGTCAAATATCCGTAGTCTGCTATATGCCGTCATAACGGTCTTTCAATGGTAATAGAATTGTCGATCTCTTTTATCTATGCATTGAATTTTCGGTCTCTTTTATCTATGGATTGTGTTAGAATGGTATGTATGTGTTACCGTTTTTAAAAAATGCGTTAGTTGAAGTGATTTTCGAAAAACTACTAATAAATTTAAACATTTAATCATGCTAGACTTCGTTTAAATATATTTGTACATACTATTTATTAGTATAAAAAGCAATGTGAAGTTTAGGAGATTAGTAAATTGCAATAAATTACAAAGAACAATTTCTAATATTTCTATCTATCTATTTTTTATTTATGGCAATCTGTCGACACAGGACAATTTAAAAATATTACTGTCAAATTCAAAATAGCAGACTACCGAAACATTTCAGTCATTGAATTGCAATTGTGAAGCAGTTGTGTACGAGACTAGCAATTTATGTCACTTTGACAATTGTAAGACAATGATGAAGTCGTTATGACGACACATTAATAGTAGACTACCAAAAACTTTACTATTGCACCATAATGGTACAATAATGGTACAGTTGTGACACCGTTGAAATACCCGACTCAGGGCCCAGGCATTCTACCAAGAAAGTACATAAAATCTACCAGAAAATTAAGTTATTAAATCTATTTGTGATAAACAAAGCTAAGATAATATCTTTACAACTTTATTCCAATCTCCATTAGTTCAATATTATAACGTAGATAACTATACGGTTTATATAAAATAGAAATTTAAAAATCAATTCATGACCCGTGGGTCAAGTGGCGATGAGACCGATAAGGCTATGGTATGGTTGGAAATATACCATAAACAGCGATCAGGGCGAACATCGATATTTCCAATAAATTCTTTGCTATATTTCTCAGGACCAATAGATAAGATTCTATGACGCTAGTTGCGCACACGACTCTTCCTAGAAGCTCAAATAATATGGAGATGGCTTTTATAAACAATGATACCAATTCGAAGAGCACAACTAATCATGACTACAAAATGAAAATTGATTGTGTCAATAAAACAATTTGACAAAGTTAACTAAACTTTCTTCATCATTATAACATCACGCCTTTTTCCCATGGAGGTAGGCAGAGACTATAGAGCGCCATCTGCTACGATCCAAAATAAAATAAAAAATAAAAATAAATATTCAAGACATTTCACACCACGTCCTCTGGTCCCAAAGTAAGCTATATTTCTATGCTTGTATTATGGGTACCAGATACGGATAGACTACTTATACTAAGTACTTTTCTTTTGTAAATACATACTTATAATACATAAAAAACACCCAGACGCAGTACAAACATTTGTACGACATTTATGGATATCACACAAATGATTGTCCCAAGCGGGAATCGTACAAACCCTTATAGGATCACTCCGGTGTCTGTCTGTCTGTCTGTCCGTCTGTCAAACTTTTTTTACTCAGCAACGGCTGAAGGTATCAACTTGAAACTCATACCATATGTTGATCTACGCGGTCCCTTACTGCAAAAAATGTAATCAACCTTTTACCTCTACGCATTCAAAAGATATAACCGAAATATGACCATTTTGGGTGTTTTCTATGTATTATAAGTATGTATTTACAAAAGAAAAATAGTATATGTAGTCTATCCGTATCTGGTACCCATAATATAAGCATATAAATATAGCTTACTTTGGGACCAGAGGACGTTGTGTGAAATGTCCTGAATATTTATTTATATTATTATTATTTTTAAGAATTTTCGACATAGGCTAGGGAATAAAAATTCACAGGTTACTTCCCGTTGCCCTAGAGCCTTGAAATTTGGCATAGATCAAGTCTATATAGTGCTGATATAGGGAAAAATCCAAAAACTTATAATTTGTCATCATATCACAAGAAAAAAGTGTTTATACTAATACCAACTTATGACGTAGCTGAAATATAGGCGATTCCCTATATTTCAACTACAAAATTAAGTTGGTGAGTTTTTTTGAGTTTAATTAACTGATTATTTGAATGCAGTTACTTATGTTTATATGTCTAGGATGTACGAAACCCTAAGTGTGCGAGTTTGCCTCGCTCTTGACAGGTTTTTTAGTTCAGTTTAGTTTTGCACATAGAATTGGTACCATTATCAAGCAATAACATCTTCTCTTAATTGAAGCGTTGTACACATTTTTGCGAAAAATATGGTAGAGTGAGGAAAAAATCACACTTATAGTAGTATATAGACGGGTGTCGTGGTCTAGTGGATCAGGTAACGGACTGCCGTTCACGAGGTCGTGGGTTCGATTCCCGCTCGGGACCATCATTTGTGTGTTATTTATAATTGTCATACGAGTACAAATGTTTGTACTGCGTCTGGGTGTTTACTGTGTATAATAAGTATGTATTTACAAAAGAAAAGTAGTTCATGTATTATATCCGTATTCTGGTACCCATAACACAAGCATAATAAGCTTAGATTGGGACCAGAGGACGTTGTGTGACATGTCCATCAATATTTATTTATTTATTTATAGTTCAAATCGAAAATGAGACACAGAATACCTAAGGTTTTTGCCTCTTTCAGAGGATGTTTTTTGTGTACAATATCAACAGCATAGAAAATTTAAATTTAAGATTATAAAGTCTTCTCCACTACAGCTTATTCTGTGTAGTAATGAAGACATAGTGTATAATGCCACGCCCGCACTAAGCGGATAATTGAGTCATTATATCTGCGGTGCGCGTACGCCGGCTATCTGCGATCGACGATTGGAGCCGATGCAGACCGATTCGGCCTCGGGTACCGACATATACCTCTTTATAACATACTTCTCAGTTATCATGATTTCTGATACTTACTAAAAATCTTAAAAGACACCTGTAAATTGAAATTTCGTCTTACTTAGCAGACTTCCTTGTAATAGATTGTTCACGATGTCGCGGCTTCAATCCCCGCACAGAACATTCATGTATAATATTTATCTTTATCCCACAAATGTCTTGCAAATGTCTGTCCTACGTCCGGGTCTTTCCTATGTATTATAAGTATTTATAAAAAAAAAGTATTTGAACTATGAAAGTTATTTTACTGACAAAATCTTTCAAAATTAGTAAATACCTACGATATTTGGAACATCTCTACAATATTCTGCTCACATGAGTGTAACACAAAAGTGTAATAAAAGAGATAAGAACTGAAGACTTTTTGATGTTGAAAAAAAAATTGCTTGGCTTTTGATTGTCATTGACAGCTATTGGGTACCAATTCTACCTGCACTAATAAACTTAACTAAAATATTAAAATTGATAATATCAATAACACAATTCGGCAATGATAACTGAACTTTATTATTATGAAAACTATGTATTGTAGACTAATTATTTGAATTAATTTATGTAAGCGTGTACAAAGAAATAACCAATGAATTAACCAAAAATACACAATACTTAATTGATTTCATTTAAATTAACTAAATCAGGTTACATTTTTGACGCGTTAGTATTGGCGCCATTGTCAGATCAAATGTCATATAAATTATTCTTTAACTTGTAAAAAGGAATTATTAGTGTGTTTCCTAAAATTTCTTTATTTTTTCTATACCCACGATTAGCTAATAAAATAATAACTATGGATAGTAAAACTCAAAAGTTGACAGGAGTCCAAACGCAATACAATCCAATATTTGTAGTAACTGGTGTTAGTGCTGTGATTTTTCTGATTTGTCCTTTTGCGATACCTAAAGGACAGCATCAAGGGTAAGAAATACATAATATTGCATATTATAATATTGTGAAACTAAAAGGTTTTCTATTGCATACAATTGCAAAAGTATTGAATTGAGAGGGTTTTCTTCGATTTCTTAGGAGATCATCAGATCCTGCCCTGGTGCCAATGGGACCACATAAGAACCACCAACTTTTAAATAAAAAGAAAATCATTCAAATCGCTTATTCAAGTAAAAAGTTTTGAGGTAATTAACCAAAAAACAAAAATTCAGTACAATAACATACAGACGAATTGAGAACCTCCTCCTTATTTAAGTCGGTTAAAAAGACAACAGGTTCTTCAAAAAAGAGTGAACTTTCCCTAAAAACCTAAAGAAGTTTTAGATGAACACTAACTTATAAAACTACATGAATTAAACTTAATTTCTTTTTTAGGGTTTCGTACGAACCTTATAGGATCACTCCGGTGTCTGTCTGTCTGTCCGTCTGTCAAACTTATTTTACTCAGCAACGGCTCAAGGTATCAACTTGAAACTCATACCAAATGTAGATATACGCGGTCCCTTGCTGCAAAAAATACAATCAACCTTTTACCTCTACGCATTTTTTTTATTTTTTTTTATTTATTTATTTGGAAAACCAACAGCTTAAGATACAGAACTAAGAATTACTTAATATAAAACATACAGCCAATTACAGGTTTCCACGAATAGTTAACAGTATAAAGTTGTTAATAGGAAGTACATGAGTTTAACATTGCAATAGTCCCAATGGTACAAAGTGATAGCATGTATAAGTAAAATCATTCAAAAAACCGTTTGCCTAGTTGCCGTCTAGCCGATGCCACACTTGTGTAGAAAATGTCTAAATCGAGGTCCTGCTCCTTACTAAGTCTGTTAAAGCTTCTGCTCGCTCTGCACAAATAGGAGTTTTGTCTATAATTAGTACTTGCAAGTGGAGTAAAAATCGGTGGGTTGTACCTAGTAGTTCTATTGGGGATATTGAGGTTGAGTGTATGAAGTAATTTAAAAGATATAACCGAATTACAACCTTTTTTAAGAATTTTCGACTTATGCTAGGGAATCAAAATTCACAGGGTACTTCCCGTTGCCCTAGAGCCTTGAAATTTGGCATAGATCAAGTCTATATAGTGCTGATATAGGGAAAAATCCAAAAACATATAATTTGTCATCACATCACAAGTAAAAAAGTGTTTGTGACAAAATTAAGTTGGTGAGTTGTTTTGAGTTTAATTAAATGATTTTTTGCAGTTACTTATGTTTATACTCGTATGTCTAGTAGGTACGAAACCCTAAGTGTGCGAGTTTACCTCGCTCTTAACAGGTTTTTATTTGGATATGTCTTTCTCCAGCCCATTCACGTCCCACTGTTGGGCACGGGCCTCCTCCACTTTGGGAGGGATTATGGTTTACTGTGCCGAGCTGACCAGGCGTGTTGGCACAGGGTTTAGTTTCAAGTTTTCCATTTCTCACAGTAGACGTTAACTACTTTTGTTCCTTAGCTGACTTAAGAGTCAGCTAAGTAAGCTAAGCTCATTTCTTCGTCACCTCATTTCTTTTTCAGGGTGCTGTAAGACAGCACCCTGAAAAAGAAATGAGGTGGAGACACCTGTATTCTTAATCGGTCACCACACAGTCATATTGACGAGCCTCGTGGTTGAGTGGTTTATGTAACGGACTGCCGATCAAGAGGTCGCGGGGTCGATTCCCGCTCGGGACAATCATTTGTGTGATTTTTTAATTGTCATACAAATTTTTGTGCTGCGTCTGGGTGTTTCTATCCCTACTAATATTATAAATGCGAAAGTAACTCTGTCTGTCTGTTATGCTTTCCCGCTTAAACCTCTCAACCGATTTTGATGAAATTTGGCACAGACAACCTTTAGACCCTGAGAAAGGACATATGCAACCTTTTATTGCGAAAAAAAGGGATGAAAAGTTTTCTAAAATTCACGCGGACGGAGTCGCGGGCAACAGCTAGTGTATTATAAGTATGTATTTACAAAAGAAAAGTAGTATATGTATTCTATTCGTATTCTGGTACCCATAACACAAGTATATAAGCTTAGCTTGGGAACAGAGGACTTTGTATGAAATGTCCATGAATATTTATGAAAAAAAAATTGGATAATAATATGTATTGTATGACATTAATTATTAATTTATTATATATTAAAAAGAATCATTTCATTTATTAATTTTCTTTTTTTTTTCAGGTTGATCAAATGTTGCATAATGTTAACAATATTCTGCCTTTGGCTCTTGTAAGTATTGTACATCACAGATATAACAGATGTAGTGTCTATGGCTGCATCACTCAGCACGGCTTGAAGCCACTTGTTTACATATCTATGTGTGCGTGAAAATGTGTCCATGTGTGTCTATAATACAGGCTATACGTCATATGAAACGTAGAATACTACGAAGTATGATTTAGCCCGGCTAAAGTTACTTGTCCTTAATTTTAAATGCAACCCACCATCTGGTATGTCTATGGCTATGTGTTTATTGCAGTTGGATGACAATTTACATTGCACAAATGAACCCTCTGGTTGGACCACGGATGGAGAATACAACATTAGCATGGATTGGATTTTATTGGGTAACTAATTCCTAAATAATACACAGAAAACAATTCGAACTTCATACGCGTGGATTTAGAAACCAAAGCATAGCAAAATAAATAAAAACTCACCCTCTTAAACCACTGTATCTATTAAATAATTGGTCAAGTGCGAGTCGGACTCGCGCACGAAGGGTTCCGTACCATTATCTATGCAACATAAGGCAACGTTATTAGTATCGAGCAAGAAACGGTAAAAAAATCATGTTTGTTGTATGGGAGCCCCCCTTAAATATTTATTTTATTTTATTTTTAGTATTTGTTGTTATAGCAGCAATAGAAATACATCATCTGTGAAAATTTCAACTGTCTAGCTATCACCGTTCTTGAGATACTGGGTACGGAACCCTAAAAATCATGTTTGTTGTATGGGAGCCCCCCTTAAATATTTATTTTATTTTATTTTTAGTATTTGTTGTTATAGCGGCAATAGAAATACATCATCTGTGAAAATTTCAACTGTCTAGCTATCACCGTTCTTGAGATACTGGGTACGGAACTCTAAAAATCATGTTTGTTGTATGGGAGCCCCCCTTAAATATTTATTTTATTTTATTTTTAGTATTTGTTGTTATAGCGGCAATAGAAATACATCATCTGTGAAAATTTCAACTCTCTAGCTATCACCGTTCTTGAGATACAACCTGGTGACAGACGGACGGACGGACGGACGGACGGACAGCGAAGTCTCAGTAATAGGGTCCCGTTTTTACCCTTTGGGTACGGAACCCTAAAAAGACCGCATCGGAAACCATTGCGGAGTTCTGAAGATTGAAGCTCACATAGGGACATACATACACATATAACGGCTTTGTTTAATAATAAGTAAATAATAATAAATAAATATTAATGGACATTTCACACAACGTCCTCTGTTCCCAAGCTAAGCTTATATGCTTGTGTTATGGGTACCAGAATACAGATATACTGCATAAACTACTTTTCTTTTGCAAATACATACTTATAATATATAGAAAACATTCAGAGGCAGTACAAACATTTGCATAAAATTTATAAATTTCACACAAAAGATTGTTCCGAGCGGGAATCGAACCCACGACATCGTGAACAGCAGTCCGTTACATAAACCACTCGAGGCCCGTTAAGAGTATAGTAAGTAAATATGCCTAGAGTAATCTTTCTCTATATCCTCGATAAACTTGAAAACTACTGAATAGTGTATGTACTGAATAGTAGATAAACTTGAAAACTACTGTGATTTTGTATGCGTATCATTTGTTGGTGATCCTAAAAATAAATAAATAAATAAATAGACGTACAGAACTCATTATAGACGGTACACTCCTCCGTGTGGTGACGGATTAAGAATACAAGTGTCACCACCCCATCTCCTCTCAAGGGTGCCGTAAAAGTCAGCTAAGGGATATTGCACACAGATAGCATCCTCTGTGAGAGACGGAAAACTCGAATATAAACACTGTGCCAACACGCCTGGTCAGCGCGGCACAGTAGACCGTAATCTCTCCTATAGTGGAAGAGGCCCGTGCACAACAGTGGGACGTAAATGGGCTGGAGAGAGTGAGAGACTCCTTGAATATAAACATTTCTCTCCAGCTTAGTAACGTCCTACTGCTGGTCACGGGCCTCTTCCTATTAGGAGGGATTATGTTTTACTGTGCCGCACTGACCAGGCGTGATGGCACAGGGTTTATTTGCGAATTTTCTGTCTCTCACAGGGGATGTTTATCTGTGTATAATAATCCTTAGCTGGAAGGAATTAAAAAAAAATCCATGAAGTTTCTTGTCTGTTGTTCTCCATAGGATTCGCGTTCGGAACAGACACCTAGTTTCTCACGTTTCAAAAGAGCTGGTAAAACATGCCAACTTGAAATAAAAAAATTTGACTTTGACTTTGCCTTTAATCCGTGAACACACGAACCTATGGTATACACATATTATATTATTAATATTATTTAATCTTATCATTATTATCGCAGGGTATGGATCCTACAAAAATAAAACCATCAAAGGAGTAGAGAGCTAGAAGCCTTATTATTAATTAAAAATAAATATAAACTACCTAGTGTTAATTATTTTTACAAAATGTATATTAAAATACTTACGTAAAGTTATAAATGTATTTTATTAAAATACTAGCTGTTAAAATTTAGAAAATGTTACCCGTTTTTGCAACATTTTTCACTGATGCTTCGCTCCTATTAGTCGCAGCGTGATGTTATATAGCCTGTATCCTTCCACAATAAATGTACTATCGAACACTGTAAGAATATTTTAAAATGAACCAATGGTTCCTGAGATTAGCTCGTTCCAAGAAACAAACACTTCAACTTTATAATATTAATATTGAAGTATACATGGATGGACGGACAGCGATGTCTCAGTAAAAGGGTCCCGTTTTTCTTGGTAGGTACCCTAAAAAAATAGTCTTTTAATCATCTCAAAGCTTAGGTACTCTTATTTACAAATTGGTAAAAAAATGGAGTTGTAACATTTGTTTTGTTTATTCATCACTACATGACAACAATAATCTGCCTAAAAATCTTCTACTACAGATAAATGAATCAAATTCCTAACACATCACAATTTTGCTATAGGTTAAAAACAAGCTTAACAATACAATCAAAAAGTATCAAGAGCGAACGAATTGTAATCACGCACGCCCCCAAAACAAATCTGCGGATATCGCGAAAGATCAAAATAACATTTGTACCGAAATCATTTATCAGCGTTGATTCTCTTTCCATTTGGCCACCCTCGGCCCACACCAACACCATGTCATTATAGGGTGACGACATAGTGACAAACGATGCGTTCTAATTTTAAACTAGCTCAAAAACTAAAAAACGCGCTTGAAAATCCTGAATATCTTTTTAAATAATTGCATTGTCATCGGTTCTTGATATGTATGCAAAATTTCAAATCAATCCGACAATCGCAAGTGGGTGAAAATTGCGTTAAAAGATTCCGTTACATAGATTAATACATTGATAGATACATACCGAACTTATAAAAGCGCGGTAAAAAGCTTTTATATAGCTCGTAGTTTTTAGATTTGGAAACGCAAAAATATGTTGTAAAAATTATAAATACAAAGACTGGAAATATAAATGATTTTAAATGGTTTTGATAGTTTCAGAACTTAATGTTCTCTCTCTCTCTCTCTCTTCGGCTCATTAACGTTACACTATTGGGCATGGACCTCCATCACTTTGGGAGGGCTGATCAGGTATTGGCACAGAGTTTATTTTTGAGTTGTCCGGCTCTCACACAGGATTTGTCTGTTAACCCTTGCCGCGTCCTATGACCACGATGTGATCATACGAACCGGGCGACCGTAGCGCCTTATGGTCGCGGTGTGATCATAACAGGCAGCGTAACTTCACTCCGTTCAAAAGGTGTAACTCTACTCTGATTGGTTGTAACGAAAAATATTTCTGTTTACAATACACGTTAACCAACCAAAAAGTTATAATTTTGAATACAAACGAAGCGTACAACCTAAAAAAAAAATATTTTACTAAGATACGAGCCATTTCGCGCCATTTCTCGTTTCGCCGCATTTACGTGACTATCTTCGTGCTAGTGCCAATCTTCTAAAAATGTTTTTTTCAAAGGAAACGGTAAGTAATTGTATTGAAATTATACATCAAAATATTAGAAATATTGTGTAAATTGTGTTTTGAATACTTGTTTTAGATATCTTATAATTTATTTTGGTGAAAAAAGTGTTTAAACTTGTTTAGGTGTCAATGGCGTCCGTACATGCCCGATGTTTTTGATGATAATATGCGCTATTTTTACTTATTATTCTACGAAAAATAGATAACTTGGTGGAGAATTTATCAAGGAATCTAGATTTATTATTATTTTTTATGTACATAACAGCAAAATTGAAAAAGTATGTACAAAAGTAAACAAGTAGAACATTGTACTCTGGCGCACTCACACAATGACAGTTCAGTACACTGATGCAATTAAAAGTACGGTCAGCATGTAAATTGATAATTGATTATAATTTAAAATGTTATTAAAAATAAATCTATATGTGTAATAGTTTAGATTTTTTAGTTATTGATGTAGAATTTATGTGTTAGTGTATTCTATAAATAATGTTAATTGTTTTAGTGTGATGCGCTCACGCTCACGGTCTCGGTCGGTGACGCCGGGAAATTCGTACCGCCAAACCCCCTCGCGTCACAGTCGGCGGCAATTGATTATGGGGATGGCAGCTGCCAGTACGAGTGAGCCGGTGGTAGAACCTGAACCACGGCTATGGCTGCCACCCCTACCGCCTCCACCTCAACGTAAACCCTGCTGTCCACTTCCGAAACAACTGACGGGACTCCAAGTAGACGTAACCCCCGGGGGTACAATGAAGGTTTCCGACACGGTGACACTACAAGCCACCCCTCGGGGGTCAATAAAGAGGAAACAGGAGCTGGAGCCGTCAGTCCATGTCGATCAGTTGGAAAGAGCCGCAGCTTGTGACTTTATAACAAACTCCCTAATGATGTAAAAGAATTAAATAAATCTATGTTAAAATTTATAAAATCTAAACTATGTAAAAAGGCGTATTATACAATTTCAGACTATATTAATGACAATAAAGCTTGAGAGTAAATTATTCCAGAGCAACACATATTATCATAATTGTAATTTATATAAATTGTTAGAACTATTGTAATAATTATTAAAAAAAAAAGATTAATATGACAAAAGATAACGATATCTGCTGAGTTTCTTACGCCGGTTCTTCTCAGCGGATTGAAAGTCCTGAACCGGTGGTAGAGAAAAAAATTTTTGGACATATCATAGAAGATTATTTTTTTTGGCAAAAAGAGAACATGCCTACATGAATAAATGATTTTTGATTTTAATTTTTATTTTTATTTTGTCTTCATTATTTCCTGAAATATTTTCCTACTACAAGACATTTATACAATACAAGAATACCTTTGTAGCATTCATATTTACACAGTAACAGAACACACAAGTCAAAGAAACAGTAAGAGATTATAGGTCCGTAAGTAAAAAATCTTTTGTTCGGCCGTAAGTAAATAATTGTTTGTCAACCGTACTTCACTCGCTTTCTCCAGACAGTGACTCAACGGAATTTAGCACGTGGCGGGCTGTGCAAACGCAGTATGTAAATGGCGTCGTGAGTTTTGTTTAGTAAACAAATGGACATAGTGGAGTGATTAACAAGTATTGCTTAAAAATAAAACATGTACTTGTCGTGTAATAGTTTAGTGTCAATACTGATATCGTAAGATAGTGGTACATGTGAATGTTAGTGTAGTTTTGTGCAAAAATGTGCAGCATCGCCTAAGTAAAAATTCAAACATATAAAATAATTCATCATTTTCGGCCAGAAAAGGTAAAGTGGGATTTTAAGTATTAAGCTATATCTATGCGGAATACTCTTAGCTTTGTAACCGTATATAATTCATGACATATAATTATATAAAACACGAGTATTATCGTGTTTTCTAACCTAAGTCGCAATAAAAAAACGCAATGAAATTTTTCGAATCACTGTTGGACTTTCTATTTTCGGAGGGTGGTCGTTTGACGGGTTAAGCATAAATAACATTCGTGAGCTGGCTTTGGGACCTGGGGAGAAAAAGGGGTGGTGACACTTGTTTTCTTAATCCGTCACCACACAGAGTGTATAAATCATAAAATTTTGAAGAGTAGCAAAAATGATTCTCCTGGCCTGACCGATTTGTTTTAATTGGATTTTAATATCTAGGTTAAAAAACATCAAGTAATTAACTGACAAATATTGGGCTAACTACAATTACGAAATTTTCTTAGAAATTAAATTTGAAGAATAAACTTTAAATGCTTATGGGTATTATCTAATAAAATATTATTTTAAAGAGATGACTCTTTGTGCATCTTGAAATTCGTATTTATGTAACAAAAAGGTATTGAAATTAAAAAAACACAATGTTAAACGCTTATAACAATCGCTATCGCTTATCAGTGTGTGATTAGTCTAATCCCTAACGTACTCAGACTAATGTGTTTCAGGGGAATAACATCTTTGTGGGGAGTTTGTCATTAATACTTGTTGGCGACGACGTTTAGATTAAAATTTAATATTTGTATTAACTCTCTGAGCTTGTTATGAATACATTACGTAATACTCGATTAACTTATATCTACATTTTACAATTTAGTAGTCTTGTCAACTCAGTCGTAAATATAATATAGCGTAAAGAAAATATTGCGATATTGTATTCCATTATAAACAAGCATATAATTATCCTTAGTCTTTTACAGTAGATATCATGAAAGGAAATAGAATACGTAAATGTCACGTTATAAAATCATCATTGCCCTGCCCATAACCCTTTACTTGGAGTCCGCGCAGAACATTAATTACAGAAACAAATTGATTTTATAAAAAAAATCATAAGGTACAAGATTAAAGACAAAAAATTTGTTAATAAATAAATATATAAAAGAGTAAAATACGATTTTAAAAATTTTACATGAATCTGAACATTGGTTTAATACAATAAAATATATAAAGCCACATTCACAACCGATAACAAGAAAGTTTACCACGAACCACTCATCCATAAACAAAAGACCCTTGACAATAAAATAGGTGCAATTACAAAAATCCCCGAAAAAAATCCCTTTACAAGATCATCCCTAACCGTAACTCAATTGTCGCGTTGGCTGTTTGGCCGATCTATTTTAGCTCAGCACGAGAATTCGCGCCATATTGCCAACCACCCCATCTAAATGATAATTCGAGGGCCCTCCTTACAATAAAAATTATTGCGGACAGTTTATTTTATTACACTTTATATTGTGTTCCGATGCCTACACGAGTATTTGCTTTTAAAAAAATAGTTTCGCGCTCAAAAACATTCTCTATTTCCCAACCATAGAGATTGTAATATTTTTAAATTGGCTAGGCAAAGGTATAGTGTTGTTTGGCCAAACTTGTCGTATTCGGCAAATGGGCAGTGATTTCCTGTTTACCCTTTGACCGATTCGGTTACGATTCTTTGAATTTACATATTATTGGGCTCCAATCTTGCTACAATATAAATTGTCGTTTTTCAGTTTATTGCTGAATAGCATTCCGACAGTATATTTCTTATTTCTCAAAAAGCATGAATGTAACATCCAATTTTTTTGTATTTCTTTTTTTTGTATTGTATTAAGGTACCATTTTCACAATGTCCTCTGGCCTTATGCCTATGCTTGTAAAAAATACATAATAAATTATCAAAATAGGTTACAAATATCTGTATATTATCCAGTTTGCTAAACTTTCAATTTATTTAATAGGTACTTTATGTTTGTAACTATTTTAGTAATTAGCTTCTTGCACTTTATTCCAAATGTTAGTTTCAGATCAATCAGCAAATTATAGATATAATTTTCCTCAAAGGGCTTTTATATTTTACTTAACTATCTACTTTAATGTTTTAAAACTGTTATGGCAAACAGAAAACAATCGTGGCTTTTATTACTTACTTAAATGATCAAGACACTACAAAAAGGCCATACTATCTCCCTTTCAGATCACAATCAGTGCCGCCATGTTGATGTCATTATGAATCAAATTCCCGCCCTTTTTTACTTTTTCCATTCACTAGGCACCGGCGTCAGATCTCACAGCCGATAAATTCTTTATTATCCTGGATGATTTTTTAATCTATGGCGCTACTTGTGGCGGTTTTGCATTAGCATTGTTTGCATTGTGTGGAAGAAATACGAGGTATGAAGAATGAACAATGGCTAGGATATCTGAAAACGAGTACACCAGTCACATATTGCATTTTATTGTCCCTCTGTTTAAGTATTCTATAATTTTTATCATAATAGTTATTAAGATACGTAGAACACATTATATGGGAATAAAATATTAGTGGTAAGGGTTACGGTGAGTCGTTGTATGCAAAAGAACGAAAACGGAGCATGTGGTGGCAAAAAAAAAATTCTATAATAGAAATCTCCACGAAATCCACTTGGTAACTTTAATTTCTAAGCTTATTATTTATTAGATAGATTTTTTTGTCGCCACGTTCTCGGTCGTGGTTCTTTTGCATACAACGACTCTTCTTAACCAATAATATTTTATTTCTATGCATTGAAAGGAAACACTTTTTAAAACCACCAGCGCAAAAGTTTTCTACTGAACAATGAAACTCCTTACTTATGGGTAAGAGAAAATTAGAAAAACAAAATTAAAGTTGGAACTTGCACAAAGTTGGTGACTAAGTAGATTTTCCAATTTGAAACTCGTTACTGCGGTGAAGCCGAATCTTTTTCACTTGGACTGGACCACGATTTATTGTGTAAGTTTGTCGGACCGAGGAAACTTCCGACAAGGATGAAAATTGTCAGCATTAGTTATTTACAACCTTTGTGTCTTTGTGAAATTCTTGTTGAGACGCTTGTAGTTAAAATATAGAATAAACTGTTTTTTATCCCAATTATCGGAAATTGTGATATGGTCCTCGTGTTCCCAAGAATTTATGCGTAGAAATTTCGAAAAGCAAATAAAATATTGCAAATTATTGGGAACGACGTAAGCGAATACTAACTGCTGCTATGCAGTTAGTATTCGCTTACGTCACAAAAAAAAGGTGTAAAATGAAGACACAAAAGATAGTATGGGAATCAAAAAATATTTATTTAGGTATACCATAGATTAGGGCTCCTATCGTCTTCTAGTATATACCCCGGATTCGTCCTAGTTTGAAAAGCCAAATAAAATTATTAGATATCCTCATCAGGTACTGATTTGTATGTATATCATCTATGATTGCTATATTATTATTATTTTTTATATATTATGTATGTTATGTATAGTATGTCTAAGCTAGTATGAATAAGCTAATTCCATCATAAGGTTGTCTGTAAGAGATCACAACCTATGACATGATCATAATCATAACCTATAATATAATCATAACCTATATCATGATCATAACCTATTTGCTTAAACATTGTTTGTATATTTAAGTTTGTGATGTTATTCTGGCGTACAATAAAGAGTATTCATTCATTCATTCATTCAAAAGTCGTCTAAAAGGAGTTCTTAGAGGTTTAGGTAAAAAAATTAGAATGATGTTTATAATGGTGGCATGAAAAATAGTAGTATTTATCCCATAGTGTTTATCCGGGGTTAGCAATTTAGATGATGGAAACCCTATCATAGATTGATGAAGACTAACGACTTCATCAATTCTCACAAGCACAATGACATTCAATCTTTGTAACCAACCACCCTCGTTATTTTATCAAAAGCTTACCTATATTGCAAAATAAACACGTCTCATAGTGTAATTATTTGAACAGCACTACTGCCGTAATGGCGTCGCTTCCGTCTTGGTCGCCATTAGTGGCCATTTCCTGTCAACTTCCGGGCTAACATGCCATCTAGCGGCGGGTTGTAACAACTGCTAACGGCTTTAACTGTTACCATTCTATTCAGCTTGTAATGGCACTGCTATCATGACGCGTTTTACGGGCTGAAAGGTTTGCACCCAAATTTAATTTGTTGGGAATTTTATTTTATTGGTCGGAATTTTATTGGTTCTAAATTATGATTTTATAAAAATAACTAGCTGTTGCACGTGTTGGAATACAAAAATAAATAGACACTTACTCTGTGTAAGTTAATTCAATATACCTACGGTACTACTCTGTACCGCTTCTTCTTGCTCATTCAATTTAATGGACGTACATAGTCTCCTTGTGAAAAATAATAAATAATAATAAATAAATATTCACGGACATTTTACACAACGTCCTCTGATCCCAAGCTAAGCTTATAAGCTTGTGTTATGGGTACCAGATACGGATATAATACATAAACTACTTTTCTTTTGTAAATATATACTTATAATACATAGTAAACACCCAGACGCAGTACCTACAAACATTTGTATGACATTAAAAAAATTAAAATTAAAATTATTTTCAAAAATAAAAATGATGAACACAGTTTGATCTTTAAATTCAACTGTGTTTAATTTCTTATAAATGGATCCCATATCCTAACAGCACGCGACTTCGTACGCGTGAAATTTAGAAAAAAAATCCTGTTTTTGCAACGTTGTTCACTGATGCTTCACTCCTACTAGTCGCAGTGTGATGTTATATAGCCTATAGTATTTCTCGATAAATGTACTATCCAAATTGAAAGAATTTCTGAAATCGGACTAGTGGTTACTGAGTTTCGCGCGTTCAAATAAACAAACTCTTCAGCTTTATAATATTACAGTATAGAAGTATATTTTGGTTAATTACGACGTTCCTATTGCATTAAAAATCTAAATTAAAATCTTTCCCACTAAAATGTATTTTGGTTTAACGGTTGTTATGCTGTGGGTACACATTTAAATTAGTTACATTCGTTATTCTGTTTTATTGGAATTCATGAAACTTAACGCTATGTAATTTATACCACATACCCAGTGTGTTTATTTAGTCGTCTAAAAAATAGAACATAAATATCTATAAGCTGAAAAGAAGGTATAATAAAATTGGTAACCACAAGTCTTTTTAAAATTCCAAACAGCTTTTGCCGATCTATCGGGTGATTGCGTCTGCCACGGCAGACATCTTGATTTTTTTTATTTTAGCTGCCTGAAAAGTTGGCGGGAAAATGCTTCGTGAATTTGTTGTTGCAAAATGCAAATAAACGCACCGACATACAGTTTTTACATTTCTATTTAGTATAAAGTGTTAATAATATTTTAATTTCATATAAAATAGTTATGTAATTTCTTAAAAAAAGTCATAATTAAAAATATGTTCAAATGACAAATTAGGATTCCTTATCCTTGGAACCTCCACTAAGATTAGAGATTAAGATCTGAGGATGAAATCCTAATTTAGGGAGCACGGAACTCCTACTTAGAAAGAAACACACACGAAACTAACTAGCAAACACATCATGTGTTCACGTGTTTGCTAGATAAACAAAAAGGAAATTTTCGTATCAGTCCAGACGTCTTAGTTAGAGAAATCGGGATGAATTGAGAAAAACAAAGACTATCCTTTATTTGGTAGTTGGATAAAAGTATTAATCGTTAAAACTAATGTGACTGATAACGTTAAGGCTGTATACATAACTACATTATTTATTACTTTTTAAAAGTGGCTCTATTGATCGAAAGTTGTCTAATGTTCACCGGAGTTTCTTCCATCAATTAAATGGTGACCTTAATGACACCGCAAACAAATCATTTCCTTTTATCATTGATCATTATCTAAAACAACAATTAACCGATGACATAAAGATGGAAGTTGTGAGTTTTAAAGTATACGCATACAAGCTTTAGTACCTATATATATACCTATAATTTAAAATACAAGCTGTTCTTTGGAATTTACTCCCTTTCGAAATCAGGATGTCAAAAACTCGTAACACGTTAAAGAAAAAATTGCGCCAATTCTATTTAAGCCAGATGGCAGAACCACAATAATATTGTATCTATATTAATTTAAAATTTTATCAACATCATCTATATAAGATTTTATGTATAGGTATATTTAACTTTATTATATTATCTGTGATATAGATCAAGTATCTATGTAAATATTTATGTAATGTAATGTGTAGGTATATTATTTATGTATAAATATATATGTGTGTGTAATGGTATATATTATATGTATTAGGTATGTATATTTTTATTACTTAGGCTAATTTAGGTTAATATTAATTTCTACATTAACTTCTCATTGATCGATCACTCCTATCTGTACCTTTGCTCTCTGCACCATCTAAAGGTTGACTGGAAGAAAATGCTTGTGGCATTAAGCCCGCCTTTGTACAATTAATGTATATAAAGTGTGAAATAAATAAATAAATATGTCCATAGTAGGTATGTTCTAGCCTCGGTGATGAAAAAGCACAATTTACTGTACTTTCCTGTATTGAAAACGTGAGTAGATAATTCCTACAACTTATGGTTCAAGTGAACAATGAGTAATTGAAAAAAAAAAATGAAAAAATTATTTATTTGTCTCAAAATATTAACAAAATGATAATTATAGTTGAGGCGACCCCATTAAGTTATTAGGAAATACTTGTGTTGGGATCGTCTCGCACTTCCCTTAAATATAAAAATAAAGAGACAAATGATAAGACTAAACAAAAATAAAATAATAATAATAATTTTGTATGCATGCAACTTAAAATTAAATTTATTTGGCAACATACTGTGTGTACCTAATGGGTGTATGTGTGTGTGTGTGTGTGTATGTGTGTCTGTTACTAAGTGTCATAAAATGCGTGCCCTCGCGCGGTAGCGCTTGGCTTAACATTTATTATTTATTTATTTAATCTGACCAGAATATTTTCCGCTTCTTCGTACGTCAGAGTAAGTAGCCACTCAGTTATAATTTTTTTACAGTTCTTAGAGACCTTAGGGTGAAAGTTTAGTATTGAGTTTATTTTATTATAAACAAAGGATGATTGTGTAAGATATTGCCGTTAGCGAACGCCGAAAAAATTCTTGGAGACGAGGATACAATGTCTTTGCGCCTGTGGTCGTTACTAGATGGTTTATAGGGAAGAGTTTTGTGGAGGTATAGCGTCATGTTTAAATAATATAATTTCCTTACACTTAAACGTTTACTTAATTTATATAGATCGACTGTTGAGTACCTAAAGGGTTTAAAGTACATTACTTTTAATAGTGACCGCTGGGCTCTATCCAGCTCAAGTAATTTAGTCTTGCTTGCACCGCCCCAAACCGGTATACAATATATGATAACAGACTGTACCTGCGCTGTGTAAATGCTGTTTAGTAATTTAGGGTGCATTAAATGTCGCAGATTCTTAAATTCCCATATCAATTTTCTAACTCGTACTCGTAGTAGCGTCAATGTGTGGGTGCCAAGACAGACGTTCATCCACAGAAATGCCTAAATATTTTACATGAGTGACTCTGCTTAAGAGGATACCAAAATAGCTTCGAGCATTTTTCTATGTACGAAGTTTTCATTGTTTCTTTAGATTGAATGGCTAGAGCTCTAATTTTTAAGTATATGTTTTTTCAATATATGATCTAGGATCGCATAAACTCAGAAACGCGATTGAAAAAAGTTTTCTCGATAGAAAATCTTAGCGAAACAACCTCTCAAATTTTTTATTTTTTTCATTTGTCGGTCTATTATCGCGTATTAACTAATGAAATAACTTTAAAAACATAAGTAACTATTATATATAGAAACACGTAAATCAGAATTAAAATATATTTAGTAGATTTTGAGTAAATAGGAAAAGTATCCCTAATTCTTCATTTTCTGTGCCTACTGGCTGTGTTAATATGTACGTGTCGGCGATGATATACGATAATATTGATGTAGGCCCTTAATAATTCACAAGTGCAACGAGAGTTATGGTACTCTTGATAAATTCTCGTAGAATTAGTACACTCGTGAAATTTTATGCTAAAATGAGCGTTGGGTTTAGACCTCTGACTAGGGGAAAAGCATATGTATTGGGTTTTAGATATGTTGAGGGTCAGCAGGTGGGTTCTTAACCATTGACTAACAACACCCATACCATTTTGCACGCTAACACATACTGCCTCCCATGTATCAGCAGAGAAAACGATTGCTGTGTCATCTGCGTATGAGAAGATTTTGCCACCACAGGTCTGGAGGTTACAGAGGTCGTTAATATATATTAAAAACAGAGTAGGTCCCCTGTGGCAGTGTAATTAAGTTTATTAATTCATTTTTAATGAAACTAATAGATGTTTACCAAATCTTCCACTACAATTTTTCTCAATGTGAGTTAAACACCGCTTCGATGTTTGGATTTTGTAAACATGTGCAGGAACCATGATAGCTCAGATGGGAGAGCAACGGAACGGTATCCCGAGGTCATGGGTTCAAGTCCCACTCATAGCGATAATTTTTTCCACTATAATTTAGTTCAATAAGTAAAAGCATAGCAAGTCAATTGCAAAAATTTTGAATGAATTGAAACTAATACATGTTCAACATTGTATTTTGATGGGTGTACTCGTAGGGTGTACTTAGGTACATTTTAAATTTATATATCTTCATTTTAGACGTGGTAATTAGGATGTGTCCTTGTCTCTTTATTATGTACTGGCTTAATACAAAAATGTGTTGAAATTACATCAAGATCATAATGAAAGACAACTTAATTTGATGGATGTATTATCAAATACAATTATATTAATTAAATACAAAACCTATTGCATTTTATTTCGTAATTATATTTGTTCAATTAGCTTATCTATTCATATTTTTAGTTGTGGCAACACAAGTGGTAAAAATCATAATAGGCTATAAAAACTCCTCACACCGTTTCACAACCGAAAAGTTCAGAAGCATTGATAAAAGCAATGTGGCAAATAAGCGTTGTAACGACAGCATTTATTAGTTTAAGTGGCCACTACACTGTTGAATCATGCTCAACGACGCTAAATGAGCAAAGCCACAAAATGCGAAAATGGCGATCGCCGCTTCACCATTATATTGATTTCGCCGCCATTAAAACGAACCGGAAATTAAAAAGAAATAAAAACATATTGCTTTCCCGCGCGCACCAAACTTTACCCAATTTGTACACGTTCTGTTTTCGAACAAGCTATTTTTGAAACGTTCGAAAATGGCGTAGCAGTCTTTTTCATCACACAAATTTCAACTTAATGGAATACGAATTATACCATAAAATAATTCGTTAAATTATTTGAGGAAATTCCTTTGAAACTTTTTTGAATAAGTGTAATATAGGGTAGGTAGATTTTATTTGGCATGCCATTATTGTCAGCGTGATATGATTATTATATTATCGGGCGATAAACGTGTATAAAAAAGATATATCGTGTGAGGCAATCATCTCGACGGGATTATGATGCTATTACACTGTTTCATGTGGATTTATTGAGAATGTTATTCACTAATTAGATGTGGGACAGATGTAACATTTGTGTGTATTATGGAGTAAGGACAGAGAGTAAGTATGAAAGTCATTTATTACATTTATTTGCCTTCATCATGTAACCAGCTGATCTACACAACTGCATCCCTTGATGTGCGTCAATGGTGTCTAATAGACAGAAAGGGTTAAAATTTAGGACTATAACTGCCGCACTCAGAGACATTTAATGGTTACTTAAGAAGCTCTTTAGTATTGATTTAAAAAAGTTTTAACTTAACTTTTTCTTTTTTAAATCAATACTAAAGAGCTCCCTAAGTAACCATTAACATTTAATGGTTACTTAAGAAGCTCTTTAGTATTGATTTAAAAAAGTTTTAACTTAACTTTTACTTTTTTAAATCAATACTAAAGAGCTCCTTAAGTAACCATTAAATGTCTCTGAGTGCGGCAGTAAGAGTGGTTTTTCTTAATTTTCAGTTTAAAAGTATTGACGTATTTTTATGATTCTAAGGTCTTTAGTTTCGGCTGCACATTGATTTTAACAAACACTATATACATAAAAACTTTTACCACTAAAGTGGCGAAGAAGCATACCGCTAGCAGCCATCGTCGCCTATAAAAAAAAAATCACGAACCCCATTCCTATGTGAAAACCTCGACAGGTTCAAAATTTCAAACAAGAAGCTATTAGATATTTATATAAATAAATATTTATAGATATTACACACATCGTCCTCTGGTCCCAAGTTAAGCTTATACGCTTGTGTTATGGATACCAGAATACGGATATACTACATATTATACTACTTTTATTTTGTAAATACATACTTATATTATACATAGTCAAAACCCAGACGCAGTACAAACATTTATAAATATTACACAAATAATGGTCCCGTGTAGGAATCGAACCCGCGAGGTTGTAAGTTGTATTGTTATTGAGTTGTTAGGGAATTATGTATTACTATGAAAGAGGACAATATAAATAAACATTTATGGTCTTATTCATAATGACTTATCGGAGGTTTAAAAGTTCGCTAAAATCGGTTTTCTCGAAAATTATTAAAACTTGTTATTCATAATAGTCTTTTTACGCTAAAACGTTTATTATGTCTCCGATAAAATCTCCGTTTAAACCTCTGATTAGTCATTGTGAATAAGACCGTTAGTGTTGATCGATCACTATTTGTCGTAATGATGTCAACATTTACGAATTGTAACCATTAATTCTTAACAGATAGAATCAGTTATCAGTAAATTGCGTGACGCTTAACGTGGGTTAAATTTGTTTACGTGATTATTATTTGTAATGTTGTCACAGAATTTATTGGATTTTCATGTATGAGCCTATAGGTGTAGACAATTGTACTCGTATTTTATTCATAACCATCTAATTCTGTAGTATGTAGTATTATTTGTATTATTAGTATGTAGTATTCTTTGTATAAAAACTAAAAAACACGTTTGAAATCCTGGATCTTTACTTATTATAAAACAAAGAGGTAATTTTTGTATGTATGTCCCTATATCTACAAAACTACGCAACGGATTTGATGCGGCTTTTTTAATGATAGTTCAAAAGAGTGGCTTTTTTGTATGTTTGTTTTTTATAATTTGTTCTTTTTTGTATAATGTGTTATTAGTTATAATTGTTTTGTTGTGTCTAAATTTCGCGCGTAGCTATAAAGTTACAAACAACAGCTGCTAATAAATTATAAAATTATTGTTTTGGTTCGACCCTTACTATGTATACCTATTGAGTAAGTATGTATATAAAATCACTTTCATATAGATACATAGACAGATAGATACGAATAAAGCTAATAAAAGCGTGATAAGACGATACCAAAATAGCTTCGTGCATTTTTCTATGTACGAAGTTTTCATTGTTTCTTTAGATTGAATGGCTAGAGCTCTAATTTTTAAGTATATGTTTTTTCAATATATGATCTAGGATCGCATCAACTCAGAAACGCGATTGAAAAAAGTTTTCTCGATAGAACATCTTGGCGAAACAACCTCTCAATTTTTTTATTTTTTTCATTTGTCGGTCTATTATCGCGTATTAACTAATGAAATAACTTTAAAAACATAAGTAACTATTATATATAGAAACACGTAAATCAGAATTAAAATATATTTAGTAGATTTTGAGTAAATAGGAAAAGTATCCCTAATTCTTCATTTTCTGTGCCTACTGGCTGTGTTAATATGTACGTGTCGGCGATGATATACGATAATATTGATGTAGGCCCTTAATCTATAGCTATACTAATATTATAAAGCTGTAGAGTTTGTTTGTTTGTTTGTTTGAACGCGCTAATCTCAGGGACCACTGGGCCGATATGAAAAATTCTTTTAGTGTTAGAGAGGGCATTTATCGCGGAAGGCTTTAGGTTATATAACATCACGCTACGACCAGTAGAAGCGAAGCAGTAGTGAAAAATGTTGCAAAAACGGGGAAAATTTTCTAAATTCCACGCGGACGGAGTCGCGGGCAACAGCTAGTATTAAAGAAACTGAGTGAATCTAACTCTCTCTCTCTTCCAGGATGCTGTGAGAAACAACATTCGAAACTAAAAAATATGCCAACACGCCTGTTAATACGGTTTTTAATATACCCTCTGACCAAGAACTGATACCAAGAACACTACTGAAATGGAGAAAGCCCGTGCCCAACAGAGGGTAGTTAATGGGATGAGATACGTTAAATTGGAATACTACCACCCATCAGCCTCTCTTTGTCCACAGTTGTACATAGGCCTCGCGACACGTCACAATGCGCGGTCTTGTGCCGCTTGAAGCAACGTCTCACCGTGACCTTAACGATATCTTGGCTCCACCTCCGCGAGGTGGAATTGGAAAACTTCCTCTCCTCTCCAGCCCATTAACGGTTCCCGGTGCTGGGCACGGCCCTCCTCCACTTTGGAAGGGATTATGCTCTATTGTGCCGCGCTGACCAGGCTTATTGGCACAGGGTATAGTTTCGAGTTTTCTGTCTCTAACAGTAAACATTAACTGCATATACACTTTTAAACTTTCGCGTTGCATTTTATTACATTGAAAAACACAGGTATTAAACGCGTTTAAATTTTTAGTATAGGTGTTAAGCACCTACCTTTTTGCCGACGTTTCGACCGAGTTGCATCGGCCGTGGTCACGGGCTGACTGGATATGCGGTGTCACGCCTCCCCCTCTGAGGTGAACTCTTCATCCACCGTCGAACAATTTTTCCAAATACCCACACACACAACACTAACGGTGTCCCTATTCTGTACTACAGCCGTATTCTGGTAGTTAGCCGACCGCGAACAAAGAGGTAGCGTTTTTGCAATCACTGGATTCCACACTGTAGATAATTTGAAGCCATCTTCCCGATTGAAGTTATTGGGATGTTTTTTAATTTCAATTGCTTCACGTACGACTCGTGAATAAAAATGGCGATCAGTGGAAAGAACCTGAGTGCGATGAAATTCGATCCAGTGATTTGTGCTGCTTTCCAATAAATGTTCTGCAATGGCTGATTTATTAGACTGACGGTTTTTTCTTTCCACTGATCGCCATTTTTATTCACGAGTCGTACGTGAAGCAATTGAAATTAAAAAACATCCCAATAACTTCAATCGGGAAGATGGCTTCAAATTATCTACAGTGTGGAATCCAGTGATTGCAAAAACGCTACCTCTTTGTTCGCGGTCGGCTAACTACCAGAATACGGCTGTAGTACAGAATAGGGACACCGTTAGTGTTGTGTGTGTGGGTATTTGGAAAAATTGTTCGACGGTGGATGAAGAGTTCACCTCAGAGGGGGAGGCGTGACACCGCATATCCAGTCAGCCCGTGACCACGGCCGATGCAACTCGGTCGAAACGTCGGCAAAAAGGTAGGTGCTTAACACCTATACTAAAAATTTAAACGCGTTTAATACCTGTGTTTTTCAATGTAATTAACTGCATATATTGTCCCTTAGCTGTCCTTCCAGCACACTGAGAAAGAAATGGGTGGTGACACTTGTGTCCTGGAAAACTTACTATAGGTAATCTAATGGCTTTAGTATACTCGCGGGAAAACTCACACGAAGAGATTCCATGAAACCTATTAAATTACCTCACGGTATTCAGTGTAATCGAATATTGACGGTAAATATTTGCAATCCATTAGCTTGTTATCTCATTAATGTGTTTCGCTTGTATCTGTCGAGAGCGATGCGTTACAAGCACTTGTTACAATAATCTATCTATATAAGCCGATAACAGCTTTTAATGTTTCATATTATGGTGAATTATCTATTAAAAAGCTTAGGAAATTTATTAGGTATATTCAACCGAAAATTCGTTCGGAATATTTTACTCGTTTAGTGATTAAACTGTTTTAAAAAAAGGTTTTTAGTTTGCCGGATTCTTTGACTTTTTATGTTTGACGACTAATTTTTGGAAGATGTCTTTGATAATTTATGAAAATTATTTTTTATTTTAAAGATTTGTACGTCCTAGATGGTCCTGCAATTTATCAAATTGGGATCTGCTTAATTTTTTATTTTCTGTTTGAATCTAGAAGGAATCAAAGAAATTCTTAAACCTATAGAAGCACTTGTTTAATTTTTTGAGTAGGTATCTATATTTTTAATTTAATTGAAGTATGATCTTTTTCTACTTAAGAACTTAAACATCATGCGGGACCACGCTGTTACAATACAAGCATAAAGAGCAAAAATCCAACATACATTTAACATTCTTTGTGGAGACGGAAACCTCGAAAATAAATCTTGTACGCTTGGTGTTGACACAAGATTTATTTTCGAGATTTCCGTCAGCGCGGCGCAATCACAATAGATAGTCCCTACCAAATTGGAGGAGGCTCATGTCCAACAGTGGGACGTAAATGAGCTGAAGAGAGAGAGACAGAATACTACTGTCTCAGACTCCTGAAGTCCCGAAAGAGTTTGCTTACATACCTACAGCAGAAACAGGCATGTAGTATTACTAGAAGTGTCGCATTATCCAGCTGCCTAATATCCAGGAGCCTATTGTAATTTAGGGAAGTCGGTACAAATATTTAAAGAAAAACTGCAGGGAGAGCAGATTTTTATCGTCATACCATCACGCATACCTTTTTCCCGTAGGGTTTAACAGACAAAAATAGAGCAACATCTGCTACGATTGCACTCTCCCAGCAGATTTTTTATGATTTGCTTTCTTGAACTACTGAAACAACACTGGCTTGTCCATGATCAGGTGGTTCTGATTTTGTTAATGGTATGTCACGCTATATTATCTGCTAATGCTATCTGTTGTCCAATAGCAAGTATCTAATATTGTTTTGTAGTACGTATATACGTTACTTTCTGCTACTTATAGTTAGGTGGCACTGCCGACAAATTTTGAAGGTCAGTTATAAGATTTTTGTTAGATGTCGCTACCAGTACTAAAGTTGTAAGAAAAAATAATGTCGCTACTAGTAATATAATAGTAGTGGCATCTATCGATTGTGGTTTGAATCAACATTTAAACATGTCTATATGCTGACATCTATTCAAAACATGGTGCTTTATTTGCGTTGCTCGTTAGCTAAATGTATACACTAGTTTTCAAGAGATGTCGCTGTACTACAGGTATTTAATAGGTCAATGGACTTTTTACAGGTAACAAAGGCACGTACTTGTATTTTACATTTACACCATTTTACACTTTACACATTCATTCAATAGAAATTTTCATTCAAATAAACACTCTTAGAATACGTTCGCATCCCCATAGCCCATACCGTTCACAATGTTTTGTTGATTTTGTACTGTCACCTCGAAGCCTATGACAACCTTGCTATGGTTGCTATCGTAATTTAGCTGATTTGGCTAATAGTCACGAAAGCGAAGGGACGTTTTACCTGAGAATATTCGTGTAAAACAGGTGTTTCCATTGTTTATTGTCGGCGAATGAATCAATTTTTAAAATAAATCGTATAACTTTGTGCTTGTGTATTGTAGTTATAAATTAATGTTATAGTTTATCTAAAAATCATTGCCTAATATTGCTAAAAAGTGTGAAGTGTGACAAAACTGTAAACTTTCTCGGCTTATCAATTTTGCGGTTGTGAACTGTAGCAAGCTGTTTTAAAATGAGTTGAACAAACTTTTGTTCGTTTACTGTGAGATGTTTGTGCTAAAAACTCTATAAAAACGCTAAAATGACCACGGACAGGTTTCATAAGTAAGTCTTAAGTATTTCTTTGTATATTATACCTAAATATTGCTAGTTTAATGGTTAGTACTTAATAATAAAAGTACTTTAAATAACTTTAATAACATTAATTAGATACATATAACCTATAACTTAGCGTAAACTGTGTTTGAGACATTAACTTAGTTACTAACAAAAATTAACGTTAACGGTAAAGCCGTATTATAAATATTTATTAATTTAGAATAAATTTTGTAATAACTGTACTAGATAATGTGCAAATAATTTTAACAATACTATGTATGTTATATTTTTATTATGTTAAATTTTCTGAAAACAAAACATAGAAATGCGTAACCCAAAACTAACACGTTTTAATTATTTATGAATTTATGATACAACAGCAATTACAGGCTTATGCCCTGCCAGTTTTTTTTATTGCGTATTTATTTAAGATAGTAGGTGAATAATTAACGTTATATAAAATGAATACAATTACAACTTTTTAACAATTAAAATTTATGTTTTATTATTATAAATTTTAATAACAGACGAAAAAAACGAAGTTGTTCGAAAATTTATGCGTGTCTTGCGTTTAGTTACTCCATATTGCTCACGACTTGTTTATGTAGTAATTCTAGTAGGGAATGCAGGCCCGTCTCCTCCACTAGGCATACTGAGCACATGTCCAGGGCCTTGCGATGATTGGAGACCTTTTTGTACCTACTTCATCGTATATTTTGTACCTAATCTAGTACCTAGATCATAGCATACCGAAGGGTCAGGAATGTAAGGATTGTTTAAACATTAATCCTGTGTCATCGCAGTTCCGATATTTTATACAACTACGCTACAACGTTACTATAACGAAGAACAAAAAAAATTGTCTTTGAAGCTAAAGTAAAGGTTAACATCGTCATGATAAATTAGTAGATGTAGCAATTTAGCTATGGCACTTTCTTTAGCAACATGACTATGTCAAATTAATGGCTAATAAAAAAAATAAAGATCATTAATGATTTATAGTTTTATAAGTATACTAAAATGCTTTACATTTTATTATATTAGATATAATTTAGTTGATCAAAATACATTCCGTCACACAATAATCTCTGATAACAGTTATTTATCAAATGCAATGATATAGGTACAATACTGAGCGCTAGCCTGTCGGAAACAATGAATAATATATATGTCTAGAATTCAAAGATTAAACATGGCAAACTTCGCCTATTCTAATTTCTTTCACTCATCCGCTTTTCTTCGTCTAATGCTGGACATAAATCTCCCCTATTAAACCCCACAGCGTAATTTTGTGCTGCTTTCAGCCAACCAACAATTACGTCGCTCGACCTTGTTTTTCTGACTCAAATAACAATCTTTCTTCTTTCCAGCCCATAAACTTCAAACTATTGCGCATAGGCTTCTTCTAAATTGGGAGGTTTTTAGGTCTACTGCTACGCTGACCAGACATGTTTGTTTAGTTTCGTGTTTTCCTTCTCTCGCAGTTGTTATTCACTGCTGATTATATCCCGTAGCTGATACTTTTACAGCACTCAGAGGAAGAAATGGTGTAGTGACACTTGTATTCTTATTCCGTCAAATGAATATAACTCGTTCTCAATGCAAACTCAGTAGTTAAATTATTGAACTCATATCCAAGTGGTTAGCCACCCTATCTGCATATCACCTGCAATCGATATAACCCCACATGCAATAATAATCTCTAAACATAAAGTTAAAAGTGTTATATTGTCATGTTTATAATTGGCATATTGTTACCCCTAGTAGGTGTGTAGCCAAGCGTGATACGGATCTAGTAACCTAGGGGAAAAACAATATGGAAACCCATAGTTACCTTAAAATTACAACATGAGCAATGAAAATGTTTCCAGTAACTAGGGACTTAGGTTAAATCGGGATTACTGAGATCGTTGATTACTGAGACCTATCTTGTATACATACAGGGTGTCCCAAAAGTCAACGTCCAACCGAAAACCTAAGCTAGGCCTAGTTGTGGGGGCTCTCAAAAAAAAAGAAAAAAAAATCTATCTCATGTAGTTTCGAAATGACAGCCATTTTTCTTAAATTGACACCCTGTGACGAGTTTACGACTACTGGGGCTGCAAATGAGCTCTTTTGTAATTTTATTTTTGTGTGGAGTAGTCTTAAGTGATGCTCCTACAAATTCCAATTCATCATTTGCACACAACTTCATTGGAATTTCAGAAAATATCCGTTTTATACCGAACCATGACGTGAAAATGACTACATCACTAAACTTTGACAGTCTGTACTGAAAAAAAAATCTACTATGCAATTTCGGCAAGTGCCCTTAAAAGTTGGCGCATTTAATGGGCTTTCCAAAATGGTATAATACTTACTAAATTATTTCTTAGACGACGAGAAAAAAAAAAAATTAAGAAAGTCGATATTTAGCTTATTATTAGTTAGTCATAAAACTTTCTCAAAATTATTCTAATATCATCTAGGCGTTCTGTAAGGTGTAATTAAAGAAAGAGACGAAGAAAAGTTAGAGCGGGATAGTGACGCTACTAAAAGAAAGAGACGAAGAAATGTTAGAGCGGGACGGAGAGTGACGCTACTTGGTGTCAGTGAATCTTTCTACAATGTGTGAGCGAGACGAAATTGACATTTTGGCTAGTGTGGGTGAAACAGATAGCACGCTAATACAACAGCGTGGTATACGTACAATAATTCAGTACGTTTCGTGCCTTCGTTTACTGCGCATCTTTTTGTATTCGTTTGTATTTATTTCGTGCTTACAACCTTGGCTCTGTTTACTGGACTTGATTGCGTGTGACTTGGATTTGTTTTCGAACCGTTTCTGACGAACTTGGCTTTCTCCTGGACTGTTTTTGTAAGAAAATGCCTTTCTTGTACTCTGCAGAGGAATATGCAAACATGCACCTTATTTATGGGGAATGTAGGTGCAATGCTAGAGCTGCAGCTCGACTCTACCGTGAGAGATATCCGAATGCCGAGCGTCACCCAGATCATCGAGTTTTTGTAAATGTGCACCGTTTATTATCAGAAAATCAACTTCCTACTCGAGCTACTAGAGTGGGAAGAACCGTCGTGCCTTATGAAGAAGATGTCCTAAATGCAATTGCAGAGAACCGGAGTATCTCAGTACGTGGAATCGAGCAAAGTCTGGGGGTACCTAAAAGTACAGCACATCGGATACTGAAGAGAAACGAATTGCATCCGTACCACATGCAACGGGTACAAACTTTGCTACCCCGTGATTATCCTAGCAGGATTTTATTTTGTCAATCAATGCTCGAAAGGCACAGAGCAGATCCAGAATTCTTGCGTAAAATTCTTTGGACTGATGAATCGACCTTCAAAAAAGACGGATACATGAATTTGCATAATTTGCACGAGTGGCACGTCGAAAATCCACATTTGATGCGCGAAGATAGGTCACAGTACCGCTTTAAAATAAACATGTGGACTGGGATCTTAAATGGATCCATTATTGGGCCTTTTGAACTGCCAGAAAACCTCGATGGGGCAGCTTATTTGGACTTTTTACAACATCAGTTACCCAATTTGTTAGAAGACGTGCCACTTAGCATTTATCGAGACATGTGGTTCCAGCAAGATGGCTGTCCGGCACACTATGCGCGCCCAGTGAGAGAATTCCTTAATCAAGAATATCCAAATAGGTGGATTGGTCGATCCGGTCAGATCACGTGGCCCCCCCGTTCCCCGGATTTAAATCCTATTGATTTTTTTTATTGGGGAACGGTCAAAGTAATTGTTTACCAAAAACCAATTGAAAATTTAGAGGAACTGCGTCAGAGAATTCAAGATGCCGCTGATCACATCAATTCCAGACGTTTCGCCCGCCAGATTACACGATCGTTTTTAAGAAGGTGTAGGGCGTGCATACGCGCTGATGGCAAGCAATTTGAACATTTGATATGATTTAAATAAACATTCGATTTTTAATAATTGACTTTTATTTAAACAATCCCAAAAATTCACTGACACCAAGTAGCGTCACTCTCCGTCCCGCTCTAACATTTCTTCGTCTCTTTCTTTTAGTAGCGTCACTATCCCGCTCTAACTTTTCTTCGTCTCTTTCTTTAATTACACCTTACAGAACGCCTAGATGATATTAGAATAATTTTGAGAAAGTTTTATGACTAACTAATAATAAGCTAAATATCGACTTTCTTAATTTTATTTTTCTCGTCGTCTAAGAAATAATTTAGTAAGTATTATACCATTTTGGAAAGCCCATTAAATGCGCCAACTTTTAAGGGCACTTGCCGAAATTGCATAGTAGATTTTTTTTTCAGTACAGACTGTCAAAGTTTAGTGATGTAGTCATTTTCACGTCATGGTTCGGTATAAAACGGATATTTTCTGAAATTCCAATGAAGTTGTGTGCAAATGATGAATTGGAATTTGTAGGAGCATCACTTAAGACTACTCCACACAAAAATAAAATTATAAAAGAGCTCATTTGTAGCCCCAGTAGTCGTAAACTCGTCACAGGGTGTCAATTTAAGAAAAATGGCTGTCATTTCGAAACTACATGAGACAGATTTTTTTTTCTTTTTTTTTGAGAGCCCCCACAACTAGGCCTAGCTTGGGTTTTCGGTTGGACGTTGACTTTTGGGACACCCTGTATATATTTATACTAGCTGACCCGGCAAACGTTGTTTTGCTATACTAAAAAAAAAAAGTTTGAAAAATAGATGTTGGCCGATTCTCAGACCTACTGAATATGTATGTAAAATTTGAGAAGAATCGGTCAAGCCGTTTCGGAGGAGTACGGTAACTAACACTGTGACACGTGAATTTTATATATTAGATATATACATATACATATATACTCTGTGACTGAGACCCCGCTGTCTGGACGTCCTCCGTACGACTAGTATCATGCTGCAATCTCATGAACCATGCTAACTAAAAAAAATTATGTTATTTACATACAATATCCAAGGAAATTTCTCAAAGATTCTAACTAATTACACAATCAAATAAAACCGCTTTTTACGCGGTCTTTAGACGCGTAGCCCAATGTTTCAGAGTTTTTAGTCACCATGGTCACGGGTAGGACTGTCTAGCAGTTAAGTCTAAAATTAATAATTGGTCAAGTGCCAGTCGAAAAAAATCATGTTTGTTGTATGGGAGCCCCCCTTAAATATTTATTTTATTTTATTTTTAGTATTTGTTGTTATAGCGGCAATAGAAATACATCATCTGTGAAAATTTCAACTGTCTAGCTACGGACGGACGGACGGACGGACGGACAGCGAAGTCTCAGTAATAGGGTCCCGTTTTTACCCTTTGGGTACGGAACCCTAATAAAAACAAATACGTGTCGAATTCCGTAAAAATGGTTTTGTTTAAATAAAACCTCTCGCGCAAGGCCTAGAGAATAGTTTATATTGACTATGCAATCCTTTGGCGTGTTGAAATCGGAAATCACAATTCGATTAGTAAAAAGTTAATCATCTCTATTCATATAAAAGTTACATAATTTAACTTCGTAGTGTTGTTGATTTTCTATGGAATGTAAAAGTCCCAAAATATGATTATTAAGGTGAAAGTAAATAGTATTTCCTGTTCATAAATACGATCGCAGCATAGATATGCGTGTTTCGTAATTTTTGTTACTAAATAGCGCAATTACGACAATATAAATTATCCAGATTATAATCGCGTGTGCTACCTAACACGACTCAGCAACATGTATATTAAAGTACTATCCTCCAAATAAGTATGGAATGGACGAGTGGTAACGATTAAGAATACAAGTGTCACCACACCCATTCTCTCTACAAAGTGTTGTAAGAACTAGCTAAGGGATAATATATAGCAAATAACGTCCTCTGTGACCAGTGTTTGCCAGAAGCTAGGCGTCTATTCCAAAAGGGAATCCTATGGAGAAGAATATGTATTCAAGAATCTCCATGGATTTTTTCATTGTATTTTTTTTTAAATCTCTACCTACACATTTAACAACTAAAATTATTAAAAATTGGTCAAGTGCGAGTCGGACACGCGCACGAAGGGTTCCGTACCATTATCTATGTAACATAAGGCAACGTTATTAGTATCGAGCAAGAAACGGTAAAAAAATCATGTTTGTTGTATGGGAGCCCCCCTTAAATCTTTATTTTATTTTATTTTTAGTATTTGTTGTTATAACGGCAATAGAAATACATCATCTGTGAAAATTTCAACTGTCTAGCTATCACCGTTCTTAAGATACAGCCTGGTGACAGACGGACGGACGGACAGCGAAGTCTCAGTAATAGGGTCCCGTTTTTACCCTTTGGGTACGGAACCCTAAAAACCTCCCTCTTGAACCACTCTATCTATAAAAAAACTGCATCTAAATCCTTTATTTTAACTCAATCAGGGACATAAAAAATAACATTTTCATTAGACGGGCCTCGTGGTGTAGTGGTTCTGGTAACGGACTGCCGATCAACAGGTCGCGGGTTCGATTCCCGCTCGAGACAATCATTTGTGTGATTTTTCTAATTGTCATACAAATGTTTGTACTGCGTCTGGGTGTTTCTATGTATTATAAGTATGTATTTACAAAAAAAAAGTAGTATATGTATTCTATCCGTATTCTGGTACCCATAACACAAGCATATAAGCTTAGCTTGGGACCAGAGGACGTTGTGTGAAATGTCCATGAATATTTATTTATTTATTATTTTATAAATAAATATTCATGGACATTTCACACAACGTATCTCCCCATCTAATAATGTCACATCGGCTGATATTGTATCTCTATGTATCTGTCTTAAGAGTCGTCCACAAAATTCTAGGATTAGATTGTTTTGTTGTTACTTTCCGCAGAATGGTCTTCAACTCAACGACGAGGTGGCTTTTTATGACCAGGTGTCTCAAGTAGTGACTTTAAATCCGAATGATAAATTTCTGTTAGTTGGTGACTTTAACATTAGGAATGCGCTTTGGGAAGCAATCGAGCTGAATAGGCAACAGGCCACAAAGTTGATAAATGTCCATTCAGATCCTCTGGTGGTTGCATTGTCAGGTTTTTTGTCCTTTAACAATTTTACCCAATATAATTTAATTCCAAACTCGAATAACAGACAACTGGATCTAGTCATTAGTGATTCGTATTGCTGTGTGCTGAAATCTGCATCCCCATTAATTGGTGAGGACCCACATCATCCTGCATTAGAAATTTCAGTTAGTAATGTTAGTTTTAAGATACTGCGTGCTCCCCCTAGAACATCACGAATTTTTCATGGTGCGGACTATGACTGTATTAACCAAAATCTCTCGAAGGTGGACTGGGACGTTGTTATAAATGAGCGCGATATTGAGGACTCTCTGTCAGCATTTTATAAAATTTTAAACGAAATTATAGATTCTCATATTCCGATAAAAAAGGTTTTTAACATTGATAAATATCCTATGTGGTACTCACCTTCTCTGATAAAAATTATAAAAGAAAAGCTGAAATACCATAAGAAATGGAAACGTTTTGGCCAATTCGCGGACTATTCAACTTTTGCTTTTTTACGAGATAGACAAAAAAGGGTTGCTTTGGATTGTTATACCCATTACATAGAAAAGACCGAATCTATTATATCTAGGAATAATAAACACTTTTGGGCTTATGTAAAATCTAAAAAGTCGTCGCAGGGACTCCCTGATAGCCTACGTTTGGACAATATTAGTTCATCGGATGGGAAAACCATAGCGGATCTTTTTAATAAATATTTTGGTACGGCTTTTGAGGGGAATGATAGGAATTCAGCGGTATCATCAACAAAGGCGCATACTGATGTGGACTTAAACCTTAGCAACATTGATATTTCCATTGACACTGTCGATGAATATTTAAAAAGTTTAAACACTGCTAAGGGTACCGGCCCAGACGGAATACCCCCTCTATTTCTTCAAAAGTGTCATAAAACCTTGTCAACACCTTTGCATAAGTTATTTAATGCTTCATTACGATCTGGTTTCATGCCAGTATTATGGAAGCAATCTTTCGTGGTACCTGTTTTTAAAGCCGGTGATAAACACGATATTACGAATTATCGCCCTATCTCAAAGCTCAATGTTATTCCGAAGCTATTTGAACGTATTGTCTGTGATACAATTACACCCCTATTAAGGCAAATATTAATACCTCATCAGCACGGTTTTATGAGTCGTAGGTCTACGGAGACTAATTTGTGCGAATTTTTGGATTACGTAACCACAGCAATGGACAAAGGCTTTCAGGTTGACGTCATTTATACGGATTATTCAAAAGCTTTTGATAAAATCTGTCATGAGACACTTCTACGTAAGCTTGAAAGCATCGGCGTTCATGGCGATCTGCTTAGGTGGCTGGAATCTTATTTGAGAGACCGCAGCCAAGCTGTTGCTATAAAGGGTTACTGTTCCACATTTATACCCATAACTTCGGGCGTACCTCAGGGCTCGCACCTCGGACCTCTTTTGTTTAATTTATATATCAACGATGTCATTACCAATTTTAATCAATCAAATGTTTTGCTATATGCAGATGACACAAAAATTTTTAAAATAATAAAAGCTGTTAGTGATTGTGAAGAACTACAAAATGATATGAACAAATTATGTAACTATTGTAAGGAAAATACCCTATATCTCAATGTTAAGAAATGCAATGTAATAACGTTTACGAGAAAGAATAATTATATAATATTTGATTACAAAATAAATGATGAAAATGTAAGGAGAGTCAATGAGGTGCGGGACCTAGGTGTCAAATTGGACAGCAAATTAATTTTTGATAGCCAAGTAACATCTGTAGTAAACAAGGCTTTCCGTATGTTGGGATTCGTTTTGAGGATGACAAAGGAATTTAAACATTTATCCACGTTATTATTGCTTTATAAGTCTATTGTTAGACCCATACTTGAGTATGGATCTATAGTTTGGAATCCTCAATATAGAATTTATATCGACCATATAGAAAAAATTCAAAATAAACTGTATAAGCATATTGCATGGAGAAAGCAGAAATGTAACTCTGACAGTATTGCTCGCTTACCATCCTTAGAAACAAGAAGAGCCGCTCGCGACATACTCTTTTTATATAAAATAATTCGTAATCAAGTGGACTCCCCTTACCTGTTGAATAGGATAAGTTTTAGATGTCCACGAATTAATACCCGCAGAAGACCCTTATTTCCTGTTTCTTATACAAGAACTAACTATGGACAAAATTCCTATGTCTTAAGAGCTTGTCGTTCATATGACAACCTCATCGGAACCAATGCTGGTGATGATGTGGATATTTTTCATCTTTCCTTACCTTGCTTCAAGAGGTCCGTTCACGATCGTCTAGCTCACAGATAATCTAGTAACTACCATATTTATAGAGAATAATCTGATTTATGTATTTTCATTTTTATTTTTATCATCATAATATTTCATCTTATACTTTTAATTTTTATTTTTGTCACATTCATGTATTATTTTTTGTTAATAACTGGCGCTGTTTGTAGACATATCTGTGGAAGCTGCTTTTGGATAATGTTAATTCTATTTATGTTTTTATTATGTATCATATTATATCTGTTAGTTTCCCAAATATATATAAATAAATATAAATAAATAAATAAATAAAAACAAAGTATGTAAAGATGCACCATTAATATTATAGTAATTAATTATATGAGACATGCTGTCAAAAACAAAACATTTTCAGTACAAAAGTCACCTTTTAGTCATTTTCAATTACGTTGTGTTTCCGTCCTATCGCTAATACTCGTATAGTTAATAAAATAGGTAATTAGTTATTCGTCCCCTGCGTTTTGCAAACATCAAGTATCAAAATTTGGTAGTATGTAGGTACCTATATGGTTAAAATTACAAGTACTTCCGTCATCAAACATAACTAACATATCCTCGTTCTATGGAAGTTAGGAGACACGCATGGCTACCTTTTAGCTAGTTCAATGTCCTACCAAACATATAAATGTGGTGTTGATTATCGTGACATTACTGTGTGACCAATGAATATCAGCTTTAGTTTTTAGAAGAAGCCATGTGAATGGATAACCATAACAAAAGATTTAGAGCCTCCTCCACTTTGGGAGGGATTATGGTCTACTGTGCCGCGCTAACCAGACGTGTTGGCACAGGGTTCATTTTCGGGTTTTCCGTCTCTCACAGGGGATGTTATCTGCGTGCAATATCCCTTAGCTGACTTTCATAGCAACCCTGGGAAGAGATGGCTTGGTGATACTTGTATTCTTGATCCGTCACCACACGGAGAATATCATAAGCTCATTATTAGCTAACATAATAAGCATATAACAATTTATTATTCACCTTTAGTAACTGATTATATTACAAATAAAAATATTCGATATTGGCCTAAAATACTTTCAGTTTATCTGTTAGCATCATCGATAGTTCTAAATTATCGTAACTAATCGAATTATTGAGTTATTTAATCGTAATTATTATATCGATTGTATATCACTGATAGAAACAATTCCAGCGCTAATAGTATATTAATATCACTGTTTTTAATATGAGATACGCCGGTATTTGCAATAGCAAAAAATAAAATAAGTGGTGAAGTTGTCAGTCAAGAGAAATATGAGGATATCACTGAAAGTAGTAATCCGATTATTAATGTTTTTTTTTTCATTCATACATTTATATTTTATTAGCTGTGGTCCGCGACTTCGTTCGCGTCGAATTTAGCCAATTTTATCCGTTTCTGAAACATTTTTCACTGATACTTCACTCCTGTTTGGACAATTCACACAATATCTTTATAAATTGTAACCTGTTGTATATGCTACATTAATGAATATAACAGAGGTAACAAGGATAAAATATCGTACTATTACTGGAAGAAAGCAGTAAGTGATCTTTTTGAAATTTTTGTTTGAAATTTTTGACGCAAGTTCACTTATGTCTTTTTTTTACGGGTAGTACGATATTTTATCCTTGCTATCTCCGTTAGCTACCACAATCGAGATTTTGGAATAGAAAATTATTGGGCGTCTCGTCATAATAAAGCTACTCACGGAAAATCAGCTTGATAGTAATCAAGTGAAAAAAATTGGTCAAGTGCGAGTCGGACTCGCGCACGAAGGGTTCCGTACCATTATCTATGCAACATAAGGCAACGTTATTAGTATCGAGCAAGAAACGTTAAAAAAATCATGTTTGTTGTATGGGAGCCCCCCTTAAATATTTATTTTATTTTTAGTATTTGTTGTTATAGCGGCAATAGAAATACATCATCTGTGAAAATTTCAACTGTCTAGCTATCACCGTTCTTGAGATACAGCCTGGTGACAGACGGACGGACGGACGGACGGACGGACGGACAGCGAAGTCTCAGTAATAGGGTCCCGTTTTTACCCTTTGGGTACGGAACCCTAAAAATGTACTACGGATCCCGTACTATTTATTATTTGTAGTTATGGTGTATAGTACAGTTGTACGCCATGTTGCGGCAGGACATAGCCAGCACTTAAATTGTAATTTAAACCATCATGTAGGCCTATGAACACAAATAAATGAATTTGATTTGATTTGAAAATCCATTCAGTAGTTTTTGTGAAAGTTACAAACATCCAAACATACATACTCACAAACTTTCACATTTATAATACTAGAAAGATTATGAGGTAGTGATTGGAAATTCCAGGCGTAGGAAGTCGCAGGGAACAGCTAGTAAAATTGATATTTATAGGCAATAAGAGAATTGTTCCACCATAATTTAATTTATTAAGTAAAAGCATAGCAAGTCAATTACAAAATTAATAAATTACTTTAGTAATGAAAGTCGCGTCATTATTTTCAACTCAATTGTATTCTGTAAAGAATACTAGGTGGCTGGTCGAGATTGTTGCAAAACTGTCTCGATAGATGGCGTTGTATGTAAAAATACGATATAAACTCAATCGAGTGACGATTATGGTGGCCTAATTTGATTACTGAAAGCACGACCGCAATAAGCTCAGTTGGCAGAGCTATGGAACGGTATTCCGAGGTCGTGGGTTCGTCCCGCTTGCGGTAATCACTTTTTCCACCATAATTTAATTTATTAAGTAAAAGCATAGCATGTAAATTGCAAAATGCTTTGGTAATAAGAGAGAAGAAAATTTAATTTTGTCATTTTCAGAGCGGCCAAGGATGGTTTGCTGGAAGTGCTTCGAGAAGCAACACGTAAAGAATGTAACAATAAAGACGAGTCTGGCATGACGCCAACATTATGGGCTGCCTTCGAGGGACACATAGAAGCACTCAGGTTGTTGTGTGGACGAGGGTAAGTCAAGGACATTTTCATGTTTAATCTATCCACAGTGGTGCCGATTCTACGTGCACAACTAAACTTAACTAAAAAATGAAAATTGATAGTGCCAATAACAAAATTCGACAATGTTAACAGAACATTTTATGAGAAAATCAGTATATTATAGACTAATAATTTTAATTATAAAAATGTGCACAATGAAATAGCCAAATAATCAAAATACGCCAAAGTTGTTTTTGTATTTTAGTTACGTTTAGTTGTGCATGTAGAATTGGTACCATTGTGTTACAACATAAGACATCATTTACCTGCCTTTATGCCGGGAAAATATGAGGTTTGACTATTCTACTCCACCGGCGCCTTCGCCACTCTTCCCTCTACAATTAACGTCCCACTGTTGGACACGAACCTCCTCCACTCAGGGAGGGATTATAGTCTACTGTGCCGCGCTCTCAAGGGTTTTTGGCACAGGGCTTAGTTTTGAGTTTTCCGTTAATAGATCCGTCTGTATTCTTAATTCGGCACACAAATAAGCGGTCTTTTTAATGACAGTATGGTTCAAAACGATGGCGTTTTTGTTCCATTTGTTTGGTTTGTTTTATAAATTCCACGCATACAAAACTGCAGACAACAGCTAGTGACATGTAACTAAAATTACTATTTCACATTTTATACTCATAATATGTAATGAAATACCAAAAACATTGCAATATGTAATATCTACTGTAAATATGGTGAAAACAATGTGACTAACTTACAGTTATTAGTTAATCTATCATACTGCATATCAACTTATTTATCTAACATCGCCAACATTGATAATATTTTAATATTTATGACCGATATACACACATATATAGTATATCACAATACCAATATCAAAGACAAATTATTGGCTTCACGTGCTGTTTCTGCAGTGAAATAACCTAGATATTGAAAGACATTAAAAGTATCTAAAAACGCCATCGCTACTTCTGTATCAGAAGCATAAAGATAGAAAATTTCCCCGTTTTGTAACGCTTTGCACTGATTCTTCGCTCCTATTGGTCACAGCGTGATGTTATTTAACCTATATCCTTCCTCGTTAAATGGACTTTCCAACAATGAAAGAATTTTTCAAAACGGTAGAGTGTTTCCTGAGATTAGCGCGTTCAAACTCTCCAGCTTTATAATATTAGTATGGATAGAAGGTCGAGGTACACCTTTGGCTAGAAAGACTCCAGAAATACGTAAAGCCAGAGACGTATTTTGAAAATTAGCGCCACGGGCCATTTGATTTGACACCCCGGGCCAATTTAATTAGCTGCCCTTTATATAGATAGAGTTAGAGCAAAATATTTTAACTTGAAGGCTTTCGCCGCCCTTCCCAGGGTAACCACCCTGGGCCATGGCCCTAATGGCCCTAAGGTAAATATGCCTCTGCGTAAAGCTTCATTAAAACATCTTTTCTTTCTGATAGTTAGTCTAGTTAGTTAAAATTCGTTATTGTTATAACTAAGACAGTTTAGTTAACTTTACTAATTGTTATTGACACTACCTACATGTAATCATGTTTTAGTCTAGTTTGGTTAAGTTGTGCCAGCAGGATTAACACCATTGTTTTAAAAATGTCCAATAACAAAGAATGTTGTAGTTTATTACAGCGTCAAGAACAATGGGATATCACTCACTCTCGCTTTCACACTTTGTCTGCCTATGTTGTGTAATATTACGGAAATATTTAACATTTTTATTGTAAACAACATGTTGAGAAGATACACTAGAAGTAAATACCTTAAAATATTCATGGACACATCACAACGTCGTATGGTCCCAAGCTAAGCTGGTACTCAACACAAGCACATATGCTTGTGTTTGAATACCACAATACGGATGTAATCATCATTATTTATTTATCATTATTTTTTTTATTATTTATTTCGTTGTTATACAATTGTTAGATACATTATTTATTTATTTCTTTGCCTCCCAGACTAGGTTTAGTTTGGTTTCTAATACTTCTCTCTCTCCACGGGCACGGACCTCCTCCACTTTCGAAGGGATTATGGTCTACTGTGCCGCGCTGCCTTGTCAGCGCGTGTTGGCATAGGTTTTATTTTCGAGATTTCCGTCTCTCACAGAGGATGTTATCTGTGTGCAATATGAATATCCCTTAGCTGACTTTTACAGCACCCTTGGGAGATGGGGTGGTGACACTCGTAGTCTTAATCCGTCACCACACGGAGAGATAATTCTTAGGAACTTAAAATTGATAGAGAAAACCCCGATATTGTTATATATACCTAGTACCTCAGAATACTAGTACCTATTATAAAAATAGTACAAATATTTGTGTGACAAATATATGTATATATTAATTTACGAGAGTCGACAGTGACAAATGATATTGATACCCAGATAGCAGAGGTTTTTCTGTCAATTAACAAAATAATAAAAAGCGCAATTGTGATAACAAAATATAACTATTCTAATTCATTTAGCTCTTTAGCTCATACACTTAATGAGATTACAGACATCTAAACTAATATTATAAAGCTGAAGTGTTTGTTTGTTTGAACGCGCTAATCTCAGGAACCATTCCGACCAGTCCGATTTGAAAAATTCTTTCAGTGTTGGATAGTATATTTATCGAGAAAGGCTATAGGCTATATAACATCACGATGCTACTAATAGGAGCGAAGTATAATTGAAAAATGTTACAAAAACGGGCAATAACTTGGCTTAATACGCTACCGCGTGATAGTACTATAAGCTCTACACCTATTTTATACTAATGGTCTTATTCATAATGAGTTATCAGAGGTTTCAAAGTTCGCTAAAATCGGTTCGCGAAAAGTGTCAAAACTTGTTATTCATGATTGTCTTTTTACGCTAAAACGTTTATTATCTCTCCGATAAAATCTCCGTTTAAACCTCCGATAAGTCATTATGAATAAGACCATAAAACTACAGACATAAAATGAGCCATACTTTAAGAATGTTTATTAATAAAATATATATCAATATTTTCGCGATATGTTATAAAAAAAAAAAATCTGTTATCTTTTAAGTATACTGTTGTATCCGTTATTATGTGAAAAACCCAACAAATATATAGATATATTGTACTATATTTATATCGTTTTTAACTTGGCTATATTTTCTAGTTAGTCTAGTTTAGCTATACATATTTTCAAGTCAAATTGTTCGTTCGTCTGTTTAGCTATCGTATTTATAATTAATCTAAATATTGAAACTTGCTTTTGACAAAAATCTCTAAATCAGATTTCTAATTTCATTCAATCGCTTTGTCTGCTTTCTTAAAAAGTATGCCAACTCCAATTCAAGATAACTAGTCTAAAGGGCAAGGCAACCACAATAAAATATGATGATGATAAATTCGATAAACGCTATTAAATGATTAGCAGAATTGGCTTACATGACAGATTACAGACCTACATGTTGTAGTACACACAGTAGCGTGCACAGGAATATGACACTGGGTATGCGGAGCAGTACTCAGTCACAAAACCTTTTTGTTTTATAGATTTTTAGCATAGCCACGCGACGGATCTCTAAGTCGGAAACCATGCCAACAGAACAAATTTTAATCTGAATATCCGGAATCAGTCCACACTGTACTAGAATTACTAAACAATAACTACGTACGTACATACATACGTACACGTACGTATGTACATACGTTTCATAACTTTTAACATGAAATTTTCGAGTTACATTACCTACCTTTTTGCTGGCTTAGTTGTCCTTTAGACACAGTTTGAATCTTTTCACTGAATTACAATTGTGAGAATTTGTTATTTTTAATTTTTAACAAACACACACTATCAACACACATTTCACAATCAAATAACATTTTAAAATCAACAAACGAAAATCCATACAATTATTAAATTATAGAAACTCAATATTAAACAGTTCAATGAATCACATGAAAAAATAAAATGGCCTCCGTCGAACCAAAATATTTCTGCTATTTAAATAGATAAAACCTTACTAAACAAAAATGCATAGTGTGCATACGTGATTTATTAGACTTCCGACATTTTATTTTTATTCGGATAATCCGAAGGCAACGAACGAACGCCGAATACTCGCGGAAACATCCGATCGCCAAAGCATGCGGCAGGAGCTGATACCGTGTGAAGCGTCTTCAATATGCAAGCCTGTGTGCGTTTGTAAACTGTGCACGGACACCAAAATTTCTACACACATATGAACTCATGGCAGGCGGGCGGCGTCGGGCCTACTTTCGTCCGTGTGACCAATATTATTCCTTCGCCAAACGCCTGGCAAAAAGTACCAATTTGCAAGCACATATTGGTGCTATTTATGAATTATTAGGCGTTTTTAAGTTATAATATTTTGTTTAATTAATAGTAAATAAATGAATAAAGTCATCTAAAACATACGAACGTTTTATTAAAATATCTGTGAATGGTAAGTAAAGCACTGCTTTTCTGCCTTTATGGAGCGCACACCCCTGACTACACAATATTGGCAAAATTTACCAGAAAGAAGTTACGCAAAACTGCGTTATTAAATACTATAATTTGTCTCACTAATTAATTACTTATAAACTATATTATACTGCACTACGTCCATCGCTTTATATAATAAAAATGCCTAAAGCAATTTATTTGTTTTTGTAATAGACTGGCTATGTATTCTGTAAAGAATAATAGGTGGCTGATCGAAAATGTGCAAATATATTCGATAATGCGATGTAGGCTTAATCGAGAAACATCAATGAAGAAATTGAATACCACTGGTACGGCCGCAAGAGCTCATTCGGTAGAGCGATGAAACAGTAATACGAGGTCGTGAGTTCAAGTCCCGCTTTCGGTGATCTCTTGTTTCAACTATAATAAAAATATCTGCTTCCATTTTGTCTATATTAGCAAATAATATCCTCATATTTAAAGCAATTTACACATTAATAAAGAAATTATACTTAGACCTAAACTGTTCTTGTGAATCACTTCACCATTTGAAATTGCGTATAAATCCGTTCTATAGGTGTGTCTGTAGGTTTTTAAGTTTATAGTGAACAGAGGGATGGCACAATATTTCGCTTTGTTTTATTATATCTACTGATATGTTGATACTAATTAACACTGTTTTTCGCATTATGTATTAATTTCAGTGGCGAGCCAGATAAAGCCGATTACTTCGGCAACACGGCACTTCACCTTTCTGCGGCTAGAGGACATAAAGAATGTGTCACTTTCCTGGTCAACTTCGGTGCCAATGTGTTCGCTATGGACGTGGACGGTCACACAGCCCAAGAACTAGCCGCTATTAACAATAGAGACGATATTTTACGGTTTTTAGATCAATCTACAGCTAAATTGGAGAATAATGACAAGTAAGTACATTTTCTTAAAACTTTCTTGTTTGCAAAACCTTACGTGACTTCGAAAAACTTTGTTAGTCAATGTCGTTGTTAACTATCAAATTCCTGTATTCTTCTCTTGGAGTCGGTGGTGAACTTGTCTCCAAGTTAACTTTAGACCTCTTTAGAAGTAATGGATTTCCACCTGGTATCGTCTTATGACCTAATTGAAACGGAATATTTTAAAATATTATCAGACTATTCACAAAACCTTTCCAAATGGACTACCTTCTGCTTGATGGCAGAATCAAGCAGAAAATTAATTCTGCCATCAATCTTCAGAATCAATCTTCTGAAGATTGGTTCTGGACGTAATAATCCTCATGATTATTACCTAAAACACGACACAGAACGAATGCTTCTGGTTTATTACAGAAAGAACGAATTCGATACCTACATAGATTTATTAACTTTCGTTCATATTTTAAAGGCTTTATGCCTCAATCAAGTAGAATCTACTTAGTCGATTTTCTTTGAAACTCTTTTCTCTTCATATTTTTTTCTGTTAGTCGTCTTGTAATCCCTTATACCTAAGCTAGTGACTAGCCTGCTGTCTCTATTAGGTACTTTATAGGCCCAGTATTCACTACTAACAGTATTTCAATAACAACATGAATAGTTACTTAACGCAATGTGTAGGTTTCTAATTACGCTTGTGAGCAATTTCTATGTAAGACGTAACATGATCGTTGATATAATTGGATCATATATTATTCTCGCTACCTAAATGTGTAATTATTGTATTATCATGACGCAGTTAGTACCTCATCTTTTATATTTATGTCCCTATGTGAGCTTATATCTTCAAAACTACGCAATGGATTTCGATGTGGTTTGTTTTAATAGATAAAGTTGTTCAAGAGGATGGTTTTTTGTATAATTTATTTAGGTTTGTTTTCTACATTCCACGCGTACGAAATTCCATGTAACAGCTAGCGTAATATGTACCTATTTAAAATTATCACATGTAGTTAAGCATATTCTTAAGCAAAGAAATTGTTGATATTTAATTAAGAAGACGCAGCCTAAGAACCGGGAAGAACCGAAAGTTACCGGGTTAAGATTCAGAACTCTGTGAGATCCTATCGCATGTCGTTCTATTACAAGAGTAGGTTTGCAAAAATATCTTCTAATGTTAAAGAAAAAAGACAAAACTCCTCTTTATTTTTTGGTAGAGTAATACAAATGCGAGGGCGCAATAATATTAATTCAAAAATTCACGAGACACTTATGAATATTCAACAATCGCTCATTCGCCAATGTTTGTGGTAAATACCAATAAAACACTAGTTAGTTTAAATGTTAGGCTAGATTTCTCATAACAACGTTTAAAAATCAAATGACAATAAGTTGACAGACCAACTATGTTTCGCGCTTATGCTGTCGAAACTTTGGAATTTTGTATTCGGGCGTAATATAAATATAAGTGAAAGGGGCACACATAGTCAGCTGTATTATAAAGCTCATTGTGTTACTCACTAATTATTAATATTCTTAAATGTTTAAAAAAAAACATGCATTGTTTGCGAAAGTTCGAGTTTGGAGAACTTAGTAACCAAAAAACTCAAACTTATGTAAATTGACGTCAAATTTCTTCGACAAGCAATAAAATAAATAAATCGGCCCTAATTCTTTAGTCTCAAGCTATTCTTATATGCTTGGGTACCATGAAACTTATATACTGGCTGACATCCGCAAGTACGTATGCGTGGAATTTAGTAAATTTTCTCCGTTGTTGCAACATTTTTCACTGATGCTTCGCTCTTATTGGTGTTATAAAACGCAGTACCAACATTTGTAATTTGTATAACAATTCATCATCATCATCACACAAATAATCGAATCCGCGACCTCGTGAGCGGAGGCCCGTCATGGAGCAATGGAACAAAATATTCAGTTTCTATTTGTGTTAAGGGCCTACATCAATATTATCGTATATCATCGCCGACACGTACATATTAACACAGCCAGTAGGCACAGAAAATGAAGAATTAGGGATACTTTTCCTATTTACTCAAAATCTACTAAATATATTTTAATTCTGATTTACGTGTTTCTATATATGATAGTTACTTGTGTTTTTAAAGTTATTTCATTAGTTAATACGCGATAATAGTCCGACAAATGAAAAAAAAAAAAATTTGAGAGGTTGTTTCGCCAAGATTTTCTATCGAGAAAACTTTTTTCAATCGCATTTCTGAGTTAATGCGATCCTAGATAATATATTGAAAAAACATATACTTAAAAATTAGAGCTCTAGCCATTCAATCTAAAGAAAAAAATTAAAACTTCGTACGTAGAAAAATGCACGAAGCTATTTTGGTATCCTCTTAACTACAAAATGCAAGTTTATTGTCCGGTTCAAGGACGTATGACACACAATAAACTTACTCAAATAATTTTTATAGCACGAATGGAAAACGCTATAACAAATAACAAAAGCTGGGGAGTTAGTTATTTTTGTGTAATATCAATTTTACGTAGGTATATTAACAAAAATGATAAAAAGACCGGCTGACTATTTTTTACGCCTATCCTGAATCGGTGGCAAGGATAAACAAGGATATTTCCATTTCATTTCATATTCTTTTAGCCTGTAGTCCTATAAACAAAATTTAGACTTATACAGCTTCTCTATAATTTCCTTCTTGCTAATTACAGAAAAAAAGCTAAATCTCTAAAAGAGAAAGCAAAAAAAGACTATGAAAAGTCACAGAAGCAGTATCAAAAACGTCAAAGCAAAGCAGAGTTGATGGCCGAGAAGGAACTGAAGAAATTAGCCAAAGAATGGGACCAGGGTTATGCTGAGGAAGTGTCCACTATGCCACATCGACCGAGCAATGTTTTATGGGCACTTAAACAAAAGATGACTAGATCTACTAGCCATGGTAAGATTGGCTTTTTTAGTTTAAAGAAACAAAAGTCTGTGAAGCATTTGTGAAGGTCTTGGTTTATTCTTTGTCATAGGAGTTTCTTTTGGATCAGATCCATTAACAATTAATATAACATCACGCTACGACCAGTAGAAGCAAAGCAGTAGTGAAAAATGTTGCAAAAACGGGGAAAATTTTTTAAATCCCACGCCAGACTCCATCAGTCGCGAGTAACAGCTAGTATAGATATAAAACTAATGTAAAAGTAAAACGTTTGGGCGGGTTTAGCATTTTTGAGGTGGCAAAAGCGATTCAACTACAATACTTTTAAGTCTTCACCTTAACGAAAGTGCTTCCAGTCATCTTTGGTAGTCTAAACTGAAAACCCGAAAACCTGGCACGACTAGGTTTTTAAGTTTTCGATTTCGGCAAGAAAATATTGTTCTAGTAACCATTTGCGTAGAATTCTCCTTATCTGATTATCTTCAAATATGACTAATGATATTTTACAGGTAATCTCCTAGCAGATGAGCAACCTAGACCAACATATAGTGCTTTAGTTGGCACTGTTAACTCTGGTGCTAGAGGTCGTGGTGCCGTCTACAAGAAAGCTCTCGCTAGTAAACTACGGAATAACACACTTGGACGAAACACACTCAATAATAATGATGATTTTAAGGTAAATAATTTGTAATATCTTTTTGTCTTTTTGGCCCTTGCCAGAGCAGTCGTGGTCACATCTTGCTTTCAACACTTAGCACAAATTGTGGCTATTTTTCTTTACTCGCAGATTCTCTGACCTAGTCCTTTGTTAACAATGAATTTGGCCAGCACTATACACAGTTTGATCTGATTATAAGTAATCAATCATATTGTAACACCCTTTACGGAATGTTAGGCCTAACCGGGAGAGAAAGTAGAGTAAGGGGCATTATCCAGCAACTTGCTAATATAATAATATAATTTACAGCTATTATATAGGTATTATTTCTATGGATTCTGTGTACAAATCTGTACCTAACCCCGTGGGTCGTGAGATATTTCTGATATCGGTGAGGTCTTTTTAGGGTTTCGTACAAACCCTTACAGTTTCACTACGGTGCGGTGTCCGTCTGAGATTTCCGTCCGTCAAACTTTTTTTACTCAGCAACGGCTCAAGGTATCAACTTGAAACTCATACCAAATGTAGATCTATGCGATCCCTTGCTGCAAAAAATACAATCAATGTTTGAGATCTACGCATTCAGAAGATTAAACTAATACCAACTTATGAAGTAGCTGAAATGTAGGCGATTCCCTGTATTGCAACTACAAAGTTAAGTTGGTGAGTTGCTTTATCTTTATTTAAGTAAATCTCCTGTCACGATGTTTGTCCGCGATGGATTCCTAAACTACTTAACCGATTTTAAATAAAATTGGCACACCGTGTGCATTTCGACCCAACTTGAAAGATAGGATAGAGCTTACATTTCAAATTATAGTCGCAATATTATTTTATTGCAAATTGTTTGTCTACCCCTGACATAATTTTTATGGCAAAACAACGTTTGCTGGGTCAGCTAGTGCTTAATTAATTGTTTATTTGTATTTAATTATTTATATTTTTCGGTCAAGAATGTACGGAACCCTAAGCGTGCGAGTTTACCTCGCTCTTGACAGGTTTTTTTTTTCGCACCTTATAATACAAAGAAACACCAGAGACGCCAATCGATTCATAGCACAATATCAAGTAATATATTTTTATTCTGTTCCAGGTAGGTGAGATAGAGACAACAGGTCGTAGATCAGTGACGTCACTATCAGGAGTCCGTCGTGACAGTGAGGTGATGTACGTGGGCACGTTTGGTGCGGGCCCACAACAGAGACAGCCTGTAGCTGATGTCTTCACACAACAGGAACAACCTACTAAAGCTACACTCACTAGGTAAATCTAACCACCCCCAATAATTATCATAGATAAATAATTAAACTACCCGCGTGAAGTAATAACGCCACTCTCACAAAATATTACCCACTAAGAACATTAAAACTAGCCTCGCAAAGCAACTACTCTCGCACCTGTCTACAACCTGCTTAGAACATTAAAACTAATCTTACGAATTAAGATTTTTGTACCTCTGCATCTTTATGAGATACTAGCCGGCGACTTCGTATGCGCGGAATTTAAAAAAAATTCCATTCTGCAACATTTTTCGCTAATGCTTTGTTCCTATTGTTGGCAGCGTGATGTTATATAACCTATAGCCTCGATAAATGGACTGCTCAACACAAAAAGAATTTTTCAATTCGAACTATTAACGCCGTAGAAATATTAGGGTGCCAATCTTGTACCCATGTACCATTGTAGCATTAAATCGACTCGAATCGCACTTTAAAAAGTAATAACACTACCCTCAAAGACTAATAATGGTACCCGCAATGAGTAATAATGGTACCCGCAAAGTAATTATACTACTCTCAAAAGTAATAAAAGTGCCTAATAAATAATAATAAAATGTGCTTACAGATCAGCTAGCCAGCCAGATTTCACAGCAGCTGCGAATGAAGACAGCGGTATAGGTCAGGAGGTACTACTACAAGAACCAGCCAGCATATTTGAGAGGCCTGGATTTGGAAGCGTTGCGTTTAGGTAAATATTGTTTAGTAACTGCTTAGCCTTATTATAAAATATTTAATCTCTTTTACCTTATCTAGTATAAAATATAGTTTTATGCAGATTGGTACCCTAAAGGTTTAGAATCTAAGTCAATTTTCACGTTGCCAAGACATGACACGAATATATTGGCGTCTCTCGTATGCATCTCGCTCGATTACGGGCGTTTATTTGTTAAAATGGTACCAATTCTACATGCACAACTAAACTTAACTAAAAAATGAAAAAATTTTTTTTTCATTTTCACATCTTTTGTGCATATAAGATCTACTTTTTATTTTACATTGAGTCGCGATCGACCTATTTCTTTGGTAAGAAGGGGGATGTTTATGCAATGTGCTTTTATACCGCCGTGCACTCTTGAAAATACTAGGAAACTACTAAAAGTGGTCACACTTAACGTCTCCCTACTCGAAGCATGAGCTGCGTACATGTTTATTTCTGTATCAAGTACTAGAAAAATTTGGCATTGAATGCGTCCCCTCATGGAACATGCGAGTGATCGACCAAAATTGGTCGCGCGATCGACTTGTTGGCCACTCCTGCTCTATAATATAGGTACAGATTTTGTAATAAAAAAAATCTGTTAAAATTTTGAATTGTGTTGTTGACACAATCAGTTTTAATTTTTTAGTTAAGTTCAGTTATGCACGTAGAAACGGTAATAACATCTATTTGTTAACAGACGCTCAATAACAGCCACACTAAGCGCTTTAGGCAGCGCGGGCGGAGCACCCGGCGAAGACCTGTCTATTGGGTCTGCGGGCTCACTTGCTGCCAGACATGCCTACCAACCTGCTGAATGGACTTCTGCACAATCTGGTATGTATTTCTTATATTTTTAACACGCTTATATTAGTTTGAATTTACGTTTACGTTTTGGATCGTAGCAGATGGCGCCTATAGTCTCTGCCTACCCCCATGGAAAAAAGGCGTGATGTTATGATGATGATGATGACTTATATTAGTTTGGTAGGTATCTATCAATCTATTAATCTGTGTAACGGAATCTTTGAAAGTAATTTTAACACACAGTAGTCGGATTGTTTTGAAATTATACACACATATTAAGGACCGATGACAATTCAAAAAAATATTTAGCATTTTCAAGCGTTTCTTTTTAGTTTTTTAAATAGGCAAAGTATAATATTTACACACATCCTTTAGTCCCGAGTTAAGCTTATTTGTATGTGTTACGAGTACCAGAATACGGGATATATTACACACAATAATTCCTGAAAGTCCTGAACCGGTGCTGGTAGGATAAAAAAATTTTGGACATATCATAAGAGCTTATTTTTTTTTGGCAAAAAGATTGGTTTTTGATTTTTGTCAATAAATATCTTTTGTAAATTTCCTTTATCCATGGGGCTAGACAAACACTATAGAGTGTCATCTGCTACGACCTTAAAGGCCCTTCCTTGATTTCACGTGAAATATAGAAATTGTTTTCCGTTTGAAATCCAAAAATTTTACTATTGTTTCGCTTCTATTGGTAGCAGTAGTATAGTCTATAGCCTTCCTTGATAAATGTACTATCCGACACTGAAAGAATTTTAGAAGAACCAGTATTTCCTGAGATAGCGCGTTCAAACAAACAAACTATTCAGCTTTATAATTAGTATAGAATAGACAAGTGAATTTTATATATTAGATAACACCCAGACGCAGTACAAACACTAGACCATGAATCCCGCAAAATTTACTTTTACTTTATTAACACGCTTGTATTAGCTCGGCATGTATCTATCGAATAATCCACTTGCATTATTCAGATTAATATGAAATTTTGCACAAATTTAGGGTCCGATCACAATGCAATATTATAAACCAATGTATAGGATTTCTAGCGTGTTTTTTTTTTAGTTTTTGAACTGAACAAGTTATTGTCTTTACAGAAAGTTCAACCATAACATCAGACGAAGAGAACGAAGCTGAAGAATCTGGATACGCTTCGCTCGAACGTTTCCTTACAGCCTGGGGACTCTCACAATACGTACAGAAATTTAAAGATGAACAAATAGACCTGGATGCCCTTATGTTATTAACTGAAGGAGATATGAAGTCCTTAGGGCTACCTTTAGGGCCTTACAGAAAGTTAGTGACCGCAGTACAGGAAAGAAAACAAGCATTGACTCATCCAGGACCTATCATAGATACAGCTATATAAATGGAATATAATAATTGTTACTGGGCATAATCATAGAGCATTAATCCAATAGGAGGTGTCGAAATATATTGCAGCGGCGTCGGTGGGGAGCTGAGGTAACGCATACTATAACGTGATTTAATTAGTTACAGCAACCTGGAAAGTAAAAGGGGTTAAAAAAACACTTGTATGTATTATCTGTCACTACACGGATAACTTGACTAAGGTGTAGGTATTTAGTACTAGCTGTGCCCGTATTTTGGCTTGGAATAGTAACTTAACCAAAAATCTAGTTATCTAGCTTCAAAAGTAGTAGGGTTCATCCCTATTACCTGGATTCAATCTCATCCACTACAGTGCGGTTCCAGAGGTCATTTCTACCACGTATGTGCAAGATCTGGAACGATCTTCCTGCTGCGGTGTTTCCCCAATACTACGACTTAGCCCTTTTCAAACGAGGTTTAAGAGGAGTAATATTCTCACGGTAGGCGGCGTCTTGGCTATACCTTGGTGTTGCTGAGTCCATGAGCAGCGGATGCTACTTACCATCGGGTGGTCCGTTAGCTCGTCTGCCACCGTGAGCAGTAAAAAAAAAAAAGATTCGACACCTTCCATATGACCCTTTATCTCCCAATTTAATCAACTTTTTTCGTATTAGCCGATGTACTTTCTCAAGATCTTGACTATCTGTGTACTATTTTTTTATTCAAATAGGTTCAGTATTAGAGCATCTATTATGAGTCAACTCTTTATATCAATATTATAATGCGACTCTCGCCGTCATCTCTTAGTATTTTTTGTCGGGCTTCGTGGCGTAGTGGTTCATGTACAGGACTGCCTCAGCGGGAATCGAACCCATGACCTTGTGAACACAAGGTCGTGGGTTCGATTCCCGCTGGAACAATCATTTGTGATATTCATTAATGTCATACAAATGTTTCTACTACCTCTGGGTGTTTACTATGTATTATAAGTATGTTTTTACAAAAGAAAAGTAGTTTATGTATTATATCCGTATTCTGGTATCCATAACACAAGCATAATAAGCTTAGCTTGGGACCAGATAACGTTGTGTGAAATGTCCATGAATATTTCTTTATTTATTTATACTTGAGGCGACATTGGGTGGGACGTGCTTAGCAGGTAATGAAATTACGTTATACAGGGTGTGGCGTAATTAATGGATAAGCCTGTGCCTGTGGATAAGCCTCCTACTGCGCTATACGAATATGTATATTTTTAATTAATCCTATGTATGGTCTTGAAAAAAATGGCATAAGTCATGTTTTTCATAAAATGACTACTTTCACTAACCAATTATGCTACTGTTGCCACAATTTTCAAAAATTTTGCATTCTGTTTTTTTTATAAAACAGCTTAAGAGGTGAGCTATTGAAAGCAATAAAGAATTCCCTATTCGTAATACAAATTTTGGGAAAAAATACATGAGATATCAAAAAAGTGTTATTGATTATTCAATTTGTTGACTTTGTACATCGTCTAGCTTAAAAAATCTTTATGGGAGTTGATTTGCCCAATATCTTAAAAACATGCTTGTTTTATGCAGTTTCCGAAATGGTATAATACTTATTACATTTCACGAGGTTTTAAAAAAAAACGACAGTTGTAAAGAAATACCCTAATTTTCTTTAACAGAATTATTAATTTATCTTAAACATGTCTTTGTAAACAGTTTGAATGGACCCTTTTTTGTGTGCTCCGGAGCAGGTAGTCATTCACAATGGACCCTTTTTTGGGTGCTCGGGAGCAGGTAGTCATCCACCATGAATAGGGTAAGCAGATAACGACTCTAAGTCAACTACTTGTGGTTGTTTATCGCACGGCAAATCCAGACGGTTAGTCTTATCATAAGACAGAGACAAAGCATTTTGATGTCAGGTAAATAACAGTTGTGCGACAGAGATAGATTTTTATTATTCTCACAAACAACAAAACAGCTTTTGAACTTGTTTAACAAAGTTAGTGCTCTTTTGACTATCGTCTCTTGCGCACATATCGTTTGCTCTATCGTGTTTGTTATTGTGACGTGAATTTGGCTTATGTACTACGGACTCTGTTTTTGCTATACGAATTGGACAATTGTGATATTATCGACGACTTCTACATATCCCTGGACTACTGATCATGCCGCGTCATACGTACACTCCTCAAGAGTATGCAAATATGCATCTTATTTACGGCCTGTGTAACTGCAATGCAAATGAAGCTGCACGCGAATATCGTCGAAGATACCCCGATTTGCGACACCCAGACTACCGGGTGTTTACACGTGTGCACATCGCTTTTAGCGAAGGGCGAATGCCTGGTACCGGTGTTGGTGGTGCTTCGGAAGGCAGACCTCGACGACATCGTGATGACGAAGTTCTAGAAGCTGTGCGTGCTAATCCAGAGTTATCAATTCGTGAGTTAAGTAGAGGAACCGGTGTAGATACGCGTACTGTGGGCAGAATTCTGCACAGGCATGAGCTTCACCCGTATCACTATCAAAGGGTGCAAACACTAATGACACGAGAATATGAGCCTAGAGTCCAATTTTGTCGCGTCATGTTGCGAAAAATACGCGAAGATTCGGCGTTTTTTGACAAAATACTGTGGAGCGATGAGTCATCATGTAAAAGAAATGGCTACGTCAACATGCACAATCTTCATAGTTGGCAGGCAACCAATCCGAGAAACATAAGGCAAGACCGAGCTCAAGTCCAGTTTAAAGTGAACCTTTGGACAGGAATTTTAAATGGACAAATAGTTGGGCCCGTCGAACTATCCGAGACACTAACAGGTCCCAATTATTTAAATTTTCTGCAAAATACGTTGCCGGAACTATTACAAAGTTTAAATGTGCCAGAAAACTACTGGTTACAAAATGATGGTTGTCCCGCTCACTACGCACGAATTGTACGGAACTACCTCAATGATGAATACAATGAGAGGTGGATAGGTCGTTTGGGTCCCATTTTGTGGCCACCAAGGTCCCCTGATTTGAACCCTCTAGACTTTTTTTACTGGGGGTGTTTAAAAGAAAAAGTGTATAAAAAAGAAATAGCATCCCTGGAACAACTAAAGGCCCTGATTTTTGAAGCCGCTGATGAAATCAAGAGGTCCGGCTTCATCCGACGCCTAAAGCGGTCATTTATCCGTCGATGCAGGGCCTGCATAGCCGCAGGTGGCCGCCATTTCGAACATTTTTTGTAAAATAAAATTTATGTAGTGTTTGCATCTTTAGAATAAAAAAAATAAAATAAGTTGTTATTTTTTTTCAACGACTAACATTCCCACTGGTAAACTCAGACAGATAAGTTAAAATACCACTGACAGTTTGTTTAAGTTAACAGTATTAATTTGATTAATTAAATCACAATAAGAACATTTTTTTACGAGTGTCATTTGGTTCTTTAATATCACATCAAACTTAATAAGTATTATAATAAGTATTATACCATTTCGGAAACTGCATAAAACAAGCATGTTTTTAAGATATTGGGCAAATCAACTCCCATAAAGATTTTTTAAGCTAGACGATGTACAAAGTCAACAAATTGAATAATCAATAACCCTTTTTTGATATTTCATGCATAATTTTCAAAAAATTTGTATTACGAATAGGGAATTCTTTATTGCTTGCAATAATTCAACTCTTAAGCTGTATTATAAAAAAAACAGAAAGCAAAACTTTTGAAAATTGTGGCAACAGTAGCAGAATTGGTTAGTGAAAGTAGTCATTTTATGAAAAACATGACTTATGCCATTTTTTTCAAGACCATACATAGGATTAATTAAAAATATACATATTCGTATAGCGCAGTAGGAGGCTTATCCACAGGCACAGGCTTATCCATTAATTACGCCACACCCTGTATAGTCTGACAAGCGAGTCTAGTCCCATGAAAAAGGCGGCAAATTCAAAAATCTTTCAGGTGTCAACACTGATATAACACGCTAAAAACTTATTGATACTTGAATTTTTAATAAAAAAAAAACATATTTGAAATAAATAAAAAAAAAGGATTTCAATGTAAGTATTTATTTGTCACAATCAGAACTAAAATCAGAATCAAGAAATTCAATGCATTCATATGAGAAATCACTGTCAGTATCATCATTACGCACAGAAATGATAAAAGGTTCCAAACTCAGTTTTGGATATCCTGTCTCTTACTTTATATTTGTTTGCTTAACTAAATCATGAATTGTGCTTTTTATTAATTCATCATCCAAGGTGGCTGAAAAAAATGACAACAATCTTTATAGTAGTTTTCACTTAAAGATGCCCCAGTAAGTTTCAAGGTAATGAACACGACGTCTGGATCTAAACCAAAACGGAAATCGTGATCACATCACAGTAAAATAAAAAAAGTTAGACAATTGTGCTAAAAGTATCAACACGTTGTTGCCAACCTACCTGATGTTGAAACGATTTCATCCAAAAGTCGTCGCTTTTGCGATAACACGTCGTCAGATTCACTCTGTATACGATTATATTTATTAATCATTGTAAACAACAAGCTCCTGACACTACTATTAATAGGTTTCGGCATTATAACATTAAAAAAACTCAACAAAAACCGGATTATTACGAGGTTTCAACAGAATTTGTGACAATCTGTTTGACAGATCATAGTATTGCCATTATAAGAAATCAGTAAAAGGGTTGTGGACTCGACTCGCTTGACAGACTCTAATGTTACCTCGGCAACTCGCCTACATGGCAGTTTATTAGACAACAAAAACACATGTCTAACTACTCCTGTTGGTTAAGAACTCTGAGTTCAGTAGTTTTGGTATGAAACCCTTTCTTCATAATTATTCCTCCTTGCTATTTATATTTAATTCAAGAAACTGATTAGGGTACTAATTCTACACGCACAACTTAACTAAACTAAAATGAATTTTGATAGTGTCGATAACACAATTCGGCAATAATATTAACATAACTTTCTTGTTATAAAAACTATTTAAAATAGACTAAAGATTTTAATTAAAATAATGTGCAGAACAAAATAGCCATATTATCAAAATACAGCAATTTATAGTTGTTTTCATTTTTTTTTAATAAATATTCGTGGACATTTCACACAACGTCCTCTGGTCCCAAGCTAAGCTTATATGCTTGTGTTATTGGTACCAGAATACGGATAAAATACATATACTACTTTTCTTTTGTAAATACGTACTTACAATACGTAGAAACACCCAGACGCAGTACAAACATTTGTATGACAATTAGAACAATCACACAAAATGATTGTTCCGAGCGGGAATCGAACCCGCGACCTCTTGATCGGCAGTCCGTTACCAGAACCACTACACCACGAGGCCCGTCAAGTCAAGTTTAGTTTAATTGTGTATGTAGAATTGGCACTGAGGTTTTAAAATTTTTCGTGTATTATGCTTTTGAATTTTTATTAATGTAAGATTTAACTTCAAAAACTTTTTATATTATTTTATATTTACTATTGTACAATATTAAAATAAATCCTGCCTCATAAATGTGATAAATAAATATTTATATAACATTCCAACCATTGTAACGTTCATTACGCCATATTAAATATTTTTGTACAGATATTAATAAATATACATTTTGTATTAACATTGTATTTTATTTATTTAAAACTGAAACATAATTACCACGCCTTTATTAGCTTCGTACGTATCTATCTGTATACCTATACATTAAACTAGTAGTGTTTTAATAATATCTCGTACATTTTTCTTAACGCCTGGTACTTATTAATTTAATTTAAAAATTAAAGTGAATTTTTTGCCGCCTTCAGCCCTACCGAGCCATGGTGGTGCCTTGAGGCTTACCATGATCCAACGACAAGGGTGGCCCCTCCACGAGCGGCCCGACTCCGACGGGTGCCCATATTAATGGGGTGCTAAAATAAGGCATGTTTAACTGCGAAATAAGTAAACCAAAAATATTTAAATTATTTATTAAGGAAATATTTAAATACAATTAAAAATAAATCTATCAATTATTATATCAAATAACCTACACAGATATTAATTTACAAATATTTCATATGCTAACTAATTGGTACAATACATCGAAAACTTTGACTAAAACATGTATACAAAAATCCCAAAGTATATACCGTTCTATAAACTAAAAGCTCGAAAGGACGGCTTCACAATTTCACATACTTTTATTGAACTAACACATAAGAAATTATGATATATCAACAATAGAAATATATCATATTTCCTCAAGCTATTTTTACCTATCTAACCCAATATTACAGGTATTTAAAAAAGAAATCAGATAATTACATCAGTAATGCACGGAAAATGACAGATAATTCGAATAACAATGACACCAATACTAAGTCTAAAACTAAACATAACCAAAAATGAAAATTGATAGCGTCATTAACAATTCTTCAATGATAACTGAATTTTTTTTTCATAAAAACTGTAATAAACACTAACGATTATAATTATTATAAATGTTTACCACTAAATAGCTAATTTAATCAAAATTCAACATGGTAGTTTTAATTTTAGTTAAGTTTTTGACGTATCAAAAATTGGTCTCAATGTTACCCGCGCCATATTGCGACGTCATAGTTTGCTATCTGTATTTTTAAGACTTTGACAGATAGAGGTCACTACTTTGAACATTATTTGAATCGTAAATACGTTTAAAAATTGAGTGTAATGGTAAAATGCGATCGTTTTCTATCTCATTGGTTCCGTATTTTACCTAACTTACGTACAAATTAGTACGTAAAAACATCAACAATAAGATGTAACTTATATTGATCATTGTATCCCCCTTGCATTATTAAAATGTTTGTGTACAAAAATATACCTAACTACTTATATTAAATTAGAATAAGATATGTTTAAACAGTACAAATGAGCAATATTTATTACAAGAAAGGCACAATACTTCCATATATATATTGAACAGAGTAAATAAGTCGATTTTTTTAATATAATATGAACTAAAAAAATAATATTATGGATCTAAAAATCATTCAATTCTTAGAATAACTTATCCTAAAAGAATTTGTTTCTGTATATTTATGGCGGAGTTTTTATTAACTTACTCCCTAATTACAGCTTCTATGTCGATATAATGTTAAAATTATTGAAATTCGTAGCAGATTTTGTTCGATATGTTTAAAACGAATTGTCTGTTTTGTAATTGTCATAATTTATTAATAATATTGACATAAAGTGTTGCAGATTTTTTTTTTAACTAATGCTTCTCATCAAATATACCTAAAGACTACATAACAGTTTATTCGGAAAACAGAAATCACAAGTTCGATTTCCATTTACTGAATCGAGCTGCACTTATATGTATATAGGTATTCAAAAATTTTGACATTCTGGACGGATTTTTGCTTGTAAGTAGGTACCCTCTAAGCCATGAAAGCAGTTATTTGCTATTTTTATTTAAAAAAATAGTGCTTGGCGACTTTTTTATATTTGAGGGTAGACGCGTTATTAACGCATCATTTTAAAGAAAAATTTTATACTCGTTTAATATATTTGTAATTGTTATAACATGTCATTATAATTTATTAATTATGACAATAAAACAGACGGTAGTGGTGTCAGAGTTTCGTACAGCCGTGCGCAGAACTATGCCGTGAATTCAATCCGATTATAAGCGAACTAACTCACGTCACAGCAAAAATAAAACGTGCCAATAGTTTAAAGAATCATTTCTTTCAACCAGATTCGGGCCACCCATCTATAAAAAAAACAACAGTGTATGAAATAATAGAATTTTCTTATTAAAATCGTGGGGTGTGGCGTCATACACTGAACGGCAATTATCGAAACTCATTACCAATTGTATTGTTCCCTTAATAAGCTAAAACATCGTAACTCACTGGAATTGAAAGTTACGATGTTTGAACATTAAGATGACGATTTCAGTTATATATTACCTACCACCCGCGCGTATCTTAATACATGAACGCTAGATACAAATTATTTTTAGACAGTTTCTTTTTTTTATTCTGTCTATAACGACCGAATCGACACCCATCGTCATGATAATACGAGTATTCAGGGTATGGAATATAAGCTCCAGTGACCGGGTCTAAAGGTACCATGATCGGTAAATCAGTCATAGACGCTGGTCTATCGAATGACGAACTTGATTCTGATTTAGGCTCAGCGTATTGTGGACTTCCACTTTCTATTTGGTTTTCCACATCTTGGCTTTGATTGCACACAGGTACACTACGACTTGTGTCCGCTGAGATGTTTGATCGTGATCTAAGTATTAATCGCGTCGATGAAAAGTCAGTGGAATGTTGTAGACTTTTTGAACGCGGTCTTGGAGGAGTTTCGTCGATTCTAGAAAGAGTATGTCGTCGAACAGGTCTGTAGACTTTCTTGTCACCTAATTTCGGTCGTTTGATTTTACGGTGGGAGTTATAAGTGTCTAGGGAAGATGGTATGGAGGGGGGAGGTTGGGGTGGTGTTGGGCTTGGGTTCCGCGCGGGTGCTTGCGGAGCTGCGGCGTTGGCGAAGTGTGCCGCCACAAGATCCCTCATCTGGTCAAATGATCAGTAATTGTAGGGTCCGTACTGTGAGCCGTGGTAGTAAGGTCCGGGGTAGGCTTGAGGTGGTGGGTATCCAGCGTATGCGTACTGCTGCTTCTGAGGGTACACTGTCAAATATAACGAATAACGATTAGTATCTTGACTTATTTTAATGAATAAACTCGTTGTCATGTTTTTGTTGTTGTTAAAATCCAATATCAATGATTGGGTAGATAATAGGTATTTCTTTAAATTTAGCACATAGATGAGTAACATTATTTGGAAAAACAAATATATTAATATTTCATTCAAATCTTTAAAAAAGAAACAAAAAGTTGAGGTCTCTGACAGCACCAAAATAATACTATTAAAAAACTGCATGCAGTCCGTACACCTGTTGAGAAAATATTTACAACAGATTACAAACTAAGGTTTCAGTCTCGCAAGAACCAGAAATTGTGTGTTTTGGAAGGTAGATAACGTTTATCGTACCTATTATGAAATTAAATAATGTTTTATAGCTTTAACTGTTACGTAGGCTTTTTTTAAAGACTAGATTCAGAATTATTTTACCTGAAATTCTCAATAATATAGATAAGTAAATAAAAGTATGTATTTATAATCATTAGATATTATGATGATATGATTTATGTATACTGAAGCATACCCGGCATGAGGTACTGCATGTTAAGCGCCTCCTCCCGTTCCCGCTCGCCGCGCAAGCAAATGGCCGACGACGAAAACAAGATGGCCGACAGCAGTGACAGGCCGACGCCACACCAAGCGACCATGTACGACCAGTCATACCATACGCGAGAATTGTCACGCAATATCTGGTTTATACCGGTTTATAAAACAATATTTGTGTAGGTTTGTTTGAAAAAAAAAATGTAGGTAGGTATGAAAAAAGTAGAAAAATTAAAAATATTAAAGTTTGTGTATTTTTTTTTATTTTTAGGTAAGGTAGGAATAGAATTTATGTTCGTTCGTTCGTTAGACATAGAAATTATGTTCCATATAACGGAATATTTGTGTGTTTGTATAAACCAAGACAGATATATGTACATTTTGTTGTTTTTCAACACCATTGTTAATAAATACGTTTGTAAGCATGTTAGTATTGCGTTTGGCGTAAACCAGATATTATGAGATAGCATTGTTATATGCGTTAACGACCGGTCGCGATGCCGCCATGTTATACGCAGTAGCCAAGTTTCATAGAAACATGAAAAAAAGAGAAAAAAAAGCCTTTTGTTAGTATGAGAAACTTACCTGATTTTTACCATTAACATTAAGTTATTTTTAGCTTACAAACTAAACGAGAATATGTGTATTATTAAGTATTTATAACTTTCTTAGTACCTTGATATAATATTATTTAAATATTTAAATACTGAATATACACATATTCACATAAAACTATGTTTACCAATTTAAACAATGAAAATATTTTACAAAAGGGTTACTTAATGACCTTAACCGCCAAGCGTTACAAGATGGCCGCTTTTCAAAATGGCGGTCTAACCTGGCATTATATACTGCACGTTATTCTGTTGTTCCCGTCTTTTTTCTTTGCTCAAACAAATGGCCGCCGAGAAGAATAAAATGGAGCTGGCAAAGGAAACGCCGACTGACAGCCAAGCGAGAATGTACGACCAATCGTACCATATTGATGAGTTGTCTTTAAGTACCTGATATTTGGAGGTATATGAATAGTTTGTTTGCACTCCGTGTGGTGACGGATTACGAATACAATTGTCACCACCATGTTTCCTTCCCAGGTTGCTATAAAAGCCAGCTAAGAAAAAATGTACACTGATAACATCATCTGTACGGGACGAAAAACTTGAAAGTAAATCCTGTGCCAACACGCCTGGTCAACACGGCAAAGTAGAATATAAAGCCTTCCAAAATGGAGGAGGCTCATGCCGAACAGTAGGACGTTAATAGACTACAGAACGAGACTAGTTTGTTATATATATTTTTATCTGGCTACATTTTACTCTATTATTATCCTTCGACTGCATTACGTAATTAAATTACTTACGTTAAAAATTTTTTAGGTAAGTATATACTTTACCCATATATTTCTATTTGGGTTTAGATATTTGGCTTAGGATCCTTAAAACATTATTTGTGACATCGCGTAAATGTATAATTTTAAGTACTATACGTTAATGATTAAAAGTATAATTTACTTACATTAGGCCATTGTTGATAGAACTCTTCTCCTACCACCTTCTCTTTTTCGTAGAACTCTACACCGTGCCATAACGCCATCGCTCCGGCTGCCAATAAGCCTGAAAAAGTTACAAAAAGCCTTTATGAATTTATGTAATTCATAGATATTCCTCAATGACTTAGTTAGATGCCTAACAAATATTATTATGTTGAAAGTATCTTAAAGGTACCATACTCCTCCGAAACGGTTCAATTGACCGATTTTATGAAATATAGCTGATTATAAATTAAATATAACTGAATTTAGAAGATGTTTTATGGTGTATTTCTAGTTTTGAGTGGGAATCGAACCCAGGACAGAAATCTACGAAGGCGTCAATATCTGTAACGTAATCCTGTCTAAATCGTAGCATGTAAAAGTGTCTCAGATAAGTGAACACATTTTAACAGTTGACAAGACAGTTAGGAATGCGGTTCGCATTACTTAGGTTATAAGTCTACGCCTACGTAAGTCTAAGCATTTTGTACAGCTATGCATAATGAAATACTGTAATATGAGATAAAATCGGACGGGCTTCGGACAATCATTTGTGTGATATCCATAAATGTCATACAAATGTTTGTACTACGTCTGGGTGTTTCTATGTATTATAAGTATGTATTTACAAAAGAAAAGTAGTTTAAGTATTATATCCGTATTCTGGTATCCATAACACAAGCATAATAAGCTTAGCTTGGGACCAGAGGATGTTGTGTAAAATGTCCGTAAATATTTATTAAAAAAAAAACTAAGTTTCAATCGAACCTACTACACCATGTTCTTTCTGGGCTTATCCCATAACATGTATATAATTTTAAAAAATGCACCGAAAAAGTTCAAGAGGACGGTTTTTCGTATATTTAGTTAATAGGCATGAGACAGATATATCAAAACGAAATTGAAATCGGATTACAGTCAGAAATCGTATCGCATCGATATTCCAATATAAGAAAACTGATCCGAACGAACGAAACCGAACCGCAAGTTTAGTTTTGCTAACCAAACTGCAAACGAAATCTATCTAAAGTTTAAATTTTCGATAGTTTTGATATTCATTCGTTCTCTATCACTCTACCGTACGACTACTTAGTTAGAATAAGAGATAGCGATTTCCTTTTCTTTCTAACTTAGTGATCCGTCGAAAGGGCAAAAGAGATGAAGCGAATCGTTATGGATTTTGAATTGTTGACGGTTTTATGAATTGCACATTGAAAACTAAAAACGAGGCGATAGGGTCTATCAGATTGCAACTATTTATTTTGAAAAATTGAGTTTTGTTTTGACTTGATTGATGTCATTACATACTATAATATTTTACAAACCAAAAACCACCAGCACTAGTAGATACTAATAAACAAACACGGATAGGTATTGGGTAAATACAATAAAAATTCGATTGTTTGCGTTTGTCGTCTAATATAATAACTAGTAACTACGCTCCGACATTCGCTACTGAAATCGATTTTTAAAAACGGTTTTTGAAATCGATTTCTAAATCTGAAATCGGATTTGTATCGGTTTGTGAAAAAACCGGAAACGCCCATGCCTATTGGTTAAGGTTTAGTGTATATTGGTGAAGGAGGGGTCAGTGGCTGTAAACGCCGGCATTAGCTTGTATTTAACACGGTTTTATTACACAGTACGTATCTATCAATATATGAATCTATGTATCGGAATATTTGCAAGCGATTTTTAGAAATTTGCAATACTTTTGAATGATGTGAAATGTTACAAACATATTGAGGATAAATGACAATGTAATAATTTAAAACATTTAAAACAATATTTCAGATATGTAAGCGTTAAGTTAGTTTTTAAACTAAGCCCGTTATTAATAACTTACATGTGACAAGCATAAGAATCGCTGTTGCAGTGATATTGCCAGGGCTTCGCTTCCAGCAGCCAACCACACCTGTCCAGAACGCGACGAATAAAGCCAAGAACGCCACTATGAACAGAGCTACTGTCGATCTTGCCATATGTAACCTGGAATATTTAACAAATTATGTATTTGTGAAAAAACTCCCAAAACATTTAACTGATATTGTATGAAAAACTGCGCCAGTAAGCAAGAGCCATAACAATATTAATATTAGGTAACACAAATTACATTATTAACACCAATATTTACTACTAGCTGTTGCCCGCGACTTCGTACGCGTATTTTGAAAACTTTCCCCATTTCTGCAACATTTTTCACTGATTCTTTACTCCTATTGGTCACAGCGTGATGTTAATTATATAGCCTATCGCATTCCTAGATAAATGTACTATCTAACACTAAAAGAATTTTTCAAAAGTTTCTGTGATTAGCGCGTTCAAACAAACAAACTCTTCAGCTATATAATATTAGTATGGAAGTATTCATAGATGGGAATCCAATTCATGACCTCTAAATAGGCTATTATATACATCAAAGGTTCTATTATAGTTGATGTTAGATAGTTTTCTCACGGTATTTTCCATCACAGAACAGCGTCTGATGAAACGAAGATATGTAACAATTCTAATTGTGTCTATTTGTAATTCCTTGGTATTAACTTATTGTATTTGTACCGCATATGGCTATATAGTGATAATTTAAATGGTTTATTTCTTTCCGAGTGACAAATGTAGATGTAGGGCTTAGCTTGTGTAGGGCTGTTAGTTTTATTAAATATTCATTCAATTTAGTGGTACTTTTTACAGTTCTGTGCTAAAATTTAAAAGAGAGCCTGTTAATGAAATTTCGTTGTCTGTCCGTCCATCCGCCTTTCACTGGAAGAGCGATAGCTATCTAGCTAGAGAGCTGAATTTATGTAGGTTGATGATATAACAACAAAAACTCATAATAATCGTTCTCCTGCACTTATCCTGGAATTTGGGCTCGTGAATACACAGCGTGAATATGACGAATATATTAAGATAATAAGTAGTATGGTACAGAACTCTTCGTGTGCAAACCGACTTGCACTTGATTGATTTTTTTAAATAATATTATGTTAGTCAGATACACATTTGTAGCGTTTAATACAACACATAATTTAATTTACCTACGGACTTTTTTTAATAAAGAGATGGGTTTGTACCAGGGCCATAGCGTGCATTGGTGGAGCCCCGTATAAAAATTTATTTGAGAGCCCTTATGAAGGGTAAAGAGTTCTCACAAAAGAAAAAAGGGGGCCCCCGTAGCCCAGAGGCCCCGTATAATTGATAGCGCAGATACAGCTGTATGTTAGGTTAGGTTAGGTTAGTTAGTTATCTAATAATAATATCTTTAACTATTCTGTTATATAATATTTTCTAACACTTGCGCGACTCATCTGTTTAAATAAAACTACTTTTTACGGATTTAGACGCGTATATTTGTTTTAAATTTTGGCCCGACGTTTCGGAGACTTTGCAGTCACCATGGTCACGGGTGAGACTGAGCTGTATTCTGTTATAATTACCTATTCATGGCGTCGTCGGATAATCCTTTGGTTTCGTTATTTTCGTCTGGTATGAAGTAGTCAACATTGCTGCAATGGGTCTCGACAGGCGATAGGTAGATTTCAACTGTAATAGAAAAAAATTGGCTAAATTAGACGTGTATATGGAATAGATACAATATAACAAAATTTTATTTCTTTGCTTAGTAAAAATCTAGTTGATTCCTGCCCCTTTAAGCGCGTAGAATTTAGAGTCACTTATTTTTCCATAAAAAATTAGCATTGTGTCTTTTCTCAGGCTCTAGAATGTCAGTATACTTTTCATTGAAATCGATTCAGTAGATATTTTCGACGCGATTAACGGACATAGGTATTGACTCATTTGCCTAAATTTATGTCAAGATAATGGTCTTATTCATAATGACTTGTCGGAGGTTTAAAAGTTCGCTAAAATCGGATCGCTAAAATTGTCAAGAATAGTTATTCGTAATAGTCTTTTTACGATAAAATGTTTATTATCTCTCCGATAAAATTATTGTTTAAACCTCCGATAAGTCATTATAAATAAGACCACGAGTCCAAGATATTATGTATTAGTAAACTTAGACAAATAACCACCATCATCATAATATCACGCATTTTTCGCATAGAAGTAGACAGAGACTATAGAGCGATATCCGTTGCGATCCAAACATACAAGATAAAGTACTTTATAACGGGAGACAACTCGTCAAGAGAAATCTAAACACCAATTAATATCACACTAAAATAAACTATAATAAACTAAAGCCTTGTATAGAGTTTTTAATGTTATAAAATCATGGTCATAAATATAATTAACAAAATGGCGTAGTAAATACCGAACGTTTGATTCATAATTCACGTCGCACCGGTTAAGTTTACAAGAATTTACATCCTTTCTTTCACATACAAATATGGTTGCCGTGATATAATGTAATAGGGTGACCACGGACCATATTAATCGCACTATTTGATTTACTACCAAAATCTTACTTTGTATGATTTTAAATTTTGACAGCAATGGAAATTCTTCTTAAAACATAATAGATAGTGGCGGATTTGCAGTCTCGGCCGCCCTAGGCCCCAAGCTATTAGCCGCTCTAGGCCCCAGGCCATTAGCCGCCCCTTTCTCAGCATCCACCATATAAATCACCGCCCCTAAATCTGGCCGCCCTAGGCCCCAGGCCTACCGGGCCTTAGGGTAAATCCGCCACTGAGTAAGCTTCAAGTGTTATTGTGGGGATATCAAGCCCCACAATATCACTTGAAGCTTACTCATGAAATACGAATGCGATTATGTGTCGCTTTAGTAACTTTCCAATCAAAAAACAATGTGTTGCAATAGTTCGCAAACTTGCAAGGAGAATGAAACTTAGCAATGAGTTAGTATTTATATTTTGTTAGTATTTTTCAAATATTTGTATTCTTAATAAATCAAATTATAATGGAAAAAATTATCAAATGGAAACGCAATTCCAAATAGAACGGTATTCCGAGGTCGTGGGTTCAAGTCCCGCACATGGTGACCATTTTTTCCAATTTCATTTGATTTATTAATGTTTTCGTTCTGTTTTTATAACCATGTCAGAAACACGGAAGGAAACAGTAACTAGTTCAATAAAGTTATGTACTGCAATAGTATCATTACTCCGGAAATATAACCGCAAACATAATACTAAGTGTTTCTAATCTAATAAAAAAATAACAAAGAAATGTCCTATTATTTCTAAGCTTCTAGTCACCCTAACTTCTTTCACATTCAGCTACGTTTTCAAATAAAACGACTTTGTTGTAAAGAAAGTGTTAAAAACTAACGAGCGAAATCTACTAATGAAAGTAATAAATCACACTTAATATTATATTTACTACTGTAACTTATTTGGTAACTGGCAACACTTATTATGATTTTTGCGTAAAAAAAAACAAATTACAGCAGACATGTAGAAATTTCGTAAAATCTTTACTTATTATAAGACACAGTCTATATTTTTGTATGTACCTATACGGATTTTGATGCGTTTTTTTTAATCAAGAGTGGTTTATAAGGATAGCTTTCTTGTAGAATTAGTTAAGGTTTGGTTTTTAAATTCCCGCGTACGAAGTTGCAGGCAACAGCTAGTTTCAATAATAATATAAAATTTTTATTATGATGTAATAGTACAAAATATGATATTTTTGTACTTCCAGTAAGTGCATTAAGGCGTCAGTATGACGACAGTTAAAGAATACAAGTGTCACCAACCCATATCTTTCCTAGGGTGTTGTTAAAGTCACAAATAACATGCTCTGTGAGAGACAGAAAACTCGAAAAAGCCGCTACGCTTGTTCAGCCAAAGTAGACCATAATCCCCCCCAAAATGGAAGAGACCCGTGCCCCAACAGTGGGACATTGATGGGCTGAAAGGAATAGTTTATTGCCGTGTGTTGTTATCTTACTAATATCCAAAATACCTTATTTTTAACAGACTCCATATTCTAATATACCGCTATAACTAATAATATGTATGCCAAAATCTATTAGCCCTGTAAAACAAGACGAGAAACAAAATAACCACATTTATATAAACATACACACTTATTTAACCCAATTATATAACAAATAAAATTGCATTTTATACAAAAATCTTGGTTACGTCAACACACCCGCATATTTTTTTTACTTGCGCAGTATATTTAACATATTACAAGCTGAATGGCACTTTGAACAATGTTATTAAGAACATAAAATCGCTCGAATACTCAAGAAGGAAGTCACTCGCGTCATCAATGAACTCTGAACAATTGCGCAGATTTCCCACACCATTGTCTCATTAACTTTGTGATGAGTACTTTTATAAACTAAAGAGTAATCAGAATTAAAATATATCTTATGTAAATACTTGTACCACTTCTCTACTTTTATATGTTAATATGTCTTCCGAGAAATACTATTTGGTTTGAGGAACTTTAAGTCCGGAAGAAAATGCTTACTATAATTGTTATAATTCATATTTGACGAAATTTAACTAAGTTTTATATTCGTAATTAAAGCTACAATGACAAATATTATCGAAATCCCACGAAACAAATAGTTGTAAATATATTATGAAGCAGATACATAGAATAGGTTTCCAAGTTTATAATATAAATAAGAATTAACTTCTTGCCAGACCTAAAATGTGTGAAAAGTTACAAATAAGGCTAGTTTTCTACGTTAACGACACAAACAGTCAAACATCTAGTTTATGATTCCGGAAATAAACATAGTCTTACTTACGTATATCTAAATTTTAAACAAATAATTTTTTTATCTAACTTCAATAACAGCGTAGTGTATGTAGCGTAGTAGTAACAGCAATTTAAGAGGGTACTGTACTCCTCATTTAGGTATTTGCCTTAGGTATTGCTATCCCTATTTCTTAGCGCCGCGCTGAAAGGGACAAATATAGATGAAGCGGATTTTACCTACAAATTCGTTGAAAAAAGACGTTTCGTACTTCCGTTTTCTTTTCGCGAAAGTTAAACCGATTTTAATAGTTTTTGCGTTATATTATAGATAAAGAGTATATCTATGCTTCTATCACTTTCTTTTGTGGTAAAACTTTACAAAATTTGTGTGATAGACGCTGCAACTTTATCTAAAGAAACCGAAAAAAGTGGGTTTTTCGGATCGTCATATTTCTTTAAGTTATTATGTTTTGAAAAAAAGAAAGTGATAGAAGCATAGATATACCCTTTATCTATAATATAACGCAAAAACTATTAAAATCGGTTTAACTTTCGCGAAGAAAAAACGGAAGTACGATACCCATACTTTTGTATTGAGCATAATTTGGTATCGTCCCGTCTTAAGCAGCTGATAGCAGGAAATCGCAACAACTAACTAATAACATAAATAAATGTTGTTTTTAAGTCATGTCCTCGAAATTGTTTGATAGATACGTGTGAATTGTATCCATTTAAATTGTACCTTTATAATCCGACGTGTTTTGAGAACAGATTGTTATCTATACTAATATTATAAAGCTGAAGAGTTTGTTTGTTTGTTTGAACGCGCTAATCTCAGGACAGTAGTAGATTGTGTTGTGATAGTGTTGGGTAGTAGATTTATAGAGGAAGGCTATAGGCTATATAACATCACGCTGCGATAACATCACGCTGCGACCAATAGAAGCAAAGTAGTAGTGAAAAATGTTACAAAAACGGGGAAAATTTTCTAAATTACACGCGTACGGAGTCGCGGGCAACAGCTAGTTTTATAATATACGTAGTTGATGCAAATTATTGGTGCCTCACAAAATCTCGTAACGAAACCCTATAACAACACGCCTGCTTAACGAGGCTTTGTAGACCAAAAGCCTTCCCAAAGTGAAAGACAACCGTGCCCAACATTGGGAGCTTAATAGGTTGGAGAGGGAGAGAGAGAATTTATGAAATTGTACTGTAAACAAAAGTCATTAAGTGGTGCTAACAAAGACGATTTCTAAAATGTCTTGACTTGGTTTTACATGAGATCTTAATACTTTTCGAAAGAATTCAGTTTCTCCTGGACAAGGCTCTTATTTTAATAGTCTTCATTTTATATTCTTTTTAATTTTCGTGTAAAAATGAAGATCTACCTATCTTGTATTGATAGTACAATTGCATCACACTTTAAAGTTGTCATGACTAACATCGCAAGGTTGATTTTATTATTATATTATTATTTAGTTAAACACTTATGCTGTTATTAATAAACACAGACTAGTAACGGTGTAACGTTATAACGAGACATAAGGTTAGACTAGGTAAATTTACTATTAATAAAGATGGAGTACGGTCGGAGTAAGCTAATTCGAGTCTACTCTCGGAGTAAAAGTTAATACTCGTAACAACCTAGTTTAACCGTTGATTATGAATAGATTACAGATGGTATTTGTCATGTCAATGTCAAAAAACTAACCTAAAGTAAGTTGTTTGTTTTCTTGTGAATTTTAATTCTTGTAAAGATGGACAGAGATTATTACCTAGACGATTTAAGAATGATAAATGAACTGGAGGAGCTGGAAGAACTCGAAAGTCCATTAATAAGGCGTGTCAAAATATATAATATTCGCAATAATCCGTTTGAAGAACTTGATGAAGATGATTTTAAGTACAAATACAGATTTAAGCCATCAACTGCCCAGTTTATTATTGACATGGTGAAATATGATTTGTCTGGTGATGCAAGAGGAGGTTTTATACCACCTGAATTAAGAGTTTTGGCAGCTATAAGAACATGGGCTCGAGGCGAGGTAAATATGTAGATAAGTACTAAATTGATTAGCCTTAATTATTTTTGAATTAGCCTTAATTACTGTCAGGTCGGGTTATTATGACTATTTTGTACTTAGATACACAGATACAAACATTAATAATCTCAGTACTACTAGAGGTAGCTAACTGTATCAGTACCTACCCATGCCTTGTATATTATAGCACTTATTCTTTAAATTTAAGATTCAAGATGATGCAGGAGACCTGAGTGGAATGAGTCAGCCAACAATATGTATTGTATGCCGGCAAGTTGCTCTTGCAATAGTAGCACATAGGACAGATTGGATAAAAATGCCTCAAAGTGATGCAGAACAGAATACTATCATTGCTGATTTTTATGGATTAGCTGGCTTCAGACAAGTTATTGGAACAATAGATTGTACACATATCCGAATCCCAAAAGTTGCAGGAGATGTTGGACAATACTATATAAACAGGAAAGGATATAGTTCGATTAATGTACAAGTAAGCAACGTTTGCACCTCTACTTTGAATTAATTATAATCACTAACTTCATTTTTTAAAAGTTGAATCTACATTGTTGCAGGTGGTCTCAAATGCTAAGCTGCAGATCATGAATATAGTTGCACACTGGCGAGGCAGCACTCATGACTCCAGAATATTTAATGAGTCACGGTTAAAACAGAGGTTCGAAAGTGGGGAGTTCAAAGGTAGATTGTTAGGTGACTCTGGCTATGCCTGCACTCCTTATCTTTTCACACCCATATTGAATCCAGCCACACCCAAAGAAGAAATGTATAACCGAGCACACATTCATACTCGTAATACAGTTGAACGGTGCTTTGGAGTGTGGAAACAACGGTTTCGATGCTTACTTCGGGGATTTACCACAAAATTAGACAACACTAAACTTTATATTGTGGCTTTGTCAATTCTGCACAATATTGCAATGCAAAGAGAGGATCTGATGCAGGGCACAGAAGGCACCATTCTTCAGAATATTCCAGTAGCACATGCAGTCAACAATTCTATTCGAGGAAATGCAGCACGGGCAGCTTTCATTAGAGAAAATTTTTAATTTTATTTACTCTAGTATTGAAATAAAATAAAGTGTGTATAAATGAGATATTTTTATTTAATATTAAAATTACAAAAATAAAACTGGTCATTATTGTCCCTGTGGTGACAGACTAAGAATACTAGTCACTACCCCTTTCTTACCCGTGGACATCGTACAAGGCGACTAAGGATAAATTAGCATGTAACAACATTGCAAGAGTCGGACAACTCGAAATTAAACCCTGTGTCAACACGTCTGACCAGTGTGGTACAGTAGGTCAATTTCCCTCCTATTGTGGAATAGGCTCGAGTCCAACATTGGGACGTATATGAGCTGTGATGATGGTTACTCTACATTTCGCCAAGTTTTTCTAGGCATTCTTTTTTCTTTAACTCTAAAATTTCGCGTTCTAGTATGGCACACTTTAATTTTTCTGAATGTGTTTCCATTTTGATTTTGTGCTCTTCTTCAGCCATTTCCATACGTCGCACATGCTCTTCGTTGACCGTTTCCATTCGTCGTAAATGCTCGTCATCTTTTAGCATCCTGCTATGTTTTGCCATGCTTATTAGGTATTCATTATGACCCTGTAAATATGAAATAGTATTACCAAATAACCAAATAATTTTTGGCTATCAGACAAGCTCTAGTAAAATGATTCCCTAACATATATGATTCCTTGTATTTATTGTTCTTTCAATGAAGAATTAATAGACAGGATAGGCTTGTGTGAGAGGATGCAATTTTTTTTCTCAGCTCAAATACGTCCCACTGCTGGGCTTGAGCCTCCTCCACAATGTGAGGAAAAATGACCTGGCATACCATGCTAGTCGGGCGGGTTGGTATATGGTCACACTCTTAATCATCTTTTACTATACCCATGGGTAAGAAAGGGAGTAATGTATTGTATTCTTACTCCTTCACCACACTGTAAAGGCAACCTGACCAGCTAAGAAGTAGGTATAAATAAATATATTACCTTGTTGGTCCCAAAACTAGTCTTGGCACTTTTTTTTAGCATAGACTTTTGACTAAAAACCTGCAAAACAAACAATAAAGTAAGTAAGTACATAAAAGTGCTAATATAAGAACCTAGTTGTAGTAGTTGAGTATGTGACAGAAATTGTTTTACATACATTTCTTAATGGAGTTGGTTTAGTTTTTTTTATTGGAGTGTCAATTATTACGACGTCTTCTTGAGATATCTGTAAGCATTACATAAAGATTTGAATGTACTGTGAGTTTTAAATAGGTATACATATTACACATTTTATATGTAGGTACTGGAGTGTTTATATTTACCTGAATAGGAATGGCATAATCCTTCATCGTTTCATTTTTTACATCTTGGGCAACCTGTGCAACAGATGTACTGAATTTCACACAATCAGAATTTCTATCGGCAACTTCCATGTGTTCTGTATACATTTTCTGAAAAAAAAAGGAAATTATTTTAGCATTCCGAATGTCACAGAATGTATTAATTTTATTACAATCTACCATCCTGTATATCCCTCCAACCATATAGCAGTTGATAACAATAATTGAACTAAAAATGCATAGTAATGCTATCTGACATTACTTTAAGGTATACAAACTTCAGTGACAAGAACATATTTACAACTGTAGACAAAATCACAAGGAGATGAATTTAATAAGCTAGGTACTTACAATTCCATCATCATCATAAATATTGCTGTCTCGCAATAGTTCAGCAGGATTTAGGAGGTCTCTGATTTCTAATACATCATTTGTGGGTGTATCTGGTCTTCCCCCACCGCCTGTTTTGTTGCATTCCTTTTTGAACATGCTCATATCTTTTCTAGCACTTATTTTCATTGACTTCCATTGTATTTTCAGCTGATTAAGCTGCCGAGGTCGACCATTTAACTCATTGAACCTAGTAAATAAAATACCTACCTCTTTTAGTAAAGGTAAAAAAAGAAACCCAATACTAATAGCATGGCTGCATGGATGTAGAACTCACTTTTTGTGTACTTCCTCCCAAGCAGTGTTTTTTATTTTGTTGCTGTTGGTGTCCAACGATTTATTTTCTATTATATTTGAATAGTCTTTAAGGACTAAGCGGAATAGTTGCTGAAAGAAATATAAAACATTACAACAAAAAATACCACTACATAAAATTTTAATAAAATGTATGAATTAGATACTTACTTTTTCGTCTTCATCCCAATTAGTGGCACGAATACGTTTGGCTTGTTGATTTTGACTCATCGTTACTCAGTTAATAGTAGATAAGATTTCTAGGAGATAAATTTAGGAGATAAATTTTCTTTTAATCGAATATTTGACTGAAGCCGCCGTAAATGTCGACTCCGACGTTAATTTCATTCGATTGTTCATTCTTTTCATTTTAAAACTGACAATGTTGCCATATCGCACCCCTTAATCCCGGTATAAAGAATGTATTGTTACTCCGAGTTAACTCCACGTTTATTAATAGTTATATAATTCGGAAGCTAAAACGACTTTAATCTAGGAGTAACAACTCCGAGCGTAAAGTCAGAGTATGTTTGGATTAAGCCGTTTTTATTAATAAGAGCGTTATTGTCATACCGGTTAGAGTTATTATTTAAATATTCAATGAACATTAATATTAATAGTATACCGACATACTGTTACACCTACATATTGATAGCCATGATTACTAGCTTAAAATTGCAGAAAAAATTCGACACAAGTTGCAAAAGACGCAAAGTAGTCACGTCATTTAAACCAGTCACATCAAAACGCTATGAAATAATGAAATTTGGGATCAGACACGACATTTATGACTTAATATATCAACCATAGTGAATTAATATCACAACATTGAATACTTTTCAATCCTTAAACTTTAACTTTTTCCATTATAAAAATCGATGAAAGTATAACATCGATTCGCATTAGATTCAATTTCTGACACTTGAAAACGAGGCGCTTGTCTATAAAACCTGTGTAAAACTATATTAGTAACACAGTAATAAAGAAGTAATTAATAAATGCTTTATTACCAATTATTAATAGTCACAAATAGTGATTGATTCCTATGAAATTATAGCGTTATCAAAACGTAATTTCAAAATAACTCAATCAATAGTAGGCACATTCTTTCACACATAGTACGTTAATATAAAACCGCTGCACGCACGTCGCTTGGCCCCTAACCAAATACAAGTAACATATAGGTGACCGGGTTCTGTGACATTTGGTCGATCCGTAGGCGACTGTAGAAAGCTAACTGTCCTTGTTACGTACTAAGAAGTGTTCGAACGTCATCCATAGTCTGAAACCTGTGTATTCTACACCTGTGTATTCTGTAATCTGTGTTACTAAACTTTAAACTTATAATCCTGTTCTTTTTTCAAAATAATGGATCTCCTATATTCTCCAGGTAATTTACGCAAAAAATCTGATTATTTATATAAAGTAGGAAAATTCTTACGTAAAATACAAAAATACATCGGTATATCGACTGTGAACTGGAAACAAGTCCTATCTCATTTCCTTGGTGATTTGACCTTTCCAATGCCATTCCATGCCATTTCGTATTCCGCAGCGTTGCGAGAAGTCTTATCTTGACTAGTCTATCGGACTAGTCTATCGGACTAGTCTATCGGACTAGTCTATCGGACTAGTCTATCGGACTTGTTGCCAGTTCACAGTCGATATGTTGATGAACGCAGTACGTATAAGTTACGTGTGCCATCCAATTTTCTTATAGGGGTTGTTTAAGTTAAATTCTGTAACGATGGAAGCCTAAATGAATTGAAAAGAAAAGCAAAGGAGTTTGTCAGTGCAAGATATTGTTACGCACCTATTGTTAATAAATATAGTTAAAAAGAAAGAAACATAGTTCTACAAATTCTTTATCTTTACTTATTACAAAACATAGTTGTTATTTTTGCATGTTCAGAACACCAATTTTAAAATATTTGTTGTATAATTTGTTAACTTTTTGGTATACATATATTCACATCTAGTCTATTAATGAATTATAAATATTACACAATGAGTGACTGTCTACCCCTATGGGAAAAAGGCGTGACGAATATTAAACAAGAATTTAGGTTTACCACATTGAACAAAGCGAGAAATGGCCAAAATGATGACGATTAATTTGATTAGTAATTATAAAATTCTCATTTTAATCAAAAATGTTCTGTGATAGTGACGAATTCAATAAAATTTCGCTTCAACTAACTTTAGCATTGAATGTTTAATAACTTAATTAAATTTTAATTAAAAAATGCCTTGGTAACTTGTTTTATTTTTTTATTAGATTATCTATCATAAAATATTTTGTACGATTTCAATCTAGAGAGGTAATTACAAAATACTAATCGTGTTGTAGATTATTTTTATTGGATTTCCTAGATCCAAGTATACTGATAGTGCGTCTCTATAATGCGAGTGGTTCAGTGGAAGATCAAGAAAAAATATACAGTATTTCGGATAATTTATTTTAAGGGCCTACATCAATATTATCGTATATCATCGCCGACACGTACATATTAACACAGCCAGTAGGCACAGAAAATGAAGAATTGGGGATACTTTTCCTATTTACTCAAAATCTACTAAATATATTTTAATTCTGATTTACGTTTTTCTATATATAATAGTTACTTATGTTTTTAAAGTTATTTCATTAGTTAATACGCGATAATAGACCGACAAATGAAAAAAATAAAAAAATTGAGAGGTTGTTTCTCCAAGATTTTCTATCGAGAAAACTTTTTTCAATCGCGTTTCTGAGTTGATGCGATCCTAGATCATATATTGAAAAAACATATACTTAAAAATTAGAGCTCAAGCCATTCAATCTAAAGAAACAATGAAAACTTCGTACATAGAAAAATGCACGAAGCTATTTTGGTATCGTCTCTAATGTTATAAAGCTGAAGAGTTTCTTTGTTTGTTTGAAGCGCTTATCTCAGGAACCGCTGGACCGATTTGAAAAATTCTTTCAGTGTTGGATAGTACATTTATCGAGGAATGCTATAGGCTATATAACATCACGCTGCGACCAATAGTAGCGAAGCATTAGTAAAAAAATGTTGCAAAAACGTCGCGCGAGTCACGGGCAATCTGTCGGAGTCTTTTTATATAAATTTCTTCTGCAGGTACTTGTGATGTTAAAGAACTCCTCCAGAACGGCTGGTCAATTTTGAAAAAAATTTTTACAGTGCGTATTTCAGTAGCTCCTATTACATTCACAATTGGACCTGATAGGTGGCACTACAGTCGGTATCTTAAAGTTACCAGTGCGAATAGATGGATTAGTAGTAGGTATATTATAATTATCATAATAAATTATTGTCTAGGTATAAAGAATATAACATTTCTCCGTAATTTTAAAATACGTAACAATATCATTTCCTTACTACTAAACACAATTTCTATTAATAAAATTCTTTGTGAATTAATTTTTTTTGTATATTTTTTACCTTATTTCCCCGTCAATTGTAAACCGATTTTCAGCCACAATGGTCCGGGTAGTAAAGATTAATTAAAAGTAATAAATAAATTTTAACAATAAATTATTTAAGCCCAAACAAATCTTAATATCCAGCCTTTCTCCGTCCACTGCTGGACATAAGCCTCCCTTATAAAAAGCCACAACGCGCGGTTTTATGCCGCGTGCATCACCGCAACCTTAACGATGTAGCTTTATATAGAACAGTTAATATAAAAATTCTAGACGATGAGTAAACTAGGTACATCATAGAAAAGAAATCTTTGGAAGGAAAGGTGATAAAATAATGAGACATGAATATGAATGTTTCTACACCTACAGAGCGATGGAATAAACGCATTTATCGCTAAAGATAGATCGCTAGATATATTTAAATAAAAGTCTAAAGAACAGTGACGATAGCAAGCAAGTGAAGCTTTTCTTTTATATGAATAGAATATGAATGACGTCATAGCTAAGCAATGAAAAGATAAAGATACTAACAATAATCACTGTATAGTCAAAGAATAGATTAATAAAATGACTAAAGACTGACTAAGAATCTATTTAAGTATTAAAGACTCGAGCAATTACCACAAACGTAACTAAAAAGTGAATCATTTTTACTTATTATAAAACAAAGTCGTTATTTTTGTATGTATGTCCCTATGTGAGCTTATATCTTCAAAACTATGCAAGGGATTTTGATGCGGATTTCTTGGAGAGGATGATTTTTTTGTATAATTTGTTAAGATTTCGTGTACGTTGAGGGAGGGTGCGGTCAATAAATATAAAAGCGATTTGATCCGCGAGCATTAGCTAGTAAAATATACTAAAGAAAACAGTGCAAATACAAAAACTTAAGACATCCGGCGAATGTATCAAAAACAATATTTTATTGTGACGTACTTTAAAATATTAACATCCTGATTTTTTCTTATTATATCCATCTCTATTATATTTAAGGTTTTGCAAAGGAGTTTAACAAAGCATAATTCCACGTCAATGTTAACTAAGCATGCATAAAATGTATATAGGTACCTACTTAAATAAAATAATGCATTCAAGGTCCGAGAGAAAATTGAAAGACATACAAATAGGATTTAAAAATATTGGCATACAAAATATCTATGAGTGTATAAAAGATATTGACAAATATGCCGCTAATAACTGCAACATCACATCTATAAATAAACAAATTTTATATTGCAAGTTCGTATAATAAATAATATTGAAAGCGTAAGAAAACTACAGGAAAGAAAACAGATAGCCGATCAATTTCCACAGCTCACTTTTCCCGCCAATTACGAATGGCTAGTTTCACTTTCTCATTTCCCTGCGTACTTAGAAAGGCTTTGATGAGATGATGACGACTGTTTACTGAACATCTGCCACTTCGGTATGTTAATTCTGACCTCGAGCCCGGCTAGGGCGTGGAGCTAATGAAAAATGTTCATATATTGGCTAGTAGAACGAAGAAAGCAATGGAGTCGTAATTACTAAAACATGTTTGTGTTCAGTGAACATGTGGTTTAATAATCGGTTAACTACTTCTAAGACTTTATTACTAAAGCTGTATTAAAAAACAGTAGAAACATTAATAATTATTAATAAAGAGTAGTATTATTATTAATAAAGAGTAGATTATATGAAATAGAATTTAGATTATATTAGATTTAATAAATCAAATTATAATGGAAAAATGATCACCATGAGCGGGACTTGAACCTACAACCTCGGAATACCGTTCCGTCGCTCTCCCAACTGAGCTGCAATGGGACTAGCACATGATAACCAAATTTTCCACTACAATATTTCTCAATGTGAGTTAAACATCGCGCGATGTTATTGTACAACGCCATCTATCGAACAGTAGAAACAGCTTATTATTAATAATCGTATTTTAACAATGCATTTTGGCTGGTATCTTACCTAAACAGCTCTAAATACCCTTTCTTAGGGTAGGTAGGTAGGTTTGAGTACTTATTAAAAACATATAACGCTTTATATTTATTTTCATAGGTTAGTAAAATGAAATATGCCTTCCTTGTCAAGTCCCAAGCTAGGCCCCAAGGCGATTAACTTGTCAGAATTTTAACTGCCACGATTTGTTGCTACTAAAGACGAGAAAAATAACTTGCTTTTCTATAATATAAAGGATTAATTTTCTATTGACTCGTAGAAAGTAAATAGGTAATAACCGGCGATAACAATTACTCATTATTGTACATTGCAAAGGACCGGCCGTGAAACAGAGGAATATCTATTAACAAACTTTGATCACAATAAAAAAAAACATCCTAAAAAATACAACATACTTTTTGAAATTCAATTGTTTATCCACTCGCACATAGGTTAAGTTACAACACAATACACAAACATGATATCATAGTTAAAAACCTGACTTAATTCGTAATCTATATACTAACCTTTAATAGTGCGTATTATTGGCCAATAACAAAAGCAATAATCGTACCATCGAATACAAAATGACTATACGAACTGTTATACGGGTTTGTTTTTGCGAAATAAATACAACTTATGTACACATCAAGAATGTATTGAATTTTAAATGTTATTGGTATTTGTTTTGGTCTAAAGAATAAACGGGATATGCTTTACTTTTTATCAAGTTTTTGAATATGTTTTTAAATATTTATTTGTAGACTTTCCTCCTCTCCAGCCCATTTACGTCCCACTGTTAGGCACGGGCCTCCTCCACTTTTGGGGGATTATGGTCTACTGTATCGCGCTGACCAGGCGTATTGGCACAGGGTTTATTTACGAGTTTTCCGTCTCTCACAGAGGATGTTATCTGTGTGCAATATCCCTTAGCTGACTTTTACAGCACCCTTGGGTGGATATGGGGTGGTGACACTTGTGTTCTTATTCCTTATTCCTATACTGTAGAATTTATCTCTGTCTAAATTAATACCTAGTGCCTTAGCTTCATTTATGCTCATAATTTGGTCATACACGACACGACGTCAATCTTAAATTTCTCAATTTTAAATGGCTAATATAGGAATATCTAGACTATCCATTTACCGTACTAACTGTTTTCAGTCATAGATTATTTTCAGTCTAGCTGTAATATAAGGCATGAAGTATAAGGCATGGAAGGAGAATTACATAATGTTACTATAACATCATGTAATTCTCCTGCCGTTATTATGTACCATTATTGGAGGCTGCAGCAACATGTGTTTTTCTTCCATAGTCTTCTGTTAGATGTCATATCTGTGTTGACTCTTCTTTCTTTCATAGCCTCATTTACACAGTAACAAACAGAGCAAATAGAGCTAAGTATTCGATAATCTCCGTGCGGTGACGGATTAAGAATACAAGTGTCACCACCCCATCTCCTCCCAAGGGTGCTGTAAAAGTCACCTCAGGTATATTGCACACGCTTGGTCAGCGCGGCACAGTAGACCATTATCCCTCCAAAGTGGAGGAGACCCGTGCCCAACAATGGGACGTAAATGGGCTGGAAAGGAAGGAGAGAGGAAGTATTTGTTAATATTATTAGTTAGTATTTAAGCATGAGTTCAAGCTTAAAATAATACTTAATTTTTCAACTGTATTATACAGAATTGTTATAAAACAACGGTTTCTTGGAATGAAGAACAATTGTATCGTGATTCCGTGTGTATGTACAATTGATCAATGACTATCACCATCCGGTGTATCGTCACGCGATCTTTTATACGTAATCAGGATAGCGTGATCGATTCATTGGTCATCATTTATCGACATATATTCTTGATATGTTAACCCCGAATGTAATACAAAAATCAGGGATCGCACAAGCTAGCTGTTGCTTGCGACTTCGTACACGTAGGATTAAGAAAGTTTTCCCCGCAAATTTTTACTAATGCATCGCTCCTATTGGTTGCAGCGTGATGTTATATAGCCTAAAGCCTTCCTAGATAAATGTACTATCCAACACAAAAAGATGTTTTCAATTCGAACCAGTAGTTCCTGCGATCAGCGCGTTTAAATAAACAAATTCTTCAGCTTTATAATATTAAGTACCTATACATTTTATTTTCCAATTGACACCTTCAAAATCGCCGGGAAAAAAAAATATTGAAAGACAGACAGACAGAGAGACGACACTGCAGTGTACTTTTTTGTAGAAAACCTTAAAAATACACAATTTTAAACTGTCTGATATCAAGTTATGCTTGAACAGTTATAAACAGTAATATAGAATCATCTTGCATTATAGTACAGTTGAATACACCTGTTAGTGCGGTTATATCTTTATATAAGTGGTTTACCGCAGATCGGTCCCCAAACATGCACAATCTTCAGTAATAAAATGATGACTTCCTCAAATATTTTATGTTATTTTACCGTTTCGAGCATAAAGTACTTTATAAGAATGTATGCCAACAGGTTTTGGACATATTACATTCTTATTTAAATCAGAATAAATAAAAAAAATTTACTACATTCATACTCGGACTTTTTAATACACACCCGCTTCTATGTATCTCTGCACCACCTGCAGGTTGGCTGATAGAGAATGCTTCAGGCATTAATTCCGCCTTTCTACTAGTTGTGTGTAACTCTATGAAGCTTAAAATAAATAAATATTTTCTATATTCGAACCGAAATGTGGTTGAACTTATTTAACAACAATTTTCTTGCAAGTTATTAGGTAAATTAATAGAATTTATTAGGTACTTGCGCGTAGAATTTAAAAACCAAACTAACAAATTCTACAAAATAGTCATCTCTTTAAAAAACTGCATTAAAATTTGTAGCGTAGTTTTGAAAATAGAAGCTCAGATAGGAACATATGTACAATAACGATTTTGTTTTACAATAAGTAAAGAAGATAGGTTCAAATAAGTAAGTACCTATCTTTATTAGTTCTCTAACTGTCTGGCAAATTCGTATTATGAACAAATTATTAGTCATTTAGTTCGCTAAACCAGTCATACATTAATATGCTTAAAAAGGAGAAGGTACAACTAAAAGTTAAAGTACTAACAACTAAAAGTTTTATTTTGCCATAATACCTAATTTAGCCATGCAGTTTACGGCCTGCCTGGAACTTGAATGATTTTAAAAAGCTCATAATACGCCGGCTGGTTATAGATTATCTATTCTTTAATATTATGAACACAAGTACTTAGATAAACTTTCTTGAGATATCAAAACCGTTGCGAGACTACAGAATTATATTTATTACTAGCTGTTGCCCGCGACTTCGTACGCCTAAAATTTAGAAAATGCTCTCCGTTTTTGTAACATTTATCACTACTGCTTCTCTCCTATTAGTCGCAGCGTGATGTTATATAGCCTATAGCCTTCCTCGCTAAATTTTCTAATTGGACCAGAGGTTCCTGAGATTAGCGCGTTTAAACAAACAAACTCTTCAGCTTTATATAGTATAGATTATAGATATTTATTAGTATAGATTTGCAAAACTATTTAAATAAGATAATATTTCTGAAAAAGAGTTGTCTATGAATAAGCTGTTTTAGACAGTGGTTTAAAAACTAAACAGTAGGTAATTGTCGCATTGCATTATTACTCTTATTATTTTTCAATAACGCATTAAAAGTAAATCTTTAAAAAACCCGTTTTCTTTGGGCCTCTCCATATTTTGATAAAGCAATCATAAAACTAAAATATTTCAAAATCTTATTGAACATTAAATAAGTAATATTTATTAACATAAATAACTATATTATGAAAGTGAAGTCGTAAAGAACTACAATTTAAATTACTATCACAGCGTGAAGCATAATTTATATTAGTTTTAACAAATTATTTAAAAAATAAAACGACATCTGATGTAAGTCCTGATTAACTATAATAATTACAAAATGAGCATTTTATTTATGATAAGCTAGGGATTTAATTATTTAACTGTATAATTTAACAACATTTAATTAACTTATTTATTAGATATTATCAGGGGCGTAGCTACCGCCGTATCAGCCGTATCAATTATACGGGGTCCCCGGTCTACGGGGGGCCCCCAATGAGCGGTAGCAAAAATAAAAGAATGCTTTCGTAAGTTATCTTTACCCTTCATAAGGGCCCCCATATAAATTTTTATACGGGGCCCCACCAAAGCAGGCTACGCCACTGGGTATTATCTACCCTCATTCATAATCGACCATATTTATTTTAAAAAAAAGATTAATATGACAAAAGATAACGATATCTGCTGAGTTTCTTACGCCGGTTCTTCTCAGCGGATTGAAAGTCCTGAACTATTAACTAATTTTTTTGGCAAAAAGAGAATATGCCTACGTGATTAAATCTGCTTTCAACATTATACAATGTTGGGTGTGATGGAATTAGGGCAGCTCCACCTCTAAACTGCTTCACTGAGTAGAAACGGACTCCCAAATATAGAAAAAATTGGTCAAGTGCGAGTCATGCGAGCATTCTCCGACTATACCTTTATTTGCCTTTAGTGCAATTTTTGAAATGTAAAAATAAATTGGTCAAGTGCGAGTCGGACTCGCGCACGAAGGGTTCCGTACCATTATCTATGCAACATAAGGCACGTTATTAATAAATGAGCAAACAACACACACAATACTTAATTAATCACGTTTGTTGTATGAGAGCAAGAAACGGTAAAAAAATCATGTTTGTTGTATGGAAGCCCCCCTTAAATATTTATTTTATTTTTAGTATTTGTTGTTGTAGCGGCAATAGAAATACATCTGCTGTGAAAATTTCAACTGTCTAGCTATCACCGTTCTTGAGATACAGCCTGGTGACAGACGGACGGACAGCGAAGTCTCAGTAAAAGGGTTTCAAAGAAAAGGTAAAAGGGTCTCAGTAAAAGTTTTTACCCTTTGGGTACGGAACCCTAAAAATGAATAAATGATTAATAATGTACGTGAATAAATGATTTTTGATTTTTTCTGTATCGAGCTTGGTAATATGCGATTTCGTGGTTGCGATTTCGGCAGATTAATTAAACGCACAAAATTTATGAAAAAATTAAATTTTCTTCTATCTACGCAGCAGAGACAGTTCCTACATTCGCTACTAATATTCTAGTGAATCTCTCTCTCCAGCCCATTTACATACCACTGTTGGGCACAGGCCTCCTCCACTTTGGAGGGATCACGGTCCATTATGCCACGCTGACCAGGCGTGGCCTGTGCCAACACGCCTGGTCAGCCTGAATAAACCCTGTGGTTTATTTTCGAGATTTGCGTCTCTCACAGAGGATGTCATTTGTGTGTAATATCCCTTAGCTGACTTTTACAGCACCCTTGGGAGATGGGTTGGTGACACTTGTATTCTTAATCCGTCACCACATGGAGGATTATAGTGAATCATTTCCAAATTTTACCATATTTACCTATTAATGTAACTAAATTGTCCTTGCATAAAAGAGGCTCTATGCAAGCAATGAGAACTAAAATAATAATGTTATTAGATAGACAGTCCGTAAAGTGGCGTATTATATACAACTAGCTGACCCGGCAAACGTTGTTTTGCCATACTAAAAAAAAAAGTTTGAAAAATAGATGTTGGCCGATTCTCAGACCTGCTGAATATGTATACAAAATTTGAGAAGAATCGGTCAAGCCGTTTCGGAGGAGTACGGTAACTAACACTGTGACACGTGAATTTTATTAGATATTAGATATTAGATAATATACTGATCACCACGACCTTTCCTTCCTAGGGTTATGTACTCACATAACCCCATTCTGGCAGTGCTGGCACTCGCCAGCACTGCCAGAATGGGGATAATAAAAGTAAATCACATCCCCTGGAAGACTCGGAACCCCATGTTAAGCCACATTGAATTGGTCAGCATAAAATACTCCGTGCTCATCAGTATTACTTTTATAAGCTGAGAAGACACTAAAGACACCATTAATGAGATCGTCCTTGACCATTTACGAATTAACTTTCCATTGCTTTCAATAAACTGACATATGCGTATGAAGGTTCGTATCGCAAAAGTGCATTCCTTCACGGTACAACGCGGCTTGCAAAACTCTTGATATGTACGTAGATATCCATCCAGTTTGCGAAACACGACGATCGGTTACGTACGACCAACAGTTTTCTACATCGGTACATATGAACATATTGTCAATACTTACACAAATTAGGGCTTATGTGATAACAGGTTTAGTTTCCGTAAGTTACATAAATGATAAACACCAAATTGGGTATATAAGCTGATTGGTAAATAGCTTTCATTCCGTATAACCACAGTGTAATCACTAACATTATATAAAATCGTGTAAGCTATTTAATCTATGCTAGCCTTACATGTGGTTTATAGCAATATAGAATTGCAAAATAGATCGAATTGCTTCCTAGGTAACAGTTATAAGTTTTAATAAGCCTTTCCAAGGCTACTTTTAATCATTTAAACCTATTACTTATTTACACATCAAGAAATATTTAGACTAAGCACTTACCTTAAGTCACTGATTCCAATAAAGCTAAGTAATTGCTACGGGTCGAAAGATAGTTTACGGCTTAAGAAGCCATTAAAATCAAACGAAGAATTTAAACTCCGCCATCATGCGTAAAAATCTTTAATGTGGAAAATGCAAAGTCGAGGTTAGATACCCACAGGGGGTAGTCTGAGGCTACGTGCGTTAATATTAGAATGAGAGCTCTCAATACTTTTCTAAGTAGTAGAAGTTAAATAGCATCTAAAAGACAAAGTTTAATCAATTCTCATCAGTTCAATCTATTGGTTAATCACGTGAAATCCAGTATTTTTGACTATTTTGAGTGTGGCTGAAATTATGAAAGTAGACAAAACACAGTGCTAACTATAATCCATCCCAGAGTTCGAAATGTTATTTGACAGTTGCTAATATCAAACTTGAAAATAATGCGGCCATATTTTTGGCAATAGTGTTGGCCAACCGTAATGTTTTTATCCCGGTTATTACCGACTATTCGAATCGGCCAGAAATGTCGTACTGGCTATTAGCTGTAAGGTGCACAAAAGAGAATATCATTTAATTAACAATCTTAAGAAGGAGGTCGTCTATGCGTTGAAGTGTTTTTCGAAATACGAATATTTTGGCATTTGTCATTGCTTGTGTTGAATTTATAAAAGTAACAACTATTATTGAAGATTCATAAATATTTGATAATAAATGTATAATAATGATACTGGAAGTATACTATTATTATTTATTTGATGATGAGTTACCCCTTTTAGTTCGTACGCGTGAATTTGGGAATCACTGCTTTGTACAATATAACATAAAGTAAAATAAACATGTCTTCAAAAACAAACAAGGTTAAAAATTCACCATTTTACGGTTAGTCATTATTTGATTCTGGCGAGCATAGCACCATCTGAACTCTAGTAAGGTTATTAATTATTTGTTCGTGTGAGTGAGTTTGTACGCGCACATCCTAGAAATAAAGTAATACTCAGGGTTGCACTGGCCGTATGAATCCGTAAAAATAGTTAACTTTAATTAATTTACAAAATTATATAAATCTGCTAAAGATTTACGTATAGTTTTTTGTTTAATAACGGTTGGAGGACATCACTATTTTAAAAGTGTAATTACCTAGCAACACAGTATACGTCAAATAACATTTGGAATTCTGGGATAAGCTATAGAATAATAATTCAATCAATTATCATGCTAGTTTAAGAAAAACCGATATGATTGTTTAAAATTAAAAAATCCAGGAATCATCCAAAGATAAAAGATTTTATCTTCTTATATATAAAATTAAGTGTCACAGTGTTAGTTGCCGTACTCCTCCGAAACGGCTTGACCGATTTTTATGAAATTTTACATGCATATTCAGTAGGTCTGACAATCGGACAACATCTATTTTTCAAACCTTTTTTTTTAGTATGGCAAAACAACGTTTGCCGGGACAGCTAGTAAATCTATATAAGTGAAATAAAGTTCTTTAATTTTTACGGGCTTCGTGGTGGAGTGGTCTATGTAATGGACTGCCGATCACGAGGTCGTGGGTTCGATTCCCGCTTGGGACAATCATTTGTGTGATATCCATTAATGTCATACAAATGTTTGTACTGCGTCTGGGTGTTTTCTATGTACATATTATATATATGTATTTACAAAAGAAAAGTAGTATATGTAGTATATCCGTATTCTGGTACCCATAACACAAGCGTATAAGCTTAGCTTGGGACCAGAGAACGTTGTGTAAAATGTCCATGAATAAAAAATAAAAAAAAAATTTGGTAATGAAACATTTTAAAGATCATCACATGTAGTTACGATGCAGAAAAGCACTAAATTATAGGCATGACAAGTGATAAATACATGAAGGAAGCAAACAGAAGTGAACATGACTAACAATTATAAAAACAAGTGAGTAGGAACTACTTTCATACATTTCCTTGTATGTTTAGTGCGACACATACTATTTCAATTTCTCTTACAACTATTTGGTTGGTTACTTTCATTGAATATTTCATACATATTTAGTTACTAGTTACGTTTTAATAATATGTTTTATTTTAGAGCATTTTTTATTTGTGTATGAAAAATTCTTGGCCAAATATTCTTATATACTTAGACATATATTCTTAACAACATATTAATTTGTGGTATGGGAGCCATCATAAATATGTATTGTTTTCTGGTTTTTAGGGTTCCGTACCCAAAGGGTAAAAACGGAACCCTATTACTGAGACTTCGCTGTCAGTCCGTCCGTCCGTCTGTCACCAGGCTGTATCTCAAGAACGGTGATAGCTAGACAGTTGAAATTTTCACAGATGATGTATTTCTATTGCCGCTATAACAACAAATACTAAAAATAAAATAAAATAAATATTTAAGGGGGGCTCCCATACAAAAAACTGATTTTTTTACCGTTTCTTGCTCGATACTAATAACGTTGCCTTATGTTGCATAGATAATGGTACGGAACCCTTCGTGCGCGAGTCCCACTCGCACTTGACCAATTTTTTGTATTTGTCGTTTTAGTATTAACAGATATACGCGTCATCTGTAAAAAATTTAACTCTCTAGCTTGGTTCCAGACGGAGGGACGGACCGCAATGTCCCAGTAGTAGGGTATTGGCACGGCACCCGATTATGTAACTATAAGATAAGAGTAATCTATCAATCTAAATAAATAAATATTTTCAATAAATCTTCTCCAATGATCAAGGTACAAATCAAGCACAAAACCTAGTAAACCGAACTTTAAGCGAACAAAAACACATTTTTAGGATTCTGCACCAAAAAGTAAAACGGGATCTTATTACTGAAACTTCGCTGTACATCCGTCCGTCTCACAATAGGCTGTATCTCTGGAATGGTAATACTTATAGGTAGAGAGCTGAAAATTTTCTAAGGATAAGAAGAAAATTTTAGTTGATGCTTTAGCAACATATTTATTTATTTATTCTTTATTGTACACCGTACATATCTTAAAATTAAACCTATACTAAAAAATCAAGTACAATGGGTGACTTTATCGCTTAAAGCGATTTCTTCCAGGCAACCTGAGCATGGACATTATGAAGAAGTAGATGGAAGTTGTAGGTGCACGTTTATACCTAATATAAACTACATAATATACTAACAATAAACATACACATATACTTTTTAAATACATCACAAAATTTTTTTAAATCAAAATAATAATAATAATAAATAATAATAAATAAATAATAATAATAATAATTTATAAATCAATTTTTAAATACATCAGGTACACACAATTACATCTAATACTCGTATATAAAATTCACGTGTCACAGTGTTAGTTACCGTACTCCTCCGAAACGGCTTGACCGATTTTTATGAAATTTTACATGCACATTCAGTAGGTCTGAGAATCGGCCAACATCTATTTTTCAAACCTTTTTTTATATTTTTTTTAGTATGGCAAAACAACGTTTGCCGGGTCAGCTAGTAATAGATAAATTTACTAGGCACAAAATTTTAAAAATTAGATTTTTTTTTTATTTTTTTTTTATTTGTCCCAAAATATTTAGAATATGATAATAAAATTATAGTTGAGGCGACCCTATTAAGTTATTAGAAAATACTTGTGATGGGGTCGTCTCGCAATTCCCTTAAATTTAACTACATAATAATATAAATAGAGACAAATGACAAAAGTAGACAAATATAAAATAATAATAAAGATTTTGCATGCACTTAAAATTAAATATATTTGTCAACATACTGTGTGTACCTGATGGGTGTATTTGTATGTTTATTTGTGTATGTGTGTCTTTTACTAAGTGTTATATAAAATGTACCTCGCACGGTAGCACTAAAATAAATATTATAAATATCTTATAAACAGTACAGTTATTTAATGAAGTCTTTCCAGTAAAGTAAGCAGTCAAATAATGGTTCGTAACATAGAATCATTAAAGCACCAACTAAAATTTTCTTCTTATCCTTATCTCGTTATTTGGGATCTGTATGAAGAATATATTATGATATAACAGTACGGAACCCTTCGTGTGCAAGTCCAACTCGTGCTTGACCGCTTTTTTACTTCATATCCATCCAAACAATGATAAAACAAAAAATTAAAAACAAAAAACACCACAAAGGATGTTTTAATCTTTGGAATTAATTACGTGTTATTTAGTATGTTTGTTGAGTTTAACATCATCACACGGTAATATACAGGACTAGCTGTTGTCGGCGATTCTCTACGCATGATATTTAGTAAATTTTCCACATTTTTACAACATTTTTCCCTGATACTTTGCTCCTATTAGTCGCAGCGTGATGTTATAAAGCCTGTAGCCTTTCTCGATAAATGTACTATCCAATACTGAAAGAATTTTTCGAATCGGATCGGTGTTTTCGGAGATTAACGCGATCAAACAAACAAACTCTTTAGCTTTGTAATACTAGTAGGTATGGATGTTTGTAGAGATTAACCTCCTAACATTTTACACGGTAATATACGGAATATACCTGTATGACATCAGCTTATTATCAGTATGTTTTACGGACTAGCTAAGTCGTTTGTGACACTAACATGCCATTGGTAAACAAAATAATTGTTTGACTTAATTTTTAATGCCCAGTCGTAATGACTAATGAGGCATACAAGAGTGGATTATATTAAACAGAATTTAGATTATATTAGATTTAATAAATCAAATTACAGTGGAATTGTTGCATGACAGCAATCATTTATAACAAACTCCCAGCATATTTATGTAAGCTGGAGAGTAATATTCAGTTTAAAAATCAATTAAAAAAGTTGCTTCTTGACAAAACATATTACAGTGTCAAGGCATACTTGGATGACAAATTAACGTAAATAAAATTAAGAAAAAATATTAATTAAGAAAAAATGTTCTATGTATCTAAAACCAATTGTATTAATAATGTTAAAATAATGATTATAATAATGTATAATAATAACCAATTAGATTAATTATTAATGTCACAATTATGATGGGTAATGCAGTACGTAAAAATAAAATTGGTCAAGTGCGAGTTGGACTCGCGCACGAAGGGTTCCGTACCATTCTATGCAACATAAGGCAACGTTATTAGTATCGAGCAACAAAAGGTAAAAAAAACATGTTTGTTGTATGGGAGCCCCCCTTAAATATTTATTTTATTTTATTTTTAGTATTTGTTGTTATAGCGGCAATAGAAATACATCATCTGTGAAAATTTCAACTGTCTAGCTATCACCGTTCTTGAGATACAGCCTGGTGACAGACGGACGGATGGACGGACGGACAGCGAAGTCTCAGTAATAGGGTCCCGTTTTTACCCTTTGGGTACGGAACCCTAAAAACAAAAATTATCTGTGTCTATGTACATCCCAATTCTCCTTCTTTTCTTTTTAATTTTGACGCATGATATTTATATTTAGTATCTTAGAAATGTTATGTCGAGCTATTTAATTTATTCTATGTTTTGTTTTTAATTTTTTTGTACACCACCTAAGTGGTCAAATGTAGCGGACGAATGTAACACAAATTGTAACAACTTATATCCTATATTTACAAAAATAAAGTATTGATTGATTGATTGATTGAAAAATTATCACCATGCGCGGGAATTGAACCCACGTTTTTGGAATACCGTTCTGTTGCTCTACCAACTAGGCTATCATAGCACCTGCTATGTTAACCACGTTATGTTTCCCAATTTGGGTTAAACATCGCTCCGATGTTTTTGTTCAACGCTATCTATCGAACAGTTTGCACAAATAGATCTATGCTTTTTAACTATTCTCTATTACAATCAAAGCTAAAGTAAGTCATGTATTCTAAAAGTCTAGTAAATGTTTATGCACCTCTAGGTCTTACCATAACTTCGATATAATGTCTCGTTTGTAGTATATTTTACAATATTCTGCTACAAATACTCTGTTTTCTGTAAGATTTGTAACAATGTAAGGAAAATATTAAAAGTATTTCGTATACAATCCGTTTATGTTGCAGTAAGATGATAATTAAAATTATTCATCATTACGTGTCCTTTGTTCGCTGAAATAATGACTGGGTATCATTTTCATTACCTACTCAATATCAACCGCGCTGTTTTAAATGCACTGGTCCACGTATTAAGAGAGTCATAAACGGCATATGAATATAGCGAGAAAGAGACATAATTATGTATATAGAAAAAAGAAGAAGTGAGAAAGAGACAGATATATCAGTCGGTGATGTCATAAGTATAGATACATCTCGGTATATTAATATATAGCTGTCACTTTCTCGCTATATTAATATATCGTAATATGCCGTTAGTGGTGGCCTTTATAACTGAAAGCTATTATTATCATAACTAGCTGTTGCCCGCGACTTCGTACGCGTAGGATTTAGAAAAAGTTCCCCGTTTTTGTAACATTTTTCACTACTGCTTCTCTCCTATTAGTCGCAGCGTGATGTTATATAGCCTATAGCCTTCCTCGCTAAATGGACTATCCAACACTGAAAGAATCGGACCAGAGGTTCCTGAGATTAGCGCGCTTAAACAAACAAACTCTTCAGCTTTATAATATTATAGTATAGATATATTCGTCATATGTTCGACTCCAAAACACAAAAGAATGGTATTAATCAATCAATCAATCAATATTTTATTTTTGTAAATATAGGATATAAGATGTTACAATTTGTGTTACATTCGTCCGCTACATTTGACCACTTAGGTGGTGTACAAAAAATTAAAAACAAAATCAAAAACAAAAGATAGAATAAATTAAACAGATCGATATAACATTTCTAAGATACTAAATATAAATATCATGTGTCAAAATTAAAAAAGAAAAGAAGGAGAATTGGGATATATGTACTTAAATTCAGATTTTTTTTTTTACATAATGCATTACCTATTATAATTATATTAATGAGTATATTTTGTTGATAAAGTGATATAATTAGGTAGACTGTGAAAATTTCAGCTCTCTACCTATCACCGTTCCAGAGATACAGCCTGGTGATAGACGGTTGGACAATGAAGTCTCAATAACAGGGTCCGGCTTTACCTTTTGGTACGGAACCGTAAAAAGTATGTGTGTACTTATGCACGTAAAAAGACTAAAAAGTTATACTACTCTGCCAAAATAATAGATAATAGTACCAATTAATAGCGTATAAGCTTAGTTCGGGACCAGAGGACGTTGTGTGAAATGTCCATGAATATTTATTTATTTAATTCTACGAACACAATTAAATTTAAGACGGCACGATACCAAATTATGCTCCATAGAAAAGTATGGGTATCGTACTTCCGTTTTTTCTTTGCGAAGGTTAAACGGATTTTAATAGTTTATAGAAATAGAATATATAGAAGCATAGATATACTCTTTATCTATAATATAACGCAAAAACTATTAAAATCGGTTTAACTTTCGCGAAAAAAAACGGAAGTACGAAACGTCTTTTTAGGGTTCCGTACCCAAAGGGTAAAAACGGGACCCTATTACTGAGACTTCGCTGTCCGTCCGTCCGTCCGTCCGTCCGTCCGTCCGTCTGTCACCAGGCTGTATCTCAAGAACGGTGATAGCTAGAGAGTTGAAATTTTCACAGATGATGTATTTCTATTGCCGCTATAACAACAAATACTAAAAATAAAATAAAATAAATATTTAAGGGGGGCTCCCATACAACAAACATGATTTTTAGGGTTCCGTACCCAGTATCTCAAGAACGGTGATAGCTAGACAGTTGAAATTTTCACAGATGATGTATTTCTATTACCGCTATAACAACAAATACTAAAAATAAAATAAAATAAATATTTAAGGGGGGCTCCCATACAACAAACATGATTTTTTTACCGTTTCTTGCTCGATACTAATAACGTTGCCTTATGTTGCATAGATAATGGTACGGAACCCTTCGTGCGCGAGTCCGACTCGCACTTGACCAATTATTTCAAAGAATTTGTAGGTAAAATCCGCTTCATCTATATTTGTCCCTTTCAGCACGGCGCTCAGTAATAGGGATAGCTATTTAGGTATTTGCCTTAGGTATTCCTAAGGCAAATACCTAAATGAGGAGTACCCTCTTAACTCTTAACTAAAAATTCGTAGTGTCATTTTATCTATTACTTGCTATTTCGTTGAACACATTCATATTAATCAAGATCGTTATGGTCTAATTCATAATGACATTAATGACTTATCGGAGGTTTAAAAGTTCGCTAAAATCGGTTCGCTAAAATTGTCGATTTTTTTACGATAAAATGTTTATAATCTCTCCGATAAAATTATAGTTTAAACCTCCGACAAGTCATTATGAATAAGACCATTATACCATATTAAGACCATATTACCATTGTTGCGTTCAACCTGGTGTTTTAATTAATAATAGGTTAAGTGGAAGCGTGATATCTCTCAGGCGCGAGAGGAACGAACATATACTGTATATCACAGCGTTAACTAATTTACAATAGTACAAACTTACCCTGTTTTGTTCTTCAACAATGTCTTCACTGTGTCAAGCCCTAGCTATAGCTTCATTAACTAACTACGATAAATTGGCCAAAATAACGCAGAATGCTAATCAAACTATACTTAACTTTATACAGGCAGACACGAACTCTTGAAGTCCACAAAAGACCACTCCTTTGGCGCGACTCAAGCCGTGAACTTTCACCAATCGTCTTAATGCAATTATACTATCACAATTATAGTTATCAAACAGTTCAATTTACATTAAATAGTATTAAGTATGGAGACACAAAATTCACTAGTTTTTATAACGCATTTATGTCATACAAAAATGGCGAACATTACATTTCGCGGTGACATTTCAAGGTTTTGTTTCAATTGTAATTATCGATTCACACAACAAGGATAATTAGTTTTATCAACAATTAATTCTAGTGACAATTTTAACTCGCGAAACAGTTGCAAGAAAAACGCTTCAAATCTCATTCAAATCGCGACGTAGTTTGCAAACAAGATGTGTTTTGCGACTGACGACCGAGCCAAGGTCACCGCGCGGCGCACCCGGCTCGCCGGCGATACATCAATAGTGAAGTTACCATCTCCTAGGGAGGCGCGCGCGCAACTCGATACGATAGGTTAAGTTTGGTACATAACATCTACCCGCCTCGGCCAGGACTACCTGGCCGCTAATTTACTGGCAGTCGCGACAAGGTTGATACAGCTCTTTTCAAAATTGAACCGTCCACCCGGACCTCAGCAAAACGGGGCACTCCATCTGCTCCAAAGACGAGGTTGAGAATGCGCCCCCTGCGCCAACACAGTGGCGGTGAGTTAGCGTCCTTAACCAAAACGAGGTCACCAACATGAGGTGGATCAGTCTTGTCAGTCCACTTAACGCGCTGCTGGAGAATGTGCAAATATTCTAAATTCCAACGTTTCCAAAAGCTCTGAGTGAGTTGTTGGACCAATTCAAACCGCGAGAGACGATTAGGTCTCACATCAACAAAGGGATATTCCGGCAGGGCGTTCAGTGGCTGCCCAATCAAAAAATGGCCCGGCGTGAGGGCTTCCAAGTCGTTAGGATCTGAAGAGATCGGGCACAACGGGCGTGAATTCAAAACGGCCTCGATTTTGCAAAACACAGTTGCGAGCTCTTCAAAGGTCAATACAGACTCGCCAATTACCCGTCGCAAATGTGTCTTAGCAACCTTTACTACGCTTTCAAATATTCCTCCCCAGTGGGGACATGACACGGGACTGAACCTCCAAGTTATTCTACGTGTAGCTAGTCTAGACGCAATTTCAGTCTCGTTAGCCGACAAAAAATCATACATCGCTTTTAAATAGTTGTTTGTGCCTTTGAAGTTGGTACCGCAATCCGACCGAATCAAGGACGGTAGTCCTCGTCGTGACACGAATCTATCTAACGTCGCAACAAATGCCTCTGTCGAGAGGGCTGAGACGAGTTCCAAATGTACCGCCTTGGTGGACAGACAGACAAAGACGCACAAATAAGCCTTGACAGTTTTACTGTTCCTGAGGGTCGAGGTCTTAACAAAAAAGGGGCCTGCAAAGTCCGTACCAACTCCAGCAAAGGGCCTTATCTCAGTGACCCGATCCGAAGGAAGGTCACCCATGATAGGCTGCATGATAGGGGCCTTGAGCCTATAGCAAGGCATACAACGAAAGACCACACTACGGATCGTCCGACGGGCCGATAAAATCCAAAATTCCCGTTGCAAAATGGCCAATAAGGCATTACAGCCGGCGTGGGAGTTCTTGATGTGACGATCAGTCACCAACAGGTTCACCAAGTGGCCACTCTTTGGCAATAAGAGGGGGTGACGAGATCCATAAGGGAGGTTTGCGTTCCTAAGACGCCCTCCGACACGCAAAAGACCCTCACTATCCAAAAAAGGGTTCAGCTTACAAATGGCTCCATACAGCTTGGATTTGCCTTTCCTCAAGATGTCAATCTCGTCTTCAAAATGTGCCTCTTGCACAGAACGAACCCAGTGAAGAAGAGCATCTTGGAGCTCTTGTGGCGATAAGAAGGCCTCCAAACATTTGTTCTGTGGATGTCTACAATTTTTCATGAAGCGCTTGATCCAAGCGGTGACACTCAACAATTTGTCCAATGAACTGTAACGATTAAGTAAGAAATCGGGGTCGAACGGACGGTCCTGCCGTTCGAGCGCAAGCGTTCGCAACCCGGGCAGTGCGACAATGTCTAAGGCCGGAGTTCGCGGCCAATGAGATTCTGATCTGGTCAACCACTCAGGTCCCCACCACAGAGAGTGCTCAACTAAAAGGGGGGCCATACATCCCCGTGACGCACAATCAGCAGGGTTGACCTCGCCAGGCACATGCCTCCAAACCAACGGGGTCTCCGATTTCTGTATCTGAGAGACACGATTTGCTACAAACACCTCTAAGGTGTGAACTGACGTCTTCAGCCAACATAGCACAATTTGACTGTCAGTCCATGCATATATCGTGGAAATGTCAATTGACGTGCACAAGGTAGACATGACGTGATTCAAAAGGCGAACAAGAAGGGCCGCCCCTGACAACTCTAACTTAGGGATTGTCAAGGCAGTTCGAAGAGGCGCGACCTTGCTCTTCGCCATGACCAACAACACTTTCACCTGACCATCTGTGGTCACGGTGCGCAAGTATACGGCTGCTGCGTACCCACGTTCCGAAGCGTCCGAGAAACCATGAAGGGACGCGGTGTGCTTCCCTGGCGGAAGCAGAGCACGGGGTAACGATATCCTATTGATGGCAGGCAATGAGGAAGCAAATAGGAGCCAGTCCTTCAAAACAGCTTCGCGAAGTGGCTCGTCCCATCCAAGACCTGCAGTCCAAAGTCTCTGCAGGAAGCATTTGGCCCAGAATATGACCGGGCATATCCAGCCATTGGGATCAAAGGTTCTCGCGACAGTCGACAGAACCAGTCGTTTCGTCCAAGTGTGATGCGAATCCAAATTGACATTAAATGTAAAGATGTCCTGGACTGGTCTGTACTGGATTCCAAGCACTGACATCATGGTAGGGTTGTCACGGTTCTCAAATAGGTGAGGATCCTGCTGGTGGTCATCCGGTAGCCCGTCCAAGAGCGCAGGTAAGTTGGAGATCCATTTACGCAACTCATATCCTGCGGAGGCTAGAATGCCAATCAACTCGTCACGCAAGAGCAGGGCCTCTCTCTCCGTGGCCGCGCCAGTGCACACATCGTCAACATATAGGTCCTCCTTCAAAATGGCGGCTGCGCGAGGAAACGACATACGCTCTCGATCCGCGAGCTCCCAAAGCGAACGTATAGCCAAAAAGGGGCTAGACCGCAGCTCGTAGGTGTTCGTGTTGAGCTCGTAGACAAGCATGGGATCTTGCTGGTTTTCTCGCCACAATATCAGCTGGTATCGGCGATCATCCGGGTGAATTACCGTTTGCCTGAACATCATCTTGATGTCAGCCACAAAAACAAATTGATGACGTCGAAACCGCGTGATGACGTCACAAAGGTCCTTCAGCAATTTGGGACCAGGATGCAGACACTGGTTCAATGACACTCCTGAAGTAGTCTGCGCAGAACCATCAAATACTGTGCGTAACTTACCACTGGATGGTTTTATTACAGCATGATGCGGGAGAAAGAAGTGCTCCGTCGAACGCCAATCCAATTTTGACACAGACATATGTCCCAAATCCTCATACTCCCGCATGAAGTCAATATACTTCTCCTTGAGTAGTGGGTCCCTGCTCATACGGCGCTCCATCGCCAACAAACGCTTCTCTGCAATAGGCCGCGAGACTCCAAGTGGCGGACGTACAGCGAGAAATGGCAATCTTGTCATGATCCGGCCAGAACGGAGATAACTGGTGTTGGTCTTGTAGAACCGCTCACACTCTTCATGTTCCGGATCAGAGCGGGGCGCTTGTGGTGGCTCCTCCACTTCCCAGAATCTCTGCACGGCGTCAGAAAGGGCGGACCCCACCATCAAGGCCGTTCCAAGTTCGGCAGGGGGGGGGTTCCTCAATACAGGCCCCATCAGTGCGAACCCAAATATGGTCCGGAGGGCTACCAAGCCACCTGGCTGCAAAACACGATCCTTGCCGAGTAATATTTTACCCAAAACATCGGCACCAAGCAACAAATCGACCGTGCCAGGCAGATCAAATCTAGGGTCAGCCAAATTCAAATCCGCGGTCAATTTTACCGCATCCGCAGACAAACGAACTTGCGGGTGATTGCCCAAGATATTCTCCATCACAATGGCCGACGATTCCAACGTCGGACGTGGAGAATTTGAGGGGGAGAACTCAAACCAAACGCGGCCCTCTACCGTGGCCACGGGGGCGTTCCCGACACCCCTTATTACATCTGAATATTTTTCAATAGTCTGGCCAGTCTGCCCTACCAACCAAGACGAGGCTATGCACCCCTGTGAGCCTGTGTCCAATATCGCTCGGACTACAACCGAGGCGCCCGTCCGTCCCCAGACCCTGACATGGGCCGTAGGCAAGAGGACGGTCTCAAAAGGGGGCGGTGCATAGCGGGGGCAGACGCCAACATCCTAATGTTGGCGTGGCGGCGACTGAGCGCCGTTGTCCCGAGACGGCAAATCAAAGTGCGGGTAGTGCCTAAACTCGGCCTCCTCTCGGTGACGACTGCCACGAGCCATAGACGGCGGTTCGTAGCGCCTGGAGCGTCCGTACCGAGGGTTGCGCGTCTCCAAACGGGGACGTTCCGCCAGAGGGGGGGACGGTAGTGGTACCGGACGCGCGTCACGGTAATCGTGGTACACTACCGGAGGTGATCTCGCTTGATCACGTGGAAGCGGGGAGGGCGAGCGGGACACAAAGGTGCGGGATTGAACCCGGGGCCCGCTTTCATACCCGCCCGTGGGGCTGCGCGCCGAACCAACTCGGCGATCAACGGCAGCGCAGTTTGCGCGGCGTGGGGGTGATGAGCCGGACTCCAAATTGCGGGACTGGTCCCGGTGTCCGCTGACATACCCGCCCGAAGGCGACCCCGCGTGGTCGCGACGGCCATTCGCGTTGGCGCACAGGATTTTCAAATGGTGCCCTCCGCAAATAGGACACGGGTGAGTGTCGGGGCAGGCGCGCTGGTAATGGTCCCCTAGGCAAGAGAAACACCAGCCGCGGGCCTGGGCAATCCGCCTACGAGCGGCCACGTGCAGGACCGCGAAGTCTGGGCACCGCACCGTTTGGTGTCCCTGCGACTTGCAAAACCGGCAGTCCGGTGGCGCAGCTTGAGCGACAGCGAAGCGGGCGGCCGCACCTCCTCTTGGTGCAGGTTGGGCATTGCGCCGTTGGTTGGTGGATCTGGGACGTGATGCTTCCACCGGCGTGTCGGCGACCATGACGTCACCCATGCGACACTCGTCCTCCAGGAACGTCAGGAGCTGGTCAAAGGTAGGGAGAGCAGATGCCTCATCCCTAGTGTGCCCCTGTTCAAAACGTGCCCTCAAAGACACCGGCAATCGCTTGAGTACGATACGCACCAGTAGGTAAGACCACTTGGCAACCGGCAGTCCTAAGCGGTTGAGCGAATTGGTGGCTATTAGGAGGGGGTTCAGCAGCTCGGTCCTCAACTGGGCAGCATTGCTCACGACGGGAAGGTTCAAAATCTGGTCGACGTGGGTATCTGCCAGACAGCGCTGGTTGTGATAGCGCTTGGTGAGCAACGCCCGCGCGATCCCATAGCTCCCGTCACATATTGGGAGGTGCTGTACTAAGCCCCTCGCCTCTCCATCAAGCACGGAGAGTAAATAGGCCAGTTTTTGAGACGGACCCAAATCGTCCCTCGAGTCCACAAGGCTCTCAAACAAACCAATAAACCCCATCCACGTGTCTAATCGACCATCAAAACGTGGAAGATCCAAATTGGGTAATCTAGTCAAAAGGCCCACGGGAGTCTTCAAGGGGGCCCGGTGAGCCGGTACTCCGGCGCGCGAGGCTAAAATCTCCCGCGCGCGCTGGGCGATGTCGTCGGCAAGGTCCATAATCTGGACGTAGTCCTCGTGGACTTGGTCCCGTCGCTCCTGGGGGAATGACTCCAGGGGCACATCATCCAGATGCAAGATGAAGCGCCGGTAAAGCGCCTCCACCTCCTGAAGTCGTGTAGGGCATTTCTCATGCCTGTCCAACAATGCCTCGATTCGGTTCTCCCTTTTCACCAAGGCGGCAGCTGACGTGAACCATCTCAAATGAGTCGCAATCCCGGAATATGTCTCACGGACAACATTATACGCGGCGGTAGACATCTTCAAAGCACAAACGGCACGAAACAAACAATCTTATATTAACAAAAAAAACAAATATCTTTCACAAACAAACAATATTACAATAGCGAAAAACAAAATATCTTTCAATGAGACAAGCCGCTATTACTCCAAACAAATATCAAATCTTTAATATTTTAAATCAAACAAACAAACAATTCCTTGCCAATGTGCAATTAATTTAAGACTTAAATTATTTATTTTAAGGTAACCAACAAACAAACAAACGTATAAAATAAATGTTGTATTACACAAACGCACAACGCCACAATTTAACTATAACGTTGTTCAATATTAGACAATAATTAAATAATAATTTATATTAAATAATAACCTGAGCAACAACAAATACGATTAGCAATAGCACAAATAATTATCAAACCCTTTAAAATCTAATTGCCAATTCAAGTACTCAAATTAATTATTTAAAAACTATACCAACAATTTAGATTAAACAAACAAACAACTAAATTAATCAAATTAAATTAATTAAATTAATTAAATCAATTTTCACAAATAATGAGGGTATAGTTTGTTCAACATGGAACATTCGAGAAACGGAGTTTAAACCACGCTCTGGGTACCAAAATATGTTGCGTTCAACCTGGTGTTTTAATTAATAATAGGTTAAGTGGAAGCGTGATATCTCTCAGGCGCGAGAGGAACGAACATATACTGTATATCACAGCGTTAACTAATTTACAATAGTACAAACTTACCCTGTTTTGTTCTTCAACAATGTCTTCACTGTGTCAAGCCCTAGCTATAGCTTCATTAACTAACTACGATAAATTGGCCAAAATAACGCAGAATGCTAATCAAACTATACTTAACTTTATACAGGCAGACACGAACTCTTGAAGTCCACAAAAGACCACTCCTTTGGCGCGACTCAAGCCGTGAACTTTCACCAATCGTCTTAATGCAATTATACTATCACAATTATAGTTATCAAACAGTTCAATTTACATTAAATAGTATTAAGTATGGAGACACAAAATTCACTAGTTTTTATAACGCATTTATGTCATACAAAAATGGCGAACATTACATTTCGCGGTGACATTTCAAGGTTTTGTTTCAATTGTAATTATCGATTCACACAACAAGGATAATTAGTTTTATCAACAATTAATTCTAGTGACAATTTTAACTCGCGAAACAGTTGCAAGAAAAACGCTTCAAATCTCATTCAAATCGCGACGTAGTTTGCAAACAAGATGTGTTTTGCGACTGACGACCGAGCCAAGGTCACCGCGCGGCGCACCCGGCTCGCCGGCGATACATCAATAGTGAAGTTACCATCTCCTAGGGAGGCGCGCGCGCAACTCGATACGATAGGTTAAGTTTGGTACATAACAACCATATTAATTTTAGTTGTGAGCGTAGAATCGGTACAATTGACTTAATTGCTAACTTCAGGGTTTAGGTTTATTTTATGACGGTGTGGACATGCATTGTAAAAATTTACTAGTAATTTTGCCCTAAAGTGCCCATAGGAGTAGATATGACTTCAAAGGTATCGAATATCAAATATTATATCATAAAATCAGTACAAAGTAAATTACAGAAATTTTATCGTAATTCCTTAGCAATGGTTTGCCATTCTAGCTAGCCATTTGTTAACATTTTCTTATTTATATACAAGCCAAAATACAATTAGTAACATATTACTGATAATTTAATGCATTTAACTGCATTAGATAGTTAAATATATTAATGGTATCTATGGTAACATAATTATCTGAACAAACTCAAATAGGGCACTATTTATCGGTCGTTCGCCTCATTTACTAATATTTGAACATTTATTTGGTATGAACTAATAAACGGTACTCATTCATTGCTTGTAGAACTAGCATATAGCAGTTTTAGAATCATTTTACGTTCTTTAAGAATGTATAATGAAAAAAGAATTGAAATTATTTTATAGTGAAGTGAAGGCAGTGAAGGAAATTAAAGATATGTACCATTTTAAGTACATATAGCAAAAAAATAAAACTTCGAAAAGTCCTGGCTAAAAAAATCTGAATGATTCACTCTCAGCTCACTAATCTCTCTCTCCAGACTATTTACGTCCCACTGTTGGGCACGGGCCTCCTCCACTTTGGGAGGGATTATAGTCTACTGTCCCGCGCTGACCAGGCGTGGCGGCACAGGGTTTATTTTCGAGTTTTCCGTCTCTCACAGAAGATGTTATCTGTGTACAATATCCCTTAGCTGACTTTTACAGCACCCTTGGGAGGAGATGGGGTGGTGACACTTGTATTCTTAATCCGTCACCACATGGATAATCTGGTCTACTATACCGCGCTAACCAGGCGTGTTGGCATAGGGTTTAGTTTCTGTGAAGGAAATAGCATGGTGACACTTGTATTCTTAATCCTTCACCACACGAACTGTTCCACTATTCACAAATTCTCTAATAGTGACAGAAAAATAGTAAAAACCACTCCAAAATATTGTAAAAATGTTGAAACTACTTTACTTTTAATATACATATTCTCAAAAGTTGAGAGTAAACAGTTTCCATAACGACAAATATTTATCAACATCTTAAAATTAAGACGGATAACAGAGAAACAGGTCTACATAACCCAAATACAACACAAGCCACTTCATGAGATAAACATCCTCTTTTTGAGTTTTTATCGCGTTCGATACCCTCGACCTTCCTGGCTTTTAGAAGAAAAAAACAAGCAAAGGCGCGCATCTTTCAGCCAGAACGAGATGCCAATAGTTGTAGGACCGGTTCTTAGTAGCACGAGTTTCACCTGCGTCTATGGATTCTGATGTAAAACTATATTCATACATTTACCGAGAAAGCAAGGTGACTCCATCAAGAATTGGCGATTCGATGAATCGATTATAATGTGTACTCGCGTCGCTTTCTGCACTTGCATCGGTAATAAATCTCAATTAAACAACTTTTAGCGTGACTCTAGTTTCAAGTTTTATCGATTGACCTACATCTTACGCTCGCCAATTGATATTAATCGAACAGACTCAAATACAACATTGAAACAGTTCTGCAAATCATGATTTAATGAAATGGTTCAACAATAATTCATTATTTTAGTCTCAATACAAAAACTCTGTGTGATTAAAAGTCAAGTAGCTAAATTAAACAGCACTATTTTAAACGAATGGTTGTAGCGCTGATTTTTTTTTGTTACATTGCAAGTACATACATAATATATTATATACCAATACTAATATAGCCATACATCATTTTCGATGTATTAATGACCTGGAAAATGAAACTACTGATTTATTTTTAAATTGTTTTTGATAGGCTGCTCGCAATTTTTTTTCTCACCGTTTAAATCTTCCCTGAACTATGACTAACCGAAACTAGCAAAATTTAGAGACTAAGGAAAAGAAATTTGAATTTTGTTTAAAAGACGAAGATGGGCTATTTAAAACCAAAGTGATACCTAGTTTTTTTTTATTTATTTGAAAAGTAGTAAATGTATTATATCCGTATTCTGGTACCCATAACACAAGCATATAAGCTTAGCTTGGGACCAAAGGACGTTGTGTGAAATGTCCATGAATATTTATTCATTTATTTATTTTATTTTATTTCGTTTTATTTTTCATTGCAAGAAAGGCAGTAATTTTTTTTAAATATTTGTACAAAATACCATAGGCAACTACTAAAAACTAAAAAGAGTGTTTTTATAACATACTACATTCAAAAAGACGCCAATGAAGTAATTTAGATAATAGTTTTAGTAATTTCTGTTGCATGTTTCAAAATCATAGTCTTGTTGTTAAAATATTTAAGTCTATAACCACAAGAGGTTCTTGTGAGGTCATACACAATTACGACCTCGACAATTATTGTAATGATTAAAATTGTGATTATATTTAAATCTGGCAATAAAAATACAGTTATAATTATATTTATTAAAGTGTTGCAATTTAATTAACATCTACACCGTTTTGCGCATTAAAAAAATTCAATATACAATTATTGTACCTACTTAATAAAAAATATGGCATTAAATAAAGGTAAACTACTTATTTTTACTCAAAAAAGTAACTTTTTAATATTCTTACAGAAGATATCGTGTAATGCGCTTGAATACAAAATGTGTCGAATGAAATACCTTCCCCTTTAATGTCGGTTTAAAATATATCTTCTTCTTCTCCAGCCCATTTACGTCCCACTGTTAGGCACGGACCTCCTCCACTTTGGGAGGGATCATGATCTACTGTGCCGCGCTGACTAGGCGTGTTGGCACAGGGTTTATTTTCGAGTTTTCCGTCTCACACAGAAGATGTTATCTGTGTGCAATATCCCTTAGCTGACTTTTACAGCACCCTTAGGAGGAGATGGGGTGGTGAAACTTATATTCTTAATCCGTCACCACACGGAGAAAAAATAACTAGGTAACGATTAATATTTTACTTAATACACACACACATAGATATTTTGTAACGTTTTTTTTTACATAAAACATGCACTACTAAACAAGCACTTGATCCCATGCCACCTGATGGTAAGCGACAATGGAATCTTCGATGGTAAAGCGCACCAACTATGTAAGAAGCCTATTTACTCTTTTATTTACGTCTAGATATTCCATCTATATACATAAAATGTACTTCAATTTTAAGAAGATATAAATTAAATAGTTTTCATGAACTTATTTTGAGAAGTTTTACAAATCCAGCAAATTCTCAAATAACTCTGCATGGAATCTTTGTACGTAATTAAATCAAAACTTTCACTCATACTCGCTAGTCATAATAAAAAGTGACATGAATTTAGTTTCACGAACATCAAATACCGTAGTTTTATACTATTAATAGTAATAACACAGACAACATTCAATAATAATATTTTTTTTTATTTCGTAACATAATTTTTTCCGTTTGGTGACGGATTAAGAATACAAGTGTCACCACCCCTTTTCTTTCTCAGGGTGCAGTGAAAGCCAGCTAAGGAATATTTTACATAGTTAACATCCTCTATGAGAGACGGAAATCTCGAAAATAAACACTGTGCCAACAAGCCTGATCAGCGCGGCACAGTAGAGCATAATCTCTCCCTCAGCGCGCAGTGTAGAAAGCCCGTGCCCAACAGTGGGACGTTAAGGGGCTGGTGAGAGAGTAAGAGATACAGTACAAATAATGCCTTTATAAAGGTCTAAAAAATAATTAAAATCTTGATTCTTTGCAAATGTAAATTTAGGTAAAAATTTTCCTTGTAAAATAAAATAATCTAAAGAATAATTTAAATCTGATTTTTAAATTTGACTTGCACAAGAGGTTTTTAAATTTCGAACATTGTCAATAGAGTTGCGTAGAGCCATTATTTCTTGAGATTTGCAAGCTAATTTTAAAACTTGTTAACTGTAATATGATATTACACTGCTATATGTATATACACGACTATTTGAGTCTGGCTATGTTCTAACTAAAGAATGAAAACTCTACGAATAAAATCTCTATCAAAGTTGCAGTGGTGCCCGAGGTCGAGTTACGGGTTGAATATTGATTACTCTCAGACTACTAACACAAAAAATAAAATAAGCTTAAGACAGGAAGACGTTATGTAAAAATGATCGTAAAATTAATGCAAAGTCGAGTCAGTTAATGCTAAACGTATCTACTACATTCAGGACAAATTTTTACAAAATGTATTATGTACTTTAGTTTTAGTATGCTAGAGGCTTATAAAATACGATATTTTTAATCACCAATCGTCATGGTTACCAAATTATAGGTTAGCATGACTGCCGACTATTAAAATATCTAGTTGGTATACGTGTCTCGTGTATTCAGGTCGTTGCCTAATCAAGAACAACTCGCGGAACAAGAAATCTAATACTCGTTTGGTGACTAGTTATTGATGATATATGTATATATATATATGTAAATAGAACCGGTAAATAGAATGTATATAAGCCTTTGTTGAAGGTGGGACTTTGAGTAATACAACACCTTTTATTAAAGGAAAGGTATGAAGAATATTGCGCAGTGATTGTTCAAAATCTGAGCCCATTTTTTGTTCGTAAATTTCTCCTAAATTATTTATGGTACCTTAGTAAGTCATATACAAAAAAATACACTTTTTGTAAACTAAATTTGTAAAACAAAGTAGGTAGGATATAGCAAGACTTTAAAATTGATAAAAAAATAGTTGAGTAAAAACTGTTTTCAAATTTCCACTTTGGTTTTAAGAAGTTTTATATTGTAATTACAGCTAAGATATCAAGGTAAATGATTTTAAATATAGGTAGATATTAGGTATCATATACGTATGATACCTAAGACATACACTTGGACTAGATAAACTTTATAATCCGATCGATTGATTAAGTAAAATCCAGCAATACCAAATTCTAATGTAAAAAATAAAATAAAAATTATCGTAATAATTGTATAAAAATCTATTGTAATCTAAAAAGAGCATTAATTCTTTTTTACAATTTAACTATTGCTAAAATCTATAAAATCTGAAAAGAAATTCCACAAAAATGCCTATCAATTCTATAAATTAAGTAATTTATAGAATGTTTATATATGTATAAAAGGTACAACGTATGAAAAGTGAAGTACGTTGTTTGTTGAAAGTATTAGCTTCCGATATGATTACGAAGATTCTGACCTCTTTGCTAATAAAGTGGTGAAAGTGAAACCATCACAACTATAAATTACCTATAAAGTACTTATTAATTATATCTATCTCAGGATAATAAGCGAGTTCTTTTAAACATGCGTAGCATTTTTAAAATATATGTTTAGATTGGACAAATCTCAAACTAAAAATATAGACTTATACTGATATAAAAACTCATTGTCAAAGCATTCTCCGACTATACCTTTATTTGCCTTTAATGCAATTGTTGAAATGTAAAAATAAATTGGTCAAGTGCGAGTCGGACTCGCGCACAAAGGGTTCCGTACCATTCTCTATGCAACATAAGGCACGTTATTAATAAATGAGCAAACAACACACACAATACTTAATTAATCAAGTTTGTTGTATGAGAGCAAGAAACGGTAAAAAAATCATGTTTGTTGTATGGGAGCCCCCCTTAAATATTTATTTTATTTTTAGTATTTGTTGTTATAGCGGCAATAGAAATACATCATCTGTGAAAATTTCAACTCTCTAGCTATCACCGTTCTTGAGATACAGCCTGGTGACAGACGGACGGACGGACGGACGGACGGACGGACGGACGGACGGACGGACAGCGAAGTCTCAGTAATAGGGTCCCGTTTTTACCCCTTGGGTACGGAACCCTAAAAAACATATTTTCACCCATTTGCAGTTGTCGGATTGATCTGTATATTAAGTACCAATGTCAATGCAATAGTTTTAAAAAAAGAACTAGGCTAATTATTATCCAGTTAGCACCACCTATTTTAACAAAATAAAGTATTTTGTATGAATGAATAAAGCAATACGTAGGTACTGGTAAACCGTAAATAATTTCATTAATAACGTTATATGTATTTTTAAAATGTATGTCTACATAAATTGTGTAAAAATCATTTAATTAAAATAATTAACATTGGTTTTAGACACAATATTATAAATTATATTGTTTTTTTTTTTACTCTTCAATGTCAAATAACTGTGACTTAGTGACCAAAATACTTTTTAAAATATGTAAATAGGCAATGTCAATTGCGTGATCGACAAATTTTATATCCGTTCGAGTTTTTGCGGTAATTTTTTGTGGCTAATGTGTCTGGTGATACATTTTATTACACTTAATTGATATCTAGGTTAGATTAGTTGACAAATTGAACGAACATAAATTATTCGGCTGTTAGTTACTTGTTTTGTTATTTCAATACGCAGATTGAAATTATTAACAAACTTGGCACTCGAAAAGACTACTAAGTAGGTACCTACTTAAGAAAATTATTTTTAGAAAGTCTGGGGAAACATACTAAAAAATTGAAAATTATTTCTAAAGACATCTTCTTCCTAGTCTTATTAGACGAAATAGACTCGATACAGCCCACACCTCCTGTATTTCAGGAATATACTTGGAAATTATGTTGCTTTAAAAAGCGTCTTTGCATAGGGATTAGTTACAAGTGCTCATTGCATATTCCTTGAGCTGGATCTTACAACATCTTGGGGAGCAAAAGGAGTCGTGACACTTGTATTCTTAACCCGTCACCACATAAACGTTCGACGATGATGTGTAATGTGACACTATTTATGTCAATTAAATTATAAAATATTGTACCAAGACCATCACTATTAGCCAACGTCTAAATGAAACTAACTACTAAAGGTTAACCATCAAGGCTGCCAATAACACGAATAGTTTTTTATTGTGTAAACACAAAACGTGTGATTTACACAAATTATTATAAGGACATTTTAAATGGAATTATTTATTGCTTTTAAATCTAATTTATTAAGCATTAAAGTTATTTATGTTTACTGTTCAGAAATACATCTAGAAGTCGTAAGAATGCATTCAACTCAGTCCTGCTTGTGCTCTTAATGCCTACTTAACGTTAGGAGAACGATGATCTGTGTAGGTATAAATGCGATAGATTCCATAAAGATGCGGTTTTATTAGCGTGTTAATGCGTATATTATTTGTATGGTTAACGCTAATACGCACATATGGTCAGAAACCAGCCAAAATTTCTTTGAAATAGCCGTATTTATAGGTGTACTTAAAGTTGCGGGTGAAGCCCAGGCATAACAGTCCTATACAATGTAATATTAATAATAATAATAAATATTCATGGACATTTCACACAACGTCCTCTGGTCGCAAGCTAAGCTTATATGCTTGTGTTATGGGTACCAGAATACGGATAGACTACATATACTACTTTTTTTTTGTAAATACATACTTATAATACATAGAAACACCCAGACGCAGGACAACCGTCCGTTACCAGAACCACTACACCACGAGGCCCGTCAATTATAACAAAATAACACATAAAACTGATAGGTAATTCTGTAGCCATAACGAACGCGTTTTAGTACGTGCAAGTTTTACAAACAACCCCGTTTCCCTTAGCCATTGTTTTAAATTAAAAAAAAACAATAATACCTTCAGTACGGAGCCAAGGTCTCGGCCTTAACTTGTAAGCGGGCTATTAACCCATTGTGTATTCGATACGTTGCATTGTGATACCCAAGTTATATTTGGTTTTGAGGCAAAATATTTGTGGGAATAAATATCTCGGCTGTAAAAGTATATAGATGAAAATTGAAACTCAAACTACAAAGTAGCAATAGGCGTTCCTGCCACTGGCTTTTTTTTCTATACCTACTAAAGCAGAAGACAGCAATAAAAATTTTAATCATTCCAAATTCAAAAAGTATTAACATTTTTTCACCACAAAACGTGCTTAATAAATTTCGTAAAAAAGACCTTTTCCAAGGTGCGCATAATCAGTAAATTTGGCTAGAATATTATTCCTCCTGTGCAAAGGAATAAAAATATACTTAAACTTGTTGACTCATTATACTTCTTTTACGTATACATAAAGATACTCGTAGGTACACGACACGACGTTAGAGTGAATAATTTGCTATGACTACAGCGATACCTATTATACAAAAACAATATGAATTCAGAAAACCATAATGTCATATGATATCATACTAAGATTACTGCAACTAAATACCATAATCATGATGACATCAAATTACAAACAGCAATTGTTGACAGAATACCAGTATACAAAAGTGAATTCTATTTTTAACGCTCACTGGGTGACACTTATTCTTACACGAATAATATTGGCTGTCGATTTTCTTCTTTAAATCGTGATTGTAATATCAAATCGATTTATTATAACGCGATTTATTGATACAATATAATGAATATGTATCTAAAAAGTTTAACTTAATATGCCTAGAAAAAATTCGCGCCCTAGAAAACTTAAAATAAAAAACATAACCCTCGTGAAGATCGGGTAGAGAGGTTATTTCAATCGTTTATGGAAGCTGTTAATAATAAATAGAAAAATTGGTCAAGTGCGAGTCGGACTCGCGCACGAAGGGTTCCGTACCATTATCTATGCAACATATATGTTGCATAGATAATACTAGTAAGATAATAATACTAGATAATACTAATAAAACGTTATTAGTATCGAGCAAGAAACGGTAAAAAAATCATGTTTGTTGTATGGGAGCCCCCCTTAAATATTTATTTTATTTTATTTTTAGTATAGCTATCATGTTCTTGAGATACAGCCTGGTGACAGACGGACGGACGGACGGACAGCGAAGTCTCAGTAATAGGGTCTCGTTTTTACCCTTTGGGTACGGAACCCTAAAAATAACCATTTTTATTCTAATTTCAAATTATAAACTTTTTATTTGAGAAACAATGCGAAAGTAATCAATATTCAGCCTAATCGAAAAAAAAATTAATATTCCACGGTTTCAATTTGAAGGACACGTTTGACCTAGACCTTTTTAGAACACGTGAAAATAAGGTTCCAAATATGAATGTGATACTAAAATAGAAACGCATCAATGAATTTTTAATCAAGACCTTGGTTTTGTGTGTCTGCCATATGGAACGAAGTTTTGCTTCCAAAGGTTAAGCGACTGAATAATTATTTGAATGACACTGAGCAACCTTATGAGTATGGAATGTCATCATTAACATTGCTATTAATGACGGGGCTCAGTTCCGTATATTTTTTGTGCATGTAGTGCGTAATATTAAGTATATATCTACACTGTGCACATATTCTAATCTATGCGTATTTACTCAAATAACTTTACTTTACTATGTATCTTTATTAAAGTACATCTAATTACATACATAGGTACCTACATAGAAATTAAAACGCATAAAAACATATCTCCTTGACAATCGAGCAGAAACAAGATTCCTTTTTTATATTTTTGTGGAACCATAAAGACAGAATATAATTTTATTACCAAAAAAAGGTCTAACCAATAACTTAAAAAAGTAAAACGATGGACTGGTTTGATATGAGCATAAACAAAACACAAAACAATGAATATGAATAAAAATAACATTACTATTAACTACAGGTAAGGCGGTAAGATAATTATTTTATCTAAATCTATCAAACGATTGTATTCAGACCACATATGGAAGACACGAACAAATACCACACATTCAATACTATTATTATACATAATCAGTAAATAACCTAGATTGTTTTACTCGTTACAAGAAAATAATCACCGTATAGCCATAGTACCACGTCTATAATATTTACCGTACGGTATTATCACTGACCAACACAACAATTACACAAAACATCGCTTTTACTACTTGGAAATACTGTATATAATACCTTGAATGCAACGCTAATTAATATATTCACGCCCCGATAGTTAATCATGGTTACAAAGAATGAACAATTTAAAAACAAAGTAACTTGGCTGAGTAAAATCATAGACAATTTTAAAACTGTATTTTTTTCTCATTTTACAGCAATTATGCATCTCTCGATAAATAAATCAAAGAGTGATATTGCCTATAACTGGCATCAAAAATTTGTGTTTGCTATTTTTAATAATACTTAGTACTAAAAGTTTAATTTTATGTATATACTATAACAAAAAAAGTAAGTGCTTATTATAGAATTTATTCTTATTTCAATTTATTTTTTTCACACTATTCTTGTACTGTCTAAGAATAAATATCTGTGACATTTTCGTTCTATTTTCGAATTAAATATGCCAAAGGACGTAAACATACAACCAACATTAAATTTCTATCCTTGTGCAAAACAGAACATTCCATTTTCAAGTTTCTTTACTCTAAACTCGCGAAATCAAAACAAATTCAAATAAATCGCTCAGCAAACCAAGATCCACAAGTATACTCTGATCAACTCTATTAACAACAACTATTATTATTAAATTCCTTTCAAATTATTCACACAATACGGATATACGGACTGATGACGTATCATGACAAAACCTTTGTACCTACACTAAGCTTCAAACAACACATAATTAAGTCACTATTAAACTATAAATTGATAATTTTTCTTACTTATTATGTATGATTATTGACTAAGAGCATCTAAACTCTGGCATTTAGATACGAATGCATAAGATTAAGACATATTTACAGATTGCAGTCATCTGTCAGTTCTGTTACCGTGTGTACATTTTCAAACAAACTTGTCTTATTGTGTGCTAAAGATGTTACAGGCAAAATTAAAATGTAAACAAGAAATAATATATGTTTTTATTACTTAGGCTAATTTAGGTTAATATTTATTTCTACGTTAACTTCTCATTGATCGATCACTCCTATCAGTACCTTTGATCTCTGCACCATCTAAAGGTTGACTGGAAGAAAATGCCTGTGGCATTATGTCCGCCTTTGTACAAGTAATGTATATAAAGTGTGAAATAAGTAAATAAATAAATAAAAAGATGTGTTAGGTTAAATAGCGACTGTTAAAAATATTCCATTGCTTAAGTTCTATGTAAAAAAATGGTTTTACATAATTATGTGTATAAACAGTTAGACTGTTTAAGTCAGCAGAATAGTATTAATGTTGTCTTGTATTTTATTTTTTGTAACAATTTGGTTTACTCCAAGGTTTTAATTTTATATTAGATTATTTTCTCTCTTTTTGGCGTCGATGTTAACTTTTGCCATAGCATTATATTAGTTCATGCATACCACGTTACTTCAAAATGTGATTGTTTATAATTAAAAATAAACATAATTTGGAGTAACAAATTCTTTTTATGTATCTTTTGAAAAAAAGTAAATGATAGAACTGGCTGGTTAGAAATGTAAGTAATTTTATGATCAATTGTTCACCTACCTGAAGGCGGTCTCTCCTTAGGGTAACAGATACGGAAGAGTCCACGCGTTCTCGTGTAGAAATAGTATTTGTTGTTGAGGCTTTCAAGGATTGATTGTGAATTGCCCGCTGAATTATCCGCTGCATATGTCTGTAACAAATAAAATTATACATAAATAACTTATATTTAATTCCAATTTTAAAACAATACTACCCAAAGGTAAGCTGTAGGTAACTTAGCCTGGAATAGAATATGACAACCTAACACGTTATTTTTTTTCGACTAACTCGCGGCATGTTCCAAACGGCATGACCTATTTTTAGTGTGAGTTTAAGTCATATAAGAAATATTATGTTGCCGGCTAACACTCACTGTTATAGGATCAGCCAGAGCCAGAGCATACCCGATACCCAATGAAGCATATCCGACGATCATCATCGTCGGATATGCTCAAAACCTGGGTCGACATCATCGATCTTGTTATAAGATCGATGATGTGTTGTGAGTGTTAGCCGGTAACATAATATTTCTAGTACATTTTATTATATTTAGAGAATAGTATAATCCAGAATTTGCTTCAAGCAATACCGCGGCGCCTGTGTGTTAAGTTTGTATCAAAATTCCCTAAAAATTATAAAAACCCTTAAATATTTCGTAAATAATATCTCTATTCAGACATGACTAGGTAGGTAAACAGCGCATTTCTCCCTTAAGTATGATTATTATGGAAATAAAATATATAAGACCATTAAAGAACAATTGAGCCCATAGAATGTCTACACAATGGGCGTCTTTTCCTGTCTGTGAAGCGAGGATGCAGTGTAAGTACCTAATTAGTTTCTGTGCCTCAAACCGGCTTGGTCTGCATTCCTTTAGAGGCCTCCGGGTTCCTGAAGGACGGAACGGATTGATTACACCGAAGGGCATTCTATGGGCAGCGTTATTGTACAACCAGAAAGGAACTTTGTGTTTTGTAGATTATATCTTTAGATTTTGGATTCAGATTTCAACTCTTTGGGCATCAGAAGATTCATGGGAGTTCTAATTCTATATTTGAACATGTACAGCGGCGGTCAGCAGCGTCTTACTAGTTTTATTTAAAGCAAGCAGCGGAGCCTGTCGCTGTAGGAACACATTGTATGAATTCATTGTTTGTAAGTAGACGTTTGTCAACAGGTCTACGAATCTATAGAGACCATTGTGCTAGCCACCCAAGTTATAATAAACAAATATATTTATAACAGTATGTATGGTCCTATTAAATAAATAAATAAAATAAATATTCATGGACATTTCACACAACGTCCTCTGGTCCCAAGCTAAGCTTTATATGCTTGTGTTATGGGTACCAGAATACGGATATAATACATATACTACTTTTCTTTTGTAAATACATACTTATAATACATAGTAAACACCCAGACGCAGTACAAACATTTGTATGACAATTAAAAACATCACACAAATATTTGTCCTGACGGGGAATCGAACCCGAGACCTCGTGATCGGCAGTCCGTTATATGAACCACTAGACCACGAGGCCCGTCATTATTTATTGTTTGCTCGACGCCTAATTTATTGTATACAAATATATTATGTATGAATTCATTGTATGCAACACTATCAGCAGTTTTAGGAATATATAGAAACGATTGTTCTCCTTACCTATATAAACTATTATTATATCAAATATATGGAGTCGCAAATAAACGCCATTCAAGTCCGGACGTATTTCATTTTATCCTCTAACCAAACACACGACATTTAACCCTAAATCGCTAACACTCGCTAAACGAAAATCGCAGTTCAGGTGTTCAAACGTCGGTGTCTCTGACTGTACCTATGATTTAACAACGATTAAACGAGATGTTATGTACCAAACGATTAATTTATCATATTTTGTCTGCGCACGGGCATCTCTAACTATTGATAACGTCACTATCGATGACGTCAAGAACTGACCGGTGCTTTTGTCCTGGTGGCTCGTTTCCGCGCGCGCGACACGGTTACCGAGCGCGCGTTGTCAGTCGCAAAACACATCTTGTTTGCACATTACGTCGCGATTTGAAAGAGATTTGAAGCGTTTTTCTTGCAACTGTTTCGCGAGTTAAAATTGTCACTAGAATTAATTGTTGATAAAACTAATTATCCTTGTTGTGTGAATCGATAATTACAATTGAAACAAAACCTTGAAATGTCACCGCGAAATGTAATGTTCGCCATTTTTGTATGACATAAATGTGTTATAAAAACTAGTGAATTTTGTGTCTCCATACTTAATACGATTTGTGTGTCTATATTTAATGCTATTTAATGTAAATTGAACTATTTTGAAATTGAACTATAATTGTGATAGTGTAATTGTATTGGGACGATTGATGTCATCAGGAGCCCGTGGTCTACCCGTGTTGTGTTGTTGAATAAGCTAGGTAAGCTTGATTATTTATTTTAATATTGGCCAATATTTTAATCGATAGTTATGCAATAGCTAGGGTGACACGGTGAAGACATTGTTGAAGAACAAAACAGGGTAAGTTTGTACTATTATAAATTTGTTAGCGCTGTGAAACACAGATTTTAAGTTCGTTCGTGTTGGCCTGAAGAATTAATACGCTTCCACAAACTAACACACAAAAATCCCAGGTTGAACGTAACATATTCTTGGTACCCAGAGCGTGGTTTAAACTCCGTTTCTCGAATGTTCCATGTTGAACAAACTATACCCTCATTATTTGTGAAAATTGATTTAATTAATTTAATTAATTTAATTTGATTAATTTGGTTGTTTGTTTGTTTAATCTAAATTGTTGGTATAGTTTTGAATAATTAATTTGAGCACTTGAATTGGCAATTAGATTTTAAAGGATTTGATAATTATTTGTGCTATTGCTAATCGTATTTGTTGTTGCTCAGGTTATTATTTAATATAAATTATTATTTAATTATTGTCTAATATTGAACAACGTTATAGTTAAATTGTGGCGTTGTGCGTTTGTATAATACAACATTTATTTTATACGTTTGTTTGTTTGTTGGTTACCTTAAAATAAATAATTTAAGTCTTAAATTAGTTGCACATTGGCAAGGAATTGTTTGTTTGTTTGATTTAAAATATTTAAGATTTGATATTTGTTTAGAGTAATAGCGGCTTGTCTCATTGAAAGATATTTTGTTTTTCGTTATTGTAATATTGTTTGTTTGTGAAAGATATTTGTTTTTTTTTATTGTTATTATAAGATTGTTTGTTTCGTGCCGTTTGTGCTTTGAAGATGTCTGCCGCCGCGTATAATGTTGTCCGCGAGACATATTCCGGGATTGCGACTCATTTGAGATGGTTCACGTCAGCTGCCGCCTTGGTGAAAAGGGAGAACCGAATCGAGGCATTGTTGGACAGGCATGAGAAATGCCCTACACGACTTCAGGAGGTGGAGGCGCTTTACCGGCGCTTCATCTTGCATCTGGATGATGTGCCCCTGGAGTCATTCCCCCAGGAGCGACGGGACCAAGTCCACGAGGACTACGTCCAAATTATGGACCTTGCCGACGACATCGCCCAGCGCGCGCGGGAGATTTTAGCCTCGCGCGCCGGAGTACCGGCTCACCGGGCCCCCTTGAAGACTCCCGTGGGCCTTTTGACTAGGTTACCCAACTTGGATCTTCCACGTTTTGATGGTCGACTAGACATGTGGATGGGATTCATTGGTTTGTTTGAGAGCCTTGTGGACTCGAGGGACGATTTGGGTCCGTCTCAAAAACTGGCCTATTTACTCTCCGTGCTTGATGGAGAGGCGAGGGGCTTAGTACAGCACCTCCCAATATGTGACGGGAGCTATGGGATCGCGCGGGCGTTGCTCACCAAGCGCTATCACAACCAGCGCTGTCTGGCAGATACCCACGTTGACCAGATCTTGAACCTTTCCGTCGTGAGCAATGCTGCCCAGTTGAGGACCGAGCTGCTGAACCCCCTCCTAATAGCCACCAATTCGCTCAACCGCTTAGGACTGCCGGTTGCCAAGTGGTCTTACCTACTGGTGCGTATCGTACTCAAGCGATTGCCGGTGTCTTTGAGGGCACGTTTTGAACAAGGGCACACTAGGGATGAGGCATCTGCTCTCCCTACCTTTGACCAGCTCCTGACGTTCCTGGAGGACGAGTGTCGCATGGGTGACGTCATGGTCGCCGACACGCCGGTGGAAGCATCACGTCCCAGACCCACCAACCAACGGCGCAATGCCCAACCTGCACCAAGAGGAGGTACGGCCGCCCGCTTCGCTGTCGCTCAAGCTGCGCCACCGGACTGCCGGTTTTGCAAGTCGCAGGGACACCAAACGGTGCGGTGCCCAGACTTCGCGGTCCTGCACGTGGCCGCTCGTAGGCGGATTGCCCAGGCCCGCGGCTGGTGTTTCTCTTGCCTAGGGGACCATTACCAGCGCGCCTGCCCCGACACTCACCCGTGTCCTATTTGCGGAGGGCACCATTTGAAAATCCTGTGCGCCAACGCGAATGGCCGTCGCGACCACGCGGGGTCGCCTTCGGGCGGGTATGCCAGTGGACACCGGGACCAGTCCCGCAACTTGGAGTCCGGCTCATCACCCCCACGCCGCGCAGACTGTGCTGCCATCGATCGCCGAGTTGGTTCGGCGCGCAGCCCCACGGGCGGGTATGAAAGCGGGCCCCGGGTTCAATCCCGCACCTTTGTGTCCCGCTCGCCCTCCCCGCTTCCACGTGATCAAGCGAGATCACCTCCGGTAGTGTACCACGATTACCGTGACGCACGTCCTGTACCACTACCGTCCCCCCCTCTGGCGGAACGTCCCCGTTTGGAGACGCGCAACCCTCGGTACGGACGCTCCAGGCGCTACGAACCGCCGTCTATGGCTCGCGGCAGTCGTCACCGAGAGGAGGCCGAGTTTAGGCACTACCCGCACTTTGATTTGCCGTCTCGGGACAACGGCGCTCAGTCGCCGCCACGCCAGCATTAGGATGTTGGCGTCTGCCCCCGCTATGCACCGCCCCCCTTTGAGACCGTCCTCTTGCCCACGGCCCATGTCAGGGTCTGGGGACGGACGGGCGCCTCAGTTGTAGTCCGAGCGATATTGGACACAGGCTCACAGGGGTGCATAGCCTCGTCTTGGTTGGTAGGGCAGACTGGCCAGACTATTGAAAATTATTCAGATGTAATAAGGGGTGTCGGGAACGCCCCCGTGGCCACGGTTGAGGGCCGTGTTTTGTTTGAGTTCTCCCCCTCAAATTCTCCACGTCCGACGTTGGAATCGTCGGCCATTGTGATGGAGAATATCTTGGGCAATCACCCGCAAGTTCGTTTGTCTGCGGATGCGGTAAAATTGACCGCGGATTTGAATTTGGCTGACCCTAAATTTGACCTGCCTGGCACGGTCGATTTGTTGCTTGGTGCCGATGTTTTGGGTAAAATATTACTCGGCAAGGATCGTGTTTTGCAGCCAGGTGGCTTGGTAGCCCTCCGGACCATATTTGGGTTCGCACTGATGGGGCCTGTATTGAGGACTCCCCCCCCTGCCGAACTTGGAACGGCCTTGATGGTGGGGTCCGCCCTTTCTGACGCCGTGCAGAGATTCTGGGAAGTGGAGGAGCCACCACAAGCTCCCCGCTCTGATCCGGAGCATGAAGAGTGTGAGCAGTTCTACAAGACCAACACCAGTTATCTCCGTTCTGGCCGGATCATGACAAGATTGCCATTTCTCGCCGTACGTCCGCCACTTGGCGTCTCGCGGCCTATTGCAGAGAAGCGTTTGTTGGCGATGGAGCGCCGTATGAGCAGGGACCCACTACTCAAGGAGAAGTATATTGACTTCATGCGGGAGTATGAGGATTTGGGACACATGTCTGTGTCAAAATTGGATTGGCGTTCGACGGAGCACTTCTTTCTCCCGCATCATGCTGTAATAAAACCATCCAGTGGTAAGTTACGCACAGTATTTGATGGTTCTGCGCAGACTTCTTCAGGAGTGTCCTTGAACCAGTGTCTGCATCCTGGTCCCAAATTGCTGAAGGACCTTTGTGACGTCATCACGCGGTTTCGACGTCATCAATTTGTTTTTGTGGCCGACATCAAGATGATGTTCAGGCAAACGGTAATTCACCCGGATGATCGCCGATACCAGCTGATATTGTGGCGAGAAAACCAGCAAGATCCCATGCTTGTCTACGAGCTCAACACGAACACATACGGGCTGAGGTCTAGCCCCTTTTTGGCTATACGTTCGCTTTGGGAGCTCGCGGATCGAGAGCGTATGTCGTTTCCTCGCGCAGCCGCCATTTTGAAGGAGGACCTATATGTTGACGATGTGTGCACTGGCGCGGCCACGGAGAGAGAGGCCCTGCTCTTGCGTGACGAGTTGATTGGCATTCTAGCCTCCGCAGGATATGAGTTGCGTAAATGGATCTCCAACTTACCTGCGCTCTTGGAAGGGCTACCGGATGACCACCAGCAGGATCCTCACCTATTTGAGAACCGTGACAACCCTACCATGATGTCAGTGCTTGGAATCCAGTACAGACCAGTCCAGGACATCTTTACATTTAATGTCAATTTGGATTCGCATCACACTTGGACGAAACGACTGGTTCTGTCGACTGTCGCGAGAACCTTTGATCCCAATGGCTGGATATGCCCGGTCATATTCTGGGCCAAATGCTTCCTGCAGAAACTTTGGACTGCAGGTCTTGGATGGGACGAGCCACTTCGCGAAGCTGTTTTGAAGGACTGGCTCCTATTTGCTTCCTCATTGCCTGCCATCAATAGGATATCGTTACCCCGTGCTCTGCTTCCGCCAGGGAAGCACACCGCGTCTCTTCATGGTTTCTCGGACGCTTCGGAACGTGGGTACGCAGCAGCCGTATACTTGCGCACCGTGACCACAGATGGTCAGGTGAAAGTGTTGTTGGTCATGGCGAAGAGCAAGGTCGCGCCTCTTCGAACTGCCTTGACAATCCCTAAGTTAGAGTTGTCAGGGGCGGCCCTTCTTGTTCGCCTTTTGAATCACGTCATGTCCACCTTGTGCACGTCAATTGACATTTCCACGATATATGCATGGACTGACAGTCAAATTGTGCTATGTTGGCTGAAGACGTCAGTTCACACCTTAGAGGTGTTTGTAGCAAATCGTGTCTCTCAGATACAGAAATCGGAGACCCCGTTGGTTTGGAGGCATGTGCCTGGCGAGGTCAACCCTGCTGATTGTGCGTCACGGGGATGTATGGCCCCCCTTTTAGTTGAGCACTCTCTGTGGTGGGGACCTGAGTGGTTGACCAGATCAGAATCTAATTGGCCGCGAACTCCGGCCTTAGACATTGTCGCACTGCCTGGGTTGCGAACGCTTGCGCTCGAACGGCAGGACCGTCCGTTCGACCCCGATTTCTTACTTAATCGTTACAGTTCATTGGACAAATTGTTGAGTGTCACCGCTTGGATCAAGCGCTTCACGAAAAATTGTAGACATCCACAGAACAAATGTTTGGAGGCCTTCTTATCGCCACAAGAGCTCCAAGATGCTCTTCTTCACTGGGTTCGTTCTGTGCAAGAGGCACATTTTGAAGACGAGATTGACATCTTGAGGAAAGGCAAATCCAAGCTGTCTGGAGCCATTTGTAAGCTGAACCCTTTTTTGGATAGTGAGGGTCTTTTGCGTGTCGGAGGGCGTCTTAGGAACGCAAACCTCCCTTATGGATCTCGTCACCCCCTCTTATTGCCCAAGAGTGGCCACTTGGTGAACCTGTTGGTGACTGATCGTCACATCAAGAACTCCCACGCCGGCTGTAATGCCTTATTGGCCATTTTGCAACGGGAATTTTGGATTTTATCGGCCCGTCGGACGATCCGTAGTGTGGTCTTTCGTTGTATGCCTTGCTATAGGCTCAAGGCCCCTACCATGCAGCCTATCATGGGTGACCTTCCTTCGGATCGGGTCACTGAGATAAGGCCCTTTGCTGGAGTTGGTACGGACTTTGCAGGCCCCTTTTTTGTTAAAACCTCGACCCTCAGGAACAGTAAAACTGTCAAGGCTTATTTGTGCGTCTTTGTCTGTCTGTCCACCAAGGCGGTACATTTGGAACTCGTCTCAGCCCTCTCGACAGAGGCATTTGTTGCGACGTTAGATAGATTCGTGTCACGACGAGGACTACCGTCCTTGATTCGGTCGGATTGCGGTACCAACTTCAAAGGCACAAACAACTATTTAAAAGCGATGTATGATTTTTTGTCGGCTAACGAGACTGAAATTGCGTCTAGACTAGCTACACGTAGAATAACTTGGAGGTTCAGTCCCGTGTCATGTCCCCACTGGGGAGGAATATTTGAAAGCGTAGTAAAGGTTGCTAAGACACATTTGCGACGGGTAATTGGCGAGTCTGTATTGACCTTTGAAGAGCTCGCAACTGTGTTTTGCAAAATCGAGGCCGTTTTGAATTCACGCCCGTTGTGCCCGATCACTTCAGATCCTAACGACTTGGAAGCCCTCACGCCGGGCCATTTTTTGATTGGGCAGCCACTGAACGCCCTGCCGGAATATCCCTTTGTTGATGTGAGACCTAATCGTCTCTCGCGGTTTGAATTGGTCCAACAACTCACTCAGAGCTTTTGGAAACGTTGGAATTTAGAATATTTGCACATTCTCCAGCAGCGCGTTAAGTGGACCGACAAGACTGATCCACCTCATGTTGGTGACCTCGTTCTGGTTAAGGACGCTAACTCACCGCCACTGTGTTGGCGCAGGGGGCGCATTCTCAACCTCGTCTTTGGAGCAGATGGAGTGCCCCGTTTTGCTGAGGTCCGGGTGGACGGTTCAATTTTGAAGAGAGCTGTATCAACCTTGTCGCGACTGCCAGTGAATTAGCGGCCAGGTAGTCCTGGCCGAGGCGGGTAGATGTTATGTACCAAACGATTAATTTATCATATTTTGTCTGCGCACGGGCATCTCTAACTATTGATAACGTCACTATCGATGACGTCAAGAACTGACCGGTGCTTTTGTCCTGGTGGCTCGTTTCCGCGCGCGCGACACGGTTACCGAGCGCGCGTTGTCAGTCGCAAAACACATCTTGTTTGCACATTACGTCGCGATTTGAAAGAGATTTGAAGCGTTTTTCTTGCAACTGTTTCGCGAGTTAAAATTGTCACTAGAATTAATTGTTGATAAAACTAATTATCCTTGTTGTGTGAATCGATAATTACAATTGAAACAAAACCTTGAAATGTCACCGCGAAATGTAATGTTCGCCATTTTTGTATGACATAAATGTGTTATAAAAACTAGTGAATTTTGTGTCTCCATACTTAATACGATTTGTGTGTCTATATTTAATGCTATTTAATGTAAATTGAACTATTTTGAAATTGAACTATAATTGTGATAGTGTAATTGTATTGGGACGATTGATGTCATCAGGAGCCCGTGGTCTACCCGTGTTGTGTTGTTGAATAAGCTAGGTAAGCTTGATTATTTATTTTAATATTGGCCAATATTTTAATCGATAGTTATGCAATAGCTAGGGTGACACGGTGAAGACATTGTTGAAGAACAAAACAGGGTAAGTTTGTACTATTATAAATTTGTTAGCGCTGTGAAACACAGATTTTAAGTTCGTTCGTGTTGGCCTGAAGAATTAATACGCTTCCACAAACTAACACACAAAAATCCCAGGTTGAACGTAACACGAGTATACAAGTTTATTAGACACTCGTACCTACCAATTCTACGTGCAAAACTAAAGTTAACTAAAAAAATGAAAGTTGATAGTGTAAATACGTCAATTATTTGCTATTTTGTTTTACATATATTAATTAAAATCATTAATTGCATACCTACACAGTTTTTATAACAAGAAAGTTTAATTAACATTACCAAATTAAGTTATTAACACTATCAAAATTCATTTTTTAGTTTAGTTGTGCGTGCAGAATCGGCACCAATGCCAGCAAAGTTATTTGTAGAAATAAATAATGATTTTAAACATGTCGTCATAACCTCAGTTTTAGTTCATAGACTTCATAGTTAACAGTTTAAACGACAATATTAATTAGAAACTACTTATACTGATCACGTGCCATCATCTTGTGCGTCATCTTATTGATACGAGTACATAATTATACCCGTTTCCCGTTTTGTCAGGTGATGATATCTGTCTAAGTAGATACATGGAACTGTATCTACTTCTTTCTATATCGATGTTATAAAGATGAAAACTTAATTTTTTTGAACGCGCTAATCTCCGGAACCACTGTTCCGATTGGAAAATTCTTTCAGTTTTAGATAGAACATTTATCTAGGAAGGTTATATATATATAGGCTATGCCACGCTGCGTCTTATAGGAGCAGAGAATAAATTATTTTAGTTTAAGTAAACAAATTGTTAAATATCTAATACAATGTCATAATAAGAAAGAAATAAAGAACTGTTTTATTTGCGACTACTCGTACAAAAAAGAGAATTAAACATACAAAAGGAAAAAAAAAAGAAAACAATACCTACCACAAAAACAATAACATAGTAATGCTGGTAGTCACAGATAGGGACCCAACTAGAATAATGTCAAAATATGTATATAAGTATATATTTATGTAAGTGTTATGTATGTATATGTATTTGTATATATCTGCTACTATAGTATATTCACTTATTTTTAGTACACCAAAAGTCGGCCTCGGTCAAATCCATCTTATGGTTGTCTGGGAGAGATCGCAGCTCGCGATAAGACCGCCCTTTGTACCTATGATATGTCTGTTATGTAAGCTTTATAAATCATTATGGTGTGCAATAAAGAATATTTTACTTTTACTTTTTACTTTAATAATGCTGGTTGAAAACCAGCGCTGGTCTTCCGTTAGGCCGTATATAGTTATAATAGAGAAACTCCAATCCTTATATTCGTGGCAATATAACCCTAGTAGGCATATTAGGTGTAAAATGGCGTTGATATAGAGTAGGTATATTATAATCGACAATAGACTTTCTTGGAATTTTTAACTAAGCACTTAAACCGACATTAATACCTTGTATAGTATTGATTATGGTAGAAGAAAAGAGATCGATAAGAGGCAACGCAAGACGGGCCTCGTGGTGTAGTGGTTCACATAACGGACTGCCGATCACGAGGTCTCGGGTTCGATTCCCGGTCAGGACAATCATTTGTGTGATGTTTTTAATTGTCATACAAATGTTTGTACTGCGTCTGGGTGTTTACTATGCATAATAAGTGTGAATTTACAAAAGAACAGTAGTATATGTATTCTATCCGTATTCTGGTACCCATAACACAAGCATATAAGCTTAGCTTGGGACCTGAGGACGTTGTGTAAAATGTCCATGAGTATTTATAAAAAAAAAAACGCGTTTGCAATATCGAATAATGACATTAGTCAAATGTACAATTTTACTTAAAAACTATCTGTTGCCTGCGACCACGCACGCGTGCAATTTAGAAATTTTTTCCCGTTTTCGCAACATTTTTAACTGATGCTTCGCTCCTATTGGTCGCAGCGTGATGTTATATAGCCTTCATCTATAAATGTATTATCTAACTATGAATTTTTCAAATCGGACCCGTAGTTTCTAAGATTAGCGCGTTCGTAGCGATCACTTATGCGATGCGCAACATACGTGCTTAAGAATAAATAAATTAATATAAAGCAAAATAACTGTTATAAACATTATTATTAAATACAGACGATAATCATAAAAATCAACTACTTAAAATTGCAATACAATTAGAGATGTGATTAGCCATCGAAGCGAAACGTTCCTTCAACTCGATTACAGTTCATAGATCGTTGAGAATTGTTTTTACCGAGTCTAGATACTATCCAATTACGATTATTGATGGGAAAGTGTGATGAAAGCTACAGATATTAAAACAGTGTCATTGATATGCTCAATCTGTTATGTGAGAATTATGTAATATGACTTGAGAACAGAAGTTTTAGAAAAGTATTGAAAATTAATTTCATTATTTATATGTTTTAATCAATATTGTATAATGTTTTGTTACAAGTAATAATAATTTGTTATTTTATACAAAACTAGCAGGCTGTTGCACGCAACTTCGTACGCGTGGAATTTAGAAACAAAACCTTAACAATTTATACAAAAAAGCCATCCTCTTGAACCACTCTATCTATTAAAGAAAACCGCATCAAAATCCGTTGCGTAGCTTTTAAGATATAAGGTCACATAGGGACATACATACAAAATTATCGACTTTGCTTTATAATAAGTAAAGATATTGATTTAAGTTTAACATCGATATTGCAACCACGTTCTTCTTTTCTGCTTATAAGCGGCTCATTGCGCCCATGCCCAGCAGTGGGATGTTTATGGGCTACAGAGAGATAAACTCGACAATAGTAATATAATAATGTGAAAGCGTTGCTCCTAATAAAATTGAATATAAAAACAATTTAATTTAAAACTATAACAAAAAGTCGGTCACTAGAATGTACGCAATACAATTGCGTGTCAAGTCATCAAATATTGTAGTCAAGTGTGGAGCAGAGTTTGCTACATCACGAATATTTTACATAGACAAAATACTTTACAAAATAATCTAGTTCAGTTCATTGGATTTTTCCATCGATATATACAATGACCACAGAAGCAACTAGTTAATTTTCGAATTTCATTATTATTTACACAACACATCCAAAATTTATGCATTATCATCATCATAACATTACGCCTTTTTCCCACGGGGTTAGACAGTCACTACAGAGCTGGCGCTCTGTACTACGGAAAAGATATGCACAAGACTAATATGCTTTGCCGCCTGCTGATGCCCGCAACATTGTTAGAAAATGAAAAAATTACTAAACAAACTATACATCCTCTTGAACCACTCCTCTTTTATAAAAACCGCATCAAACTCCGTTGTGTACTTTTAAAAACATAAGCTCACTTATGGACATACGAAAATAACGTCTTTGTTAAATAATAAGTAAAAGATATTTTTCTTAATTTTATAACATTTTGAGAATGCAATAGATGTATCTAATAAAGTCGATAAGAAATGTCTACAGTTTCAGTGTTTTTCGTCTGAATAAATTACACACCTCAATCACATGAATAACTTCGCAAACCATGTTAAATATTTCACAGAACCTATTTTAGATAATAAGCACGGATTTACCAAATCGATTTACTAGCTTTACGTGTTCAATCCTGAAGACACGTACATTTAGCTTGGCTTGTACTTCATCATTACTTATTATAAAACAAAGTCGTTATTTTTTAATGTATGTCCCTATGTGAGCTTATACTTATCTTCTAAACTACGCAACAGATTTTGATGCGGTTTTTAAAAGATAAGAGTGTTACAAGTGACATGCAGACAGTTGAATAAATCAGATTTCTTCAATAAAAAAGAATAACGCAGTTAAAATTTTCACTTGCATTGGTCGTATATATAAAAGTAGCTCTCTAAGCTATTAAGTATGTGATTATGTTTGTAATGATCAGGTGGTTGACGGAAGAGCCACTTGTTTTAGCGAAAGTCTTACACTAGAGTGTAGACAATGGCTGTGAACGTATAATTAGCGACCGACTATGTGAAAGTGACCGATATTGACCGTGTGTCTACTTGGCCTTGTTCACTATCAAACTTCTTACTCCATCTGCCGTTATTTTTACTTGAGTTTTCTTGTCACCCAGACATACCAGATGGTGGGTTGACGTTTAAAAGCTTGACTAAATGGCACCTCATTGAATAATGACGTTTCATATGATGTATAACCTGTATGATAGACACACATAGACACTTTTTTCACACACATAGATGTGCGAGTGGCTTCAAGCCGACTGAGTGATGTAGTCATAGACTAAACATCCAACAAGTAAACCTGCGTCCTGGCATTTCTGTAAACTGATTTTCCTTAGGTGTTATATTGAAAAGAAAAAGATATAACTATATAACATCCTCATAAAAAAAATTTTGGTCATAAGGCGCGTAACACAACGTGACCTCTGCCTTCACCATCCAGTCGCAGCGACCCTTTTAAACTACGTCTGAGGTAGCATTAGTTATAAACCTACTTAATCTATATTTCCAGTCAAACAAGCAAAGAAATACGTACCAGACGAAACCTTTTACTAACGGACTTCAACAGTTCAGGTTGTCATGGGGTCGATGATGTCGACCCAGTTTTCGAGCATGAGCATCAGATTTGCTCGAAGCCTGAATCGACATATTCGATCCCATAACAGAGAGTGTTAGCCGGTAACATATATATAGCTCTATATTAGTTTAATAAAGAGATAAAATTATATAATCTTATCAAAATATCTTACATGATACCGTTGTTTTATTCAAGCACTGCTGTACCGTGACTACAATAGGCTAAAGCCCTTTTATTGTATCATAGTGAGTACATATATAATTTAAGTTACTTTAACGGTACAGTTAGCTATGGCATTGGCCTTGTTTTGCACATATCTCAGATTTAATAAGCGGGTAGATCAAAAATTGCTTTTTATGTTTCAGTTTTAAAAATAAAATTGTATTCTAATTATAAAATCCTTTTCATTTTAATAAGTATTTGATGTGTTAAATATTTTAACTATTTTTTATCACGGAATAAAAAAGTTAAAAATTTTAATTGATGTAAATCTAAAATAATGTGCCTAAAATTAATTAAATATAAAACAATAAATTAAAATAAATACACCAACTAAAATTTTTAATTTTTTTATTCCGTGCATATTATCTGATGGTTAAATAAATTTACAGGTAATTTAATAAAATAGAGCATTACAGTTAAAATAATTTTATCGTTTTTTTAACGTATAACTTTACTGTAAATCTTTATATTTTTGCTAGAAAAAACTAAAGACATTAAAAAAAACCTGTCAACAGCGAGGTATACTCGCACACTTAGGGTTTCGTACCTACTAGATATATAAACATAAGTAACTGCATTCAAATAATCATTTAATTAAACTCAAAACAACTCACCAACTTAATTTTGTAGTTGAAATTTAGGGAATCGCCTACATTTCAGCAACTTCATAAGTTGGTATTAGTATAAACACTTTTTTACTTGTGATGTGATGACAAATTATAAGTTTTTGGATTTTTCCCTATATCAGCACTATATAGACTTGATCTATGCCAAATTTCAAGGCTCTAGGGCAACGGGAAGTAACCTGTGAATTTTGATTCTCTAGCATAAGTCGAAAAATTCTTAAAAATGGTCGTAATTCAGTTACCTATATCTTTTATATGCGTAGAGGTGAAAGGTTGACTGTATTTTTTGCAGCAAGGGACCGCATAGATCTACATATCGTATGAGTTTCAAGTTGATACCTTCAGCCGTTGCTGAGTAAAAAAAGTTTGACAGACGGACAGACAGACAGACAGACACCGGAGTGATCCTATAAGGGTTTGTACGAAACCCTAAAAATGTATTGAAAAAAAAATATAGCACGTAAGCCCTCATAAATATAATGCAGGTAAGTTAAAATACTCATAATAATGATACGTAATTATATAAATAATATAAATATGTATGATTATAATAAAAAGGTACTTATAAACATCAAAACCGTTGAGTGGATTAACTGGCTAGAAGTTCGTTTGGACGCTGGCTGCGTTCAAATTTAAATGCGGAATTCTTCAAGAATTTTCTTGTCCAAAAATTTATAAAAATAATTTCAGCCAAAATAAACGCGATCTAAAAGCCTTTGCTCGTTGATATCTTTTGTATAGCAATACATAACAACGCGACGAAGTAGGGACAATAAAATGAAAATCATATTACAATTGTGTCCATACGCTATCAAATTATAGAGTATAATTAATATTTAAAAAGGTTGGCTAGTTTCGAATGCAAATACTTATAGTTTCCCTTGACAATGTTCGCACATAAGGATTCCAGTACGTCAATGTATGAGCAAGCACGCTTGGAATGCATGACATAACCTCAAATACTAGATATTTTAAACAATCGAGGTAGCTATAAAATGGAAGAATAGAGTTTAGTCACATATTCCAAAGAAAATCATAGTATTTCTTTCAAATAAGTCGTAAAAATTCTGTAAGAATTACATTTCATAAACACTATAGATTGACAGCCAGTTGTGAATGGCTTTATGAGTGGAATTTAGAATTTTTTTATAGTTTTAGACACATTTTTTCTGAAGCCTAGCTCCTATTAGTCACAGCTTTAAAGCCTTTCTCGATAAATGTACTTATTCAATACAAAAAGAAAAATTACTCATTTTAATACAACCACAACAACCAACAAACTCCTCAGCTTTTTATTATTAGTATGGATGGATAATAAATATTTTTGTGTAAATCTATCACAAAATGATATTACTATAGTGTTTAATAACATTTAAGTAGCGTCCTCTAACGGCAAAAACGCGTCTAATTAGGGACTCTGACTGATTACGGATATAATATTTATTCACTAATAAGCCTTTTGTAATAGATAGGTACTTAAATAATATATACTTAGCTCAAAAACTAAAATACACGCTCGATAATCCTGAATATTTTTTTTTGTTATTGCATTGTCATCGGGCTTAAATATGTGTGCAAAATTTCAGATTAATACGACCACTGCAAGTGGCTAAAATTTACTTTCAAAGATTCCGTTAAATAGCTTAATACCTATAGATACGTACCGAGCGTGGCGGATTTGCAATCTAGGGCGCCCTAGGCCCCAAGCCATTAGCCGCCCTTTCACATCATCCACTATTATAGACTATCTAATGAAATTACTTCATTGATAACTTTTATCTAATTAGATTAAGAAATTCAGGAGAAAAAGTCAGTTGCATGTCGCAAGAATATTTTCTTTTGTCGTAAATAAGAAGCTTTTTTGTAAATCACCGCCCCTAAATCTGGCCGCCCTAGGCCTGGGCCTACCGAGCCTTAGGGTAAATCCGCCACTGGTACCGAGCTAATAAAATAGCATATTTAAGGTATTTATTAAAATCAACAATTACACAGATATAAAACCGTGTTAAAAAGACACATAAGTTTGTCTTATGCGACAAACTATATAACCTAATTCCTACCTACTATGCCAGCCAGTGTTAGTTTTATTTTAATATTTATATTATCATTCCAAAGTTATCGACAATCCTTTATTTTGCTAAACCGGTGTATGGGAATTACACTCAGCTGTAGGTTTTTGCAGAATCCGATACAGGTCATACACCCGCAAGACGGCTCGTTCACCTTGCAATGCCGACCATTGTCCCTATAATACCTGGCCTTGGTGTAGGTCTTATTATAAGCATAGACTTAAGGTAATTTTTATATTTATAAGGAAAAATATAAATAAACATAAAAATTTTTCGCTGAAAGTGTTCTTAACCGCAAATCTCGAGAGTATTTAATCAGATTCGCTACTCTTAAGAGGATACCAAAATAGCTTCGTGCATTTTTCTACGTACGAAGTTTTCATTGTTTCTTTAGATTGAATGGCTAGAGCTCTAATTTTTAAGTATATGTTTTTTCAATATATGATCTAGGATCGCATAAACTCAGAAACGCGATTGAAAAAGGTTTTCTCGATAGAAAATCTTAGCGAAACAACCCCTCTAATTTTTTATTTTTTTCATTTGTCAGTCTATCATCGCGTATTAACTAATGAAATAACTTTAAAAACATAAGTAACTATTATATATAGAAACACGTAAATCAGAATTAAAATATATTTAGTAGATTTTGAGTAAACAAAAAAAATATCCCTAATTCTTCATTTTCTATACCTACTAGCTGTGTTAATATGTACATGTCGACGATAATATTGATGTAGGCCCTTAACCTATTATAAAACAAAGTCGTTATTTTTGTATGTCTATGTGAGCTTATATCTTCAAAACTACGCAATGGATTTCGATGCAATTTTTTTTTTAATGATAGAGTAGTTTACGAGGCAATCCTCGTTCAATATACCCTAACAAATTGGTAACTATAGACGCAGGTAAAATCGCGAGCATTAGCTAGTTCTTTTATAGAATACTAGCTGTTGCCCGCGACTTCCTACGCGTGAAATTTTGAAATAAATCCTTAACAAACAGAAGTTTACTCTTCTGCTCGATAGATGGCGTGGTACGTTTTTTAAATCGCGCTATCGTTTCGTTCCACACATTAACACTTAAGCTCGTCAAAATTATTATTGTGTTAACATCCGGATTTCGCACTTTTAAATTATTAGTAGGGATTCCTTGATATGCGAGGAAAGGAATTTTAAGAATGCCTGATAAAATACGCAAGTGAAACTGCAAGGTCCAGCTAGATAATAAAGCAAGGTCCAGCTAGATAATAAAAATAGATAATATACTTAGTTATTGTAGTGACGGCTTAAATAAGTACGGGGTGGAGATAAATTTGACTAGACGTATAATCCGTCCGTATGACTGATTTAAGAGGGTACTGTACTCCTAACTTAGGTATTTGCCTTAGGTATTGCTATCCCTATTTCCAAGCGCCGCGCTGAAAGGGACATATATAGCTGAAGCAGATTTTACCTACATATTCTTTGAAAAAAAAAGACGTTTCGTAGTCCCCTTTTTTCTTCGCGAAAGTTAAACCGATTTTAATTGTTTTTACGCTATATTATAGATGAAGTAAAACCTTACCAAATATGTGTGGTAATCACTGCAACTTTACCTAAAGAAAACCGAAAAGAAACGGATTTTCGGTTTGTTATATTTCTTTTAGTTGATATTTTTTGAAAAAAAAAAGAAAGTGATACAAGCATAGATATATACTCTTCATCTCTAATATAGCGTAAAAACAATTAAAATCGGTTAAAATTTTTGTATGGCGCATAATTTGGTATCGTGCCCTCTTAATAGTCTCTCACAGATTATGGACTTTCTTCACTGTACAGGGGGGGTACAGTGAAAACGTACACTATGTTCGGAATCAGCAATTTACATCACGTTGTTATTTGTGTGATCCCTCGCTCCTTTGTCTCAAACATTGGTTAAAGAAATAAAGTTTCCATCTAGTAACAAATGATTTTATGTTATTTAACATCCATACCGCTAAATACTCTTTTAATACAGGGATGTCTTTATACAAAAGTGCGGAGTACAAAGAATTGTACTCAAAAACATACTTTCTATTCACTTTAAAGTAATTAAGATAATATTAATTAAATGTACTAAGAAATATTACTTTATACATTGATTAAATGTTTCTACGCAATAAACAACAATTTTATTACGAAAGCGTTAGACGCCACATTTTTATTGACTACAATGTAATAACATATAAAATACCAGTCAGCCTTGAATATTAGTAGATGTAAAAACTATTGTATTACTAGCTTTTATTACTAACTAATACTTTTAAAAGCGAAAATGCCAATGGAATTGTATTGCGTATAATTTCAAACATCGTCCGATTAATGAAAAATAGCACTAACGAATCGTTAGAAACTTAGCTATTAAATAAACTAAATTATAATGGAAAAAATGATAACCATAAGCGGGACTTGAACCCGCGACCTCGGAATGCCGTTCCATCAAGTCAAGGGTTCAAGTCCCGCTTATGGTTATCATTTTTTCCATTATAATTTAGTTTATTTAGTAAAAGCATAGCGAGTCAATCGCAAAATATTAATATATTAACTTAGCTATTTTCAAAAATGTTTTCATCCGATAGCCTGATTATAATATGGACTTGAAAATAAAATTAAAATCCTATTGCTGGAAAGACAATCTATAGCCTATTTTCGTAAAAACGACAATTTAAATAAATTAGGTATCTAGGTATATTTATTTTATAGAAGCCCACGGCTCTGTTTTTAGGTAGGCACAGATTTTCCTTGTGTTTATTTGAGTTGCATAAATATAATTATATTTAACCGCATTAAGGATAATTTTATAACTACTGTAAATAAATCTTGAAACACCGGTATTTACCCTGTTTATGACACTTATTGTAAAATAACTGGCAGATGCACAAATCGAGAAAAAATTCTGTAAACACATTTCAAGTATTTCACCTATTCGCCTGTTTCGAGTATTTGAAAAAAAGCATTCTTAAAAAGATTTTTAAACAAATTCTTCAATAATTTCATTAACTGGACAGTCTATAAATAAAACGACAAATTTAAAAACAACTTAATCTTGCGTTCATTGCGTGTGCGTTTGACAACGAATTTCACTGATGCGGGGTAGATGCACTTGATATTACGCCTCTTTACAAACACGCGATGCGTAATCTTGCGATCATTATGTTGTATACTGTGGTTGTATATTAATGACATTAATTCTTCTGGTACAGCCTTTATTACCGTGTCAAGGTCGTTAAACAATAGAAAAGCAATGTAGCCGTAGTATACTATAAGAGTAGGTACCACCAAAATTATCAGACTGGTGAGTAACAGAATTTTTCAAAAGTTACTCGTATAGTGATGCTTAACAATTTGTTTCAATTTAAATTTTTATTTCACTTTAGAATTAAACTCTCAAGCTAAAACTTTAGTTAAAAACAAATTTTTTTGTTACGAAATTTCTAGAAATGCACCTAAAATATAGCTATAGGTACTGGTTATTTTCTCGAGGATAGCTCACGTTATTCTTGAATGAGCGTCATTTTTACAATATGTGTAGGTACCATATTATTATAAAAATACTAGCTGACCCGGCAAACGTTGTTTTGCCATACAAAAAAAACAAAAAGTTTGAAAAATAGATGTTGGCTGATTGTCAGACCTACTGAATATGTATGTAAAATTTGAGAAGAATCGGTCAAGCCGTTTCGGAGGAGTACGGTAACTAACACTGTGACACGTGAATTTTATATATTAGAGATGACGCTTAAACACGTGCAAGGTCATACTAGAGTCAGAGGTGGGGCAAATAATAAATAAATGGATAAATTAGATATGCCATAAAAAAATGAAAAAATCGCAATAGTCTCTACAATAATGCGAGTTCCCTTATAGTTTTAAATGCATAAGCTTTTAATAAAATAGAGAGATTTCAATTATTATTTGTATAGACGAAGAACATCACAAACATTCCTAAGAACTCATTGCCTAGTTACCATTCTTACTAATGTTGTGAAACTATAGCAGTAAGCACTAAGCAATGACAATGTGAATTTTAATAATCAAGTCGGAGAAAGTAACTCGTGGAATTACAACTACATACTTTGATACAATAAGCAGTGGAGTTTAAATCAATGATAGTTCATTATTTTAATGAAGGTTTTACATAAGATATGGGCACGTAATGAGAACGGATGAAGGGCATTTAAGCAAAAAGGTTATTATGAATATGAATGTTGATGGCAGGAAAAGAGAGGAAGACCAAAGAAAAGATGGATGGACTGTGTGAAATACTATATGAAAGAAAAAGGAGTTAATGGGAATATGACAGCTGATAGGAGAGAATATAACCAATACACACGGCTGCGTTCTCGGCCGTTGTTTGCTACGCCACAGGTACGATCGTGTATCGCACAATATGCTCCCACTAATCAGGCAATAAATCTACTCAATGCTTTGATTGCTCAGTGCCCTGAGGTTGATATATTTTTCAACAATTTGAATATATTTCTTAATTTATGTAAAAATTTCATAATATGCAATGTAAAACTGTATTAAGTGTATGTAGCTTACTTCACGCGTTGGGTAACTGTAAGTGGAGTAAGCAGTTGTATATTAATAAATAAATAAATAAATAAGGAAAAAACTTGCAGAAACCAAGTAGCTTGGGATAAGGACAGGAAGAAAAATAAGAGGAAGACTACATGAAAATGATCTTTAAAGAATCAAAAAGTAATACATTTATATAAGATCAAACTAATCTTGTAACATCAAGCTAATCTTGTACAATTCAAATAAGACCACGGCGTATATATAAAGGCCCGAACATTGCATCAAAGTTTTTTTCTCTAAAAATTTAAGTCCAGTTTAATTATTCGTAAAAGTTGAAAGTTTATATTCTGTACATACAGGGTGTCCCAAAAGTCAACGTCCAACCGAAAACCTAAGCTAGGCCTAGTTGTGGGGGCTCTCAAAAAAAAAGAAAAAAAAATCTATCTCATGTAGTTTCGAAATGACAGCCATTTTTCTTAAATTGACACCCTGTGACGAGTTTACGACTACTGGGGCTGCAAATGAGCTCTTTTGTAATTTTATTTTTGTGTGGAGTAGTCTTAAGTGATGCTCCTACAAATTCCAATTCATCATTTGCACACAACTTCATTGGAATTTCAGAAAATATCCGTTTTATACCGAACCATGACGTGAAAATGACTACATCACTAAACTTTGACAGTCTGTACTGAAAAAAAAATCTACTATGCAATTTCGGCAAGTGCCCTTAAAAGTTGGCGCATTTAATGGGCTTTCCAAAATGGTATAATACTTACTAAATTATTTCTTAGACGACGAGAAAAAAAAAATTAAGAAAGTCGATATTTAGCTTATTATTAGTTAGTCATAAAACTTTCTCAAAATTATTCTAATATCATCTAGGCGTTCTGTAAGGTGTAATTAAAGAAAGAGACGAAGAAAAGTTAGAGCGGGATAGTGACGCTACTAAAAGAAAGAGACGAAGAAATGTTAGAGCGGGACGGAGAGTGACGCTACTTGGTGTCAGTGAATCTTTCTACAATGTGTGAGCGAGACGAAATTGACATTTTGGCTAGTGTGGGTGAAACAGATAGCACGCTAATACAACAGCGTGGTATACGTACAATAATTCAGTACGTTTCGTGCCTTCGTTTACTGCGCATCTTTTTGTATTCGTTTGTATTTATTTCGTGCTTACAACCTTGGCTCTGTTTACTGGACTTGATTGCGTGTGACTTGGATTTGTTTTCGAACCGTTTCTGACGAACTTGGCTTTCTCCTGGACTGTTTTTGTAAGAAAATGCCTTTCTTGTACTCTGCAGAGGAATATGCAAACATGCACCTTATTTATGGGGAATGTAGGTGCAATGCTAGAGCTGCAGCTCGACTCTACCGTGAGAGATATCCGAATGCCGAGCGTCACCCAGATCATCGAGTTTTTGTAAATGTGCACCGTTTATTATCAGAAAATCAACTTCCTACTCGAGCTACTAGAGTGGGAAGAACCGTCGTGCCTTATGAAGAAGATGTCCTAAATGCAATTGCAGAGAACCGGAGTATCTCAGTACGTGGAATCGAGCAAAGTCTGGGGGTACCTAAAAGTACAGCACATCGGATACTGAAGAGAAACGAATTGCATCCGTACCACATGCAACGGGTACAAACTTTGCTACCCCGTGATTATCCTACCAGGATTTTATTTTGTCAATCAATGCTCGAAAGGCACAGAGCAGATCCAGAATTCTTGCGTAAAATTCTTTGGACTGATGAATCGACCTTCAAAAAAGACGGATACATGAATTTGCATAATTTGCACGAGTGGCACGTCGAAAATCCACATTTGATGCGCGAAGATAGGTCACAGTACCGCTTTAAAATAAACATGTGGACTGGGATCTTAAATGGATCCATTATTGGGCCTTTTGAACTGCCAGAAAACCTCGATGGGGCAGCTTATTTGGACTTTTTACAACATCAGTTACCCAATTTGTTAGAAGACGTGCCACTTAGCATTTATCGAGACATGTGGTTCCAGCAAGATGGCTGTCCGGCACACTATGCGCGCCCAGTGAGAGAATTCCTTAATCAAGAATATCCAAATAGGTGGATTGGTCGATCCGGTCAGATCACGTGGCCCCCCCGTTCCCCGGATTTAAATCCTATTGATTTTTTTTATTGGGGAACGGTCAAAGAAATTGTTTACCAAAAACCAATTGAAAATTTAGAGGAACTGCGTCAGAGAATTCAAGATGCCGCTGATCACATCAATTCCAGACGTTTCGCCCGCCAGATTACACGATCGTTTTTAAGAAGGTGTAGGGCGTGCATACGCGCTGATGGCAAGCAATTTGAACATTTGATATGATTTAAATAAACATTCGATTTTTAATAATTGACTTTTATTTAAACAATCCCAAAAATTCACTGACACCAAGTAGCGTCACTCTCCGTCCCGCTCTAACATTTCTTCGTCTCTTTCTTTTAGTAGCGTCACTATCCCGCTCTAGCTTTTCTTCGTCTCTTTCTTTAATTACACCTTACAGAACGCCTAGATGATATTAGAATAATTTTGAGAAAGTTTTATGACTAACTAATAATAAGCTAAATATCGACTTTCTTAATTTTTTTTTTCTCGTCGTCTAAGAAATAATTTAGTAAGTATTATACCATTTTGGAAAGCCCATTAAATGCGCCAACTTTTAAGGGCACTTGCCGAAATTGCATAGTAGATTTTTTTTTCAGTACAGACTGTCAAAGTTTAGTGATGTAGTCATTTTCACGTCATGGTTCGGTATAAAACGGATATTTTCTGAAATTCCAATGAAGTTGTGTGCAAATGATGAATTGGAATTTGTAGGAGCATCACTTAAGACTACTCCACACAAAAATAAAATTATAAAAGAGCTCATTTGTAGCCCCAGTAGTCGTAAACTCGTCACAGGGTGTCAATTTAAGAAAAATGGCTGTCATTTCGAAACTACATGAGATAGATTTTTTTTTCTTTTTTTTTGAGAGCCCCCACAACTAGGCCTAGCTTGGGTTTTCGGTTGGACGTTGACTTTTGGGACACCCTGTATATATACGAGACACGGTTTAGATGACCGATATATTTATCATTTTTGAGTCCGAACCAAAAAATAAAACGGGACTCTTACTGAGACTTCGCTGACCGTCCGTATACCGCCAGGCTAGCTAGCCAGGATAGCTAGAGAGTTAAAATTTTCACAGATGATATTTAAGTATAGATGCTACAACAACAAATATAAAAAATCAGAATACGATAAATATTTAAACAGCCCATACAACAAACGTTTTCAATGTAACTGTTGACTAGCTTATGTGTTAATGTATGCGCGATTTTAAAAACGTACAACGCCATCTATTGAGCTGAAGAGTAACCTTCTGTTTGTTAAGGATTGATTTCTAAATTTCACGCGTACGAAGTCGCGGGCAACAGCTAGTAAAGAATAAATGAAATGACATGACATGGACGAATATATTATGAAAATAGCGGTACGGAACTGTTCTTGTGCGAGACCAACTCGTAATTGGTTCGGTTTTATGCTTTCAACTAACCACAATGTTATAATCAACACATAAAATAACATGAATGGAAATAAACCATTCCAAATTAACCTAAACGAAAACGTTCCGAACATTAACTTCATCCAAACTACTCACTAAATTTCCGTTAAATTTTGCGCAACAATAGTACTAATTCCACTTGCACAACTAAATTTAACTAAACTACAACATTGGTTATGTCAATAACAGAATTCGATAAAGTTTGCTAAATTTTCATAATATAGAAATGTGTAGATAGGTATGTATTATAATAACTATTGTCGCGTTAAGAAGATCGTAAACATACGAAAAAAATAAAAGAAAAACCTTCCGAACGCGACACTATTTGTATGGTGAAATTAATCAAAATATCTTACCTAAATGCAACACAACACGCAACATTTAGGTACACTATAGTAATTTTATTTTAGGTAAGCTTTGTTCAGTTCTTGACGCAACAGAATTGATGCCAATAACAAAATTTTATATCCATGAACTAGTAAAGCTCAATACAATAACAAAATTGTATTTCCTTAGCGTAGTTGCAGTTTTGATTTACATCATTGTGAAAGAAGTAACCTACATTTTAGTTATCTTAATCTTGCAATAATTAAGATTATCAAAGGTAGTATAAACTGTAGTCTATAGTTCTATTAAATAACAAATAAAAATTAGGCTTTGTATAGAACAAAAGAACGCTACACTATACGTAAAACTAAATTTGAGAGTCCTTAAAAATACGTGCAATAATTGAATTAAGGCAGACGATATTGCTTGACTTAACAGATATATTCATTTATTAGGGTTCCGTACCCAAAGGGTAAAAACGGGACCCTATTACCGAGACTTCGCTGTCCGTCCGTCTGTCACCAGGCTGTATCTCAAGAACGGTGATAGCTAGACAGTTGAAATTTTCACAGATGATGTATTTCTATTGCCGCTATAACAACAAATACTAAAAATAAAATAAAATAAATATTTAAGGGGGGCTCCCATACAACAAACATGATTTTTTTATCGTTTCTTGCTCGATACTAATAACGTTGCCTTATGTTGCATAGATAATGGTACGGAACCCTTCGTGCGCGAGTCCGACTCGCACTTGAACAATTTTTTACGAATATATTTTGCGACTGTACTAGATCCACGATTAATTCGTCTGACCGTCGGCGTCGTTGTTACTCCCTTGAATTGTAATTATTTTTGATTTCATGAACGATGGATGAAAACGAAGCATAATAAAAATCAGTAATATACGTTAATATTTTTGGTCTTATTCATAATGACTTATCGGAGGTTTAAAAGTTCGCTAAAATAGGTTTGCGAAAATTGTCAAAACTTGTTATTCATAATAGTCTTTTTACGATAAAACGTTTATCTCTCCGATAAAATCTCCGTTCAAACCTACGATAAGTCATTATGAATAAGACCATTAGTATTTAAAACAATTACATAATCTATTTTAATCATTCGTTATAACCTAAGCCGGTACCTATAAATTTTAACGTTCTTTTATTAACTACTAATACTTAATCAATACTATACATGTCACTAATTAGCACATAGATTGTCATTTTAATACATGCTTAGTTGCTAAATCAATGAGCAAACCTAAATGACGCAACATTATAACAATAACGAGTGTGCGAAACTGGGTGCACTGTGTACTAGTTTGGCAACAATTATCGTACTACATGTAATGAAAATATGTTGATTACTTGCATTATACACCAGTTTTTATCCTCATATTCAAACACCATTGCTTATAAATAAGTTGTTAACCATAGATTTACCATACCAGCCTGTTTAAATCGTATTTCATAGACTACCTACTGATGTTTCATACTGTGGTTTCATATGACAAATCCTTGCATATGTACGACGTATATATGACGGGTGAAATATGTAACTATCTGTGTGTCTCTGACACACAGATAGTTACATATTTCACCCGTACATAGACCTAGACACAATATCTGGTAAATATACGTCGTTACGAACTACCCTACGTCCTTATAATATTGTATGTGGTGACGGAGTAATATAACAATTTCCTATTTATGTTTCTGAACAAGTAATCTCTGGATCAAATCATACTAACAATTCCTTTCAAAAGTAGCAAAGCTTAGTTAATATAATATAACTAATAAATAAATAACATTGCATGACATAAGAATATTTATTTCTTTCTTTGAATAGATATTCTAGAATAAGCCAATCAGAATTAAGATATGTTTCTGTATTATTGTGAACTAAATATAGCAAACAAAACTAAAACAATACGCAGATCAAAATACTCGACGTTGGTGAAAGGCGCAAAAACTATATGTAAATTGTGAAATCTGCACGTAATATTATAAACGACATGGATATTATCCGCTTTCCAAAGATATAAATTGTAGTTTTATTTAAAAAATATATAGAATGCATTCATTCAATTAAGAAATCAAAGAAAAAGCTAGTTACTCGTATTTTTATTTATATCAATCGGTGAAAAGAAGGGAGAAACATAAAACTACCATCGTTAGCTTATGATATCACTACTACACACAGCCGTAGGAATGATAATAACCACTCGAAAGTCAGAATATTCGTCACAAGTGTAGTAGACTGAGGTTTTCCTATTTTAAGGAGCGAAACGATGATGCGTAGAACCGCCGTTACGTACACAGAAACATGAAAATATAGAGGTCTGTAATTTAGTCTTTGGCATAATCTTCTCTGCGGCCTGCGGAGAGGTATCCTCTAAAATAATGATAATTCTATGGGTATCCTCAAAGCATTTATCACATAAAATAAGTCCAAAGTCTTCCGACCTGTCGAGAGAGACGAAGAAACAAAAGCCGTCAGTGAATAGTTATGCATAGAACCAATGTTGTTTTCTTTTTAAAGTAAAATGAAGGAGCCAATGGTGCGACTAGCATCATAATCCAATTGTCAATCATACTTTGTTCATCGATAATTAATACTTAGTATATTAAATTGAAAAAGTGATACAATTAAATAACGGTCCATTTTATTTCCCCCTGCCACTGAGCAGGCACAATTACTTGCGATTAAACCAACTATTAGAAGCAGCAATCACGCTTGACCATGCAATATCCGTACGTGCACGCAAACTTGAGCAAATAATTTCATAATAACGTAGATCAACGTTTCAATGCACACAAAATGTCGTCTAGGTTATTTTGTATACATATTTTACAGGGTTATAAACAAATCACTGACATATTTTTCATTATTAATACAGACATTAAAAGATTAGGACTTTTCATTTTTAATGTCTCGGTTTTTCAATGTCGGCAGAAATAAATACGATTACAACACTCTCTTGCCTTGACATTTTGATTTGGTTTCTTTGTAGCATTTACGAATGCAAAGCAAATATAGCTCAACTTTCAATTGACTTTCCTATGAAATGAAGAAAGCGGTTTATTAAAAAAAACTATTCGTAGTCGGAAGTCGTGAGAAGCGGGTAGCGTTAAACAGAAAAGCGGGTTGACAATCCTCTATTGTTATAAGTATAACCAACGCAGTGATTATAATATATAATTAGTTAATATCTCTAGCTATGTCGACACTCTGCATATTATTTAGTATCCTAATATGACTATTGATACTTTGGTATAAAACATAGGCACATTCTTAACATTTCATTAACATCTTCTTAAGTGGTTGCTTTTCTTTTTGGGGACTAAAATAAATGGTAAATCGTATAACGCCGTTCGCGAAGTTTCGCCTGTAACTAATTGAAGATTGTACGTTTCGGAACGAAATAGCACATTTTTTCCAAACACTGTATATTATCTAACGATGTATATAATTAGGTATTATAATTAAAGTGCAATTATTCCAAAAGTGAACTGGATCCACGATTCCAAGCAAAGGCATCAGCAGTTCTTTGAGAGAAATCAATACTTAAAAAAAATAAGTCAGCCCTTTTAATATATAATGAACTATTAATGAACTGTTATTAATATAATGAACTAGTTTCTATATAAAGAATGTTTTTAAAAAAAACGAAAACATTAGGGTTGAGCTGCTAGCACAATCATTAAATTTCAAAGATATTCGGGAAACCATTTAAGTTTGCCCTTTGCAGTAGTGCCTTGGTACATTTTATTTAATTATTCAAATGTTTTGATGACCTGTAAGCGTGTTAAAAATATAAGCTATTTTGGCATAGCTATTTCATTGTATAGTTATTTCCTGCTTATTTCGTAAGAATATCTCGGCTGAGAGAAATGAATGGACTTGTAATGACAGATGAAGCCGGATGTAAAATGACTTTACTTGTTAAGGTATCTTTTTTTAAAGACCAGAGTTTATGTCGAGTTTAAGCTAACCTGAGAAACTAACATAACATCCGGCTTGTCTCAGGTAGGATAATAAACAAATATTGAATCCTTGTTTACCGTACGTTTCGTTTGTTTAAAAATAGAAATCTCGCTGTTTCTATTAGTCAACTTTCAAATAAACATATTAATAAACATAATCGTTACCAGGTGCTTAAAAATGTTTCTTCAAAATGTTATGTGAGCATTTCAGATTCATAAATAATTTACTTCAACTATTTACAAGTTAAATCATTAGAAAGTCTACAATTTGTTTATGCTCATCACCGAGCTGTTTCCGAATTACATAAGTAAATCTTGTGTCTTAGTAACAAAATACTTTCTTTGGTCTAGCTAACTTAACTTATGTCATCCGCGTTGTGCAAAGCTATGAATATTTCTCTAAAAAAATGTAAGTGTTCAATATAATTGAATTCTTAGACTTAGAGATAAGCGGATCCGGAAGATCAGGAGAAGTAGATTCGGTAGATCAGGAAAATTTGTCAATGGTGTAGGTAGAGCAAAGATTCGCCAGACCTAAGCAGTGAATATAATGCGCTAAGAAACCAAGATTAACGATGAGAAAGCATAATTGATGCAGCGAAAAACTGTGGATCTTTAACTCAGAAGTGGGAAATAACTAAATTTTAGGTTTAAGGTGCTGTAGCATAAAACGAGAGTCTAAAAGAGACTATTTAATATCTGTGTATTTTCTCAGACATTTTCTATCAGGTACTAATTATGTACGACAAAATTTTATTAATACACAAACACCTTAGAATAGTTACAACGAATGTTGAGGCTAAAAAATGTAAAGTAGTACTCAGGTGAAGACAAGACGTTATTTATTTCAAAATGTTTCCAACGTTTCCAACCTGCGCCACGGAGATTAAAACCTGATGCGCTTCCCTATTGTATCTAGTGGGCAAAAAAATATCATGAGCCGTAAGCAGGTAGAAATCGCTACAAGTGTTGAGCGCAAAAAAGTGACCCCGGTAACTACCAGAAAAGAAACTAAAACTTGTTCTTACAAAAACTCAAACGTACATAATAAGCAAATTAACCGTGAGATGTTCTAGTTTTTGCAAATTACCAACTTTCTGTAAATTTAACAAGATCGATTTTATTGCATGTAAATAGATAATAAATTTCATAAATCGAAGAAATATATCTACGCGATTAATTAAGCCCAAAAATGGTATGTACTTTTTTATGACTACATTACACTGACGTGTTTTATTTTTATTATCTATCGTAATTTCTTTATCTCCACGTCTGGGTGCACAGGAGTAACTCACGGAATAGTACAGTTATCTACACATTTGTTCGTGCCATTAATACGTGCATATTTATGCGTAACGTGTCTACTCTAACGGTGTCTCCGCAAGGACTCCCTAGTTGATTTTATCGAGCCCATTCGGCTGTATAATGTAGGTTGAAAATAAATGAAATGAAACATTGTAAATCGAAAATTTATTAACAATTAAGTAGTTTGCTGGTAACATTAGTCAAAATTCAAAATATGTATGAAAGAACTACTTTTGTTTAGTAAGGTCGGTTTCGGGTTTTGAAATTCTTGTGCCAGCTGTTTTCAATGTTTCTTTGTCGTAATATCTGCCTGCATCGACTTTGCATTTAACTACCTCACCACAGACAAGCTTCCACCTTCAATAAATCTCTGCGAGCTAAGATAAAGATTTAGTACTGTGTTTTATGAATTTTTTATTCAAATTTAACTACCTACATAAATAGTCGCATACTACTTACTTATCTACCTACCAAAATTATTGAGCAATTATCTACTGAAAGTCAAATGAACTTTAAAACTAGGTTTAGCAATAAAAACAACCTACGTTAAGCTTAAAATTTAAATAAAGAAGTTGTAAACATGAATATTGCAAATACAACTGTATAATAAAAATATTTTTTGATAATCTTACCTGTATGTTGGATCGCTTTACTTCAATGTAAAGCCAGTTATCTGTTGAGAAGGCTATTGCCATTAGTGCAGCAGCCACGATTGCTGTAATGGTCGCTATAGACAAAGTTACCGCTGAGCAAGGCATTTTTTCAACCTTCGAAAGACAGTGGTAAATAAAAAGGTGTCAGAAGAGTAAAACACAATCACAGCACTTGTTATCGATAAAGTTCACCTATGCAGCATTTTCGTGGACACTTAGAGAAACGCAGAACACGACGGCACACACACAATTTATTTAACTCATATGAATGCGGTCATCGCCTGCAGCGTACCGAGTTCGCGCGCGAGACTTCTTTGCCTACTTCACTTCGCCTTGCTTGCTTGCTTGCCGCTCTCTTGCGGATGTGAAACTTTCGAAAGCGAACCTACTCCACCAAGTGGCGGGAATGCAAATTAAAAAAACTGGTTTCTGTGATGTCAGAGCAAAAATTAATGTACTCCACAGACTTACTAACACAGTTTAATTACCGCAAAACATTTCAAGTACCGCAGTAGAATAGTTTTGTAGCCCGTAATTAAGAAAAATCTTTGGTTTATTATTTATCGCTTATATTCTCTCAACACAGTATTTATTTTTATCATTTAAATAAAATCAAACATTTTTATTCATTAGTCTATAAAAACCACAGCTAACTCTAATAAAAAAGGTTGATGCGTTCAGTATTTTGATCACGAAGTATAGATACAAGGAGTCCGAACGGTATAGGCTTTTCCATAATATTTCGTGTACACAATAATCAACCCAGATCATAGTTCTATTTTCTGCCACTGGCTGCGCAAGTATTCAGGACGTACCGATGCTAGTATAGAATATCAGAATATCTCTTGACCTTCTCTGTATTGTTGGGTTTAAAGCACTCGAAAAATTTCCTAAAACTTATATTTATATCCACGTTTCTCAGAATATTTTTTTCCACAAGTGTCAATAGTTCAAACGAGTACTTCTTGAAAAATGGCGCACTCTACCGGCAAAAATCTGTCCCTTAAATTGAGACCATTCGTTCAACATTACGTTCGGACTCCTTGTATCTATACTTCGTGATATTGATATCGGATGTCTGACCGATTGTCATACAAGCTGCATATAAATCTCTGGCATTAAATTTAATAAATTAAATCTAATCATGAATAACATATTTATCTCTACAATTAGTAAATAAATTTTAAATTCAAGAAATTAGATTTGATTTTCTGTCATGGAACGGCCGAGCCGAATGCAATTTATTCCCTTTTAACATTATCCTGTGGCAAATATTTATTGACATTGACACTATTGACAGCAGTTCAGTAGTCTGTGCATCATAGAAAATTAAAGAAAATCAACAAACAAAACAAATCGAATAATCTTTATATTTTTTCGTAAAGTATATTTTACTAGCAACGTCTACGGCAACAAAGAATAACAATTTGGAAGTTATTATTGGTGATATAAAAAAATGTCCAATACATCTGATCCAACTAAATATGACGATATCTTAGCATCGATACTCGTTAACGAAAAATCTATCTTGGGTTTTTTATCAAGTATATTTAATTTCTTAGCTAGAAGGTATTGTATTTATCGTAATTTTAAGACGTAGTATACCTATATTATCTGTCTGACTGCTAGACTTTCTCACATTTTTAATAAACTTTTACAAAACACTGTTTTAATCAAGGTACATTGCTATTTATTGCTTTTATTTTCAGGACAGATTTCTACCATGTACCGGAAGGCCCGTATGAAAACATGGGTTTTCCGCCTGGGGTGGCTGAGGAACTCGTGATCAAAGTGCTTCGTACATGCGATCCTAAAAATTGGAAAGGGTCTAATGGGGCTGTAAAGCCTACAGATCTTAACAATGAAATCATGTGTTCTACTGTAGCACAAGAAGTAGAAGTTATTGCTGATGAGTACACAGAGTATACTGATGTTATAGAGGAACCACAAACTACACAGTCTGAAAAAACAATAGGAAGTGCTATACCAATTCAAGAACAGTCTAATAGTGATTTAAGTATTTCACAACATTCAACTGAAGTAAATACTGTAAAAGATAGTAATAAAGTAATTCCTGATGATTATAAACCTCCAGTCATTCCAACACAGAAGAACAGTGAAACTTACAATGGTGCAGACAGAGAAACATATTTATGGTCCCAATCTATCACAGAATTAGGTATGGTATTAACTTTTTTTTAAAAAGCTAGCTGACCCGTCAAATGTTGTTTTGCCATACAAATATCAGGGAGGGGTTTGAAAAATAGATAGTAGCCGATTTTCAGACCTACTGAATACGCATATAAAAGTTGGTAAAAATCAGTAAAGCTGTTTCGGAGGAGTACTGTAACTAACATTGTCACATGGAAATTTTATATATTAGATTTTATTATGTGGTTGTTAGTTTTTCAAAGATTCAACAAATAGAAACTATCTTATTTTTTCTTTTTTATATACACAACACATACAGTTGGACTTAATATCTGAGGTATTCTCTTCCAGCCAACCTCATATCTAGGACTTCAAAATGCTTGCTCTGTGTGGTGAAGTGAATTTGATAGACTCCAGGAATATTGATAAGATTATTTCAATGGCAATGGTTTTCACTATACCTAGTACTAACTGTTGCCCACATTTGTATGTGTGAAATTTAGAGAACAAATGTTAACAAATTATACAAAAAGGCCACCATCTTGAGCTATTGTATCTATTAAAAAAAACTACATTACAATCAGTTACATAGTTTTGAATATTTAAGCTCACATTAAAACATACATACGGAAATTAAGACTTTGTTTTATTATAAGTAAAGATAATTTTATTAAATATATTATTTTACCATTAACTTTTACATTTCAGATGTTATAGTAAAACTTCCTCCTAATATAAAATCAAAAGACTTAAAAGTGACAATAAATGCCGGAGATATTAGTGTAGCTAAACGGAATGGAGATGTAATCTTAAAAGACTCATTAGCTTACAAAATTAAAGCTATGGATAGCTTCTGGAGTGTAAGTGAAGGCAAACTTGCTATTCATTTAGGTAATTTATCCTTATCCTTACTACTAAAGTAATTTATTAATTTTGCAATTGACATGCTATGCTTTTACTTAATAAATTAAATTATGGTGGAAAAAGTGATTTCCGTAAGCGAGAGTTGAACCCACGACCTCGGAATACCGTTCCGTAGCTCTGCTCTGCCAACTGAGCTTATTGCGGTCGTGCTTTCAATAATCAAATTAGGCCACCATAATCGTCACTCTATTGAGTTTATATCGTAGTTTTGCGTATAACGCCATCTATCAAGAATGTTTTGCAACAAATTTGATTACTGAAAGCACGACCGCAATAAGCTCAGTTGGCAAAGCTACGGAACGGTATTCCGAGGTCGTGGGTTCAAGTCCCGCTTGCGGTAATCACTTTTTCCATCATAATTTAACTTATCCTTATCCTTACTTCCTTACTAATTTATAAATGCGAAATCCGGATGATGACACAATAAAAATTTTGACGAGCTTAAGTGTTATTGTGTGGAACGAAACTATAGCGCGATTTAAAAAACGGTACAACGCCGTCTATCGACTGTCATAGTAAACTACTGTTTGATAAGATTTGCTTTCTAAATTTTACGCGTACGAAGTCGCGGGCAAGAGCTAGTATTATCATATTCTTAATACGTTAACATCCTACTGTTAGCACATGGTTCCTCTACTTTGACTGATGGGCATCATGGTCGAGTGGTTCATGTAACTGTAACTGCCAGTCAGTATATCAGTCAGTAGTATGTATTTACAAAAGAAAAGTAGTTAATGTAGTACATATATCCATATTCAGGTCGGTACCCATAACACAAGCATATAAGCTTAGCTTGGGACCAGAGGACGTTGTGTGAAATGTCCATGAATATTTATTTATATATTTTTATTACCAGATTTATGAGTGTGGATTCTGTGGATGAAGCCAAGGAAGTATGTTTGTTTCGTAGCAGATGGCGCTCTATAGTCTCTGCCTACCCCCATGGGAAAAAGGCGTGATGTTATGATGATGATTATTTATTTACTTTGGGAGGATATTTGGCCTATTAAAATTTACTTTCTTGTATTAAAATCTATATTGTTAAATTACAGAAAAAGTTCAAGAGAGATGGTGGAATAAGTTACTGAGTAGTGAAGAACCAATAGACTTGGATAAAATAGACTGTTCTAGACCACTAGATGATTTGCCTGAAGATCATGTGGCCAAGGTAACCATTTATGTTTTCTCAAACTTATGCTGTAACAACTTATAACAATATGAAGAATTAAAATTATTTAAAGATAAAACTTATAAGATTAAATCAAGTAAATTTTACCTTTATATAATTTTAATTCTTCATATTGCTATAATTTGTTACTGTTATATTGTATTTATAAAATTATAATAATGTTTAATAAATCAAATTATGGTGGAAAAAGTGAAATGCCGCAAGCGGGACTTGAACCCACGACCTCGGAATACCGTTTTGAAGCTCTTCCAACTGAGCTTATTGCGGTCTACTTGCAACATCTCAAATTAACCACCATACTTGTCACTCGAATGAGTATAAACTCAGCAATCTTGATAGATGGCGCTGTACGTAAAAATATATAAATATTTTTACGTACAGCGCTATCTATCAAGATTGCTTTACACCATCTCGACCAACACTTGAGTATTCTTTCCAGAATACGAATGGGCTGAAATAATGACGCGACGTTCATTACTAAAGTAATTTATTAATTTTGCATTTGACATGCATAAACTCATTCGAGTGACAAGTATGATGGTTAATTTGAGATGTTGCAAGTAGACCGCAATAAGCTCAGTTGGAAGAGCTTCGGAACGGTATTCCGAGGTCGTGGGTTCAAGTCCCGCTTGCGGCATTTCACTTTTTCCACCATTATTTGATTTATTAAGTAAAAAGCATAGCATGTCAAATGCAAAATTAATAAATTATTTTATAATAATGTTATTAATTTTATGTAGTCTGAGCATAATGTAATATAATAGGTGGTTTATTTTAAGTCTTTGGTTTATAGTAAAAGTTTATCTTTATGGTCAATGTAAAATTAAAAACGTACGTGGGTAAATCCTGTAATAACTGATCGTAGAAGACACTTTACAGCTTAGACTCACCCGTGACCATGGTGACTGCAAAGTCTCCGAAACGTCGGGCTATTATATTACGGGCTAAAATTTAAAACAAATATACATTTCACAATATTTTTCACAACATATTTCGTTTTCTTTTCAATAAATAAATAAAATAAATAAATCGCGTAATGCGCGTATACGTATTAATACGCGTCTAGATCCGTAAAAATTGGTTTTATTTAAACAAATGAGTCGCGCAAGTGTTAATAAATATTATGCTGTTCTTTATATAAATTCGCTAGAATAATAATTATGTCACGAAAGCCGATAATACGTGTCTACAGCCGCTAATGTTTGCTCGACGAAGTAAACACTTGAGATTTCACTTCCTAAGCAAGTTCAGTTACTTGCAAAATTTTCATCATAAACAAAACGCTGTCTTAGTTGCGGCGGGGTTAGTTGGGTTACAGTCAAAATATAATCTCAATCATATTACATCTTCAAATTACATTCGACAATGTATTTTTTAACACCCTTGCTCGTAAAGCTGATGTAATTCCACCGGTTTTAAATATGTAAAAATAGCTAAGTTATAGTCCATACAAATTTCATAACAGTATTATTTACCATTTCAAATATGGAACTGATCGCCGCCGCACGACTCGAGCAGCGCGCTGTTGCTATTCAAATTTCGAACTAATCGCCGCGCGGCGCCAGTCAGTAGGCAGCGCTAGCGCGCTGTTAAAATGGCGGGAAAGCAACAGTGTGCATTCACAGATTGAGTTTGTTTAATGTTTTTTTTTTCTGTTTCCTCGCAAATGTGTTAAAAAACGTCGTACGATATACGTGCGTATTGGTTATAACATGCTCGGCTAAATTACGCCCTCGCCTTCGGCTCGGGCTGAAATTCCGCCTCGCATGTTATAACCATCTTAACGCACTAATATCGTATTGTACTATTATATTTTTATTATTTTGATGTAACCTACCTACATGTACTAGATAAAAAATTGGTCAAGTGCGAGTCGGACTCGCGCACGAAGGGTTCCGTACCATTATCTATGCCACATAAGGCAACGTTATTAGTATCGAGCAAGAAACGGTAAAAAAATCATGTTTGTTGTATGGGAGCCCCCCTTAAATATTTATTTTATTTTATTTTTAGTATTTGTTGTTATAGCGGCAAAAGAAATACATCATCTGTGAAAATTTCAACTCTCTAGCTATCACCGTTCTTGAGATACAGCCTGGTGACAGACGGACGGACGGACAGCGAAGTCTCAGTAATAGGGTCCCGTTTTTACCCTTTGGGTACGGAACCCTAAAAAATAACCATATTGTTATCTCCATTTCGTTCATTCCTTCTTTTTCTCAGCTGATTTATGTCTCACTGTTAGACAAGCAAGTCAAGTCGCAGCTAGCAGGCAAGTTGTGCTAGCATAGGCTTCTGTTTCGGATATTCCCTCTGTCGTTGATTAAGCAAATAGTAATTTGTGTCACCAAGGCCCTCTACAACAGGCAACATCAATGCCGCTTTGCCAGGAAGCCTAGCCGTTTATTTTTTATTTAATAATTTTCTAGGTAAAAGAACTTCAATGGAACCAAGAACGAAAAATGCAAGGTCTTCCTACTAGTGATGATATACGCAACATGGATATATTGAAGAAGGCTTGGAATGCGCCTGGCTCTCCTTTTCAAGGCAAAGAATTTGATCCGTCTGTCCTCAATAAAACATCAAATATACCACCGTTTTCTGGAGACAAGTAAATTATTAATAAAATGCATTGAAAAATATTTGAGGTGTTGTCAATTTACTAACATGAATGCAATTGTCAAAGTTAACTATAGATGATGCTGCAATAGCTTTTACCTGTTATAAGGGATGGAAATGAAAATTGCGAATAATTTGATCGGATTTCACACGGTCGAACCAACGCACCGCGGGCTATAGTGGTTAGTGCGGAACTAAACGCATACGCGCAGGTAATTTTAACTTAACTATTAGATTAACTATATAGTTAGAGGTATGTATAGAAACGGCGCAGTAACAGCGACGGTTCGATCGTGTTTAACTTTATTTAGTTTATAAGCCTTATAATTCTAAGTACATTATAAGTAGGTTTAACATTTATGCTTAACTATGTATATATAATATAAGTACATACAATAATATAATGCATGTAGCGTGTCGCCTACAACCTGCCCCCTTAGTGCTAACTAATCATCTCGTTCGGCTAACAAGGCGACGCGCGTTACCGGTCTCCGTAGCACGCCAGTGCGTGTGCGCACGTCTACTACGCGAACGCGTCCGTCCTGTCCAGTAACGGTTGCACTCACTACTCCATGACGCCAACAGTTACGGTCAAGATTAGGTTCGACTATTATAACATAATCACCCACCTGCAATGACTTAGCTTCTTGGGTCCACTTCTGACGGGGTAGTAGTGTTGGCAGATACTCTTTTAGCCAGCGAGCCCAAAACATATCAGCCAAACGCTGGGCGACGCGCCAACGTTTTCTGAGACAGAGATCTGTATCGTCATACTTACCAAACTGCGGGCCAGTTGATGACGAACCAATTAAAAAATGATTAGGCGTAAGTGCTTCGGGGTAATTAGGATCGCTTGAAACATGCGTGATAGGGCGACTATTTACTACTGCCTCCACCTCGGCCAATAGAGTTAGTAAAGTTTCAAGATGCGGAGCGCGTTCTTTTAAGACAACTTTTAAGGATGATTTGACGGTGCGGATCATCCTTTCCCATGAGCCTCCCATCTCAGGGGCTCCTGGAGGAATAAAACGCCAATCAACACCTCGTATGGCTCCTGCTTCGCGTAACGCCTCTGTGCTTAACTCAGCTATGCTCTGCTTCAGCTCACTGTCGGCACCACGCAGGTTCGTGCCGTTGTCCGATATTATAATCTGCGGCATGCCACGACGGGCAGCCATGCGTCTAAGCGCCATAATAGTGGAGTCGGTTGTCAAGCTTTCAGTCAGTTCAATATGGATAGCGCGCACCGTAAGACAGGTAAAAAGCATACCGTATCTCTTTTGTCTACTGCGGCCAACAGTAATTTCAAGTGGGCCAAAGAAGTCCACGCCGGTATAACTAAAGGGACGGCGGTTGTGCTGAAGTCTAGCAGCAGGTAAGTCAGCCATGCGTTGTGGCTTAGGAGTGGCACGCCTGTAGCGGCAAAACAAACATCGTGAGGCAATAGAGCGCACGGTGGGTCTGAGTTGCAAAATCCAATAATGTTGCCGTAAATTATTTACGACTAGCTCATTTGCACCATGAAATGCTTGTCGGTGATAATGCTCGACAAGTAAACGCGTGATCCTGTGCTGACCATCTAATATGACAGGTCTACAAGTAGGATATTCCACGCCAACTACCTTATCAATGCGTCCGCTTACTCGCAAAATTCCTGCCTCGTCAAGATAAGGTGTTACTTGAAGTAAGCGGCTGTTAGTAGGCAGCTGTTTATTTTGTTTCAAATAAGTTAGTTCGCTGGGGAAGCTGTCAGACTGGCTTTTTCTAATTAAAAGGTCCTCTGCCTCCTTCATTAGTATTACGTCAAAATTACATATTTTACGTTGACACCTTCTCACGAACAGTAAGACCCTAGACGTAGCGCGCACTAGTGTGGTCCAACTCGAGATCCTATCTTCGCTAGGCAAAGGTAAGTCTGAGCTATAATGGACCACCATATGTACAGATTTCTCCTCACACGTTGCCTCCTCTAGCGGCTTAGTACGCTTGAGATCCCTAGGCCACTGTTCTTCAGTGCGGTACAAGAAAGAAGGTCCTTGAAACCAGTCGCTAGAGTAAACAAGTGGAGGAGAATCTTCGCGCGTAGCTACGTCCGCTACGTTGAGGGCTGTGGGAACGTGACGCCACTCATTAGACTTTGTGAGTTCGTCTATCTCACCGAGACGGTGAGCAACATAAGGTTTATAATCGCGCGGATCACTACGTATCCACTGTAAGACTGTACTTGAATCAGTCCAAAAAAATCGTTTCGTAGCTTGCAAGTCCTTATGTTCGCGTTGTACAGTAGTAGCCAGACGGGCTGCTAGTAACGCACCCTGTAGTTCCAACCTAGGGATGGAAATAGGACGTAAAGGACTTACCCTACTTTTGCTAGCCACGAAACAAACTAACACGCAGCCGTCCGAACGTGTAAAACGCCAGTATATGGCGGCTGCATACGCCTTCGATGAGGCGTCGCTAAAAATGTGCATCTGTATATCAATAATAGAATGACTAATTTTATCATTATCACTCGGCGCGTTTTGTATACAATGCGCGCTCGAGTAACATTCGATCCATTTATGCGCACTGCCATAATGCCGTGGAATACGCAACGATCGTAAACACTGTAGATCGTTTAACCAACTTAACCATAGAGTATGTTCCTCTGGCTGGATGCGGCAGTGCCATTCAACTCCGCTTCGATGAATGTTTTGAAATATTATTTTACCTTTAACAGTAAACGGTGAAAGAAAACCGTGTAAATCATATACAGACATCAAAACACTTAATACTTCGGCTTTGGTAGGAACATCAGTACCATTTAAAATGTTTATATTTAATTTCTCGGTAGCAACTCGAAACCCAAACGAGTCATCGTTCGGATGCCACATCAATCCTAGCGTACGCTCAGTTGTATTCGTAGCTCCGTGTTTAAATTCTATCGCGTTCGGCGCGAGCGCCTCGGACGGCAGAGACTGTAAAACCGGTTTGCTATTACTCGACCACTGAGTTATCGTAAAACCGCCGGCTTTATGAATAGTTGTTATCTCCTGCACTAAACGAATCGCCTGGCTTTCTGTATCACACGAATATAAACAGTCATCCATATAATGATTATTTATAATAATGTCCACAGCTTCAGGATATAAATCCTGATATTTTTCAGCGTTTTTATTTTTTACGTACTGAGCGATAAATGGCGAACAAGTTGCACCAAACAATAATCTTTGCATCTTAAAAGTTTTAATAGGAGAATTTACGTTCTCTTGCCAAAGAAATCTAAATAAATCTTGATCTTCGGGGCGAATTATAATTTGTGTAAAAAAATCTTTAATGTCGCCTATCACAACAATTTTATGTTCGCGGAAACGAAGCATAATGCCTAATAAGGAATTATATAGATCGGGTCCTGTAAGCAAGTAGTCGTTTAAACAAACACCTTTTACCTTGCCAGCGCAGTCAAATACTAACCTAAGTTTACCGGGTTTGTTAGGGTTTTGAACACCGAAGTGTGACAGGTACCAGATGTGATTACCACTCGAGCGTGCATCTTCCTCATTTAGTTCCCGAGCGTAACCGTTGTCAAAGAGCTTCTGCATCTCCGCTTTATACCTATCTCCGTACGTACTATCCCTACGAAATTTTTTCATAGTCCCTAACAACCTGGAACGTGCGTAATCATAAGTGTCTGGCAGGATAAATTTGTCCTTAGCAAGTGGTAAACCTACTTCCCAACGATTGCTGATGTGACGTGCAGTTTCATCTAATATACGTACCGCTCTTAAATGTGCCGTATTCTCACGACGTAAAGTTGAAACTCCTATGGAGTCTAATTCGAACGACTTCTTAACTAGTTCGTTTAATTCATTAATGTTAGTACTTACCTGGGCCGACGCATCTGTGTGAGCGAGGTGCATAATGTGACCTTTCACTGGAGAGTGAGTGAGACCGTAGCGACCGTGAACAGACCATCCCAGGCGAGTTTTCGTGGCGTATGGCTCGTGTCTGCTGCCATGCAATATCTCTAAAGGTGCTAATAAAAAATAATTATCCTCCCCTATAAGCAGGCGAGGCGCTACACATTCTTTACATACAAAATCTTTTACTTTCAATATGTGCTTACAATTTAAATTATTCACAACAGTAAAATTTTGTTTTGGTAACTTTAATCTGTCTACTTGTCGTAACGTTATATTATAATTAACATTTTTATAGAAACCAGATATTTTAGTATGTATTTTAGGAGCATCAGATTGAAAAACTTCTAAACCGAAAGCGTCAACAAATTTTATAGGGCTAGACTGCGATGAAGAAAGACCTAACTCGTTTACAAGCGTTTTGTCTATCATAGAAATAGATGCACCGTCGTCTAACAACGCGTAAGTCGTCACTATGCCATTCAGGCCACACAGATTCACTTTCACAACTTTCAGTAGCACATCACAGTCGCGAGTAGGTACGGGAGCGGCATGAGCCACTGTCGCGCGGCGCAATGACGTATCATCCTCTGATATAGCTGTCTGCGTCACATCCTCGAGCTGCTGGCTAGGAGTGTTGCTGGCGTACGGCTTCTTAAAGTGTAATAAGCGGTGATGTGCGAGTCCACAACCGTCTATATCGCACACGGCCGCGGGACACATATTACGTTCGTGTTTATCCGGTCGTAAACAACAAAAACATAGGCCTTGCGATTTTACAAATCGCCATCTATCTTTTCTCATAGCTCTTTTAAATACACGACACTCACTCAATACATGGACTGATTTTTTGCAAAAGCAGCATACATTAGAGCTACTTTCTGTAGCTAAGATAGGTCGGTTATAACTGTAGGGACGAGACTTTTCTTCTGGTCTTCTCGCAGTAGGTATAGGTTCAAGTTTTCTACTGTCACGTAAATGTGAGACACCAACAAGCGAGACCTTCTCAGCCTCCTGCTTAAGAAACGAAGCTATCATTTGTAGTTTCGGTATGTTCGATGTTAACTTACAGTAAGCGTAGTCAGTATATTTCGATATAAGTATACTAGGCAGCTTAGAAATAATGGTAGCCGATAACTCGGGGCTACGTAAATAATCGTGTTGATTTAATGCGTATAAAGTAGCAACACAGTTATTAATCTTCATTGAAAATGCTATTATATCATTATGATAATTAGTTGACAATGAGCAAAGCTTTTTCATTTGTGTAGTGAGTTGACAAACTATTAAATCGGATTGGCCAAACCTCAGTTCTAGGGATTCCATAATAACAGCTGGGGCTGTCGCGCCGATCAAAAGATCCGTTACCGCCTCCTTGGCGTCCCCTCTTAGGGCCCGACGGAGTCTCCACAAATTTTCTGTGTCACTAAAATTGCATACACGGGTAGATTCGTCGTACGCACTTTTAAAGTGTAACCACTCTATACAATCGCCACTAAACGTAGGTAATTCACGCGGCGTTGATAAACGGGTAAGTAGACGTTCCTCCTGACGTGTGGACGAGTTGACCATAATATCCTTGAGGGTATGGGCGAGTTGAAGTATGCTGTCGGCTGGCGTATTTTGGGCAGGTGCGCGGGCAGGGTCATCATCAGGCTGCCGCGCTGCCCCCGTCGTCGTCGCCACCGCTTGTACCTCCTCCTTTACTGAAGGAGATGGCTGCACATTATTAGTCTCCAACCATTCGTCCACGTTACTCTGCTTCTTAACGGTCGTGGAACCGTATTGCGTCCTCTGATCGTCTGCCACCATAGCTAAATCGAGTTCAAGCCTTTTATTGATGAGTTCCATTTGAATCATCGCCCTCTGTTCAGCAGCTGCCAGCTCCAATTGCTTACGCCTTAATGATGACGAAGTAGTAGAAGCTGCTGATGCAATAGATCCCTTTCTTGTAGAACTTGACTTCGCCGGCTCGGATTTATGTATTCGCGATACACTTGCAATTTTATCAACCGTTAAAATGCGTCCGGTCGCAGTTTCTAATGTCTCATCTATTTTAACTTTACGGGACATGATTTTATCACGTGGGGGTGTATTAAACATAGCACTGGATAGATTGGGGTCGAAGGGCCACTTTTATAAGGGATGGAAATGAAAATTGCGAATAATTTGATCGGATTTCACACGGTCGAACCAACGCACCGCGGGCTATAGTGGTTAGTGCGGAACTAAACGCATACGCGCAGGTAATTTTAACTTAACTATTAGATTAACTATATAGTTAGAGGTATGTATAGAAACGGCGCAGTAACAGCGACGGTTCGATCGTGTTTAACTTTATTTAGTTTATAAGCCTTATAATTCTAAGTACATTATAAGTAGGTTTAACATTTAGGCTTAACTATGTATATATAATATAAGTACATACAATAATATAATGCATGTAGCGTGTCGCCTACACCTGTCAAAATTTACATTTATAAACCATATAAACTGTGGACCACTTTCAACAGTAGTAGTCTACTATACTTTTTCTATGCTGTAGCCACTTGGATGCGATTTTTTTTTTGCTCTATACTGGAAATGCAACATTTAACTTAATTTTTAGATTTTTTTGAAAACCACGATGCTGTCTTGGCCGTTTTGTTATTTAAAGTAGTCTTATAATTGCATCTTGAAAGGCTCGTGTTTAAAATCACTAAAATAGCATTAACTATAGGAATGGGTACTAGGGTTTCGCTTCGTAAAATAAAAGAGCTGATTAATTGCACATTTTACTGTGGTTTTATAGGTAACAGTAACATTAGAATCCCGTTAGCACTAACTTCCCTACCATCCTCTTTTCTTCCATAATCCTGTGAGCTTCCCCAGGGGCGTGCGCTCCATTAAGGCAGAAAAGCACTGCTTTACTTGCCATTCACAGATATTTTAATAAAACGTTCGTATGTTTTAGATGACTTTATTCATTTATTTACTATTAATTAAACAAAATATTATAACTTTAAAACGCCTAATAATTCATAAATAGCACCAATATGTGCTTGCAAATTGCTTTTTGCCAGGCGTTTGGCGAAGGAATAATATTGGTCAGACGTAGCGTAGGACAAGCTCGACACCTGCCATGAGTTCATATGTGTGTAGAAATTTTGGTGTCCGTGCACAGTTTACAAACGCACACAGGCTTGCATATTGAAGACGCCTTGTACCGTAACTCCCGCGGCATGCTTTGGCGATCGGATGTTTCCGCGAGTATTCGGCGTTCGTTCGTTACTTATAATCCGAATAAATATAATAGTCGGAAGTCTAATAAATCACGTATGCATTTTTGTTTAGTAAGGTTTTATCTATTTAAATAGCAGAAATATTTTGGTTCGACGGAGGCCATTTTATTTTTTCGTGTGATTCATTGAACTGTTTAATATTGAGTTTCTATAATTTAATAATTGTATGGATTTCGTTTGTTGATTTTAAAATGTTATTTGATTGTGAAATGTGTGTTGATAGTATGTGTTTGTTAAAAATAAAAAATAACAAGTTCTCACAAATGTCATTCAGTGAAAAGATTCTGTGTACCCGAGTTACGACAACTAAGCCAGCAAAAAGGTATTGTAACTCGAAAATTTCATGTTAAAAGTTATGAAACGTATGTACATACGTACATGTACGTATGTATGTACGTACGTAGTTATTGTTTAGTAATTCTAGTACAGTGTGGACTGATTCGGGATATTCAGATTTAAATTTGTTCTGTTGGCATGGTTTCCGACTTAGAGATCCGTCGCGTGGCTATGCTAAAAATCTATAAAAGAAAAAGTTATTGTGACTGAGTACAGCACCGCATACCCTGAGTCATATTCCTGTGCACGCCACTGAGCTTCCCTCAAGTTGGCAGCATTAATTGGAGATAATGTCCTAGTTAAAGTAGTCTTCAATTTCCCTTCATCCAGTAACTTAGATATTTCATTTAAAATTTCATGTTGTCTGAATCTGTCTTCGGTGTTATATTTTACTCTAGTAGCCATCATTTCAGAGACTAAAGTCAAACTCTTGTCTTTCAAAGGCTTTACATCGAGTAAAGCACTGCTATCTACGATCAAACATATCCTGCCTTGTGGTTTGATAGCTGTCATCAGCGTATTCCAGTAAGGTGCTGGGTCGTAATTAACAAGTATATAGTCCACTTCTTCAAATCCAGCTTCTTTTAATTGAGGGATTAGATCCTTAGTGTGGTTTAACACAACGTCCGCACCAAATTGCTTGGTAAAAGCTTCGGTCTCTGGTCGAGATGCCGTTCCTATTACTTTCAACCCTAATATTTTTCCGACTTGAGTGGCTACTGATCCAACGCCACCAGCACTGTTAATGATTAACAAAGATTTTCCTCTATCTTTCTCCGATAGCAGTAAACGATCATAAATTGATTCGAAAGCTGTAACAGCGGTTAACGGCATTGCAGCTGCTTCTTCAAATGATAAACTTTTTGGCTTTGGTCCCACCAAAAACTGGTCTACTGCTATATATTGTGCATTGGAACCGCTTTTTCTTATATCACCAGTGAAGAACACTTCATCGCCAACATTAAATAAGTTCGCGTCTTCGCCTTTAGCGACAACAACTCCAGCACCGTCCCAGCCTAAAATCCGAGGCGTTGCTTCTACATTTGGCTTAGGCGCGCGTTGTTTTGCGTCGATAGGATTCACTGCAGTTGCTTTAACTTCGACGAGTACATCAGATTTAGCGTAAGTAGGTAGATTCACTTCCAAATCAATAAGACTTGATATCTGATATCGGCAAATACTTGTACAGGCCGACAGCTCTCATTGTTTTTGGTAAATTTGCCATTGTATTGTCTTTAAACGCGTCCGTTCGTATGGCTATAAAACTTAACACTATTGTGATTAAATTGAAGGAAAACATAACGAGATACGATAATGGCGTCATAAACTATGTTATCAAGAGTCTGCACACGGTCTGTTATCAATTTACACGAACAAGATTAACTGCCAACTCAGTTGATGGAATGCGCCGGGCTACTGACTGATCTTATGTCGAGCTCCAATCGGGAACCAAAGTTTAAACACGTTCAAGGCCGACAAGGTCAAGTTCAATACAATATCAAACATTACATCGCAGAATGTGTAACTTATGTTTGTTCTTCTAAAGCTTTCTCAACCGCGATGCAGTTCTTTAGTTACAATATGCTCTGATTACTGAATCGAATCAAAAACGAATATTTCGCAGCCAATTAAACCGCATATTCTTATTCGGTTAAAATGGATGCCCGTTTTAATTTAAAGCGTGTTCATAAATATCTTGAAACAATATCTTTGTAATAACTTTATTACGTTCGATGTGCTTGAATACATTCTATTTCAATAGAGAGACACTTTATTTTTAGGGTGATACCTAATTTACATAATTTCGACCTAAATTTGAGGAGGGGGGCAGTTTTGGTATAAAATACGAACATAGCTCACACCCTTATTTCTAGCTCGCATTTGCGAAATCAACACTTTTGTAGAATCAGGTCAATAGAAGAATAAATACAAGAAATAACAAAATATGAAACATATAATTTAAGACGATACCAAAATAGCTTCGTGCATTTTTCTACGTATGAAGTTTTCATTGTTTCTTTAGATTGAATGGCTAGAGCTCTAATTTTTAAGTATATGTTTTTTCAATATATGATCTAGGATCGCATAAACTCAAAAACACGATTGAAAAAAGTTTTCTCGATAGAAAATCTTAGCGAAACAACCTCTCTAATTTTTATTTTTTTCATTTGTCGGTCTATTATCGTGTATTAACTAATGAAATAACTTTAAAAACATAAGTAACTATTATATATAGAAACACGTAAATCAGAATTAAAATATATTTAGTAGATTTTGAGTAAATAGGAAAAGTATCCCTAATTCTTCATTTTCTGTGCCTACTGGCTGTGTTAATATGTACGTGTCGGCGATGATATACGATAATATTGATGTAGGCCCTTAACACTTATACAGTATCATATCAAACGAAAATCTATATAAACATTTTTCTGAATTTACTTGCAATAATAACTAATACTAAATACTAACAAGTTGTTAAAGCTAAACCATCCAGTAAAAATCTACTCTATTCCCGAAATAGTCGCTTAAATGAAAAACTACGTTTTTGCATTGCAATAACTATTCATAAATGTAACTACTAATGCAGTTTTCAAAATCCACCATAGTCACATAAACACGTTCGTCAATTTGGTCCAACTGTCTCTTTACTTATCAAAACCTGTTAGCACTAACTTCCCCATCATCTGCTTTCCTTCAATAATTCTATGAGCTTCTCTTAAGTTAGTTGCATTTATTGGTGTCATTGTTTCAGTTAATGTTGTTCTTAGTTTTCCCTCATCCAATAATTTTGACACTTCTTTCAAGATTTCATACTGACGGATCTTATCGTCGGTATTGTATTTTAGTCTAGTGAACATCATTTCGCTCACTAACGTTAAGCTCTTGTCTTTCAAAGGTCTTATGTCAACCGGAGTGTTAGACTCAACAAGCAAACAAATTTTGCCTTGTGGCTTAATCGCTGTCATCAACGTATTCCAATAAGGTACTGGATCATAATTAACAAGAATATAGTCCACTCCCTCAAAACCAGCTTCTTTCAACTGGGGAACCAAGTCTTTGGAATGGTTTAATACGAAGTCTGCACCAAATTTTTTGGTAAAAGCTTCGGTCTCTGGTCGAGCTGCCGTCCCTATTACATTCATCCCTAAAATCTTGCCGACTTGAGTAGCTACTGATCCTACTCCACCAGCACTGTTTATTATTAATAAAGACTTGCCTTTATCTTTCTCCGACAGCAATAAACGATCGTAAAGTGATTCGACAGCTGTAAGAGAAGTCAATGGCATAGCGGCTGCTTGTTCAAAAGATAGCTTCTTTGGTTTCTGTCCAACAAGATATTGATTTACAGCCATGTATTGTCCATTTGAACCGCTTCTGTTTACTTCACCTGTGAAAAACACTTCATCGCCAACATTAAATAAGTTTGCATCGTCACCTTTAGCGACAACGACTCCAGCACCGTCCCAGCCTAAAATGCGTGGTGTTGCTTCAACGTCTGGCTTAGGCGCGCGTTGTTTAGTATCAATGGGATTTACTGCAGTGGCTTTAATTTCAACAAGTACGTCAGATTTATTTATTGTTGGTACTTTCACTTCTACATCAACAAGACTGTTTACATCTGTAATCGGCAAATACTTATAAAGGCCGACGGCTCTCATAGTTCTCGGTAAACTTGCCATTGTTTTGTTTTAAAACACGTCCGTCCGTATCGCTCTTTTAATGAATACTATCACAGAGGATACAACGATACGTAACAAAATATTCGTCTATATTTATACGGTTTTGACTTCATTCAGGGTTGTACAAAATACTTGATAAAGATAAAGGAGATACAAATACCTAAATATTTAAAAGTGTTAGAAATATCTGTACACGATACTTGTAATTATGTGAGATGTCTGTTTTGAACAATAGATATAGGTCGCGGCACGAATCTTGAGCGCTCGGTGGTAGAGTGGGGATCGCTTTGCGCATCGTATACTTCATTGCAAAAAAATGGAGATGATTTACTTTAATATAATTATATTCCGAAATTTTTTTTTTACGTAATACATGTTGATGGTTGACTACGTAGCGTACGTTAGCGGTAATTAAATTAAATTAAAATACTTTTGTTATTGTCTATTATTTATGTCATTTTAGGGATAATAATTATTTCTAATTAAGAGTAAATAAATATTTACGGACATTTCACACAACGTCCGCTGGTTCCAAACTAAGCGTAATGATACTTGTGATATGGATACCAGATTACGGATATAATACATATGTATACAACATTTTTTTGTAAATGTATACTTACAATATATAGAAAACACCCAGACGCAGCACAAATATCTGTGTTCATAACACAAATAATTGTCTTGTGCGGGAATCGAACCCGTGACCTCGCAATCGTAAGTCGCCTACGTAGCCGCTACGCCACGAGGCCCGTCAATACAAACAAACAAATATAAAATTTTATATGTATCAATTTAATTTTCCTTAAGTGTAGTCGTAGTCGTAAGGAAAGTGCATCTAGCACAGAGAACGAATTACGAGTGGCAGATATGACGCGACGCGCAGCAGACCAATCACATACGATGATTTGATTCAACCGCTCCCGCGGTTCACCTCCTACCTCCAAATAGACCCAATAATTCACTTCTGCGCAGGTAAAGACCAGCGCTCAAGATTCGTGCCGATACCTATACTTAAGGCAATTTTTTTTTTATATGCCTGATGCTTAAGAATTAACCTGGACATCTTTATTCTCACATTCATTAACTGTATCAAGCATGTTACAAATTTTTAGATAGATACTTAATACCTATATGTATAAAATATAAGAATATATAGAAAATTCTCAAACTTTAACGTCCTTGTTTATCACACAAATGAATTATTAAAATAATTACGAAATGATAATAACATAGGTTAATCTAATAATAATCTCCGCAACACAGGTTATAGTAGTGTTGAAATACTTGAAATAAACCTATAATAAACCTATACACGCTATATTTTTATTAATCTCTCAATAAAGCATACATTATTATACATAATATTGTGTCTGATATCAGTATTCAAATACTCGTATCTAAAAGTGACATCCTTGAATAGAATGACGCTGCTAAATACAAATTAGACACATGTTATCAGTGATATAATTTTAATATACTAAATGCTATCAACAAACAATCTTTAACCTGTATCATACATGGGTAAAGATATTTCTGATAAAATCTGATGAATGAAAATATGCTACGTTTTCCAGTTACCTGAGTTTCAACCGAATACAGGTTCAAGGTCGATACATATTAGTAGTCAAATTGTAAACAACACAGTGCGGTATAGCGCTCAGGCGTATAATAAATGTCATAAGTATTTAATGTTATGTAATCTTGGTGTGGTGACTGATTAAAAACACATATCACCCTATTACTTTCTAAAAGTCTGCTGAAAGGGAGGATCTAAGGAAATAAAGTCATTGAGACAGAAATATAGAGAATACCTCCATATTACTATGCCTATCCATCACTCTCTCCATCCACTGGCGAACATAGGCCTCACTCAATATCCTTCCTTCCCTGACGGTCGACTGTTAGTCAAACTTATGACCTAACTGCAATAGTTAGGTCATAAGTTCACTTTAGCTATCCCTTTAGGCTATGATGGATGTTCATAATATGGATGATCTTCGTATTCTCCACATCAGGTAGGGTACAAATTAATTTATGGCTCCTGAAAACGTAAGAATTTTACGCTTAATTTATTAAGTTAAAAAGAAAAAAACAGTTACCTATGAAAACTGTTTTTTTTCTTTTTAACTGACTCTGCGTTCCCCTTCGTGGCAAATTCCTCACCGTTGGTATCACGTTTAAATTTAAATAATTGGTCAAGTGCGAGTCGGACTCGCGCACGAAGGGTTCCGTACCATTATCTATGCAACATAAGGCAACGTTATTAGTATCGAGCAAGAAACGGTAAAAAAATCATGTTTGTTGTATGGGAGCCCCCCTTAAATATTAATTTTATTTTATTTTTAGTATTTGTTGTTATAGCGGCAATAAAAATACATCATCTGTGAAAATTTCAACTGTCTAGCTATCACCGTTCTTGAGATACTGGGTACGGAACCCTAAAAATCATGTTTTTTTGTATGGGAGCCCCCCTTAAATATTTATTTTATTTTATTTTTAGTATTTGTTGTTATAGCGGCAATAGAAATACATCATCTGTGAAAATTTCAACTCTCTAGCTATCACCGTTCTTGAGATACAGCCTGGTGACAGACGGACGGACGGACGGACGGACGGACGGGCGGACGGACGGACAGCGAAGTCTCAGTAATAGGGTCCCGTTTTTACCCTTTGGGTACGGAACCCTAAAAAAGTATTTTCGTAATCTTTGTCCAATACCTCACGTATCGCGTGTTAGGGGGCGTCTATTAATTACGTGAGGTGTTCTAGGGGGGAGGGGGTCAAATCTTTCCAAATCTCGCGTGAGATTAAGGGAGAGGGGAGGGGATTGAGGAAAATCTTACGAAATCTTACCAAAGGGGTCGCATAATTCTCAAAAATGCCTCACGTAATTAACGGACGCTCCCTTATCAGTAATCGAATTTTGAAAAGGATGATGAAATTTTTAGTGTTGTTTGCATAGAATTGCTTTATAGAATATAGATAGCAAAAGACAATTAATGCTATGTATGTCGTTATAGATAGGTAGGGTTTATAGATACGTATCTACAAAATTAGCTATCTAAATATTAAAAAATAAATTTTAAGTCGGTAAGTATTTATTCCAAATTAAATAGTTGCATCATCTTTTTGAGTTTGTATGAGCGTTGTTGGTTGAACGTCACGATTTAAGCAAACATTGAAATGAAATAAAATGATTTATTTGCAGAATATGGGTTAACAAAATAATAAGGTGGTCAGGTTACAGTTACGGTAGTGCAATACTCAACCGTTTCCGGTATGCAAAAAAACAAAACTCGATCAATGTTGCGGTTGCTATTATGATTCGGGAGGGAAGGAAGAATAGAGTCATTGGGCTCATATACTTATTGGCAATTTGAAAAACGAAAAGTTCCATGGGACGGGCATCGCCATTAATTCAAGTAGAGAAAAGTCATGTAAAAAGAACGCTGGCGGTCAAGCTGCGCATAGGCGATTTATGTATCGGTTTTCTATGCAATACCTATTAAGAATAACAAATATGTAGGTACCAAGCTACGACTCGCCAGCGAAAGCCTAGTTCAAAAATAAAATAATAGGCACATAACTTTCGTGCGAGCCCCCACCACTTTCTTCCAGCGTTCTTTTTACGTGACGCGTACCTACTACATCATTATTTGTCACAAGTAAGTACCAAACACCATTACATGACCCTTAAAACTACCGTTCCCGTCATTGCCAGAGCCCGATTCGCCGCCCCTGTAGGTTTAAAACTATGTTAATTAAGAAAGTTCAATTATCTCTATAGTGATGGATTAAAAATATAAGTGCCACCACTCAATATCCTCATGATGCTGTAAGAGTCGATAATATCCTTTGTGATAAAAAATTCGACATTTAACACTATGCTAACTTGCCTGCTGAGCGTGGCACAGTAGACCGAATACTCTGGTTAAAAGGTAGAGACCAGTATCCAACAGTGGGACTCCAATGGGCTAAGAAGATTAGATGTTAGATATCTGATAAGTCACACTTCTAATTTTAGTATTAATTTACTTATCAAAAATAAAAATTATCATATTTATGTACCTTAATCTTGTGAAAAGTGTTCTGTGACTAATCGAAGTAGGTAAATAATACCTACTTCGATTAGTCACAGAACACTTTGATTAATTCCATGTATATTTTTGTTAAGAGGATACCAAAATAGCTTCGTGCATTTTTCTACGTACGAAGTTTTCATTGTTTCTTTAGATTGAATGGCTAGAGCTCTAATTTTTAAAGTATATGTTTTTTCAATATATGATCTAGGATCGCATAAACTCAGAAACGCGATTGAAAAAAGTTTTCTCGATAGAAAATCTTAGCGAAACAACATCTCTCATTTTTTACTTTTTTCATTTGTCGGTCTATTATCGCGTATTATCTAATGAAATAACTTTAAAAACATAAGTAACTATTATATATAGAAACACGTAAACCGGAATTAAAATATATTTAGTAGATTTTGAGTAAACAAAAAAAATATCCCTAATTCTTCATTTTCTATACCTACTAGCTGTGTTAATAGGTACTTGTCGACGATAATATTGATGTAGGCCCTAGCCAACGCCAACACGGTTTCTAATGGGCTTATGATTACTGCTCGCTACTTGGTTTTTAGCGTGATGATTAATATCCCTATTCCGATGATTAAGAGTACCAAATTGCTAATACATCATAACATAATACCTATTGGCATAATACACTTTTTATATAGTGTTATTCTACTTGCACCCGAAATAAGAGCAATAATTAAATTTGGTGGCGGTGCGACGCAGCCTAACAAATGTCCCGCGCCGCCTAAGCTAGGCCCATCTTCTCCATAATGCCCTAGGCCTCGCGATATTTGAGCCTTCAAGTTCTTACTTCATCATATTTTCGTAATCTCATTGGTCATAGAGGGGCATATATTTTAGCCCCGGGTCTTTAGCAGGAAATAGAGCACCCTGAAGTGGCATTGAGCAGACCATATCCGTCGAAAAAACAACTGCTGGTTTTCCTGGGGTGGCCCCCAACATGGTAAAGCGACAATATTATCGAAATCGCAGAGACGCTGTATACAAGTGGCGCAAAGCCGCTTGTAGTGGCATTCGTTTGGGCTTATGTCAAGCATTGGAGGAATGGATTGTATAGAATTTTAAGAAAACCAAGAAAATATAGGTACATATATTTATTTCTAATAAGATATGACTCCTGTGTTTTTCACGAAGTTTACATTCAAAGTTTACATCGACAATACAAGCAGGTAAATATATCACAGAGTATGTGTAACAATTCACAATATGCGAAAATAAACTTTTTAAATATTATATACCATCTTATATTATTAATTTATTAATATATTTTTTTACATTTACAAAACCAGCAGTTGCACAACATTCTATTTTTAAACCGACTACAATTAATTATGCATTAACTACATAGGTACATACATCAAAAGACCATAGAAAAAAAAAGACCTTTTGCATCGACCCCAAATAAAGGGATAAGTAGAGCAATGATGATGTTCATACTTCAATTCAGTGGGGTATTTAACCATCGTCATAAACTTTATCTAAGTTTAGGTTATAGATATTTAACTGGTCACGAAAATCTATTGCTTATTATATATGATATAATTTTTGTCTTCTCATGCTCTTTGACAGCTTGCATTTGGCTTACATATAGTATAGTGACTGCACCTCTTAACAGTGATTGCGCCCTGCATTTTTCTGGCCGTACGCTATAAACTATATTGGCTTAATTGATCAGAGTTAAACAATGAGATCTGTTTAAATAGAATTAACTATGCAATGAGTCACTGTGTGATTATCGATACCTATGGTGATAACATATTAGGAATATAAATGTCACAATACAGTTCCTCCGCAGCTTGCTGTAAATGCCAGCAATTTTTCAATTGAAACCAGTAGTTTCCGATATTAGCGCGTATAAACTAACAAACTCTTCTCTTCAGCTTTATGATATTCATAAGTAAATAGTAAATACATAAACCTACATAACATTTGAAAAAACGTGTCACATTTTTATTTACGTATACATATTAAGATCTTTAAATATGATATGAAATTTCATATTCATAATATGCTTATTAAAATATTGAATATTCATTTTAAACCAGATACAATAACCACTTTTACAGTAATATAAATATATTTGATTCGTACAGTTTCTATTGATAAGTTTCAAAACATATTTTGTTACCACTTTGATATGTTGTAGCACAAATTTACCAGATAGATAGAATATACGCGTTCAAACTTAAAAACACGTGGGCAGGCAAAATCATATTTTATGGTGTAATAAGTAAAGGTATTCTTAATTCAAGTGACATAGTAGTTTTCGTAAACAACAAATGTCACTTTTACAAGCTGTAAAACAAGTATGTCATTGGGAAGATAAAACCTTTTTTATTAGTCTATGGTTCAATATTGAACCTGCGGCTTGTATCAGAGACACACATTGAATATATGTTACGCACAAATAAGATGTTTATATGGCTTCAAGCCGGAAGAGTTACGTAGCTGTTGACACACTATCTGGTTATCTTACAATCTTTTCTGTAAAACCAACAAATCTGTTTTTTTATTCTTTCCTATTTATATTAATACTGATAATTTGTATCTCCTAATTATATTATTTTATAACATTTATTATTAATAAATATGTACGTATTTGACAAGTCTAACTTTCTATTTTCATTCTAAAAATGTAAGAATTATAAAAAATTCAATTTAAAAATGTAAGAACTACATGAAATGAATAAAATTACTTTTAATATTAGACGCGTACTTTTTGTATGGAAGAGAGATGGAAAACTAAAATAAACCCTATGCCAACATGCCTGGTCAGCGCGGAATAATAGACAACAAACTCTCCCGAAACGAAGACCCGTCCCCGACAGTGGTACGTTAATGGGCTGGAAAAATATTTTGTGTTAAATTTACCCGCGTCTAACGATCTTATTCATAATGACTTTAATGACTTATCGGAGGTTTAAAAGTTCACTAATATCAGTTCGCGAAAATTGTCAAAACTTGTTATTCATAATAGTCTTTATACGCTAAAACGTTTATTATCTCTCCGATAAAATCTCCATTTAAACCTCCGATAAGTCATTATGAATAAGACCATATCTTTAAAAAGTTGTTTTATTTAATTAAATGAGTCGCGAAAGTTAGAGAATGTTGTAAGTAAAATGAGTTTGATCTCTACCTAACGGGTATCTAGATGGGTTTGCTTATAAAAATCTAATATTAAAAGCCTTAGATATCTAAAATATATATAAAACGGCATATGGTGACTCCGTGTGGTGACGGATTAAGAATACAAGTGTCACCACCCCATCTCCTCCTAAGGGTGCTGTAAAAGTCAGCTTAGGGATATCGCACACTGATAACATCTTCTGTGAGAGACGGAAAATTTGAAAATAAACCCTGTGCCAACACGCCTGGTCAGCGCGGCACAGTAGACCATAATCCCTCCCAAAGTGGAGGAGGCCCGTGCCCAACAGTAGGACGTAAATGGGCTGGAAAGAGATATGGTGAAACCTTTTTAATTAATTTATCTAAATAAATAACATTCCTTATTGCTACAAAAATCGGATTTAAGCAGTCATACACAAATACAGTATCTACTTGGTAAATTTTTTACAATAGATACCTAATGGTACCAATTATACGTGCAAAACTAAACTTAACTAAAATATGAAAACAACTATAGCGTATTTCGATCAATTGGCTATTTCGTTGTACACATTTTTATTAATTAAAATCGTTACTGTATAATATACAGGTTTTCTAATAAAAAAGTTCTGTTAACATTGCCGAATTGTGTTATTGACTCTATCAATTTTCATTTTTTTAATTAAGTTTTGTTGTGCACGTAAGATCGGTACTAATGGTAAAGTCGGTACTAATCGTGCATTAAAACTTAATAAAAATATAACGTTCGTACATTTCGTTTTACATATTTTCCATAACAAGAAAGTTTAGTCAAACATTACCGAATTGTTTTAGATACTATCAATATTTTAGTTATACATTCACAAAGCGATGATACTTTTTATTTATTTATAATATAATTAATTCAGTTTGATTTTTTTTACTCGCAGCTACTGTTACACTTGTGTAGGTGAAACTATTTATTTACGAAAACACAGATAGATAATTTTTAACATTTACAAATATCGTTTGATTTTGTTGTGTGAATAGAATTGACATCATTAGCTCTATTAGTTTAACACAATTTTCATACCATGAATCACGTACAATTTTTACCAAACTGTTTAAATAAAACTACTTTTTACGGATTTAGACGCGTATATTTGTTTTAAATTTTTGGCCCGACGTTTCAAAAAGTAATAAAAATAAATAAAGTAAAAAGTAGTTTTAAACAGATGAGTCGCGCAAGTGTTAGAAAATATTATTTTACCAAACTGACTAAACAATTGATTAGAACATTCTCGTTTTCTAAAAGCCGTTATGAAATATGTTTTTCATTTAATGTAAATATTTCAATGACTATGTAAACATCAATATACTAAATCGTGAATGTCTTATTATTATATTAGGTACAAACAGTTAGCATTTGAAACTTTCTATTTATGATCGTGATATTTTACTTAGATGATACTGTAAAAGCGTAAAAATATAATTTTATAGATTTCTATTTTTAAAAACTTTATTTAATTTTAAACCTTTAGAATTTTTACTGCAGTTTAATAATTTAAATTTGATAGCGGGCATAATTATTACACGTTGCAAATCTTATATTTATATTTTTTTTAACATTATACATAATTACACAAAATGCAAAACTATTTACTCCACAAAGGGATTTACCTACATTTATATTTCAATGTTTTTGTACGAATTTACTACCTAAGAGTTTCAGCGATAGATTATAATATAAGGGCATCATGAACGGTATATTAATACTTATTAATATAGCTAGAAAAAGTCAGATGTATATAAAAAAGACGAGGTGAGAAAGGGACAGACATATCGGTCAGAGGCGTATTTACCCTAGGGCCATAGGGGCCATGGCCCGGGGCGGCTAGCTGGAGGGCGGCGAAAGCCTTCAAATTTAAAGTTTTGCTCTAATCTCTATTAATTTATAGGAAATTGGCTCGGGGCGTCAAATCAAGACCCGCGGCGCTAATTTTCAAACTACGCCTCTGCTGTCGGTGATGTCATAAGTATAATACATCTCGATGTATTAATATATATCCGCCGCTTTCTCGCTATATTAATATATCATAATATGCAGTTAGTGGTTGTGGTGCCCTTTATGTTTAAAGATAAACCGCACTAGGTGACAGCGAAATTCCGCGAAATGACCACTCAATTCCACTGTCCGCTGCTGCTTAGTGTAGTTTTACTATTACAGACTCTTACAATACTTCTTATTGTACAGCATATTTGCAAAAATCATGAGTCCCAGTACATTCGACGTTAGGTCTATGTGTAGAGTCCCAAATGCCAGGACCACAACGTTGGCACATACCAGCTAGAGTGCAAGGAATACGGACCAGTTGACGGAACTGGTGTAACAGACCCCTGGCCTTCCGTAGTATAAGACGTCCGTCCATGTACATTGCTGAAAACATACGGGAACTTAAATTAATGATGATTCTTTTTAAATTTCATTAAAAAGTTCTTAAAATTATAAATCGTTTAAATAAAACTACTTCTTACGGATTTAGACGCGTGTATTTGTTTTAAATTTTAGCCCGACGTTTCGGAGACTTTGCAGTCACCATGGTCACGGGTGAGACTGAGCTGTAATGTGTCCTCTACGATCAGTTATTACAGCGTTTACCCAAATTCAATTATAAATTTACATTTTACAGTTTTTCAATAAATGAGTCGCGCAAGTGTTAGAGAATATTATATAATAACTAGCTGACCCGGCAAACGTTGTTTTGACTTACCAAAAAAAAAAAGGTTTGAAACATAGATGTTGGCCGATTCTCAGACCTACTGAATATGTATGCAAAATTTGAGAAGAATCGGTCAAGCCGTTTCGGAGGAGTACGGTAACTAACACTGTGACACGTGAATTTTATATATAAGATAATATACATATAATAGAATATTAATAATCGTTCTTTTAATAGGCTTTCGACGAGACTCGTATTAAGAGGCAGTAAAATTACGGGTTCCCCCACATTACAGTTTGTGCAATCAACAAAAATATATTTAATGCTTCCAATATTCCGCAAAAAAAATTATTTTAATTATCACGACAGAGGCTTGTGGTATCTCTATACAAATAATTAAAATTTTGAAACTAAACCTCATACGAAACACCCTCACCATGTAGATGCTTTGGCCATTACTGGTACGTTTATGCTTTATAAAGAAGGTAAGTAACTACATCATACATACCTAAAGAACTAAAATGCAGTAACATTTCATCCGTGTTGAGATCCTGAGCGATGACGTCATCAGCGTAGACAGCTATGATAGCTAGACAGAGGAAAAGATGGAAGTAATCTGTTTGATAGTTAGACCAGCATGCTTCCCACATGCGAAGTGCTACAGGCTCTGTGAATTCACGCTTGAAACATCTGAAACAGACAGATTTTTCATTAGTATAACATAGTCGCTCCTATATAATAATCTCGCAATAGCTGTGGACAGACAGAAATACCTACATAAATGAAATTAAAAGAAAATAAAAATCCATGGAGTTTCTTGTCTGTTCTTCTCCATAGGACACCTAGTTTCTGACGTTTCAAAAGAGCTTGTAAAACATGCCAACTTTAAAATATAAAATTTTGAGTTTGACTTTGACTTATCAAGAAACACGGAAAGATTTACCTCTCAGCTTACCCACGACTACTTTAGCAAACTAACTCTAAATACTAAAGCAGTTTATAATATTGTAGATCTATCTCGTGCCTAGAAAAATACTAAATATAGCCTTCACACGTAGGACTGAGTGATAGAAGAGCATTACAATAATTTTCAATTTTATTAATTATTTAGAATGATATTTCATACATTCGTAGAATCGTGTGAAGTACCTAACAAATAAAAAGAAATAAAACATGTAATGATGTGGCAAATTTAATAAACAGCGCTGTTTCTTTTAAAAGGAAAATATAATTATATTTAACCAAACTCACAAAAGGATCCAGCGGTGGCAGAATAATAATTCCATTGCGTCCACGTGACTCTCTAAATGCTTGTAGAAATGTGGCAACATTATTCTTATTAATTCCCGTAGGTAACTCTGAAATAAAAAAGTATGGGTGTTTTGATTAAATTCGACGTCATATTAATACTTGTTAACAATTGTGATATCCGCTAATCGGCCTGGATAACCAGTAAATCGATAACTAGTGCCTAAAATTTGCTAAAACATAAAATTCAACAATAATTTCACATCATAGAGTTGCTTTATTAAGTACGTCCTACGTCTCAACAAGTTATTGATTTGTTCTTTTGACGCCTACGAGAATAATATAATTGAGAACAAAAGCATTTTAAATACTTAGACAAGAACTTTATTACAGTTTATTGATTGCAATTACCTCTGACGTATATTACAGGATTACAGGCCTTCTGTAATAATTAGTTTCAATTATAACTAAATAAAACTACTTTTTACCGAATTAGACGCGTAAATTGATTTAAAATTTGCCCCGTCCTATTTTATATTATCTGTGCCCCGACGTTTCGGAGACGTTCTTGTTAACATGGTCACATATGGGATATGTTAACTGAAAAGTCTCCGAAACGCTGCACTTAAATTTAAAACTACTATACCTACTTACGTGGCTAAATTCGTAAAAAATGGTTTTATTTAAATAAAGGAGCTACGCAAGTGTTAGAGAATATTTTAACAATAATTCGGCTAATAGTTTGCATTTTAGTTACTTTACAGTGATTTACACAAACGCCATTTATAATCGATATAATTTGCATATATTAACACAACATTCTACGCTACAAAGGTATGTAAATTGAACTAATCCGTATACAAAAGTACGTCTTCAAATACAGGTAATTAAGTTATTAGCGATAGTTGAATGCAAAGTGACGAGTGAGAAACAGTCTTTATTTTAAAAAGTATTAATTCTACCTCTGTAGCACGCAACATTGATCCGGAATTAACTTAGTATCTCTATAAAGTATCTTACATCTTGTATGAAGATGGAAGTCTTGCCAACCTAAGAAAAAATCTGATTTCAAAGATGCTTTTCAAGTAGCTAACTATAACTGATATCAAGGTATATACTGCTAGAAATAATTACGTGAAGAATAAAACTTACGAGATTATTATCCATATCGTTGTCAGTAGGTGTACAAACAAATATGGCTCTTTGCATCAGACCCACGAAACACCAGAACGCTTCTGCTTCGCATTTGATCTCGCAAAGCACCGGCGCTAATAAGTCACTCATGCCTTGCGTGTAGCTGAACAAAATAATATACAATATAAATTTTGGAAAGAGAGCTTCAGAGAAAATTTAATGAAAACTCTAAAACTCTTCTAAAAGTAGATAAAAAATTTTACTAAGACCAAGATTCAGAAAATTACGTAATTTTTTATTCATCACTCCTTATGACTTTGATACTCTAAAGCTAATTTCAACATAAGCAAGTACTTAATTAGGCACAGTGAGAACTCTACCAAACTTTGAAAATAAATATCTTTCTTTATTTGTATTATAAAACATAGTCGTTATTGTTGTATATATGTCCCTATGTTAGCTTATATCTTCAAAACTAGAGTGGTTGAAGAGGATGGGTTGTTTGTATAACTTGATAAGTTTGGGTTTACATTAGGAAAGGATGGAGGAGAATTAATAACTATAGACGCGAAAGACACCGCGGGCATTAGCTAGTTTTAAATAAAACTCACCCTAAAACAGGATTATAAACAGCGTAATTTAGTAAAATATTCTTCATTATTTCTACATTATAATTGTTTTCACCAGCAAAGAAGGGATTTCCCCTATCAGTTCTCACGACATCTTTCTCTATCACACATTGCACTGACTTGCGGAACACTGCATATTGTTCTGGACTCATTTTCTCCAATCTCCGCCTCATAATTTCCTCATATTCTTTAGTTCTAATCTGGAGAATAATCTCCCTTTCATCATAAGTAGAGTTATAAGGATAGCAATGTAATAAAAATGGCCAAACTTCTCTCCGCAACTCTTTGTCCAAACCTCCGAAGAACACGCATTTCCTCAAGAAGAGATCATCTTCAATAAACCCTTTGCTGTTCATTATTTTACCATAAAATAGTTCTGGAGTTATTTTTGGTGGTTTGCCTTCTTCAGGGTGTTGTTCAGACTTTTGTACTTCTGGACGGCATACCATGAAGTGGCGATAGGGTAGATTCGGCTCCTCAGAACCTGTGGTAATGTAACTTTAGTTTAAGATTTATTTGAAAATCACTTTTCTGCCAAAGGTAAATAATGTGACCTATTACCGTATCTACTACCAACCAGCTGATAAACTTTATAAGATTTTGTAGAGCTATTGAGAGAAACTTGAATATTTAATGCTATATATTACTTAGTTTCTCTAAAGTTGCACCTAGAGAAATTCATAAAAATTGGCAGAGCTGTCTCGGAAGAGCTAGCTCTATATACGATATTTGTAATGTAAGTATAGTTTAAATTAACATGTGCAGGAACCATGATAGCTTAGAAGGAAGAGCAACGGAACAGAATTCCGAGGTAGGTAGTTTCAAGCCCCGTTCATGGAGATCATTTTTTCCACTATAATTTAGTTTATAAGTAAAAAGATAGCAAGTCAATTGCAATATAAATAAATTAAAAAATAAATTAATGTGTATTTTATTTGTCATAGTTACTTATTTTTCTATATTATAATTTGTGAAACTTATATTTACCTGGTGAAAGTTTTATATTATGAAGCAAAGAGTGCCACCGATGCAAGACCTGTGCTAAATGGTCTAGTCCTCCAAAATGGAAGTGTAGTATCTTGTACTGAGATTCCCTCGATGCGACCACCAGTTGACCGCATGTGCAGTTGTCGTCGTTGAAGAATAACCGCAACGAACGCATTTGGCTGAGATCTACCGAAAACCTGGTTGATTTAAAAAATTACAATTATCTATAATTTCTTAGCTACATATATTTGTTCATCGGAATCTAATTTCAAGAATGCGGGTGTAACAAACAAATGAGATTATACAGTAATTTATTAATTTAGCAAATGACTTGCCATGCTTTTTCTTAATAAATTAAATAATAGTGGAAAAAGTAACGACCGCAAGCTGGACTTGAACCCACAACCGCGGAGTACCGTTCCGTCGCTCTACCGACTAAGCTATTGCGGCCGTGCCAACAGTAACCAATTTATCTACTACTGTCACTCGAATGAGTCTACATCGCATTTTTGATGTACAATTCGTGTGTCACATTTAGATGTGATTATTTTATTTTTGTAAAACAACTAAGTTTGAATTTTTAATTAAGAAAAATGTACGTCTAAAGATATTGTCATGCGTAATTATAGAACATTTGTTCTTTTGTGCATCTCAGTTTTATTTAAATTCCATAATCAGAAAAAGCTCGTATTTGCCAAGTAAGTATTTCTTATCATCCGTGTGGTGACGGATGTCCGTATGACGAGATTACAAGTGTACCCCCTTTCCTCCCGAGGATGCTGCAAGTGCTAGGGAACACGAAAATTAACCCTGTGCTAACACGCCTGATCAACGCGGCACAGTAGACTATAGTCCCTGCCAAAGTGGAGGAAGCTCGAGCCCAATAGTGGTATGTTAATAAACTGGAGAATGAAAAAGTATTTCTTATTAGTAAAACTTACAGTAATTCTTGTGTGTACTCAAGCCTCGGGTTTTATAATTGGACGATATCAGGACGAGCCTCGTGGTTGAGTGGTTTATGTAACGGACTGCCGATCAAGAGGTCGCGGGTTCGATTCCCGCTCGGAACAATCATTTGTGTGATTTTTCTAATTGTCATACAAATGTTTGTACTGCGTCTGGGTGTTTCTATGTATTATAAGTATGTATTTACAAAAGAAAAGTAGTATATGTATTCTATCCGTATTCTGGTACCCATAACACAAGCATATAAGCTTAGCTTGGGACCAGAGGACGCTGTGTGAAATGTCCATGAATATTTATTTATTTATAATGAAGGAAAAGTGTAAGTTATACTTATATATATCCTTACATATAAATATGTAATTGTCCTAGATTTCTGTATCGATCGATCACCCAAGTATATATTAAGGACGTAAATCTAATAAGGTCAGTTAGTAAACAAGACGATGAACTCTATCATATATTAATTTTATATTGATTGTATATAATGTAATCAATTACTAACTCAAGTCTATTATATATAGGAGGCATCATAATATAATGCATCTATTCTTACTTGGCACTAGTTAATACTCGTAGTAATGTAAGGTAGAAACATAATTGATAGAAGACCAATAGGAGAAGGTTATGCATAGTGTTTTCCTATGTGCTAGGGTCTTTAATACGTAGATCCGTACAAGAACAGATATTATCCTATTTAGCTCGAAGAGTTCTGTTTTCATAATACAAGAAGATGTTCATGATTTTCGATAAATAGAACACATATCGTCACCCCATTTTCCTCATAAAAATCTAGATTTAAAGCACATTTAAAGTTTATAATTTGTAATTTTGTCAACATTTTCATGTAAAGTTATCTAACAGTGTTTGAATTTAGATGAAGTCATTAGTAAAAGCTAGTTTAGAAATAAGCTCTTCATAATAATTATGCCCTTAGTAAATCGCTAATATTTCAGAGAATTATTAAATCGAGATAATGACATTTCTGCACGTAGCGGAAGAATGCTGTCTTTGGTGGCAAGGTCAGACAAGCCGCATTCTTTCTAAATAATATTAATCTCTATTAATCCTTACTACTAAGAAATATTATAAATGTGAAAGCAACTCTGTATATCTGTTGCTCTTTCACGCCAACACTGCTGAACCAATCGATATAAAACTCCCTACACATTGAGTATATAGTCTGAGATTATGCAATTCTACATGTAAGTACAAAAAAATGAAAACAAGGCGTATTTTGATTAGTTGGCTATTCTGTTGTGCACATTTTTATTAATTAAAATCGTTATGGTCTTATTCACAATGACTTATCGGAGGTTTAAAAGTTCACGAAAATTGACAAAAATTGTTCTTCATATAAATAGTCTTTTTACGCTAAAACGTTTATTATCTCTCCGATAAAATCTCCTTTTAAACCTCCGATAAGTCATTATTCATTATGAATAAGGGTGTTAGTCTATAACATTTAGATTTACTAATAAAAAGTTCAGTTAACATTGCCGAATTGTGCTATTGATACTATCAATTTTCATTTTCTAGTTATGTTTAGTTGTGCTATGTATGTTTAGTTGTGCTTCCGTGTGGTGACGGATTAAGAATACAAGTGTCACCACCCCATCTCCTCCCAAGGGTGCTGTAAAAGTTAACTAAGGGATATTGCACACAGATAACATCCTCTGTGAGAGACGGAAAATTCGAAAATAAACCCTGTGGCAACACGTCTGGGCAGCGCGGCACAGTAGACCATAATCCCTCCCAAAGTTGAGGAGGCCTGTGTCCAACAGTGGGACGTAAATGGGCCGGAGAGTGCAGGTAGAATCGCTACCAGTGCAGTGTTGTGTATAATTTTGCAATAATCAAAATACAATTTATAGTGAACAATATTTAAAGATAGTGCCTCAGAACAAATTTTGTAATTGGTCAATTATAAATTGACAATCTTATGCGTATTATGAGCTTTTTAAAATCATTCAAGTTCCAGGCAGGCCGTAAACTGCATGGCTAAATTAGGTATTATGGCAAAAATAATACTTTTAGTTGAAAATTTTTAGTTAGTACTTTAACTTTTAGTTGTACCTTCTCCTTAAGAGGATACCAAAATAGCTTCGTGCATTTTTCTACGTACGAAGTTTTCATTGTTTCTTTAGATTGAATGGCTAGAGCTCTAATTTTTAAGTATATGTTTTTTCAATATATGATCTAGGATCGCATAAACTCAGAAACGCGATTGAAAAAAGTTTTCTCGATAGAAAATCTTAGCGAAACAACCTCTCTAATTTTTTATTTTTTTCATTTGTCGGTCTATTATCGCGTATTAACTAATGAAATAACTTTAAAAACATAAGTAACTATTATATATAGAAACACGTAAATCAGAATTAAAATATATTTAGTAGATTTTGAGTAAATAGGAAAAGTATCCCTAATTCTTCATTTTCTGTGCCTACTGGCTGTGTTAATATGTACGTGTCGGCGATGATATACGATAATATTGATGTAGGCCCTTAAACATATTATTGTATGACTGGTTTAGCGAACTGACTGACTAATAATTTGTTCATAATACGAATTTGCCAGACAGTTCATTTCACGGCGTTAACTGCCTGTAAATAAAAGCTCATAATACGGCCGCAGGTATATTAATATTACTATAATAATTCATTTATCGCAAGAATTCTAACCCACTTGTGTTACCACAAAGCCGTAATATTATCTCTAAAACAAAGCTATGTGTAGGATAGAGATCAAAGCCATATTTATTGAGTACCTAATCCTAATATCTTTTGATAACCAGTTTTCATCCCATTTTCTGGTTACTTTACATTAACCTAGGACCGACAACCTAGATCCTCTCTCTAGGTGGTCAGTAGTTATAGGTAGGGTGTAGCTTGATTCCGGACTTGGGAATTAATAGTAGGCTAACAGTGGCTCGGTGGATAGGACTGTTATGTACATTATAGAAATATCCAAGTATTATATATATATTATATATAAATATATCCAAGTATTATATATAGTATATACTTATTTATTGCTTTTGTATTTGTGCTCTGTTTGTTCTACACCTGTATTTACCTTCAATATAAAGTACACGAATAACCGAACTTTATGCAGTTTTTTGGAAAGTTAAACGACATGAATTTTTAAGGGCCTACATCAATATTATCGTATATCATCGCCGACACGTACATATTAACACAGCCAGTAGGCACAGAAAATGAAGAATTAGGGATACTTTTCCTATTTACTCAAAATCTACTAAATATATTTTAATTCTGATCCACGTGTTTCTATACATAATAGTTACCTATGTTTTTAAAGTTATTTCATTAGTTACTACGCGATAATAGACCGACAAATGAAAAAAATAAAAAATTTGAGAGGTTGTTTCGCCAAGATTTTCTATCGAGAAAACTTTTTTCAATCGCGTTTCTGAGTTCATGCGATCCTAGATCATATATTGAAAAAACATATACTTAAAAATTAGAGCTCTAGCCATTCAATCTAAAGAAACAATGAAAACTTCGTACATAGAAAAATGCACGAAGCTATTTTGGTATCCTCTTAAGCTTAGTTTGTATTTTTTATTTTATTGAAATATTACGGCAATAAAAATGTGCATGATGACTGCAATATACGTGCTTAAAAATAATAATTGGTGGAAAAATCGGGACTATATTGGCTTTTAAATAAAAAAACCTAGCTAGCTTTGTAAAATACTAATAAATCGTCGAGACATGTTGTTATTTATTTATGTTTAGTTACGAATAAAACACGATAACGAGACTACTGTTTATATTCAGCACTCGAGGCTTGTAAGCAATTTAGCTCAAAATTTGCATACTCTTGTTACATGAATACATAAGCGTTTGTGCGACGGAAGAAATGTACATAAGTTTTCTTACATATTACCAAAATAAAGTTTTCTTCAGTTTTCGGTTTTTCTTTCTTTGTTTTTCGACTGTTAAATCGATACCGGAAAATATATTACGAACTGTATATAATAACCTGACTTATAATACTTATTAAAGTAAATTAGTGACGGTTAAAGCATGTATAAGTCACCACCCTACTTCTTCCGATTAAGAGGATACCAAAATAGCTTCGTGCATTTTTCTATGTACGAAGTTTTCATTGTTTCTTTACATTGAATTGCTAGAGCTCTAATTTTTAAGTATATGTTTTTTCAATATATGATCTAGGATCGCATGAACTCAGAAACGCGATTGAAAAAAGTTTTCTCGATGGAAAATCTTGGCGAAACAACCTCTCAAATTTTTTATTTTCTTCATTTGTCGGTCTATTATCGCGTATTAACTAATGAAATAACTTTAAAAACATAGGTAACTATTATGTATAGAAACACGTGGATCAGAATTAAAATATATTTAGTAGATTTTGAGTAAATAGGAAAAGTATCCCTAATTCTTCATTTTCTGTGCCTACTGGCTGTGTTAATATGTACGTGTCGGCGATGATATACGATAATATTGATGTAGGCCCTTAATGCCGTGATAATGTAACTCAAAAATGTTACTAACAAGAGGTGTAAACTCTAAATTAAACCCAATAACTACTTGTTAGTTATAACCGCTCTCGAGTAGTTCAGATGTCCTAAAGACGAAAAGCAAAGCATTTCGTCTAAGAAAAATCTGCTCGATTGAAAATTACTAATAGTGTAACAGGTTGCCAGTTAACCTTTATACTTTTGCTTTATTAAACTCAGTAAAAAGCGTGGGTATAAAGTTATTATATAAACTAACCTTCGACATTTTAAAGGTATTCTTCTTTGAGGCATGGGAGAACTCTGTACACTCTCTGGAAAAACCAGATTATGTTTCATTGCTAAAAACTCTGGAGTCATGATCCAATTAGGGTTGCCTTCATCACACGAACTCATCGACAAGGATCTGATAAATTTATCACTGGATAGCGAGTCCGGGGTTAAGTCAACATTCTCTATATTTGGATTCGCAATAGTTATATTAACCGATGTCATTGATTGAGATCTTACTTGTCTATCGTAAATAAATACATCATCTCGAGACTCATCCTTCTCAAAACTACTAAAAATATTATCTTTTACAGAATCTATAGACTTTACTGTAGGCTTAGAACTTGAGGATAATTCCTCCTGCGTTGTATCATTCGCAGTGTACCTTGTATCCGATGATTTTATACTTTGTTTATCGGAATTAGAATTCAAGCTTGTGGTTTCCGATGAATCGGAAAATGCATTTTCGTTGTTTGAATCTATCTTTCTGTTACAATTCTTTGATTTAGATATTTCTTTTGTCTTTCCCAGTTTTCCACTACATATAAGCTCCTCATTTGGACTAGTTTCAACAGCTGAAGGACATTTACGTAGCGTAGAATTTGGTATCCAGTTTAAGAAAAGTGTTGGTCGTTTCGCGTTATTATGTTGGTCGGTAAATACTTTAGTTGTGACTGTTAGATAACCTGGATGGTGTACTATATCTGATTCGTGTCTCGCTACAGTCGGTGGATGTACGCATACGTTGTTCTTGCAAAACAATATTTCATTGTCGACGTAATCAGGAGGTTCCTCGTTATCGTCAAACTCCAATCCTAGGAAATAACTAGAAGCACGTTTGAAAAGCTCTGGCAGCGGCATTTCGCTGCAGATATGTTCACATTTCCTATGTAAATCACGTTTTATTTTGTATTGCGTGTTATCACTCGCGACAACCTCATTCAAGCGAAGTTGTATGTATACTACGCGCATGTAAACACCTACACAGCTATGTTGATAACAATGTATTGATCGTACTGCGAGAATAGAACCGGCTCGCGGTCGCAAGGAGACCAGTGAACTGACGTCACGACTGTACTGAGGGGCTTTTTAACTTGAACGTGTTACAAAACACGTCGCCTTATTATCTTATATCATTGAATTTCATAATATGTATTCATAAAAAGCCGATTGTCTCATACACACCATTTTATACAGTTGGTGCCATTAACCAGTTTCTATGTAGAGACCATCTGCGAAGGGTGAAAGACTCCAAATTAAGCTCTATATTTTGTCCTATTTCAAAGTGCCTGGGGGCAGTGTGTTATATAGTAGATTACTATGTATAACTATTACCATTGATCAAGTATAACATTGCTATTACATTAGGAGTTTGAACAGTAGGTGGATAGATTCTTAGTTTCCAACGTAAAGAACTTAATATAAAATAAGGGCATAAGTATATCTTTATTGGCCTATTTTTGTCAGCAACCTTGAATCTTTCCTACATTGTCCTCTATTCCTCTTCCAAAGGAGGCTGCACGTGTTATCTAAGGTCAGTCTCTCAACATTTAATACGTACTTAGTAAATGAACATAAACTCATTTTATTAGTTACCACTCTATGTAATCTTTTATGTAACCCTTTCTTTAATCGTATTATTGACTTTATAGTGACTCATGTTATTGACAGAATGTTTATAAAACTATTTAAAATAGGGTTGCCAAACGTCTGGTTTCTTGTTTACAAAGTTGTTTAATCCGTGTCCAGCAGTAACTCTTGAATCACAGCATTGCAAAGGGTGGATGACGAAGAGATCTCAAAGAATTGAAAAGTCCTCTGTCGTAGCCAGTAGCCATAGGGGCCAGGCCAGGACCTGAGGAGCAGCCTACCAAGATCGGCGCAAGCCTACACACTATTACTGTTTTGCTCTTTCTCCAGTAGGGCCCGTAGCACCGAAGCAAACAGGCCTTCGGCGCTAATATAAAAAATATGCTACTGGACGTAGCCACTAGCCAGTTTGAGTAGGTATCCCCCCGTACTGCCAAATATTTCCGCCAACAATTGTTTTTGGGCCAAACTTATGGAAGTGTATATGTACAAATTAGAATCTATAACCCTCCTCGAAACCAAATTCTGGCTACGCCCATGACCTATTATATTGAATTTAACATGAAATAGATATTTAATGGTAGATAAAGACTTATTTGCGGATGGTCTCATTTATAAATATCGACATAAATATTGGAAATATTTATTTATTTCTTCTACTTATCATAATGAGATCGCTTTCAAACGCCTGATGGAGATGCATGGCAAAGTTTCGAATCAAGGAAAGATTAAATAGGTACAAAATAAGCGAGAGCTTGTAGTTCTTTCTTAAATTATTTAGTAAGATTTGAAATCAACGTACTAGGTCATATAAGAGCCTCAGTTTAGGCTAAATTAGTAGATGATACTTTCTGAGCGTGTGATAGTGGTACGCAAAGTAAGTACCTATGTACACAGCGCTTAAACTGTACCTAACCATTAACTTTCGATTTTTTTACTGCTGTAATATTTCACATGCTCGATTAATTGAAGTCTACCATTAGTAGGTACACCTAATATCTAAAATAAATAGGTACATTTATTTTGCAGTGTAGAAGGTTAAAGCATTTTTAGAGCTAAGTTTTATACAGTTGCCAAATAATATTTTATCTAAGACCGTGGCAAATGTAGATGTCCAGTACCGCTCCTAAAACTTAAAAGAAAATTCAATGAAAATTGGACGACAGGACAGGTTTGTGGAGTGGACCAATATTACAATAATTATGAAATTGATTATCTTTTTTAAACATAATATAACTATAATGTTAACGTAGAACGGAATGAAGTTATCACTAAATTAATCCGCAAGATGGCGTTTCCGATGCATAATTTATTGACGCATGCGCCACACATTGCAATCAGCTGTCAGAAAGAACAAATTCACGTAAAAACAAAATTATTTGTGTCTTTAGATAATTCCCGTCAATATGGCGGGGCAAAATCCAGGTTCACCGACAGACTTTCAATATTTTTACGAGGATGAAGTGTATAAAATCAACAACCGCGGTCAAGTGGTCTTCGGCCTGGTACTCGAGAATTATGAAGCCAACTCTAGTGATCAAGAGAGCGACATGGAATCACAGATACAAAAAGGCGAAATTCGTGTTGTCTGGCATCCTTCCGGCAATGAAAGGGTCATATCCGAGAAATCGGTAAGCGAGGTTTACTACATAAATAATAATTAAACTGACGCGACTGGCTACCTACCTACTTGTTCACTGTTGTATATAAAAAAATAACATTAAATTTGTTTGAGTGCTAACCCTGAAACTTATTACTGAAACTCGTTAAAAATTTTATTAATAATTTAGGTCTCACCCTGTTAAAAATCCCGTGTGTATAATCTTAATCTTTGTTTAAAATCTAAAGATACCTGCAATTTATTTCTAACTTTCAAAGTTACTATGTATTTATAGTTACTATTGTTTAAATTTAAAATGTAATTTATATGCACTTTCCCACTTGTAAACATGTGGATTGTAAATTAAATTAGATTCTAATTAGTATTTTGACCTAGATAATGTCCTTATTTTCTTATTTTTTAACTGTCTAGTCTTGTGTTAGATATGTGTTGCATTTGTTTATTTGCTAGAGACCCCATTTATACCCATTCCCCCTTATTACAAAACGCGGCTCAACATTAAACCCAGATTTAACAAAATTTATTTACGAGGAATTGGATAGTTAGAACCGCTCTGACACTAGTTTGGCGTCGGTTTAAGACTAAGGTCGTTGTTAGATGTAGGATTTGAGAAAAATCTGCTTGAAATGCGCAATTGAAGTGTTTAAAAAGCCAGGCTTAAACTGTGGCATAAACTTAGTCTTTTACTTGTGTTATACCTGATATATTTTGTATACTTCATACATTTTGTAAATACAGAGAAATACGGTTTTAATGACATCTATGACTGCCCATATTATATATTTTCTTAGTTACATACCTACTTAACTGTAGAACCAAATTTGAATAATTATTATCATCGTTACAAGTGACTTTATTATTAGTGAATTTGAATTAAATTCTACTGTACATACTTTTAGTCGATAGATAATAATTTAATATAAATAATTGTTTTGTAGGTTGGATTAGCAGATCGCTCGTTGATGCCAGGTGATGTTGTTCGCCGTCTCATAGCTGGCAAGGATACACAAAGAGGCTACTGCAGAGACATAATAATGACTGCTGCATTACAAATAGTTGGTACAAAGCATGTGATACAAAGTGTTGCCAGTGAACGGTTACAACCATTGGAAGAATTCACTCCAGATTTGGCTGTATGCCTTGATTCTTGGGTTGGTACTTCCAAGGTAAGCACACTATTTCAAACAGTTATGTTTATAATAAATCTATTAATAAATAAATTATGTTAAAACAAAAAAAAGTTCAAACAAACCTATCAAGCAGAGCATCAAAATTAAAATAAGTATAATAACCAAACAAAAAGACTTAAATATGAACAAGCAGAATTTCTAAGAAGACAAGAGTAGATTTATTTAAAAAACATGCAAACTAAGATTCCTAACTTTAAAAGTTTTGACTCTTTGACGCCTTGATTTCATACGTCTGTCAGTACACAGCTTCCTTTATACATTCTTTACTCATTATAACAAAATCTTTATTTTTGTATGTATGCCGCTATGTGCGCTTCATCTATCTATCCATCAGCCTTTGTCTGTCTACTGTTGAACATAGGGCTCCCCCATAGAATGCTACAACGCGCGGTCTTGCGACGCTCGCATCTAATCTTCACCGCAATCCATCCGCAAACCTCGTTGGAACGGCCCAACGCTTCTGAATCCGTTACGTAGTCGCCACTGTAGACTTTTTCCCCAACGATCATCAGTCCTATGAGCGATGTGTCCTGCCCATTGCCACTCAGCATGCTAACCTTTCGGGCTATGTTCGGCAACGAATTTCGATGCGTTTTTTTTTAATACTAGAATGTTTCAAGAGGATATCTTCTTTGTATAATATGTTAAAGTTTCTTTATTTTCTAAACGTACGAAGTTGCGAATATGTATATGGATATTTATATTTTGTCTTTATGCACTGTAAATATAAAAAGAAATTAAACTGTTCATTAATGTTCCGGTTTTGATTTCATGGTCATGCACTATTTATGCAGAGATTTATTTGTTAATATTGTTCATTGTTAACTGACTGGTGTAGTGACGTAGACAGTAGTACCTACCTAAGCACAGGTGCGATTCTCAGTATGCAGTTACTTTTGTAATAGAATTCGTAAGGCGACATTTGACGGAAATATATTGTAACTAGCTGTTGCGCGAGACTCGGTACGGGTGGAATTTTGAAAAAAAACATCCCTGTTTTTACAACACTTTTCACTGATGATTTTCTCCTTTTCGTCACAGCGTGATGTTATTTAGCCTATAGGTCTTCCTTGATAATTGGACTATCCAACACACACAAATCGGGCCGGTGGTTTCTGAGATGAGCGCGTTCAAACCAACAAATTCTTCAGCTTTAAAATATTAATAGTTATGATTTTCAGTGTCTGACACAACATGTCTGTTTGTATGATCCCCAATATTTAAACAGCATTTAAAAAATAAAGTATGTAAATGTACGTTTTTATCCGAACCTATGTGGACATCCTTGGCCCTACTTACGTTGCTCATACAAACACAATTTCTTAGCTATCGTATCACCATAGAATTTGAGTTCGTGTGTTAGCATTATATTGTGTAAAAATTATCTTAGTATTTCATACATTCATAAGTTAATGGAACCATGAACAATGATAACTGTGAATTGGCGAAAGTCTTCAATCACACGACGACCGTTCTGCGTCCGTTAAATAGCGTGCGTAAATTACGACATAAACTGTATATAAAACAGTTTTTAACTTAAATTTAAAAAGTCGCGGCCTCACGTAAAAATAAACCTGTCAAGAGGCAGGTCAACTCGCACACTTTAGGGTTTCGTACCTACTAGACATATAAAAATAAGTAACTGCATTCAAATAATCATTTAATTAAACTCAAAACAACTCACCAACTTAATTTTGTAGTTGAAATATAGGGAATCGCCTAAATTTCAGCTACTTCATAAGTTGGTATTAGTATAAACACTTTTTTACTTGTGATGTGATGACAAATTATAAGTTTTTTGATTTTTCCCTATATCAGCACTATACACTTGATCTATGCCAAATTTCAAGGCTCTAGGGCAACGGGAAGTACTGTGAATTTTGATTCTCTAGCATAAGTCGAAAAATTCTTAAAAATGGTCGTAATTCGGTTATATCTTTTAAATGCGTAGAGGTGAAAGGTTGACTGTATTTTTTGCAGCAAGGGACCGCATAGATCTACATATCGTATGAGTTTCAAGTTGATACCTTCAGCCGTTGCTGAGTAAAAAAAGTTTGACAGACGGACACAGACACCGGAGTGATCCTATAAGGGTTTGTACGAAACCCTAAAATCACCTTTTTAGGGTCCTGTACCAAAAGGGACCCGACCCTAATACTGAGTCTTTGCTGTCCGTTCGTCCTTCCGTCCGTCCCTCAAACAACAAACTTTTTCAATGTAAATTAATGATACCCATATACGAGAAGACTATGGCGGTATGATGAATATATTATTATGATAATAACAGTACGGGGTCCCTGGATGTGTGGGTGCAGCTTTTACTTAGTTGGTTTTTATTGTTATGGACCTTTCGCGCAACTTCCTCTAATCTCAAATTAAGCAGAAATCTTGTAATACCTATTTTTTTTAAATAGTACCATCCTCGTAGATCCTAACAATGATGTTTTAGGAAATATCCGTAAATAATTTTATTTATTAGCTCTCTTATTGTTATCATTATCAAGCCAATTTGTAAATGGATTTTTTCCATATAATTGTTAGTTATTTTGGTCATCATAATGTTAGATCTTAACAACTTCTCCTAGTCCATTTCCTACTGTTGGGCACGAGCTTCATCTACTTTAGGAAGGTTTTTGGTCTACTATGCATCGCTTACACAGGGGTGATCGCATAGGATTTAATTTCTAAAAAAAACTATATTTAAACAACACGGTAGTTATATTTTAGTAAACCAAATATACTAAATATAATTTCCCACTCTAGTCCATTTACGTCCCACTGTTGGGCATGGACCTCCTCCACTGCGAAAGGGATTATGGTCTACTGTGCCGCGCTGACCAGGCGTGTTGGCACAGGTTTTATTCTCGAGTTTTCTTTCTCTAACAGAGGATGTTATGTGCTTACAATATCCCATTGCTAGCTTTTACAGCACCCTGGGAAGGAAATAGGGTGGTGACACGTGTGTTCTTTATCCGTTTCCCTTCTTTCTTTCAATTCTTAATAACTAACTACAGGTTATTGTAGCATATCTTATGCAATACTTTCACTTATCTCAATTATCCTCTTACAAACATTTAATTACAATTTATTGTATACATGTAAACTATTTGTAAAAGAAATCTAAATAACAGTGAAAACTGCATTAATGATAAGTTATGCATGGTTCCGCGGATTTTGGTTTCTAACTTGGCGGAGAAAGATACACGTAATAGTTAAATTGTTGAAAATATTATCTATGGATAGTTTTTTTATAGGCAAAGAATGGCATAATATCTGAACAGTGGGTGGCCTGTTTCTTTTAGGTTCCGTAGCGTGGTGGACGCTGGCTGTACCTCAGAAACGATTATATCTAGAGGGCTGAAAGTTTCAGAGTATACTTCCATCAGTTTATGGTATAACAACAGATACTTATCATTATCGGTCTCCTACCCTTGTCCCATTGTTTTGGGTCGGGAATATTACGTATATATTATTATAATAATAAAATAAATAACTATTTACGGAAATTTCACACAACTTCCTCTGTTCCTAAGCTAAGCTTATATACTTGTGTTATGGGTACCAGAATACTGATAGATTACATATACTACTTTTCTTTTGTAAATACATACTTATAATACACTAGCTGGCCCGGCAAACGTTGTTTTGCCATACCAAAAAAAATATAAAAAAAAAATAAAAAAAATAATGAACTATAAACCTCACGGAGCCCGAGACCTTTCCAACGAATGCAAAACCGTGGAAATCGGTCCGTGAGTTCTGGAGTTAAAGCGTCAGGAAGGAAAATCCGACTTATTTTTATATAGTAGATAGAAAACGCACGACGCAATACAAACATTTGTATGACATTTATAAATATCACACAAATATTTCTCCCATGCGGGAATCGAACACGCGACCTCGTGAACGGCAATCCGTTACATAAACGACTCGACCACAATGCCCGCTAAAAAAAATTGGACGAAACGGAATCTCGTTCCATTATTATTTGTTCGTGTGCTAGCCTTTAGTTTTTAGGGTTCCGTACCCAAAGGGTAAAAACGGGACCCTATTACTGAGACTTCGCTGTCCGTCCGTCCGTCCGTCCGTCCGTCCGTCTGTCACCAGGCTGTATCTCAAGAACGGTGATAGCTAGAGAGTTGAAATTTTCACAGATGATGTATTTCTATTGCCGCTATAACAACAAATACTAAAAATAAAATAAAATAAATATTTAAGGGGGGCTCCCATACAACAAACATGATTTTTTTACCGTTTCTTGCTCGATACTAATAACGTTGCCTTATGTTGCATAGATAATGGTACGGAACCCTTCGTGCGCGAGTCCGACTCGCACTTGACCAATTTTTTCTTCTATCCACGTAAATATTCAATAAATAACCTAGCATATAGCGTACAAATAGAACTAAAATAGGAAAAAGTTCTGATTGAATCAAATGTTATCAGCGTATTGTGCGATTGCCAGTAAAATAGCTTCCTTAACCATATTTAATATTACAAGGTCTACATCGTATTTATTACTGGGAAAATACATAATATTTAAATATTATAAACCTTACAATATTATATACTAGCTGATTCCCGCTACTCCGTTCGCGTGGAATTTTAGATTCTCATATATATTTTGTCACCGTTTATACCTTCCCCGGACCTTCACGAATATTTAAAGACCAAAAGTGGCCCGGCCGTTCTCGAGTTTTAGCGAGACTAACGAACAGCAATTGATTTTTATATATAAGATTTTAAATCGCCTTTTGGTTTAGTGGTCCCTACAACAACCTGCTGTTCACGAGCTCGCGGGATCATTCCCGAAGTGTTTATCTTGCGTCCGGTTGTTACTAAGGTATTATAAGTATGTATTATTTACAAAATAAAAATGTATATGTAGTAAGTATATCCGTATTCTGGTACCCATAACACAAGCACAAAAATATAGCTTAGCTTGGGACCAGAGGCTGTTGTGTGCAATGTCTATAAATATTATCTTTATGAATTTATCCTATTTTACAGGCCGTCCACAGCAAACTTCGTCTTGTATCAGCAGACGGCTCTCGTCTCGAATATCCAGATCTAGACACTTGTCCTCTAGAAGATTATACAAATCGTCGTCGACGTTCCACCCCCTATACCACAGAGTTTTACCCGGGGCAAGTCGTGTATGGAGCTCTTGGGGCACTTGATAATGCCAACTGGTTACATATCACCAAGGAAATGAAAGCTGCCAGAAAACACAAGATGCATGACCATAAGGTTAGTCTTTTTAAAGTTGTTAGACTAGCTTTTTGCCTGAGAGTTCATCTGTTGGAGCAGCTACTAAAAAACGGAAAGATTTACAGATTTTCATACAAACATATCCTGCTTTTTAAAGTCATATGGGAAAATTGACGACCCTTGTGGATGAGTGGTTTATGTAACGGACTGCCGATCAAGAGGTCGTGGGTTCTATTCCCGCTTGGGACAATTGTACTGCGTCTGCGTGTTTCTATGTATTATAAGTGTATTTACAAAAGAAAAGTAGTTTATGTAGTATATTCGTATTCTGGTACCCATAACACAAGCATATACCTAAGCTTAGCTTGGGACCAGAGGACGTTGTGTGAAATTTATATTTTATATTTATTTATTTAATTATAAAGAGCCAGCATGCAAACATGCAGGCCCGATGGCTTAGTGCAGGGATTCCTAAACTTGATTCTGAGGAACCTCCCCTAGGTTCCGCGGGCACGCACTAGTTTCAGTTCGTCTATAGAATAGTCTGATGACTGTTCTATAGAAGCACCGTAAATAGAGTAACCCTGATGGCTTCCGCCAAAATTCAGTCTGGCCTATGTCATGGCAGCTTTTGTAACCTTAACACCCAATGTAGTTAAAAATATGTTTTGTGGTCGCAGTTCACAGTGGAAGCAGTGGTGACCGAAAGTGTTAGTGTCCATTGGCAATGTCGAGCATTGTGTACACATCCTACTGATCTCACAGCACCACAACAACCCAAGTTTCTTGTTGAAGGTGCGTATTTAGTTCACTTATCATTATATTTTCTAACACTTGCGCACTTCACTTATCATTTTCAGCAGCATTAAGAGGATACCAAAATAGCTTCGTGCATTTTTCTACGTACGAAGTTTTCATTGTTTCTTTAGATTGAATGGCTAGAGCTCTAATTTTTAAGTATATGTTTTTTCAATATATGATCTAGGATCGCATAAACTCAGAAACGCGATTGAAAAAAGTTTTCTCGATAGAAAATCTTGGCGAAACAACCTCTCAATTTTTTTATTTTTTTCATTTGTCGGTCTATTATCGCGTATTAACTAATGAAATAACTTTAAAAACATAGGTAACTATTATGTATAGAAACACGTAAATCAGAATTAAAATATATTTAGTAGATTTTGATTAAATAGGAAAAGTATCCCTAATTCTTCATTTTCTGTGCCTACTGGCTGTGTTAATATGTACGTGTCGGCGATGATATACGATAATATTGATGTAGGCCCTTAAGGTTCCACTGTCAAAGGATTTCTTCGTAGTTGGGTATTTGGTTTTTCGTGTGGTGACGGATTAAGAATACAAGTGTCACTACCATTTTTCCTTCCCAGGGTGTTGTAAAAGCCAGCTAAGGGATATTGTACACAAATAACATCCTCTGTGAACGGAAAACTTGAGAATAAACCCTGTGCCAACACGCATGGTCAGCGCGGCACAGTAGCCCATAATCTCTTTTTTCGACCGATCGCATGCCTGACGGTCAACCCTCCTTGGGTATATGCGCAGGTGTCATGCGATTCCCTCGGTCAGTTCTTACGACCCCCGCGGTCAAGAAGAAATTACTCTCATCATTATCATAATTCCAATACCTTTAAACAAGTTGCAATTTTCAGAACTAACAAATATTCAAGTATTTCTTGTTTTTTACACCAAGTATTTTTTTGTAATAATTAGCTTTGCTTTGCTTTATAGGTGACGATCTCAAAAATCTCAAGTTGCTGAATGTGTTTGAACCGTGTACTCTACAAGTTGGTGATAGAAACTTCCTCACTATTGGACCTGAAGATATGTTCATTAGCAAGAAACAATGGCGGAAACAACAAAGTAATTATATCTTCAATGACAGACTTTGTTATATACCTGGAACACGCCTTCAATACTATGGGGGTAGGCAGAGATTATAGATCGCCAACTATTACGATCTAAATACACTTTCATTTTATTTACGACGATTGTAACTGCAACACACCTAGCCTTTTTGAAGATTAAATTATTTCAACGGCCTCTGATTTAGTGTAAACGAACTGTCGTTCACGAGATCGCTGCTTTGATTCTCGTGCTGGACAATTATTTGTGCGCTGATTGTATTCGACACGCAGATATTTGTACTACGTCTGTGTCTGTTGTATCGATATTGTAATGCGTATGCTAGCAATAAGCTTAAATTAATATCTCTTTCTTTTCTTTGTAAGCTTGTGAGAAATGTCTGTCAAATAATTTAAACGATTTGTTTTTCAGGCAAACTATATAGAAATCATCGGAAACAGACCCGTCCTGTGAAGAAACCATCCAAAAATGAGAACAACCCGGCTGATCACATACCTTCGAGACCCAAGAAACGTGCCTCCTCACATAGGAAACATAAAACCAATGATGTAAGTGTATTCTATAATTCGTCGTCTGTTTGCAATGTCCATAGCGGTTTTATAAATACATTTCCCTCTCGAGCCCATTACTGTCCCACTGTTCGGCACAGGGCTCTTCCACTTTGGGAAGAGTTTTTGGTCTACTGTGCCGCGCCAACCAGGCATCTTGGTCTAGAGTTAAATTTGGTTTTCCGTCGCTCAGAGGACGTTAGCTATATACAATTTTCCCTTAAATGGTTTTTACAGCACCCTGCGATGGAAAAGATGTAGTGTCGAGTCCGTGAGTTAGCTAAAGCGGTTTCGATAGCACTTTTCATTTTTAGATTTTAATGTAAGTAATGAATATTTATGTGGTGACGGATTAAGAATACAAGTGTCACCACCCCATCTCCTCCCAAGGGTGCTGTAAAAGTCAGCTAAGGGATATTGCACACAGATAACACCGTCTGTGAGAGACAGAAAATTCTAAAATAAACCCTGTGCCAACACGCCTGGACAGCGTGGCACAGTAGACTATAATCCCTCCAAAGGAGGAGGAGGCTCGTGCCCAATAGTGGCACGAAAATGGGCTAGAGAGGAGGAGAGGAATGAATATTATTTATGTCTGTCTCCAGATTGATATGGAAATAGATGAGAGAATACCGGATGAGAACCTGGACCATCTGGTAGATGAAGCACTCAACCGCAGCGCTTCTAAATGTCCCAGCATCAAGATAGATCCGATTGGTGATATGTCTTATCTACCGATAGCCAGCAGTCAGGAAGATACCGTTACTGAGGAGAAGAATGACTCGGGAATCAGGTGATATTTTCTACACCTTATTCACAAAACGATTTGACACACCTTTTTCATAATAAAAATAAGTCTTTCGCAACGACTTACATTATACTAGCTGTTGTGTGGAATTCAGAAACCAAACCCGATAAAATTATACGTTATAATCATTCCTTTTGAACCACTCTTATCTATTAAAAAAAACCGCATCAAGATCCGTTGCGTATTTTTGAAGATATAAGCTCACATAGGGACATACATACAAAATTTACGACTTTGTTTTATAAGAAGTATAATGGTCTTGTGGTATTTTTCTCTTTAACCTTCTTCCAGTTCTTAATGGGTCCATTAAGTGGATGGCCAGTTTATTTGGATGTTCGTCAATTCTTTTTTTATAGTTTTTTACGCTTTCTGAAATTTCATTCTTTACAAATTTGATGCCCAGGTCATGGTGCAGCCTGGCATTTGTGATATATCATGGCGCGTTAGCGATCATTCTCAAAATTTTTGATTGGAATCTTTGTATTATTTCAACGTTTGACTTGGCCGCGGTACCCCATAGCTCTAGCCCGTAGGTCCAGATAGGTCTAGTAATGCATTTATAAAGTAGCAATTTGCTTGTCAACGAGAGTTCGGAATTTTTCTTTAATAGCCAGTACATTTTTCTAACCTTTAAGCCCAGTGCACAGCGTTTAGTAAAAATATGTTTTTCCATGTGAGACGTCTGTCTAAGTCGATGCCCAGATATCTGGCATCATCAGCCTGTGGCAGAGGCTTTCCATTTAAGGACACGGGAGGACAGTGGCCTTTTCTATTAGTTAACGTCACTTTTGGACATTCTAAAAGTAGAAAAAACTTTGTTTTCAACCGACTTAAAAATAGCAGGAGGTTCTCAATTCGTCTGTTTGTTTTTTTTTTTAATAATAAGTGGAGATTAAGGAGATTACTGACGATATAATGCAGTTGTAAAATTATTTATTATTAAAAAAAATATAAGTAAAATGGTAAGAGTGTAACAAAGCTGGCTAACTAGTTTGCACATCCACAGTCCGGAGCCTAACCGTGAGGAGTCTTCACTACTGAACGGTGATACCAAGTCAGACTCAGCGCTTAATGATGATGATTCCGATAACTGGGAGAATACTAGCACTGATGGCAGTGATACGGACAGGTTTGTTATATTTATAATATAAATATTATAAACTAAATATTACCACACTTTTTTAGGTCTTTCTCAAGGTTTGAAATCTCTAATCTCCCACAAATTGAAAAAATGTCTGGCAAACTTAGTTCTGCGGCATATGCGGTGAAAACAATTAGACGACTTAAGGATGTAGATACGGCTAGAATGGTTTACTTTAGTTATTTTCACAGTGTAATGTGCTATGGAATTCTTCTTTGGGGAAGCTGTGCGGACATTAATCGGATATTTGTGCTCCAGAAACGCGCTGTTAGAGCTATATATAACCTAGGTCCGCGGGATTCTCTAAGGGAAAAATTCAAAGACATAAATATTTTAATGGTCGCTTCGCAATATGTATACAACATGTAACATATTAAACGCACACCCTCAAACACCCCAATTAGACTTTAATAATATAAACGCTATGCATACACCAAATATTATTTATATGTGCGTTAACATTGATTATTTGTGAAATTAGTTATTCCCATTTCGTGGAAATAAAATGGTCACCGATTGACACTGAGCTGCGCACGCACACACAGACACATGTACCTACTCGCCGCGCCCGCTCCCCGCTGTCCGAGTGCCACCCGACTTACGTTCCATTTTAGTTTCTATGAACTGTTTAGGTTTTTAACACGCTTTTAAAAGCTTCATTCGTATCAACCTATGTGAGAGAATTTTTGAAAGTGATTTTTACCCACATACAGCAAAATTTGAGATCAATCAAGACTAGTATTCGAATATTTCTAATTGATTTTGCACACAAAGGACCGATAATAATGACATAAGTTCAATATTTAATATTCACGCATTTCAAGCGAGTTTTTTTGTTCTTATTTATAGTTTGCAAACTAATATTATGTATACCTATTCTAGTGGAGCAACATGGTCATCTCGTTGTTCATCGGCTGCGTCAGGTAGGGGCAAGCGCTCACCACAGCTGGCTGTGAGACTGCTGCGAGGCAAGAGACTCAAACGGACTGTACGTAGGGCTCCGCCCGCGCCGCCGCCGAGACGGGGAGATAGAGTTGTTGTTGAAACACTACATACTACCAGCAGGGCTAATGTTGTTTGGCAGGTAAATTAATTTTACGGACAAGAACATCAGTAGTGAAAAATTGGCCTACTTCTAACCCTCGTTCACATATATGTTTGTCTGTTGTTGCGGGGATTTGAATTATATATGACTTTGAGATTACTGTCTCTAAGCTGTATTATTCTGTTTAAGTATTGTAAAACACTTGTAATTTTATGTTTCTATCAGGACGGCACCATTGAAATGGGTATACCTTCTACACAGTTGTATCCTATCCATCACTTAGATGGTCAGGAGTGCTTCCCTGGAGACTTTGTTGTTAGCGGTGCAGCCAACATTGAGGAAAACCAACAGGTTAGTATAGCAACTTCAAATGATATTAATGTTAAAGTATCAAAAGCTTCAGGTTACTTCTCGACACCTAAAGACTTACGGTCTTATTCACAATGTCTTATCGGAGGTTTAAACACAGAGATAATAAACGTTTTAGCTTAAAAAGACTATTATGAATAACAAGTTTTGACAATTTTCGCTAACCAATTTTAGCGAATTTTTAAACCTCCCATAAGTCATTATGAATAAGACCATTAAAATGCAGCGTAGTCAATATGAATTGCTGAAATGGAGAAAAATTCTAAATACTTGTAATTTGTTATCAAATCACACGAAAGAATAGTTTGTACTGATACCAACTCATTGGTGTAGCTGAAACATAAGCAGCTCCCTATATTTCAACTACAAAATTAAATTAGTATGGGGTTTAAACTTAATGAACCCCTTTTTAAGCAGTTAATTTCACTTTTCTGTCTAGGTACGAAACCTTAAAGATTTTATTTCGCTCTTAGCAGGTTTTTAATATATTTATTAACTGTTTTGTGCTTATTTGTTGTTAGATGAAGCACAGAGAGTATGGTGTGGTACAACGTGTTGATCATCACGGCAGGACGGCCATAGTCCACTGGTATCGTACATATACCAGCGCTGAGGAACCTGTGTAAGTTTCCTAGTTTCTTTTATTTATTTATGAATTTTTCAATAAAGTAATATGTCTCACCTGATTTCAGCCAAATACCTGAATGTTTAAAATGTAAAATGCGGGATAAAAGTGGAAGTTTACTTTTAAACCTTATATTTTTAACTAGCTGTTGCCCGCGACTCCATCCGCGTGGAATTTAGAAAATTTTCCCCCTTTTTGCAACATTTTTAACTACTGCTTCGCTACTACTAGTCGTAGCGTGATGTTATATAGCTAAAAGCTTTCCTCGATAAATGCCCTATCTAACACTGAAAGAATTTTTCAAATCGGCTCAGTGGTTCCTGAGATTAGCGCGTTTAAACAAACAAACTCTTCAGCTTTATAGTATAGATAAGAATTAATTTATGAATTTTTGCAATTGACTTGCTATGCTTTTACTAAATAAACTAAATTATAGTGGAAATAATTTTATTTAGTAAAAGCATAGCAAGTCAATTGCAAAAATTCATAAATTAATGTAGAAATACATGTACAGTCATTATTTTCGGTCCAATTATGTTCTGTAAAGAACACTAAGTGATCGATTGATCGAGTTGGTGCAAACCGCTCAATAGATGGCGTTGTACACAAAACATCGCACGATGTTAACTCACATTGAGAAGGTTGTAGTGGAAGATTTGGTAAACATATGCGGGAACCATGATAGCTCAGATGGGAGAGCAACGGAACGGTATTCCAAGGTCGTGGGTTCAAGTCCCGCTCATGGTTATCATTTTTTCCACTATAATTTAGTTTATTTAGTTATAGATAAGAATTAACAAAAATTGGTACAAATACATTACGAAGTAGTGGGTATAACGAGTAATTGTTTTGTTTATATTGTTAATAGTCCACAAATGTTAGAGGAGAGCGAAGTGAGCGTGTACGACCTGAAGGACCACCCTGACTTCCAGTACCGGCCCGGTACCGTCGTCATCAGGGTGGCAAACTTCACTGGAGAAGATGCCAACTGTACCGCGGGACAGGTAAACCTACATCTTTATATTTATTTATCTTAATACTAGATGCTGCCCACAAGTTAACATAAGTACGAATCGAATCTAAAATCCAGTCAACTTGAAATTTGATTATACCCTGAAATAAATGGGCGTATATGACATCTCCCCCTCTCTCTCTCTCTCTCTCTCTCTATATCTCTCCCTCTCCCCCTCTCTCTCTCTCCCCCTCTCTCTCTCTCCCTCTCCCCCTCTCTCCAGCCCTTTAATGTCGTACGCGCGTACGCGGACATACAAAATACGGGTCAACTTCGCTATAAGTTGTAATGGTTGTCGTGTATTTTATATGTTTCTTTTTCTTAGGTAATCGACAACTTTCCGTCGGGTCGTGTAAAAGTGTGGTGGGTCGATGGACACACCAGTATGTGCTGGCCACAGGATCTATATAAGGTACAAGTGCTTTTATTAAAAGTTGTAATCTTAAAACCTTTTTGGGAATTATGAGTTTTTGATCATATTGTATATCGTATTGGTCACTATGTAACGCCACAGTTTTAGTTTTTTTTATAATTTTCACTTGATCTGTTAACACACTGTTCATAGCGTGGAAGACTGATCGCAAGATTAAGACTAAAAAAAAATTGGTCAAGTGCGAGTCGGACTCGAGCACGAAGGGTTCCGTACCATTATCTATGCAACATAAGGCACGTTATTAATAAATGAGCAAACAACACACACAATACTTAATTAATCACGTTTGTTGTATGAGAGCAAGAAACGGGAAAAGAATCATGTTTGTTGTATGGGAGCCCCCCTTAAATATTTATTTTATTTTATTTTTAGTATTTGTTGTTATAGCGGCAATAGAAATACATCATCTGTGAAAATTTCAACTCTCTAGCTATCACCGTTCTTGAGATACAGCCTGGTGACAGACGGACGGACGGACAGCGAAGTCTCAGTAATAGGGTCCCGTTTTTACCCTTTGGGTACGGAACCCTAAAAATGAATTTAATTAGTATTGCCATATTATTGAAAATTAGTTAATTGGTACTCTAAAAATACTAAAACTACAGGTCAAAATCGACCAGAGGTCGTTGTGTGGGATTATCACAGAATATTTTATTAAATATTATAGGTTGGTGAATATGATAGCGATGAAGGTGAGCTCTGGGGCTCTGACGGTTCAGGGTCTGAAGACTCGTGGGAGACGCAGAGTTCAGCGCATGACCCTGAACCTAGGACTCCAGATCAACCACCGACGCCTACACCGCCTGAACAAAATACCTCTACACCGGTTGCAGGTTTGTATCAAATGTATACAGATATAATATATATTATTAATATTATTCTTTTTTACGTTAAAACTATGTATTAACCTATTTAAATAAAATCTTATACAACGATAGTCTAAAAAAATAAGAAAGGACTTAAGTAACATTGCTAAAAATTTGTTTTGGAAGAATTTTGCTTCCAAACGTGGATTTTATTTTACGTATTTTAGACGTGACATTAACCTCATAATACTCTATTATTTATTTAATAATAGTTTCAAGGTTATTTTTTTGGTATAGTGACGTCATCGTCCGGTTTACCAGCAAACGTTGAAGTAAGGTCATGTGCGAGCGAGTGCGGTAATGCGGGCACGCCCGTACCTAAACTGTTAGAACCGCGCGTGGCGGCGCATATTGATAGAGGACGCGTCGCCATGCAACGTCTTGAGGAGATGTTCGCTAAACAACCATCGCTACAGAATCAGGATGTGAGTATAACTGAAGATTTACAGAATTATAAACCGGCTTAAAAAAGGAGTAGGTTCTTTTTCGATATGAATCTTGTGTCTTCATTAGGCCCTACCTACAGGAGATATGTTGATAAATAATCTCTCTCTCTCTCTTTCTTCAACCCATTAACGTGTCTCTTACATTGGATGTTATCTGTGTACCATATTTCTTACTGGCTTGCGTTTATAGCACCCTGGGAAGGAAAGGGAGTTGTTGGCGACGCAAACATAAAACTATTGTTATTTGTAGTTGAGTAATCATAAGCTAGTTCGTAAGTATAGATTATAGATAAGTACCTATATATATGTATATTGTAGTTGCGTTTGTAACTGTATGAGTTATGGGTGCGGGGCGCGCGGAGTAGGTAACGAACATTCTTTATTATAATATTGTAAAAATGACATTTTAGTCGATATTCGCACTCCATACCTAACCGCACGTCGCGCATTCATAAGTACATTTCAACTACCTACTTGTTGTACTTACTTGATAAATAAAAGTTTTGTGCAAAATCACGTTTTTTCTTTGGTGGATCATCTGGACGTCTACAAAAGTGGTCACTTCGAGACGGATCAATGTTTAAAACTCCACCACCAGGAAAGACAATGGTTAGCACACGCAGTGTAGCGAAGAAACTCTTAGAAGCTCAGTCAAAGAGTAGCGATGAGAACGAGTTACTAAAGTCTTGTGCTGGCAGCCTGGTGAAGTCGGAACGAACTGGATTACCTAAACCGGCTTCACTAACTTCACGTCATTCTGTCAAATCACAACCACCGTCATCAACTCGTTCTGTACAGGCCCAAAGGAAAGACCTGGAATTACAAGCCGCAAAGGCCAAGGCGCGCATAGAAATGGAGCTTATCGATAAACAGCTAGCAGCAGATCTGGCAAACCTAGAAGATGAATACAGTCCACCATCGAATAAATCGGAGGCAAACCGCGCAATTGACATTGAGCAGTGGGTTGAACGAAGTCAACAAGAATTGGTTTTGCAGCAAGCCACTATGATAGAAAGCAACAACAACGGCAAGCCGCAAACATCAGGTAACACTGATACGGACGGGCCAATTCAGCAGTTGGCGAATGCACTCCAGCAGTTAGTCACCTCCACGAGTGTTCAACAGAATACTCACCTGATCAGTCGCCTGAGCACGCCAAGAGATCTACCTACGTTTGACGGGAACCCCATGAAATGGCTTTCATTTAAACAGGCTTATGAAGAATCTACAGAAGTATGTACCTTCACTGAAAAGGAGAACCTGTGGCGGCTCAGAAAATGTCTTTGCGGCGCCGCTCAAGAAGCAGTAGCATCGCTTTTGGTAAGCGGGACGTCACCCGCGGTCGTCATGTCCACCCTGGAGCTACAGTTCGGCAACGCGGACGTCATTCTGTGCCGCATTATGGCAGATATAAAAAAAATGTGTAACTTATCAAATGATTACTATCGTGATATAGTACCATTTTCAATAAAGGTAAAAAATTATGTGGCGGCAGTACGAGCCCTACGCCGTGAAGAATACCTGCAAGGAATGGAGGTAGTAACTTTTCTTCTATCCAAGCTACCTACTACCCTGCTGTCGAAGTGGGCTGATTACAGTTATCCACTTATCTCCGCCGGCCATCAAAAACCAAGATTGGAGGTACTATCGGACTTTCTCACCGAGGAAGCAGTGAAGATATCCAGTTGTAGTGCCATGTTATTACAACCCAGCAACATAGACAGTTATAAACGTAAGCATTATAATATAGTAAATAACGTGCAAATGTTTAACCAAAGTGATATTAAGTGTTCGTATTGCCGTAGGGATACGCATACATTACCGGAGTGTAATAAGTTTAAAAAGTCGCTTCGTAAGGACAGATGGTTACACGTAAAGCGATGCGGTGTTTGTTATAAATGTTTACTAACGTGTCATAATAAAGAGACATGCCCTGCGCCTAGCTGTGATATAAACAACTGCGGTCAAGCTCACCATCGGTTATTACATTATGTACCGCGACAAAACATCAAAATATCTGTGTCTTCGCAGACTGAAACTAACTCTCCGTCGGATATTGTAAACAACATTAATCGTAATAGTCGCGTATTATTAAAAGTTGTGCCGATAAATATACACGGGTCTAACGGAACCATACGCGCGACTGCTTTGTTAGACGACGGCTCCACTGTGTCATTAATAAGTTCGTCGCTAGTCACACAGTTAGGGCTGCGCGGCCGCCGGCAGTGTCTACGTGTGCGCGGCGCGTGGGACAATACAGAAATGGTATGTGACACTCAGCTGATTGATTTAACTTTAAGCGATATTGAGAACAGTAATGTTTTTAAAATTAACGCTAGCGTAGTAAACAATTTAAATTTACCGGGACAAAATTTAAGTAACTTTAATTTTCAAAACTTTGAGCATTTAAATAATTTAGATCGTTATTTACATACGCAATCAGTAGAACCGCAAATTTTAATAGGCCAGGACAATTATCACCTCCTCTTGCCATTGGAAACCAGGTCGGGAGGACCTGATGAACCGTACGCTACCCGGACGCCTCTGGGTTGGTGCTTGCATGGAAGAATGGGGTGCGCCACTCCATCTGTTATTTCATGTAACTCTTCACTGTGCGTTTTCTATGATGAACTGGAATCTCAACACATATTACAAGAAATTAATGAGAATGTAAAGAAATCATTCACCATGGAATCTTTGGGTATTTCGGCTAAACCAAGACAGAATTCTGAGGACTTACGTGCAGAGAAGATTCTATCACAAACTGCCACACTAGTCGATTTACAATGGCAGGTTGCCTTACCCTGGAAGGATGAAAGGTGTACTATGCCGGACTCGTATCGTTCCGCGTTATATAGGCTAAGGAGTGTGGAACAAAAAATGAAGAAAAATACAGAGTACGCAAAAAGATACAAGGACCGAGTAAACCATTTACTCGAAAATAATTACGCGCGTAAATTAAGTACAAATGAATTAGAAATAACACCAAAGACATGGTACTTACCACATTTTGCTGTCGATAATCCGAATAAAAAGAAGTTGAGATTGGTTTTTGATGCTGCTTCGAAGACACAAGGTGTATGTCTTAACGATTACCTAATAAAGGGGCCAGACCTATTGATGTCTTTGTTCGGTATTATGTTAAGATTTAGAGAAAATCCTATAGCCGTGACCGGTGATATCAAGGATATGTTCTTAAGAGTAAAGATACGACCAGAAGACCAGAATGCCTTTCGATTTCTGTACAGGGAGGAGCCAGACGAACCTGTGGACACCTACGTTATGTCTTCTTTAATTTTCGGTGCTAACTGTTCGCCGTTTATAGCGCAATACGTTAAAAACAGAAATGCGTCGCTGTATGCAGGTTCGATGCCCGCCGCAGTCGACGCTATACATACGCGGCACTATATGGATGATTATATCGATAGTTTACCTGATGTTACAACCGCCGTAAAGGTAGTCCGTGACGTCATGTGGATACATAGGCGAGGTGGCTTCGAAATACGTAATTGGGCGAGCAACTGTAAAGAAGTGTTAAATAGTCTACCTAAAGAAACTTTATCGGACACTTCTGTCAACTTTAAAATCGGCCATCAATACGAGGGCGAACGTACACTCGGCTTATTTTGGGACCCGACCGATGACAGTCTCAGGTTCGACGTGACGTTTAAACAAATTCCACCTAATATTTTAAACGGGACACAAAGACCTACAAAGAGAGATATATTACGTGTAATTATGTCTATTTTCGATGTTTATGGGTTCTTATCACCGTTTACAATAATCGGAAAAATAATAATGCAAGAAACGTGGTTACAAAAAATCAGCTGGGATGAGACGGTGACCGATATAATATTTACAAAGTGGCATAAATGGATAAGGTTGTTAGAAACATTACGTCACGTGCGCCTGCCCAGATACTATCCAAGCGCGACAGCACATCTGCAACAAACAAGTGCAAGCGAGAAGGCTTTACTCAACGTTGAACACAGGGTGCAAAGTTCATTCAACCGACTCGAGCCTGTGTTATCAGCCGGTTATATAAACTTACAGCTACATATATTTTGCGATGCTAGCGTAAAAGCGATGTGTACGGTCGCATATTGGCGTTGGCTGGAAAACAATATAGTGCGCGTCGCATTCATAACAAGTCGTAGCCGCGTCGCGCCTGTAAAACCTGTATCAGTGCCGCGTTTGGAACTTCAAGCTGCTTTGCTAGCTGCTAGATTGGCTGAAACCATATTAAAAGAACACAAAATGAAACCTGAAAAGAGATTCTTCTGGTGCGATTCCAGTACTGTACTTACATGGATTAGAAATGATGCTCGTAATTATAAACAATACGTAGCACACCGACTCGGCGAGATTGACGAGTTATCTAATATAAATGAATGGCGATACGTACCTACGAAGTTGAACATCGCGGATATTGCTACCAAGGAATCTTTTGACTGTTCTTTACTGCAAAAAGAATGGATGTACGGTCCCGCCTTTTTACACAATGTGGAAGATCAGTGGCCTCGAAATTTTGTACCTGTAATAGAAGATAAACAATTAGATTTAGAGTACATTAATTATATACAAACAGAAGATTATACATTAGACTTACCTGTACCTGACGCTAATCGATTTTCTTCTTGGCTCCGCTTACGACGAGCTACGTCTGTAATTCTGAAATTTATTAATAAATGTCGAAAGTTAAATAAGGATTTTGATGATACTATGGACCAAGCAGAAACATTGCTACTAAGGTATTCACAAGCACAATCATTCAAGAAGGAAATTTATGAAATAAAAACTAATGGATATATACAAAGAAATAGTAAAATACTTACCTTGTCACCTTACCTTGACGAACAGGGTCTCCTACGTGCTGGTGGACGCATCGGTGCAGCAACTGAAGTCTCTTCACAAGTAAAGAATCCTATTATCCTGGATGGCCGAAATCAAGTCGCTAAATTAATCGTGAGACATTATCATCAAGTCTTCGCTCATGGAAACCAAGAGACTGTAGTTAATGAAGTCAAACAAAAATACTGGATAACCAGACTGCGACCTTTAACGAAGACCGTTACGTCACAATGCATGCTCTGCAGAATAAAGGGATGTAAGCCTAAGATACCAAGAATGGGAGACTTACCTGGTGCTCGGATGGCTCATCACCAGCGTCCATTCACTCATTGTGGGTTAGATTTGTTTGGACCTATGGAAGTTACTGTAGGAAGGCGCAGAGAGAAAAGATATGGTGTTTTATTTACATGTATGACCGTACGCGCTATCCATCTTGAAGTCGTTGCCACTCTCACAACCGATTCCCTGATAATGGCGTTACGGAGGATGGCTGCGCGACGATGTTGGCCTCAGTACTTATACTCTGACAATGGAACGAACTTAAGAGGAGCTAATTCTGAATTAAAGAAATCAGTTTTGGACTTAAACAATGATTTATTAAAAAAAGAGGCTTTAAATTATGGCACAAAATGGTCGTTTATTCCACCTGTCAGCCCACACTGGGGTGGGGCTTGGGAGCGACTCATTCGAAGCGTCAAGACATGCCTAAAAGTGGTGCTACGAGAACGAGCACCTAAAGATGAGACCCTTAATACCTTTCTAGCTGAGGTGGAGAACATAATTAATAGTAGACCTCTTACCCATGTCTCAGTGGACCCAACAAGCCTGGAAACTTTAACCCCCAATCATTTTCTGGTAGGATCATCGTCCAGCTTACCTATTATTGGAGTATTTGATGACTCAGATATGTACCTACGGAAACAATGGCGTGTTTCGCAGAGGTTAGCAGACATGTATTGGCGGAGATGGCTTAAGGAAATATTACCAGATATGATACCACGCACTAAATGGCAAAAGGAGCAACGATCGTTACAAGTAGGCGATCTGGTACTTGTCGTGGACCCTGACGGTCCTCGCAACCTGTGGCCCAAGGGTATAGTGGAGGAAGTATTTACTGGTAAAGATAACCGCGTTAGGATGGTTAAAATTAAAACAAAATCTGGCTATTTGGTTAGGGCCGCGGCACGCGTCGCTCATATTTCCACCGAAGGTGAGTAAGTACTGCTGACGCAGCACTGGGGTGGGGCATGTTGGCGACGCAAACATAAAACTATTGTTATTTGTAGTTGAGTAATCATAAGCTAGTTCGTAAGTATAGATTATAGATAAGTACCTATATATATGTATATTGTAGTTGCGTTTGTAACTGTATGAGTTATGGGTGCGGGGCGCGCGGAGTAGGTAACGAACATTCTTTATTATAATATTGTAAAAATGACATTTTAGTCGATATTCGCACTCCATACCTAACCGCACGTCGCGCATTCATAAGTACATTTCAACTACCTACTTGTTGTACTTACTTGATAAATAAAAGTTTTGTGCAAAATCACGTTTTTTCTTTGGTGGATCATCTGGACGTCTACAGGAGTGGTGACACTTGTATTCTTAATCCGCCACCACATGGGCATTAAATAATTATAATATGTTTGGTATTCCAAACATTGACATTGACAACATTGACATTGAAACATTTATGAAACGATTAGTCGACTGACTATGTGTCTCGATGTATCTCTACCAAATAAGATAAGTTGTCCTTGACTCCTTTAGCCCCATCATGATAAATATCACAAGATTTTTAATAACAATAGTTTTTGTTGCAGGTAATGCGAAAATTACTGAATTTGTACAAAGATTGTAGATTCTTGGACCGTTTAATGGGCACATCGTTTTTCCATGAGGATCACTTTCTTGTAAGTATTGGATTTTTTAACTAATAATTCTGTAACGTAAATGGCTCTTAAATGCAGTGCTATCCTAAAACTAAAAACATTTTTATTTTTTATTCTTCATCCATCATTTGGCGTCCCAAATGGTGCTTTAAATCTGCTTGCCACCATCAGGTAAGCATGCCGATGTGTATGTAGATTCGACGTAAATTCAATAATATTGTTTTACAGGGTCTATTAGAGCGAGTTCGTGAGCGTGGTGCGAGCACGCCACGTGCGGGCGAACGTCGCGTGCACGAACAGCTCGCACGTCTGTTCGCCACGGAACCTCCCGCACCACTGGCCGTGTCTACGCCTACCCACGTGACGTCATCAACACATATGACGACGTCATCACCCATATCTTCACCTTCGTCTGTTTCTCGAGCGGACCCGATGTTAGTCGATGATGATATTGATTCGAAGGCTATCATCACTTCTAATGTCACTGTACAACCTATGGAGGTACGTCCAGTTAAATGCTTTCTTCGTTATATTTGTTATACATGTTTACATAACACGAAATTACTAAATTTCGTTACTTGCCATCTAGCGGCTAAAAAAAATTTACATATACATATAATAAAAACCATCGCGTACTCAAATAGCTATTATTAACGTTATTGTTATTTATATATTGCAGATAGAATCATCAGTAAATAAGAAACCATTACATTTGAACATAGAGTTGGCACAAGCGTCCAGTTCTGATGAACAAGTATCACAAGATTTGGACTCAACATTGACTGTTAGTGATAGTGCTAATAGTACTGTGCTGCAAGTTGCTGATAATTGTGAGTAGTATTTATAATACGACCAATTACAGATGTCATATTTAAAAAAATAAATTTTAATTAAGTATAATATTCATACAAATGTTTGTACAGCGTCTGGGTGTTTTCTATGTATTATATGTATGCATTTACAAAAGAAAATTCGTTCGAAATTAGTATCCATAACACAAGCATATAACCTTAGCTTGGGACCAGAGGACGTTGTGTGTAATGTCCATTTATTTACTTACTTCTATCTCTATCTATGAATTATTAAGTATAATATTTATAGAAAATAATTTGGAATTGTCCAAGTGGTGACGGATTAAGAATACAAGTGTGACCACCCCTTATTCTTCCCAGGGTGCTGTAAAAACCAGATAAAGGATATTATTTGACGGGCCTCGTGGTGGAGTGGTTTATATAACGGACTGCTGATCATGAGGTCTCGGGTTCGATTCCCGCTCAGGACAATCATTTGTGTGATGTTTTTAATTATCATACAAATGTTTGTACTGCGTCTGGGTGTTTTCTATGTATTATAAGTATGTATTTACAAAAGAAAAGTAGTTTATGTATTATATCCGTATTCTGGTACCCATAACACAAGCATAATAAGCTTAGCTTCGGACCAGAGGACGTTGTGTAAAATGTCTATGAATATTTATTTATTTATTTATTTGGAGATGTCTTATCTGAGAGAAGGAAAATCCAGACTTAAACCCTATGACAAGACATTTGGTCAGCGTGGCATGGTAGACCAAATACGCCCTTGAATAGAAGCCCTTTGGCTGACTTTGGATTCGAACAGGAAAAAGACCAATGCATTATCTTTACTTTTTATAAAACAAAGGCGATACTTTTGTATGTATGTCCTTATATGAATTTATATCTTAAAAACTACCTACGCAACAGATTATGATCCGTTTATTTTTAATAGATAAAGGGGTTCAAGTGGATGGATGTTTTTTTTTGTACCAGTTGTTAGGGTTTGATTTTTAAATTCTACGCGTACGAAGTACCTTAACTTTAAACGTTTGTAAACAGCATTCGGCGAGTGTAGTGATGTGGATAGCAACAGTCGTAACGTTTGCTACAAACTATGCAACTTGATACACGCACAACTTGTGAAAGCGCACGCTGAAGTTAGTCGGTAAGTTCCTCTTATTTATACAACTAATTAGTAAAAGTCGTATCCAGGATAAATTATCAACTTCATTGTAAAAAATAGAATACACAGTCTGTTAAAATATATTTGCGTTTATGAAAATATAAAATTTGATTAGAAAATTATATATAAATAAATGCCGAAAATGATAAACTGTCTAAATCCTAGACTTAATAGTTATTTAGACTTTAAACAGACATATAATTTGAAACTAAAATTTTTAGGGTTGAGGAAATAATAATAGCCTTGGGCTAGAAGGGCTCAAAACAATTTCCCGAGATTCTATGTTTTTGCTTTGGACCTTAGCACATATTGATACAAAGCCTATAAGACGAGCTGCGCCACTGGCTTTTAACGTCACCAGTTGTATAAACGACTTAATTGTTTTTGATGAAATGTATATTTAGTAAGGATTAGGTTGTTATCTATTTTTATCCTTTAAGCTAAGTCATAATTGATACCTCTCCAGTAAGTATGTACGCTAGGTAAAACTGCGGGATACAACTATTTATATAATATAAGTAAATTATAACAATTTGTTTCACAGGAGAAGGCCTCAAGAGTTGGCCGATTTCTTAAACACGTTAATGATGAAAATAAACGCAACTGAGGAGAAGTTACTCTACCACTTTTCAGTGTGAGCCTTTATTATTGTTTTATTTTTTATATTTATGTTATCAACAAGGGATTCTGTACATGTTTTCTGCAAGCACTTTAAAACTTCCTCACAAAGATAATACCGATTAACCATTGAAAAATATTTTATAATCGAATCTGCTAGAAAATAACGCCCACATATACCAATTGCAGAAATGAATTTCAAACGGGCAAACCGTGTACGTACTGTGCGTATACGTATAAAATAAACGTGCAGGTTATGGGCTCATTTTTTATACTTACTTTTTTTAACTTGTAGTATACACGTTTTTAAGGTATTTTTTTTTTACAAAAAAATATCTACAAATCTGACATAATGCCCTCGTAAACAGAAGTTAACATGATCCTAAGATTTTATACATTACACTTACCTGCATGTGTGAATAGAATACTTGTTGGCTCACATTATTGAGTTGTTTTTCGATGATAAAATCTTTATATATCTACCATATAAGACGGGCTTCGTGGTGGAGTGGTTTATGTAATGGACTGCCGATCACGAGGTCGCGGGTTCGATTCCCGGTTGGGACAATCATTTGTGTGATATCCATAAATGTCATACAAATGTTTGTACTGCGTCTGGGTGTTTTCTATGTATTATAAGTATGTATTTACAAAAGAAAAATAGTATATTTAGTCTATCCGTATCTGGTTCCCATAATACAAGCATAGAAATATAGCTTACTTTGGGACCAGAGGACGTTGTGTGAAATGTCCTGAATATTTATTTATTATATCTTGATAAAAAATTTCGTATTTTGAGACCACAAGAATGTTTCAAGGCCTGTTATAGACAACTACTTAGATACATGTACAGATTTCCAATATTTTGTTGTTTATTTATGTTTTTGTTTTTTTATTATTTGCGTTTCGTGAATGTCATATCCATAATAAACATAACGTAATTGTATACACTCCTACAATATTAATAGACTTTATTTTTTTTCTGTGTTTTATATAAAATGAAAGTTGCACAGATTCTTAATAATTATTGCTCTTGCACGTTAATAATCTCATGTGAATATTTTTCCAATTCTTCGGTTCAGTGTTACCATAATCCTATTCCCATTTTTGTATATATTATGTGTCAGCATTGTGATCCCGCTTTGATGTCTTACTAATGCTTATTGTTGCTATGTAAAATTTTGATGTGCAAATAAAGTAGGTACTTCTCTTTTATAGTTAAAGTAAGCCATATTATTTCTCATTATAGTCGTAAACTTATATTAAACAAATGTGTTTACAGAGAGATAACTTTCAATACGTTTTTGTTACGTTATTCCTTTTTTAATTTGTATTTTTGATTGTTTTCGAAACCCTACTCTATTTTAATACAAATGTAAGTAATTGGTCAATTGATATACCACCAGTCCTCGCATTTTTTTCATAATTTACAAAATATGAATATATTTCTTTTAAATTAATACATTTTAATAAATTTATCCTTTGAAACTGCTATGAATAGCAACAACAGGTATGGGTAAAAACCTAGTAAAAAAATCTAATTTTGCACGATTTGACTAGGATTTGAATGGAATATTCATATTGTATAATTCAATTGCAATTTTAAAGAAGTCCCTTAGAATAAGAATGAATTCCTTACCAGAAATTTCATACCTACGCCATTTTAGTAGTTAGATTTTGATTTTATTTGTAGTTTGGTTATTATTTTTTTGTTCTCTTATGAAAGTGGTATCATAATTTCTCTCCTTATTGTGGTTTTAATACCTTGTAACAAACAGTAAACTATATTTGTTTAATGTAAGTCTCATATATAGTCCCTTAAACAAAGACTATGCATGGTACTGTTATATTAAAGTACTGTTTTACCCGTTAATTGTTAAAATTATTCTGTAGTTGTATTTAATTAATGTTACATAGTAATGAAATGAGACTACAAGTGAATTCGAAAAGTAGCATTCTTTTTTACATCTAAGTATAGTGATTTTTTGGCTAAATAAGGAATACCGGATGCATAAGGGCTTATATAAAAGTTTGTGCGTCGCAGTGACCTTGTAATGTCACACATTACAACGGATCAAAGTCACTGTATACACTTGCAGCTTTTAAGTTATCAATTAGTATGATTTAAGTCGTGCAATTATTTGTCCCAAATTCGAAAATGAAAGAGACGTAATTTTTAAATAAATAAATAAATATTCACGGACATTCCACACAACGTCCTCTGGTCCCAAGCTAAGCTTATATGCTTGTGTTATGGGTACCAGAATACGGATATACTACATAAACTACTTTTCTTTTGTAAATACATACTTATAATACATAGAAAACACCCAGACGCAGTACAAGCATTTGTATAACATTTATGGATATCACACAAATGATTGTCCCAAGCGGGAATCGAACCCGCGACCTCGTGATCGGCAGTCCATTACATAAACCACTCCACCACGAAGCCCGTCATTCGGCCCGCCCGTAATTCAAAAATAAGCACACAAAGCTTGGCTTACACTAGCGAGTTTGTGCAATACAGTCAAAACGTTGGTAATTAACGTAATGTAAAGTATATATTACTCAGAAAACCATGTTTAGTGGATGTATATTTATTAATATGGTCACTTTCATTAAAAGAGTACGATTTCCACGTATACGTGCACGTTTACGTATACGGGATTCTCACGTATAATGTCTCTATGTTTGTTTTATACACTGCAATATATACAAAATATATGTGGGTCCAAGTTTAAATAAATTTCATCATCATCATAACATCACGCCTTTTTCCCATGGGGGTAGGCAGAGACTTTAGAGCGCCATCTGCTACGATCCAAATGTATTTATGTGTGCACAAACACGCTGGCTAACTTAGTTAATATAAAGAAGAAAAAATAGTAAAAAAGTTTTTAGTAATATATTTTTTATTTTTTTATTTATCAATTTTACAAAATATACATTAAAGGTTACATAAAATAGCAACAAAAAACCACTAAGGTAAAAACCACCTATGCTATTGAGAGTCTAAATTATAAAATAACATAATAAATAAATTAACAACAATTCTATAACTCTAATCCCGACGTCGTTGAAAAACTACGTTGCAGTCATGGAGACTAGAAGAAAGGAGGAATATCTCAGTATATTAAAAAGTGTCCGCTGAAAGGCAGCAAATTAAGGTGGCGCCATAGTAGCAAGTGGAAGAATTTTAAAAAGAGCGCCTCAAATTATTAGAAAGGAAAGAAAAACTTCCGCTTTGTTACAGCGCAGTTTTTAAAATTATTATATTATATAGACAAACATGACTATGAAATAAATTTATATTAATTATTATTATAATTATACGGTGTTTTTAAGTACCCCAAATATTTGTAAATAGCAAATAGAAAATAGTATTAAAGAATTACCGCACACTTCACTCTGCTTATAACTGCTACATTCATATCATTTCCGCTTGCTACATTAGCGCTATTTCGGTGAGTGTAATTTGTCTTTCTTCTAGTCTCCATGGTTGCAATTAAAAGTTATTGTAACTAACATTAAATACTTAAGAACTATAGCAGCGGCATATTAATTTACTTTTCTGTCAAAGGTTTAAAATAAAAATGGAAATAAAAACTCAAATTGTATATTTAATAAATCAAATGAAAGCGGAAAAAATGATCACCATGAGCGGGACTTGAACCCACGACCTCGGAATACCGTTGCGTTGCTCTCACACTTTTTTTTTCACTATATTTCATTTATTAAGTAAAAGCATAGCAAGTCAATTACAATAATTAATAAATTTAAGTATAACTCAAATTGTATTATGTAATTATTGGCCTTATTTGCAATGACTTATGGGAGGTTTAAACAATAACTTTATCGGAGAGATAATAAACATTTTATCGTAAAAAGACTATTATGAATAACAATTTTTGACAATTTTAGCGAACTTTTAAACCTCCGATAAGTCATTATGAATAAGACCATTTGATTTTATTGTTATGTTAACGGTACTTTAAAAAAAATTGATAACATTTTACAAATTTATTTATGCAGTCAGTATGGTGCGTTAGTGGTCAGTATGGCTGACAGAGAGGCTAAGACTGAAGAAAAAAGTGAAGACAGCGATACCAAAAAGGATGCGAATACACCGCCCAAGAGTGACGGACCACCACGTAAGTGATGTAAAAAAGTGTAGAAATGAAATGAAAATGAAATGAAAAATCATTTAATCAAGTCAACACAATTTTTCAGAAAAATTATGTAGGTACTTATGACATTCAATCCAATTTTTTTTTCACAAACATGACATGTCCAATTTTTTATTTAGACAAAGATATACTAATATAATAAATATTCATGGACATTTCACACAGCGTCCTCTGGTCCCAAGCTAAGCTTATATACTTGTGTTATGGGTACCAGAATACGGATATACTACTTTTCTTTTGTAAATACATACTTATAATACATAGAAACACCCAGACGCAGTACAAACATTTGTATGCCAAATATAAACATCACACATTGAGTCGAGCGGGAATCGAAACCGAGACCTCTTGATCGGCAGTCCGTTACATGACCGCTAGACCACGAAGCCCGTCAATATGTAGATGTAGTGCTTCTGGCTATATCACTCAGTCGTGAACCCACTTACATATCTGTGTGCGTGAAATATTTATGTGTGTTTATAATACATGCTATACGTCCTATGAAACGATATTATTTAGCTTTATGGTTTAGCTAACCGGCGCAACATGTCTTTTTCTTCCACAGTCTTCTATTAGCCGTCATGTCTGTGTTAACTCCTCTTTCTTTCATGTCCTCTTTCACACAGTCCATCCATCTTTTCTTAGGTCTTCCTCTAGACTTTTTTCCTTCCACATTTATACTCAGAACTCTCCTAACGACATTACTTTCCCCTCGTCTCATGACATGCCCATACCAGGACATCCGCTCATTCTTCAATTTCTTCAAGCTAAAGTTACTTGTTCTTAATTTTAAACGTACCATGCATCTATCTATTCTATCTGGTGTTTACTATGTATTTTAAGTATGTATTTACAAAAGAAAAGTAGTATATGTATTCTATCCGTAGTCTGGTACCCATAACACAAGCATATAAAGCTTAGCTTGGGACCAGAGGACGTTGTGTGAAATGTCCATGAATATTTATTTATTTATTATCTGATATGTCTGTAAATGTAGATATATTTTTAGCATTGGACAGGTCTTGTCCCGAAGATATAGATTATTTTAGAAGTAATCGTGGGTCGATCCTATCTATACAGGGTGTCCCAAAAGTCAACGTCCAACCGAAAACCCAAGCTAGGCCTAGTTGTGGGGGCTCTCAAAAAAAAAGAAAAAAAAATCTATCTCATGTAGTTTCGAAATGACAGCCATTTTTCTTAAATTGACACCCTGTGACGAGTTTACGACTACTGGGGCTACAAATGAGCTCTTTTATAATTTTATTTTTGTGTGGAGTAGTCTTAAGTGATGCTCCTACAAATTCCAATTCATCATTTGCACACAACTTCATTGGAATTTCAGAAAATATCCGTTTTATACCGAACCATGACGTGAAAATGACTACATCACTAAACTTTGACAGTCTGTACTGAAAAAAAAATCTACTATGCAATTTCGGCAAGTGCCCTTAAAAGTTGGCGCATTTAATGGGCTTTCCAAAATGGTATAATACTTACTAAATTATTTCTTAGACGACGAGAAAAAAAAAATTAAGAAAGTCGATATTTAGCTTATTATTAGTTAGTCATAAAACTTTCTCAAAATTATTCTAATATCATCTAGGCGTTCTGTAAGGTGTAATTAAAGAAAGAGACGAAGAAAAGTTAGAGCGGGATAGTGACGCTACTAAAAGAAAGAGACGAAGAAATGTTAGAGCGGGACGGAGAGTGACGCTACTTGGTGTCAGTGAATTTTTGGGATTGTTTAAATAAATTCAATTATTAAAAATCGAATGTTTATTTAAATCATATCAAATGTTCAAATTGCTTGCCATCAGCGCGTATGCACGCCCTACACCTTCTTAAAAACGATCGTGTAATCTGGCGGGCGAAACGTCTGGAATTGATGTGATCAGCGGCATCTTGAATTCTCTGACGCAGTTCCTCTAAATTTTCAATTGGTTTTTGGTAAACAATTTCTTTGACCGTTCCCCAATAAAAAAAATCAATAGGATTTAAATCCGGGGAACGGGGGGGGCACGTGATCTGACCGGATCGACCAATCCACCTATTTGGATATTCTTGATTAAGGAATTCTCTCACTGGGCGCGCATAGTGTGCCGGACAGCCATCTTGCTGGAACCACATGTCTCGATAAATGCTAAGTGGCACGTCTTCTAACAAATTGGGTAACTGATGTTGTAAAAAGTCCAAATAAGCTGCCCCATCGAGGTTTTCTGGCAGTTCAAAAGGCCCAATAATGGATCCATTTAAGATCCCAGTCCACATGTTTATTTTAAAGCGGTACTGTGACCTATCTTCGCGCATCAAATGTGGATTTTCGACGTGCCACTCGTGCAAATTATGCAAATTCATGTATCCGTCTTTTTTGAAGGTCGATTCATCAGTCCAAAGAATTTTACGCAAGAATTCTGGATCTGCTCTGTGCCTTTCGAGCATTGATTGACAAAATAAAATCCTGCTAGGATAATCACGGGGTAGCAAAGTTTGTACCCGTTGCATGTGACTGTACATGTACTGAGATACTCCGGTTCTCTGCAATTGCATTTAGGACATCTTCTTCATAAGGCACGACGGTTCTTCCCACTCTAGTAGCTCGAGTAGGAAGTTGATTTTCTGATAATAAACGGTGCACATTTACAAAAACTCGATGATCTGGGTGACGCTCGGCATTCGGATATCTCTCACGGTAGAGTCGAGCTGCAGCTCTAGCATTGCACCTACATTCCCCATAAATAAGGTGCATGTTTGCATATTCCTCTGCAAAGTACAAGAAAGGCATTTTCTTACAAAAACAGTCCAGGAGAAAGCCAAGTTCGTCAGAAACGGTTCGAAAACAAATCCAAGTCACACGCAATCAAGTCCAGTAAACAGAGCCAAGGTTGTAAGCACGAAATAAATACAAACGAATACAAAAAGATGCGCAGTAAACGAAGGCACGAAACGTACTGAATTATTGTACGTATACCACGCTGTTGTATTAGCGTGCTATCTGTTTCACCCACACTAGCCAAAATGTCAATTTCGTCTCGCTCACACATTGTAGAAAGATTCACTGACACCAAGTAGCGTCACTCTCCGTCCCGCTCTAACATTTCTTCGTCTCTTTCTTTTAGTAGCGTCACTATCCCGCTCTAACTTTTCTTCGTCTCTTTCTTTAATTACACCTTACAGAACGCCTAGATGATATTAGAATAATTTTGAGAAAGTTTTATGACTAACTAATAATAAGCTAAATATCGACTTTCTTAATTTTTTTTTTCTCGTCGTCTAAGAAATAATTTAGTAAGTATTATACCATTTTGGAAAGCCCATTAAATGCGCCAACTTTTAAGGGCACTTGCCGAAATTGCATAGTAGATTTTTTTTTCAGTACAGACTGTCAAAGTTTAGTGATGTAGTCATTTTCACGTCATGGTTCGGTATAAAACGGATATTTTCTGAAATTCCAATGAAGTTGTGTGCAAATGATGAATTGGAATTTGTAGGAGCATCACTTAAGACTACTCCACACAAAAATAAAATTACAAAAGAGCTCATTTGCAGCCCCAGTAGTCGTAAACTCGTCACAGGGTGTCAATTTAAGAAAAATGGCTGTCATTTCGAAACTACATGAGATAGATTTTTTTTTCTTTTTTTTTGAGAGCCCCCACAACTAGGCCTAGCTTAGGTTTTCGGTTGGACGTTGACTTTTGGGACACCCTGTATACTTATAGTAGGCGCAACATATTTGTCATACTAGAACGCTCTAATCTCAGGAACCGCTTCTCTGATTTGAAAAACTATTTCAGTGTTGGATAGTACCTACATTTATTGATGAAGGCTATATAACATCACGCTGTGACCAACGGGAGCGGAGAATCAATGAAAATTGTTGAAAAAACTGGGAAAAAATTGTAAATTCTAGCGCTACCTTTTCTTTTATATAAATATTGTTACAGCCGCTACAGAAACAGCACCACTAGCCACCGCTGAAGGTTCAGATGAACAAGACGCTATCGAACCTAGTACCGTGCCAGAGGCTAGCAGTCCATGTGGTGAAGGTTTCTGTTTCATGGAATCTGCACCCGTGGCACATAGATTCCGTCTCTCAATACTGCAACCTTCCGAACCTAGGACTTTCTATTCAGCGGTGAAAAGGGAAATTAAACTGCTAAAGAGTGATCTACCAGCTGGCGTAAGTGTTTTTAGCACGCTTTTATTAGCTTCTTTTGTATCTATTTTAAAGTCAAAGTCATATTTTTATTTCAAACTAGCTGTTGCCCACGACTCCGTCCGCGTGGAATTTGGAAAAAAAATTTTTTTCACAATAAAAGGTAGCCTATTTCCTTTCTCAAGGTCTAAAGATTGGCTGTGCTAAATTTCATCAAAATCGGTTGAGAGGTTTAGGCGGGAAAGCGTAACAGACAGACAGAGTTACTTTCGCATTTATAATATTAATAGGGATAGGCAATATTAACATGCTCATTTAAAAAGTCAAAAGCTAGGCGTCTATTCCAAAAGTTATTTCTATGAAGAAGAACAGACCAGAAACTCCATGAACATTGTTTTTTGTTTTCCTTGCAGTTCAACTCATTCTTGACGATTTGTTTAAATGTGAAAGCAATCACTTTGCCAGTTGACAATTATGAATAATTATTGTGAATATTTTTCGTGAGAAAATCATATTGTTGTTACAATACTTAGTGACCTTTCCACGACAGGGTTTATAAAACCAAAATGTGTTAATTTCGATCAGCCGTGTGAGCAAAGGAATCTATACTTCTATACAAATATTATAAAAGAGTTTGTTTGTTTGAACGCGCTAATCTCAGGAACCACTGGTCTGATTTGAAAAATTCTTACACTGTTGGATAGTACATTTTTCGAGAAGGCTATATAACATCACGCTGCGACCAATAGTAGCGAAGTATAAGTGAAAAATTAATACCACGCTTACGAAATCGCGAGCAACAGCTAGTATACTTCAGAGACGTGGAATTTAGAACATTTTCCCTATTTTTGCAAAATTTTTACTGATGCTTGACTCCTATTAGTCGCAGCGTGATATTATATAGCGTATAGCCCAGAAGTGGCCAACAAGTCGATCGAGTGATCGACTTGTTGAATTTTGGTCGATTACTCGCAAGTTTCATGAGGGGACCCATTCAATACCAAATGTTTCTAGTACTTGATACAGGAATGAACATGATCGCGACTCAATTTTAAAATAAAAAGTCGATCTTATATGAAGTAATTTATTAATTTTTGCATTTGACATGCTATGCTTTTACTTAATAAATCAAATTATGGTGGATAAAGTGAAATGATGATGAGTCCCACTTGCGGCATTTCACTTTTTCCACCATAATTTGATCGATCTTATATGCACAAAAGTTGGCCACACCTGGTATAGCCTTCCTCAATAAATGTACTATCCAACAGTGAAAGAATTTTTCAAATCGAACCTATAATTCCTAAGATTAGCGCGTTCAAACAAACTCTTCAGCTATATAATATAGGTGTAGATATATTTATACGGTCTTATTCATAATGACTTATCGGAGAGATAATAAACGTTTTATCGTAAAAAAAAATGTTATGAATAACAAGTTTTGACAATTTTCGCGAACCTATTTTAGCGAACTTTTAAACCTCCAATAAGTCATTATGAATAAGAGCCATAGTATTTTATTTTAATATAACTTTAGGTATGGGTACGTGGCTACGAGGACCGTATAGACCTACTATCAGTGATGATAGCTGGCCCCACTAAGACACCCTATGAGGGAGGTTTGTTCGTGTTCGACGTACAACTGGGCGGTGAATATCCACGAGCACCGCCATTATGTCACTACCATTCATACTGCACTGATCGACTCAATCCTAATCTATATGAGGATGGAAAGGTATGTAGCGTTTTAATATTTCGTCCCACTGTTGGGCACGGGCCTTCTCCACTTTGGGATAGATCATGGTCTACTGTGCCACGCTGACCAGGCGTGTTGGCACAGGGTTTTTATTCGAGTTTTCCGTCTCTCACAGAGGATGTTATCTGTGTGCAATATCTCTTCGCTGACTTTTACAGCACCCTTGGGAGGAGATGGGGTGGTGACACTTGTATTCTTAATCCGTCACCGCACGGAGATTTTAAATAATTAATAATAAATATTTTTTTAGTTTTTTTTTAATATTTAATTATTATTAAAATTCATGGACATTTCACACAACGTCCTCTGGTGCCAAGCTAAGATTATATGATTGTGTTATGAGTACCAGATAACGGATATCTTTACTTATTATAAAACAAAGTCGTTATTTTTGTATGTATGTCCCTATGTGAGCTTATATCTTCCAAACGCAACAGATTTTGATGCAGTTTTTTAATATCGTATTTTTAATATATAGTTTTTGAAATCGCGGGCATTAGCTAGTAATGGTGTTTACTATGTATTATAAGTATTTATTTACAAAAGAAAAGTAGTTTATGTAGTATATCCGTATTCTGGTACCCATAACACAAGCATATAAGCTTAGCTCGAGACGAGAGGACGTTGTGTGAAATGTCATGAATATTTATTTATTTATATTTAATGTATAATATGACTTGTTTCAGGTGTGCGTCTCACTGTTGGGCACATGGTCTGGTCGTGGTGTAGAAGTATGGGGCAAGGATAGTTCTCTGCTGCAAGTGATAGTGTCTCTTCAAGGACTCATATTGAACGCGGAGCCATACTTCAACGAGGCTGGCTATGAGAAACAAAAGGGTAAGTACATATAACAGTTTTTCTTACAAGAATTACAGTTTATAGAATTTGCTGGCCTGTGTGGTAATAATGTTTTTATTTTTCCCTGTGGAATCACCAACAAAACACAGCAAAAATTTATAAGTTAAGTACCTTAACTAAAAGTTAAAAAAACAATTACTAAGACCCCTTTACCTTACCTCGAAGCTTTATCACTAACATACCTGTGCAGCGTGGTGTAGTAGACCATATACTCAAGCAGACCAGGCCACACAGTATTAGGAAAAAATATTAACTATTGAATCTGATACAGAAATAAGAAATGATTGCTATGTAAAAAGTAGACCATAAACGTAGCTAAAATTGGAAAGGGGAGAAAATGAGAGAAATATTAATATAATACACTGAATAAGTTAATAATATAATATTCATTATTTGATTCAGATGAATACTTTTCTACATTTGTCACCCACACTGCTTTATCTCTGCACTGCTATTTGATTGGTTGGTAGATAATGGTATGATAATTGCGGGTTCGATTCCCGCTTGGGACAATCATTTGTGTGATATCCATAAATGTCATACAAATGTTTGTACTGCGTCTGGGTGTTTTCTATGTATTATAAGTATGTATTTACAAAAGAAAAGTAGTTTATGTAGTATATCCGTATTCTGGTACCCATAACACAAGCATATAAGCTTAGCTTGGGACCAGAGGACGTTGTGTGGAATGTCGGTGAAAAAAAAAAAAAAAAAATTGCCTAGGGAATTAAGTCCGCCATTATACCTTTTTAACACGCTTTTATAAGTTCGGTATGTATCTATCAATGTATTAATCTATGTAACGGAATCTTTGATAGTGATTTTCACCCACTTGCAGTAGACGGATTGATCTGAAATTTTAAGGACCGATGACCATGCAATAATTAAAAAAAAATGAATTTTCAAGCGTGTTTTTTAGTTTTTGAACTAAGTAGATTATTTATGTGCATAAATCGATATTTAAAGAAAGGAGTGCCTTTAATGGAAGGCCATAACCTTGCCCGACAATTACACCCAAAACATCTGCTTATGGCCTGAATGCCGATGGCACGAAAAAAAAAAAATTTTTCGATATTTCGTTATAGGGAGGATTTTTCAACTACTTAATTTCCTCCGGCCACGCTTTTAATTTAAGTCAATATAAATATCATTCCAGGTACACAACAAGGCACAGAGAACTCACGCATGTATAACGAGATGGTACTTCTAAAGTTAGTACAGTCCATGACAAAAATGTTAATAAACCCTCCGGAACCATTCCGTGAAGAAATACTACAACATTTGAGAAACTCAGCCGGTTCTTTATGTCGACGACTTGAGGAACTTGTCGCTTTATCTAATGGTACTAGAGAGGATATCACACCCCCTGATTATCCCTTAATTCCAGCTTCACGTGGTTTCTGCTTAACGCTTAACTCTTCACTTGCCGCTTTCAGAGCAGCCCTATTGCGTCATGATATAACCGTTCAACCATCCGTATTATAGCCACAATAACTAACTACACATACATATATAACCACTCAATAATATACTGCATGCGTTGAAAAATAATTTTATCATTAAAGTTAAAAAATTCTGTGACGTCATAACCTTAATTTTTATTTTCTTTGATATTTTTAAACAGCTGAAATAAATATTATTGGCCTTCCCTTATTTTATTATATGGGGTTGGCGCGACATACATTTTTCAATTATAATTTTTAATAATAAACACAAATAAAGAAAACAAAAACTTTTTATCGTAATAAATTTTAAATGATAAAATGGCCTACTGTTTATAAAAATTTTAAATATATTAAACAATTTTTTAGCCTTCTCCTTTTGGTGATTTGTCCAAATACAAACATACATATAAAAAGTATATTTTGCGCTATATAAATTCTAACATAAATAGTTATAACGTTATAACTTTGTTGTCTAGAAAATTATTTATACAAATTTCGTTTTAGCAAAATTTTGATATAGATAATAATGTTGTTATCGCGTTGTTATGTCGTCATAACATAAACAGTCTAGACATTTTTAACAACAACAGAAAATATATTATGTTGTTATTACATTCGTAAACTAGGAGTATTATAGCGTTGTAACTATGTCTATAATTATTTAAATTATTTTTATATCTGCAACATAATATAGTTAACGTTTGCGATTGTTAATAATTGCGGGTTATTGCGTTATTTTGCAACAATATTAATGATGAAAGACATACATTAATGATTTATATTATTTTTACGCGCATGTAGTATCTAGTTATAGTATTTATTGTGATGTATAGATTTCGCAAACATTTTTGTACCCTCTTAATTTAGTCAATAGACACTTACGTTACGTTATTTTTAAATGCAAAAAAAAACTATAGCGAAAATAACTACTTCTAAGATAGTTTACTTTTAATCTGTCGTTTCAAATAAAGTTAAATATAGTTAAGTAAAAGTTTCCTCTTTCGAATAATGCATTATCTGTGGTTAGAATAATGTATTACCGGTTAGTTAATGCATTATCGGCTTATTGCAATAAACCACTATCGGTCATTGCAATAAACCATTATCGGTCATTGCAATAAACCATTATCGGTTATTAGAATATACTATTATAGGTTATTGCAATAAACCATTATCGGTCATTGCAATAAACCATTATCGGTTATTAGAATATACTATTATAGGTTATTGCAATAAACCATTAGCGGTCATTGCAATAAACCATTATCGGTTATTAAAATATACTATTATAGGTTATTGCAATAAACCAAATTGCATTATCAGTTATTAAAATAGACCATTACAGGTTATTGTAATAAACCATTATCAGTTATTACAATTGACAATTAGAAGTTATTGTAATAACCGGTTATTGGTTTAATCCATTATCGGTTATTTAAACAGACCGTTGTTGGAATAATACATTATCGATTATTAGAATAATCCATTATCGGTACTATTTAGTTAAGAGAGTACAATAATGTTTGTAAATTATCGGTATTATCGACGAAACGTCGCGTCGTATGTTCTCTGTTGTAACTTGTCGACGCACACTGGTCCTCATTAAAATTAATAATTAAATTCTAAATGAAATGTTCGATCTTATGCGAATGATATGATTATTAGATTTATTGCCTAGAATTAATGTTATTTATTATTTTTGTTATAAAGTAATTTCTACTTTTTAATTCAACATTCGATGGTAAAATAATGTTTAGATAATGAGTATGTACTTATTAATGATTGCATACACATTTTTTACGGGCGAAGCTTTTTATTTGCAGTCACTAGAAAGTTCTGCCACATTTAAAATGTGAAATACATTTATAAATATATTCAGATTTTTAATTAGACGAAATATACTGAAGCTCTCTTCTCTTACTTAATACTTCTCGAATTTCTTTAAAATTATTACTATGTTTAAAATAATTGCCTGCAATTTTATATATTTCAGTTCGTTTTGATTTTAATAAGTCGTGTGTCTTAGGTTTTGTTTCTTAAAAATTTACTTTGCCTTTTTATACAAGTTTAAAATATAAAAATTTCTTTAAATCTTTCCTCTTTTTGATATGAGTGTAGATACGCATTATGGTGGTATAATAATGCCTTAAATTATAGGTTTTTTTTGCAATAAAACGGCATCATATCGACATAGTATGTCATAACATTGTGTATAAGTATCTATTAACAAAAGACAATTATTATATTGTAGTTTGTATGTAGTATATCCGTATTCTGGTACCGATAATACAAGCATATATGCTTAGTTTGGGCCCAGAGTACATTGTGTAAAATGTCCATTTATTTTTTGAAGTTAATGGTACCAATTCCACATGCACAACTAAACTTAACTAAATAATGAAAATTGGTAGTATCAATATATATCTCTCTCCAGCCCATTTACGTCCCACTGTTAGGCACGGGCCTCCTTTACTTTGGGAGGGATTATGGTCTACTGTGCCGCGCTGACCAGGCGTGTTGGCACAGGGTTTATTTTCGAGTTTTCCGTCTCTCACAGAGAATGTTATCTGTGTGCAATATCCCTTAGCTGACTTTTACAGCACCCTGGGGAGGAGATGGGGTGGTGACACTTGTATTCTTTATCCGTCACCACACGGAGAATATATCTGTTACTTGCTATTTCGTTGTACACATTTTTATTAATCAAAATCTTTAAGTCTATAATACACAGTTTTTATAATAACAAAGTTCCGTTAACATTGCCGAATTGTGATAACGACGCTATCAATTTAAATTTTTTTTTAGTTATGTTTAGGTGTGCGCGCAGAATCGGTACCAATGTCAGTTATTTTTCGTCTAATTAAATTTTTTTCCTAAAACATGCGTGAAACCCTTGCGGTCTTATTCATAATGACCTATCGGAGTGAAGGACACTAATATACGCGTTTAAATCCGTAAAAATTAGTTTTATTTAGACTTATCGGAGGTTTAAAAGTTCGCTAAAATCGGTTCGCGAAAATTGTCAAAAACTGTTCTTCATAATAGTCTTTTTACGCTAAAAGGTTTATTATCTCTCCGATAAAATCTCCGTTTAAACCTCCGATAAGTCATTATGAATAAGACCATTTATGTTCATATTTACAATTAAAACAAGAATGTGCGTGGCCACGGGTATGTGTGTGTAATATTTATGTATAAAATATATGTTCTCTCATTATTTGTATGTAGTTATTAGTTTTCTTTAATTTATTATTTGTTTGTTTTGTATCGAGGCAAAGTTGTAGCAATGATGTGATAAAGCTAACATAGAAAAAGTTTAGGTATCAACCACATATTATGTTAGGTTAGTTATTCCAAATTATATTTGTATGATTTTTATTGTTACTTTTCTATTATAGCTGGCTCTTTAAACTCTATTTTGATTTCATTTTAGATTTGCGAGTTGTCATAGTTTTTATTTCGACGTTTCGCTTCCCAAAGGCTAAAAGAAATCAAAATGGTGACGCTTAAGTACATTACTGATGTATATTCATGCAAAAATAAAACTTCTTTTTACGTATTTAGACGCGTGTATAGGTATCGGCACGAATCTTGAGCGCTTGTCTTTACCTGCGCAGAAGTGAATTATTGGGTCTATTTGGAGGTAGGAGGTGAAGCGCGGGAGCGGTTGAATCAAATCATCGTATGTGATTGGCCTGCTGCGCGTCGCGTCATATCTGCCACTCGTGATTCGTTCTCTGTGCTAGATGCACTTTCCTTACGACTTCAAGACACTTCAAGACAATTATATTGATACATACAAATTTTTGGACTAAAGCATTTGTTTGTTTTTATCGACGGGCCTCTGGCGTGGCGGCTATGTAGCCAACTTTCGATCGCGAGGTTACGGGTTCTATTCCCGCACAGGACAATTATTTGTGTGATGAACACAGATATTTGTACTGCGTCTGGGTGTTTTCTATCTATTATAAGTATATAATTCCAAAAAAAAATAGTACATATATGTATTATATCCGTAATCTCGTATCCATATCACAAGTATCATTATAAATAAATAAATTCTTATGGTAAGCGCTAATTAAATTAAATTACTTGTATTGTTGTCTATTATTTATATCATTTTAGGGATAATAATTGTTTCTAATTTAAGAGTAAATAAATATTCACGGACATTTTACACAACGTCCTCTGGTCCCAAGCTAAGCTTATATGCTTGTGTTATGGGTACCAGAATACGGATATAATACATAAACTACTTTTTCTTTTGTAAATACATACTTATAATACATAGTAAACACCCAGACGCAGTACAAACATTTGTATGACATTTATGGATATCACACAAATGATTGTCCTGACCGGGAATCGAACCCGAGACTTCGTGATCGGCAGTCCATTACATAAACCACTCCACCACGAAGCTCGTCATATACATTACGTATACATCAAATACATTACGCTTAGTTTGGAACCAGCGGACGTTGTGTGAAATGTCCGTAAATATTTATTTACTCTTAAATTAGAAACAATTATTATCCCTAAAATGATATAAATAATAGACAACAATACAAGTAATTTAATTTAATTAGCGCTTACCATCAGGTGGAATGTAGTCAAGCATCAACATGGATTACCTATGTAAAAAAATAAATCATCCCCATTTTTCACATTGAAGTATACGATGCGCAAAGCGATCCCCACTCTACCACCGAGCGCTCAAGATTCGTGCCGGGACCTATATACAACCTTGCAGTCACTGAAAAGTCTCCGAAACGTCGGGCTAAAATTTAAACCAAATGTACGCGTCTAAATCTGTAAAAAGTAGTTTTATTTGAGCAAATGAGACGCGCAAGTTTTAGAGAATATCATGCAATAATTATAATATAATGATTTATATAACCCTCGCACATAGTATTTCAAGTCACAAAATATATTTATAGTATCTCTAATTCAAGGGGTAAATATTCGAATATTCTTTACCTATACCTGCTTTATGTTATTTCAGAATAAATTAAATACTCCTATAAAGTTTAATAAGAAAGCGCTTCTCTCCAAAAATGTACAAGAAAAAAAAAATTTTTGAGGCGTAGTCATTACATCCGTTTAGTTTTCTAGAAAAAAATAAATAGTAATCTCATAATGAAATTAAAACTCAAAATATTACAATACCGATTTATTTTTAAAAACAAACTAAAAATCCTTAAATAATAACACTGTCACCTTAGTTATTATTTGTTAATTTTTGTTTTGTGGTGATAGATAAGAGCGAAATATGTATATGTATAATAGATAGTCACACGAACAAGGTCCATCGCAACGTTATTAATATCCGACGTCGCAGCGACACGCGCGCCCGCTTCGTCTCGGGCAATGGGCCATGTGGACTGGACCTAAGGCGTGAGTCGCAGATTCTTAATACTTCGGCCATAAAATATTTATACGAAATTCAATGTCTTCTCTTTACAAGATAAATAATAATTTCCTTCAAGTTTTCCGCACCTATCCCTTATAACAAAGCGTAACGTGTGACGTAGTTTATGGATGATCCCTTAGCTAATGTTTGTTTGATTACCCCGACACCCCCTTTGCCAGCGCAGCACAAATCAATGAAACCTTATGCCAAAGTCAATTGAGCTATGGAAGGCTTTTGTCGCTTGTGTACGCGAGATAAGTGACAACTATGTATAATGATAAAAATAAATAATTCTTCAACATTTTACTTGTTTTATTTGTCTCTCCTCAGCAATTGAAACCTACCACACAAGGCCACAATTTATCATTAGGGAATGATATACTTGTCTACTATGGCTTATGTATACGTGATTAGCATACATATTTGTATACCCATCGGAAGATTTACATGAAATAGGTAGCGCCACAAGTTATGAGCGCTAACCTTGGCTGTGCAGAATAGCTTTTTAGGTCTGTTTGGTGGACAGAAAGGCAGGGGAGTACACGCCGGAGCTTGCTCTCCCGCGCAGCATTGAACAGGCAGTGGTTGCATATCTCCCACGAATAACCACACGTTATTCATTATTTTATACTAGCTGTGCCCCGCGGTGTTACTCGCGATAAAAAATCAGGCTGTAAAGGGTGCATTTAGGACACCACTCCTGTCTCTATGCCGTCCTGTGGCCTATAGCTTAGTCTGGAATGGAAGAATTTGATTCCAATCAGTTTGTTTTTCGATTATCCCACGGGAACCTTGCATTCTTTCGGGATAAAAATTAGCCTACCTATGTGTTAATCTGGTACCTACATAAGCTACATTATTGTAAAGTTTCATTAATATTGATTCAGTAGTTCCTGCGTGAAAGAGTAACTAACATCCATACACACAAACTTTCACATTTTTAAAGTAGAATGTCTGACATTAGGTTGTCTTCTTCTTCTTCTTCTTATTTTATGGCCTTGTATTTTTTTTTTTTTTTTTTCAAGACTGCCAATGTATGTGATGCTAGTATCATAAACAGGAGAGATTAATTAATAGTGTTCGTTAGAATTTGGCCGGTGTACAAACTATTCGTTGTTTCCTTTGACCAGGGTGATTTATCCAAAAAAAAACAAAAAAGACAACACATTGTTAATGGGTTAGTAAGACAAACATAAAAATTAGTCATTGTTAGGGAATACACATATATTTACAGTTTTATATTATTTCTATCTACAAATTTACATAAGATTGAATTGAATTCGGAAGAGAAGATGAGGGATAAGAGGCATTTTAAGGAGGTGCATTAGGTTGTCGTTTGTGCGTGAATGTACATAATTGGCATTGTTTATATTTTTTTTAAACTCTATTCAAAAACCATTTCGGGGAATAGAGTTTCTGATCATGATCCATTAGTTTTTTTCGGAAAATTTGCTATATTAACGATTATTTTTCCAAAAAAGCAAATGATCTCTATTTGCCCTTGAAATGAAGGACTTAAAATATTAAGGCGTTCTGAGGGATATACTACTCTGTGGTGGAGTTGAAATTGGTCTATTACAATCTGTCCAGTATAAGTTGGCGCGTGGCAAAAAAGAGAACTAATTTTGACAGTTCACAATTGCTTGTGTTTGATACAAGGTAAGAGTTGCTAGTTAAAAGTTTTATACATTACCCCAAACTTGGGGTAAAATGTACATGATTCTTCTGATTCAGATTCTTATGATTCAGATGAATCTGAAGAATTTTTTACAGGCATATCTCCGCTAATAGATCACAATTATCATAAACAATAAATTTTTGTTTTATTCAAATGCTCGCCCAGAAAAACCCTATTAATCTATAATATTTTATAGAGGAAATTATTTACGGGTACGAAGTCGCGGGCAACAGCTAGTGTAATATATGTTAATATTATATACATAATATGTCAATAAATATTTTGTTAGGCAGATATAGGGAATATAAAATAAAGGTGGCAACACCCATAGCGTAGGAGGCGCCCCCGCTCAAACGCCAACTTATACTGGACAGACTGTATATCAATTTGGCAACTTTGAAAAGATTCATTGCGATCTGTCTTAAGTCCATCAGGAAAAGTCAATACACAGATTGCGTACAACGATGACGTCACAACATTTAAAATAATATCGTTAAGTATTTTTAAAAAAATCTATATAGTGAATATTTCAATAATATTGAAATTAGTTGCATAAAATAGTCTATATTTTCTAAAAAAAATATAAAAACAGCAGGTAATTATGAACAATCCCAATTATATGCGCAGATTCCCACCACTAAATAGTACGCTCATAACTCGTGACGCTACCTTTATGCACGTAAGAACTTCTTATGAATATAATTATGGAAGTATTAAATGTGGGTAAACATATTAGGAACAGAAGAGAACAAATAAAACAAACTTATTCATCACTTCAAGTTTATTAATACAAGTGTCCTAATAATTAATGTAATAAAAACGACCATTTATTATAAACATAAAATATAGTCCTTTAAAATGGTTAATATCACAGTGAAACATAAAATACAGAATATATACATAATTTATTTAAAAACACAATGGAATTTGGCACAGAAATAAAAAAACATGCATGCATTTTTCTTTAAATTAATATAAGTATCGATTCAGGAATACTTAGTACGGAAAAATATTAAGTTTAAAACAGACGACTATAAAAATGTAAACATAAATAAAACCTACGAAAACAGGAAATTTATTGTAGCATTCAACAGGGATATATATCCCTCAGCTTTTAAATTAGTTAAAATAGGCAATAATTTGTTAAGCCAGGATATTAATTGACAATAACTTCGATGTTACATTATCGTAAATCGACATGTTAAAATTATATTTTTAACACGTCTATGTTATTCGTTACACAAAAATTTCGATAATTTTATAAAATTCGAACGAGTTGATATATTATCTACTACATTAATTTTAACACCCTTTTGTATCTTTTTATTTTTCTATTTATAAAAAAGATATTGTAGAACCTGGCAGCTACAGTGCTACTGTAAAAAGATTGAGAAATTTTGTTCGTTAAATTGTTCTTTACATAAAATAACGGACTTTCGCTAGTGGAGTCAAGTAGTCAAAATAACGTCTCCCTTGCACCCCATTCTTTCCACCGTTTTGTAACAAACAATGCTCCAGAAAAGGTGGGGGCTTAACTAAATTCAGATTTTAGTAACATAACAAGTTTTATGTGACTTTTACGAAGTCTCTAAGTTACATGCTTAGAAAACTGTTATAATTTCGAATTGCGTACTAAGCCAGTATCGATGGTTATACAACTTCAATGCTTTAATCTTAGAATAATATCTAGACGACTATTCACAATAAAAATATTTTCTAATTAACACTAAGAATAATACTTAAAATTATTGTCGTTAAGTCTTCATCATACATATACTTCTTTTAACAAAAAATTATAACAATCAGATTTTAAATACGACCATTTTAATACTCATGTACTTATCAGGGGATCCCAAAATTTTTGCATGAAAAAATCTTACGCCCCCTTTTAGATACAAGTCAATTAATTATCATAATATTAAAATAATCAGATATTAAAAAAATAATTCTTTCTCTTTTCATCATTTTTTTTTTGGAGCTAGCGCCCCCTTTCGAGCTATCTGAGTCAACAAAATGGCTCCCGCTTTAAGCCATTTATTTTACATTTAGGCCTGTCTTTAATTTCACTTTGATATTAATGTCATGATTTCTTTTCAAACATATGAACAGTAACCAAAACTATACACACAGCTGCCCATAATAAGACGAAAACTGCCCATGCAACGTGGGAAAATGGACTTTTGTATTTATTTGTTACACCTAAACCGAGTAAATTTGTGCAATGGCGCCTAGCAGATATTACTAGAAATGTAGGTATAAAATACTGAATTCCCGTACCCGCATACGATCCAGTAAATTCAATTAAAATACTTATATCTTCAAGAAAATATGTTAAAAGTATTGGAGGGATAACTGTTATTAGCGGAAAGAGTAGTTTTCTTAGAATAAAATTATAAGTCTCGATTCTTGTTGTATCTAGGAATAAACTTTGTAGGTTATTTCTTAACGTTATAGCTATAATTGGAAAGCTAGCGGAGAGCGTAAAAACTGGAAAGAGAGCGAGAAAATATTCGACTATTTCTAGAAATATGTTTTCATTGTATGCTGGTACGAAATTTAAGGTGTATAGGTCGCTTAAGTGAGCAAATGCGAAAGCTCCTGTGAATGCTAGAAGGAGATAGAATATGGCAATCAGTACGTAATTCAATGAGAGGTATAATCCGAGACGGGATTTTCCCCGGATAGGAGTTATAAGACCGGGTAAAGAATGATGGCACATGAAAGAATAGACGCAGACCCCAAAAAGTGTCGGCATACCGGTCACGTCGAATGCTGGGGGATGTCCTTGAGGACCACGTCCTATCAACAGATGTATGGCCATTGATATCATTATGGTGAACGCTGCAACAAGACAATAAAACATATTTATAACAAGTACTTGAACAATGCAGAGTCATTATTATGCATTGTTTTTACATTATGATTCAACGCATATAACATTTTATATTATGATAAGTTAATTGTACATTTCTGGACAATCGACGGGAAGTCAATTGTTAATTGAAAACTGACCGCAAAATTTCATTTCAATACTTTTTAGTTTTGACTAAAAATGGCTATTGCCTACATAAATTAATTTAAATGGACATTTCACACAACGTCCTCCGTTCTCAAGTTATGCTTATATGCTCGTGTTATGGGTACCAGAATACAGATATACTAGGTATACTACTTTTCTTTTGTAAATACATACTTATAATACATAGAAACACCAAGACGCAGAATAGAAATTCATATGACAATTATAAATATCACACAAATGGTTGTCCCGTGCGGGAATCGAACCCACTATCTCGTGAACGACAGTCCATTACATGAACCACTAGAGTTCACTAGACCAAGAAGCCCGTCGACATACATATCATCATCATCGACATCATACAGTCATGAGAATTTAATTTAAATTCTGCTATACAGCGCAAAGCAGGCGTGTTGGAATAGGATTTACTTTTGAGTACTCCATCCCTTACAGATGTTATCTGTTTACGTCGATGGAAGAAAACGGAGTGCACTTACCCAACCACCGCATGCCCGACGTAAACAGTTGTATGTATTTAGTCTTCTGTACATTGAAGAACACGAAGGGACCCATACCACCCACAAATGTCAACAACGCGACTCTATACAAATCCAACCTCGTATAAGCCTTTGGGTCTGCCGAGGAGGAATTGAAACATGCCAGTTGCTCCCATGATGACGGATCTGTCATATTTGATGGGACTGGTGAGCTGTAGAAAAGAAGAACATTGTAGCTGTGTGGTTATTTTCACCACCTTTTTAGGCTATAAACATTAATCCATAGTCCAAAGTGTGTAATGAAACAAAAAAAGGTGAAAGAAAGTTTAATTTATTGGTCCCTGAATCACTATTGTCCCTAAATCACTGCTGTCACTATGAAGAAAACTGCACAAACAAATAAAGTACTTTAAAAGTCACTCCACTCGCGAGTTACGAAAGAAAAGGGAAAAAGAAAACACTTAGTTCTCCGTGGAAGAGTTGGCCGTGCTTTGACGGCCGTAACAGGAGACCGGTCACCAGGTCAGGACTGTCCCTCCAAGTCCGGTAGGTGGAATCTGTATAATAATATACTTGAGTTTATAAATTATTTTAGGCCTGGTCGGCGAACTCGGCGACTCCAATTATTAGATGAGATCTTGGATCACACTTAGGCGTAAAAGATTTTCAGATAATCTTGCCAGCAACTACCACTCGATCCTCGACCCAGACCAAACTCGAACTGTCGCCTTCTCTATTTTTTTTACGTTCCAAACTTCCATCTATAAATTTAAATAATTTAAAAATAAACATCGATACTAGAATATTCTAGCAATCAGCCAGTATCTTAGGTAAAATGATTCATAGTACTTAGAAACTCCGTAGTTTTACATAGAGTAAAGAAATAACATTAAATTTATGACAATTGACAAACATCAAAATTTTGACATGTTTACTTAAACATATTAAATATATTTCATTAAATAACAATTATCAATCCAGGATATGTACAAAGGATATTAGAAAACGAATAATTGCAAAATGAATAAAGAATAAACGTAAAAGGAATTATGTAAAGTTAATAAAGATATTATGGAAATGTCACCATGGACGGTATCAGGTATAATATTAATTTATGAGAACAAATTCAATTTTCAATTTTCAATTTATTTATTTATTGCTCTCAAAACGTTACAATATTACAGTATTTGGTTACAATTAAAATCATTGACAAATAACACGTAATGAGAGCTGGAGTCTGTACTAGGCTCGAAACCTGTATTACAGATCTCCAGACCCCCCCTTGCTTATATTATGATACAATAAATCATTATGAAACAATTATTTAATAATACATGCAGGTATATAATAAAATAGATTCACATCAGTTTGTTGTAACATTATGTGGGTAGCATAAAAGGAATGTGTTGCGTTGAGTGAGAGCGTGTACAAGTGATAGAAGCATGCAGGTGTGTGCGTGTGAATGTATGAGAGGTAAGGGTGTGGTGCCAGTGAACGGGTGTATGTAATGACTGAATTAATTTATAAAATTATTGATTAACTAATTGTGTATTATTTACTTATTTTTTATAAGGTGCTTAATTTTTTATTATATATACATACATACATTTTTTACTATGGTTGGTATATATATATATAATTATGTTAGATGAAACAAATAAGATATGATAGTATCACTTTACGACTCTTATTAAGTTTTCTAACTCCTCATAGGAAAGTTGCGATAGCCAGTGCGTGATCGTCATTTTACATTTATGTTTGGTCAATGGATGTACATAAATTAACTTATTAATCTTGTTGTACAAGAAATTGCCTAAAAAGTGGAAGCTACGCTGTGCCAAACTTGTAGTAACTGCATTTGGGGGATAGATTGAGTGTTTGCGTCTCTTTGTGTTATCCTTCCTATGTATTGTGGAGGGCTTTGCATGCATATTCATTATCGTATTGCGAATAAACAGTGCACGTACAGAGAGCACACCACAAAATCTATGGAGATCAGACGTTGGATACCTATACGGCAGTTTCCATCCTACTTTTAGAAGTGCTCTCTGCGCGCGTTCAATTTTTAACATGTAGGTCTTGGCTGAGCCTCCCCAAGTAGTGACACAATATTGTATTAATGATTGGCAGAGGGCCATGTAGACCATCCGTAAGACCGAATAATCTGCAACGTGTCGTAGGTTTGAGAAAATGTATATCATTTTTCGTAATCTAGAAGTAAGAGAGTCTATATGAGGATGGAAAGAAAGAGTGGAATCAACTTGGACGCCTAGATATTTGGTACAGGTAGTACTATCAAGCGAGGGGCAGTTACATGCTACTTCAGGTGTATAGGTGCATGAATGGGCGGTCAGATGCATGAGTGAAGCTGGGCATTGACTTATACGGGACAATGAAAAAGTGATGTAGTTTGTCTTTCCAACGTTTAGACTCAGACGATTGCAACTTAGCCAGTTGTTAACCACATTAAACCCAGACTGAGCGACTGTAAAGACTGATCCCCAGGAGTCACCATGGAATATTAACGCTGTGTCGTCCGCATAGGCAAAAATAGCACCCTGGGGAAGCTGAAGCTGGCAGAGTTCGTTTATATATAGGATAAACAATGTCGGTCCGATAATGCTGCCTTGGGGCACACCGTAAGCGACTGGCAGTTCCTCGCTAGTCAAATCACCTATTTTAAGACACTGACGCCGATCAGTAAGGTAAGATTGAAAGAGAGACAATTGTGTACCCCTAACAAATCATATTTATTCTGGAATTAAAATAATTATAAAGTTACAAGCGTTTCATTTATGAGAAGAAATAGATTTATCGTATCCTTACATTTCCCCAACAACCCGGCAAAAAAAATTAAAATGTCCTCACAACATTTTGATTTTTTTTTTTTTAGAAGAAATACCTATCAGCAGGCTTAGCATACCTAGCAGTAGGCCTAGTTTACCTCATAGCTCCGATGGCTACAAGATCCTAAGAGACAAATAGAAAAATTACAGACACCTAGGGTCTTTATGTAGTAAGTACTCCCCTTAAAGCTTGGTATAACAAATAGTGACACGTTAAAGGTTAATGGCTATCACATTCATTATTCATCTTTCATACCTATAATAATATTTAAAGATAGATATATATTTATATACTGCATACATCACCATTCAAAAACAAGCGAGGTAGTTACTCACATCCAATGGCAACTACACTCTAACCATACCTGAACCGCCTGCACTATATTGTAAACCTATACCTAAAGTAAGTCTAAATATAATGGCCCTATAACATCCATAAAAGAAATACAAAAAAATATAATATGTAAGGATAAGATAAAATTGGTTCAGTATATTTAGGCAATAATTGTACATATCCCTTCGCAACTAAAATTAACTAAGTATTAAATTTAGGAACAACAGCATCGATACCTATTTAGAGCTTGAAAGTTAGTGACATCTGTCCACTAGAGTTAATTTTAAAGAAATTTGAAAACATACCTTTTTAGCTTTATTATATACTTAGATGTGGACAGATCTCATAGTTACAAGCTCCCTCTCTCCATTACTTATCTGTAAAACACAATAAGTTAAAGTACATTTTTACTAATATAAAATTAACAGAAAAATTTGATAAAAAAAAAAAAAAAAAAATTACACATGAGTATTATAAAAGTAAAAGTAGTTACAGAGTTACAATTTTAAGTCCTTAATATGCCATTTTGACTTTTCACCTTTACTGTCCTGCAATATATAGACGAGTGGAGATAGTTTTTCTACAACTGTGCATTTGATAAATTTTGGTGCTAATTTTGCACTGAAATAGAATCCTGCCATGTCTCACAGGTTAAGGTATTTAGTTCAAACTGCGATTTATAAGTTGTAGCGTAGTATTTTATTACTTTTCGCTGCAAAACCGCACAAGCTGCACAGTCACACAACAGACTTCTCCCCTGCCAGATTACCACCGGACAGTTAAGATTAGAGTCTGAAATTACAAAAGAAAATATCTATTTCAAAATAATATTTATCGACACAATGTTATTAATAGAATGATAGATGAGAGTTAAACAAATTAAAAATGTCAAATACGATGCCAAAAAAATAACACCAGGCTTGAGCAAGCCGAAATTTGGAATTTTGAGAGTTGGGGTGAGTTCACCCAGTTGAGGCGCCACTGTAATGAAACAAAAAAAGGTGAAAGAAAGTTTAATTTATTGGTCCCTGAATCACTATTGTCCCTAAATCACTGCTGTCACTATGAAGAAAACTGCACAAACAAATAAAGTACTTTAAAAGTCACTCCACTCGCGAGTTACGAAAGAAAAGGGAAAAAGAAAACACTTAGTTCTCCGTGGAAGAGTTGGCCGTGCTTTGACGGCCGCAACAGGAGACCGGTCACCAGGTCAGGACTGTCCCTCCAAGTCCGGTAGGTGGAATCTGTATAATAATATACTTGAGTTTATAAATTATTTTAGGCCTGGTCGGCGAACTCGGCGACTCCAATTATTAGATGAGATCTTGGATCACACTTAGGCGTAAAAGATTTTCAGATAATCTTGCCAGCAACTACCACTCGATCCTCGACCCAGACCAAACTCGAACTGTCGCCTTCTCTATTTTTTTTACGTTCCAAACTTCCATCTATAAATTTAAATAATTTAAAAATAAACATCGATACTAGAATATTCTAGCAATCAGCCAGTATCTTAGGTAAAATGATTCATAGTACTTAGAAACTCCGTAGTTTTACATAGAGTAAAGAAATAACATTAAATTTATGACAATTGACAAACATCAAAATTTTGACATGTTTACTTAAACATATTAAATATATTTCATTATATAACAATTATCAATCCAGGATATGTACAAAGGATATTAGAAAACGAATAATTGCAAAATGAATAAAGAATAAACGTAAAAGGAATTATGTAAAGTTAATAAAGATATTATGGAAATGTCACCATGGACGGTATCAGGTATAATATTAATTTATGAGAACAAATCATATTTATTCTGGAATTAAAATAATTATAAAGTTACAAGCGTTTCATTTATGAGAAGAAATAGATTTATCGTATCCTTACAAGTGTCAGAGGCATAAGAGGCATTCAGAATCAAACATTCAATATTAGTGCTATTTTAAAAACTACAAGATGGTTTAACTTTTATAAGTAGTGACGAGAACGCATACCTACTGGCATACAGTAAACCGAACAATTCAAACATTATACGATACAGTGGTTTTTTAGTTAGTATTTTATAATACTGATGATATTATTAGTTAATAAATTAAATGATAATGGAAAACTGATCACTGCAAGCGAGACTTGAATCCACCTCGGAATACGGTCGCTCTTACCGACTGAGCTATTGCAGCCGTGCCAACGGTAGCCAATTTTTCAACTACAATGTTGCTCGATTGAGTCTACATCGCATTTTTTCTACATACATAATCTACATTGATTTTGAAATTACATGAGAAATATTTGTAGTTTCAAAAATTTGATAGAAGTAAAATCATAACAACAAAGCAATCGTGTATTTAATAACCAATTGCTAAATCAATTTTTCAATTATTAACATAAAGAAAAATAGCATAATTGTTATCGTATTCGTAAGTCGAAACAAAATCATGATAACCTGTATTTTTTTATCTACATTTGCTATGCAACGCAACGAAAATGTCAACAAAATAAGCTACATTATTTATGCAAAAGTTTTGTTCAAATAGTAAATGTTAAAGTTTATACTATTTGTTGCCGGCAACTTCGTACACGTGGAATTCAGAAACCAAACCCTACACCAAATTTTACAAAAAAAAACCAACCTCTTGAACCACTCTTCTATTAAAAAAAGACGGCATCAAAATCCGTTGCGTAATTTTGAATATTCATGCTCACATAGGGACAAAAATACAAAAATTACGATTTTGTTTTATAATAAGTAAACATAAATATAGGAAAAACCTATGTTCATTATATATTAATGACGACGACGATTACAAAAAACCGGTCAAGAGCGAGGCAAACTCGCACACTTAGGGTTTCGTACATACTAGACATATAAACATAAGTAACTGCATTTAAATAATCAGTTAATTAAACTCCAACTTAATTTTGTAGTTGAAATATCGGGAATCGCCTACATTTCAGCTACTTCATAAGTTGGTATTAGTATAAACACTTTTTTCTTGTGATGTGATGACTAATTATATGTTTTTGGATTTTTCCCTTTATCAGCACTATATAGACTTGATCTATGCCAAATTTCAAGGCTCTAGGGCAACGGGAAGTACCCTGTGAATTTTGATTCCCTAGCATAAGTCGAAAATTCTTAAAAATGGTCGTAATTCGGTTAGATCTTTTAAGGGCCTACATCAATATTATCGTATATCATCGCCGACACGTACATATTAACACAGCCAGTAGGCACAGAAAATGAAGAATTAGGGATACTTTTCCTATTTACTCAAAATCTACTAAATATATTTTAATTCTGATTTACGTGTTTCTATATATAATAGTTACTTATATTTTTAAAGTTATTTCATTAGTTAATACGCGATAATAGACCGAGAAATGAAAAAAATAAGAAATGAGAGAGGTATTTTCGCTAAGATTTTCTATCGAGAAATCTTTTTTCAATCGCGTTTCTGAGTTTACGCGATCCTAGATCATATATTGAAAAAACATATACTTAAAAATTAGAGCTCTAGTCATTCAATCTAAAGAAACAATGAAAACTTCGTACGTAGAAAAATGCACGAAGCTATTTTGGTATCCTCTTAAATGCGTAGAGGTACAAGGTTGATTGTATTTTTTGCAGCATAGATCTACATATCGTATGAGTTTCAAGTAAAAAAAGTTTGACTGACGGACAGACAGACAGACGGACACCGTAGTGAGACTACAAGGGTTTGTACGAAACCCTAAAAAGAAAGCCTTATAGTCTCACTCTGTGTCCTTCTGTCTGTCTGTCCGTCCGTCAGTTATCAAAACCCAAAATGAAACGCCCATGATATGAGGGAAGTTAAATCATTGCCACGAATGCTAGAAAGAGAATCAAAGACCAAGAGGTTTGTATGACATAATATGTATATTAATTTCCAAAAGCCCCCAATGAAGGAGTTTTACAAAAACAGCCTCCGTATCTGATTATATGTACACCTGTGCCTAAAATTATAATATATTTGTTCCATATGTCAATCTTATCTTATCTAACAATAACCCAATAAATAAGAGACGCCCACTCCACAATATGTTGATAACGGAACTTTGGAAGCGAAAACGTGTTACTGATAATATCGAAGAATTATAAACAAATATATATCTACTAGGTAACTTGTATATTTGTAGTTCCTCCTCTTTCCGTGTGAAAATCTTTACAGCCATAGACGAAATAAATCGACGTCACTTTACTCAAATCCTTCCAAGATCTCATACAGCTAATAGTTATAAAAGTATTACGGGCGTCTGAGGGCTTCTATGAAAGTTTGAGAATCTCTGACAGACAAGAAACAGTACCTACTGTCGCGGGGGGGTTTGGAATGAAAATTATTGTTTTGTGTAAATAGGGTTTATTTAAAAAAATATAATTTAGGAATCGGTAAATTCTCCGCGTGAAAATAAAATTAAAAAATTTATAATATGATGGTCGGGGTTCCGCACTTAATCCACACAAGCTCCCCAATGTTATCGATTTAGGTACTCCCCTGAATTATAATCAGCGGCCCAAGGAGTCGCTTCTGGGAACCGCTGGCAGCAGTACAGCAGGGATGGGCAGCCAGCCTCGAGAGTCACGTGACGGAAGGCAATGTAGTTGAATCGCTGAAGCGTCCAAACGTTGGGAGTGTCGAAACGTCGGAATGTTGAACGTTGGAAAGTTGAACCCTGGAATGTTGAACCCTGGAACGCGCCATCAAAAATTGCATTACAAGCGGTTCCGTATACCTTGCGAACATCCATGGCACCGCATTATAAAAATAACCACCCATAGAGTAGAAGCGATGCCGTGGAGTTGATACAATCAGATTGGAGATCACAATTTTAAAAGAAATACGTTAATAATTAATTAATTTAAAAGTTGTCCATGATTTATTAAAAATATGAGGGTTGCACTAAAAAATGTTGAAAACTTTTTATAGCACGATTATGCAAAATCAATACAAGCGTGATATATAATGTAATGCATACTAATATTGAATACAAGCATTATGATTTGATTATTACGCTAATAACTACGTTAATTGCCTATTTAAAATACAATAAAATACCACTCACCCAGTTTGGGGTAGATCGACACCAGTGTTTATTTATTATATATTTACCAATGTAATATATTCGACGAACGCTCAGTGACGCACGATAATATGTAATATTGAAATATTATTCAAATAACGATAATAAAATATAAATTAACGTGACGTGCATTCATTCGAACAATATGGCAAGTGTCGGTTATGCAGTTTTTCAAATGTCATCGATCACTTGCCGTGCCAATTTACCGACAGCAAAACGGGAGTGTTGCTAGGTGAAATATCTTATATATAATTGGCAGTATGCTATTTTATTATTTTACCACATAAGGCTGTTTAGTGTTTAGTTTAATAATATGTTTTATATGTTTATGTAAATATGTTTTATAAAGATTAAGTTTTAGTAAAATGTGTTGTATATATTGTGAATATTATAATTTATTTAAGTAGTTATTAGGTATTAGTGCTGTAAATATATTAAATTTAAGTGTATTTAAAGTTGTAATATGAATTATGTACGTACAACGTTACATATACCCCCTCTCCCAGAGAAAGGATTTTACCTAATAAAATCCGCTGCGGTAAGCGCCTATTGAACCGCTCAGTAACTGTTTCACATTCATACTTCCACAAACAAACTACCTAAACCTGTCATGCGACCTATCATACGACCTAACAGATGATTGTCTGATGTATTTCAACATCAACAGACTAACCTTACATACAAGAGTGCACTTCAAAAATAGAATTGGACTCAAAACAGAACTGGTTGACAAGATCACCCTAGAGAAAGAATACTGCAAGTGTATTGGTAACTTTTCACGTATCGGCACTGTGGAATATATTTGGTCTTTGATGAATTTATTGGAGTCACGACCCGCTCCAATAAAGAACTTTAATGTAGGCTTATTTTAAGAGTCAACCCGCTCTTCACAGGCTGAAAAACGCAAACAATGAGGGCTTATTTAAAGAGTCATAACCCGCTCTTTAGGTACGCGCTAAAAAACGCAAACAATGAGGGCTTATTTAAAGAGTCATAACCCGCTCTTTAGGTACGCGCTAAAAAAGGGACCGCAGTACCAAAACTCCTAACTAACATAAAAAAATCCGTGTAGGCTTGTTTTAATTCATCAAAGACAAACATAGGCAGTGACTGAAACGCAACCACTTATATTTTAAGAATGGTTGTAGACAAAGAAACGAAAAAACAACACTCCAAAACATGAAGTAAAAAGAATTAGAATTGAATCAATGATATTAACTACAAAATATCTTTGAATGAACAACAGAGTAACTATATTTATTTAAATCTAGGTTTGACTTAACATTTAATTTATTTAACTAATTGATTATTATTGTTAAATAGCTTCAGATCCTTAATATGCCAAACACCTATGTTTTTTCCGGACATATCCTCTAGAACATACACAAGCGGCGAACGTTTTTCGATTACACGACATTTCATATATTTTGGAGCCAACTTTTTACTAAAATATTTGTCTTTATCGCTCAATATATATGTACGTTTAAAGACTATGTCACCCACTTTGTACTCGGCAGGTTTCCTGCGTAAATTATAGTGTGTGGTATTCTTCACATGTGCATTCCACAATGAGGCCTGCACATCATTGAAAATTGACGAAAGGCATCCTAAGTTTTCAGCGTATATATCGCGAGGCAAGAACAAAACTTCATCATTTAAATCAGAATCCGTATAGTGCGATCCACATAATACTAACTCCCTACCGTATACTAAGAAGGAAGGAGTGTAGCCAGTAGCTTCGTTTACTGAATTATTAATAGCGAATTGTACCTTGGGAATGTAAGTGTCCCAAGATCTATGGTCATTTTCAACGAAGGTTGATAGGCTAGTGACTATAGTTTTGTTGTAACGCTCGACTAAGTTTATTTGAGGCGTATACCTGGGCGTGAAATATACATTAGGGACTTTATATTTCTCAAACAACGCTTTAGTTGTTGAGCTGATGAAATGGCTTCCATTATCTAAAAAGATCGTTTGTGGTACACCATAAACTAAAAATATGGAGTCTTCTAAAATTTTTACTGCAGCGTCTGCGGTTGCGCGGCGTAGAGGGAAAATGTTACAATATTTAGTGAAACAGCAGGTTACTACCAGCATATAACTATTTTGCTTACGAGAGACAGGAAGAGGACCTACAAAATCAATGGAAATCATTTGATGGGGGCGTGAGCACTGCTTCGGACGTCCCATTTCTCCCAATGTAGTGTGATTTTGCGACTTGTAAGCTAAACAAACCGAACAAGAACCTACGTATTTTACAACACTTTGATGCATGCCAGGCCAGTAATAAGATAAAGCTAAGCGATTGTAAGTTTTAAAAACACCGAGATGACCAGCTGTTGGTACAGAATGGTTCTCGCTTACTACCTGTTCTCGGAATTCCATTGGAACGACTTCTTTCCATGCGAACTCAGCAGTAAGATTAGATTTATTTTTGGAAAGTCTAAATAAAGAGTTATTTTTAATTATAAAATTTGGAAAATGGTTTGGATTATTCATACAACCGTTAAAAATCTTTTTGTACCAATCATCAGAAGTAGTGTTAATAGAATTTGAAAGAGAGATAGCTGAAATAGGGACAGCACGAGAGAGAGCATCTGGTATTACATTATCAACGCCCTTTCGGTGCTTAATTTCAAAGTTAAATGAAGATAATCTTACTCCCCAACGTGCTAGTCTACCTGTAGGATTGTCTAATGACAGGAACCACTTCAGTGCAGAATGGTCAGTGTAAACCACAAATTTCTGTCCATTCTCGAGATAGCATCTCCAGTGCTCAAGAGCAACTAACACAGCAAGCGTTTCTCTTTCTGTGATGCTGTAGTTTCTCTCCGCACCGGAAAGAGATCTACTCATGTAGGCTATGGGATGCTCCTTACCATCAATGTTTTGTGTTAACATCGCTCCTATGCCATAATTGCTAGCGTCCGAGTGGACCTGAAAAGGCTCAGTGTACACCGGACAAGAGAGGACCGGTGCGGAGACTAAACACTCCTTCAGAGTATTAAAAGCTGCATCAGCCTCCGGCGTCCATTTAAAAGGAGGTGCCTTTTTGCCATTAGATGTAAGTTTATTAAGTGGGCCAGCTACTGTACTAAAATTAGGGACAAAACGTCGATACCAAGTAGCAGTGCCAAGAAAGCGTTTCAGTTCCTTTTTACTGTTAGGGACTGGAAAATTTAAAATTGCCTGTACCTTTTCTTGGTCCGTGCGTAGACCATGAGCATCTACGACGTATCCAAGGTACTTAAGTTCGCTTCTGAAAAAATTACACTTCTCGAAATTTACTGTCAAGTTAGCTCGTTTTAATTTCTCTAGGACACGTAAAAGAAGAGACACGTGATCCTCAAATGAAGAACTTATGATTATTATATCGTCTAAGAATGCGAAAACCTTACCATCCATATCTCCAAAAAGCAGGTCCACCAAGCGCTGTTGAGTCGCTGGTGCATTTGTCAGGCCAAAAGCAGTGGTTTTGAACCGTAGAGTGCCTCTGCCTGGTACATAAAATGCAGTCTTATCACGATCCTTAGTCTCTATTGGAATTTGCCAAAAAGCTTTTGAAAGGTCAACGCTGGAAAGATATTTTGCATCACGAAGATTGTCAAGAATTTCCGAGACATAGGGTAAATTATAGGCATCTTTCTTCGTTGCTGCGTTGAGTTTTCGACTATCGAGACAAAACCTGGGCTGTCCATTCTTCTTATTCACGATAAGCACCGGAGAAGACCATGCACTCTCGCAAGGCTCGATAACGTCGAGAGCCAACATTTCATCGACCTGTTCTGTTAAGATGCGTTGTTTCTCTGGAGACATCCTATAATAACGCTGCCTTATTGGTTCGGCATCACCAGTGTCTATTCTGTGCGTAATTAAATTTGTTCTACCCAGTCCTTTCTCTTCAGTAGATATAGATTTAAATTGAGCAATAATATTGTCAGCTATTGACTTTTGCGATGCAACTAACTGACTATATGAATTAATAAAAGTTTGTGAATTATTTAATTTTACCTCAGCTAATGGACTATCTGACAAAGTAATACTACCTAAATATTTAGGACAAATCTGAAAAACACGCCAGAAATCAACACCTAATATAATAGGAGTATCCACTTCAGGGACTACATATGTCTTAATCACATGCAATTTGCCCTCGAAAGTAATGGGTAAGTACATGTAACCAATACTCTTAAGAGATTGTCCACCAGCTGCCACCATTGAAATAGTTTCATCCTGTTGCAAAGTGCAATCAACAAAATGTAAATGGGAATTATTTCCTAAAATTGTTACTGCAGCACCAGAATCAAGAAGACCGCAAACTTCAATACCGTTAATCTTAATATACACATATGGTCTAGTGTCATTTGATGGTTTTGAATGCGGAATTGTAGATATTCTATAAGTAGAAGAAAATGTTCTAAGAAATGAAAGCCAAGTTTCCCAGTGTTCCCTGTTAAAATTTCCACAATTCCGCTCATTTAGTTTTTTAAATTCTCATTACCTTTACTACACACAGGGCAATCAGGTGTTTTCACATCCTTCAATCCGCATTTGAAACAAAATATGTCACGATTTGCTTGACACTGTCTTATGTGATGTGTGTTATTACGACACCTAGGGCAATATGGTTGTTTATTTACTTGAACTGTGTGTATAAATTGTTTGTGTTGATTTTTATTGTAAATATATTGTTGATTTTTATTGTAACCATGTTGTTGATTCTTATTGTAACCGTATTGTTGATTTTTATTATTATGATTAAAGCTATGATTTTTTGAAAATTCTCCCTTGTTGTAATTATTTTTGTATATATTGTTTTGTTTATTAATTGTATTTTCAAAATTTCTATTAAAGATTTTATTTGTTTCTTTAGAGTACGCAAATTCTGGAGCGACGGTTTCAGAAGTAACCTTAGGGGGTTCTTGAAATTGTAAAAGGCGAGAATTAATAGTCTCGTAATTACGACAGAGTAAGCGTAAGGCATCTATAGTGTCAATCTGAGATATTGATACAGCTAACGTACTAGCATAGCAAGGCCTTATATTATGAAAAAGTATTTCTAGTTGTTCCGACTCGGTAAAAGGCTTAGAAAGACGTGAGAACATTCCATTCATAATCGAGAGATAAATAGTTATGTTTTCACGTTCGCCCTGAGTGCGCGAACGAATTTCTGATTTAAGGCGGTAGTCGTAATCAGACTGATCAAAGTCTTCCTTGAGCTTAGCAGAGAGCTCAGGCCAGGATGATATCTTGTCCTTTACTGAACGGTACCAATGAAGAGCGTCGTCCTGGAAAATTTCCGTAGCAAAAGCTAATATTTTTGAGGGAATTATATTTCGTGCAACAATAAATTCATCGACGTGTTGTATAAATGAACGCACACACGTTTTACCATTAAACTTTAATTTGTTAAGATCAGCAATAGTACGATCGCATGTCACAGAAATTAAATTATGTACTTCCGGTGTCGAGCTAGAGGAAGAATTAGATGATACCGGAATAGGTTTTTTTGCTTGAAGAGACGCGAATCGCTGCGAAAGAAGTTTATAGCCTTTACAAACTTCATCATACTCGGATTTAGTGTCGTCACTGGGCGTTAACCTTGCTAAGCGATTATTAAGATGGTTTAACATATTTTGTGTTCTCATAAGTGATGGTTCACTAGGATCCGAGACATCTAAATTTGTGTGAATTTTAGTGAGAACTTCGAGACAACCTTTGAGGTCCTGTCGAATATCTAAAGGAGACTCCAATATGTGTTCGTCCGGGTATTCTGATGATAATTTAACAATTTGTTTACGTAACTCTTCGACAGAAGGTGCTGCGCTAGCTCCACGAATGCGAACCTCATATTCGAGCTCCGATTTTTGAAGTGATAGATATTTGACGGGTAGCATTGTGCCAAAAATAAAAAATTGGGTAAGTGGCAAAACTAATGAATAAAAGCACAAATCTAAATAAATAATCTTCTCCGATCTGTTACAATATAATTAAGCTATCAACGTTTGTTTTTACATAAAAATTTATATTAGTAAAAATAAAAAATAAAAAATGGTTAGCAGCAAATAAAAAATAAAATGAAAGCAAAAGTGCTACTAATGTGTACTTTACAATACAAAAACAGCTTTCCTTAAAAATTAACAATAACAAATTAAAATAATAATTTTTAACGTACCTACCTATAAAAAAAACGAGGTAAAATTATTATTATAATTTTTTTTTTTATATATACAAAATGTAGGTATATATATGCCGTTATAAAATGAGAAAGAAAAAAAAATTGTAAACCAGAACAATGTATACAGTAATTTACGTTACTATTACAAAACTTTAACACTTTTAGTACACTTTAGTAACAACTAAAAACCAAAAACAAAAAACGTTTTACAAAAATAAGCCACAAACACGCTAACTACTAAAAGAACCGATAATAAAGGAACTTGTGTGAATTTAACCACGTTTAAGGGCGCCAGTGTCGCGGGGGGGTTTGGAATGAAAATTATTGTTTTGTGTAAATAGGGTTTATTTAAAAAAATATAATTTAGGAATCGGTAAATTCTCCGCGTGAAAATAAAATTAAAAAATTTATAATATGATGGTCGGGGTTCCGCACTTAATCCACACAAGCTCCCCAATGTTATCGATTTAGGTACTCCCCTGAATTATAATCAGCGGCCCAAGGAGTCGCTTCTGGGAACCGCTGGCAGCAGTACAGCAGGGATGGGCAGCCAGCCTCGAGAGTCACGTGACGGAAGGCAATGTAGTTGAATCGCTGAAGCGTCCAAACGTTGGGAGTGTCGAAACGTCGGAATGTTGAACGTTGGAAAGTTGAACCCTGGAATGTTGAACCCTGGAACGCGCCATCAAAAATTGCATTACAAGCGGTTCCGTATACCTTGCGAACATCCATGGCACCGCATTATAAAAATAACCACCCATAGAGTAGAAGCGATGCCGTGGAGTTGATACAATCAGATTGGAGATCACAATTTTAAAAGAAATACGTTAATAATTAATTAATTTAAAAGTTGTCCATGATTTATTAAAAATATGAGGGTTGCACTAAAAAATGTTGAAAACTTTTTATAGCACGATTATGCAAAATCAATACAAGCGTGATATATAATGTAATGCATACTAATATTGAATACAAGCATTATGATTTGATTATTACGCTAATAACTACGTTAATTGCCTATTTAAAATACAATAAAATACCACTCACCCAGTTTGGGGTAGATCGACACCAGTGTTTATTTATTATATATTTACCAATGTAATATATTCGACGAACGCTCAGTGACGCACGATAATATGTAATATTGAAATATTATTCAAATAACGATAATAAAATATAAATTAACGTGACGTGCATTCATTCGAACAATATGGCAAGTGTCGGTTATGCAGTTTTTCAAATGTCATCGATCACTTGCCGTGCCAATTTACCGACAGCAAAACGGGAGTGTTGCTAGGTGAAATATCTTATATATAATTGGCAGTATGCTATTTTATTATTTTACCACATAAGGCTGTTTAGTGTTTAGTTTAATAATATGTTTTATATGTTTATGTAAATATGTTTTATAAAGATTAAGTTTTAGTAAAATGTGTTGTATATATTGTGAATATTATAATTTATTTAAGTAGTTATTAGGTATTAGTGCTGTAAATATATTAAATTTAAGTGTATTTAAAGTTGTAATATGAATTATGTACGTACAACGTTACATTATTATTGAGAATTCAACACGCCTAAAATTATATCTTTACTTATTATAAAACAAAGTCGTTATTTTTGTATATATGTCCCTATGTGCAGAGACGTATTTTGAAAATTAGCGCTCCGGGCCATTGGATACGATGCCCGGGACCAATTTAATTAGCCGCCCTATAAATTAATAGAGATAGAGCAAAATTTTAAACTTAAAGGCTTTCGCCGTCCTTCTCAGGCTGGCCGCCCCGGGCCATGGCCCCTATGGCCCTAGGGTACGCCTCTGCTTATGTGAGCTTATATTATCAAAATTACAGAATGGATTACAATGCAGTTTTTTTAAATGATAAAGTGGTTCAAGGTGATGGCTTTTTTGTATAACTCGTTAAGATTTTGCTTCAAAATTCCACGCGAAATAGCAGGCAACAGCTAATAAGAGTTAATCCAGGGCTCCCTCTATACCAAAATTCATTAAAATTAGTCAAGCTATAGGTATAAAAAATACTTTCTTAACTCATATTCGTATTATATTTTATAGTTATCGTGACATGCGTCAAGTAGTTCTTATCGTTATATTATAGTTGGAAACAATAGTAATCAGACAGACGACGATAATGGCACATAAAAATAATGTGAATGGCACGTAATCATTATTACCAACAAAATATAACATCTGAACAAATAATAATCAATTGTTTAAATATATAACGCAGAGTCTAAAGACAAAAGATAATTTTTCTTACAGGACAATCTTTATCTTTACATTACAGTTTTTTTATATATATTTATGGATTTTTCACACAACGTCCCCTAGTCCCAAAAGTAAGCAATATTTCTATGCTTGTATTATGGATACCAGATACGGATATACTACATATATACTTTTTTATGTAAATACACACTTAAAATACATAGAAACACAAATAATTGTTCCGTGCGGAAATCAAACCCGAGACCTCGGGAACGGCAGTCTGTTGCATGAACCACTAGACCACTGTTTTAGGAGAGGGAGGGCTTAATAACTGTTAACGCGGGTGAAACCTCGGGTCAGTGACTAGTTAAAACTTGAGAATATTATCTAAGTACATCCTGTAAAAGCATCATTAGGGCACAACTAGCGCGGCGTGTCTCTGATCTATTATTTAGTCATTATACTCTTTCATCACCATTACTCTTTTTCACACGGACCATTCATCTATTCTTCGGTCTTTCTCAACCGTTCATTCCCTCCACATTCAGTCATAGACATTGTAAGTATACTCACCACACAACATCCATAATCGATTTGGCAACAGCTGCGGAATATATTGCTAAATCTCCATATAAATATATACAGAGCGAGCAATAGAACATTGTTCTACCAGTTTTGTTAAAGAATAGATTGGCCATCTCCCCCAATTCAACGCGACGATCGAGACTATAATATCTTGAAGGTATTGTGTCTCCACAAACCAAAGGTTCTTCAAGTTCTCCATGTCGGTTTTGGGAAGTAGACGGTTCTTCGTCTGATTCGTGCTCCTGAATCTGTAATATTAATAAAATGCTCTAAAATCTAAAAAACACGCTTGATAATCTATAGGTACTAACATTAAAAACTGAAGAATTTGTCTGTTTATATTTTTGTTTGAATGCACTAACCTCAGGAACCACTGGTCTAATTTGAAAAACTCTTTCAGTGTTGCATAGAATATTTATCTAAGAAGGCCGTAGGCTATATATTATATAACATCATGTTGCACCATCAGTGAAAAATGTTGCAAAAATGAGGAAAATTGTCTAAATTCCACGCGTATTCACGTGGATGAAAATCACTTCCAAAGTTTCTGTTTCATGGTTACACACATAGATGGATACGAACAAAGCTAATAAAGGCGTGTTAAAAAAGCAATGTCAAGTCACAAGTGTAATTGAAGTTTTCTCTCTCTCTCAGCCCATTATGCCTCTGTTGGACACGGGCCTTCTCCACTTTGGGAGCGAATATCGTCTATTAAGCCATGCTGACCAGGCATGTCGGCATACGGTTTATTTTAAATTTTTCTGTTCCTCACAGAGAATATTATCTGCTTAAAATCCCATAGCTGGATTTCCAGCATCCTCGGACAGAAATGGGGTGAACCCTCATTTTCTTAATCCATCACCAGATGGACATGAGGTTTTAATCTAATTTAATTAAGAGATAACCCTTAACAGATGAACAAATAAATTTGAATATGATCATTGTAAGCAATGAAGAATGGTTCTACTTACACTATCCCTTTTTATGCTCTGCAACCTTTTCCATTTCAAAACAGCATTCGCACATGCCATAGTCTCTATTACATATGTGGCATTCAAAAAACTCATGAACGCCAAAAATAACAGAGATATAGTACTGAGCCCCCATCCTGCTCTGGCAAATGCAGCGGGCAATGTTAGAGCTCCAGTGCCAACAATTAAGTTGTATATGTATATTAAACCCACCTGAAAAAGAATTAAACAATTGATGGGCTAGACAAAGACAGAGAGTATAAAATTATAGTCTATCTGACGGACCTCGTCGTCTAGTGGTTCAGGCAATGGACTGCCATTCACAAGGTCACGGGTTCTATTCCCACTCAGGACAATCATATGTGTGATATTTATAATTGTCTTACAAATGTTTGTCTTGCGTCTGGGTATTTACGATGTATTAGAAGTATGTATTTACAAAAGAAAAATAGTTTATTTATTATATATCCGTATTCGGGTACTCATAACACAAGCATAATAAGTTAGCTTGGGACCAGACCATGAATGACCAGAGAACATTGTGTGAAATGGCCACAAATATTTATATCATTTATTATTATTACTCCCTCTCCAGCCCATCTGAGTCCTACTGTTGGGACCTCATTCACTTTGGGAGCAATTGGCATTGTTCATAATTTTTGACAAGGTGTTTTTATATTTTTTTAGAAAATATAGACCATTCTAAGAAACTAATTTCAATATTATCGAAATGTTCATTAAATTGAATTTTTAAAAAATACTTTAAGAAAATATTTTCTACAAATGTTGTGACGTCATCGTACGCAGAGTGTGTTTTGGTATTGCCTTGGCCCACGCCTTGGCCTTTGCCTAATAAACTTATGATACAACACATTAATCTATACCTTGTCAAGTTGATTTATTAGTCTATGCGGAAGTCAGTCACGTAAACTTTTAATTTGTTTTATTTTTATCTAGTGTTTCTTGTCTATTTTTTTTAGTATCCTTAACATAATAAATCTCCTGATTTTTAATTACATACTTTTACTTTGTACTTTTTTATAAATTTTTCTTACATTGTTATTTGTTTTTATTTTTGTTTGACAGCGCTGACGTAAGTCGTAACCACAGATTAGTTGTAACAGTCCCCGTTTTCCAATGGCAGAGCATAATGCGACTCAGTGCCGCACAATGCTGACGCTTAATTCGAACGTGAATTAGTTTTAAAATGCGCCAGCTGAGTGCGCTAAGTTCAGTGTTGAAAAAAAATATTCTAAAATAAACATTGTATTCACATTATATGTGTGGAATATAAAAAAAATCATTGTTTATACCTTCATCCATACTTATATTTATTTATTTTTTAACACAGCTTGAATTAACTTTGAATATTTCCAGAAAACTCCGACGAAAAGAAAACCTTAATTTTTTTTTTTACAATAAATAATATTACTAACGTTAGTTAGTAGTATTACTATAAATAAAATTTCAATCAATGCCAATTTAAAGAATAAAATACTTGTTAATTTTCTGTCGCTGAAGTTTGTATGGATTGCACGCATCACTTTTGAGAGTGCTCGATTGTGCGATGCGATGCTGTAATTGGAACATTCAACGTTGAGCATTGTGCCGCATAATGCGCTATTGTGCGCTGATTGGAAAACGGGGTGTATCTTTTAAAATTGTCATTACAACTCTGATACAGAGTAGCATATCTCTAAGTAAACTTAAAAATTGTACTATGCCGTTCAAATGAGAATAGGATTGACCCCGCGTCATGTTGGAACGTCATCGTTGTCAATTTGAACAAGTTTGGTAAAGGCAGCAAAACAAGACATTTTTATAATATAACTAGCTGACCCGGCAAACGTTGTTTTGCCATACTAAAAAAAAGGAAAAAAAAGATTTGAAAAATAGATGTTGGCCGATTCTCAGACCTACTGAATATGTATGTAAAATTTGAGAAGAATCGGTCAAGCCGTTTCGGAGGAGTACGGTAACTAACACTGTGACACGTGAATTTTATATATTAGATTTATCTATCATTTTGTCGTTATCGTTTACTAATTTTCGAGCGATTAGCGAGACAAATGCAATAAAAAACTATAACATATAACGAAAAGTTTTTTAACGGGCTACAACCACATAACAGAATTTAAAATAAAATGCCTAGTAATTTATTTACTCAACAAGGCACACCAAAAACAACAAAATGGCGTTTGGCAATTCAACTTAATATCATAGTATCCAACAATGAATATATTGAAAGAATTTCTTTTTAATACGTTCAGTGCGGCTAACGCTTATGCGCGTTTTTCTGATCTTCACCAAGTGCGGGCCGACGCGTATACGCGTCCATACAAAAAAAAATCTGTAGGCAAGCGGGGTGCGTCGCACCTGTGCGTTTATAGCGTGTATTCTGGGTGTCTATTGTTTCGAAGCGGTCGTAAAATGTGGAATTGTAAAGGAGACTACACACTAGTCAGGTTTCTGCTACGAATCTTGCAGGGGGGGGGGGGGACGGCGGCGGCGACGACAACAATAACCTAATTTAGTACAATAGATTATTGAAATAATTTTATTATGACTCGCTCTTTTAACTAAACTAATAGGTAGTTTTAGTCTATTTATAAATGGTGTCGATTACGAGGCGGGCGAAAAGTCGTAAATTAAAAAAAATTAAGAATAAAAGGGCTTTCGGGAGAATGTACCTTTACTATTACTGTTTTATTAAGGTATAACTTACTATTTTAACAAAACCGAACGAAGATATATTATGGCGTAAACATCACAAAATCTCTTACAAATAAACACTAGTGTGGAAGCACCTTTATCCATCCAACACCTTTATATGACCCGTAATTGTTATATGACAGTCATAAAACTCGAAAGTTACCGAACGCACATAAGCGTCGGCCGCACTGCGGGAAGGTAAAAGACAACGCGCTATAGCGTCCAGCCGCACTACGCGAGTTTTCTTTGAACGCATATAAGCGTTCTTAGCACTACGCGAAAAATTTTTTGAACGCACATACGCGTTTTCAGCACTGGGCGAATGACTCTTTTTTTAGCATTGGCTATAAATTCGCAAATTATTCAGCATTGAACGCGTTAATAATATTATAACTATTATTACTAAATAATTTAAGACGTTTTCAGCTTCAAATTACTGAGTTTAGGTAAAAGAAAAAAAAACATTATTGATACGTAAATAAAGTTCCGTTGCTGATAGTACTATTCTAATCACTTTTCACAACTAAAGGTCATAGCCAATCCTATTCTCAGTTGAAACGTGTAGTAAGTCCCTTATTTAGAGGGCAAACAAAGGTCATTAACTTTTTTTTAAAATAATCTTAAGTATTATGATTAATATGCCGTGCTGACCAAGTGTGGCATAGGGTTTATTTTCAAGTTTTTCGTCTATAACAGAGGATGTTATCTGTGAATATCCCTTAGCTGGCTTATACAGCATCCTGAGGAGGAAATGGTGTGGTGATACTTGTATTCTTCATTTGTCACCACATGGACAGTCTATAGTCATATTCTCTGTCTACCCCATAGGAAAAAGAAGTTGTATATGAATGAAATAGTTGTAATTTGATACAACTAAAGTTGATTTCAACATTTTTATACTAATATTTAAACTAACAATTAAAGCCATCTAAAAGTATTAACTATATTCAAGAAAAAATGTGCAATACGCTTAAAGTTAACCATAGGGTTTAAAGTAATAACCCAGGTATTATTATAACATATAAACATACATACTTTTAAGCTATTAGTTTTCTACAATAAATATTTCCACTAACCAAGTTGGAAATAAAAATCCATTTCACACATAAAATATGGTGAAATATAGATACTGGTACCAATTCAAAGTGCACAACTAAACTTAACTAAAAATGAAAACAACTATAGCATATTTTGCTTAATTGTCTATTTCGTTGTGCATATTTTTATTTATTACAATCGTTAGTCTATAATATACAGATTTTTAATAAAAATGCTCTGTTAACATTGCCGATTTGTGTTCAATTTTCATTTTTTAGTTAAGATCAGTTGTGCACATAGAATCGGTACCATTGTCTATTAAACATCACTATTAACAAAATTTAAATAAAAAGCATTCTTAAAAAAAATGTGACAAAATATTTATAAAATTATGGTTATTTTGTGGCCAGTTCCCATCAAAATAATTTTAATGCTTACTTTTTATTGTAACCAAGTATTGTTATTATAAGAAATAATATAATAAACTATTCCATAATTATTTAATTAATGGCCCAATAAGTTATGAAATAATATCTACCATATGTGTATCATGATAAGTTAAAATACATATGGAATAACACAACACCTGTCTTGGCCTCATTATTTAAATAAAAAAATAAAAATAAATGCATACCCAAACCGAATACTGGTCCCCTGCCTCTGTTAGAGGCATTCTCAAAAGCCTTCTTAAACCCCAAAGTCGACGATACATGTGCCTTTGTTAACACACATCATTACTGCCAGATATCTGACGCAGCAGTGAACGTATTTTTGAAATTGTTTGAATGCTATTGATTGATATTAAAGGAAAATTGATAACACACAGGAGCTTATCGAATTCATAACCACTCTCGGTAGAGAGTAGTATATTATAGGTATTCTTTGTTCATAACAAAGTAATCATCATTTCACATCGATTAGCGTATTCGTTCTCATCTATGAATTATTACTGATTTATCTGCTTTCAAACATTATATTTTATATATACTTATCAAAGTAAAAGAAAAGTTGACTTGGCATTTGGTATTAAAAAATCCGGCCAAGTGCATGCTTGACTTGCGCACTGGGTTCCTTATAATATATACTATCGTAAAGGCTGATTTACACAGGGTCAGTAACTGACTACAAATTCGAGGCAACTCAGTGCTGACCATGAAGGTACAGATAAAAGTGGAGTCCAGACTCTGAATACCTACTTGAAGCAAAAATGATGTATGGCTATCTCGCTCACTGTGGTCAAACCCTTTCTTTCTAAGTAGGGTAACCTTTATTGTATTTCTTCCAGGACAAAACTTCAAGTAGTTGTGTTCCATATAGTGTCAACAAAATGTTCACTTCTAAGACCTAGCCCGTATAGATTTTATATGTCGAGATACTTTATGTACTGTGCGTAAAAAAAATACTCAAAAAACAAACTGTTTGTTATCGCGTGAAAGTTTGGATAATTCTAGTTTTTTAACAGTAACTGGAGGTTCGGTTGTTAAATTTATTATTCTTTTTACATTTATAAACACGTAAAATTTCCTAGTTCGTATGTACGATGTACCTATAGAATATTGGTGGGAAATAGATAATTACTAGAACAAAGGTGTAGTTCCTACGGCAATACGAAATTAATGAATGATTGTGAGATCTGCTTGAGATAAAATAATGATAATTTACCTTTATTTCAGACCTAAATACATGTTACAAAGATACAGAAAAATGATTCCAACAAATTGAGAACCTCCTTTTTTGAAGCCGGTTAAAAATAACAAGGTGTTAGTAATTTCTTAGTAAACAAAACAAGTTACACAATAAAATCTATTTGGCATACCTAAGTGGAAACATAACTTTTTGTGTAGGTAGCGTAAAAACGAAAAAGGGTTATTGTACTCATATTTTTAAACATGTACTGTTATTAAGGGACCAACCATGAAATCGCAAAAGATATATGTTTCATTAATTTTGCAGATTAATTAAACATTATGAATACATACTGGACAATAGTTTTTCCTAGATTTCTGGGTTAGCCAATGTATTTCTATTTATTAATGTCAGTTAAAGGGCAAATTCGGTCAATAATACTTCTGAAAAAAAAATACGTTACGTTGATTAAAATTAGTTTGTCGGAAAATCTGTAGTTAATAGTCATTATAACTGACAATATGAATGTGGTTAAAAATGGCTGACGGAAGAACGGAGAATCAGTCAAAATCTATTTTTACGTATATTTCTGTCTACAGCGTTTAAAGGAACCTATCATGAATGGCATGACGGGAGCTAAAAACCTAACCCACCCTTGTCGGGTTGCCCTTGGCTCCCTGTGCCTTGTGTTCCACTACTTGGCGCTAGGCAAGTCAGTTAAAATTACATTTAAACAGCTATATTGGGTAAAATTAGTTTTGAATAATTTCAGTCAAAAGTACTACTGTCGAGAGCTTACAGTCTATTGAGTGGTTATAAGTTTTGACTGTGACATATATCATAGGGGGCTATAATAGGAACGATAATAAAGTTACAAAAAAAGGGCAAAAAAGAAACAACAGCACTTTCCAAATTAAAATCATTTAATTTTAATAACTTTTCTTTTATACATGACTAAATATTATTGTTTTGTGTAATTTCTGTCTCTTACCACGTAAATCACTAAGTATATTTTCTGTATGACTCTTTAAGTGTTAAAAAATGAATTTGCAATTTTCTTAATTAATACGCTTTCATGCAAATCATTGCAATAAATTGAGTCCGTGATGGGATGCTTAAACATTTCTTGCAACAGAGGAGTAAAATGTTGTGATACAACATTAATTAATTTGTTTTCTATATTGTTTTCTCTGAGTTGGCCCATCAGGAAGGATTACTTTCATAAATGCCAGAGCTAGGATTTGGTACACCCAGAGTAGCTACTTGCCCCATAGACTCTTCCTGTCATGAACTGTCTATCTGAAAATTATAATATATTTTACAAAATATAGCCTTTTGCCATATATTCGAACTACTACATTTCTGAAACATAATAATAATGTAAGGCTCTCATTAGGCAGTCGGATCGGGGGGGGGGGCTGGTTCAGAAAGCAGCAATTATCTCTGGAGCCTTGAGCGCCGGTAGTTTGGAAAATGTTCCTGATACTGGTGGGGTATTTTTTTTCATACTAGTTTTTATATTCCTTATAAATTCAAATATTTAACATTGTATAACATGTGAGACAATTAAAGGAGTTTGGAAATAGATACTTGAAATTTTACCTTGCAAGGTGATACTGCTTCTTGATTTGTAATTATAGTAGGAACTGCTGTTTGTTTTAAAAAATCCTTGCACTTTCATAAAATTTCATTTTCAATGGTACAATGGATAACCATAATTTCCTCTGGGTACTATTTTTAGGAAATCTAAAAAAATAATATTGTAGGTAAGTATATTAATGTTGTAAATAATGTGAAATAAAAATTAAATGACTAAGCAAACATGTATAATTTAGTTCAGGTCCCACAGAAAGTCCTAGATATGTCCTCAGTATGGTCACACTATTTCAAAATTACTTCTTGTAAACAAGAAAGATAAAATTGCACTAAGTCCATGAAATTCAATGTAAGACTATTAGATCTTTACATCGTTATCAGTATAGTTAGTTAGAAGTATGCTGAAAACATTGTTTAATCATTTTATGAAGTATTTAATTGAAAATACAAAGAAATATGTTTGCAGTTATTCAATGCCAGAAATCACGATCTAAACACTTACGCGTGAAATTGTATATCACCTCCTGGACACCACGTACTACCGCAACCACGCACTACACAAGTTTGCACCATTTCTTTAATTATAAAAATAATTAGAGTCGAAAATTTGAAACGAAGCTGTGAACCGTAAAGTAAACAACCGACATATTGGCACAATTTTGTCGACAACTTGACATATGGTGACCAATGTTGCCAAATTACGAAATCCTTAGGAAATGGGGAAAATAATTCACTGATTCGTCAACCATGAAAAGCATCCGTGATCTACTATTTTATTATTTTTAATTTCATTCATCGTATTTCAACTCGTTATTTATAGTTACGATTAAACACTATCAAATGACAGTGTTTAACTTGTGATTTGATATGTGTGGTGACTCTTTTTAAGAATTTACTAGGAGATTTTAATAAGGAGATAGCAGTACTAAGGCCACACTAAAAAGAGAGGTCAGACCACAGAGAGTGAGATAGAGATACGTAGGTATTTGCCTCAAACCGATGTTCCAAGTATGGCCTCCTTTTTTTTATCTATACCTTCATGGTGCTGACCCGAAAAAAAACCTGTGTAAACTGATTTGAAGTCAGTACAGTGGCTTGAAGTCAGCGCTGACTTGAATATTCGGACACGAATATTTTAAAGTCAGTTGGCGCCCCCCGCCACTCGCGCACCCCCGCGCCAGCCAAATAAACCCCGTGTAAACAGACAAGTCAATGCGTGGTTAGTCACTGCCGCTGAGTTAGAGTGACCACGTTTTTTTCTAAAAAGTGAGTAAAGATAAAAGTGACTAAGGAACTGATAGTTCATTCCTGAAGCCAAAAATGTCAGCGTTATTTCCATTTTAATTTTGGCTGGTAAAGCATCTCTCATGAATGTATCATGTCGTTGAATAGAGCTCGATATCATTGACAGCAATTCGTCAAATTTATTTTTAGTTATCTCATTTTCTACCATTTCTATTAACTCATTCAACAGCAAAATTGATAAATTTTTCAACAATTAATTAAATCGTTGTTTCAGTTGTTTTCGTGAATTCATTTTTCCCACTGACTTCACACACGTGTGCTCACCGTGAGAAACGCACCACTACTACTAGTAGTGAGCGTTTAAACGAAAAGCTTAAAATAAGCAATGCTTATTAAAATAAGCAAAAAAGCACGCTGCCGTTTATAAGCAATCCTCGCTTAATGCTTATCTTAAAATTGCAACACAGTTGTGAGAATATTTTCAAAATATTGGTAAAAAGAGAAGAGGAAAATGTAAAAAGAGATGTAAGTGTAAAATTTTTATTTAAACGGTAAGCACATTTTTAGCAGACAACGTAAATTAAGTTCAGTTAAATGTTTTAACGAAAAAGTTAAAAAGCATAAAAGCTAAACAGTAAGCAAACAGCATATTATGAATTTTAAGCAGACTACAAATATTAAGTTGAGTTAATTTTCTTAACGAAAAAGTTAAAAAGCATAAATAGCTGCTTAAAAATAAGCAACTTTTTAAGCAGCTAACTTTTTTAAGCATCTCGTTTAAATTCGTTTAAAATTTTAAGCCGTTATTCCCATTTATAACTACTACTTACTTCATGTAAACAGATAAAGTCAGTCGCGGCGCCGACATTAGCGCTGCGACTGACTTGTCTACTGACCCTGTGTAAATCAGCCATAATAAATATGTTCGTTATCTGTAAAAAATAATCACACATATCATCATAAGCATGACATCAAGAAATACAAAAGTTCACTTTGTTGTATGTGATCCTTCTTAATTAAATAATATTCATTTGTATTCTGGTTTTTAGTTTTTAAAGATTTCTTTTTAAATTTATCCGGTAAAAAAAATACATCATCTGTGAAAACTTCTAGTGACATGACAAGCGGATGAACGGACGGACAACGAAGAAGTATCAGTCGCACTGGAGTATATTCTAATAATGAAATTACAGAAATCGATTATATTTTGTGACTCTAAGAGTGCTCTTCAGGCACTAATAAAATTTCCGTTTAAAACTAAAAATTTGAATTCACTTGTATTTGAGGCAAGATATAAACTGTTTCTGTGTCATCAATCCGGATATCTTGTTAATTTTACGTGGGTACCCAGTCATTGGGATGTTAAAGGTAATGAATACGCAGACACATTAGCGAATAACGCGGTGGAATGTGGGGACGTATTTCCGTTTTGCATTTACCCTCAAGATCTACTGACTCTTCCTAGACAATATCTCAAGGATTCTTGGAATAAGGTCTGGGAGGAGACCAGCAAACAAAAAAGGCAAATATTATAAAAACATTCAGCCAGTTGCTCACTTAAAACCTTGGCTCTGTGGTCGGGCTTTTAACAAGCTCAGGCTTGGTAAAAGGGCGATCACAGTTCTCATTAGAATGAGGCTAGGACACACTTGCGTACCAGCTCATTTATCACGAATGAAAATCCGATCTAATCCCTTCTGTGACTGTGGTGGGTTTGGAGATTTAAATCATATCTTCTTCTCTTGTGTCCTTTATGATAACTTTTCTCTTACAACCTTATAAATCTAAAAATTCCTTTTCCTACAAACATTAATATCCTTCTTTCATCTTTAAATCCATCTATATATGACTGTCTTGCATCTTATATTGATCTTGCATCTTATATTAAGATAATAATATTTTTTTGTAAATATGTTGAGATAAGATAATAATGTTTGTTGTAAATATTACTAAACTTATACATAATTTATTCAACCATATTATATATTATATTGCATCTTATATTAAGATAATAATATTTTTTTGTAAATATGTTGAGATAAGATAATAATGTTTGTTGTAAATATTACTAAACTTATACATAATTTATTCAACCATATTATTAACATTTAATTAACCTTCCTTATTCCAAATTACCGTATTTTTTTTTTAGATAAACCCCTTTCCCCACTTTTTTTTAATATAGCAAAAGTTAAAACAAAAAAAAAGTATCAGTAATACTATATTACTAATATGAAGGGGCCAGCTTTACCTTTCGATACGGGACCCTAAAGAAATGACAGTTATGAATTTGACAATTGACATCAAAGTAATTAGGGTTGCCAAAAATTTGTTAAGTTTAGTCGCCTATTTTGCCTGCAGAGTAGATATTCCCCGTTTTCCAATCAGCGCATTATGCGGCACAATGCTCAACGTTGAGTGTTCCAATTACTGCATCACATCGCACAATCGAGCACTCTCAAAAGTGATGCGTGCAATCCATACCAACTTCAGCGACAGAAAATTAAAAAGTAATTTTTCTTTAAATTGGCATTGATTGAAATTTTATTTATATATTATCGTTAGTAATATTATTTATTGTTAAAAAAATTTAAAGCTTTCTTTTCGTCGGAGTTTTCTGGAAATATTCAAAGTTAATTCAAGCTGTGTTAAAAAATATAAGTATGGATGAAGGTATAAACAATGACTTTTTTTATATTCCACACATTTAATGTGAATACAATGTTTATTTTAGAATTTTTTTTCAACTCAAAACTTAGCGCACTCTGCTGGCGCATTTTAAAACTAATTCACGTTCCAATTAAGCGTCAGCATTGTGCGGCACTGAGTCGCATTATGCTCTGCCATTGGAAAACGGGGATTATTTCGCCTAAAGTAAGGCAAAATTTAAATGTAACATAAAAATCCATGAATTTAGAAAGTTTTGTCCGTCTTGCAGTATTTTTCCCTGATGCTTCGCTCCTATTAGTCGCATCGTGATGTGATAAAGCCGATAGCCTTCTTTGATAACTGTACTATCCAACTCGGTTCTGAAGATTAGTGCTTTCAAATAAATAAACAAACAGTCAAACAAACTCTATAGCTTAGTAATATTAAGCTTAGAGGCCTTAGATCGTTGACTATTGAGATTATAAAATAATAAAAATATAGATAAATCCACAATTCTTAGCAGGGTATTAATATTTTGAAAACATTTGTTGCCCGGATTTCATGGGTGCATGAATTCCAGACTCTCGTGCTTAAAATTATGACATCTTCAGGTTACAATGATTCAGGCAATCGAATTCCAATTCTCGATGAGCCCCTAAAAACGCCCGTAATCTGAATAGCAGACATAATTCAGTTCTACTAAATGTGGTATGAAAAAAAAAGAAAGAAAAATTATTTACTAACGGTCATGGAAAAGACAAACACTATTATTAATATTCAATTAAATAAAATTCAAATCGAACACTAAACAATAAAATATTAATAAGTACTTTGCCGACTACCATTCAGAGTTATAAAATTTTAAACACAATTCCTTGGTTTCATTTACACTCATAGAAAATTATGCAATTATTACCTGGTCATACATGCATGTTGATAATTCTCAAGAATTATTGAATATTATTACATGATCCTAAAACTTCGTTCTGTATTTAAATAATTAATTAGTTGCTGATTGCATGATTTAGTCGCAATTTGACTCTTATAGTCAAAATGGCGATAATGCGTCAAATCTGGCATCCCTGGTATTCATTTGATTCACGTTGACCATGAAGGTATAGATCGTGTTATAGATATAATATTTATCTATACCACGAAGTATAGATACAAGGAGTCCGAACGTAATATTGAACGAATGGTCTCAATTTACGGGACAGATTTTTGCTGGTAGAGCGCGCCATTTTTCAAGAAGTACTCGTTTGAACTATTGACACTTGTGGAAAAAAATATTCTGAGAAACGTGGATATAAATATAAGTTTTAGGAAATTTTTCGAGTGCTTTAAACCTAACAATACAGAGAAGGTCAAGAGATATTCTGATATTCTATACTAGCATCGGTACGTCCTGAATACTTGCGCAGCCAGTGGCAGAAAATAGAACTATGATCTGGGTTGATTATTGTGTACACGAAATATTATGGAAAAGCCTATACCGTTCGGACTCCTTGTATCTATACTTCGTGATCTATACCTTCATGACGTTGACGCATCGTTGACGTTCAATTCAATTCAATTTTGTTTTATGGCAATCTGCTGATTGGTTTATCAGCAATTACTGCCAGCGTCGTGTAGTGGCTACTCATGGGTTTCTCGATGTTTACTATGGGTCTGATTACAGAGGAACTATGTTTAAAATGTCAGGTTATAGGGCCTGAAACAAACACAAATATAAATTGTTAGCAAAAATATATATATATACTAGCTGTCCCGGCAAACGTTGTTTTGCCATACCAAAAAAAAAAAATTAAAGATTTGAAAAATAGATGTTGGCCGATTCTCAGACCTACTGAATACGTATGCAAAATTTGAGAAGAATCGGTCAAGCCGTTTCGGAGGAGTACGGTAACTAACACTGTGACACGTGAATTTTATATATTAGATATATATATATAAAAGATACATTTAAAATAAATAAATTACAGTTTTATGTTGTTAGTTTCAATAAATTTAAAAAAACCAAATATAATTTGGGGATTTGGAAAGAAGGAAAGTAGGTGACGGACATTCACTGGACGAGGGATTTTTAATTTATGAATAACATTATCGTTGACGTTACAGCTTTTAGTGTTGCCACGAGCCACGACAGATTAGAAAATTCATAATGCTGGCAGAGTCGCGACTTAAACACTACGATAAGTCGCTTCTAAAGAAGCCATCAAACAAGAACAAGAGGCTTTTTCTGACAGTTGAATAAAAAAATAAAAAATGGTGTAAAAAATACTCAACAGATGGCGTTGTATGTTGCCCTTGTACAAGCGAGTTCTTCATAATACGTGTTTAGGGTTATATGTCGTGTGGTCTGGGCCCTGAGTCGGGTATTTCAACGGTGTCACAACTGTACCATTATTGTACCATTATGGTGCAATAGTAAAGTTTTTGGTAGTCTACTATTAATGTGTCGTCATAACGACTTCATCATTGTCTTACAATTGTCAAAGTGACATAAATTGCTAGTCTCGTACACAACTGCTTCACAATTGCAATTCAATGACTGAAATGTTTCGGTAGTCTGCTATTTTGAATTTGACAGTAATATTTTTAAATTGTCCTGTGTCGACAGATTGCCATAAATAAAAAATAGATAGATAGAAATATTAGAAATTGTTCTTTGTAATTTATTGCAATTTACTAATCTCCTAAACTTCACATTGCTTTTTATACTAATAAATAGTATGTACAAATATATTTAAACGAAGTCTAGCATGATTAAATGTTTAAATTTATTAGTAGTTTTTCGAAAATCACTTCAACTAACGCATTTTTTAAAAACGGCAACACATACATACCTTTCTAACACAATCCATAGATAAAAGAGACCGAAAATTCAATGCATAGATAAAAGAGATCGACAATTCTATTACCATTGAAAGACCGTTATGACGGCATATAGCAGACTACGGATATTTGACTTCAATTGCAACGGTATCGTGCCGGTATTGTGCCGGTATGACAATTGTTCCAAATAGTGGACTTGAGCACCTGGTTAGAGGATAAAATGAAATACGTCCGGACTTGCATGGCGTTTATTTGCGACTCCATATATTTGATATAATATTAGATTATATAGGTAAGGAGAACAATCGTTTCTATATATTCCTAAAACTGCTGATACGCTGAGTGTTGCATACAATGAATTCATACATAATATATTTGTATATAATAAATTAGGCGGAGAGAACAATAGGACCATACATACTGTAATAAATATATTTGTGTTTATAATAACTTGGGTGGCTAGCACAATGGTCTCTATGCATTCGTAGACTTGTTGAAATTACGTCTACTTGCAAACAATGAATTCATACAATGTGTTCCTACACGTGAAACGGAACGTTACATAAACTTTACAATGCAATTTTATTATTGTATGAGTGTTGTATACATTTTGTTTTGTGTATGTATTGTCTGTGTAAATAAATAAATACCATAAATTTTACTTGCTCTTTGGTGTACATTAACAGCATACAGCGACATCTATTGAACAAATTAAAAAAAAAAAAATTATAATTGGCTCCCGGAAACAGCCTCATTGGTTAATGGTTACAGTTACAGTGATGGTAGAAAAATATGAAAGCAAATAGCGAAATTCATAACATTCATAGATTTACAAGTTTATTCGAAATTTCGGGGTGTTATAATCCCAAACCCCCCATATTGTATCGAAAAACAGGATTCGACAATTAAAAAATTATGATGGCCTTTTATCGTTTTTCATTTGGTTTTAATCTAAGGTCTGGTTGCTTGCAGTGCCTACAGAAAGAGCTTCAGGACCTTCAGGTCCACCAGTAGTTTCAGAGTCGATACAATTGTGTATTCACATGTGTATTCATATATAGTCTGTAAATAGTAAATAGTCAGTATAAGGATATTTTAAGCAGATAAAATCCTCTTTGAGAGACGGAAACACATAATTTAAGCACCTATGTATAATGTTTAAAAATGCGTTGATGACGTCGCGCCTGTGCATCAGGTAAAGTTATGGTAAAGATGTGGTAAAGTAACTTTAAGGATATTGAAGAAGAGTAAGATAAGAATGACATTTTCAATTTTTATGAGGCCTAGCTGCCGTTGTGATGCAATACTTATACTTCTTTGTCCATAAGAGGATACCAAAATAGCTTCGTGCATTTTTCTATGTACGAATATTTCATTGTTTCTTTAGATTGAATGGCTAGAGCTCTAATTTTTAAGTATATGTTTTTTCAATATATGATCTAGGATCGCATGAACTCAGAAACGCGATTGAAAAAAGTTTTCTCGATAGAAAATCTTGGCGAAACAACCTCTCAATTTTTTTATTTTTTTCATTTGTCGGTCTAATAACGCGTATTAACTAATGAAATAATGTTAAACACATAGGTAACTATTATGTATAGAAACACGTGGATCAGAATTAAAATATATTTAGTAGATTTTGAGTAAATAGGAAAAGTATCCCTAATTCTTCATTTTCTGTGCTGGCTGTGTTAATATGTACGTGTCGGCGATGATATACGATACTATCATCGATAAACCATACCTTAGTAGTACTGTGTCTATGATACTATTATATACGATAATATTGATGTAGTGTAGGCCCTTAACTTTAAACGTAAGATTTTTATATAAGTTTAGATCTACAGTGTAGCGCGCACATTTCTTACGATGGTTTCATAAGGTGTCGGTTTTTAGGGTTTCGTACGAAAATGTAAAATGGTCCCGTTTTACCTACAGCCAGACGGGCGGATGGACGGAGTGTGAAAACTCATCAGGCCTCGCTGTCCATCCGTGCGTACATCCGTCTGTCACCGGGCTGCATCTCCTGGAATGGTGAAAGGATCACACTTCGCAGTGTGAACCTATCACTATGTAGATATCAGTTGATGCTGCAACAACCACATTTAACTTGTTGTTAGTACAACCATAAATAAAATATTAATATATAATTCATATATAATATAATTCATTCATGGTACAACCTTAGATAGCAACAAATACGTTATTTGGCGTCGGTATGACGTTTATCGGTACGAGCCCCTACGTGTGCGAATCCAAACTTTGTATAAGGACTAATTCAGCGCACATTGAAAAAATTCTCTACTTTGGTCATATTTCCTTGTTGCTTCTAATTCTAAAGAAGTATAACCATATTGAGCTATCTGTGCTTAATTTTTATCCTCTCCTTTGATTGCCTTTCTGGTTCAATGTTCTTAGCCATATGTCTGTAGCCCCAGGCTGTGGTCATAGATATCCACCATAATAAATTAAAGCCTGCCTAATAAATAATCTTGCCTCCCTGAGTTAAAGTTGAGTTAATTGAAATAGGTACTTATCTATTCTAAACCTGCTACGAGTAGCATTGGTATTTTATTTTAAGCTACTATGTACATAATATTGTTACATAGTTTAATTTAATCACGTAATTAATTCATTTGTTTCATTGACTTTGTAAAAAATGAGCACCCACAAGTCGCAGGTAGGTACTATATTCGTATAAAAATAGGTTCCTATCTACCTAAGTATTCGTACGGTATTATTGTAGGTACATATTTATATGTAGATACTATAGATAATGCTGGATACATATACAACGCGTTATACATATGTATAGTAAATTGCTATAATCCAGCCAAGTTAAAAATACTCCTCTTTAGAATATTCTTCTAGCTTTGTTGTTCGTTTTGCATTAGTGGTGTTTCGCAACTCTCCATGCGAACCCCGACGACGAAATCATTCCATCCAGCCGTCGAAGCCGTGTTCTCGGGGGTTTGGGATTGTGATTTTGTATAAATCTATAAGTTTATGTGCCAACACGATAACAAAACATAGGTAAGTAACTATATATGTTAGTTTTTAGAAATAGTTCATTATGTCGTCGTTGATACCTCTGAGCATTTATGGCATCGCTTTCTCAGGCGTATGTTTCGTCTCCCTCTAGCAAGCAGGATATCAGCAGCATGTTTAATTTTCTGTCTCATTCCTCCTAGTAATATAACACCGTTGTGCTCGGTCGTGTCACGTAAGATTTTTTATATTTCTGCTCAATTAAAGTGTGATTTTTGAGGAAGTTTTGCAATAATTCTGTCAATCAAGTGTTAGTGTATGTGGAGAACTATTTAGCTTTAAAATTAGTTGCTTTATTTGTTAGATATGGGTCGTGGTAACTTTCACTCTAGATATAGATAGGTACCGTGGATGATATAGCATAGATACATGTATATGGCTGTAGATATTCAACATCGAGTTGTCGAGTCTCAAGGCCGATATATACAAATACATAGGTATTTTATTGTAAAGAATATTGGTTTTTAAAGGAATGTGAACATTACAATAGGAATCATGATATTTAACTACCTTATCGTATTTTAATAACGATCGAAGTGTGGCTGGTGAGTACTCTTGTTGTATTACAGTACATTTTGGAATGGCGTATTGTGAAACACCCATGAATTTTGCTATTATGAGTACAAGTTACATGGCTGTTTTTATATGATTGCGACGTAAATTTTGATAAATGAAGTTATCATGGCCTATATTAGCAAATAAAAATACATTCTATGCACTGATCTAACTAGAACTGTCTAATTTTTGATCTTGATATAACCTCAAAAATCAACTCGACAAAAAAAGTTTAATTTATTGTTTACAGTAGATATTACCAATAAGTTACGTATTGTTTTCTAGTTAGCTAATAAGTAATGTAAAATATTATGTGTAGATTATCTGAAACGTTACGAGCTGACTGCAAAGCTGCTGAAAGGATCCGCCGAGCCCGCATTATCTGTGATATACAGCTCAGCCTCTCGTCCGTCCTAAAAGGTAATATATAATGCTATTGTAAACACAAATGGCATAATATTTACACAATTACATTTTAACGAATTCTTACAAATTGCTTTTTATCAACCATAATAACTTTGAGACAATAGTTAAAAAGACACTGGCGGAAAGTGGCCAATAAAGAAGAATAGAATAGGATATTCTTACCACTAAGTACCACCATCCCTCTCTTATCCCAATTAGATACTATAATAATAGTATTTTGCCAATTTAATCTCAAGAGTGTAAGTTGCAAAACGAATGAAATAAAAACAAAGACTTTACTTATCTTTTGTTGTTAATTGTACCAAATTAATAACACAAATAAAATTCATTAATGTGTCTAGCTATGTGCTATAAATGTTATTCTACAAGATAATCACGTAGAAGAGTTCTAAACAGCTTTTAAGCTAAAACTCAGATTATAAAAATTATCCTGTATAATGTGTGTAGGTTTATTTGTAGAAATAAGATCTAACATTCCAAAAGAATTAATATAAATATTTCTTGTAATTCCTTTTTAATATTTCATAAAAAAAACTTTAGGTATTGCAGCCAGTACTATTGAATAGCAAATTCCAAATTTAAAATATGTATTTCAGCCAGAACTTTTTTATAGCAAGTTCCAAATTTAAAATCAGAAAAAGTTTCATCTTCATATTCTTATCATATCTATGGTTTTATCTTTGGCTCTTGTATAATAGTAGCACATTTTATTACTTTATTTTAGCTTTTATTATGACATCATTGTTTAGTTACAACAGATTTGTTTGTAAACAACTAGAATCTAATTAGTAACACTCAGTGACAATTATATGATGCTGGCAGTCATTTCTGATAATTTAAAAATTGGGAAAATGCCATAATTAAAAAAAAAAGTTTAGTTTTGGGTATAGTTATAGTAAAATGTTCTTCCTAATCTAGAAATGAAATTGCCATTGGGGTTTAAATCTATTTGGCACATAAAATCCTGAATAATTTTACTTAAATCAACAATTACAATTTTGGATAGCGTATTTAACTAATTAACATTAGGAACTTTGAACGCCATTAATTAGTCTATGTCATAAAAAATAATTTATATGATGCAAATTAACTGTAATTCTTAAACTATTTGTTTAGAAAGTGTAAATTAATGATATTTATTTACTAATTATATTCAGTTTGTTTTTGTTGTGTGTTATTATTGTGTGGTTTGGGTATACTATCTTAGGCCATAAATGGTCCCATTGGTGGCCTTAGGCATTCTCAAGGAGAGTATACTTGTTGAAATGAAATGAAAAATCATTTAATCAAGTAGTCAAAATTTTTCAAAAAAAATTACGTGCTTACAAACAACTACCTGAAACAAATAAATGAATTGAATTGAATTATGACATGTCCAATTTTTTTTCACTACCACCGTTTCAAGACCCAATCTGCTGAGAAGAACCGGCGTACGAAACTCAGCAGAGCTTTTTTAATTAAATAAATTATTTTTTTAAATTTTATTTCAATTATTCTAATAAAACGTTACAATATTAATTTTTATATAATTCTTTCTTTCTTTCAATATAGAATATGTATGCTCCAGAGCAACCTACTCCCAAGCTTTGTCATATTTAATATAATCAGAAATTTTATGTTACGCACATGGCTTTGTTGTGTTTGGTCTCATGCAGATGTGCAATGTTATGGCTCTTACAGCACAGAAAATGACAATCTTCTTTATATGAGATCACACCTGACTTTGTGGTATAACAATGTTGATAGAGTATTGTCCACTTGTTCATAGGGCTGGGCCACTCGGGGCTAGGAGGCGTGTCCGCAGCAGCAGCTTCCAGCGGTGATCTCACATTGTCCTCTGCCATAGAGGCATTAAACACTGCTACCTGCTTAATTGACTGCATCACTATGAACCATTGTTACTTAGTCTATAATTGAAACAATATGCTATCTGTGAAATTAAGTATAATGTTAGGTGAATACTGTAGAGAATTATTCTATTTATAATAATTGTCTGATGTCTAATGTTTCTGTAATATTATGTGTTCGACATCTAATTAAGGATAATTGTTACTCCATTATAATAACTGTTACCGAACCAATGCAATGTAATTACTCCACTCCAATGTCGGTGGTGTACACAAATAATTTTGGTGCTTATAAGCAAGTCGATGAGAATAATGAAAGTCATGATGCTAGTGTAAAAATGTTAGATTTAAATATTTATAATGTAGAATTTGTTGATAGTGTCCAACAAAACCAAATGATTGGCGATACGCCTAAATACTGCATTCCTTTATCGATTAACGCCATAACAGTCCAGGGTATCTCATACAGTGACCCATATTTCAGTAGCTTTAACTTAAACTATAAGATGGCGTTTGGAGCGCCGGAGCATATGAACAAGTCTGATTACGCTTTTAAATCCTCAGTTTGTATTATAAAAGATGAGCCTTGCGATACGCAACTACTAAACGACAAGTCTGCTCATAACATGATATCCAAAACGATAACTCGAATCACTAAAGAACATAAGTCTGCAAGGACATACCATGACAATAATGAATCGGATGTTAGTAATGATAAACCCGCCGGTAAGGCTCTGCGAACATTCGCTAACGGTGATCTCACCTTCCATGCTATGCTGGAATTGATGAAAAATGAGGATCGAATAATTAAGGATATGTCGAGAACCAATATGGTTGATAATTGGGGCGTGCCGCGTCCACTACGATTACGTGGTGGTGGCGAAAGCTCATTGAATGCAGCCACTGGTTGGGGCAGCCCTCCTGCTTCTAACAATGGTAAGCACCTTCAACTGTCTTGTTTTAATATATTATCTTTCATTCAGATCAAGGGCATAGCCAGAGATTTTATGGATTCAACCACAAATATACCAGATGTAGTGTCTTTGGCTACATCACTAAGCCAGCTTAAAGCCACTTACACATCTATGTGTGCGTAAAATATGTATCCTATGTGTGTCTATAATACAGGCTATAAATTATGTGAAACATTAGTCTATGCTATGAAGTTAGATAATTACGTGTTTTCAAGATTGAACACCAATGCACTATCTGGTATATCTCCCCATGGAAATACTGAATGTATCAAAACTCTATTTACAGTATTTCTAACGAATTATTTCCTTAACCCTTCAGGTTTCAGTAAATTCTGGCCACACCCATGAGATGAATACATACTTTATTATCCCTTGCTATTGTTCTTAGTCTATTCTTTTTTACAATTTGGCTTGTTTGAGTAGGTTTTATCCAAAAAGGTTTTTGTTTATATTTGTAAGAGAAAATTCCAACAGTTTTTGCATTATTGTTGTTCTATGATGAATAATGCTTTGTCTTATAAGTTGATAATATTAATATGTGCCAAATAAACAAAAAAAATATGTTTGATACTTCATAATCATGATGAGGTAAGACATCTTACTTTCGCATTACAATAATTATGAATAATACATTTATTTCAAACACACACACACATACACGCGCGCTGTTCTTATATTGTATGAAAATAATACAGTTTTAACATAATTATTCTGATGAATTGATTAAATTACAGACTTGGAGCTTTTATTTAGCTCATTTCTTTTGAAAAGCCCTTCTTAATTGTATAACATAATTTAGTAGCATTTTATTAGCAGTTAGTTGCTATGCAATTGGCAGAGGTCCCAATTAATATACCGTTTTCGTATTTTACGCTTAAATTCAACATAGAAACCTTTTAAAATCATATTAAATTGGCGGTGCCTCTGCAGTAAAATAGTAAAGAATTACCTTATTCGATCGGTATCATTACATTTGTATAAATTTTACTAAATACTTACGTATATTTGTGACAATCAACACTGGTATCCCAATAAAAATTTAATACCCAATCACCCTGAGGCCCTATTAGCAATAAAATTTTTTATTTGGTATCATTTTTATTGCAATTACAATTATTGACCGAAAATCCACAAAATGTAGCTTAATTAAGCGCCAGTATATGGCCACTGTTCAATGGTTTTATGACGTTTGTACTTTATTTCATAGTAAACAAATAAATATCTATGACATAGAAAGTATTAGCTTTAACTTTGCATGGCTATAAGTAAAAGTCCTTATAGTATTAATTTGTAGACGAATTTCATAAAAAAATACTTTTTCGGCAGCTGGAAATTGGGGTGGTAATAGTGGCCAAACCAATAATGGTACAAATAATACTCAACAATGGAATAACTCTGCTCAGCGACCTCCCACTTCTCAAGCGGACTGTAAGTTGTTTTATAATCATCATTCTTATAAAGATGAAGTCATCAAAATATTATTTGCTTCTATTATTGGCCAAACATAGTGAGATATGGTCCTTATAATTATTACTTACATTATATCCATGCCCTATTGTTTCTAAATGTTGGGATTGTCTCTTGCAGTGAATAGCAACAAGGGGAACGGTAATCAAATGCCTCCAACAAGTGCCGCGTCTGCAAATTGGCAAAGTTCCCCACCAAACATGCCAAATTCTCAGTCTAACAATAATGGTGCACCTACTAGCAATGGTTAGTTAATAACAAATGCAATACAGATATATATATGTATATACCTTAGTCAATATTGACTGTCTTATAATTTCGTGTTCTATTTAGGTACAAACTCAACCAATGGAAACAATGGTAGTAATGCTCCCAATTCAGCTGCAAACACAAATGGCCTGTCTGTTGGCAACGGTAACAACGGCAATAACGCGAACAGTACATCTTCTGCTAAGATTGAACAACTTAACTCCATGAGAGAAGCTCTATTCAGTCAAGATGGCTGGGGAGGTGTAAGTATTAAACACAAAATTAAAAACGATTGTGTTTTTGGAACACATTCTTATGTATTTGTAACTTTTTAGCAACATGTGAATCAAGATACCAACTGGGATGTACCAGGATCTCCAGAGCCCGGGTCTAAAGTGGAATCTACGACAGGTGCTGCTGCACCCGCATGGAAACCAAGCGTAAACAATGGCGCATTCCTTGGTACTGACCTGTGGGAAGCTAATTTGCGCAATGGTGGTCAACCGCCACCACAGCCAGCAGCTAAGACACCATGGGGTCACACACCCACGACGAATATTGGTGGTACATGGGGTGAAGACGATGACGTGGCAGATTCTGCTAATGTTTGGAATGGCCCGCCACCGCCGCAACAATGGCCGGCGGGGCCACCACAGCACGCACAACAATGGGGCGTGCCTAAAAAAGATGACTGGAACGCATGGGGAGAACCCCATCGCCCTGTCGATCCAAGACTTGATCCCCATCGTACACCAGACCCTCGATCACAACAACAAGATCCCCGGCACGATCTGCGTGGTGGAATTTCTGGACGTCTCAATGGTGATATGTGGAGCCAACATCATCAACATGCCAGTGGACCAAATAAGATGATGCCCAGCGCTGGAGTCAATCAATGGGGGGCACAAGGACCTAAAGACCCGATTAAGAGTTCAGGGTGGGAAGAACCTTCTCCGCCCGCAGCACGACGTGCACCCAGTGGTTTTGATGATGGCACATCATTGTGGGCTCAACGAGGTGGAATGGGTGGTATGGCGGGTCGCGGCCCACAGGGACCTCCTGGACCTCAGCGTATGCCCCCTACACCTACAAAACCGGATGCCGTTTGGGGTGCTCATGGTCAACGCAATGGCTCATGGGAGGAACCCCACGTGCCAGCTTGGCCTGAAAGAGATGCGCCTACTTGGCCAGATGCATCGGGTCCAGCTCTATGGGCCGTACCAAAGCAGAAGCCAACTGTTCCGAGTGGCGGATGGCCAGATGATATTGGTGAATGGGGTGGACCAAAGCCACCTCAAGGTCCGCTTGGTAAACAAGCCTTGCCTAAGGAAATGGTGTGGAACAGTAAACAGTTCAGGTGAGTTCACTGTGATATCTATGCAACTTTAAATATGTACATCTTTATTTTTTGTTCTAATGAGTAATGTCTTAACATTAAATTAAGAGTTATTATAGTTTAATTTCAAGCTAGTTTTGTTTTACGGAGCATATTATTTAACAGTAATACTCAGTTTTGCGTCAGTGAAGCGAAAATGAACAGTACTTTTACTTCCGACTTTACGTTCTTTGGATAAATGTGTGTTATTTTTTGCAACATTGATTTTTGGAGGCAAAATAAAGAACGAAATTTCAGTTTATTTTAAAAGATGTTAGAAATTTCTAAATAATTTAACAATTTATTGCAGGTTTTTGGTTGAGATGGGCTTTAAGAAAGAGGATGTAGAAGCCGCGTTACGTAGTCGTGATATGAATGCTGAAGAAGCATTGGAGTTGTTAGCTGGTGCTCGTGGCGACGGGTGGCGTCGGGATGAACATTTCGGAGGTCACCATGGTGGACCATTCCAACCTCCGACTGTACCGGCAGTGTCACCTGCTGTTGTACAGAAGTTATTGAATCAACCGCCACCACAGGCACCGCAACATCATCAATCTTTCAATCCTAATAGGTAATTTTATTAAGTTTTTTAGTCCTGTCATCATAACATCACGCCTTTTTCCCATGGGAGTAGGCAGGGACTATAGAGCGCCATCTACATATATATTCTGAACATAGTATTCTAAACATTATTTATGGGATGATCTCAGTATATTTTTAACCAACAATCTGTTATGTACCCATAAATACTAATAACGCTTAATTTCGGATAAGAGTAACGAAAAGATCCCACTCTAGCATTGTTGAGTGCCGCCGACTCTCGCAGTGCTTCAGCAGACGTCATTGATTAAGCTACTGTACTATCAGTCGGGCTGTATGTTTATTTGTCATATTAAGAGTAAAAATATACCAACGGATTTTCGTAATTCTTCAACAGCAGTGGCAACAGCGCACAGCCCAGTGCCGCTCAACTTCGCATGTTAGTACAACAGATACAGATGGCGGTGTCGGCCGGATACTTGAATCATCAGATATTGAATCAACCACTAGCGCCACAAACCCTTGTTCATTTGAACCAGTTGCTGCAACAGGTATAATATGTTCAAATAAAACCATTTATATCTATTCTGTAAGTTTTGATTAACATAAACTTTACTATTGCAAAGAATAAAATAAAATACCAAATTTACGTAAAACCTTAAATATTTGTGTAGAGTATGTAGTTAATATGAAAATTTTCATTGATGTGGTCCATTTTATGTGTAATGAATGATATTTGAGTATATTTTTATTTTCAGATCAAAGTGCTACAAACACTAATGCAACAAAACTCAATGGCTATGACCAAGGGTCATTCTAATATGGCGATACAGTGCTCCGTACAAATATCGAAAGCAAAACAGCAGATTACTGCTTTGCAAGTAAGTTAAATAATAAATATCAAAATTCCTTTATTTTACAATCCTTTGTAAGGTAATGCCTGTGACAATATTATGACATTAAGCTGATCTGACAGATTAAGAATACAAGTGTCAAGACCACTTTTCCTTCCTAGGGTTCTGTAAAATCCTGCCAAGGAATATTGTACACAGATAACATCCTGTGTGAGAGACAGAACAGAAAATAGGTAAATCCTTTGCTAATACGCCTGGTTAACGCGGTACAGTCGACCATTGGACCATTTTTGGCGGGACACTCCCGTAAAGAAAGAGGGCCATCCTTGCCGGGTCATGGTAAGGCTCAAGGCACCACCATGGCCGGCAAGAAAAAAAACAGCTGACCATAATGCCTTCCAAAGTGGGCAAGGCCCGTGACAACAGTGGGACGTTATAGGGTTGGAAAGAAAGAAAGATCAGAAAAATGCACGGAGATGCTCCTCCACTTTGGAGGGATCATGGTCTACTGTGCTTTGCCAACCAGGGGTGTTGGCACAAGATTTATTTTCGAGTTTTCCATCTCTTACAGAGAATGTATTGTTATATGTGTGCAATATCCCTTATCTGACTTTTACAGCAACCTTGGGAGGAAATGGGGTGGTGACACTTGTATTGTTAATCTGTCCCCACACGGAGAGTAGTATCAACCTAATATCACTTAGTTTCAAGATTATTTTCTAAAGTTATTGTTGTTACACAGAACCAGATAGCGACTCAACAAGCTCTATACATGAAACAACAACAAGCCGGCAGTTCTGATCTGTTCAAACCGGCGCACGATCCTCTCGTACAGATGCAGAACAACTTCGGAGAGTTGAGCATCACTAAGGATTCACAGGTGATACGCTTATCTTAATTCTATCTAAAAACCAGTTGATGTTTTTATGGAAAAAGGAAATATATAAAACAAATCAAGAGCCCGACGTTACCGAAAACATTTCCACACGTGAAAATGGTTACTGATAATCTCCGAAACGTCGGGCCAAATGTAATTGCATAAATGTGTAATTTACACAATATTTATCCTTGTGTCAAATTCAGTTTATTTTTTTATTTTATCACTGGGTCAAAAAATGCTATAAAATACACAGTTACTTTATTATGATTGTTTTTATTCAGGCATATGGTAGCGGTAATCAACAGCAATCACGTCTGAACCAATGGAAGCTGCCTTCTCTTGACAAGGATAATGAAGGACCGGAATTCAGCCGTGCACCCGGAACTGCTAAGTCTGCAACCAGCCCACTCAATCAGCTAGGATTACAGCCTGACTCGTAAGTTATTATTATTTATTACACAGGATTTTTTTTAGGAGGAAAGCAATAATAATAATAATGTCGTTAGGAGAGTTCTGAGTATAAATGTGGAAGGAAAAAAGTCTAGAGGAAGACATAATATTTTCTAACACGAAACGTCGGGCCAAAATTTAAAACAAATATACGCGTCTAAATCCGTAAAAAGTAGTTTTATTTAATCTAGAGGAAGACCTAAGAAAAGATGGATGGACTGTGTGAAAGAGGACATGAAAGAAAGAGGAGTTGACACAGACATGACGACTAATAGAAGACTGTGGAAGAAAAAGACATGTTGCCCCGACCCCAAATAATGGGATAAGGGCAGGAGGATGATGATGATGATTACTCCATAAACATTAATCACCGCGCACGACTAGGTAGGTAAGGCCATTTTACCATTGTGTTACGACTTTTGATTATTTGTTGATTGATATTTTAAGTAAAATTTTAATATTCCAAATGTATTTTTATCTATGCACATCGACGAATGACACCACAATAAAAATAATCACTCGATCATCGATTGAAAATAAGAAAACAAAGAACTCGTCAAAAATTTTCCAGTATTGTACAGTTGTTATTTGACGGGCTTCGTGGTCTAGTGGTTCGTATAACGGACTGCCGTTCATAAGGTTGCGGGTTCGATTCCCGCCTCGGACATCATTTGTGTGATGTTTATAAATGTCATACAAATGTTTGTACTGCGTCTGGGCAGGTAAAAAAAGTAGTATATGTATTCTATTGGGACCAGAGGACGTTGTGTGAAATGTCCATGAATATTTATATAAAAAAAAAATACTTACGCGCTTTCCAGTGATTCATTTTTATAGATTCACTTTTTAATTAGGGTTCCGTACCCAAAAGGTAAAAACGGGACCCTATTACTGAGACTTCGCTGTCCGTCCGTCCGTCCGTCCGTCCGTCCGTCCGTCCGTCCGTCCGTCTGTCACCAGGCTGTATCTCAAGAACGGTGATAGCTAGAGAGTTGAAATTTTCACAGATGATGTATTTCTATTGCCGCTATAACAACAAATACTAAAAATAAAATAAAATAAATATTTAAGGGGGGCTCCCATACAACAAACATGATTTTTAGGGTTCCGCACCCAGTATCTCAAGAACGGTGATAGCTAGACAGTTGAAATTTTCACAGATGATGTATTTCTATTGCCGCTATAACAACAAATACTAAAAATAAAATAAAATAAATATTTAAGGGGGGCTCCCATACAACAAACATGATTTTTTTACCGTTTCTTGCTCGATACTAATAACGTTGCCTTATGTTGCATAGATAATGGTACGGAACCCTTCGTGCGCGAGTCCGACTCGCACTTGACCAATTATTTAGTTAAAGTTTATACTAATTAACACGCTTTTATAAGTTCCGAATGTATCTATCAATGTATCAATCTAAACGGAATCTTTCAACGCGATTTTCACCCACTTGCGATAGTCGGATTGATTTGAAATTTCGCATACATATCAAGGACCGATGACAATGCAATTATTTAAAAAGATATTCAGGATTTTCAAGCTTGTTTTTTAGTTTTTGAACTAAGAAATTTATTTTTAAATACGGCTTACTTAATAGATACAAGCTTTGTAGGCATGTCTAGTTAGTGCCTAAGTTGTAGTTGCCCGACTGAAATAGAAATCTGAGTTAAATAAAACCATTATTCAGATGTTTGACTGTTTAAATCAAACTAATCATCTAACAATAGAAATGTGTATTGTCTTGTGTTAAATTTTGGATATCAAATTAAAACGACTACAATCAGTCAAGATTTTGAGGTCCTATGAATTGTAATTTTAATCTATAACAGAAAGATACTACCAAAATAATTTGTGTAGAAACAATTTCATCACAATCGTCGCAATACATATTGCGATGTTTGTATTGTAAATCTAAGCTTAATACATATTACGACGTTTCGAAGATCACTTAACACTCATAGCCACGGGATTTACAGAATATATATGACATCTGTGTGACCCTGGAATGTATATATTAAAATATTCATGTACCCGAATATACTCGATTCATTTCCAATTTGTTATTCATGACCTAAAAGCGACGGAAATGATTGTGTTTAATGCGTTTTTGTATTGTATCGAGACATTTTTACGTAATAATTCTATAAAAAATATTCTACGCCGCATTCGTCTATTCGTCTGAATCAAAACACAAATTGAAATAAGAAAAGTAAGGACAATAAGCTACACATTTAGTGATCTATTCTATTAATTGAAGTTATTGCTACACATTGAAAATAAAATCGTTGATATTTAGCGCAAGACAGACGTACGGGTAATTTACTTTTCCTATTAAATAAAATTTGCCTAAATGCAAGTTCACAGTGCGCAAAAACAAAAATTGATCAGATCTTAACCTTTATAACTTGCTATAATTGACATGTAGGCCTGACCTATATTTAAATATTAAGGTTGTTATTCAGTCCTTTATTCTTTAGGACAATGCATGACACTTTCATTGTCAATGAGGTGCCCTATTGATAACAGTAGCTACAAAACAAGCCTCTCTCCTATTTAACAAGTTATAACGGGCTATTTTGAAGAGATTTTCTCGAGCGTTTCGTGTCCTCATTATTTTTAAATATGTCTTTAGATTTTCTCTGATAGCAGTTTGGCTATTTTATTTTGATTTCTGTTTTAACGGTCTAACAAGGAAATCTGGATATATAAAGCGTTAAATAAAGCGCTGTGATGTATATTAACGAGTGTAGCCAACATAAGTCGTTTCAGAACGTTGTTAAGGATTTTAAATCTTTTATTAAAAGTAGCAGTTGCCCGCAACTTCTTACGCTACCTGGATATTCAAATCATTACATATACAGGGTGTGGCGTAAATGGTGGTCCAACGCTAAGGTGGTTATAGTTCAAGTCACCTGTCATATAAAAAAAATTAACCGTTTTTAGCCATTGGTTTCGGAAATATGATTTTTTTTATTTTTTTTGTAAAAAATCGATAAATATTTTATAAATGAGAATAACATAACTTAACATAACATAACTTTATTGAGCAAAAATTTTACAATAGTAACTGATATAATATGAACATTAGCATCTGTATGATAATTGTATCACAGATGCCAAAAATGTAACTTCGACTTTAGAATGTAACTTCGACAAATGACATTATTTTTTGAGTGTGTTTTTTGTGTTGTACGGGCGAGTACTAGCACTAGCACATGCATTTTCGTTTTTTCATGTAAACCCCAAAAATAAACCAATAAATAAAAAAAACTGAATATCAATTTCTCGTTTTCAACAAATCACGCATTTTAGATGTGAGTAGTGTAAAAAAAATGGCTAAAAATGGTTAATTTTTTTTTATATGTTAGGTGAATACTTGAACTATAACCACCTTAGCGTTGGACCACCATTTACGCCACACCCTGTATACAAAATACATAGCCTCCATCACAGGCCTCCATGTACGCAACAAACACAAAAGCACTCTACATTATAGCCTACATATTCGGAAACCGTAGCTTCATATAATGAAAAAAATGTATGACCATTGCTTTCGAAGATTATACCTTTATACATATTGCAAAATTTGTTTTAACAGTATAGATAATACATATAACGTAATTATTTTGCGTAGTACTTGGGGAGTAGGACGCGGCAATGAAGGCTGGGGTGATAGCGGTGCCGATGTTGCCGACGGCAAGGATGCCTGGCCCTCGCATCCATCACACCAACCTGTGTTTGATCTCGTGCCAGAGTTTGAACCTGGCAAACCTTGGAAGGTGAGTTACATTGTTACGAAATTTATCCATACACTAACTAGACTTGGTAAGCTGAATACTGATTTTCATTATCACAGACATTTTCGTACTTATATGTAGTATAAAAATTCCAAACAGTCATATTACACTAAATATTACTTTAATTGTCACCGTCATATATATATAAATATGTTTCTGTGTTCATGTAATGTGTAATGGCTGCAGTATCCACCATAGATCTTCCTTTAGTCAAGGAAATGTCTTCGACATTTGATTTCCAGCTGTTACCAACATGGATTTACAATAATATTCTTATTCATACCAACTTCATAATAAAATAGTTTTAAAACTGGCTAATATTTAATTAGTTACTTTTTGTAATTATTTCTTACGTATTTATTAATTTTAATTTTGAAATGTGCATTTAATTGGCCGAAGTTTAATTAAAGTAAATTTGCTAATGTCATTTTGCAGTAGTTTAGAAGACTAAATAGAAATTAAACTCGTTTTATTATTTTTAAGTGAATAGATAATTTCAGTCTTAAACTTACAGATCAGAGCTGTTATTTTAAATTAGCAGAAATAATTATTAGTAACTATCGAATTGCTAACAAAGTTATAACTTAGTCTATTTTAGTTATTTCTATTATGCACTTATTAAAATTAGATACTTTGAAGTCGGCATATTGAAGTCGACATTACGTCATCCCAATTCACATTACTACTCTAACAGGGCAATCAGATGAAGACTGTTGAGGATGATCCAGCCATGACTCCCGGCTCTGTGGTGCGTTCCCCTCTATCGCTAGCCGTCATCAAGGACACTGACATGCTTGGAGGGAAGACATCACCCCCAGGAGGTGAACGATCCCTTTCATCCTCTACTTGGAGCTATGCTCCTCCCGGAGGAGCCGTCGGAGGAGTATCGGGTGGAACGACACCCGGATCCCTTAAATCTGACGCCTGGGGAACCAAACCTCGTCCCACTCCGCCTGGTCTTAACAAAGCCTGGCCTCATCATGGCAATACTCAACAACGTACTGTACCTTCATGGCAGTCATCTACTTGGTTACTACTTAAGAACCTCACTGCACAGGTTTGTAAATATATGTCCTTAGAACTTAACTTACGTAGCGCATTCAAATGGGAGGGGTGACGTCGAGATGGCAAAGAGACACAGGATGTAAACGGCGCAGGATTGCGCGTTATGATATCCTTTGTGGGGAGACTTATGCCTAATAGAGGATAGAAAAACTGATGATGGTTGCTAAGAACTTAACAATATCTAGCTTTAATATTATGATGGAGTTGTTAGTTGAGCCCTAAGTCAAGTAGAGATATACGAGGGGAGGTCCAAAAGTTCGTGGAATGAAAGGGTTTTAGTAAAAATGAAACAGTAAATTTATTTTTCCTTTTCAATATAATCACCCTTAAGCTGAATACATTTATTAGATCTATGAATTAATTTTTCTAAACCATCGTAAAAATATTTTTTATCTTTTCCCTCAAAATGAGCCAAAATTGCCTCCTTTACCTCATTGTCGTCGGAAAATTTCCTTCTTCTTAAGTCTTTTTTTAAATTGGGGAACAAATAAAAATCACTTGGGGCCAGATCTGGACTATAGGGTGGGTGGACTAGTGATTCGAAGCCATGTGTGTGTAGAGCAGCCATTGCAACTTTGCTCTTGTGAACCGGCGCGTTGTCTTGCAAGAGCAACACGCCCTTGGTCAATTTTCCCCGACGTTTTTCTTTGATGGCATCCTTTAATTTTTCTAGTATTGTTGCGTAGTATTCTCCGGTTATGGTCCTGCCCTTTTCTTTATAATCAATCAGTATTATCCCCTCACAATCCCAAAAAACAGTAGCCATCAACTTTCCAGCCGACTCCGACACTTTGAATTTCTTTGGCGGTGGTGTCCCCTTTTTATGCCATTGCATGGACTCTTGTTTGGACTCAGGCTCAAAGTGATGAACCCATGTTTCATCGCCGGTAACAATTCGCTCCAAAATCGGTCCAGGATCGTCGCCACACAACTCCAAAAAATGTTTTGACGCTTCGACGCGCTGCTGTTTTTGAAGCGGCGTGAGCATTCTCGGTACCCATCTTGCACTGACTTTTGTCATACCCAGGTGGTCATGTAGGATTCGCAAAATGGTGGTATCTGATACTCCAACTAATGCAGATAACTGTTTTTTCTTCAAACGGGTGTCCTCCAGTACAATTTTTTCCACTTTTTCGACGATGTCTGATGTGGTGGCCTCAGTTGAGGCCAGGAACCCCGCTCAGGAAGGCCAGTTGGCCTTCCTGAGCGGGGGTCGTCTTCAATCGACTCCCGACCATGTTTAAAAAGACCATGCCACTTGTAAATCATTGATTTACTAGGGCACTGTTCCCCCGTAAACAGTTTCCATTTCATTCAAAATGGTCTGAGCGTTCTTTCCTTGCTTGGTAAGGAATTTAATGACCGCACGGTGTTCAATTTTCTCCATAGTTTCAGTTTTCTTCCGGATTGACGTGTTTAGCAGGCGAGTGTTCGTAAACGAATGACGCAATAGGGCTGAAACTCCATTTATATACTAATTATGAGTCCCCAATTAGTATGACACTAAGCGAGCGCCCCTATCCCCACTCCATCCCCTCCATTCCACGAACTTTTGGACCTCCCCTCGTATCAGCTTAAAAAATAATGAAAACAGTTAGGAGGATACCAAACTAGCTTCGTGCATTTTTCTACGTATGAAGTTTCCATTGTTTCTTTAGATTGAATGGCTAGAGCTCTAATTTTTAAGTATATGTTTTTAGGGTTCCGTACCCAAAGGGTAAAAACGGGACCCTATTACTGAGACTTCGCTGTCCGTCCGTAAGTCCGTCCGTCCGTCTGTCTGTCACCAGGCTGTATCTCAAGAACGGTGATAGCTAGAGAGTTGAAATTTTCACAGATGATGTATTTCTATTGCCGCTATAACAACAAATACTAAAAATAAAATAAATTAGATATTTAAGGGGGGCTCCCATACAACAAACATGATTTTTTTACCGTTTCTTGCTCGATACTAATAACGTTACCTTATGTTGCATAGATAATGGTACGGAACCCTTCGTGCGCGAGTCCGACTCGCACTTGACCAATTTTTTCAATATATGATCTAGGATCGCATAAACTCAGAAACGCGATTGAAAAAAGTTTTCTCGATAGAAAATCTTAGCGAAACAACCTCTCTAATTTTTTATTTTTTTCATTTGTCGGTCTATTATCGCGTATTAACTAATGAAATAACTTTAAAAACATAGGTAACTATTATGTATAGAAACACGTAAATCAGAATTAAAATATATTTAGTAGATTTTGAGTAAATAGGAAAAGTATCCCTAATTCTTCATTTTCTGTGCCTACTGGCTGTGTTAATATGTACGTGTCGGCGATGATATACGATAATATTGATGTAGGCCCTTAAATAAAAAATAGATATTTTTGATATAAGACAATAAAGACAAGATACGATTATAAACAAAACCCAAACACGATCTGCATCGTGTTTGGGTTTTGTTTATAATCGTATCAAGACTTGATTGAGCAATACGACCATTATATTATTTATGTATTAGTATTTATAATTATAATTACATATAATTTACATTAACAGATCGATGGATCTACTCTGAAGACTCTGTGTGTACAACATGGACCCTTGCAGAATTTCCATCTGTATTTGAACCAAGGACTCGCACTAGCTCGTTATTCGACACGCGAGGAAGCCGCTAAGGTGAGTATCCTTATTTAGACTTTAGTTAGATGGTTCTGTATTTTACAACTTGATTTTTAGGACTATTTTATTTTTTACGTAGTCTCGGACACATGCCATATCAATAACATAAAACCATCTAATGGTACCTAAATATCTAGACTGGATGTAACCCTTCAGCAATGTGTTCATGAATAAAAATGTGTTATCAATGTGTGTCAATAGGCCCAAATGGCCCTGAACAATTGCGTGCTGAGCAACACTACAATTTTCGCCGAGTCACCAGCAGAGTCCGAGGTGCAGATGATATTGCAGCACCTGGGCTCAGGTGGAGGCGGAGCTTGGAGAGGTGGAGCCACCAAAGACGGATGGGGCGGATTCCCCGGACTGTGGCCCGACTCACATGACCAACGAGCCACACCCTCGTCTCTCAACTCGTTCCTGCCGCCCGACCTGCTCGGAGGAGAGTCCATCTAAGACTAACATCTGTATTAAGGATCTCACTTCGCTAGCGGACGTGTCCGTACAACTCAGGGTGCGTTATATTTTATGTTAGCGGGATATGTGTAATTGAGCATTTATTTAGCGTATTCGCGTGTGAATCTCTATACTTAGACTACAATATCACAAACATAGTTGAATATACGTGTACAAATATTTTCAATAGTAAAAAGGGCCATTAATGTGTGACAAATATGGCAGTTGCACGAACACCGAATACGCTGTGTGAATGCACCATAAGGATTTAGTTGTGTGAGAAAATGATAGTAAGACGGCGCGTGAACGAGGTGAGATCTTGTTCGGGCCGTCGTTGTCTAGTTATAATTACGCTTTACCGTCCCCCGTCGGGGATCGACTAATTTTATTCGCCTAGTCAGATCGTGTCGAACACGTCGCGTTGCATATCTGTATGCGACGCGACGCGCTCGCTGTAGCCAACTGTCCACAATACTATATTATCTTACTGTGTTTTAAGTGTTCATGTAGAATATTTAGTGTATATAAGAATTATACATATACAATGGCAAGTGAAAGTGTATCGAGGTTAGAAGCTTAAAGTTGGGTCGGTGTGGACGCGGCCCGCCCTGGTAGAACCGTGTGCGGGTCGCGTCTGCGTTATACCAAATATCTATAGTGTCCAATATGAAAGAATCTCTTTCGTGTTTACGTTGGTATGACTCGTAGTGTTGCCAACGTTATAGACAAATATGACAGCTTTTCCAGAAGTGCGAAAAGAATATATTTACTGCCACACGTTTACATCACAATTAGGATCTCCTGATAAGCTCTTATGTGTATATTATGTGGAATTTATAATAAGTAATATAAATAATGTTTTATGAAGGTCGTGGTGGCAACACAGATGCCAACTGATATACGAAAGGGTTTCGTTCGTGATGGTCACATAACAAGTGTATGTCAGATAGAGTAGTTGCCTCGCGGGCTACCTCAGTCACTCGTCCCGTGGCCTTATTTTATAGCGTATATTTATTTTGTTGTGCTCGAGGGCTGTTGCTGTTTCGCCCGACGAGCTGTTGCGTTCCGAGTTTTCTTTCGTGTTCGTGTTTTTTTTTCTCGTTTTATTATTATCTCTACTTGTCGTATTTTAATTATTTATTTTTCTGTTTTATTGAATTCTCAGTCGCATCGAACCCTCGTTTTCCACTAGTGATATTTTTATTCAGCAATAAACGTGTAAGTGCATTTCGCGGAATAACAAATTTGTACGATTAGTTGTAATTTTTATAAATTTAACAAAATTGTAAAACGATGAGATTTGAAGTGCATTCTCGTAGCGGTAAATTCCTTTAAGCCGTATATAGTCTGATGCAAATGAGTATATAGTTATATATGCGTACGGAGCAGGCCCGGTAAGGCCGAGGCGCCACTGCGGGCGGGCCGCTCCCTTGCAATCCAGTAATCCTGTGATGTAAAAGTATCTTGCCTAATGTAAGGATAATCTATTTTGTTGAGAGTATCATAGTAGCGCGGACGGCGCACGCCGTACGCTCAAGTTTCCCCAAATTTTTTCCAGTATTTGTGATTGAAGTGCCACTTTATGTTTAAATATAATGAAACGATTATCTAGATTATACGATTAAACGTAAGGGTAACCTAATATATAATAAATTGAAAATTGTTTTATCATTTTATATTACACATACATTTGTGAGAAATGTTATTAAAAGTACTATAATTGACAGTAATTAAATATTACACTTTTGTGTATAGGTAAGAATAAAGTTCTAACTTAAATTTAGCCATATCAATATCTATTTAAATAAAAAAAAGATTTGTGGTATTTTCTATAGGCTCAATTTGAACGTTATTCAAAGTGACATATGCTTTAGATATTCTGTTAATAATATACTTGTAGTAGCCGTAGGTTCGTCGGTATTAAATAAATTTAGTTGTAAGTTTTACATTGTAAGTCCTATTTAATAATTCAATAAGCATACTATTGATATTTAACGGCAACGATTGCACGTCTAAGCTAATGTTCGTTATCATAAAGTTTATTTACACTTTTATTTAATTTATAATTTATTGATGGTGTGCCACAGAGATACTCTGCCAAAATATAAAATTACCAATAATTACGGGATAAGAATAGAGCAATGGCGACGTGGGTTCGCGGAGATAACTGTTTGTATAGCGGGGTTGTTTGTTCCCCGCTTGTCGCTCCGCCTATGGCTCCGCTCGCCGCTCTGCCCCTGACGTGAGACTCCCGTCATTGACGGACCCACCATGCTTTACGAACCGCCCCGTCGACTCACAGCGTCGACAGACTTAATAAATATAATGTAAATTGTACTATTTCGGACATCTTCCAGTGTTTTTATGATTAAAAATAAAACGATTGTAGTATTAAGTTAGTAAGTAAGCGATTCGCTGTACCTTTATCGAGCCTCGTAGCTCGAGTACTCTTCACAAATTAATTATATAATGTTAATAACGCGATGTCGAACGTGTACATGCTTCGGACCTGTAGTTAGTGTTCAATGTGTCGGTGTGTCATGTGTTCATTTAGTTTAAATATATAGCATTTGTCATTACCGTGTTATCATACTATAGGGACCGATGTATGTTGCAATATATCATCTCATTTGTTGTCTGTTAGGATTTATATTTGATACATTATTTGTGTTGAATGCGCTATACACTTCGGCTGGGGTTGCCAGGTTCAAAGTAAAAGATTATTAGAAATACAGTCGGTAGAAAGAAAATAAATGCTAGTTTTATACGAATGCGTGTATGTTCCATATAGTGCAAAATTGTAGGTAGAATAATTACGTAAATTATTTCAGATCTCCTAAGTCTTATATTAAAATGTAATTCAAAGAGAGACCGCAAAAGACACTAAAAAGACAGATGGGTTGTAATAATACGTACATGCTTGGCAACCCTATTAGCTAGTATAATAATAATCCTATTGGATTGATGACAAATCCACGTCTCGAAACAACATGGGCACAAATCATGGGCGTAGCCAGGATACAGCTTTATTTAAAGGAGTCAAAACAATGACAAAATTTGCCAAAAAATACTGGCAATTCTATTCGTTAGAATTTTCGCCATTTCTAGGGAGTTTCAACACCTAAAACTCCTGGCCACATCCATGGCACAAATACATAGAGACGGACCGTTCGTCTCGCGTGTCGACGTATATGATATTGCCACGACTCTTTTTTAATGTTAGGTGCCAAAGAGTGATTATCAAAGATATCCGGAACAATTGATTGCATTTCATTGCTTAATATAATTATTCTTCCAAAATTTGAAATTATTTTTCGCGGTACGGGTTAATGATCTGATGTTCCTATAACATTTCGCGTATTAAAAACAAACAGACAAATAATGTCAATTCTATGTATCGTTAAAAGCTCAAGTTATGTGATGAGGATGTTTCTTTTTACAGCTCTATATAGAATTAATGATGATTATTAAGGTATTATTTTTAAATGATATTGTTCTGTCCAATTCTACACATCAAATATATTCGATAACGCCTAAATCTCAGTTGTTCTCGTGCAAATTTTTAATGTTTAAAATACAGCAATAAAATTGTAATATTTAATTTTTTATATAAGAATTATTTTCTTTCATTTTAATATAAGTGGATCAAATGGAGAGTATAATATAAACCCAGTGCCCTTTAGAATACGTCATTCATATATTTTGTATTAAAGACGAAAGTTGTATGCCTTGAAGTGTTTAGTCAGTTAAAGTGATCAGTACTTAATTGGTACTCGGGTGTACCTTTATTTATAATAAATAATAATGTAAAGTGGACGTATTTTTAATGTGTAGTCGTGTTGTCGTTATAGCGGTATATAGTGGTGTAGTGGCCGCGACACTAGCGCCACAAGGTTGTGAGAACTAAGTGAATCTCCTCGGTTCAATGACTGCATCATTATTTCCTGCACATAATTGCGCCATTGTGCAATTTAGTCTGTGTTAATAATTATTATGTTGTTGTGTATTCATATAATACGTCTATATTGTAATATGTATATATTGTGGAATTATTATTCTTATAAAAAAAAAACCATTTAATACGCTTCACGCTTCTGTTTTTTTTTTTTAAATAACAATATCTCTCGTGATTTTTGTTTCTGTTATTTAGAATAAATTTACGTACCTAAAAGTAATTATAATAACAATCATAGATGTAAATATATATAAGTATAGTGATAAATAAAAAATAAAAAAAAATAAAAAAAAAATATAAATGAAAAGCAATTAAAAGAAACCAATGATTGTGCCTCAATGAACTGTGGTACGTTACCGTAACCGGCGGCAGGTGTGATCGTCTCATTTCATTGTAATGAATTGTGCGCTAGGCACGCCTTCTGTGACTAGGGCCCGTATTTATAAAATAAACTCTAGTTTAATAACACCACTTAAGGATAACAAAATATATGGCAATGGCGAACTTAAGTAGCGATATAAAACTTAAGTTTATTTTCTCAATACCGGCTTAGCAAAAGACAATATAATAAGGCTGCTAATAGCGGGGCCCGCGCGCCTACAAAGCCTTGTCTAATCATAATGAGCTTAGCTATCTTTTACTTTTATTGTAAGTGTTATTTCATCAATCAACATTTTATATATATACCCTTTCTATATAATATGTAAATATTTTTATCTATTTATTAATTTTCATGAAGTTTACCCGAATTGAACGTGTAACTTTAAACAGTTTATTGATTTGGTGTATGCGCGGGCATTGCGCTATTGTTTCTCATTTCCATAACACTCTAATGCCAAAGTCAATGTCTGTAAGCCATTGGACGACTGCTAGTTTTTGTTTTTAAATTGCATGGATCTCTGACATCACAATATTAAAAAATAAATCGTACAAAATATAGGAGCCATTTTTATATGACGGTGACGCTTAGGTATGCCGTTGCTAATCCAAGCTGCTCTGGTGTGTATTTTAGCTCAACTATTCAAGTAGTTTGCTCATAATATTGTTGATAATTTTAATAATTTTTTTTATTAATTATTTTTCCTTTAGTGTGGAATAAAATTCTAAAGTTATTTTGTAATCTCCAGCTTAGATTTTAATGGTTTTATAGCATTTTATTGTATGCTGTGGGTTTTGTGCCGCCTTTATGCCCGTTGTGTTTATGTATTAGCTATCCCTTTAGTCACTAATTATTGCATTCAGATTGAAATAAACTTCAGTTGACCGCTTTTCGCACATTTTTAGTTTTGGTCTAGCACGCTAAGTTTTGTATTAGGCTCTATTTGGGATTGGGTGGTTAGGTCGAATATATTCATAGATCATTTTGTAGCAGTACTTTTCAACATTGGTATTCTCAATGGTCATAAGTCCATACCCAATTTTTAAGGTAATAAGAAGCAAAAACATAATTATCATCATAAATTAAGGCTACATCTTATGACTATTATTCCAACCAGCTTTCCTCTTTAGCTTTCGAATGGTGAGAGAAATATTTTACACAGAAGCAGAATCATACCTTAAAAAGTCGATAGACACTGGTTCATAATAGAGAAATAAAAGCAAGGGTTTTTAACCGTAGTGGTTATTTATATTGTATTAATAAGCTTTACATAAAAGAATCCAACCAAGTTTAAAAGAAACTGTCTCTTAATACTTTACGAACCATTTCGTTTCGAGCCACTTTTGACCCCTTCACAAATCAGTACCCCCCTTTTTAACCTATTTATTCTGGTTACGTAATGTGAATGGAAGTTTCATACAACGATTTTTAGACAATTGCGGGTAGTGTGACTATTACTTTGGCTTATTTTAGTACTGCCTTGATCACACGAGGTCTACTTTAGTTTAGAAAAATCAATTGACAATTTCTTTTTACTATTTTTACTGTAAAGTCTCTTTTCATTTCATTTTATTGAAATAAAATACGTAAAATTTTTAGAATTAACCATATAACTATTTTGAATGATCATATTTTATTGCAATTTTTTTTTGGTAAGTAGGATTGTGTTAAAATTATTGTAGACCTGGAGTGCTGCAAATTGTAAATAAAAATAAAAATAAATATTCAGGAATTGTAATCGATTATTGTGTAAATATCGAGCCGATAATCGATTACTATTTGTGTTAAAGGCCCTGGTCGTGTCAGGCTGTTTGTTCCACTGAGTATCATAGGGACCAATAGATATCGTTCGCTTCGTCAACAGTTCGACTCCGAAAGACATTTCAACTTTTTCCTTATGTTATCAAAGACGTTGTCGCAGTGGTGTTATTTATATTTATATGTAGTTATAGTGTGTATTTAATGGCCTTTTTTAATTTAAACGTAAGATTAAAGTTTGCTCGTTGTCTATATTTATTTATATATATTTTTGTATGTAGTTTGATGTCATTATACAGAACACATTAGGTGATATGTCTTACAAAGAAACTAGTCTTCCTTATTTAACGAGGGATCGTGATGACGCGCGACTTCTGCAGAGGCAATCATTCCTCTAGTCTTGTTATGTGGTGCGTATATGTGTAATACCAAATATATAAATAACGAAGGCTTTGATGTAGTGTGTAGCTCTAATGATAGTAATGTACCGAGCAGCTTGGAACTTAACAGTTAAATAAACGAATGGTTGGCTAGTATTATTAAAATGCATTTATTACACTTTTTTTTTAATTTTTTCATAGTCACTCGAACTTATATAATTAATTGAGCTAACGCCTAAAAATTGGAATATCAGAGTTTATTTAGGATGTTCAATATTTTACATTTTAGTGTTTAAAAAGTATCTAAAATTTACCTTAATTATAGTAAATGGATTTTTGTATTATCGGTATATTATAGCTGTAAGATAAAAAGGGTGTTCTTGATAAAACACAAACAACTGATTATAAACAAAATATTAAAAAAAAAATAAAAAAAAATGTACTGAGTGACTTTACGTGTAAACAGAGGGCCATTGATAAAAAAAAATGTCGAACTAAGCTAATTTCTCTATGTGGTAATTTAAATGTGATCGCTGAGAATATTTTAACTGCTATTAATGTGTAGTCTTAATATATCAGTAAGGTCGCCATTTTTCAGAAATAACTTGCACACCGTTAGTAGTACAACGTGACTGAACATCACAATCGAACACTTATTACAACCTCTATAATAATTATATTTCAGTGTTGCCGTTAATAGAAATTTTATAACGTATGGTAACACCAATAAATCGCAACCTATTTGTCTATCAATCTGTCTTTATTATTAAGCAATACTTCCTTGCAATATAAATTGCTGCTTTTATTACATTTTTATTGCAATTTAAATTTATTAATCTGTATAATTATCTTACTACAGACAGGTGACTGGCTGAGGTGGATAGGTATAAGATTTATGTAATTTTATAAATTTTTAATTATTTTTATATTACTCATTGCCTTTTACGTAATTATTCAGGATTTATTCATATACACAATATTGACACCGTTAATTGGTGTTTAATTTACTTAAAAATATGATAAACCATAGATAAAACAAATCACAGATTAAAATGTAAGTTCGTAGCAAAATTGAAATATGTTATATGAGGTTGTAGTGTGTGTTCGACATTAAAGTTGGATTTGAATGATGAGTATGGTAGCGTTTATGTATTATTAAATTATTATGTACGTGTATCAAGACGAATACCCTCCCCCCTCCGCCCCCCACCAACAGTTAATTGATGCAGTAGACTCATTACTGCTCGCTAACTACAAGACATTGCTTCTCTAGTCTCTCTCGCATTGATATATCTTACGCGTGATATAATCGAGCATAATTTAACAATCATATCCTATATGAATAAACTAGTTAATAATATTCGTATTATACTTTGATTAGATCTCTGTTGTACCTGTGACAAATTGTTTATATTCAGACGTTCATTTATATCTTTAAGAATATTTCCCTAAAGCTAATTTTATTCGTTCAATCGACACGAACTCTTAAACACCGTGTTCTTGTTATTACATGTCATACGTTTGATAATTTACGCTAGGAGGCGCTTGTATATGTATAGCAAGAATCGAAACTATTATAGTTGTCCGATATTCGAATTAAATTGGTATTAGGGCCGACTGTATATGTGTCTAGACAGACAGTGCTTCATATTAGTTTATTATATATACGTAAACTTGTAGTTCGATCGACCAAATTGTTTATTGTTCCACTAAAGTACTAAAACCTCCCAATATTTAGATATTTGCCGTCAAAATGAATACTCTGCGGTCTTAAATTAGTCACTTTTGTACCTTGATTGTACTTGAATAAATCCTATGTAAGTGAATTAATAAATGACTAATCCAATTCTGAAAATATACTTAATTTAAATTTTGACAGACTGATATCTGTGATTAAGAAAATATTTTTAATATTGTCCAGTGAGTCGGGTGAGAATATTTATTTTATTAGAGGTCACTCTCTAAACTGCCAGCGGCATATTGTTACGCGTAGAGACATAATATTGTAACTGCTTCGTATATTTTTTTACTTTAGTGATGTATCTAGCTGGGTATACATTGAAGACCATTTAATACAAGTGGTATGTACCGTTGTCGGTTTATTTTGTACAAAATACGAACAAGCTTAATTAGTATGTAAAATACCCACCATTGTTACATTTTTGCGTACCTACCGTATCCAAACGAATCGATCATTTACATAGATGAAGTGACTTGAAAACTGAATGCTCAATCTTCTACATAATGTTGCTTTGTATAATGGTTTTCATTATATATTTGTAAGATTTTATTATAACATATTCTGTGTACCGTTCTATAAGCTGAGCTCGTCGTTCTGTCGGGTTTTTGACCAGCGACGAGTGCAAGAATTTAAAATTAATCTTAAGTCATAAAAGCTTCACTTAACAAATTTTTAACATAACAATAATCTATACAGCTAAAAGTAAATGTATTTTTTTTTTACTTAATTTTCTTAATTTTTGGCGCAAACGATCTTCGCCAGCGTCCTCCGCGACAGACCATACGAATAACCGTTAGCTGTGCATGTTGCTAATTCAGTAATGACTACCGAGATTCGAAAACTTGGTCATTATTTAAACTTACAATTAGATGTAAGTCATCGTTTAAATTGATCAGATTATGTATAATTACGAGCACACAGTTTCCAAGTCAACTTATATAGAAGCGTATGCTAGTGTAATTAGTGTTATGACATCGCCGCCAAACGGCTGGAGACTGATCACAACATATTATATAATAATACCACCGATGTCATACAAATATTCACTTTGAAACGATTCATATTTCATGATACAACGTTGCATATCGTATACATTTCTGATTCGAATTATTTTGTTGTATTTTATAACCATGTTTCCATCTAATAATTCCCCTCCTTATAATGTGAGTTAAGTTTTTGATATAATATGTAAATCATTAATTTATCATAATAATAATAAAAAATGCTAAATTAATTGCCTTTATTAGTATTGTAGTGAATTGGCATCTCTTTAAAATTAATGTAAAGGATTGGCGTTGTTTTTTATAATATAAAAGATTAAAAAAAAATATTTTTCGGTACCACCTTTGAGTTAAAGTACAAGGTAGTTTATAAATAAATGTTTCAGCAACGTATTGCATTGTAACGATATCAACATGTCTAGCTGATAAGTTTAGCTTAGAGCTAGGGCTGTCTCGTCTCACCTTACACAAATAGTATAAAATAATTTAATTCTCCTTGATAAATGTATTGGAACACTTAAGTCATAAGCAGAATACTAAATTGTCATAATTATATCAATAGGCTAAATATATTTAAAAGAAAAAAAAAAAGGATAAAAATGTAAAAAAAAAATTCTGTGCAAATCTCTGTGATGGGAAATATTATTCTAAAGATCTAGTATTAACTGAAAGTGTCACGAGGGTCGTACTATGAAGTTGCTACGTTTTAGCGATCTATATGTACGTTACAAATTAAACATATATACGCATATAATCTATCTACTTATTGTGACACAATAATTTATACGACATCTCTCATAATAAGACCCAAGTTTCATTGTGACTTTGAAAAAGTTAACATTTCAGTCATTTCGCGCAAACGGTTGTGTATTATTTTTTTATGTAGTACAAAATGTGTTCGCAATTTAATTGCTGCCGTAGTGTTCCTTATTATGTTCTTTATAATTTCAAATGATTTCCTTTTGTATTTATTTTATATAAATAAAATGTATTGAATGTCTTAATAATATATTTATAATAGTAATAATGAGGCATGCGTAAGAAATTTTTTCATGTAGTAACTTTACAAACGGCTGCCTTAATAGTAATATGTGAATTTGTATTGATCTGTACCACTCTCTTCATGCCGTATGTTTCCATTTACGACTGTTTTATAAGTCGTTCACTGTCACGTACCAAATAATAGCGTGGCGGATGCGTGAGCTTGACGGTTCATCGACTCCCATTACATTTGGTTTACGTTACTTCCACATTGACATCTAATAATAGAAAAGGTGTCTTTAGACACCACCTGAGTCTGTAATAGCAGTTGACCGTTACTCTTAGTGCGATTGCAATAATGTTAATGCAAACTTAATTGCAATAATGAAAATGCAAGAATGGCTGGATTATTTGCTATCTCGTTTTATTTTTCTACTACTATAATAAAGCACAAAATTTGTTAGTTACATTTTGGTATTAAACTAATATTAAACCAGTCTTCATGTAAACCCCACATTTTTGCTATGTAGTCCATATAGCTTGTTAGACGTTTTAATATTTACCTATTTTCTATATTGACAAAATTCGTCGTTCGTCTCTTTCCGTTCTCTTACATTATACAGCTACCGTTTACCTGCTTGTAGGTATTGTAATATACATAGTCTCGATGTGAATGAATGTCGCAAACCGCAAGCCTCGCCTTGTTCTTTATATCTGTATTACCTCATTATATAACCTCACCTAGTATACTCTATTAAACTATCAATCCCAAGTACTTATCGCGAGCACTGCACTGTTATTTGGTACACAAACATTTGATATTTCTTCAAGTAATATAAGGGTTCATCATGAATTTTATCTATTTAATCAAATAGTCTATGTATATTTTATTGTTATTTTTCTGATAACTATCTTAAAGCAATTGTATATTACAAAGAAAGCAGGAGAACAATAATTATTATATAAGTGTAACAGTTAGTGAATTTAAGTGTGCTATTTTCCATTCCAGAACTCAACGATATCATTGTTCTAATACTTATGTTCGGGTTTTTAAAGTAAAAAAAAAAATGTTATTATTGTATTTAACTAAACCTTATGTGATTGAAATGCAATGTTTAGAAGTATTTTTATTGTTTATTTTTTACCATTAATTAACTAATAGTTAGTAGAGATCTATATGAGAGTCTAATGTATCAATTATTTGTAAAGTTGGCTGTAACTAATTAGAAGTTACAAATAAGTAGACGATATTTTAATATAAACATTTGGAGCAAATTTTATGTAGATGACATAATATAGTTGTTTTGATGATTATGTGAAATGTTGTGTCGTATTGTTAGCGCAATGTGTAACGCACAAGGTGATGCGGGCTTGGCCAAAGGCGGCCTAAACCCTCGCCACTCAATGCACAGCACTGCTAGGAGTAATTCAGTTATTGCGTAAGGATAAAACTAATGTTTCATAGTATATAAGCAATAAATAATGTTTAACAAAAAGTCCCTATGTAATCGAACTGACGACAGAAACGCATGTTATAATTGTGGCCTCTTATCAACTAAGATCTAAGTTACATGTTAAAAGAAAAAATTTAATTTTTGCTATGCACATAAATGATACTCAATTAATTGCCAAAAAGTTAATATATATTATATATACATAGTTCAACAATATTTCTTTTGGGCATATTTACTTTGAATTTATGCAAACTTAGATTATGATTAAGTAGGTTGTAGATTATATGTAGAGTGAACGCATATTATTATATTATTATTATAATATATCTATATATATTAAAGTAAGATGATTTGAGAGGTATCAATTTCTTGTATTGTTCGTAAGTTTAGATAATAAATGGGTTTAGCCATACTTCGGCTGGTTTGATATGTATGTTATCTGATTAATTGTAAAAAAAAAATAAAAAAATCTATAAAATTATGTGTTTTATTTATGGCCCTTTTCCTATGACTACAATTTGCAATACAATAAATAATAAAAAGCTGAAGAGTTTGTTTGTTTGAACGCGCTTATCTCAACAACTAGTAGGTACTACATTTATCGAGGACGGCTAAGCTGCGACCAATAGAAGTGAAAAATGTTGCAAAACATGGGATATTTTCTAAATTTCACGCGTACGAAGTCGCGGGCAACAGCTAGCAAAGTATATAAGTTCAGGATTAACAAAATAAAATTCAGAAATCAATTTATGTAAAGGGCTTTTTTGTTACACTATAACTTAAGATACCTAACGACTACTGATTTAGCTCAAATAGGTGAACAGCTAGCTTAGTATTTGCAGGTAGATAGGACCAGAAGACTGACTATATACCGCTGCTTTTTATTACCACGCTTTTATAAGTTCGGTATGTATCTATCAATGTATTAAAATCTATGTAAAGGAATCCTTGAAAGTGATTTTCACCCACTTGACTGCAAGTGGGTGAAAATCACTTTCAAGGATTCGTAAGAAAATTTCAGATCAATCCGACTACTGAGTCGGATTGATCTGAAATTTTGCACACATATTAAGGATCGATGACAATGCAATAATATAAAAAAAAATATTCAGGATTTTCTAGCGTGTTTTTTAGTTTTTAAACTAAGCATATTTTATTTAACTTCGATGTAGGTACCGGCTCTATACAAGGTAGGTAATGGGTACCGTTATTTCTATAAAAACAAGATCATCACTTTCATAAAAACTTGTCAATAAAATCATAACGTCCTCTAAGTATTAATTACTATTATGACGACCTTGTACAAAATGTTCCTGTCCTTGTCCCTAAACAATTAAGGGTCGGTCTCTTTATGTATATATGTGTGTCGTCGGTCAGAGGATAAAATGAAATAACGTCCGGTCTTGAAAGGCGTTTATTTGCGACTCAATATATTTGATTATAACAATAAAATATATATAGGTGGCGAGGACAATCGCCTCTATAGGTACATTCCTAAATCTGCTGACACGCGTCGAATCCATACATAATATCTAATATATAAAATTCACGTGTCACAGTGTTAGTTACCGTACTCCTCCGAAACGGCTCGACCAATTTTCGTGAAATATTGTGTACATATCCGTTAGGTCTGAGAATCGGACAACATCTATTTTTCAACCTTCCCCCCTGACTTTTGTATGGCAAATCAACGTTTGTCGGGTCAGCTAGTATTTGTATATAATAACTTAGGCTGCGAGAACAACAGTCTTTATACATTCGTATCGTAGATCTGCTGACACGCCTCTTCTTGCACACAATGCAACCACACATACTGTCCCTACAGTCTCTGTATAACAATATAGATTACCTACATATAAAAAGATAGGTACTTATACAATTATTATTGTATTCATGTAGAAAAGGCTGTAAAAAGACGTATGTGAAGGAGAAACGGCGACGGTGCTCGTTAAATATGCATCATGCTGAATAATGCAAGCACTCGAATCCTTATGTTCTACGTATTCAACGTACAAACACTTGTTCCGAATTGGGAATTTTATTATGTTGCTACTTAACGTTACATATCACATGGTTCAAACGGTAAGATATTTTAAGCCTGTATTATCTTGTGTAAGCTATGTTATTTATTTGCGAACTTATTTAAATAATGATTTGCGTGGACAGCTTACCTGGACCTTAGCTTTTCTTCTTACATCTTAGAGCTTCTAGCTTTTAACTATATCCTTCAAGACTAGAGCCTAAGATATTTGTATAGATATAAACAATTTAAAATTTTTAAGCATTTTAGTACCATCCATTCAGTTGTATTATATATTATAGCGTTGTATATAGTTGTTTTATATTATACCAGCTGTCCCGGCAAACGTTATTTTGCCATACTAAAAAAAAAGGTTGAAAAATAGGTGTTGGCCGATTCTCAGACCTACTGAATATGAATGTAAAATTTCATAAGAATCGGTCAAGCCGTTTCGGAGGAGTACGGTAACTAACATTGTGACACGGAAATTTTATAAATAAGATATATTTACTAGTTGTCCCGGCAAACGTTGTTTTGCCATAGTAAAAAAAAAGTTTGAAAAATAGATGTTGGCCAATTCTCAGACCTACTGAATATACATGTAAAATTTCATAAAAATCGGTCAAGCCGTTTCGGAGGAGTACGGTAACTAACACTGTGACACGGTAATTTTATATATAAGAAGAATATATAGGTAGTTGTTTTATATGTAAATATAGCGTAGCGGACTGGCAGCGGGTCACGGGGATGCGAGTTCGATTGCCATACAGGACATCTAATCTTCGATGTTGAGATTTTGGCATGTGCCATGGTTTCGTGTTATGTGATTAGGTACTTAAGTAGGTATTTAGGCTGTTAAGCAGCATAAACCTAGGTACACATTTATTTTTCTCCTTCTCCAGCCCATTAACGTCCCACTGTTCGGCACACTTTGGGAGGGTTTATGATCTACTGTGCCGCGCTGACCACTCTGACCAGGCATGTTGGCATAAGGTTTATTTCCGAGATTTCCATCTCTCACTTATGAGATTAACTGCGTACAATATTCCTTAACTTTTACAGCATCGGAACAGGGATGGTGACAAAATTACCCGTGTGGTGACGGATTACGGATACCAGATTCGTAATCCATCACCACACGGGTAATTTTATATGCACTTCATTAGGGTTAAGGACGTGGTGAGAATGGTATCTTAATAGACTTAATAATTAGGTACCTTGGCCGTTGTCAGATGTGGAGTACAAAAAAAATTTAAGTATTAATTATTTTTAAATAAAACTACTTTTTACGGATTTAGACGCGTATATTTGTTTTAAATTTTGGCCCGACGTTTCGGAGACTTTGCAGTCACCATGGTCACGGGTGAGACTGAGCTGTAATGTGTCTTCTACGATCAGTTATTACAGGGTTTACCCACATTCGATTTTAATTTTACATTGACCATAAAGATAGACTTTTACTATAAACTATATCATATTACATTGTGCTCAGACTACATAAAATCAATAACATTATTTTAGTTTCTAAAATACATTAACAAATTGTAATAATGTAAAGAAAATTTATTTTTTAAATTTTTACCTTATATAATTTGTTAATGTATTTTAGAAACTAAAATAATGTTATTGATTTTATGTAGTCTGAGCACAATGTAATATGATATAGTTTATAGTAAAAGTCTATCTTTATGGTCAATGTAAAATTAAAATCGAATGTGGGTAAACCCTGTAATAACTGATCGTAGAAGACACATTACAGCTCAGTCTCACCCGTGACCATGGTGACTGCAAAGTCTCCGAAACGTCGGGCCAAAATTTAAAACAAATATACGCGTCTAAATCCGTAAAAAGTAGTTTTATTTAAACAGATGAGTCGCGCAAGTGTTAGAAAATATTATTAATTATTTTGTTAAAAACCTCAAAACCATAGTACCTAGTCAGTAGACATAATATCATGATCACAAGAGTGATATACATACAAAGGCATAATTATATATTCGCAAAACTGGTAATGTTCAAGACTCCACAGTATTTTTGGGATGAAAAACAGGTTAAAGTTTCAACAGGCAGCTTTCGACAGGTAGTTGACCTTAATTTTTGCGCTGCTTATAAATAAAACATTAATTTTTTCGGTACAGATCTTCTTTATGTAAATATGGTTTTATGTTTTATTTAATTATACTAAACTGATCCGGTAGGAAAACCTCCGTGTGGTAACGGATTAAGAATACAAATGTCATCTCCTTCCCAAGGGTGCTGTAAAAGTCAGCTAAGGGATATTGCACACAGATAACATCCTCTGTGAGAGACGGAAAACTCGAAAATAAACCCTGTACCAATACGCCTGGTCAGCGCGGTACAGTAGACCATAATCCCTCCCAAAAGTGGAGGAGGCTCGTGCCCAACAGTGGGACGTAAATGGGCTGGAAAGGAAAGGGATCCTGTACGTACATTAATGTTAAATAACATCGCTATTTAATTTTCTCTTGCCAAACTGCTATTGAAATAGGTTATTGCATATACATACTTAAATCCTTAGCTATATACAATAAAAGGATTAAAAGGTATTTTAAATGTTGAAGTAGCTCTGCCGGTCTGTCGTTCTTCTACCATAAAACTACTGAACCAAAATTTTGTACCTACATAATATATAAAGCACAAGGACATAGGCTACTTTATATTGCGAAAATATAGTGTTTCAAAACTCCATGCATACGAAGTTACGAATTGTTATATACTTAAGTATATAGAGATGAACTAGATGTTATCTGGTTGTGCACAATGAAGGTCGGTGTTTGCCCGGCTCTTTTACTATTATTTTAAGAACAGAATTTATTTGCGAGTGTTTGTGGCGTGTGTAATGAAAATCTAAATAAATATTGACAAACTATAATGACAGTTATTTCAACAAGAAAACTGCATTGTTAGCATAGCCTCTTTTGAAGTTGTTTTGCGTATTCAAATGTTAATTATTGCTTGCTTTGCGGTAAAGAAAAACATCGTAACTTCTTGAGTGTTGCTGGTAGAGCCACTATGCCTCGTTTATTTAACTCTACTATAGATATTGTAGGTATTACCTCCATACAATACGCATAACAGAACTTTTAAGCTTTTGTAAAAAGCTTTTGTGCCAATTTTCCTATCATTCTATATATATTTTCTGTGTACTACACTAACTGATATTTTTAGAAATAGGTATTCGCATAACGTAGTATTCTATAACTTGCATAACATCTCTTCACATAACTTGTAAAAAAAATTTACTTTCAAATAGACTGTTGGTTGATTGATTCTACCAAAATACTATACTTCAATTTTAGAAAAGCCTTTCCTAAAACTTTTGTTATAAGAAAATATTTTGCTATTTAGATAAGAAGCACTGTAACAATTTTTAATGTGCGCAGTTGCATTTTTGCACTCGATCCAAAACTAATTTCATAATACTAAACTAAAATTGCAAAGATTCCCAAAGATAAGAAATTCAATGACTCATACGTCACTACAGGCACGTCTACTACGCATTAATTCGTAGAAGAACCCATTGTGTGATATGAATGACACGCATTTACATACATTATAAATGTAACGGTGTGCTGGTATTTTGGTTTGTAATATTTAAGAGGAAAATTATTTGTTTTTCTTGTAGTTCACATTCCAAGAATTATTACTATTTCCTTTCATTAATAGTAGTGTGTTTTTGTCATCATTGTTTGTCCTAGAGTATTTAATAAAGTTATATAAATGTATTTACAAAACCACGTGTCATTTTTAGCAGTAACCATGTAGTGTCCTTGCCTTTTGATTATGGCTGAGGAAAAATATTTATAAATTACCTACTAAAATATAAATTATTGTAGGATGATTGTGGGTGTTATATTTTGTATTATGCATTGTTTATTTCTTATTGTATATTTTAAACTGATTTATCTACGGTTTTTCTAATATTTTGGTTTTGATAAATGGAGCCTATCAAATAGAGTAGGTTATCGTGATACAATTTTTTTTTACAACGCCCCGAATCGAACCCGAGACCTCGTGAATGGCAGTCCGTTATATGAACCACTAGACCACGAGGCCCGTCAAATTAGACTAGGCATCAGAGAAAACAAAAAAATACTACTTAAACACCGCACTTTTTAGTTCTATATTGACTTACTTACTAATTAATGGGATCTGCGGCAGTAATGTATACAAAATCCTATTACTGCTTTTCTAAAGTTCGGTGCTTCTTAAATGATTAGTAGTTAGTTAGTAGTAGTATTTTTAAAAACAAGTTTAACCCACTTCAAGTGCCTTTGAAATTTGAGAGTTTTCCTCGATTTCTCAGGAGATAACTATCAGATCCTGACTTGGTGCCGATGGGACCACACGGGAACTACCATTTTTCAAATTTAAAAAGTATCAATAAAATCACTTCGCCTAATTGAAAGTTATGAGGTAACAAACATAAAGAAAACATACAGAAGAATTGAGACCCTCCTCCTTTTTTTGAAAAATGAATAATGCAATGAACGATGTACAAAGCATCAGGCGAATCGTAAATTCGTTACAAGGAGCAAGCATATAATAGGGTGTCCGATTGTTTGACCAAAAGTCATTTGGCAAAACTACACTTGACAAACAACGTTTGGCAAAACAATGAATTCATCATTTTACTACTGATCATTTTACAAATGTTTAATTTTGCCAAATGATCAACACTTAAAATGACATTTTATAAATGATTACTTTAGAAAATTAACATTTGGCAACTGAGTTATCAGATAAATCTTCTGTTGGTCTAAAAATTTGGTAATCTTGTTAAAATTACCACATATTGCACTTTTTTTGCAAAGCCACTTGTCTGGATTTTCTTAACAAGAAAATACTTTATGTATTAATTTATATAGTTTATGAAATATGGATAGATGGAATGAAAAAAATGATATTTTAGATTATTTTCTAAATAATTACTTATCTCGTTCTTATACTCGTTCGTATTTGGAGATATAATAATTCTTTGATGAATAATTCTTTGATTATAATAAATTGGAGATTTAATTACCTAACCCAATCTAATAAAAATCTCTTTTATTAGATTGGGTTAGGTAAAGTTAGAACTTTAAACACAAACGCGCCAGAAGCGACTTTAGGGCATTGCTCCCATTAATAATGATTCATGATGATAATGATACATTTAAAACAACATAATTCACGAAACATATAATTTGGTATAATGACAAAAAAGTCCATTGACATTTGAATACTTAACACATTTGTCAAGTGTAGTGTTTGCTAATGGATCATTTGCTAAGTAGTTTTTTGTAAGATGATACTTTTGTCAAGTGTATTGTTTGCCAAATGATCATTTGGTGAAACGTTGTTTGTCAAATGATCATTTGTCAAAAAATTTTTGGTCAATCATTAGGGAACCATATAATAAAGATACATCAAGCATATCTCCTACATTTTGATAACTGTGGAATGGGTCATCGTATCTAAAGGGGACTAGACCTAGTCATATTTTACGACATATTATATTATTTATAACTCGTTATTTATGCACTGATATGGTTTGAATTATTTGACAGAGGTTATTAGCGTTAACAAACTGCATAATGTGTTGCAGGCTCTCTAGAATCATTTTAACTTCTCTTAGTAGTTTAATTGGAAGTGCGATTGTTCAAACATTGATTGTATTTTGAAGAGAACTGATTTGTAAGTCATTATTTTATCTATTAAATTATTAAATAAATTTTGATAGACATTTCATACACCGTTCTCTGGTCCCAAGCTGACCTATATAGCTATATTTTTATACTTGTGTTATGGGTACCAGAATACGAATACAATAAATAAATATTTTTTATTGTAAATATGTAGTTATAATAAAAGGAATAATGTTAATTAAGTACAATAATTATCTGTTTACAAATTGATAATTATCGTAACTTTTAATAATCTAAATAAGTATACAAAACATCCTCTGGTTTCAAATTAAGCTACATATCGCACTACCCGTAAAAGAAGGACGTAAGTGAACTTGCGTCAAAAATTTTTTATTGCATAAATAAATAGAGCTTCACGGCTTACACCTTCTGTCAAAATCTGGTGAAGCTATCGACAAAAATGAAGAAGTAAATGCCAAAATACTAAAAAGTTGCGACTTTAGAAAAAATAAAATTCCAGTTAAAAAAGAGGTACCTATGCATATTAACACTTATTCGCTTTAAAATTTTTCCCGCTCATAAAGTCATAGGTAATTACGTTAACGTAAATTTTAACAGAAGATTTACAAAAAAAAATTGTGACGCAAATGTACTTGTTCCCATGTTTAAGTATCTAGGACTTTTGTGTAATTATAGTTACGTACTTTCTAACCAGCATAACTTCAGAATGTTTAGAGTGTAGTTACAGTTACTTCTTCATTACACGAAACATTTTACACGATTGATGTTGGATAATTTTGAATACTTACATGCTTTTATAACGAATAAGTCATATTTGTAGTTACTCCTGTAAATATATTTTGCGTTTCGTGAAATACAGAAGTAACCGTGTTTTTTTAGATTATCTCGAAGTATATAAAGCTGTTCCTAAATTAAATAACACGTGTAGTTGGAGGCCAGTGTTACCTACGATTTTCTTTTTGCAACTTATATATAGAACTCATACAAAAAAAATAGGACAGTTTTTATACGCTCCTGAAAAGTTGGCGAAAATCACTTACTGCTTTCTTTCAGGAATAGTGCGATATTATCTTGGTTTGTGTTATAGGTACCAGAATACGTAAATAATGTAAAAGCTTATTTTTAGCCTATTTTTTTACTAAACACGTTTTTATCAACTCGGTACATATCTATCAATGATTTAATCTATGTAACGGAATCTTTGAAAGTAATTTTCACCCACTCGCAGTAGTCGGATTGATCTGAAATTTTGCACACATACTTAAAGACCGAAGACAATACAATAATTTTAAAATAATATTCAGGATTTTCAAACGTGTTTTTTAGTTTTTGATATTAAGCAATGTGTTATTGAAACGTATTGTTTTAGTTTTTGAACTTAAGCTTAATTTTATTGTAAACGTAATTGTCAGTTGAAAAGTTCTGCATATTATATTTCCTAGCTCTCTGTTTATGGAATGGCGTGGTGACATTGTTCTGTTACAATCACGAGGCTTGTAAATTAATATGATTTCAGTTGTTAAGAGAATATTACGCCATGATTCTAATACGGGCTGATAAGGGGCTATAGATCAATTGAAACAATTTACATCACGTTACTCCATTGATACAATGAAGCGTTGAATCGAATCTATTAACTGTCTGAACTATTTTATTGTTCGATAAATTTGGGAATGGCCCAGAGGTATTTTCTAAGTAATCGTACAACAAAAACGTGTTGGTGTTTTATGTAAGTTAGTAAGAAGTTTAACTTCTTTGTTTTCGCTATATATTTTAATGTGACGTAGGACGCGTTCATCATATAAATGTACATGTCACCAATGTTCCAGAATGGTCCATGTAGTGACGGATTAAGAATACAAGTATGTATAGCTCTTCTCCTAAACAGGGTGCTGTAAAAGTCACCTAAGGGATACCTACAGGTACACAGATAACATCTTCTGTGAGAGACTGAAAACTCGCTTGATCGGGGCGGTATAATGCAGTAATTCAACATTTTCCCTTATCCAACAGTGGGAAAGTAATAGGCCGGAGAGACAGAAAGAGAGAATGCCCCAGAAGAATTAACCGAAACTTTAAAAACTCTTATAAAATCACTTTGTCTGCCTGCCTGTCTGTCTAACTAATAATTTTTATCGCACTCCAAGACTAGTTATTGATAGTTTGAAGTGTAAACCTCTTTAGTGGCTTAGAACATTTCGGTTTAAGAAAATCTTATGGGTTCGCGTCACCGACATGCATGATGCAAATAAGAATACGCAGTATGCATCTCTACCACAATCCATACGATTAGGTAAATACTTATTTTTTGACAAATAAAATAATTGTGTATAACTTTCACATATTATGTTTCATTGGTACCGATTTTACGTTCAGAACTAAACCAATGAAAATGATAGTGTCAATAACACAATTCGGTAATGTTAACAGAACTTTTTTATTAGAAAATCTGTATAATATAGACTAATGATTTTAATTATTAAAAATGTGCACATCGAAATAGCCAATAACTCAAAATACGCCATAGTTGTTTTCATTTTTTAGGTAAGTTTAGTTAAGTTTTGTTGTGCACCTAGAATTGGTACTAATATCTCCTGTTTTTAACACGCTTATACAAGTTCGGTATGTATCTATCAATGTATTAATCTATGTAACGGAATCTTTGAACGTGACTTTCACCCACTTGCAGTAGTCGGATTGATTTGAAATTTTGCATTCATATTCAGGACCGATGACAATGCAATTATTTAAAAAGTTATTCAGGATTGTCAAGCGTGTTTTTTAGTTTTTTGAACTTAACAAATTATTAACTATTGTTATTCTTATGTAAAATAAACATCATCCATTTATTTTATTACTATCCTGCTTTTCATCATAGAATCTGGTCAATCTAGTGTCTGTTTGGAATGTCCAACACTATAAACAGATTAAATTTCGATATTTATATCCCATAGGTAGCTAGAGTATTCATATGCAGAGAGCGTTAAACTTTACTAGTATCTATGATTTAATTTAAGATGTCATCTGCGATAAATGGTAATATCCTGACTCGAACGTTCATTGTAGCAACAGCGTGAGTTTAGGTTTGGTTCTATTAACGACTAACACGTAAATTTACGCAAATCTATACAGATTATCTTGTCCTCTGGTCCAAAGTTAAGCTTATATGCTTGTTTTATGGGTATCAAAATACGAATAGAATACATAAACTAATTTTGAAAATACATAGTTTTAATACATAGATCAGACCCTGACGCAGTGCGAACATTTGTGTCGCAATTATAAATATCACACTAAGGATTTTTCCGCGCTCAACCTCGTGAACGGCAGTCCGTTACATGAACCACCAGACCACGAGGGTCATCAGATTGTGTCGTGAAGGGTTAAGAATACAAGTGTCATTATAAAATTTTCTCCTAAAGGTGCTGTAAGAGCCAGCTAAGGGGAAATGTAAACAATCCTATAATAAAAATCCATGCCAACAAAAAAAAAAACAAAAAAAAATTTGCAAGAAAAAAAAAAGAATACTGGTGGCTGGTCGAGATTGTTGCAAAACATTCTTGATAGATGGCATTGTACATCAAAAATGCGATGTACACTCAATCGAGTGACATTGTAGTGGTCCAATTTGTTACTGTTAGCACGACCGCAATAAGCTCAGTTGGCAGAGCTACGGAACGGTCCAGCTACGGTCGTGGGTTCAAGTCCCGCTTGCGGTGATCACTTTTTCCACTACAATTTAATTTATTAAGAAAAAAAAATTTTAAAAGTTTCTTGTCTGTTCTTCTCCATGGGATTCGCGTTTGGAACAGACGTCTAGCTTCTGATGTTTTAAAAGAGGTTGTAAAATATGCCAACTTGAATTATTTATTTTTAAATTTAACTTTGACATTGAAAACGCCTGGTCAGCGTGGGATAGGTAGACTTAATTTCCTCTAAAAGTGAAAGACACCTGTGTTTTGTGTATGAAAGCATGATAAAATTTGTTTTTAAAAATAGTTCTTTTTTTGAAATGTTCGTCAATGTAATAACTGAATTAAAGAACTCAAATTTAATAGTACAATTAAAATAATCAATGGTAGTAATTTATTAATTTTTGCATTTGACATGCTATGCCTTTTACTTAATAAATCAAATTATGGTGGAAAAAGTGAAAAATGCCGCAAGTGGGACTTGAACCCACGACCTCGGAATACCGTTCCGAAGCTCTTCCAACTGAGCTTATTGCGGTCTACTTGCAACACCTTCAAATTAACCACCATATCTGTCACTCGCATGAGTTTATATATTGTTACGTACACCGCCATCTATTAAGATTGGTTTACACCATCTCGACCAACACTTGAGTATTCTTTCCAGAATACGAATGGTTGAAATAATGACGCGACGTTCATTATTAATAAAGTAAGTGTACGTAAAAATATATAAACTCATGCGAGTGACAGATATGGTGGTTAATTTGAAGGTGTTGCAAGTAGACCGCAATAAGCTCAAATGGAAGAGCTTCGGAACGGTATTCCGAGGTCGTGGGTTCAAGTCCCACTTGCGGCATTTTTCACTTTTTCTACCATAATTTGATTTATTAAATCAATGGTAGTGTTAATTGATGGCCCAGTGCAGTCCCAATGAATGATGTATCAATTGACACAAAGGGTTTAATACGATCGTAGGTTAATGCAATCATTGAAGTTCCATTGGTTAGTCGGGAACCGAACAGAGTAGCGTGAGTGAAACACCCGTCACACTCCAATTAATTACCTGTAGGATAACCATGCTTTTAGTAAAATTGGAATAAAATTTCTACTTAATCATTATAAAATTAAGTTCTTTGCGTCATTTGCCTGTCTCTTAACGTGAATCTCAAAAAAAAACTACTAAATTATTTTTAAAGGATAACATTTAATTTTGAGTAAGTGCTTCAAGTATGTATATTAGGTATACATACATCGGAGAGAGTGTTCAACAAGAAAGGTTTTGTTAAATATGTTTAGGTTAAAACGCCTCTAGGTATAGGTATTTATATCATATTATAAAACGTCCGGAATCTGCAGCCTTGAGATTTAATGATATAAATAGTCCTAATTTAAACTAACTAACGATATAAGATAAGTGGCTCCAATTGGCATTGTTCATAATTTTTGACCTGCTGCTTTTATATATTTTTTTAGAAAATATAGACTATTTTTAAGAAACTAATATCAATATTATCGAAATATTCATTAAATTGAATTTTTAAAAAATACTTTAAGAAAATATTTTTTACAAATGTTGTGACGTCATACTTTGCTTAATAAACTTTTACAACACATTAATCTATATCTTGTCAAGTTGATTTATTAGCCTATGCGAGTAAAGTTAGTTAGTTGGTTAGGTAAAAATAAAGCTATTCAAAAGTTTACGTGACGTACTTCACGTCACGTAAACTTTTGAATAGCTTTATTTTTACCTAACCAACTAACTAACTTTTAACTAACTATAATATTTACAGTGATTGCCACCAAAATACTATGCTAAAGTGAGTGTTATTCCACTTGGTTACTAAAAAAAATTAGCAAATTAAGTCCATCCGTCGTTTTCAGTAATTATCCAACAATGAACATTATTAGGTAATGAAGGTTAACTAGTGGTCACTGTAGTAACCATAGTTTGCACTAAATATTATGCGCGGATGAAACAAATGATAGTGTTTAATATTTTTAATTTATAACAATTGTTACGCGGCGTTTCCCTGAAAAAATGGTACGGGGTCCTTAGATAAATAATAATAATTATTTAAAAATGCATGTTTGTTTTTGAATAATGTCTACATATTTTATTTGTAACAACGGAATGAAACGCAACAGCAAAATGTTTCTATGGTTTCTCCTACACTGGCCTGTATGTGTAAAATATTAATGTGCCTATAAGACAAACATGTTCGGAATACTAATTAAATTTATTTTAGTGAATATAAGGCATTTATTGGAACGTGAACTGAACATAATTATATATATTAAATCTTACATATTTTAAATATTAATTGAATGAATTAAATTGCAGAGTGAAATTCGGACGTGAAATTACGGTCATAACATAAAACAAATCTATAAGCATAAGTACAACAAACATGTTTACCATTCGGAGTGAAAAAATAGTATCTCAATTTTATTGTGCATTGTAATAACATTTAAATGATCTTTTCTTAATTTCTAATCGTTGAGTCTTAAAATTCTTAAAATAAGCTCGAAAATATTGTTTCCTGTTAAATATTATTAAAAGCCACCATATTTGAAACATGGATTGTCCTTGAATTATGAAACGCGTGTGCACCGTCTCTGGGTCCATTTTCCCGAACGCAACGACATAATTACTCAAAAGTATGGCTTTCGTTTTAATTAGTATGTCCAAAATTTATATCAAATGTTATATTTGAAACCATGTTCGTTTATTTTAATTACGTTTTGGGTTTTTCATCATGCGATGACATGAAAGGCAATTTATTTAAAAATATTGGACTCCACAATTCTGTACTAGGAAAGAGGATAATTTCACTTTATTGCTATCAGTACCTAATGTAATTATAAACCGAATATTTAAGATCTAGATTTTGACATTTACTTGTGTTATTGGATCCGGAAAATTCCGGCAAAACTTGAAATATTTTTCACCGATAATGGTGCTAATTCTGCGTGCACAGCTAAACTTAACTAAATAATGAAACAACTATGGTGTATTTTGATTCATTGGCTATTTCATTGTACACATTTATATTATCTAAAATCTATAGTCTACATTTCACTGCTTTTTTAAAAAAAAATTCTGTTAACATTGCCGAATTGTGTTATTGACGCTATCAATTTTCATTTTTTAGTTTAGTTCTGCACCTTTGGTACAAAATGTTAAGCTTTAGATACTTTAAAGACATCTGCAGCCGGTTGTAAGACGACAGTTAACGACAAACAAATTGATAGTCTCGGAAGTTATAATCAAGAACTACATTTAAAAGCTGTTGTCCGCGAATTCTATCACGTGAAATTTAGAAAATGTTCCCCATTTTTGCAACATTTTTCACTGATGCATCGCTCCTATTAGTCGCAGCGTGATGTTATATAGCCTTTCTCGATAAATGGACTATCCAGCACGAAAACAATTTTTCAATTCGAACCAATATGTTCCAGAGATTAGCGGCTTCAAACAAACAAACAAACTCTTGAGCTTATTAGTATAGAGGTCCTGTTTTACTTTTTGGTATGGAACCCTAATATATGGTATACGTGACTTCGCATCAAACTAATAACCTATGAGTCTCCATGGATTTACCCCTGGCAAGTCTGAGCATACAGAATAAAATGTGAAATGACTAAATCTTGCGTCATCGGATTTAAATGTTTAATAGCTATAAAATATGACAATGTTCCGCTTGACAACTCGTTTGAATTAAATGTAGAGTTATATTTACCACTGTGTTGCGAAATTTATCCGGTGTGACTATTTGCATCAAAAAGTACAAATATTTGACTAGATTATTTGTTTTATATTATATGTATGTCGATTAATATTTGCGATAAGTGGCGCAGTGGTTGTGATGCCGCTTGTTGTACGTAGTCGTAGGTTCGGTTCATATGACAGTTTTTTTTGTGAAGAACTAACATAGGTAGTATGCTGTTAATTGTCACGCCCGTCTTACGACGGGGAACAATAAAAAAATAAAACCAAATAAAAAAATTTTACACGTTATATTAAAAAAAAATCCCAAAAATATATACATACTATCTTTTATAATAATATGGTAATTACAATGCAAGCATTGAATGCGCTTGCTTTGGGACTAATTGATACTTGTTCTTAACAACTTCAAGTGTATCCTTGATTGCATTATCATTTGATATTTCCTAAATTACTTAGCTCTATTTAAATCTAATATCTATGCTAAAATTGAATTAATAAGTATAGTAAACAATACATAGCTACGTGTGTACTATTTTTCCTGTCATAAATATTTTATTAGTTATACTGAAATATCACTACTTATGTATAGGTATTATGACGAGCCTCGTGGTTGAATGGTTCATGTAACGGACTGCCGATCAAGAGGTCGCGGGTTCGATTCCCACTTGGTACAATCATTTGTGTGATTTTTCTAATTGTCATACAAATGTTTGTACTGCGTCTGGGTGTTTCTATGTATTATAAGTAATATATTTACAAAAGAAAAGTAGTATATGTATTCTATCCGTATTCTGGTACCCATAACACAAGCATATAAGCTTAGCATGGGACCAGAGGACGTTGTGTGAAATTTCCATGAATATTTATTATTATTATTATTTTAAAGAGAGTGCCAGCCTTTATTCTTGGAATTGGCATGACTTTACACATTGATCACAATAAATAATATTTTAATTACGCGAATATGACTAGCCTTAGAAAATTCTAAAGAAATATAAATATGAAATACTAGAAATGTACCCTGCAGTTTTACTCACTTCCGTACTGCATCTCCCTTTTATGACATAGGCGATATAACACAAACAAATAAGCTTACCTTGAGAGCAGAAGACGTTGTGTGAAATGTTCGTGAATATTTAATTACTTTGTTCTTAAATATTGTTATTAAATATTGCTTACTTAGGGACCTGAGGATAACCTGAAGTAACCGTAAATATTCATTTTTTGCTTTGTTAATATTTTTTTTATTATTTTAGGTGATAATGGGTGGTTTTATTAGTACGCGGTGGTCCGACTGTGACGAGATTTCGCCGGTGTCTGGGCTTACGCGAAGTGAAATATGTGCTATTCAAAAGTCTTGGCTTAATATTTATGCTGACCCTATTGGGAATGGAAATGTGTTATTTAGACTGTAAGTGTGTATTTACAAGCTAAATAGACTACGTAATATCTGAAAATTTAGCAAGAGGAAAAATGTATTGCTGACTTAGAAAAAAACTACACACGAATTTGTAAAAATCTAAATTAATTCCACTGGAATAATTCTATAATTACGTATGATCCATAGTGTCGTTGTATAGTAATACTAAATAGTATAGCAACAATTCTAGCTATAAATAAATCAATCAATGCTAAGTGGGCGCTCGTAAAACTTATCGCACAACGTTTTGATTTACGACTCAAATGGAATGTAGTGCTTGATCCAATTCAATTTTGTTTGATTTGATTCTAATTTTGACAAATGAAAAATTTTATTTTATAACAAATTGTGAGCTTAAATCTTCAAAACCACGCTACGGATTTTCATTGCGGACAACAGCTAGTAAAGTATAAGATGTGTGACATATTTTGTATAGAATTTAAAAAAGATTTAAAATCAAGATTTTTTAATTGTAAAACATTGATATGCAAGCGGATAGAGCGGCTTCAAAAAACTGAAAGCCACGCCACAACAGTCAAAACCGCCAAACATAATTGGTAGAAAACCCGTTATACTCGTAGTTAAAGCGATGTTTCGGTTTCAAAAACCAGACATAAAGTTGTTTTATTCACGCTATGGCTTAAAGTCTTGTGGTCTGACTTATCGGAGGTTTAAACGGAGATTTTATTGAAGAGATAATAAACGTTTAGTATAAAATAGGTATAGTACTTATTACTCTAGGCGTTATATAGTCATTCTAAATTTCTTATGTCAGAATATAAATTAAAATTACATTCCGCAATTTCAAATCTTGCATATCGTCATGTTTTATTATACAATATGATATAATAATATAATATATGGCAGTGTGTATCAATTTTAAAACTAGACAACTTATAAATCAGGGCATGTACCTATAGTTTGTTAATATTCCACGTTCTTTGGCGTGCCATTTTTGATATAGATACCTTTTTGGATTACGTTCGGTGTTTACTTACTCTAAACTCGTAGATCAACTTCCTTTATTAAATGCTTATAGCATACGTAATATTTGCACCTGTGTCAATATTTTATCGCAAAATTATTTGTACTCTACAAATGGTGAAGATTCGTAATGAATGGTACCTATAGCTTTATTAGCGTGGACGGGATTATTTTGGATTTCAGATTATTGATATTTATTGATTAGTGACTAATTAAATCTAGGTTAGAACTGTAGTAGTATAACAATCAATGGTCAACTTTTGGCTATGGCAGCTGCTAACGGTCCCTTGTTCTGCAGGCCTACACGGGGGCGGTAAGAGACCTAGAAATAATTGGGTATTTAAAAAAAAAGTTGAACAGACTTTATGAGACCACCTCGGTAGGGTTTTCCTTGATTACCTCGGAGATAACCATCAGATCCTGACCTGGTGCCAAGAATCATTAAAATCACTTCGCCTTCGATAAGCGTACAGACACTTGAAATTTATTTGCGTAACTGTACGCCCTACATGCCAATTAAAACCGTAATCAGGACCAGTGGTGGATTTACCCTAAGGCACGGTAGGCCCGGGCCTAGGGCGGGGAGATTTAGGGGCGGTGATTTACAAAAAAGCCTCTTGTTTACAACAAAATAAAATTTAGGCCTAAGGCGGCCGAGACTGCAAATCCGCCACTGATCAGGACTACGGTTATGATGTTCCGTGCGAAACGCGGAATCGCTTAAAGTATAACCACTTAAACAGTCAAACATCGGAATAAAGGTTTTATATGACTCTGAGATTTCTATTTAATTCAAGCAACTAAAACTTAGGCACTGGACATGCCTCCAAAGGTTCTTTCTGTTAAGTAAGCAGTATTTTGTTAAATCTGTTGAATTATTATGTGGTGACGGATTAAGAATACAATGACGGGTTTCGTGGTCTAATGGTTCATGTAAATATGTAACGGACTGCCGTTCATAAGGCCGCAGGTTCGATTCCCGCTCGGGACAATTATTTGTGTGATATTTCTAATTGTCACACAAATGTTTGTACTGCGTCTGGGTGTTTTCTATGTATTACAAGTATGTATTTACAAAAAAAAGTAGTATGTGTAGTCTATACGTATTCTGGTACCCATAACACAAGCATATAAGCTTAGCTTAGGACCAGAGGACTTTTTGTAAAAAATCCATGAATATTTATTATTTATTTATTATTATTTATTATTTATTTGGGTTCCGTTCCAAAAAGTAAAACGGAACCTATTACACACACTTTGCTGTCCGTAGAGCCTGGTGATAGACGGATAGACAGCAGACAGATATATATTGAGAGTTATATCTCTCGAACGGTGATAGCAACAGAGCTGAAAACTTCACAGTTAATGTTTAACAGTTAATGCTATAACAACGAATACTCATAATTATCGTTCTCCTGTGTTTTTTCATGTCAGAAATGTGAGGAATACATTACGTTAATAACAGTACCTACGTAGCTTGTTTTGTGATTGTGGAACCTTCGAATTAGGTTTTAAAAAGTGTCCGACCGAAAGTTCGGTTTCGGTTTCGGCCAAAATCGGCCGAAACTTTTGCCGAAACCGAAACTTGTGTCTCAGTGCACGCACACCCATACATAGTACATGAACCACTACGCCACGAAGCCCGTCAATAATCATAAATAATCAGCTTCTATTAATGACCAGCGTCAGTTCTCGCGTCATCACACCTAGTTTAATTAATAATCATTTAAACTTGTTTAAGAATCAGTCTCAATTAGTTCTAGTCAATCGACTATTTTTATTTTCACAGTCATTCAGTACCTACATGTGATTGAGGTTAAGTGTAAGGCCATATTGTGTTAAAGCAAATATTCTTTTATGTGTAATCAATTTAATCTCTAGATATTTTTATAGAGCCATAACTGTCTAAGTCTTTATTACGTGGATGTATATAATAGTATATACAGATGCACGTTGTTAATTTTATATATCAATTTAAAGTGTCATAAAACTGAAGATTACGACGTTGTTTAATTAGTAATAAATTTTCATACGTAAGCTATACAAACAAATAAGATAAGCGAATCTGTTTGTAGTATAGTTTTTGTTAGACGTTTTTATGCGTATAGGTTTAGATTGAAGTGCCGGATTTAAATTTTTATTAAAACGCTTTTGTTAATTCTGTACGTATCTATCAATGTATCTAATCTATCGAATATTATAATATTACTAGCTGACCCGGCAAACGTTGTTTTGCCATAGGTAACAAAAAAAAAAGTTTTGAAAAATAGATGTTGGCCGATTCTCAGACCTACTGAATATGTATGCAAAATTTGAGAAGAATCGTTCAAGCCGTTTCGGAGGAGTACGGTAACTAACACTGTGACACGTGAATTTTATATATTAGATTTATAATGAAAAATTCTTTCAGTGCTGGATAGTCCATTTAGCGAGGAAGGCTATAGGCTATATAACATCACGCTGCGACTAATAGGAGAGAAGCAGTGCGGAAAAATGTTACAAAAAAGGGGAAAATTTTCTAAATTCTGCGGGGACGAAGTCGCGGGCAACAGCTATTAATCTATGTAACTGAATCTTTTCAGGCGATTGTCACACAAAGTTTTCACACGTAATAAGGTCCGATGACAATAAAACTCTTTTCCAAGCTTGTTTTTTTAGTTTTGGAACTAGGTAAATCATTTATTAAGGTTTTCTGTTTTGAAAGTAACTAAGGATTTTCATTCTCCGTATGGTGACGGATTAAGAATACTAGTGTCACCACCCCATCTCCTCCCAAGGGTGCTGTAAAAGTCAGCTAAAGGATACTGCACACAGATAACATTCTCTGTGAGAGACAAAAAACTCGCAAATAAACCCAGCGCGGCACAGTAGACCATAATCCCTCCCAAAGTGGAGGAGACCTGTGCCCAACAGTGGGACGTAAATGGGCTGGAGATAGATAGAGATAGAAGGATTTCATTTAGCGATTTTTTTATCTTCTTGCGATATCTTAATAAAAAGTTTCTTAAATATAAATAACTTTTCTATACAAATGTAACAAACATCTGTCTGTGATTTCGTCTTTGCAGTCATATCTTAATGTAGAGCAGCACGCGAAAGACTGTAGCTGCTTATACCTTGAGTAAAAAAAGTTTTAAAATGGAGATTACCCCTATATTGCAAATTTTACTCATTTATAATCAGTGACGTAGCGTGCCTTGGTGGGGCCCCGTATAAAAATTTATATGGGGGCCCTTATGAATGGTAAAGATTTCTCACGAAAGAAAAACAATCTGTGCATAAAATTTACGGCGGTAGCTACGCCCCTGTTTATAATATTTAGTAAAGATGCACTATAAAAATTGACTATTATAGCCAAAGAAAGAATACTTTTTATATCCCAAAAAGTAAATGTAATTCGTTAATATTTACAATAACTACCTTTTATTTAAAAAAGTATTCCTCCAAGTATTTTTTTATGTCTGATTGAGTTAAACCACGTTTTATTATGCACTTTGTAAGTCAATAAAATTAAAAGTATCTAGCAGTTTATTCTTGACAAAGACCACAATGTTTTGACGGGCACCGGCACAGTCTTTGGTAAAGAGCCAACATGTTTATTTATAGGACAATTTCATACACTATGGAGTATAAAGGAAATATAAATTATGTTTAATACAAGCAATAGAATATTAAATATTAGCTAATGCTCGAAGTTTTAACCGTAATTATAGCTTACTAGCTGTTGCCTACGATTTCGTATTTCGTACGCTTGAAATTTGAAATTACTGCATAGAGACATATTAGTATGTAGAGTTCTTATTATTGAATTTTATTTAGAACTAGCTGCTGCCCGCGACTCCGTACGCGTGGAATTTAGAAATTTTTTCCGTATTTGCGATGTTTTTCACTAAAGCTTCGCTCCTATTGGTTTTAGCGTGATGTTGTATAGCCTATAGCCTTCCTCGATAAATGTGCTATCCAACACTGAAAGAATTTTTCAAATCGGAGCAGTAGTTCCTGAGATTAGCGCGTTCAAACAAACAAACAAACTCCTCAGCTTTATATTATTAGTATAGAAGATTAGGCCATTACTTTCGAAGATTAGTACCCTCCGCACTCTATAAATATATATTAGATTTGTTAGCGTGATTATATACTAATGGTCTTATTCATACTTACTTATCGGAGGTTTAAAAGTTCGCTAAAATCGGTTCGCGAAAATTGTCAAAACTTGTTATTCATAATAGACTTTTTACGCTAAAACGTTTATTATCTCTTCTATAAAATATCCATTTAAACCTCCGATAAGTCATTATGAATAAGACCATTAGCCTTTAAATAAAAATAGATTTTGATGCGGTTTTTTTTATTAGATAGGTTCAAGAGGATGGGTTTTTTTTTTATAATTTGTTAATGTTTAATGTATAATGGGGCTAGAAGGGTTCAATAATTACAAACGTGGGTGAACCCGCGGGCAAAAGCTAGTTAATAATAGGGGAAGGGGGGCATGATGGGGTAGCTAAGGGAAATCGTAAAAAAAAGAATATTCAGTATGTTTATTACTCTCATTAATTTATGGTACGTTACCTCAACTATCTGATTATGATTTGGTACAGTTTTTGGATTATCAACTTAACACATTTTTTAATAATTCGTAATTAATAAATACATTATGTAAAACCATCTTGCCCCATACTAAGGGGTATGATGGGGTAATGAAATTTTTAATATAATGGAAGATAATAATATAATAATGGCATAATGGGAAGGCTAGTCGTTCTCACAAAACAAACAAATGTGTATTTTCTTGCGATTTTTACCGTCCAGTCCGTCTACGCCAGCCCAAGCGTTGTGAGAGCAACGCTCACAGAGCTGTTGTTACTAGTCCAAACTGACTCTCTTTCATATATTTCAGATATGCTTCTATTCCACCTTCTTCTTCGTTTTTTTTTGGGGCAAAAAGGTAAACTATCAGTAACTTAACCCCCTTCCTTCATTTTCTTAACATATCGCTCTAAAGTAGTCTGAGGCACTGCTCCAAACTTTATCTACAACCATTGTTATAGAATCTAACGACAATTCTCCTCTTTTAGTTTTTTCTTGTAAGTAAATACTATGATTTTAACAAAAAGAGTAATACAGAAATACTTATATTACAAAAATTTAATTACTCCAGACTCATAACCCCATCTTGCCTCAATACCCCATCATACCCCACCCCCAATACCCCATCATGCCTCATGAGGTCATTCTGGAAAAAAAAAAACAAATAAAATGTTTAAGAGGATACCAATATAGCTTCGTGCATTTTTCTACGTACGAAGTTTTCATCGTTTCTTTAGATTGAATGGCTAGAGCTCTAATTTTTAAGTATACGTTTTTTCAATATATGATCTAGGATCGCATAAACTCAGAAACGCGATTGAAAAAAGTTTTCTCGATAGAAAATCTTAGCGAAACAACCTCTCTAATTTTTTATTTTTTTCATTTGTCGGTCTATTATCGCGTATTAACTAATGAAATAACTTTAAAAACATAAGTAACTATTATATATAGAAACACGTAAATCAGAATTAAAATATATTTAGTAGATTTTGAGTAAATAGGAAAAGTATCCCTAATTCTTCATTTTCTGTGCCTACTGGCTGTGTTAATATGTACGTGTCGGCGATGATATACGATAATATTGATGTAGGCCCTTAACGGATTACTTTAAACAACATACCTTAACAAAATGAACAACACGTTAAAACACTTTTTCGTATGTAAACAAAAGACGCTTGCAGTCAGGCTCACAGTTTCTCTCGCACTATCCATTGGTTGAAAGAGGCTTTCTATTGGCCTATTGTTTTATATTCACAAACATCTAGTTTCTTCTATATAGGGGGTACCCCGTCTTACCTTGCTACCCCGTCATGCCCCCCCTTCCCCTACAGTTATTCTCTAGGTTTACACTAGTTCTTTCAAAAGTATACTCGTTAAAGAAAGTACTATAAGATAGCAATTTCACTTGTTTATGTGGTTACACATGCATAATAATTTTACGTTATGTCTAGACGTGTTATCAGCGATAATAAAATTATGAGTAGGTATAACCTGTAAAAAGAAAACAAATCGTTGGCATTTATAAAGCGCAGCTTTTTGCCCCTTTTGCTAATATACAACGTGTTGCAGAAAGGTGTAGTCATATTTTAAGGTTGCATTGGAATTATATTTTACAGTTAAACATAGAAATATGCAGTTGGTAAGTATTTGTTGTTTACAGCCTACTATTAAATAACTACCAAAACCTATACTACTATGAAGTAAAATTTAGCCAGGCTAAAGTTTGTGTATTATATCCGTATTCGGGTACCCACAACACAAGCATAATAAGCTTAGCTTGGGACCAGAGGACGTTGTGTGAAATGTCCGTGAATATTTATTTTATTTTATTTTTATTTTATTTTATCTGGTATGTGTCCCACAATAAAAGTGAACTACTTATATACCAAAAAATACAGGCTTACATATCTATCAAATGTGTTAAGAGAATCGACTCTCATTTGGGATTCTATAAAAGTCATACAACTTGAACCAACTTAAATTTACTTTTTAAACTTTTGCAATTGTGTTACTTTGTTATGCATGAACCTTACATGAACTTCGAAGGAAAACCATTTATTTTGAGACTAGCTGTTGCCCCGTTACTCTGTTCACTTAGATTAGGAATACACACTACATAATTTTTTTGCGTTAAAAATTAGCCTACTTATGTCTTTATTTCAAGCTCATCGTCACCTATCTGTGTAGGTAAATAAATAGGTGAATATTTATAGACGTTTCACACAATGTCCTCTAGTCCCAAAGCTAAGCTATATTTATAGAACATGTATTTCTTTACTTCTGTACTAATATTATAAACATGAAGAGTTTGTTTGTTTTAACGCGCTAATCTCAGGAACCACACTGGTCCGATTTGAAAAATTCTTTCAGTGTTAGAGAGCACATTTATCGAGAAAGGCTTTAGGCCATTTAACATTATGCTGTGACCAGTAGAAGCGAAGCATCAGTGAAGATGAACCACTAAGACCACGAGGCCCGTTGATCTTTATTATTTGTATTTTGCAGGTATTTAGATTTATTCCCTGAAGACAGAATACTATTTAAATGGATGAAAGATCTCCGCGAGGAGGATTACATAGACAGTAGTCCACATAAAGCCCATATGTTGTATGTTATGAACACATTCAATTTGGTAGTGAACAAGATGGAAGAACCGGACATAGTCGCTGCTATAATGAGGAAAATAGGAGAGTCACACGGCCGTAGAAAAATTTATGAGGATAGATTTTATGTAATTACTTTGTTATTAATCTATCCAATCAAAACGAGCCTCGTGGTTGAGTGGTTCATGTAACGGACTGCCGATCACGAGGTCGCGGGTTCGATTCCCGCTCGGTACAATCATTTTTGTGATATTTATTATTGTCATACAAATGTTTGTGCTGCGTCTGGGTGTTTACTATGTATTATAAGTATGAATGAAGGAATGAATATGCTTTATTGTACACCACAAGGATTTACAAACATTAAACTTAAAACTAGACATCAAGCATTGTAGGCACAATGGGCGGTCTTATCGCTAAAATCGATGTCTTCCAGATGTATTTACAAAAGAAAAGTAGTATATGTATTATATCCGTATTCTGGTACCCCTAACACAAGCATATAAGCTTAGCTTGGGACCAGAGGACGTTGTGTGAAATGTCCATTAATATTAGTTAATATTAATTTATTTATTTGTGTTTATAAGTCCGTGTGGTGACGAATTAAGAATACTCGTGTACAAGCCAGCTTGCTAAAGAGCTAAGCTAAGGAGTTATAATCTGATTAACACCTGAGAGACGGAAAACTCCCTTACAATAAAAATCGCTTAAAAAGAGGTTTATATCCGCCAGTGGGACGTTAATGGGCTGAAAAGAGAGAGAGAGAGAGAGAAAGAGCCAATGCCCGTCGTTTGACACGCTTATATAGTTACTGTCCGCTCTTTGGAAGATAGCGCGAAGCGTGATGGTTGAACCTGCTTATTATGACCTAAAAGCTATAAACTGAAAGTTCGGTTAAAATCTATTCAGCAGTTTTTGTGTGAAAAAGCAACTAACATTCTTACATCCATCTATCATCTGGATGGCTTTTTTGTATAATATGTCAAGGTTTAATGCCCAAATTCTACGCGTACGAAGTTGCGCACAAGTTGTGAGTTGAGCAGCTAGTTTATTTAAAAGGGCTATTTACTTATATTAATATCATCTTTCAGGGCGTGAAAAAAGTAGTGATAACAATGTACACAGAGGTTTTAAAAGTGGACGAGTTAACAATAAATGCTTGGGGTAAAATGATGGATTTCTGGTTCAAGAATATATTTCAAACTCTACACATCTCAGATACCAATGAACGGGCGGTATTGTGAAAACACACAATGGACCATTTCAATACAGTTGAGTAATAAAGGCAAATTCGACATGATTGTTATTATGATGCGAAAATTACTTTGACACTTTGTATCATAGATCACCTACGATAGATAGAAAATTGCGAGATTTTTGTTAACAAGGCACCAACGTCGTTGGAAGTCGTATTTTGGGGATTGTATTATAAGTTATTTACAAAAGACAAGTAGTATATGATTTATTTATTTTTTTCCTCTCTCTGCCATGGTGGTGCCTTGAGCCTTACCACGACCCGGCAAGGGTGGCCCCCTATCTTCACGGGGGGCTCAACGCGACGGGGGGATCGCTAGGTCCCCCGTCACTCAAATGTGGCCCTCCTGCCACGACCGGTGCGGCGGGTCTCTGAACTGCGACCCGCTGTGCATGAAGTAGTATATGTAGTATATCCGTATTCTGGTAATCATAACACAAGTATATACGCTTAACTTGTGATCAGAGGACGTTTTGTGAAATAATTATGAATATCCATTTATTTATGTATGGTATGTCACTGTTGCCTTGGAAAATGGGCAGGCCTTTGGTGTGGGACGCCACTTGCGTCGACACCCTTGCGCCATCACATCTTCCAAATACCGTGTGTGCGGCCGGTGCTGCTGCTGCCTCTGCGGAGTCCATCAAGCGGCGCAAATACAATAATCTCTTAGGGGATTATATTTTTGCGCCGTTTGGGGTCGAAACGCTAGGCTCATGGGGCCCGAGTGCCCGAAATCTTTATAAAGATTTAGCGGGCCGACTGATCGACGCCTCTCGTGACCAGAAGGCTGGCCTTTATTTTGTACAGAAAATAAGCATTGCCATACAACGTGGCAATGCCACCAGCCTTCTGGGCACACTTCCGGTCGACAGCGATGGGGAGGAATACTTTGATGCCTAGTCTATTTATACATATAATTTTAATTTATTTTATAATGTACATATTTTTTATATTTAATTGTATATAGATTTCCTTTTTGCAAATAAAGCAAGATACGTATTTAAAAAAAAAAAAAAAATTTGTTATTACCTAGTCGTAGCAAATTTACACGCAGAGTTCGCATACATAACCTATACGAAAATAGCACATAATAATATGTTTGGTGAGCTTGGTTCTGTAATAATAATATAAATAATAAATACTCATGGACATTTCACACAACGTCCTCTGGTCCCAAGCTAAGCTTATATGCTTGTGTTATGGGTACCAGAATACGGATAGAATACATATACTACTTTTCTTTTGTAAATACATACTTATTATACATAGTAAACACCCAGACGCAGTACAAACATTTGTATGACAATTAAAAACATCACACAAATGACTATATATTATATATGTGTATATATACTATATACTATATATATATATGTGTCTATATACTATATATTATATATGTGGTAGACTAATTCTACGCAGGAAACCAGTATTTGGGGAACTGGCTCTACGTTCCTGACATCTTCGTATCTACATAACACTTCATCTTTTTTTTATATTCATGGAAATATCACACAACGTCCTCTAGTCCCACGCTAAGCTTGTATGCTTGTATTATAGGTACCAGAATACGGATATAACACCTATACTACTTTTTATTTTTGTAAATACGTACTCAAAACATAGACAACACCCAGACGCAGTACAAACACTTGTATGACATTTATAAATATCACTAAAATACTTATCACGTGCGGGAATCGACCCGCGACCTCGTGAACGGCAGTCCATTACATGAATCGACCACGAGGCACGTCAAAGCAGTTTCCGTGGACATTGATCGCCTTGCGGAATCTATTGGGTGTTATCCATGGAATGTATTATGGTTTACTGACTATGTATTATAATGATTCTATACAATAGAGTTGTAGAGTATAAGACTGTTGCTATGTATACCTTAGTATGAATCTATACTTCTATACTAATATCATAAAGCTGAAGAGTTTGTTTGTTTGAACGCGCTAATCTCAGGAACCACTGGACCGAATTGGCATTGTTCATATTTTGATTAGCCTGAGAGGGGCGGCGAAAGCCTGTAAGTTTTAAATATTGCTCTGTCTCAATTAATTTATAGGGTGGGTAATTAAATTGGTCCGTGGCGTCAAGTTATATGGCCCGGGGCGCTAATTTTCAAAATACGTCCCTGGTAACACCAGAAGAGGGCCCCCAGTCTGCTAATACTATGTAGTCACAATGACAGTTCAATGGCGTCATTATGGTGCCATTGCGACAAAAAATCAAGTTTGGTGTCACAATGACGCCATAATGGTGTCATAATGGCGAAATTTTACCAAATTTGGTAGTCTACTATTAATTTTTTGTCGTAATGGCCCCATTATGGCACCATAATGGCGTCAGTGAATGACCATTGTAACAACATTGTAATATGATTGTAACAGCAGAATGAACTGACTTGGCCCCCAGACAATGTGCAGAAAAACACTTGAGCATTCACATTCAACCGATAATATGCTAGTGCGTCGAGATTGAACGGTCAAGTGTTCTTCTATATATTTGTCTGTTCTGGCGTTTCAATAAATCATTAAAAGTGCCGAATGGATTTTGATTCGTATTTTTAATAGATCGAGCGGTTCTAGAGGATGATTTATATCAAGTTTGTTACATTGCACGCGTGGTCAATAACCAGTATTAAATAAAGAGGACTGATATTTCCGTCTCTTTCTAGACCATTAACGTCCCAATGTTGAGCACGGGTCTCTTCCACTTTGGGAGGTATTATGGTTACTGTGTAGGCACGAAGTTTATTTTCGAGTTTGCCGTTTCCCGCAGAGGATGTTATCTATGTACAACATTCCTGAATTTACTTTTACAGCACTCTGGGAAGGAAAAGGAGTAAACACTTGTATACTTTTTCCGTCATCAAACGGACAATTCCTAAATTAGTATTAATAAATACGTTTTCCTCATTTTTAGGAATTTCTTGTGGCATATCCGCTATGCGGAAGGAAAACACCATAATTAATATAAAATTTAATTAAATAATAATTAAAATCGTTGACAATATTGCATATGTATTTACATATAACATTTATTTTTGTTAATTAAATGTACAATGTACAAAATCCATTTCTTATTTATATAATACATAGTAAAAACTATTTACATTAAGATTTTTAAAGTTTAGGGTCAATGTAATATTATTAACAAAGAAACATAGGCACAAAATAAATTAAAAAGAAAAAAGCACTGGTGTAAAATAAAAAAAAATCGGGAATTAAAAAGTAATAACATTTATTAAAAAAAAAAATATTTAATTAGTTTACATAAATTATTGGTCGATATTTTTTATAAATTAATTTTTGAATAATGTAAATATGTACACTCCATAAAAAATGTGAACATATAGTGTCAAATTTTATTTAAAAAGTCTAACATTCATAAACGGCATATTAATATAGCGAGAAAGAGACAGGACAGATGTATGTAGAAAAAAGGTGAGGCTAGAAAGAGACAGTTATATCTGCCGGTGACATTATAAGTATACGTTATATACATCTCGGTATATTTATATTTATTTCGCCTAGACTTTTTTCTCGCTATATTAATAATTATATTAATATACCGTTTGTGGCGCCCTTAAAACAATAACAAAGATGTCAGGTAGAGCATAAAACTTTCAGTAAATTGAGTAACTATAGAGCGCGCGTTTTGAAGTGAGAACAGTAAGTACAAGTGAGAACATAGCTTTGATCATCGCTAGTGAAAGAATTATATGAAATTACGGAGTAAATTCATGTTTTTAAAGATGTAACCCCCGAAATGTCCTGGATATTTCGTTTATAGCCTTACTCACTTACTCACTTACGAAGAGAACTTTCTATAGTTACCTATATGTTCTAAGGCCTACGTATTCTTTACAGAACATGGCGCAAATAAAAATCTATATCATATCTAACAAAATGTTGATAAAACTTGACAAAATTATTAGAAATCATTGTGTCAATTATATTACTATAGTTTAATCAATTATTAATCGATAAAGTTAAAAGAAACTAAAGTTTTTCAAGTTTTTGTAGATAGATATATTATGTACATTTTTTTGTCAAGATTAATTAGTTATTATTTTTATTGTATAATAGAAATATTACATCTGATATGTTAAAACGTTAGCCATTGAAATGTTGTCAAATTAAATTTTATTTTGTAAACAAATTAGTTATTAATTTATTATTTCTAAAATCAACGTAAGTTTAAAAAGACTGTAATTTGATAAAACAAAATATTTATTTATTTAGTTATAAATTTTATTATTTAGTCATCGCCGGGATACTCCAAAAGGGGCAAGTGCGTAGCACTTACAACCGTCGGGCATGTATGACCAGATGTATGAGTGTGGATGAAGCCAAGGAAGTATGCTTCGATCATAGCAGATGGCGCTCTATAGTCTCTGCCTACCCCCATGGGAAAAAGGCGTGATGTTATGATGATGATGATTAGTTATACAAAAATAAAGTGCGATAAAAAACAGCCTCTTTAATTATCAAACCATCAATAAATGTTACATCTTATTAAAACAAAACAAATTAGTATCAATACTTACAGATACTTATTCAATTAATTAGCGATTTTGTGAGATTTTACAACTCTATAGTTAGGTAGGTATTTCGTTTTATAGTAGGTATTCACATTGCCATCGATCTGTAATCGAGATATAGGTAATTTGTTGGAATTGTTTTTTTCTTGGAATCGATTTGTAATCGAAAATTGGTATTGTTATTCTAAACTAAGTATTTTGTAATTATATTTGTTATCTTGAAGCATCAGGTGCGTTCAGGTTAACGAATATGTTTTTATACCAGAAATCGACTGTTTTTCCCCATGCTCCTAAAGTTGGTGTATCGAGTTTTAAAACTTCTACAAATACACCTACTATAACATCCTTGAGTACCTAGAAAAATAAACAAAATAGGATAAGTATAAATATTAAGTTCTTTACGTCGCGTAGAAAAATCTTACTTGTGATAACAAGAAGTCAATCTTTACTCTACTGCCCTGACTCTCTCTGTCTCTCTCTCTGTGTCTGTCTATCTCCAGCCCATTAACTTCCCACCGTTGGGCACAGGCCTCCTCCACTTTGGGAGGTATTATGGTCTACAGTGTCGCGTTGACCAGGCGTGTTGGCACAGGGTTTATTTTCGAGTTTTTCTTCTTTCACACAGAATGTTATCTGTGTATCTACAATATTATTAGCTGACTTTTACAGCACTCTGGGGAGGAAAAGTGTTGGTGACACTTGTATTCTTAATACGTCACCACACGAAGTGCATTGAGGTTAATGATCTGCACCACGTCCAAGGATTGGAAAAGTCCGAAACGCAAATCGGAGTTACCGGGCTTAACACAAGACGATGAAATTTTTTTCTAGAATTGACACTATCAGGTTTCAAAAAACTAACTGTCCTCTGTTGAATATTTATACATCACGCTTGGATATATTTTGTTTTATCAGAATAGTGGTACAGCTACTAGTAAAGTTTTAAAATATATTGCTGGTAATATATCCATACAAAGTTGGTCTGGAAGAAATCGCAGTCAGCGATAAGACCGCCGCTTGTACAATTAATAATTTTATATTGACGGGCCTCGTGGTGCCGATAACGAGGTCGGCGGTTCGATTCCCGGTCGGGGCAATTATTTGTGTTAGTTTTATATGACATACAAATGTTTATACTGCGTCTGGGTGTTTCTATCTAATATAAGTATTTATTTACAAAAGAAAAGTAGTATATGTGGTTTATCCGTATTCTGATAGGCCAGTAACACAAGCATATAAGCTTAGCTTGGGACCAGAGGACGTTGTGTGAAATATCCATGAATATTTATTTCTTTACGTATATTGTTTCCCAAAATTATGTAATTACCTAATGTTTTACAGTAAAGATTTAAAATAAATAAATTAATTAAAGTGTTTAACTTACATAAAAATGTTTTTGATGTATTTTCCTTTTGCTATGTGATTCTCCAATCTTGTTCATCATAGCGGCAACTATTTCAGGTTGGTTCATTGTGGTCACAGCCAGGTTCAACGCTGTCATAAGATTGATAACGTGTGCTTTAAATTGTATATTCTGTGGGTATTCAGAATCAGGTATGTTTTTGATCATTCTGAAGAATTCTTTTGTTTCTGGATCGGCTTTGAATAATCTGTAATAGAAAACGAAGATTTTGTAGTGAAAAACACAGACCAATGTTTCAAAAAGAGCTTAGCAGAATTTGAAGTGAGTCCGTGAGGTGACGGACTGAAAGAATACGAGTATTACCTCTCCATGTCTTACCCTTAGGGGTCGTAAGCACTTGCGCATATTGCAATGCATTTCACACAACGGCCTTTTGCCCCAGGCTAAGCTTATACGCTCGTGTTATGCGTACCAGAATATACTATGTAATCTACTTTTGATTTGTATCTACATAATATAAATATCAAAATACTTTTTCCTTATGTGAATATTTTAACCACAAATAAGCTTACAACTATCGGTCGGTAGCAGTGTTGTCTATTATTATTTAGTGAACGTAAATATTTATTAATAGGAATTAACAAAAAATATTCATAGTACAAGTACTATTTATTGATATAGCACTTATAGATGCGGGTTTCCTCAAGTACCATTGAAATAAAAGGACACATTTAATTTTAGCATACATCATTCTGAATGTATCATAAATAAATTGTAGTAAACAATAAAATATTTACATAAAAACTATATTGAGACAAGGTAAAATGTGGTTAACAGTTAACTTTTTTTAACCCCCTTTTCGTTACATAATTTGGCCTACAGTGCGCTGATCAAGAGTGTTGTTGTATGTAATTTTTAGTACATGTTAATTAGGTCGTGTATGTGTGTGTATGATACTTTTTATCCATTTCTGCGTATGTATGTGTTTTGTGTATGAGTAAAAAATAAATATATAATTTCATATAATCACTAGCTAACACTTCTCCCTGTGGTGACGGATTAAGAATACAAGTGTCACTATCTCATCTCCTCCCAAGGGTGCTGTAAAAGTCAGCTAAGGGATAAAACTACTTTTTACGGATTTAGACGCGTATATTTGTTTCAAATGTTGGCCCGACGTTTCGGAGACTTTGCAGTCACCATGGTCACGGGTGAGACTGAGCTGTAATGTGTCTTCTACGATCAGTTATTACAGGGTTTACCCACATTCGATTTTAATTTTACATTGACCATAAAGATAGACTTTTACTATAAACTATATCATATTACATTGTGCTCAGACTACATAAAATCAATAACATTATTTTAGTTTCTAAAATACATTAACAAATTGTAACAATATAAAGGAAATTTTAAATTATATAAGGTAAAACATACATAATTTTATCATAGACTAAAGTTTTAATTATTATAGAGGTAGTATACAATATAGCAAGCAAAACTAAGTTTATATACTTAAATACAATAATATTTATATAATAACAAGAATTTTATAAAAAGAATTATTGGTTTAAGATTTAAATTGGTTTATATTAAAAAGAAAAATTGTTAATTTTTATTTGAATTTATAGAAAATTAGTATTTATTTTAATTATTTAGTTTTTATTATTTTATCTAATATACTACCACCAGATCGAAACGCGTCCCACTTGAGAAAGATCTGGCAAGAAAACTCAAGGGATTAGACATCGGGCAAACAAAGAGATCTGTTAGAACTCGGGTCAAAGAGCACATAGTTCAAAGAAAAGTATTTATTATTAACTTTATGTTGTCGGTCTAAAGTGAAGTTAAGGGGATTTTAAGTCTTGTTGTCTGCAAAATGTGCTAACGGTGTCTTGCTGTTTTGAAACCGAGTGTGTTTTGGATTTTATTAAACTAATTACAGGATCCCAACTAGGTGCCAGATCCCAACCGTCTTCTCTATTAAAGTTTTTATGTTTCTTTATTTCAATAGCCTCGCGAATCATGGGTCGGTATCGATTTTCCTTGGCGAGGATTTAAGGTTTATCAAACCGGATGTAGTGGTTAAGGCGATCCTGACTGTGTTCACAGATTGCAGACTTTGTATTGCGTCGGTGCTTCACATCAGCTATGTGCTCTTTGACCCGAGTTCTAACAGATCTCTTTGTTTGCCCGATGTCTAAATCCGTAAAAAGTAGTTTTATTTAAACAGATGAGTCGCGCAAGTGTTAGAAAATATCAGCTAAGGGATATTACACACAGATAACATCCGCTGTGAGAGATGGAAAACTCGAAAATAAACTCTGTGCCAACACGCCTGGTCAGCGCGGCACAGTAGACCATAATCCCTCCCAAAGTGGAGGAGCCCCGTGTACAACAATGGGACGTAAATTGGCTGGAGAGAGAGAGAGACTAGCTAACCCGGCAAACGTTGTTTTGCCATACAAAATGTCAGTGGGGGGGAGGTGTTTGAAAAATAGATGTCCGATTCAAGCCGATGTCAAGCAGTTTCGGAGGAGTACGGTAACTAATACTGTGACACGTGAATTTTATATATTAGATGATGTAATTGGTTAGTCCAAGACTAGACACAGACACGTTGTTAAATCTCAAAACACACACAGGCGACATTAATACATAATTTTTATTATGTGTAGCGAGATTGAGTTTCAAATTACGCAGCCCGTATTGCCTCTGGGGCAGATGTGGATTAAATACGAATGCAAAAAACCGTGACAGCAAAGAGACATGTTTATTAAGCCATTCGTATTGCTTTTATATGTTCGTGACATATACCATGCTTGTGTTTAAAGCATCGTAAGGTAATAGAATTAAATTATACCAATCCACCTTTTGTTTTGTATGGGAACTCGAGCAAAAGTTTTATAAGTAAGTAATGTAATGAAGAGATGTACAAAAGTATAAGTAAGTAATATAATGCGAATTTCTATGTATTATATGTATGTATGTCTCCGTGTGGTGACGGATTAAGAATACAAGTGTCACCACCCCATCTCCTCCCAAGTGTGCTGTAAAAGTCAGCTAAGGGATATTACACACAGATCCTCCATCCATTCTCTGTGAGAGACGGGAAATTCGAAAATAAGCCCTGTCCCAACACGCCTGGTAAGCGCGGTACAGTAGACCATAATCCCTCCCAAAGTATTAGTATTAAGAATACAAAGTATTAAGAATACAAGTGTCACCACCCCATGTCCTCTCTAGGGTGCTGTAAAAGCCAGCTAAGTAATATTGTACACAGTTAACATCATATGTGAGAGACAGAAAACGCAAAATCCTTTGCCAACACGTCTGGACAGCGCGGCACGGTACAATGGAGGAGACCGAGCCCAACAGTGGGACGTTAATGCACTGGGGAGAGGGATATGAAGCTGAAATATACATAACTAGCTGTTGCCCGTGACTCCATCCGCGTGGAATTTGAACATTTTTTTTTTTCGCAATTAAAGTTAGCTTTTATCCTTTCTCAGGGTCTAAAGATTGTCTGTGCCAAATTTCATCAAAATCGGTTGAGAGGTTTAAGCGGGAAAGCGTAACAGACAGACAGACAGAGTTACTTTCGCATTTATAATAATAGTAGGGACTAGCACGTGTTTGAAGTACAGAATTAAGTTTGTCGTAGCTACAGTTTAGACTTTATTTTAATATATACGGACCCCTTAGTTTATATTTGTTTCGTGCTACTTTAGTCTTTTTATGAATTTACAACATGTCTAGTGCAATTCAGTATTATTACACATAATAAGGTATTTTATTACTATTTCTTAGTGGGAAGATAAAATTGTTCTACATTAATACTGTGTCCGCATTCAGACATTAAATAATTTAAACAGTCTGATTGAAACACAGATCAACCCGTCAAAGAGGACGTCTGTAATGTAAGCATATTTTAATCCATAGATCACGTCAAATAGATAGAGCGTTACAAGATTTTTATTTATTCAAAGTAAAACATTCTTATTTCAAACTAGCTGTTGCCCGCGACTCCGTCCGCGTGAAATTTAGAAAACTTTTCATCCCTTTTTTTCGCAATAAAAGGTAGCCAATGTCCTTTCTCAGGGTCTAAAGATTGTCTGTGCCAAATACATCAAAATCGGTTGAGAGGTTTAAGCGGGAAAGCGTAACAGACATTATAATATTAGTAGGGATAGGCGAGACATATGCTGTTTTAAAAAGTCAGCAGCTAGGCGTCTGTTCCATTTGATTGATTGAATTCTATGGAGAACAACAGACAAGAAAGTCTATAAGCCGATCACGATCAACGATTAAAGGGCGTATACGATTTTATCACATATCTATTGTATGAGAATTCGTACGTACGAATGTAGATTTTGCTACGACTTAAGAGGATACCAAAATAGCTTCGTGCATTTTTCTACGTACGAAGTTTTCATTGTTTCTTTAGATTGAATGGCTAGAGCTCTAATTTTTAAGTATATGTTTTTTCAATATATGATTTAGGATCGCATAAACTCAGAAACGCGATTGAAAAAAGTTTTCTCGATAGAAAATCTTAGCGAAAATACCTCTCTCATTTCTTATTTTTTTCATTTGTCGGTCTATTATCTCGTATTAACTAATGAAATAACTTTAAAAACATAAGTAACTATTATATAATAGTTCTACAGTATATAAAATCTATACAGTATATAGTATATAAAATCTACTAAATATATTTTAATTCTGATTTACGTGTTTCTATATATATAGAAACACGAAAATCAGAATTAAAATATATTTAGTAGATTTTGAGTAAATAGGAAAAGTATCCCTAATTCTTCATTTTCTGTGCCTCTGCCTACTGGCTGTGTTAATATGTACGTGTCGGCGATGATATACGATAATATTGATGTAGGCCCTTAAAGAAATAGATTATTAAATACCTCGCAATAATCTTTTGTCATCTTTCAGCCTCCAACATTTTGGTGCGTTTTGATAGATAGATAGATAAACTCTTCATTGTACAAAAGGAGGAATAACAACATTGGACTTAAAATCTGTTGTTACAAGTAATGTTGTTACAAGTAATCTGTTGTTACAAGTAAGTAAGCAATTGGAGACCTTATCGCACAGTTTATTAGTCCTTACCAAAACTCTCCTAACGCTATGTAATTATATATGGTTTTTATTAATTCACAAAAACATTCTGTTGTCGGGTGATAAACTTTTGAACAACATTATTGTTTTTGACACATTATTATCAGTTTAAAATACTATAATGTGACTATAAATAAACATGATAACAAATTTAATATGGAGAGCAAAGAATTAGAAGGTCATTCAACATATGACTGATAACACACCATAGCTAAATATTGATATAAAAACTAATTCAGACAAATTATACTACTTGTGTTCTTGTGATAACTGATAACGTAATTTACTTATGTACGGTGCATGACCAGGCGCCATATTGTGACGTCATAGTTATTAAATCACAACAAATAGATCTCCCAAAGGTGCTGTAAGAGCCAGCTAAGAAATATTGTTATCAGAAAATCATCCGCTGTGAGAGACAGAAAACTCGAAAATAAACCCCGTACCAAAACGTCTGGTCAGCGCGACACAGTAGACTATAATCCCTCCCAAATTGGAGGAGGCCCGTGCCCAACAGTGGGACGTTAATGGGCTCGCAACAACTGGTATGTCATATATCTCTACATAATCTATACTTTAATATTATAAAGCCGAAGAGTTTGTTTGTTTGAATGCGCTAATCTCAGGAACCACTGGTCCGATTTGAAAAATTCTTTCAGTGTTGGATAGTACATTTATCGAGGAAGGCTATAGGCTATATAACATCACGCTGCGATCAATAGGAGCGAAGCAGTAGTGAAAAATGTTGCAAATACGGAAAAGTTTTCTAACTTCCACGCATACGGAGTTGCGGGCTACAGATAGTAATATAATAAAAATCTAAAATGTCGATGTCTGTACTTTAAAGATATTGAAAAATAATGGATAGGTGGTCTTTGTTAGCGTAATAGAAGCCAGAATAATGGTTTATAGAATTTTTCTGCCTGTCTATAAGTTGTACGCGCATCACGCCAAACCAATTGCATGGAATTGAATACCGTTTTCAGTGATATGTTGGTAGAGATCTAACTTAAAGCAGAGGCTTCAATTTATCCCGGGATAATATTATCTAATTCCTGCTTTAAGTTTCATTTAATTTCTTACTTCATCCAAAATTGCACGTGCATAAAGGCGCGGGCAACGACTAGTGCCTAATATAATTTCAATATTTTAGACGGAGCTAAAACATTACTTTGGCAACATTCCTAATACAATTAAAATATCGTAAATGTATAAGATTTTCATATCACGTTTGCCAAAACACGCATACGTTTCTAATAGCGGCATACTAAGTACTATTAGAGAAGGGAATTGAGGGGAATAATTTCATTTCGTTTCCTGTTGGGCCGATTATGATCACATGTGGTATGTCAATAATGTCGAGTACTTGAAGATCGCACGTTTCTCCACGGAAAATAATGACTTATGATTCATATAAATTCTAATAATTATACACTAACAGTCTTATTCATAACGACTCATCGGAGGTTTAAACGGAGATTTTATCAGAGAGATAATAAACGTTTTAGCGTAAAAAGACTATTATGAATAACAAGTTTTGACAATTTTCGCGAACTTAATAAACCTCCGATAAGTCATTATGAATAAGAAAATAAGTAGGTATTATTTTTATTGCGTAATAGAGCTAGCTTGTTGTAAAATCCTCTTGGAAAATCTTAAAGATAGTATATTATGTTCTAGTCTATACCTAAATTGTGTGGTGAAGCGATCCATGTAACACGAGGTCAGGGGTGCGATTTCGACACAGGAATAAAATTGTCCTTTGTAATAATCGGACCCGTGGAAGTTTGTGTGATTATTACAGATATTGTACTGATATTATTGTACTTTCTATATTTTATTTTCCATTATTTTTATATAGATATTAACAAAAAGTAATACAAGCATAATAGAAATAATAATTACATGTGTTCATGTACCGACCCTTAAAGACTTTTAGTTGACGGAAGTCGTTAAATGACGACAGTTGAAGCCTCCAGCGCTTATTTAGCGGTAAATGCCTATTGATTTATTGATATGAAACATATCGATATAATGTTGGCAAGCGCGTAGCTATTGATAGAAAGAAGCCTTGTTGTCCAAAGTAAAGGGAACTTTTTTGATGTTTTATTTGTGTTAGTGGAGTAATCTTTTACGATGCTCGCGCATTCTATTAAGAAATCTTACTGTATGGTATTAGTCAGACATGTAGGAGATTCACGCATATCTCTTTGATAAGTTTAGCCAATTTCGAACAAAAGTAGCTTTTTACGTTTAAACAAAGAAGTATAAGGTACTACTTACGTGCAAATCTGCGTCTGGGTGTTTTCTATGTATTATAAGTATGTATTTACAAAAGAAAAGTAGTATATGTAGAATATCCGTATTCTGGTACCCATAACACAACCATATAAGCTTGGCTTGGGACCAGAGGATGTTGTGTGAAATGTCCATGAATATAAAATATGTATAAACATAAAAAAGTGCACACATTTGTTTTTGAGTTCCGTAACACAAGGCACCCTATTAATGAGACTTGTCTATCCGTCCATCCGTCTGTCACCAGCCTATATCACTGGCATGGTGACAGATAGAGACCTAAAAATTTACAATATATGTACATCGGTTGATGCTACAACAACAAATACTCATCATCAACTATTCCTGCCCTTATCCCGTTATTTAGGGTCGGGATTATGACAAATAAATTACTAATACGGAACCCTTCGTATGCGAGTCCTACTCATACTTGGTCTTTATATAAATAAGGGCTTCAATTTAATATTAATCTTACCTTCTTAATATTTCAGTGCCATTTCCGACTGGGTCCGCGTTGACCGGTACCCAAGACTTTTGTATTAGGTATACCTCTCTTCTTGAAAGTCCTGAGATTGGTGATACCTCGTCAGGATTGCCACCCCACCATAGATAACTTAGCCAACTACCCATTTCTTCCTAGGAAAATAAAAGAAAAATAGTTTAAGTTTATTTTATTCAAATAAGACCACTTATTAAGAATTTAGACGCATGTATTTGTTTTAAATTTTAGCCGGACGGCTTTTAGCTGGCTTTTACAGCACCCTGGTAAAGAAAAAGGACACGTGTATTGAATACCTAATCCATCACCACACGGAAAAAAATACTTAATAGATACTATTTATAGCATTGGAAGTTAATTTAAGTATGCGTAAATAACATTACAAAGTCGTACGTTTAAGTGTGCAAGATTAGTTTTTACATTTGTTATTCTAATATTCAATATTGTTCGGAACAAATATTAACAGATACGGAGCAAAAAATGAAGTATGAAAAAATGAATATAATAAAAAGGACAAGAGCTTATGCATGACTTAGGTTTTATAGAACAAATATACATATCATTATGACTGTTTATTATTGATAGAGTAACCAGGGCCATTCGGGCCCATTGTGCACATTGTCCACAGGGCCTCGCGATCCTTAAGGTCCCTAAGTCACTATTCTATTACGAATGGTAATTGATTATTCTAAAGTGTCTATCAGCTTTTTATGGATGAAACATGGCCCTGAATTAGAGATATACTAATATATTTACTTATTAAAAAACAAAATCTTTGTTTATGTATTATGTATATACATATATTGAATCTTCAAAACTACGCAACAGATTTTGATGCGTTTTTTTTAGTGTATCATGGTTTTTTGTATAATTTGTTACGGATTGGTTTCTAAGTTCTACGCGTACAAACAAGCTGGCAACAACTAAGTTACAATCATTTTTAAAAGCATATATCTAGATCAAGCCACAGAAATTTTGAACTATTCTTTTTAAAACATCGGACCATCCTGCAATTGCACTAATTGCTCAGGTATTAAAAGCCGATTAAATTCCATTACTGGACTGTGATCTTCATGGTTGGCTTATCTTCTAGTTATCCTTTCTATTAAACGTTTTGATTTTTAAACAAACTTAATTGTTATATTACGCCGAACAATTGACCAACAATAAAAACATCGACGAGCCTCATGGTTGAGTGGTTCATGTAACGGACTGCCGATCAAGAGGTCGCGGGTTCGATTCCCGCTCGGTACAATCATTTGTGTGATTTTTCTAATTGTCATACAAATGTTTGTACTGCGTTTGGGTGTTCTTATGTATTATAAGTATGTATTTACAAAAAAAAAGTAGTATGTATATATATTTTATCTGTACTCTGGTACCCATAACACAAGAATATAAGCTTAGCTTGGGACCAGAGGACGTTGTGTGAAATGTCCATGAATATTTATTTATAATAATAAATCTTTTGCGTAATTTGTTACAGATATACCTTATTCGAAGTATCCTTCAACAGAAAAGCTATCACGGCCACTAATATGGCGACAGAGACTACATAAATGTAAAACAACATTTTCTTATAAAACCTAACGTTAAACTACAGAAACGACTTCCCATAAACACTTATATAAACAGTAGTTCTTAGATAATAATTATCAAAATACTTATTTCTTGTTTACATATAATTAGGGTGTATTTAAACTTAGGAGTACTTATATTTTGTTATTTGCTTGGTAAATCATTTAACTGAAAAAAAATCCAGTAACATAGGAACAGGACTCGGTTTAATTGTCGCCAGAATTGTTTATCTTTACTTATTGTAAAACAAAGTCGTGATTTAATGCGAATGAGTTTCATTAAATAGATAGAGTGGTTCAAAAGGATGTTCTTTTTGTAATTCGTTAGGATTTAATTTTAAATTCCACGCGTGCGTAGTCGTATCCTTAAGTTAGTCAATTTAGTTGTTAACTGTGATGATGGGTTAATTACGGGTCGCCATATTAAAATATGCGAGGCACTTAAATTTTGAGGTTTTTATATGGTTTATCAATTTATTGATGGCTATTTACAAAAAGGCCAATTCTGATGCATCAAAAACTTAACATAACAAAAATGAAAGTAAGTAGATATTTATTTTATTTTTTATTTTGAATAATTGGAGATTTAGTTGTACATAGGAAGGAAGTTAGTCGAAGAATGTTCGCATCCGCAGCATCGCTCAAAAGACTGCGTAATTTTCTTCCCACTGTCACCAAAATTGCACTGGCTAGCTCTGTTCTCTTGCCTATTCTTGATTACGCGGACGTCAGCTATCTAGATCTCACAGAATACCAACTAAATAAACTTGAGCGTCTCCAAAATTTCTGCATAAGGTTTATATTTGGCCTACGCAAATATGATCACGTCGCGCAATTCAGAAAACAACTCAAGTGGTTATCAATACGCCATCGCCGGAATGCTCATATACTCCATCTTCTTTATAACATTCTGTTTAATCCTTCATACCCTCCCTATCTTAAGTCACGCTTCGAGTCAGGCTGCGACTGAAGATGTCACAGCATTCCACATCGTTCTTCCACAAGTCGTTTACCATCACAGCTACGAAATTGTGGAATGCTTTGCCCTTAGCTATTCGCCAAGCTAAGACTTTAAAATCGTTTAAGTTGTTGCTAAAGGAACACTATTTGGAATTATCTATGTAATTATAAATACTTTTTATTATAGTACCTAGTAAATTTATCTATTATGAAATTGTGTGTATGTGTATTTAAAAAGTATATGTGTATGTCTATTGTTAGTATATTTTAACGTGCACCTACAACTTCCACTTACTTCTGTAAAATGTCCATGCTCAGGTTGCCTGGAAGCTTTAAGCGATAAGGCCGCCCATTGTACTTGATTTTTTAGCTTAAACTAATTTTAAGATATATGTATGGTGTACAATAAAGAATAAATAAATAATAAATAAATACATATTTCATCGGTATATAATATTAAATTTGCATTTTGACGCATTTGCATTTCAAAGACGCTACAAGTTTAGTGTAAACACACCATTATAACCACGTAATTTTATCGTTAGTCACATGTAAGCTAATAAAGGTTACAATGTACAAATGTATGTATGTGTTTGTGTATGACAAGTTAGGTTAGTTTACTAAGCTTGTTTGCATGTGGTGTCATATTTGTCTTCTGTACTATAAGTTATCACGAGACTAGATAACGTATTTTAACTACTGATAGGAATTATAATTCAAGTGATATGTAGTATGTAGGGCAGCTGTTATATCTCTGAAATAGGCGTCCAGGGTATCTCATAATATGGTGACGTTTGTGCCAGTCATACATTTGATGTCCCGTAAAGTGAAACCTTTTGCGATTTGGACGACGCATATTTTTAAATTAGGTGACTCATAAATATCCTGGTTTTCTAGGCAGCTGCCTGGTCCTCCGTAAACACCGAAACGTAATACCATTTAGGTTCTTTTTAACACGCTCTTATTAGCTTGGTACATGTCTATCAATGTTTAATCTATGTAACGGAATCTTTGAAAGTGATTTTTACGCCTGTTTTTGAGTTATACCGCCTTATTCATAATAACTGATCGGAGGTTTAAAAGTTCGCTAAAATAGGTTCGCGAAAATTGTCAAAACTTGTTATTCATAATATGTAGTCTTTTAACGCTAAAACGTTTATTATCTCTCCGATAAAATCTCCGTATAAACCTCCGATAAGTCAATATGAATAAGACTGATAGAGTTATAGTTTTTTATGCATCTTCCGTACACCCTTTCTAGCCTGGGAGATTCGTATCGCTTAAAAGGCTGATACGGCGGTAGTACAAGTCCTCGCATAGTGGAGAAGGTGAGCATATAGGTACGTTTAATCAATAAGAGCTATTATAATTAATTACGGGTGCTTAGAACGAAGAAACTGATGTTTGTCGATAGAGCTGTAATAATGCCGCGCACTAATGACCTTTGTAACCTGGACGAGGTCCAAGAATTCGTTTTTTTGGGGTCATTGATAACCAGCGACGGTGACTGCGACAAAGAGGTAATAAGACATGCCCTAATGGCAAAATCAGCGGTGAAGCGACTGGAGAAGATCTCGAAAAACCGAAGCATCAAACGTAAAACAAAGATGAAGCTAATGCGTACCCTGATCTTCTCCATATTTCTATACGCTTCAGAAACCTGGACATTCTAGGCTCGCACATGAGCAAGAATAGACGCCTTTGAGATGTGGTGCTGGCGCCGAATTTTGAGAATTCCATGGACGGCGCGGCGGACAAATGCATCTATTATTTCTGAGCTTAACATCAAGACCCGTCTATCCACCATCGCTAGGCAGAGACTCCTCAAATAATTCGGTCACATGGCCCGGAGAGATCCAAACAACTTGGAAAAGCTCATAGTTGTGGGGCACGTGGAAGGCAAGAGAAGTCGAGGAAGATCGCCGCTGAGATGGTCTGATGCAGTGAAGGAGGCCGCTAATATTAATATTCCCGCCGCAATTAGACGCGCAGAGTGCCGCGACGACTGGAAGAGGCTCATCAGAAGCCTAGACCGTGGTGGTCACGACCCTCAGTCATGAGGAACCGACGGAGAAGAAGAACGAAAAGAAATAATGTCAAAAATACTCTTTGAAGTATAAATAAATACATGACAATAAAAACTAGTGCTTTTTATAGCTTAGACCAAATAACACCGATAGCCTAGTGACCTAAGACATTAATTGTCAAGTCATAGAGCAAAAGTGTATTATCCATTGATTTAAGCGGCGTAAAAAGATAGCGATAAGAATGTTCTAATTAGCAACTGTTGTGGATGTTATATAGTTAAAGATTTGTATTTTTTTACTGTTTTTGGGCATTTTACACACAGTCCTCTTGTCCCAAGATAAGCTTATTTGCTACTGGTTACCAGAATACGCATTACATTTACCATTTTCTTTTTTAACTGCGTCTGGGTGTATTTTATGTACGTAGCTTATATAAAAAACTCCTCGACGCAGTGCAAACATTAGTATAAAAAACATAATTATTGTTTTATAATTATTGTCCTGTAGTTCCTGTACAAAGTACTCTGCATAAATATGAAAATCTTAACGTTTAGATGTCATCCAGTAGTACTAGTGGTAGTCTAACAGGCTGCAGGTTTGATTATCGTATATGATAGATTTTATTTGTGAACGCAGACGTTCGTTTGTGTAAGCATCATGTTTGAGACTATTATAACACAATAAATTTACATTTCACATAATATCTATTTTAGAATATTTATATATCTATCTCTACATATCGGTATCTATAAATATATGGTATTTATCTAAATATTCATAATAGATACATCCTTTTGGTAGAAATCGCATCCTGTCACAAATTGAATGTAAGTTTTAGAACAGTTATGCAAATGATTTGTATCATCACATCGCACTTTGACGCTGCCTGTATAATTCTATTTGTTTTATTTAGACGGATTATTACGTCACGTTGAAAGAATTGATTAACACCGTGTTAAAAATTTAATGCTAAGACAATGACAAAATCGTAATAATTTTGTTTGAATTTTATTTGCAATATGAGGAAAACATAATATTCTAGCCATTGCTTGTGACTTCGTACATATGTTTGGATTGTAGCAGACGGCGCTCTCTAGTTTCTGCCGATCCCCATGGCAATGGCGTGACGATATGATGATGATAATTCGTATGCGTGGGTTTTAGAAAGCAAACCCCAAAAAAATATAAGTACAAATAAAACTTTCTCTTGAACCTTTATAAAAAACCGCATCGGCATCCGTAGCTTAGTTTAAAGATTTAAGCTTAGATAGGGATAAGCAGCAATAACTTTGTTTTATGAGGGACTATGGTATACTGTGCCGCGCTGACAAGGCGTGATCGCACAGGGGGTATTTTTGAGTTTTTCGTCTCTCAGAGAGAACGCCTTTCTGATAGCAATATCTCTTAGCTGCCTCTTAGAGCAGCCTGGGAAGGAGTAGGGGTAGTTACACTTGTATTGTTAATCCGTCACCACACGGATAATATAATACCTACTTCCTAATAATTTATGAAAGTACGACTGGTTTGAAATGACTAAATAATCACTTCGTACTACAAATGACTAAAGGGTTGATAGATGGATTCGTAAATATGACATGTAAAATCAAAAGGATTATAAATATTTAATGAACATTCCAAGTGCTTCGTAGAATAATTCAACTTTTGTCAAACATTGTTTGTAGCATTAAGGGCTTGTCTGTATAATCTAAGTTTGCAATATTTTAATAACAGCAAAATTTTTATTATGGTTCTATTCCCGCATGGGACAATCAATTTTGTGATTTTCATAAATGTCATACAAATGTTTGTTCTGTGTCTGGGTGTTAACTATGTATTATAAGTATGTATTCACAAAACAAAAGTAGTATATGTAGTATATCCGTATTCTGGTACCCATAATACAAGCATATAAGCTTAGCTTGGGACCAGAGGACGTTGTGTAAAATGTCCATGAATACTTATTTATTTTATGGATAGGATGTAGGAGTTAAAATACTTTTAACGATTCAGGTACTTAGTTATGTTTCATCACATCATTTCTACTTATTATAAAACAAAGTCGTTATTTTTGTATATCCCTATGAGCGTATATATTTAAAACTGGGCAACGGATTTAGATATGTTTTTTTTAAATAGATAGTGTGGTTCAAGAGGATGTTTTTTTGTATATTTTTTTAGAGATTGGTTTAATAAATACCACGCGTACGAAATTTCAAAAAGGCAAAAGCAAGAAGCCTTTATTTTAGAGGAGGTTTCTGCCCAACTGTGGGTCATTTATGGTAGAGACGAAAAAGCATAAATTTTTGCTTTCATCGGTTTCACTATCCGAAAATTTACGCTACTAAATGTGTAATAATCTCTTACTTTTGAAGTCTATTTCAAAATAGTCGTTATGGAGTCAAACAAGTTTAAATTAGTACCTATAGTTCCAAATTAAAAGCCTTGAATCCCTGAATGTTTGCTGGCCTTGGATGCATATTTTTGTATTAATGGTACCACGAAGGTACCAGAATCAAGATAATTACTTGAAACGCAGGTAAGAAACCAGCTATATCTAATCTAACAACAAAACTAGTCTAAACCGGAAAACGATACAATAATGCAATACTATAGACATCTTTATAACGCGTTTTTATTAAAATCTTAATAAGATTTTAGCATTATGATGAATTAATTTAGCTGATAAAAAAGTGATTCATACAACGTATATTTTCAAATCCAGTTTTGCCATCGCTGGAACACGTCACACAAGATTTGTGGTGTTTTAATTGGAAATAACGTGTTAAAAATCTTACCACTTGGGTTTATTTTATTAATTTTTTTGCTAAAATAAACCAGTAAGGGGACCAATTCTACTTTTACATCTGAACTAATATATGAATATTGATAGTATCCGTAACGTAAAATTCAATAATTTTAACTAAACTATTGATTCATAAATAGTCATAAAACCAAAATTGTCATAATTGGTTACATTCCAGTATAGTTCTTCAGCAACGAAATTGGTATCACTTTAGTTAAGTAGTGATAACTTAAGCTTGTAGGTAATGAAACAGGTTTTAGGTAAGCCTTTTAAAAAGCTTTAAAAGCAAGTTTTATGGTGTCCGATTGTTTGACCTAAAATCATTTGGCAAAACTACACTTGACAAACAACGTTTGACAAAACAATGAAATCGCCTATTGATCATTTTACTACTGATCATTTTACAAATGTTTCATTTTGCCAAATGATCAATACTTAAATTGACATTTTATAAATTATTACTTTACAAAACTAACATTTGGCAACTGAGTTATCTGATAAATCTACTATTGGTCAAAAAATTTGGTATTTTTGTTAACATGACCACATACATCTTTTTGCAAAGCCACTGCTCTGGATTTACCTAAAAGAAAATACTATAAGTATTAATTGATATATTTTATTAAATATATATAGATAGAATGAAAAAAATTATATTTTACATTATTTGAAAAATATTTACTTATTTACCCGTTCGTGTTTGGAGATATGTATATATCTCTTTTATTAGATTGGGTTAGGTTAGGGTAAATCTGTAACCCAAAACGCACGAGCTGCGCGAGCAAAGCGAGCGTGCCGCGGCAGCGGCCGGCGAGTGCCAGAAGCGACTTTAGGGCATTTCCCCTATTAATAATGATGCATAATGATAACGATACATTTAAAACAACATAATTTACGAAACATATTATTTGGTGAAATGAAAAAAGGTCTAATGACATTTGAATACTTAACACATTTGTCAAGTGTAGTGTTTGCTAATGGACCATTTGCTAAGTAAGTTTTTGTAAGGTCTTTTTTCAAGTGTATTGTTTGCCAAATGATCATTTGGTGAAACGTTGTTTGTCAAATGATCATTTGTCAAAAATTTTTTGGTCAATCATTAGGGAACCAAGTTTTATACGTCATTTTGCGAGATATTCTAATGTTATTATAAATAAATATAAATAAATATTCATGGAAATTTCACACAACGTCCTCTGGTCCCAAGCTAAGCTTGTGTTATGGGTACCAGAATACGGATAGAATACATATACTACTTTTCTTATGTAAATATATGTATACCTATAATACATAGAAACACCCAGACGAAGTACAAACATTTGTATAAAAATGATTGATGAATTTTATGTGTACAAGCCGTCCAGTTGATTTTAAAGTTATGTCTAAAAAGCAGCCAGCCTCCGTGTTCCAGCGGGTGCTGTAAAAGTCAGTTAGAGGGATATTGCACACAGATAACATCCTCTGCTAGAGACGAAAATAAACCCTGTGCCAATACGCCTGGTTAGCATGGTACAGTAGACCATAATCCCTACAAAAGTGGAGGAGGCCCGTGCCCAACAGTGGGACGTAAATGGGCTGGAGTAAGGGAAGGAAAAAAATGTCCAAAAAGCTGACCATGCATTGTACCTTTACCTTTACTTCGATCGAAGTTGCTCTTTTTGTATGTATATCCCTATGAGCATATATCTTCAAAAATACTCAACTAGTTAATTTAGATTTTTTGATGCAGTTTTTTTCATAGATAATGTAGCTCAAGAGGATAGATTTTTTGTATAATTTGTTGAGATTTCGTTTATATTATATTTCATATACAAGAATAGATTGTAATAACAATATATAAAAATAGCACAAAAAGTTGTTTGGGTTTCGCAACTGGGACTTTAAAAAGTTAAAATTCATGGCAAATGTCATTGCCATATCGGAAAACTTTTTCCATATTTTTTTATAACTTATTATTTAATGTAATTGTTTTCTTTCAATGATAACAGTTTACGTAATCAATTTGATTGTATAAATACTTTGACCTAAGTTATCAGGACTTGATAATCTACATCTATGCTAATACATATTACAAAGCCGAATAGTTTGTTTGTTTGTTTGAACGCGCTAATCTCAAGAACTATAGGTCCGATTAGAAGATTTCTTTCAGTGTTGAACAGTAAATTTATCAACGAAGGCTAGCTATATTAAATCTAGCTGCGACTAATAAATGCGAAGCATCAGTAAGAAATATTAAGAAAACGAGAAAAAAATTCTAAATTCCACGCGTACGGTTCGCGGGTAACAGCTAGTTTATGATAAAGATAATCGATAAAATGAAAGATTCGCGGTTTCAAATTAGTTGCTATCTATCAACAGCTATCTATTAATTATCTACCTGTCAAGTTAAAATACATGTTATGTAACTCATTATAGCCTGAAAATTTTAAAACAATAAATAAATTTATAAACAAAAGGTGCTGTAAAAGCAAGCTAAAGAATATTGTACACAGATAACATTTTATGTGAGATGGAAAATTCGAAAATAAACCCTTTACCAACACGACTGGTCAGCGCGGCACAGTAGACCATAACCCAATTCCAGAGTAAAGAAGGCCCATGCCCAACAGACTGGAGAGAGAGAGAGAGAGAGAATCGAAGATTGAGAATTGTGTAGACAACGTGCCTTAAATTTTTTAAATATTTATGGAAATTTCACACAACATCCTCTGGTCTCAAAGTAAGCAATATTTCTATACTTGAGTTTACGGTTTCAAATACGGATATTCTGTTTAATTAGTTTTTTTGTAGCCTTTGTATGATATTTATAAATATCGCACATATCATTTGTATTTCGTTACGTAAATCACTAGACCACGATGTCTGCCTTAAAATGTAGAGTAGCCTTCTTCTTATTAAAAATTTTCTTTATTTAACACTAGCTCTTGATTCATCGGAATCTCGACTCTGACATTATCAGGGTCACAGGGCAAGCAGCTAAATGTACGGACGGTTTTCTGGGAAAGTCTTTTGACGCTCTTTTGCGTTAGACAGAAAATGGCTAAAGTAAGTGTGTACTTTAGCCATACGTTATTTGGAAAAAAAATCTTTTGAGTGTTCAAAAGATTTTTTTTTCCAAATAACGTAATAGTTTTGTTTCAATTAGGTTTAATTCCACCTAGCAACACCTAACGTTGAATTTAATTTACCTGTAGAACGGAACAGTGACCATAACTTTAGTAAGTGCGACGTATATATACGTAGTGTTCATTATTACATATATAAGGAAAACTCAAGGTTTGTGAAGTAATCATAACAATAATATGAACAACTTATACAAAAGCTAATTATGTTACATCAAAATATTCTTGAAGCGTAAATAATATTTGAGACAAATTAAAATTTTGATTTTCCTTGTATGCGAGGTGTTAAAGTTAAACAGCGTGTAATAAATTAAGAGCTCATATATGGCAAAACTTCTTATTCTTCCATGTTATTCGTTTAAACCTCCGATAGGTCATTATGTATAAGACCATTTGTCTTATTATGTACTAGCTGCCCACAACTTCGTACGCGTGGAATTTAAAAATCAAATCTTAACAAATTATACAAGAAAACCATCCTCTTAAACCGCTCTATCAATTAAACTAACTGCTACTACATAAATTGAACCAAGTAGATACACGCGTTCCTACTCGTAATTCTAGAACCACAATAAATAATGTTTATTTTACGTAATCTCTACGCTAATTATTTATAACTACTGACTCATATAAGAACATCTATTTGTTATTAATTCTGTTATCTTAAATACCTTGAACTATTTTTAGTAAAAAGTATAAATGACACCAAAATTGTACTAAATTGTGTCCGAAATATTTTACTGATAAAGCAACTCTACCTTAATCCAGAATTCCATACCAAACAAATTATCAAACTAAACCAAAAACGTAGTAAAATGTTACTTGTTTTGTTGCTACTTTTGCTTTAAAATATTATGTACAAAAATTATAAAAACAGCAGACTTAAAAATTCGCGACATGTCACTGACTCCACGCCAAAATGTAAGAAAACCTGTTTGCGCGCCAAACAACATTTTTTTCTTTAAAGATCTTGTTATGACTATTGTTTATACGCATACAGCCACACATTGATACTGTCCACTTCGATACGGTAAACACTATGATTGCCTATATTAAAATCAATTACAGTTTAAGTATACCCAACAAACAAAACAATTATTATAAAAGATAGTAAATTACTTACAAGTCACTATTATATTGATGGAATTAAACTTTAACGCTCGCGTTCTTTATAGCAAATATACGACTATATATCGCGTTATGTTAAACCAGGCGCGTGCTACGCGTACGATGATTCGTTCGGTACTGGCTTTCAGGTTTGAAATGAAGTCCTATCAAAATAAATAATAGTATGGGTTGTACGCTCACGTGTGCCGTGTGTAATATTTAGGGTTGTCAACCATTTATCATTGTAACATATTTCACCATATATCATCCGTATTGCGTGTCTTATAAAATTGTTATTTCGAGCTAGAAACAGATAAATATTATATAAATAAATAAATATTCACGGACATTTCACACAACGTCCTCTGGTCCCAAGCTTAGCTTATATGCTTGTGTTATGGGTACCAGAACACGGATATACTACATAAACTACTTTTCTTTTGTAAATACATACTTATAATACATAGAAAACACCCAGACGCAGTACAAACATTTGTATGACATTTTTATGGATATCACACAAATGATTGTCTCAAGCGGGAATCGAACCCGCGACCTCGTGATCGGCAGTCCATTACATAAACCACTCCACCACGAAGCCCGTCTATAGAACTGTTATATTGACTGTAATCTAGATACTTGATTGGTATTGTTGCGTGTATGTCAGGTTGTTTGGACCACCTTTTTTTCGCAATCTATCGAAGTAATAGTTTGAAGGTTGCTTTCAAAAAGTACCAGCAGGATACTGGATTTTAGTATTTACGAAACACTAGATACCTATGCCAGATAACCTGATGTACACATCATTGTTGTAGTAGAGATTAAAGTCTATCATATAAATCTATGCTATTCTCAGCGATTTTTGAACGGAAATAGACATTTAGAACGAAACACTCTAAAGTAGGCTACTACTTACTCTGATTAATTTGGATTTATAATTATCTTATATCCTGAAACCTCACCTGATCCCATCCTTTTTCCAAATTAAACGTTATTATTTTAAATATTAATTCTTTCCCAAATTTTTTAATATGCCAAAAGTTAACACCGATGCCAAAAACTACAAAAAAAAAAAACTTACTCTGACGCTGCTAGTAAATGTTAAATGTTGTTCTTTTGCCCGTGACGTTGTCCGTCGAAACACCAGATCTTTTTTAGAAAATTACAAACTTCTATACAAACCCTTTCTCCCTTCAAAGTCGTATTCAGATAAATACTTTTCAGTACTTACCTACGCTGATAAAAAAACAGCATGCCATATTTTAGGTTTTTATGCTGTAGGCATATGGAAAAGTAAGTCAGTCCCAGCTTTTCCCTTTATGAAGGGATAATAAATTATATGGAACGCAATGTTCATAATTGAATATTAATGCTGAGTGTTCTTGTTGGAAACCGCACTTATGAGGTATGTGCGTGCGTGCTCCTTCCGAGTGTTTTCTATGTACCTATAAGTACAAATCAAAATAATTATCTATGAAATGTGTTTCATACATAATTTTAATTCATAACTCTATTAGCATCATAAATATGTATCTCTCTCTCCAGCCCATTACCGTCCCACTGTTGGGCACGGGCCTCCTCCACTTTGGGAGGGATTATGGTCTACTGTGCCGCGCTGACCAGGCGTGTTGGTGCAGGGTTTATTTTCCAGTTTTCCGTCTCTCACAGAGGACGTTATCTATGCACAATATCCCATAGCTGACTTTTACAGCACCCTTGGGAGGAGATAGAGTGGTGACACTTGTATTCTTAATCCGTCACCACACGGAGGATAAATATGTATAATAATCTGGAATTTCGAACCACTACCTATAGACATAAAATATAGCCTATAGCACTCTCGGAACTGTAGATTCCTATTAGTGAAAACATTTTATCTGGCCAGGCCGTTACTCCCAGAGATTACCAACATATTACAAACTTTACTTCTTTGTTCTTCATCTTTATCATATTATCTGGATCATATGCATTCATCTGCATCTTTATTATATTATCTGTGTTAATAGTAAGTATAGATTTTAATTACAACTCTATTTTTTTTAATAAGTACTTGCCGTTGCCCGCAACTTTGTAAGCGTGGAAGTTAAAACCAAACGCTTTAGTTTTAAGGATATAAGCTCACATACATACATACAAAAATAACGACTTTGTTTTATATTAAGTTAATATTTCCAGAAGTCTTTTCTACGCCTAGCCCGTAGACTTCTGGACAACCTGGAGGACTTTAAGTTCAGACGTCAGAATAAATGAAATGTAGAGATTTTGGTCAACCCTAGCAGCATGTCTATTGGATTATTGAATTTATTACGCTTAATGTGAGAATTCATGAAATATGTTTTGTATTCTGTACAAATTGAATTTGTTAGACTAGTTACTTGCCTCCAGTTTGTTCACTATACCTAATATTATTCAGTATGTATGCTTGTTTATCCTCCTAAAGTCGTCCAGGGTCATACCGCAAACGTAGCTTGAGAAGAAAAAAGATTGGGGTAAAAAGATGGTTTTATAGATTATATGTTACTTATGTCATTGTGTCCCACACTAGGAAAAATTTCGTTCAGATCTCAGGCTGTCTTTCAGTAATCTCTGTAGCATGTGTCTATCTCCCAATCACTGTATAAATTGGCGCGTTAGGGAAAATATTGGCGAGGCGCACGTACATTGTCACAAAAGTAACTAAAAAGAAAAATTGATAATTATAAGCAAGCATATCGCTAAATTATAGCGTCTTCTGCAAGTAGGTATATCCCTCTGTAAAGGCCATTAATGTCCCACTGTTGGGCTCGGACCTCGTCCATTTTAAGAGGATATACTCTAGTGTGCCACGCTGATCAGGCATAGGATTTATTTTCGAGTTTTCCGTCTCTTACAGAGGACGTTATCTGTGTACAATATTCGCTAGCTGGCTATTACAGCACTCTGGGAAGGAAAAGGGAAATTGTGTTCTTAATCCGTCACCACTTGAAACAAAACACTGTTTACTTCAGCGTGATAGTTATAAGTAGACTAAATACCATTCTGTGGTCGTGGGGACCTGTGGCCAACAGTGGGACGTTAACTGATAATAAAGATAGAAAAAGTAGAGTAAAGTCAAATATTTTTATTTCAGATAGCCAAGATTTACACGCTCTTATAAAAAAGTCAGAAGCTAGGCGTGTGTTCCAAAAGTAAATCCTATAGAGAAGAACAGATAAGAAACTCCATGGATTATTTTATCATTGTTTTTTTTTCAATTCAATATTTACGAGTATTTTACAACAAAAAAGGTTCTAGTAGTACAATATGAGATGTCCCAACTGGATATTCAATCCAAGATGCACACTAGATATACCTACACACGTGCAATATTCATTAGAATCCAAAACACAAAGCATTCATATTATGAATTCGCTAGTTATGGCGTCATAAGTGCAATGTGTTGTAGTAATCGACGATAAGTATCTTATAATTAAGTATTGTATACCATCTTATTGATAAACTATTGGCGAATAGAATATGAATTGAATACTAATAACAGTATGGGTAAGTTACTTAAGTATTACGACCAATAATATCGTTTAGTTGCACTTTGTAACACAAGTGGACAAGCTACCGGTTATTACTATCAGAATATGTGTTCCTCAAGAAAGGCATTCAAAAGTAAGCTTAAATATTGTCAAGATAATCAGCAGCAAATAAAAATGGATATTTTAGCTAAAAATCATACAGCGAAGCATTTTAAGGAATTTTGGAAAGCAACAAATAAATTAAACCCTAAATCTAGTCTACCTGTGAGCGTGGCGGGCGTGCATGAACCAAAAGACATTGCCAACTTATTTGGTGCACACTTTAGGGCTCACTCACTTCCTATTGTACCTACTCGGGTGGTCGATGCTGAGATCCGTCCGGGTGATATTACCATTAGATTTTCTGCTAAACAAATTGCTTATGTAATAAATCAGATGAGGGTCGGTAAGTCCCCTGGACACGATGATCTCAGTGTCGAGCATTTGAAGTAGCAGGTATACATCTACCACGTGTGCTCTCTATGTTTTTCAATTTATGTATTAGTCACTGTTACTTGCCCGACAGCATAATGTATACAGTGGTCTGTACCTGTGGTGAAAAATAAAACTGGGGATGCCTCTGATGTGTCCAATTACAGGCCAATATCGTTGGCTACAATTATGGCTAAAGTATTGGACAGTCTGCTGGATGAGGAGCTTGCTAAACATATTGCATTGCACGATGCCCAATTTGGTTTTAGGCCCAGTCTTTCTACAGAGAGCGCTATTTTGTGCCTCAAGCAGACTGTTCAATATTACACGGATAGAAAAACACCAGTCTTGGCCTGTTTTTTGGACCTATCACGGGCTTTTGACCTGGTAAATTATGATAAGCTCTGGAGTAAATTAATTGAATCTGGTGTACCACCAGAAATTACCTCTATGTTCAAATACTGGTATAGTAACCAGCGAAATAGTGTAAAATGGTTAGATGCGTTCTCCGATGTATATAGATTGGATTGTGGTGTGAGACAAGGGGGGCTGAGTTCGCCGCGGTTCTTCAACTTATACATCAATAACTGATCGTGGAACTGAGTAGCGCTAATGTTGGATGCTTTGTTGATGGCGTTTGTCTAAATAACATCAGCTACGCTGATGACATGGCGCTGCTTACGCCCTCGGTTGGTTCTATGAGACGTTTATTGGCTACTTATACTACGTATGCTACGTATAATGCCGATAAGAGCCAGCTTATGATTTTTAAAGCAAAAAAGAACAACTATATTTCTGTACCTGAGGTCTCGCTTTGCGGCACTCCTCTGTGTAGAGTGTCTAGTTTGAGGTATCTAGGTCATTGTATTACTGATGATTTAAGTGATAACTTAGATATAGATAGAGAGCGTAGGCCGCTGGCTGTCCGTTGCAACATGTTGGCCCGCAGGTTTGCCCGCTGTACTGATGCAGTTAAACTAACACTTTTTAAGGCGTACTGCCAATCTTTTTATACATGCAGCCTGTGGACCAAATATAGTCAGCGGACATACAGCGACCTACGTGTACAATATAATACACTTAGGGTGCTGTTGGGCCTGCCGTGGAGGTGCAGTGCGTCTGGCATGTTCGCGGAGACACGTGTAGACGGTTTTGCAGCTGTCATTAGAAAGCGATGTGCGTCCCTAATATCGCGTCTCCGTTGCAGCACCAACAGCATACTAAGTGTGTTTGCAGACCGTTGGGACTCCCCGATGATGTGGAAGTGGATGCAGCTTCACACTGCATTCAATAAACTGTTTTGATATATGCATAATTAACTAACATTAGTTTTTAAGCAAAAATTGTTACTAACATTATAATTATGGACTATGAAATAAATGATTAAATTTCTAAATTTCACGCGTACGAAGTGCGCAGGCAACAGCTAGTATATTATAAATTAAGTACATACCTACTCACTACGTATAAATTATATATATAATATATGAGATATGGAATACAATGATATTTTTAACATACAATTGCACATACCTACGACAGCTGGGTACTGAAAACACTGTGGTAGGTTTTTACTAACCGGTCAAAGATTTTATACGATACTAGCAGACCCGGAAAAAAATTGTTTTGCCATACAAATGTCAGGCGTACGAAATATCATGCAACTGAAGGAGGCCGCAGCGCGGGAACGCGAAACATTAGCTAATGCGGAGCCGCTCCGAAGAGCTAGGCCAGGAAGGAGGCGGTATCAATACGCTCGCCTACTCCCCCCGCCGTAAACGGTAGCAACACTGGTAGTTGTGCCACCAGGCCACCGTCAGAGCGTCAGAGAGAGTCCGGAACGGGGAGCCTCTGGCGCTCCAAGAAAGACGAGTTGAGCGCCGCAGTTAGATTTAGTCGGTATTTCGACGTTCGGTTCTACCTGGGCGTCTGTGAGTCCGACACTTCCCACTCCTATCACGGCGGTGATGACCGAGCTGGCAGGAGTGGGTGTGCGTAAATGCATTCCCCTGCGAAAAATAGGGGTACCTACGAAAAATAGATAGTAGCCGATTCTCAAACCGACTGAATATGTATATAAAATTTCATAAGAATCGATCAAGCCGTTTCGGAGGAGTATGGGAACGAACATTGTGCCACGAGAATTTTATATACTTAATTAGATTTATTAAATACCTATTAGGTATTTATTTTCATAATATCTGAATGCTGATCATCTACTTGGGAACCACCATCCAGAATGTCAGCGTGGTAACGGATTAAATGTTACCACCTCATTTCCACCCTAGAGTGCTTTAAGATAGATAATGGATATTGTTTACATATAATTTATATTATGAGAGAAAAACGCGAACATAAACCCTGCCCACACATCTGGTCAGCGCGGCATAGAAGACCACAATCCTCCCCACTGTGGAGGAGATCCGTGCCCAACAGTAGGACGCTAATGGGCTGGAGAGAGAGATGAAAGATGAAAATGGTTTGCTATACCAGTAAGATTTGTGCCAAATTAAAGCAACGCTGGGCATGAAGCAAACTCTACGATGAGGCGTCGGGGCCTCTTGACTGGTTTATTGGCCCTTGCCTAGTCCTTTTATCTTGGCAAGGAATTATGAAGTGCGCGGCCCGTAGTTTTTGCTACTCCTCGTATACCCGCTGCACTGGTTAGTTTAGTTGTGCAAGTAAAATTGCTACTAATCGATACTAATATACAACGTGTTTCAGAAAGGTGTAGTCATATTTGACCATCGTTACACATGGCCGGTGACTAGGCACTAGGCATGGATGAAATTAAAAATACTAGTTATATTATGACTTTTATGTGTTCATAGAAATTGAATTTATTTATTAAATTAATCGATCTTGTTTAATTACAACACTACTATGAGGTCATCTTTTATCGTAAGGTTTAATCGCATTCAATAAACCGTAAACATCTCATAATTGATGCGCTCCTGGTAGTTTTTTAATATTAGGCTATAAACAACAAAAAACTTACCAACTGTATTTTTTATTTTTATTTTATTTATTTAAATACTTCATACACACAAAACAGATGCATAGGCGGGCTTAATGCCGAGGGCATTTTCTACCAGTCTACCTTTGGGTGATGCAGAAAATTAGTAGTGGTAAAATTAGTAGTAGGTAGGTGCACGAGGCAGTTCTCAACAAGTCTCGTCAGTTTTTCTATATGTAATATTTATAATATTTAAGGCCTATCCAATGCAACCTTAAAACATGACTACACCTTTCTGCAACACGTTGTATATATGCTGAAGAATTTATTTAAATAAAACTACTTGTTACGGATTTAGACGCATATATTTGTTTTAAATTTTTACAGCTCAGTCTCAGCCGTGACCATGGTTACTGCAAAGTCTCCGAAACGTTGGGCAAAAATTTAAAATAAATGTACGCGTCTAAATCCGTAAAAAAATGTTTTATTTAAGTGTTGGAAAATTTGTATATTTGTTTGCTTAAACGCACTAATCTCAGAAATGGCTGCACGCTGGTTCAATTTGAATCATTCTTTCAGAGTTGGATAGTACATTTATCGTGGAAGATATACTATAAAACATCGCGCTGCGACCAATAGGAGTGGAGCATCTAGTGAAAAGTTTTGCAGAAACGGGGAAAATTATTTCAATTCTACGCAGGAAACAGCTAGTGTAAAAGAAATAGACGACTCGTAAAAGTGCCGCCAAATTTTTATTTTATTTTGCCACGTTCCCATTGTTCCCAAATAAGTCAGACTGTAAATCTAAAACTAACACTTTTTGTAACAATCTTAGTCATAAAGTCATAAGCATAACACGTAACCAGGCGCCATACCATAGGTTTCATACCTAACTCATAACTTATTCACCAGTGGCGTAGCGTGCCTTGGTGGGGCCCCGTATAAAAATTTATTTGGGGGCCGCATAAATTTTTACCCTTCGTATGAAGGGTAAAAATTTCTCACAAAAGAAGAGAAATGTGTGCATAAAACTGATAAGACATACATATTTATTCATCATAAAATCACAACTGCGATGTTCTTTTTCAACTAAGTATTTTTTAAAAAATAAAAAATATTTTCCAAATTTCCGCTATAACCACGAAGTATAGATACAAGGAGTCCGAACGTAATGTTGAACGAATGGTCTCAATTTAAGGGATAGATTTTTTGCCGGTAGAGCGCGCCATTTTTCAAGAAGTACTCGTTTGAACTATTGACACCTGTAGAAAAAAATATTCTGAGAAACGTGGAGTTAAATATAAGTTTTAGGAAATTTTTAGAAATTTTTCGAGTGCTTTAAACCCAACAATACAGAGAAGGTCAAGAGATATTCTGATATTCTATAATAGCATCGGTACGTCCTGAATACTTGCGCAGCCAGTGGCAGAAAATAGAACTATGATCTGGGTTAATTATTGTGTACACGAAATATTATGGAAAAGCCTATACCGTTCGGACTCCTTGTATCTATACTTCGTGGCTATAACGCTCCAAGCTGTCAAGTGACGGCGATGACGTCACAGGTCTCATAGTAAGGGTGTCCACTTAGAAAAAACATCGATGTCTTTTGATGTATCGCATGAAAACATTGATGTTTTGTAAACGTCGAGTACTTTTTCTAAAATTATAACGCAAAGCTAAAATCATGTGAAAAGTAATACATCTCAAAACAGGTCATTTTATAAGAGTGAAAATTTTTGTGTTTGAAGGTTATGAAAAGAGCTAACACGTGGGTTAACAAGTCCCGGGCCTAACGAATGAAACACGGTATTTTTGGTTCAAAATTAGCTTTATTCATCAACATAATCTCCATCAAGAGCAACACAATCATTCCAGAGCCGTTCTAACATTTCAATACCACTTTTGTAATACGATTTATCTTTTGCCTCAAAATAGGCCTCAGTTTCAGCGATAATCTCAGCATTCCTGTGAAATTTCTTACCGACGAGAATTTTTTTGAGATCTGCGAACAGCCAGTTGTCGCTGAGAGCCAAATCTGGCAAATACAGTGAATGTGGGAAAAAGGAAAAGTTCAATTCATGTAATTTTGCCATTGTTTTGTCTTGATGAAACAAAATTTTTTTCATTGCCATATGCGGTCGTTTTTTTGCAATTTGTGGTATCGGGTTTGCTTTGGATGAGGTTCACTAGTTGCTGTCCACTCAGATGACGATTGTATTGTTTCCGGAGTGAAATTATGGATCCATGTTTCATCTGTTGTCACATGAAAATGTGAGTTAAACATCGTGCGATATTTTTTGTACAACGTCATCTATTCGTATATAGATAGTGTTCTTTACAGAATTGTGTTCTGAAAAGAACACGAAGTGATCGATGGATCGAGTTGGTGCAAACCGCCCAATAGATGGCGTTGTACAAAAAACATCGCACGATGTTTAAGAGGATACCAAAATAGCTTCGTGCATTTTTCTATGTACGAAGTTTTCATTGTTTCTTTAGATTGAATGGCTAGAGCTCTAATTTTTAAGTATATGTTTTTTCAATATATGATCTAGGATCGCATGAACTCAGAAACGCGATTGAAAAAAGTTTTCTCGATAGAAAATCTTGGCGAAACAACAGGCACTAGGCATGGATGAAATTAAAAATACTAGTTATATTATGACTTTTATGTGTTCATAGAAATTGAATTTATTTATTAAATTAATCGATCTTGTTTAATTACAACACTACTATGAGGTCATCTTTTATCGTAAGGTTTAATCGCATTCAATAAACCGTAAACATCTCATAATTAATGCGCTCCTGGTAGTTTTTTAATATTAGGCTATAAACAACAAAAAACTTACCAACTGTATTTTTTATTTTTATTTTATTTATTTAAATACTTCATGCACACAAAACAGATGCATAGGCGGACTTAATGCCGAGGGCATTTTCTACCAGTCTACCTTTGGGTGATGCAGAAAATTAGTAGTGGTAAAATTAGTAGTAGGTAGGTGCACGAGGCAGTTCTCAACAAGTCTCGTCAGTTTTTCTATATGTAATATTTATAATATTTAAGGCCTATCCAATGCAACCTTAAAACATGACTACACCTTTCTGCAACACGTTGTATATATGCTGAAGAATTTATTTAAATAAAACTACTTGTTACGGATTTAGACGCATATATTTGTTTTAAATTTTTACAGCTCAGTCTCAGCCGTGACCATGGTTACTGCAAAGTCTCCGAAACGTTGGGCAAAAATTTAAAATAAATGTACGCGTCTAAATCCGTAAAAAAATGTTTTATTTAAGTGTTGGAAAATTTGTATATTTGTTTGCTTAAACGCACTAATCTCAGAAATGGCTGCACGCTGGTTCAATTTGAATCATTCTTTCAGAGTTGGATAGTACATTTATCGTGGAAGATATACTATAAAACATCGCGCTGCGACCAATAGGAGTGGAGCATCTAGTGAAAAGTTTTGCAGAAACGGGGAAAATTATTTCAATTCTACGCAGGAAACAGCTAGTGTAAAAGAAATAGACGACTCGTAAAAGTGCCGCCAAATTTTTATTTTATTTTGCCACGTTCCCATTGTTCCCAAATAAGTCAGACTGTAAATCTAAAACTAACACTTTTTGTAACAATCTTAGTCATAAAGTCATAAGCATAACACGTAACCAGGCGCCATACCATAGGTTTCATACCTAACTCATAACTTATTCACCAGTGGCGTAGCGTGCCTTGGTGGGGCCCCGTATAAAAATTTATTTGGGGGCCGCATAAATTTTTACCCTTCGTATGAAGGGTAAAAATTTCTCACAAAAGAAGAGAAATGTGTGCATAAAACTGATAAGACATACATATTTATTCATCATAAAATCACAACTGCGATGTTCTTTTTCAACTAAGTATTTTTTAAAAAATAAAAAATATTTTCCAAATTTCCGCTATAACCACGAAGTATAGATACAAGGAGTCCGAACGTAATGTTGAACGAATGGTCTCAATTTAAGGGATAGATTTTTTGCCGGTAGAGCGCGCCATTTTTCAAGAAGTACTCGTTTGAACTATTGACACCTGTAGAAAAAAATATTCTGAGAAACGTGGAGTTAAATATAAGTTTTAGGAAATTTTTAGAAATTTTTCGAGTGCTTTAAACCCAACAATACAGAGAAGGTCAAGAGATATTCTGATATTCTATAATAGCATCGGTACGTCCTGAATACTTGCGCAGCCAGTGGCAGAAAATAGAACTATGATCTGGGTTAATTATTGTGTACACGAAATATTATGGAAAAGCCTATACCGTTCGGACTCCTTGTATCTATACTTCGTGGCTATAACGCTCCAAGCTGTCAAGTGACGGCGATGACGTCACAGGTCTCATAGTAAGGGTGTCCACTTAGAAAAAACATCGATGTCTTTTGATGTATCGCATGAAAACATTGATGTTTTGTAAACGTCGAGTACTTTTTCTAAAATTATAACGCAAAGCTAAAATCATGTGAAAAGTAATACATCTCAAAACAGGTCATTTTATAAGAGTGAAAATTTTTGTGTTTGAAGGTTATGAAAAGAGCTAACACGTGGGTTAACAAGTCCCGGGCCTAACGAATGAAACACGGTATTTTTGGTTCAAAATTAGCTTTATTCATCAACATAATCTCCATCAAGAGCAACACAATCATTCCAGAGCCGTTCTAACATTTCAATACCACTTTTGTAATACGATTTATCTTTTGCCTCAAAATAGGCCTCAGTTTCAGCGATAATCTCAGCATTCCTGTGAAATTTCTTACCGACGAGAATTTTTTTGAGATCTGCGAACAGCCAGTTGTCGCTGAGAGCCAAATCTGGCAAATACAGTGAATGTGGGAAAAAGGAAAAGTTCAATTCATGTAATTTTGCCATTGTTTTGTCTTGATGAAACAAAATTTTTTTCATTGCCATATGCGGTCGTTTTTTTGCAATTTGTGGTATCGGGTTTGCTTTGGATGAGGTTCACTAGTTGCTGTCCACTCAGATGACGATTGTATTGTTTCCGGAGTGAAATTATGGATCCATGTTTCATCTGTTGTCACATGAAAATGTGAGTTAAACATCGTGCGATATTTTTTGTACAACGTCATCTATTCGTATATAGATAGTGTTCTTTACAGAATTGTGTTCTGAAAAGAACACGAAGTGATCGATGGATCGAGTTGGTGCAAACCGCCCAATAGATGGCGTTGTACAAAAAACATCGCACGATGTTTAAGAGGATACCAAAATAGCTTCGTGCATTTTTCTATGTACGAAGTTTTCATTGTTTCTTTAGATTGAATGGCTAGAGCTCTAATTTTTAAGTATATGTTTTTTCAATATATGATCTAGGATCGCATGAACTCAGAAACGCGATTGAAAAAAGTTTTCTCGATAGAAAATCTTGGCGAAACAACCTCTCAAATTTTTTATTTTTTTCATTTGTCGGTCTATTATCGCGTATTAACTAATGAAATAACTTTAAAAACATAGGTAACTATTGTGTATAGAAACGCGTGGATCAGAATTAAAATATATTTAGTAGATTTTGAGTAAATAGGAAAAGTATCCCTAATTCTTCATTTTCTGTGCCTACTGGCTGTGTTAATATGTACGTGTCGGCGATGATATACGATAATATTGATGTAGGCCCTTAACTCATATTGAGAAGATTGTAGTGGAAGATTTGGTAAACATATGTGGGAACCATGATAGCTCAGATGGGAGAGCTACGGAACGGTATTCCGAGGTCGAGGGTTAAAGTTCCGCTCATGGTTATCATTTTTCCCACTATAATTTAGTTTATATAGTAAAAGCATAGCAAGTCAATTGCAAAAATTAATAAATTAATGTTTGTATATATTATGTTATAAAAATATTTGCAGTGTCTTTAAAAAAAGTATACAATAAATACTTTTCAACATAATATAACTGTATTCTGGTACGCATAACTAAAGCAAGGAAGTATAGCTTAATTTGGGACCAAAGGGCGTAAAATATAATCCAATTTCTATTGATAAATTATTATAAAATAGACAGAAAATTAATGATTTAAGCGTGTTCGAGAAATCGGGGAACATACATAAAAAACAAAAGATTACGGCGTTTCGAGAGGCCCCTGATAATCTCATCATTGGTGAAAATAGTTATAAATTATTTATAGCACATACTGTTTTGTTTTATTTGGGTTTCATTATTTAATCTTAATGCGCATCTCAACTATTTAAATAATGTGCATTGAATAATAAAATGTATTTAACACGGTATATTAATACAAAATGCAGTTAATAATCTACAAAAATGTAATGAGAAAATTACGATCATCAGGAATTCAAAATTTTATAATATTACCTACTTACTTTTAATTGTATTTACTTACTTTTAAATAGAGATTACATAGAAATATAATAATTCTATGTACCTAATCTCTTTAATCATTTTTTTTTCTTTCCCTCTTCTATCTTCAAGAGGGTTGGCTTCGCAATAATCTAATTAATAAAATAATAGACTAAAGTTGAATATAAAAAAACAATACATGCCAATGATAAAAAATCGTATTCATTATCTTTAACATGTTGCGAGGTATTTTAAACTTTTCTAGCAATTATATTTCGGCTGTAAGAGTGCTTGTAAACACAGGCGATTTTAAATTCGCGCCATTTTAGTTATATGTTTATAATGTTGCCACTCACTACGGGCATACGTTGTGGTAGTAGAAAAAGTTTGATAGCGTGCACAATAATTATTTTAGCTTTGTTCAATTCAGTCAACGATAATATAGCAAACATTGTTTTTTGTACTAAATTATTTATTAGCTACAATTAATCAATATAGCTATTATGTAATTAAAATATTCATTATGGATATTGTTGCAATTATTTAACGCTTATTTTAGGAGATATTAAAATATTGTGGCAACATTGGTCAGTGGGCTTGTCATTGTCACTTTGTCACTAGGGTCGAATAGGTCGGGTTATGTTGAATCGAGTTCAACCTAGTGAATCAATTTTTTAATCCTTTAAAAAAATTCATCAAACCTTTCAGTTATTCTAGTATAACTCTGCTTTTGCACTTTTTTACATGTTAATGTTATTGAGGTTTGTAGTTTTCTATATTGAATTTGAATTTATTCATAACTTAATAACACAACTAATTAAGCTTACGTAACAAATCATTAGAAGGAATTTATACTTCATATTGTTTTATTATTGTTATATTCAATAAAATATTATATTCAATAAATATTATTGTTGTATTTTATCAAGTGATCCCATAGGTAATAAATCAATCTAATACGAGTTATCTATCTAACGTCATCTTTATTACGATTTCGGAAACACACCACTATTGATAAAAATGACGTCAAAACTGTCAAGAGTGCCAAAATGATGCCGAAAATGTGATGAGATGTGTCAATACTGTCAATGTCATTACCACATGTTCTCGTGTAGCGGAGTGGTCTTCTGTTTTTCTTTACAATTTTATTAATTAATTATACCCAAGAACAATGGTCAACGTATCGGAGCAGGTTCTAAAAAACATTGGAAAAGTGTTAAACGACCCATCTAGACCAATGAAAGAGCGTTTCAGAGCGCTGTTTACTTTAAGAAACTTAGGCGGCGAGATTGCTATTGAATGCATCAGCCAGTGTTTTGGAGACGAATCTGTGCTGCTAAAACATGAACTAGCATATTGCTTAGGTCAAATGCAGGATGAACGAGCAATACCTGTGCTTAGGAACGTGTTAGAAGATAAAAATCAAGACCCTATAGTGCGCCACGAAGCAGGTTAGATATTTACTTTTATTTTTGCTAATGTAGATAAAATTATGCAGTTCCAGTGAGGTTCTAATACAGTATGAGTCATATAAACCTCTAATATTTTCCTAATGTGATATCATAGCTAAATCCTTACCAATAATTTTTATTCTCACATTCTATTTTATCTTATTCTCCTAATCAATTAATAACAATTTTCAATAAATTAATACAATGTCATTCTGGTCAGTCAGTGGAAGCAAGGGAACAATAGGAGCTATTTTAGTGTGATAGGTTCATTGTTTACTGATAATGGCTAAGTTGTCTTTTGAAGAGGCATTCTTCTTGATATTGTTTCTTGTAATATCATACTTCTCTCTCCAATTCAATTCTACTGTATATGCATAATGCATCATTGTATTCAGTTGTGTTTATAAAATTAAACTACCATTTAGTACCATATATTTGGGCTTCGTGGCGTAGTGGTTCATGTACTGGACTGCCGTTCACAAGGTCGCGGGTTCGATTCCCGCTTGGGACAATCATTTGTGTGATATTCATAAATGTCATACAAATGTTTGTACTACGTCTGGGTGTTTTCTATGTATTATAAGTATGTATTTACAAAAGAAAAGTAGTTTATGTATTATATCTGTATTCTGGTACCCATAACACAAGCATAATAAGCTTAGCTTGGGACCAGAGGATGTTGTGTGAAATGTCCATGAATATTTATTTATTTATTAGAAAATGTTATATTTTTTGTCTATATTTCTGGTAATTATAACGCTTCTACTTCTTTATAAATATATGCAAAGGTGTATCTGTTTTTGGCCTATGAACTATGCTGCATTTTTGTTTAGAACACTGTAGACCCGTAGACCAGATGTATGAGTGTGGATGAAGCCAGGGAAGTGTGTTTGGATCGTAGCAGATGGCGCTCTATAGTCTCTGCCTATCCCCATGGGAAAAAGGCGTGATGTTATGTATGTATGTAACACTGAATTATAGTTATTGTGTTACTTTTTTCTGGCTCTTTATGCTGTTATAAACTTATAAGTAAACACAATTAAATATTTTTTTTTATAAATTAAATTATGGTGGAAAAAGTGATTACTCTGCCTACCTATGCTACGGAACGGTATTCCGAGGTTGTGGGTTCAAGTCCCGCTTGCGGTAATCACTTTTTCCGCCATATTTTTATTTATTAAGTAAAATCATAGCACGTCAATTGCAAAATTAATAAATTACTTTAGTAATTTTTTTTTGCTGTGTTTGTGCAAAATATTATTCTAAAAGTGTTACAACAAAAGTAACAAGATTTTTTTCATATGTATTACAGGAGAAGCTTTAGGTGCTATCGGTGATCCAAATCTTCGTGAGATACTAGAGAAATATAAAAACGACCCAGCCATAGAAGTAGCAGAAACATGTCAGATTGCTTTACAAAGACTAAATTGGATTGCAAACAATAGCGACGAAGAAAAAATTCTATCAAAGAGTTTATATAAATCTGTAGATCCTGCTCCACCTAGTGCTGAAAATGATGTGGAAAAATTAAAAAGTATTTTAATGGATGAGTCAGAAAATCTGTTTGAAAGGTACAGAGCTATGTTTAGGTTAAGAAATATGGGAACGACTGAAACTATCAAGGCATTGGGTGAAGGTAAATATAATTTTGATGATTTACAATGAGTTTCTCAAATATACAGTCCGCTATGTCACTAGTTGTTGCCTGCAATTTTGTATGCATGGAATTCCTAAACAAAACCTGAACAAAAAACCTTCCTCTTGAACTCATTGTATCTTATAAAGAAAACTGTATCAAAATCTGTCGCGTAGTTTTAAAGATGTAAGCTGACATAGGGACTTAAATACAAAAGTTACGACTTAGTTTTATAATAAGTAAAAATTAGGAATAAAAATGTTATCATACTACATATTTCTCTTTGTGGGTGCTATTTCTAAGCTAGGAGCTTTTATCCTTTTTGAAATAAAATTTTTATATAGTTAAAGGGCCAAATTTTTTATACAGTCTCTCTCCCTCCAGCCCATTTACGTCCCACTGTTGGGGCACGGGCCTCCTCCACTTTGAGAGGGATTATGGTCTACTGTGCCGTGCTGACCAGGCGTGTTGGCACAGGGTTTATTTTCAAGTTTTCCATCTCTCACAGAGGATGTCTGATGACTTTTACAGCACCCTTGGGAGGAGATGGGGTGGTGACACTTGTATTCTTAATCCGTTACCTCACGGACAGTCATAACTACATAAATAAAAAAATGTTTATGACTAGTCTGTACATAAATCATTTTGATCTTTCTTCATTACCATGAGTGTTTTGTTGTGAAACGTTTGTGGAATCTTAGAACTCCTTGAAATATACTTTGAATATGGCTGAATCAGAGAACAATTTAAGCAAGTAGCTTACTGCAGATTATGATAAGGCCACATATTGTAGATTCTCTCTCTTGACTGCCTGTTTACTGTAGAAGAGGCTTGCACCCATAAGACTCTTTCACAAGTTTTCCATCGCATTTAGACGCGTATATTTGTTTTAAATTTTGGCCCGACGTTTCGGAGACTTTGCAGTCAGCCTAACCCGTGACCATGGTGACTGCAAAGTCTCCGAAACGTCGGGCCAAAATTTAAAACAAATATACGCGTCTAAATCCGTAAAAAGTAGTTTTATTTAAACTAATGAGTCGCGCAAGTGTTGGAAAATATTAAGTTTTCCATCTCTCACAAAGCATGTTATCTGTTTATTATCCCTTAGCTGGCTGGTGTGAAAAGTGGTGACACTTGTACTTTTAATCTGTCACCATACGGACTAGTGTAGCCTGTATAGCTTACCTAAATATTGTTCTGTTTATAATGTTTCGCTAGCATATAATTGTGTTGATTCTTAATTCTCATATGAAGACTACAATGGGCATTGTTCATATTTTTTTAAAAATCTTAATTCGAAAACCATTTCGGGGAATAGAGTTTCTGATCATGATCCATTAGTTTTTTTCGGAAAATTTGCTATTTTAACGATTATTTTTCCAAAAAAGCAAATGATCTCTATTTGCCCTTGAAATGAAGGACTTAAAATATTAAGGCGTTTTTAGGGATATACTACTCTGAAGTGGAGTTGAAATTGGTCTATTATATCAACTTGTCAACTTTGAAAATATAAAGTACAATCTGTATTAAGTCTATCAAGAAAAGTTTATAGACAGATTGCGTAAAACGTGACGTCACAACATTTAAAGTAATATCTTCAAGAATTTTTTAAAAATTCTATATATTGAATATTTCAATAATATTGAAATTAGTTGCTTAAAATAGTCTATATTTTCTGAAAAGAATATAAAAACAGACAACAAGAATATAAAAATAGGTCAAAAATTATGAACAATCCCAATACGTAAGATTTTTTTAAATTTAACTGCGTGTTGTTATCAAACGACCATAAAATAACCTAATCTTATTGCTTTCTAATTGCACGTATATCAAAATCGTAATACGTGACTATTATAATCAGCGTCTTATCAGCACATTTTTGATTGGCAGCAAAGCATTATATTTTTTTTTTAACTGTCCAACCCTTTTTTAACTTGTCTTTAAAATAGGTGTGGATTATTAATATTTAAATGAAAAAAACCCGCGACTTCGTGTTAGGCAGTCCGTTACATCAACCACTAGCATTAGCATCCAAGTAGACGGTAACTACTTACTATTAGTAAAAGAATTTGAATGATTGGACCATTAGCTTTGGAAATACATACAATATACATACATACTTTACTTCTATATTAATATGTAGCATAGACAGGTTGTCCGTGTGGTGACGGATTAAGAATACAAGTGTCACCGCCCCATTTCCTCCCCAGGGTGCTGTAAAAGCCAACTAGAGGGGTTATTATGCACAGATAACATCCTCTGTGAGAGACAGAAAACTCGTAAATGAACCCTGTGCCAACACGTCTGGTCAGTGCAGCACAGTAGACCATAATCCATCCCAAAGTGGAGGAGGCCCGTGCCCAACAGTGGGACGTTAATGGGCTGGATGAGGAGGAGGATAGACAAGTTTTTTATCATAATATTACAATTTTTATATGTGTATATATTTCATAGATAAATCATTAATATATTTTATACTTTTCATGTTGTATTTGTTACTTGTTGTGGCTGCCTGTGACATCACCCAGGCACATTCTGAAAATCAGCGCTGCAACACTCTTGACTAAGTGTGTGCAGCTTATGCTGAGAATGGACCTATTTTGGCCCTCTGCATCTCTATTTTGTCACTATGTTAATTATTTTTTTCATTTTTAGGTATCTGTAAAATAGGTTGTGGAGTGTACCAAAATAAACGCATTTTCTTTCTTTTCTTTCTTTCTTTTCTTTCTTTCTTTCTTTCTAATATTTTATAATAATTCCAGGTTTCAAAGCATCAAGTGCATTATTCCGTCATGAAGTTGCGTTCGTGTTTGGTCAAATGCAAGATGAGAGAAGTGTACCGTTCTTGAAGTCAACACTAGAGAATACTGAAGAACATGAGATGGTTAGACATGAAGCTGCGGAGGCTTTAGGATCTATAGCTACTGAGGAATGCACTGAAGTTTTAGAAAGGTAATTTTGTTCTACTGAAGGTTTATAAGTACCGGACAACACAGAGTATGGCGGCCTATTTTTTAAATTATTGCAATGTCTTCAGCCCTTAATGTGTGCAAACAAAAATACTTGCAGTGGTCGAATTGACCTGATGTCAATTCGACCACTGGCAAGTGGTTATAAAACGTTTTCAAAGATTCTGTTACATATATATTGGTAGATATACCGAGCAAATAAAAGCGTGGTAAAACTTTGCGATTTGACTATTATTTTCAGAGATTATTTATTTATTTTATTTATTTAAACACTTAATGTACATAATAGATACAAAGGCGGGCTTAATGCCTAAGGCATTCTCTACCAGTCGACCGTTGGGTGGTGCAGAGATTGATAAATCGCAGATTATGCCCTACTCAATGATATATTACAAACTGTAATGGCACCACAAACTTGGTGCCGTTACAGTTTCTCTGTACATCTGTCTCTTTCTCGCTATATTAATATATATTAAATAGCTGTTGCCCGCGACTTCGTACGCGTAGAATTTAGAAAATGTTCCCTTTTTTCGTAACCTTTTTGACTACGGCTTTTCTCCTATTAGTTGCAGCGTGATGTTATATAGCCTATAGCCTTCCTCGATAAATTTACTGTCCAACAGTGAAAGAATTCTTCAAATCGGACCTATGGTTCCTGAGATTAACGCGTTCAAACAAAATCTTCAGCTTTATCTAATATATAAAATTCACGTGTCACAGTGTTAGTTACCGTACTCCTCCGAAACGGCTTGAACGATTTGTATGGCAAAACAACGTTTGCCGGGTCAGCTAGTATCTAATATATAAAATTCACGTGTCACAGTGTTAGTTACCGTACTCCTCCGAAACGGCTTGACCGATTTTTATGAAATTTTACAAGCATGTTCAGTAGGTCTGAGAATCGGCCAACATCTATTTTTCAAAACTTTTTTTTTAGCATGGCAAAACAACGTATGCCGGGACAGCTAGTATTAGTATAGATATGCCGTTTGTGATGCCCTTTCCCTTTTGATGTTAGTAGTTAGTTAATAGATAGTTTTTGTTTTTTCAGGTATCTACATGATCCGAGACCCGTTGTTCGTGAGAGTTGTGAAGTAGCTCTCGATATGTCAGAGTATGAGAATAGTCCGGAATTCCAATATGCCAACACATTACCAGCCGTTGAAGTCAATTAAATATACTAAAATTATTTATTTATATTTTTTTTAAATGATTCAATATCATTGCTTATTGGTACCAAATCTCGTGAAATAATATTGATAATGTCAAGAAGTATTGTGTTAAGTTACTTTATGTTTTTGTCGCAATAGAATTGGTGTCATTATTTTACTAGATTTGGAGTTAAAATTAATGCAGAAAAATCAAAGAATTTATCACTATAACGTGATAAAACTCTCACAAGTCGAGCAAAGAATTCGTTATTTTGTGTTTTCTTTTGACTCGGGTGCGCACATGGTTTTTCTAGTATGGAGATGGTAATAATATACTAATGTATCTGCAAAATATCGAAATTAAGTATAAAATTTAAAAAAATTATTACCTCATACATGCACAGAGTTAATACAAAGTAGGTATGCTTTCAATCTTCAAGACATGTAAATTTAGCTTGGCTAAAACGTACTTCATAGACTAATAATGGTACCAATTCTATGGGGACAGCTAAACTTAACTAAAAAAATGTAAGTTGATACCGTTAATATATCTATTATTTGCTGTTTCATGGTACATATTTATCTTAATTAAAATCGTTAGTCATACATAGTTACTTATACACAGTTTTTATAATAAAAAATAAATAAATAAATATTCATGGACATTTCACACAACGTCATCTGGTCCCAAGCTAAGCTTATATGCTTGTGTTATGGGTACCAGAATACGGATAGAATACATATACTACTTTTCTTTTGTAAATACATACTTATAATACATAGAACACCCAGACGCAGTACAAACATTTGTATGACAATTAGAAAAATCACACAAATGATTGTCCCGAGCGGGAATCGAACCCGAGACCTCGTGATTGGCAGTCCGTTACATGAACCACTAGACCACGAAGCCCGTCAGAAGAAAGTTCAGTTAATATTGCCGAATTGTGTTATTGACACTATACATTTTCATTTGACGAGCCTCGTGGTTGAGTGGTTTATGTAACGGAGTGCCGATCAAGAGGTCGCGGGTTCGATTCCCGTTCGGGAAAATCATTTGTGTGATTTTTGTTATTGTCATACAAATGTTTTTACCGCGTCTGTGTGTTTCTATGTATTATAAGTATGTATCTACAAAAGAAAAGTAGTATATGTATTCTATACGTATTCTATAAGATATAACTAATAATAACACAAGCATATAAGCTTAGCTTGGGGCCAGAGGACGTTGTGTGAAATGTCCATGAATATTTATTTGTTTATATATTTTTAGTTAAGTTTGGTTTACTTGTACAAATAGGATTGGTGCCATTGTTTCATATGACGTTTTATATTCTGTATCAGAAATACACATACATATTTCACGCACAAATCGACATTAAGCTGTAAAAAAAAAGAAGTACCTATCTGTTTTCTATTCCATTCCATGATGTAACAAGTTTTTTCTTTTCGTATCTCACACGTGAAATAAAGACACCATTCACTGACTTGGCTGTTTTTTTTAACATTTTTAAGCAAAGTGTAATGAAGTCTTATTATATTGTAGGCTGATTTGCATGCACGATTTTTACACAGTATTCTATACCAGGATTCTATTCGATATTTAAAAAAATATGCACAATATTTTTAATTACGAAAAAAGTTAACACTGACGACAAAAAAACTTATATAAATATGAGAAATGTATATTGTTATATGCCAGTATTTTTGTACATAAAAGTAGATTTTTTTTTTTTAAATTTTTTCTTTTTTTTTAAATTGGATCCCCTTGATGGACGAACACACTTTGTAGATTGCCATCAAAGATTTTCTTCAATGCTATTTCTATGCAACAAAAATTTATAACTTATTTCTTTTATATCGTTTATGTTTTTCCCATAAAAATTTAAATTATTTCTGTACAATAAAATCGAACACGTATGAAGTTAAAACTAAACCGGTAACTTTACATTCATATGAAATGTTATTATTTGAGTTTCTTGAATAATGATTAGACTTAATATATTAAATTGTAGCGGAAAAGGTGATCACCGCAAGCGGGACTTGAACCCACGACTTTGGAATACAGTTCGGTAGCTCTCCGTTATGTATTCCGAGGTCTTGGGTTCAACTCCCGCTTGCGGTGATCACTTTTTCCACTACAATTTAATTTATTAAGTAAAAGCATAGCAAGTCAATTATTGCAAAATTAATAAATATTACTTTAGTAATGATTAGACTATTAAATTGGCCACGTATCGTATAAATTTTTTTATTTGCTAAAACAGCGGTGATTAAATTTTTTTTATCTAAACTAAAGTATAATCGGAATGATTATTCTAAAATATTAAAACTCATTCTGTAGGACTATCATTATTCATGACATAGAGTTTAGTTTTGAGTTTTCTGTCTCACTGTTTTTGTTTTATATTCATGGACATTTCACATAACGTCCTCTGGTCCCAAGCTAAGCTTATATGCTTGTGTTGTGGATACCAGAATACGGATAGAATACATAATTACACTACTTTAATAAATACATACTTATAATACAGAAAAACACCCAGACGCAGTACAAACATTTGTATGACAATTAGAAATATCACACAATTATTGTCCCGAGCGGGAATCGAACCCGCGACCTCGTGATCGGCAGTTCGTTACAGGAACCACTCAACCATGAGGCTCGTGTTTATGTTAACTGTTTATAATATGCCTCGGCTACTCTTACAGCACCCTTGGGAGGAAATGGGGTGGTGACACTCGTATTCTTAATACGGTACCACATGGACTATACACTACCTACTACTGGACCAAGAGAATCCTTGGACTTAATTTTTCTCAGCGATGAAATGTATTGGATTAGGTAGTCCTTGTACTTAGCATCATTGTAAAAATACCCGCAGCTCTGTCCCGTCGGCCGTTTTTTAGCAATTTGATGCTAAAGTCTGGTAAAAATATTACTTACTTTTTTTATTTTTAAGCGCTTATATGCACGTATGTCGTAGAGAAAACTCAAAATTTACAATGACCAATACCTGATACTTTTCGCCAGCCATTACTTCGAACAAAAGCTTCAAAGGTTCCAAAATATTCTTGTAACTTTTCCTAAGTTAATTTCATATATCGAGAAAATTTGTCCAAGGGGTGAATCCTGGGATCTTGGTCTATACGTATTTATGTAAACTACATTGGTATCGATTATACGTGCAGAACTAAACTTAACTAAAAAATGAAAACTGATATTGTCAATAACACAATTCGGCAATGTTAATAATTTTTTTATTATAAAATCATTGTAGTAACTAATCATTGTACACAACGAAATAACCTATTAATCTAAATACATCATAGTTATTATCATTTTTTGGTTAAGTTGAGTTGTACACGTAGAATTAGTGCCATTGAATTACCTATTTAAGACGTCAGATCTATTGGAAGGACAGTCAACGTTTTTGGGTTCCACAAAAGAGATACCATTCAGTAGCAGCACGATAGAACTTATGGAACAACTCGAAGCTGCTGTGCTTAAAAGTGGACCAGGTGATCGTCGTGTACGCCGATACTTTGAGAAGTATGATACACCGTTTATCTAAAACAAAACTAAGGATTCATTTTAGTATCAGTACAATTTATACAAATGAAATACAAAGGCAATTAAGAAATTAAATACTTCTTTAATTTCATTTCTGTCTCATTTTTTCCATACTTGTTATTATAATGACGTGCTTACTTCTCTCTTTCCAGCCCATTAGGAGAGCACTACACCAAACTTTGCTCTATACAAAAATATGGGCATCGTTGTTCCCTGTTCTCTTCGTGGATATTGCCACCAGAGGAACGAATTTTTTGAATTTTTTTCACAGTATCAAAGTCTTATATGTCTATGCTTCTATCATTTTCTTTTTTAAAAACATAATAAATACAAAAATACAGGCAGTCATGGGGACTGCCGACAGAAGTGAAATCTATTAACTTATTAACTTTCGACCGACGGGCCGCAAGCCGCAAGTCGGTAATAGTATTAACTTTCGACTGACTTAAAAGTTTTTCCCCTCCAAAAACGCTCCACGCGCGTAAAGAAGTTTTCACTTCAAAAAATTAGACCATCCCAAATTCCCGTTTTTTTGGTTTACTTTAGATAAAGTTGCAGCGTCTATCACACAAATTTGGTAAGGTTTTACCAGAAAAGAAAGTGATAGAAGTATAGATAAACTATATGGCGTAAAAAAATTAAAATCGGTTTAATTTTAGCGAAGAAAACAGGGGACCGCAAAACGACTTTTTTCCAAAGAATTTCTAAATAAAATCTGCCTCAGCTATATTTCTTCCTTTCAGCGCGGCGTTCGGGAACAGGGATAGCAATACATAGAGCAAATTCCTGAAATAGGAGTGTAGTCCCCTCTTAATGTTGCAAAAATATAGCTACATAGGCTGTGTATTTTCTATTATCTATTATTTTCTATACATTTCCAAAAAAATCGTAGTAGAATCTACAAAACCAAGGGCCCTGGGGTAAATTAACAAATGGGGCCCCACTGCTATGTAAACTGACTAGATTTTATCAAATAAAAATATGACATAATTATACATTTTTAACATGCTAAATAAAAAGCTAGTTCAGTTCGATCAAGATTTTTGGTAAGGATTCGAGGGCCCTCTGAGCTTTACGGCCCCGGGGCACTGCCCCGCCTAGCCCTTTGGTAGTTGCGCCACTGAGTAGAACGTAGGTAAATTTGTAAATAAAGCAAATATGATTTGTATACTTTAGAATCGAAAAAATATACGATAAATAATGAAGATATTTTTATTTATATTCCAATACAAGCAGTTACTGTTTAGTACAATTTTCTATTATAAGAACATTTCAATTTTATAGTGCACCACCCTTTACAAACACACCATTATCAGTTAAAAATGATGATCCAGTAATACCTTTTCCTTTCTCACTAGCAACAAACAGAATTAAGTCCGCAACTTCTTCTGGTTCTGATACTCTGTTGAGGGCAGTCATTGACTTCACACTTTCAAAAAATGCCTTTGCCTCGTCGGACGTTGTACCCGTATTCTCTATTATATCCGTATAAACAGGACCGGGATTCACAGTGTTAGCACGAACACCACTACCCGCTAGTTCTAAAGCGATTGACCTTGTAAAGTGATCTAAAGCAGCCTTCGAACAGTTGTAAGTGAAAGGTGACGTAGCAAGCACACTGAGAGCCGTTACACTAGAAATGTTAATGATATTACCTTTAGTCTTCACTAAATGTGGTATAGCAAGGTTTGTAAGTAAGACTGTAGCTCTTAAGTTAGTTGCTATAACTTGGTCAAAAACGTCAATTATATTTGGTTGCAGAATGCTTACAGTGGCACCGACAATACCAGCATTATTCACAAGCACATCCAGTTTACCAAAATGCTTGACCGTGTCATTGATTATTCTCTTAGCATCTTCATCTTTGCTCACGTCAGCTACTAACACTAGAGGGCTTCCAATCTTTTTAGCAACATTATTCAGTTTTACCTGATTTCTTCCAATTATAGCGACTTGAGCTCCTTCTTTCGCAAATTCTATAGCTGTGACTGCTCCGATGCCGGAGCTAGCTCCAGTCACAATAACTACTTTGCCTTTGAAACTCATGGCTTTCTTACTTATTTATGTTTTGGACACACTCATGGAGTATATATTTATACCTATTGATGCGATAATCTAAACAATATTGATAATATAGTATCTACTTATTCATATCAGCAATATACTATGTTTTTTGTCACGGCTGCGGCTGCCCACGGTTTAATGTAGGAATCGGATAGATTTTTGGAATGACAATTATTTTCTGTCATCAAAAACAACTTATAGTTTGATTTCTTCTCCTATTGGCACGCTAATGCATCCGAATGGAACTAATTAAAGCGTTTTTATTCTAGCATCCACATAGCCTATAAATAATTTTTTACCAACACTAATGTAGTTAAAAAGTTTTTTCTAGATAGAAAATTATGAACAAGTAGGTCATCATTTTTAGAAGTTTCAGTAATTAACAAACAAACAAACAAAACAATATTTGTTTTTTATAACAATGACAATGTAAATAATGCCAATGACTTTCATTTACAAAGCTAAATCGTGTGCATAATAGTCCATTAGGTAAGTGTTACATGAGCTTTGCAATTTTTAGAGGACGCAATTTTATTTTTAGAACATGTTGGGGGGGTCAATAGAAGCTTAACTTGAAGTTTGTGGGGTCGCCACCCTTGTCACCAGGCCGCCATCTAAATATTTTTCGCCGAAAATTTTTTTTAAAGTCTGTATTTAAAATTATTTTTATAACCATATTAAAGTATCAGGTATGAAATAAGACAGTAAAAAAGACCTATTTTAATCTATCTCAGTGATCGATATTCATCGATGTTTATTCGCCATCAATGACTTTCCATCATCACTAGTCTGTATAATTGACCTTAACATGTGAGACAATAATAAGCAATTAAGATACTTTTCTAGGTTCAAAAGTTCACGAAAGTTCTAGGAATTTATTAAACACTAGTAGTCTTATTCATAATGACTTATCGGAGGTTTAAAAGTTCGCTAAAATCGGTTCGCGAAAATTGTCTAAAATTTTTATTCATAATAGTCTTTTTACCCTAAAACGTTTATTATCTCCGATAAAATCTCCGTGTAAACGTCTGATAACTCATTATAAATAAGACCATGAATAAATATTTAAATATTACGAGATATTGTGAGATTCCTATAGAAGCTTGGGGTGGTCATTTAGCCATCGTCTTTACATCAATGAACAATCGATACAAAATTAGGAATTAAATACCCATCAGGATCTGGATACCAATTCTACGGACACAACTAAACTTAACTAAAAATGTAAGATGATACCGTTAATCTAATATATAAAATTCACGTGTCACAGTGTTAGTTACCGTACTCCTCCGAAACGGCTTGACCGATTCTTCTCAAATTTTGCATACATATTCAGTAGGTCTGAGAATCAGCCAACATCTATTTTTCAAACTTTTTTTTTTAGTATGGCAAAACAACGTTTGCCGGGTCAGCTAGTATATATATATATTATATTTATATTAATTGAAATCGTTAGCCTATGATACACAGTTCTTATAATAAGAAAGTTCAGTTAACATTGCCGAGTTGTGTTATTGACACTATAAATTTTTTTAGTTAAATTTAGTTTACTTGTACAAATAGGATTGGTGCCATTGATTTATATGACGTTTTATATTCTGTATCAGAAACACACACATACCTACATATTTCACGCACAAATCGACATTAATCCGTTTAAAAAAAAGAAAAATCTGTTTTCTATTCCATTCCATGATGTAAACAAGTTTTTTCTTTTCGTATCTCACACGTAAAATAAAGACATCATTCACTGACTTGGCTGTTGTTTTTAATATTTTTAAAGCAAAATGTAATGAAGTCTTATTATATTGTAGGCTGAAAGGCATGCGCGCTTTTTTACACAGTATTCTATACCAGGATCGCATTCGATATTTAAAAAATATGCACATTATTTTTAAAGAATATATTTTATTTATGAAAAAAGTTAACACTTACGACACAAAAAAACTGATATAATTATGAGAAATGTATATTGTTACTAGCTGTCCCGGCAAACGTTGTTTTGCCATACTAAAAAAAAATGTTTGAAAAATAGATGTTGGCCGATTCTCAGACCTACTGAATATGCATGTAAAATTTCATAAAGATCGGTCAAGCCGTTTCGGAGGAGTACGGTAACTAACACTGTGACATGGAAATTTTATATATATCGGAGAAAATCACCGTAGACATCGCCTGTAACTATTGCCAGGGTAGTCTCCAATCAAACACCCTGTAATACTGAATAAGCTAACTACGATAATTACAACATTCTATTAACTACGATGAGATTGATCCGTGGCTTACGACACGTGTAGCTGGTTTGGAAGGATCCTTTTATGAAATTTCAACGGGTCACCATTCAGTCTCACCAACTACAGTAAATAAACGAATTACTCACCATTTACACCATTTAAGGACCCACATCACAATCTTGGAACCTAAGTTAAAACTAAAAATCCTTAAGTAAACTATTTTAATCAAGTCTCCTACGACACGGCCATTCTGCGAATACACGCGTCCCCGTGTGTAAATCTGTAATAGAACTAAGTTTTTCCGCTCGGCTAATTCTGACCCAATATAAAGTCGCAAAATAAAGAAATCCACAACTAAGATTTTTCCATACACTCGGTCAGTTACAACAATTTCCACAATAATTCAACATTCACACTCGGTCAGTTACATTAATTCCGCATTATCGTTACTTTGCACGTTCTCACAAATACACACTAAGCAATAACACTTTGGAGGATATTCTAATTGTTTAAGTTATAGAACTGGGCAGCGTAACGACCTGTATAATACTGACTGCTCTAGTTGTCAGGTTTTTCGCATTTTTGCTAATGAACTTTAAGTTGTAGTGGGTTCGTATCGACTTATCGAGCCAAATATAATTGTAGCATTCAATAGATGGTTTCTAATCATCAAATCCACTACACATTAAAATTGTGTTTTCATAAAGACAACCACTCGGCTGTAATTTGATAACGAATTATTTAGAATTTAGCTAATTAATCGTAAACTACTCAGAAAAAGATTTTTAGCTACGTTGGCAAATACATTAAAAAAAAATTTTTTTTTTTTCTTTTTCTTTCTTTCTTTTTTTTCTTTCTTTTCTTTTTCTTTCTTTTCTTTTCCTTTCTTTACTTTGTTTTCTTTTTCTTAACTGTCACACGGCCATTCTGCAAAGGCACACGTCCTCGTGTGTTCCCTATTTACTTGAAACAAAATAGAAGGCTTTCCGTTTGGCCTATCCTGCTGATCTAGACGGATTCAACAGTAAAGGAATGATTTTCTAATTTAGTTTAAATGCTAATGATTAAACTATCAGTGAATAAAAAGTTGAATTTAGAATTTTCGTACTGGCATACGAATAAACACTGTTACTTTACCTCCTACTTGTAGCTCAAGTAGAAGTTAAGCCTACATAACTCTTTTAGCTGTTGCTACTAAACACCTAAATCGTGAATAGTAACCGTTGGTGCATAGTATCGTAACGTGGTATATTTATGCGTATAGCGTCTTAAGGATAGAAAGGATTAAGGATTTAGGAAGGATAAAGGGTTTGGGAAGGATAGGTAAGGGAAAGGTCGACGTTGCCGCGTAGGCAAGGGCCCTAGGAATAAAAGGATAGGTTGATGCTGTGCCATAGGCGGTCCTGTTCGCCGTCGTACACAGGGGACCATTATTCTTTCAGGATAGGATAATTATAGTGGCTTATATTGGTCGGCTCCACACGCCAATATAGCATCTTTTATTTATTGATTTATTTTCATTTTTTTTTTTTTGGCTTATTGGTCGGCTCCACACGCCAATAGCATCTTTTATTTTTGGCTTACTGTAACGCTCCACGCGCCAACAGCTCTTTTAATAATAATAATTAGTTTACTCGTGGATACACCACGGTAAACTGCGTTGTTAATACTATAAATAGTTCACTGAACGTCTCTGTACACCAAAAACGCTCGGAAATTAAAATTTAAGAGGTAGATAATTTGTTACGGTATGTAGATCTGCTATAGTCAATCCACTACAACAGATTCTTGTTCAAGTAAATAAGGTCAAAAGTTATGCTCGTGAATACTCAGAGGTGATCTCCTGTCGCCTCGATAATTTGTAATAAGGGTCGTATGCGCGAATAAACGGAAAGTAATAAAGTTAAAAACAAACGGTAGACTTCATTTACAATGAGAACCACGCGAAACAGTTGCAGATTGCTAGTGATTATTTTTTTCAGCCTGGATAGACCAATAATATTAGTCGCATACATTTAAATCAAAATACAACTGAAGTATTGTATGGGCATTAAAGGCATTTTGGAATTAAATATTTGTAATAAGATGAACCTGCTATACTGGACATCTCTATGAAAATTTTAGAAACATGTTATTGGTAAACCACAATAAAACGTGTGGTTAATGTTATTAATAGTTTACAAGACGTCTCTGCGTTATCAAAATCATATTTGTAAGTAAATGTTTTAAAAAGAAGATTTCACGAACTGATTATAAGTAAGCCACAATAAAGCGTGTGGTTAATATTATTACTGCCTCACTAGACGTCTCACACGTCAGTAAGTTAAAGATTTCAAAAACTCATTATACACCACAAAAAGTGATGTTAATAATTATTAATGGTTGCTAGACGTCTCCATACGTCAATAGCACCGTCAGGTTCGTATTTGTAGCTAGATATTTTAGAAAGGACGAATTTAACCGCATATTATAGGTACACTACAATAAGTTGCGTTGGCAATATTATTAACGACTTACAGGACGTCTGCATACGTCAATAGCACAGTCGAGATCATAATGGTAAATAGATTTTTCGAAACAGTAATTCTGAAACGACTGGCACGTATATAGATTTCTTAAACTTTCTTTCGCTGTCTAAGGATTTAAAATTTTAAACGCATATTTTGTCAATCTCTTTTTATCACAACTCTATCTTCTACATGTAACTACATGTTGGTCTAATCTTGAGTATTTAGTTAACCATGATTTAGATTTTCTCACTACCTCTCATCTAGGTGAAAGTTTGTTGCGATATTATTTGCCAGTCACAAATAACAAACTTTAATAACGCGTTAGAATATGTAAAAACACATTATTACACGGCGGAGACTAAATCTTTGTTTTTCTTTAAAACTTTTATTTTTAGTTATCAAGTACGCTTATAAATAAATAAGCGAAAATCATGTACCAACTTTATAAAAAGGGAACCGAACACTTTAAAACGAAGTGTTGAATGTTCATAAAGCCACACTATATTTCTGTTCGCAATCAAGTAAAACGATTTTACTATTACTTATTGATTGATACACGAGATAAATTTAGCAAGTGAACACTGTAGATTTATTAAATTACTAACAAATCATTGTCATTTAATTTATGTTACGTAGTTACAATGTTTTAGGGTAATTAACTAATTACCTATAACTTGTTATTATCAGTCTTGGGTTGTTAATGTAATCAAAGCAATTTTTTACCAAAAAGAAACTTTGCGAAATCTTTAAATTTTTACTAAAACGCCGGTTACGTTTAATTTTACTGTTCTAGTTTTTTTTTTTTATTTCAAAACAAAATCGAATAACGACTATTCGATCCCACTTCTGATATCGGAGAAAATCACCGTAGACATCGCCTGTAACTATTGCCAGGGTAGTCTCCAATCAAACACCCTGTAATACTGAATAAGCTAACTACGATAATTACAACATTCTATTAACTACGATGAGATTGATCCGTGGCTTACGACACGTGTAGCTGGTTTGGAAGGATCCTTTTATGAAATTTCAACGGGTCACCATTCAGTCTCACCAACTACAGTAAATAAACGAATTACTCACCATTTACACCATTTAAGGACCCACATCACAATCTTGGAACCTAAGTTAAAACTAAAAATCCTTAAGTAAACTATTTTAATCAAGTCTCCTACGACATATATTAGATATGCCAATATTTTTGTACATAAAAGTTGAATAATTTTTTTTTTTAATGTTTAATTTTAAAGTAATTTATTGATTTTGCAATTGACTTTGCCTTTATTAACAACTAGCTGTTGCCCGCGACTCCGTACGCGTGGAATTTAGGAAAGTTTCATGAAAATCCATCCAGTAGTCTTTACGTGAAAGAACAACACACAAACTTACATTCATATAATACAACATTAACCAAACATCCAAATATTAGAGTATGGAACGTGGATAGAAGACCGAGGAAACGTTCGCGTTGCTCGGCCAACAGTTTCAAGTATTTTATTTTGTTGCGCGTAATTCTTTTTTCGTCATATCTCCTAAGATATTCATTTAAATTGCATGCTGTAAAAAGCAGTTATAATCTATATTAAACATGTAAGCTAACTAAGGAATTTAATTTGATAAAAAAGATTACTATATACACATAAATAGCTTTTGAAAACACCCTATTGGATTTGATAATTTTTGCGACATTATTATGGGTACAGCGGGTTTCTCTTAAAAGATAAACATATACGCGGACTTTTTTGAAGAACTATAGGTAACAAACAATTCCACCATACATTAGTTTGTTGTACCTCACATAGATAAGGCAGCGTTTTTATTTATAGCTCGCACGCGTCCGAGTTTCTCGGCAAATTTAATCATATCTCATCCAATATATAGCAAACCCCAACAAATTATGCAAAAAAAGCCATCCTCTTGAACCATTCTATCTATTAAAAAAAACCGCATCAAGATCAGTTGCGTATTTTTGAAGATATAAGCTCACATAGGGACATACATACAAAAATTACGACTTTGTTTTATAAGAAGTAAAGATTTATGCCTTACTTAACAAATCAAATTATAGTGGAATAAATTGACTGCCCCTGCCCCTGCCCCTTCTGAAAAATTGAATGTCCCGCTTGCCGCAGCCAATTTTTTTCCACCGTTATTTGATTTGTTATGTTAAATTTTTTTTTAAATCTTTTACCCATTGATGGACGAACACACTTTGTAGATTGCCATCAAAGATTTTCTTCAGTGCAATTTTTATGCAACACAAAATTTATAACTTACTTTTTACTAGCTGTTGCCCTCGACTCCGTCCGCGTAAAATTTAGGAAGTTTTCCCCGTTTTTGCAACATTTTTAACTACTGCTTGAGTGAGAGTATTATAAACGTTAGAGTAAACAAATATCGTAATGCTCCGAACTGCTAAGCTATCAGGAGTTACACGTGTTATTGTGAGTCAACCATAAAATATAGATATATGCTGTTTCGGGATATTTTTTAGACAATTTTATGTAGAATATTTCCGTCATACATTATTTCTATGTAACTTTAACCATTAAGGCTGCACACGCGACGGAAGCTTAAAAAATGGAGTAACTTCTCCCGTTTTCCCAACATTTCCCTTCACTACTCTGCTCCTATTGATTGTAGCGTGATGAAAAGTATACTATAACCTGCCCAGGAGTATGAAGAATAAATGTACCAAGTTTAGTTAAAATCCGTCGAGTAGTTTTTGTTTCTATAAGGAACATACAGACGGACAAACAGACAGACAAAAATTTTACTGATTGCATTTTTGGCATCAGTATCGATCACTAATCACCCCCTGATAGTTATTTTAAAAATATATTTCATGTACAGAATTGACCTCTCTACAGATTTATTATAAGTATAGATATCGTTTATTGTATTTCTCGTAAAGATTTAAATTAGTTTTATACAATAAAATCGAATAGGTATGAAGTTAAAACTAAACTTGTAACTTTACATTTATAAGAAATGCTATTATTTCAGTTTCTTGAATAATGATTAGACTACTAAATTGGCCACGTATCGTATTAATTTTATTATTTGCTAAAGAAGCGGTGAGCGAGTTAACTTTATGTTTTCTATGCTTGTGTATACAAGGTGTCCCAAAATTCAACGATAAGCGGGCACCAGAAGTTAGACCTACTCATGACTACTCAAGAAAAAATTTTAATAAAAATATATCGTAATTTATTTTAGAGATATCAAAAAAAGTATTAAAACCGTATGTAAGTAATATTGAATTACATTTTTAAGATGGCAGATCTATTGGAAGGGCAGTCTACGTTTTTGGGTTCCACAAAAGAGATACCATTCAGTAGTAGCACGATTGAACTTATGGAAGAGCTCGAAGCTGCTGTGCTTGAAAATGGACCTGGTGATCGTCGTGTACGGCGATACTTTGAAAAGTATGATACACCGTTTATCTGAGACAAAACTAAGAATTCATTTTAGTATCAGTACAATTTATACAACAGATATTGAAATACAAAGCCAAGAAATTAAATACTTTTTTAATCTTATTCCTGTCTCCTTTTTTTCTCACTTGTTATTACAATGACGTGCTTACTTTTCTCTCTTCCGCCCATTATGAGAGCACAACACCAAACTATACTCCATACAAAGTATGGGCATCGTAGTCCTCCGTTCTCTTCGTGGATATTGCTACCAGAGGAACGAACTATTTTCACAGTATCGAGGTCTTATATAAATCTATGCTTCTATAATTTTCTTTTTTTCAAAACTTAATAAATAAAAAATATTAGACCATCCTAAATTCCCGGTTTTTTGGTTTTCTTTCGATAAAGTTGCAGTGTCTATCATACAACTTTGGTAAGGTTTTACCAGAAAAGAATGTTTTAGAAGCATATATTATATTATACTCTATGTATAATATAGCGTATAAAATTAAAATCGGTTAAATTTTCGCGACGAAATCAGGGGACTGCGAAACGTCTTTTTTCCAAAGAATTTGTAGATAAAATCAGCCTCAGCTTTATGTATAATATTAATATTTTCTCTTTCAGTGCAGCGCTCGGGAATAGGTATAGCAATACCTACATTAGGACTGTAGTGCCCTCTAAATGTTGCAAAAATATCATCAGCTACATAGGCTATGTGAAGTATTTTCTATTATCTATGTATGTATCTAGACATTTCCAAAAAATCGTAGTAGGATGTAGTAATTACTAAGTTATAAGTAGATATTTTCGTTGTTTGGTAGTTGCCCCTAATATAAACATATTGAAATTACCTAATTTGAAGCCAGACGACGTTGTAAGTGTGTAAAATAAAGCAAATAATAATGTTTGTATACTTTAGCATAAAAAAATTAAAGGTAGGTAAATAAAGAAGATATTTTTATTTATGTTCCAATAGGTACATGGAATTATTGTTAAGTACATTTTTCTATCATAAGAATATTTAAATTTTATAGTGCTCCACCCTTTACAAGTACACCATTATCAGTCAGAAATGATGATCCAGTAATACCTTTTCCTTTCTCACTAGCAACAAACAGAATTAGCTCCGCAATTTCTTCTGGTGCCGATACTCTGTTGAGGGCAGTCATTGACTTCACACTTACAAAAAATGCCTTTGCCTCATCCGAGGTAGTACCCGTATTTTCTATTATATCCGTATATACAGGACCAGGATTCACAGTGTTAGCACGAACACCACTAGCTGCGAGTTCCAAAGCGATTGACCTTGTAAAGTGATCTAAAGCAGCCTTCGAAGAGTTGTAAGTGAAACTTGTCGTAGCAAGCACACTGAGAGCCGCTACACTTGAAATGTTAACGATATTACCTTTAGTCTTCACTAAATGTGGTACAGCAAGGTTTGTAAGTAAGACTGTAGCTCTTAAGTTAGTTGCTATAACTTGGTCAAAAACGTCAATTATATTTGGTTGCAGAATGCTTACAGTGGCACCGACAATACCAGCATTATTCACAAGCACATCCAATTTACCAAAATGCTTGACCGTGTCATTGATTATTCTCTTAGCATCTTCATCTTTGCTCACGTCAGCTACTAACACTAGAGGGCTTTCAATCTTTTTAGCAACATTATTCAGTTTTACCTGATTTCTTCCAACTAAAGCGACTTGAGCGCCTTCTTTCGCAAATTCTATAGCTGTGACTGCCCCGATGCCGGAGCTAGCTCCAGTCACAATAACTACTTTGCCTTTGAAACTCATGGCTTTTTCACATAGGTATGTTTCGGACACACTCATGAAGTGTATATTTATACCTATTGATGCGATAATCTAAACAATACTGATAATATAATACTTATTCATATCAGCAATATACTATGTTTTGGTCACGGCTGCGGCTGCTCTCGGTTTAATGTAGGATTCGAATAGATTTTTGGAATGGCAATTATTTTCTGTCATCAAAAACAACTTATAGTTTGATTTTTTCTCCTATTTTCATGTTAGAGACTTCGTTATATACATCCGAATGGAACTTATTAAAGCGTTTTCAATTTAGCATCTAGATAGCATTTAAATCATATTTTACCGTCACTCTAATGTAGTCATAAACATTATCCTTACTAATATTATAAAAGCGAAAGTAACTCTGTTTGTCTGTCTGTTACGCTTTCCCGCTTAAATCTCTCAACCGATTTTGATGAAATTTGACACAGACAATCTTTAGATCCTGAGAAAGGACATAGGCTAACTTTTATTGGAAAAAAAAATCCAAATTCCACGCGGACGGAGTCACGGGCAACAGCTAGTTCTAGATAAAAATGACAAATTCATCATTTTTGAAAGTTTCAATAATTAACAAACAAACAAACAAAACAATATTTCTTTTAATAACAATGACAATGCAAATAATACCAATGACTATTTCAATTACAAAGCTAAATCGTGTGCATAATGTGATTTAGACAAACATTATTGTTTATTGATAAGAAATACATATCATTAAATTAAAAATTATCCTTTTTCCTTCGAGAATTTGTAATGATTTCTTGGTGCTTCCCACGTCTTCTACTTCTATAAAGTAGTTTCAGTTCTGCTCAGGTGCACTTTGGTGTTTTGTTATAGTAAACCATTATAAAGTTTTGTATATGGAACGTAGACGCTGAAATCTGATTGGGGGTGAACAGCTGATCTTCATCTACCGGCTCAGATTATAGTCATAGGATATTGCAACATATAACCATGGCAGGGGCGTAGCGTGCCTTGGTGGGGCCCCGTATAAAAATTTATTTGGGGGCCCTTAAGAAAGGTAAATAAAATTGGGGAGTATTTATTAATTTTTGTCTACGCACGTCGGGGGCCCCTGTAGTCTGGGGGCCCCAAATAATTGATACTACGCCCCTGATGACTGGACTGATTTCGGTGATTTTGGTCTTGAAATATTGGAATAGGTCCAGGGAAGGTTTAAACGGTGACAAAATATATGTATCAGCTAGTATATAATAATAATATAGATAGCTGGCTTGATAAACGTAAACGATAAACGATAACGAAAATGTGTCTAATAATAGATGTTTTTTTCGCATTGTCATTGCAAAACAACATTGGTTATGAGGTTGTTGGTTATGAATATGACGCAAACATTTCAGTATCTATTCCGTGTGCAGAAACATTGACGGATTAGGAAGTATACACATGTGACTATCCCTTTTTATGCAACAGGTGCTATTACAATAAGTCTGTATAGTAAAATCTTAACAAATCACGTCTAGTAGAGAGAGAAAAATTTTAATAAATAATATATCAACATGCCAGCTGCCTCTGTGATCGATTTACTTAGTAAATTCACAATAGTTGTAGTGCGGTGACCTGCGCTTAATGGGAAGTGCGTTTGCGCTGAGAAATGGAAGTTAATATTAGTTCACTTTAGTATCTGCGGATAGGGGATTTAAATTTATTCATTAATAGGACTAACAGACGTTGGTACGTCTACAGCCAAAACAACTAAAGCTGAAATTTTGGTAAATGCGGAGTAGAATTTTTTGAATAAGTTCGTATTTTTTTAAACATAGTGCTATTAAAATCGGAGTATAGTAACCCAGTTTGTTTAAAATAATACTCAAATATTTAAAAGAGAAGTGAAAGATGATTTTATAAGTCCGTAATTTCTTTTATTAGTTACAGGTAGTAAAAATCGTTGTTTGCCAGCGACTTCGCGTAATATTTCTGTAAAAGGTTTTATTGAAATAGTCCTAAGTAATATTTTAATAATAAATATTAAGATTAACTATGTTACATTCTTATCATGCGATAATTTGAATAATTGGCTATACGCTTATCATATTTTTGACATTGTGACGCTGTTAATATAATCGTAACGATAGGACGTATTTTAAAGTCACGCGTGTGCCTGCGTTAAGAGATTAGAGCCTATATAAACTAACGTATCCATTTGGAACAGGTACATTGCTACAGTATTTCGTACATGACTGCCATATTCGAAAAGTCCGGCATCGATTATCGATAACATCACAACAGATAATCGATTATCTTATCGAGTAAAAATAATAACAGATGTTTGAAGAAAAAGTAGGTACATAGGTATAACACTTTACTAACATAAAACTACTTTTTACGGATTTAGACGCGTATATTTGTTTTAAATTTTGGTCCGACGTTTCGGAGATACCATGGTGACTGCAAAGTCTCCGAAACGTCGGGCCAAAATTTAAAACAAATATACGCGTCTAAATCCGTAAAAAGTAGTTTTATTTAAACAGGGCCCTGAGTCGGGTATTTCAACGGTGTCACAACTGAACCATTATTGTACCATTATGGTGCAATAGTAAAGTTTTTAGTAGTCTACTATTAATGTGTCGTCATAACGACTTCATCATTGTCTTACAATTGTCAAAGTGACATAAATTGCTAGTCTCGTACACAACTGCTTCACAATTGCAATTCAATGACTGAAATGTTTCGGTAGTCTGCTATTTTGAATTTGACAGTAATATTTTTAAATTGTCCTGTGTCGACAGATTGCCATAAATAAAAAATAGATAGATAGAAATATTAGAAATTGTTCTTTGTAATTTATTGCAATTTACTAATCTCCTAAACTTCACAATGCTTTTTATACTAATAAATAGTATGTACAAATATATTTAAACGAAGTCTAGCATGATTAAATGTTTAAATTTATTAGTAGTTTTTCGAAAATCACTTCAACTAACGCATTTTTTAAAAACGGCAACACATACATACCATTCTAACACAATCCATAGATAAAAGAGACCGAAAATTCAATGCATAGATAAAAGAGATCGACAATTCTATTACCATTGAAAGACCGTTATGACGGCATATAGCAGACTACGGATATTTGACTTCGATTGCAACGGTATCGTGCCGGTATTGTGCCGGTATGACAATTGTTCCAAAATAGTGGACTTGAGCACCAGATGAGTCGCGCAAGTGTTAGAAAATATTACTTTACTAACATTTTATTATTTGATAATGATTACTCAATTATCAGTGATATTAGGTGTTTGTTGTCAGTAATAATGAATGATTAAACGAACTTACCTGTACGTGAAGTTCTATCATTATTATACAAAGATTTCGTTCGAAGATAATATACATATTTACTCGGTAGGTAGCGCAAGCAACCGCCATTGTCACACTAAATTTGAGAAAAAAAGCATAAATAAAACAACAATATCGTAATACCTACGCGCGCCTTCATTAAGTTTAAGTAAGCCTTATAGAAAATAAAAAATTTCACTTGTAGGGGATGACTATCAAGTCTGTATAGTTGGGAGAAATCAGGTAAAACTAAATAATGTTGCCCAAAAAATTAAAAGCCCCTTAGTGTTAGCGGCTGACGTGAGCAACGATGAAGATGCTAAAAGAATAATCAATGAAACTGTCAAGCATTTTGGTAAACTGGATGTGCTTGTGAATAATGCCGGTATTATTGGTGAGTTTGCCAAAATTTCAAAACCAGATGCAGTAGAAGTGTTTGACAAAGTGATGGCAACCAACTTACGCGCTTCTGTCTTGCTTACAAACCTCGCAGTACCTCATTTAGTGAAGACTAAGGGCAATCGATAGATGTGGGACATCGATTTTGCTTTCAACGAAAATAACGTGTGTTATATTTTCCAATATTAAGCATTCATTTGTTTGTTCCTTGAGCTAAGTATTCTCATGTATGTCGTTCGTCTTTGGATATAATATTTTAGTATTATTGCAATAGGTATGTTTTTGTATTCAATATTTTTTGGAACAGACAAATGATCGACCCAGTGTCTTCAAAACATTATTATTGATGCTTGAAGAGTTAACAAATCAACAGACTAACATTTTATTAATTATAAAGGCGTAATTATGTCTACTGATTATTTACTCTCTCGGTTTAATGTAGGATTCGGTTAGATTTTTGGAATGGCAAATATTTTCTGTCATCCTATAGTTTGATTTTTTCTCCTGTTGGCAAGCCAAAGCCTCCGAATGGAGCTAATTAAAATGTTTATAATCTAGCATCTAGATAGCCTTTAAATCATATTTTACCGTCACACTCATGTAGTTAAAACATTATTCTAGATAAAAAACAGAAGACAAGTAATCGTTTTTGAAAGTTTCAGTAATTTGACGGGCTTCGTGGCGTAGTGGTTCATGTACTGGACTGCCGTTCACAAGGTCGCGGGTTCGATTCCCGCTTGCGACAATCATTTGTGTGATATTCATAAATCTGTCTGTCCGTCTGGGTGTTTTCTATGTATTATAAGTATGTATTTACAAAAGAAAAGTAGTTTATGTATTATATCCGTATTCTGGTACCCATAACAGAAGCATATAAGCTTAGCTTGGGACCAGAGGACGTTGTGTGAAATGTCCATGATTATTTATTTATTTATTTATTAATTATTAAACAAACAAATAAAACAATATTTGTTTTAATAACAATGACAATGTAAATAACGCCAGACTATTTCATTTACAAAGATAAATCGTATGATAATGTGTTATAGACAGACAATTGTTTATTGTAAAAAAATACATATCAGTAAATTATCCTTTTTCCTTCTAATGTTCTTGTAAACTTTTCTAAATGGAGCAACTTGGTTTCAAGTGCGTCAGAAACTTAAGATAGGAAATTCGCACTTTTTTGTTTGATTGCATAGGTCCAGCATAGATTTTCATAACATGTTTTCTTAGTGCTTATACTTTTAAATAAACTTTCATTACTATTTCCTGTTGTTTCAGTTATGCGCAGGCGTACTTTGGTGGTTGTTATTGACAAGGTTTTTACATGGAATATAGACACAAGACTCTCCGTGTGGTGACGGATTAAGAATACAAGTGTCACCACCCCATCTCCTCCCCAGGGTGCTGTAAAAGTCAGCTAAGGGATATTGCACACAGATAACATCCTCTGTAACAGACGGAAAACTCGAATATAAACCCTGTGTCAATACGCCTGGTCAGCGCGGCACCGTAGACCATAATCTCTCTGGCCGTGGCCAACAGTGGGACGTAAATGGGCTGGAATGAGAGAGATAGACACAAGAATCTGGTATGAGCCTATTCCGGAACCAGTTCAGATTATAGTCCATTGGATATAGTAACATATCTAAAATATAAAATTCACGTGTCACAGTGTTAGTTACCGTACTCCTCCGAAACGGCTCGACCGATTCTTCTCAAATTTTACTTACATATTCAGTAGGTCTGAGAATCGGCCAACATCTATTTTTCAAATTTTTTTTTTGTATGGCAAAACAACGTTTGCCAGGTCAGCTAGTAATAATATAGATAGCTACCTTGATAAATGTATTTTGGAAAATTTATCTATTGAAAAGATATTTTTAGCATCGTCATTGCAAAACAACATTGGTTGAGTTGACCCATGAGGATGCATACAATGATGCAGACAATTCAGTATCTATTCCGTGTGCAGAAATCTTGACGAATTAGGAAGTATACATATTGTGACTATCCCATTTTATGGCACAAGGTGCTAAGTCTTTAGAGTAAAATCTAAACAAATTATAGTTAGTAGAAATAGAATAACTTAAATAAATACTATTATACTAATATGCCAGCCTCCAGTGTGGTCGAGCTGTGGAAGAGACCTATGGGAAGTACGTATGGGCTGTGAAATAGTAGTTAATAGTAGTTCACTATGTTCACAGATATGGTATTAACCTCTATTCATTAATAGGAGTAACAGACGTATTAGCGCACAGCCAAAACTACTAAAGCAGAAATTTTGATAAATGGGGACTGAAATTTCTTAAAATATTTCGTAATTTTTTCAACATATAAGTAGCTTAAATCGATGTATAGTAACCCAGTTTGTTTAACTTAATACTTAAGGGCCTACATCAATATTATCGTATATCATCGCCGACACGTACATATTAACACAGCCAGTAGGCACAGAAAATGAAGAATTAGGGATACTTTTCCTATTTACTCAAAATCTACTAAATATATTTTAATTCTGATTTACGTGTTTCTATATATAATAGTTACTTATGTTTTTAAAGTTATTTCATTAGTTAATACGCGATAATAGACCGACAAATGAAAAAAATTAGAGAGGTTGTTTCGCTAAGATTTTCTATCGAGAAAACTTTTTTCAATCGTGATTCTGTGTTTATGCGATCCTAGATCATATATTGAAAAAACATATACTTAAAAATTAGAGCTCTAGCCATTCAATCTAAAGAAACAATGAAAACTTCGTACGTAGAAAAATGCACGAAGCTATTTTGGTATCCTCTTAAGACGGGACGATACCAAATTATGCTCCATACAAAAGTATGGGTATCGTACTTCCGTTTTTTCTTCGCGAAATTTAAACCGATTTTGATAGTTTTTGATAAAGCGTATATCTATGCTTCTATCACTTTCTTTTTTTGAAAACATAATAACTAAAAGAAATATGATGATCCGAAAAACCCACTTTTTTTCGGTTTTCTTTAGATAAAGTTGCAGCATCTATCACACAAATTTGGTAATGTTTTACCACAAAAGAAAGTGATAGAAGCATAGATATACTCTTTATCTATAATATCACGCAAAAACTATTAAAATCAGTTTAACTTTCGCGAAAAGAAAACGGAAATACGAAACGTCTTTTTTCAAAGAATTTGTAGGTAAAATCCGCTTCATCTATATTTGTCCCTTTCAGCGCGGCGCACGGAAATAGGGATGACAATACCTAAGGCAAATACCTAAATGAGGAGTACAGTACCCTCTTAAAGGTGTAAAAGAGAATGTGAAAGATGATTTCATAAGTGCGTATTTTTTTTTAAATTATGAGTAATAAGAATCTTTGTTTAAGCCAGTGACTTTGCGTAATATTTCCGTAAAAGGTTTTATTAAAATATACCTTAAGAGGGCACTGTACTCCTAATTTAGGTATTTGCCTTAGGTATTGCTATCCCTATTCCCGAACGCCATGCTGAAAAGGACAAATATAGCTGAAGCAGATTTTAACTACAAATTCTGTGAAAAAAAAGACGTTTCGTAGTCCCCTTTTTTCTTCGCGAAAGTTAAACCGATTTTGACTGTTTTTACGCTATATTATACATATATGAAGAGTATATCTATGCTTCTATCACTTTCTTTTTTGGTAAACCATACCAAATATGTGTGATACACGCTGCAACTTCATTTATAGGAAACCGAAAAAAAACCGGGATTTTCGGATGGTCATATTTCTTTTAGTTATTTAGTTTTGAAAAAAAAAGAAAGTGGTAGAAGCATAGATATACTCTTCATCTATAATATGGCGTACAAACAATTAAAATCAGTTTAACTTTCGCGAAGAAAAAAGGGGGACTACGAAACGTCTTTTTTTCACTTTGTACATTTGTAGTTAAAATCTGCTTCAGCTATACAGCTACTCAAGGTATTACTTAGTCTTTGTTTCATCGCAATCGCTCCACTCATTCAAGAGATATTTACATAATACAAAATTTCTTATATTGTTTACCTGCAACGCCTAAAAGCTTCCCATTTTACCTTATTGTACGGATCTCTTAAAAAATGTACTGCTTATGTTAGAGAATATTATAATCTACTGCTTAGTATAGCTTATTTATTATGTATACGAGTAATAATATCACGCTATAACCTCAGGGGAGTAAGTGAAACTGTAAGGTACCTTCACTTCAATATAATGGTAGTGTCAATAATAAAGTTTAAATGTGTTTTTATCCCTTCCTGCCTTAGAGCATTTATACAACAGGAGTTGGTATTCTCAGGATATTTATGCTGAATAAGGTACGAGAACAATGCTCATACTGTCGTCTTTTACACTATTTTCATTTGTTTATTTTCAATAAGCGCTTTTTTTACATTATGTATGCATCATTTTATGAAATACTAGCTCTAGGTACTTCGTACACGTTGAATTTAGTAACTAAATCTTGACAAATTGTACAAAAAACCCGTCCTCTGGAACCACTCTACATATCTATTTAAAGTCCGTTGTGTAGTTTTGAAGATATAAGCTCGCATAAGCATAAGTACATACATACAATAATAATGACTGTTCTGTATTAAGGGCCTACATCAATATTATCGTATATCATCGCCGACACGTACATATTAACACAGCCAGTAGGCACAGAAAATGAAGAATTAGGGATACTTTTCCTATTTACTCAAAATCTACTAAATATATTTTAATTCTGATTTACGTGTTTCTATATATGATAGTTACTTATGTTTTTAAAGTTATTTCATTAGTTAATACGCGATAATAGACCGACAAATGAAAAAAATAAAAAATTTGAGAGGTTGTTTCGCCAAGATTTTCTATCGAGAAAACTTTTTTCAATCGCGTTTCTGAGTTTATGCGATCCTAGATAATATATTGAAAAAACATATACTTAAAAATTAGAGCTCTAGCCATTCAATCTAAAGAAACAATGAAAACTTCGTACATAGAAAAATGCACGAAGCTATTTTGGTATCCTCTTAAGTAAAGTTGATGCTTACACAGAGAGGTAGAGAAACCGATAGGGGTGGGGAAAATCATAAATTTTTAATTATTATAAAACAAAGTCGTTATTTTCGTATGTATATCCCTATGTGACTCTATATGAGTCCCCACGCAACGGTTTGGATACGGTTTTTCAATAGTTAAAGTGGTTCAAGAGGAGCGCTTTTTTGTATAATTTGGTTTGTGTCTAAATTTCACGCGAACAAAGTTTCAGAAATCAATAAATGGATAAATTACATCTATCATAGAGAAAATAAAGAAAAATAGTATAGTCAATTTAGGCGGAGCATGCGTAATGCGTAAACCATAGAAATTAAGATAAAGTGTTTGTGTGCGTTATCTCGGCACCTCATCGGCTTGACAGTGTATTTGACAAGGAGAACAGCGTGTGTAACGACTCCTGTTGGCTTCATATACTCTAAGCTTTATGCCCATCCCGTGGGTATATTCAGCACAAGTTGATACCCCCGGAAGTTGTTATATTGCGAAAGTTGCTAACATTCCCGCAATTTAACTGAATAGAACATTAAAATATGATCGAAAATTGTAATTTTTGTGTAGGTAGTTTGATAATATTTAGACCGTGGAAGTTAGCACTACCTGCTACCAGTTTCTCTGCCCATCCCATGGGAAAATACCTGTTGTAATGTGCAAAGTGATGCTAATATCACAGTTATACCAGATGTACTGTCTATAGCTACATCATGCAGCCGACTTAGCCACTTACATATCAATGTGTGCGTGAAATATGCATCTATGTATAAATAAAATAAATAAATATTCACGGACATTCCACACGTCCTCTGGTCCCAAGTTAAGCTTATATGCTTGTGTTATGGGTACCAGAATATGGATATACTACATATACTACTTTTCTTTTGTAAATACATACTTATAATACATATAAACACCCAGACGCAGAACAGACATTTGTATGACATTTGTAAACATCACATAGATGATTGTCCCGAGAGGGAATCGAACCCACGACCTCGTGAACCACAGTCCGTTACATGAACTACTAGACCACGAAACCCGTCATGTATATGATACAGGCTTTACGTCACCTGTAACATCGTTATTCTAATAAGTGCGATTTAGCCAGGCTCGGATAAGCGGTTCCTGAGATTAGCAAACAAAGAAACTGCAGCTCTATAATATTTGTGTAGAATAACACAAAAATTAATCAGTTTAGGATTATTCCAGCATTAAGTACAAAAATACGACATAGGAAGAATATGGCAACAAATTAATTACATTTAATGAAGAACAGATTGTTCCCCTCATAATGATTTCTATTTAATTCGTGTTCCATTAAGATTCATTTAACTGACAAACACGGATTGTGTACCAAACTTTATCTCAACAGTTTCGGAATAGCGAAATTTGTATTGCATTTAAACGACTGCAAAGTTGTTTAAGCTTTGTGTAATTTGATGTGAAATAGAAGTCTGTTTAACTAGTAAATGAGAAGTTTCGACATTGTTAAATTGGACGTAAGTATCTAAACTAGAATAATTTGTGAGAGAATTCGTAAATCACTTCGTAAATCACTTATCATCAATTCTACGAAAATATAGTTAGTTCATTCATATGTAGGTAATAATAAACCTTTAAACGTATTAGGGGCCAATTCTGCTTGCACAGCGAAAGTTAACTCTACATATAAATTAACTGTGAATGTCTACACCTACATAATATGTTATTAGCACATAAGAGGAAACACTAAAGCCCAGCGAACTGAAAATTAAGTATTTGTAAAATGAACAAGCGAGCTATCATTGTGTGAGTGCGACTGTCTAAGTTTGCGCCCGCCTGCGCCCACTGCGCTCACGTACTAGGTTATCGACAAATAATTAGCTAATCTATACTTCTATACTAATAATATAAAGCTGAAGAGAATCTCAGGAACCACTGGGCCGATTTGAAAAATTCTTTCAGCGTTAGATAGGGGATTTATCGAGGAAGGCTTTAGGCTATATAACATCACGCTACGACCAGAAGAAGCGAAGCAGCAGTGAAAAGTGTTGCAAAAACGGGGAACATTTTCTAAATTCCACGCGGACGGAGTCGCGGGCAGCGTAACGACCATACGCCGACGCCGACGCCGATGCCGATGCCGATGCAGACGCCGACGCCTATAAACACCCACTCAGCACCGATACGTACGTCGGGATTTGAGCAGCGTAACGACCATACGCCGACGCCGACGCCGACGCCGATGCCGATGCCGATGCCGATGCCGATGCCGATGCAGACGCCGACGCCTATAAACACCCACTCAGCACCGATACGTACGTCGGGATTTGAGCACCGTAACGACCATACGCCGACGCCGACGCCGATGCCGATGCCGATGCAGACGCCGACGCCTATAAACACCCACTCAGCACCGATACGTACGTCGGGATTTGAGCAGCGTAACGACCATACGCCGACGCCGACGCCGATGCCGACGCCGATGCCTATAAAAACCAACTCAGCACCGATACGTCGGGATTTGAGCAGCGTAACGACCATGCGCCGACGTAAACGCCGATGCCAACGCCGATGCAGACGCCGACGCCTATAAACACCCACTCAGCACCGATACGTACGTCGGGATTCAAGCAGCGTAACGACCATACGCCGACGCCGATGCTTATAAAAACCAACTCAGCACCGATACATCGGATTTGAGCAGTGTAACGACCATACGCCGACGACGACGCCTATAAAGACCATCTCAACACCGATACGTCGGGGATTGCGCAGCGTACGACCTGTAAGCTATATTATTGGAAAGTTTCATGAAAATCCATCCAGCAGTCTTTACGTGAAAGAACCACAAACATCCTTACATTCATACATCCAACATTATCCAAACATCAAATCATTGGAGTATGGATAGAAGACTGAGGAAACGTTCGCGTTGCTCAGCCAACAGTTTAAGTATTTTATTTTGCCGCGCGTAATTCTTTTTTAGTCATATCTTCTAAGATATTCATTTAAGAGGATACCAAAATAGCTTCGTGCATTTTTCTATGTACGAAGTTTTCATTGTTTCTTTAGATTGAATGGCTAGAGCTCTAATTTTTAAGTATATGTTTTTTCAATATATGGTCTAGGATCGCATAAACTCAGAAACGCGATTGAAAAAAGTTTTCTCGATAGAATATCTTGGCGAAACAACCTCTCTAATTTTTTTATTTTTTTCATTTGTCGGTCTATTATCGCGTATTAACTAATGAAATAACTTTAAAAACATAGGTAACTATTATGTATAGAAACACGTAAATCAGAATTAAAATATATTTACTTAGTAGATTTTGAGTAAATAGGAAAAGTATCCCTAATTCTTCATTTTCTGTGCCTACTGGCTGTGTTAATATGTACGTGTCGGCGATGATATACGATAATATTGATGTAGGCCCTTAAATTGTATGCTGTAAAAAGCAGTTATAATCTATATTAAATGCGTAAGCTAACTAAGGTATTTAATTTGATAAAAAATGTTACCAAATACAAACAAATAGCTTTTAAAAACACCCTATTGAATTTGATAATTTTTTTGACGTTCTTATGGGTACAGCAGGTTTTCCTTAAAAGATAGACATATAGCCTCGCGGACGTTTTTAAAGATCTATAGGCAACAAACAATTTCTCCATACATTACTTTGTTTTAACACACATGGATAAGGCAGCGTTTTCATTTAAAGCTCGCGCGCGTGACTATTTTCCCCGTTTCTTGCAACATTTTACACTGATGCTTCGCTTCTATTCGTTGCAGCGTGATGTTATATAGCCTATAGCCTTCCTCGATAAATGTACTATCCAACACTGAAAGAATTTTTCAAATCGGGCCAGCGGATCCTGAGATTACAAATAATGGAGTTTGTCAAAAGAGTTTTGTTGAAATCGTAAAGTGCAAGGTAAGTTTATATAAGTAATAAAATAATAATTGTTTATAGTAGCTATAAAGGTGATACTATGAGTCCATTTCTTAGATTGAGAGTTTACGACCTTTAAGGTAGAAAAATAATATCTGACTGGCACTGGCACTAACTGCTTATATAATATTTTATTACAGCAGAGCTGGTCAATTGCCTTAATATAAAAGTCACCAGATTATTCTGTCAAATTATAATAAACTTGTTGTTTTTCTTGTTTACTATCATAACACTATCATGAATAAAAAAGAACTCAAACTTATAGACACTATCTGTAATAGTTCTAGATAGAGATTGTTCAGATACTATGAATATAATTATCGGTATACCAGCAAAATCCTATAAGCTCCAACCTTTAAAAACGATTGCTGTCAAAATTTTAACGCGACGCTTACAAGAAAGTCTACATGGACATCAGCAAACAGATGACAACATTAGAAAAAGCAAAACAATCTGTTTAAATATTCGAAAAGAACACACATATTATATTAACACATTTATTTTACTGTTATTTAATTTTAAAGGTTATATTGCACCACCCTTAACTAATACACCATTATCAGTAACATATGATGATCCAGTAATAGCCACTGCTTTTTCGCTGGCTAAGAATAGAATCACGTCTGCAACTTCATCGGGTTCAGATACTCTGTTGAGGGCAGTCATTGACTTCATGAGTTCAAAAGTAGCTTCAGAATGTTCTTTGCTGGTACCCATATTCTCTATTATATCCGTATATACAGGACCAGGATTCACGGTATTGGCACGAACGCCATTTGCTGCGAGCTCCAAAGCGATTGATCTTGTAAAATGATCCAAAGCAGCCTTTGAAGAGTTGTAAACGAAACTTTTTACGGAAAGCACACTGAGAGCTGCAATACTTGAGACATTGACGATGTTGCCTTTTGTCTTCATTAAATGTGGTACAGCGAGGTTTGTAAGTAATACTGGGGCTCGTAAGTTGGTTGCCATCACTTTGTCAAAAACTTTTATTGCATCTTGTTGTAAAATACTTGCAACGCCACCAATACCAGCATTATTCACAAGCACATCCAGTTTGCCGAAATGCTTGACGGTTTCGTTAATTATTCTTTTAGCATCTTCGTCTTTGCTCACGTCAGCTAGTAACACTAAAGGGCTTCCAATATTTTTAGCGACATTATTTAGTTTTTCTTGATTTCTTCCAACTAAAGCTACTTGAGCTCCTTCTTTCGCAAACTGTACAGCTGTGGCTGCTCCAATGCCGGAGCTAGCTCCAGTCACAATAACCACTTTGCCTTTAAAACTCATCGCTGGGCTATTAATGTCTCGGACTCAATCACCCGCACACAATATATATCCGTATTTATATTAAAACGATTATCTAATCAACGTTCATACAGTGTTTATGTATGTGTCAGTAAGTAACACTCTCAGCCTTGGTTTCTCTCGCGTTAATAAAAGCTTTGATATAATTTTGCGACATCGTAACACGTTAATTGCAATAAAATTATTCTGCAAGTTCATAACACGTTTTAGGTTATTTTGTTGCCATTCAATGGTCAAATTTTATAATTTTTTGTAAAGAATATTCTGATGACTGTTATGGTTACGAAAGCTAAAACATTAATCTGGATAAAAAAATTGAGAAAAATAAAACGTTTTAATAATTCATCTTCAACAAGTGATTGAAACGAATTAACAGAAAAACATACCAACATATCTGCTGGTCAGGATGATAACGCACCTAATTAATTCTATTGATAATTTTGTTTACGCTATCGTGTAGGTACAAATACTGATTTATGCCCACTTCGTCTGCAAGTAGTACTTATTAATATTTTAGATTGTTTCTATACGATACCTATTTAACAAATAATAGAAATTTTACCTCTGACTTAGATATTAGAATAATATCAGGGATTTTATTTTACTTTAGACTGCTAAATAGTAAATTACATAAAACATAGGTTTCATGGGGCTCCGCCACGCAGAGAAGGTAAATTTGATCTACATACGCCACGCTGACGAGGCGTGTTGGCATAGTCTTTACTATCAACATATTAAAAAGTGTATACACATTAAGCATGCTTCAAGTATCGATAAGATCAATTCAACAAAAAAGTAACAAAAAAAAAGACGTGTGGCACTCGGGGACTGCCGCGGTAAAGCTATTGCTATTGCTATAGTATATTTTATCAACTTATGCAATTATATTCAAATATGCACTTATGCATATAATTCAAAATTCAAATTCAAAATTTCTTTATTTGTTTAAATATGGGTTATAATATAACAGGTACAAAATATTGTATTTTTTATTTATTTATTTTATTTATGCAAGAATCTAAATACCATAAACTAAAATAAGATTAATAATCCTTATTTACGGATGCTTACATCTGTCCATTGTTTATAGTAATTATGATAAAATAGCGATTATCAATCAAATACTATATAGTCTACGCATGCGCAGTAGCGCTGTGTGTAGTATTTTTTAGTTACGCTATCTTTGTTACGGAATTTAAATTTCGTATTTTGTGCATTTAGTCTCCACGCTCAAGGCCCGCGATAGAAGCTATGCAATAGCTTAATAAACAGTAATTTTATTTTATTACAAAAACACTTGTTTATTACATAACGTGTTAAATTAAAATATAGGCTATAGTGCACTACCGTTCATTAACGCGCCATTATCAGTTACATATGATGACCCAGTAATAGCCTTTGCTTTCTCACTAGCTAAAAATAAAATTACGTCTCCAACTTCTTCTGGTGCAGATACTCTGTTAAGAGCAGTAATCGTTTTCATGCGTTCAAACACCGCATTAGACTGATCCGTACTAGTACCCATATTTTCTATTATATCGGTATAAACTGGACCAGGATTCACAGTGTTAGCACGAACACCACTTGCTGCCAGTTCCAAAGCGATAGATCTTGTGAAGTGATCCAAAGCTGCCTTTGACGAGTTGTAAACAAAACTTGAATTGCGGAACACAGTAAGAGCTGCTACACTTGAAACGTTCACGATATTGCCCTTAGTTTTCACTAAATGTGGTACAGCGAGGTTTGTAAGTAAGACAGGAGCTCGTAAGTTGGTTGCCATCACTTTGTCAAAAATGTCTACTGCATCTTGTTGCAAAATACTGGCAATTCCACCAATTATTCCTGCATTGTTCACAAGCACATCCAGTTTACCAAAATGCTTGACAGTTTCATTGATTATTCTTTTACCATCTTCATCGTTGCTCACGTCAGCTACTAACACTAAAGGGCTTCCAATATTTTTAGCGACATTATTTAGTTTTTCCTGATTTCTTCCAACTATACAGACTTGAGCTCCTTCTTTCGCAAATTGTATAGCTGTGACTGCTCCGATGCCGGAGCTAGCTCCAGTCACAATAACTACTTTGCCTTCGAAACTCATCGCGTTGTTGCAAATGTTTTCGATATAGACATTGAATATTTATTTATATTGAAGCGATTATATAATCAAAATAGATACGGTATTTGTATCAGTAAGGTATGTAATTGGCTCAGCTTTCCTTGCGTGAATGTAGGTTTGATCAACGATATAGAACATACGACTTGCTTTTAAAAAAAATGACGTGGTCTATATTTTCTAATTTTCAGCATTCACTTATTAATTCTTTAGGCTAAATATTTTCAGGATTGTCGTTCATCCTTCGATATTATATTTTGTTATTGTTGCAATAGGTATGTTTTTGTGTTCAATATTTTTCGGAATAGATAAATGATCGACCCAGTGTTTTCAAAAAATTATTAATGCTTCAAAAGTTAGCAAATCAACAAACTAACGTTTTTTTTATTAGGAAGGAGGTGTAATTATGTCTACTGATTATTTACTCATAATAATCAGAGTAAGCGACTTGATTCCATTTGATATTGATAGATAATTATTGCGTGATAAGAAATACATAATGTATGATATCAACTTTATCTCTTGTAGTCTATATTCTTTTAGTATTATCTGTGGGGCTATACAAATTAATATTGAATATATATTTGTAATAATTGCCTTATGTAAGGCATAAGAATTTACACATACCTACTAAGTCATCAATTAAATGAGATAATATGAAGAAAGAAAGAAATACTGGGGTTGGTAAGTTACTTAATATAACTTTTTGTAAAAAAAATTATTTGAACTAGCTCCTCTCACAAAGACTACAAAGCCCATTGCTGGACTGTTAATGTCACGGCCTCAATCACTGAATATTATATTTTTATGTTAAAGAGCTGATATGTACATATGGAGTTTTCTTCTTATTAGTACCTTATTAATACCTCTTGCCTTGATTTATCTCGGGTTAATGAAAGTTTTAATTAAATTTGGGTTATTGTAACATTTTAATTGTAATAAAATTCTTCAGATAGGTCAGTACACGTTTTAGGTTGTCTTGTTGCAACTTAAAGGTTAATTGTTCCAGGATCCAGTCTTTCAAATATTCAGATGACTGTTTATATAAGAAAGCTAAAACATCATGACACATAAAAAAATTTCGAGAAATACGAAACTTGCTTGAATTATATGCCAAGAAGCAATCACAACGAATTGGGATTGTTCATAATTTTTTACCTGCTGTTTTATTATCTTTTTTAGAAAATATAGCCTATTTTAAGCAACTTATTTCAATATTATTGAAATATTCACTGTATAGAATTTTTAAAAAATACTTAAAGATATTATTTTAAATGTTGTGACGTCATCGTTGTACGTAATTTGTGTATTGCCTTTTCCTGATAGACTTAAGACTTTTAGATTGCAATACATCTTTTCAAAGTTGCCAAGTTGATATAATAGACCAATTTCAACTCCAGCACAGAGTAGTATATTCCTAAGAACGCCTTAATATTTTAAGTCCTTGATTTCAAGGGCAAATAGAGAACATTTGCTTTTTTGGAAAAATAATCGTTAATATAGCAATTTTTAAAGTTTAGTTAAAGTAATTAAGAGTTTAAAAAAAAAAATGAACAATGCCAATTAACAACATTAAAAAGGTATTTTTATGAAAAAAAAACAACATTTTCTGTTCTAACAAAAACGCTTGTTTATTTCAATACGCACTACCATTTACCAACGTTCCATTATCAGTTACATACGATGATCCAGTAATAGCTTTTGCTTTCTCACTAGCTAAAAATAGAATTACTTCCCCAACTTCTTCTGGTGCAGATACTCTGTTCAGAGCAGTAATTGTTTTCACACGTTCAAAAAGCGCTTTACATTCTTCTGTGCTAGCACCCGTATTCTCTATTAAATCCGTATAAACGGGCCCTGGATTCACAGTATTAGCACGAACACCACTTGCTGCGAGTTCCAATGCGATTGATCTTGTAAAGTGATCCAAAGCTGCCTTTGACGAATTATAAGCAAACCTTGAATTGCGTAATACACAGAGAGCCACGACACTTGAAACATTGACGATGTTGCCCTTGGACTTCACTAAATGAGGTACAGCGAGGTTTGTAAGTAAGACTGGAGCTCGTAAGTTGGTTGCCATCACTTTGTCAAAAACTTCTACTGCATCTGGTTGTGAAAATTTGACAAACTCACCAATAATCCCAGCATTGTTTACAAGCACATCCAGTTTACCAAAATGCTTGACAGTTTCATTGATAATTCTTTTAGCATCTTCATCTTTGCTCACGTCAGCTACTAACACCAAAGGGTTTTCAATGTTCTTAGCGACATTATTCAGTTTTACCTGATTTCTTCCAACTATACAGACTCGAGCTCCCTCTTTTGCAAACTGTATTGCTGTGGCTGCTCCGATGCCGGAGCTAGCTCCAGTCACAATAACTACTTTGCCTTCGAAACTCATGGCTTGTTTGCTAATGTTTCGGTTACAGTCTTTGAATATATATTTATATTGAAGCGTTTATCTTATCTAAATAGATACAGTATAAGTATCTTTATTTATTCGGTTTGCTTTTGGCTCTTGTTTATTTTGGGGAAGGTAGGTTTTGATCAGTTTTTTACAAAATCCTTTCGAGGTGAATTTTAATAGAAAGAAATTATAAGTATACATTTTTTTTTAATGTTGACACAATATCATTTTAATGATTTTCCGGAAATGATAACTCAATATCTTAACTCGCTTGTCTAAAAAAATTTTGCAAGTATAACAAATAAACAAACTAACGCGCGCATTAATTTCAATGACATGGTATCTATAATACCTACTACGTCACTTTACAGAATTTGATTTTGATAGATAATTCTTAAGTAATGATACTTATATGATAAATGTTAAACCATATTATGAAATCCACTTTTTAACCGACGTCAAAAGAAGTAGGACGTTCTCAATTCGTCTCTTTTTTATGTTGGTTACCTCATAACTTTTAACTGGGCGAAAGGATTTTATTGATTCTTTTTTTATTTGAAAGCTTGTGGGTTCCGTATGGTCCAATGCATTGGCACCAGCCAACCACCACACGGGAACCACAAAAGATAACCATCAGATCTAGACCTGGTGGTCTAGATTTGATGGTTATCTTCCAAGAAATCGAGCAAAACCCTTGAATTTCAAAGGTACATCTGTTTAACTTTTTTTTCATTTACTCATTCATAAATAATTTTTATTTCTTTGCCCCGCTGCCAAGCTGCTGCTGAGGTAGGTATAAGATTTTCATGCGCATCTTGTACCCATGTATGTAATTTTTTATAATAATTGAACCCTGTAACTTTTTTCTTAGTTATTATTATTCCTAGTACTTAACAAAACACGATATCTAAAAGAAATATGACCATACAAAAATCTCGTTTTTAATGGAATCTTTGACCGCGATTTTCACCCACTTGCAATAGTCCGATTGATTTGAAATTTTGCATACATATCAAGGACCGATGACAATGCAATTATATAAAAATATAAACAGGATATCAAGCGTGTTTTTTTAGTTTTTGAACTAAGAATATTATTATAGTTGTCTTAAGGGCCTACATCAATATTATCGTATATCATCGCCGACACGTACATATCCATGGCCCCTAGAGTGCCCGCGGACATTTTTTGCTTTGACTTTGTCAACTACTAGTTGACACGGGCATTTTAGGCATTTTAAATTTGTCATGTATTACTTGACCGGCCATAGGAGCGGCTATTTACTCAAAATCTACTAAATATATTTTAATTCTGATTTACGTGTTTCTGTATATAATAGTTACTTATGTTTTTAAAGTTATTTCATTAGTTAATACGCGATAATAGACCGACAAATGAAAAAAATAAGAAATGAGAGAGGTATTTTCGCTAAGATTTTCTATCGAGAAAACTTTTTTCAATCGCGTTTCTGAGTTTATGCGATCCCAGATCATATATTGAAAAAACATATACTTAAAAATTAGAGCTCTAGCCATTCAATCTAAAGAAACAATGAAAACTTCGTACATAGAAAAATGCACGAAGCTATTTTGGTATCCTCTTAAGATGAGTTTGCAGCAATTTGGTAACGGTTTTTTCAAAAGAGGAAGTAATGGAAGCATCTATATCCTCTTCATCTATCTAATATATAAAATTCACGTGTCACAGTGTTAGTTACCGTACTCCTCCGAAACGGCTTGACCGATTCTTCTCAAATTTTACATACATATTCAGTAGGTTTGAGAATCGGCCAACATCTATTTAAAATCTATTCTATATCTATTCTAGGTAAAATCTGACTGAACTATATTTGTCCGGCGCCCGGGCACAGGGATAGCAATACCTACAGCAAATACAATACAATAGAATGGTGCTGTTAATTCTGCCTCTTAATTCTGCATCAACCTATGATTAGCTGGTGAAATATGCTTTTCAAAATTACAGGGAGCAACTTCATGAAAATGGCGCGGAATACACGTTGTGTCGTTCCTTGGGAGAGGCCTATGTTTTGCAGTGAACGGACAGGCTGATGGATGGATGGAAATAACTGCTGTGCCTATCTTAGCTTTTATATTTGTAACAACTGCGAGTAGAACTACTCAGTAGTTACAACTTTTCTCGGTTTGTGCAGATTTTGATAATTTTTTTGGATAATTTTAAAATATTAATTCATAAGAAGACGTTGGTACCAATTCTACGTGCACAACTAAATTTAACTGTAAGTAAAAAATTATAATTGATAGTGTCAATACACACTTTGGTAATGTTAACAGAACTTTTTTATTTAGGAACTAGCAAACAACTATGGTGTGTTTTGATTAATTGGCGAGTTCGTTGTGCACATTTTTATTAAATATAGTCGTTAGTCTATAATATACAGATTTTCAAATAAAAAAGTTCTGTTAACATTACCAAAGTGTGTAATTGACACTATCAATTATCATTTTTACTTGATTTTAGTTTAGTTGTGCACGGAGAATCGGTACCATCATGTATCATTTTTTATCATTATTGATTATACTATTTCATTTGTAATACTGACTCAGCAAAATAAAATTGCATAACATGTTGAAATTTTGAAATACATAATGTATTTCACCGTGTTATGCAATTTTATTTTAAACAATGGGTTAGTGGTAGGTATTTAATACACACACTCTCTCTCTCCAGCCCATTAACGTCCCACAGCTGGGCACGGACCTCCTCCACTTTGGGAGGGATTACGGTCTACTGTGCCGCGCTGACCAGGCGTGTTGTCGCAGGGTTTTATTTCAAGTTTTCTGTCTCACTCAGTAGAAGTTAACTGCTTATATTGTTCCTTAGCTGGCTCTTACAACACCCTGCGAAAGAAATGGGGTCATGACACTTGTATTATTAATCCGTCACCACACGGACTAGTAGGAATATATAACTAGGTATATATAAATGTTATATTGAAATACTAGCTTATGCATGCCGTTTCACCTGAATTTCAAGTTACTGCCCGCTTCAGGGCTTTTAGTGTGATGTATGTATTATTTTGATTTATAGGATATATCATTATATCTGCCAGGTTTCATGAAAACCTATTCAATAATATTTTCATCTATTCTTACAAACTTTCACGTTTAAAACTTTAGTAGGACTAGCTTTCCGCAACTTCTTATGTGTGGAGTTTAGAAACTAAACGTTAACAAATTATGCTAAAACTCCATATCTTGAATCACACTGTGTACTAGAATGCGGTCCTCAAACTCGAGGAGGTCTTGTCCCTCATATCGGAGTGCATGGCGTCCGGCAGTGTCCCGCGGCAGTGGAAGTCCGGGAAGCTCGTGCTTCTTCTTCCAAAGCACGGGCGACCCCCCGACTGTCCGTCGGCCTACCGTCCGACCGTCCTCCTTGACGAGGCGTGCAAAACCTTCGAGAGGGTGGTCGCAGCACGCCTCGTCCGACATCTGGAGACGGTGGGCCCGGACCTGAGCGGCAACCAGTTCGGGTTCCGCCGCGCGCGGTCGACGATCGACGCCGTGTCTCGACTGAGGGACCAAATGGAGGATGCCGTTTCACAGGGGGGGGTGTTGTTGGCAGTGTCGCTCGACATTGCTAACGCTTTCAACACCCTCCCCTGGGCGACAATTTTGGAGGCCCTGAGGTACCACAAAGTTCCGTGGTACCTCAGGAGGGTCCTGGCGGACTACTTTACGGACCGGGCCATTTTATACCCGGCCCGGGATCGTGTAGTCCACCGGGACATGTCGTGCGGTGTTCCACAGGGGTCGGTGCTGGGCCCACTCCTGTGGAACATTGGATTTGACTGGGTCCTGCGCGGTACCAATCTTCGGGGAGTCGGCGTCATCTGTTACGCCGACGATACCCTGGACACCGCACGGGGCCCCAATTTTAGAGATGCCGGTGTCCTCGCCACGGCGGGCACCGCGCAGGTGGTGAGCCGCATCAGGGCCCTCGGGCTCGAAGTAGCGCTGGAGAAGTCCGAGGCCCTATTCTTTCATGGGCCTCGGGCTAGGCCCCCCCGCGACTACAATATTGTAGTGGGAGGGGCCTCCATCGCTGTCAGCTCCAGGATGAAATACCTGGGGCTGACATTGGACAGCAGATGGAGGTTCGACGAGCATTTCCGGGCGCTGGCGCCGAAGCTAGTGGCGTGCGCCGGAATGCTCGCCCGGTTGCTCCCGAATTGCGGGGGGGCCGGTAGTGTTGGCCGCCGCCTCTACAACACGGTGGTGCGCTCGAAGGCGCTCTACGGAGCGCCCATCTGGGCGGCTGCGGCTCTCAGCGCCGAGAACTCCACGCTTCTGCGGCGCGCGCAGCGTGTGATGGCACAGAGGGCCGCACGAGCGTACCACACCGTGTCGCTGGAGGCGGCATGCATGATTGCCGGGAGCCTCCCCTGGGACCTCGAGACTGGGGTCCTGGCGGGGGTTCACCGAAGGAGGGCCCTGATGCGGCAAGATGGTGTGGAGCCCGCCCTCGATGAGGTCGCTCGCTGGAGAGGCGAATTCCGCGACGACCTCTTCGGTGGGCCAATAAACTGGAGGACTCGAGGGTGAGCGCACGGCTTCTCACGGCCGTGCGCCCGGTATTGCGTTAGTGGGTCGAGGCGCCGCACAGGGTGCCGACCTACCATCTGACCCAGCTCCTCACAGGTCGCGGCTGCTTTGCCAAGTACCTGTGGGAGTTGGTGGGAGTAGAGTCGGTGCCCGACTGCAAGAGTTGTGCGTCGCTGGTGCTTGTGCAAGGCTGGGTCGAGAGAAATTTTACTCCCCGGGAGTCCAACACGACGTCCGTTGGCTGCCCCTGCAGTCGGGGTAAGAGCGTAAAAAGCATTCCTACGAAAAAAAAACGGTCATCAACAAAAAAATTAAAATAATTATTAATATTTAATTCATTGCGGTTAATGTTCATATCAAAATAAATACTAGGTGTTAAAATAAGACTGTGATAGTTATAATTATAAATCGCTAATCGTTCGGAAGAAACAGGAGCTGAAAGGTTATTAAATTTATTGTAGCTGTTTATTTAGACATGGAATTATTTTATGTTTCCAGTAAGAAGATGTGGTTATGTAATCTGCTAATGCCTGAAGTTTTAACAAAAGTGGATGTTTGGTAAACTGACAAATGCGGAAAAAGAATCTATCTGATAATAACTGTCGTCTTAGGTAGAGAGGTGCATCTCCACATTCCACTTGCAAAGCACTACACGGACTAGTTTTCATCGCTCCCAAAATAATTCTTAAGGCTTTGCATTGTATTTTGTCTAGCCTTTATATTGCCATAACATTGCAAGGTTCTAATAAAAACACCCCATAATCTAATACGCTTCTTATGACTGCATTATAAATTAATCTTAACGATGAGGGATGTGCTCCCCACCACACGCCAGAGAGACATCTCAGCATATTCAAATTTTTTTCACATCTAGCGACAACGTAGTCACAGTGGGCGTGTCCCGTTAATTTAGAATCTATTAAGACACCCAAAAATTTAGCATGACTCTTTTCTGGAATGATGCTATCATCATAACAAATATTTGCACGTGGTGGATTTCGTTGACGGCTGTACACTACTACAGTGCTTTTAGCTGCAGATAGTTCCAGTCCATGTTCATCCAACCATATCTTCAATGAACTCAACGATAGAGTCAAATCCATTGAAGCCAGGGCGGTGGAACTGTTTCTAGAGTAAAGTAACAAATCATCTGCGTATTGCAAAATGGAAACCGATTCTCCAATAGAAGTTTCTAGATCGTGCGTATAGATGTTATAGAGAATCGGACTCAAAACTGAGCAAAAGGTATACCTCAAGAAAAGGCCAGTGGATAGGACGCAGGGGGCCAATCGAGTTTCCAGCACGCTCTCCAGACCTTACACCGCTGGATTTCTTCTTGTGGGGCACAGTAAAAGATGAGGTGTACAAACGTAACCCACGTAACCTAGACATTCTTTGGAATGAGATTCAAGCAGGGTGTAGAGAAATCTCATTTGGACGTTTTGATACGATGTACAGAATCAGTGGTGACTCGTACTCAGAATTGTATTGATGCTGCAGGTCACCAATTTGAACAGTATTAACATTTGTTATTTATGTTTCATTTACATTGGACTTTCAGCTTTCTATTTTCCTGAAATTTAACTTTGTAGAACGGTAAATAAATTTTCTATGGAAGTTCAAAGTGTGTATACATTTTTTTGAAGCACCCGGTATATTCCTCATCCTCATTCAAGTTTTATACCTGATATTCAACTCATCATTGCCTCTGTTCCATCTCCCATTGTTTTAATGGGAGACTTTAATGCTCACCATACTTCATGGGGTTCCAGTCATAATGACTCTTTTGCTCTGTCTCTTTTAGAATTAATTGATGATGCAAATTTGTGTGTATTAAACAGTGGATGTCCTACGCGCAGGGTACTACCGACACAGAATCCCAAAAGTGCAGTAGATCTTTCATTGTGTTCAGCATCTTTGGCTTCTGTTCTATGCTGGGATGTGCTAGATCATACCTATGGTAGTGATCATTTTCCCATCATTATTCATTTGGCTAACGAATCCACACCAGTACATAATTTTTCTACTTCTCTTAAATATAAACTTTCCAATGTAGATTGGGATGTTTATGCTTCATCATTAGAAGATAAAATTAAAAATATTTTGTTACATGATATTCATAAAATTTCCATCACTTATTCTCAGTTTGTAAACTGTATAATTTCCAGTGCAGATGAAAACTTTCCTTGCAAAAAACCTTATCACTATAAAGTCTCCACTCCCTGGTGGGATTCTGAATGTACAAAGGCACTTAGAGATAGAAAAGAAGCAGAGAAAAGTTACAAATTAAACATGTCTATGGAAAATTTCTTGTTGCTTAAGAAAAAACTAGCAGAGACAACAAGACTACTCAAAGGGAAAAAGAAGCAGGGTTGGATTAAATATTGTGAGAATCTGTCTCCCAGAACCCCTTCTTCCTTAATATGGGGACAGTTAAAGAAATATAGAGGGTCATTTAACTCAGGTAACCTCACTGTAAATAATTCAGCATGGCTTGAACCTTTTTCTGATAAGCTATCTCCTCCGACTGCCCCAAATATTGATTGTTTCCCTTCTGCTTTAAATTTTCTCCAATCGGAAGATGCCTTTGATGCTCCTTTTTCTTTCTCGGAATTAAAAATAGCTTTAGACGGTCTTGTTGATTCATCTCCTGGTCCGGACGGAATACCCTATTCGTTTTTGAAAAATTCTTCCGAAATTTGTAAAAAGTTTTACTTACATTTAGTTAATATATTTTTTGATTACGGTTTTACTCCTCATCCATGGAAATGTCAAACGGTCGTGCCCATACGCAAACCTGGCAAAATTGCATCGGACCCTAACAGTTATAGGCCAATAGCCATGTCATCTGTATTGGCCAAAATTACAGAACATATGTTAAAAAATCGTTTAGAGTGGTTGGTGGAAAATAAGAACATACTAGCCAAATCTCAGTTCGGATTTAGAAAAGGAATGAGTACATCAGATAGCTTAAGTGTACTAACTACAGATATTCGCATTGCCTTTTCCAAAAAAGAGTATTTAGTTGGGGTTTTTCTGGATGTGTCATCGGCTTACGATAACGTTTTACTTCCGTTACTTCGTAAAAAGCTTTTATATTTAAATTTACCTATTAAATTAGTTCGTTTTATTGGTAATATGTTAATAGAAAGGTTTATTTCAATAAAAACTCCAGATAACGATTTCCTGCCACCCAGAACAGTATGGAAAGGACTACCGCAAGGATCCGTGCTTAGTCCATTGTTATATAGTCTATACACTGGAGATCTAGAGACTTCGGTTTTATCCTTTTGCCAAATATTGCAATAATAATATGCTGATGACATTGCTTTCTATGTGTCAGCAGAATCATTAGAAGAAGCTGAGACACGTTTAAATTCTGCTCTTAGATATCTCTCTGAATGGCTCATGCAACATGGACTTTCTTTATCAGCTGCTAAATGTAGTTCAGTGATTTTTACCAAAAAGAGAATTATTCCACCATTATCTTTACATATCAATCAGGAGATCATTCCACAAAAGAATAAAGTTAAATTCCTGGGAGTAATAGTAGATAATAAGTTATCTGGTATTGCTCATTGTGAGTATGTTGCACAAAAATGCGAGAAAAATATTAATGTTTTACGCTCTCTCTCTGGTGTGTGGTAGGGCTCACACCCTTTCACACAAAGATTAGTATATAACGCTATAGTACGTAGCCATTTGGACTACGGCATTTTTTTGTTGTGTAATAAATCGGGCCTTCAGCGATTAGATAAAATACAATCTAAATGTTTAAGGATTATTCTGGGTGCGATGAAATCTTCACCAATTAATGCCATGCAGGTGGAGTGTGTGGAACCTGCATTGGCATTACGAAGACAATACCTGTCCAACAGGTTTTTCTTCAAATAGGTGGAGAATTCTGAACATCCTCTATTGAGTAAGTTAAATCAACTTTTAAATTTATACAATAGCAGCAATCTTCCTTTTGAAAAATTACCATGCCTTCTCCGCAGTCTCCTTATGTTTTCTCGTCTCCCTGATCCTTTTTTCCAAATTTCTAGGATGCCCTTATTTAAAACAAGTTTTAGTTCATTAATTTTCCAGCCTCAAGTTATTTTAGACTTTCAGATTAGTAAAAACTCTGTTGAGGCTAACAAAATTCTAAATTTTAAAGTTGACACACAATATGAAAATAGAGTAGCTTTGTACACACATGCCTCTAAATCTCCCAATTGTACAGTAGGTGCTGCGGTATGGATTCCATCAACTAGAATAGTATTGCCTTACAAATGTCCCTCAATTACTTCTGTATTTACCGGGGAGTGTATGGCCATCCTTGAGGCTATTAATTTTGTTAAATCACACAACATTGAAAGGGCCATCATATTTTCAGATTCCAAAAGTTGTTTACAATCTATTATTTCAAATCCTTTTAGATCCAAAAATAGATTCCCAGTTATATTAAAAATAAGAGAAATGCTATATGAGTGTTCTAGAAATGGTATTGATATTGTTTTGGCCTGGATCCCTGGTCATTCGGGTATCCTTGGGAATGAGTCTGCTGACTCACATGCCAAAAATGCCACTCAATCAGGCGCTATGGATCATTATCTGGTATATTCCCATGATATTTGTGCTACTTTAAGATCCACTTTGTTTGAAGACTGGTCCACAAAATGGTCTGTTTCTAAAAAGATAAAAGGTAAATATTATGGGGATATTCAACTAGAAATTCCATCTAAACCATGGTTTTCAAAGTTCAAAGAAGCAGATAAATCTACTACTTCTACAATTTGTCGCTTAAGATTGAACCACTGCTGTTCACCTGTATTCTTAGCAAAACTTAGGATAAGAGATAGCTCTATTTGTGAGTGTGGTATGGGAGAAGGTACTGTGGACCATATATTTTTTTCTTGTTCAAATAATCAGCCGTCTTTATATGATTTGGTCCCACCAGAAATCTCTCGTCCTCTTTCTTTAAAATCTTTACTGTCTCATGTATATAGTCCATTCATTAGAATACTTTGTGAATATATAACTAGTAATAGGATTAGAATTTAATTAATTTAGATGTATAATATAATTTTTAGTCTTAGTTTTAATGTTTGTTCAACACTAGTTGTATCTGTAATAATTAGTTAATATTTTGTTTGTTTCAGTTTAATCACATCAATTAGCAGTTGAATGTAGTTATAATTATTTTATGATTTTACCGGCCTCCAGGTTTTTTTTTTCAAATCTCCTTCATTTGGTGTCCTATCCTGTTACGCGACGTTGGCGAAATTGTATATACAAAAGCCATTAACTAAAAGAAGAAGAAGAAGATGATATTTTTACCTGATTCTATAAACAAAGCGTTTTTATGTGAAATTATGTGATTGTATATGAAAGGCATACATAGAAACACAATAATCTTGGTGAGTCTACTCATATACAATTAAACTATTACGTGTATAATTAAAAATACAAGTGTGGTCATAGTGATACTTCAACTTGCTATTCTAGTAATTTTGATCAAGGAATTGGGATTATTCTTTTGAATTATTGCATTGTCATCGGTCCTTGTTAGGTGTGCAAAATTTCAGATTAATCCGTGTACTGCAAGTGGCTGAAAATCACTTTCAAAGATTCCGTAATACAGATTAATACACTGATAGAGACATTCCAAACTTATAAAAGCGTGTTAATAATGACTTTGTTTTATAATAAGTAGATGTCTCCAATTTTTTTTTAGTGAGAACTAAGCTGAATGATGTCATGCGCGCTATTGTGGCTCAACAAGTGATTTCTGCGATCCACAATGGCGTGTTATTACCTCCGTTTATGTATGGAGGCGAATGTTGGATGTGAAGAACCGCATAAGAAGTATTAAACGCTGTAGAAATGCGGTCGTTAAGAAATAATGTTTGGTGTGACTTTGAAAGATAGATTAAGGAGTGAAATCATTAGAGAAGTCTAGCATGCAAATGCAAATGAGGTCATTAGTAAGACGGGTTTCAAGGTCGAGTGGTTCATGTAATGGACTGCCGTTCACGAGGTCACGGGCTCAATTCTCGCTCGGGACAATCATTTGTGTCATATTTATAATTGTTATACAAATGTTTGTACTGCGTCTGGGTGTTTTCTTTTTATGTATTATAAGTATGTCTTTACAAAAGGAAAGTAGCATATGAATTCTATCCGTATTCTGGTACCCATAATACAATATGAGCTTGGCTTGGGACCAGAGGACGTAGTGTGAAATGTCCATGAATATTTATCTATTTATAACGTTGTGGTCTGAAAAAGCATGTAGTGAAGTAGGAGTAGGTAGAGAAAAGTAAGCTTAGGTGGTTTGGTCATGTGGAGAGGATGTATGATTGAGAGACGATTAACGAAAGGCATATACATGGCAGAGTAACTAAGTAACTGGAAACATGAAGAGGACGCCTGAGAAATACACCGATGTCATCACTGACCGTCCTTCAAAAGGGCCATGTGCGCAGCACTTATAACAGTCGGACATGCATGACCAGATGTATGAGTGTAAATGAAGCCATGGAAGTGTGGTTAAATAGTGACTGGCGGCTCTCTATAGCCTCTGCCTACCCTCGTGGGAATTAGGCGTCAAATTATGATGACGATGGTATGTTAGATTGAGAATATAAACATGATAAAAGGATGGTAGTATGTAAAATGCATTATTAAAATAAATAAAGGTAAAAAAAAAAAATTAAGTATAAGCATAGCATGTCAATTGCAAAATTTATTAATTACTTTAGTAAATAAAAGTATTTCCTATCTGTCAATTGGTATATCCGGGAAAATAAAAAGACAATAAAAAAAATATTGACATCATATATTAATAATAAAAGACTTAACTACGTTTAATTAACGATTATTTTCAGTAACTTATTTATTACCTAGTAAGTACCTATATAAATTAAGTTATTGATAATATATAAATTCAATTAATCAATAAATCGATCTATTGTTCTGTTGTCTATTTCATGGGCTAAGGTGCACCACCCTTAATCAACATTCCATTATCAGTAACATACGATGATCCGGTAACAGCTTTTGCCTTATCACTAGCTAAGAATAGAATTAAGTCTGCAACTTCTTCTGGTAGAGATATTCTATCAAGAGCCGTTATTGCCTTCATGTGTTTGAAAAATACGTTAGCTTCCTCCGCTTTAGTACCCATATTTTCTAGCAGGTCAGTTCTTACGGGACCAGGATTTACTGTGTTAGCACGAACACCACTTGCTGCGAGTTCCAAAGCTATTGATCTTGTGAAATGATCCAAAGCAGCCTTTGATGGGTTGTAAACAAAACTTGAATTACGCAAAACACTGACAGCAGCAGCACTTGACACGTTGACGATATTACCCTTAGTTTTCACTAAATGTGGTACAGCTAGATATGTTAGTAAGACTGGAGCTCTTATGTTAGTTGCCATAACTTTGTCGAAAACATCTACGGCATCTTGTTGCAAAATACTTGCAAGGCTGCCAACAATGCCAGCGTTATTCACAAGAACATCCAGTTTTCCGAAATGTTTAACAGTCTCATTGATTAATTATTCTTTTAGCATCTTCATCTTTGCTCACGTCAGCTGCTAACACTGAAGGACTTCCAATTTTCTTGGCGACATTATTTAGTTTTTCTTGATTTCGGCCAACTAAAGACACTAGAGCTCCTTCTTTCGCAAACTGTATAGCTGTGGCTGCTCCGATGCCGGAGCTAGCTCCAGACACAATAACTACTTTGCCTTTGAAATTCATGACAATTATAGTGTGGACACAAATATTGTATGTGTATATAAATAAGTGCTTATCTTCTTACATTATACAGTAGGCAAGCCGCAGTGGCAACAAAGATATGAATATCTTACTAGCTATTCCCTTCTAATTAGAGCGCAGATAGTTAATGTCTCAAAAAATCTGAATCCCATTAGGTAACGTGATTGGACCAAAGACTAATGGGAGATAGAGATTAAAAGATTTGTATTCTTAATCCGTCACCATACGAACATTTTCTTATTGATCTGTTATTCTCTGTTAGCAGATTGATTCAACAAACAAACAAAAATCTGTGCAGCTTTTAGCATAAATATAAAATATTAAATAGGGAGGTATACACAAACTATTAAAATGATACGTTACAATATTCTAAATATTGTAACGTATCATTTTAATAGTTTGTGTTATATCCTATTCTAGAAATAACAGAACAATTTAAAAAATATATCTATTTATTTATACCAATACAATGATTAACACATGGGATTAGATTAAAGCTCTTAGATTAAGTTTTAACTAAAAAGCCATTATCAGTAACATATGATGATCCAGTAATAGCCTTTGCTTTCTCACTAGCTAAAAATAGAATCACGTCCGCAACTTCTTTTGGTTCTGATACTCTGTTAAGGGCAGTCGATGACTTTATGTGTTCAAACATGGCCTTACTTTGGTCTTTACTAATTCCCATATTCTCTATCAAATCCGTGTATACAGGACCAGGATTCACGGTGTTGGCACGGACACCACTAGCTGCAAGTTCCAAAGCTATTGATCTTGTAAAATGATCTAAAGCGGCTTTTGAAGCGCAATAAATGAAAGACTTAGAAATAGGTCTTACTGACGCAGTGCTCGAGACGTTGATGACGTTACCCTTAGTCTTTACTAAATGTGGTACAGAAAGGTTTGTAAGTAAGACAGGAGCTCGTAAGTTGGTCGCCATCACATTATCGAAAACATCTATCGCACCTTGTTCTGTAATACTTGCCATGTCGCCAATACCAGCATTATTCACAAGCACATCCAGTTTGCCAAAATGCTTGACAGTTTCATTGATTATTCTTTTAGCATCTTCATCTTTGCTCACGTCGGCTGCTAACACTAAGGGATTTTTAATATTTTTGGCAACATTACTAAGTTTTACTTGATTTCTTCCCACTAAAGCGACTTGAGCTCCCTCTTTCGCAAATTCTATGGCTGTGGCTGCTACGATGCCGGAGCTAGCTCCAGTCACAATAACTACTTTACCTTTGAAACTCATAGCCTTCTATTGATGGTTTGAATGTAATCAAAACCTGTTTATATATAAGTGCTTATCTTTACACACAATCACAAATTAGGCTTATCACGGTGATATGTAGATATCAACCGCAGTTGGTACCAATTCTACGTGCACAACTAAATTTAACTGTATAAGTAAGCAAAAAATTATAATTGATAGTGTCAATACACACTTTGGTAATGTTAACAGAACTTTTTTATTTAGGAACTAGCAAACAACTATGGTGTGTTTTGATTAATTGGCGAGTTCGTTGTGCACATTTTTATTAAATATAGTCGTTAGTCTATAATATACAGATTTACAAATAAAAAAGTTCTGTTAACATTACCAAAGTGTGTAATTGACACTATCAATTATCATTTTTTACTTGATTTTAGTTTAGTTGTACACGGAGAATCAGTACCATCATGTATCATTTTTTATCATTATCGATTTTACTATTTCATTTGTAATACTGACTCAGCAAAATAAAATTGCATAACATGTTGAAATTTTGAAATACATAATGTATTTCACCGTGTTATGCAATTTTATTTTAAACAATGGGTTAGTGGTAGGTATACAAATACACACACTCTCTCTCTCTCCAGCCCATTAACGTCCCAGCGCTGGGCACGGACCTCCTCCACTTTGGGAGGGATTACGGTCTACTGTGCCGCGCTGACCAGGCGTGTTGTCGCAGGGTTTTACTTCAAGTTTTCTGTCTCACTCAGTAGAAGTTAACTGCTTATATTGTTCCTTAGCTGGCTCTTACAACACCCTGCGAGAGAAATGGGGTCATGACACTTGTGTTATTAATCCGTCACCACACGGACTAGTAGGAATATATAACTAGGTATATATAAATGTTATATTGAAATATGCATTATGCTTATGCATGCCGTTTCACCTGAATTTAAAGTTACTGCCCGCTTCAGGGCTTTTAGTGTGATGTATGTATTATTTTGATTTATAGGATATATCATTATATCTGCCAGGTTTCATGGAAACCTATCCAATAATATTTTCATCTATTCTTACAAACTTTAATTTGTTAAAATGTTCTATTAAACATGACATTGAAATACAACTAGCGCCATCTGTTATTACCTATAGTTACTTTTGTACCTATGTATGAACTAATAAAAAGTCAGTCTAAAGTCAACTATCAACGTGTTTTATTAGGTTATGGGCTATTAAATCGTAATTTATCGTTAAATTTGCTGTTCATATTTTTTTTTCCAAGATTTACGTGGACAATCTGTGCGCAACTAAGTTTATATAAAAATAGTTCTAAAAAGCCGTAAATTTTGCAACGTGGTTATAATGGCGGGCAGTTATATCGTGAACATGCCGAAACTCAAAGGCAGGGAGAACTATGATGAATGGGCATTCGCAGCTGAGAATTTTCTTTTGCTGGATGGTGTGGATATTACCAAGGAGACGACGGCAGAGGATGCAATTTCTCCAGATCATAAAAAGGCCAAAGCAAAACTTATTATGACCATCGACAGTTCTTTGTATGTGCATATTAAGAATGAAAAAACTGCAAAAGAAGTATGGAATCGGCTAAAAATGTTATTCGACGACTCAGGATTCACACGACGAATCAGTTTGCTACGTCAACTTATTTCAGTTAGGCTCGAAGATAGCGATTCGATGACAGCCTATGTAACCCAAACGGTAGATACAGCGCAAAAATTAAAAGGTACTGGATTTGATATCACTGACGAGTGGGTTGGCTCATTGTTATTAGCAGGGCTTAGTGAAAAATTCGCGCCAATGATAATGGCCATCGAGCATTCTGGCATGAAGATAAGTACCGATACCGACGCCATTAAAGTTGATTAAAGCAAAATTGCTTGACATGGAAATAAATTCAGTTGGCAGCACTGACGGTGCATTTTTGTCGAAAGGTTGGCAGCGTCGTAAAAACCAACGCTACGAAAAACGGAACGTAAATTCAAACTCGAACGAGTCGACCAATCAGAAATCGACATTATTCGGTGTTATCGATGTAAAAAAAAAAAAAAAATTGGTCAAGTGCGAGCCGGACTCGCGCACGAAGGGTTCCGTACCATTATCTATGCAACATAAGGCAACGTTATTATTATCGAGCAAGAAACGGTAAAAAAATCATGTTTGTTGTATGGGAGCCCCCCTTAAATCTTTATTTTATTTTATTTTTAGTATTTGTTGTTATAGCGGCAATAGAAATACATCATCTGTGAAAATTTCAACTGTCTAGCTATCACCGTTCTTGAGATACAGCCTGGTGACAGTCGGACGGACGGACGGACAGCGAAGTCTCAGTAATAGGGTCCCGTTTTAACCCTTTGGGTACGGAACCCTAACAAAACGGACATTTTATGAATAAGTGCCCCCAGAATCCTCAAAACAGTCGCAATAAAACAGAAAATGCATTTATTGCTATATATTTAAATCCAGATCATCAGTTTCATCATTTAGATTGGTACATAGACTCAGAAGCGAGCTCTCATATGATTGTAAATAAAAATCGCATAGAGAATATTTCACTAAATCAATCAATTGTGAAGAGTATAATAGTTGCAAACAGAGAGACAGTACCCGTAATGTGTACAGGAAATACTAGAATAACGACAGTTGTTGACGACTCAGAATATGATATTACCGTGAAAGATGTGTTGTACATACCAAAACTCACTACTAACCTGTTATCAGTTAGTCAGCTAATCCGAAATGGAAACAGTGGCTGTTTCGAAGAAGAAGTTTGCTTCATACGCAATCGACGTAATGTACTGATCGGTAAGGCAGAATTAGTAAATGGAGTTTATAGGTTACACATCAAGCCTGAGAAGTTGTTTGCTGGCTCAGCTGTAGACACAACTAGTGCAGTATGGCACAGAAGGTTGGGACATATCAATAAAAATCACCTTGACGCTATGAAAAATGGTGTAGTCGAAGGTATACGCTATAAAGACAGAGCTGTTGAAAAATCCAAGTGTATTACTTGTTGTGAGGGTAAGCAGACTAGGCTACCGTTTAAACACAAAGGTACCAGGAGTAAAGCTTTGCTCGAAGTGGTCCATGCTGCCGTATGTGGACCAATGGAGCAAGTCTCAATTGGATTATCACGCTATTTTTTGCTCTTCGTCGACGATTATAGCAAAATGGCTTTTGTTTATTTCCTAAAGACCAAGGATGAAGTCTTCAAATACTTCAAGGAATTCAAAGTGTTAGTAGAACGACAAACTGGAAAGTACCTAAAAGTATTGAGAACAGATAATGGTGGTGAATTTTGCTCTTCACAAATGGAAAGTGTTTTATCTAAAGCAGGAATAGTGCATCAAAAGACAAATCCGTACACCCTGGAGCAAAACGGAATGTGTGAACGGATGAACCGAACAGTGGTGGAAAAAGCTCGGTGTATGTTGTTTGACGCTGATTTGCCAAAAAATTTTTGGGCAGAAGCTGTCAACACAGCTGTGTATCTGCGAAATAGGTCATTGGCATCAGGATTGACAAAAACTCCATACGAACTTTGGACGGGCAGAAAGCCGGACATGAGCCACATTAGAGTGTTTGGTAGTACAGCAATGGTCCATACACCAAAAATAAAGACTGCAAAATGGGACAAGAAAGCTGTTAAACATATACTTGTTGGATATGAAAACAATGTTAAGGGCTACAGGCTCTACAATCCCAAGACATGTAAGATAATCACCAGTAGAGATGTTATTATCATAGAAAGTACTCCTAGAACCACAGACATGACCCAAGCAATCGTGGAAGAAAAGGAGAGTAATAATGCTGAATCTAACATACCTGAACCTGAACCTAAGATGAACAAATCTGATGTGACATATGTGCCTAATGAAGATTGTTCTTCTAGCTCTGAAGACCTATACACTTCCTTTGATGAAACAGTAGTTGAGCAGCCTGAGGAGATTATGTTGGGGAAGCGTGACAGAAAGAAACCAGATAGGTATGGTTATACCAGTTTATGTCTAGATATTGAAGAAAATCTTACATATACGGATGTTATAAATGGACCAGAACGAGAAGAATGGTGTAAGGCCATGGAGGATGAAATGCAATCGTTTAGTGAGTGTGATGCATGGGAAGTGATAGATAAACCTAGCAGTGGCACAGTCATGCAGTGTAAATGGGTATATAAAAAAAACTCAACAGTGACAATACAGTGCGTTATCGAGCCCGGTTAGTTGCAAAGGGCTTTAGCCAAAAACAAGGTGTAGATTTTAAGGAAACTTTCTCACCTGTATTAAGGTATTCAGTTTTGCTTTGAGTGTAAAAATGAACATGAATATAACCCACTATGATGTGACTACGGCATTCCTAAATGGTAATTTAGAAGAGTCTGTATACATGCAGCCACCACCAAACCTAGCTATTCAAGGTAAAGTTCTTAAACTGAAAAGGGCCATATACGGCTTAAAGCAATCTGCACGACCTTGGTATAAAAAGGTGGATGAGTGCTTACTAGAATTGAATTATAAAAAATCTAAACATGAACCTTGCCTATTTGTGAAGTCAGATGAAGAAAAAATTACCTACATAGATTTGTTTATCGATGATTTTTTTGTGTTTTCAAACTGCTCCACAGAAGTAGATAATTTAAAATGTCAATTAAGTGCTAGATTTCAGCTAAAAGATCTAGGTCAATTGAGGCAATGCTTAGGTATAAGGGTAAAATTTTTTGAAAATGGTTTGTGTATTGATCAAGAAGAATTTATTAATAAATTGTTAATTAAATTTGGTCTAAATAACTGTAATGAAACATCCATAACGCCTATGGAAATAAATTTAAAATTAGAAAAAGGTAAAATTTGTGATGAAAAATATCCATATCAGAAATTAATTGGAAGTCTCATGTACCTTTCTGTACTTACACGACCTGACGTTTCATTTAGTGTTAGTTACTTGAGTCAGTACAATAATTGTTCTAATAAAACTCACTGGCAGCATGCTAAAAGAGTGTTGAAATATTTAAAAGCAACTAAGTCTTATCGGTTAACTTACACTAAGGACGAATTAGATATAGTTGGTTATGTAGATGCAGATTGGGCTTCTAACATACTTGACAGAAGGTCTTATACAGGCTTTTACTTTAAGCTCTCCGGAGGAGTAATTTCACACGAGTGTCGAAAGCAACAAACAGTGGCACTTTCAAGTACTGAAGCCGAGTATATGGGAATCTGTGAAGCTAGTAAAGAAGCAATTTTTCTTAAAAATGTGTTTTTTGAACTAACTGGAAAACATTTGTGTCCTATAGTTTTGTATAATGATAACCAGAGTGCTAAAAAGCTTACTGAAAATGCTATCTGTCATAAAAAAAGTAAACATATAGATGTGCGTTTTCATTTTATTAGACAAGCTGTCGCAAATGATTTGATTAAAATTGTTTATTTAAATACCTCATGTATATGCCTGCAGATATTCTTACAAAAAGTTTGCCTAGTGTTAAACACTATAAATTTTTGTCAGAATTAGGTTTACATAACAATCAAAATTAAACCAGAAATGTAAAATAAAGTTTATTTGTTAGTTTTTAGGGTTCCGTACCCAAAGGGTAAAAACGGGACCCTATTACTGAGACTTCGCTGTCCGTCCGTCCGTCCGTCCGTCCGTCTGTCACCAGGCTGTATCTCAAGAACGGTGATAGCTAGACAGTTGAAATTTTCGCAGATGATGTATTTCTATTGCCGCTATAACAACAAATACTAAAAATAAAATAAAATAAATATTTAAAAGGGGGCTCCCATACAACAAACATGATTTTTTTACCGTTTCTTGCTCGATACTAATAACGTTGCCTTATGTTGCATAGATAATGGTACGGAACCCTACGTGCGTGAGTCCAACTCGCACGTGACTAATTTTATTTTATAATATTGTGTTTATTTCAATGAGTGGTGGTGTTAAAATGTTCTAATATACATGACATTGAAGTACAACTAGCGCCATCTGTTATTACCTATAGTTACTTTTGTACCTATGTATGAACTAATAAAAATCAGTCTAAAGTCAACTATCAACGTGTTTTATTAATTTTCACGTTTAAAACTTTAGTAGGACTAGCTTTCCGCAACTTCTTATGTGTGGAGTTTAGAAACTAAACGTTAACAAATTATGCTAAAACTCCATATCTTGAATCACACTGTGTACTAGAATAAATCGGATCAAAATTCGTTGTGAGTTTGGAAGATATAAGCCCAGATAAGGACATAGATAGATAGATTAACTGTTTATTGTACACATTTACAAGAAACAGAAAAACAGAAATTAAGCTTAAGACTAGGTACAAATGGCGGCCTTATCACATAAAGTAATCTTTTCCAGGCAACCATGGGATGGAAAGAAAAGTTAGGGACTAAAATAAAGTGGATATATATAATAAAGTGGACACGTAGATTAATAAACGGAAGAAAAAAAAATATAATAATAACATTAAGAATGTTACATAATATTTATTATGATGACATCTTTGATTAGGGAGTATTAATCAAAGGATGACATACATACAAAAATAATAATCTACTTAGTTTATAAACTAAAAAACATGCTTATATATCCTGAATATTTTTTAAATGATTGCATTGACAATACTCAATTCTATGCTACCTACTTACAAAACGTTGACATTTTATGCTGTCGGAGACAAAAGTTTCTGTTGTCACATGTTGTCACAATCGTAGTAAACACAAGTAAACAATTATGCACCAATTATGATATTTTTACCTGATTCTATAAACAAAGCGTTTTTATGTGAAATTATCTGATTGTATATGAAAGGCATAAATAGAAACACAATAATCTTGGTGAGTCTACTCATATACAATTAAACTATTACGTGTATAATTAAAAATACAAGTGTGGTCATAGTGATACTTCAACTTGCTATTCTATTAATTCTGATCAAGGAATTGGGATTATTCTTTTGAATTATTGCATTGTCATCGGTCCTTGTTAGGTGTGCAAAATTTCAGATCAATCCGTCTACTGCAAGTGGCTGAAAATCGCTTTCAAAGATTCCGTTACGCAGATTAATACATTGATAGATACATACCAAACTTATAAAAGCGTGTTAATAATGACTTTTTCTGTGATAATGACTTTGTTTTATAATAAGTAGATGTCTCCAATTTTTTTTTAGTGAGTACTAAGCTGAATGATGTCATGCGCGCTATTGTGGCTCAACAAGTGATTTCTGCGATTCACAATGGCGTGTTATTACCTCCGCTTATGTATGGAGGCGAATGTTGGATGTGAAGAACCGCATAAGAAGTATTAAACGCTGTAGAAATGCGGTCGTTAAGAAATAATGTGTGGTGTGACTTTGAAAGATAGATTAAGGAGTGAAATCATTAGAGAAGTCTAGCATGCAAATGCAAATGAGGTCATTAGTAAGACGGGTTTCAAGGTCGAGTGGTTCATGTAATGGACTGCCGTTCACGAGGTCACGGGCTCAATTCTCGCTCGGGACAATCATTTGTGTCATATTTATAATTGTTATACAAATGTTTGTACTGCGTCTGGGTGTTTTCTTTTTATGTATTATAAGTATGTCTTTACAAAAGGAAAGTAGCATATGAATTCTATCCGTATTCTGGTACCCATAATAAAATATGAGCTTGGCTTGGGACCAGAGGACGTAGTGTGAAATGTCCATGAATATTTATCTATTTATAACGTTGTGGTCTGAAAAAGCAGGTAGTGAAGTAGGAGTAGGTAGAGAAAAGTAAGCTTAGGTGGTTTGGTCATGTGGAGAGGATGTATGATAGACAGACGATTAACGAAAGGCATATACATGGCAGAGTAACTAAGTAACTGGAAACATGAAGAGGACGCCTGAGAAATACACCGATGTCATCACTGACCGTCCTTCAAAAGGGCCATGTGCGCAGCACTTATAACAGTCGTGCATGCATGACCAGATGTATGAGTGTAAATGAAGCCATGGAAGTGTGGTTAAATAGGGACTGACGGATCTCTATAGCCGCTGCCTACCCTCGTGGGAATTAGGCGTCTAGGCGTCTAGACGAATTAGACGAATTAGGCGTGAATTATGATGACGATGGTATGTTAGATTGAGAATATAAATATGATAAAAGGATGGTAGTATGTAAAATGCATTAATAAAATAAATAAAAGTAAAAAAAAAAATTAAGTATAAGCATAGCATGTCAATTGCAAAATTAATTAATTACTTTAGTAAATAAAAGTATTTCCTATATCTGTCAATTGGTATATCCGGGAAAATAAAAAGACAATAAAATAAAAATATTGACATCATATAATAATAATAAAAGACTTAACTACGTTTAATTAACGATTATTTTCAGTAACTTATTTATTACCTAGTAAGTACCTACATAAATTAAGTTATTGATAACATATAAATTCAATTAATCAATAAAGCAATATTATCTATCGTTTTCTTGTCTATTTCATGGGCTAAGGTGCACCGCACCACCCTTAATCAACATTCCATTATCAGTAACATACGATGATCCAGTAACAGCTTTTGCCTTATCACTAGCTAAGAATAATTAAGTCTGCAACTTCTTCTGGTAGAGATATTCTATCAAGAGCCGTTATTGCCTTCATGTGTTAGCAAAATACGTTAGCTTCCTCCGCTTTAGTACCCATATTTTCTAGCAGGTCAGTTCTTACGGGACCAGGATTTACTGTGTTAGCACGAACACCACTTGCTGCGAGTTCCAAAGCTATTGATCTTGTAAAATGATCCAAAGCAGCCTTTGATGAGTTTTAAACAAAACTTGAATTACGCAAAACACTGACAGCAGCAACACTTGACACGTTGACGATATTACCCTTAGTTTTCACTAAATGTGGTACAGCTAGATTTGTAAGTAAGACTGGAGCTCTTATGTTAGTTGCTATAACTTTGTCGAAAACATCTACGGCATCTTGTTGAAAAATACTTGCAAGGCTGCCAACAATGCCAGCGTTATTCACAAGCACATCCAGTTTTCCGAAATGTTTAACAGTGTCATTGATTCATTATTCTTTTAGCATCTTCATCTTTGCTCACGTCAGCTGCTAACACTGAAGGACTTCCAATTTTCTTGGCGAAATTATTTAGTTTTTCTTGATTTCGGCCAACTAAAGACACTAGAGCTCCTTCTTTCGTAAACTGTATAGCTGTGGCTGCTCCAATGTCGGAGCTAGCTCCAGTCACAATAACTACTTTGCCTTTGAAACTCATGACAATTATAGTGTGGACACAAATATTGTATGTGTATATAAATACGTGCTTATCTTCTTACATTATACAGTAGGCAAGCCGCAATGGCAATAAAGATATGAATATCTTACTAGCTATTCCCTTCTGATTAGAGCGCAGATAGTTATTGTCTCAAAAAAATCTGAATCCCATTAGGTAACGTGATTGGACCAAAGACTAATGGGAGATAGAGATTAAAAGATTTGTATTCTTAATCCGTCACCATACGAACATTTTCTTATTGATCTGTTAGTCTCTGTTAGCAGATTGATTCAACAAACAAACAAAAATCTGTGTAGCTTTTGGCATAAATATTAAATAGGGAGGTATTAGAATATTGTAACGTATCATTTTAATAGTTTGTGTTATATCCTATTCTAGAAATAACAGAACAATTTAAAAAATATATCTATTTATTTATACCAATACTATGATTAACACATGGGATTAGATTAAAGCTCTTAGATTAAGTTTTGACTAAAAAGCCATTATCAGTAACATATGATGATCCAGTAATAGCCTTTGCTTTCTCACTAGCTAAAAATAGAATCACGTCCGCAACTTCTTTTGGTTCTGATACTCTGTTAAGGGCAGTCGATGTCTTTATGTGTTCAAACATGGCCTTACTTTGGTCTTTACTAATTCCCATATTCTCTATCAAATCCGTGTATACAGGACCAGGATTCACGGTGTTGGCACGGACACCACTAGCTGCAAGTTCCAAAGCTATTGATCTTGTAAAATGATCTAAAGCGGCTTTTGAAGCGCAATAAATGAAAGACTTAGAAATAGGTCTTACTGATGCAGTGCTCGAGACGTTGATGACGTTACCCTTAGTCTTTACTAAATGTGGTACAGAAAGGTTTGTAAGTAAGACAGGAGCTCGTAAGTTGGTTGCCATCACATTATCCAAAACATCTATTGCACCTTGTTCTGTAATACTTGCCATGTCGCCAATACCAGCATTATTCACAAGCACATCCAGTTTGCCAAAATGCTTGACAGTTTCATTGATTATTCTTTTAGCATCTTCATCTTTGCTCACGTCAGCTACTAACACCAAAGGGTTTTCAATGTTCTTAGCGACATTATTCAGTTTTACCTGATTTCTTCCAAATATACAGACTCTATACAGATTTTTAATTTTTTTGGCAATATTACTAAGTTTTACTTGATTTCTTCCCACTAAAGCGACTTGAGCTCCCTCTTTCGCAAATTCTATGGCTGTGGCTGCTCCGATGCCGGAGCTAGCTCCAGTCACAATAACTACTTTGCCTTTGAAACTCATAGCCCTCTATTGATGGTTTGAATGTAATCAAAACCTGTTTATATATAAGTGCTTATCTTTACAAACATCACAAATTAGGCATATTACGGTGATATGTAGATATCAACACTACTAGTTGTGGTACGGAGTTTTACCTGTTCATTAGTTGCCAACAGCTCTTTTTATAATAATTGGTTTACTCGTAGATGCACCACGGTAAACCGCATTGTTAATATTATAAATAGTTCATTGAACGTCTCTATACACCAGTTACGCTCGCAATTGATAATCGTAATTAAAGAGGCAAATAATTTGTCATGGTATGTAGATCTGTAGTCAAGCTACTACACTTAAAATTTTTACTAAAACGCCGACGACGGTTAATTTTATTGTTTTAGACTTTTCAAAACAAAAACAAATAACGGTTCTTCAATCATTCGATCCCACTTCTGATATCGGAGAAACATCGTAGACATCACCTGTAATTACAACCAGAGCAGTCATCCATCTAAAGACCTTGTAATACTGGACAAACTAACTACGTTAACTACAACATTATATTAATTACGATGAGATTGATCCGTGGCTTACGACACGTGTAACTGGTTTGGAGGGATCCTTTTATGAATATTCAACGGGTCACCATTAAGTCTCACCAACTACAGTAAATAAACGAATTACTCACCATTGACACCATTTGAGGACCCACTTCACAATCTTGGAACCTAAGTTAAAACTAAAAATCCTTAAGTAAACTATTTTAATCAAGTTTCCTACGACATATATTATGTTCGCTGTTAACTTATAATAACATTTTGCTATTCATTCTCGTTGTCAAAAAGAGAATGAAGCAACTGTTTATGTACAATGAACTTTGATCTCTGGTTCGTGCCACTAATTTGCCATCGTTAATTAGTCCGTTATAAAATTTGTATACTTTCTGATTAATTACTTGATGATACTGTAGCACACCTAAATAAATTCATATGGCTAGCTGAGAAGCATACTCTGACTTTTCTATTACTTGTCACCAATTCAGCTACCAGTTAATAAAATACTTTTTAAATTCCAATGAAAGCCCGAAATCTCTCTACGGATCTAATTAATAAACATACAAAAATGTATACTTTATATTATTTATTTAGTCATGTGTTATTATTCACTTGTTTTGTTAAGTCACTGATATTGTATTATCATATTTATTATCATGTCATACGCTAAATATCATATTATTATAATTGAGTAGTCCAAGTGTAATATTTGTTTTCTAGCTCTTCCGTAGCAGTGCTTAAAAATTTGTTTAACCGCAGGTGAGACCCCATCCGAGGATAATTTGTTTCAGAGAATATTATAATTAACCAGATTAAATGCTCGGCTGAGGTCTTGGAAATAGGGATAAACAGACGTTATGGAGACGAGACGTTTAGTTGTTCATAAAATTCTCGTAATGCTCTGGAGGTTGAGGCTCTTGGAGGTGATCTCTGGTTATTGTCCTTCAATAAATGACTGCTGAATTAGTTAATTTTTAACAAAATCCTTTTGAGGTTAATTTTAATAGAAAGAAATTATATGTAGGTATATATTTTTTAAATGTTGTTACATCATTATAATGATTTTCCGGAAATGATATACGATTATCCTAACGGGTCTCTCCAAAAATTATTTGCAATAATAACAAATAAACTAACTGATGTGCGCATCAATTCCACTGATATTATATTTATAATACTACGTCACTTTATAGAATTTGATATTGATACATATGATAAATGTTAAACCAAATCATAAAATCCACTGTTTAACCGACTCTGTGTACAGACAGGCTGATGGATGGATGGGAATAATTGCTCTGCCCATCTTAACTTATGTATTTAAACAATATATATTTTGTAACAACTTCGAGTACAACTACTAATTAGCAACTTTTCTCGGTTTGTGCAGATATTAATATTTTTTTTTTGGATAGGTAATTTTAAAGTATTAATTCATTCGACGACATCGTGAAGAATTTTTTATTATTATTGATTTAGCTATTTCATTTGTAATACTTACTCAGCAAAATAAAATTGCATAACATGTTGAAATTTTGAAATACATAATGTATTTCACCGTGTTATGCAATTTTATTTTAAACAATGGGTTAGTGGTAGGTATATAATACACACACTCTCTCTCTCCAGCGCATTAACGTCCCACTGTAGGGCACGGGCTCCTTCACTTTGGGAGGGATTATGGTCTAATGTGCCGCGCTGACCAAGCGTGTTGGCACAGGGTTTTATTTCAAGTTTTCTGTCTCTCTCAGTAGAAGTTAAGGGCCTACATCAATATTATCGTATATCATCGCCGACACGTACATATTAACACAGCCAGTAGGCACAGAAAATGAAGAATTAGGGATACTTTTCCTATTTACTCAAAATCTACTAAATATATTTTAATTCTGATTTACGTGTTTCTATACATAATAGTTACCTATATTTTTAAAGTTATTTCATTAGTTAATACGCGATAATAGACCGACAAATGAAAAAAATAAAAAATTAGAGAGGTTGTTTCGCTAAGATTTTCTATCGAGAAAACTTTTTTCAATCGCGTTTCTGAGTGTATGCGATCCTAGATCATATATTGAAAAAACATGTACTTAAAAATTAGAGCTCTAGCCATTCAATCTAAAGAAACAATGAAAACTTCGCAGGTAGAAAAATGCACGAAGCTATTTTGGTATCCTCTTAACTGCTTATCTTGTTCCTTAGCTGACTCTTACGACACCCTGCGAAAGAAATGGGGTCATGACATTTGTATTCTTAATCTGTCACCACACGGACCAGTAGGAATATATAACTAGGTATATATAAATGTTATATTGAAATACTAGCTTATGCATGCCGTTTCACCTGAATTTCAAGTTACTGCCCGCGTCGGGGTTTTTAGTGTCATGTATGCTTTATTTTATTTATAAGCTATATTATTATATCGGCCAGGTTTTATAAAAAATAAAATAAATATTTATGGACATTTCACACAATGTCCTATGGTCCCAAAGTAAGCTATATTCCTATGCTTGTATTATGAGTACCAGATACGGATATTATACGGGCCTCGTGGTCGAGTAATTCATGTAACGGACTGCACTTCACGAAGTCGTGGGTTCGATTCCCGCTCGTCATCATTTGTGTGATATTTATAAATGTCATACAAATGTTTTTACTGCGTCTGGCTGTTTTCTATGTATTATAAGTATGTCTTTACGAAAGAAAAGTAGTATATGTATTTTATCCATAATAATATTAAGGTACCTACCTATGATACAAGCATATAAGCTTAGCTTGGGACTAGAGGACGTTGTGTGAAATTTCCATGAATATTTATATACAGGGTGTCCCAGAACTCAACGTCAAGCCGAAACGGGGTGACAGGATAGATCATAACCATCACGAGAAAAATCAGAAAAAAAATCTATCCCATGCAGTTTGAAAATTATGGGCATTTTAAGAAAAACCTAGAAATTTGGTCTAACTGTACCATTTTTCGGTTATTGTGGTTAATTTTTATTATTTTTGGTCATTTAAACTTTGGAACCGTAACCCTAAATAACATCTCGAGAATCACAGTCTAAAATAATGACACAATTACCCCAAGTTTCCTATAATTTAGACTATTTGTTAAACTATGAATTTAAAATTTTCAAACTTTGTCGACTTTGAAACACCCTCCTTTAAAAAAAATGTACTAGAGTGCCTTGGCAAGTGCCATTAAGAGTTGGCGCATTTAATCAGGATTGTAAAATGGTACAATACTTGTAAGTTTCGTACTAAAAAAAACGAGTAAAAAATAAAAACCTCAAGTAACCCGATTTTTGCTAACCCATTTTACTCAGGAAAAATGTTTTTTATTCGCACAAGCCCTTGGTAGGTTCTTTATTTTACGGCAAAATGATGAGAGAGATGGATAGTGGACATGTTTGCCATGAGCGAGCGAGACAGATAGTGACGCCACGCAGTGAGACGGAGATGCATCGTTTAAACGAGTGCGAATGAAACAGATACAGACGCCATACCAAGCAAATAGCTACGCTGCCAGTCTGACACCAGTTAGTACATTTCGCTCATTCGTCTACTGCGCACCTTTCCGTATTCGCTTGTGTTAATTTAGTACTGACAACTTTGGCTTTTCTTTTTGGACTTGGATTTTTGTGAATTGGACTTGTTGATTACATACCGGCAACTTTGGCTTCTCTCTTTTGGAATTGGACTTTTGTGTTGACATCCTTCTCATCACTATGCCTACGCGCTACACTTCACAAGAATATGCGAACATGCATCTCATTTATGGGGAATGCAGATGCAACGCAAGTGCCGCCGCTAGACTTTATCGTGAAAGATATCCAAATTTAGAGCGCTATCCGGATCACCGCGTGTTTGTTAATGTGCACCATTCACTCACAGAGGACGGCCATTTCCCGAATCAAATACGGGCTGGAGGTAGACCTCGCTTTCCTTACGAAGAAGAAGTGTTGGAAGAGGTCGCAGATGACCCAAGTATTTCCGTTCGTGGAATTGAAGAAAGAACGGGAATACCCAAAAGCACAGCACATCGTATTTTACAAAGAGCTGAAATGCATCCATTTCACGTACAACGAGTTCAAAGTCTTCTCCCTCGAGATTATCCTGAAAGGATTTCATTTTGTAGAACAATGCTACAGAGGCATAATGAAAATCCCCAATTCATCCAAAAAATTCTCTGGTCAGATGAATCTACATTTAAAAAAGATGGCTACATAAACTTACACAATTTTCATGAGTGGCATGTGGAGAATCCACATTTAATGCGAGAAGACCGATCCCAATATCGCTTTAAAGTTAACCTGTGGACAGGAATTTTAAACGGCAAAATAGTTGGGCCTTTTGAGCTGCCTGAGAATTTGAATGGCACGAATTACCTAAATTTTTTACGAGAAAATTTACCAAGTTTGTTAGAGGACGTACCACTAACAGATCGTTGCCACATGTGGTATCAACAAGATGGCTGCCCAGCGCATTACGCAGTGCAAGTAAGAGATTTCCTTGACCAAGAATATCCGGGAAGGTGGATTGGACGTTCAGGCACTATCTCGTGGCCAGCCCGTTCCCCAGATTTAAATCCCCTGGATTTTTTTTATTGGGGCGTTCTCAAAGAAAAAGTTTATTCTAAGCCCATTGAGAGCGTAGCCGAGCTGCGTGAACGAATTTCTCAAGCTGCTGAGGACATCAACTCTCGAGGATATGCCCGGCTAATAAGTAGATCTTTTTTAAGAAGATGTAGGGCGTGTGTTGAAGCTGATGGTAAACAATTTGAACATTTGTTTTAATAAAAAATGTTATTTTCAAATCTGACTTTTATTCCAATAAACCTAAACAAAACAAGGTCAACATTTTTCATTATTTTATTAGTATTTTGTTGCTTTGGTAAAAGTGGCGTCACTATCTGTCTCGCTCGCTCATGGCAAACATGTCCACTATCCATATCTCTCATCATTTTACCGTAAAATAAAGAACCTACCAAGGGCTTGTGCGAATAAAAAACATTTTAACTGAGTAAAATGGGTTAGCAAAAATCGGGTTACTTGAGGTTTTTATTTTTTACTCGTTTTTTTTAGTACGAAACTTACAAGTATTGTACCATTTTACAATCCTGATTAAATGCGCCAACTCTTAATGGCACTTGCCAAGGCACTCTAGTACATTTTTTTTAAAGGAGGGTGTTTCAAAGTCGACAAAGTTTGAAAATTTTAAATTCATAGTTTAACAAATAGTCTAAATTCTAGGAAACTTGGGGTAATTGTGTCATTATTTTAGACTGTGATTCTCGAGATGTTATTTAGGGTTACGGTTCCAAAGTTTAAATGACCAAAAATAATAAAAATTAACCACAATAACCGAAAAATGGTACAGTTAGACCAAATTTCTAGGTTTTTCTTAAAATGCCCATAATTTCCAAACTGCATGGGATAGATTTTTTTTCTGATTTTTCTCGTGATGGTTATGATCTATCCTGTCACCCCGTTTCGGCTTGACGTTGAGTTCTGGGACACCCTGTATAGCGTTCCATTTCGTTGAGTGTGTTTAGATCGTAGCAGGTGGCGCTGTATAGTCCCTGCCTATTTCCGTGGGAATCAGGCGTGATGTTATGATGAAGATGTGACGTTGTATGTTAAAATGAGGATATTATAAAATAATGATAGCATGTGAATCATGCGATATACATTCAAATTATTTTTGTAGAGTTTATTGAGTTCGAGTGTTTCTCTCTCTCTCCAGCCTGTTTACGCCCCACTGTTGGGCACTGTGAATCCTGGTCCTATATATACGGATATCATCGAAAATATGGGTAGTAATGTAGTATAGTCTAATGAAGTTTTTGAACACATGAAGAATATGACTGCCCTCAACACAGTATCTGCACCAGAAGAAGTTGCAGACGTAATTCTATTTTTAGCTAGTGAGAAAGCAAAGGCTATTACTGGGTCATCATTTGTTACAGGTAATGGTACGTTAATTAAATCCGGTTAGCTTTGATGTAACATAAGTGGATAACAATTTAATACTCAAATACTCAAATACTCATTTATTCATAATGTTATTACACGTCATAATTTTTATAATACAAATACATTACAGTATAAGAATATACATACTCATTATAAATATATCAATTTTCTAAATTATTGTTGTATTTGTACAACATGAGTTATTTGAACCTATAACTATTAATACATAGAATATACATAATTATATTTCTCTGTATTTACGGACAAAACCAGACAATAAACAAAAATAAATAATGATAGAGTAATATCAAAGTCAATGTGTTCATTTTGAAGTCCATTTCATTGTTAATAATAATAAATAAAAATAATTAATAGTAAACTATGTATATAAAAAATATTGTGAAAATTTTAAGAGTCAGTTAAAATAAGAATAAATAATATATCGTCACGTACAAAGATAATAAAAACATAACAAAAGGTTATACCTGTAAATAATCAACTAGATTTATAGGTACATAAAAAGCTTTCAATTTTTCAATTCTAAGAATTCGTCAAATGTGTAGAACGTTTGCTTGACAAGCCACCGCTTCAGTCTTGATTTAAAAGATGTTACAGTAGGAGCAGCACGGACACTATCCGGCAGTCGATTATAAACATTCGTTCCCATGATATGTGTTAACTTGGAGGACTTTGTAAGGGAGTGTTTTATCGGCACTACTTTATATTAGTGTATATGTATTTAACTAAGTATTACTGTGTATTTTTCCTAAATATTTAAAGTTGCCGATCGCAATTCGCGGTATAAGAACCAGATGAGCGTATCTGCAAAAAAATCAAAAATCGTTTTTTTTTTTCACAAAACAGTTCACAATGTAGTCCTTTATGAAATGCCAAAACAACGTACCGCTAATATTCATTACTTCACTAATTCCAAAAAAAAACTAAATAACGTAAGAAATAATTTTGATTTAACCAGAAAAACGTATTGAGAGTACCGTTAAATTAGTTTTAATTTTCATGCAATTTGTTAGGGGCTATAAGAACGTATTTGCAAAACAATTATTTTTAATCACCGAATATTAATTATTTTACGATATCATAAGAACCTTTTGTGTTATCAGAAGTAAATAAAAATTACGTTATGATTGATTAAATGTTCATTTATTCATTCCATAATTTACACAAAATAAATCTTAGCTTTACAAACGACGTAATTAAATTAGAACAATAAAACCTAAAAAAAATTAAGAGCCACACAAACGTATGTCAACCGCATTAAAAATATATTTATATTGCGTCTTTATAAGCATTTTTAAACGAATATTTTTTATGTATTTCAAAGTTCTAATAGTAGCACAATATATTAATATATTATTTATATTTATATTATTTCTGCAGCGGTATATTATCAGTATTAATGAGCTGGTTAAGTTTGAAGTGGCGAATTTTCACAGTATTTTGCTCCCCTGTAAAATTGACAAAATGTAGATACGTCCATCCGACTCTTACACCGCGAATTAAGTAAGCACATTGCAGTATTTCCGCAAAAACAGTTCTAACGCAACTAAAAATGCAATGGACTTATACTACACTATAACCACCTAATGCTAGCTGAATTCTTTAAAATATTGTTTTTCGCTTAATAAAGCATTATTATTGTTATTCTGTGTATTTGTTATTTAATATCAGTTACCTACTTAGATATCCGTATAAAATTAGACAAAAAAAATTAACACGTTCGGCTTCCACTTTGGGAGTGATTATGGTCCATCGTGCCACGCTGACGAGGCGTGTTGGCTTAGCGTTTATTTCCGAGATTTCCATCTCTTACAGAGGATGATATCTGTGTACAATATCTTTACTTAGTTGACTTTTACAGCACCCCGGAGAGGAGATGGGGTGGTGACACTTGTAATCTTAATCCGTCACCACACGTACAAAATATTTACAATCTGTCAATTGCTATAGGTATCCAGAAATAAAATAAAGACATAGTTTAAAAAAATACTTTATTAACATCAAATATTAAAAATGAAGGCCTTAATTAGGTTTGATTCACGATTATTATCAATAACTAATTTATTACCTACTTCGTATATAAATAAGATTATTGATAGCATATCAATTCAATTCATCTTGAAATTAATAATATCTATTGTTTTGTTATCTATTTTATGGGCTAAGATTCACCACCCTTAATCAACATGCCATTATCAGTAACATACGATGATCCAGTTACAGCTTTTGCCTTATCACTAGCTAAGAATAGGATCACGTCTGCAACTTCTTCTGGTAAAGATATTCTGTCAAGAGCTGTTATTGCCTTCATGTGTTCGAAAAAGACGTTAGCTTCCTCCGCTTTAGTACCCATATTTTCTAACAAGTCAGTTCTTACTGGACCAGGATTTACTGTGTTAGCACGAACACCACTTGCTGCGAGTTCCAAAGCGATTGATCTTGTAAAATGATCTAAAGCAGCTTTTGAAGAGTTGTAAACGAAACTTGAATTACGCAGAACACTAAGAGCAGCAACACTCGACACATTGACGATATTACCCTTAGTTTTCACTAAATGTGGCACAGCGAGGTTAGTAAGTAAGACTGGAGCTCGTAAGTTAGTTGCCATAACTTTGTCGAAAACATCTACGGCATCTTGTTGCAAAATACTGGTAAGGCTGCCCACAATACCAGCATTATTCACAAGCACATCCAGTCTGCCGAAATGTTTAACAGTCTCATTGATTATTCTTTTAGCATCTTCGTCTTTGCTCACGTCAGCTACTAACACTAAAGGGTTTTTAATATTTTTAGCAACATTATTTAATTTTTCTTGATTTCTTCCAACTATACAGACTTGAGCTCCTTCTTTCGCAATTTGTACAGCTGTGGCTGCTCCGATGCCGGAGCTAGCTCCAGTCACAATAACCACTTTGCTTTTGAAACTCATGACCTTGTTACTAATGTCTGAGACGCAATCTTTGCCACTATTTATAGGTATACTCGTAACTGCTTATCGCAATAAAAAAATTCATTCAACATAATTTTTTATGTCACGATGACGATAATAGGTATCACTAACTATTAGCCATGGTTTCACTTTTGTAGGTATAATAATAAATAATAAATTAATAAATAACCATGGACATTACACACAACGTCCTCTGGTCCCAAACTAAGCTTGTATGTTATGGATACCAGAATACGGATATAATACATATACTACTATTCTTTTGTAAATACATACTTATAATACATAAAAACACCCAGACGCAGAACAACGTCATTTGTATGACGTTTTTATAAACATCACACAAATAATTGTCCCAAGCGGGAATCAAACCCGCGACCTCCTGAACAGCAGTCCGTTACATGAACCACTAGACCACAAAGCCCGTCAAAGTTGATAAATTATTGTTATTAGGAAAACTAAAGCAATTTGTAGTTATATCAACGAATTATGATGAACTGTGTAGTAGAGTCTGAATATAAAAAAAACGACGAATAAGTAGACTTATTAGCAAGTATCTAGTGCTAGTTTTTTGTCGGTAGCCAGATTCGACAAACAAACAGAATTCATCATCAAGTGGAATAGTAATAATACTATGTATACGTTTATATATCGCTTTATTTTGCTTAGTCACTTGTATTACATCATAAGTTTCATAACATGATGCGCGTCTTACCAGCCGGTCATATTATTTATTTACTTTAGGAACGTGTTAATTTTTTTGTCTAATTTTATACGGATATCTAAGTACTCGTAGGTAACTATAATATTAAATAACAAATACACAGAATAACAATATTGATGGTATGTTAAGCGAAAAACAATATTTTAAAGAATTTATCTAGCATTTAGGTGGTTATAGTGTAAGTCCATTGTATATCTAGTGGCGCTAGAACTGTTTTTGCGGAAATGCTGCAATGTGTTTACTTAATTGCGATCGGCAACTTTAAATATTTAGGAAAAATACACAGACAAATACTTAGTTATATAAATATATACTAATATAAATTGTTATCCACTTATGTTACATCAAAGCTAACCGGATTTAATTAACGTACCATTATCAGTAACAAATGATGACCCAGTAATAGCCTTTGCTTTCTCACTAGCTAAAAATAGAATTACGTCTGCAACTTCTTCTGGTGCAGATACTCTGTTGAGGGCAGTCATATTCTTCATTTGTTCAAAAACTTCATTAGACTGTACCACATTACTACCCATATTTTCGATGATATCCGTATATACAGGACCAGGATTCACAGTGTTAGCACGAACACCACTAGCTGCGAGTTCTAAAGCGATAGATCTTGTAAAGTGATCCAAAGCTGCCTTTGAACAGTTATAACTGAAGTTTACAACGCGAAACACACCGAGACCAGCAATACTTGACACGTTGACAATATTACCTTTAGTCTTCACTAAATGAGGTACAGCGAGGTTTGTAAGTAAGACAGGAGCTCGTAAGTTGGTTGCCATCACTTTGTCAAAAACCTTTACTGCATCTTGTTGCATTATACCGGAAATTCCACCAATAATCCCAGCATTGTTTACAAGCACATTCAGTTTACCAAAATGCTTGACCGTGTTATTAATTATTCTTTTAGCATCTTCATCTTTGCTCACGTCAGCTGCTAACACTAATGAGCTTTCAATTTTCTTGGCGACATTATTCAGTTTTTCCTGATTTCTTCCAACTAAAGACACTTGAGCTCCTTCTTTCGCAAACTGTACAGCTGTGGCTGCTCCGATGCCGGAGCTAGCTCCAGTCACAATAACTACTTTACCTTTGAAACTCATGACAATTATAGTGTGGACAGAAATATTGTATGTGTATATAAATAAGTGCTTATCTTCTTACATTATACAGTAGGCATACGGCCATGGCAATAAAGATATGAATATCTTACTAGCTATTCCCTTCTGATTAGAGTGCGTATAATTATTGTCTCAAAAAATCTTAAGCTCTATAAGGTAACGTGACTGGACAAAGGACTAATGGGAAATGGATATTACAACACGGACATATACAAATTTATTGTTTTAGTTCTTTTATTCATTTAGTCTCGGTAAGTAGGTTGATTCAACAAACAAACAAAAATCTCTATAGCTTTCAGTATAAATATAAAATACTTAACAGGGAGGTATTAAAATATAGTAACGCATTATTGTTGTCGTTTATGTTATCACTTAGATAACATAAAATGGACTTAATTGGCTGGTAATTATTTTTATTTTATGTTTTGGCAAATTTTTATTTAATGCTTCTCCTTGATCGTTGTACAAATTCATTATGATGAAATGAGTTATAATAATGTATAAGATCGATATTTTATTATGTTAAAGACTTTATGCAATCTATCTATTATCTATCTTATATCACAATCAATCCAAAGGCAGTCAGAATAATCAGAATAATCAGAATAATCAATTTATTGGTAAATATTACTTTACAAGTCCATTTTACAAAATTTTATAATTAAATAATAATTTCACATTCAATGAATTGCATTATATGAATTAATTACAATTTTGTTAAATTAAAATTATTAAATTATGTTATTAAACATGATTATATAATATATTCATAGTATTTTAGGTACAAATTCGTCAACAATATAGAACGCCTTCCCAACGAGCCAGGATTTAAGTTTAATCTTAAACGAAGCAAAGCTAGGTGCGTCCGTAACGTGTTCTGGCAGTTGGTTATACAGGGTAGGACCCAATATGTGTGTGAGTCTGTCAGACTTAGCCAGTCTGCGGGGCACTGCAGCCAGTTTGCCGGCGCTACGTATGTTGTAGCTGTTGGAGTTGTCTCCACGAGTACGAAATCTCGCGAGGTTTTGTCGTACAAATATAAGGACGGAGTAGATTACGATTGATGGGAAAGTTAGGATGTTCAGAGAGATGAAGAATGGCTTGGCTGATTTATCGTACTTTACTCCCGCCATGATTCTCACAGCCCGTTTCTGCATACGGAATACTCGCTCTCTCTCGGCTGCAAGTCCCCATAACTACACGCCATATTGTAGGAGAGAGTGCACGGTGGCAAAATAACAAGTCCAAACAACGTCGGCATAAACTACCCTCGATAGTCTTGCGAGGACGTAACAGGCGCTGTCCAACTTTGCACACAGTCTGTCAATGTGTGTTGCCCAGGTTAGACCACGGTCGATTTGCAGCCCGAGGAATGTCACGGACTGCATTTGTTCAATATTTTTTCCATTTATTGAAATAGATAATGGTCTAGTATGTCTTCCCGATATACAGAAGTGAACAAAATTTGTTTTATTGATATTGAGGGCCAAGCCATTCCCCTCAAACCACCTGGTCACCTGGTCGGCGACATCATTTAGGCACTCTTCTAGTCCGCCAATGGACGAGCTGGTACACACAACGGCCACGTCATCAGCATACATGTAGAACAGTAGACAGTCTAAAAGGTATTGACATAAATTATGGTGGGTTAAGATTGGTAAGTGTCACACCCTCTTCTCTTCCCAAGGTTGTAAAAGCCAGAAATTATAAGCAGTTAACATCGACGTTATGAGAGACGAAAATCTGAAAACTTATCGCGATGCGAAGATGCTTGGTCAGCATTACTTAGTAGATCACAAACCTCCCAAAGTGTAGGAGGTCCATGCCCAATAGTGCAACATACATGGGCTGAAAAGAAAGCTTACACTATAAATTAGGCTAAAACATGAAATAACTACCACGCTAAAAACTAAAAAACGCAACAGTACTTTTAAGCAAAAGGGGAATTGCGGTTTGTTAGTAAATTTGTTAGTCAATTTATTATGTAGAATTTCTTGTCTACAATACTTCTATGAAATATAAACCCTTAATGTAAAATTTCATCTATTTCTAGTTAACATTAATTATCACAAACTGTACACACAGCTAGTTGGACAATCGTTTGACACCAAATTCTTGTTAAAACAAGGTAACTGCTATATTAGTACTGGTGAAATTCTAATCTAGAAATAACAAAGTAATTTATAAAAATATTTGTTTATTTATACCAAATGGGATATTATCAGTAACAAATGAGGATCCAGTAATAGCCTTTGCTTTCTCACTAGCTAAAAATAGAATAACGTCTGCAACTTCTTCTGGCTCTGATACTCTGTTAAGGGCAGTCATTGTCTTTATATGTTTACATGGTTTTACTTTGGTCTTTATTTATTCCCATATTCTCTATTATATCCGTGTATACAGGACCAGGATACACGGCGTTGGCACGGACACCATTTGCTGTGAGTTCCAAAGCTATTGTTCTAGTGAAATGATCTAAAGCAGCTTTTAAAGCACAATAACTGAAAAACTTAGAAAGGAGTATTACTGCCCCAATACTTGAGACGTTGACGATGTTACCCTTTGTCTTTACCAAATATAGCGCAGCAAGGTTCGTATGTAACACTGGGGCTCGTAAGTTAGTTGCCATAACTCTGTCGAAAACATCTATTGCACCTTGTTCTTTAATACTTGCCATGCCACCGATACTAGCATTATTCACAAGCACATCCAATTTGCCAAAATGCTTAACTGTTTCATTTATTATTCTTTAAGCATCTTCATCGTTGCTTACGTCAGCTACTAACACTACGGGATTTTTTAATTTTTTTGGCAATATTATTCAGTTTTACTTAATTTCTTCCCACTAAAGCGACTATAGCTCCCTCTTTCGAAAATTCTATAGCTGTGGCTGCTCCGATGCCGGAGCTAGCTCCAGTCATAATAACTACTTTACCTTTGAAACTCATAGCCGAATGTAATATAATAATAATAATACTCATGGTTCGAATGTAATCAAAGCCTGTTTATATATAAGTGCTTGTCTTTAAAAACATTACAAATTAGGCATGTCACAGTGATATGTAGATATTGTAACTTAAAGGTCGTGATCATTGAATATAACCTATTCAATGATACAGGCCACATGTGGTTTATTTTTAAAAAAGTAATGAAATTTTTAATAAAGGAAGAAGAAGAAAAATGTTTGGGGGTGACAGGAGAGGACATTGAAGATGAGGAAAAAATAGATATGGTGAAACAAATATATATTTAATCTTTTTATTAAATTTTGATAGATTAATTAAAACGAAGATGGAACTAGCCACGATAACTTTCGGCGGTTGCGCACAGGAGTGCCTGGATGATTTTGAAGAAATGTTCTACGCTTTAGTAGTTTTCAAGAGGTGCTCGTCTGAAGAAGAAAAACTATCACTATTGCCCTTATTCTTAAGGGGCAACGCCTTACATTTCTTCCGGGGCATTAAAAACACGTGCAAAGATGTGAAAGAAGTCTTTGTTAGATTTAGGGATGAATTTGGACAGTTAAATTACCAGGAGCTATTTTATAGTGCCCGTCAATATCGAAAAAGTCTGTCGGAATTTTATTACTACTTAGAAGAGATCGCTATGAAGGCGAATATTATGGATGACAACATCTTCATTTTTAAGTTTTTAGGGGCATTGAACCCTTTCCATAAAAATAAACTCGCGACATCTTATTTGCCGACGAAAGCAGCGTTAAAGGATGTGGTTCAGCAAGTGGAAAAATTGTATTGTAGCAAAGAAAAGGACACGCTACAACTAGAACTCAACCCTAGAGCACTAGTACCGAATTTCGTAAATGAGCGTCGTGCACCCACACTGTTCTCGTTGCCCATATCCAGCCCGTCTCAGGATATGAGGGGACGTCATCAGATACAAGATGCAGCTTCATCTCTGCAGCATAATACACATAGCTATAATTTACGTTCTGATTTTAGGAACGCACGGTCGCAGCCGAATTTTCCCGCTCGCCAGAACTGAGGAAGGTCCAGTTCAGCGAGGTGGCTGATTGGAAGTCAGGCTTTCTACAGACACATGTTATGGATGTTGAGATGCAGTCGACGGAAAAATTGAGTATGCAGGTTAGACCCCTAATTAAATTCAGTACAAATTTAGTAAAAGATATGGCATTGGCAGATTCCGGTGCTTCAGTTTCGTGCATCAGCCAGTCGTTGTTGAATGATATGAGAATGGAATGTAGTAGTATAGAAAATATGTGTGTGAAAGCAGTAAATGGAAACGCATTGAAGGTTTTAGGACGATGTGATGTGATGTTCGCCTTAGAATTTTTTTTATTTCAACACGAGTTTTTAGTGATTAAAGATTTAAGCTCTAATGTTATATTGGGGCAAGATTTTTTATTAAAGAATAAAATGTGTATTGATTTTTGTAGTTATTGTGTGTCATTCGGACAGGGAAGGATTAATTTTGTTTCTGCGGTAGGTGAGATACAAAAAGTTTTTAAGCAATTGCAGGAAAAAGTTTGTAGTAAGGGGGAGTTTACGAAAGAGGATAGTTGTTATTTTTAGGGTTCCGTACCCAAAGGGTAAAAACGGGACCCTATTACTGAGACTTCGCTGTCCGTCCGTCTGTCCATCCGTCCGTCTGTCACCAGGCTGTATCTCAAGAACGGTGATAGCTAGAGAGTTGAAATTTTCACAGATGATGTATTTCTATTGCCGCTATAACAACAAATACTAAAAATAAAATAAAATAAATACTTAAGGGGGGCTCCCATACAACAATCATGATTTTTTTACCGTTTCTTGCTCGATACTAATAACGTTGCCTTATATTGCATAGATAATGGTACGGAACCCTTCGTGCGCGAGTCCAACTCGCACTTGACCAATTATTCTAATTTAATAAATGAGTATGAGGTGTCTGTCAAATTAGAAAATGAAAGTTTTATAATAAATAATATGTTAGAAAAGGATAAAAAAAAAGCTTAATGTCGTTGAAACGAAGGATGAAGAGCCGGTACGGAGTTATCCTTTCCTTATCGGGTTTCGGCAACGCAGCGTGATATTATTGATAAACAGGTGGAAGAAATGTTGAAATTAGGAGTAATAAGTGAGTCCTCTAGCTCCTATGCGTCACCTGTGGTATTAAGAAAGCGGATAATACATGGCGTTTTTGTGTAGATTACCGAAAATTAAATAAAAAGATTCAGCGTGATAATTATCCCATCCCGAGGATAGACGATATAGTCAATAATTTAGCGGGGCACGTTATTTTGCAGAGTTAGATTTAAACTCAGGCTATTGGCAGACGGAAATTACCAAAGGGAGGCACAAGACAGCCTTTGTAACATCGACGGGATTGTATGAGTTTAATGTGGTGCCGTTTGGACTAGCCACGAGTCAGGCGGTGTTCCAACGCATGATGGATAAAGTTTTGGGGGACTTAAAATTCAAAGGGGTTATGGTTTATTGATAATGTAATATGTTACGCTAAAACATATAGGGAATTCACGGAAATTTTAGAGGAAGTGTTTAGGAGATTTAGAAAGGCGAATTTGACTTTTAAACCCTCGAAATGCAAGTTTGGCTTTCAGGAAATAGAAATGTTGGGGTATAAAATTTCAAATGAAGGTATTAAACCCAGTGATAGTGAAGCTTAAGGCTATGCGAGATATTTCGGCTCCAACTTCAGCTAAGGAAGTAAAACAATTGTTAGGGTTATTTTCATACTATAGGAAATTTGTATCAAATTTTGCGAAAATCACACTGCCATTGACTAAGTTATTAAAGAAGGGTGTTAAATTTTACTGGAATAGCGAACTTCAAGAGTCGTATGATCGCATTAAAGAATTGATGTTAGTGCGCCGATTTTATCGTATTTTTCAAACGACAAATCTAAGACGGTGAGGTTAAATGTAGATGCGTCAATGCAGCAATTGGTGCAGTACTTATGCAGGGGGAAATGGAGATGAGCCCAGTGGCTTATGCCTCTAGAAAATTATCGGAGGCTGAAAAAAGATATACTACAACAGAGAAAGAATGTTTGGGCTTAGTATGGGCGTTAAGATATTTTCGTCATTATTTATGGGGCTTAAAGTTTCAGGTGGTTGCTGATCACCAAGCGTTATGTTGGTTACAATCGAAAAGGGATATGTCTGGTAGGTTAGCGCGATGGGCGTTGGCTATACAAGAGTGGGATTTCGATATCATCCATTGTTGAGGTAGAAATAATGTAACGGCAGATTTCTTGAGTAGGAATCCATTGGTAGAAAGTATAGAGCAGCAAGTAGAAAAACATGTAGAACCTTCAGACGGTTTGGAAGTTTTTAGTATAAATGTAGATTCGTTACAGGAAGAGCAAACAAGACATAATTTTTGTATGAGATGGTATATAATGGTTTTGTGTTAAAAAATGGTTTTCTGTATAAAAATGTGCGTAGAGATGGAGAGATACGTGAAGTTTTAGTGTTACCTAGGAATTTATTTTTGAATGTAATGGCTGAGTTACATGATTGAGCTTGGACGGGTGGTCATTTAGCTTTAGCAAAGACGTTAAAAAGGTTTCGTTCGAGATATTTTATGCCATATGCAGATAGGGATATCGAACGATATATTAAATCTTGTGTGCCGTGTCAAGAAAGGAAGATAGTAAAAAATATTGCGGAATTAACACCGATCCGGGTGTCGAATATTTTTGAAAAAGTTGGCGTGCACGTTTTGGGTCCTTTTCCACGTTCATTTAGAGGTAATCGTTTTGTTATTGTGGCTGTGGAATACGCGTCGCGTTACGCTATATGTAAGGCGGTGCCTAGAGTCACGGCTGAAGTAATAGTAAACTTTTTAGTAGAAGAAATATTTTGTAGATTCGGGGATGTATGCGAAATTATTTCGGATAGAGGAACGGTATTTACGGCAAGGATTGTAAAAGAAATAGTTGAGCAATTTGGGTCTAAATATATTCATACAAGTGCATTTCATCCACAGAGTAATGGTTTAGTCGAAAGATTTAATAGAACTCTGGTAGACATGTTATCTAAATATTTAAATAATAACCAAGGGGAATGGTGTGCGTTTTTACCTTTGGTAGTGCATGCCTATAATACGAGTGTACAAGCCAGTACTAAGGTGTCACCGTTATAATATTTTATTCGGTAGGGAACAAAGTTCGGTGGTGGATCGATCTTTGGGTTTAAATGCGCACATGAATGAGAGTGTTGTTGAACGAATAAATCGTATGAGAGGATTTTTGACGAAGGCGTTAAATAATATTACGAAAACACAAATTGTACAAAAACGAAATTATAATAAAAAGGCGAATTCTGCGTCATTAAATGTTAACGATTTAGTTTTGTTATATGTTCCTAGGCGTGTTACGGGAAGATGCACGAAGTTGATGCGTTTTTTTAGGGGTCCGTATAAGGTTATTGAGCAAAAAGGGTTGTCTAACGTGTTAATTCAGAAATTAAACTCGCGATCACGAAAAATAATTGTTCATACAAACCGATTAAAACATTTCATGCCACGGTAATATGTGTCTGTATACAGTAACGTGTATGTATGTATATGAAGTGGGGCGTTCCTTTAACGATATCTATATATAGATTTATGGGTTATTTTTTTTTTCTGCTCGCCATAATTATTTGCTTATTGATGTAAATTGGTTTAATGATTCGATTAGATTAAGGTTATATACTGGTAATTATAAATTACTAATATTATCTTATTTTGGTGTGTTTCATACGGGACCGGCGAGGCTTCATAATGACGTCAGAAAATTTGTACATAAGAAAGAGGCAATGAAAAGGAACCACATCGAAAATTTAGTTTATTTCGTATTTATATTTTGAATGTTTAGTTATATTAACATAATAGTTAGGTAGTAAATATTTCGTACTAGAATATGATTATAGTATTGAAGTAGAGTGATTAATAGGCATTGTAATGGGGGTATTGAGATATAATGACAAAGGTAATGGCTTGGTAGACTCATCCAACTAACTGTTGGATGAGTCGTATCAACGGGTAATATCTTTGAATGTAACAAGGTAAGGCCAGGCTATTTGTCATGGAATCCTGTTTTGGGATATCACGCATTTTAGAGATAGAGCTCATAGGATAGGATTTGGGAAAGTAGGTGCTACAGTAATGTATTTGTTCATTAGGAGAAAGATGTTAAAGAGGTGAGTATAGTGAGAGGTTGTTGATAATATTTTCATTTTATTTATTAGGTAATAGTTAGATAATAATGATTAGCGAATAGTTTATAGTTATTTAGATGATAGAATAATTGATTATTTAAAACGTTGCTTGTTGTAGAAGAATGGTTGGTAAATTTATCTCACGAGAAGGAATTCTAAATGTGGAATAAATCGGTCATTCCCGAACATTCAGGATTACGTAGTAGAAATTATACCTAAATAATTGAAAAGAAAGTTGAGTATTATCTTGGCATACTTTAAATTTTAATTTGATAATCTCTGGGTTCTATCAATTATAATGGTTCCTTATGTAAATCTTTGCAGTAAGTTGGAAAACTGACAAATTAGCATATCTTTCGGATCTATAGTGCTGACCTCATAATTGAAGCTCGATAGTTCTTATAAGGGCATTAATTATTTGGTGATGAACATTTTTCTGATTGATTGTTGATGATATCTGCTTTATGTCTTGGTGTTATAATTTTAAGGATGCCTTAACACTCTTGTTTACTATTGGATAAAGCAATTTTAATGATGAGATAATTTAATATTTTATGAAAAGAGTGATATGATGTAAGGTCATCGTAGTTAGTGTGGTTCGGGTGACCAAGATTAGAAAGGCAATTTTTGGTTGGTTTTTTTATCCTCTAAATTTTTTTTATCCTCTAAGGGGGAGAATGTAAAGGTCGTGATCATTGAATATAACCTATTCAATGTACTGTACCTATACAATAAACCACATGTGGCCTGCCACATGTGGTTTATTTTTAAAAAAGTAATAAAAAATTTAAGAAAGGAAGAAGTAGAAAAAGGTTTGGGGGTGACAGGAGAGGACATTGAAGATGAGGAAAAAATAGATATGGTGTAACAAATATGAATTTAAAAAGAATACAATTATTTATAAAGCCTTAAATGTTTTTATTTTGTAAATGTAACAAGTCCTAGAAGGGAAATAAATGAATTGTTCTGCAAGAAGAAGGTTTATGTGAAGCAGAGGCTTCACAATATCTACACTACTAGTTGTGATACGTAGTTTTACCTGTTTATTAGTAGTATTTGTAAAAAATATATATCTGTTCGCCGCTGTTAACTTATAATGACATTTTGCTATTGATTCTCGTTGTCAAAAAGAGAATGAAGCAACTGTTTATGTACAATGAACTTTGATCTCTGGTTCGTGCCACTAATTTGCCATCGTTAATTAGTCCGTTATAAAATTTGTATACTTTCTGATTAATTCATTCAGACCTATTATGCCACCATATACCTACGTAAAGGTGTACTGTAGCACACCTAAATAAATTCACATGGCTAGCTGAGAAGCATACTCTTTGACTTTTCTATTACTTGTCACCAATTCAGCTACCAGTTTATGAAATACTTTTTAAATTCTAATGAAAGCCCGAAATCTCTCTACGGATCTAATTAATAAACATACAAAAATGTATACTTTATATTATTTATTTAGTCATGTGTTATTATTCACTTGTTTTGTTAAGTCACTGATATTGTATTATCATATTTATTATCATGTCATACGCTAAATATCATATTATTATAATTGAGTAGTCCAAGTGTAATATTTGTTTTCTAGCTCTTCCGTAGCAGTGCTTAAAAATTTGTTTAACCGCAGGTGAGACCCCATCCGAGGATAATTTGTTTCAGAGAATATTATAATTAACCAGATTAAATGCTCGGCTGAGGTCTTGGAAATAGGCATAAACAGACGTTTTGGAGACGAGACGTTTAGTTATTCATAAAATTCTCGTAATGCTCTGGAGGTTGAGGCTCTTGGAGGTGATCTCTGGTTATTGTCCTTCAATAAATGACTACTGAATTAGTTAATTTATATGTAGAGAAATCAAACAATGACCTTCATTTTTTTTTAATTCATTTATTAGCACATATTACATGAACATTACAATCACTACAGCTAACTAACTTTTACTAACAAACCATTATCAGTAGTTAAATAAATAAATAAATATAAATAAATATTCACGGATATTTCACACAACGTCGTCTGGTCCCAAGCTAAGCTTATAGGCTTGTGTTATTGAAAAAGTCAAAAAATCTTGTGTTAAAATAAGATGATCGGTTCATTTAATGTAACTATTATAATCTATTAGTAAGTAATCTATTATTGACAGATGGGATTAGATTAAAGCTGACTAGTTTTAACTAAAGAGCCGTTATCGGTAACATACGATGATCCAGTAATAGCCTTTGCTTTCTCACTAGCTAAAAATAGAATAACATCTGCAACTTCTTCCGGGTCTGATACTCTGTTGAGGGCAGTCATTGACCTCATATGTTCAAACATGGCTTTAGTTTGATCTTCATTAATACCCATATTCTCTACTATGTCGGTATATACAGGACCAGGGTTTACTGTATTAGCACGAACACCACTTGCTGCAAGTTCCAAAGCTATTGATCTTGTAAAGTGATCTAAAGCAGCTTTTGAAGCACAATAAGCGAAAGCTGACTTAGAAAGGACGCTAAGAGCAGCAGTACTTGACACGTTGACGATATTACCCTTAGTCTTCACTAAATGTGGTACAGCGAGGTTTGTAAGTAAAACTGGGGCTCGTAAGTTAATAGCAATCACTTTGTCGAAGATGTCTATTGCACCTTGTTCCATAATACTGGCCATTCCGGCAATACCAGCATTATTCACAAGCACATCCAGTTTGCCAAAATGTTTGATAGTTTCATTGATTATTCTTTGAGCATCTTCGTCTTTGCTCACGTCAGCTACTAACACTAATGAGCTGCCAATATTTTTAGCAACTTTATTTAGTTTTTCCTGATTTCTGGCGACTAAACAAACTTGAGCTCCTTCTTTCGCAATTTGTACAGCTGTGGCTGCTCCGATGCCGGAGCTAGCTCCAGTCACAATAACTACTTTGCCTTTGAAACTCATGGCCTTTAACTGAAGATGCGAAACTATTAATGCCTGTTTATATATAGTTGCTTATCTTACAAAAAATCACAAACTAGGCATGTCACGGTGATATAAAATTCTTCAACATTTTACTAACTGTGTCCCACAGTGTCACCTGTGTACAAAAAGTTATTATAGAAAAACTAAAATTATAAATTGCAATAGGTATAAGAAGTTTTAACCAACTGTTTACATAATACGAAGTATGATCTGTGTTAGATGCACATGCAGAAAATATTACTTATTATGCAAGCCTAATCAAAATGTTTACTAGGAGCAGACAAAAATCTATTCTTATGGCTATCTGAGCAATATAGTCTGACGTTATTTGTCATCAATTTGGCTAACATAATTTAAATGTTTTTAAATCCGAATGGAAATTATTCAACAGACAAACAAAAATTATTGGATCTATAATATTAGTAGATATGTGTATATTAATAGTATCCACTACTTTTGCAAAGTCACTACCTACATTACAGTGTTAATTGTTGAGGTAAATATCACAAAACTTGTAATTTTAGCCTATAATAGGTAAGTCTATAAAAATGTCAAGGTTGGGTGGTCAACAAAAAGATTCATGAGTACGTGGGAGTGCGAGATGGTAATTTTAACTATGTTGATGAATCATTCATATACTTCATCTTTACTTATTTAAAAACATATTCGTTTTTTATAAGCATGTTTTATGTGAGCTTATATTTTCAAAACTACGCAACAGATTTTAATGCGGTTTGTTTTAATAGATAGATTGGTTCAAGAGGATGGCTTTTTTGTACAATTTGTTAAGGTTTGGTGGATGTTTGTGGAGGGTGCCCCAATAACTATAAACGTGGGTGAAATCGCGGGTATTAGCTAGTACTTGTATAATGTTATGAATACACACTGAATACATTGCCGAGTTGTGTTATTGACACTTTCTATCTTTTACTTTAAGTTTAGTGTTGTGTGTAGAATTGATACCACTACTTGTAGTACTTGACACGAATAGATTAAATTCATTACTAGGTAAATTCTGTTAAAATTAAAACTATATAATATATTATACTAGTATTCCACTGTGAAACTAAACATGTCGTGCAAACGTGCTCAATGGTTAGGAACTATCATTCATTCACTTGTGGACATTTCACACAACGTCCTCTGGTCCCATGTTAAGCTTATTTGCTGATTAGGTAGGGACCAGGATACAAATATTTTACTGGTGTTATTGGTACCAGAATATGGATATACTACGTAAACTGCATGTCTTTTGTAAATACATACTTATGATACATAGAAAGCACCCACACGTAGTACATATTTGTATGACAATCACAAACATCACACAAATGATTGTCGTATGCGGGTAGTACGGGAATCGAATCTACAACTTCGTGGACGGCAGTTCATTACATGAATATATCATCATATAACTTTACAACGTATGCTTGTTTTTAGATTTAGTGTCGTATAGATCCAAATACCTAAGCCGTGATTGAAAGTTAGGTAGATATTGGTAAAAAATCAAACAATGAAGTTTAAAATATACACCTATTTATTTATTCACATATTGCTATTAACATCAACTAACTACCTTTTACTAAGGAACCATTATCAGTAACATATGATGAACCAGTAACAGCTTTTGCCTTATCACTAGCTAAAAATAAAATTACATCTGCAATTTCATCGGGTTCTGATACTCTGTTGAGAGCAGTCATTATCTTCATACTTTCAAATATCGCATTTATATGGCTGGCTTGCAGACCCATATTTTCCACTATGTCCGTGTATACAGGACCAGGATTTACGGTATTGGCACGAATACCACTAGGTGCAAGTTCCAAAGCAATTGCTCTTGTAAAGTGATCCAAAGCTGCCTTTGAAGCGCAGTATGCAAACGTTGATTTAGAAAACACTCTAAGCGCCGCAATACTTGAAACATTGACGATATTGCCCTTAGTCTTCTCTAAATGTGGTACAGCAAGGTGTGTAAGTAAGACTGGAGCCCGTAAATTAGTGGTCATAACTTTGTCAAAAACTTCAACTGCATCTTTTTGTGCTATACTTGCCATACCACCAATTCCAGCATTGTTTACAAGCACATCCAGTTTCCCAAAATTGCTGACAGCTTCATCGATAATTTTCTTAGCATCTTCGTCTTTGCTCACATCAGCTTTAACGACTAAAGGGTTAACAATATTCTTAGCAACATTACTTAGTTTTTCCTGATTTCTTCCGACTAAACAGATTTGAGCTCCTTCTTTTGCAAATTTGATAGCTGTGGCAGCTCCAATGCCAGAGCTAGCTCCAGTCACAATAACCACTTTACCAGCAAAACTCATTTCACACAGGCTTTCTTGTGTATTGTTATAAATGTTACGATAGACGCAATCAGCGAATATATATAACATTGCGGTTATCTTATCAAAAAATCGTTAAGTACTTAAACCATCACGATCATATAAACAATGTATTACTAATCTCTTATATGATTCTTATTTCATTTCACGGTTTTTATCTTGTTACTATAAACAGGCCATGTAGTGATACGTAACAAGAAATAGTTTAAAGTACATTTTTATTATTGGTACTTGAAAAAATTCTATCAATGGTACATGGTCCAAATGAAAATAAATTTATAGCCAAAAAAGAAGTTCACAAGGTCAACTAATTTTTAATACAAATGACAACAAGTATGCGGTGTAAGTTTGAGTAATACCTAATTAACCTTATCATCACCGAAAGTCATTAACATCCTTAAATGTCAGTTATTTGCATTCGTTATCAAATTTACTACAAATTGCTTCATCATTTCTGAAAATATTTTAATTAATTAAACAGAACTCACTAGTATAACATTAGACCAAGCTGTATGTAGCAGATACTTTCTTTTAATGTAATTTCCAATAAATATTTTTAGGAAGCTATGCATTGGTAAGTTATATTTTATTGTTTTTACAATATAATACAAAAAAATTATAAAATACTAGCTGTTGCCAGCGACTCCGTCCGCGTGGAATTTAGAAATTTTCCCCCGTTTTTGCAACATTTTTCACTACTGCTTCGCTTCTACTAGTCGTAGCGTAATGTTATATAGCCTAAATCCTTCCTCGATAAATGTCCTATCTAAAACTGAAAGAATTTTTTAAATCGGTCCAGTAATTCTTGAGATTAGCGCGTTCAAACAAACAAACAAACTCTTCAGCTTTATAATAATAATAAGTATAGATTATTATTGATACTATAAATTTTCATTTCATATAATATTTTCTAACACTTGCGCGACTCATCTGAAAATCTCATCCAAAACTACTTTATACGGATTTAGACGCGTATATTTGTTTTAAATTTTGGCCCGACGTTTCGGAGACTTTGCAGTCACCATGGTCACGGGTGAGACTGAGCTGTAATGTGTCTTCTACGATCAGTACAGGGTTTACCCAAATTCGATTTTAATTTTACATTGACCATAAAGATAGACTTTTACTATAAACTATATCATATTACATTGTGCTCAGACTACATAAAATCAATAACATTATTTTAGTTTCTAAAATACATTAACAAATTGTAACAATATAAAGAAAATTTTTAAATTATATAAGGTAAAACATACATAATTTTATCATAGACTAAAGTTTTAATTATTATAGAGGTAGTATACAATATAGCAAGCAAAACTAAGTTTATATACTTAAATACAATATTATTTACATAATAACAAGAAATTTTAAAAAGAATTATTGTTTTAAGATTTAAATTAGTTTATATTAAAAAGAAAAATTGTTAATTTTTATTTGAATTTATAGATAATGAGTATTTATTTTAATTATTTAGTTTTTATTATTTTATCTAATATACTACCACCACTTCAGATACAATTTTGATACAGTCTTCTACCGGTAAGCTTGTGAATAATGACTGTACATCAAAACTAACCATAGTTTCATTGTCAGCAAGGTGTAGATTTTTAATTTCACTGATAAAATGGTATGAGTCTTTTACGAGTATATATGCGTTAGTTTGGCCTCTAAGTGGGGCCAGAACTTTTGTAACTAACTGAGCCAATTTATATGTTGGTGTATCAATTTGGTTAACAATTGGTCTCAGTGGTGTTTCAGGTTTGTGTATCTTCTGTAAACCATACAATTTTGGTGGTTTTGCGCATGGTGGTATTAAACGATTCACGTCTAGACTCAATATTTTGGAGTATTTTTCAATTAATGACTTAGTTTCACTAATAACTTTTGTAGTAGGGTCTGTTTTGACAATTTTCCCTTAACTTCAATTTTCCTTTAACTTCAAAAATCCCCTTAACTTCACTTTAGACCGACAACATAAAGTTAATAAATAATTTCTTTGACTCCCCTTGAGTTTTCTTGCCAGATCATTCTCAAGTGGGACGCGTTCCGATCTGGTGGTAGTATATTAGATAAAATAATAAAAACTAAATAATTAAAATAAATACTAATTTTCTATAAATTCAAATAAAAATTAACAATTTTTCTTTTTAATAATAAACTAATTTAAATCTTAAAACAATAATTTTTTTTTAAATTTCTTGTTATTATGTAAATAATATTGTATTTAAGTATATAAACTTAGTTTTGCGTGCTATATTGTATACTACCTCTATAATAATTAAAACTTTAGTCTATGATAAAATTATGTATGTTTTACCTTATATACACTTCTGGACACATCTATTGGCCCACCTTAGAGTTTAGGTATCGATGGCCCCTACCGAAATATGATATTATGATAGATTGAACAAAAACTGTTGATGCAGTTTTAAACCTGATACATTTTACCATATTTTTCGATCGTATTGTTTTAAATTTGAATTCAGAATACCATACGACATGGAGCTACGCCTAACAAGTCAGATATGCGCCTTGTTAAAGGCAATTGATTTTTGAATAAAAAACATGTTTTATCAAATAAAGGTTTAATTTAATAACGCATGTTGCCTCCATGGGCATCTACCACAGCTCTCATACGATAAGGCATAGAGTTTATCAACCGCTCTGTGAAATTTTGAGGGATCATCTCCCATTCCTCTTCTATGGCAGTTTTCAACTCCTGCATCGTCTGGGCAACTGGCTGACGAGCCCTAACACGTCTTTTTAGCTCGTCCCACATGTGCTCAATGTGGTTCATGTCTGGGCTTCTGGCTGGCCAGTCCATAACTGTGATGTTCACATCCCGAAGATATTCCCTGACGATGCCGGCCGCATGGGCTCTTGCATTATCATGCATAAAAAGGAAATTTGGGCCCACATAGTCCGCGTATGGTATCACGTGAGGTTCTAAGCACTCACAAATGTACCTTTCAGCATTTAATGTTGGCAGCCGTGGTCCTGTAACAACCTCAAGTTGAGTTTTGCCGCTCGCGGATATACCGCCCCAGACAGTCCATGAGCCACCGCCATAAGCAACCCTCTCTTCAAAGCAGCATTGTGCGAAACGCTCTCCCTTACGTCGGTTGACCTTCTTTCTTCCATCATTGCCATGTAACATAATTTTAGACTCATCAGAAAAGAGTACACGGCTCCAATCTTGCTGTGTCCAATTTAAATGACTGCGTGCGAAATGAAGGCGCGCTGTTCGGTGGGCTCGCGTTAGTTTGGGCCCATTAGCTGGCTTGTGTGGTACCATATCGCGTTCTTTTAACCTTCTCCGAACAGTTGAGTTGAGAGAAGTTGGTTTTGTATCTCAATGGAGGTAAGGTGACGATTTCTCAAGCTGGTCGTCACGATGAATCGATCCTGCCTTTCAGTTGTGACCCGAGATCGTGGCCTTCCTTGGCGACGAACAAAGCCCCCAGTCTCTAGGTACCTCCGATAAACATTTCGGATCGCAGATCGACTTAAATTAAGTTGAGCACTCACGTTTCTTTGGCTGTGTCCGGCCTGAATAAGTGCCACAGCTTGGGCAGCGACTTCAGGTGAAGTATCCATAGATTATTGATAGAACCTCACCTTAATGTTAAGAATTAGTAATGTTTGTTGCAAAACCAAAGATATCAATCACTTTTTCAAGAATTAAATCCAAGTAAACCAATAAAACCAAGTTTTCTTAGTATTCGATTGTTTGATATCAACAAACAGGCTCCAAATTGTCTTTTGTTTCTTTAAATTCTGTGTTCGAAATTAAAAAAAAAACCTTTGAATGAAATTGTGAATGTGCCAGGTTCAAAACTGCATAAAAACTTTTTGCTCGACCTAATATAAAATTTTTGCTAGGACTGAAAATACAAGGTGCGCCAATAGATGTTCCCAGATGTGTAATTTAAAAATTTTCTTTATATTGTTACAATTTGTTAATGTATTTTAGAAACTAAAATAATGTTATTGATTTTATGTAGTCTGAGCACAATGTAATATGATATAGTTTATAGTAAAAGTCTATCTTTATGGTAAATGTAAAATTAAAATCGAATTTGGTTAAACCCTGTACTGATCGTAGAAGACACATTACAGCTCAGTCTCACCCGTGACCATGGTGACTGCAAAGTCTCCGAAACGTCGGGCCAAAATTTAAAACAAATATACGAGTCTAAATCCGTAAAAAGTAGTTTTATTTTCATTTCATAGTTAAGTTTGGTTGTGCACGTAGAATCGGTACCATTAACTCGTTGGCGTTGGTTTTAACTTCAATAACTGTTTTATTTTTCAGTTACAGTACATCGTGCTCTGCTCCTACTACAGGCTCAATTTCTGAGCTATTTACTTCAGCAGTAAAGGTTTTTGCAGCAAGCCAGTGTTTGATAAACGCTGGCAATTATCGGAATGTTGACGTCCCAGGTATTCTAATATTCCGTATTTTAACTATGTACATATTTGGTAAAAATGAACATAGCTATTTCATACGTTATTACGGCCTGAGCCTTAAATCCACATTAAAATGACCATATTTTCACGGGATTAAAATAGCTTACCTGCTATTCCGGATCGTAATCTTTGCACCAAATATCCGTTATCTTTCGCAATTTGGGTGTAAAGGAGTAACAAGCACACATATACAAACTTTTACCTCATAATCTTCTAATATATAAAATTTCCATGTCACAATGTTAGTACTCCTCCAAAACGGCTCGAACGTTTTTCGTGAAATTTTATGTACATATCCGTTAGGTCTGAGAATCGGACAACATCTATTTTTCAACCCCCGACTTTTGTATGGCAAAACAGCGTTTGCCGGGTCAACTAGTATTCATATAAATATTCTAGCGTAGCGTTGTTGCGAAAATTGGTCACAATATGTTTACTTATAATTACCCTTATTGCCTTATGAACTTTGATAGGCACGATAGCAATAAGTTGTATTTAAATTACAAAAATATATATTATTTCAGTTTACTCAGAATTCGATTTCATAATTGTTGGAGCTGGTACGGCTGGAAGTGTATTGGCTAATAGATTAACTGAGAGTGGCTCTTGGAGTGTATTGTTAATAGAAGCTGGTGATGATCCACCTGCTGAATCTGAGGTACAAATCTTTACGTATTATAAAATAAAGTCGTTATTTTTGTATTCATATATTATTATGTTCCTATGTGAGCCTTTATCTACATAACTTTGCAATGGATTTTGTTACGGTTTTGATTTTTAAATTCCACGTGTACGAAGATGCTGGGAAACACTTAGTACATAATATACTAGTTTCCAGCTTTGCTCGCATCTTCATCCAATTATAAATTTTTTGAAGATGATGGCGTTTTATGCAAACCTTTACTGTTCTTATTGTGTCCTTACTTGTTTGTAGTGTAAAGAAACCGGTACAAAACATCCAGGTTGCTAGTAATGTTCTTTAATACTCGTACGTCGTTCTGCAAGTAATTTAATTACTATCAATTATTTTTGTATTACAACGGTAATGTCACGGAATGCCGTTGACAAAGTCACAGATTAGCTTATCATCACACAGGGCAATTGTTTTATAGTATGTAAAAGAATTATATCATCATCCTCCTGCCCCTATTTCATTATTTGGGAATAGCGTAACATGTCTCTTTCTTCTTTACTCGTCTGTGAGACGTCATGTCCTTGTCTTTATTATATTTTATTAGGTGTTAAAATAATTAAATAAAGACAATTTCAATTTTAGGTACCAGCTCTAGATAAATCTTTGTTTAGAACAAAAAATGATTGGCAATATCTCACTGCAAATGATAATAGAATCAACCAAGCCAATATTGATGGTTCTATAAACTGGACAAGAGGTAAAGCAATTGGAGGAAGCAGTATTATTAATGCAATGATTTATATAAAAGGCAATGAACACGACTATCATCCATGGTATGATAATGGCAATTTAGAATGGAGTATCAGAGACATACGTCGGTGCTTTAAAAAAGCAGAAAGCTATCAAAATATGCGTTTATCAGAAAATGAAGATATTTTTGAACAATATGGACATAACGGTCTACTGACAATAAATACATTCAACAGTACTTACAGAAATATTACTAAAAACATCGCGTCAGCTGGGGAATCTATTGGTATAAAAACGGTACTTGATTTGAATACTGCAAATGTATTAGGAGCTGGCTTTACTTCAGCAACGGCAGCAAATGGCGAAAGACAAGGCTCTAACAAAGCCTTTTTAAATGTTGCTCGACAGAGAAAAAACCTTACTGTTCTGAAAAATACTCTTGTAACTAAAATTTTAATAAAAAACAAGTCAAAAACCGCTTATGGAGTTAAAACGATCTGTGGATTAAAAAAACGGATATACTACGCTAAAAAAGAAGTTGTATTAAGCGCAGGTGCTATAAATTCACCGCAGTTGTTGTTATTGTCAGGAATTGGCCCCAAAAAACAATTAGAATCGAAAAAAATATCGGTTTTAGTTGAGTCTTCAATGGTAGGTTATAATCTACAGGATCACTGTGCTGTACCCATTATGATTTGTACGAATGTGTCGAATCCAGAAACAGATTTTGATCGAAATTTTGATGTATTTGCATATATTCATAACAGAACTGGTTATCTTGCAGAAGGCAGTATTTCAGATTTACTTTCATTCTTTTCCGCTGATAAATCTGCCGTTCGCCCTGATTACCAAACCCACCTTACAATATTTTGGAAAAACACCCCAAATTTTTACAAGACTTTGACAGAACAATTTAGGTACAAAGAAATTGTAGCTATCCCGATCGTAAAGCTTAATAAAAACTACACAATATTTTTGTTCCATTTTAACTTGCTCCACCCTAATTCTAGTGGAAATGTAACTCTTAAGTCTAAAAATCCTAAAGAGCACCCAATTATTTACCCGAATTATTTTTTGGAGAACTCTGATTTGGAATTAATTGTTACTGGTATAAAAATATTCACTGAAATAATATATTCAGAATACTTTAAGTCTATTGGTGCTTTTTTAATTAGGATGTGGTGGCCAGAATGTGATAAATATGAATTAGATAGTAGAGATTATTGGAAATGTGTGTGCATTAATATGGTAGCAACTATGTATCATCCAGTAGGAACTTGCAAAATGGGACCGAATCCTGAGACATCAGTTGTAGACAGCAGATTAAGGGTGCACAATGCGCGAAGGCTTCGGGTAGTCGATGCCAGTATAATGCCAAAGATAACAAGTGGTAATACCAATGGTCCAACAACGATGATTGCAGAAAGAGGTGCAGAATTAATATTAAAAGATAACACAAACTCATAAAATATCGTACGCCTGATGAAAACAGGAAATAAAAAAATTAAAGCTAACATGAAATGTTTGTGATTCATTGTACAGATTATATACAATTTTATACTTACAATATTATCAATATTATCGCTTAGATTATGCGTTTAGAATCCTTCGTTAGTTAAAGTCTCAGAAAGTTCGATAAATGTTTCAATATCGAATCTTTTGAAATTTTATATCACTAACAAGCATTTATTAACTTTGTTCGTATTTGTGCATATATTTATTCCTTTAACTATAAATCTATGTATGTCTACCAGAAAGTCTTTTATCGCAATTTTCCTACATTAAATGCGTGGAATTTATATAAAATTTTATATAGTTAGCAAAACACGTAAAATTTAAATACACATTTCAGATTCTCTTAACTAAACATTTTGATAATCATTATTTGACATTTGATAATTTTTCTCCATCATCCATCATCCATCCATCATCAATCATTACACAAAGTTAATTATTATTGCCACTTCCACTGTCGAGCATTCTACATTCCTCGCGTGTTCTACACAAAGATTTTTAATTCCGTGGAACCTTAAGTCTGTTGACTATCATCAGTATTTATTTTGCATGTCCCAACTAGATGGCATAGAGTACAGTGTCTAGAAGTACTAGACCTAAATGCATTTCCAATAATCTTTATTCTATTTGTTATGATCAAAACTGAGTAATTAATGTGATCAAGAAACGATATGTCTCTGTGTTATCCAAACTCTCAAAGAAAGTGGTCACACCTCTTTAGATTATTTATTTATCAACCTTAATATTCCATTTCTTACTGTTTCTTTCTGTATTAGATATACAGTTTATATTTCTTACATAAAACAGCTGTATAGATAGTTACAATAGACTACAAGTGTTTTTGTGAATGAAATAAAAACTATTTGCTTTATTACACAGTTTTATTTTATACTCTATAAAATTTATTTTGTAAACATTATACGTAAATCATCTGCATAATAATTGAAATATAAAGTTATGTATTGGCGAATACATAATATTTGGCATCTTTTATAAAGGACTTATACTGCTTCAATACCAAAAGCTACATTTTAGACGTCTTCGAAGTGTTTATAGAAATTGTCTCTTATATTTTGTACAAACGATTTTTTAGAAGTAAAAAATAAATGGTAGACGACATTAATTCAATGTTAGAAATATTACGACCTAATATTAAATATCTAGTTTAGAATAAAGCCAACGACGTGGTTTTGTTATTTCTCAAAATATTACGCATTCAAACATACAACACTTCACTTGCACATTTAGATAAATATCAGCCCACAACTTCGTAAGTAGGTTTTCATAGGTAGGTAAAAATTTAAATAACTTTTTTGTTTAAAAAGTTGTCTATGTTTTTCCCAGACTATAGAATACAATAGACATAAAAACGGAAAGGACATTATGCGTTATCTCTGTATTTATAATGTCTATGAACATGTCATTATATAGATAGATAGACAGATAGTCAGTTATGTGGTTATACAGCAATTGCTACTTGACTCCTCAATATTATAATCTTCTTTTATTATTTCTGCCGCACACTCACCAATCATTACACAAGGTCCATTAGTATTACCGCTTACAGTGTCAGGCATGATACTAGCATCTGCTACACGAAGATTTTTCATCCCATGAACCTTAAGTCGGCTACTTACAACTGAGTTACTTTCATCAGTACCCATTCTGCACGTTCCGATTGGATGATACACTGTACTCACTATATTTATATTAATGCATCTTAAATATTCTCTACTAACTAATTTGAATTTATCACACTCTGGCCACTTGATTCTACCTGGAAAAGCTCCGATCGATTTGAAAAATTTTGTGTCCAAAATAGTTAACAATTTTTCCATACCAGAAATTGCTTTCTCCATATCTACTTCGACTTTGAAATAATTAGGAACAATAACGGGAGGTTTATTGGCGTAATCATCATCGAGATAAATATGACCACTTGATATTGGATGTAACAAGGATATAAAAAAAAGGGTATTATTTTTGTTCAACTCTACTATAGAATCGGCAATAGTATCTTTGTATTGAAATGTTACTTGAAATATTTCTTTTAAACCTGGAGTATTTTTTAACAATTTACTTAAATATATTTGAAAATCTGGACGTTTAGCTTTTGAATCTAAAGAATAAAAAGCTAATATATCGTAAAGGTGAATTTCCGCATAATATCCTGTTTGGTTATATAAGTATTCTATTAACTCAAAGTTTTGATAAGTCTCCGAAAATTCAGTATTTTCGTTAGAACAAATTACTATGGGTAAAAATAAATGATCCTTCAATTTATCTCCAACCATAGGAAGATCAACTATTGGTTTAATATTTTTTGACATGAGATGTTCACTGGGTCCAATTCCGGAACTCATTAATAGATATGGTGAATTAACTGCACCAGCACTCACTATTATGTCATTAGTTGCATATACCTCACTTTTCTCACCATTATTATCTATTTCGACACCATATGCTTTCTTATCCTGGTTTATTAAGATTTTTGTAACCATTGTATTTTTTTTTATATTCAAATTTTTTCGATTTGCTATTGGTCTCAAATAGGATCTACTCACACTATTCCTTACACCACTAGAAGCAGTTGCTCGCAGAATGCCTGATCCCATTACGTTGGCTACGTTTAAATCTGGTACATTATTTATGTGAATTTCCTGAAAGGCTGCTAATACTTGATTAGCATTAGCTCTACTTGTATAATTAAAAGTATTTATCACAAGTGGTCCATCATGACCGTAATGTTGATAAATGGCAGGATTTTTATTAAGTTCCATGTCTTGGAGATTTGTCGACTTCTTAAAGCATTGTTTTACTTTTCTTTCACACCACTCTTTCTTACCAGATTGACACCAATTTCTGTAATCAAATGGGTTTCCTTGAATGTAGATCATATAATTATTATTGCTACACCCACCAAGCATTTTGCCTCGTGGCCATCTTATAGTTTCATTTATATTAGCTTGATTAGTAATTCCATTCTTTTTAGTACGGTAGTCATAGTCATATTTAGATGGCCATAAGCTTCTACTGAAACCTGGAATCTGAAACAAAATAATAGTTATCACATAGTGCTTGTATTGTAATTCGGAGAAAGGCTATTACTAGCTGATAAAGTTATTAGAGTTCTCTATACATTATTGCTTAATATCTTGATTTTTTTAGAATCTTGCTTACTATTTTAGTTACTATTTCTGCTATCAAGAGATAAGAAAATCTCTTATTCATATGATACTTGTTGTGTAAAATGGTCATCTGTATACTTACTGCTGCCTCTATGGGAGGATCTCCGCCACCTTCTATCAGTAAAATATTCCAATGTTTTACTTCGCTGAGTCTATTAGCAAGTACACTTCCAGTAGATCCTCCACCAACGATTATAAAGTCATAAGTTTTATTACCTGTAATCACAAAACAAAAATAACGGAAAACTGAACGGTTAATTTCCAATACAAATTATCTTATATATAAAATTCACGTGTCACAGTGTTAGTTACCGTACTCCTCCGAAACGGCTTGACCGATTCTTCTCAAATTTTACATACATATTCAGTAGGTCTGAGAATCGGCCAACATCCATGTTTCAAACTTTTTTTTTTAGTATGGCAAAACAACGTTTGCCGGGTCAGCTAGTATATATATATATTTAGGTATGTTTGTAATGAAGGAATTTTTCGTTTATGACTGAATCACTAAAAAATGACCCGAATATTCAATCCCTACTAATATTATAAATGCGAAAGTAACTCTGTCTGTCTGTCTGTTACGCTTTCCCGCTTAAACCTCTCAACCGATTTTGATGAAATTTGGCACAGACAATCTTTAGATCCTGAGAAAGGACATAGGCTACCTTTTATTGCGAAAAAAAAAATCCAAATTCCACGCGGACGGAGTCGCGGGCAACAGCTTGTAATACAATAAGACTAAATCTCTCGGAGCAAGACATTGAGGAATTATTCAAATGCTACCATATAATTTATAAATCTGTGGTTTAATATTCCTTTTTCTTTCTCTTTCTCCTCATTCACAAAGTCCATTCCTCTTTTCTTAGGTCTTCCTCTTGACTTTTTTCCTACCATATTCATTTATAATAATGAGCATAAAGAACATAACAAATAAATTAAATACTTTACAATTACCTTTGACTCCAGTATCAGGGTATGGTCCTTCTGCGACCAAACATTGTGCCGCAGCAAAAAACTGTACTGCAGAGGCGTAAGACGAAGCAAGAGCCCCAATTGCAGGAGCAGCTCATGATGAATTGTAACTGATACAGGAAAGAAAGCAGATAGAAAATCAATCAAAAGTAAACTTCAAACCTAATAAATTTACTTAGAAAACTAATCTTGCATAATGGTTCATCAAAGCAAGGCGCTTAGATGAACCTTTATGCAAGATTACAGGCTGAGTTTTAAAAATATTAACAGTTTTCACCTAAACCATCCAATAAAATATTTGTTTCTGATAAATAAATATCAAATGCAGACGATAGCGTTTGTAAGAGCATATAGCAATGAGATTATGTTTGATATAGGTATGCAGTTGATTTTTTATTCAGAACAGTGCTTTTTTGTCATAAAAATACATCATAAATCAAGGTACACATGTAACGAGATCTTTCAAGATAATTTACAACCTCTTATTAATATTGTATTATTATGAAACAATCCTCACTTATTGGCGGCTAATGACGAATAAAATTTTAAAACACTTTCAATAGGCAGTGAAATAAAAAAGAAACTGTACAAACATCATGTTGTAGTTAGTTAAACTAATATAATAAAAATTAACAAAAATGTTACGGATTTTAATTTTTTCACTATGCCATAAAAATGTAATAAAATAGGCGTATATTTTATTCTTACCATGAACTCGAATAGCTCATTTTCAGTAGAAGGTTAACTGAAGCCGGGTTATCCGCACCGCGGCTCAATAACAAATGAATACCTCAGCGATGATTACTTTGGGAATGGTGGCTAATTATTAGAATATAGTGTAACATATCAAACTACATATCGGATCCACAATATACCATACGATTAGTACCGTCCCATAGCTGACTAGCTGTTGCCCGAAACTTCACAGGCGGGAATTTAAAAAAAAATCCCCGTTTTTGCAACATCTTTCACTGATGCTTCACTCCTATTGGTTGCAGCGTAGTATTTTATAGTCTTCCTCGAAAAATGTACTATCTAACACTGAAAAATTTTTTCAAATCGGGCCTGTAGTTCCTGAGACTAGCGCGTTTAAAAAAACTTTTCTGTTTTTTATTATTAGTATAGATTATTATAGATAGACTGTGTGAGGATATAATGGGTATATTATATATGGGATGTTTTCTATCTATACTTAATATAATAAAGCTTAATATAATTTTCTAAATTCCACGCAACGGGGTCGTGGGCATTAGCTATTGTATATGTATAAGTATGAATTTACAAAAGAAAAATAGTTTATGTATTCTATCCGTATTCTGATACCCATAAGACAAACATAATAATATAAGCTTAGCTTGGGATCAGAGGTCGTTGTGTGAAAATGTCTATGAATATTTATATAATACTAGCTGACCCGGCAAACGTTGTTTTGCCATACAAAAAAAAAAGTTTGAAAAATAGATGTTGGCCGATTCTCAGACCTACTGAATATGTACGTAAAATTTGAGAAGAATCGGTCAAGCCGTTTCGGAGGAGTACGGTAACTAACACTGTGACACGTGAATTTTATATATTAGATATATATAATATTTTCTCACACTTGCGCGACTCATTTGCTTAAATAAAACTACTTTTTATGGATTCAGACGCGTATATTTGCTTTTAAATTTTAGCCCGACGTCTGAATCCGTAAAAGTAGTTTTATTTAATATATATATTTTATTTATAATGGTAATGGAAATTGGTTAGTTCTGTGTTGTTACCTTTGTGCTGGCATTTCTGGTGCATATGGGTTGATTCTCAGTCTCATCGGAGACCACATATTTAAACAGTTGGAACTCGGAATGGTCGGGCTGTAGGAAGCTCTCGGAGTTTTGGGAGAGCATTAATAAAGTCCGGTCTATACTTTTCTCAATGACAACCAATGTGGCAGAACTGCCAGAGACCTTTACCAGTTTACAGCGATGAATAAAATATTATTGCATGGAGATTTACTTTTTGTTTTATGCGTATTATGTAAAGTCGATTAAAGCGGTATGGCCTAGTGGAAAAATGATTTGACAGCGCTAGGCAACAGGTAGGTTTAAAAACGAACATGGTTATAACGTCGCTAAGGAAAGTCTTCAAATGCCAACAAGGTGGAGCGACGGTATCCTCAACATCACAGAGAGCTGCTAAAGAAATCGCATATTGTGTTGTTATATGGAGCGAGTCTATGTTTAGCAGTGAACGCGGCAATCATCAGGGTGGATAAACTAATACTATTGTAAACTGCTTTGCATATTGCTAGTACAAATATATCAAAATATTTATTGCTTACAAGGTTTTTCTTTCGTTACCATATGAATTTGCAATAAGTCATCGGTGAAAAAAAAAGTATTACAGCAGAATAACATAGAATTGGGCTTTAAAATTACCTGTTTGCAACACTGAGGAACATTGATACTGTCGCATTGAAAAACTTGTTTAATTTGCATTCTTTTATTGTTCACATTTATTATACACATTTTTATGTTTTCACATTACTAGATACATGTCATAAAAACGTTTACGTCATTTTATTTTAATATGAACATTTGCTTTGTGGGTTCGTAACAGTATGTTCTAAGCTATTTTCCCTGTTACTTAAAAAAAGAAGGTTTTTTTTTATAATCAGACGTCTGCTGTATTAATGAGCATTACAAAGTGTCAGAAACGAGTTTCTTTATTCAAAACTAATGCTATTATTTAATTTAAAGAACAAAATACTGGTGTAAAATAATTTGCTAAGAATGTAATTAATTAAGCAAATTAAATAGTTGTTAGAAAAAACCAAGTTCAAAAACTGCAACTAAAAGAAGTTTCTTATCAAATTTTATTGCAAATTTAATGTGTAATATATTTACCCGCATATATTTTCCTTTCTGCCCTGCCTTAGTCAGAAAACCTGATAGTCTAAGAAGTACAGTGATGTTATTTGAACATTTAATCCAAATATAGGGAGAGCAAAGCAGACTCCAAAAGGGGCCAGTGCGTAGCACTTAAATCCGTCGGGCATGACCAGATGTATGAGTGTGGATGAAGCCAAGGAAGTATGTTTGGATCGTGGCAGATGGCGCTCTGTAGTCTCTGCCTACCCCTATAGGAGAAAGGCGTGATGTTATGATGATGTATGATGATATAGGGAGAGCATGAGGCACATGAGGCTCCTTCACGCTTCTAGTGAAATACCTAATACTGTAAGAGCAAGGAAACACACGGGCAGGAAGCGAATTTCAATTCTTGGAGTTGTTTTATAGAAATGAGTTGTCATATTTTGTTTAATCAGTTTGTGATCATTCGACTTCCGTTAAAGACAGTTGTGTTAGTGTCGCTCGCATAATACGTATTTGTGAATCGCGCTGACGCTGCAGTTCCTACTGTTGCGCCATGCCGGCCGCGAATGCAACGCGATGACCTACTTGCAAATAATGAATCACGTTTATTTATAATAAGTGTCAAGGCGTAATTTTCTAAAGATTACAATATGGCAAAAGATTTTAGCGTAAAATTAAAAACCGAGCAAGAAAAATTACTGTACCGGTATTATACAGAAGAAAAGGCAGCACGAGAAACGTTGCAAAGCCTAGTAAACGACCTTAAAAAAGAAATAAGTAGCATCAAACTACAGATAAAGCAGTCGCAGGAGCAAACATGTGAGACAGATAAGCGTCACATTGAAACCCAAACTTCCTCTCAACAAGTTCGTTATGAGACGGATGAAGAGGAAATGGCAAAAGAAACTGAGTGGGTCCGTCAAAAAAGTAGGAAAAAACCGAAGTTAAACCTGTCACCGACCCTGCCAGATGCTGAGTGTAACCCTCAATAAAAAAAGGTGGAATCAAAAAAGGAGAAGAAAGGTGCACAGCCTCCACCTATAATAGTCGAGAGCATTAAGAACTATCAGCAGTTTTATGATCTACTGACGACAAAACTTACCAGAAACGCTTTTCTTACAAAAATTATGAGCGGCGAATGTGTTAAAATAAACACAGACAACGAAGACTTACCGGATCATCTTAAAGATGTTGATAGAAAACAACTACCAGTGGCATTCTTATGAAAACAAGCAAAACCGACCTATAAGGGTAATGGCAAAAAACCTACACTTTACGTGTTTGCCAAATAATATAGTCGAGGACCTCAAAGCTAATGGGTACAAAATCCAGGAGGCTGTTAACAAGCTGAGCTGGAGAAAAAAGGAACCTCTAAACATGTTTATACTTTCATTCGACAAAGAAGAAGATATAAGCAAAATTTATAATATAAAGTCTATTTTAGGATGCAAAGTAGACATAAAACCACTGAGAACAGCCAAGTTGATTCCTCAGTGCAAAAAATGTCAAGCCTACGGCCATACACAAAAATATTGGTCAAAGGAACCAAGATGTGTCAAATGTACTGGAAAACATCTAACCAGAGACTGCACAAAACCACCAGACGTAAAACCAAAGTGTGTCCACTGCGGAGAACCACATCCAGCTAGCTATAGAGGATGTGTCGTAGCTAAAGAACTACAAAATATTAAAAATAAGTCCCTAAAAGCGAAAACCATTCCAGCTCGGAGAATTTCTATTTCTACAGCAACAAGAGAACAAAAGCTAGTCACAAACAATAACCCCGTTGTTGCCAACATAACCTATGCACAAAAAACCAAATCTGTGCCCCAGGTTGAAACTGAGTTAGAAAAAAATTCCAATGAAAAACTTGACAGAATCCTCACGGTGCTAAAATCTTTTGATGATCGGCTTAAAAAACTTGAAATTTATAGTGATAGTGACTATTAGTGATATGTAGTGCTTTATGTACTAGTAACAAAGAACACAATAACAAAGTGTCTTTACAATAATAGAGACATTAAGATAGGTGTTATTGGACACATTCTTATAAAAAACTCTATTTAGCAATTTAAGTTAGATCAAAAATATTTATTAGCCTTAGCAGGCTAGATTGTAATATTGTAGATAAATAAATAAAATAAATTTATTGAATAAAAAAAATATTTTGTTTGAGTATACATGATGCCCAGAGTTAAATAGTGGCATCTCAGACTTGCGTGTGTAAGTGTGGTACTATTCAGGAAAAGGGAAGGGGGAATCAGGAACAGGTTCTCAGAAAATTTACCATAGCATATTCTCAAGAAAGTGCAGAACGAAACAATCTCTCTGCGTAGTTGTATAAAGATATCAAGTTACAGGAGATCTCAGGGTCATTGATCATAATATCATTATCAATTTGTGCGTTTTTTTTTTGTTATTTGTTATCCATTTTTCTGACAATTGTTAACCGATTTTTGTTATAAGCTTTAAGCGTGGTCATTATATCACCAAGTTGAGATATTAACAACTGGACCTAGGAAACTCGAGAAAAATGTCTCTCTTCGTTTATATTTAAGTCAATCTCACTCATATTTATGTAATAAAAATAAAAAAGTATCCAGACATGAAAGTGTATTATTTATTATAAACTGTTACGTCAGCATGGTAGGAAATTTGTTCAAAAAGGATTCACATCATAGATATTACATTTAGAAAATATTATGTTATTGATCAATCATCACACAAGGTCCATTAGTGTTACCACTTACAGTGTCGGGCATGATACTAGCATCTGCTACACGAACTGAGTTACTTTCATCGGTACCCATTCTGCACGTTCCAATTGGATGATATACTGTACCTACTAAATTCAAATTAATGCATCTTAAATATTCTCTGCTAACCAATTTGAATTTATCACATGCTGGCCACTTGATTCTACCCGGAATAGCTCCAAATGATTTGAAAAATTTTGTGTCCAAAATAGTTAATAATTTATCCATACCAGAGATTGTTTTATTCATATCTATTTCGATATTGAAATAATTGGGAACAATAACAGGAGGCTTATTGGCGTAATCATCATCGAGATAAATATGACCACTTGATACTGGATGTAACAAGCATACATAAAAAAGATGTAGCGAATAATTCCGATTCAACTCCGCTATAATCTATAGCGGCAGCACTAGATTTATACTGAAATTTACTTATAAATACTTCTTTCAAACCAGGAGTGTTTTTTAAAAATCTATCCGGACATATTTGAATATCTGGACGTTTAGCTTTTGAGTCTAAAGAATAAAAAGCTAATATGTCGTAAAAATCGATTTGAGCATAAAGTATGGTTATATAAATACTCTATTCGATCAAAGTTGAGCTCAGCATCTGAAAGCTAGATAGATTCGTTAGTGTAAATTATTATGGGTATTAATAAATGATCTTTTAAATTGCCTCCAACCATAGGAAGGTCAACTATGGGCGTAACATTTTTCGACTTTAGATGTTCACTGGATCCAATTCCAGAACTCATTAATAGGTATGGTGAATTAACTGCACCAGCACTCACTATAATATCATTAGTTGCATATACCTCACTTTTCTCACCATTATTATCTATTTCAACACCATAAATCTTAATAAACCAAGATAAGAAGATCTTGGTTTATTAAGATTTTTGTAACCATTGTTTTTAATATGCAAATTTTTTCGATTTGTTATTGGTCTCAAATAGGATCTACTCACACTTATTCCTTATACCACTATAAGCAGTTGCTCGCAGAATGCCCGATCCCATTACGTTGGCTACATTTAAATCTGGTACATTATTTATGTGAATTTCCTAAAAGGCTTCTAATACTTGATTAGCATTAGCCCTAGTTGTATAATTAAAACTATTTATGACGAGTGGTCCATTATGACCGTAATGTTTGTAAATGGCAGGATTCTTATTAAGTTTCATGTCTTGAAGGTTTTTTGACTTCTTAAAACATAGTTTTATCTTTTCTCCACACCACTCTTTCTTACCAGGTTGGCACCATTTTACATAGTCAAGTGGTGTTCCTTGAATGTAGATCATATAATTGTTATTACTGCAACCACCAAGCATCTTGCCTCGAGGCCATCTTAAGCTTCCATTTATATTAGCTTGATTAGTGATTCCATTGTTTTTAGTATGGTAGTCATAATCAAATTTAGATGGCCATAAACTTTCAACAAGTAACTTGGCTTTACACGCTGCTGAGTGTCCAGATACTCGCATTTAAAAATCAATTGTTGTTCGTAAGTCTTGCTACAACTCAACAACGTCTGATTTGGCTAATTTTAGTCTTTAAATATTCGCAAAAGTCTAGGAAAGGTTTAAACAGTGTGAAAGATAGGGATCCAAAACTCCACGCGTAGGTACGAAGTACGGGCATCAGGCAACGTTTTATGTTTACTTTCCACTTATTCACATTATACAGAAGCTTTTGTATTTATTGTCCATTTAGAACAAGGTTCTTGGAAATATGTCGATTATCAATAAGCATTTGTGATTGCTAAGGAGATTAGAACTAAGTACGTTTTGATAAATTGTCTCTCTTTGTTTAAGTAGGAAGGATGCGTGCGAGGTCAATACTCCCTTCTGTTTTGTTCTAAAATATACTTCTATTAATTATTGCGTATTCAGTACTATAAAATTGTTTTGAGCGTAAAAAATAACAAAAAAATAATTCCTAGTGTAACATGTGTCCTTGATTCCTATTTGATTATTAAATTCTCTTCTAAATCCATTAATGATCTATTATTGAGCATCCTCCATACAGGAGATTATCTGGTCTATTAAGCTGTGCGGTCCAGGTGGGTTAGATTATACTAATAATTGCGAAGAATTTTTTAAAAATTAAAGCCTATGGTTTGGTTTTAAGTTTTTCTTTTAATATTTAAGGCTTTTCCTGCTTATATTATGTCTTACAGCTTCCTATAGAGGAAATGGTAACAACTTATACTATCAATCCCAACATTTGATTGATAGTATAAGTGATTGATTTCCAAGTGCGCAAATATGTAGAAGTGAAGTACCGTGGAATATAACACTATACATATTACAAACATCCATACTAATTACACATTTTTTTAGATATTTATGGACATAATAAGCTTAGCTTGGGACCAGAGGACGTTGTGTAAAAAATGTCTATTTCACACAACGTCCTCTGGTCCCAAGCTAAGCTTATATGCTTGTGTTATGGGTACCAGAATACGGATATACTACATATACTACTTTTCTTTTGTAAATACATACATATAATACATAGTAAACACCCAGACGCAGTACAAACATTCGTATGACATTTAAAAATATCACACAAATGATTGTCTCAAGCGGGAATCGAACCCGTATACTATTGGTATGTATGTTTGTTTTGGTAAAAACGGAGACATATTTGTAAACAAGTTTTTAAATTATTGTAGCAAAGAGCTACAAGGCAAACTCTTGCCCTTGAAATTTTATGAGTATCTAAAGCATCGTCAATAACGATAGTATACTAGTTTAATAGATAGTTTGGGAGTAGGTATTGGTAAAGCTGTGACATTGTGTAGTTATTCAGACGTTAACAATGGTTACGAATGGAGCAATGGTATAATAGTTTACTTAAGCTTAGAATAATAATCATTTGTGTACTAGCACTCGCCCGCAGCTTTATGCTCATAGAAAAATGAAATATTAAATCACTTGTTTTAATAATAGGTGTCTTTAAGTGTTGATTTTAACTGCTCATGATATCAAAGTAATTTATTAATTTTGCAATTGACATGCTATGCTTTTACTTAATAAATTGAATTATGGTGGAAAAAGTGATTACAACAAGCGGAATTTGATTTCTTCATAAACTAAAAAAACACATAATAATAATTTTTTTTTTAATTTTGCATTGTCATCGGTCCACACTATACGCAAAATTTCAGATCATTCTTTTTAAAATGCAATGTCATAAAAGCAAACTTTAATTCTTTTTACTGTTATTCTAGAAAGTAGAGCCTAAAACTTGTTACGGTTAATTCAAATTAACTTAAATTAAGCCATTTTGAATTTCAAGTTCCTGATATTAATTCTAACAAACCACAAATAATTTATTAATCTTACGAACGTAGTAAATAACTTTTAATGCGTTTAAGTATCTCTTGGTTTTCGAAGATAATTACTGTCAAGACCACTGAATTATTACACTCCGCCCAGAGAAGTAAATCTTTTCAGAAATTCCGTAGAATTATCACATTGAGGTATTCCTTAATAAAATTGTTCCACTCATTTTAACAGGATAAACTTATAACAATTTCAAATTAAATTATTCAATTCTCTAGAAAAATATTAAAAAAAAAAAGTTGATAGTGTCAATATGTCTCTTATTTGCTATTTTGGCGTACATATTTATCTTAATTAAAGTCTTATTCATTTATTATATTACTTTATTATTTTAACTTACTACTTTATTATAAGAACTGTGTATTATATATACAAGTTGTCCCAAAATTCAACGATAAGCGGGCACCAGAAGTTAGACCTACTCATGACTACTCAAGAAAAAAAAATAAAAAAAATATCGTAATTTATTTTAGAGATATCAAAAACAGTATTAAAACCTTTGAAAATTGACACCCCCCACTGTATTTTAACTATAATTACCACAATTTTCAAAATATTTCAGATTTTTTTTGTATCGTAAAAAAACTTTTTTTTAGTTAAGTTTAGTTGTGCACGTAGAATTGGTACCATTTTCCGGTTACGCAATTAATTCCTATATCTGAAATATTTTCATAATGATTATGTCAAACTGTATAGAATTCGGATATTGTTTTATTTCTTTTTCGTTATTGAAACTATTTATGCTTTAGTTTAGTTTAGCAATGCAAGCTGAATTAGCATCAATGACTATCAAAATTCAAAAACTAATAATCAGTTTTTTTAATGGATATTACAACATACAAATATATAATAATATATTTGAATAGAAAAAGACAAAAAAAATACTGACTTTCGTGATATTATCTGGGCCCTTACAACTTCGGGAAATTAAAAAGTTTTGATTGGCAATTTCAAACCCATTAAAAGTATTTTAATTGAGATTGTGTGCTCCATTGTAATCACGCAATTGATGCATATTTGAAAAACTGGCTAAGTACGAGGCGGATTCGTACACTAGTGGTTTCGTACCATCATTAGAATATCATACAATCTTAATAATATTGCCTTACGACCGTTTTCAATAATATTAACCGACTTTAAAAGAGGAGGTTCTTAATTCGTCTGTTTGTTTGTCTGTGTGTTTTTATTATTTGTTACCTCATTACTTTTGACTGGGCGAAGCGATTTAAATGATCCTTTTTTATTTGAAAGCTGGTGGTTCTTGTACGGTCCCATTGACACCAGGTCAGAATCTGATGGTTATCTCCTAAGGAATAGAGGAAGCCCCTTAAATTTCAAAGACACATGACGTTGATTCAACTTTCTTTTTTTTTAAATACCCAATTTGTCGTTTCTGTCAAAGTCATATTAATGATGAGCGTGAACGAGGCTTGAAAGATCTCGTCCGTGTTTTGTCTTTACAGCGGTAAGAAAACTCTTAAACTTCCCTGTCGTGCGAGAGGCGTAACTTCCGTCTGGTTCAGTTTAGGGAAGAGATAGCTGTATATCTGAGATGTGCTATTGGTTCAGTATTTTAGTATACCAACCTTAATACCGGATGTTTTAGGCCTCGCGCCGCATTGAATAAATAAAAGTTTAATACAGTGCGGAACGAGGATCCAAACACCTCGTACCCTCGCGTACCTCGTACCGCACCCTACGCTAGCTTCACGCGGTTAGTGTTGTGCAAAACGTTAGACGCTTCGCCCGAGACGCTATAATAAGATGTCGATACGTTGCCGAAAAATATTAATTGATAATATTAATGATGATGAAGAGGAATCTAATTCAAAATTACCGATATTTGAAAAACACATAAAGTATCCAATCAATATTTACAAATTTTATTACACAGTCTAAGTGAAATAATCAAGTAGGAATATAATAAATAAGTTACTCCGCACCTTTTTATCAAGTCGTGAGGTCGACAAAAAGCAAAGAAAATTCTCACAGAATGTATCGGTTGCAAAAAATATTATTGTTTATCCTGTTTTAATAAAAAGCATCGATAAGTATAATTAAACAAAATTGTTTACTTTTCCCATCACTATACAGAATGAAAAAACTACCCTTTTTCAGTGCGGTATGGGGTACATACGACCCCACATTTTATTTTACGTATAGAATCTAAACTAAATAATCTGCCCACAGGCGGCGGCAGATTTAGGTTGATCAACTCATTGATAATAATAATCGCGACGAAAACCGTACAATTTGCCTTATTTGGTGCCAGAAAAAGGATTTTTGTCTCCAGTGGGCGGTGGGGTTTACTAAGTCTCGTACCGCTCCAACGTCTGGTTCAGGACGAGGTTTCAAGCGACTCGTAACGCAGTAATGGAAAGTACAGATACATTAGTGCCGCTGGGAACGCGTTAATATAAACTTTTGTCCCTAATCAGTACCAGCTTACTGATATGCAAAGCTACTGATTCTCTATTAAAAATTTGACTGGAGACCGAAATATCTTACTGAGAAACGAGAATCACAATCTATCCGTATGTAATCGTAGATTGGCTACTGAAAAATAATAAATATAATAATAATAAATATTCAGGACATTTCACACAACGTTCTCTGGTCCCAAAGTAAGCAATATTTCTATACTTGTGTTATGGGTACCAGATACAGATATACTACATTACATACCTATACTACTTGTCTTTTGTAAATACATACTTATAATACATAGAAAACACCCAGACGCTGTACAAACATATCTGTATGAAAAAGGCCGCAAGCGTACCTACTTATCATCAAGCTCAGATGAAAACGTTTGTAAAGGAGCCATTTAAATATTTAATATATTCTGGTTTTTATTATCTGTTATTATAACAGCAACAAAAATGCAATGTCACAAATCAAACATACAACACTAGCTGTTGACCGCGACTCCGTCCGCGTGATTTAGAAAATTTTCTCCGTTTTTGCAACATTTTTCACTACTGGTTCGCTTCTATTGGCTGTAGCGTGATGTTATATAAACTAAAGCCTTCCTCGATAAATGCTTTATCTAACACTGGAAGATTCCTGAGATTAGTGCGTTCAAACAAACAAACAAACCAACTCTTCAGCTTTATAATATTATAGTAAGTATAGTTTTTTTTATTTTTTATTTTTTTAGCTTGGGTAGGCAAATCACCACACTCCACCTGATGTTAAGCGAAAGTGTAATCCAGACATGAGGACGGCTAGTACGTTGTCAGAGCACTAGCCGCCCCCACCTTGCCGGCCCATAAGATGCCTTTTCACGCCTCGCTATAAAGACCCCATATTGTAGGAGTAGGGAAAAACGTGTGCAGGGTGCGAGTTCCATTTCTTCGAGGTGTTGCAAAGAAAGGAGTTACCAAACTTTTTTGTGCGAGATGGCATGGTGTCCACAGTATAGCGGTGGCATCTCAGACATGCGCGTGTGGTACGATTTAAAAAAGGAGAGGGAGGAATAAGGGAGAATAACTCTTTAGAACATTCTCCGTGGTAAATTCTATAGAAAGCGCTAAGTGCCGCAATATCTCTGCGCTTTTGATTATATTAGATTCGAACGTACGGACGGACGGAAAGTGTAGTGTCAATGATAGCACCTCGTTTCTACTTTTGTTACGTAACCACACAGTTAACTGCTACAATGAAGATCGTAACTTCTTTTCATATAGTAGGCTGATTCTCTATCTCTATCTCCAGCCCATTAATGTCCCACTGTTGAGCACGGGCTTTCTCTACTTCAGGAGTGATTACGGTCTACTAAGTCGAGCTGATTAGGTGTGTTAGCATAGGGTTTATTTTCGAGATTTCCGTCTCTCACAGAGGATTTAATTTGTGTACAATGTTCCTTAGCTGGATATTACAGCACTCTGAGGAGGAAAAGGGAGTTGACAAATTTTCTTAATCCGTCACCACACGGACAAAATAAGTTGATTTGACACATGTTAAATATTTATTTATTTACTAGCTGACCCGGCAAACGTTGTTTTGCAATACTAAAAAAATGTTTGAAAAATAGATGTTGGCCGATTCTCAGACCTACTGAATGTGCATGTAAAATTTCATAAAAATCGGTCAAGCCGTTTCGGAGGAGTACGGTAACTAATACTGTGACATGTGAATTTTATATATAAGACTAGCTGTCCCGGCAAACGTTGTTTTACCATACTAAAAAAAAAAGGTTTGAAAAATAGATGTTGGCCGATTCTCAGACCTGCTGAATATGCATGTAAAATTTCATAACAATCGGTCTAGCCGTTTCAGAGGAGTGCGGTAACTAACTCACTGTGACACGTGAATTTTATATATAAGAAGATTTATTTATTTTTAACGTTTAAGGGCCTACATCAATATTATCGTCGACATGTACAAATTAACACAGCTAGTAGGTATAGAAAATGAAGAATTAGGGCTATTTTTTTGTTTATTCAAAATCTACTAAATATATTTTAATTCTGATTTACGTGTTTCTATATATAATAGTTACTTATGTTTTTAAAGTTATTTAATACGCGATAATAGACCGACAAATGAAAAAAAATAAAAAATGAGAGAGGTTGTTTCGCTAAGATTTTCTATCGAGAAAACTTTTTTCAATCGCGTTTCTGAGTTTATGCGATCCTAGATCATATATTGAAAAAACATATTATTATACTTAAAAATTAGAGCTCTAGCCATTCAATCTAAAGAAACAATGAAAACTTCGTACGTAGAAAAATGCACGAAGCTATTTTGGTATCCTCTTAAGACGATCTAAAATAGCAAACGTATTAATGACAATCCAATATGTAATTAAAAAAAAAATTGGTCAAGTGCGAGTCGGACTCGCGCACGAAGGGTTCCGTACCATTATCTATGCAACATAAGGCAACGTTATTAGTATCGACCAAGAAACGGTAAAAAAATCATGTTTGTTGTATGGGAGCCCCCCTTAAATATTTATTTTATTTTATTTTTAGTATTTGTTGTTATAGCGGCAATAGAAATACATCATCTGTGAAAATTTCAACTGTCTAGCTATCACCGTTCTTGAGATACAGCCTGGTGACAGACGGACGGACGGACGGACGGACAGCGAAGTCTCAGTAATAGGGTCCCGTTTTTACCCTTTGGGTACGGAACCCTAAAAAACCACGATACTATTTTTTTGTTTTTATACTAGGTAATTTTAATGAACTTACCACGAACTAGAATAGCTCATTTTCAGTTATAATGAGACCGGGGTGTCCGCACCGCGACCTAACGTCGACTGAATAACTTAACAGTTGTTTATTTTAATTACAAGTGTTGCTTATTAGATATACAGCACTAAAGCGCTCGATATATTATACTGTACTGGATATTATACTGTACTATCTATTCCATTATTTCATATTCTAATTCCATGTAGCTAGGTACTAGGTTGTATGTACCTAGCCATTTTTAACACGCTTTTATAAGTTTGTTTTTTTTGTATAAAAGTTTGGTATTTCCCTTTCGTGATAAGATCTGTAATTCTATAATAATACTAGCTGCCCCGGCAAACGTTGTTTTGCCATACAATTCTGTGTAAAAATCAACAACAAAAAATTTCATCAAAATCGGTCCAGCTAATTGTAAATCTAAACCATCCTCAAACCCCCTTGAATACACACAACAAATTTCATCAAAATCGGTCCAGCCGTTTAGGAGGAGTTCAATTACAAACACTCGTACAGAAGATTTATATATATAAAGACTAGCCGACCCGGCAAACGTTGTTTTGCCATACTAAAAAAAAAAGAAAACAAAGGTTTGAAAAATAGATGTTGGCCGATTCTCAGACCTACTGAATACGCATGTAAAATTTCATAAATATCGTTCAAGCCGTTTCGGAGGAGTACGGTAACTAACACTGTGACACGTGAATTTTATATATTAGATATTACGGAGATCCATAGAAGGTTACACCCATCCTACATAGTCGAAAAAGCTTAAGTAGCAATGGACTGGTTACGTTGCTTGACGAGCTGACGACCGTTGCTAAGAACTGACCTCGAGTGGCGACCACGTAATACTGGACCAAGCTGCAAGGCAATGCATGGGGCGGCCTGTGCCAAGTGGAGTGACGATATCGTTAAGGTCAGAGGCAGCCGCTGGGTAGGAGAGGCACAGGACCACACCTTGTAGCACCTCCAACAGACGGAAAAAGCTGGTAAATAGATATTCGTAAAATAGTTTAACATCTGCTTTGTATTTTTTTGGTTCAATTACAAGAAAGTAATAGTATAAACTAATCTAGTTTATAAGGTATTTTCTTTTCATTACGTATTTGTGACCGCAAATTGTCCGTGGAATAACATGTAATTAACTTTTTGTTAAAGAAAAAATACCTGAACTGCAATTTTGTACACATATTAAGAACCGATAACACATATACATAAACAAAACAACAACGGACTTTACAATAAACCATCTGTTTTGCGCCATACAAAGATGCAAACATAATAAAGATGAATATTATTGCCAGCTACTAAAAATTGTATTTGAAAACTAAATTTATTTTCATTGTAATAAAATGAAACAGCTCTTTAATTTAATATTCTTTAACACTTGCACGACTCATTTGTTACATTAAAACTACTTTTTACGGATTTAGATGCGTCTATTTGTTTTAAATTTTATCTCGACGTTTCGAAGACTTTGCAGTCACCATGGTCACGGGTGAGACTGACCTGTAACGTGTCCTTTATGATTAGTTCTTATAGGGTTTACCCACACCCAAAACGTCGGGCTTTTTAATTTTTTTAACTTATTTTAAAATAAGAAAATCTATTAGTCTGTTGGATTTTTTTATTTATCAAGATCATTTTAAAACATTTGGAGATAAATGGAACACGGGGTGTGGATCATGTAATCTTGTCGAACTGTTGTTGACAAACGGTGCGTACGTGAGAGATCCTTACAAATGGGTCATTTGGCCAGCAAGTACAAACATATAAGGCCTTTTATGTAACTTAATGTATGACTTTTACTTACACCGAGATTTGGGTTATTTGATGTTATTGTTTCAACTGTGTTATAGGTATTTGTATCTACCAATCATTTGATTAGGATTGGAATGATCATTTTGGAATATCCACTTTGGAGACGATTACGTTACGAGTGCTAAGCTCTCTCTCTCTCTAGCTTGTTAACGTCTAAATGTTGCGCACAAGCCTTCTCCCCTTTGGGAGAGATTATTGTTTAATATGCCGCGCTGACCAGGGTATTGGTATTGGCATATGGTTTGTTTTGAAGTCGTCCTTTTGTCACAGAGGATGTTATATGTCATAGGAGACTTGATTAAAATAGTTTACTTAAGGATTTTAAGTTTTAACTTAGGTTCTAAGATTGTGAAGTGGGTCCTGAAATGGTGTCAATGGTGAGAAATTCCTTTATCTGATGAGTTTGAATGGTGACCCGTTGAATATTCATAAAAGGATCCTTCCAAACCAGTTATACGTGTCGTAAGCCACGGATCAATCTCATCGTAGTTAATAGAATGTTGTAGTTAAAGTAATTAGCTTAATCAGTATTACAGGGTGTTTGGATTGGAGACTACCCTGGCAATAATTACAAGTGATTTCTATGACATTTTTATGATATATATTATCATGTGTACAGTATCCCTCGGCTGGCTTCAACAGCACCCTGTCACCACACAGATAACTTTTCGCTGTTAAGATCATGTAATTCAGTGTAGACGATAACTAAACATCTAAAACTATCAAATGCTTGAAAATACATATTTTGGACTGTGTATAAAAATGCTGAACAGTCAACAGAGTTCCACATAATTTGCATCAATCTGGCTATTGCAAGTGAGTGAAAATTAATTTCAAAGATTCCGTTTAATAGATGCATAGATTAATACATACATTGATTTATATATAGATAGATACGAATAAAACTAATAAAGGCGTGTTATTATAGAACACTCTTAATTATTTTTTAGGTGACCTAGAAAATCTCTGTTTATAAAAATGTTAATAAGTCATAGACTCTTGTAAGAGCATTTATTTCTTTGACATCACGTTTGATCATAGATTCCATTGTCGCTTACAATCAGGTGGCATACACATACACAAAACATGCATTTAAAAAAAATAAGAAAATGGTAGTATGTTGATCCGACCTCAAATAAGGGGATAAGGGCAGAGCAATGTTGATTATGATGGCGAAATAAATGAAGAAGGTATGAAAGAAGCTAATAATACCATAGTATATTAAAAACAACCAAAGCTACAGTTCTAGGTGCAGATTATAAATATATAAAAATACTTATACAATATGGCAACAATACTTGTTAACGCGAGAGAGTGATAAAAGTAAATGTGCTCCCACAATAGAATGTGTCGCGCGGACCACATTTAATTACTCCCAGTAGCTTTTAATTAATATTCTACTGAATGGAAAATCAGCAAAATAACTAGAATTATTTTATAAACATTGTACGTACTTAACATGGTTGGGTAACTTTCATAGCATCCTCTAAAATCATGTGTGTAATTTAGTTTCACTACCTTGATGTTACTGACACTTTGAACTTTTTTGGGCTTTGAAACGTCAGCTGTTACTTATCCCTATTTTACTAAGAAAGATGAAAGTTCTTGCCGAGTGAAATAAATTTGTTTGATGGATTTATTTCTTACTATATGTCAGCAGAAGTGTGGACAGTGGGAAAAATTGTTTAAGAAATTTGTTTGTATAAGCTATATGCTAAGAGCTTATACCCTACGTGTGGTGACGGATTAAGAATACAAGTGTCACCACCTCATCTCCTACCTCCTCCTACAAGGGTGCTGTAAAAGTCAGCTAAGGGATATTACACACAGATAACATCATCTGTGAGAGACAGAAAACTTGAAAATAAACCCTGTGCCAACACGCCGGGTCAGCGTAGCACAGTAGACCGTAATTCCTCCTAAAGTGGAGGAGGCTCGTGCCCAGCAGTGGAACGTAAATGGACTGGAGAAGAAGAAGATACGCTAAGAAATACAAATTGTTTTTCCTTTCCTTCCTCTACGTTTTTACAACATTTTTCACCAATGCACAATGCTTCGCTCCGACTAATAATCCCAATTCCTTGATCAGAATTACCAGAATAGCATGATGAATTATCACTATGTGTTACGTTCAACCTGGGTTTGTAATTCATTAGTTTTGTGGAAGCGTGCCAATTCTCCAGGCCAACACGAACGAACTTAAAATCTGCGTTTCACAGCGTTAACAAATTTTATGATAGTACAAACTTACCCTGTTTTCGTCTTCAACAATGTCTTCACCGTGTCACCCTAGCTATTGCATAACTATCGATTAAAACATTGGCCAATATTAAAATAAATAATCAAGCTTACCTAGCTTATTCAACAACACAACACGGGTAGACCACGGGCTCCTGATGACATCAATCGTCCCAATACAATTACGCTATCACAATTATAGTTCAATTTCAAAATAGTTCAATTTACATTAAATAGCATTAAACATAGACACACAAACTCAACCAGTTTTTATAACACATTTATGTCCAACAATTTGGCGAAGATTACATTTCGCGGTGACATTTCAAGGTTTTGTTTTCAATTGTAATTATCGATTCACACAACAAGGATAATTAGTTTTATCAACAATTAATTCTAGTGACAATTTTAACTCGCAAAAACAGTTGCAAGGAAAACGCTTCAAATCGCATTCAAATCGCGACGTAATTTGCAAACAAGATGTGTTTTACGACTGACTGACGCTCGGTTACCGCCGTCGCGCGCGCGGCAACGAGCCACGAGGACAGATGCACCGGTCAGTTCTCAACGTCATCGATAGTGACGTTATCAATAGTTAGAGATGCCCGTGCGCAGACTTGATACGATAAGTTAATCGTTTGGTACATAACATCTACCCGCCTCGGCCAGGACTACCTGGCCGCTAATTTACTGGCAGTCGCGACAAGGTTGATACAGCTCTTTTCAAAATTGAACCGTCCACCCGGACCTCAGCAAAACGGGGCACTCCATCTGCTCCAAAGACGAGGTTGAGAATGCGCCCCCTGCGCCAACACAGTGGCGGTGAGTTAGCGTCCTTAACCAAAACGAGGTCACCAACATGAGGTGGATCAGTCTTGTCAGTCCACTTAACGCGCTGCTGGAGAATGTGCAAATATTCTAAATTCCAACGTTTCCAAAAGCTCTGAGTGAGTTGTTGGACCAATTCAAACCGCGAGAGACGATTAGGTCTCACATCAACAAGGGGATATTCCGGCAGGGCGTTCAGTGGCTGCCCAATCAAAAAATGGCCCGGCGTGAGGGCTTCCAAGTCGTTAGGATCTGAAGAGATCGGGCACAACGGGCGTGAATTCAAAACGGCCTCGATTTTGCAAAACACAGTTGCGAGCTCTTCAAAGGTCAATACAGACTCGCCAATTACCCGTCGCAAATGTGTCTTAGCAACCTTTACTACGCTTTCAAATATTCCTCCCCAGTGGGGACATGACACGGGACTGAACCTCCAAGTTATTCTACGTGTAGCTAGTCTAGACGCAATTTCAGTCTCGTTAGCCGACAAAAAATCATACATCGCTTTTAAATAGTTGTTTGTGCCTTTGAAGTTGGTACCGCAATCCGACCGAATCAAGGACGGTAGTCCTCGTCGTGACACGAATCTATCTAACGTCGCAACAAATGCCTCTGTCGAGAGGGCTGAGACGAGTTCCAAATGTACCGCCTTGGTGGACAGACAGACAAAGACGCACAAATAAGCCTTGACAGTTTTACTGTTCCTGAGGGTCGAAGTCTTAACAAAAAAAGGGCCTGCAAAGTCCGTACCAACTCCAGCAAAGGGCCTTATCTCAGTGACCCGATCCGAAGGAAGGTCACCCATGATAGGCTGCATGGTAGGGGCCTTGAGCCTATAGCAAGGCATACAACGAAAGACCACACTACGGATCGTCCGACGGGCCGATAAAATCCAAAATTCCCGTTGCAAAATGGCCAATAAGGCATTACAGCCGGCGTGGGAGTTCTTGATGTGACGATCAGTCACCAACAGGTTCACCAAGTGGCCACTCTTTGGCAATAAGAGGGGGTGACGAGATCCATAAGGGAGGTTTGCGTTCCTAAGACGCCCTCCGACACGCAAAAGACCCTCACTATCCAAAAAGGGGTTCAGCTTACAAATGGCTCCAGATAGCTTGGATTTGCCTTTCCTCAAGATGTCAATCTCGTCTTCAAAATGTGCCTCTTGCACAGAACGAACCCAGTGAAGAAGAGCATCTTGGAGCTCTTGTGGCGATAAGAAGGCCTCCAAACATTTATTCTGTGGATGTCTACAATTTCTCATGAAGCGCTTGATCCAAGCGGTGACACTCAACAATTTGTCCAATGAACTGTAACGATTAAGTACGAAATCGGGGTCGAACGGACGGTCCTGCCGTTCGAGCGCAAGCGTTCGCAACCCAGGCAGTGCGACAATGTCTAAGGCCGGAGTTCGCGGCCAATTAGATTCTGATCTGGTCAACCACTCAGGTCCCCACCACAGAGAGTGCTCAACTAAAAGGGGGGCCATACATCCCCGTGACGCACAATCAGCAGGGTTGACCTCGCCAGGCACATGCCTCCAAACCAACGGGGTCTCCGATTTCTGTATCTGAGAGACACGATTTGCTACAAACACCTCTAAGGTGTGAACTGACGTCTTCAGCCAACATAGCACAATTTGACTGTCAGTCCATGCATATATCGTGGAAACGTCAATTGACGTGCACAAGGTGGACATGACGTGATTCAAAAGGCGAACAAGAAGGGCCGCCCCTGACAACTCTAACTTAGGGATTGTCAAGGCAGTTCGAAGAGGCGCGACCTTGCTCTTCGCCATGACCAACAACACTTTCACCTGACCATCTGTGGTCACGGTGCGCAAGTATACGGCTGCTGCGTACCCACGTTCCGAAGCGTCCGAGAAACCATGAAGGGACGCGGTGTGCTTCCCTGGCGGAAGCAGAGCACGGGGTAACGATATCCTATTGATGGCAGGCAATGAGGAAGCAAATAGGAGCCAGTCCTTCAAAACAGCTTCGCGAAGTGGCTCGTCCCATCCAAGACCTGCAGTCCAAAGTCTCTGCAGGAAGCATTTGGCCCAGAATATGACCGGGCATATCCAGCCATTGGGATCAAAGGTTCTCGCGACAGTCGACAGAACCAGTCGTTTCGTCCAAGTGTGATGCGAATCCAAATTGACATTAAATGTAAAGATGTCCTGGACTGGTCTGTACTGGATTCCAAGCACTGACATCATGGTAGGGTTGTCACGGTTCTCAAATAGGTGAGGATCCTGCTGGTGGTCGTCCGGTAGCCCGTCCAAGAGCGCAGGTAAGTTGGAGATCCATTTACGCAACTCATATCCTGCGGAGGCTAGTATGCCAATCAACTCGTCACGCAAGAGCAGGGCCTCTCTCTCCGTGGCCGCGCCAGTGCACACATCGTCAACATATAGGTCCTCCTTCAAAATGGCGGCTGCGCGAGGAAACGACATACGCTCTCGATCCGCGAGCTCCCAAAGCGAACGTATAGCCAAAAAGGGGCTAGACCTCAGCCCGTATGTGTTCGTGTTGAGCTCGTAGACAAGCATGGGATCTTGCTGGTTTTCTCGCCACAATATCAGCTGGTATCGGCGATCATCCGGGTGAATTACCGTTTGCCTGAACATCATCTTGATGTCAGCCACAAAAACAAATTGATGACGTCGAAACTGCGTGATGACGTCACAAAGGTCCTTCAGCAATTTGGGACCAGGATGCAGACACTGGTTCAATGACACTCCTGAAGTAGTCTGCGCAGAACCATCAAATACTGTGCGTAACTTACCACTGGATGGTTTTATTACAGCATGATGCGGGAGAAAGAAGTGCTCCGTCGAACGCCAATCCAATTTTGACACAGACATGTGTCCCAAATCCTCATACTCCCGCATGAAGTCAATATACTTCTCCTTGAGTAGTGGGTCCCTGCTCATACGGCGCTCCATCGCCAACAAACGCTTCTCTGCAATAGGCCGCGAGACGCCAAGTGGCGGACGTACGGCGAGAAATGGCAATCTTGTCATGATCCGGCCAGAACGGAGATAACTGGTGTTGGTCTTGTAGAACCGCTCACACTCTTCATGTTCCGGATCAGAGCGGGGCGCTTGTGGTGGCTCCTCCACTTCCCAGAATCTCTGCACGGCGTCAGAAAGGGCGGACCCCACCATCAAGGCCGTTCCAAGTTCGGCAGGGGGGGGAGTCCTCAATACAGGCCCCATCAGTGCGAACCCAAATATGGTCCGGAGGGCTACCAAGCCACCTGGCTGCAAAACACGATCCTTGCCGAGTAATATTTTACCCAAAACATCGGCACCAAGCAACAAATCGACCGTGCCAGGCAGGTCAAATTTAGGGTCAGCCAAATTCAAATCCGCGGTCAATTTTACCGCATCCGCAGACAAACGAACTTGCGGGTGATTGCCCAAGATATTCTCCATCACAATGGCCGACGATTCCAACGTCGGACGTGGAGAATTTGAGGGGGAGAACTCAAACCAAACGCGGCCCTCTACCGTGGCCACGGGGGCGTTCCCGACGCCCCTTATTACATCTGAATATTTTTCAATAGTCTGGCCAGTCTGCCCTACCAACCAAGACGAGGCTATGCACCCCTGTGAGCCTGTGTCCAATATCGCTCGGACTACAACCGAGGCGCCCGTCCGTCCCCAGACCCTGACATGGGCCGTGGGCAAGAGGACGGTCTCAAAAGGGGGCAGTGCATAGCGGGGGCAGACGCCAACATCCTAATGTTGGCGTGGCGGCGACTGAGCGCCGTTGTCCCGAGACGGCAAATCAAAATGCGGGTAGTGCCTAAACTCGGCCTCCTCTCGGTGACGACTGCCACGAGCCATAGTCGGCGGTTCGTAGCGCCTGGAGCGTCCGTACCGAGGGTTGCGCGTCTCCAAACGGGGACGTTCCGCCAGAGGGGGGGACGGTAGTGGTACCGGACGCGCGTCACGGTAATCGTGGTACACTACCGGAGGTGATCTCGCTTGATCACGTGGAAGCGGGGAGGGCGAGCGGGACACAAAGGTGCGGGATTGAACCCGGGGCCCGCTTTCATACCCGCCCGTGGGGCTGCGCGCCGAACCAACTCGGCGATCAACGGCAGCGCAGTTTGCGCGGCGTGGGGGTGATGAGCCGGACTCCAAATTGCGGGACTGGTCCCGGTGTCCGCTGACATACCCGCCCGAAGGCGACCCCGCGTGGTCGCGACGGCCATTCGCGTTGGCGCACAGGATTTTCAAATGGTGCCCTCCGCAAATAGGACACGGGTGAGTGTCGGGGCAGGCGCGCTGGTAATGGTCCCCTAGGCAAGAGAAACACCAGCCGCGGGCCTGGGCAATCCGCCTACGAGCGGCCACGTGCAGGACCGCGAAGTCTGGGCACCGCACCGTTTGGTGTCCCTGCGACTTGCAAAACCGGCAGTCCGGTGGCGCAGCTTGAGCGACAGCGAAGCGGGCGGCCGTACCTCCTCTTGGTGCAGGTTGGGCATTGCGCCGTTGGTTGGTGGGTCTGGGACGTGATGCTTCCTCCGGCGTGTCGGCGACCATGACGTCACCCATGCGACACTCGTCCTCCAGGAACGTCAGGAGCTGGTCAAAGGTAGGGAGAGCAGATGCCTCATCCCTAGTGTGCCCCTGTTCAAAACGTGCCCTCAAAGACACCGGCAATCGCTTGAGCACAATACGCAACAGTAGGTAAGACCACTTGGCAACCGGCAGTCCTAAGCGGTTGAGCGAGTTGGTGGCTATTAGGAGGGGGTTTAGCAGTTCGGTCCTCAACTGGGCAGCATTGCTCACGACGGGAAGGTTCAAAATCTGGTCAACGTGGGTATCTGCCAGACAGCGCTGGTTGTGATAGCGCTTGGTGAGCAACGCCCGCGCGATCCCATAGCTCCCGTCACATATTGGGAGGTGCTGTACTAAGCCCCTCGCCTCTCCATCAAGCACGGAGAGTAAATAGGCCAGTTTCTGAGACGGACCCAAATCGTCCCTCGAGTCCACAAGGCTCTCAAACAAACCAATGAATCCCATCCACATGTCTAGTCGACCATCAAAACGTGGAAGATCCAAGTTGGGTAACCTGGTCAAAAGGCCCACGGGAGTCTTCAAGGGGGCCCGGTGAGCCGGTACTCCGGCGCGCGAGGCTAAAATCTCCCGCGCGCGCTGGGCGATGTCGTCGGCAAGGTCCATAATTTGGACGTAGTCCTCGTGGACTTGGTCCCGTCGCTCCTGGGGGAATGACTCCAGGGGCACATCATCCAGATGCAAGATGAAGCGCCGGTAAAGCGCCTCCACCTCCTGAAGTCGTGTAGGGCATTTCTCATGCCTGTCCAACAATGCCTCGATTCGGTTCTCCCTTTTCACCAAGGCGGCAGCTGACGTGAACCATCTCAAATGAGTCGCAATCCCGGAATATGTCTCGCGGACAACATTATACGCGGCGGTAGACATCTTCAAAGCACAAACGGCACGAAACAAACAATCTTATAATAACAAAAAAAACAAATATCTTTCACAAACAAACAATATTACAATAGCGAAAAACAAAATATCTTTCAATGAGACAAGCCGCTATTACTCTAAACAAATATCAAATCTTAAATATTTTAAATCAAACAAACAAAACAATTCCTTGCCAATGTGCAATTAATTTAAGACTTAAATTATTTATTTTAAGGTAACCAACAAAACAAACAAACGTATGAAATAAATGTTGTATTATACAAACGCACAACGCCACAATTTAACTATAACGTTGTTCAATATTAGACAATAATTAAATAATAATTTATATTAAATAATAACCTGAGCAACAACAAATACGATTAGCAATAGCACAAATAATTATCAAACCCTTTAAAATCTAATTGCCAATTCAAGTACTCAAATTAATTATTTAAAACTATACCAACAATTTAGATTAAACAAACAAACAACTAAATTAATCAAATTAAATTAATTAAATTAATTAAATCAATTTTCACAAATAATGAGGGTATAGTTTGTTCAACATGGAACATTCGAGAAACGGAGTTTAAACCACGCTCTGGGTACCAAAATATGTTACGTTCAACCTGGGTTTGTAATTCATTAGTTTTGTGGAAGCGTGCCAATTCTCCAGGCCAACACGAACGAACTTAAAATCTGCGTTTCACAGCGTTAACAAATTTTATGATAGTACAAACTTACCCTGTTTTCGTCTTCAACAATGTCTTCACCGTGTCACCCTAGCTATTGCATAACTATCGATTAAAACATTGGCCAATATTAAAATAAATAATCAAGCTTACCTAGCTTATTCAACAACACAACACGGGTAGACCACGGGCTCCTGATGACATCAATCGTCCCAATACAATTACGCTATCACAATTATAGTTCAATTTCAAAATAGTTCAATTTACATTAAATAGCATTAAACATAGACACACAAACTCAACCAGTTTTTATAACACATTTATGTCCAACAATTTGGCGAAGATTACATTTCGCGGTGACATTTCAAGGTTTTGTTTTCAATTGTAATTATCGATTCACACAACAAGGATAATTAGTTTTATCAACAATTAATTCTAGTGACAATTTTAACTCGCAAAAACAGTTGCAAGGAAAACGCTTCAAATCGCATTCAAATCGCGACGTAATTTGCAAACAAGATGTGTTTTACGACTGACTGACGCTCGGTTACCGCCGTCGCGCGCGCGGCAACGAGCCACGAGGACAGATGCACCGGTCAGTTCTCAACGTCATCGATAGTGACGTTATCAATAGTTAGAGATGCCCGTGCGCAGACTTGATACGATAAGTTAATCGTTTGGTACATAACACTATGATTACACTTGTATTTTTAATTATATACGTAATAGTTTAGTTGTATATGAGTAGACTCACCAAGATTATTGTGGTTTTACGTATGCCTTTCATACATAATCAGATAATTTCACATAAAAACGCTTTGTTTATAGAATCAGGTAAAAATATCATAATTATTTACTTCTTCTTCTTCTTATTTTATGGCCTTGTATTATTTTTTTTTTCAAGACTGCCAATGTATGTGTATGCTATCATAAACAGGAGAGATTAATTAGGTACTAGTGAAAGTTAGAATTTGGCCGGTCTACAAACTATTCGTTGTTTCCTTTGACCAGGGTGATTTATCTATTTATATTTATTTATTTATTTTTTTTTTATTTATTTATTTATTTATATTTATTTATTTTTTTATTAATTTTATTTTTTTATTTTTATTTTTTTTTTATTTATATTTATTAATTTTTTTTTTTTATTTATTTTTTTTTTTATTTTTTTTTTATTTATAATTATTTACTTGTGTCTACTACGATTGTGACAACATGTGACAACAGAAACTTATGTCTCTGACAACATAAACTGTCAACGTTTTGTAAGTAGGTAGCATAGAATTGAGTATTGATAACAAAGACAATGCAATCATTTAAAAAATATTCAGGATATTTAAGCGTGTTTTTGGTTTTTAAACTAAGTAGATTATTTAACATTTAAACAACCATGGAATAACATAAACCATTTAATTCTCAATTCAAAACACAGTACTTAGCAACTTATAACCAAACATGCATAAAACTAACAAATATTACACAAAAGCATTTATAAAACATTTCCTTGCAAACAAAGTAACGTAATAATACAAAAGCTATGAGGCATGAACTATTGACACGAGAAAATGAACAACACAAATCTGCGCCTCCCTTCGGCACGATGCCAAATTTTAATGACGACCCAGACATTTTCGGGTTACAAATTATTTTCAAATAAATTTTAGCCTTGTCTTTTCCCTATTTTAATCTGATGAGTCCTGAAGTAGAGAAGCTCCGTGCCCAGCTGTGGGACGTAAAAGATCGTAGAAGAAAAGTAGTAAAAGATTTCAACACGCATTTTGTTGCAATTATAAATGAATATACTTGTCTTAAATTGCCTTACAATAAAGATTATGTAATGTAATGATTATGTAATGACTTGTCTTAAATGTATTTGATTGTCCGAGTGTTGACGGATTAAGAATAAATATGTCACGACCCCTTTACCTTCCTAGGGTGCTGTAAAATTCAACTAAAGAATATCGTATACAGATACATTCCTTTGTAAGAGATAGAAAAATAAAAAAATATCGATGTATTGATTCTATTATCGATATTTTAGAATATATCGATACATCAATTGAAAAATATCGGTATATTAGTAAAATTAAGGAAAGACAGTTGAAATCTAAGGTTGAAATTGACAGACTAGAGTTGCCAACTTAAAAACCAACATAAGTATCAAATTAAAAAGCATCAAATAGAGATTCGATAAAAAAATGTTAGCATAAAAAAAGTACTTGCAAATGGTTATCGGTCTGAAAAACTATCATTTTTTATACTTTTCGATACTTAAAATTTTAAATCGATACATCGAAAAATTATATAAAGCTCAAAAATATCGATATATCGAAAAAAATATCGATGTATCGATATTTTTGCAACAAGCCTATTCCAGAAACTGGAATTTGTTAAAAAGAAGGAAGAATTCCTATAATTAAATTACAGTATTATATTACTGTAATTTAATTATTTATTGTAATTACAGTATTATATTACTGTATACAAATCGTTAATATCCTGATATTAACGATTTGTATACATAATACACACTTCAAAAGAGAGGTCTGTTAACAAGGACACGAATATGATAAGGAAACTCTACAATAATGTCATTAAGGCTTTATACGGAGAGAAAATTTTCCATGGATTACATGAAACAGAGACAAATATTTTTAATATTTTTACTGACCTTAAAGATTGTACTAATATTATGTATAACGCTGAAGAGTTTGTTTGTTTGTTAGTTTGACCGCGCTAATCTCATGGACCACGGGTCTGATTTGAAAAATTCTAGTAGTAAAAAGATCACTATTTAATTCTTGTCATATGTAAAACTCCATTAACTAAGATAAGATTTGGATAACAGCTGTTCTCGTCCCTCGAGTGATGTAAAAGAGATGGAATTTTGTATGTTGTACGTGCCGCATACGTGTTGACCCCTAGTGTTGAAGAATTTTGTGATGCTACGAGTTTACTACTTGCGATAAAATTGTGGTCTGCATAACATGAATTTATTTCTCTCTTAAATCGGGCCTCTGTCGAGTAGTTCATGTGACGGATTGCCGATCACAATCACAATCATTTGTATGACATTTATTATTGTTAAACAAATGTTTGTACTGCGTCTGGATGTTTTCTATGTATTATAAGTAGGTATTTACAATTAAAAAGTAGTAAGTATATATATTATATCCGTATTCTGGTACCCATAACATAAGCAGATAAGCTTAGCTTGTCACCAGAGGACGTTGTGTGAAATGTCCATGATATTTATATAAAAAAAAACGAATCTACAATTTTCAAAAAGTGACCAATACCTACAAACTTACTTAAATAAAAGTTTGACAGACGGACTGATGGAGACAACAAATTGCTTTTATAGCATCAATTTGGAGTTTCTGGACGGAGCCGAAAAAATTCTGTTCACATTACCGAATTGTGTTATTGACACTATCAATTTTGATTTTTTAGCTATGTTTGTGCATGTAGAATTGACACCAATATCCAGGTTTTGAAGCCTGTTTTCAGTTGTATAAACTTAGTAAATTTATTAATATATTCATATACAAATAGTACATCACAAAATAGGAACGTGCTAGTGAACTTTTAAAGTAAATGCGGGACAATGAACACTTAAGCTACGTGAGTTCGCTGTATTCACGAACCGTCCTATAAAATGTTAAGCCCGCATTTTGTTTGTTTTATTTGAATATAAATTTATGTTTAGCTTTTGTAAAGATTACAAAACAACTAAAGGATTGTTTTTAGAGTTACCAGCACTTTGTTTGACGTATTGGGGAAAAATAATAAGAGTTAAGTTAAGTGCGCGCGTCAAAAAGTTGACACCATCACGACATCGTCAGCTACAAACATAAGATAATTATTTATTTATTTATTTAAAAACTTTTGCACAAAAAAAATGTACATAGGCGTGCTTAATGCTAAAAGCATTCTCTACCGGCTAACCTAGGGTGGTGCAGAAAACTTCAAGGTAGGTGCAATGATTAAATACTAATGAATAATTACTAAGTTTAAAACCTAAACAACACTCTTAAAAATCCTGAATATTATTTAACAGTATTATGTTGTCATCGGTCCATAATACGGGTCTATAATTTCAGATCTATCCGACTACAGTAACTTTCAAAGATTCCGTTTAACGCGTTCACATTGTTATGTCGCTTGGAAGTTAGGACTTTAAGGGCCTACATCAATATTATCGTATATCATCGCCGACACGTACATATTAACACAGCCAGTAGGCACAGAAAATGAAGAATTAGGGATACTTTTCCTATTTACTCAAAATCTACTAAATATATTTTAATTCTGATTTACGTGTTTCTATATATGATAGTTACTTATGTTTTTAAAGTTATTTCATTAGTTAATACGCGATAATAGACCGACAAATGAAAAAAATAAAAAGAATGAGAGGTTGTTTCGCCAAGATTTTCTATCGAGAAAACTTTTTTCAATAGCGTTTCTGAGTTTATGCGATCCTAGATAATATATTGAAAAAACATATACTTAAAAATTAAAGCTCTAGCCATTCAATCTAAAGAAACAATGAAAACTTAAAATAAAATATTATTATTATTAAATAGGTTAAAAGGTTAAAAGGTTTAAAGAAGTTATACTTTAAACCTTTTAACCTTTTAACCTATTTAATAATAATAATATTTTATTTTATTTTTTTCTAAAAAGATTACAATGTTTGCTTACATAACTCTGGATCCCGTGCTAGTAGAAACTGTATTACAGGATCCAATTCATTCATATATATTTCATTTATTTATACTTTAATTAGCTGTTGCCCACAATTTCGTACGCGTGAAAGTTAAAAATTGGTCAAGTGCGAGTCGGACTCGCGCCCGAAGGGTTCCGTACCATTATCTATGCAACATAAGGCAACGTTATTAGTATCGAGCAAGAAACGGTAAAAAAATCATGTTTGTTGTATGGGAGCCCCCCTTAAATATTTATTTTATTTTATTTTTAGTATTTGTTGTTATAGCGGCAATAGAAATACATCATCTGTGAAAATTTCAACTCTCTAGCTATGACCGTTCTTGAGATACAGCCTGGTGACAGACGGACGGACGGACGGACGGACGGACGGACGGACGGACGGACGGACGGACAGCGAAGTCTCAGTAATAGGGTCCCGTTTTTACCCTTTGGGTACGGAACCCTAAAAACCAATCCAAATTATACAAACAAGCCATGATTTTAAACAACTCTATCTATTATAAATATATAACGACGGGCTTCGTGGTCTAGTGGTTCATGTAACGGGCTGCCGAACACGAGGTCGCGGGTTCGATTCCCGCTCGGGATAATTATTTGTGTGATGTTTATAATTGTCATACAAATGTTTTTACTGCGTCTGGGTGTGTTTTATGTATTATAAGTATGTATTTACAAAAGAAAAGTAGTACCTATATGTATCATATCCGTATTCTGGTACCCATAACACAAGCATATAAATATAGCTTACTTTGGGACCAGAGGACGTTGTGTGAAATGTCCAAAATATTTATTATTTATTTATTAAATAAAACACATCAAAATCCGTTACATAGTTTTGAATATATTATTATAAGCTCACATGGGGACATACATACAAAAATAACGACTTTGTTTTATTAAAAGTAAGGAAGTTAATCGTGGTATGTTATATCACAAATAGTAGTAACTTTTTTTAAAGGAATCCTACAGAATTGCTGACGAATTTTGAAACAATAAAATTATATTACGACTCTTATTGAATTTGCTTTTTAATTCATAAATATCTACGTAGTTGAATTTAATTTCGTTTAACCTTCATTTTTATGATTGAATGAATGAATATTCATTCATCAATTTCTGTTCTAAACTTTTTTATTTCTATTATAACTTTTGTGATTAATTAAAAATCAATATATAAATGGAATATCTAAAAATTTGTGAAGCCTTATGTTTTATGAAGTTTGTTTATTTTTATTCTGACGTCATAAACGTCCCAACGCTGGGCAATGGTTTATTTTAGAGGATTCTATTTCTTAGAAAATATATATACAGACTTTATCTCTTGCAGAAAATATAAATACTGGGGTTTTATGACACCACCTATGAGATTGTTCGTGTACATTATTTCGAAAGCCAGCTATGAAAGCCAAAGGAAAAAAAAGAAGCCTGAAAATAGAATTGAAATAGGATGGCGTCATAAGTATTCTTAATCCATCTCACTGAAGTAACTACCTAGGTACTAATAATCGTAAGATGTCTGTGTGGAAAACTCGAAAATGTACCCTGTGCCAACACGCTTGGTCAGCGTGGTACAGTAGACCATAATCTCTCCCAAAGTGGAAGATGCCCGTGTCCAACAGTGGGAGGTAAATGTGCCAGAGAGAGAGAGAGAGAGAACAAAAGTAATCCTTTTGTTTATATTCAAATTTATATTCTAACTAGCTGTTGCCCGCAACTTTATACGCGTGAAGTTTAAAAACCTAACCCTAACAAATCATATAAAAAACTATCCTCTTGAACCACTATATCTATTAATAAAACCCGTATCACAATCCTTTACGTAGTTTTGAAGATATACGCTCACATAAGGACATACATACAGAAATAAGGACTTTGTTTTATAATAATTAAGCTGGATGCAGTTAGGGCAGAACCGCGCGTTGTGGCGTTCTATGGGGGAGGCCTATGTCCAGCAGTGGACTGAGAAAGGTTGATGGATGGGAGTATTTTTAAAAAGTTCAACCGATTTCATGTGCCTTTAATATTCGAGGGTTTTCCTCGACTTCTCAGGAGATAACCATCAGATCCTGACCTAGTGCCAATGGGAAAACACGGGAACCACCAGCTTTCAAATAAAAAAAGGATCATTAAAATCGCTTCGCCCAGTTAAAAGTTATGAGGTAACAAGTACCTCCTCATTTTTTTGAAGTCGGTTATTAAGTAAAGAAGACAGCACCGAAATATTATTAGTTGAATAGTGTAATAAGGGAAAACAACTTGTAGAAATGATTTGTTTTACTTGTTACACTTTTGTTTGTTCTTGGTTAAGTTGAAGCACAAATTTGCTAAAGTTTATCCAATCACTCTTCAGCACCTTATTTATGGTTGTTTGTATATGTAGTAACTTATAAGTTACTTATGAAATGCATAAAGTTATGCGTTTAATAAACGGGCGAGGTTAGCAAAGATTTATTTTATACTAGCTGTTACCCGCGACTCCGTCCGCGTGGACTTCGGAAAATTTTTTTTCGCAATAAAAGGTAGCCTATGTCCTTTCTCAGGGTCTAAAGATTGTCTGTGCCAAATTTCATCAAAATCGGTTGAGAGGTTTAAGCGGGAAAGCGTAACAGACAGACAGATAGAGTTACTTTCGCATTTATAATATTACTAGCTGTTGCCCGCGACTTCGTTCGCGTGAAATTTAAAAATTAAACCATATGAAACAGAAGTTTCCTGTGGCCGTATTATGAGCTCTTATTCCCAGGCCGTTTACGCCGTGAATGGAACTGCCTGGCAAATTCGTATTATGAGTATATTATTGACAGCGAATCAGTGGTCACGTGACTTCAGGCTGATATCGGCCCGACTTTTGTTTCACTGGCTGGCGTTAAGCGTATTACGAGCGCAAATTTGACACGTAGTTGATCGTTTTAACTATCTAGAAGTGACAAGTAAATCCATTCAATAGAAGCTGCTACATTGTTACGTATAATAAATTGTTTTGGTTTATTTAGAATTAAAAGTAACTATTATCTACATATTAACGATGAGTGATGAATTGGAGGTGTCTGAATTTTCGGAGAGCGACGATGATGAACAAAACACTATTCGAATGCGAAATAAGTTAAATATAAAAAATAATATTAATATATTATTAAAATAATTATTTATTACAATAACATCGCCAGGTATATTAAAGTTACTTTCATGCAAATCATCAAACAAAAAATATTTAAAAAAAAACTTAAATGCCCGTTCTAGGATAATGAAAAACTAAGCATATGTTCCCGATATATCAGCTGACAGTTCAAGTGACGGGTGTCGTTCCAAAACTAAATCTCAAAACATAGATGAATTATATAAAATAAAAAATCTAAATTTAAAAATAGATAATAGTATTACCGTTCTTTTCTTTTATATAATGGTCTAAGTAACTTGTGTTTAGCAAATATATTATATTTTGTATTATATTAAATACAAAAAATATAACCGTAACTAGCCGATAAACACAATAATTAAGTTTCTGAACGACTCTATCAAAAAGCTTTACACGGCCATAGACACATAATCCATTAAAAAGTCGGCTAGTTTTATGTACGTCATAATACGAAATAAAAGTCAGGCCGTTTGCCGCCGTCAACAGAATCACCTGGAACTTGCATGATATTTTGGGAGCTCATAATACGCCTGCTGTACCCTCGATAGATGGCGTTGTACAGTTTTTATATAACATTATGGTTTCGTTACACACATTAACACATAAGCTCGCCAAAGTTTTGTTTAATCACACACATTTATAAATTAGTAAGGATAAGGATATTAGTAGGGATTTCGGTTTGTAATTAATGGAAGTCTTTTATTGAAAAATAGCTATTACCAGCAATTTCATACTCGTGGTTAGTAGTGAGCGTATAAACGAAAAGCTTAAAATAAGCAATGCTTATTAAAATAAGCAAAAAAGCACGCTGCCGTTTATAAGCAATCCTCGCTTAGTGCTTATCTTAAAATTGCAACACAGTTGTGAGAATATTTTCAAAATGTAGGTAAAAAGAGAAGAGGAAAATGTAAAAAGAGATGTAAGTGTAAAATTTTTATTTAAACGGTAAGCAAATTTTTAGCAGACAACGTAAATTAAGTTCAGTTAAATGTTTTAACGAAAAAGTTAAAAAGCATAAAATAGCTGCTTAAAAATAAGCAACTTTTAAAGCAGCTAACTTTTTTAAGCATCTCGTTTAAATTCGTTTAAAATTTTAAGCCATTATTCCCATTTGTGTGTGTGTGCAAGTGTACAAAACAGACGTGTTTATAAGTCATCTCCGAAAGTTACGTTTTAAAAATGCCAAAAACGGATATCGACGCGATAGCGGATTTGGGGAAGAAGTTAAGTGCACTGACTACTAATATTACGTATCAGTCATCCATAATCGAAGCCCAAAACAAGAAATTAGATGATCAACAAAAGATCATAAATGATCTGTCTACTACTATTTTGGAGCAGAAGAGGGTAATACAAGACCTTACTACAAAAATTGAAACGGTGTTGGTGTCAGTGTGTGCATCTGATACTGCGTCTTTACCACCTACAAGAATGGTTCTTAACCGAGCATCGCCGAGTACATCCGATCGCGCAAAAAGAGCGACAGTACGATCGCAAATAAAGAACGTTGTTGAGACAAAAGACGTATCAAAGAGCAAGCCGGAACAACCTATCGTGGCTGCGAAGGAGATAGCAAGTACGACACCTACTGAGACCACATCTAATAACTTGCAGTTACAGGTTGACAATTATTTTAATAAAAACAATGTAGAAAAATGGGTTCAGGTACGTTCAGGCCGCAAAGTTACGAATGAACTGTTGCCGGAAATAAAAAAGGGAGGTAATTCTAGTCTGTGTTCAATAGCAGCAATTGAGAGAAAGAAATACTTACATGTTTGGTTTTTACATCCCGAAACGACAATTGAAAACATTACGGATCACGTCACTTCTTTATGCCAGTCGAAAGATATTAAGGTGGACAAAATCAAACCTAAAATCACAAGGGAGTATTCGTCTTTCATTATTGGAGTCCCGGAAAGTTGTTTCGACTGTATTTCGAAGCCAGACGCTTGGCCGCTACACGCAGAGTATAGTGAATGGGTTTGGTTTCGCAAAACAGCTGACAAAGCAAAATTCACAAGCTAAATCTTTTGAAATTTTTTATCAAAACACTAGAGGATTGCGGACTAAATTAGACATGTTTTTAACTGGCCTGTTATTGGGCTCTCATGAATTATATGCTATAACTGAAACTGGATTAAACGAGTCAATATGCAACGGTGAATTCATACCAAACGGTTATAACATTATACGGTGCGACCGTGCTGACGGACGGAAACACGGCGGAGTACTATTAGTGTCGTCACCGCGTCTGTGTTTAAAGCAAGTGGTGCTATGTAAAGATATCGATATAGATAGTCGATCGTTTGAACTACTTTGCGCGACTGTGCATAATACACCGGACAGCACGTATTATTTATTTGCTTGTATTGTTGTTTATATACCCCCTAGGAGCTCTGATACAGATTATATGTTATTATTTCAGTTAATTGAAAATGTATGTATGAAGTATAGAAGGATAATAATTGTTGGAGACTTTAATTTGTGTTCGGCGTCTATGGAAATAAATAATTATTATGAGTACTTGTTAACGTTCTGTGAGCTTAGCCAAAGGAATTCTATAGTAAATTGTAAAGATAGAATATTGGATCTTGTTTTGACTAATTTTAGTAATAATAATGTTACAGTGGCACCCTGTTCCGAGCCATTGGTCGAGATAGATTCTTATCATCCGCCCTTGGTAATACAAATTAACACAAGCTCTTCAAGCATGTGTCAGACCAGCGAACAACCCCAATTGACTTGCACTATGGATAATCTAAATAAAAAGTGGAATTTTCGTAAAGCTAACCTGTTTACACTTTATGAAGCTATGACATTCATAGATTGGTCTGCATTGTATGAGATGCAGGACCCAAGACTAGTTTTAGACTATTTTTATTCAATTATAAACTCAACATTAGATTATTATGTTCCGCGGAAAATACAAAAAAGTACTACTACAAAATATAACTATCCGGATTGGTTCACTGCTGATATTATACATGATATACGTAATAAAGCGAAGTTACAAAAAAATTATAAAATAAGTAAATTGCAATGCGATTACGAGAAGTTCTCTTTTAAAAGGGCTATAGTTAAAAGTAAAGTTAAAGAGGCTTACGAAAATTATAAAAAACGGTTACAGGCACAATTTTCAAAAGATCCTAAGTCTTTTTGGAGTTTTATTAAATCAAAGAAAAATAGACAAAATTGTATAAGTGTTACTAAAAACGGAAAAGGTATCGACAGACATAAATGTGCCCAAGAATTTGCAAATTTTTTTAAATCGGTATATAGTAGCTCTCCACCTATGTTAAACGTAAAGGACTCAATAAATGCTGCCGAGGAGAACGGCAGCGTTAATGCAGCGCGTGTCTATATTCCGCAGCTTACCTCGCAGGATATGTGTGGTGCGTTGCGGAAATTGAAACCGAAACCATCTGCTGGTCCTGATGGAATCCCAGCATACTTTGTTAAAGACTGCGGACGGATGCTTTCAGAGCCATTGCTTTATATTTTTAATCTTTTGCTAGATACACACACATATCCAGATCTATGGAAAATAACAAGAGTTATCCCCGTACCAAAGAGTGGCGGTAATACGGAGGTCGAAGGGTATAGGCCAATAGCCGTGCTTTCTTCCTTTGCAAAACTCTTCGAGACTATTCTGCATCAGAGCATATACACACAATTAAAAATATAATTTTCAGATGCTCAGCATGGCTTTAGGCCAGGCCGGAGCACTGATAGTAATTTATTGTGTTTTATGACGTATACTGCTCCTGCTGTAGATATGGGCACGCAAGTAGATACTGCTTATTTTGATTTCCGTAAAGCTTTTGATGTAGTGGACAACGACATCCTTCTAACGAAGATGGCGTTGATGGGTTTCACTCCTAATTTATTATACTTTTTTGGTAGTTATTTTAAGGACAGAAGACAATACGTTGAATACGATGGTTTTACTTCGGAACCATATTTTACTTACTCAGGCATAAGTCAGGGTAGCAATTTAGGGCCCCTTGAATTTGTCATTATGATTAACGATTTACCTAAAATGATAAAACACGGTTTGTGTCTGATATTTGCCGATGACCTAAAATTAATGTTACGTGTTGAAGACAGAAACGATTGCAAACGTTTACAGGAGGACATTGAGAGTGTTGTTCAGTGGAGTCAAAAAAATAAAATGTCCCTGAACCTCTCCAAATGCGCTATTATGTCATATACTAAAGCGCAAAATCCTATAATTTTTGACTACACAGCGTCTAGCACTACAATCGCTCGTGTTACAGAGGTTAAAGATTTAGGTGTACAAATGGATACCGAGTTGAATTTTAGAACACACATCCTAAACATTTGTAAAAACGCATATCGGTCCTTAGGTTTCATATTACGGCAATCACAAAATTTTAAAAACATAGCTGTAATTAGAATACTATATAATGCACTGGTTAGAAGCAAATTAGAAAATGGTGCGCTAATCTGGAGCCCTCACGAAAAAAAATATTGTTCAATGATTGATAAAATTCAAAACAAATTCACAAGATTTTTGTACATGAAAAAATATGGAGTTTATCCATTCTTCCCATTAATGTATCCAACACTTTTTGTATTGGGGATGGTTGATTATGAATCATTAGAATTAAGAAGAAATATTTTAATATTAACTTATGTGATTAAACTACTTCGGGGCATTATTAACAACCCTCAAGTGTTAATGTGTTTGAACTTATATGTTCCCAATAATTATTTAAGTGCGAGAAAGCGTGATTTAATCGCACTTCCGAAACCAAGGACCAATGTGCTCCACCAGGCACCGCTTACCAGAGCACTAAGATTAATAAACGAAATAGCCCAAGATCTAGATATTTTCACCAGTCCTTTGGCTAAAATTACAGATAGGGGTATGAGAATTGTTACAAATTCATAAAATATGTCCATCTCTTGGAGTGTAATATATATATATATGTAACATTTACTTATAATGTCGACTTGGTTTTTCTACTGTAATGGCGTTGTAAAATTAATTTAATAATAAATAAATAAAATAAATAAAATTTCTACTCGTGGTATTTGTATTTAGGCAATTTTCCCCGTTTTTACAACATCTTTCACTACTGCTTTGCTCTTATTGGTTACAGTGTGATGTTATATAGCCTATAGCCTTCCTCGATAAATAGACTATCCAACACAAAAATAATTTTTAAATTTTAACCAGTAGTTCCCTAAAATTCAAGCTACAGTTCAAGCTATACTGCTTTGGAATAAACTCCCAGTGCATATCGCGGTATAAGAACCAGATGAGCGTATTTGCAAATAATCAAAAACCTTTTTTTTTTCACAAAACAGTACACAACGTAGTCCTTTATGAAATGCCAAAACAACGTACCGCTATATTCATTAGTTCACTAATTCCAGAAAAACAAAATAACGTAAGAACCAATTTTGATTTAACCAGAAAAACGTATTAAGAGTACCGTTAAATTAGTTTTATTTTTCCTGCAATTTGTTAGGGCTATAAGAACGTATTTGCAAAACAATTATTTTTAATCACCGAACTTTTTACTTTTATTAATATTTTATGTTTTCAGAAGTAAATAAAGATTACTTTATGATTGATTAAATGTTCATTTATTTTTATTTATTCATTCCATAATTTACACAAAATAAATCTTAGCTTCACAAACGACGTAATTAAGTTAGATAACAGTAAAACCTAAAAAAAAAATTAAGAGCCACACTAACGTATGTCAACCGAATTAAAAATATATTTATATTGTGTCTATATACGAATATTTTTTATGTATTTCAAGGCTCTAATAGTAGCACAATATATTATTTTTATTTCGCCAGCGGTATATTATCAGTATTAATGAGCTGGTAAGTTTGAAGTGGCGAATTTTCACAGTATTTTTGCTACCCTGTAAAATCGACAAAATGTAGATACGTCCATCCGACTCTTACACCGCGATATAAGACAAGCCAAGTCTCTCGCAAAATTTAAAATTAAATTATTACAATATTATTTATCATCACAGTCAGGGACTCTTGATGTGTATGTGTTTAAATTTAAGTATATATTGTATGTATTTATTTATTGTGTATTGTATGTATAGTATTTTAGATATCTAAGTATATTATGTATTTCATGTTTTAGTTGTTTATGTAGTTTAAACTAGTATGTACAGCACAGACTACTGCGCTATTTATCCTAGATATTTTGATCCATCCTAAGATTGCCTGGGGGAAATCACACTAGTGATGAGGCCGCCCTTTGTACAATACCTTACTTTAAGAATTTATTAAGTAAGTAAAATGTATTATTATGGTGTACACATATAGAGTTTTCTATCAATCTATCTATCTAAACTCTTTAGCTTTACAATATTAGTATAGAAGTATAGATTTGATCCCATGTATACGCGCGAGGTTAGCAAAGATTTCTTTTCGAGGAGGGATTTCAGTTTCATTCATATAATTAGGTTGTAAATAATGAATTATTTTATTGAAAGTTTGATCTCATGTATAATCAAGTTGAGAAATGAACTACTTGCCGTAGCTTTCCCGAAAAACTACTACTTACTACATACTTTTGCTTTTTGAACCCATAATAAACGACCAAATTTTGTTTTGTTTGCAGTTAGTTTAGTTTACAGTTTTCTGTATCTTGGGCAAGATGCAATTTGCTAAGAAGATTCAAGATCGAAGTACTGTAAGAATCGGGTACAGACCTGACCCTTATTTATCCAGAAGATTCTAATCCCTAACAAATTTTAGCTGCACGTATGAAATATGGTATAGAAAATCTCAAAAGATATTTTAATATGTAGTGTAACAAGACTTGTTAGCGAGTGTAATAAAAGTGAACTCACAATAGCATGTGTCGTGCAGACCATGTATGTGTAATTACTCCCACTGGGTTTTAATTATATGTGTCTTGTTGAATAAAACAAGCGGAACAGAAATTCTAGCAAAACACGTAGAATTATTTGAGAAAATTCAGATTATGTTTACATTTTCTAACCAACTTACTTACTTCAGTAATCGCATTGAAGCTAACTATCGTAATTGGAATGGAATGGAAAGGGATATAAATTCCTTTCGTTTTCTTTTATATCCTATTAGCGTCTGAATGTGGACACAAGCTTCTTCCTCTTCGAAAGGATTTTTGATCTACTATGCCGCACTGAAAATGCCTGTTAGATTTGGGTGTTGCCTGTTCATTTAGAGTTTTCCGTCTTTCATAAAAGCTGTTATCTGCTTGTGATATCCCTTAGCTAGCTCTTACAGCACCCTAGGGAGAAATGCCCCCACGCGGCAACGTTAGAGGAAGGCTAGAATTTCGGGTATGGTGAAATGCATTATTGCTGGTCGTCGCAAAATTACACGCCTAATTTTTTATACATCCAGTTTTCATACTACATATTTATGTTGATAATTGTAAAGTTAACATAATATTTTCTAACACTTGCGCGACTCATCTGTTTAAATAAAACTACTTTTTACGGATTTAGACGCGTATATTTGTTTTAAATTTTGGCCCGACGTTTCGGAGACTTTGCAGTCACCATGGTCACGGGTGAGACTGACGGTGAGACAATTGTAAAGTTGTATAATATAGCATATAATTTGGGTTTGCGTTGATCGTCTAGTGCCCGGTATACAATGAAAGTGAACTTTACACCACTCAGTCTAATACATTGGTTACCCTGACATCGTATTTGTCTATAATATATTACAATCTTTTGTCAGTTACTCTGTATGTATATCAAAATAGATATCCACGTTCTACCTGCTTTATAAAGCATTTTTGTCACGTTCAAGAAGGTGATTCCAATCCGTTTTTGTTCTTGAGCTTATTCGACTGACCTTTTAGCCACGTCCTGACAATAAATAGGAACCTTGATACAATTTGAATGTATGAAACTGCTCAATGCTACTACATTTTTATATTATGCTTTGTTTCAACACATTTTTTTTTTCTTCTGTGATGTAATAGGTAAGCAAGTTTTAGTCTGGGATGTGGTTTCCAAATGTCGGCCTAATAACAAAAGTCATGAATCATACGCCGTGCTGTGAAGAGGTTTTCGCCCGGTGTTTCCTTCCACGATATGATTGTGACAATAATATTACGGAATTCTTCACGCGTAGCTCATACTTGGACAGTTCTTTCAGTATTAGGTGAGCTTACTAATATTATAAAACTGAAGAGTTTGTTTGAACGCGCTAATCTCAGGAACCGCTTTTCCGATTTGAAAAATCCTTTCATTGTTGGATTGCATATTTATCGAGGAAAAGGCTTATAGGTTATATAACACCACGCTGCGACCAATAGGACAAAATTTCCTAAATTCCAAGCGTACGAATTAGCAGGCACCAGCTTTAAGATAATAAAAAGACTGGATAATATCAAGCAACTTAGGTATTATTATTCAAACTTAGAATAGACTTTCAAATTTTTTTTTGTTATTTATTTAATAGCTGAAAGTTTCTGATCAGTCATCTTCTTTTAAAACGTTAGTAAATATAATAATTTTGTAATTTTTTTCTAGAACAGCCTCATAAAAATTCAAATCACTGTGATATAATAAATCTTGTTAAGTACCGTTACGTCAATATCCAATTAAGTTAGAACAAAGAATGCCTTAATTAAAATCTGACGTAATCCTATTGATTAATTACGTAAAGATTCATATTTTATAATTTTCATACACAAATATGTATAATTTTATTGAATGAAATGTATTTAAATAATTGGATTTTCAGTTTTCAACTAATTATCGGAAATGTATATAATCTATAGTCACTAATGTATACCTAATATTTTTAAAAAGCTAAACAGTGTTTGTTTGAACGCGCTAATCTCAGGAATCGCTAGACCGATTTGAAGAATTCTTTCAAACATCATCTGTGTGAGATGGAAAACTTGAAACTTAACCCTGTGCCATTATGCCTGGCGCGACAAAGTACAGCGAATACCCTACTCCAGGAGGAGGCTCGGGCATAGTTGTGTGATTTTAAGGGGCTAGAGAGAGAGAGAGAGAGAGAGAGAGAGAGAGAGAGAGAGAGAGAGAGAGAGAAGTATACAGCAAGAATGTGGTCGTTTAAAAAGTTAAAATAGGGTTTAATACAAACCATTTATATTAAAATAATAAACGTGCTATGTAAAATCTTCATTTGTGGGATTGTGGGTAGGTTACAAAACCACATTATCCCTTACATTAGAATTAAGCCTACAGGGATTTTGAGCCCTTTTAACTTCACAGATGTCATTACGTGATTTGTTACTAAACTAAGCCGATTTCTTTTTTTGTAAAAGCATACTTATTATATAATATGGTCCGTGTGGTGACGGATTAGGATTACAGGTGTCACCATCCCATTTCTTTCCCAGAGTGTTGTAAGAGCCAGCTAAAGAACAACATAAGCCGTTAATGTCTACCGTGAAAGACGGGAAACTAGAAACTACACCCTCTGCCAACACGCCCGGTCAGCGCGGCACAGTAGACCGTAATCCCTCCCAAAGTGTAGGAGGCCCGTGCCCAACAGTGGCACGTTAGTAGGCTGAAGAGGGGAAATGCATACTTATAATACCTACTCGCAGATAGAAAACGTTCAGACGTAATACAAATTTGTGTGATAAATATAAATATTAAACAAATACTAATCCTATGAGGAAATCAAATGCATGCTATCGTGAACGACAGTTCGTATGGAATCCTCGAGTCCAACTCGCGTTTGGGTGGCTATTTGATATTTAACCCTGAAGAATTCTTTTCCAAATGCTCCTCAGCATATTACCATGAAAACAGCGCATGATCAATTTCAGGTATATAGGACATGGTGTCGTTTTGTTTATTTAATGGTACAATGCTTTTTTTCAACAATAGTTGTGTGCCCTGCAATTTCACATGCGTGCTATTTTAAAGCAATTTATAATTTTTTCTCAGCAAGCTCAATTAATGAAATCGCTGGTGCCGTTCACGAGCAACAGTTTAAGCGATTTTTTATTAACATTATAAAGGTGAAGAGTTTCTTTGAACGCGCTAATCTCAGCAACCACCGGTTCGATTTGAAAAATTCTTTCAGTGTTAGATAATACATTTATCGAGGAAGGCTATATAACATCACGGTGTGACTAATAGGAGCGAAGCATCACTGAAAAACGGAGAAAATTTACTAAACTCAACGCGTATGACGTCGCGGGAAACACCTACATTTTATTATATAGATTGAACTTAAAAACATTTACATGCTGAATATGTTAAATCTCCCTTGCTTTACTGTGTAAAATAACACACGGATATTCACCCGTATAAATTATGAATAAAGGCAAGGCTTATCGTGTTGTAGAACGGGTCGTGAACACTGAGAATATACTCACGTAGCTCATGCGTTCATTGTTCCGCATTTATTTTAACATGTAACTTTAATATTTCAGATTTATTGCAATGCGACCTCATTAGCGTGTTGATGCGCATATTATTGGTACCTGGACGCTAAAAGCATGTTTAACGAAAAGTGTGTAGCAGAATTGTATTGAATTTCGTTGCGTGGATGTATTCGTAGCTGCAATTATCGCTATCCAAAAAGCAGGTGGAGCTTTAGCATGATGTTGCATAAATAATGAATCGCTAAAGCTGTCAGCGATAATGTGGGTACCATTATGTAGATAATGTACCGATGTACTATACGTTTCAACTGAGAATAGGATTGGCTTTGACCTTTAGTTGTCAAAAGTGATTAGAATAGTACTGTCAGCAACGAAACTTTATTTACGTATCAATAATGTTTTTTTTTTCTTTTACCTAAACTCAGTAATTTGAAGCTGAAAACGTCAAATTATTTAGTAATAATATGTAGTTATAATATTATTAAAAAGAAATTTTTTCAACAATTTCATTGTTGGATACTATGATATTAAGTTGAATTGCCAACCGCCATTTTGTTGTGTTGGTGTGCCTTGTTGAGTAAATAAATAATAAGGCATTTTACTTCTGTTAGTTAAGTGGTTGTTTCCAGTTAAAAAAATAAATTTGTTGTTATTTCTCGGTGTTTTTGTTTGTTAGTGTGGCTATTTCGAACTATTCGTTATATGTTATAGTTTTTATTGTATTTATCTCGCTAATCGCTCGAAAATTAGTAAACGATGACGACAAAATGATAGATAAATTATATTATAAAAATGTCTTATTTTGCTGACCCTACCAAAATTGTTCAAATTGACAACGATGGCGTTCCAACATGATGCAGAGACATTCCTATTCTTATTTGAACGGCATAGTATGTAGACCAGACGTATCATATAAAAACCCTCTACTCTATGTCTACGATCTGGAATTTAGTTAAATTTTCCTACATTACTGAAAGTTTGTGTATGAGTGGATGAAGCAAAGGAAATGTGTTTGGATCATAGCGGATGGCGCTCTGAAGTCTCCGCCTACCCCATGGTAAAAGGGCGTGAAGGTATAATGATAACGACGACGAGACTTTTAGCCCTTAAATCTGCCCCCACCAGAAACCAGACGTTGTTTTAAATGAATAAATATTCATAGACATATCACACTACCTCCTCTGGTCCAAATTAAGCTTATATGCTTGTGTTATGTGTACCAGAATACAGATATACTACATATACTACTTTTCTTTTGTAAATACATACTTATTATACATAGAAAACACCCAGACGCACTATAAACATTTATATCACGCAAAAGATTGTCCCGTGCGGGAATCGAACCCGTGACCTAGCGAGCGGCAGTCAGTTACTCATGTAACTCATATAAGAAGATACGATACTTACATGAGATAAGAATAACTCATGTAAGAATAATTAATAATTACGGGCCTCCTGGTCTAGTGGCTCATGTCACTAGACCAGGAGGCCCGTAATTCTTCAGAGACTTCGTTATTATGTAGTTCTATAAATAAATAGAAACAGTTGGCACCTGTAAACTTTCCTACAGTAAATAACTAAGTAAAATCATTGTGGTAGAAATATTTTCAAGATAATGTTGAGCTTAATTGTTTCGCTTCCACCTGTTTCTTGAACTTCTGAGTGTTTGCGGTTTTACTAAGTATTACCTACAGTACAGAGTCTGTAATGTACAATAAACAATCTGATAAATGGTTTTACCAGTCTGTGCTTTCACCGTGGAAAACATTTAAGACTACACTTTATACCACTTCAATTCGTCCCTTGGGTAAAATTTTGTTTCAAAAGTTAGGTTAGAAATATAATTAAGTATTTAAAAAAGTTGAACCGTCTCCATGTGCCTTTGAAGTTTGAGGGTTTTCCTCAATTTCTTAGGAGATAACAATTAAATCCTAATCTGGTGCCAATGGGACCACACGGAAATCACCAGCTTTCAAATAAAAAAAGAATCTTTAAAATCGCTTCGCCCAGTTAAAAGTTATGAGGTTACAAACGTAAAAAAAATCATACAGACGAATTGAGAGCCTTCTCCTTTTTCTGCAAAAAGGGGGAAATTCTCAATTCGTCTCCTCGGTTAAAAAGGCGAAATCATCATTGCCCTGCCGTTATACATATTATTGAGGTGTGCAACATGCCTTCTCCTTCTAATGTCTTCTGTCAGACGTCATTTTTAACACGCTTATATAAGTTCGGCATGTATCTATCAATGTATTAACCTATGTAACGGAATCTTTGAAAGTGATTTTTACCCACTTGCAGCAGTCGGATTGATCTGAAATTTTGCACACCTCAAGGACCGATGACAATGCAATAATTAAAAAAAAATTCAAGATTTTCAAGCGTATTTTTTAGTTTTTGAACTAAGTATTTACTCCTCTTTTATTCATATCTTTATTAGAGCCTTCAGGTCGACGACGTTAAGAGGATACCAAAATAGCTTCGTGCATTTTTCTATGTACGAAGTTTTCATTGTTTCTTTAGATTGAATGGCTAGAGCTCTAATTTTTAAGTATATGTTTTTTCAATATATGACCTAGGATCGCATGAACTCAGAAACGCTATTGAAAAAAGTTTTCTCGATAGAAAATCTTGGCGAAACAACCTCTCAAATTTTTTATTTTTTTGATTTGTCGGTCTATTATCGCGTATTAACTAATGAAATAACTTTAAAAACATAGGTAACTATTATGTATAGAAACACGTGGATCAGAATTAAAATATATTTAGTAGATTTTGAGTAAATAGGAAAAGTATCCCTAATTCTTCATTTTCTGTGCCTACTGGCTGTGTTAATATGTACGTGTCGGCGATGATATACGATAATATTGATGTAGGCCCTTAATTCGGCCTTAATATTGACTCTGTATAATATGGATATAATAGTAATAATATAAACGTAGTTTCCAAATAATTTATAGTTAAATTATGCGTTACATCCACCTGTTGCTGGAATCACTAAATATTTGCTATAACAACATTATAAGATAAACACAATCTGCTTTATGTTTGTTTTCACAAGATGTTTGCGTCTTGTTTATGATTGCATTTCGTAAACAAATACAGGCGTATGGTAAGGAAAATAGAGAGATATTCATTATTGACAGACGGACTGCCAGTGAAGACTCAGGAATCGTCTGTTCTCTTCTGGAAAACTAGAATAGAATAATATCTTATCTTGTAATAAAGTTTAGATAATACAACAGTGGTACCATTTCTACGAGCAGACCTAAACTAAACTAAAAATGAAAACAACTATTGGTTAATTTTGATTAATTGGCTATGTCAGATTAATTAAAATCTATAGTCTATATTTCACTGTAATTGACGCTATCAATTTTCATTTTTAGTTAAGTTTATAGATGTGCCCGTAGAATTGATACCAGTACCAGCTGTTGCCCGGAACTTCATACGCGTGGTATTTAGATACCAAACTATAACAAATTATACAAATATCCTTTTGAACCATGCTATCATTAAAAAAAAACTACATCAATATCCGTTGCGTAGTTTGGAAGATATAAGCTCACATAGGGACATACGAGTACATACAAAAATAATGACTTATTTACACGCTTTTATAAGTTCGGTATGTATCTATCAATGTATTAATCTATGTAACGGAATCTTTGAACGCGATTTTCACCAACTTGCGGTAGACGGATTGATTTGAAATTTTGCATACATATCAAGGACCGATGACAATGCAACTATGTAAAAAGATATTCAGGATTTTGAAGTGTGTTTTTTTAGTTTTTGAACAGCTAAGCAAATTATTTTTATATTAAGTAAGGAAACAACATCCATGATAGAACTAGCTATTGCCTTCGACTAAGTACGCGTAGAATATGGACAATTTTTCTTGGTTTTGCAACATTTACCACTATTGGTTCGCTCCTATTGGTCGCAGCGTGATGTTACATGTCTTCGATAAATGGACTATCCAACAAAAATGATCTATTCAATCCGAACCAGTAGTTCCTGGGATTACCTAGCGCGTTCAAACAAACAAACTCTTCAGCTTTATAATATTTGTCTAGATATAACATAATATTTCATGTTAAGATATTTTTATAACAGTTTATTAGATTTTTTTATTGGATTCGAAGGCAAAGGTACTTTCGATTTGGTTTCCTTTGTTGTAGGTAAACCTAGGGATGAATAAGGTTGGGTCGGGAACGATTTAGTAAATATTTTATTTGTAGATCAAAAAGGTTACATTTCAATTTGTGTTTTAATGTTCAATTTTCTTTTTATATTATACAGCAAAAAGCCGACTTTTTCTAACCGACTTCTCAGGTTCGAGGTTCTCAATTCGTTTGTATGTTTCTTTTTTATGTTTGTTACCTCATAACTTTTAATTGGGGGTAGCGATTTTAATGATTCTCTCGTTATTTGAAAGCTGGTGGTTCCCGTGTGGTCCCATTGACATAAGGCCAGGATCTAATGGTTATCTACTGAGAAATCGAGGAAAGCCCTCAAATTTCAATGGCTTTTAGAGTCTGTAAAACTTTTTTTTTTAAATATATACACGGCGAAAGTAAGTGGAAATGCTGGGAGAGGACGCCGAGAAAAATATACTCCGATGTCAACGCGGGGATACTCCAAAAGGGGCAAGTGCGTAGCACTTACAACCGTCGGGCATGTATGACCAGATGTATGAGTGTGGATGATGCCAAGGTAGTATGCTTCGATCGTAGCAGATGGCGCTCTATAGTCTCTGCCTACCCCCATGGGAAAAAGACGTGATGTTATGATGATGATGAAATACTCAATTATTATTATAAAACTATTTCTTGCCCGCAGCTTCGTAAAATTAATAAGAGCGTGTTAAAAATGAGGTTGTTTTCAAAAACATTTTAAGAAATATCTTCAAACTGGTAAATAAATTCGTTATCCAATGAAGTCAAGGCTACAATTATTTGAGAATAAATAACTTTTAACCCAGAGAGTCACATTAAAATTTGGCATTACGCCAAAATAAGGCAGTTTCGTACTGCTCATTTTCTTATGTGAGTTGTTCATGCCTCATAGCTTTTGTATTATTACGTGTTTTTGTTCTCAAGGAAATGTTTTATAAATGGTTTTCTGAAGAACTTGTTTATTTTGTCTGAAATTGTTTCACTAAATATTGTGTAATAAATTACACCAAACTCAGTATTCAAGTTATGTATTTTGTTCCATATCTTTAAAAAAAAAGATACTGTGTCCAAAAAATAGGTAGTTAATTGACAAGCTTATACTGGAACCTGTTGTAAATTTTTTTTTCACTGCTGTTTTGTTCCTATTGGTTGCAGCATGAGGTTATACTATATTAGCCTTTCTCGGTAAATGAACTATCAAACACTGAAAGAGTTTTTTAAATCGGATCAGCAGCGGTTCCTGAATTTAGCGCGTTTAAACAAACAAACTCTTCAGCTTTGTTATATTAGTATTGATATTTCAAAGCTGAAGGACTACTTTTGAAGTACATTAATTATAAAAGAACATATTGTAAACTAGCTGTTGCCCTCGACTCCGTCCGCGTAGCATTTAGGAAATTTTCCCCGTTTTTGCAACATTTTAACTACTGCTTGAGTGAGAGTATTATAAACGTAAGAGTAAACAAATATAATCAGAATGAACGAACTGCTAAGCTATCAGGAGTTACACGTGTTATTGTGAGTCAACCATAAAATATAGATATGTGCTGTTTCGGGATATTTTTTAGACAATTTTATGTAGAATATTTTCGTCATACATGATTTCTATGTAACTTTAACCATTAAGCCTGCACACGCGACGGAAGCTTAAAAAATGGAGCACCTTTTCCCGTTTTCCCAACATTTCCCTTCACTACTCTGCTCCTATTAATTGTAGCGTGATGAAAAGTATACTATAACCTGCCCAGGATTATGAAGAATAATTGTACCAAGTTTCGTTAAAATCGAAATATAAAGAAAATAGTAAAAATAATTGTTACGCAAGTGGAACTGTGAGGCACAGCTTGTTAATATATATTAATATGCCGTTTGTGACGCCCTTTACCACGAAACAAATAAAACTGTAGTAAAACAAAGTTATTAATTACACTTATATTTCTACCCTCTTTTGACTAACAGCTACCCTCATTGTTGTACGATACTTAACGAATGACATATTGGTTTCGTGCACAACATACGAATCTATATTAACAAATATATTACATAAAGCTGTTGTCCACAGCTTCGTACGTATGGGATTTGGGAAAGTATCCCAGTTTTTGCAACATTTTTCACGAATGCTTCGCTCCTATTAATCGTAGCGTGATGTTATATAGCCTACAGCCATCCTAGATAAATGGACTATTCAATAAAAATAGAATTTTTAAAATCAAACGAGTAGTTTCTGACATTAGTGCGTTCAAACAAACAATAAAATTTAGCTTTATAATATTAGTATGAAGTGTGTGGAAGTATAGATTTTAGTTATTACGTAATTCTTTTTATATAAGTTGGTTACAGGAATTAGGCACATGGCCTGAATAAATAGATTTGAATCTAAAAGTCTTTAGATTTGAGGCAAATATTTCTTTACTAGCAGTGCCCGCAATTGTACGCGTGGAATTTAGAAACGAAAAATTATATGAACTAACAATAACGCCATTTTACAGCTAATAATTAATAAATCGTCCGTTTGGTTTTCTTTTTTTGCACAATTCTAAAGAAGTAACACACATGGCCCCAATGTCATTTTAGTAAATGATATCTCAGAGTTTTACCTTTTTAGGGCTTCGTACAACCCTTATAGTCTCACTACGGTGTCCGTCTGTCTGTCTATCCGCCCGTAAAACTTTTTTACTCGGCGACGGCTGAAGGTATCAATTTGAAACTTATACCAAATGTAGATCTATGCGGTGCCTTGCTGCAAAAGATACAATCAATAATTTAGATCTACGCATTCAGAAGATGTAACCGAATTACAGCCATTTTTGAGTATTTTCAACTTTCGCTAGGGAATCAAAATTTACTGGTTATTTCCCACTATCCCAGAGACTTGTGATTTGGCATGACCAAGCCGCAGCAGCACTATGTAGTGCTGATAAAAATCCAGCTTAACGACCATACGTCGATGCCGACGCTTATCAAAATCAACTTAGCACCGATACGTCGGGATTTGAGCAGCGTAACCACCATACGCCGACGCCGACGCCGTCACCGATGCCAATGGCGACGCCGACGCCTATAAAAACCAACCCAGCACCGATACGTCGGGATTTGAGCAGCGTAACGACCATACGCCGACGCCGACGCCGAAGCGCCGATAAAAACCAACTCAACACCGATACGTCGGGATTTGAGCAGCGTAACGACCATACGCCGACGCCGTCACCGATGCCGACGCCGACGCCTATAAACACCAACTCAGCACCGATACGTCGGGATTTAAGCAGCGTAATGACCCTACGCCGACCCCGACGCCGCCGCCTATATAAACCAACTCAGCGTCGATACGTCGGGATTTAAGCAGCGTAACGACCATACGCCGACGCCGACGCCTATAAAGACTAACTCAACACCGATACGTCGGGGATTGAGCACCGTAACGACCTGTAAGCTATATTATTGGAAAGTTTCATGAAAATCCATCCATCCAGTCTTTAAGTGAAAGAACCACAAACATCCTTACATTCATACATCCAACATTAACCAAACATCAAACATTGGAGTATGGATAAAGGACCGAGGGAACCTTCGCGTTGCTCAGCTAACAGTTTAAGTATTTTATTTTGCCGCGCGTAGTTCTTTTTTCGTCATATCTCCTAAGATATTCATTTAAATTGTATGCTGTAAAAAGCAGTTGTAATCTATATTAAATGCGTAAGCTAACTAGTGTATTTAATTTGATCAAAATATTACCATATATACATAAATAGCTTTTGAAAACACCCTATTGAATTTGATAATTTTTTTGACTTTCTTATGGGTACAGCAGGTTTTCCTTAAAAGCTAGACATATGGCCTCGCGGATTTTTTTAAAGATCTGCAGGTAACAAACAATTTCTCCATACATTACTTTGTTGTAACACACATGGATAAGGCAGCGATTTCATTTAAAGCTCGCGCGCGTGACAATTTTCCCCGTTTCTTGCAACATTTTATACTGATGCTTCGCTTCTATTCGTTGCAGCGTGATGTTATATAACCTATAGCCTTCCTCGATAAATGTACTATCCAACACTGTAAGAATTTTTCAAATCGGACCGGCGGATCCTGAGATTACCGCGTTTAAACAAACAAACAAACAAACTCTTTCGCTTTATAATATTAGTATAGATTTTTACTTATTATAAGAAAGTCGTTATTTTTGTATGTATGTTCCTAAGTAAGCTTATATCTTCAAAACTACGCAACGGATTTTGATGCGATTTTTTTAATAGGTAGAGTGGTATAAGAGGGTTGCTTTTTGTATAATTTATTAACATTTGGTTTCTAATTTCCACGTGTACGAAGTTGCGCGCAACAGCTAGTTCTTTATACTCTGGCAAGACAAAAAAGTTACACAAGTGTAAAAGGTTATTAAGTAATAGTTTGTTAGCAGAGGCGTATTTTGAAGATTAGCGCCCCGGGCCATTGGATTTGACGCCCCAGAACAATTTAATAAGCCACCTTATAAATTAATATATATAGAGCAAAATTTTAAACTAAAAGGCGTTCGCCACCCTTCTCAGGCTGGCCGCCACGGGCCATGGCCCCTATGGCCCTAGGGTAAATACGCCTCTGTTTGTTAGAAATACATCAAAATGTGTAGCAGTTTCTTTTCAAAATAACTATTTTAGACACAAACAACGTTGTAAACCTGTCTTTGATTCTTTATCTTTCAAGATAATCGCGTTGAAAAGGATATAAACAATGTAAAGTAAGCAAAAGTCCAACAAAAACACTTGTCTTCAAGACAATGAAAAATATAAGGAAGTTACATGAATTCTTGAGGACATTTTTTATGTGAAAAGTCTTTCCTAAGTTAATTCTTTACAAGTTAAATCTTTTAACTTTTACTGTGTTGTACTTAGTTGTAAAAGTGATGTATAAAATATACTAAATTAAAGAAAATATTACAGAAACCTTGAAACGACTTACTACAAGTTTTATTTCTAACCGATTTCAAAAGAAAGGAGGAGGTTATATGTTCGGTTGCATATTTTTTTTCAATTTATGGTCACCGGTGATTGATTTCTCCGTCAAATCTGAGCCCATACAATTTCTATTCCAACAGCAAAAAGTAAACAAAATAGTCACAAATAATAATCCCGTCTTTACTGTTGTTATCGTTGTGTTTCTTTTTTAATTTCGGTTCAATTATTTTTCAAATAATTTAAGTTAACTTTTTGAGAATATTTTTTATCTGCGGCCGTATTATGAGCTCTTATTCCCAGACCGTTTACGCCGTGAATGGAACTGCCTGTCAAATTCGTATTATGAGTATACTATTGCTAGTGTGTCAGTGGTCACGTGACTTCAGGGTGATATCGGCCCGACATTTGTTTCACTGGCTGGCGTTAAGCGTATTACGAGCGCAAATTTGACATGTAGTTGATCGTTTTAACTATCTAGAAGTGACAAGTAAATCCATTCAATAGAAGCTGCTACATTGTTACGTATAATAAATTGTTTTGGTTTATTTAGAATTAAAAGTAACTATTATCTACATATTAACGATGGGTGATGAATTGGAGGTGTTTGAATTTTTGGAGAGCGACGATGATGAACAAAACACTAGTCGAATGCGAAATAAGTTAAATATTAATAATAATATTAATATATTATTAAAATAATTATTCATTACAATAACATCGCCATGTGTATTAAAGTTACTTTCATGCGAATCATCAAACAAAAATATTTTTTTTAAAAACTTAAATGCCCGTTCTAGGATAATAAAAGCTAAGCCTATGTTCCCGCTAGATCAGCTGACAGTTCAAGTGACGGGTGCCGTTCCAAACCTAATTCCCAAAACATAGATGAATTATATAAAATAAAAAAATCTAAATATAAAAATAGATAATAGTATTACCGTTCTTTTCTTTTATATAATGGTCTAAGTAACTTGTGTTTAGCAAATATATAATATCTTGTAGTATATAACTAGCCGATAAACACAATAATTAAGTTTCTGAACGACTCTATCAAAAAGCTTTACACGGCCATAGACACCTAATCCATTAAACAGTCGGCTAGTTTTATGTATGTCATAATACGAAATAAAAGTCAGGCCGTTTGCCGCCGTCAACAGAATCGCCTGGAACTTGCATGATATTTTGAAATGTCGCGGGTTCGATTCCCGCTCGGGACAATCATTTGTGTGATATTTCTAATTTTCATACAAATGTTTGTACTGTTGTTTGTCTGGGTGTTTCTATGTATTATAAGTATGTATTTACAAAAGAAAAGTAGAATATATAATAATATAAGCTTAGCTTGGGACCAGAGGACGTCGTGTGAAATGTCCATGAATATTTAAGTTATTTATTTAAGTCTTAAAGGGAGAAATCTAGAATAACGGATTTACCTCAAACATGTTTTTAGGGTTCCGTACCCAAAGGGTAAAAACAGGACCCTATTACTGAGACTTCGCTGTCTCAAGAACGATGATAGCTAGAGAGTTGAAATTTTCACAGATGATGTAGGTATTTCTATTGCCGCTATAACAACAAATACTAAAAATAAAATAAAATAAATATTTAATTTCCCATACAACAAACATGATTTTTTTACCGTTTCTTGCTCGATACTAATAACGTTGCCTTATGTTGTATAGATAATAGTAAGGAAGCCTTCCTGCGCGAGTCCGACTCGCACTTGACCAATTTTTTAACGTAATATATGAATTTATATTCTACGACCTCTGTATATCATTTTCTGAAAAGCTTACGTAAATCGGCGAGGGAATTATTTTGTAAATAACTTATTTTATTACAGTTTTATTTGTTCCTCAGTAAGTTGGGGCACAAATTTCACAAAGTTTTTCAATCACACTTCAGCACGTATTTCACGTTTGTTTATATTCTTAATAACTAATCTTTACTTATTATAAAACTAAGTTGTTCTTTAGGGTTCCGTACCCAAAGGGTAAAAACGGGACCCTATTACTGAGACTTCGCTGTCCGTCCGTCCGTCCGTCCGTCTGTCCGTCCGTCCGTCCGTCCGTCTGTCACCAGGCTGTATCTCAAGAACGGTGATAGCTAGACAGTTGAAATTTTCACAGATGATGTATTTCCATTGCCGCTATAACAACAAATACTAAAAATAAAATAAAATAAAGATTTAAGGGGGGCTCCCATACAACAAACATGATTTTTTTACCGTTTCTTGCTCGATACTAATAACGTTGCCTTATGTTGCATAGATAATGGTACGGAACCCTTCGTGCGCGAGTCCGACTCGCACTTGACCAATTTTTTATTTTTGTATGTATGTATAATAATAATAACGTCATCGTCTATTTCATTCACTTACACCATTTAGCATACCACGCTTGGTTTAAAATACCCGTGTGGTGTGTAATCTACCTCTCAAAAAGAGAGAGACAAAGTATTTTCTATATTAATAATAAATATTTTGGACATTTCACACAACGTCCTCTGGTCCCAGAGTAAGCTATATTTCTATGCTTGTGTTATGGGTACCAGATACGGATATACTACATAAACTACTTTTCTTTTGTAAATACATACTTATAATACATAGAAAACACCCAGACGCAGAACAAACACTTGTGTCAAATGATTGTCCTGACCGGGAATCGAACCCGAGACCTCGTGATCGGCAGTCCGTTATATAAACCACTAGACCACGAGGCCCGTCAAATATATCTAATAATAAATACAATCCGTATATCCCTATGTTAGTTTCAAAACGACGCAATGGATTTTGTTATGGTATTTTTTGGGTACAAAAATAAATCATAGTTTCATAGATAAAGAGGGTCAAGTAGATGTATTTTTGTATAAATTGTTAGATTTTTAATGTTAGTAGAAATCCATCACAACCCGGTCTATTATTATTAAACTTTTTAAAATTAAATACACTGAAAGCATAGCGTTAAATCTTAATATATACTTTAACAGAAAATATTTCCTATTGTTTTGTATACGGGTTTGTGATAAACATTGTGGTAAAGATTATGATATTTTATTAGGGTACAATTTACTTTGAAAATTTAATATAAGGCAACTTTCTGTTATAAAGGTACCTAATACCTTTATTACTCATATTTTATAATGAAAGAGACAAAAATGTTCTATATTTAATATTATATCTGACTAACTTTTGTCCGCAACTTCGTGCGTGTGGAATTTACTAACAAAACCTTAATAAATTAAATTCAAAACCTTCCTCTTGAATTACTCTGTCTATGAAAAAAATGGCATCAAAATCCTTAGTTTTGAAGATTCAAGCTCGCATACGGGTATATGAAAATACTGACAATAATAAATGAATAATAAATAAATAAATATTCATGGACATTTCACACAACGTCCTCTGGTCCCAAGCTAAGCTTATATGCTTGTGTTATGGGCACGTTATGGGTACCAGAATACGGATATAGATATACTACATAATATACTGCTTTTCTTTTGTAAATACATACTTATAATACATAGAAACACCCAGACGCAGTACAAACATTTGTATGACAATTAGAAAAATCACACTGATGATTGTCCCGAGCGGGAATCGAACCCGCGACCTCTTGTTTGGCAGTCCGTTACATGAACCACTCAACCATGAGTCTCGTCTAATAAGCAAAGATACTAACTAGGTTTTGCCCTTGACTTCGTCAGCCATACCATCAAAGATTCACATAAGTTAAATGGTGTCAAAGACCAACAAGTTCTATTAAAAAGAAAATAGTTATAGCTTATACCACTTACAGAGGACTGTAGCCTCTTGTTAGTGAGAAAAAATTCCCTTTGCATGAATTTTAACTAATAGATAATAATACCAATTCTACGCATACAACTAAACTAAACTTATCTAAAAATGAATTTTGATGGCGTTGTTAACAGAATCCGGTAATGTAACTTTCTTGAAAAAAAAACCTTTTTATTATATACTAAAGATTTTAATTAATATAAATATGCACGAGAAACACAGCTAATTAATCTAAATAGGTACACTAATAGTTGTTTTCACTTTCAAGTTAAGTCTAGGTATATTGCCATAGGCAGTTAAAAATTTATTCTTGTAGAAGAAGCATACACACCCACACGTAATACTCGTAAAATTACTTAATTTTAAAAGCAATTGCTTAAATTAAAAGCTTCTCTTGAGTAAGAATTCATGCAATTAAAAATTAACCTGTAACAATATGTAAGTTTCTAACACAGATCGCCCTCCACTAGGTTCCGCACGCATGGCGATCAACCCGCAACGAACAAAATAAGCCCCGGTTAAAACCCCTTCTGGACTGCTGGTTCCTCTTATTATATTCGGTAATCTGTGCCCCTTCCCGGAAAGGAGCTTACACGCGCCGGGTCGGTGGACCTGGCGCGCCTAATGTGCGGGATGGCCTCTCACCAAGTGATACAATTACCGGTGAGAGGTCACGCACACACGATGAGCGGGCCTAATGTCCCCCCACAAACTCGGGCTCCGAGTAACGGGGCCACCCTTTTGCCAGGTCATATCTATGAAAACTGAATGTTTGAGAATTCAACTTGTAATTTTTCTACAACCAATGTAAATAAATTACTCCACATACCCCACGTCTTCCTCCAGCATTGGCCCGTTTAGTCTATAACTAAAATCTCGTATTGTTTCATCTATTGAACGTAGTCTGTGGTTTCTAAGAAACAATAAGGAACATTCGAAATTTCGACAACTTTTGTAAAGTAAATTACCTCCTACACCATACTGAACCACCTTAAAGATGTTTACAACTCCATCTTATGTTTTAATGACAACATAATATAAGTATTTTGCTGAATTATATAGAAAGTGATATAATCTTAGATTCGACATGGCTTTACACTCAGCACTGATTTGATTGGTTTGATTTGATTGGGTGAAATTGCAATCAATACTAATATTATAAAGCTGAAGAGTTTGTTTGTTTAAAAGCGCCAATCTTAAAAACCACTAGACCGATTTTAAAAAGTTTTTCAGTCAAAGTTAAAGTCAAAGTATTTTTATTGTGGACAAATAGGTACATAAGATGTTGAGATCCGTAGAAATTAAAACAGGTTTCACTATGTCCTGCCATGTTTATAATTAACTACCAATGTTGTACGCCTAAGCGTACGCGTGTTCGAAATTACACGCGTATGATATCGTGGGCAATAGTTACTTTAAAAGATAGACACATCTCTCTCCAGCCCATTAACGTCCCACTGTTGGGCAAGGGCTTCTTCCACTTTGGGAGAGATTATAATATACTAGTTATCCGTCTCACACATAGAGTTTTTTGTGTATTATATTTCTTAGCTGGCTTTTACAGCACCTTGGGAAGAAAATGGGGTGGTGACATTTGTATTCTTAACCCGTCACCACACGGACGTATAAAATAGATACATAGAAATGCATAATATAATGTGTTGTAGTAAAAAGTTATAAGTAATAAACGTATACTGTTATATATATAGTATAGTATATTCATGGTCTAGTGATTCAGTGTTCCGTTCACGAGGTCTGGGGTTCGATTTCCGCACGGTGCAATTATTTGTGCGATATTTATAAATGTCATATAAATGTTTGTACTGTACTGTTGTACTTTCTATTTATTATAAGTATGTATTTACAAAAAAAAAACAAAGTATAATTATATGTAGTATATCCGTATCTGGTACCTATAATACAAGCTTAAAAATATAGCTTACTTTGGTCATCGTGTGAAATGTCCATAAATATTTCCAAATAATTGGTCAAGTGCGAGTCGGACTCGCGCACGAAGGGTTCCGTACCATTATCTATGCAACATAAGGCAACGTTATTAGTATCGAGCAAGAAACGGTAAAAAAATCATGTTTGTTGTATGGGAGCCCCCCTTAAATATTTATTTTATTTTATTTTTAGTATTTGTTGTTATAGCGGCAATAGAAATACATCATCTGTGAAAATTTCAACTCTCTAGCTATCACCGTTCTTGAGATACAGCCTGGTGACAGACGGACGGACGGACGGACGGACGGACGGACGGACGGACGGACGGACGGATGGACGGACGGACGGACGGACGGACGGACAGCGAAGTCTCAGTAATAGGGTCCCGTTTTTACCCTTTGGGTACGGAACCCTAAAAAACAATATTCTTGATGAAATACTCACTTTTACAAAAATCAAGAATCAAACTTATTACATTACTGACGCAATAAAATGCTATACGTGTTTCTCGCAGTAAAAATATATTCTTCTTCATTTTAATCTTGTCATATGTAAACCTACATTAATAAATAAGATTTGAAAAACATCTGTCGTCGTCCCTTGAGTGAAATAAAAGAGATAGAATTTTGTATTATCTACGTGCGGAATACATTTTGATCCGTGATGCAAAAGAGTTTTATGTTAAAACTAGCTGACCCGGCAAACGTTGTTTTGCCATACTAAAAAAAACCAAAAAGGTTTGAAAAATAGATGTTGGCCGATTCTCAGACCTACTGAATATGTATGTAAAAATTGAGAAGAATCGGTCAAGCCGTTTCGGAGGAGTACGGTAACTAACACTGTGACACGTGAATTTTATATATTAGATGATAAATATCTTGAAAGACTTGTCACTCATAATAAAATTAAATATTAAATAGGAAATCTTAGAGACTTTTCTTTTTTTATTATTATATAAAAAAAAGAAAATAAGATGTGTCGCTATTAAGTACAGGTCTCTTCCCTTTGCCGTGTCATGGTAAGGTTCAGGGCACACACCATGGCCTAGTTAGGGTGAGGAATTAGCCTTTAAAAAAATTTACATAGGAAGAATATTTGGTTAAATTATTCCGCGTTGACCAGGCGTGTTGACGACGGTTTTAATTTCGAAGTTTCCGTCTCTTACAGAAAATATTATCTGTATATAATATCCCTTATATAGCTCTTACAGCACCCTGTGAAGGAAATTGGTGACTCTTGACTACTAATCCACCACACGAATAGATTTATCTTAAAATTCTGTTAGAGAATAGCCTAATATAATGTTACAGCCCTCTTAATAGCAAGAGATGGAAAAGTTGATTTGTCTACTCATAATGGCGTTTTGCATAATATACTGTAGTTGAATTACTGATAAAATGATTACATTTTCAACGGGCAACGGGCGACAATTGGTGTCATACCTATAGAACTGGGATACCTAGGATACATACAACTACACACAGGTGTGTTTTAACTAGTTTTAGTTAATTTCTCTCGTGGTATATATTATTATGTTTAAATAAGAATCTTAAGGGTCACTTTCACCATTCTCAAGTAAAGCGCCAAGTAGACTAATCGCTAGTTAAAGTCACCAGTAACTACAAGTGCGACGTTCACGACGTTCGAGTAGCAGTAATCTTAAGATTAAAAAATTGAAATTGACAGAAGATACTCGTAACTATTACTTGACAATTAACGCTAATCGATAAGTAACTAATCAACGCTTTACTTGAAGATGGTGAACGAGGCCCTGAGACTTTTTTTCATTTATTAATTACATAAATGAAAAAACAAAGAAGACATTTGCTTAATCTGAAATTTGAATTGCTATAGTCTTGAGAATAATACAAGGTTTTTAAAAATTCAAATAATCTGTCTGCCGTCTTTAGAATTAGTTAACTTTTAGTTTGATATATTTATTGAATCGTCTATATTAATTTAAAATAAAATTGGTCAAGTGCGAGTGGGACTCGCGCACGAAGGGTTCCGTAACATTATCTATGCAACATAAGGCAACGTTATTAGTATCGAGCAAGAAACGGTAAAAAAAAACAGTTTTTTGTATGGGATCCCCCCTTAAATATTTATTTTATTTTATTTTTAGTATTTGTTGTTATAGCGGCAATAGAAATACATCATCTGTGAAAATTTCAACTCTCTAGCTATCACCGTTCTTGAGATACAGCCTGGTGACGGACGGACGGACGGACGGACAGCGAAGTCTCAGTAATTGGGTTTCCGTTTTTACCCTTTGGGTACGGAACCCTAAAAAAATGATATAATTGAACATTGGCAACCGTACAATGGCGCACTTGCGTGCTGACCTAATATGGTAATATTTTGTAGAGACAAAATATTTCGATACATACTGTTTCTCTGTCCAGCCCATTAACGTCGTACTGTTAGGTTAGGCCCTTTGTGAGGGATTATATACTAGAATGCCGCGCTGACCGGGCGTGTTGGCACAGAGTTTATTTTCATGTTTCACGTTGCTCACAGAGAATGTTATCTATATACACTATATTTTATAGCACTCTAGGAAAGAAAAGGGGTGGTGACACTTATTGATAGATAGATAGATAGAAACCTCTTTATTTGTACACCTTTTTGAAAAAACTTGTATTGTCAATCCGTCACGTATGTAACTTCTATTCAAGTATTATATAAATGGTACATTCAAATATCTTTATCTATACTTAATATAAAACAAAGTCGTTATATTGGTATGTATGTCCCTATGTGACCCTATGTAACTTCAAAAGTTCGCAACGGATTTTGATGCGGTTTTTTTTAATACACAGAGTGGTTCTAGAGGATGGATTTTTTTCTATATTTTGTAATTTTTCTTTTTTACTGGAGTAATTCTTTTTTGCTAAGATAATATATATTTTTTATTTTCTTAATTCCACGCGTATGAAGTCGCGGGCAACAGCTAGTATTTAATAATAATTTAATATCGTAAATTTAATGTACCGAAGTCCTCTTGTTAGGTAAACTTTGCCATACTTCAACAGAAGCACGAACCAATAATAAATATTACATTGTGGGTCGCGTCGGACCTTACCTAGTAAATACGGAACGTAATATAGTAAATTGAACCAGAATTTGTGATGTTACTTGTTATTTGAATCAGTTTTTTGCCCGATTGTCAGAGAAAGGTGAGCTTTTTAACAAGTATTTCATGATTGTAATTTTTTGTAGGTAAATATAAAGGTCCGTGCACGTGACTCTGTTTTTGAGACTTCGTTGTCCGATCGTCTGTCATGGCATAAAATTTTTTATTTCTTTTAGTGACCTTAGAAAAATAACAAAAACTTATAGTTTAGGGGTGTCTGGCAGAGGGTAGCAACCGTCATAAGTGTCCGGCAATGGATGAAGAGATTTCTAAAGTTATCCCGAAGAAAATATAAAAAAATTTACCTTTATACTATGAGGTAAGTTAAGTGTTTTTTTTTTGCACCTTTACTAGGTGATATCTGCCAAAGTAACCACAACACAAACTCCATATTCGCTTGTCGTTCTTACCTGTATAGGAGACATGTACAGAGAAAATTTGAACCTTTATAAAATGAGGTATGTCTGGCCGTCGTTGGCTCTTAGGCTATTAAGTATATACAGGCTGTTTGGTACATCGTTTGCCAAATTAAATCAGCTAAAAGATAGTGTCATTTGCTATAGTTTTAGCATATTATTTAACTTAGGTTTTGCGCCGCCAGATTTTTTTTTGGAACCAATAAAATAAAAAAAATTGCTGTTACACGCTTAAAATTATGTTTTGATTTTTAAGTTTACTATTGTGTTCTTCAATAAAACCTAGAATTATTAGAATTTTTTTATTTTTTGCGTTTAAAACCCAAAAATAAAGAATTTTAAATAATTCTAAACGCAGTATGGATTTTTTTATCAAAAATGTTACATGACCAAAAAAAAACTGGCGGCGCAAAAAATAAGTTAAATATGCTAAAACTATAGCAAAAGACACTATCTTTTAGCTGATTTAATTTGGCAAACGATGTACCAAACACCCTGTATAACAGTTTTGCACCACTCTTTCTATAACATAATACAATTCAAATCTATTCGACGAGCCTCGTGGTTGACAGGTTTATGTAACGGTCTGCCGATCAAGAGGTCGCGGGTTCGATTCCCGCTCGGGACAATCAATTGTGTGATTTTTCTAATTGTCATACAAATATTTGTACTGCGTCTGGGTGTTTTTATGTATTATAAGTATGTATTTACAAAAGATAAGTAATATATGTATGTAGTCTATCCGTATTCTGGTACCCATAATACAAGCATAGAAGTATAGCTTACTTTGGGACCAGAGGACGTTGTGTGAAATGTCCATGAATATTTATAAAAAAGAAAAATATCCATACTTATATTACAAAGGCGAAGAGTTTGTTTGATTGCTTGTTTACGGAGGAAGGCATTAGACTATAAAACATCACGCTGAGATCAATAGGAGCGAAGCATCAGTGAAAAATGTTGCAAAAGCGGGATTTTTTTTTCCAATTCCAAACAGCTAGTGTATTATGTTATTAATAAAGTGAATAAAAAATTTATTAAACAAGATTTTTGTTATTTCAGAGGCCGTCAAGACGAAATGTAAACTAATTAGAGAAATCTACATTTTTGTCAAACAGAAAACTGTTTACATAAACTCGTATTTACGTGCGTATGGATTTAAACATCAGTTTTGTCGGAATAAAAATCCGCTCTGTTAAAAATTCCATAAAGTTTTCTCAGGAATAACCAGTTGTCAGTTTTTTATTTAACTTTTTCACTAGTTTCCACCAAATTTTAATCTCTCCGCAGATCACGATACTAGTTTTTGTTCGAAGTTAAACACAACACACTGGCGTAAAGTGACTAGACATAAGATAGTCTCTTATGGGCATTAAAGATGAATAGAATAGACTTGACTGTTAGAAAATGCCACTGTCAGCATTAATTTCGCCATTGTACCATAAAAAGTGCATGATGTAGGTATATGTGTGATAAATAAATAAACAGAATAGAATTTATGAAAACTGTAACTTGTGATCAAGTTTTAAAAAATATGAAGTCAAAATCCTTTATCTCTGCACTGCCATGTGGTTGGCTGGTAGATAATGCCTAGCGCATTAAGTCCGCCATTGTACCTTTTTGTGCATAAAGTGTTTATAAATAAATAAATAAATAATAAAACTTTAAGACGTAGTAATCTCCACCACGTAGAGGCTTTGGACATCATTAAAATTTGGCCGCTTGCCAAGAACAAGCTTCCTTAACTTGTTTATTCTCTTATGTGAATAGTTCATGGTTCATGGCTTTGACATGATTAGATGACCTTGTTCTCTAGGAAATATATATTAGAAGCTCTTCTGACACACTTGTTAGTTTTACGCTTATTTGGGCACAAATCGATTGGCACTCCTTATTAATCTATGTTTGATTGGAATCGCAAGTATTTACTTTGCCTAAATATCTTTAGAATATTTTCAAAATGGAATAAGTCGTTGTGTCTTATAAAAATGTTCAATAGATGGTAACACAAAATTTTGTCTCCAATTATAAGCCATATAATCAACTTGAGCTTTATAAAAGGTATTTTTCCTGCTGCACTGAAAATTGCAGTTGTGCATCCCGTTTATAAGAATGGTGATAGGGACAGTGTTCGTAGCTATAGACCAATCTCGGTTCTTTCAACATTGTCAAAGATATTCGAAAACGTCTTGAATTTAAAATTAATGAGTTTTCTTGACAAATATAATATACTTTCTAACAATCAATAAGGTTTTCGACAAGGTAAATAAATAAATAAATATTCATGGACATTTCACACAACGACCTCTGGTCCCAAGCTAAGGTTATAATGCTTGTGTAATACGGATATACTACAAAAACCACTTTTCTTTTGTAAATACATACAAATACTCAGACGCAGTAGAAAAATTTGATTGACATTTATGAATCACACACGTGCTTGTCCCGCGCGGGAATCGAACCCGTGACCTCGTGAACGGCAATCCGTTACATGAACCATGTTTGGGCTTTAGGTCTACTATGCCATGCTGACCAGGCGTGTTAGCATAGGGTTTAGTTTCGAGTTTTCCGTCTCTCACAGTTGATGTTAACTGCTTCTATATCCCTTAGCTGGCTTTTACAGTACCCCGGGGAAGAAATGGGTTGGTGACACATGTATTCTTAATCCGTCACCATACGGACTTTTAAAATACTAGCATCTCGATAATAACCTAACTTTAAAACGGTCAACTTTAAAAATATAGTTAATGACGCCGTAGAAAATTCCAGAACTTTTCCAGAACGATGGTTTCGTAGCTGTTTAGAACGTGAGTTTTTAGTCTAGTGAAAAGAATTTTGCACACATTTTACGACAGTGGTTGTGAACTTACATTTTCATAAAGTGTACCAACATGTAGTAGAGTCTGTAGAGTTGTTTAACACGTATTTTGAAGACAACAACATCATGTGCAAGTAATGTGTGCGAGTAATGTGTCTTTACTAAGGTATATACAGTAGGTACTAAGTATTCTGCTTTGTTGTAATTCTATTTATATGTGAGAACGTATGGCATGTGTGTTTTATATTCTGTTATTTTTATAGCTGTTAGTGAAAAAGTTAAATTTAATGTGGATAAAGTAACTTTACATGTTCAAAAAGAGTATACTATCTAGAAATTTATCGTTGTTAAAATAAAAGAGTATCCATAAAAAGTATTCACACTTCGAAAATATGGTCTTAAACAGTTTTTGTGTAACTCCGTATGGTGACGGATTAAGAATACAAGTGTCACCACCCCATCTCCTCCCAAGGGTACTGTAAAAGTCAGCTAAGGGATATTGCACACAGATAACATCTTCTGTGAGAAACGGAAAACTCGAAAATAAATCCTGTGCCAACACGCCTGGTTAGCGCGGCACAGTAGACCATAATCCCTCCCAAAGTGGAGGAGGCCCGTGCCCAACAGTGGGACGAAAATGGGCTGGAGAGAGAGAGAGAGAAATCACAAAGTACTTAAAGAAATTTTTGGCGATCAATTTATACTGCTTTCGAACTTTGACCTTGATAGCTCTTAATTGAAACATAAGTCAGGTACCTACCTATATCCAATTACTATAATACTCATAACTATTAAATTACATATTTGAATAGCTAATACCAAGAATCTGGCTAGTAGATTTCCAGCCAATGAGTAATTGGACGGGGGCGGCAAGTTGGTATACCTAATATAAAGTATTATTGATAGAATATTATTGTGTAGTTCTGAGGTCTGTTCTAGGCAGACATAAAGTAGGGGCTGTCTGACCGAATGTCATATCAACAAACAGCTCAAGTTACTTATGGTGGACAAAAAAGTCTGAAATCACCAGCATTAACGAGATTAAAAAGGATTTTTCGAAATTCAACTTCTGAAAAATCGAATTGAAATTATTTGTAGGTGTAATTTTCTTAGCTTGGAGCTAGAGGTCTTAGTGTGTAATGTTCATGAGAAAGTTTACAATATCGCATTGATTCAAGTCTGTAAATACAGACTCAGCTCTACAGATAAAAAAAAATATTACTTATAACTTTTAGTTAAAAACCTACATAATATACTAAGTAACTTTTTATTTTATATTGTACTTTTTATTATAAAAGTTCTGTATATAAATACTTGATTTGATTACCAGACTGAAAGGAATGGTATTAGAGAATCATTGTTTGCAAGGACTGTGAGGCTCTAGCAATTTTACTCAAATTCAAAACAAAGACTTGAAGCCGACCAAGCACGATTTGAGCTCGTATAGTAAGAGCACCTTACCATTATTATCTTAGTACTTTTCTTATAAAGCTAAAGAGTTTGTTTATCTGTTTTCTTAAACGCACTAACCTTAGTAAGGGTTGGTTTGAATAATTCTTTCAGTGTTGGATAGTATATTGATCGAGGAAGGCTATGGTCTACATAACATCAACTTTGACTGATAGGAGCGAACTATCAGAGAAAAATGTATTAAAAATGGGAAAAAAAATTTTTAAACTCCACGCGTACGAAGTTGCTGGCAAAAGCTTCGTTTATAAAAATAATATTTTTACATTAAGGGTTTACATCAATATTATCGTCGACATGTACATATTAACACAGCTAATATGTATAGAAAATGAAGGATTAGGGATATTTTTTTTTTTACTCAAAATCTACTAAATATATTTTAATTCTGATTTACGTGTTTCTATATATAATAGTTACTTATGTTTTTAAAGTTCATTAGTTAATACGCGATAATAGACCGACAATTGAAAAAAATAAAAAAATTGAGAGGTTGTTTCGCTAAGATTTTCTATCGAGAAAACTTTTTTCAATCGCGTTTCTGAGTTTATGCGATCCTAGATTATATATTGAAAAAACATATACTTAAAAATTAGAGCTCTAGCCATTCAATCTAAAGAAACAATAAAAACTTCGTACGTAGAAAAATGCACGAAGCTATTTTGGTATCCTCTTAATTTATTAATTTAATTGACTTGCTAATCTTTATATATATAAATCTTCTGTACGTGTGTTTGTAATTGAACTCCTCCTAAACGGCTGGAACGATTTTGATTAAATTTTTTGATGTTGATTTTTACACAGAATTGTATGCCAAACAACGTTTGCCGGGGCAGCTAGTACGCTATATTGCTATTAATTGACTATGCTATATATTAATTAACTAGCTATCCCGGCGAACTTCGTACCGCCAATTAAAGTTGTTTATACTTTCTGATTATCAAAACATTCTTTATTATCATCATCATCATCATAACATCACGCCTTTTTCCCATGGAGGTAGGCAGATCCGCCATCTGCTACGATCGAAGCATACTTCCTTGGCATCATCCATACTCATACATCTGGTCATACATGCTCGGCGGTTGTAAGTGCTACGCACTTGCCCCTTTTGGAGTATCCCGGCGATGACATCGGAGTATATTTTTCTCAGGCGTCCTTTCCCAGCATTTCCACTTACCTTCGCCGTGTATATACCTTTCGTTAAGCGTCTCTCATCCATCCTCTCCACATGACAAAACCACCTATGCATACTTTTCTCCACCTTAGTCACTACATCCTCTTTCAGACTACATTAGGCTGGCAGCATACGTACGGTTTCCTCATTAGGTTTCCTGATCCGAAATTCCGATTCGGAGACACGAATGCATACCTTACAAACAAAATATTCTACTCGGCGCAAACGTTCTTAAATTTTTCGGACGGAAAAAAAACCTAACGTACTGTTCGAATCTATGGTCGCGCGTTCGGGTGTCCGAATGGAAAAAAACCGGATCAGAAAACCTAATGAGGAAACCGTACGTATGCTGCCAGCCTTAATTTATTAATTTAATTAATAATAATAATAATAAATAATAATAATAAATATTCATGGACATTTCACACAACGTCCTCTGGTCCCAAGCTAAGCTTATATGCTTGTGTTATGGGTACCAGAATACGGATATAATACATAAACTACTTTTCTTTTGTAAATACATACTTATAATACATAGTAAACACCCAGACGCAGTACAAACATTTGTATGACATTTATGGATATCACACAAATGATTGTCCCAACCGGAAATTGACAAATTTTTGAAATTGAATTTTTGAAATTTTGGAAATTGGTGAAATTGACTTGCTATGCTTTAATTAATAAAGTAAATTATAGTGGAAAAGCTGATACATGACCTAGGAATATCGTCCCGCTCATGGCGATCATTTCCAATATAGTTTAGTTTATTAAATAACTAGCTATTGCCCGTGACTCTATACGCGTGGAATTTAAAAAACTTATCCCGTTTTTGCAACATTTGTCACTACTGCTTCACTCCTGTTGCTCGGAGCGTGATGTTATATAGCCTATAGCCTTCCTCGATAAATGTACTATCCGACACTGAAAGAATTTTTCAAATCGGACCAGCGGATTCTGAGATTACCGCGTTTAAACAAACAAACAAACTCTTCAGCTTTATAATATTAGTATTGATTTTTTCATCATACGTATACGTAATAGACTATTATTTCTACAATATTAAATTTTACATGTACCTTTATTAGAAAGAAAGAAAGAAAGAAAATTTTATTATTTCTTCAGCAAGGACACAAACAACAGAACATTCAATAAGTGACGAAATTAACGTGTCCCATCTGTGAGAAATAAAAGGAACATAGCTCAGCATAATGTTGTATCAAACATTATAACAGTTATTTGGTTTCTTATTGTACAATATAGCTATTAACCCGTAATAATTTCTGAAATATAATTTCATTGAAATTTTCACGGTCATAGAACCCTCATAAAATATTACATATTTCACTAGAAATCTACCCCAGCTTCGCAGGGGTAATATTATTGGTAAAAGTGGCTGGTTTTTCAGATCAAGGTACCCGTGGAATTCCTACTTACTTGACACTAATCGTCACATTGTGGACAATTCTCACAATATCTTTATAAATTGTAGCCTACGTGTTATTCTGATCTATAAAGCTATATTATTGTAAAATTTCATTAAAAGCCATTTAGAAAGAAAGAAAGAAAAGAAAGAAAGAAAGTTTTATTTTTCCAACAGCGTTTACAATATTTAGATACACAAAACAAAATAATAATAAGTAATAAAAAAAGCTTAGCTTTTTAAAATAGCTTGCTGGGAAAAATGGAACGCTGCTCAGCTATTGTTGTGAGATGGAAACGTGACCATCACACAACGCTGATTTTCAGCAGCGTCCATATGTTACTTTTTCATCTGTCGAACCGTCGTCGGACGACAACAGAAGGATGATATAAATTATTTCGTAAAAAAATTATAACTACACAAAACAAAACACACAATATACGATACACTGAAAACAAAACCAAGTGTAAATAAAACTTTATGACAATATTACTTACACCGAGAAGCCACGCCATAGACAAAATGAATAGCAAAAAAAAAGAGACAGAAATAAATAATAATAATTTAGTAGTTTTTGCGTGAAAGAGTAATAAACATCCAAACATCCATACTCACAAACTTTCACATTTATTATATTAGTAGGATTTGTATTGCAATTTTACAGGAGATTGTTCATATAAATTGAAATAAAGTTGTCATTATATTCATAGATATTTAGTAGAAAATTCTACACGTTTTTCGCTTTTAAGTAATGCATGGTCAACGTATGTATCTGTACAAATATTATAAAGCTGAAGAGTTTGTTTGTTTGTTTGTTTGAACGCGCTAATCTCAGCAACCACTGATCCGATTGGAAAAATTCTTTCAGCGTTAAATAGGGCATTAATTGAGGAATGTTTTAGGCTATACAACATCACGCTACGACTAATAGAAGCGAAACAGCAGTGAAAAATGTTGCAAAAACGTGGAAAATTTTCAAAATTCCACGCAGACGGAGTCGCGGGCAACAGCTAGTTATATAATATATGCCTTTTTGTGTACAATAAAGCGTCTGTGTGGAGATCTATCTAAAGTTCAGTATTAATTAATGACCTTGCTATTCCACCGTATCAATAATTAATAGGGGAATTATATTTCATGTAATATCTACATACTATGGTTTTATATAATCTACTAACATCAAATCTGTATCCATACTTATACCAAACAAACTCTTTAGCTTTTTAATATTACTTATAAATATTACAGTTACACATAGAAAAATACAGTTGGTAAGTTTTTTGTTGTTTATAGCCTACTATTAAATAACTACCAGGAGCGCATCAATTATGAGATGTTTACGGTTTATTGAATGCGATTGAACCTTACGATAAAAGATGATCTCATAGTTGTGTTGTGTAATTAAACAAGATTGATTAATTTAATAAATAAATTCAATTTGTATGAACACATAAAAGTCATAATATAACTAGTATTTGTAATTTCATCCATGCCTAGTGCCTAGTCACCGGCCATGTGTAACGATGGTCAAATATGACTACACCTTTCTGAAACACGTCGTATAATATCACGCTGCGACCAACACAAGCGAAGCATCGTTGAAAAAGGATGCTAAAAAGAGGAAAATTTTCTAAATTTCACTAGTACCTACGATGTCGCGTGCAACAGCTAGTTCATTTATATAATTAATTGAAAATGAGATTTGCACTAAAAGCATTCGTAATGTAATCCATTAACACTACTCGGCTGACATTACTATATCATTATAATATATGAAGTCTGTACTTTAAAATATTACTTTAATGTTTAGAAAACACAATGTTTATGTCTGAATAAATTGTAATCCTCTATTATAACACAAGCATACCTATAAGCTTAGCTTGGGACTAGAGGACGTTGTGTGAAATGTCCGTGAATATTTATTTATTATTTATTTATCATAAATATAAAAGTCACGTGTCACAGTGTTAGTTACCGTACTCCTTCGAAACGGCTTGACCGATTTTTATGAAATTTTACATGCACATTCAGTAGGTCTGAGAATCGGCCAACATCTATTTTTCAAACTTTTTTTTTAGTATGGCAAAACAACGTTTGCCGGGACAGCTAGTTACTTATAAAATACCTATACTTATAGGTACCCCTTCTCGAGCACATTAACTTCCAACTGGGTGTTTCTATGTATTATAAATATGTATTTACAAAAGAAAAGTAGTATATGTAGTAGGTATATCTGTATTCTGGTACCCATAACACAAGCATATAAGCTTAGCTTGGGAACAGAGGACGTTGTGTGAAGTGTAAAAAAAACACAATAAAAACTGTTGGGCACAAGCCTTCTCCACTTTGGGAGGGATTATGAATCTACTACTGAATCTCCTATACTTATAGTAGATTCAGTAGACCATAATCCCTACTGGTGTTTCTATGTATTATGAGTATGTATTTATAAAAGAAAAGTAGTACTTATGTAGTATTTTGGTAACCATAACAGAAGCATATAAGCTTAGCTTCGGACCAGAGGATGTTATGTGAAAGCCCATGAATATTTATTTTATTTATTTATTTTACTGTACAGCGCTGATCAGGCATGTTGGTACGGGGTTTATGTTCGAGTTTTCTCTCTTGCAGAAGGCGTTATCTATATACAATATTCCTTAGCTGGCTTTTACAGCACTATGGGGAAGAAATGGGGTGATGACACTTATATTCTTAATCCGTCACCAAAAGAACATTGACTTCCTATTGTTGGGCATTCCTCCACTTCAAGACAGTTTGTGGTCTACTAGGGAGCCAACGGTATAGGCTTTAGTTTCGAGTTTCCTGTCTCTCGTAGCTGATGTTAACTACTTGTAGTATCCCTACTTGGTTCTCACAGCACCCTGGGGATGAAATGAGGCGAAGACACTTGAATTTTTGATCCGTCACCACATGGGTATGCAATACTGGGTGTCTAGTTCTCTTTGGGAAGTTACATTCTATGTGACTGAGTTGAATGTGTTTGATAAACACCTGAACCTGTTACCTAGAAGCTCCTAACAAAATATACTAATACAGACCCGTATTCCTTGTACTCAATGCCGGTGGCAAACTATTTTTTATATATTTTTTAATAAAGATTGTAATGTGTGTATGCTTTACACTATCATGTGTGTAAATTCAGTTTTTTAAATTTTGAATGAATGTTATTTTTATAATCGTTTTTAAAAAAATATGTAAGTAAATGAATGATACTAATACTAAAAACTCAAAAAGTAAAAAGGTAAAAATTACCTTATTTTAAATCAAAAGAACGTACAGACGAATTGAGAACCTCCTCCTTTTTAGGGTTCCGTACCCAAAGGGTAAAAACGGAACCCTATTACTGAGACTTCGCTGTCCGTCCGTCCGTCCGTCCGTCCGTCTGTCACCAGGCTGTATCTCAAGAACGGTGATAGCTAGACAGTTGAAATTTTCACAGATGATGTATTTCTATTGCCGCTATAACAACAAATACTAAAAATAAAATAAAATAAATATTTAAGAGGGGCTCCCATTCAACTAACATGATTTTTTTACCGTTTCTTGCTCGATACTAATAACGTTGCCTTATGTTGCATAGATAATGGTACGGAACCCTTCGTGCGCGAGTCCGACTCGCACTTGACCAATTTTTTTTTAAGTCAACTAATAAATCAATATCGCAGAGCACGCAACAGAAGCCCTCAATATGGATAATTTTCTCCGTTTTTTAACATTTTTCACTTAGGCTTTGAAAGAAGAAAGAAAGAGAGAAAAGAAATTTATTAGCGATAAGACATACACACAAAAAGAGTAAAAAAAAAAAAATATTAATATATTAACAGAAGAAAACATAATAAAAATAATTACATGCAGAAATAATAATAAAAAATGTAAGTGTATTGCTCCATCAATAAACGGCCACAACTCAGCATAATGCTGGTTAGAACCAGCGCTGGTCTTCCGCTGGGCCGCTTTGCTCCTATCGATCGCAGCGTGATGTTATATACCCTAAAACCTTCCTCGATGAATGGATTATCCAACACAAAAAAAGTTTTTCAATTCGAACTTGAAGTTGTAGAGAAAAATGCGTTAAAAAAAACGAAAATATTTGTATTAGTGTGGTGACGGATTAAGAATACAAGTGTCACCACCCCATCTCCTCCCAAGGGAGCTGTAAAAGTCAGCTAAGAGATATTGCACACAGATAACATTCTCTGTGAGAGACGGAAAACTCGAAAATAAACCCTGATCCAATACGCCTGGTCAGCGCGGCACAATAGACCATAATCCCTCCAAAGTGGAGGAGGCCCGTGCCCAACAGTGGGACGTAAATGGGCTGGAGAGAGAGAGAGAAATCACAAAGTACTTAAAGAAATTTTTGGCGATCTAGTACAATTTATACTGCTTTCGAACTTTGACCTTGATGGCTCTTAATTGAAATATAAGTCAGGTACCTATCTATATCCAATTACTATAACACTCATAACTATTAAATTACATATTTGAATAGCTAATACCAAGAATCTGGCTAGTAGATTTCCAACCAATGAATTTTTTTTAAAGTCGGTTTATTACGTGTCATATTTAGTATTTCACGTGTATTTATAAGGTCAAATATATCATATACCTATAGTATCTATTATGAAATTTCTTAATAAGCAATTAAATTGCTAAACTTTGCTTATAATAAAATCGGATTGCAGTAGAACAAATGCAAACACCAAGTGATGGACTTAGAAACTTGTCCCAGGAATTCCGTCGAAACCACACACAAAAACCATAATTACAAAGAAATGCCATTATCATTTAATATTTCCATATCGAAAATTTCCATGATTGATGGCTCTGTTATAAGTTTACACATAATCAAAACAGCCATAAATAAAATTTCGAAGTGTGATTGAAAAAAAAACTTGGGAAAATTTGCGCTTCGAAGTTAACAAATAAACGATAAAGCGGCAAAATAATTATTTACGTAAGAAGATTTGCTTTACCGATACTTTTACGGTATTTAGGAAATTAAGCATCGTTTCCTTTTTGTGTAAAAAATATTCACAATTAAAATTTAAAAACTTTCCCATTTTAGTAATTTTTCTCTGGTACTTCGCTCCTAATGGTCGCAGTGTGTCCTCGGAAAATGTAATAAGCAACGCTGAAATATTTTTTAAATTAGATGTTCCTGAGATTAGCGCGTTCAAATAAACTAACTTCAGCTATATAACATTTTTATTACAAACTAGCTGTTGCCCCCGACTCTGTACGCGTCAAAAGAGAAAATTCACTCCCCATACCGGTCAACGCAAATAAACTTAATATTCTCATAGAGTATAACAATATAAACATTTTTCATTACTAGACCAAAGTTCTAAGTCAAGTCTGTGAGATAATAATATATAGACGCACCCTATCTCGCTCGCACTTAGCGCGTGGCCCACTTCGAACTTTCACCATAGAACTCGGAGGACAAAATACCCTCCGAACATCTAAGTGAAGTTAGTGGGGGGGATTTTTTCTACCTACTTCGAGGCTGAATACAGTCTCGGCATGTGCGCTTACGAGTATATTGTGTATATACAGGCTGCTTCAAAAAAATGTATACACACTTTGAACTTCCATAGAAAATTTATTTACCGTTCTACAAAGTTAAATTTCAGGAAAATAGAAAGCTGAAAGTCCAATGTAAATGAAACATAAATAACAAATGTTAATACTGTTCAAATTGGTGACCTGCAGCATCAATACAATTCTGAGTACGAGTCACCACTGATTCTGTACATCGTATCAAAACGTCCAATGAGATTTCTCTACACACTGCTTGAATCTCATTCCAAAGAATGTCTAGGTTACGTGGTTTACGTTTGTACACCTCATCTTTTACTGTGCCCCACAAGAAGAAATCCAGCGGTGTAAGGTCTGGAGAGCGTGCTGGAAACTCGATTGGCCCCCTGCGTCCTATCCACTGGCCTTTTCTTGTGGGGCACAGTTAAAGATGAGGTGTACAAACGTAAACCACGTAACCTAGACATTCTTTGGAATGAGATTCAAGCAGTGTGTAGAGAAATCTCATTGGACGTTTTGATACGATGTACCTACAGAATCAGTGGTGACTCGTACTCAGAATTGTATTGATGCTGCAGGTCACCAATTTGAACAGTACCTATTAACATTTGTTATTTATGTTTCATTTACATTGGACTTTCAGCTTTCTATTTTCCTGAAATTTAACTTTGTAGAACGGTAAATAAATTTTCTATGGAAGTTCAAAGTGTGTATACATTTTTTTGAAGCACCCGGTATATATCGCTTTCAGGCTAAATAATTAACCTTAAATAAAATCTCAAGGAATCGATTTAGAACTTTGGTGTGATAATAAAAAATGCTTAAAATATTTTGTTCTATCAAAATCAAACACTTATTTTTAGTGGCCGGCAAAATAAAAATTAGCCCAATTTGAATGATGACCTTTAGAATTTTTTTCCTGTTTTTGCAACATTTTTCGCTATTGCTTCGCTCCTATTGGTCACAGCGTAATGTTATATAGCCTTCCCCTATAAATGGACTAACTAACAAAAAAATATTTTTTCAAATCGGACCAGTAGTTTCTGAGATTAGCGCGTTTAAACAAACAAACAAACCCTTCAGCTTTATAATATTATTATTATAAGTATAGATTATTGTCATTTGAATAAAAATCTGTAAATGGATCACCTATCGACCTTTAGTTAGTTATAATTGTGAGGAACAAACTACTTCTTCTAAGTCACAGTCGATTGAGTCGATTTGCTTTGTACTTTTGGTCGGAACCTCGTGACTCAAGCAACTTGTTCTAACAGAAGGATTTGTTACTAACACTTTAAAGTCTTTTAAAAACTCCTTTTAACGGTTCTTAGAGCTTTGCTATATCTACTTTATTATACAACTAGCCGGTGCCTGTGACTTCGTACTCGTGGAATTTAGAAAATTTGCCCCGTTTTGGCAACATTTTTCACCCGATGCTATCCTACAGGTCACAGCGTGATATTACATAGCTTATAGCTGTTGCCCGCGACTTCGTACGCGTGAAATTTAGAAATCAGACATTAATAAACAAAAGTTTACTACTACCGCTCAATAGATGGCACAGGTACAGTTTTTTTTAAATCGCACTATGGTTTGGTTACACACATTAACACATAAGCTCGTCAAAATTTTAAGTTTCTATTCTGCTTTATGCATTTATAAATTAGTAAGATAAGAAAAGTCTTCATCGATAAATGTTTTATGTAACACTAAAAAAAATTATAAATAGAATCGGTGGTTCCTAAGATTAGCGCGTTCAAACAAACAAACTCTTCAGCTTTATAATATCTAATATATAAAATTCTCCTGTCACACGTTTGTAATTATACTCCTCCGAAATGGCTCGACCGATTTTCGTGAAAGTTTGTGTACATATCCGTTAGGTCTGAGAATCGAACAACATCTATTTTTCATCCCCCTAAAATTAAGGGTGGTCCACTTCTAACATTTATATGGCAAAACAACGTTTGCCGGGTCAGCTAGTTAGCATAGAAAAATAGAATTTGAATCTACTAATTCTCATTAAACTATTAATATTATCAACGCGGATGTTTGTAAGAATATATATTAAGTTAAAAAATATTTTATAAGCAACAGCTGTTATAAGCTATTAGTGATACCAACATGTATTTAATTATTGCTGTATAAAAAAAAATTGGTCAAGTGCGAGTGGGACTCGCGCACGAAGGGTTCCGTACCATTATCTATGCAACATAAGGCAACGTTACGAGTATTAGTATCGAGCAAGAAACGGTAAAAAAAATCAGTTTTTTGTATGGGAGCCCCCCTTAAATATTTATTTTATTTTATTTTTAGTATTTGTTGTTATAGCGGCAATAGAAATACATCATTTGTGAAAATTTCAACTCTCTAGCTATCACCGTTCTTGAGATACAGCCTGGTGACAGACGGACGGACGGACGGACGGACGGACGGACGGACAGCGAAGTCTCAGTAATAGGGTTTCCGTTTTTACCCTTTGGGTACGGAACCCTAAAAACATCCAAATATCTTTACGTAAGTTAAACAATAGTTTTAGTCCCTCGAAAATTCCCAAAGGTTCTTAAAGAATTTTTCACCACAAAAAAGAAAGAATACAAAAATATAAAATTTGAAATACAATTCTCAGAGCAACAACTACATATTGTGTAGCTAAGAGCTTTTCTCAATGTGGACTTAACAAAACAAAGCTTCTAAGATTATATTTTAAATATCGACATTATTATCTATGGAGGTAAATAGAAAATATTTTTAGGGTTCCTTACCAAACGGGGGCCTTATCGAAACTCCGCTGTCCGTCCACCGATCCGTCTGTGACTGGGCTGTAGATATTTCATGAACGATAATAACTAGACAGTTCAAATTTTCACAAATGTTTCTGATTTCAAACAGATTTTTACTAGAAACCAGAACAAAATAATTAGTTGTTTCGCGTATTTCACATACTTTTTTTTTGTGTTTATGATAGCTCTTTTGGCGTAGGTAATAAGCTTATGACGATGTGATTATGCACAATAGAATGATATAGAATGACGAATGCTATTAAATAAATAAATAAAATAAAATACTCTTTCTTGCACACCATATTAATTTACAGAACTTACTAGACTTAATAATAGGTACAAAGGGCGGTCTTATCGCGAGCTGCGATCTCTTCCAGACAACCTTAGAATGGACTTGACCGAGACTGAATAGGTAACTTGTGGTGGACTAATATTATGCTAAATATATGCCAATAAGTGAAAGTACTAATAGCTAATACAATATTAATAGGTACATACACTACACACACAATTTTACTTATTATTTTGCTATTATGCTATGCTATATTGCTATTATGATGCTACTATTGGTACAATAGCATGGAGTAGTAGACCAAAAACTATCCTAGAGTGCAATAGGCAATAGGAAGTAGGACGTGAATTGGTTAGGAAGAAGAATTATACAAAACCTTCCATGTGCGAGTTCTTTTTGTACTTGGCCGGTTTTTTCTAAATTCAAATAGGGTAAATCTTTGAGAGAGTTTATTTACTGCCACTCACTATGATTTGCTTTAGACAAATATTTATTTCATAAGGTAATGTTGTTTGAAATGTCTGGCTATGTTTATTTATATATGTTACCGGCCAAACCCGATTTCAGGATAAACTAGTTTTGCCTAGGCTAAACTAATTCTTCCTACATGCGATAGGATAAACTGATATAGCCTAGGCTAAACTAGTTCATCCTATGCCTGATAGGAAGAATTAGTTTGGCCTAGGCTATATCAGTTTATCCTCATGGAAATGCATACACTCTCAGGATAAACTGGTTTGGCCTAGTCTAAACTAATTTAGCCTAGTCGAAAGTAATTGAGCTGACTTGTCAGGACTTGTACATGCGGGGAATTCCCTGATTGCGTCCCGAGCGCCCCGCGCCGCTCTTCGCTTCTCATTTTGCATCTAGTTGCCAGCCGTGCGGTCCTGTTTAAAGTGTTAAATTAATGAGTGCAGTTTAAAGTTAGAAGTTTTCGTATAATATTACATTACAAGTTTTTTTTTATTATGGATGAACCTACGTCAAGTCGACAAGCCGATCAAAAACAATGGAGGGAAAAGTTCTTGGCGGAAATTTTACAATCTGAAAATAAAAAGTCTTCTCATTATAATGTGTTATCTTCGGAGCAATATTTAGAACTCGTTAAACAAGTTGAAGATGCAGAAAAATCTGAAAAAAGGACACCATTACAACAAAGAAGATTCAAACGATTTGCCGTGCTAAAAATAGGAGATGTGAAAAAACTGATTGCACGGAGTGAAGGTAATATAAAATACTATCTTTCATCAGATGAACTTTATGATGTGATTGACGCAGCTCATGTGGCTGTCGGCCACGGTGGTCGTGACAGGATGTTGGCTGAGACATCAAAAAAATATGCCAATATTACGAAAGAAATGATAAGCCTTTATTTATCTATGTGTAGTGTCTGTCATGAAAAGAAAACAAAGAAGAAAAGAGGATTAGTTTCTAAGCCCATTCTTCATTCGGAAATGAATAGTCGGTGCCAAGTGGATCTGATTGATTTTCAGACACAACCAGATGGAAATTTTAAATTTATAATGGTTTACCAAGACCATCTAACAAAATTTGTTCTGCTACGCGCGTTACAGTCTAAGAGAGCGACAGAGGTAGCCTACCATTTGAATGATATATTTCTAACTATAGGTGCACCGTGCATTCTTCAATCTGACAACGGTAGGGAATTTGTCAATCATGTCATAAGTGAACTTGTTAGTCTTTGGCCAGAACTTAAAATTGTGCACGGTAAGCCCAGGCACAGTCAAAGTCAGGGCTCCGTTGAACGAGCCAATCAAGACATTGAGAACATGATAGGTTCATGGATGAAGGACAACGATTCAACGAAATGGTCAGAAGGCTTGAGATTTGTGCAATTTATGAAAAACCGTGCCTACCATTCGGGGATAAAACAATCGCCATACAAGGCATTGTTTGGAATGGAACCCAGAGTAGGACTTTCAACTTCTTCTTTGCCGCAAGAAATCATAAATGATATTCAGGATGAAGATGACTTAAGGCAGGCAATCGATGATGATTGCGTTATTAACCTGACAGAACACAGGGATGATAACGATAAAGAAGTTAGCAATCAAGATAACCAAGATGAAGTTCTTTCATGTGAAAATGACATTCAAAAGGCTAGAAAAACTGCAGCGGAAAGTCTTGTCAAGCAAGCAAAGAAGATGAAAGCTACTTCTGACAGGTCTCATCCACCTGTTAACATCGGAGATAATGTAACTATACCGATTCCAGGTATTGATAAAGGCAAAGGTGATCTCAGAAACATCATTGGAGTTATTATTCAGACAAATGACGAAGGTTTTTACAAAATTGGCACCAAGCATGGTGTACTTCAGAAACTATATTGCAGGTATTATTTTCTTACTTAATTATTTATTGGTCCTTCTAGAGCATTAACGATATTCTAAAGTTTTTTTTTTCAGATCAGAATTCGACGTTTGTGATCAGAAATTTTTAGAGGTAGCAGATGTAAACCAAGGCAGTGAAATATCATTAAGAACTGCAGCTATGAAACATTCAGTTGGATCAGGCCAAGGTTTTGTAAGATGCAGCTGCAACAAAAACTGTTCTACAAACAGATGCAAGTGCAAGAAACAAATGATACTCTGCAATTCTAAGTGCCACCAAAGCACACCATGCAAAAATAAATAATGATTTTAAAAATTACTTCAATTATATTAATAATTACATATTTATAATGCTTGTTTGGTTTAAAAATACTTTATTTTTTTGTGCAAGTGTTCGTGTTAACAATTAACCAATAGTTTTGAAGACGAATCATTATATTATTAATAAAAAATATTGATTTTGATAAAATAATGTTTTATTCAATTTTAGCTATTTATTTTGTCTTTCTAGGTACTTTATAATGTTTAGCGTAGGCCAGACCAGTTTATCCTGAAAGAGTGTATTTCTATCAGGATAACCTCGTTTGGCCTAGGCTAAACTAATTCTTCCTACATGCGATAGGATGAACTAGTTTAGCCTAGGCTATATCAGTTTATCCTATCGCATGTAGGAAGAATTAGTTTAGCCTAGGCAAAACTAGTTTATCCTGAAATCGGGTTTGGCCGGTAACATATACAATAGCTCCTTTTACAAGTTATATTACTAGAATGAAGACAGATTGATTCTGGTTTTCGAATTGAAAAATAACTGTTAAGATTTTAATTTCAAAGTTCCATAGGTACATATTTTGTAAACACTTTTAACGTATAGAGCGAGACCGTGACTTGTGGCGTTCTATGAGAGAGACCTATGTCCAGCAGATGGATGTATAAAATATATAGAAAACACCCCCCAAATAGAATGAGAATAGAACCCGCGACCTTGTTGTTACTCTACCAAATCCACTTCACCCGTGAGATATGTCGTTATATAATTATAGTGGGAGCCATTATATCCAATAAGCCATCATTGGTTTGATATTTTATTTTGACAAACTTTATGTTCCGTCTCACTTTCCCTCCAACCCATTAATTCACCACTGTGGAGGGCATTTAATCTACTATACCACGCTGACCAAGCGTCTTGCCATAGACTTTTACATCTCTATTAGTTGTTATTTACATATACTATCCCTTGGCTGTCTTCTACAGCACTCTGAAGGAGGAAACTGGGTAGTGACAGTTGTATTCTTAATCCGTTTCCACAAGGACTTTTTGTTCACACGTTAACAATATAAAATACTAGCTGTTGCACACATCTTTGTACACGTGGAATTTGAAAAACAAAATATTATACGTAAGCTACTATCGCAACGCTCGCAACTGAAGCCGTAATAAAATATGGATAATTTCCCCGTTTTTGTAACATTTTTAATTGATGCTTTCCTTTTATTAGGCGCAGTACAATATTATATGGCCTAAATCTTTTCTCGAATACTGAATCAGCCGACGTATTATGAGCTTTTTAAAATCATTCAAGTTCCAGGCAGGCCGTAAACTGTATGACTAAATTAGGTATTATGGCAGAAATAAAACTTTTAGTTGAAAATTTTTAGTTAGTACTTTAACTTTTAGTTGAACCTTCTCCTTAAACATATTAATGTACGACTGGTTTAGCGAACTGACTGACTAAGAATTTTGTTCATAATACGAATTTGCCAGACAGTTCAATTCACGGCGTAAACTGCCTGTAAATAAAAGCTCATAATACGGCCGCAGTTGTTACTAACATTAGCGCTTTCAAACATACTCTTCAGCTTTATAAAATCAAGTATATATTTAAATTTATATTCTCACGAAATATCCTTTATTTATATTTAAACCCTTTCATAAATTCTAAAAGAAGTTATAATTAATTGTATAAGATCAAATAAAATTTAACTAATTTAAATTATGTGTTATTTGAGTGTAGGACCGTAAATGCTGAAGGCTAACCCGGTATACCCGGTGACCCTTTATAACAACAATGAAACATTGTTATATTTTCGTAACAAATTTAAATTAACTATAACACAAAGAATTATTATTAGGACTTATTATTTTTGGAACAAAGTTCCTTATTGCGCGTTGCGAAGGGGGCTTGACGGAAAAAATTAGGACCAACAGTTGTAACGACGCCTTTTGCTATAGTTGTAAAGAGCTTGTCCAGATAGGGCGAATTCGCCGCGATTCTCTTGCGCGTATTACGCGCGACCGTTGCGTCCACAAGGTGCGTACCAACTAGAGTTGCCACGAATAGTGATTTGGCCGAATACCGAATATGCGGCAATGCTGTCGGCCGAAGCGCCGAATATTCGGCACTAAGTACATGCTAGTCGAGCGCGTAAACAATAATACGACAGGTTGCGACCTGTCTTCAACGTGCGCGGGCAGTATGTGGCTATTTGACAGTTTCAATTGCGAGTAAATCACGTCACGGCACGCATTGTCAGATTTATATAAGTAACAAATTAAGAGGATACCAAAATAGCTTCGTGCATTTTTCTACGTACGAAGTTTTCATTGTTTCTTTAGATTGAATGACTAGAGATCTAATTTTTAAGTATATGTTTTTTCAATATATGATCTAGGATCGCATAAACTCAGTAACGCGATTGAAAAAAGTTTTCTCGATAGAAAATCTTAGCGAAACAACCTCTTTAATTTTTTATTTTTTTCGTTGGTCGGTCGTCTATTATCGCGTATTAACTAATGAAATAACTTTAAAAACATAAGTAACTATTATATAAAGAAACACGTAAATCAGAATTAAAATGTATTTAGTAGATTTTGAGTAAATAGGAAAAGTATCCCTAATTCTTCATTTTCTGTGCCTACTGGTTGTGTTAATATGTACGTGTCGGCGATGATATACGATAATATTGATATAGGCCCTTAAATAAAACATTACAATTAAAAGTTTGTTCGTTAGTTATTTTTTATCCATAACAACTTACCGCTGATGAATTTCACTTATTAAAGTATTGTAATTTGATCATAAATACAAATCTTGATTAATATGATGTGTCTTTTTTTCCATGATTTGGGATTCGGTATTCGGCCGAATAGTACCTTTTATTCGGCCGAATACCGAATACCAAACAAAGTGGCCGAATAGGCCGAATACCGAATAGTAGCCGAATATTCGTGGCAAGTCTAGTACCAACGCGCGAGCAGAGTCGCTCTAGAGTTCGCGCGTTAACTGGACGCAACAAGGCGTCCCTAGTATCTCGACTCGCGCGCAATACGCGCGAATCAAGCGCGAGTCGAGTCTGGCGTAGTGCATGCGATTTACGCGCGTATTTTGATATAGCGCGATGCTTGTGGACGCGGAGTATTGATGTCTAGTACCTCGACAACGCGCGTATGAATTCGCGCGATACGATTCGCGACGAATTCGCCCTTTCTAGACAAGGTCTAAGCCACGCGACGTGCGCGCGTTTCTCTGTCTGCCTCTCTCTCTCTCTTCTCTCTCTCATAAGATGAATAAAATGATAATATATTCTTTTTTATGAATTATCGAGTATCTATTACATTTGTATAATAATTTTATTATTTGTTTAATTATATTTGTTTAATGTTATTATTTGTTTTGCGGGCTTCGTGGTCTAGTGGTTCATATAACGGACTGCCGTTCAAGAGGTCGCGGGTTCGATTCCCGCCTCGGATAATCATTTGTGTGATGTTTACAAAATGTCATACAAATGTTTGTTCTGCGTCTGGGTGTTTCTATGTATTATAAGTATGTATTTACAAAAGAAAAATAGTATATGTATTCTATCCGTATTCTGGTACCCATAACACAAGCATAATAAGATAACTCACTCGGCTGCTTTCTATCTGGACGGACGTGTACACAAAAAAGTTACGTCAATTTATATTTCGCGCAATAAACGTGACCGTTAAAAAGTTACCTTAAGTCAAGTGCAAAAGTCTGATATTGGTCTACGCCAGAACTGGAACTTGTTACCTTTCGCTGCGCGGCGTTGCTCCGGTGCAGTCCCCTGCGCACTCTTCCACACCCCGCAGAAATAGTGCAGACATACCTGGCATCCCGCTCATCGTATCGAAACTTCAGGAACAATATCGCGTCATCGCATACCGGCCAATCAGCAACCAGCATGAGCCTTTCGTCACCACCTTATCTGTCAAGCGACGGCGACGGCGCTTACGCCGAAACTGAATCCTACCCCCAAGTGACGCAACGCAAATGTAACAAAAATAAAAAATCGGATTCAAATTATCTAACGAAGAATGACTTTGTAGCTTTTAAAAATGAAATTATGGCTTTTCTCAACAAATCTAATGACGTTCTTTTACAAAATGTGAAATCTGAAATAAGTGATTTAAAAAAACAGTTAAATGCTACAACCGCCACCGTCGAAACTTTGTCACAAGAACAGAAGCAAATCAAATCGGAAATATCTGATATCACGAAATCTCTTGATCATCATTCAAAATGTAACGACGAAATACGCGCTACAACACTGTCTTTATCTAAAAGCGTAAAGGAGTTCAGAAACACGGAACGTGAACTAAACACCTGTAAACAGCAATTGTCCTCGCTGCAGCGTGACTATAATATTCAGCAACAACGCGAGAGGCTGCACAACCTCGAAATAACAGGCTTGACTGAAAAGCCAAAAGAAGATCTTCCTGCGTACTTTATGTCATTGTGTGAAAGTCTTGGTGTGAAAATTTGTAAGGAGGATATTTTGACCATCCACCGTGTGCCCACAAGAGTACCTAATAAACAGATGCCGAAGAACGTCATTGTCAAATTAAGAACTCAATTGCTCAAGGATACTATTATATCTGCCAGACGCAAAAATAAACATCTGAGTCTGGACACTAACACGAATGGATCACCTACAGCTGACCTGTCGCGAATTTACATTAACGAGCATCTAACTCCATTTTACAAACAATTGCATAAGAAAACCAGAGAAACCGCCGCCGCTTCGACATACCAATATGTTTGGGTTCGTAACGGTAAAATTTTTGTTCGAAAAAACGACAACACAAAGTCATTTATTATAACGGACTACGACGATTTAAAAAAAATAAAGTAATCTTGTTAATGTTTGTTTTCATGATTAATGTGATTTGTTATTTATCTAATATTATACTGACTAATTTGTCTGCAGGGGGCACTAGCACTAGCACTAGAACTAGGATATATATCTATAATTTATATACTCGTAATATTCAAAACTATACAAACTATAATAAGGTATGTTATCATTATATTATCATTATTACTATTTTTCCATATATAATTTTATCACACGTTCATCCTTACTCTTCCATTTATTTAACCTATACACACAATGACATAGAATCTTATCACTTTTTAACGATTATAAAAGCAACATCACAGCATTATTTACTTCCATATTACCTGTCGGACGCCTACTGTTTGTTTACAACACTGCGCTCACTATACACCGATAATACACATAATACTTATAACGTAACGGGCTTAAATAATTTAACTTTAATTTCTTACACATTAAAACTAACTGTAACATTTAATTATTATTCTTATACATAAATGGCTTCATATAAAGTTGATGATAGTCTTAATATTTTTTATCAAAATGTGCGAGGCCTGAGATCTAAATGCCTGCAACTATTTAATAATATTTTATTACACGATTATGATATTCTAGTCTTTACGGAAACCTGGCTACGAGACGACATTCTGGACAGTGAATTGTGTGACAGTAGGTACGAGGTGTTTCGCTGTGATCGCAATTGTGAATACACGAATAAGCAAACGGGTGGTGGCGTGATGATATGCGTGCGGCGCGAGCTATGTGCTGAAAGGTGTGACGTCTGGCAAACCTCTTTATTTACTGAATCCTTATGTATAACTATACCTGCGCGCGCGCTCTGCTCGTCTTGTAACTTAAATGTTATCGTTACATATATACCACCGGATATAAATGACATATTTACGCGCCTAGATCATTTTAAACAAAATATACAACTTATTGTAGATGCTTTTCCGTCCGATAATATCTTAGTACTTGGTGATTTTAATTTAAATTGTATTTCTTGGAACAATAATAATATTTATAATATCGGCTCACACCTCAGATCGCGCCCATTTACGGAAGCAGCTATCTCGTTCGCAGACCGGATGTGTTTTCTGGGTATGATGCAATATAATCTCATTACAAACTCCAGCGGTAACATCCTGGATTTATGCTTTAGTAACCTTCCCTGCTTACTGTCGCGCTGTAATCAACCCTTAATTGTGGAGGATTCTTATCACCCATCATTCAACATTGCTGTCTTGGATTTGCATATTAAACAATTCGTCAGTAACAAACAACCTAGATTTAATTTTTATAAATGTGATTACTCTGAAATTAACGCATATTTGAAATCAATTGATTGGGTAGATTTGGAGGAGTGTGCCACAGTAAATGATGCCGTTGACCTGTTTTACTCTAAACTGTTCGCCTGTTTTATGTTGCACATCCCCCTGTCAACAAAATCAAACAGCACGTTTCCATGTTGGTTTAGCCCAGCATTAATTAAAATAGTTAAGGAAAAATCTAAATTTCATAAACGATGGAAGCGTTTTTGCAATCCTAGGGACTACGACGCGTTCTCGCTGTTGAGGGCAAGGCAGCATCGCGTACAAAAACTATGTTTTGAGCAATTCGTAAGTAATTCGGAAAATCTTATTAAAAAATCCCCAAAATATTTCTGGAAATATGTAAAATCTAAGAAGGGAAACTGTCAATATCCTCAAAAATTTTGTTTTAATAAATCTTATTACACTAAAGGCAAAGAAATTTGTGACGCGTTCAGTAGGTTTTTTGAAAGTGTTTTTATACCACCTACAACAGCTGGCAGTCACTGTTTACCTGTTGACGCATATTCATCTTGCGACATCCTATCACACATAAGTGTAACTGAGGATATGGTAATCAAATTGCTTCGTTCGTTAGACTTAAACAAGGGTCCTGGCTCTGACGGTGTCCCCCCAATATTTCTTAAATCGTGCGCTGATAGCATATCCACACCAATAACAATTTTGTTCCGCAGATCACTTAAAGAATGCACTTTTCCCGACGTCTGGAAACAGGCTCAAATAGTTCCCATTCATAAAAAGGGATCTAAAACTCACATTAATAATTATCGCCCGATCTCAATACTTAACACTTTGGGTAAAATGTTTGAATTGCTGGTGTACGAACATATGTACCATATTATAGCTCGTGGTATACCTCAATCTCAGCACGGTTTTCTTAGAGGGCGGTCTACCGTATCGAACTTGGCTTTGTTCTCTAATTATGTTCTCTGTGAAATGGAGAATGGAGGACAAGTCGACGTAATTTATACAGACGTAGAGAAGGCTTTCGATCGTGTGGATCATGAGATATTACTCCAAAAATTAAATCGCTTGGGTATACACGGCGATCTCTTGCGATGGGTGTGCTCCTACTTAAGTAACCGTTCTCAAGCAGTGGTACTTGGTGGTTATAGATCAGATTACATATCAATACCCTCTGGAGTTCCCCAGGGCTCACATCTTGGACCTCTATTCTATAATGCCTACCTCTTTGACATACATAATATCCTCAAAAATGCAAAGTACATGTTGTACGCTGATGACAACAAAATTTACATGCCTATTCGCTCCGAAACTGACTGCCTTCTTCTTCAAGATGACCTAAACAACTTATTAGACTATTACACCTTAAACAGAATTACATTGAGTACGAATAAGTGTCAGTGTATTAGCTTTACTAGGAAAAAGAACCCAATAGTATCCACATATAACTTCAATGGGGTAAACATAGCGCGAACCGACACGGTACGTGATCTGGGTGTATACTTTGATAGTAGAATGTCTTTATCTGCGCATGTAGACACTGTTGTCAGTAAGGCCTTCCGCAACCTAGGGTTCGTAATAAGGACTTGTCGTCCATTCTCCGACCCTATTAGCTTCAAGTTAGTATATTATGCCTATGTGCGTAGTATATTAGAATATGCCAGCCCTGTTTGGTCACCATGTTATAACGTCTACATAGACAATATTGAAAAGATACAAAAAAAGTTTGTGCGCCACCTCAACTTCAAATGTAAGCAGACACCATCTGATGATACATACACTAACATTTGTCGAAAATACAAGCTTCTTACGCTTCGGGAACGTCGCCTCGTGCTAGATATGGGTTTGCTTTATGACGTCATCCGCGGTCGTCTCGATTGTCCCGACTTAATCAGCCTTGTATCGTTTGCAATCCCTTCACGGCGCACCAGACACACAACACTGTTAAGTGTACCCTTACATTCAACTAATTACGGCAAGAATGCTGTACTATCCAGAATACCAAACACATATAATCAAAAATTTGGTGACATTGATCCTTTTATAGGATCCAAACAGTTATTTCTTAAAAATGTAAGAAGTCACTTCTTTTAACCTCAACTTAAATCTTAAAATTTTGCTAGATCTAGATCTGGATGGATGTGTGAGTATGTTGTTTTAGTTCTATGTATGTATATGCTTCTATTTATATATGTATATGGTATATTTGTATCTATTTTTGTATCCGCTTGATGTGTATTCTATGTTTAGGTATCATGTGTACATAATATGTATGTGTATGTACGTATATGTGTATTGTAATATTGCTCTAGTGCTGGTTCCACCGTCCGATAGTTTTTTTTTTTTTTTTTTTTTAGTTTTTTTTAAGTGGGTTTATTTAATGTAAATGCTTAAGACATGAATAACTGTTATTGGCTTATATATTTGTAACACTGACTTTTATAATGTATTGTAACATGCTGTTGTTATTCTTATGAAATAAATAAATAAATAAATAAATAAATAATAGCTTAGCTTGGGACCAGAGGACGCTGTGTGAAAGGTCCGTGGATATTTATTTATTTATTTATTTATTATATACAATTTTATTACAATTCCTTTATTATTTAATCGAAAGGGACTTCATTCCATCCGGGTATCCCTTGACACCTCTCAAGTTTGTTTTATTAGGGTTCAATATCAAAAGGTGATATGGAACCCTATTAGACTGTTGCTGAGGAACGGTGATAGTTAAAGAGCTGAATATTTCTCAGTTTACAATGAATATTTGTTGTTGTAACATATACTCTCTCTCTCTCTCTCCAGCCCATTAACGTCTCACTATTGGCCACAGGCCTCTTCCATTGTGGGAGGGATTATGGTCTACTGTCCTGCCAGCCTGGTTGACACAGGGTTTAATTTCGAGATTTCCGTCTGTCACTGAGTATGTTAACCGTGTATTCCTTAGCTGGCTTTTATTGAACCCAGGGCAGCGGCAACCCATTTGGTTGTGACACTTGTATACTTAATCCGTTAACACATGGACAGACACGGACACAACATCAGGATATAGGTACACAAACTGTGAAGTTCTTTAGCTACAATAATCTAGAAAGCTCAAAAACTAAAAAACACAATTATTGCATTGTCATCGGTCCCTGTTAGGTATACAAAATTTCAGATCAATCCGATTATTGCAAGTGGGTGAAAAACACTTTTAAAGATTCCGTTACATAGATTAATACATTAAAAGATACCTACCGAACTAATAATATAAGTTCGGTAGGTATCTTTCAATGTATTTATTGTAAATTTTCTTCAACATAATATTAGGTATAGCCCATAAAACAAATAAAACAATAACAAAGTTTATGAAACTAGTATTAAACTCTTAATGTCCTTAACAACCACATCGTCTTTAATTAAAAGCTTTGCTTATATCTTCTGGGTTTCACTTTTAATGACTTTCACTTGTTTATCATTAAAAGTTAGTATTTAACTGAATATCGGGGATTATATTTCCTGAACTTAGTGTACTGTTTAGTTAATTTAGAGATTAATAAGACTTATATTGTGTTACAATTGTTACTAGCTTAAAAGATTTGTAAAATCTACTCAATATCGTTTTAAAAACTAGATAACCATTGGATCACCTCAAAAGTGTATCTAGTACTATCTTTCTTTACCTTTACTTATTTTTTATTTATTTATTTACACACTTTATACAAAGAATTGTACAGGTGGACTTAATGCCTTAGGCATTTTCTTCCAGTCAACCATAGGGTGATGTAGAAATAACCAAGGTAGGCGTGTAACCATAGGGGATTTAAGATAAAAAAAAATGTTAATAGTTAAATATTAGAAAGAAAATATAATACATACGAGTACTTAAACATTTAATAACAGTAAACTCACATATACATACAATCATAATTATATACGAATAAATACATACATACACGAATACATGACAGAGAGCAAATTAAGGAAATTAGCCTCGTTGTAGTTCTTATAAAAGAAAGTCGTTATTTTTGTATGTATGTCCCTACGTGAGCTTCTATCTTCAAAACTACGCAACAGATTTTGATGCGGTTTTTTACTATAACTATTCAACAGTGACAGTTTTTTTTTAAATCGGTCAGTGGTTCCTGAGTTCAAACAAACAAACAAACTCTTCAGCTTTATAAGAAGTTAAGATTTATATAGCAGGAAATGTCCTGACAGCACGTCCCGCGTCACCGCAACATCACGTTTTGCAAACATCGCATTTCTGTTTGTAATGACCCTTCCTTCTAACCTTTAAATACTTTCTTATTTACGAATTTATTTCGTCCTTTTCGTCATAAATAACAAACTTGAAATAGAAACTGATGGTAAAATTAGAAAATAGATTAACGATCTAGTATAAAAATGTTTACGAAAATAAAATTAATTATGAGTTTTATTTACATTAGGTACATATCGGGTAACGGTTAAATCGAGTTCAAACTAGCATTGAGTTGAATTAAAACCCACACTATTTAACTGAATAAAATAAAAACCACGTTATAGGAGTAAAAAACCGGCCAAGTACGAGTTGGACTCGAACACGCCAGGTTCCGTACGGTTATTATTGTCATATACTATAGCGGTTGCCCGCGACTTCGTACGCGTGAAATACAGAAATCAAACCTTAACAAACAGAAAATTAATTTTTGCAATTGACTTGCTTCTACCATTGGAGCTATCATGGTTCCCGCACATGTTTACCAAATCGCTTCTGATGGGAGAGCAACGGAACGGTATTCCGGTCAAGTCCCGCTCATAGTCATAATTTTTTTTCACTATAATTTAGTTTATTTAGTAAAAGCATAGCGAGTCAATTGCAAAAATTAATGTAGAAATACATGTACAGTCATTATTTCGGTCCAATTGTGTTCTGTAAAGAACACTATGTGATCGATTGATCGAGTTGGTGCAAACCGCTCAATAGATGGCGTTGTACAATAAACATCGCACGATGTTTAACTCACATTGAGAAGATAGTAGTGGAAGATTTGGTAAACACGTGCGGGAACCATGATAGCTCAGATGGGAGAGCAACGGAACGGTATTCCGAGGTCGTGGGTTCAAGTCTCGCTCATGGTTATCATTTTTTCCACTATAATTTAGTTTATTTAACAAACAGAAGTTACTATACCGCTTGATAGATGGCGTTGTACGGTTTAAATCGCGCTATAGTTTTGTTACACACATTAACAATTAAGCTCGTCAAAATTTTTATTGTGTGATCTTCTCAATTTCTCAATTATAAATTAGTAAGGATTCGACATACTAATACAATCATGTCCGTTTGTATGATTGTAACTATTCTGTTTTTTTTTTCGACAAAATAATGTCTCCTAATTTTTTTATTGTACCCATTCCATTTTTTTTAGTATTTTGTTGTTATAACACCAACAGATAAACATAATATATCTGTAAATATTTCTAATATAACAGATAACTAACACCGTTTTGGAGATACAGTCTGGTGATGAACGGACACTACGGACAACGATGTAATAATCCTGTCCGTTTTGCCTATTGACACGGAACCCTAAAAATGAATTAGTATATTCCACTGGATTGTCACCATTCATTATTCATAACTAAATAAGTTAGGTACAGTTCTATTTAAAAGCTTCATTTTCATAAAATAGCCCAAAGATATTTTAGTTAAGTTTGTTATGCTAAATTTAGATTATTTTGTAAGTAGGTTGAAATTGTTGACAATTGAAGGTACGGGCGCTTATTTCATTATCGGAATAATAATATTGGTGACATAGTTTTCAAGATTTGAATATAGTGTATCTTAGAATTTTGTATAAAAGTAGGTTGTAAAGGAAGGGATATCAGAGAAATTACACTTGAATTCATGTATTGAATCTCATTCGCTCTCTAGCTCATTATCGTCTCATTGTTGGGCACGGGACTCTTCCACTATGGAAGGGATCACGGTCCACTGTGCCGCGCTGACCGAACGTGTTGCCACTGGATTCTGGAACGTCTTGAACGTATTACATATTGAATACATCACTAAAATTTCCTGTTTAAATTAATTTAAATTATAATAAACATTGACAATATTATTACTTAGACTATATACTTTATAATGTGGAATAAAACTCCTCTAAATAATGGGATGTGGACAGAAGAATGTTGATGATAATGAGTATTAGTTGTTATAACATCATCTCATTAATATACTTACATGAACTGTGAAAATATTAATGGTCTTATTCATAATGACTTATCGGAGGTTTAAACGGAGATTTTATCGGAGAGATAATAAACGTTTGATCGTAAAAAGACTATTACGAATAATAATCGTTGACAATTTTAGCGAACTTTTAAACCTCCGATAAGTCATTATGAATAAGGCCATTACTCTCTAGCTATTACCATTCCAGTAATCGAAAGATCTAGCCTGGTGACTGACAGCGAGCGTTCTGTTTTGACTTTTGATAAGAAATCCTAAAAATATGGACACTTAAACGAACTATTTTACTTTCAACTTATTTTGCTTATTACAGCCATTCGTATAAGATATTTATTTTACTTTCTATTGCATTTTCTAAAACGAATATTTTTAATTAAAGAAAATAATACAATCACCATTAGCATTTCTTGTGAGTGCAACAGAACAATGTTTCTTAGGTGCGTGACTTGTTTCTATAAACTCAAGTAATTTATTGAACAGGAAGAACATTCTATTTACACTATCGAGACTGTAATAAGCTAATGGATAGCTTTTCAAACAAATAATAATATTTATGAAAGAAATAAAAATATAGTTTTGCATTCATATTACGTCGTTTTTAACACGCTGATATCAGTTCGGTATGTATCTATCAATGTATTATTCTATGTAACGGAATCTTTGAAAGTGATTTTCACCCATTTGCAGCAGTCGGAACGATCTGAAATGTTGTACACATATTATGTATCTACCGATGACAATGCAATTATTAAAAAAATATTCAGGATTATCAAGCGAGTTTTTTAGTTTTAGTTTTCCATCCATAATACTTCGTTTTTTAGGGTTCCGTACCCAAAGGGTAAAAACGGGACCCTATTACTGAGACTTCGCTGTCCGTTCGTCCGTCCGTCCGTCCGTCCATCTGTCACCAGGCTGTATCTCAAGAACGGTGATAGCTAGAGAGTTGAAATTTTCACAGATGATGTATTTCTATTGCCGCTATAACAACAAATACTAAAAATAAAATAAAATAAATATTTAAGGGGGGCTCCCATACAACAAACATGATTTTTTTATTTTACCGTTTCTTGCTCGATACTAATAACGTTGCCTTATGTTGCATAGATAATGGTACGGAACCCTTCGTGCGCGAGTCCGACTCGCACTTGACCAATTTTTTTTTCTATCTATGCAAAAAATAACTTTTGTTAAGATATTTATTTATCCATATGTATTTGCTTGTGTTATGGGTACCAACGAGAAAATACCAGTATTGCTTACAAAAGCAATACTGGTATATTCTCGTAGGTAATGTGTGGTGGTATTAGGAAAATGCGTTGTTAAGATGTTTATTTTAAATCCATCAATACATATAAAATAGATTGTGTACCAAGATTTCGTTTGGTTATTAGGTGTATAGTGTGTATTATCCGCTAACACTTGGATATAGAATCGATGCACATTCGATCATTTCGTGTAGGTACTCGTCCTGAAGATGAGCATCAAATATGCTTGAAACCTGAATCATTGATCTTATAACTGTGTGTGTTAGCCGATAATCTATCATACTTAGTGCTAATATTATAAAGCTGAAGAGTTTGTATGAATGCGCTAATCTCGGGAACTTCAGGTTCAAATTGAAAAATTCTTTCACGGTTGGATAGTACATTTATCGAGGAAGGCTGTAGGCTATGAAATGAAATGAAATGAAAAATCATTTAATCAAGTAGACACAATTTAAAGTAATTTATTAATTTTTGCATTTGACATGCTATGCTTTTTTTTAAAAAATAAAATTAAAAAATAAATTTAATTTTTTTAATAAATCAAGTTATGGTGGAAAAAGTGAAATGCGATAGATGGCGATGTCCGTAAAAATATATAAACTCATTCGAGTGACAGATATGGTGGTTAATTTGAAGTGTTGCAAGTAGACCGCAATAAGCTCAGTTGGAAGAGCTTCGGAACGGTATTCCGAGGTCGTGGGTTCAAGTCCCACTTGCGGCATTTCACTTTTTTCACCATAATTTGATTTATTAAGTAGACACAATTTTTCAGAAAAATTATGTGCTTATGACATGTCCAAATGTTTTTTTATATAACATGACGCTGAGACTAATAGAAGCAGAGCATCAGTGAAAAATTTCACGACAACGGAGAAAGTTTTCTAAAATCCACGCGTACGAAGCCGCGGGATACAGCCACTACATAAAACTTTAAATAGGTATACAACGTGACCACATACAACAAATTAATGTTTAAAATAACAAAATAAAATTGGTCAAGTGCGAGCCGGACTCGCGCATGAAGGGTTCCGTACCATTATCTATACAACATAAGGCAACGTTATTAGTATCGAGCAAGAAACGGTAAAAAAATCATGTTTGTTGTATGGGAGCCCCCCTTAAATATTTATTTTATTTTATTTTTAGTATTTGTTGCTATAGCGGCAATAGAAATACATCATCTGTGAAAATTTCAACTGTCTAGTTATCACTGTTCTTGAGATACAGCCTGGTGACAGACGGACGGACGGACGGACAGTGAAGTCTCAGTAATAGGGTCCCGTTTTTACCCTTTGGGTACGGAACCCTAAAAACAAAAATCACGATAAAATATGTTATTAATTAAAATTTAATTTAAAAAGCTTGTTATAAAGTTATTTAATGAATCCCTATATGTGATTAATCAATATTATCTATTATTTATTAAACCAAGTTTTAATTAAGACTAGTCTTTGTTTTAGGGTAATTGAATGTCGGTGTAATGGAAACATCGTTACCCATCAATGTTGATATATTATAATTATGAAAATGGTTTGAATTTTTTATATGCTTATTATGATGTAGTCTATCCAATTAAATACTGTATTATTTTTATATTTGTCTTATTTTATTTAGAAATAATCTACTTAGTTCAAAAACTAATAAACACGCTTAAAAATCCTAAATATTTTTTTTATTATTGCATTATTATCGGTCCTTGTTAGGTATGCAAAATTTCAGATCAATCCGACTACTGCAAGTGGGTGAAAATCACTTTCAAATATTCCGTTACATAGATTAATACATTGATAGATACATACCGAATATATTAAGACGGTACGATACCAAATTATGCTCCATACAAAAGTATGGGTATATGGTATAAAAAATAAAACCAGTGTATAGACCTTATTTGCTGTTTTAACACGCTTAAGAGGGTACTGTACTCCTCATTTAGGTATTTGCCTTAGGTATTGCTATTCCTATTTCCGAGCGCCGCGCTGAAAGGGACAAATATAGATGAAGCGGATTTTACCTACAAATTCTTTGAAAAAAGACGTTTTGTACTTCCGTTTTTTCTTCGCGAAAGTTAAACCGATTTTAATAGTTTTTGTGGTTATATATATTTATTTTTAGTAGTTATATTATAGATAAAGAGTATATCTATGCTTCTATCACTTTCTTTTTTTCAAAACATAATAACTAAAAGAAATATGACGATCCGAAAAACCCACTTTTTTCGGTTTTCTTTAGATAAAGTTGCAGCGTCTATCACACAAATTTGGTAAAGTTTTACCACAAAAGAAAGTGATAGAAGCTCTCTTTATCTATAATAGAACGCAAAAACTATTAAAATCGGTTTAACTTTCGCGAAAAAAAATCGGAAGTACGAAACGTCTTTTTTCAAAGAATTTGTAGGTAAAATCCGCTTCATCTATACTTGTCCCTTCCAGCGCGGCGCTCGGAAATAGGGATAGCAATACCTAAGGCAAATACCTAAATGAGGAGTACAGTAGCCTCTTAAGCGTGTTAAAAACAGCAAATAAGGTCTATACACTGGTTTTATTTTTTATAACATACCAAAACAAACTAAATCGATCCCATAACAGTGAGTGTTAGCCGGTAATAATACTTCTAATATAACAAAACATAATATTTCTAATATAACAAAATAATCTTGAATCTTAATAACATTTTTAATTTTAAATTGACCTAAGATCTTAATTTTTATAATATTACTAGCTGTTGCCCGCGACTTCATCTGCGTGAAATTTAGAAATCGCACTATGGTTTGGTTACATACATTAACACTTAATCACGTCAAAATTTTTGGTTATTATTGCATTTATAAATCAGTAAGGATGTCATAAAAAGTAAATGTAATGTCCAAGGAGGCCGAAAATAAATTAAAGAGAACATAGGTATATGTATGTTTTCGTTACAAGCATGAAATGTAGTATTTAATATTATACTGATTATCAGTATAATATTAAATACTACATTTCTATCATCATCTTCAGTTTCCTGCCCTCGTTCGATTATTTGAAGTCACTGTTGTGTATAATGGACCCCATTACTGAGTCTTCGCTGTCCGTCGACCATCCGCCTATCTCTCTCTCTATCCAGTCCATTAACGTGCCACTATTGGGCACGAGCCTCCTTCACTTTGGGAGGGATTATGGTCTGCTGTGCCGCGCTGACCAGGCGTGTTGGCACAGTGTTTACTTTCGAGTTTTCCGTCTCTCACAGAGGATGTCATGTATGTAAAATATCCTTTAGCTGGCTTTTACAGCACCCTGGGGAGGAGATGGGGTGGTGGCACTTGTATTTTCAATCCGTCACCACAAAACATAATAACTAAAAGAAATATGACCGTCCGAAAGTTCCGTTCTTTTCGGTCTTTAGATAAAGTTGCAGCGACTATAACACATATTTGGTAAGGTTTTACCAAAAAAGAAAATGATAGAAGCATAGATATACTTTTCATCTATAATATAGCGTAAAAACAATGAAAATCGGATTAACATTCGCGAAAAAAAATCGGGACTACGAAACGTCTTTTTTCAAAGAATTTGTTGGTAAAATCTACTTCAGCTATATTTATCCCTTTCCCATAACCCTTAAGGAATACAGTACCCTGTTAACGTAGGTTTATATCTGTAATTGCGTATTATTTAGGCACAAGGAATACCACATTATAATAATAATAATAAATAAATATTTTGGACATTTCACACAACGTCCTCTGGTCCGAAAGTAAGCTATATTTATATGCTTGTGTTATAGGTACCAGAATACAGATATAATAAATATACTACTGTTCTTTTATAAATACATACTTATAATACATAGAGCACGCCCAGACGCAGTACAAACATTTGTATGAGAATTATAAACATCACACAAATGATTATACCGAGCGGGAATTGAACCAGCGACCTCGTGAACGGCAGTGCGTTACATAAACCACTAGGCCACGAAGCCCGTCATTCGCCACAACTTACCAACCAGTGACGAGACTTACATCTAGTGACTCTAACTTATACATAGATAATGATATATAGTTATCGTCTTTACTGAAAACAACATCTGTGCAATCATTGCTCTTGGAATTTACATAAACAAGGTAAAGCCATCAAAAATCTTATCAGGCTCTTTTCTCCATTTAATCCTTTCCTGACCTCAATAAAAACTGTCTAATGTATGTTTATGTGGTAATCGGAAGACATTACTGGACACAAACACGCGCCTTTTCGTTAAAATTGCCTATAAAAGAAAATTTTAGGAAAATAGAAATGTAAGGAACATTTTTGTTTCTAAAAGTATTTGGGAATTCTAGAGCATAAGCAATATAAAAAAAACATGTAGGTATTATGTCGGCGTAGCTTATTAGAGAATGTAATAGCTATGGTTTGTTATCAGTCTACAAATTGTAGAAACTGTCTTTAAGATGTTCATACATCAATCTGACATTCTCTTTCACACATAAAAGCGTTCCACAGCAGGTCTCCAACCAAATCCCCTATAACCTGCGCCTCTACCACCAAGATAATGATGTTCACACAAAACATCAGCTCTCAATCGTCACTTTACACTTTCTCACAAATACACACTTTATAATTATACACTCGCGATTATGACCGGTATAAACTCTTTATCACTACTGTGAGTGAGCAACTAGTCGGGCAGAGATTCGCCCTGTCTAACGTCTCAAACGATACTGATTGTTAGCTCTGTGGCTGTCTCGCTTTTGTAGTCACTACGAGGTGGGGTAGTAAAAAGGTAGGGGTTAGAACATGTGTTAGGACGTGTCTACAATTCTTTACGTTAACAAATCATACGATCACACTTGTTTATTCCAACCGTCGCTCTGTCACATAAATACGGCCTACAAATATAGTAGGGCGCCCACATATACATTATTAATTATTAGTTACTAGCTACTGTCCGCGACTTCGTACGCGTGAAATTTAGAAATCAAACCTTATCAAACAAAAGTTTACTACAACACTCGATAGATGGCGTTGTACCGTTTTTTAGATCGCGCTATGATTTCCTTACAGACATTAACACTTAAGCTCGTCAAAATTATTATTGTGTCATCAACCGGATTTCGCATTTATAAATTAGTAAGGATAAGGATACAGGGATTTTTTTCAAAGTGTATCCAAATTTTAGAGGTCGAGAATCGACAAAACTATCGATTATTTCCATTATTATTATTTTATTCAATTTTTCATTCAAAATTATTTTAACAATTATTTCTCTAATAATCAGAATTTATTGTCACTGCATATTTATTGTCACCGCGCGTAATAGCTAGGTTGCCGTTTTTTTGTAATATTTTTAAATGAAACTATTAAACTAATAAAAGGTATTGTGGCATATTAGGTATTACTTTTATATTTGTAATTACGTAAGAAAATTTGGATAGGCTTAGAAAAATATACCTACATGTCTGCTCTACTATTAATAAATAGGTAAAGTCGGTAATATGTATGCAAGGGGTAATCTTCAAAAGTAGATAAATATCTTTATTTGTAAATAACAGGAATAATTACATGATTTGATTTAACATTAAATTAATATTTTCTAACACTTGCGCGACTCATCTGTTTAAATAAAACTACTTTTTACGGATTTAGACGCGTATATTTGTTTTAAATTTTGGCCCGACGTTTCGGAGACTTTGCAGTCACCATGGTCACGGGTGAGACTGAACGAAACGTCGGGCCAAAATTTAAAACAAATATACGCGTCTAAATCCGTAAAAAGTAGTTTTATTTAACATTAAATTGTTCAAATGAGCGGCCTTATCGCTAATGCGATCTCTGACGGGCTATTTTAGCATGGACTGAAATGCATTTGACTGACAGAAAGGTAATCATTTATTCACATAATGGTCATGGCTCATGATTCGAATATCACACACATATTGAAAATAATACCGTTTATAAAACACCATAATTAATATAAATCTTTTAAATTAACTGACCCTTGACAACATTAATCTCCCTTTTACACGTTAGGTAAAAATGGTGCATTTTACTACACAGTACAATAAAATTGGTCAAGTGCGAGTCGGACTCGCGCACAAAGGGTTCCGTACCATTATCTATGCAACATACGTTATTAATAAATGAGCAAACAACACACACAATACTTAATTAATCACGTTTGTTGTATGAGAGCAAGAAACGGTAAAAAAATCATGGTTGTTGTATGGGAGCCCCCCTTAAATATTTATTTTATTTTATTTTTAGTATTTGTTGTTATAGCGGCAATAGAAATACATCATCTGTGAAAATTTCAACTCTCTAGCTATCACCGTTCTTGAGATACAGCCTGGTGACAGACGGACGGACGGACGGACGGACGGACGGACAGACGGATGGACGGACAGCGAAGTCTCAGTAATAGGGTCCCGTTTTTACCCTTTGGGTACGGAACCCTAAAAAACCGCCCAAGTACTCGGCGGTCTCGCACGTGAAGGTTTCTGTATAATTAAATAAATAAATAAATATTCATGGATATTTCAGACAACGTCCTCTGCTTCCAAGCTAAGCTTATATGCTTGTATTATGGGTACCAAAATTCGGATAGAATACATTTATTATACGACTTTTCTTTTGTAAATACATACTTATACTTATAATACATAGAAACACGCAGACGCTGTACAAATATTTGCATGACAATAATAATATTGACAATTAGAAAAATCACACAAATGATTGTCCCGAGCGGGAATCGAACCCGCGACCTTTTGATCGGCAGTACGTTACATGAACCACTCAACCACGAGGCTCGTCTATTATAAGTATAGTTCCTAAATAAAGGGATGAGGACAGGAGGAAGATAATCAAGAATATTTGTTGTTGTAGCATCACCTGATAAACACAGTACACACTGAAGTTTTCAGCTCATCAGCTATCACCGTTCCAAAAGGTAAACTCAGCCAGTATGAAAAAAGAAGTCTCCGTAATAAGGTCCAATTTTTAACTGACTTCAAAAAAAGGAGGAGTTCTCAATTCATCTGCATGTAATTTTTTTTGTTTGTTACCTCATAACTATTAACTGGGTGAAGCGATTTTAATAATTCTTTTTTTATTTACGACGGGCTTCGTGGTCTAGTGGTTCGTATAACGGACTGCCGTTCATAAGGTCGCGGGTTCGATTCCCGCCTCGGACAATCATTTGTGTGATGTTTATAAATGTCATCCTAATGTTTGTTCTGTGTCTGGGTGTTTCTATTTATTATAAGTATATATTTACAAAAAAAAAAGTAGTATATGTATTCTATCCGTATTCTGGTACCCATAACACAAGCATATAAGCTTAGCTTGAGACCAGAGGACGCTGTGTGAAATGTTCGTGAATATTTATTTATTTATTTATTTGAATGCTGGTGGTTCCCGTTCCTGTGAAATCGAGGAAAACCCTCAAATTTTAAAGGCATATGAAGTCGGTAAAACTTTTTAGAAACTGACTTAAACTAACACTAACTTAAAAAACTTAAAACTAAACTAAACCAAACTACTTCACTTTTTTTTAAAATTCTCATTTAATTTTAAATATCATCAATTTATTTTTAAATATCATATACCTTTTGTTACGGTACCCTAAAAATACACAGCCTACTTTGTAGCCTATGGCGTAATAAAATCACCACATGAAAGTATACACAGGTCCTTTGCACACAAATTATACCATTTTACGACTATTAAACACGACACAGAAACCTTATTTTCTTCCGTATATAACTACGCTTTTGCCTGCGGCTTCGTTCGCATACATACTAATAAAATTAGCATATTTTTTTTATCGTCATATCCTAATCTTGTCTTATATATAAAATTCACGTGTCACAGTGTTAGTTACCGTACTCCTCCGAAACGGCTTGACCTATTTTTATGAAATTTTACGTGCGTATTCAGTAGGTCTGAGAATCGGCCAACATCTATTTTTCAAACCTTTTTTTTTAGAATGGCAAAACATCGTTTGCCGGGTCAGCTAGTAATGTTATAAATATGAAAGTTTGTATGGATGTTCTCTTTCACGCGAAAACTAATGAATAGATTTTGAAGAAACGATGATTTTTACAATAATGTAGCATACATCAGAATTATAGGCTACTTTTTATTGCGAAAGAACACCGAAGAGCACAGCTAGTTTATAATAATTTGTTATACTATTTATTATTTATTATACAAAACGGAAAAGCTACGAGAATAAAAAAATATTTACTTTTCTTTTAAATACATCACAGATTTATAGTAATACTAATTAGATACACTACTTTTAAAAACAGAGAAGTTATAAGAATAAAGTCTATATTATAAAAAAACCTGTCAAGAGCGAGGCAAACTCGCACACTTAGGGTTTCGTACATACTAGATATATAAACATAAGTAACTGCATTCAAATAATCAGTTAATTATACTCAAAACAACTCACCAACTTAATTTTGTACCTTGAAATATCGCCTACATTTCAGCTACTTCATTAGTTGGTATTAGCATAAACACTTTTTTCTTGTGATGTGATGACAAATTATAAGTTTTTGGATTTTTCCCTATATGAGCACTATATACACTTGATCAATGCCAAATTTTAAGGCTCTAGGGCAACGGGAAGTACCCTGTGAATTTTGATTCCCTAGCATAGGTCGAAAATTCTTAAAAATGGTCGTAATTCGGTTATATCTTTTAAATGCGTAAAGGTAAAAGGTTGATTGTATTTTTCTCAGCAAGGGACCGCGTAGATCTACATTTGTATATGAGTTTCAAGTTGATACCTTCAGCCGTTGCTGAGTAAAAAAAGTTTGACAGACGGACAGACAGACACCGGAGTGATCCTATAAGGGTTTGTACGAAACCCTAAAAACACTATCACAATCACGCCTCCGAAAACTATATTCCATCAGAAACTGAATCACAAATAAAACTGTATTTGACTTTATCTATCTACTAATAAAGAAAATAGAAGTGTCTGATTGTTATTTCTAAATAATTATCATATTATAAGGTATAAGTAGGCAGGTATTATTATTATGTAAGGTATTGGTATAATTATCTGCCCATCCGTTTGTTTGAGGTTGTCTCTGGAACGGTTAGACTGATTTGACTGGGCTCTCACTGGTAGATATTGACACATGGACAACTCCAGCTACTTTGATTTTACAATAATAATTAGGGATATGTGAAAAAATAGAAACGACTGGAAGGTTTACAAATATTTCTTAGTTATTAATTTATTACTTTTATGAGCTCGGTACGTATCTATCATTGTATTAATCTATATAACGGAATCGTTGAAAGCAATCAGTAAATCATCTGAAATTTAGTACACATAATAAAAAAAAACATTCAGGATTTTAAATCGTGTTTTTAAGTTTTTGAACTAAGCATATTTTTTATGTAGACAAACTCGCTGTGTTCGGCTAGTTTATCATAAAAATATGATTTTGTTATGTAAATACAGAATCAGGTACACATAACGTTAGTCAAACATATGTCAGTTCAATATTTATTCAGCTTTGTACCGATTGATCTTTCTATCAATGTTCTTCTAGATATTCCTGTAAACACCCATTCAAAGTATTTGTTGAACAAATGAAGTCACAAATAAATCATAGTTTTTGTTTACAAACGTATTTGTAATATCTATTTTATGTTTTTCATGATTTGATACGGTATTTGAGACATACAACATACACGTACCTATAGCTCTAAAAGTAAGGTTTAAATTTGTAAGGTTTGTCTGGTTTAAGTTAAAATTTATTTAATTATTTATTTTATTTATTTTATTTAAACAATCAAGTTCATATTTAAACAAACTAGTTTCATCATTACACTAGCTGTTGCCTGCGACTTCGTAAACGTTGATTTTAGAAAAATTTCCCCGTTTTTTTAACATTTTTTACTAATGCTTCGTTCCTATCAGTCGCAGAGTGATGCTATATAGTCTTTACCTTCCTCAATAAACTTACTATCTCACACTGGAAGAATTTTTCGAATCAAGCCGGTAGTTCCTGAGATTTGCGCGTTCAAACAAACAAAGTATTTAGCTTTATAATTTTAGTATAGATAGATTAATAATAGATAAAAACAATAAATAAATAAATAAATATTCATGGACATTTCACACAGCGTCCTCTGGTCCCAAGCTAAGCTTATACACTTGTGTTATGGGTACCAGAATACGGATAGAATACATAATAATATACTACTTTTCTTTTGTAAATATATACTTATAATACATAGAAACACACAGACGCAGTACAAACATGTGTACGACATTACAAGAATAGATATCATTATAACTGAAGTGTTATTAGCAATGTGCCAAATTTATTAGTAAAATAAGAACAGCGTAAAAAAACTGCAATTAGATCCCTGGATCACGAAAAAATAAAAAAGAGAAAAACGCCTTTTTAGGTATAAAATTTAAACGAGAATCATGTATAACAAAGAAATGATATTTTTTTTTCTCATTGATATTTCTGTCATGCGTTACCCTAGATGCTACGTGAAAACATGCATATTTAGACGCACGTACAATTTCCCACACAGATAAATGTAAGTACCTATATGTCTACAAATATCGCGCGCGTAATAAATATTAAGTGTTAAAAATCGATTCAATGTTAGGGTTGGGTTATTTCATAATTTAAACACATAATACGGCGGAACACATCCTCGCGGTGTGCACGGCCTGGGACGCCCAGCTCGCTGAATCGTCAGCGTGCTGGGCCAGGACTTGTCGCTCTCGGTCGTCGTTTCATCCTTGGTCGAGAGCGAACAGTGTTGGGCCGTCGTCGCCTCCTTTGCTCGGGAGGTGATGGCGGCAAAGAGGGAGGCCCTGCGAGAGCGCGAACGCTGGCATTTTGCCACCCCTCAGGGCACCAGGCAGGGGTCGTCGTAGCGCGGTGGCCAGACCACCCCCCCCGACGAGGTGGTCATGCACGCCGACTGGTCCAGTCGTGGCAGAGGGTCACATTTGGATGACGGGGGACCTAGCGATCCCCCCCGTCGTGTTGAGCCCCCCTTAAAGAAAGGGGCCCACCCTTGCTGGGTCATGGTAAGGCTCAAGGCACCACCATGGCCCGGTAGGTCAGAGAGAGGAGGGAAAAAAAATCTAGGCTTTTTTACATTGGTACTCCATAAAAATAGCTATTTCTATGGCGATTTATAGTATTATTAGGAGGGGCCTAGTACCTATTCTAGTGGTTCATGTAACGGACTGCCGTGACCAGCGGACGTTGTGTGAAATTTCTATGAACATATTTATATATTTTTTATTTGTGGTATATGTTTATTTTTTTAAAGTCCAAGCGTACAGAGATACGGAGAGTCTATTGAAAAGCTTTCAAAATTATAATAAACTAGTTCGGTACGCTTGGAATTTTTCTTAAATTAAAAGTTCTTTCTTGGTGCTCCTCTACGTTATAAATGGAACCTCTGTATTAAATATCAAGTTTCAACGCTTACACTGAAAAAAGTTTTCTTAAAAAGGATTTTCTAACTTGTTAAATTAGCCAACAACGCTTAAAATAATTACCTATTGTGTTAATTATTATGAAATGAGTAGATAATTATACCTACCTAAGCAAAAAATTCAGAAACGGCAACAACATTTCAGAGTTTCTTTTTAATTTGATGTGTCATATTTAAAACAGAAAATATATTAAGCGACACGTACTTTTCTGTAACAATAACGAGGTAAAAGTTTTAACAACTTAAGTTAACCATTGTTAAATTGCCGAAATTTTAAATATTGCTGAAGTTATTCTTGCTTCTTATTTTGTTGACTATCTCGTCGCCGCGTCGCGTCGGTCGGTCCCGTCTAAAATTCTTAATCAGGCATAAGTAGCAGTATTTATATAAGTAGTACCAAACAAATAGGTAAGTTAGTATTTAATCACTACATATTTCAAGAACAATTTCTTAATTTATGGTTTCTATTTGCAGATCCCTAATAATTAGCAAAATTTCAAATATTAAAGCTAATATAATCCTCTTACTTAACTTATAAACTATTTGATATCCGTTACTCTAATATTATATATTTACTATACAGGATAAATCAAAATATTGTGAGAAATAAAACCTATAACGCAATTAGAACGTTAAACTTTCTCTCTCTCTCTCTCTCTCTCTCTCCAACGGATTGGCTCACTGGACGTTAAATTACAGTTCTATAAAACTTAGTTTGAGCTCTACAAAATTATATTAAAAATCTTAGCATTCACAACTATTTCAAAGTCAGGATAACATTACAAAGATTTTATTGTCATTTCTTAACACTTAGTTAACCTACAAACATTATCATTAATCTACTTAATGAAAATGTCCCTATTTTGTGTCAAGTTTCCGGACAGGACTAAACATATTAGAGCAAGAAAGTGATAAAAGTGAATGTGTAACATAATGGCACGTATTATTACACAGACACTATGTAATTATTCTCAGTGGACATTCATCTTGCAATTTATTTATTCATTTTCCACATTATATGTATTTTTTCCTTCTTTATTGCTTCTTTAGTGCCTTGAGCCCGACCAAGGCCCCGCAAAGGGGTGGCCCTGTTATTAGGGGACTCGGTGGGATGGACATTAGGTCCCATTATATTTGCGTAGCCTCTCACCGGAACTTCAACATATTTGTTGGATAAAATTTAATAAATAAACCTTTTTTTTTTACTTTCTTTTATATAGCTAGCTTTCGGTTTTTTAAAAAAATTCCATTTCTAAACCCTAAAATACCGCTTTATTTCATGTCACCGGAACGTCAACATATTTGTTGGATAAAATTTAGTAAATAAACCTTTTTTTACTTTCTTTCATATAATACCGCTTTATTTCATGGCCTAATTGTAGCAGTTTTATTGCTTAAATAAAACTAAAGGAATGTAACTCTAGTACTGGTATTTCTCCTCTTCTTTAATTATTACAAATTCCAAGTGCCGGAACACTTAAACCTTTGGCTTGATTTGAGAGATATAAATGTTACGAGTACAACAAAAACTGTTAATTTTCTCGTAGACGAAATATTAGCTCGACTCGTTTTGTGATGCCATACTCAATGTTATTATGTATGTATAAAACATATAGTATGTTAGTAGTTTTACTAACAACAGTACCTACCTTCTATGCAGCAGTCGTTTAATCTTTTCCTCCCGCCCATTTACGTCCCACTGTTGGGCACGAATCTCCTCAACTTTGGGAAGGAATATAGTCTACTATGCCGCGCTGACCAGGCGTGTTAGCACAAGGTTTATTTAAAAGTTATCCGCCGTTCACAGATGATGTTGTTTGTGTACAATTATCACTAACCTTTTACAGCACCCTAGGAAGGAAAAGGGGTGGTGACACTTGTATTCTTAATCCGTCACCACACGGATAATAGTAATCAGTCGATTTATATTTAGGGCTATTAATTTTGTGATAATAATTTTAAAACATGTTCGTTTTGGGAAGTGTAACAGAATTACCTAACTTCAACTAAACTAAATACTACTAGGTACTTAATTTTATGAATAACACAAACAAATAATGAATGATTTAGGTTATACTCAAACTGTACACTACGAGTATCTGTGTATCTATCACTTCGGCATTACAGACAGAATGGCAGTGTACCGCGTTACGTAACGTTCCGTTAAAAGTTATCACTTCAAAAGATCCCATAAGTAAAACGCCTGTAATCGTAATAAAGATTAAGGTTTAAATCTAAATGTAAAAACTATTTATTAAGGAAATAAGAACAAAACAAAATTTGTTTTTGTAATAAACAAAATGTTGCAGCCTTAAAAGTTTCAAAAGTGGAACAAATTAATGCAACCCCGAGGTTAAAGGAAACGATAAATCCCTCCATCTGATAAACAACAGTAAAAGTTTTGGAATTTGTCGCAAGGTTTTGTAGATTGATTTAATATTTCTAAAACGTACAATGTATATGAGAATCTAGAGGGAATTGAAGATTTTAGAATAATCAAATAGCTGTGTGTTCGAGTAGCTGACGGTATTTTGAAAATGCGTAACAAACTAACTTACGGTTAATTCTATTTCCTAGATTTAAATAGTTTTTCTCTTATATAATTATAAAATTCTCGGAAATTTCTAAATTTCATAAAATTTTAATACCTCTCTCTCTCTCCTCAGCCCATTTGCGTCCCACTGTTGGGCACGGGCCTTCTCCACTTTAGGAGAGATTATGGTCTACTGTGGCGCGCTGACCAGGCGTGTTGGCACAGGGTTTAGTTTCGAGTTTTCCATCTCTCACAGAGGATGTTATCTGTGTGCAATATCCCTTAGCTGACTTTTACAGCACCCTTGGGAGGTGACACTTGTATTATTAATCCGTCACCACACGGAAAGTTTAATACCTATGCTATGTCTAGTAATTCTACCTACCTATGCATTTCCAAAAAAAACTTTGTTTTAGTGTTGCCTACTGACACTTTATTGTAAATCTATAATCCTTATCCTTAAATACTAATTTGTAAATGCAAAAAGCAAAATGAATACCTAAAATTTTGACGAGCTTATGTGTTAATGCGTGTAACCAAACCATAGTGCGATTTAAGAAAACTGAACAACGCCATCTATTAAGCGGTAGAAGTAAACTTCTGTTTGTTAAGGTTTGATCTCTAAATTTCACGTGTACGAAGTCGCGGGCAACAGCTAGTTATTATTATAAAGTAAAATATATTGTTTAAAAGCGAAAAACTGTCGATCTGCTTTAAAAAAAAAATCAGTGTTAGATAGCACATTTATCGAGGAAGGCTATAGGCTATATAACATTACGCTGCGACCAATAGGAGCGAATTATCAGTGAAAAATGTTGCAAAAATGATTAATTTTGTTTAAATTCCACGTGTACACTGTCGCGAGAAAGAGCTAGTATCTAAAATTTGGCTGCTTTTAATAAGTATTTCAAAAGTTATGAGTAACATTTATGTACACCCTACAAAACAATTCGTTCGTTTACGACTACACAGTTACTCACTAACTAATTGAAATTTCGAGTACTTTAGAGTACTTTGCAGCCTTAGAGCATTAATTCAACAGGAGCTGATATTTAAATAAAACAATTTTTTACGGATTTACATGCGTATATTTGTTTTAAATTTTGGCCCGACGTTTCGGAGACTTTGCAGTCACCATGGTCGCGGGTGAGACTCTATTATACGCGTCTAAATACGTAAAAAGTTGTTTTATTTAAACATTATTGAGTCGCGCAAGTGTTAGAAAATATTAGGAGCTGATATTGTCACGCGATATCTGCTAAAATAATACGAGAGTAACGCCTAAACCTAACGGATTGTTATTTTGGGTGCAAATATGATTAGTGTGAAAGTAATTAATAATTATTATTATGTTATTGAATCAGGTATTGATATTATTGTTATTATTTTTGTATTCACTTTGTCTTGTCCCCAAATTTTCTTTTATAATATGCATGTTTTTTTTTTGTTCTCCGCTTTGCCCTACCGGGCCAGGATGGTGCCTTGAGCTTATAGTAGTCCATAGTCCAATGTTTTCAACCAACTGAAATCTGTTTTATTAAAATTTTTATTATTTAGTTCAAATAAGTTAAGGATCTTATTGCATTTATTGTACATTAAAGGGGCTAGGAAACGAAAATGTCTTTGACCAAAATGTGACTTCAGTTGCGGCACAGGACAGCGCGCAACACGAGTCACAACCTTAGGAAGGGATGGAACTTGTTTCTTGTGGTAGCTCCGTAATATCTCATGAATATAGATTTGTCGGGTACCTATAGGGTAAATGCATAAGCACTTTTAGCACAGCATAATAAATGAATAAAATAAATAAATAATATAAACTTTTAAGCTACAGATCTGAGAGTGAATATTCTAAGGGTACGTGTAGTATTGTTTCTTATACCATTCCATTTCTTTACTTTCTCGATGACAACTCCTGTTTTCCTTGAATGAGCGTTTTTTAAATTATATGCATCATTTTATAAAATACGTCGTCACGTCACGACACGTCATAATGAGAGATACGAGTTGGAGAAACTGATGGAGATGGGGCAAATAATAAATAAATGGAAAGATCAAATCTAGACATATCGATCAATATAATTATGTTACTATTAGTGTTAGCGCCACTTTAGCACTCCACTGATCTTACAGTATATTAAATTTGTCAAACAACACTACGAGTATTGCTACTCCGGTCGATTAAAATCTCAAAGACTTTCAAGTACTTTTGTAGGAATGATTCCCAAGAAAAAAATCCGTCAAGTACGGCAATTAATTATGTTAAATTGATAATAATCGCTTTATATTCAATCCTATAATATCTCAAAACTATATCAATATTAGTAAGGTCCAAATATTTGATATAATCAACTTGTAACTTATTTCCAAATCATATTGAGATGAATATTGTGAAGTGGTTTAAATGAGATTTCAAATGAATTAGGTACATTTTGTAATTTAGGTATTTTCGTTAATTGCCCATGTAGTGAAGGATATAGAATACAAGTCTTACCAAGCCTTTTCCCTTCCCGTGTAAACGCAAACTAAGGTACACACTTACACAGATAACATCCTCTGTGATGGAAAATTCGAAAATAAACCCTATGCCAATACGCCAGGGGTCCAAGTCTGCTATTACAATATTAACATAATGATCAGTCTTCTTCTCAAGCCCATTTACGTCCCACCCGATTATGGTCTACTGTGCCGCGCTGACCAGGCGTGTTGGCACAGGGTTTATTTTCGAGTTTTCCGTCTCTCAGAGAAGATGTTATCTGTGTGCGATATGCCTTAGCTGACTTTTACAGCACCCTTGGAGGAGATGGGGCGGTGACACTTGCATTCTTAATCCGTCACCACACGGAATGATCACTCACTGATTGTATAATAGCGAATTTTATCAAGTTTGACAGTATGGCGCTCATAATGGCGTCATTGACTGATCATTAAGACAAGATTGTAATAGCATACTTGGGCTCTTAGTCAGCGCGGCGTAGTAGACCGCAAACCTTCCCGAAGTGAAAAAGGCTCGTGCCTAGCAGTGAACCGTTAATGTACTGAAAAGAGAAGAGAGAAAGAAATATTTTTAATCTTAAAAGAGTTATTACTGTTTATCTTTCAATAATAAATTAAGTTTAAATATAGATAAAGTGCAGCGAGTATTTCTATAAATAGAGTCAAATAATTATAAATTTGGTAATGATAAAGACGTTTACGATATTGATAATACTGAAATTAAAAAGCGTTGGTACAAAAGAAGCATAGAAAAAATACGAGGTTAGATTACATACCCACTGGGGTAATCCGCATTTATATTAAAATCTAGACAGTATTCACTGAAGTAAACCGACGCAAGATACATTTTATTATGATTCCTTATACAACATAAAACATTGTTCATAAAGTTCTGTATAAGTAGGCTTACTTGTAAGAAATTTCAAGTCTTAGCTTTCATATATCTTAGCTTTTCTAAAATGTCCTAATTTTAAGTCTAGATAGTAGTAGTTTTGAAGATAGAAGCTCACATCCATCCATCCTCTCTGCGTCCACTGTTGGACATAGGCCTCCCCTATAGAACGCCACAACGCGCGGTCCCGTGCCGCCTGCATCCAATGTCTCCTCGCGACCTTGACGATATCGTCGCTCCACCTTGTCGGGGGCCGCCCAACGCTGTGTCGTCCGGTACGTGGTAGCCACTCTAGGAATTTTCTTTCCCATCGATCATCAGTCCTAAGAGAAATATGGCCTGCCCATTACAACTTCAGCGTGCTAACCTTTCGGGCTATGTCGGACACGCCAGTTCTCCTACGGATCTCCGTATTTCGGATTTTATCCCGTAGGGAAATACCGAGCATAGCCCTCTCCATAGCACACTGTGCAACCTTGAGCTTATTTACGAGGCCGACATTTAAAGGCCACGTTTCTGTTCCGTATGTCATCGCTGGTAGCACACACTGGTCAATCTGGTCATAGACCTTTGTCTTTAGGCATTGCGAAATATTGAACGCGAAGATATGCCTAAGCTTCCCGAATGCTGCCCAGCCGAGTTTGATTCGTCGGTTGACCTCTTTCTCGAAGTTAGATTTGCCTAGCTTGACTGTTTGTCCTAGGTAGACGTAGTGGTCGACAACTTCGAGAATCGCATTCCTAACAGATACTAGTGCCGGAGTGACATGGACAAGCTCACATAGGGACATTCAAACAAAAATAATTACTTTGTTAATATTAAAGAAAAACTTAAAAATTACAAGTTTAACTGTTCCTTTTTTAAATTTTAGTATAGGTATAAATTGTGGTGAACAAACATAGTTAAGCCATTTATGCTCTAGTATATGAATAAATTTAAAGATATTAATATTTTTATCCGTCATACAAAACCAAAATTAAGACCAGAAATTAAATAAGATAGTTCAATATTAAAATATGAATGTATTACGAATAGCTTTGTTATTATAGCAATTTCTTTCAGACAACCTTGGGACGCCACATTGCGACCAATTATCTCTCTCATAACTATGTTTATCAAAGAGATAATTCGGATAATAATCTACGAACCTTCTCGACAAGAATCTTTTTAGGGTTCTGTACCAAAAGGTAGAATGGGACGCTATACTGAGACTTCGCTGTCCATTCGTCCGTTTGTCACCTGGCTGTATCTCTAGAACGGTGATAGCTAGAGACATGAAAATGTCACAGTTGACGTTATATAAACAATTAATAGATATCGTCATTATTGAAAAAAAAAATAAAACAAAATAAGAGAATAACAAATATATTCATGGAGTTTCTTGTCTGTTCTTCTCCATAGGATCCGCGTTTGGAACAGACACCTAGTTTCTGACGTTTCAAAAGAGCTTGTAAAACATGCCAACTTGAAAAAATTTTTTTTTTACTATGACTTTGATTCCCCTGTCCTTATCTTGTTATTTAGTGTTGGAATTATGACGAATATATTAAGATCATCACGGTATGGAACCCTTCGCATGGGAGGCCAAACACTTAACCGATTTTTTATGACAACTGGCTTTTGCTAGCGTAGAACATGTTTGTTTACTTATTATAAAACAAAATCGTTAGGTATTTTTGTATAATATTATGTCTTTCTCTCTCCAGCCCATTGACGTCCAACTATTGGGCACAAGCCTCCTCTACTTTGGGAGGGATTTTGGTCTACTGTGCCACGCTGACCAGGCGTGTTGGCACAGGTTTTATTTTAGAGTTTTCCGTCTCTCACAAAGGATGTTATCTGTGTGCAATATCTCTTAGCTGACTTTTACAGCACCCTTGGCAGGAGATGGGGTGGTGACACTTGTATTCTTAATCCGTCACCACACAGAGATTAAATTATGTCTATATGTGAGCTTAAATCGTCAAAAGTACGCAACAGATTTTACTGCGTTTTTTTTTAATAGACAGAGTTGTTCATGGGAATGCATTTTTTCTTTAATTTAGTAAGGTTTTTTATTTTCCAATTTCCACGCGTAGGAATTACTATAAAATATTAAGAAGTACTGATATTAAGTTAATCAAGCGGAAAAAAAACCCTGGTTTTTTGAGTGATCCAAAACGAATTAATGGATTTCCTTGTAGCCTCGTATAAAATTAAGGAACCAGTTCCTACAGGTAAAGGTTTCTATCTATTTGATTACATTTGCATTTCGTAAATCTTGGAATAAATAGGGTTATATTGGTACGATTTAACCACCTACGTTTATTTTCTTTATTTTCGTGGTTAAACCCCTTTTAAAAATAAACCTTGGAAATTAAAACCTTTTGTAATTTCAGCAATTTAATTTGCTTCTTTTTCTCATTATTTAAGGTCAATACAATGGTTTTTTTTCATCCAAGCAATCAATCCTGGCAGCTTTCAAACTGCCATTACTTTATATATGTTTTTATTTCATATCAAAGATCACCAAGTACTTCTAATCTATCTACAGTGTTCCTCTCCTTTTCCGGATATCAGTATTAAAATTGCATACTTTTGTACACAAATATTATACAAGTTTCATCCCCCCTCATTACATGCTCATATCAGGCTTAAAAACTCCTTTTCAACTTTTCTATTATTGATGCCACTGTCAAAGCTTCCCCTAATCTAACTTTCCACAATTTTATTATAGTAGAAATCTATCAAAATATTTAAGAGGTACGTTTACCAATAATTATTAGGTTTCTAATATATTTTTCAGAAGCAATACAATATTTTTAACAGAAAATTAATATATTAGAAACATTATATTACCGGCTAACACTCACTGTTTTGGGATCGAAGATGTAGACCCAGGTTTCGAGCATATCCGAAGTGCATGCCGGAAGGGCGCAGACGCCGCTGCACACTCGTCTTGAAGATGAGCATCGGATATGCTCGAAACCTGGGTCGACATCTTCGATGCCAAAACAGTGAGTGTTAGCCGGTAACATAACATTTATAATATGTTCCAAACCCACGAAAATTTCAATACGAAAATTAATATATTGTTCACAAACAACCCTCTTGTTAAAAATATTATCGCTTTTCATAACGCTAAAGTACAGTTACATTGTGGATAATACTAAATATTCATTTATCAAACAGCTAAAAACCCTTTCATTCATATTTTTTCAAATAAAAGCTTTATGAATAGGCTATAAGAATGTGTTATTGAGTACAGTTCAGTGGAAAATACATTTTCCGGACCACAAAAAAGTTTGTGAACGCAAAGAGTCAAGGCCACAATTAATTGCCAACTGGGAGAGGCGTCAGAAGTAATTAAAATGGCTCGAAGCCGAAGCCAGTACGGAGTTGTTCATTTTCTCATGTCAATAGTTCGTGGATTTTATGTTATTGCGCGATTTTGTACAAAAGGAAATAATATATTATTTTGTTTAGCTTTTCTGTTATATTTGCTGAAATCGAAAGTCAATAAAATAAATTATTGTAATAATTTTGTAATTTTAAAACATAGCAAGTCAGCTATGTTTTACTTAATGATTAAACTTTAATTATATTGGAAAAAATTCAAAAAATGGTCGTGGTAATAATTTGATTATAACTTGATTTAAAACAATTATTTCTTAAATCATAACTTCTAATAGCATAGTAAACAACTTCAGCGTTAACCTATTTGGCAATATGAAATAGTTCAACTTATATTAGTTTAAGTTATTACTTCTGCCGGGCTTTCGGAGACGTACGTGGTTTTTACTGTGGTTTCTTATTCTTTCTACGTTTGATTCATTATTAATTACATTACATTATTAATTATTCATGAGTTTTTTTATGTATAAAACACTCAAGGATTACAGTATCATTATTCTGTTCTTCTTCCATTATTTGGTAGTTCTTACATCTCTTTTTCTTCTATAGTCTGCTGTTTTTGTCTGTCTGTAATTTTTTTTTATACCACTAAGGTAGCGAACAATCTTACAGCCCGCCTGATGGTAAGCAGTAACCGCGGCCTATGGACGCTTGCAACACCAGAGGCATCACTCGCGAGTCACCGACCCTGCAGAAATCACTGTTATTCTCGGTATATTTTACTCAATAAACTGCAATCTTCTCCACTAATATTATACGATATAAATCTAATCCACTCTACTGCTAGGTCCGTACTCTTGTTAGCTTGTATAAGTCAAATCACACATGTCTACAATGCCTGGAGGTAAATTGAAACACTTTGAAGTCACAATAATATCGTGAAAATACTAGAAAGCAAACCAAGTGGTATAAATGAACTAGTAACAATGTATGTGCAGGAAAAAATGCAAAACCAATGGTGCTGATATTATTGCGCTAAAACTGAACTAAACTAATTTGAATCCATAACTCATTGAAAGGCAGAATAATATTAGGAAGTATGTTTGGATCTTAGCAGATGGCGCTCTATAATCTCTGCCTACCCCCATGGGAAGAAGGCGTGGCGTTTTGATGATGATGATGCAAGCAGAACTAACACCATTATTAATCGGCATAGAAAATTTAAATTGTAGGTATTTGTATCTCGGTGTAGGTAAGGTCTCGAATTTTTTTTAGTATACTGGGAAGGATAAGGGTTGACAGTTGTATTCTTAATCCGTCACCACACGGAAAATATGAGCTAACAACAAAAGCTTAGATTTCTGAAAAAGCAGCGATGCAATTGAGCTGAGAAATAAACCACTGTATACGAACAAGGAAACTGTTATAGCTAACGGTAATTGTTTCCTTGCTTGAGACATATTATTGCAGCGCCTTGTTAACTCTTTGAAATATCTTGTTGGCAGCTTGCGTCTATCCAGACGTCTGATATTATTCGTATTTCACTTGACTTATAAACTTTAAAACATTTATTTTAAAACACACACAGATAATTTGTAACATCAACAAAAAAATTAAAATACAAATATACATTTCAAGATTTCAAGTCAAAAACGTACGAAGTCGCGGGCAAAATAGTCAGCCATGAAATGGTTTTACAGAAAAGTTACAAGGATGAAAAAATGAAGAGGGGAAAACTTTACAAATATTGGCGATATAAGTAACAGAGGGGTTTTAAAATACAGTCTTCTTTGAGAATCAGGTGGACTTAAGATGATTCTTCATCAGAGTCGAAAATCGATCTATGTTACAAGCTCTGGGGGGTATATTCTAAAAATATAGTGTCAATAACACAATTTAGCAACTTTAACAGAACTTTTTTATTAGATTATCAACTTATGCAATTATAATTATTTATTTATTTTATTTATGTAAGAATCTAAATACCATAAACTAAAATAAGATTAATAATCCTTATTTACTGATGCTTACATAAGTCCATTGTTTATGGTAATTACGATAAAATAGCGATTGTCAATCAAATGTCAATAAAATAAAATCTAACGCCAAAACTGACATGAGTCACCAGCACGAACAGCGAAACGTCGTGTGTAATATTTTTTAGTTACGCTATCTTTGTTACTGAATTTAAATTTCGAATTTTGTGCATTTAGTCTCCACGCTCAAGGCTTAAAAACTGTATATTATAGATGTGCACATCGAAATAGCCGATTGTAATATTCAATTATTTAAAACTAGCTGTTGCCCTCATTTCGTACCTGTTTTAAAGATATAAGCTCACATACATACAAAAATAACGACTTCGTTTTATATTAATTAGAGATTACAGATACCCCATAGCTGTTCATTAATCAGCATAGAATTGGTGTCATTGTTAGTTTTCTAAAGTATATTTGCCACTAGTTGCCACCACGATTATAAATAACTAAATTCCACAATTTCTATGATTACAGTTTTATCTGGTAGTACCTAACTATATTTTACTATATTCTTGTCACGTTTCTCAAAGTTTGCGCTTTGTTTTTTTATTCATGTTATTTTTGGCACAAGCTTTGTAAATAAACACGGTCTTCATATGTGTAATTCTTTCATTGTGTTTACAAAACTTTACTATTAGTGCCCCAGTTTTAGAAGTATATAGTTTTATTTTTCATTGAAACAATGAGACACGTTTTGTTAATACTTAAATAAAGTTCTTTGTATTGTGTCTGTCTTATGTAGTATTTTATTTTTACAAAATGTATTTTGTCCCCGACATAGTTGCTAAATTGTTTGATCTTCAATATAAATAAATATTGTTTGCTTCTTACCGGATCTGGGGGTTTGATCAATATAAACAATAATAAGAATCTTTACTTATTATAAAACAAAGTCGTGATCTTTGTATGTACGTCCATAAGTGAGTGTTGATATCTTCACAAATCGGCTGTCCAAAACCAAAACCTAGCAAGTACATTTGAGTAAATTTTTCATTACAATCTTTTTCATTTTGTAATCAAGAAGTATGAAGGGCACTTGCTAGGTTTGTACATGTTCATATCTCTGATTCTATTAAAGATAGAAATACAGTTTTTTTTTGCATTAGACATAGTAAAAAAATGGGATATATTGGTTTAAGAAAACGAATAAAAAAAAATAGTCCCTTGCTAGGATATGGTTTTGGACAGCCGAAATTTGCAACGGATTTTCATGCGGTTTTTTTCCCTATGTGAGCTTATATGTTCACAAACACGCAACAGATTATCATGTGGTTTTTTAATACATAGAGTGGTTCAAGAGGATGGCATTTTATATAATTGATTCAGGTTTGGTTTCTAAACTCCACGCATACAAACGAACGTTGCGGCAACAGCTGTGGTATTCAGTAAGAAAAAGTGAAGTGAATTTTTGAATTTACTTTTATTGGAGGAGCGCTGTCACGTGACCGAGATTAATTTTTTCTTACTGAATACCACTGCAGCTATAGAACATGAATTAACAGCGCACAACACCAAACTATGCTCCATACAAAAATATGGTCATCGTATTCCGCTATATTTTTCGTGGACATTGCCTCCAGAACAACGAATATTTCTCACAGTATCTAGGTCTTATATATGGTTTTAGTTATTGCTACAGAACATGACAGAAGAATTGATAAATTACGACTCAAAACTTCTCTCTCTCTCCAGCCCATTACCATCCGACTGTTGGGCACGGGTCTCCTCCACTTTGGAGGGATTATGGTCTAGTCTACCGCGCTGACCAGGCGTATTGGCACAGGGTTTATTTTCCAGTTTTCCGTCTCTCACAGAAGATTTTATTTGTGTGCAATATCCCTGACTTGTACAGCGCCCTTGGGAAGAGATGGTGTGGTGACACGTGTGTTCTTAATCCATCACCACACGGAGGTATGGTAGTAGTTATTGCTACAAAACACGACAGACGAATTCATAGTCTACGACTCAAATCTTATGTACCGACAATAGGAATAAAAAGCTAAATTTTTTTCATAGTAATTTATTAATTTTGCAATTGACTTGCTATGCTTTTACTTAAAAAATTAAATTATAGTGGAAAAAGTGATCACAGCAGGCGGGACTTGAACCCACGACCTCGGAATACCGTTCCGTCGCTCTACCGACTGAGCTATTGCGGCTGTGCCACCAGTAACCAATTTATCCACTACAATGTCACTCGAATGAGTCTACATCGCATTTTGATGTACAACGCCATCTATCGAGACTGTTTAGCACATTCTCGACCAGCCACTTAGTATTTTTTACAGAATACAATTGGCCTGAAATAATGACGCGACCTTTATTTCTAAAGTAATTTATTAATTTTGCAATGGACTTGCTATGCTTTTACTTAATAAATTAAATTATGGGGAAAAAGTGATCACCGCAAGCGGGACTTAAACCCTTGACTTGACTTGACTTGACTTGACTTGACTTGAACACGAACTCGGAATACCGTTCCATCGCTCTAACATATTTTACGCTAAAAATTACAAAATATGTTTTATTCAATATTCAGTTTGTCTATCAAATAAAATTCATCGATTTTGGATAAAATTTTCCGAACGCATCATCGGCCTCACGTTTTATTTGCGTTCATATTCCATCCTTCACAAGGCGTAAGTGTGTGGAAGTGCTTCACTCTAGAGATTATGGAACGTGACTTTGCTATGGCGGTATTTTAAGTACAGGATTAGGTAACTGAATTGTAGATTTGCTACATTTTAAATATTCATATGTATCTTATATTTAAATCCATTGTTGAATAAATTACACGTTTCAATTAGCTTCATTTGCATCCATATAATGGAATCTTTTGACGTAATTTTTTCACTCTCTTTTAATGTCAATCATCAAAAAACGATATTAAAGCAATAATAAAAATTCTGAAATATTAGACACCAACATAAACTAAATATTTATTTTCAGTTTTTAAACTCTTACTTCGCATGATTTGATTGATTAGTGTTCCGATGTATCGACGTGATTTTTAATAATTTGCATAGTTAAAAAACTATAAAATTGGTCAAGTGCGAGTCGGACTCGCGAACGAAGGGTTCCGTACCATTATCTATGCAACATAAGGCAACATTATTAGTATCGAGCAAGAAACGGTAAAAAAATCATGTTTGTTGTATGGGAGCCCCCCTTAAATATTTATTTTATTTTATTTTTAGTATTTTTTGTTATAGCGGCAATAGAAATATATCATCTGTGAAAATTTCAACTGTCTAGCTATCACCGTTCTTGAGATACAGCCTGGTGACAGACGGACGGACGGACGGACGGACAGCGAAGTCTCAGTAATAGGGTCCCGTTTTACCCTTTGGGTACGGAACCCTAAAAATGCTGAAATTTGAGGGCTTTCCTCGATTTCTCACTAGAAATCCAACAGATCCTGACCTGGTACCGATGGGACCACACGGAAACTACCTGCTTTTAAATTTAATAAGTAAATATTATATAAGTTTCGTCATTTCATCGTTTGCATTAAAGCAATTCTGTACAAAAGTAAAGAACACCTCGAAGTTACTGTTATTATTCGTTTGTGGGCAAACATTTTCTTCTGTCTAATGTTGTAGAATGAAACGTGCTAAACATACAAGTTGTGATGTTTCTAGATAACGGTACCAATTCTACGTGAACACACGAAACACTAGGGTCGTTGGGCCTCAGTGCCCGGAATCTTTATTTATTTAGCGGGCTGACTGATCGACGCCTCTCTTGACCAGAAGGCTGGTCTTTATTTCTTTCAAAAAATAAGCATTGCCATCCAACGTGGCAATGCCGCCAGCCTTCTGTAGTGGTATTTAGTAAGAAAAAGTGAAGGGAGTTTTCGGTGAATCTTGATCACGTGACAGCGCTCCTCTATTTTTATTGGAGGAGCGCTTTCACGTGATCAAGATTCACCGAAAATTCACTTCACTTTTTCTTACTGAATACCACTGCTGGGCACACTTCCGGTCGACAGCGATGGGGAGGAGTATTTTGATGCCTAGTTTATAAGTACATATGCAATTTTAATTTAATTTATTTTATAGGTACTGTACATATTTTGTTTTTAAATTTTAGTTTTTAATTGTAAATTGTTAAATGATTCTACGTGCACAATTAAACCTAACTAAAAAATGAAAACAATTATTTGTGTATTTAGATTCATTGATTATGTTGTTATGCACATTTTTATTAATTAAAATCTTTAGTCTATAACAAACATTTTATTTCATCAAGAAAGTTCAGTTCCGGATCAAAATTCATTTTCTAGTTAAGTTTAGTTTAGTGGTGCCTATAGAATTGGTACCAGTATAAGGCCTAGTATGTAGACGTGAGAAAGCTTTATATTTGTTTATCTTGTAAAGTATGTCGTTATAAACTTTAGGCTTTTGTGTACGTTTATACTGCAAATATTAAGCATACACTGCCAAATTAATTTTGGTTGTAATTGTCATGGAATATAACAAGAGAAATTCTACATAAATTTATTAATTTTTTCAATTGACTTGCTATGCTTTTACTAAATAAACTAAATTATAGTGGAAAAATGATGACCATGAGCGGGACTTGAACCCACGATCTCGGAATACCGTTCCGTTGCTCTCCTATCTGAGCTATCATCGTTCCCGTACATGTTTTCCAAATTACAAAATTTCAAGTCCCGCTCATGTTTATCATTTTTCCACTATAATTTAGTTTATTAGGAGAAATTCTAGTTCGTGTTAATAAGTATTTGTTATATGTTGTATGTTATATGTTGTAATTTGAGTTTAAGTATTGGTTTAAATTTTCGAACTAATAATGACTTACTATATCTGGCTTGCATTGATATCTAATTTGCTTGATTGATGTAGATCCAGTCCGAAAATGTTATTTGAATTAGATAATCTAATAATAGCAGATCCGAGTCTAGCAATATACAACACACAGTGAAATGAAATGAAAAATCATTTAATCAAGTAGACACAATTTTTCAGAAAAATTATGTGCTTATGACATGTCCAAATTTTTTTCCCTACTACCGGTTCAGTACGCAATCTACTGAGAAGAACCGGCTTAAGAAACTCTGCAGAGCTTTTAATCAAATCAATATTTTATTAATTAAATGTCAAATTACACTTACAATGCTAATAAAACTTTACAATATAATATGAGATATCTTTTATTATATATGTATAGTTACATTATACCAATCACAAATTAATCAGGGATCATTTAGCATATTATAGAGGCCCAAGTAAAGCTTCTTACGCAAATACAAATTTAATCAACGAAATAAATCTGATTAAAGTCAAAATGAGTTTCAGTGGAGATTAAACAAAACCTGACAATTGAGTTATTCTTAGGAATGTTGATTTAACTGATCAATAGATTTAAATTAAATTAGTTTAGAAGTGGGGCTAATTGGAAACAAAAATTGGAAACAAAATTATCATATTTACATGATAGACATAGCACCAGTGTACCCTGTCTATATTAGAAATCTCGTTTGCACTGTGTCGAAGTAGTTTTTGAACATTGGATTTTTAGAAATAAAACATAGCTAGGTCGATTTAATGTCCCAGAAGTCCTCTAAATACAAAATTTCGTCAAAATCGTTTTGTTTTTGCACTATGTTTTATTTCTCAATTATTGTCTAGTCAAAATCATAATCTCTATTAGTATGATATTGGGTACAAGGGATGTAAAAATTAATAGTATACTGGGTGGGCTATACATAGTTGGCTTCAAATTGATGAAACCCACTCAAACTGTCTATCTGACTAGCTACCTCCTAAAACGCTCTGAAACTTGCCTTCGAAATCTTCGTCCTTCCAATGACCTTCTTTTATCCTGCCCTTGACATAGCTCTAGCCTTGTTCATTCCTCCTTCATCATTCAGTCCGTTCTCCTCTGGAACGCCCTTCCTCGCGAGATTAGGATGTCTGGTAGCCGGAATTTATTTAAGCGTAGAGTCCGTCAACTTTATTTAGATTTGTCAGCGTAGTCAAACTAGTTTCGTATTTTCCTACTACTTAATTTCCTACTGTTTAAGTAATATCAAATGAGTTTATCGTTATTTATTTGTATTTATACATATGTATATCTTATATATAAAATTCACGTGTCACAGTGTTAGTTACCGTACTCCTCCGAAACGGCTTAACCGATTTTTATGAAATTTTACATGCATATTCAGTAGGTCTGAGAATCGGCCGACATCTATTTTTCAAACCTTTTTTTTTAGTATGGCAAAAGCAAAACAACGTTTGCTGGGTCAGCTAGTATTATATATAAGATATATGTTTATGTGATATATATATTATATATGTTATGTTTTTATGTTTATGATGTTTATTTGATTGTAGGTAAGTTTATTATGATGTATTTTAGTAGTGTTTAATTCCTTTTTTGTGTTTTGTATTGTTTTACACCTACCCCTGACTTTTTCTACACCACCCAATGGTTGACTGGCAGAGAATGCCCTTGGCATTAAGTCCGCCATTGTACAAATTTTGTTTGTGCGAAGTGTAAATAAATTAATAAATAAATAAGTAAAATTTGCTTGTGTCATAAAATACTTTACAAAAATCAAAAAGTATTTTTATTATTACACTAGCTGTGCCCCGCGGTGTTACCCGCGGTAAAAAGGATATTAATAAGTTCATTTTCTATTCCATTGTCCATTAGAATGTTTCATGAAAATCCATCCAGTAGTCTTTACGTGAAAGCACAATAAACATCCTTACATATCCAAACATTGGAGTACGGATAGAAGACCGAGGAAACGTTCGCGTTGCTCAGCCAACAGTGCATAATTCTTGTTTCGTCATATCTCCTAAGATATTCATTTAAATTGCTTGCTATAAAGAGCAGTTATAATCTATATTAATTGCGTAAGCTAACTAAGCTATTTAATTTGATGAAAAATATAAATAGCTTTTGAAAACACCCTATTGAATTTGATAATTTTTTAAACATTATTATGGGTACAACGGGTTTCCCTTAAAAGATAGACATAATTATGCCCTCGCGGACTTTTTTGAAGAACTATAATAGGTAACAAACAATTCCTCCATACATTAGTTTGTTGTACCTCACATAGATAAGGCAGCGCTTTCATTTATAGCTCACACGCGTCCGAGTTTCTCGGCAAATTTAATCATATCTCATTCAATATACAGCAAACCCCAACAAATTATGCAAAAAAAGCCATACTGTTGAACCAATCTGTCTACTAAAAAAACCGCATCAAGATCCGTTGCGTATTTTTGAAGATATAAGCTCACATAGGGACATACATACAAAAATTACGACTTTGTTTTATAAGAAGTAAGTAATAAGTAAAGATAAAGATATAAGGTATCAACTTTTGTGCGGAACTTTAAAACATAATTCTCGCACAAAGTAAGTACTAACAGACATAGAAAATGAGTTATCAAAAGCGTATGCCATCTCAAGACAACCTTTTATGGGATGAAAGTTTTATCCTATAATCCGTTTTTACACTGACAGGGCAAAGAAGCGTGCTGACACAGATTCATACTAATCCTTGTAAGTAGATTGCACAAGTCCAATTTTAGTGTGGATTAGGTTCTATTCGTTTCATATCCTTTGAACTTCGAAGAATACTTAACATTATTATGTAAACTCTTTCACGAATGATTATTTAATTTTAAAATATTTATGTATGTTATAATTTTTTTTTGGGTCGTTCGCGTTGTCGTTATGTTTCGAAGTAAATACGCAAGAGGGTACCAAAAGATGCATAAAATGATAAAATAATACATGTAGTAGATAAACGAATGGATGAAACAAAGAACTATATAATATATTTTAAGTCTTTAACAACATAAGGTAATTTATTAATTTTGCAATTCACATGCTATGCTTTTTACTTAATAAATCAAATTATGGTGTTGCAGGCACGACCGCAATAAGCTCAGTTGGAAGAGCTTTGGAACGGTATTCCGAGGTTCAAGTCCCGCTTGCGGCAGTCACTTTTTACACCATAATTTGATCTATACCAACATTTTCATTGGACTTAACAACAGCAAAAAAGGTCACATAAAAAGATCTTCTAGTTAGGTTGTTAACACTGACATATTTATTAAGACTAGGTCCCTAAATCCTTTAATCCAATTATACTGTATTGACAAAGCAGTTCATAAAAATATAAAAATTCATAGCCATGGAAGCTTTTACGCGAAGTTGAAATTTTGATTTAATTTTACGTGACAACAACGAGAATTAAAATTGCATGTGTCTTTCAGTTTAAAATTTATTCCAATTGTAAAAGAGCTAGTTGCCCGTCGCGGTTTTGCACGGGTAAAAGTCATTTTATAACATTTGTTTTCAAAAAATATGGTTTAAGGGTACTCAGGGATAGTGTAGCATACTAAAGGTCCTATAACATATATTTATTTCATTTCATTCAATTCATTATTGTTTAAATGAAACCGCATCTCTAAACATAATGTGATTTAGCAAATATCTGAGTTTTAGTTTTGATTTTTCCAAAGCGTTTTTTGTTAGTTTCCGTTACGTCACCCTTTTCCGCGACAACATGGAAATATGTGACGAAAAATGAAAACGCGTGATAACTACAAATAAAAATACTTTTTACGTATTTCAAATCCATAAAAAATAGATTTATTTAAACAAATGAGTCGCGCAAGTGTTAGAAAATATTAAACTACAAATAATAAAATGATAAATACCTACAAGTAGTCATAAATAACTTATTTTTAGAGACGGGAGCCATAATTTTGACAAAAAAAAATCTTTTGAAAGCAGGTGCCAATTTTTTACCATCACACATAACACTAATATTAAAAAGCTGAAAAGTGCATTTGTTTGAACGCACTAACCTTAGGAAAATTTATATTTGTGCAAGTAAATTTTTACAGTAAAAATTTCTATTGCATGTAATGTACCCTACATTACATGCAATAGAAATTTTTTTTTAGTGTTGGATAGTACATTTATTAAGAAAGGCTATACTGCTATAGGCGATATAACATCACGCTACAAGTATAAAGAGCAAAACATTACTGAAAAATATTGCCTAAACAGTGAAAATTTTCTAAATTCCACCAAAATTTTAAAATTGCCGCGCGATTGCAGCGCTCACTGCGTTGTATGAAAAGTGAGTCTGGCTAATCGCGGTAGTCTGGCTAGGTACGGTAGCAGAAAAGACTGCTTGCGATCGAGAGTGCGCAGGTCGTGCGTCGCAAATATCGGAAGGCCATCTTTCGTTATATTCTTTAGTCTGTACGTTACATATTCTATTACAAATTATAGTAATATACGTAACTACGCAGTATGGCAGCTATAAATGGGTAAACATTCCTTACTAAGGAAGTATTTTGTTTTATTGTAGACGTAGAGAAAGGATTTTTTGCTGTATTTCTTTCTAGTTGTTTAGATTGTACTATAATAATAAAAATATAGTGCAGAGCATTCTTATCTTGTGTTGGTAACTTGAGATCCCTTGAGAATTAAGCAGAACAAGCATTATGTAGCGATAAGGCCGCCTATAGTAATCTATTTATAATTATAATTTCTTCCAAATTGTATTCTCATGTGTACATAAAGTAATAAATAAATATGTACTCGTAGTAACTTACAGAAAGTTTCATCCAAATCGGTCTAATCATTTTGAAGACTAACTTTTTAGCGCAAATAAAGTTTATTACAACGATAAAATATAAAATGATGAAGTGTTTAAAAATTAAATACACCGTCATGTTTTATGATACACTAAAATAGTAATAGAAACGGTTATACTTTACACTTAACTTTAAGTACATAATATAGCTGTTAGCCCCTAATATTTTTAGAAATATTATAGTCTGTAATTATAATTATATACAAATATTTAAGTATTTAGTTGCTCTCACATAACATAAAATGCTGTAGATACTGAGTTATATAATATTACTAGCTGACCCGGCAAACGTTGTTTTGCCGTACTAAAAAAATAAAATTGGTCAAGTGCGAGTTGGACTCGCGCACGAAGGGTTACGTACCATTATCTATGCAACATAAGGCAACGTTATTAGTATCGAGCAAGAAACGGTAAAAAAATCATGTTTGTTGTATGGGAGCCCCCCTTAAATATTTATTTTATTTAATTTTTAGTATTTGTTGTTATAGCGGCAATAGAAATACATCATCTGTGAAAATTTCAACTGTCTAGCTATCACCGTTCTTGAGATACAGCCTGGTGACAGACGGACGGACGGACGGACGGACAGCGAAGTCTCAGTAATAGGGTTTCCGTTTTGACCCTTTGGGTACGGAACCCTAAAAAAGAAAAAAAAGGTTTGAAAAATAGATGTTGGCCGATTCTCAGACCTACTGAATATGTATGTAAAATTTGAGAAGAATCGGTCTAGCCGTTTCGGAGGAGTACGGTAACTAACACTGTGACACGTGAATTTTATATATAAGACTAGCTGACCCGGCAAACGTTGTTTAGCCATAATAAATATTAAAAAAAAGGTTTGAAAAATAGATGTTGGCCGATTCTCAGACCTACTGAATATGAATGTAAAATTTCATAAAGATCGGTCAAGCCGTTTCGGAGGAGTACGGTAACTAACACTGTGACACGTGAATTTTATATATAAGATGTTATGTGAGAGTAACTAAAATTTAGAGTTGTTATCTATTTAGAGTTAGAAGTTATAAGAGAACGTTACGGTCTGAAAGAGGATGTAGTGACTAAGGTGGAGAAAAGTATGTTTAGGTGGTTTGCTCATGTGGAGAGGATGGATGAGAGACGATTAACAGAAGGCATATACACGGTGGACGTAAGTGGAAATGCTGGGAGAGGACGCCCGAGAAAAATATACTCCGATGTCATCGCCGGGACATTTCAAAAGGGGCAAGTGCGTAGCACTTACAACCGTCGGGCATGTATGACCAGATGTGTAAGTGTGAATGAAGCCAAGGAAGTAAGTTTGGATCGTAGCAGATTACTCTCTATAGTCTCTGCCTACCCCTATGGGAAAAAGGCGTGATGTTATGATGATGATGATGATCATTAGCTGTTGCCTGCCCGCAACTACACCTGCAACTTCGTAACGAATTATACAAAAAAGCCACTTGAACCATTCTATCTATTAAAAAACCGAATCAGACTCTGTTGCGTAGTTTTGAAGATATAAATTTACATAGGGACATAGATACAAAAATTAAGTTTTTATTTTATAATAAGTAAAGATTGCAATCAGTATTGGGAGTGTGAGTGAGAGCTCGAGCCTGAAGTAGGTTTTTTTACAGGTTACCAGGGCCCACGCAGCTGTAACACATAACGAGTATAACAATATTGTACTCATAACAAGTTACATGAAAAATAAAATAAGAAGTAAAAAAAAACAATATGAAATTTTTTTGGATTTTATCTAGAAGTAGATATAGAATTAAAAGATTACTTCTACTGTAAGTGCACTTCCACTAAAGAATAATAGAAGAAACATGTTTTACACAAATATAACACAACTCAAACGTACAAAAATAAATAGTGCTTATTTTAAATAAATATAGTAGTCGGTACACATACGTAAAACAAACATGGTGCTTGTTTGTCTAACATTTTGCAACTTTTTTAACGTTTTTCGTAAGTTTGATCTGTAATAATGGTTTTATAAAGCCGGTCTTGTGTAATATCTGATTTATTTCATGTAATACACATTTTGTTACAATAAGTTTGTAAAAGTATTCTCAAATTACGTACAAAAACTCTATGTATACGATAATATAATCAATGTATTTGTATATTGTATTTGCTATTTTGTATAGGTCCGTCTGGTGACGGGTTAATAATACAAGTGTCACCACTCCGTGTCTTCCCTAGGATGCTGTAAGAACCAGCTAAGGTATATTTATAAGAGTTAAAGATCTAATGTGATAGACGGAAATCTTGAATCTAAACCTTACGCCAACACGCCTGGTCAAAGCTGTATAGTAGACTATGCCGCTTTGACCAGGCGTGTTGACCACAAACCCTAGCGCAGTGGAGGAGGCCCCTGCCCAACAGTGGGACGTTAATAGACTGGATAAAGAAAGAAAAGATGAATAGATACGAACAAGTTAATAAAAGAGTGTTAAAAAGATAGCGGATAAGAGCATGGCAATAATAATAAAATTCCTATATTAGAACTTTTTCCAACGGTCCCTATTAACTTGACCTGCATGTTCCATTCATCCGTCTACCTGTCAGCAGGCTATATATCAACTAGGGTAAATATTAAAAGGGTCTCCCCTACTAGAAACATGTTTTGAAACAAACTTACACAGCTAAAAATGCAGGCGGTTAAGAATATTTCAACTACAGAATTAACTTTATGTCTTAGTTTGGCCTATATTTAGGGCTAATATGTGACGCTTTTATTGGATTTAGCAGTTACGGAACTCTACTTTTCTTGGAATTTCGCTGGCTTTTTAAGTCTAAAAATAAGTGGGTATATTGAAGTTTTAATCGTCGTTATTTTTATATGTATGTCCTTATGTGAGCTTAAATCATCAAAAGTACACACAGATTTTGATGTGTTTTTTTATTGATAGAATGATCAAAGACGATGGTTATTTTGTATTTGTCAAGGTTCGGTGATGGGAGCTCAACAAAATTTAGCCTGGCTAAATTGAACTTAATGGTCGAATAAGATTTGGTATTCTTCATTCAAGTGATATAGTAAATAGTTTTTGCAAACAACAAACATCACTTTTACAAGCAACAAAACAAGTATTATTGGGAAAAGAATACCTGGTTTTATTAGTCTATGATTTAATTGAACCCGCGGCGTGTATTACTTACACCCATAGAATATTTCACACACACCAACATAATATGTGCTGAAATGAATAAAACTACTTTTTACCGATTTAGACGCGTATATTTGTTTTAAATTTTGGCCCGACGGCCGTTGGCCGAAATTTAAAACAAATACACGCGTCTAAATCCGTAAAAAGTAGTTTTATTTAAACAAATGAGTCGCGCAAGTGTTAAAGAATATTATGTGCTGAGATAGTTATAAATTTCTGATGATTTTATAAAATCTGAAACATGAACATCTGAATTGCTATATTTTATCTATTTTATTTTATCTGAATAGCTGTTGGCTGTTTAAAAGTTTACGTATCATCATTCTTAGAGCATTCACTAACGCTGTCCAAGCCCGTTAACACAAGGTTTTGCTTTAGTTTTTAGTTTCTTTTGACCTAGCTAAGAAACATTTATAGGTATATTATTTATCTAAAGTATTACAATATTTAGTTAAGTTTTCAATTATTGTTTTTTTTTTTCGTCGTTGTACACGTGGCACGAACTCTCTCAAGCATATATCCAGGTCAAGTTTATTCAGTGGAACAAATTCAGTAGATACATCTTGACATGCGGTATTTTGTGTCAAGTGATTATATCTCGAATTGTTATTTATTTATAGGAATCTTTTAGGGTATAGGTGTTGATATTATACAGGACTGGGGCCAATTCTAATGCGTCAAAAACTCAACCTAACTTAACTAAAATGAACTTAATAAATGAAATAATATATGAACTACTAACTCAAGCAACACATATTCTCTTAAAAACTTTAAAAAATTATTGACCTTTGACCCATCTTTTGGTACATAACTATAATAATAATTATAATTTGCGATTTTATGTGTGGGTACATTATGTTATTATTAATTTTAATCACCTATTTTTTGTTGTAATTTGATTATTTAATTATTATCCAATGTCTTGAACTCACTTTGAGATTTTTTTTGTGTACAAGCGGTGTTTGCCTATAGTAATTGTTGTTTTTGTTTTTGAATGTAATTTTTACTTTATCTAATGTTAACAATTGTTGGTGAACCTAAATAAATAAATAAAAATAAATAAACTCATGTCTAACACTATCTTTCATTAATTGGCTACTTGATTGTACACTTTAATATTAATAACACATAAACATAACACAAGCATATAAGCTTAGCTTGGGACCAGAGGACGTTGTGTGAAATGTCCATGAATATTTATTTATTTATTTATTTATTTATTTAATATAAAAGTTCCGAATAGGTGGTCGCGCGCGGCGGCCCGGTTTCCAGAGACCCGCCGCGCTAAATATGATGGGGGGACCTAATGCTCCCCCCATCGGTTCGGGCCCCGGTTAGCGGGGCCACCACTCGCCGGGTCATGGTAAAGCTCAATTCACCATCATGGCCCGGCAGGGCAAGGCTGAGGGAAAAAAAACAGTACCTAGTCAATTGAATTCAAGTTAAAACAATTTTCCATACAGCAATAAAAGTTTTGACAAATTACCAAAGCTTAAAACTTATTAAAATTATAACAAAAAATTCCTTAACGTCAGGTCAAAATATAAATGAAAGACGACCATTTGTCAACAACAAGGTCTTTACTAATCTTAGAGCATTAATTCAACAGGAGTCGGTATCGTCAAGTGATTCAAAATTAAAAAGGGTACGAGAGCAATGGTCCTACTTATAATGTCTGGACGGTATTCTCTAGCGTGTGGCTATTTTGTGCCACGCGTGCGTAACAACCAATTAATTTAAAGTCAAAGTTTGGTAAAAAAATATTATTGCTTGAATTTGGCAAATGACTGTACTCCCCCTGATGTTAAGTGAATTAACATGAAGACGACTGGTACACGTAGTAGTTTATTATTGTGGATAATTTGAAACATCAGATTTTAGTTAGACAAGTTACACAAACACATTAGACAAGTTACACAAAATAAATCTTCTTTACGTCTAAAATAAACTAGTTTCCCTATGGCTAGCCATTTAGTCAAACAACTTTAGAGGTGAAATTACGATTTAGGGTTTATGTTCTCCACTGCACCACACCGACCTGGAAACCTATATTTGAAAAAAGAACAAGTGAACAGCGTATTTAACAACTCCTGTTGGTAAATACTCTACGTTACCAATATATAGCGAAACAGTGGGGATGAAAATATTTAATAAAGCTTGAAATATGCGGGGAGTGGACGCGTTTGTAATTTTTTCGCGTTGAACTTGTATGACGGTACATATTTTTGGAATAAGAGACGAGAAAATATGTCTAAACAGCTATTTATTTATATATTATGTAGATATATGAAAATTACGTATGGGATAAATAATTTTCGGAATGAAATGCTGATAAATTTGCTTAAAAGTTTTTAGGTATTACGGTAAAAGTGTCACTAATGCAGAAAAATGTATGAATTTTAACTAAACTTTCACAGAACATAATCAGCCATGAGCCATGGTCATTGCAATTATTTTAAGTTAATGAAAAGAAAGGCTGAACATACATGACTGATTAACAGAATTATTGACTTTACAGATTAGGAAATAAGAACTTTTCAAGCTATACTACAAACGCAGTACAAAACGCTCAGATGCAGTATAAATGCCTTTTCTACAACCAAACATGTCAATTATCTTTCAGGGAATCAAACTTACAATCTTGTATTAGGTTAGTAGGTTCACTACTATAACAGTTGGGATGCCAAAAATCCTGAGTTCGTTTCTTCATGAAACATTTTACATAGCACAGCAATTTCATAATATTTGTGAAAGTATATTCATAGGAGTAGGGATTTTATTCTCTACAAATAGATTTGACGTATATTCGTAGGGTTGGAGAATAGTAATAAAGTAGCAACATGAGAGATCAATCGGAATAACGCTGAATAAATTGAACTGGCGCCTGTTTGTCTAACTTATGTGTTCCTGAATTCTGTGTTAATATAAAACAAATATTATTTATTTTTTGTACGTTTACGTTTTACGAATCTCAGTATTGATATAATATGAGAACATGTATGTTTCTATGTATTATAAGTATGTATGTATGTATTTACAAAAGAAAAGTAGTATATGTAGTATAACCGTATTCTGGTTGGTACCCATAACACAAGCATTATAAGCTTAATTTGGAACCAGAGGACGTTCTGTAAAATGTCCATGTATATTTCTTTCTTTCTTAAAAATGTTTTTAGAGCTCCTGAAAGTAGCATTTGATTCCTTACGATGCACGATCGCGACCAAAAATTAAAGTTAATTTTTACGTTGCCATAATAAGACAAAACTATATTTTTATGCATTACACTGCTTTCGCAATGGCATACGTTGCGATTTGTGATCCATGAGTCGCGTGATGCTGTCGCGCTGATAGCAGTGCCTACAGTGCCGTTGCCGCGAACTCATTAGTGCTTAACTAGCCAACTATTCATACAATACTGTGAGCGCCTCGCTAAGAGCCAGTGCCGGTCACGCAACACGAGTCGTGAGGAATCGAATGGTGCTTTAAATATAACGTTCAAATGTTTATCGCATAACTTAGAAAAAAAATGTTGTTCTTAACGAGTCTCATTATTCCGCGGTAGAATTATGGGCTGCTGTTCAAAAAGTCACGGGTTCTAACCCCAAACAGGATATAATCAGATATGTTAGTATAGGGTTTAGTCATGAGTTTACTGTCTTTCACAGAAAATAATACTTATTATCATATTATTTGTATTATATCTCTACTGCTGCTTTCTTAAAAGAAGCTTGCACTTTACCTATTATCTACATTATGCCCGCCCACGTTTATTATGATTTAATGTTTGTCACATGTGGTTTGGTTTTAGATTAATACTTCCCTAAAGCCATATAAGCTTAGCCATTAGTTCCTAATTAAAACCGATTATAAACTTCAACACTGTAAAACATGATTGGAAATTCATAAACTTTTTTTATAACGATGGGGCTTTTCAACTACTAGCGCCAACTTTACCGATCACTGGCCAGTTTCCAATAAATTTAAAATTGGAACTATTACTTTCGCATCATAAAATTTGAACGAATGTAATTCGTTTATATTTTAATACAATAAATACGCAATTATAGTAAGATAAATTTATTGTGTAATGTAGTGGAATGCGGTTGAATGAATGCTACGTTCTATAAACTACAAACGTGAATTTTTTTTTTAAGAAAATTTGGTCATAATATTTTCTAACACTTGCGCGACTCATTTGTTTAAATAAAACTACTTTTTACGGATTTAGACGCGTATATTTGTTTAAAATTTGGCCCGACGTTTCGGAGACATTGCAGTCACCATGGTCACGGGTGAGACTCTCAGACTAGTTTTATTTAAATATGGTCATGTTGTATTACATTGTATTTTATATTACGGGACGGCATCATCAATATTGAAGAAGTTCCATAAATAAAGAAAAATGAAGAAAATATGGATGTTTTGTGTTACTCTTTCAGTGCAATCTACTAATCGTTTTTATTTGAAATTTTACAAAAGCATTATATATATAGGTATAAAATAAGTTAAATAAATATTCATGGACATTTATTCATGGACATTTCACACAAGCTAAGCTTATGTTATGCTTGTGTTATAGGTACCAGAATATGGATAGAATACTTAAACTACTTTTCTTTTGTAAATACATACTTATAATACATAGAAACACCCAGACGAAATACAAACATTTTTATGACATTTATAAATATCGCACAAATAATTGTACTGTGCGGGAATCGAACCCCAGACCTTGTGAACGGTAGTCCGTTACCTGAACCACTAGACCACGAAACCCGTCATAAAGGTAACTCTATACTCGAATGAAAGCGCTATCAATTTATACTGCGATTTCATTTCATTAAATTGAATTTGTCATCTCGTTAGAATTTCTTGTACTGTTTTGTTTTGGAACAAATAAATATAAAGTAGTCCTGAATATAATTTAGAACTAAGTACTTACAGTAGATAAAAACAAATATTTGTAATATGTTTAAGCCTAGTTTAAACACAAAACAAACAAATTTAATGATATTCTCTTCTATGTAAACATCTATTTAATATTCTAAGTTTTAGTAAATTACTGTTACATTATGAGATGAGAAAGAGGGAATACAGTGGTAGTTAAATAATAGTAACTAAATCTGTTTGATAGAACAATTGTCACGTATTAAGGACAGCTGCTGTAATACGATCGCTTTGTTCAAACTACGCGCGATGTAATGTAGTATGTAAATGTTGACAAATGTTTTCATGGTTTTTAAAATTCTCTACGCAAGGGGCAAATCTAGGGACTCTATTAATGATAAAATCGATTTAATGTAGTATGTAAATATTGACAAATGTTTCCATGATTTTTAGGGTTCCGTACCCAAAGGGTAAAAACGGGACCCTATTACTGAGACTTCGCTGTCCGTCCGTCCGTCCGTCCGTCTGTCACCAGGCTGTATCTCAAGAACGGTGATAGCTAGAGAGTTGAAATTTTCACAGATGATGTATTTCTATTGCCGCTATAACAACAAATACTAAAAATAAAATAAAATAAATATTTAAGGGGGGCATCCCATACAACAAACATGATTTTTTACCGTTTCTTGCTCGATACTAATAACGTTGCCTTATGTTGCATAGATAATGGTACGGAACCCTTCGTGCGCGAGTCCGACTCGCACTTGACCAATTTTTAAGATTCACTACGCAAAGGGCAAATCTAGGGACTCTATGAATGATAAAATCGATTTAATGTAGTATGTAAATGTTGACAAATGTTTCCATGATTTTTAAGATTCACTACGCAAAGGGCAAAATCTAGGGACTACTAATGAGGCTCTCGGTCCGTCAGTCAGTTCATCCATCAGTCTGTCATCTGACTGTATTTAATGAACAGTAAAAGTTCTCCAACCACTCTGTTTAAAAGTAAATCGCATTAAAATCCGTGGTGTAGTTTTGAAGATATAAGCTCACATACAGCCATAAGCTGACGTGGTCACGTGATATTAATGATAGGAACACCCGGGCCTCGTCTTTCTCTGCCACCCACTGCTGGAATGTTCTATTACCACCGTTCCGTTTGATTAAATCTGTAAAATCATTTCATCGAAAATACAAAGATTTTTTACTTAACAGACAACAGGAGGCGACCTAGGGCCGCTTTATTTAAGTATGTTCTCGTTCTTGTATGTTTATTTGTTTTGTATGTTTCTATTTCTCGCATGTTTTAGCTTCTTTTTGTATTGTGTGAAGCCTACCCATCTATCATTCTTTAAGTGCTTTTGATTGTATGTGCTTTCTTTTTTATTTTTCCTTCCCTGTTATAAATGTGTATGTTTATGATGTTTAATAACCCATTTTATAATTAATTAGTTTAAAGTAATTATCGTGGATCTTACTCTCAGCTGTGAATTGTCAATTAATTATGTATTAAGTGCTGTATGGCTTACTTGTCGTAATTTTTAAATTTTGTGTTGTGGCCGCTCGTGGCTTCACCTAGGTCATTCTGAAAATCTGCGCTGTATCACGCTTAATGCAAGTGTGTTCAGCTTATGCTGAGAATGTACCTTGTTATGATCCTCTACTTGACCTTATGTTAAAGTAATTATTATAATTTTATATTAAGTTTTTGTTGTACCTTTGATGTTGTAGAGTGATTCAAAATAAATGTTTTTTCTTTCTTTCTTTCTTTACATAGGGACATACATACAAAAATAAGTAAAGAATTATAACACCCTTTATATTATTATAGCTTATACACCATGATGAGAAAACTGGGTTATTAACATTTGTATCCTTAATCTGTCACCAAACACTCCCTTATCCCTATTATCCCCTAATTGCTCATACAGCAAGCTTCTGTATTTAAGCCTTCAATGCACATATAACAAAAAATAAAGTAATTATTACTACCGTCATTGAGTGGCAATCTTTTAATGGAGATACGGAGATATACAAGGATTGTTTTTAATTCCATCCAATATTATTTTATGTCTATCGAATATAAAATGAAAAGAGGTATAATATTCGACTGGATTGTCACCATTTATGAGTCATAAAGAAGTTTGTAACAGTTCTAAAAGTCTTCTATAAGCCTTATTTTCGTAAACCAGTCCAAGGATACGAAACTGTTCTAAGTAAAAGTTTGTTTGAAAATTATTTACTAAGTAGGTTGAGATTGTTGACTCTCCGAGGTATAGTTTTTATTTGACTAACAATGTTACTGTTGAATAAAGTTTTCTCACATTTATGATGCATGAAATTTAATGTTATATCTTGTTCGTAGCAATAAAGTACAAGACTATCGGAGAATACTCCTATCAATTTTCTTTTCCAGATTCCTTCTTCTCCTCCGTTTTTAGTGTTGCCAGAGTGATAATGGTTATGTCAAAGCCTCCACTGCAGTGGTGGAATTTGAGACAATATTTTGGACGATTTGCCAATATTTTTCTATTACTGGCTGGTCATCATTCCCTAGCCCTTACTCCGTTGTTTTGGGTCAGCGCAACATGACTACTTATTTATGTTGCATTTGGAGTCAACCCTCCTTGGGTTCGTGCGCAGGTGATAAGCGATGAGATTCCCTAGGTCGCTGGCTTGTAGTTACAGACAGGTATTTTACCTGCAATAGCGAATTGAAAGTGGTCAGTTCAGCACATAATTGAACTGCTTTTTGATCTAGTAATCACCCAGTAGGTAACATATTACGAATATATAGTAATTAACCGAAGATTTAAAACAAGTAATATTTACGACAAAAAAAACTCAAAAACCTGCAGCTACGAAAAAATATCTACACAAAATGTTTCTAAATTACTTATTCAATAAAAACCCACAACGTTTTATTACATTGATGATATAAAACAAAATGAAAATCCAGTGTTTAAGCTCATCAAAAGCGTCAACAATATGAAATATTGCTGTGTACGAAAGATACAGACTCGGGTATTTTATACCAACGAGGGCATTCACTTCGCTAAATCAACATTGCAAGGGTTATGGCCACTTAATTTTTATCATGGGTTCATCATTCAAGATAAATTTAAGTTATTAACTTAATTTTAATCTTTAAAAAAATGTGTTTGAGTTACGATTATTTTTGACGGGCTTCGTGGCGTAGTGGTTCGTGTAATGGACTGCCGTTCACAAGGTCGCGGGTTCGATTCTCGCTTGGGACAATCATTTGTGTGATATCCATAAATGTCATACAAATGTTTGTACTACGTCTGGGTGTTTCTATGTATTATAAGTATGTATTTACAAAAGAAAAGTAGTTTATGTATTATATCCGTATTCTGATACCCATAACACAAGCATAATAAGCTTAGCTTGGGACCATAGGACGTTGTGTGAAATGTCCGTGAATATTTATTATTTAAAAATAAAAAAAAAATATTCATGGACATTTCACACATCGTCCTCTGGTCCCAAGCTAAGCTTATATGCTTGTGTTATGGGTACCAGAGTACGGATATAATACATAAACTACTTTTCTTTTGTAAATACATACATATAATACATAGTAAACACCCAGACGCAGTACAAACATTTGTATGACATTTATGGATATCACACAAATGATTGTCCTGACCGGGAATCGAACCCGAGACCTCGTGATCGGCAGTCCGTTACATAAACCACTCCACCACGAAGCCCGTCACTCCACCACGAAGCCCGTCTTATTCCCGATTTATTATTATTATTTTAAAATATGATTTAAATAAATAAATATATAACTCTTACTGCGCAATAATATTCGTAGGAGTAAAATAAAGCTTACTAAAAAGTTACACGCTTAAAATATCGAGTAAAAATACTTTCTAATCACATGAGTGTATTTATTTTGTTAAACTTGTATGTACAGACACTAACCTAATTTCTATCTTTACTAATATTCAAAAGTTAAATAGTTTGTTAATCTCAGGAACAGAGCTATGGTCCGATTTGAAAAATTCTTTCAGTATAAACACAGTACATCTATCGAGAAAGGCTTTGGGAGACTATATAACATTACGTTGTAACCAATAACATCGAAGCATTAGTGAAAAATGTGGCAAAAACAGGGAAAATTTTCTAAATTCCACTCGTATGAAGTCGCGGGCGAAAGGTAGTTACGTGCACAAGTATACTTTAACCCTCAAACTTATTTTAATCAGAAACTCCTAAAAGATATATCAACATTAATCACTTTTGGATAAAATGGATAATGAAATTGAAATTCATAAATATTGGAAAATATTTACTTACACCAAACTTCCACCTCACATGATCGGCTGATCTTAAAGCACACCCCTTCTAAAAGCAATATCATGTATTCACAACTACTTCTATTGTATAAACTCTACAACGCATATTTTATACAACCTATATCCAGCTTAAAAAGCGATCACGTAATATTACTCTTAAAAGTATATTTTTACTTTGACCAAACCTGGGTCAGTCAGGCAACTACTTACTGTAATGAGGTCAACATTTCATTTTCATGGGGTCAACTTAAAAAGGTTTGATTTCAGTTTCAATAAATGAAGAAACATTTGTTAGTTTCACTAATATTTATAATTGAGCCACTAGTTAAATTTTACAACAGTGAAGTCTCAAGTTAAAACTTTTTAGCCTGATACCTACGTGGTCAAAATAAAATATATTATGAATTTATGCTCTGTCTCGCTCCAGCCCATTAACGTCGCATTATTGGGCACCGTCCGCCTATTTTAATCATGGTCTACTTTATGGCGCAGGCCTGGCTTGTTGGCATAGTGCCCCACACTATCCTTCTCAGTCTTCTCACGGACAGAGGGGTACGTAGTCAGGCATTTCCCCAGACCTAAACAAAAAAGGATATTTATTCGGGTAGCAGTCTCTCACAGAAGATGTCATCTGCTTGTAATATACCTTAGCTGGCTTGTACAGCACCCGGGGGAGAAAATAATTATGGTGGTCACACTTGTATTCTTAATCCGTCACCACATGGACAATTTTCATTCTACTTTCCCAATTTTCACGGACAATTCTATATTGATACTATCTATGTTTTGTCTATTTTATAAATTTATTTTAAAATTAATAAATTAAATTGTAGTGGAAAAAGTGATCACCGCAAGCGGGACTTGAACCATACATAATCTCGACCAGCCACCTAGTATTCTTTACAGAATACAATTGGGCTGAAATAATGACGCGACTATTATTACTAAAGTAATTTATTAATTTTGCATTTATTTGGTCGAGATCGTTGCAAAACATTCTCGATAGATGGCGTTGCACATCAAAAATGCAATGTAGACTCAATCGAGGAACATTGTAGTGGTTTAATTGGTTACTGTTAGCACGACCGCAATAAGCTCAGTTGTCAGAGCTTCGGAACGGTATTCCGAGGTCGTGGGTTCAAGTCCCGCTTGCGGTGATCACTTTTTCCACTACAATTTAATTTATTAAGTAAAAGCATAGCAAGTCAATTGAAAAATTAATAAATTACTTTATTTCAAAATACTAAACCAAATCTTAGCAAGATTGCTACTAAAGTCAACTTTTATATTAAATGCCCTCCAGACGTTATTAAATAGGAAATGCAGCATTGTTTCTTTTTATAAGCCAAGAAACATTATAAATGACAACATGGAGGACTTCTATCATGCCAATGTAAATATTTTATTTGCTTCCGGAACCGCAATCAAGAAAAAAGCTACTCGTTTTCAACATCAATGAAGAAAATGAAAACACCTTATATTTTTTTGTGAGTTTGTATTGTGGAGTCCAATTTTATTTGCTTGGTAAATAGCTATACACTATGTCCATACTACAGGATAATGTATGTGGAAGATAAAAAAGTGATCCTGAATAACGTCGGATAAAAAAATTAAGCTAAAGATTATGATAATGTATTGAAAGATTGTTTGGTTTATTTCTACTGAAAATTATTTTATTACAAACTTTTACGAAAATTTTTGCTGTTATTAATCTTCTGCGAGATACCTACGTAAACCTCACATGAACCTCTCTCGGAAAACACGAATTGTCACAACCCTCACAGTTAACAACCTCGGTAAGAGCAGAAAAACTCTAATATAAACCCTATGACGTCTGGTCAGCGCGGCACAGTGGACCATAATCCTTAATCCGTATTCTGGTACCCATAATACAAGCATAGAAATATAGCTTACTTTGGGACCAGAGGACGTTGTGTGAAATGTCCTGAATATTTATTATTATCCTTCCCAAAGTTGAGGAGGCCCGTGGCAGTGGGACGCTAATGTCCTGGAAAAAGAGGGAGAGAGAGACACACACAGAGAGAGAGACAGAGAAAGAGTGAATCAAAATTGTTCCTTTGTCAAAAAGAAAATAGCTGGTTAAAGTAGCTAACACCTTGTAAAAAAAATATTCAGGAAAATTCAGATGCTTAAAACAAAGTACTTAATTTACTATTTGTAATCATATTATGGTCATGTGGAGAGGATGGATGATAGATGACTGACGAAAGGCATATATACGACGGCGTTGCGGAGGTAAGTGAAAACACTGAAAGAGGACACCCCGAGAAAAACAACTTCGATGTCATCGCCTATGACCTTTAAAAAGACGAATCAAATGGTATTAAATAAATCTTTCAATACTTAAAGTATACTCTGTGCATTTATTTAACAAGTGTTGAATTCAGAGGCGGGACCCCGACTGCGGTTATTATCGTTGTCAAAAGAAACCGTTTCTTTTGTAAAAATGAGCACAATAAAAGAACTACGGAACCAGATTCAACAAAGAAGTAATAACAAGCGGATTGTCTTAATTGTAACCACTTGGAATAATAAATTCTAAGAGAATTTTGAGTTCTCGTTTTTTTAGAATCCTGTATTCGCTCTATTTTGACATGTTGGAATGATTTTGATGGCTTTGGTTTTACTTTATGTAAAATACTGATCTATCCAATGGGAAAGACCACTAACTATGCAATAATTTAGTGATGATCTTTCAGACGCACGCAGTGTTTAGTTTAATTTTATACTAGCGAATGTCAGGGGTTCCACTGGCGTTTAAATTTAATGAGCCTAGCCTCCCTCAACATAGACGAAATCTTAATAAAATATACAAAAAAATCATCCTCTTGAACCACTCTATCTATTAAAGAAAACCGCATCAAAATCCATTGCTCAGCCTTAAAGATAATGGATAGCTCACATATACAAAAATATATATATACAAAAATAACGACTTTGTTTTATAATAATTTATTATTAATTTTATATTAAACTGCAATTTTTGTTAATTATTAAAATACTAGCTAATCTCCGCGGTTTCATTTACGTTTATAGTTAGGTACTGCTCTGCTACTTTTATTTCAACGTGCTTGTGACTAATAGACTATGTGTTATTCCTACATAAGTATACACTATACAGTTGTAAAATTTCATTAAAATCTATTTAGTACTTTTTGCTAAAACAACTAACAAACACTATTAAATTCATAAATTAAAATCATAATTTAAATAAACCTACTTTTTACGGATTTAGACGCGTGTTTTTGCTGACGCGAGTAAATCCGTAAAAAGTAGTTTTATTTAAATTATGATTTTAATTTATGAATTTAATAGTGTTTGTTAGTTGTTTTAGCAAAAAGTACTAAATAGATTTTAATGTCGCGCAAGTGTTAGAGAATAAAATCATAATTATTATCATAATCATAATTTGCGATTGTAATACTAGTAGGATTAGTAAAATATTATTATTTGAGATTTATCCTCTTGAAATTTGATTCGTAATCCGTTTATCAGTATACTTAGTACTTACTGTACGACAGGGTCCTCATTTTTTATTCATTACAGAAAATAGAATTACGAACCGTGACATTTCATTAGAGAATTAACATAAGGGATGTTTTGCAGCCTACTTTGCATTTTTGTTTTAATGTACTTCATATTTACTTAGCTTTGGTTTTTATTATTATTTACTTACTGTAAGGATTTTTATCCGTGTGGTGACGGATTAAGAATGCAAGTGTCACCACCACATCTCCTCCCTTGGGTGCTGAAAAAGCCAGCTAAAGGATATTCGTCCACAGATCCAAATCCCCTGTGAGAGACGTAAAACTCAAAAATAAACTCTATGCTAACACGTCTGGGCAACGTGGCATAGTAGACCATAATACCTGCTAAGTGGAAGAGGCCCGTGCCCAACAGTGGGACGCTAACATGCTAGAGGGAGGGAGAGAGTGAAAGATTACTAAAAGATATGTTATACCAAAGATAAGGAATTTCTTTACTAATTATGATCAATATGTATTAGACCAAGTCTTGTTGCACAAAAAAATACATAAACATTTTTTCTTTATTTTATGTTTTAGTTTAGTTTATTTTAGTTGTGCATACAGAATTGGCTTTATTGTCAGTAACAAGCAGCTTGATAAAATTGATATTAAAAACCATTTTAAGACAAACGGAAAATTTTATCATGGCTTAAGTTTTCATTATAAATCAAAAAATAAAATTTAATCTAAAAGAGTCAGCAGTCTTGACCTAATTACAATTTAATTAAGTTGTAAACAAACTTTTACAAGTAATCTGAACTTGAAAATTGTTCTATGCATTGTTTAAAAAAATACACCCAAGTTAGAACGAATGGTACTGTACTATAACATTTTAATATAATGATGGGATAATATTATGACGGGCTTCTTGGTCTAGTGGTTCATGTAACGCACTGCCCTGGGCTGCCGTTCACGAGGTCTCGGGTTCGATTCCCGCACGGGACAATTATTTGTGTGATAGCTGTCATACAAATGTTTGTACTGCATCTGGGTGTTTCTATGTTTTATAAGTATGTATTTACAATGAAAAAGTAGTATATCCGTATTCTTATACCCATGACACAAGCATTTAAGCTTAGCTTGGGACCAAAGGATGTTGTGTAAAAAAATATATATACTGTCTTAATCATGTATTGTCGTCTAATTAGGAGTAGTATCATCAAGTAACGCTTTATTTCATAAATATGGAAGAGGAAGCCTTCTTGGCACAAGTATTTTTACTTTACTTTATCTATTGTTTATGAAATAAATAAAAGAAAAAAAAAAAGATTTGAAAAAATGACATTGAAAAGTTTTGTGGTATAAGCCCCTTTAAATATTTATTGTATTCTGGTTTTAGTATTTGTTGTTATAGCATAAATGGTGATAGATGCAGAATAGGTACATACCATGTGAAAATTTCAACTCTCCAGTAATCACCGTTCTTTAAATTCCTGATGTCAGACACACTGAGGGACGGACAGGGAATCTCAGTAATAAAGTCCTATTACACTTTTTGTCTGTCTTTCCCGGAGCAACGTCTGTCTTCCATCGTGCAACGTGGCAGATTACCGATGCGCTGAACTGAACAAATTAAAGCCTTCTAATGGTCCACTTCACGAAAGCACCAGAAAAGCAGTGATACCATAGGAATGGGGCCGCTTCGTGATGCGACCCACACTAAAGTGACGGCCACGACTAATCTGCCAAGAGTGTACCGATAAAGAAGAAGAAGAACTCTTTTGGTATGGAACCCTACTAATAAGACTGAGTAGAAAAGCTGTAAGAAGGGCCACAAAGTTTAACGTGTCATAAATGGTGACAATTTCCCGGAAAATTATATTACAACGCGTAATAAAATCATTTATTGTTTGGGATGTGTCGTCATTAGTAGATTGGCAGTTTATGATGTTTATTTTATTTGTAAGGGTTTTAGAACTAATCTGAAGGGAATCAAATTATGGTGGAAAAAGTGAAATGCCACAAGTGGGACTTGAACCCACGACCTCGGAATACCGTTCCGAAGCTCTTCCAACTGAGCTTATTGCGGTCTACTTGCAACACTTCAAATTAACCACCATACCTGTTACTCGAACGAGTTTATATATTTTTACGTAGAGCGCCATCTATCAAGATTGCTTTACACCACCTCGACCAACACTTGAGTATTCTTTCCAGAATACGATTGGTTGAAATAATGACCCGACGTTCATTACTAAAGTAATTTATTAATTTTTGCAGTTGACGTGCTATGCTTTTACTTAAAAAATCTAATTATGGTGGAAAAAGTGAAATGCCACAAGTGGGACTTGAACACACGACCTCGGAATACCGTTCCGAAGCTCTTCCAACTGAGCTTATTGCGGTCTACTTGCAACACTTCAAAATAACCACCATACCTGTTACTCGAATGAGTTTATATATTTTTACGTACAGCGCCATCTATCAAGATTGCTTTACACCATCTCGACCAACACTTGACACAATGTTCTCTCGTTGTTAGTTATAACGAATCTAAGGCACTTTAAAACATCTATACTAATTTAATAAAGCTGAAAAGTTTGTTTGTTAGTTTGTTTGCATTTGAATTCTTCTTATAAAATTCTTTCAGTATTGCATAGTACAGAGGTAGGCTATTTATCATCACGCTGCAACGGAATCTGCAGGGGGTCTATCGGTTAGCGTAGCCTGTAGAAGTTTGCAACGCCAGAAATTTCATTTGCAGAATTTTTTCCACTTCTGTTTAAAAATCCCAATGACCTGCACTTAGGAAAATTTAGTCGGATACTTATTTCCGTACCTACCTAAATTTCACAGTTACATATTTAATATTAAGATTTTAATAAACCTTTGTAATAAAATACCCTTTTAATATTAATGTAGCATTTAATATTTTGAAGGTAGAACCCCCCATAAACGAAATAATATAAGTCGGACATATATAATACCTTATTTCATTATCAACTGTAGTTATCTTGTAAAATGGTATAATAACACTTATGTTTTGTGGGGATAGCTATAACAATGTAAATAAATTCCCGGGTACAATCTCTGTAATTAAAAAGGCTAGGTCCTTTAATATACTTACGCATTTTACCGTTTTAGTGGACCAACCTTATTGAGGGTAAGAATTAATCTAAGTCTCGTGGGACAGTGTGGCTGTGTTCTACGCAGATAGATAGGGAAAATGAGATAGATATACAATCATAACTATTATTTAGTACAGAAAAATATGTACAGCGTCCATGTAAGTTTTATTTTGCTCTAATTTTTAAAACTCTTTTATTAAGAAGATACTGTTACGTAGACTAATACATGATAGATACGCTGTCAATGTATTAGTCTACGTAACGGTATCTTAGCAGTTGTTGTTTTTCTACATTAAATTTATTAATTTTTGCTATTGACTTGCTCTACTTCTTTACTTCCCATGTCGTGGGTTCAAGTTCTGCTCGTAGTGATCATTTATTCGACTATAATTTAGTTTATAAAATTTTTGTATTCTTGATCCGTCACCATACAAATAATAATTTGCTTCTCATGGTCCATATCATGTGTGCCGAATTTCGTTTAGGTGTGAAAATCGTTTTCAAAGATTCTGTTATATATATTAATACATTGATAAACGCGTAATGAAAGCATGTTAAAAATAACTAAATACATCACAACACTACATTTACGTGACGACAATAAAAAAAAACATTTCCTTTTTTGTAACACTCGTGGCTGGAAAAGTTTTAAAAGTAGAACAAATTAATTCAACCTCGAGGTTACAGTAACCTATAAAACCTCCCGTCTGATAAATGGCAACAAATGTGCTCGAAACTTGTCACAATCTTGAATCAAATTGAATTAATGTTCTTGAAAGAAACAGAACATTGTAAATAAACATATTTGGTATTTTGATATTTTTAAACGTTATGTTATATTAGCTATTTCATGCGACTACATACGCGTGGAGTTTAGAAAATTTTCTCCAACAACATTTTTCAGTGATGCTTCGCTCGTATTAGACGCAACGTCATGTTTTAAAACCTTATAGCCTTCTTCGATAAATGTTCAAATCGGACCAGTGGTTCATGAGATTAGCGTGTAACAAAACAAACATACGCAAACTTTTCAGCTTTACAATATCAGTTTAAATCTTTATTATATTATCTGTGGTATAAACTAGACCAAGATCCAAAATGTAAATCCTTCACTCATCTTCAGAGCGATGAAATTAATGGGGTTAGGTTGAGCTTGATACAATTTGCTCGCCGGCAGCCCTGAGCCGTGGACCTGCGGGGGGAGGCAACGTGTCTCCAGCACATTCGTAGTCCCGCAGAGCTTCTCTTGGGTAAAGAGGGTGGCTTTTTTAATAATTATTAAGGTTTGGTTTCCAAATTCCACGCATACGAAATTGGGGGCAACAACTAGCTGAAAATATTTATTTGAAATATTTCATATAACTTTATTAATAAAAATTCACACGATTTGTAAAACAATACCTATACAAAAGGGTAAAACTGAACGTAAATTAAATTTGCCAATATATTACACTAGCTTTTGTTAAATACGTACCTACGCGTGGAATTTAGAAAATTTACCCGTTTTTCATAATTTTTCACTAATGCTTTGCTCTTACAGGTAGCTGCGTGATGTAATATAGCTTTTAGCCTTCCTCGATATATCAGCTATCCAATCCTGAAAGAAGTTTCCAAATAAGACCAGCGGTTCGTGAGATCAGCGCGTTCAAACAAACAATAATTGAGTATATAAAAAACAACCCACTTCATATGCCTTTGAAATTTGAAGGTTTTCTTCGATTTCTAACAGGAGATAACCCTCTAATCTGGTGTCAATGGGACCAAACGGGAACCACCTGCTTTCAAATAAAAAAAGAATCATCAAATGCGCATCGCACCTTTAAAAGTTATGAGGTAACGTTAAATAAAAACATACAGACGAATAGAGAACCTCCTCCTTTTTTGAAGTCTTCAGCTTGATAATAATAGATTCCAAAGGTGATGAAATTAAATATTATGCAAAATTATTACACTTGTTTGAAATTCATCTAGTTATCCAATATACATAACTATTAAAATTTATATTTTATAGATAGATAGATTTAAATTATTCTAGAAGTAAATTACTAGCCCTAACTCGTATTTATAACGAGTTTTATTTTTGAATTACTTTTGGAATTTAAATGCTAATTTCAGACTATGTTCGTTTGAGCGAGTCTGGACGTTGTGTTTAAAGTTAATAACATATTTTGTTCTAAAAAGGCTAAAACCTATGTATTTTTCGAGTTATTTATTATGTTTATATAGTACCCGTTTGAACCTGCCAGCATTTGCATTAATAAGCAGGTGTTATTATATTAAATCTCTGTTAAAAAGAGAAACACCTCTCAATAAAAATAGAATCTATGTAACAACAAAGAGTATAACCTAAATTACTAGAATTTTACCATAATTAATTGTAAATTAAATCATCCATTCATATATCAGCGTTTCTCCGTTAACTATTGCTATATTCGTAGTTTGTAAGGAAGGCCCTCACGCTATGAATTGAAGCTCTAACGTTTCTGAGCCTCCTGCAACCAGCGGCTCACTTCCACCTTGATGACACCATCATTTCATTGTCCGACTTACGCTGCCTAGTCGTCGTTTGTCATGCGAAGTGTGCAATCTATTGTCATTTCAGCATGTTCACATTTACAAGAATAAATTATATCGAATTATTAAGCATTTCAAGTCAATTGAAAAAAATAGATAGATAGATAGATAACTCTTTATTTGTACACCAATACACAAAGAAACAAAATTACATTATTAGCCTTAATATTATTGTACAAATGGGCAGCCTTATCGCTAATGCGATCTCTGCCAGGCAACCTTGGGATGGATTGGAATGTATTTGACTGGCAGAGAGGTAGTCAATTGGTGTTGTATAGATTTAAATAAATACACTTAATCTAACTCTAAATTATACAAAGTTAATAAACATACATAAATTACCTAACCATACGTATATACTTACATATAAATTTATAAATATATACATACATACAAATAAATAAATACACATTAGGAAAATGAAATTATACTACTGTGAGTTTAAATAGTGTTGCGATAGTCTATTTTTAAAAATTGAGAGTGACTTTGCCTGTCTTACCTCTACCGGGAATAATAATAATACATAAATAATACATTTATGTAGAAATTATATCGACGCAAGAAATTAAACCAATTAATTACCTAGAGATTATTATAAATGATTTACTTTATTAAAGATTTTTTTTCTTTTTCTTTTATCTCTACACCCTAACCGGGCCATGGTGTGTGCCCTGAGCCTGACCACCGGCAAGGGGTGGCCCCATTACGAGGGGCTTAGCGTAGTGGGGGGAGCGTTAGGTTAGTTATAGCGATAACTAAGAGAGGCCATACACAAGCGTGTGTATGGCCTCTCTCCTGGGGAGACATTTGGGGAGAGGCCAACTGTCGCATTCGGCACGGAGGGAGCCCGCCGCGCCACCGTTCGCTCTTGGCCATGGCTGATACAACGGCCGAGAGCCGCAACTGTCGGGCCCAACTGCATCCACCATTGTGGTGCGTTTGGCGGCCCAGCCTGTGCATACAGCGAGAGTATGCTCAGCCATGACCACTGAGCCGGCCAAGCAGTGGTGGCAACCGGGATTCGACTCTATCCCTACAAGCTGCCACAGGTACTTGCCGAAGCAACGGCGACCTGTGAGGAGCTGAGTCAGAAAGTAGGTCGGCACCCGGTGCCTCGTGTCCATCCACTGTCGTAGCACTGGGCGGACTGCCTCGACAAGCTGTCTGCCTGCCGAGGGGTTCGAACATCGTTCCTCCCATCTCCGAAAAATATCGTCGCGACATTCGCTCCTCCAGCGAGCGATCTCTTCCGTGACGGCCCTATTTCCGCCTGCCGCATCAGGGCCCACCGTCGGTACACCTCTGCCTGGGCCTTAGCTTCGAGATCCCAGGGGAGGTTGCCTGCGATTAGGCATTCCGCCTCATAAGAGACGGAATACTATAAATACATAAATGTATGTATCAAATCAGATGAGATTTTGTGTAGATGCGTGTAAAATTACAATAAAAATATTTTTAGATACACATTTTGCAAATTGATTACCTTCACGTTAGGTATGGATAAATAGGTTTGAGTCTGGACGATTCAGTGAATATTTTATGTAGGCGAGAAGGGTTGAATTCTATTTGAGTGTCTTTTTTTTTGCTATATTGAATTAACATGGCAAGTAAATAATATAATATGTTTTCTCACTATTGAAAATTAACATTAAGTTAAAAATAACAAAAAATTTTTCGAGACTTGGATAATTCTCAGAAGAATTAATTGTATGACAGGATTTAAAAAAATCTGATCTATAAAAGCGGAACAGACATAAGAACATGGAAAAAAAGGCATGCTGCGCCTACCCAGATAAAGGGATAAGGGGAGGGGAATGATAACGGTTTTTTAATATAGGTTGAAATGAAAGTCCGTTACAGTTACACGCAAGATTAAAAACCGAATTTCAGTAGGTTGCACAAACAAAACATTAGAAATTTATGTTTTATTTATCTACAAAAAATGGAAGAAACAGCGCAATGTACATAACAATTTATGTCTATTATTTATGAATTGTTGCGGCACTTTATTGCTACCATTCAAAAGGCATAATTCTGCAGATAGAACGAGTGTTGGTACCACAATCCTACCGAGTTAGTTCCACTTCACTTTGTTACTGTTTTCCCCTTTTAGTACTGATGGGAAATAAGACAGGTGGTATGTAATATCTGTTATTTTATGGTTTTAAAAGGTATATTGTTTCTGCAACTGTTGTATTGTTAGTGTCACGAGTTATATCTACTCTGGTGTAGGCATGTAAAAGCAAAAAAACCACTACAAAAACACGTAAATATACTTTTTGCACTTTTATTTATTTTATTTTATTTTATTAAAACTTTATGCACATAAGACATACAATGGCGGACTTAATGCCTTAGGCATTATCTACCAGCCAACCAAAGTTAGTAGGAGTTAAGTTAAGTTTATAAACAGTGTGGGTGATAAGTGAAGAGAAGATAAACATTATGACAATAGAACTAAGCAAACGTTTAAGTTACATAAACACAAACATATACAGGTAACTATAGATACATATCAATACTTATTCAGGGGTATATAAATACACAAATACATACACAAATAAGTACATACACATAAACAGATAATAAATATAAATATATATATATATATATAATCTACAATGTAGTGTGGAAATAAAACTAACGGGCTTACTCTGCCAACAATTTAAAGTAGTGACGGCGTAATCTGACTTTGAATGAAAGTCTAGTTTTAGCGATCCTTATTTCAGTAGGAAGCGCATTCCAGAGAATAATAGATTGTACATTGAAAGAGGAGTGCACAAGACTTGAAGTATGAGCGGGACAGGAAAGAAGAAGATTGTGAGAAGAGCGCAAGTTACGATCATGAGTCGAATGAAGATAACGAAAATTAGACTTTAAGTAAGATGGTGAATGAGGGTTATTTAGGACAGAAAACAAAGTATTTAAAGCATGTAAATTGCGTCGATATCTTATTGGCAACCATCGTAAACGGGACCGAAAAATTGACACATGATCGTATTTACGATGGTTATAAACGAATCGAATGCAATTGTTGAGAAGCCGGTCAAGTTTATTGAGCAGATCTGCATTCAGGTCGAAGTAACACACATCAGCATAATCGATGATAGGGAAAATTAAGGTTTGCACGAGTTTAGTCTTCGCTGAAACTGGTAAGAAATTTTTTAAACGATGCAAGGCTCTGAGAGAGCCAGTAACCTTTTGTGAGACCTTTGTGACTTGCGTTTGCCATTCAAGTGTAGAATCCATATGCAGGCCGAGGTTTCTGATGTCTGTGTTGCAAGGAATGACAGAGCCACTGTAGATAATTGATAATTGATGATAATTGTGTATATATGTAAGTGCGTGTGTATCTTGTATGTATGTGTATTTGTAATTTTATAGATAGGTTATAAATTCATTAATAATTAATTAATTCAGTACACCCACAACTACCGCTCTATCCACATCATGTATCCATACAAAGGTTGCCTGGTAGAAATCGCTTTAAGCGATAAGGCCGCCCATTGTACTAGATTATTTTAAGAACATCCTGTAATGTAAAACTAAATGGTGTACAATAAAGAATATAATAAATAAATAAAAATAATAATTGGAGATAAATTATTGGTGTCCAGCCTGCTTAGCATATACGGGCTACCGACTACAAGGGCTTGGCACTTGCTAGGATTAACCGATAGTCCGAATCTAGACGTCCAGCTCTGTAGAGCTCTCAGGTCACGGTTTACGTCCTCAATTGCGATTGTTAACTTCTCCAACCTAGCCTGGGTATAAATCTGCAAGTCGTCAGCATACAAATGATACGCACAGCGAAGTTCAGGCGTTAGAAGGTTAATAAAAAGAGAAAAAAGAAGAGGAGAGAGTTTACCACCTTGGGGGACGCCAGAATGTAAGCCACACCAATCAGAACAATTATCATCTACTCGAATAGATTGCTGACGCCCCTGTAGGTATGAAGAAAGCCAACTCAGAGCGTCCGAAGAAATATTGAAATAAAAAAGAATAGACAAGAGGATATCATGATCGACAACATTCAAGGCATTAGAGAAGTCGATTAAAACGAGGACAGTAACACGAGGAGACTTTTCAATGCTTGATAGGGCTAAGTCTGCCATTTTACAGATTTGTTATGTTTTTAACTGTACTAACTAATGTTTCTGTGTAAAAACTGTTATTAAATTAATTTAGTAAAAAAATGTAGCCATTAGAAACAATCGTAGTCAGAATTGCTCCATAAGTATTGAGTATAAGTCGAGGCAAAAATTTAATTTATGCCCTCTAATATACAAGGAAGAATCACTGTAGGAATAACTCAATTATAACAAGTCAATTATGAAAACTACCAGCTATTTAATCATACCATACCAAACACGTAACATGCCTAAGATTCATAAACGTTGTTCTATTCTATACTTATAAAAACGGCGATTGGTTTGACCAAAATTGCTTATTTTACGCCACATAAAACGCCATAGCTTTAAAAAATTATAATAGAAATAAATCTGTCGCCCTGTCGCAGCTATCTAAGGGTAACAGCGTAATTACACAAAAAATTTCGATTTTGACTCTCGCCGCTCATTTTTCATACAGTTTATTGAAATAACCTTTGCCCGAATTCGATAGTCAATTTGTCAATTTTAGTTAAATTTGTGTATTGTATTTCTATATAATAATGCTGCCTGGTTAAAGCAATTTGTCCTCTCACAAAATCTATTGTGTCTTACTTTTACTTTTTCTTCCTCCTGTTCTTATCCTATTTTTACCGAAGATTAAGTTAGTCATCGCATTCTCATATATCTCCTCCGTGTGGTGATGGATTAAGGATACAAGTGTCATCACCCCTTTTCTTCCCATGGTTCTGTAAAAGCCAGCTTAGTGATATTGTACATCCTCTGTGAGAGACAGAAAGTCTAAAATGAGCCCTATGCCAATACGCCTGGTCAGTGCGGTTTCGTAGACTATAATCCTTTCAAAAGTGGAGGAGAGTCGTTCCCAACAGTGGGATTTTAATGTACTGAAGAAAAAGAAAGTATAGTATTTTGATAGTCATTAATAATAATCAAACCGTTGCCCGGGACTTCGTAGGAAATTTAGATTTTTTTTTAATAAGTAACATTTTTCACTGCTGCTTTGCTCCTATTGGTCGCAGCTTGATGTAATATATCCTTTAGCCTTTCTCGACTAAATGTTCAATGTACATTTAGTAACTCTGAAAGAATTTTTCAAATCGGACCAGTGATTCCTGAGATTAGTGCGTTCAAAAAATCTAACAAAAAAAAAACTTTTCAGCTTTTATTATATTAATACAACGTTTTGCAGAAAGGTGTAGTCATTTTTTAAGGTTGCATTGGATAGGCCTTAAATATTATAAATATTACAGTTACACATAGAAAAATCCAGTTGGTAAGTTTTTTGTTGTATATAGCCTTATATTAAATAACTACCAGGAGCGCATCAATTATGAGATGTTTACGGTTTATTGAATGCGATTGAACCTTACGATAAAAGATGACGATGATATATTGCGTTATCCATCACGCACATTTATGCTTCCAATTAAACATACACATAGGACATCCTTTAGTCAAAGGTTCTATTATTTTTTGGGACGATTTATGTCTACTAATGTTGACCGAATACTGAACATAAAAGACTTAAATAATTACTATTGTAAGAGGATTGTGACAGAATGGCTTTTGAAACTTGACTATGAAGATACAGAAAAACTACTTCATCCTATTACATGACACAAACATGAGACTTAGACTTACATACTGACTGCAACCACAAAACATAATTAAATAAGACACAAGAAATAAGTTTACTAACATACTAACCACCTTACTAACATCTAAATAAACAATAATTGTCAATACCTACTGTTGAGTAATTTGCTGCTGTGTGTGTTGGCTTCTTGACTCAACTTTGGGTTGATTGAGTATGCTGGGATCAGGAAGACTTCAATGACCAGATTTTATTATTCTTGTTACAAATATTTTATTCTTCAGTAGGTAGTAAATTATACAGTTGTAAATGTAAATGAAATTATGATACAGTTGTTAGGTGTAGGAGAAATGTTGAAGAAGAGAGAGAGGGCGCGTCGATCGCGGGCTTATATACTAGACGCTCGCCAGTGTGGTTACTTCTGCGTTAGGGTGACCACGCACGAACATGCCGCCCGCCTTGAAAGCACCCGCTTTCAATGTGAAGTAGCTCTGCCATCTGTAGTCTTGATATCTTCTACAGCTGAAGGAAGAGGGCAGACCTTTGAAAAGGCCCGCTGGATCGTCCCCGAGGCCGTGCGAATGGTTGCCACACGGGAAACGCCATCCTTTCCTGTAAATGTATTTAAAATTCTCCCCATTCGCCATTTCAGCGGTGGTAAATTATCGTCTTTGATTAGCACAAGTGTGTGCTGTGCCAGGTCCTCCTGGCTGGTCTTCCACTTGGTCCGCGTCTGCAGCTCAGCAATGTACTCGCGAGACCAGCGTTGCCAAAAGTGTTGTCTCATTTGCTCGACACGTTGATAGCGCGTCAGCTGATGCGTAGCCTTCGCAGTGACGTCATCACAGCTCGGAGATGTAAGCGGCCGACCAATCAAGAAGTGAGAAGGCGTCAGCGGATTAAAGTCATTTGGGTCTGTAGACATAGGATACATAGGACGGGAATTCAGGACGGCTTCGATCTGTACCAATACCGTACTGAACTCCTCGTAAGTTAAGTTAGCGTTACCAATAACCCGTTTAAGATGATATTTACACGATTTTACCCCAGCCTCCCATAAACCACCGAAATGAGGTGCATACGGCGGGATAAATTTAAAAATTATTTTATGATCTGAAGCGAAATTAATAATTGTTTGAGATTCCTTACTTAAAAAATCTGAAAATTCTTTTTGTGCACCTACAAAATTTCTTCCATGGTCGGAAAAAACTTGGTAAGGTTTTCCTCTACGGCCTATAAATCGTTTTAAGGCCAACAAATAACCCTCAGATGAAAGACTAGTAACTAGCTCCAAATGCAATGCGCGCGTTGTAAAACAAATAAAAATACAAAGATAACATTTTTCTAATCTAGCTCCACGACCCTTCCTATTTAACATAAACAAAGGCCCAGCGTAGTCAACTCCAACATTGGTGAAAGGAAAACCCACCTGTATTCTTTCTAACGGTAAATTACCCATAATAGGTTGCACTGTTTTTCCCTTCACACGGCTGCAGGTGACACACTGATGCACTACCATTTTTGACAAGTTCCTACCGCGCAATGGCCACCAGATGTCTCTAATGTGTGATAGAAGCAACTGAGGTCCCGCGTGTAACAACTGCTTATGTTCGTATCTGAAAAGTAGTACAGTAAAATGGTGTTTACTACACAACAGAATAGGGTGCTTTTTATTATAAGAAAAATCTTTTGAATATTCTATACGTCCGCCTACTCGAATTGTTTTGCATTCATCCATAAACAAATTTAACCCCGAAATGTTACGATTTCCTTTTAAAGGCTTTTTATTTATTAATGCGTGACTTTCTACTGGAAATGACTGTTGTTGCACAATGTTTACAAGCCATGTTAGTGCTTTATTTAACTCACTAACTGTTAGAGGACCTGAAATACGGTTATCTTTTGTTTTTGGATGAATATTGTGTAAAAATCTAAACATATATGCACATGCCCGGTGCATCCTATTAAATTGTGAAAATCTGTAAAATGGAAATTTAAATAAATCTACGCCTTCAGTCCGTAAACTGTTTGCCGTGGTAACTAGAAGTGATTGTGTTTTTACTTCAGGTAAATCTTTGCTAATGATATCATTATTCGAATTTAAATACGACCAATTATTTACCTTTTCGTGTAAAAACCTGGGTCCCGTCCACTACAAATTGGAAGAACGGAGTTCATCCAGGTCCATCCCACGCGAAACTAAGTCTGCGGGATTTTCTTTGCCATTAAAATGAAACCACAATGATTTACTGGTTATATCATTAATTTCTACCACTCGATTTTGTACAAATGTTTTTAACAGATGAGGTGACATTTTAAGCCATCCCAACACAATACCAGAATCAGTCCAAAACACGACACTATTGAATTTCAAACGAAGCGATTTTATAATTTGTTCGTATAAGCGTGCGCCCAATAGACCGGCACACAACTCGAGCCGCGGTACACTAACGGGCTTTAGAGGGGAAACCCTACTCTTAGCGCAAAGTAGCTTCACTGTAATATTATCATTATGAATCGTTCGAATATATGCGCACGCGCCGTATCCCTTTTGACTCGCATCGGTAAATATATGCAGTTCGATTCTATAGGGATTCACAAACGTGACGTGCCTAGGTACGCGAATTTTGTGTAAACTTGACAATGAGTTTATGAAAACTTCCCATTTTTGTTTTATGTCTATAGGAACTAAATCATCCCATCCTAGTTTGCATAACCATAGGCTTTGTAATAGCATTTTTGCCACCATAACCATCGGGGCTAACAGACCTAAAGGGTCATAAATTTGTGATATTGTGGATAGAATAAAACGCTTAGTAAGCCTAGACGTGTTTGTATTTATTTTTGACGTATAGTTAAATTCATCGCTACCGTTTAGCCAACCCAAACCTAGGGTTTTGCTCTGGCAATTTTCGCCTAAAGAAAGATGTTTTATGCTAGTTTCACCGTGAACTGAACCGTGAACTCTAAAACTTTTGGTGAATTAGATATCCACTTCCGTAGTGGAAAACAGGCGGAAGAAAATTCATCCGACACCTTTTTACAAATGCGTGATAATTGTAATTCATCATTGTTTCCGGTAATTACGTCATCCATATATGTATCGTCTAAAATCGTACGTGAAACCTCCTTGTCACTGCATTCTAATCCTAGCTGTTTAACACAACGCAAACTTAAATAGGGTGCAGACACAGTGCCATAAGTTACCGTATTAAGTTGATACGTTTCAAGCGGATCGGTGATATTTTCGCGCCATAAAATTAATTGTAAATTTCTTTGCGGCTGTTGAATATTTATTTGCCTGAACATTTTTTCAATATCAGCACATACGACATATTTATGTTGCCTAAACCTTAAAAGAACAGAAAATAAATCATTTAAAAGTACAGGACCGGGTGACTGTATGTCAGTAAACGATTTTCCTGACGATGTTTTTTCACTAGCATTAAAAACAACGCGTAATTTTGTAGTACTGCTGTCTTCACGAAACACTCCGTGATGTGGAAGAAAATAATGTGGATTTGTATAATTTTCTATGCGAGTCATATGACCTAAAGCTAAATATTCACGCATGAATTCACAGTACAATTCTTTATACAGTGGTGTTTTATTTAATTTGCGTTCAAGTGATAAGAATCTATTTTTAGCTACAGTATAACTATTCCCTAGCGCATCAGCTGATTCGGTCAACGGAATGCGAACAGAGAAACGATTTCTTTCCACCCGCTTTGTCGTGTTTATAAAAAGATTCTCGCAAGCCTGTTCTTCGGTAGAAAGATATGGTTTTTGTTGAGAGATTTCTTCCAATTCCCAGAACCTTTTTAATTGTGAGTCTATTGATTGTGTAAAATTACAGTTAATGTGACTGTTATTCTGCAATTTATTTGAATAAATAGGACCTGAAATGATCCATCCTAGATGCGTATTTAATAAATAGGGTCCACTCGACAAACGAATGGTTTCACCTTTTAACAACTCCCAAAATAAGTCTGCGCCTATTAATATATCTACCTGAGAAGATATACTATATTTTGGGTCCGCGAGAATGATATTCTCCGGTAAAATAATATTCTTTGTGTTTATATTTAAAGAAGGTAACTTTTTGCAAATATTAGGTAATATTAAACAATTAATTTGTGCGATATAATTACTTGTTAGTGATTTGAGATTAATCATACATGAGTGTGTTGTCTGTGCGATTGACATACCTACACCTGTGATTTGATAAGTGGACTGTAATGGTTGTATGTTTAACTTTTTACAGAATGCTTCTGTTATGAATGAATGTTGACTACCATTATCGAGTAGTACTCGTGCTGTGTGATATTTTTTGTCACTATCTGCTATTTCTACCAATGCTGTGGATAGCAAAACCTGATCTGATATGTGTGTGCTAATGTGGCTTGATATCTCACCATTGTGTTTAGTAGATGATGAACATGTAGTGACGTGTAGTGATGTTGAGGAGTTAGGGTGAACGTCGAGCGTTACGGCCGGAATTGAACCTTGAACCGTAGGTTCTTGCTTGCTAACCCTACCCTCTTCTTTGCATAGAAGACTGTTATGTTTTTTATTGCACCGCCTACATGGTCCCGAATAGCAATTAATATCCGAGTGCCCAGCGCGTAAACAATTGCTACAAACATTTTTGTTTTTTAATAAACTGATCCTATTATCTATACTTAAACTAAGAAACTGTGGACAAGCATAAAGTGGATGATTGTTTTTGCAAATTATGCATGTATAGGTATATTTCTTTTGCAAAGGTAACTTCTTTACCTCTGTAGAAACATAACTTTGAGTAAATTTATTACTTTCATTGTGCGTGTTTTTAATACTGGGATGATTGACTTTTATCATCTCCAGCATGTCTGCTCTGTTCTTCAAGAAATTAAGCAAATCATTTAATTGTACTTTTGATTGCGATTCATTACAATTAACGCGGGTATTTTTATATGATTCCCATTCTTTTTCAATACCTACATCTAACTTAGAAACAATTAAATAAATGATAAGCGTGTCCCACTGTTCCGTGGGTTCTCCTAATGATTTTAATGCTCTTAAATTTTTTAAAACTGTATCGATTAACTTTCTAACCTGACCTGGCGATTCCTTATTTAAAGAAGGAATGGAAAATAACGACTTGACGTGATTATGTACTAATAATTTATTGTTATTAAATCTGTTCTGTAATAACTCCCATGCCACGTCATAACTTTCAGATGAAAACTCTAATGATTTTATTACTTGCAAAGCATTTCCTTTTAATGAAGACCGCAAATAGGTAAACTTCTGAATATTATCTAAGTCTTTAGAATTATGAATAATAGACAAATAAGTATCCCTAAATTCTAGCCATTGATCATAGGAACCGTCAAAAGTGGGTAGCGTGATGACTGGTAGTTTAACAAACGAATTCGAACTTTTACATTTAGAAACATTGCATCTGGAACCATTCTCCTCGTTTTTGTCGTCCAATAAACGGTTGGCAGTAGCCATGACTTTAAAATAAAGATCCTCAAAACTTTCACGTGTTTCTAATTCCTCGAGAATTGCGCTTTCAGATGACAAACATTCTATCGCGTTTTGAATATCATTAAATTCGCTTAAAAATGACTTCGCTACTTGATGACGTAATTTTAATTCTGATTTTTGCATTAGTGATAAATCGCCTTCCCCGAAAGAGTTTAAAAATTTAACGAACAATGTTAACCTACCCTTGAGGGTACCTCTTTTTTTTACTAATTCGCGATTTACACCCGGAGATTTTACACCCGGAGATTTAACTGACAACGATGCACTTTCACTAGTCATATCGATAGTTTATAAGAAACAAGGGTACTCACGGTTTTTCCTCGCGTAGGTGCGTGCTCGCGATGCTCGCGTTGTTACTATAAGGAATGCAAAAAGATATTAGTACAAATGTAATGGTACAGGAAGTTTGATTGGAACGATTGGTCAAACCCTTCTTCTTTAATCCCAATTTTCTGCGATGCTGGTTTCAAATTTGGCTCCGAAGGTCCACACCTACCCTAATAATGATTCTGACTAATTACATATCTCTAAATCAATGTATGCGACACTGGTAGTTTGCTGGTGCCTAAAGCACAGGTTTTTCCTATATTAGGTGCCGGCAGAACCAAATTTTAAGTGTTAACTGTATGAATATTTTATATCATGTAATTATTTCTGTACATTTTGTTGACAATAAATCTTATCTTATCTTATCTTAATAAATTATTATTTTAATTAAACAAGATCGATTATTTTAATAAATTAATTCAATTTGTATGAACACATAAAAGTCATAATATTACTAGTATTTGTAATTTCATCCATGCCTAGTGCCTAGTCACCGGCCATGTGTAACGGTGGTCAAATATGACTACACCTTTCTGAAACACGTTGTATAGTATGTATAGATATTAACGTGTAATAAAAATGAAATTTCAAAGGTATTTATAGTTTAAAAAACTAAGACTTATACATTTTAAAATAACATTTTGAAAAATAATTTCAGGATGTATAAAAGATGAAAAATATTTATACAAAATTTATATGAGCTGGTATGTTACGTTACGTTCGGTATGAGCGCTCTCCATAATTAATCCTATTCCCACGTGCTTACATAATGTTCGTGGTAGGATGTGGTTGCTCGTTTTGCTTATTTTATAGTTATTATTAATATTAAACTTCATTAATAGTATATTTTAATTTTATTGTTTTTTTTTCAAATAAAATAAACACACGTCACCGGTGACGGATTAAGAATACAAGTGTCACAACCCCATTTCCTCCCAAGAGTGCTGTAAAAGTCAGCTAAGGGATATTGCATACAGATAACATCCTATGTGAGAGACGGAAAACTCGAAAATAAAGCCTGTGCCAATACGTCTGGTCAGTGCGACACAATAGACCATAATCGCTCCCAAAGTGATGGTGGCCTGTGCCCGACGTAAATGGGCCGGAGAGAAAGAGAGATATTTTTCTTTCTGTTGCGTAAAGTATGTACAAGAAATATGAGAGCAAATTTTACATCATCGATACAACACATCCTTCTTATATATACAATCAATTGCTGTTCGTTAGTCTCGGTAAAGTTCGAGAACGGCTCAGCCGATTTTGGTGATTTTGGTCTTGAAATATTCGTGAAAGCCCAGGAAAGATTTAGACGTTGACAAAATATATAGGGATCTAAAATTCCACGCGTACGGAGTAGCGGTCATCAGCCAGTCAAAATCGTTATTTGCGAGCTTATATCTTTAAAAGTACGTAATGGATTTTAACGCGTTTTTTTAAAAATGATAGCGTATATCAAGAGATGGCTTTTTAGTTTAGGTTTGGTTCCGTACGAATTCACAGGCAACAGCTAGTGACGTATAATTAAGTTCTGTATAAGGAAATACATCGCTGGTTAACAACGTTCTTTGTTCTGGAATAATGTAAGATAAAATATATACCTACATAAAGGGAGAAAACCATGTTTCAGGAAAAAAAATCACAAACATTTTTTCTTGCATGTTGTTAACATAGCTAATTTAATTAGATTTTTTTTCCATGTAATACGGTGAGCGATAGAGAATTCGAAAGTAGACCACTTAATAAATAATTAAATATTTTGGACATTTCACACAATTTCTTCTGGTCCCGAAGTAAGCTATATTTCTCTGCTTGTGTTATGGACCAGATACAGATATACTACATCTGGCTACATATGCTTATAATACATAGGAATGAGATAAACGCAGTAAAAACATTTATAATTATGATGTTTATAAAGTTCATAGCTCATTAGAGCCACCCGGCACCCACGCCGCACCGCCTCGTCGCGGGGCGTCCACTCGTTGTCGACAGGTGGTCCACGGGTGAACACCGTGTTATCACCAATAATCGTCGCGCGGTCAACCAGTGGACCCCGCGCCGGCCGCTGGTGGACGCCGCGTGGTCTGCAACTGGAGACCGGTTAGTCCAGGAATTTTCGTGTAGTCTGTCAATTGTCAACAATTGACATAATAGTTTTTCTTTATTCATTTTAAAAGCAAAAACGATACGTCCGACTTGTTTGATAGAAAGGCTGGGTATGAAGGGAGGGTGGGGACCCGCGCGTAGGTAAGCATGCGAACAGCGAGTTGTCACCGAATGGTCCACCCGCTGTCCGCGCGTGGAGGGCTTACGACAGAGGCGACCCGGTGACGCTACGGAGTTGATGTAGTGAACGCATACCCATACAAATCCATATTATCAAGAATACTAACCGCACGAGGCGAGGCGGTGCGGAGTGGGTGCCGGGTGGCTCTTATGACCTTAAACGTCACACAAATGATTGTCCCGCGCGGGAAATCGAACTAGCGACCACGTGACCGACATTAGCCGCTAGACCACGAGGCCCGTCAACATAATAGCACGTCTCCACAATACATGTGGAATAATAATAGATATACATCGTTCATAGTAGGAGGATATGATTTTACTATCTTTTTACTTGATTTTGGTAATGACTTCTCTCTCGCTGTCCAGCCTATTAACATTCTACTGTTGGGCATTAGCGTCCTCACTTTTGGAGGGATTACGGTCTTCTGCATTGCGCTGACCAGGCGTATTGGCACAGGTTTTATTTTCGAATTTTCCGTCTCTCATAGAGAATGTTATCTGTGTATTCCTTAACTGGGTTTTACAGCACCCTGAGAAGGAAAAGGAGTAGTGACACTTGTATTCTTATTCCGTCACCACACGTACAGTTGATCCGCTTATGTTTTGTCTGTTATATTCTCTTTTGGCAATGACTTTCTTATAGATAATGTAATAAGCAATTCAATATGTTACATAAAATGCGACATAAACACTTTCCTTCAACATCAGCAAATGAATACATTATTAAGGAAAGTTCAAAATATTTCGCGAAAAATTTCGCCAAATCAGATTACTCATAAGCTGACTTTGTAAATGCCTATGTCGGATTTAGAAGCTGTCTTGAATTTTTGGGTCGCAGGTAGAGGTAATTTTCGTATAGGTAGTATTGATTCATATTTATAAACTTTCACTAGTTATTACGGAAATTAACCTACATTTTAAACGTCTTCAAAAAACGAAGCAGGTTCTCAATTCTACTGTATGTTTTTTTTATGTTTGTTATCTCGTAACTTTTTACTGGGTGAAGAGATATTAATGATATTTTTTTATTTGAGAGCTAGTTGTCCCGTGTGGTCCCATTGGCACCAGGTCAGGATCTGATGGTTATCTCCTGAATCGAGTTACTGTTGTCTGTAAGAAATTTTGAAGATATTGCAATAACCGATAGAACCGCAGTGTAAAAGTATAATTACCTAAATATATTTTAATATGTATACTGGATAACCTGGATTACAATAAATATAAATAAGATAATATAAATAAAATCTGAGTAAAATCCCGAAAAAATGCAAGGTTCCCGTGGGATAAGAAGTGGTGTCCTAAAAGCACTTTTTACTGCCTGATTTTTTATCCTTTTTACCTCGAGTAACACCGCGGGGCACACCTAATTTAAAAATAACTGTATTACATTTGTACCTACTTACTATAAATAACTACATAATATTTCTTCCAGGCAATTGCTGGCTGAATTGCCAATAGAGATGTAAAATCCGGTGATTTAATATCTAACGACATGGCGACAGTTTAAAATATCCTGAATTTAATCTAATGGAAATTTGTTGTGCTTATGTAAATCGACTAATAAAATATTTTATTCTTAAGCAATATGAGCCAGAAAACGTACAGAGTAACAGAAAGTTTTTTCGTTACATAAATAAAGTAAAATAAAATAAAATAAATATTCATGGACATTTCACACAATGTCCTCTGGTCCCAAGCTAAGTTTATATGCTTGTGTTATGGGTACCAGAATACGGATAGAATACATATACTATTTTTCTTTTGTAAATACATACTTATAAAACATAGAAGCACCCAGACGCAGGACAAACATTTATATGACAATTATAAATATCACACAAATTATTGTCCCATAGATTTCACAGTAGCTCTAACATTGTTAGTTACAATTGTCCTCAAAAACTTCTTTATTCACGAGGATGATTATTTGTAAGTAATATAATTTGTTAAGGTTTTTTATTGCCTAAATTACGTACAAAAATCTAGTAAAATTATATTCGACGGGCTGTATTTCTATATAATTTATGTAAAACTCGGATTCCCAACCTGTGAAAGTCGATTATTTAGTGTTATTGAGTAGACGTGACGGACAGCCATATTTTGAGATCCACACTTATAACTAAAATGGCTGACGTGACGCTTTTAACAAAACGTGACTACGGCTTTCAGATCAGTAACAGACTTCAAAGGAAATATTTTTCTAGGTCACAATATAAAACCTTTATCAATATTTATCATCATATCTACTAGGAACTTCCAATATTGTAGGTGTTTAGGCAGAGTAAAATAAATACCAAAATAAACTATTCTTGTTTAATATCGAACCTAAATATCTTTTATGGGTAAGTCGAAGGCTTTGAGCTTTAATCCAACTGGAAAAGCGCACCTTTCAAAATAAACAAGTCGATTGTAAAAATTAAGTTAAAGTTAAAAAGTAGAAATACATGTAAAAAGTACAGTCATTATTTCAGTCCAATTGTGTTCTGTAAATAACATCAAACGATCTATCGATCGAGTTGTTGCGAACCGCTCTATAGATGGCGGCAACAAAAACATCGATGCGATGTTTAACTCACATTTAGAAAAATTGCAGTAGAACATTTGGTAAACATGTGCAAGAACCATGATAGCTAAGCTGGTAGAGCGACGGAATGGTATTCTGCAGTCGTGGGTTCAAGATCGCGCATGGTAATCATTTTCTTTCGATATAATTTAGTTTATTAGTTAGTTTAAGTTTGAGTTGACATTATAAAAAGACCTCTGCTGAAAAAGGTACAAGAGCAATGCTCATACAAACTGTGTACGAACAGTATCGCTTATCAGTGTGCGTGTGGCGATTTTGGGAGGGGCGCGCGTAGCGACCAATGAAGTTACGTTACTTATAATGTTGGTGTGCGTTACCTCGGCACCTCGCTGACGCAATGATGTGACAATTAATTTGTCTTAGAAAATAGCGTGTGTAACTGCTTCTGTTGATTTTATACTCTAAAGTCAAAGTAGTCCTTTGATGTGACTAAAATACTCTAGTAAAATTTTAAATCTCTAATATACCCAAAGAGTTTAAAGTCAAATAAAACTAATTTTATATTCAAGGAGTGTACTACATAAAAATATAACATCATGTAGACTTATAACTAAGTAATTTATTCTTTCACCAAAGAAAAACTAAGTTATAGACTTATAGGTGAAAGAATATCTAAGCGGTCTATTTATATTCTCGTAGTTTGAAGTAGAACAGATTAAGTCACCTTGAGAATTTCAAATTCTATTTTGAATAATAAATTAAACATTCCAAACTTCTCAAGAACGCGCCGAAAGCCAGAAAAATAATAAAAATCACTGCAGTATGCTCTTACTCATATCTAGCTGTCTCGTGACTTTGAACACGTGAATTTTAGTAATAAATCTGTACTAATATTAAAAAGCTGAAGAGTTTGTTTGTTTAAACGCGCTAATCTCAGAAAACAATGGGTCGTTTTGAAAAAATATTTCAGTGATGGATAGTACATTTATTGAGGAAGGCTATTGGCTATATAATAACTATATAACGCTATATAACATCACGCTGTGACCAATAGGGGGGAAGCAATAGTAAAATAATTTGCAAATACGGGAAAATTTTCTAAATACCACGTGTACGAAGTTAACAGCTAGGTAAAATCACACAAATGATTGTCCCGAGCGGGAATCGAACCCGCAACCTCATGATCGGCAGTACGTTACGTAAACCACTCAACCACAAGGCTCGTCAAATGAATGTCTACCATTAAGGGCCTACATCAATATTATCGTATATCATCGCCGACACGTACATATTAACACAGCCAGTAGGCACAGAAAATGAAGAATTAGGGATACTTTTCCTATTTACTCAAAATCTACTAAATATGTTTTAATTCTGGTTTACGTGTTTCTATATATAATAGTTACTTATGTTTTGAAAGTTATTTCATTAGTTAGACGCGATAATAGACCGACAAATGAAAAAATAAAAAATGAGAGAGGTGGTTTCGCTATGATTTTCTATCGAGAAAACTTTTTTCAATCGTGTTTCTGAGTTTATGCGATCCTAGATTATATATTGAAAAAACATATACTTAAAAATTAGAGCTCTAGCCATTCAATCTAAAGAAAAAATGAAAACTTCGTACATAGAAAAATGCACGAAGCTATTTTGGTATCCTCTTAATAGTAGTTTAAGAGATATAAATTTTACTCAAATAGTGTTTTGCTTAGCCCATGCGCTGGAAAATTTAGTCATGTCATCCTTTTTTCAGTTCAGGTACATAGCTTAATACGTAGATAACCACATCTGCAACACAAAAGTGAACTGATAAATTCTCGAAATCTTAATCTTCTAATGGAAGTTTTATACTGATATTACATTATATCTGAAACCAAATAATTTTTATTAGACGTCGAATGAAAAGATATAAAATATTCCACAGAATTGTCACCATTTATGTCTCATAAAGAACTTTGTGACATTACTAGCGTTTATTTTCGTAAAACCAGACCGATATTTCATTTCTCTTTGTTCTCTTAAGAGCCTGTTATGAGGTATGTATTTTGTATTATTACCTTTAATGCGGATAGATAAGAACATCTTAATATTTTTTACTGGATGTACCACCCAATTTCACTTGCGTACTACCTCTCTCTCCAGCCCATTATCGTCCCACCGCTGGGCACGAGCCTCCTCCACTTTGGGAGGGATTATGGTCTACTGTGCCGCGCTGACCAGACGTTAACTGCATATATTGTTCCTAAGCTGGCTTGTACACCACCCTGGGAAGGAAAAGCATTGGTGATAGTTGTATTACAAAGTCGTCACTACATGGACATGCGTGCTACCTAACAGGGTTAAAAAGACTTACCTTATAAAGTGACTACCGTAGCCTGTGAACGAATAACCGTAGCTTGATAATGTCAAATCAGCCTAGTACAGTCCACTGCTGGCCATAGACCTCTCACAATCCGTGGCACATTACACGATCCTTCGTGTATTTACTTATTATAAAACAAAGTGTTATTTTTGTATGTATGTCCCTTCGTGAGTCCCTGTGTGTGATATACGAGTATCTTAGAAACTACGCAACCGATTTTGATGTGTTATTTTTTTAATAGATAGACAGGTTCAAAATAAAATATAAAATAAATAAATATTCATAGACATTTCACACAACGTCCTCTGGTCCCAAGCTAAGTTTATATGCTTGTGTTATGGGTACCAGAATACGGATATACTACATATACTACTACTTTTCTTTTGTAAATACATACTTATAATACATAGAAACACCCAGACGCAGTACAAACATTTGTATGACAATTAGAAAAATCACACAAATGATTGTCTCGAGCGGAAATCGAACCCGCGACCTCTTGATTGGCAAATGATGGCATTTTGCATAATTTGTTAGTATTTTTAATAAATGCCACGCGTAGGAAGTTGCGGGCAATAGCTAATAGCTTCATAAAATGGTTTTTAATATTTTTTTTAACTTTGACTTACCAAACGTCCATTAAAAAATAATTACTAAAGCTATAGAAATTATTTAAAACTCATCTCATGGTAGCTCATAATTCATGCATTATTAATATTTTTCCATAGACTTTTAGCTGCCTATTATATTGGGAAAGTTAACGCATTTGCAAGTTGATGTCGTCAAATTAAACTTTGGCAGAGCGCCAAATATTTAACTTGTATTTTTATTAATTTTTAGTAAGAGCCATTAACGTTATACGATCCTGTGGAAATTTGGTTTAAAATCTATCCATCCGTCCACCAGCCTCTTTCTGTCCTCTGTTCGACATAGGCCTCCCCCTCAGATCGCCGCTTGCATCCAATGGCTCCCTGCAATCTAGACGATATCGTCGCTACACCTTGTCGGGGCCGCCCAACGCAGCGTGTTTCGGTACCTGGTTGTTACTCTAGCACTTTTCTTTCCCAACAGTCATCAGTCCTACCAACGAATTGAATGGTTTAAAATATAAGTAGTTAATTTATCAAACATAAATCTGTTTTTGATAAATAATGCGAGCTCTATCCCATAGTTTCACTTCGGTACTTATAAGAAAAATCCTCCTTTAGGACTTAGGAGTCCAAAAATAAGTGATAATTCTCACGAGATCACATATTTTCGCAAACCTACTGAATATGTAAGGTCACAAAGGAGTTCCAGGGCGGAGGGACTAGGTCCCCTTATCTAATTGGCCTTAGAGTGGCCTAGGTATGTCTGTTAGGAGCGAGGAGAGTGTGATGCATGTATCCCTTCACCCGTGGAAAGGAATAAAAGAACTACCGAAAGAGAAATAATACATACTAATAATATATACTAACAATAAAGCCGAGTCAACTCCGTAAATAAAAAAGCAAGTCAAACACAAATTAGATCGAGTAGAATTGGCATTGTTCATATTTTTTTTAAACTCTTAATTCGAAAACCATTTTGGGGAATAGAGTTCCTGATCATGGTCCATTAGTTTTTTTTCGCAAAATTTGCTATAATAACGATTAATTTTCCAAAAAAGCAAATGCTCTCTATTTGCTCTTGAAATGAAGGACTTAAAATATTAAGGCGTTCTTAAGGATATACTACTCAATGGTGAGTCATAATTGGTATATTAAATCAACACGGCAACTTTGAAAAGATGTATTGCAATCTGTCTGTATTGCTGTCTGTCAAAAATTATGAAAAATCCCAATTAGCGCACGTTGCAAAATACTATCGCCGAAGTCTGATATTCAACTTTTTCAAGTGAGCGAAGATGCGAAACAATGACGGGAGTTAGTTATACCGTGTCGGTAGAATTTTATGAATGAACGGGTAGGTACATATTATACATTTGGAACGCGGTACGTGTTGCGTAAGCGTGCGCGCGGCCGCTTTGCACACATGCAAAGCATAATACTACAGTAACACACATTGATGACGCTCCGCACGAGCATAAGGATAGCAATACCTAGCGCAAATACCTAAATTGTAATTGCGTGGCGAGTATCGTCAGCTCTTAAAGTTTAAAAACGCTTAAAAAAGATTCACGTTTTTTACTGATTTATTCAGTAGATACCTACCAAAGAAGTTAAGATTTGATGAATACAGTTACTTCCTTAATTTTGTAAATTTGCATTTTCGTAGCAGGAAGTTAAAATTAATTACACTTTTATGATTTTTAGATTGTTCTGACTTTTTTGCTTATTTCTCTCGTACTATGTAAAATATTAATTATAATCGCTAAGGATCCTAACATCGCTTCAATCGTAACATCGGCTTCGTGGTCTAGTGGTTCATGTAACGGACTGCCGATCAGGAGGTCACGGGTTCGATTCCCGCTCGGGACAATCATTTGTGTGATTTTTCTAATTGTCATACAAATGTTTGTACTGCGTCTGGGTGTCTTTATGTATTATAAGTATGTATTTACAAAAAAAAAAGTAGTACATATATGTATTCTATCCGTATTCTGATACCTATAACACAAGCATATAAGCTTAGCTTGGGACCAGAGGACGTTGTGTGAAATGTCCATAAATATTTATTTATTTATAATAAAAAAAATAAAAAAATATTCTGCCAAAACTCTGCAAGTTTCTAAACAAACCATATGTACATACTTATTCAGGAGAGCTAATTGGTCTTTTTGGCCAACTAAATTGGTGTTTTTGGTGCTAACCATAAATAATAGTAATGTTTTCTATCTAAATCTCTTAATATTCTCTAACATTTGCGCGACTCATTTATTAGAAAACTACTTTTTACGGATTTAGACGCATGTATTTGTTAAATTTTAATAAATAATTTAATTTTAATTTTTTTTCATAAATTTTTTTTGACGGGCTTCGTGGTGCAGTGGTTTATGTAACGGACTGCGACGAGGTCGCGGATTCGATTCCCGCTTGGGACAATCATTTGTGTGATATTTATAAATGTCATACAAATGTTTGTACTGTGTCTGGGTGTTTACTTATGTATTAAATGTATGTATTTATCTAAGAAAAGTAGTTTATGTAGTATATCCGTATTCTGGTACCCATAACACAAGCATATAAGCTTAGCTTGGGACCAGAGGACGTTGTGTGAGATGTCCATGAATATTTATTTATTTCTCAATTTTACATAGACTATAAAGATAGACGAAGATGACTGCAAAGTCTCCGAAATGTCTTGTCAAAATTTAAAACAAATACACGCACTAAATCCGTAAAAAGTAGTTTTATTTAAATATTTTACTTTATTTTATTTCAGCACTATTTAAATCATCCATTTCAGTTGATTAAATTTAACCATCAAAATAAATGGCTACCTAACAAAGGCTCTATTGAATTCATCCACAATAACTCTATAATCAATACAATTGTAACATTTAAGGTTTTGTCTCTATTCAACAGATGCAGGTCTAATAGTTCCGAATATTCAATTATGGTTCACCACACAAAACCGAAACCATATTTTGCGAGGATTTTAGATTTTCATTAGTACATTTGCTACGAGTATGTTTGAGATTTAGCCAAGAGAGTATGTTTAGATCGTAGCAGATGGCACTCTATAGTCTATGGGAAAAGGCGTTATGATTTGCTATTTTTTATTGGTCAGTGTATATAGTAGGTAATTTTGGAATAAAAAATATTACTTTAATAATAAACTGCATATTTATTTCTTTAAAATACTAATACGTTTTGCTTTCAATTAAGTGAACGCCTGATCAAAAGGAAATGAATATCTTCCTGCCAGCTAAAAGCTTGGATATTTCAATTATGTATTTTAAATATCTTTGAAATCAAAGTAAAGAAAAAAAGAAAGAAAAGTAGTATAATTATGTAGTTTATCTGTATTCTGGTACCATATAACCATATACCGTTTAACACAAGCATATAAGCTTAGAAATGAAAGAAATGTCCATGAATATTTATTTACATATTTATTTTATGTTCTAGTCCAACTCGCATTTAACCGGTTTTTTTTATCGTAACAATTGACCTATATTATTTTTAAAATATTCCTAGAAATCGTAGATTTTATTTTAGATATCGCCTTTAATTAAAATGCATTAGGGTTAAGTTACGTGATAGGCGAAACTAATGCTTTAAATTAAATAACACGCTACAATAAGACACGTGCATATTACTTACAATAGTATTTCCAATTTACAACTTCTAATATTTTCAAAAACATCTTTTGTTTATAAATACTGCAATGCTTTGGTTGTTTCTTATTATTATCTATACTAATATAATTAAGCTAAAAAATGTCACTCGTATTCTTTACATGTCACCAGAGTCACCACACAATAACCATAAACCAAAATTAAAATATCTTTGCTCCCCCCTATCTCTCTAGCCCATTGACGTCCCATTATTGAACACGGGGCAAATACAGAAATGACGTCTTATGACGGTACGATACCAAATTATGCTCCATACAAAAGTATGGGTATCGTACTTCCGTTTTTTCTTCGCAAAAGTTAAACCGATTTTAATAGTTTTTACGTTATATTATAGATAAAGAAAATATCTATGCTTCTATCACTTTTTTTTTTCAAAACATAATAACTAAAAGAAATATGATGATCCCAAAAACCCACTTTTTTCGGTTTTCTTTAGATAAAGTTGCAGCGTCTTTGGAATTTTGGAAATTTGGTAAAGTTTTACCACAAAAGAAAGTGATAGAAGCATAGATATACTCTTTATCTATAATATAACGCAAAAACTATTAAAATCGGTTTAACTTTCGCGAAAAAAAACGGAAGTACGAAACGTCTTTTTTCAAAGAATTTGTAGGTAAAATCAGCTTCATCTATATTTGTCCCTTTCAGCGCGGCGCTCGGAAATAGGAATAGCAATACCTAAGGCAAATACCTAAATCAGGAGTACAGTACCCTCTTAAAGACCATAGAAAAAAAAGCATGTTGTGCCGACCCCAAACAAATGGATAAGGCAGGGCCATAATGTTACTGGACACGGGCCACACCACTCACAAAACTCAGTTACATTTTGTTTATTCATAAATAATAAAAAAATAAATATTCATGGACATGTCACACAATGTCCTCTGGTCCCAAGTTAAGCTTATATGCTTGTGTTATGGGTACCAGAATACGGATAGAATACATATGTAGGTACTACATTTTTTTTTGTAAATACATACCTACTTATAATACATAAACACACCCAGACGCAGGACAAACATTTGTATGACAATTATAAATAGCACACAAATGATTTCCCGAGCGGAAATCGAACCCGCGACCTTGATTTAGAATTTAACCTCATCATCGCTATCATTTAATTATAAATAAAATACGAGTGACAATAGGTAAATTAACTAATTATAAAAGTGAACATTATTACCCAAACAAACAATATTGCATTTCATGTTGTGGTTCCGTACCACAACGCAGCCACAAAACAAACACAACATAAATTAACGCTTATGGTTAAACGATAGAAATAAATTGCAGTACACTGGGATAATGTAAAATCATTAATATTTAATAATGTTGATTTTATTTTCATGTAATTATCAGCTTAATAACATCATCAATAAAAAAAAATGATTTTGCGAATTCCTAGCAAGTCTGAAAGTGACAAAAAAATTGAAGATTGAGCGGCTGTCCTGCTATGGTAATGAGATGAGAGGAAAGTAATTTTGTTTGTAGTGTCCTGCATAGGAATCTGGAAAAAATAATGTCTAGAGGAAGACCAAAGAATAGACGGCAAGAAATAAGGGTAACAATGGAATGAACACAAATAAGTCGTTTGATAGAATAATAAGAAAGAAAAATACATGTTGTGCCGAGCTCAAATGATGGGATATAGGTAAGAAAATGATGATTTCCTGCTCTATATGCTAACTGCTATTAAACTAAGTATTCAGTAATGATATAGAAGCATCTATTTAGAAAACTACCATCCAAGCTTTGAAAGCTTACAAAGTGTTTAGAATGATACATTAAAAACATCTTATCTGTCAGTGATTTTATTTATTTACCTATCTATCCGTGTTACTAGCAATAGGTATCTCCTATTAGTTGCAACAGTTTTGATAGGACTTTTACCGATAGCTAACAGACTAATTGACAAGAAGTAATTTCGGGTACTTTGATTTTAAAACAACAGTTTGAACTTTACAACGGATCGTTTTCAAACTTATTCATCGATATTTTCTAACACTTGCGCGACTCATTTGCTTATATAAAACTACTTTTTACGGATTTAGACGCGTGTATTATAAAATTTAAAACAAATACACGCGTCTAAAACTGTAAAAAGTTATTTTATTTATTCATTGATTTTAACTAAGTCGCAACGTTCATCTCAGCTTGTGCCAAATATAAACTACCAATCAAGTATCTCCAAGGATTAGTTAAGGGATCCATATTTCAATTACACGCATATCAACCACTGCGTACCTCCGCAGTGTAATCTCATATCTCTATGCTCGTACAATACCTATTGCAGTTTTGTTTTCGGGGAATTCACAATCCTTTGTTAAATAAGACAGTGATGATTTTTAGCGGATTTTTGGTGAGCTTTTTGAAAATCGGTATTCAAAAGATTCATCTAGAAAAATCAAAAAGTTCACATGTTTTTGAATTTTGTTTATATAGATGCAAAATAGACGGTGAAAAATTGATGTCCGCGTCTTGTATTATATGGAATAATAAAAAGTGATGATTTGGCGTATAAAGTTACAGACAAGTGCTTATCGACTCTCTAGACACAAGGTAGTATGTCAAGCCATGTTTAAGCATCAGAACTGGCGAGCAGAACCGTGTGTGATATTTCATGAGCAATTGGGATTGTTAAAAATTTTTGACCTGTTGTTTTTATATTGTTTTTAGAAAATATAGACTATTTTAAGCAACTAGTTTCAATATTATTGAAATATTCACTATAAAGAATTAAAAAGAAATACTTTAATATATTATTTTAAATGTTGTGACGTAATCGTTGTACGCAATCTATGTATTGCCTTTTCCTGGTAGATTTAAGACATAATGCAATACTTTTTTTTAAAATTGCCAAGTTGATATAATAGACCAATTTCAACTCCACCACAGAGTAGTATATCCCTAAGAACGCCTTAATATTTTAAGTCCGTCATTTCAAGGGCAAATAGAGATCATTTCCTTTTTTGGAAAACTAATAGTTAATATAGCAAATTTTCCGAAAAATACTAATGGGATCAAGATCAGAAACTCTATTCCCCGAAATGGTTTTCAAATTAAGAGTTTAAAAAAATATGAACAATGCCACTTTGAAGAAACTTTTGATCTTCATATAACACAAAAACTATTATACACAAACTTGTCAAATTTGATATATTATTTATACCTTTGCTAACTATAACAGCACAGGTGTGGTGACATTTGCATTCTAAATGGTCACATTGTAATTTAGAATTAAAAAATCTCTGCTCACCCATAAACATTTCAACATGACACTTAAACACGACATGTTTTCTAACTTCGGACAATCAAACACATAATTAGAATTTCTTCGTTCTAAAATAAGACACATAAAAATAGATTAAAATACTCGCAACCATGTGGGTTTCATGAATGTGCATTGGACTGACAGAGACAGTGTAAATATAGCAACGATGTTAATACTGATTTATTTTGTTTTCAGAAATGCTCTTGTTTAGGTACTTGCAATACCAAGAAATAAACTCATTGTTGCAATTTTGTTAGGTTCAAAAACTAAATAAATACGAATATTTTTATAAATTATTCTATTGTCATCAGTTCTTGTTTATTGTGCAAAATTTCATATCAATCCGATAGATGAAAAAGATTTACAAAAAGCAAGCAAAGACTGTGCAATGTATGTAGGCTTAAAATAGGCGATCCTATTTTATACACCGAAGCGATATTCGGTGTCCATCTGTCTGCTGAACTTTATTTCTGAACAACGCTTCCAAGGTATCATGTCAAAAGCTTGGGTTTCCCTGCATTGAAATATATAAAAGAAACCATATTTTTGGCTTAGCCTATGGTATTAAAATATTATTATATACAGATTTCTTATTATCACTCTAGAGCCTTGAAATTTGGTAATGCCTAGAAAAGTTTTCGATAGGCGATTTAGCACAATCGCACTGGCATAAAGAAAATTCAATGAGCTTCCAAAAAATATAGGTCGCATTTGGTTATCAGCTCTATGAAGGTCGATGTTAATGGGTTAACATCGACCTCCATAGATTATAGGTAAAGATCTGGGGATCTTTACCTATAATCTTGTTAGTCAGGTAAATAATATAAATGATGACTACTTTCAGAATTTCGGTAAAAAAAGTCCCGTATGGTGACGGAATAAGACAAGTGTCACCACCCCTTTTTGATAATGTACACAGATTAGAGAGAGATTATTCCCTTTTGAGAGACGGACCCCCTCAAAAATAAACCTTGAGCCAACACGTGTGGTCAGTGCGGTATACTAGACCACAATGCCTCCCAAAGTGGACGAGGCCCGTGCCTAATAGTGGGACGTGAATGGGCTAGAGAGAGAGAGAGAGAGAGAAACAATTGTGCGTGCTAAAATGAAATGTAAAAGTTACACTTAAATAAATTAAATTACGGTGGAAAACTTAAAGTTTCTAGACAGCAAAATCTAAATTCCCTATAGTTTTCTATTGCAGTAGGTAACTTAAAGCTATAGCGTATGTTATCACCAGGGGGTTTCTAATTGCAGCTGATTTTACTCAACATAAAAATTAAACATTTCAATGGCTTTATTCTGGTCGCAATAGTATCTTGTATGGTATTTTCCAGTACAATTTCAAAGTCAAAGTCCAAGTCAAAGTCAATTTTTTTTTATTTTAAGCTGGCATGTTTTACAAGCTCTGTTGAAACATCAGAAACTAGGTGTCTGTTCCAAACGCGAATCCTATGGAGAAGAACAGAATTTAATGCAATAGTGATAGGTGGTGTGTTATAGTATAGTCTATCGCCTTTTTAGGGTTCCGTACCCAAAGGGTAAAAACGGGACCCTATTACTGAGACTTCGCTGTCCGTCCGTCCGTCCGTCCGTCCGTCCGTCCGTCCGTCCGTCCGTCCGTCCGTCCGTCCGTCCGTCCGTCCGTCCGTCCGTCTGTCACCAGGCTGTATCTCAAGAACGGTGATAGCTAGAGAGTTGAAATTTTCACAGATGATGTATTTCTATTGCCGCTATAACAACAAATACTAAAAATAAAATAAAATAAATATTTAAGGGGGGCTCCCATACAACAAACATGATTTTTAGGGTTCCGCACCCAGTATCTCAAGAACGGTGATAGCTAGACAGTTGAAATTTTCACAGATGATGTATTTCTATTGCCGCTATAACAACAAATACTAAAAATAAAATAAAATAAATATTTAAGGGGGGCTCCCATACAACAAACATGATTTTTTTACCGTTTCTTGCTCGATACTAATAACGTTGCCTTATGTTGCATAGATAATGGTACGGAACCCTTCGTGCGCGAGTCCGACTCGCACTTGACCAATTATTTACTTTTGAAGAGATTATGGTCTACTAATTCGCGCCGATCAGGTGTGTTTGTACAAGGTTAAATTTATTTTCGAGATTTCAGACTCTCACGAAGGATGTTATCTGCGTAATATCCCTTGATTGGCTTTTACAGCTTCCTGGGAGGGAAATTTGATGTATTTGTTTTTAATGAACATTTGACACAAATTATTTTATGCTTGTGTTATGGGTACCAGAGTACGGGTAGTATACATAATATACCTACTACTTTTCTAAATACATACTTTTAATACATAGAAAATACCAGACGTGGAACAAACATTTGAATGACAATTGTAAATATCACTCAAATATTTGTCCCGACGGCAGTCTGTTACATGAACCACTCGACCACGAGGCTTGTCATAAATAAATAATAATAATAATAAATATTCATGGACATTTCACACATCGTCCTCTGGTCCCACGCGAAGCTTATTATGCTTGTGTTATGGGTACCAGAATACGAATAGAATACATATACTACTTTATTTTTGTAAATACATACTTATAATACATAGGAACACTCAGACGCAGTTCAAACATTTGTATGACAATTAGAAAAATCACACAAATGATTGTCCCGAGCGGGAATCGAACCCGCGACCTCTTGATCGGCAGTCCGTTACATGAATCACTCAACCACGAGGCTCGTCATATGTATGTATATCAAATTTATTCTTAATCCGTTTTTAGACTGATGATTGTGTAGAACGAAATGATTATATATTTTCTCTTACAGAGCACCCAACCACCTTGTATATGATGTCATTCTTCTTTTTCTGGCTATCATATTTATCACATTTTTATTCAAATGTTCGTCCCTCAAAAACTAATTACGACAAATATTGTATCAGCAGTAATGTAGATTCCGTGATACTATAAGATAAAGGGGTCTGAATTAATTAATTTTCTTTTACATTAAGGCGTGGTGATTTCGCCTGTAATTACATAAAATGTTGGCGCCTATAGTTAGTACCATTGTTATTTCATTTCTCGATGTAAACTCGCTTTCGAGTAGTTTTCGAAGAGTTAAGCTTACTTCAACTCATCGCTATTTATTTTGAATATCCCAGTTATCGGAGACAGCTGTGATCTAAAAAAAGAAAAAGAACAATCGAAACATTATAATATAATTGTGTTTTATTGCCTATAACAATAAGTAAGTATAGAGGCTAGAGGCATATATTTATATAAAACGAGCTGTTGCTCGCATCTTCGTATGGTTGGAATTAAAAATAATTGGTCAAGTGCGAGTCGGACTCGCGCACGCAGGGTTCCGTACCATTATCTATGCAACATAAAGCAACGTTATTAGTATCGAGCAAGAAACGGTAAAAAAATCATGTTTGTTGTATGGGAGCCCCCCTTAAATATTTATTTTATTTTATTTTTAGTATTTGTTGTTATAGCGGCAATAGAAATACATCATCTGTGAAAATTTCAACTGTCTAGCTATCACCGTTCTTGAGATACTGGGTACGGAACCCTAAAAATCATGTTTGTTGTATGGGAGCCCCCCTTAAATATTTATTTTATTTTATTTTTAGTATTTGTTGTTATAGTGGCAATAGAAATACATCATCTGTGAAAATTTCAACTGTCTAGCTATCACCGTTCTTGAGATACAGCCTGGTGACGGACGGACGGACGGACGGACGGACGGACGGATGGACGGACAGCGAAGTCTCAGTAATAGGGTCCCGTTTTTACCCTTTGGGTACGGAACCCCAAAAAACGTAATTTTACAAAACAACCATCCTCTTGAACCATTCTATCTATTGAAAAAACCGCATCAAAATCCGTTGCGTAGTATTTAAAGACGTAAGCTCACATAGGGACATACATACAAAAGTAACGACTTTGTTTTATAATAAGTAAAGATAAAGATATTGTCTATTTTTAACGTTAATACCTACAATAAATAATCTGTAACAGAAACTACATTGAGTTATTTAAAGGTCTTTAAGAGATCTGTTTATTATATACATATTTATTTATATAAAAAGAAAACTTGACTGTGAAATCAAGCAACTCATTTGTTTTCTTAAAAGCAATCACGTAGTAGTGGTCAGTATCGGTTTTCCCTAATTGAAGAGAGAAATGGGTTAGTGTTGTTTTAAGTCACGTTACTAAAACGTGTAACTAATACAGCTTTAATAGAATATACCTATTTAATTAAAATTGTATTATATAACAGTATTGTGTAAGTTAACGTACCTACTAACATAATAAATGAAATTATTTATGTCTGTTATTTTCTGCGAACAATCCAGAATTTTTAGTATAAAATGTTTATCATACCTACTACGGCCATCCATTTTTAGGGTTTCGTACCAACCCTTATAGGAACACTCCGGTGTCTGTCTGTCAGTCTGTCCGTCTGTCAAACTTTTTTTACTCAGCAACGCCTGAAGATATCAACTTGAAACTCATACCAAATGTAGATCTATGCGGTCGTTTGCTGCAAAAAATACAATCAACCTTTTACCTCTACGCATTTAAAAGATATACCCTATGCTAGGGAATCAAAAATCACAGGCTACTTCCCGTTGCCCCTAGAGACTTGAAATGTGGCATAGACCTATGTCTTTAAAGTGCTGATATAGGGAAAATCCAAAAACTTGTAATTTGCCATCACATCACAAGAAAAAAGTGTTTATACTAATACCAACTTATGAAGTAGCTGAAATGTAGGCGATTCCCTACATTTATCTACAAAATTAAGTTGTTGTTTTGTTTTGAGTTTAATTAACTGATTATTTGAATGCAGTTAAGTACTTATGTTTAGTAGGTACGAAACCCTAACTGTGCGAGTTTACCTCGCTCTTGACAGGTTTTTTTTATGCTAAAGTCAGTATAACGGTATTACATAACTAAAGGTCAAGTATGAGCTTTAAGATACGAGTAGTTGCATAAACCCATCGAGATATAAATCACTGGATAAACTAAACAACCCCCTAGTGGCGAAGTGGTGATGTAGTCGCTCAACCTTTTCGTGTGCCGGTCTACGTAACTTCGGCGTCTTCTGGTACCTACATAGAGGCGGAGGACCTTCCTTCGTGTTTTGACTTATAAGTAATATTTGAACTTTACTTATTTAAAATGTGCTTATAACCAAGCGGTTCTTGTATATTTGATGTAAATCTTATAAACTGATCCAAATTTGACTGAAATATCTGGTACGAAATGATGTATGCATGCAGCAAACTACGTGGACCAATGGACGCAAGCGGTGCAAGATTGCGCGTTGTGGTGTTTTATGGGGGAAGCAGCAGTGGATGGGGAAAGGGTGTTGGATGGATGTATGGATGGAAAAAATAATAATTTTGCAGCTATTTTCATTAGATAATATTTTCAATATGTAAACAAAACAAATTCGCCATTAGCATAATAATTGAGTATAAAAAAACCTTACAAAATACTTGGCCGAAATATACATAAAATATTTTACTAAATCGTTTTGATCCAACCTTATATATCCTTAGATTTACCTACCGTAAACGTAATCAAATCGACAGAACCCTTTTCGAACATAGATTGTTTTTTTTTTAATTTGGAGAAGCCTGCTAGACTAGCAAATCTATTAACTTTACTTTGATTTCACACCCTTTTTGTGTAAAAATATAATATTATCCTTTGATAATATTATATTTTTAGCGACCTATACTTAGAATATAATACTTTTAGAACTCAAACTGTTTATTTTAAAAGTAAGATTTAAAAATCCATTTTACGTCTCCGGGGACAAAAGAATTAGATGAAAACTCATTTAAGAAATACTTATTTCAATATGTAAGAGTATGGTCTTATTCATAGTGACTTATCGGAGGTTTAAAAGTTCGCTAAAATCGGTTCGCAAAAATTGTCTAAACTTGTTATTCTTAATAGTCTTTAAATAAAACTACTTTTTACGGATTTAGACGCGTATATTTGTTTTAAATTTTGGCCCGACGTTTCGGAGACTTTGCAGTCACCATGGTCCATGTCACCCGTGACCATGGTGACTGCAAAGTCTCTTACTTCTCTTTTTTCTTCGAGAAAGTAAAACCGATTTTAATTGTTTTTACGCTATATTATAGATGAAGAGTATATCTGTCACTTTCTTTTTTTCAATACATAATAACTAAAAGAAATATGACCATCGGTGCTCGGGAATAGGGATAGCAATACCTATGGCAAATACCTAAATTAGGAGTACAGTACCCTCGGACCGATGATAATGCAATAAATAAAAAAAAATTGCGAGTTTATTGAACTAAGCGAATTGTAGGTTAATTATTTTAGTTAGACTTTAGAGCCACTAAAATTATTCGTTATTATAAATGTTTGCGTCTGACGTCTATCACAACCACGAATTTACAATAACTATAAAAATAATATGTTACTGGCCGCGGGCAACATGCCAGAACGAGTGCAGGTGACCATATACATAATTGAACTACATTTGGAACTACAGATAATCGTTTAGCTTGTAAATTTACTATGTAACACTCTTTTCGCATTTATTATTTTATTATTTATTTGGTGGTCTAATGGTTCATGTAACGGACTGCCGTTTACGAGGTTGCGGGTTTGATTCCCACACGGGACAGTCATTTGTGTGATGTTTATAAATGTCACACACATGTTTGTTCTGCGTCTGGGTGTTTCTATGTACTATAGTTATGTATTTACAAAAGAAAAGTAGTATTATGCAGTATATCCGTATTCTGGTACCCATAACACAAGCATATAAGCTTAGTATGGGACTAGATATTGTGTGTATTTAAATCAAATCAAATCAAAATAATTTATTTCAGATTTAAAATAAATTTAACTTTAAATCAATAATACATAGAATAATTAAAATTATATAAATTACTAGCTGACCCGGCAAACGTTGTTTTGCCATACTAAAAAAAGGTTTTTAAAATAGATGTTGGCCGATTCTCAGACCTACAGAATGTGCATGTAAAATTTCATAAAAATCCGTCAAGCCTCTTCGGAGGAGTACGGTAACTAACACTGTGACACGTAAATTTTATATATAAGATATTGTATTGACAGTATTGTCCATGAATATTAATATATTTAGTACAGTTATTTATGATGTCTATATAATCTGTTCAAAAGTATAAAAAGTAACTAGCTGTTGCCCGCGACTTCGTACGCGTGGAATTTGAAAACCAAACCTTAACAAATTATACAAAAAAGCCATCCTCTTAATCACTCTAACTATTAAAAAAACCGCATAAAAATCCGTTTCGTAGTTTAGAAGATATAAGCAGACACAGGAGCACATACAAAAACACGCCTTTGTTTTTCAATAAGTAAAGATGTATTCGCTCATTATTCACATATTTGAAATTCTGTTAATAAGTAAGTAAATAAGACCAATATATTTATATTGGTCTTATTTATAATGACTTTTCGGAGATTTAAACAATAAAATAATGTCACTTTATCGGAGGATAATAAACATTTTTTTGGAAAAACACTATTATGAATAAAATTTTTGGACAATTTTAGCGAACCAATTTTAGTGAACTTTTAAACCTCCGACCGTACACAGACAGTTTACACTCTAATCTAAGTATAATATAAATTCTCGTCTCACAGTGTCAGTCACTATTGTCTTCAGAAACGGCTTGACAAAAATGTTAGTAAGTTGTGTTAGTTGTAAGTCAATAGGTTTTTAAGCTTAAAGTGCGAAAATCTTTTTATTTGCTTCGCACCAAAAATTTTTTTATGCTTTATGTGTTATCAAATTAGTACGTAGGTACAAGTGAATAAAACTAAATATAAAGAGTATTTAAAAAAAAAGTTCAACTGACTTTATGTGCCTTTGAAATTTGAGGGCTTTCCTCGATTTCTCAGGAGATAACCATCAGATCCTGACATGGTGACAATAGAACCACACGGGAACCACCAGTTCCCAAATAAAAAAAAAGAATAATTAAAATCGCTTCGTCCTGTTAAAAGCTATGAGGTAACAAAAATAAAAATAAAAAATAAAAAAAGACGAATTGAGAACCTCTTCCTTTTCTTGAAGTCGGTTAAAAATATAGTCAGTTAAAGTTAAATAATTTACGAAAAAGCATAAAATCTTACGAGAAGTTTGTAACATGAAAGATTTCGGTTTCCTTTGCAATATTCTAGTTTCGTGTTTACCTACCGCTCGACACATACCTACTCTCTATTTAATTATTTTTATTACTTCGTATTTCCTGAGTTGTTGGAAAAATATTTCAGCTCAAGTGATATAGGTTTAATATAGTAATGAAATCACACATTTTTAAGATACCTACAGAGTATAAAACTTCTCTCTCTGAGCCCTTCAACGTCCCACTGTTGGGCACGGGCCTCCTCCACTTTGGGAGGGATTATGATCTACAATGTCGCGCTGATCAGGAGTGTTGGCATAGGGTTTATGTTTAAATATTCCGTGTCTCACATAGGATGTTGTTGTTGATCCCTTAGCTGGCTTTACCAGCATCCCAGGGAGGTAATGTGGTGGTGATACTTGTATCTTTCATCCGTCACGACACAGACAAAGTTATATCATCAACTGATATAAATAGACTGAAAATTTTTTGAAAATTTTAGCTACAAGAGAAGAAGTACAAAGCCAATAGCTGTCGAAGAATGTGGCTACATATTTAACACCTACATAAACTAAATATACATAATATAATAAATAATAATAATAATAAATATTCACGGACATTTCACACATCGTCCTCTGGTCCCAAGCTAAGCTTATTATGCTTGTGTTATGGGTACCAGAATACGGATATAATACATATACTACTTTTCTTTTGTAAATACATACTTATAATACATAGAAAACACCCAGACGTAGTACAAACATTTGTATGACATTTATGAATATCACACAAATGATTGTCCCAAGCGGGAATCGAACCCGCGACTTTGTCAACGGCTGTCCATTTCATGAACCACTACGCCACGAAGCAATAAATATATAATAATATAATAATATAATTCTAAATAATATATATTTCATAAAATAAATAATATATATTCATAATATAATTCTAAAACTAAATATATATAATTTTATATATATAATCAGAATTATGTAACAGTTTGTCGGTTAGAAATATTAAAAAGAAACTAAAACATGATTTCTTGAGTAATATACAACACACCTATATAATGCTATGAATTATTGTCGTAATCAAGTACCTATTTTTTAAGTTGTGAATGAGGGATTAGAGTTATTGAATTGTTGTTACCTTATTTATTATGTTATTTTATAATTTAGACTCTCAATAGCATAGGTCTAAACCTTAGTGGTTTTTTGTTGCTAATCTATGTAATATTTACTGTATATTTTGTAAAATTCATAAATAAAAATAAAAAAAATAAAAAAAATTTATAAAAATACATAAATAATAGATAAATAAAAATATACTACATAAACAGTAAATACAATATTGAATACATATACATATCATATTTATATATTTAGGACTACATATAAAAATGAAAAACTATTTATTTGTCCCAAAATATTTTCACAATGTTAACACTTGAGGCGACCTTATAAAGGTATTACAAAATACTTGTGTTGTGGTCGTCTCGCGCTTCTCTTAAAGTAAACTATAGCTAGAGAAAATTGCCAAAAGTAAACGAAAATCAAGTAGGCACGTAAAACTACATGTATTTGTCAACATATACATACATAATATTAAATAATTACAGTATATTATTGTTTGTGTGTACTTGGTGGGTATAAGTGTGAGTGTGTGTATACACATAAATCTGTTCTTGAAAAATGCTTTCCTTAATAAGCAATGCTTACAAATGTAGTCAAGGATACACATAACAAAAGATTCAATATATGGTGAAGAAATCTCTGTAATAACAGACAGAGTAATCTCGGGGTCTATTTTATCTCTTCTAACGTCCTATTAGGGTTGTAGAAAAAATATCGAAATATTTCCGATATATTTAAAAACTATATTGCGATATAAAACATCAAAATTAAATATTGAATCAAAAACGGCACTCTCCGATCTATTTTACTTCTTCTAGCGTCTTATTAGGTTTGTACATAATATATCGATATTTAAATTTACATTTACATTTTCTGATATGTTTAAAAACTATATATGTAGCGATATTAAATATCTAATATCATATCATAAACTATTTATATTTTTTCGTATATGTAACAAAAATATGTAACGTCCTGGGAAGTAAGGCTACCTTAAAAAACTTTTTTTTAATCTGATAGGATGTGCTCCAAATTTCCGGGGATTTCCTGCTTTTTCTTAAGTAAGTCACTTAAAGATTTGACCTTTATTATCTACATTTTTTCGAAAATCTGTATTGTTATATTTACAAATATCGATATTTATTTTTACTCCTGACATCCCTATATCCCAATTATGAAATCCAAACCCTTCGATTTTATTATGGGATCATCGTATTCAATCGACGTTCTATAGACGTGCAGTGAAGCTAGACAGTTTTCGATCATAATAGCAAATGTGGAATCAAATACTTCTAAGTAAGGTAATTTTGTGAGTGAATACGGATACTTACTGTAGATTAATATCCGTGTGGTGACGGCTTATGTGTGTGTATATTTATACAGTCATAGAACATACTTTTTTATTTTAACTTGATATGCTATAGATTGTGGACAAAGCTAAGGAAGTGTGTTGGTACGTAGCAGATGGCACTCTATAGTCTCTGCCTACCCTGCCTACCATGGAAAAACAAGACGTGATGTTATGATGATGATTGATATGTATAAAAAACAAGGTTATGGTTAAAAATAAATTAAATCAAATCAAATAGTTTTTACAACTTACATAGATTACATAGGAAAATACGGCGACGGCTATACTGAAATGAAATTATAGCAGGATACATTTAAAATAAGACAAAAAGAAGGAAGGAAAACAAAGAATAACGAAAGGCAATCAGCACAGTTCGATGACTATGTGTTTGGAAGTGGGTATGTGAAATCAGTGTTGTGCGTACTAATGCCATATTTTAATTTAATTTTTTAAAATGTCTTCAGTGTCCTCGTAGTTTAACTGTAAGATGATAATGGTTCCTTCGTGCACGAACTAAACTCGAACTTGGCTCCTTTTTTTCAAGGTATTCTACAATTACTGAAAATAAAATACATTTAAACACAAATAAGATTTTATCGACAAAATGTAAGTTTTCGAAATGAACACCGTAATGCAATTTTGGCTGACACGAAAGTGCTTTGTTGACTTCAAAAGAAACTTTGAGTTCTAGAACTTTCTTACTACTTTTCGTTAGAGATTTATTGATTGCTTGTAGCTTTTTTGGATCCCATAATATTTAAAGAATAAAACGGAATCCTACTACTAAAACTGCTGTTAATCCGTCCATCGGTTCGTCTGTCACTAGGCTGTATCTCATGAACATTCATAGCCTGGCTGTTATGATTTTTAAAAACATTCTCCGTGTGGTGACGGATTAAGAATACAAGTATCACCACCCCATCTCCTCCCAAGGGTGCTGTAAAAGTCAGCTAAGGGATATTGCACATAGATAACATCTTCTGTGAGAGACGGAACACTTGAAAATAAACCCTGTGCCAACACGCCTGGTCAGCGTGGCACAGTAGACCATAATCCCTCCCAAAGTGGAGGAGGCCGGAGGCCTGTGCCCAACAGTGGGACGTAAATGGTCTGCAGAAGAAGATGACATGATTAGGATAATATCATATTATTATGATAATAGTATGGAAACCTTAGTGTGAAAGTCTAATTCGTACGTGGCAGGTCTGTAATATAAATATTGTTAGCTATTTTAGTAAAACATTAACGTGTGTTTTTAGGCTCAACAGGCAAAACAGCGATACAAAAGTGGCAACACTACAAAATAAGAGGAAAAAGGGCGAACAAGCCCAAATGACAGGACGATTATGGCGGCAAGAGGTAACGCTTGTGAAGAAAGCAGAGATGTTCTTTATAAGATAATTTAGATAGTAAAGACGCATATCTTTATAAACCATTGTTTCTTGTACAATATTAAACAACAATTTCACCTTTATCACAAAAGGTTCCAACCAAAATGCCAAAAGTCGCTGATCCTTAACAAAATGTTTGGTTAATTTCGATTTCACGCCTGCATTTTAGAGCAATAAATAAAGGTACGGTACCAACTGATTTATGAGGGATAAGTTTAACCCTACATTTTAAAGCTGACGCTCTTTAACCATACAGGACACGCTCCGCTCAATGTTTTCTTGTTGATAAAGGTTGGAGGGTTATCTACATAATAAAATTGTAACAGGTCGGATGTGTATTAAAGACTAGCTTTTGCCTGTGACTACGTACGAGCCAAACTGAAATTTTGATAGTTGCGTGGCATAGTCGACTAATTAACGTGCCGTAAATAATTTACGTTAATATAGGAGTAAGTAAATAAGTAAATATCTTTAATTCTACAAAAAGTTTCAAATTTCTGTAGCATCATTGAATATATTCATAAATTTTTCGTGATATGTATACAGACAAAAAGATAAGTATTCCAAAAACCCTGAAAATGAAGTCATGTCAAGTGTTGCTTGTCATTTAGGAATATTCTATATAATAAACTTCATCCAACGTAGGACTTGATGACAATGGTATTGCAGTCGCGTCGTGTCATTATGGCGATTTTATAAAATTTGCAGACTTGGCTTCCAAGTTGTGGCTCCAACTTCCTGTCGTGGTTTTTCCACAGACTATAGCATAAAAAAGTTCCAATAGGGTTGGCAACGGAAGAGCGACACACGTCTTGTTGCAATGGTCCATTGGTTAAGGGCCTACATCAATATTATCGTATATCATCGCCGACACGTACATATTAACACAGCCAGTAGGCACAGAAAATGAAGAATTAGGGATACTTTTCCTATTTACTCAAAATCTACTAAATATATTTTAATTCTGATTTACGTGTTTCTATATATAATAGTTACTTATGTTTTTAAAGTTATTTCATTAGTTAATACGCGATAATAGACCGACAAATGAAAAAAATAAAAATTTTGAGAGGTTGTTTCGCCAAGATTTTCTATCGAGAAAACTTTTTTCAATCATGTTTCTGAGTTTATGCGATCCTAGATCATATATTGAAAAAACATATACTTAAAAATTAGAGCTCTAGCCATTCAATCTAAAGAAACAATGAAAACTTCGTACATAGAAAAATGCACGAAGCTATTTTGGTATCGTCTTAAGGTAACTGCTTACCAACAGGCCGGAGTTTATTTGTTACCCTTTAATAGTATTAAAAAAAAATATTTACACTTTTGCCTACTACTGTTTAGAAGACAGAAGAACAGTAGATATAGTAAATGAAATAGAAAAAAGTAACCTCGTTATGTCTTGGCTAATCACATAAAAGATGTAGTAAAACATTTAATTTTTCGTTTTCGGTATTAAAATCCTTTGTCCTAGTTTTAATCTTTTAAAATACTATGATGAAAACTTAAAGCTGCCAAGACAACAAAGAAAGTTGACTATTTTGATATCTAACAGTATAGAACTAATTTTTAAAAAATGTGCCTTAAGGGCCTACATCAATATTATCGTCGACATGTACCTATTTACACAGCTAGTAGGTATAGAAAATGAAGAATTAGGGTTTTTTTTTTTGTTTACTCAAAATCTACTACATATATTTTAATTCCGGTTTACGTGTTTCTATATATAATACATAGTAACTAATGTTTTGAAAGTTATTTCATTAGTTAATACGCGATAATAGACCGACAAATGAAAAAAAATAAAAAATGAGAGGTTGTTTCGCTGAGATCTTATCTTATCGAGAAAACTTTTTTCAATCGCGTTTCTGAGTTTAAGCGATCCTAGATTATATATTGAAAAAACAAAATAATTTACTTAAAAATTACAGCTCTAGCCATTCAATCTAAAGAAAAAATGAAAACTTCGTACGTAGAAAAATGCACGAAGCTATTTTGGTATCCTCTTAAAAAATTACTTAATTTTTTAGTAGTGAAATGAAAATCTGGTCAAGTGCGAGTTGGACTCGCACACGAAGGGTTTAATTTTCTTTTTATCTTTGGAAAGGGGTTCTATCACATAGTGATAGTAGTCTACTCATGGATGTTTAGATACATAACATGTGAAAAAATCTGTGTTCCTTTGAAATTTGAGGGCTTTACTTGATTTCTTAGGAGATAACACAAAACGGAAAGCATCAACTTTCCGATAAGAAAAGAATCATTAAAATCGCTTGCCCAGATGAAAGTTATGAACAAACATAAAAAACATACACACGAATTGAGAATCTCCTGCTTTTATTAAAGTGTTTCTATGTATTATAAGTAGGTATGTATTTGGAAAAGAAAAGTAGTTAATGTATTCTATCCGTATTCTGGTACCCATAACACAAGCATATAAGCTTAGCTTTGGACCAGAGGACGTTGCGTGAAATGTCCATGAATATTTATTTATTATTTATAGAAGTTGGTTAAAAAGTTTCATATCAAATAAACATAGAATATATGAGTGTAACAGCTCAAGAAAACCCTGTTATCCCATAATTCGTTTTTTCATCGACAATGCAAAGAGCCGTTCAGAAACAGATCCAAGTAGATTGCACAAGACCAAATTAAGTGGGGATTATGTAAATTTCTTCGTTTGTGTCCTGCTGTCAATATTTTGAACTGTACGGAGTATTTTACGAGAAATTTACGCGTTCAACTCTATATATATTTGACGGGCTTCGTGGTCTCGTGGTTCATGTTACGGACTGTCTTTCACGAGTTCGCGGGTTCGATCCCCGCACAGTATAATCATTTATGTGTTTTTTATAATAGTCATATAGGTATTTGTACTGAGTCCGGGTGTTTGTTTACTATATATTATAGGTAAGTATGTGTTTTTATAAAAGAAAAATAGTATATGTAGTATATCTGTATTTTAGTACCCATAACACAAGCATATAACGTCAGCTTGCTTTTATTTATTTAATAATAATATTTTTTATTATCTGTATATAAAACTATAAGATCTTTTTCCATTTTAATTTATTTTAGAAACAATATTTTTTTTTTACTTTTATTAAGATGTTAAATACGTCAGTTGTTGATTTAAGCCACAGCTTTCTAATTCATAGAAATGAAAGAGTTTTCGGCAATAAACTTTTTAAAATTATTCGGGTTTGAATAGAAATAACATTTCCATCTGTAATATTCTTTAGTTCATCTTGCTGTTCTAAGAATACAATAAACTTATCTGTTATTCAAAAACTCGACAAAGTCATCAATTCTGTTGTGCCAAGAACTAAATTAAACTAATTGACACGAAATTGCACCAATGATAAATATTTCTGGAATTAATAGAATTAAACTATTTTGACGATAAGATTTTTGGTTTTTATTCATGGACATTTAACACAACGTTCTCTGGTTCCAAGCTAAGTTTATTATGCTTGTGTTATAGGTGGGAATACAGACAGAATAGATATACTATTTTTCTTTTCTCAATACACGCTTATAATACATAGAAACACCTAGACGCAGTACAAACAATTATAAATATTACACAAACGATTTTCCCGAGCGGAAATCGAACCCACCACCTTGTGAACGGCAGTCCGTTACATGAACCACTCGACAACGAGGCCCGTCTATACTTCTATGAAAACTGTAGTATGGTGAAGACTTAACAATACAATCCACTATCACTGATTGACTGGTAGAAAATGCTGACGGCATTAAATCCGCCATTCTACTCATAATGCTTGAAGTTTTTAAATAAATATAACTAAAAAATAAACATTGAAACAAAGAAAGAAAGAATTTTTTTTTATTTGCTATGTTAAACAAAATATGCATGTTACATTAAAAGTATAAATTTAAAATATTTAATTAAAGTACCTATTTTGTTTCACCACAGCAAATAGGTTCCGATTTCAGCATAAAATATGTTAGATCACGAGGACCTAACGCTGATTTTCAAATGGGGCCTATGAGAGCGGTGACACGGATGCCCATACACTTGCACAATTATTATTACAATGCTTAAAATATTTTTCAGACCAAAAAATATTTTATTCAGAAAGATTATTAACTAAATCTTTACTAAAATATACCTAATAATGACTAATAATATACAACAACTATTATAACAACTATTATATAATTTATATAACATTTTATATAACAAACAATTACATTCTCTTGCAAGATTCACTATATTTGAACTTTATCCACAGAAAGTTTATGTCACCACCTTAATGGATAAGCTGTAAAAGTCTTTATTTCTAGTACCTAGACATGTTTATAATATTATTGTGTACATTGCTTTTATAGTGCTTTCAACAAGTTTTATTGTTTTATCGTGTAGTTCGTAAATTGTTTAACTATTATTGCCTTGATAATTTTATTAGTTGGAGTATGGAATAGCACGCTGAAATAGCAATGGGCAGATCACATCGCTCGTGGGACTGATGAGTGATAATCGTCGTAAAATGGAGACCATGGCCCAGACAACGCAGCGTATTGCAGCCTCCATCAAGGTGCAGTGACGATATCGTTAAGGTCGCTGGGAGCCATTGGATGCTAGCGGCACAATACCGCGCATTGAGGCGGAAGCCTATGTCCAACAGTGAACGAAGAGAGGCTGATATTACAAGAAAATCCTTAGTAGTTATTTGAATCGTTTTTTTTTACCTAGGAAATACATACCGAAGTAGTCATTATTTAACAAATAATGTCGTAATTACTTATTTACTTTGCTGGTATAGATATATTTTTCCTAAGTCGATATGCATTTAAAAAAGTCTTGTTAACGTTCTTAGTTCTTAACTTGACGATTAAGATAACTAATTGGAAACATATATTTTTTTTATTTTTAAATTTATGTTAGTTTTGACTACTGTACCTCTCTTAGTAATAAGTTCTTTTTAAGCTAGTATTCCATAGCTTCTATCGCGGGCCTTGAGCGTGGAGACTGAATCCAGAAATTCCGTAACAAAAATAATCTAACACTCTCCCACTCCGACCGGCAACGACCAACGAACGGACGCACGGAAGGACGGTAACTTAAATTAATATAATAGAAAAAAAAAACAAAGGAAAAAAAATACTGCATAAATAAAATAAATAAATAATTATAATTACATAAGTTGATAAAATATGCTATGCAATAGCTTTACCGTGGCAGTCCCTGAATGCCACACTTCTTGTTATTTTGTTTGCTTTTTAGTAATAAATAAATATTCAAGGGCATTACACACAACATCCTCTGGTCCCAAGCTAAGCTTATATGCTTGAATTATGGGTACCAGAATACGGGTAGACTACGTACACTACTTTTATTTTGTAAATACATACTTATAATTATTATATCACACAAATTATTGTCCCGAGTGGGAATCGAACCTGCGACCTCGTGTTTGGCAGTCCGTTACATGCACGTAGTGGATTGTACTCTTGATTGTTCGCTGTAGTAATTCTAGTTTGTAAAATAAACATTATACAATTTTATTGTTTGTTATCCCAAATAAAGTAAAATAAAATGAACTGCCAAAACGGGTACCTATTTGAAATTATGGAGATTACATTTTTAAATGAGACGTCAAAATGTTTGATTCCTAAAACATTATAACCTTCTTTTAACTTACTGTCTTACTTTTGTACAGCGGATTACTTGTTCATGATGATCATTTCAATTTTATATTTAAATAAAGTTCAGTTCATCGGATATATTCAAACGAATAAAACTTTTTAGCAGGAGCAAAAAGTTTAAGAAAATTTTAAACTTTTATATTTTAATCAAAGTTTTCCTTTTTAGAATGCAAATAAAGACTTATATTCCATGAAAATAACTGCTTCTTGAAAACAGTAGGTACGTATGCTGTATTTGCCGCTAGCTACTTAGATGTATTAGTCTGGAATTGGTAATTCAGCCTCGTAAAAACATTTTTGAAATTGTCTTCAAAAGGAGGAGATTATCAATTTGGTATGTTTTTATGATCTTTTTAATTATCACCCAATTCTTGCACTTCTGTACTAATATGATAAAGCTGAAGAGTTTGTTTGTTTGAACGTGCTAATCTCAGGAACCGCCAGTCTGACTTAAAGAATTCTTACAGTTTTGAATAGTACATTTATTGAGGAAGGCTATAGGCTATATAACATTACGCTTCGACCAATAAGAGCGAAGCAGTAGTTAAAAGTTGAAAAAGTTAATAAAAAGCCATAATCCACGTGTACGGTTTCGCGGGCAACAGCTATTTTAAATATTATTTAATTCCTCGCAAAAAAAAGAAACATACTGGCATAACGTATATTGGCAGTGCCTTTATTTCCTAAAGACAAAAATCGTAATAACAAGTGGTTTGGTGTTGGTCTTAATAATTAACTATCTTGTAGGTACCCGTAGATACATTTTTGCTATCTTGTATTTCTATAAACCGTGTGGCGACGGATAAAGAATATAAATTATCCCCATCTCCTCCCCAGGGTAGTATAAAAGCCAGCTAAGGGATATTTTATACAAATACAATCCTCCATGAGTGACGGAAAACTCGAAAATAAAACCTTGCAACACGCGCGTCACCGCAGTATAATAGACCAAAATCTAATCTAAGCTAAAGGGGAGAAGGCCCGAGCCCAACAGTGGGACGCTAATGGGCTGGAGAGAGAGAGAGAAAAAGTGAGAGAGATGTATTCTTGCTATGATTAGGAAAATCAAAGTTGTATTACTTTGAAATTTATTAATTTTGCAATTGACTTGCTATGCTTTTACTTAATAAATTAAATTGTAGTGGAAAAAGTGATCACCGCAAGCGAGACTTGAACCCACGACCTCGGAATACCGTTCCGTAGCTCTGCCAACTGAGCTTATTGCGGTCGTGCTAACAGTAACCAATTTGACCACTACAATTTCAATTTCAATTTATTTATTTATTGCTCTCAAAACGTTACAATATTACAGTATTTGGTTACAATTAAAATCATTGACAAATAACACGTAATGAGAGCTGGAGTCTGTACTAGGCTCGAAACCTGTATTACAGATCTCCAGCCCTCCCCTTGCTTATATTATGATACAATAAATCATTATGGAACAATTAATTAATAATACATGCAGGTATATAATAAAATAGATTCACATCAGTTTGTTGTAACATTATGTGGGTAGCGTAAAAGGAATGTGTTGCGCTGAGTGAGAGCGTGTACAAGTGATAGAAGCACGCAGGTGTGTGCGTGTGAATGTATGAGAGGTAAGGGTGTGGTGTCAGTGAACGGGTGTATGTAATTACTGAATTAATTTATTAAATTATTGATTAACTAATTATGTATTATTTACTACAATGTTACTCAATTGAGTCTACATCGCATTTTTGATGTACAACTCCATCTATCGATTATTTATTAAATGTATTACTTTTTGTCATATAGAGGTAGTACTGTATTACTGCCGGCGTCAATCACCTTTTCTTCACATAGTAGTACAAATACAATAACTCTGAGTGATTCTTTTAAACGACTCTATCAAAGCCTCTTATAAAAAGCAATTTACATCTTTTTTTTTAATTATTGTAAAAATGCCTCGAATACTCATAAGGCTTCAAATTAAATGTAAATTTCACGCTTAAATTATTTAAAAAAAAAAGTATTTAACAAAGACTTTTATTCAAAGTGCTTCAATACTTGCCATTTAACAATACAGTACCAATTTAAAGAATAACAATGCAAAAGAAATCAAATTTTATGGTCCAATCCAATTCAGTTAGGTAGCTCCAAAACATTCAACCCTTTTCACCCTTAATAATTGAATAAAAGACCTTAAGCATAAAATTGATTTGCCAGTTTATTAACAATTTCAAATATGGTTATATAGTGAGCATTCGAGTCGAGTATCTCGAACTATCATTAAATTTTATATTTATTCATTAGATTCGTAAATAAATTTCATATTTTAATGGCTACGAAGCGCAGGTATTCGGTAGCGATAAAGATAGTTCACTGTAAGGTCTCGAATTCGATTTTGATAGTAAAATGTTTTGAGGATGCAACTCGATATTTATCTATTTTAGGATATTATGACCTAGAACTAAATAAAACAATATTTTTTTGCTGTATTTTATATTGTAAAAATCGCTATTCTATCTTTTCTTATACCGAAGTTTAATATTGACGCTATCAACATTGATCATTTAGTTTATAGTTTCAGTTTATAGATCAGTTAGTTTATTTAGTATAGATAGTATAGATATAGATAGTGTAATGACAGATTAACAACAACAACAACAATTTTTTTTTTTATTAAGGCACAAGTCCCATGATATACAAATTCTGGTAATAGCAAATTGATGAAATTACAAAAAAAATACAATAAAATTTCATGATTATGTGTTAAATTTACACTGATCTTTTTATGAACTTACAATTAAATGTGGTGGTGGTAAAGAATAAGGTTGTCTGGAAGAGATCGCAGATAGTGATAAGACCGCCTTTTGTACCTGTTTTAAATTTATATAAACAACTCTGTAATCTATTTTTGGTGTACAATAAAAAGTATTGAATTTGAATTTGAATTAATACCAGCTCAGGTATAATATTTATAAGCAAATAACATTCTCTGTAGAAGAAAACCTCAAAACTAAATTCTATATTAACGCGCCTGGTTATCAAGTCAAAGTTATAGTAGAGACGAGAGGAACGTAATATCGTTAGGAGAGTTCTGCGTATAAATGTTGAAGGAAAAAGTCTAGAGGAAGACCTAAGAAACGATGGAGACACTGTGTGAACGAGAACTTAAAAGAATGATGAGTTAATACAGATATGACAGCTGACAGAAAACTATGGAAGAAAAAGGGTTCCCAATTGATTGACCAAAAAATTTTTGACAAATGATCATTTGACAAACAATATTTCACCAAATGATCATTTGGAAAACAATACACTAGACAAAAGTATTATCTTACAAAAACTTACTTAGGAAATGATCCATTAGCAAACACTACATTTGACAAATGTGTTAAGTATTCAAATGTCAATTGACCTTTTTGTCATTTTACCAAATTATATGTTTAGTGAATTATGTTGTTTTAAATGTATCATTATCATCATGAATCATTATTAATAGGAGAAATGCCCTAAAGTCGCTTGTGGCACTCGTCGGCCGCTGCCGCGGCACGCTCGCATTGCTCGCTCGGCTCGTGCGTTTGAGGTTAAAGTTCTAACCTAACCTAACCCAATCTAATAAAAGAGATATAATTATTATATCTCCAAATACGAACGAGTATATAAGTAATTATTTAGCAAATAATGTAAAATATCATTCTATCTATCTATATTTCATAAACTATATAAATTAATACATAGAGTATTTTCTTTTTAGGAAAATCCAGAGCAGTGGCTTTGCAAAAAAAGTGCAAAATGTGGTAATTTTAACAAGAATACCAAATTTTTAGACCAACAGTATATTTATCTGATAACTCAGTTGCCAAATGTTAGTTTTAGAAAGTAATCATTTATAAAATGTCAATTTAAGTGTTGATCATTTGGCAAAATGAAATATTTGTAAAATGATCAGTAGTAAAATGATCAATAGGCGAATTCATTGTTTTGCTAACCGTTGTTTGTCAATTGTAGTTTTGCCAAATGACTTTTGGTTAAACAATCGGACACCAAGAAAAAGACATGTTGCGACGACCCCAAATAGTGCGATAAGAGCAGAAGAATGAATGATGAGTAGATTGAAACCCTCCCGACGCGTGGAGACTCGGATTAAGAAGAAGTAGGAAAGTAGTTTCCATTAGAATTGGCAGCATTCTATTTTTAAAATTTAAAGTACAATGCATCATTATTTTGAATAGCAACAATTAAAGCTAATGATAGAATTAAGTATCAACACATTAAATTAAATTGTAGGCATCGTTACACAGTGCCATTTGGTTACATTAGTGCAGGTGCCGATGGCATTTAATTGCCCATATATTTCACCACTTATAGCCATATGTTGGTTCAAGTCACATTATCCACTTACTATTTAGATTTTTATGTAAATAATACGACTAATCTAAGTCGTATTCATAAAACTTAAGAGTGTAAGTGTCAAGTGTCAATGCATTCTAGTGTTGTGGAATTTAAAATATTAAAATTAGTATTTAAAATTTAAATTAATCATACATACATACACATAAATTAATCATACATCATAATATATATACATACAAATTAACAATACATTCATTCATGTAATTGGAGCAAATGGAACGGTGATACTTGTAATCTTTAAGCGACAACTTAAGGAAAATTAGAATTCTTTCTTTCTTAAATAAAAGCTTGTAAAATTTCAAATAAAACCACTTTTTACGGACTTAGACGCGTTTAAATCCATAAATAATGGTGTTATTTTATTTATTTATTTTACAATTTTTGCACACAATAAATGATTGATGTACAATGGTGGACTTAATGCCAACGGCATTTTCTTCCAGTCAACCAGCGAGGAGTGCAGAAATAAGTTAAAGTGGGTGCTATTTATTTTAACATATAGGTATATAATAATTTTAATGAAATACATAAAGATCATACATACAAAATACATAAATAATAATATAACACTTGCTATACATACACTACATAAACCATACATAAATACATATAATATACTTCCAACAGTGGAGAAAACACTAACAGTATACTTCTACCAATTAACTTCTGTAGAGTTCACGTACTTTAGCTTTGAACGTCCGATGAGATTTAGCAGCCCTGATCTCAGAAGGGAGCGAATTCCAAAGAAGAATTGACTATATATATTGTATATTAAAAGACGAGTGTACTAAGTGAGAGGTGTGAGGAGGACAGGTAAGAAGAAGATTATGTGAAGATAAGTTTATTTGAATAAATGACTCGTCATGTGTACGAGAGAACAGCTTGTATATTTATATAGCGAATGAGTATTTGTAAGCTGACTCATTTAACATTGTTTTATCCAGTGTGTCACGAAAATATTTAACATGTGAGTGTTACAATTACTAAGTGCTAAACATCTAGAATCTCCTTTGTTCAAGACTTAGTCAGTTTGACACTACAAACTCGTTATTTTAAGTATATTTGTATCTCCGCTTCTATTTTTAAAACTGATGTGTCTTTACGGTTTTGTAAATATTTCAGTAGATGAATTGAATTTCTAAATAACATTTTCGAGAATTAAATATTTAGAAATTTACTTTCTTTATGAACTACCACAATAATAGACTATAATAATAGTTAATTTAAGTTCTCCGTGTGGTGACGGATTGAGAATACAAGTGTCACCACCCCATCTCCTCCCAAGGGTGCTGTAAAAGTCAGCTAAGGGATATTGCACACAAATAACATCCTCTGCGAGAGACGGAAAACTCGAATGTAAACCCTGTGCCAACACGCCTGCACAGCGCGGCACAGTAGACCATAATAAATAAATAAACAAATAAATATAAATATTCATGGATTCATCATTTCACACAACGTCCTCTGGTCCCAAGCTAAGCTTATTATGCTTGTGTTATGGATACCAGAATACGGATATAATACATAAACTACTTTTCTTTTGTAAATACATATTTATAGTAAACACCCAGACGTAGTACAAATATTTGTATGACATTTATGAATATCACACAAATGATTGTCCCAAGCGGGAATCGAACCCGCGACCTTGTGAACGGCAGTCCAGTACATGAACCACTACGCCACGAAGCCCGTCTATATAAATATATATATAATCCCTCCCAATGTATATAATATTCCCAATATATAATCCTCCGTATATATAATCCCTCCCAAAGTGGAGGAGGCCCATGCCCAGTAGTGGGACGTAAATGGGCTGGAGAGAGAGAGAGAGAGAGAATAGTTAGACATCTTTTTTTTTTGTTTTTTATTCACTAGCTGCTTACCTACAATTTTTTACACCTGGAATTTCCAATCACCCCATGTAGACGTAATATATGTATATATTACGTTACGTAATATACATATACGTTACGCTTACAGACTCTTTGAGACTGTAGCTTCCCGTTAGAAAACAAGTCTTTAGGATACCTACCTCTAGTTTCGGAGATTTTTTTACAATATATCTTTTTAGTACGATGTCCCTAAAAATGTATACAGCATGGCTTGCTGTCGAGCCATTAACAGTCAGATAAAGATACGCCATTCAAAATAAGCTTACAAACATTCAAATTATACATAAGGTCACTGTTTATTGACAAAGCTATTCCCAGACTAGTGAAATGATAGGTTCATGAAAGCAAACTTGCCTTCAAAATACCGTTGGGAGACGTGATCTGACTGTATAGCTATGTACTTATCTTGTCCGGTTTTGTGCTTAGAAGGTTAACAAATTCTTTTTTAGTGTTCTATATAAGGATACAATGACATTGTAAAGTTATTTTGTAACTAACTGTAGCCTGCGACTTCGTACGCATAGAATTTAGAAAATTAACACATTCATATTAGTTCGGAACATCTATCAATGTAATAATCTATGTAACGGAATCTTTGGAAGTGATTTTCACCCACTTACAGTAGTCGGTTCGATCTGAAATTTTGCACACATATTAAATAACGATGACAATGCAATAATAAAAAAATCAAGATGTTCAAGCGTGTTTTTTAGTTTCAGAACTGAGTAGATTATTTTTTGGAATTTTTTTTACTGATGCTTCCCTCTTAGTCTAGCGTGATGTTATATAGCCTATAGCCTTTCTCGATAAATGTACTAACCAACACTGAAAGATCTTTTTAAGTTAGACTAGTGGTTCCTGAAATTAACGCGTTAAAACAAACAAACTCTTCAGCTTTAAAATATTAGTATCGATATGTTTGTCGTTTTGTTTGTGACAGTCAGTTTCTTTTTACTGGAATCGCTATGAGATATTCAGCTAAAATTAATGTCAAATACCAAAATTCTAAGGCATTTATGAGATTATTTTTAGGTCTATTAAATATTGAAATTTGGTATGTACAAAAATTGGTCAAGTGCGAGTCGGACTCGCGCACGAAGGGTTCCGTACCATTATCTATGCAACATAAGGCACGTTATTAATAAATGAGCAAACAACACACACAATACTTAATTAATCACGTTTGTTGTATGAGAGCAAGAAACGGTAAAAAAATCATGTTTTTTGTATGGGAGCCCCCCTTAAATATTTATTTTATTTTATTTTTAGTATTTGATGTTATAGCGGCAATAGAAATACATCATCTGTGAAAATTTCAACTATCTAGCTATCACCGTTCTTGAGATACAGCCTGGTGACAGACGGACGGACGGACGGACGGACAGCGAAGTCTCAGTAATAGGGTCCCGTTCTTACCCTTTGGGTACGGAACTTTAAAAATCATGGCTTCTTGAAGTTAGGTTTAAAAAAGTCTAATTTTAAAACAAATTTAGAATATCTATATAATATCTTATTTTTCTGTCTTCCCAGCTCATTAATATCTCATTGATGAATATGAGCTTTCTCCACCCCGCCGTGCTGACCAAACGTACTTAAAGTTAGGAGTTTTCTGTCTCATAAAGAGGATTTTATTTGTTGATGCTATCCTGTAGTTTGCTCTTACAAGTCCCTTGGGAGGAAATGGGGTGATACTTGTGTTCTTAATACGGATACCACACGGATAATTCAACATACTTTTTAATATACAGTCGCAGCTTTTTCTCTAAAACAAATTTTCTTAGCATCATCAATTTGTGTTATATATTTCAATATATTAAGTCACACACGTACGTCTTTTAAATACACAAATGAATAAAATATTATCATAATCACTGATTACTTTTCTTTTGTTAAATAAACTTTAGAAATTGCCATAAAGAATTATAACATAAACTTGCCTTCGAACTTAGCGAATGAATATATTATCTCAGAAGTTTAATTTTTTAGGGAAAAACTTTTACCAAATAAAGTTCTTACAAGCTGAATTTCTAAACTTGTGCCAATAAGATTTGTAGGAGGAAATCTTGGAATTACTTCACTTTGAAAACCTTGAAGAGTTGTTGGCTTTCTGTGGCTATGTTTAAAAGCAGTGACACCAATTCTGTTGCGTCAAAAACTTTAGTTAAAAACATTGAAATCAACTACTAAAATGTTTACAACGTCTAACGTTGTAAACATTTTATTTTAGTTAAAATCTGCTACAATCTAAGTAATGTTTACAATCTAAATAAAGTAGAGATTGCAATATTGTCTAGTAAAGTTCATTAGATTCTTTTTTACCCAATTACGTCCCACTATTCGGCACGGACATCTTTCATTTTAGAGTATTTGGCTTGGAGTATTAACTTATCTAGTCTGTGTAGAAACGCTGCTTCGCTGCCTTTCGTCGCAGCGTGATGTCATATTTGACGGGCCTCGTAGTTCATATAGCAGACTGCCGTTCACGAGGTCTCGGGTTCGATTCCCGGTCAGGACAATCATTTGTATAATGTTTTTAATTGTCATACAAATGTTTGTATTGCGTCTGGGTGTTTACTATGTATTATAAGAATGTATTTACAAAAGAAAAGTAGTTTATGTATTATATCCGTATTCTGCCCATAACACAAGCATATAAGCTTAGCTTGGGACCAGAGGCCGTTATGTGAAATGTCCATGAGTATTTATTAATTATTTATTACTATTATTTATTATATAGCATATAGCCTTCGTCGATAAATGTACTATCCAAGACTGAAAGAATTTTTAAAATCGGACTAGAGGTTATTAAGATTAGCGCATTCAAACAAACAAACAAATTCTCCTGGTTTATAATATTTATATCTTCATTACAAGTGTTGCTATACAGAACACAATACATTATTTATAGCTGGTAAAATAAGACCAGTGTGAAAGCATTCGAAAAACATCGTCCATTATTTTAATTAACAGTAAGTAACTTGATAGTAGTCTAAAAATAACACGATAAAAGTATTTTTAAAATGAGTAGGTATACTTTAGGCTTGTTGAAAAAATATCGATATGTCGATATAATTTTTTCAATATGTCGATATATATACCGGCGATATTTAATTTTTGATATATCGATGTATCAATATCAAATTTCAAGTATCGAAATGGTATAAAAATCGGTATTTTTTTCAGACCGAAAAACCATAGGTACCTACTTTCAATATCGGTATTAACATTTTTTTAGACAAAAAACTTTTTGTCTTTTGTTTTGTTTTTTGTTTGACTTTCGATTTGATGCTTCTTAATTTGATGCCGAAACCTTTTGAGTCCTATTCGCACTAAGCAAGTTTTTTAATTTTGCCGATATATCGATATTTTTCAAATAAAATATCGAAGCCGATATCGATATTTTTATAAATATCGATATATCGAACATCGATATTTTTTTTTGTTTCCGACATCCCGATTATACTTGTATTGTTTTAATCTTAATGAAATTAAGTAAGTAGGTACTATGATTAATCTATTCTAATATTATAAGGCGGAAGAGTTTGTTTGTTTGTTTAAACACGCTAATCTCAGGAACCACTGGGCCGATTAGAAAAATTCTTTCAGTGTTAAATAGGGCTTTTATCGAGGAAGGTTTTAGGCCATATGACATCACGCTACGACGAGTTGAAGCGAAGCAGTAGTGATAAATGTTACAAAAACGAGGAAAATTTTCTAAATTCCACTTGGACGGAGTCGCGGGCAACAGCTAGTAATATTATAAAGCTAATGAGTTTGTTTGTTTAAACGCCCTAATCTCAGGAACCACTTGTCCGATTCGAAAAATTCTTTCGGTGTTAAATAGTACATTTATCGAGGAATTCTATAAGCTATATAACATCACGCTGTGACTAATAGGAGCGAAGTATTAGTGAAAAATATTATAAAAACGGAGAATATTTTAGAAATTCCCCGTATTAGAAGTCGCGGGCAACAGCTGGTTTATTATAAAGATATTGTATTTGTATGTACCTACGTAAAAAGTTTTACTTCTTTGGAGTAGTAATACATGGAGAAATTGTGGACGTAATCGTGGCCTCACCGTCAGATCCACTAAATAGGAAACTAGGAGTAGAAATTATTTATTTTAATACAGTGGCGATTACCCGCGACTTCGTATGCTAATATTTGAAATTATTACAATATCTTTACGTATCGTAGCTTAAGTTCTTCTTCTTCTCCAGCCCATTTACGTCCCACTGTTGGGCACGGGCCTCCTCCACTTTGGGAGGGATTATGGTCTACTGTGCCGCGCTGACCAGGCGTGTTGGCACAGGGTTTATTTTCGAGTTTTCCGTCTCTCACAGAAGATGGTATCTGTGCGCAATATCCCTTAGCTGGCTTTTACAGCACCCTTTGGAGGAGATGGGGTGGTGACACTTGTATTCCTAATCCGTCACCACACGGAGACGGTGCATACTTATTATGTGTGCAATATTTCCGATCAATCCGACTGCAACAAGTGTGTGGCAAGCACTTTCAAACATTCCGTTACATAGATTAATACATTGATAGATTTTAAAGCTATCTCCGTGTGGTGACAGATTAAGAATAAAAGTGTCGCCACCCCATCTCCTACCAAGGGTGCTGTAAAAGTCAGCTAAAGGATATTGGACATAGATAACATCCTCTGTGAGAGACGGAAAACTCGAAAATCAACCCTGTGCAAACACGCTTGGTCAGCGCGGCACAGTAGACCACAATCCCTCCAAAGTGGAGAAGGTCCGTGCTCAACAGTAGGACGTAAATGGTCTGGAGAGGAGAGGAGATATATAGCGAATTAATAAAAGCGTGTTAAAAAACACCCAAACGCTATACAAACACAATACAAAAGTAATTGTTTCGATCAAGAACAATTACGTGGGTATTTCGGCAATCACCTGTGTATTGGTCGTTATGTTATTGAAACTGGTGTTTATTTCCAATTTACATTATACAATCGACCGGATCAACAGTTGTTAAGTATTTATTTGACGGGCTTCGTGATGGAGTGGTTTATGTAATGGACTGCCGATCACGAGGTCGCTGGTTCGATTCCCGGTTGGGACAATCATTTGTGTGATATTCATAAATGTCATACAAATGTTTGTACTACGTCTGGGTGTTTTCTATGTATTATAAGTATGTATTTACAAAAGAAAAGTAGTATATGTAGTCTATCCGTATCTGGTTCCCATAATACAAGCATAGAAATATAGTTTACTTTGGGACCAGAGGACGTTGTGTGAAATGTCCTGAATATTTATTTATTTATTTATTATTTTTCTGTTGCATCGAGTGCACAAGTCCTGTTAATTTTAAGCTTTTTAATAATAGGGATATTTACTTAATTATAACCAAGCCATAATAATCAAATTACGAGTATTATGGTTTATGTAACGAACTGCTGTTTACGAGGTTGTCGGTTCGATTCCCATTTCTGTTGTATGGAATTCATAAGTCGTTTTGTAACTAACTGCCGTTCACGAGGTCGCGGGTTTGATTCCCGCACGGAACAATCATTTGTGTGATATTTATAATTGTTATACAAATGTTTGTACTGCGTCTGGGAGTTTTCTATGTATTATAAGTATGTATTTACAAAAGAAAAGTAGTATAATGTATTATATCCGTATTCTGGTAGGTACCTACCCGTAACACAAGCATATAAGCTTAGTTTGGGACCAGAGGACGTTGTGTGAAATGTCCATGAATATTTATTTATTTAATCATTATTATAATCAGGTCATCATTATAAAATCCTTTTGATGGATTGAGTTAAGTCTTTTGTACGTTTCCATACCAAAAGATAAAATGGGACTCTGTTAACAAGGCTCTCCTGTCCAGCCGTCTGTCACCTAGTTGTTCTCAAAGCATACAGGTGAATTGAAAACCCCCTCTCTTTTTGAAGTCGGTTAACCAGGATAAAATAAAACAGTTTATAAAGTGCTTTACTTTAATATTAAACGATTTACGACATGAAAATTATTCTGTACAATGATAATAATTATATTCACAATTAATCAAATATTTTTTTATGGTCTCGGAAGATTAATTCAGTCAAAAATATTCATGTTTACATTTCAGATAAAAATTATAATGTAATGTGGAACATAGAGCATTTAAATAAACAGAGGAAATACATAATGCAAACTTAAATACCTTTTTACACAATTTTGTTGCCATAAATGCAAAATATTGATAGCAATCTTTTTGAAAGAATTGATAGTCTTAGATGTAGTTTAGGAATCCATCGCGGACAAATATCGTGACAGGAGATTTATATATATAAAGATAACAAAAATGATATTAATAAAATAAAACTACAATAGAAAGCATAAGTTAACTATAATTGCAGCATGCAAATTAAACGACAAATCTAATTAAAAATTGTATTTTAATTTACAAAACTGATTACAATAAGAATTGCAAAAGACTTTTAATAATTACTAACTGATCTTTATTTTTTTATAATCTATCATAATATTTCGTTTAAGTCTTGTTAAAATTCGAAATCCGTAGACACAAAGACATTTGCTTTAAAGACTAATACCTTCCTCTAGTTAGTTAATTTTATTTAAACATAAAACTGATCAGCGACTTCAAATAGGTACCACGTTTTACGGATTTAGACGTATGACAGGTCTAAATCCGTAAAAAGTGGTATTTGAAGAAATGAGTTGTGCAAGTGATAGAAAATATCTCTGAATTAATGATGGCTAAAGAGCTGAAAATTTCACAGTGTATATAATATATGTATATTATTGCATATAAAAGTTAATGCTACAACAGCAGTTACTTATCATTATCATTCTCTTGCCCTTACCCGATGGGATACTATCCTTATCCGATGGGAGTTATTTGGGGTATCTATGACGAATGTATTATGTTTGATCATAACGAAATGGAGCCCTTCGTGTACGAGTACAACTCTACTAGACCAGTTTTAATAAATTATTTAATCTCAAGCATCGAAAACCAATTTCTAATCAGAACAAGAAATTACAATAATATTTAAGTAGGTACTTTTATTTACTCAAGGAGTTATAATAACATGGATTTCTGTGAAATCAAATCTTAGAATAAGAAAACTTTTATATTTGTACTCAAAACACCAGAAGACGTACAAAACCGTAACATATTTCAATATTAGCATAACAATAGACAGAATTTGAATTGTAGTAAAATACAAATTTATTTCACCAACATTAATTATCATCAAAAATATTTTAAACATAATTCTGACAATGATACTCTTCTTATACCACATACACTAGACCCTCAGTGATCCAGGCCCAGAAGTAATCCGGTGCCCCTTGTAATCCGACAGCTTGTCAGTGCTGGATAGGAACACAAATATTGTTCTGACAAAATATTTACTAAGTTATTATTTTCTTTGAAATTTATACGTTCTATACTATATTGCACTGAAATGGGTACACTTTCTTGAAAAAATCCGGATTATGGGGGTCTTAGGTAGGGTAATCTTAACCTGAAGAAGCCCTGCGTTAAAAACTTTATGCAGTTATGTCGGATTAACGAGGGTCCATCTGTATTACTATTTTACTCACACTCATCTCTCTGTGTCTACAGTTTGAAAACTGTTTGAGTAGGAATTTTTTCAGTTAATATCACAGTTTCCGTATTTTAAAATAGAACATTACAAACTTCACTATTTAGTCTGTGATCTACATTATATACACTTAACTACACGATTGAACTAGAAACAGTAAGTTCTAGAAACGTCTGAACACTGACTTTTGTCTTCTTGTCACCCGAAATAATATTGGGCATTAGAATATCGATATAAACTTCTCGTATTAGGATCTGTTTCAGTTTGTATTTGAACTCTCGGTAATGTTTTTACCGCAACACCGCGTCCTAGCGTACCATGAGGCATAGTTCGGAGTGGCATCTCTATAGGGAATTCGGCCACCTGTCCATACATGTTAGTGCTTACATGTGGATAGGTATTTGGTACTGGTCGACCGACGTACTTATTGATTTTGGGACTTAGAGCAACATTTGTGTATTGTATCTCTTGTTTGATGCCAGAATCAACAGAATCCACTGGTCCAGATAAACTTGTTATGTTAATATCGTTGTCAACTTCTGATATACTGTCGTTGAATCCGTTGGGTATTTCTGTCGTTCCAGAAACGTCTGTACCTTTTGGTTGGTCGGCTGTTTGTTTGTGCATCACACAGCGAACTATGCCCAAAATAATACAGAGGAGTAGAGACACTGCAACTGCGGCTATTATGTAGATGTAGATCATGTCAAATTGGTCTGTCAAATAAAATATATTATGTTAAATAAAAAGCAAAGTTAAGTATTTCAATTTAAGGCTAAAATATAATAAATGTACTTAAAAAAATCAAACTGGAATTCTAGTTTTAATCAGAAACAATCTTATGTACAATTATTGAATTACCTATCAGAATATTATTACATGAGACTATAAGACGAAAACACACGCTATTATTTATTGTACATATTTATTTAATTTAATCTACTCATAGAACTTTTTGCCTGAGTATATTTTGTATTATGTATATTCCATTTTTAATGTCTGAATCTTTCACAAACATGAGAATAATACCTGTATAGATTATGTAAGAGAAAAAAAAAATTTACCATCATTAGACGTGTGGTTTCTTGGAGGAGCAACTGACGGCTCATCTCTGTTGATACTCGTGACATTTAATATGGTTGATATTGAAGTTCTTTGAGGAGGCACAGCGGCTACTGCTGGAGCTGGAGGTACTGCTGCTTCACCCCACCATCGATCATTTGTTTCATCTTTAAAAATTGGATAATTTTGAATGTGGAATTCAATAAAATCAATTTTTACGGATTTAGACGCGTGTATTTGTTTTAAGTTTTAGCTTGATGTTTCAGAGACTTTGCAGTCACTATGGTTACTTAACTGTCGGACATGAAATAAATATACGCGTCTAAATCCCAAAAATGGTTTTATTTGAATAAATGAGTCGCGCAAGTGTTATAGTTACCACGCCGAATGATGATCCCTATGACGTTTCAACTGACAGTTGTATTAGTTTTTTTTTTCTTCCCTCCCTCCATTTAAGAGGGATGGGTTAGTTGTATTAGTTATGCGAAACAATTTCGATAAAATACTGTTTTTTTACGCAAATGTCATGTCATTCAGCCAGGTCATTCAACATAATAAGCAATATTTATTTATTTTGAAAAAAAGACTACGCGCATTGATGGACATAAAACACTAGATAAAAAAGTAACAGCCTTATTATATTTTATTTTACTATACTTTAATTTTTATTCAAATTGCATAATTTAAAGAATTTAAAATTCTTTTTGAATTGTATTTTAAAGAATTCATAATTAGCTGGCAATTATGGATTACATGGAAAAGTATTTAAAAGGATTGATATAAATAAAATACAAACTCAAAGCATTTGTTTTATTTTTCCAACAAATTATCGATATTTTGTTTATCGATGTGTCCCTTCTTAGTCGATAACAGCTTGACGACGTAACTTTTCAGCACGTACCATGTACATTTGCATTGAGTTTTTTTCTATTATTTCCGAACATTACGTAATAATTTCTTAATATTCATTTTTATAATTTACAATTGTACACAATTATGATTTTTTCGACTTTTTAATGGACCTCTAAAGGATTTGATGTGATAGGACGTCAGTACAATGTTAAGCGCTAACGAACTGTCATAGGGATCATCATTCGGCGTGCGGAGTATAGAAAATATTATGAAGGTGGAATGTTGTGATCTGTTCATACATAATTATACTGATTGGTGTGTTTACGGATTGAAAATACAAAATTTATTAGCCAGCCAAAGGACAATATAAATAGAAAAACATAACAACAAAAAAACAATTTTGGGACAAACAAATTGAAAACGTTTTGGGTGAGAGAAGGACAACTCGAAACTGGAAACAAAACCTGTGTCAACACAAAGTAGACTCGATACCCCTCTGAAGAAGAAACGGTCAGTGGCTACCAGTGTAGGACATTAATGGACTAAGAAGAATTGTAGATATTTCTTTCTACCACGTAAAGAATTTGAATAAATGGTAAGTAAATACTCGTACATCTAATGGAGCAAGTTATGCGCCAACAAAAATACGAAACATTTAGAAGTCGTCTGTCTGGACTGTAGGTATTAATTGCGTAACGTCATGATTTATGTACAGAAGTTTTGAAAGTAAGTTCTGGATCACACAATCACCCATATCTCACTATTTTTACACTATATTTTTTTTATATAAATATTCATGGACATTTCACAAAACGTCCTCTGGTCCCAAGCTAAGCTTATATGCTTGTGTTATGGGTACCAGAATACGGATAGAATACATATACTACTTTTCTTTTGTAAATACATACTTATAATACATAGAAACACCCAGACGCAGTACAAACATTTGTATGACAATTAGAAAAATCACACAAATGATTGTCCCGAGCGGGAATCGAACCCGCGACCTCTTGATCGGCAGTCCGTTACATAAACCACTCAACCACGAGGCTCGTCAATATCGTATTATATCGTAAACTCGTATTATATCAAAACATGCTCCATAATTTTTCGAAAAGAAAACTTTGTCTTTCTTTCTTTTCTAATCGGTCTAATCATACAACCCAGTCTATCTTATCATCATCATCATAACATCACGCCTTTTTCCCATGGGGGTAGGCAGAGACTATAGAGCGCCATCTGCCACGATCGAAGCACACTTCCTTGGCTTCATCCACACTCATACATCTGGTCATACATGCCCGACGGTTGTAAGTGCTACGCACTTGCCCCTTTTGGAGTATCCCGGCGATGACATCGGAGTATATTTTCTCTCCCAGCATTTCCACTTACTTTCGCCGTGTATATGCCTTTCGTTAAGCGTCTCTCATCCATCCTCTCGACATGACCAAACCACCTAAGCATACTTTTCTCCACCTTAGTCACTACATCCTCTTTCAGACCACAACGTTCTCTTATAACTTCATTTCTTAATCTCTCTTTCAAAGTCACACCACACATACTTCTCAAAGAGCGCATCTCTACAGCATTTATTCTACTTTTGTGCTTCTCCTACCAATTTTCATACAATACTTTGTAATAAAATCTTAGACGAACTGTGCTATACTGCTGGTTAGTTAGCTAACAAATTCGTCTTATTGAGAAAAACGACACTTGAATAACATGCCTCATTATAATGATAAATCTAATTAATTCATACTTTCTTTGTACAAAAGGCGGAAGGATTTAAGTCCTGTAAAAATACAAACACATATGGTAAAATAAATAACATAACCACAACAATATGTATAAATATATAGCTTAATCTACAACACTCAAATGCTTCTGACTGTGCGCAATTTAAAAAAAAACCACTTACCGACATCATCATGTTCAAGATCAGGCAAGTCGTGTGCAACCTCATCCTCTTCAGGAGCACTTTCATACTTCAAAACAGTACGCGGTACTACAAAAGAAAATACACGTTAAAAATATACTTTGACTTGACTAAGCTAATTTTAAACAAAGATGTTTTTTTTATTTTAGGGTGATTTGTGTTTTGTTGATTTTTTGGGTTTCGTACGAAACTCTATAAAGCCACTTCAGTGTCTGTTTGTCTGTCAAACTTGATTATGTCAGCAACGATAAAAGTTATTAAAGGTATAACTTTTACTGTGTGCAGATCTATACCGTCCTTTACTGCAAAAAATTGGTCAAGTGCGAGTCGGACTCGCGCACGAAGGGTTCCGTACCATTATCTATGCAACATAAGGCAACGTTATTAGTATCGAGCAAGAAACGGTAAAAAAATCATGTTTGTTGTATGGGAGCCCCCCTTAAATATTTATTTTATTTTATTTTTAGTATTTGTTGTTATAGCGGCAATAGAAATACATCATCTGTGAAAATTTCAACTCTCTAGCTATCACCGTTCTTGAGATACAGCCTGGTGACAGACGGACGGACGGACGGACGGACGGACGGACGGACGGACAGCGAAGTCTCAGTAATAGGGTCCCGTTTTTACCCTTTGGGTACGGAACCCTAAAAATACTACCAACCTTGTAAGTCTGCGAATTTAGAAAATAGGACGAAAACTCTAACAGCTTTAAGCGTTCTAGACCTGCGCTAGTCAATTAAAACCTACCTGTAGGTTTTAATTGACTTTTAATTGACCTGTACTTTGCCTACTTCACCTAACTTTGCCGGGTTACTTTGCCCTAGTAAAATTAAATATAGCATGTACCAACCCTTTAAAGTGCTGATGTAGGAACATCTCTAAAAACTAGTAATTTGTTACATCACAAATAATTTTTATATCTAACAACTTATTGATGTAAATGAAATATGGCAACACTTCACTTTTCAGCTACGTTATATAAGTAAAAAAAATTATTTAATATAAATTAACTACTTATTTTAATGCATTTCATTATAGTTTTTAGTTTAGTCGCCAAGGAACCGCGAGTGGACAAGTATATTTCGCTCTTGACAAGTTTTTTATATCTCAAGTGTGCCAGACGCGTTATGTCGCACGGAACAAGTAATTTCAGTCGAACGTGACCTGTTATCTGTGGCTGTTTTATTTATAGTGAGCACCGCTATTTTATTACTGAATCTTATGACACGTCTCAGACAGCAAGCTAGAATTTTTATAGGAACAAAAAAATTCATTTTGTTCAAACAAGATTGGTATAAAGTTTTACTGAATATAAAACATAAAAATTGGTCAAGTGCGAGTCGGGCTCGCGCACGAAGGGTTCCGTACCATTATCTATGCAACATAAGGCAACGTTATTAGTATCGAGCAAGAAACGGTACAAAAAATCATGTTTGTTGTATGGGAGCCCCCCTTAAATATTTATTTTATTTTATTTTTAGTATTTGTTGTTATAGCGGCAATAGAAATACATCATCTGTGAAAATTTCAACTGACTAGCTATCACCGTTCTTGAGATACAGTCTGGTGACAGACGGACGGACGGACGGACGGACGGACAGCGAAGTCTCAGTAATAGGGTCCCGTTTTTACCCTTTGGGTACGAAACCCTAAAAGGCAATTTTTTTTTTCGTTTTATGTACCTATACAGTTCTTTGTTTCGTATTTTGTTTTACTTATTAAATAATTTTAATTCCTAAAATACCTATTATATACCTATTACTTATTGATACTGTAGCCGTGATGTGCATTTTGATTTTTACTATTCAATTCTATTTCTAAAATAGTTTCCATAGTTTTACTACGTGTAATTTGGGTACAAAGAAAAATACTTTTAACAATTTATCGGACCTTTTCTGTGAAAAAAGATTTCTAAAAATCAACTAAAGTAGGTCAATAAAACTTGTAATATAAACTTTTTAAATATTAGTTTCTTCTTAAACAAATGTTTCATATAGTTACTCTTTAAATCTAAAAACCGAGAAGAAAGTTAATGTAACAATAATAGTAGATGTCTGAATGTAATTATCACGTCTGGCTAAATCCAGAAATTAACAATGATATGTACCGATTGACAGACAGACAAACAGACAGATAGACAAAATAAACAATGAATTGTTTATTTTTAAATAATTAAATAGTTGTTAAAACTGTTTCAAATCAAATATTTGAGTTAGACTCTTATTGTATTTCACAAAGAAATTTACTTTAGCTTTTGAATTACTTTATTTTCTTATATCTACATTATCCAAATTTTATAACTATTAATAAAGTGGGCATATTTTGATCCTTCGATATATATTTAGGTAGATTTTTATCCAACTTTTAGACTTTATAGTAGTTTAATACTCGTGTTTGAATATTGACATACTTATTTATTATGATACTAGCTGTTGCCCGCGACTTCGTAGGTACGCGTAGAATTCAGAAAATGTTCCCCGTTTTTGTAACATTTTTCACTACTGCTTCTGTCCTATTAGTCGCAGCGTGATGTTATAGATGATATAGATGTATCCATAACCTTAACTTAAATAATAAAAAGGTATCAATCTTTCTTGACAAACACACTCACTCTCACACACACGCTCACTCGGATTACACACACACAGTCATAGTTTATTACTAACCTTAACTATAAGTATATAACTAACACAAATAAATTGTTATAATTACTTACGATTGCTGATGTCAACGCCGTACTGTCTGGTCACTGCCTCCCATAATACAGATTATTCTAGTTTGGGAGGCAGAAGATTTACTTTTTTGTTATATTTCTGACAAGTCAATTCTTTGTACTTTCTTTTGTAGTTTGCTTGTTGAAGTTTAAATAAAGTTTATTTATTTTTTATTTTTTTTATTTTATAGATTGACTATCCAACGCTGAAAGCTAAATGGACGCTAAATGGACTATCCAACACTGAAAGAATTTTTCAAATCGGACCAGAGGTTCCTGAGATTAACGCATTTAAACAAACAATCAAACTCTTCAGCTTTATAATATTATTATAGACAAACGCCATTTTGCTATCTTACAGCTAATATTTTTTAACTTTACGATTTAAGTTAGTCACTGAGGTAGGCACAATTTTTTTAGAGCTGCGTATAAATGCCTAATTTAACTTTTCAGTACCGCACAGGATAAATTTGCCAAAATTTCCTTACTTTCCTTGGGTTGCTTACTTTGTTACTCATTAAAACGTCGTTAAATCAATGAATCTTATTTACAAATATCAGATAAGAAAATACAATAGAAAATAAAATAGTTCGTTATGATAAAAAAGCTCATCTTAAACTATCCCTTAAAAGCATCTACTATTTCTACCAGATAATAAAATAGTGATGGAGGAAGCTTTATTCATAGTACGGTCCGTATTTTATAGTTCGGATTTACTACGAACAAAGACCTACTAGGAATAGTAATAACTTAACTAGGCGAGTTCCTTGGAAGATATAGATGTTTTGCATTTATAACTATCCATAGACTTAGGATTTAGATCTAGACGTAACACTCGGTACAACGAATCCGGGCTGCTGCTATTTTTAGTTGAACACATTAAGAAAAATAAATGACAAAGAGGCTATTTAGTAGCCTTTCTTACCCTTTCTTCTTGAGCTGGAGTAAAAGAGAAAGTTAGGCTACTATTTACTATTTTACTTTTAAACCATAAACAGGGCGGCAATGCCTTGGAACAAATCTATGTTCCCGAGTTGTTACTCCCTATTTATAACCTTCTTGTAACTGTGTTGCTTTAAATATACAGTCTATGGATGACCGGTATATTGATTTTTGTAAAAATTAATTTAGTGAAATACTTCAAAAAGTGGTTTTATTGTAGATAATAAATGAGTCATGCAAGTGTTAGAGGAATTTACTTACTTTCACAGCGATGATGATATTTAAGGATATAGAGAGACACTTTTTTTCCGTGTAGTGACGGATTAGGAATATAAGTGTCACCACCCCATCTCCTCCCAAGGGTGCTGTAGAAATCAGCTAATGGAAATTGCACACAGATAACATCCTCTGTGAGAGATAGAAAACTCGAAAATAAACCCTGTGCCTGTGCCAAGACGCCTGGTCTGCGCGGCACAGTAGACCATAATCTCTCCCAAAGTAAAGGAGACCCGTGCAGAACAGTGGGACTTAAGTGAGCTGGTGAGAGAATTGTGCATGATAATGTAGTGTTTGTGCGTACCCACTACAACTAAACTAAATAATTTCAAATCAAATTGAGTTATTAACTTTTTGTGAAGCAAAAACTTAAAATAGGTTACCAATCTTTGCTTTTATAATTTTTTTTTTATAAATATGGACATTCACACTACGTCCTTTGGTCCCAAGCTAAGCTTATATGCTTGTGTTATGGGTACCAGAATACGGATATACTACATAATACTACTTTTCTTTTGTAAATACATACTTATAATAAATACATAGAAACACCCAGACGCAGAACAGACATTTGTATGACATTTATAAGGTTCCCTAATGATTGACCAAAAAATTATTGACAAATGATGATTTGACAAACAACGTTTCACTAAATGATCATTTGACAAACAATACACTTGACATCATCATACAAAAACTTACTTAGCAAATAATCCATTAGCAAACACTACACTTGACAAATGTGTTAAGTATTCAAATGTCAATTGACCTTTTTGTCATTTCACCAAATGATATGTTTCGTAAATTAAGTTGTTTTGTATGTAATGTATCATTATAATCATGAATCATTAATAAAGGGAGAAATGCCAATGCCATGAAAAGTCGTTTCTGGCACTCGCCGGCCGCTGCCGCGGCAAGCTCACTTTGCTCGCTCGGCTCGTGCGTTTTGGGGTTATAGTTCTAACCTAACCTAACCCAATCTAATAAAAGAGATAAATATATCTCCAAAGACGAACAGGTTAATAAGTAATTATTACGCAAATAATGTAAAACATAAATTTTTTTCATTCTACATAATAAAATATATCAATTAATACTTATAGAATTTTCTTTTTAGGAAAATCCAGAGCAGAGCAGAGCTTTGCAAAAAAATAAGCAAAAGATGGTCATTTTAACAAGAATACTAAATTTACATCTGATAACTCAGTTGCCAAATGTTAGTTTTGTAAAGTAATAATTTATAAAATGTAAATTTAAGTGTTGATCACTTGGCAAAATGAAACATTTGTAAAATGATCAGTGGTAAAATTATCAATAGGCGAATTCATTCTTTTGCCAAACGTTGTTTGTCAAGTGTAGTTTTGCCAAAAGTCAAACAATCGGACACCCACTTATAAAGATCACACAAATGATTGTCCCGAGCGGGAATCGAACCCGCGACCTCGTGAACGGCAGTCCGTTACATGAACCACTAGACCACGCAGCCCGTCATAATAATTAACTAGCTGTTGCCCGCATCTCCGTACGCGTGGATTTTAAAACAATTTTCTCCGTTTTTCAACGTTTTTTACTGATGGTTTGGTCCTATTGATCGCTGCGTGATGTAGCCTCGATAAATATACTATCCAACAGTGAAATAATTTTTCAATTCAAACTAGTAGTTCTTGAGATTAGCGCGTTCAAACAAACAAACAACAAAAATCTTCAGCTGTTTAATATTAGGATAGATTATTAGGACAGATAAGCAAATTATCACTTGAAAATACTTATAATTTCATTAATGCTATTTCGTTACTCTCATTTATTATGTAAGTACCTAATAACAATGATGACAGGGTTTGCAGACTCTTAGTGAATTTATTTAGTAGCCGTCAAATACTTTTTTTATGGCCGAAGAATAAAATTCTTAAAACACGGACTTCGAGTGAGCTGAATTGACTTTGATTTTATTTCTTATCTAATACTTCATTTATTTTGTACGTATCACAAGTAATTTCGTACGTAATAAAAAATTTTATCGGTAATCTTATCGATTCTTTCTTTCTTCATTAGTAAAACGAGTTTAGTAGGTTTTCATATTTGATACTTAGTTAGTTATTATTAATTAAATACAGTTCTCTTCTTACAACTTTTAATTATTCTTTATCTTTTAATTAATCTTTAATACAATTAGGATAATTGAGATATTGTAAAATTCTGTGTAAAATTAGGTTTCAAATTATCTAGACTAGGTATTTATCTTATTTTAGGTAATCAAGTGTTCTTTTTAGGGTTCCGTACCCAAAGGGTAAAAATGGGACCCTATTACTGAGACTTCGCTGTCCGTCCGTCCGTCCGTCTGTCTGTCACCAGGCTGTATCTCAAGAACGGTGATAGCTAGACAGTTGAAATTTTCACAGATGATGTATTTCTATTGCCGCTATAACAACAAATACTAAAAATAAAATAAAATAAATATTTAAGGGGGGCTCCCATACAACAAACATGATTTTTTTACCGTTTCTTGCTCGATACTAATAATGTTGCCTTATGTCCTTATGTAATGCGAGTCCGACTCGCACTTGACCAATTTTTTAATATCTAACTTAAACTAAGAGAAGAGATATATAACTTAATCTTAAAATTTCGCTTTAGCATAGTATTCATTGTAATTGATTAATTGTTCTAGGGAAACAGACAAATTATAACAATCAAAGAATATCGTTTGTAATTTATAAAATCTGAATGCTGAAATAAAAATACAAAAATATATATTTTCAGCATTTGATCTTGCTAAATTAACATTGAACAAGGAAAACTCGACAGAAACCTGTAAAATATTATAATAAAAGAAGAAAAAATATATAACAAACAAACTTTTTGACTGATCGAGGAGAAATAACTTTTCTAATAGAAATTGAATCGCTTTTTTTAGGTGTAATAAAAATGGATTGTTAGGGTTCCGCAGGTACTAAAAGTATAAGTTATACTGATACTTCGCTGTCCATCTGTCATCAGGCTGTATCTCACGCTGATGGGCTTCGTGGAGGAGCGATTTATGTAATAGACTGCCGATCACGAGGTCGCGGGTTCGATTCCCACTTGGGACAATCATTTGTGTGATATCCATAAATGTCATACAAATGTTTGTACTGCGTCTGGGTGTTTTCTATGGACCAGAGGAAGTTGTGTGAAATGTCCTGAATATTTATTTATTTACTATCTCAGAAACGGTGAGAGCTAGAGTTGACATTTTTAAAGACGATGTATATTTTTTGATGCTTTATCAACAAATAATAAAACCGGAATATAATAAACTAGCATGTTGCCCGCGACTCCGTACGGGTAGAATTTAGAATATTTCCCCGTTTGTTCAATCTTTTCACTACTGCTGTTTTTGCTCCTATTGGTCGCAGCGTGATATTATATAGCCCAAAGCCTTCCTTGATAATTGAACTACCCTACACTGAAAGAATTTTTCAATTCGGACCAGTGGTTTCTGAGATTACCGCGTTCAAACAAACAGACTCTTCAGATGTTAAAGGTAAAGCTACCATACAACAAAATATGTTTTAGTATAACTTGATGAAATCCTAAGATGACATGATTATAACGGTATAACATACATTATAATTTATGTACGGATCTCTTCACGTGTAAGTCCAACTCGTACTTGGCGGGTTTTTTTGAGATAAAATACAAATTGCAAAGCATATTTACAACTTCATGTAATATTTCAGAGATTGGTATAGGTACAGAATGAAGGTCTGAAATTGAAATAACGTCGACAGATGTTCATAAATATTAATAAATAATAGGGTTCGACCCCTTTGGAACTGTTTAGTTTTACAGTTTAGTGTTCCCAAGTGACAATAATGTAATACCTCTTAGAACTATATATTTTAGTAGTACGGAGAAACAAAACTATTTAGTTAGCTATTTAGTAGTTATTTAACAGTAAACTATGAAGATTTATGACTGTTTTACTTTTTAGACAAGTAATGACTATTTTCTTGCAAAATTCTGATGTTTCCTGCCTTAAGGGCCTACATCAATATTATCGTATATCATCGCCGACACGTACATATTAACACAGCCAGTAGGCACAGAAAATGAAGAATTAGGGATACTTTTCCTATTTACTCAAAATCTACTAAATATATTTTAATTCTGATTTACGTGTTTCTATATAATATGATAGTTACTTATGTTTTTAAAGTTATTTCATTAGTTAATACGCGATAATAGACCGACAAATGAAAAAAATAAAAAATTTGAGAGGTTGTTTCGCCAAGATTTTCTATCGAGAAAACTTTTTCAATCGCGTTTCTGAGTTTATGCGATCCTAGATAATATATTGAAAAAACATATACTTAAAAATTAGAGCTCTAGCCATTCAATCTAAAGAAACAATGAAAACTTCGTACATAGAAAAATGCACGAAGCTATACGCCATCTGATATCAATCTAATCTTATTTAATATCTTCTAACACTTACGCGACTCATTTGTTTAAATAAAACCACTTTTTACGGATTTAGATGCGTTATAATATTGTATTTATAAAATTAAAATAATGTTACTAGTTTTATGTAGTCTGAGCATAATGTAATATGATAGAGTTTATGGTAAAAGTCTATCTTTATGGTCAATGTAAAATTAAAATCGAATGTGGGTAAATCCTGTAATAACTGATAGTAGAGGACACTTTACAGCTCGGTCTGCAGTCTCCGAAACGTCAGGCTAAAATTTAAAACAAATACACGCATTTAATCTTATTTGCTTGTTTTAGGAGTACCTACCAGAACACGGATATACTAAGCACATAAAAAAATCATACATAAGAAAGTATTAATTTTTTATGTGTGTATGTGTTACTGTAATTTTTATATTACCTGTCTAGAAGCAGTAATCTTCTATTTTAAATATGTCACATTTTCCTAGAATTTACAACACCTTAAAGGAACACGAACGCTACAAAACACGATTTGTATGTCTTATGTATAAGCACCTAATTATAATTTCAGAGATAAACACCTTTTGATTACCTATTATGAACGCTAATTACTCGTTAATCGACTTAAATGTTACACTGACTATTCAGTAGAAACGTTTTATAATATACTACAATACAATATCTGCCTGTTATCTCTCATCTGCACGCAATCTTAATGAGTTTCTCAGCGCTATATCGAGGAAAAATATTTCATTTTCAAACCGGATTTTCTTTTGAACAAGAATTGAATTTAAATGCTATAAAGTTCTTTGAAAAATATAACTCACTGGTTATGATTGTAATAACAGTTATAGATACTGTAATGAGAAAATAAACAGTGAAACACACTGAGATACTACGATGAGTTTAAAATGGAGCTAACTATGTAATTTTAAAAGTGCCAATAATTTTTCAAAACCCGTTATCTACTTGATCAGGTGATGATTTTAGGTTTTTAGAATATACTCTTTAGTGAAATTATTTCTTTATTAACTTATTTTTTTTTACTTCCGCATCTCACTACCGCATCAAAACCTGGTTTTGGTGCGGTAGTAGTGGAAACGGTGGTATTTTATGAATGTCAAGTTTTGCTATCAATTAGTTTAAGTTTCGTATAAGGGGCTTTATTATTTGGCAATTTGTTTGATTTTGCAATAGGAACCATATTCTTATATCTGGCACTAAAAATTTGCAGCAAGCGTAGCAGAAAAATAGAAAATTAATATTTAAAACTATGATTCTGCACCGGTTTCTTTTTCTTTTTTATGGCACGTAACCCTAATAGTACTATATTAATTTATAGTTTACGACCAATAGAGTAACCTAATTACATCATTTGAAATCACGAATAGGGTTAACGACTTAATTGTATGGCTTACAGTACCTACTTACATTCTTACATACTTACCACAAGTATAAACAACTTTGAGGTAGGTTCGACTCCCGGTTCGACAAGGTCTGCCAAACATACTGCTATCTGCCGACAGCACACATCTTCTTTTACCATGGCACTCTCTCATGGAAGTCTCTGTAGCATATGGCTCCAAACAAGCTGGGAAATTATGGAACTCGTTAATGAAGACATAAAAATACCATAAATATTTAGAATATGTTTTATAATTCTATTTAATGCTGTTATATACAGGTTGTTCCGTGTGATGAAGGACTAAGAATATAACTGTAATATCCAATATTCTCCGTGGTATACCGTAAAAGCCACCTAAGGGGTATTAAAAGAAGATAACATTCTCTGTAACAGACGGATAACTCGAAACTAAACCAATGCTAACACCGTTGACAGCAGGACAATAGACCGAATAAACTCAAAAATGCAGGAGATACGTGCCCAACAGTGGGATGTTAATGGGCTAAAGAGAGAAAAGCCTGAATCCAGGCTGACTGATTTCTTCATTTTTCAGAAAAGAGTTATAATAGGTACTCATATTAATACTATAAAGCTGAAGAGTTTGTTTGTTAGAACACGCTAATCTCAGAAACCGCTAGTCCGATTTGAAAAATTATTTTATTGTCATATAGTACATTTATCGAGGAAGGCTATAGGCCATTTATCATTACGCTGCGACTAATAGGAGCAAAGTATCAGTAAAAATATTGTAAAACCGGGAAACATTTTCTAAATTCCAATCGTACAAAGTCAAGGGCAAAATAGAGTTTAGAAATCGCTATTTAAAGGTATGAAATAGCGAAATATAATTCATAAAAAATATTGATTAAATGTTGCCCAAGCTTTAATGAAATTGGTGTACAAATATTTAGAAATAATGGTCACCGGATGACAGCGCGCTTTTAGGCACTTTGAATGACGCTGACACATGCAGACTGGTGTCATACGATGTGGACGTAAAATTGGTTAGGAAGTGGAATTAAGTAGTGTGCATGTATTTAACATTTCAGGGATAATTAGGTCACATTTTAAGATTTTTTTTATTATTATTTCTAGTGTTTATTACGATTATGGTACAATCTGAAAGGGGATTTGTGACCTCAGAAAATATTATGGAGACAAGAAGTATAGGCGTGAGGTTATAGTCACTAGAAGTCTGACAGGCCCTTATTTAGCCTTATCCTGGGCAAGGATATCATTTGATTATATTCTAAGTAAATAAAAACAAAGTCATATTTTGAGACAACAACTGCAAAAGGCGTGACGTACTGACACGCCTTATTAAAATGCGTTAAGAAGATACTATAGTCTGGTATTTTCAGATATTGCAAAAAAACATATTATTATATTCGATTTTTAAATTGATTATAGGCACTCTTTAATTATGACTAATCGTTTACCAATCAACCTGTATATAGATCACTGAATTGGGTCAAGTTTTCAATCCAAATAAAAATGTTTTATAACAGTTTATTATGTAGCCATAAAACTTAAAGATCCATAGATTTTATTTGTTTGTATATCGCCACTAAAACAGATCTTTTGTAGTTGTTTATATAAAACAAAACTTTGTTTATATTGTTTCTTTATACACATATGTAAAGGCCTGGGTCACAGATCACCCTTAACAGATTCCTCACGCAATGCGATTAACGCATAAAGCATATGCACTAACCACCTTAAATGAGAATGCATTATTTCACGTCCACGTCTTTTTCCAATTTTGATGCATTAACAAAAATCATTTAATGCTCGATCTATTCAAAGCATTCTGTGGTCTGGACACACATGTTCAAATCGTAGTGTGGGCAATGTATGTGGGCAGGCCTTAAATTGTAAACTTACCTTTTATTACTTTTGACTATATTTTGAAAGTAAGAACGAAATAAACAGAATGGTAAGTAGCAGAAAGAGTATTTTCGTTTGTGATATTAATTTATTTAAAATGATTACGTTATTATTAAAATTTTATGCTTGAATGAAACAGGAAACCAAAATTAATCTCAAATAATTCTCTGATGTTGTAATAAAATCACAAAAATGTTAAAATTATTAAAAAGAGTGAACAAAATACGTAGATTTAAATCGTAGCTTTCAGTCATTATAACACGCTTTTTGTTTTAATGAAAATGATTGCGGCTGCGGACATAATCATTTCATGACAAGAATGAATTTTGAAGCTAAATAAATTATTATTTTTAGGGTTCCGTACCCAAAGGGTAAAAACGGGACCCTATTACTGAGACTTCGCTGTCCGTCCGTCCGTCCGTCCGTCCGTCCGTCTGTCTGTCACCAGGCTGTATCTCAAGAACGGTGATAGCTAGACAGTTGAAATTTTCACAGATGATGTATTTCTATTGCCGCTATAACAACGAATACTAAAAATAAAATAAAATAAATATTTAAGGGGGGCTCCCATACAACAAACATGATTTTTTTACCGTTTCTTGCTCGATACTAATAACGTTGCCTTATGTTGCATAGATAATGGTACGGAACCCTTCGTGCGCGAGTCCGACTCGCACTTGACCAATTTTTATAACGTTTTCATTGTGACGACAAAATAAGCAAAATAATATTTATATAACGTATGTAGCTACCTATACTTCTTAATGTCGTATTTTAACAATGAACTTAAAAATCGTTAAACAATATAACCTCGTATTTTTTATGAATTTTGTTAAAAACCAATTATTATTATATACCCCTACTGACGGGATAAGGCAGGAGAACGATGATGATGAGCATTTTACAATTGTAGCATCATTTGATATGTATACAAAGTACTAAATTTTCAGCTCTCTAGCTATCATTGTTCTAGAGATACAGCCCTGGTAATAGAAGGACGGACAGACGAACAGCAAACTCTCAGTAAGAAGATCCCGGAAATATTCCAAAATATGCATGTCTGAGTATCCAAAATATTTATACTCGATATTTTGCTCATTATTTTTAGTATGTTTGGATCGTAGCAGATGGCGCTCTATAGTCTCTGCTTACCCCCATGGGGAAAAGGCGTGATGTTATGATGATGTTATTTATTTTGCTGCTTATCCCTGACCTATATCCATTGTCTATTCCCATACAATACTTCCTTTCTTAAAGTTTTAATGGTACTCGTAATGGAAGACAAAACAATATTAGGAAACAAACCTATGTATAATATAACAGTTTCAACAAATTACACACAAAAGATAGGGAGTCTTAGCACCATAAATAATGTGTGTGTATATTTAATTGTGTGGAGAAACATGATAAGTGCGAAACAAAGAGAATATTTTTCAGTAATTATGCATGTTTGAACGCTCTGAGCATAGATAATGTTATTTCCTTTTTTGTTTCCTAACGTTAAAATATTTAACACTATGTTAACTGCTCTGGTATGATAATAGACTAATTTTTATCTTCTACTTAGTGTTGCCCCCAACTATTACGCGTGGAATTTAAAAATCTAAACCTAACAAATTATACAAAAAGCAATTAAACCACTCTATTTATTAGAAAAAAAATTATATTAAAATCCGTTTCGTAGTTTTGAAGATATAAACTCACATAGATACGTACAAAAATAACAAACTTTGTTTATTAATAAAAACACAGAAGATACGCGCTTTAGAGATGATAGAATGATTATGAAGATGTTAAAAAACGTCCAATAGGATTATAATGGTTTTCGAGATTTACAGGATATCAGATATTTTAGGGATCTGTAGTTTAAGTTTATAAGAGGAAGCTTGCAAGTGACGCCAGTAATAAAAAAGTTAAAAGGGGACCGTCTGTCCTAATATTGGGCACGTACTGAGGAGGGACCAAGAGCTTTAAAGCAAAAAGTTGATGAATATGAATGTTGATGGTCGGAAAAGGAAGACAGGAGAGGAAGATTCAAATAAAACGTAAATGGACTGTGTGAGAGACGATATGAAAGATAAAGAAGTTGATGAGAATACGATGACTGATAGGAGGGGTTGGAAGGAAAAAAGGTGCTGCGCCGACTACAAAAAATTTGAGATGGGGGCAGGTAGAACGAAAGGAGGTATGGTAAAACAGGACACTATTACTAAGACCCCATTAACTCCCGTACATTCATACGTCCAAGTGTCGAAGTCAGCACAAATAAATACAAATGTTTATATTTAGCCCAAACCGAGCCGTGGAAGTATGCAAATACAAAGAAACGCCAGAAAACGAACGATTCAAGTAAGATCGTCAATCTTATGTCAGGTTTAAGGGCCTACATCAATATTATAGTATATCATCGCCGACACGTACATATTAACACAGCCAGTAGGCACAGAAAATGAAGAATTAGGGATACTTTTCCTATTTACTCAAAATCTACTAAATATATTTTAATTCTGATTTACGTGTTTCTATATATAATAGTTACTTATGTTTTTAAAGTTATTTCATTAGTTAATACGCGATAATAGACCGACAAATGAAAAAAATAAAAAATTAGAGAGGTTGTTTCGCTAAGATTTTCTATCGAGAAAACTTTTTTCAATCGCGTTTCTGAGTTTATGCGATCCTAGATCATATATTGAAAAAACATATACTTAAAAATTAGAGCTCTAGCCATTCAATCTAAAGAAACAATGAAAACTTCGTACGTAGAAAAATGCACGAAGCTATTTTGGTATCCTCTTAATATAAAAAGTTTTAAAGTTAAATCCATATTCAAGATAGAAAGACAACTTTTTTCCTTTTTAGTCAAAAAAGTAGGTATCTTTTCAATTACATTGTTTATATTTTTGTATGGATATTCCATATAATGTTTTATCCATGTCAGTTTTAATGGATGTTTTAGTTAGAAAGAATACCACAAACTTTCTTAATTTATAAAAAAAAATATTTAATAATGAAGTGAAAACCACAAAAAAACAGTTTTTTCACAACATTTTTATTGCATTTTATTTAGATAAAGCCACAAACATACCAGATGGTGGGTTGACATTTAAAATTGAGGACCCGTAACTCTAGCCTGGCTAAATCAAACTATATAGAATAACGCTGTTTCATATGACCTATAGCCTATATCAGATGAGTAGCCATAGACACTTCATCTGATATATCTGTGGTCAAAAAAACAAACAAACAGTTTTTTAGAACATTTTTATTGCATTTTATTTAGGGATATTGACACAACATTATTTGCTGCGATTGCTAATTGAAATATGTTTTATTATTTATTTTAATTATATGTATATTACCTATGCCTAATTATCATTACACAATTTTATATACGTTTGGTATTTTTATTTTTATAAAAATAATATCAGCAGGAAAACAATTTGATCTCAAAATAATCTCTGTACACTTTACAATCGAACAAAAATGTTTCTATTATGTAAGATGGGTAGTATAATGAGGGCCATTATCGATTTGATGTTTTCCAGCCGCGTTTATCGCCCACTTAGGGTTGAATAATGCGCCTACCCTCTTTCAGGGAGCATGAGGGTGTGGTTTCCGAACTAAAATTAGAGATGGACGCATTAAGAACGAACAATATAATGTGGTTGTTGAAATGTTTGCAGTTATTTCTAATTCATATGTTGATTATTTTGTATATTTTCTATTTAAATATGGTTTGCCTCTGGAAAATATCACAGATCATCATGATCCTGAAAGTAGGAAAACCTGCACATGATGTCACCTCCTACCGACCCATCAGCCTCCTGCCAACCATCTCGAAACTGTTCGAGGGTATCTTGCTGAGCAGAATCATCCCTCTACTTAACAAAAATAATATAATTCCAAACCACCAATTCGGGTTCAGACAGAGCCACTCCACTGTAGAACAGGTACATAGAGTGTGCAGTGAAATTCGAAATACTTTTGAACAGAAAGAATATTGCTCATCGGCTTTTATCGATATAAAGCAAGCCTTCGATAAAGTCTGGGTAATCAGGTAAAATGGTATGTTGTTGTCAAGACTGACTGGAGGGCAGTTTTCCCGTCTCAAGGAGAATGTTACTTGTACAGATTTATTAGCACTGGCTTTCATCCGCCATTTCTGTAACCAACAACTTATCTCGTCTAAACCTTTCTGTAGGGTTCGCGAGGCCAAACCCGGGTCTTTGTGTCTTGCGAGTATTGCCGTATCATCGGCATAGGTGGCAGTTGTGATTCCTGTTACTTCTGGCAAGTCTGAGGTGTATAATACATTACAGAATTGGTCCAAGTATTGATCCCTGGGGCACGCCTGCTTTTTCGACGTTGGGTACCGGTTTCGGCACGAGAGTTCTACTCTCTTCTGAGGGCCCTACATGGGCAGCGGTCTTCGGACGTAGTGGTGGGCGGGAGTATCCCGCGGCGCGGCGGTTCCCCTAGATGCGCTAACCCGTATGTAGGGGGATGTCCCCTAATGTGGACAACGCCGGGCAACCTGTTTCAGCCGTCACGTGTCGTTGATCATGTCTAGCGGCGTGACGACTGCGATAGGGGGCTTGCCTTCATTGGCTGGCCCGAGACAAGGAAAAGTCGCTAACACCAGACAGTAAAGTCCTAAAAACCTATAATAAAGATGAAGAGTTTGCTTGTTTGTTTAAACGCGCTAATCTCAGAAACCACTGGTCCGATTTGAACAATTCTTTCATTGTTGAATAGTACATTTAACCAGAAAGGCTATAGGCTACATAACATCAGGCTGTGATCAATAGGAGAAAAGCTGCAGTGAAAAATATTGCAAAAAGCGGGTAAAATTTTCTAAATTCCACACGTACGAAGTCGCGGCCGGGCTAGTCTATTATAAATCTTTAGGATTAAAAGTCTTAAATATTTTTTATAAAGATTTAACTGATAGATAACAATAAGATAAATTATAAATCATAAATATTCATGGACATGTCACACAACGTCCTCTGGTCCCAAGCTAAGCTTATTATGCTTGTGTTATGGGTACCAGAATACGGATAGAATACATATACTACTTTTCTTTTGTAAATACATACTTATAATACATAGAAACAAGATGCTTTGATATTGTTATAGTAAATGCAAAGGTGTCGAGAGTTCATCAATATGATCCACTGTCTAAGCGATTGTCGTTACTTTGAGTGTTTTCGGACGAAAACTGGATCAGAAGTGAAGTAGTGAAGATATAATGAAAAGTGTGAAAACACGTGTAGTCAACAACATGTTTTGGACTAAATAAAACGACTTTTTACGGATTTGGACTTGTGTATTTATTTTAAATATCATATTTAACTTAATTACTGCCTTGTTGGTACTGTTCCAATTCTAATGGCCGACTTATATTTAAAAGTACACCAAAATACCTACCACTATGGGATCTGTAACGAATATAATAATTATATTAAAACATACAGGAATATAGCAATTAGTAGGATTGTAATTTATATTAACAATTTCTACCCATATAAAACTCACCACACATTAAAGCAAGGGGACTGCAGACACATCCAAACCTATTGGTCCACTGTAATTAGTGGAATTAACCTTTATAATATTAATGTTTACTTACAGGCCTACAGTACAGTTGAAGTGTACAATAATCTTGTACAAACCACCTTGACCATTATATATAATAAAATACTCTCATTCATTGATGCCTTCTTGTTTACCTGTACACATGGCAGTCATGAATTAATATATGGATATAGTATGCAGTGTTACTTGACATTCAAAACTAGTTGGACAAACTTATATATTAATGCTCCTTTATACAATTACATACACTTTAAGAATTGCTTTAATTTTATGTTACAACAAGATAGAATGGACACCGATATTATATCTGAACAATATATTTTTGTTACTTCATTTGTTGGAGGAGCTCCCTTTGCACTTGCTTATGGTCCGTGCTGCATTCACACCAAACTTACCTATAATACCTCTCAATCTTATACTGACATATGGCCAGCGTTTTTAATGAGTTATATGTTGTCATGGCCAGGTGGTCTCTCTGGGGCCTTGCTGGGTACACATAAAATAGTCACAATAGTTGTTAGTATGGTTATAATACTATAAAATTCGATAACTCGCTACAAAATATGTTAAATATTGACTTAATATCTGTATCTGACTCTTCAGTCTGTGACTTGGAGGAATGTGTGCCGCTTGGCCTCACTCCCACTCACTGTCTTAAAATTCTAAACCAAAATATTAGAAGCATTACCAAAAATATGACAGGTCTACACACCATACTGGCCAGGACCCCTGTTGAGTGGGACATTATCGTTTTGACAGAGTGCTGGCTTCCCAACACTCACTATGTGCCAACACTAGAGGGCTATAATTCCTTTCAAACTAATAATAACTTTACACAAAATGAGGGCGTGGTTGTATATGTGCTACAGGACCTCATGGTGTCGGTGGAGGAGGTCATAATTGCGGAAGCAAACTGTCTCCAGGTTAAAATTGACCGAAATACCATTCTCCTGGCCTTATACCGTCCTCCTGGATATAAGAATGTTAATAACTTCCTAACTTCACTTGAGACGACTCTTACCAATATATCCACGTTTAAGAATATTATCATCACAGGTGACATTAATATTCATCAACAATGTCAGGACACAGTATTAGACAGTGGATTCTTCAATCACCGACCATAACACTGTCTTGTTATTCTTATGTAAAAAAGCACCTCAAATATTCAAAAACAGAACAGTCGTTAAAATTAACCATGAGCAGCTTGCATCCGATCTGCAATCAACTGATTTCGGCCAGGTTTATTCAACTCAGGATCCCCATCTTGCAGCTGACCTGATGATCAACCTCATCACTAAAGCAATTGACATAAACACTAAAACAAACAAAGTCCCTAACCGCAAAAAGATCTTAAGGCCTTGGATCACCCCAGGTCTCTTGCGTTGTATGCGACATCGCGATAACTTATGTAAGAAATTTAAAAGTAATCCAAATAATTTAAGTTTACAAACGTGCTTTAAACGCTACAGAAACTACTGTGCTAAATTGTTGAAACAAGCCAAAGTAGACTATGATAAAAAGAATATAAATGATGCCGGTACAAACCCTAAAAAGCTATGGTCTCTTATAAATGCAATAACGAGCAGAAAGAAAAAGAAAAATAACGCACACGAACTACTTTCAAGGGCAAAAACACCTCTAGAGTCTCTCAATCTCGTGAACAATTACTTTGTGGACATAGGTAGAAATCTCGCACAGAAGGTATCTAGTAGTGTAGGGGAGCCCTCCGATAGTAAAACTAACAATTTCCTTCAATCTATGGCTCTTCTGCCAACAAATGAAGCCGAAGTCGAGCAACTAATAAATTCCCTTCGCACTGATTGTGCTGTCAGATGGGATCGAATTCCAACCAATCTTCTTAAAAGGCACACAGCTCTATTGGTTCCACCGTTAACCTACATTTATAATCTTGCTCTTAGTAGTGGCCAATTTCCTAAGGCCTTTAAAAAATCTATTATCCATCCGGTATATAAGGGGGGGGGGGGGGGACAGGGGTCGTATGGACAACTACAGACCTATAGCTGTACTATCTGCTTTGTCTAAAGTATAATAATAATAATAATAATATTTTATTGATTACTAATAATAAAATTACATAGTGCAACAGTAATAGATACATAATATTATTTAGCTCAGTAAAAATGTTCCCTGCCCCTCAAACTAGGCTGATGCCTGTGTTTTGAGAAACAGTGTTCCATTGTTACATTCTTATGGTTACATTTTTAACAATACAATTCAGCACACGATGGTCGGCTTATACAATCTACCCTAAGTCTATGTTTCTACATGTTTTACAATTTTTATTCACTAAACAGATATCAAATCAATCAAATTCTTTACTTATTTAGATGATCTAACATTAGTTCTTACTTAATAATCTTAATCTAGTGATTTGAAATGTCTCTTTTATAGTGAGAATTGAAGTGAGTGAGGGAGTGTATGTATGTGTGTGTGTGTGTGTGTAGGCGAGGGACTGGACATGTTTGTCTTTGAACATTATTGCGTGTGTGTGGGATGGAAGATGTTTCTTTTTTTTTTTTTTTTAATTTTTTCTTTTATTTATTATTGTTTTATTTATTTTTTATTATTACTTGGTTTTAGTGAATAGCACTGTATTATAAAGAAGTATGAAATAATTTTTTTTCAACTTCGTCGTAATCCTGCTGTAATAACCACAATTTCACCGTTTTTTTACAGGTTTGTCTACTACAGTTCCGTATATCGAGTATTTTATTTAGCCTGTTGTATAGTTCTCCACTAAGATAGGAGAATTGGTGTTTAGCAAAGCTGGTATAGTGTTGTACAGGAGGAAAAACAATATCAGCTCTCCGTTTTCCTTTGTTGATTGGGGGCAGATGATGCTTCTTTTGTATGCATTGGAGGACATACAATTTCCTTACAGATAGAACTTTGCAGTTTTTATACAGCTCAGTCGTAGGGTAGCGGTACGGTTTACAAGTAATCACTTTGAGAATCGCTCTTTGGGCCCGCTCCAGCTTTAGGAGGTATGTTTTCGGAGCACCGCCCCATACTGGGAGACAATATGTCAGGATTGACTGGCAAAGTGCGAAGTATACTGTCATCAAAATGTTTAAATCACAAGAACTTCGCAGTTTTTTGAATATATAAATAAGTTTGCGTGTTCTAGCCACCAATTTATCTATATGAGGGCGCCAATTAAGGTGTTCGTCAATTAATACGCCTAAATATTTTATGTTTGGTACCTGGTTTATTATCGGACAAGTACATATTATATTATTTGGACACTGAAGACAAGAATGAGCTGTGATGGAGACTGGTTGGTATGATTTGGATCTTCTGCCTATAGTAAATTGCATTAATTTTGTTTTGTTTGTATTTAAGGTTAGTAGATTCATGTTGAGCCAATGTAACACATTATTCAAAGCGGATTGCGCATGCTGTTGCGTCTCCTCCCAAGTTTTTCCATGCGCAAGAATAGCTGTATCGTCTGCGTAAGTGAAAATATGACAATTTTGTAATGATAGCGAACACAGGTCGTTTATATAGATGAGAAAGAGTGTCGGACCCAGTATGCTTCCCTGGGGAATCCCGCATTCGATTTTGGCCCCGACACTAGTGACATCATCTATTTTTACCTGTTGATATCTATTGCTAAGATAACTTATAAAAATATCTAGGGTGGTACCTCTTATACCCATGCGTTCCAGCTTTGAGATAAGTAGACCAGTGGGAACCGTATCGAAGGCTTTGGTAATGTCTAAAAAAAGGCCAAGACATTTCTCTCTTTTGTCTAAGCGTTCAGAGATTTCTTCGGAAAAAGCAATAACAGCATCTTGGGTGGAAACACCGGCTCTAAAACCAAATTGGTTCTTCGAAAACAGCTCATTTGCTTGAAGATAGCCCAGCAAGCGATTATTTAGGATCTTTTCTATAACTTTTGATAAGCTCGGTAAAACTGAGATTGGCCTGTAATTATTAATGCTGTGCTTATCTCCGGTTTTATGTATGGGATACACGAGGGCACGTTTAAAGGAATCAGGAAATACCCCGGTTGTAATTGTTAGATTACAGATATGTGTGATGTATGGAATAAGCTTGACGCGTGCTATTTTTAACAGATTTGAAGGAATTTCATCTATACCCACAGCCGATTTAGATTTTAAATTATTTATTATAGTGTTCACTTCTGCGTCATCGGTTTTAAGAACACACATTGATTTGCATGGGGTATTCGCAAGGCTTGAATTGGTGTGGTTGTTTGTTTTAGGGGTTTGTATTGCGGCGGCCAAGTCACGTCCTACACTTACAAAATAGCTGTTAACAGCATTTACCGAACTGATCCTGTCCTTATCAATTTCTAACAATTCTCTTGGTGGTGATGGAATGTGTTTAGTGTAAGTTACAGTTTTGATTAAATCCCAAGTTGCCTTAGGATCATTTTTCCTTTTCGTAAATTCAACTTTCTCATAACTTATCTTTAATTTTCGCAGTAAAGAGTTGCAGAAATTACGGTAGCGTAGATAGGTGCGTTTTAGTATAAGGTTATCTGGTTGGGATCTCAATTTCTTGTGCATTTTGTCTCGGTTGCGGATGCAACGGAGAAGACCAGGGGTAATCCATGGTTTGATTATGCGTTGTCTATTAGCTACTGTCTTAATCGATGTGTTTTGTTTAATAATATGATGTAGTCTGGAGATCAGATATTCCGTTGCTTCATTTACGTCATTAGTAGCAAGAACGGGTGCGAAATCGGTACATTCAATTTGTTCTAAGACATTATTCATGTCTAGAGTTTTCTTAATTAGGCTATTCGATGTAGATTTAGGTTTATCTAAATAAAATATCAATAGTACCGGCAGATGGTCAGTAATTTGTGTATCAATTACTAGAGTAGTACTTGTTTGAATAGAACTTAAGAATACATGGTCCAGACAACTATTTAATCTTGTAGGATATGAGTGAGCGGGTAGTAAAGCGTGGGAGGAAGTAAAATTTAGATATTCATTTGAATTTCTGTCAGTGTTATTTGGCTTAATGTCTATATTTATGTCTCCAATTAAAGCGACATGTTCCGTTTTGGACAGAGTTGTCAAAATGGAGTTCAAGCTATTAATAAAACCATCAATATTAGAATTAGATGGAGACCGATAAAGAGCTATGACAACGATATTGTTGATCTTGCATAGTAAGCAGTTTGCGTCTCTAAAACTAGGTTCTGAGATTGAGCATTTAAGAGATTCTTTTGTATATATAACAAGACCATCATTTTGATTTTTTGTGTTTTTAGAATAGTGTACATTATAGCCATTCAAATTTGGTACCACTCCAAGCTTCCTTAGCCAGCATTCAGAAAGTATAATAATATCGCAATCAATCTTTGAGTCATGTAAGAAAACCATCAAGCTGTCAAAATTTTTACCAATACTCCGAATGTTCAGGTGAAGTATTGATAACGAGTTGCCTGATCGCTTAATGTAATTTAAACATTCAGTTGGTTGGATTTTGTTGGAGGTTGAAACCTGGTATGCATCCAGATCGGCAACAAACCTATCCATATCATTAGCCATTTGTGATAAAAATTATGTCATTGGAGCAACAAGGCGGCGCAATTAAGTACGTAAATATTTCAGACTGGTTGGGTAAGGTCAGGATACATACGGTGTTGCAAAAGTAAACCAAGATTATTATGAACATGTCCATAAACAGTAAGACATACATAGCAAATGTTTGTACATTGCGTGAAATGTGTGTTGTATAGTTTCTGATTTTTTTATCATGTAAGAGTGTAGTATGAGAGCCATAACATAATTCATTGTGAAAAACATTTACAGAACATCTTATTATAATTAAACAGATTAAAAATTTATAATAATTATACATAGCTATAAATAGTCATATTGGGTTTTTCAATAACTTGAGTGATTCCTCCGATTTGATGTGGATATGTTTTGAACCCTCCTCCTTTCTTAAAAATATTTTATTATCTGTGAACCAGCAGAACCTAAAGTTGTTTTCTCGGGCAAATGTTCTAGCTAAATAAAAAATCTTTTTTAGAGACGGGGACATATGTTCGCTGACGTAAATAGCACGATTTTCGCAAGTCAAACCCAGCTGTGAGGTGTTAAGTTTATCTTTTATATCGCGATTTTTGTTATAAAATCGTGTCGAGGAAATTACTCTGGTCTTAAGCTGCACTGTGGAAAACTCTGCAACAATTGGTCTGATAGAATTTGGCTTGCCAGGGAGTCTATATACATCTCTAACTTCATGAGGAAGTATATCAATATTCATGCTTGAGCCTATTTTCCGTACAATGTTTGTTAGTTCTTCTGCAGTTTCATTCTCTTTCGTTGGGTAATTTCTTATCTCAATATTTGCTGATCGAGACCGTCGCTCTATATCCAGCAATTTATTCTCAAAACACTCAAGAGTCTGCTTGTAGCATGATCTTTCTTTTTCTAATATATCGATGCGTTTCTGTACTTCCTCAAAACCAGCGCTAAAAAACTCTAGGGACTTCTCGATTTCAGAATTAGTTAGCTGGATTTGTCGTGTTTGCGTTTTTAAGTCACCAATCTCAGCGACTATTGTTTTCAGCGCGGCAGAGTGTTACAAGGACAGCAGCCTGTTCATTCTTCCACAATAACAGCATTTCTTTTAGTTGTTCGATCTCGGTAGTCTCTGCAGATAAGTCGTCATTACGTGGGCGTTTTGCTCTGGAGATAAAATGTTCTAAAGAGCCGCACTTCTTTGAATTGCGGCGATTGCGGTGATGACTTGTCCTTACGCGGCATTCTAAGTTATTGACTATCTCAAAAAATGCAACTCCTCAACCGTGGCAAACGTACTGCTATCGCCCTCTGTCAATGCAGTGGAGTATCAAGGACGCTGTCCAGTAGTGCAGTGTAGTGTCTAAGTCCTTGGTACACTGTTAAGTATGTACAATCAGGTTCAAATATATTCTTAATTATTTTAAAAATTTAATTATTTTTTCATTTAGAATCTTGTGACTGCGGTATAGTTATGAATTTTGCATATGGTATCAACAAATAATTTTAAAATGTCTTGTAATTACTAGTTAAACTAGTTTGGAGGTGAATGTAAAAAAAAAAAACAAATCAGCTGTTTGATCGTCACAAGTGGGTAGTTATAAATTAATTATTTCAGGTAAGATATTTCACTGTTATAAGTATATAAAGATCCATTTGTTTACTTGCACTACACTATATATTGTCCAAGGTAACTTAAACTGTTTATTAACTATAACACAAACTTTAACTTCCTTTTGATTTAATTTTAAAAGTAGATATCAAGCTCGACAGTGTTTGCCGATTGACGTCACTTGACATATCTACTGTACTAAAGTACTGGAGTACTGGAGTACTAAAGTACTGGAGCGTATCATGAATAATAGGCTTGTTGATTACTTGACTAGGAATGACATTCTTTCCCCAACACAGTATGGTTTTAGGGCCGGTAGAAGTACGGAGGATGCGGTACATGACTTAACTGACTATATTGTCACCAACCTGGATCGAAAACAAAAGGTTCTTGGAATATTCCTCGACCTCTCGAAGGCCTTCGATACGGTGTCTGTGCCTATCCTTATTAGTAAAATGGAAAGCCTAGGCGTTAGAGGTAACCAACTTAAACTTTTTGAAGACTACCTCAGTGATCGATTCCAGTACGTTAAAATAGATGAACACATCAGCGACGAACGCCCAATCACCTATGGAGTACCGCAGGGCAGTGTTATTGGTCCGACTCTCTTTCTTATTTATATGAATGACCTCACCCTACTTGAACTCAAAAAGGGCAGAATAATAGCGTTTGCAGATGACACTGCTCTTCTATTTAGTGCGGACACGTGGAGTGAAGTCTATAAAAATGCGCAATTAGGTTTTAATACAGTCTCAAAATGGCTTCAATGCAACGTTCTAACACTAAACACTAAGAAATCCCATTACTTAACGTTTACCATTACAAACAGAGCAGCATCCCAGCCCCCAACTACACATTCTATAGTGGCACACACATGTACATACCCCCAACATAATACTTGTTCTTGCCCTAAGCTCCACAAAGCGGTATCTGTTAAATATCTTGGAGTGATAATAGATAGCAGTCTCAGATTCAACGAACACATCAACAATCTTAGCAATAGAATGCGTAAGTTGATATATGTCTTTAAGATCCTAAGACTGACAGCTAGTGAAAAACTAATCAAAAACGTATACTTTGCTCTAGCTCAATCATTGTTGACTTACTGCATTACGTCCTGGGCGGGGGCCTCGCAAACCACCATTCTTGAACTGGAAAGGGCCCAAAGAATACTGCTGAAAGTGTCCTTGTCCTTGCCGATTAGACAACCCACTTCGCTCTTATACGAAAAAGCGAAAGTTCTTACAGTACGGCAGCTGTTTATACAGCGAATCATATTAAAGCAGCATTGCCTTTTGAAATATGATCCTTCTTTGTCCCATGGCAAAAGGCGATTTGATCCGGTAGTGTGTGGCAACCTAAAGTTTTCAACTATGTACTATAAAAGATTTTTCTGCCACCTTGGCCCATACCTATACAACAAAATAAACAGAATCTTATCCATATACGAGCTCAGAAAAATAAAATGTAAAATGAAAGTTACTGGGTGGCTGCAACAATTGAGTTACCGTGAAACTGAGCAAATCCTTTTTATTCGTTTATGAGTGCTTTGTCTATTTTTCTGTTTATCTCCTTGTGATGGCGACATAATACTGTATGTAAGGTATATATTTACTCACATCTACACTCTCAAACAAACACTTACTCACATTTACACTCTCAAACAAACACATACTCACATTAACACACGCAAACACAAACGTACATACCACAACAACATAATAGAATTTTTAATCACACCGCAATATTGTAGAAATGTCTTTAATGGTAAAATATGCGATAACCAATATTATGTTATTTATACCTAGGAGGGAAACCTGGTGACCTGAAACACAGGCCTCAAGCCTAAATTAGGCACCAGTCTCCCACAATGTTCTTACTGGTTCAATTATTTGTAATCATTATCACGTTTATAACTACATGTAACCTGTTTTGTATATTGTGGAGAAAATAAATTCATTATTATTATCGGGAGTTTTTATTTTTCTCAGCTCTTGGCTGGTTTAAACCACATTTACGGGTCAAGACCAAGTAAATGCAGCGTGTGATGTGTAGGTTATGATGTTGTGTGTTGTGTTAATTCGTTTTCGTCTATTGCCATAAACTTACGGACTATTCTACAGGTATTATTATTATTATTATTATTTATAATTATAATTTCTTGTAAATTGTATTTTTTGTCGTGTACAATAATGTATAATAAACAAAATAAATAAATAAATTTTAGCCCGACGTTTCAGAGACTTTTCGTTTCGTTTCGTTCCTTTTCGTTTCGTTTCCGTAAAAAGTGGTTTTATTTAGTGTTTTGCACTACTATACTTTGATGTTTTACTTCTTCTGTAAGGTAAGAGAAAATTACAGAAGATTTTTACAATGGGCGGCTAGTTCTCTGACAATATACTAGCCGTCCTCATTTGCCAACCGAAGACAAAAAATGTCGCAAAAAAAGCAACACCTCGAAATTTTCCAGGGTTACTAAAATACGTAGAAAACGGGACCTCTACAGACTGCGCTGTCCAACCACCATCTGTTACCAGGCTATAGAATTATTAGAATTTCAGATAAGTAGTTTAAGTCGGTTTTACATGTTTCTCACATTTCATATTATATAAGTGTACCATAAATTTTGTTAACAATATGTTTGTGTTCTTCAAAGAGGAATAATATCTTTTTCTTTCTTCTTCTTTCTTTCTGTATTGCTGAAACGGTGACATCTAGAGTTGTTTGTATATATCAGTTGATGCTAAATAAATAAATAATTATGGACCACAACGTCATCTGGTCCCAAAGTAAGCTATATTTCTATACTTGTATTATGGGTACCAGATAAGTATATACTACATACTTTATCCTCTTTTTTTGTAAATACATACCTACTTATAGGTAATACATATATAGAAAACACCCAGACGCAGTCCAACATTTGTTTGACATTTATAAATATCACACAAATAATTGTCCCGAGCGAAAATCGGACCCGAGACTTAGTGAACGGTAGTCCGTTGAAATCACTAGACCACAAGGCCCGTCATATTCGTATTCGTGGTTTTCCTGCCCTTATTCTATTATTTGGGGTCAGGAATATAACAGATATTCATATTGAAAACATCGCTACGGAACGGAACTCTACGTATGCGCCAACTCGTACTTGACCGTTTTTTAAGACGCTAAGAATCATGTTTAGTTTCAAATTCTATAACTAAAATCATTACTGTCATATAGCATATTGAATCTATAATCAAACAACGAGAATTGTAAGGTATTCAAATATTATTCTGATACGCTCAGCCTTTTCACATTTCCGTCTAAAATGTAAGAATCTTAATAATTTATTCAATAAACAGGCTTCAATGGGCTGAATTTACACGTTAAAATTAAATTAGCGATTCCAGCCAAGGAACATTCTCATTTTGGAATTATATATCTTTCAAAACGATTTATTTATTATAAAATATTGAAATAGAGATAATATTCTGGTATTTGTATTGTTATTTCTATTATTTGACGCAGTTTGTAGTAATCTTCTGTTTTTGAATCTGTGTACACAAATCTGAAGACAAATAATAATAATAAATAAATAATAAATATTCAGGACATTTCACACAACGTCCTCTGGTCTCAAAGTAAGCTTTATTTCTATGCTTGTGTTATGGGTACCAGATACGGATACACTACATATACTACTTACGTCTTTTGTAAATACATACTATACATACATAATAATACATTGTAAACACCCAGACGCAGAACAAACATTTGTATGAGATTTATGGATGGACAAATGATTGTCCCAAGCGGGAATCGAAGCCGCGACCTCGTGAATCGTGATCGGCAGTCCATTACATAAACCACTCCACCACGAAGCCCGTCGATAGCTATAGATAGTCGATAGCCCCCGAAATATTTGTGTTATGATTACAAATTGTTGTATGATGTCAAAAAATAAAAATATGTGTGTACATACGGAAATAGTTTTCCTTATTGGCATAATAACAAAAAAAACGTGTCTGTGTGTGCGTCTGTGTTGCGTAGTGTCAGTTTTGTGACGGTTTTTCTAATAGATCTTTCGCTCCTATTGGTGGCAGTGTGATGTTATATAGCCTAAAGCCTATCTCAAGAAATGCACTATTCAACACGAAAATAATTTTTCAGTTCGAACGAGTAGCTCCTGAGATAAGCGCGTTCAAACAAATAAAGTCAGCTTAACAACATTAGATTTCATAAGAAAAGTGTGCTTGCAGTAGTTTTAAAAAGTGCCAAGTCTAAAAATTATAACAACTAAAACTACTTTTTACGGATTTAGACGCGTATATTTGTTTTAAATTTTGCGCTGACGTTTCGGAGACTTTGCAGTCACCATGGTCACGGGTGAGTCTTACGCGAATATACGCGTTTAAATCCGTAAAAAGTAGTTTTAATTAAACAAATGAGTCGCGCAAGTGTTAGAAAATATTACATTATAACAACTGTTTTAAATGAAGCTGAAATGTGAGCGGTGACCTATATTTGAACTACAGTATCATCAGCTAGTTTGACCTTTGTTTAAGGATAATTAATGATACTGTGTTCAGTCCAGCAGTTATGGAAAAATGAGAATCTACCTCGTACTTATCTATCCAGTTTCTGTCAGTTTTATATGTAGTAAAACTCATACTCACTTCCGCCTTATAATATTAAGTAGTGTGTTTGTTTGAAAGCGCCAATCTCAGGAACTTACAGCTCAAATCGAAAAATGATTTTTGTGTTGGAAGGTTCATTTATTGAGGAAGAATTTGCATCGGTCGAAAATGTTGCAAAAATAGGGAAAATATTCTAAATACCAGCGCATACGAAGTCGAAAGCGTCAGCTAGTTTTGTAATACGGCTGTAGACATACTTATCTATAGCCATATTAAAAACTAAATAGATACGTAGCTAAGTGTATCTACAGCCCTATTTATTATTCGTTATAAATAGTGATTTCATTTAGTGTGCAGTGACGCATGCGCTAACTTTAGCATATTAGCGACGGGAACATATAAGATTTTTATCTAACAAAAGATGGCACAATTTTCACTTTATTATTGACAATATCTATCAGAAAATTAAAATGAAAATGTAAAAACAACATCCCGGAACGAGGAAGAAACGAGAACAAAACAGATTAAAAACAGCGTAACGAGTTTCACAGGTGAACGAAGGTTAAAAGGCAATGGATAATAGCTTAAACAAGGAAGTTTTAAGTCGATTATTTCACTTTGATTGTGCTCTACATCAAGATAATCCTATAAAGAGATTAAATATCAAATGGATAAGTTGCATTTGGAAATACAATTTCAGCTAAATGTCTTTAAATCTATTTATATAAAAGGAGAAGCTGATTCACTTACCGTGTGGATTACGCCGGCTTTGAGCAGTATACATCAGCTGTGAGAGGCGGAAAACTAGAAGTACACCCTATGCCAACTCGCCTGGTTATCACGGCTGGGAGACCAAACACCGTCCTAGATTGGAGTGGAGGAGTTCTGTGCTTAACGGTAGGACGTTAACAACATTAAAAGACTGACTGACACATCAACGCGGAGTCTAAACTATAAGGGTTAGAAACATGAAATTTTCCAGTAATATTCCTTTTATAAAATAGAAGACCACTATGAAAGTATATCTGAAAATTCACCCTCTAAGTCAGTAAAATAAGGGTGCAAAGATAGTACGAAAAATTCCACTCGTACGAAATTACAGCATTAGCGAGCATAAATTATACGTTTCACAATTTTGTCTTTATAATTTTACAACACATCATTAGTAGGTACATAACGAGAGTAAGTCGTCAGACCTCCTAGGGAGGCGTTTCATGCCCTTTCGATACGCGGTTACCCCCTCAAATACCTTTTACCTCAATGGCTCTCAAATGGAAAGGAACGAAACACATACATAGCTAGTACACATCATTTAGGGAATGTTTTACTTATAAACTACCTATTGTATACATAAGATAGATACAGATGTCTATAAAATTGGACTAAGTACGAGTTAGCTCCGCGCACGAACAGATCCGTATTATCAATTTATATATATTTATTTTGTCATCAAATCACGAGCTTCCACAAAAACGACTTTTTTAACACGCTTTTATAAGTTCGGTGTGTATCTATCAATGTATTAATCTATGTAACGAAATCTTTGACAGTGATTTTCACCCACTTGCAGTAGTCGGATGGATCTGAAATTTTCACGCATATTAAGTACCGATGACAATGCAATAATTGAAAAATACATTCAGAATTTTCAAGCGTGTTTTTAGTTTTTTAATTAAGTAGGTAGATTTTATTTAATGTTAACTAGCTTTTTCCTGCAAAACCTTTACAGAATAGTGTGTAATAGAGTAATGGTATGGAATCATTCGCGCGCATCTGACATGCAATTAATTTTCCGGCTTTTTAATTATATATTGTAATCGAGAATTCTCCACAAAATAAGCTTTGATATTTTAGAATTTCTAAAAATAAAAACCAGCTATATCTACAATAACATTTTGGTAAAGTTTCTCTTAAAATAATTCTGGCTGGCAAAAAGCCAAGTAAAATTAAAGGAAAATGTCTCGACAAGATTAACTAGAACTAAGCAAAGAGTCACTTGAAAAGGTTATTCACAGTATAAGTAAGACTGATGAGTATATCGGAGGCAGCTGTTTTAATTTACAACATATTTGATATTATTATATTTCATTTTATAAAAGAGGTTCGGCTTTTTTTTTCCAGCCCATCAACGTGAGAAAGCTAGGCACTGGGCTCCTCCACTATACAGGAAAGTTTTTTTAACCAAAGTCAAAAAAAGGAGGAGGTAATAATGTTCGGTTATATTTTTTTATTCTATATAATTATGTTTACTGATTTCTCAGTCAACTGTGTGTCAAAGTTCTTTTTGGCGTACAACGTATCAACGTTGATAAAGCGTCTTCGCTTAGGGTGTAGTTTTGAGTAATCCATCTATCTTAGTGGAATTTAAGCGCTTTTAATATCCTTTAGCTGACTCTTAGTTAGCGGAGGACCATGCGTCGTAGGGTGGTGGTTGGGTGGATGAATAGCTGGCTCTTACAGCACCCTGGGCAAGAAATGGGATGGTGGCATTTGTTTACGGAATCTGTCAACACTGACTAAATCATTGCTAAAATATGAAACTTAATCGCTAACTATCTTTAACGATGTACCTATTATATAACTATAATAATGTATACTCACTTTCTTCCTTCATTCCTCTAGGCTGTGGACACTGTATGGAATCATATTCTGTTCTGCCATATTGTGCGGAGTATATTGCAACCCTGGAGTGTGGGTTACAACTGAGATGAAGGACGTCGTTCTCACAACCAACTTTGCTTCGAAATTCATCTGCAAGAAAAAAAATGTGTTATATTTGAAGAAGATTTTACTAAATTACCTACTATCTTATTTAAAAGTAGGTGCATTTATAAGTATACTAGCCGTTGAACGCAACTTCGTATACGTGGAAATTAGAAAAAAAAACGTTATCAAGTTATACAAAAAAACATCATAATCTATTGAAAGAAACTGCATCGAAATCCGTTGCGTAGTTTTGAAGATATTAGCTCGCATAGAGACGTACATAAAAAATAACTACATTGTTATATAATAATTAAAAAGTTATATGAAAATAATACAACTTTGTGTTTAAGAGGGTACTGCAGTGGTATTCAGTAAGAAAATGTGAAGTGAATTTTCGGTGAATCTTGATCACGTGACAGCGCTCCTCCAATAAAAATAGAGGAGCGCTGTCACGTGATCAAGATTCACCAAAAACTCCCTTCACTTTTTCTTACTGAATACCACTGCTGTACTCCTCATTTAGGTATTTGCCTTAGGTATTGCTATCCCTATTTCCGAGCGCCGCGCTGAAAGGGACAAATATAGATGAAGCGGATTTTACCTACAAATTCTTTGATAAAAGACGTTTTGTAATTCCGTTTTTTTTTCGCGAAAGTTAAACCGATTTTAATAGTTTTTGCGTTATATTTTATAGATAAAGAGTATATCCATGCTTCTATCACTTTCTTTTGTGGTAAAACTTTACCAAATTTGTGTGATAGACGCTGCAACTTTATCTAAAGAAAACCGAAAAAAGTAGGTTTTTCGAATCGTCATATTTCTTTTAATTATTATGTTTTGAAAAAAAAGAAAGTGATAGAAACATAGATATACTCTTTATCTATAATATAACGCAAAAACTATTAAAATCGGTTTACTTTCGCGAAGAAAAAACGGAAGTAAGATACCCATACTTTTGTATGGAGCATAATTTGGTATCGTACCGTCTTAAGTATGCATTATTTGGTCGTTGGTTATTCTTCTATGTGAAAACTACTGAGCGGAAAAACACAGGATATATCGGGTAACCGGAAATAGGTAGAGCCACTATAGATATATCCGGTTTTATACGACAAGGTAATATGATATTAAAAACAAATGTTATTATAGACAATTGTCTATAATAAATAACATTTGTATTTAATATCATTATTATTATTAATAATAGCTATGAGCAATAAAAGAAATAACACAGATACACTTCTGGACACATCTATAGGCCCATCTTAGAGTTTAGGTTTCGATAGCCCATACCGAAATATGATTGCTAGATTGAACAAAAACTGTTGATGCAGTTTTAAACCTGATACATTTTACCATCTTTTTCGATCGTATTGTTTTAAATTTGAATTCAGAATACCATACGACATGGAGCTACGCCTAACAAGTCGGATATGCGCCTTGTTAAAGGCAATTGATTTTTGAATAAAAAATATGTTTTATCAAATAAAGGTTTAATTTAATAACGCGTGTGGTAGATGCCCATGGAGGCATCCATGGGCATCTACCACAGCTCTCATACGATCAGGCATAGAGTTTATCAACCGCTCTATGAAATTTTGAGGGATCATCTCCCATTCCTCTTCTATGGCAGTTTTCAACTCCTGCATCGTCTGGGCAACTGGCTGACGAGCCCTAACACGTCTTTTTAGCTCGTCCCACATGTGCTCAATGGGGTTCATGTCTGGGCTTCTGGCTGGCCAGTCCATAACTGTGATGTTCACATCCCGAAGGTATTCCCTGACGATGCAGGCCGCATGGGCTCTTGCATTATCATGCATAAAAAGGAAATTTGGGCCCACATAGTCCGCGTATGGTATCACGTGAGGTTCTAAGCACTCACGAATGTACCTTTCAGCATTTAATGTTGGCAGCCGTGGTCCTGTAACAACCTCAAGTTGAGTTTTGCCGCTCGCGAACATACCGCCCCAGATAGTCCATGAGCCACCGCCATAAGCAACCCTCTCTTCAAAGCAGCATTGTGCGAAACGCTCTCCCTTACGTCGGTAGACCTTCTTCCTTCCATCATTGCCATGTAACACAATTTTAGACTCATCAGAAAAGAGTACACGGCTCCAATCTTGCTGTGTCCAATTTAAATGACTGCGTGCGAAATGAAGGCGCGCTGTTCGGTGGGCCCGCGTTAGTTTGGGTCCATTAGCTGGCTTGTGTGGTACCATATCGCGTTCTTTTAACCTTCTCCGAACAGTTCGAGCGCTCACAGATACTCCGTGGAAGTCGCGAAGTTGGTTTTGTATCTCAATGGAGGTAAGGTGACGATTTCTCAAGCTGGTCGTCACGATGAATCGATCCTGCCTTTCAGTTGTGACCCGAGATCGTGGCCTTCCTTGGCGACGAACAAAGCCGCCAGTCTCTAGGTACCTCCGATAAACATTTCGGACCGCAGATCGACTTAAATTAAGTTAAGCACTCACGTTTCTTTGGCTGTGTCCGGCCTGAATAAGTGCCACAGCTTGGGCAGTGACTTCAGGTGAAGTATCCATAGATTATTGATAGAACCTCACCTTAATGTTAAGAATAAGTAATTTTTGTTGCAAAACCAAAGATATCAATCACTTTTTCAAGAATTAAATCCAAGTAAACCAATAAAACCAAGTTTTCTTAGTATTCTATTGTTTGATATCAACAAACAGGCTCCAAATTGTCTTTTGTTTCTTTAAATTCTGTGTTCGAAATTCAAAAAAAGACTATTGAATGAAATTGTGAATGTGCCAGGTTCAAAACTGCATAAAAACTTTTTGCTCGACCTAATATAAAATTTTAGCTAGGACCAAACGAAACTGAAAATACAAGGTGGGCCAATAGATGTGTCCAGAAGTGTATATTTGCCGTTTCAAGTAGGTATAACAGTTTTTTACCAAAGTTACAAATAAATAAATAAATAAATAAATATTTATGGACATTACACACAACGTCCTCTGGTCCCAAGCTAAGCTTATTATGCTTGTGTTATGGATCCCAGAATACGGATAGAATACATAAACTACTTTTCTTTTGTAAATACATACTTATTATACATACTAAACACCCAGACGCAGAACAAACATTTGTTTGACATATAAAAACACCACACAAATGAATGTCCGAGGCGGGAATCGAAATAAAGAAATAACAAAAATACAATTAGCAGTAAAATCTTGTTTTGAAAGAGTAACAGGCCAAGTTGAAAATTAATCGAATCGCATCGCTTTCAAAACTCGTTTCACATTTCTATCAAAAAGGGAATTTGTCATCGTAGAATGTTTAAAAAAATCTCTTTGAAAACCTTTTTTTCTGAAAAGGACTAGCGTAAATAGAGGGTTCGATAAATTCTTGTTGCTCACTATAATGAAAAAAAATATGGCTAGGATTCAATTTTGCCTCCCATTGCCCGTATTATGAATAATATCGTTGTCGGTTTCTTTCAATACAATTTTCTAATCGTTTGAAACGCAACGTAATAAAATGCCTTTGAATTTAAAGAAATTCCACCGTTTGTGAAAAGATTGACAATAAAATAAACCCTTAAACCTCATTTCCATCCAAGGGTGCTGTAAAAGTCATTTATAGGTCATTATAATCAAATTACTTTTTGTGGGATAAGAATACCTCGAAATTGAACAGTATGCTAGCAGACCTAGTCTGCAGTCTACATATAAGATTAGATACCCTCCCGAACTGAAGGAGGTCCGTGCCCAAAAGTGGGACATTAGTAAACCAAATATCTGTCTGTAGGGTGACGGAAAAAAAGAATACAAGTGTCATCTCCCAATGTCTTGACCGCGGGATCGAGGGAATCGCGTCGCATGACGAGACAAGTGAGCTACCGTAAAAATCAGCCCAATCCCATTAGAACACGAACAAGGGCTGTAGTGTTGCGCCGATCCCAAATAACTGAATGAGTGAAGAAGAATGATGATGATAAGAAAACCCTTGAAATCTTATAAAGCAATCAATTTTAAGAGGTCAGCGGATCAAGGGAATATAGTACAGTTTCGGTACAATTTATATTAACTTTTATGTTCACAAGTAGCAAATATACTTACAAGGACGGCATTTGTAAGCGACCTCGACGAACCTTCTCGAACCCGGGCATGGATCGACGCCGAAGGCCTTAGGACTTGTATGAAACTTGCACTGGCGTTTCTTCTGACATGCTTCTACTACCGTCTGCAACAATGAATACTATACAAATTAATTAGTATGTCTATTCTCCACTCTAATTGAGCAGTTATAAAAGTGTGAAAGAGAAACAACAGTCTAAATCAAAGTCAAATATTTTTATTGCTAATAAGCAACACAAACATGCTCTTCTAGAAAGTTAGAAGCTAGGCGTCTGGTCCAAAAGTGAATTCTATAGATATTAACAGACAACACGGGATTTTCTTTTCTTATAGTTTTTTTTTTTCATTCAATACATATAATAATTTAATATTTTACAACGAAAAAGGGTGTCAGTCAGCATGATGTTTAAATGTGAACCAAATATCAAAACGTGTTTTGCCTTTTAAGGAATCTTCAGGAAGACAGACCGGTCTAAATGTTTGTTGTCATCTGTTGTTTAGGTAAGCTAGTAATGAAAATATCAACACCATAGACCATCCATCCATTCAAGCCTCCCCCATAGAACGCCATAACGCGTGGTCCTGCGCTAACTGCATCCAGCGGACCCCGGCACATTTGACGATATCGATTACTTTGCGAATCTAGTTGTTATGTATCTACCGGGTCCGTGTGGTGACGGATTAAGAATACAAGTGCCACCACCCTCTTTCCTCCCTAGGCGGCTACGACGAAAAACTCGATAATAAACCGCATCCCAACACGCCTGGTCAGCGTGGCATCCATCCATCCATCAGCCTCTCTCCGTCCACTGTTGGAAATAGGCCTCCCCCATAGACGCTACAACGCACGGTCCTGTGCCGCCTGCATCCAATGTCTCCCCACGACCTTGACTATATCATCGCTCCACCTTGTCGGGGGCCGCCCAACGCTGCGTCGTCTAGTACGTGGTGCGTGCGTGGCATAATACACCATAATCCTTCCCAAAGCGGAGGAAGCCCATGCCCAACAGTGGGACGTTAATGGGCTAGAGAGACACAGAGAGAGATGTACCTACCTAACTTATATAAAAATCTTCGTCTAATATTAAAGTAACCTGATCTAAAGTAAATAATTTAGACGAAGATAAATATAACATCACGGTTAGGCGGCATGGTAATACAATAGCTCTGACACTATAAAATAGCTCATCTTTATTGTGAGTGATAGATTAGTTGATTTTGTTTAATATTGTCTGCTGAAATTTCTGAGCTCACTTTATTCATTACTGAACTATGAAAGAAGCTTTTACTTAGTACTTTTTTCTTAGTTTAAAAACTTAATGATTGCATTGTCATTGGTGATTCAATTTTATTTAAGGGCCTACATCAATATTATCGTCGACATGTACCTATTAACACAGCTAGCAGGTATAGAAAATGAAGAATTAGGAATATTTTTTTTGTTTACTCATAATCTACTAAATATATTTTAATTCCGGTTTACGTGTTTCTATATATAATAGTTATTTATGTTTTGAAAGTTATTTTATTAGTTAATACGCGATAATAGACCGACAAATGACAAAAATAAAAAATGAGAGAGGTTGATTCGCTAAGATTTTCTATCGAGAAAACTTTTTTAATCGCGTTTCTGAGTTTATGCGATCCTAGATTATATATTGAAAAAACATATTATACTTAAAAAATAGAGCTCTAGCCATTCAATCTAAAGAAAAAATGAAAACTTCGTACGTCGAAAAATGCACGAAGCTATTTTGGTATCCTCTTAACACGCTTAATTATAAGTAAATAAGTAAGTATCCATCAATGTATTAATCTAAGTCTAATCCTGGAAAAAATCGCTTTAAGCGATAAAGCCGCCCATTGTACTTGTTTTTTTTTGTTTAAGTTATATATATAGTATAGTGTAGAATAAAAAATAAATAAATAATCTATGTAATGGAATCTTTGAAAGTCATTTTCACCCACTTGTAGTAGTCGGTTTGATCTGGAATTTTGTATACGGGACCAAGGATAAAATACAAAAAAAAATTTAGTTCTTTAGTTTATGAACTAAATAATTTATTTGAAATCTCGATAGGTGTAATGTTGGATGTAACTTCGAACGCGTGGAATTTGGTAACTAAACGTTATAAATCTTTCTCTTGAACTACTATATCTATTAAAACTGCACCAAAATCTTTAATTCACAAACTGTTATGATCATTCTGCCACCCTTATCCTGGCCTATTATTTGGGTGCAACGCAACATAATATCTTGTCACAGTGAGTTTTTAACTAATATAAGTGTAGTTCGATAGTTTAGTTTAGTTTAGTTTAGTTTAGTTTAGTTTAGTTTAGTTTAGTTTAGTTTAGTTTAGTTTAGTTTAGTTTAGTTTTAGTTTAGTTTTAGTTTAGTTTTAGTTTAGTTTTAGTTTAGTTTTAGTTTAGTTTTAGTTTAGTTTTAGTTTAGTTTTAGTTTAGTTTTAGTTTAGTTTTAGTTTAGTTTTAGTTTAGTTTTAGTTTAGTTTTAGTTTAGTTTTAGTTTAGTTTTAGTTTAGTTTTAGTTTAGTTTTAGTTTAGTTTTAGTTTAGTTTTAGTTTAGTTTTAGTTTAGTTTTAGTTTAGTTTTAGTTTAGTTTTAGTTTAGTTTTAGTTTAGTTTTAGTTTAGTTTTAGTTTAGTTTTAGTTTAGTTTTAGTTTAGTTTTAGTTTAGTTTTAGTTTAGTTTTAGTTTAGTTTTAGTTTAGTTTTAGTTTAGTTTTAGTTTAGTTTTAGTTTAGTTTTAGTTTAGTTTTAGTTTAGTTTAGTTGTGTAGTTTAGTTCAATGTATTAATCTATGTAATGAATTTTTGAAAGTCATTTTCACACCGTTGTAGTAGCTAGGGCGATATAGTCGCAAAGCGACCAAGCCCTTTAAATAAAATAAAAAAATCGTAATGCGGAACGTATCTATCAATGGTGCCTATTCTATGTGCAGAACTAAACTTAACTTAACTAAAAAATGAAAACAACTATTGCTGTATCTTAAATATTTGGCTATTTTTTTGCACACATTTATATTAATTAAAATCATTAGTCTATAATAAATAGTTTTTATATTAAAAAAGTTCTGTTAACATTGCCGAATTGTGTTATTGACGCTATCAATTTTCATTTTTTAGTTAAGTTAAGTTTAGTTCTGCACATAGAATAGACACCAATGTATTAATCTATGCAATGGAATCTTTGAAAGTGATTTTCACCCACTTAACTACAGTAGTCAGATCGATTTGAAATTTTGCACACATTAAGCACTGATGACAAGTAATTTAAAAAAATATTTAGTATTTTCAAGCGTGTTTTAGAAATAAGTAGATTATTTAATAATTTTTAAGCCTCATCTCAAAATTTATACATAAACAATTCCACCTACAATCAACATACATACATACATACATAGCATGCAATAATGATATTAATTGCCAAAGGATATGTGAAATTTATTCAAACCCGGCCATTTTTATATCCACCAATAATAACATAAAATACAATTGCGACATTTAAATCAATTGGTTATGAAAACAAAAATAACAAAGGGTATAGAGGCCGTACTTTGTACGTTAAAGTATCTATAAGAAAACCGGTCAAGTACGAGTTGGGCTCGAGCATGGGTTCCGAGACATTACTATAAATAAATAAATAAACAAATATTCATGGACATTTTCACACAACGTCCTCTGGTCCCAAGCTAAGCTTTAATGCTTGTGTTATGGGTACCAGAATACGGACAGAATACATAATAAACTACTTCTTTTTGTAAATACAGGCTTATAATACATAGAAACAACCAGACGCAATACAAACATTTGTAAGACAATTATACATTTATAAATATCACACAAATGATTTTCCCTAGCTGGAATCGAACCTGGGGACCTCGTGAACGGCAATCTGTTACATAAACCACTAGACCACGAAGCCTGTCAATGAACATCATAAACATGTCGTCTAAGGTTATCACCGAGTTACGTTGAAAGCATTAGTTGTATGGGAGCTCTATTTTATTTAGCCAAATTCTAGTTTTTAGTATTTATATATAGTTGTAATATCCGTGTATATGTCCATGTGGTGACAGACTAAGAATACAAGTGTCACCACCCGGTCTCCTCCCCGGGGTGCTGTAAAAGCCAGCTAAGGGATATTTTACACATATGACATCCTCTATGAAAGACGGAAAGCTCGCAAGTAAACCCTGTGCCAACACGCCTGATCAGCGCGGCACAGTGGACCATTATCCCTCCCTAAGTGGAGGAGGCCCGTGCCCAACATTGGGACGTTAGTGGGCTGGAGAGAGAGAGAGAGAGAGAGAGTAGTAATATCAACAGATACATATCATCTGTGAAAATTTCAACTCTCTAGCTATCATAAATCTCAAGAATAATATCTTTTTGCATGGAACCCTACAAAATGTAAGATGAAAAAATCTCTTTGCATAAGACGTTGGGATTAGAAGGGTTGACAATATTGACAGTTGCTCGTAAATACGACTTATTGCCTAAACACATAAGAATCAGTAATAAAATGTTGGTAAAACCAAGTTCTGTCAAATAGATGTTCGGTTCATGGAATAGATGTTTGGAAAGTCGTAAATTGCATCGTAAAATGTAAAAAAGCGAGCACTTTGTACTTAATGTTAGAAAATATGTAGCCCAGTGTAAAAAGCAAAGCACAGTTTATTCCACGAAGATTGACGTCAGGCCTGGTCGTTAAAATTAGCCAAAAGCACCAAAACCGACTCCAACAAGATGAGCGATGAGCACCAAGAACGGGATAAGGGCAGGAGGAATATCATTATAGTTTAAGAATTAGGTTGAAAGGGCCGTCTTTTTTGGCCTGCTGGCGGCTCTGGGCACATTAGAACGTACGCCCCGCTGTGAGCTATTGGATATAAGTAGAAAAATATGATGAAGGAGTTACTAGGGGGCCCCAATAATTAGAAAGCCGCCATGGCTTTCTAATTATTGGGGCCCATGTCCCACTGAAGTACACGGGATGTATGATTTGTTAAGATTTAGTTTTTAAATTCCACTCGTACAAAGTGAGAAACAGCTTGTATCATATTGTAAGCTAGCTGTAGCCCGCAACTCCCTACCGTAAAATCCGTTCCGTAGTTTTGAAGATATAAGCTCACAACATACACGAACAGCGACTTTGTTTTTGATAAGTATAGACATAAAAATGCAAAAAGGCGCCCTATGTTATGTTTTAGAAATGAAACAATGTTTTTAAATTATTACATAGAATTTCAAGAGAATCCTCTTACTGGGGAAGCCAAATGAAGTGTCTATTTTCTGAATAGACGAGTATATTGATATTAAATTTCCGACATTCCCGTGACTAACTTCCGTTTTATCTTCTTAAGTCGATCGATGTTTATATTGAAAAGTTTAATATTATCTTATCTCGCTTACTAATTTAATAAAGATTTTTTTACACCGTATTCTTATACAGTAATTTTGATTTAACTTAACTAATCTTTAATCCGAAGTTTTTATAATTATGTCGAAGTTTAAAAAAAAGAGTTCATGAAAATAAATATGATAAAATTTTCAAACCTTAAAATATAAATAATAAACTAACTGTTGCCTACGCGTGGAATTTAGAAAATTTTCCCTAACACTGAAAGAAATTTCAAAATTTTTCAATTTAGGTTTGTTTAACGTGCTAATCTCAGGAACCACTCGTCCGATTAGAAATTGATTTTCATTTTTGGGTAGTACGCTTATCAAGGAAGACTATATAGGCTATATAACATCACTTTTAAACTTTCGCGTTGCATTTTATTACATTGAAAAACAGTGTGGAATCCAGTGATTGCAAAAACGCTACCTCTTTGTTCGCGGTCGGCTAACTACCAGAATACGGCTGTGGTACAGAATAGGGACACCGTTAGTGTTGTGTGTGTGGGTAGTTGGAAAAATTGTTCGACGGTGGATGAAGAGTTCACCTCAGAGGGGGAGGCGTGACACCGCAGATCCAGTCAGCCCGTGACCACGGCCGATGCAACTCGGTCGAAACGTCGGCAAAAAGGTAGGTGCTTAACACCTATACTAAAAATTTAAACGCTTTAATACCTGTGTTTTTCAATGTAATATATAACATCACGCTTCGACTGGCTATTGACATATTCGTCCATTTGACCACTTTAGGTGGTGTACAAAAGACTTACCTACTTATACCTACCTACAATAAGCTGATATTATTTATTGATAGAATACCATACTAACTCTGTAAATAAGTAGAATATTTGCAGTAAGTTCGAGTATATAACGTAGTTATTTTTATGTATAATCCATAGCGGTAATGCATGCAGCGATGTAATCTTCTTGAACATAATAATACATAGCCTTTTACAATATCTCGATATCTTTGGGTAGGAATGGGGTGGGTAACCCACAAACTTCGATTATTTAAACTTTCTTACACGTGTATAGAAGTACAAATACAAATTACTTGTTTAATTCCTTTTAAACAGGTATAACAAAAAATTTTTTTTCGGGTTTGATTTCCTTGCGTGTTTAATTTCCCTTTTTTCATGTAATATCCCACAGTTGGGCACGGGCCTCCTCCATTTTGGAAGAGTGGATTTATTTATTTAAAACTTTATATACAAGTGGTGTAAAGTTGGACTTAATGCCGTAGACATTTTCTACCAATCACACTTGGGTGGTGCAGAAGCAAATGAGAGTATTTAGTCTCTGAACATCAAGAAAGGAAGGTCCACGTACCAGATATCGCAAAAAAGAGCGACTTCTAACAAGGATTTAGAATGACTAATGGTCTTATTCATAATGACTTATCGGAGGTTTAAACGGAGATTTTATCGGAGAGATAATAAACGTTTTATCGTAAAAAGACTGTTATGAATAACAAGTTTTGACAATTTTCGCGAACCCATTTTAGTGAACTTTTAAACCTACGATAAATCATTATGAATAAGACCATAAGACCTATCCGACTTTCTGCAATCCCGATAGATGCATGCGGCGCAGAAATTTTCGTTACGCTGTTTGATCTCTTGGCGTGTTGGTATAGAATTTAGTTTCAAACTTTCCGCTTACAGAAGACAATGGTACCGATTCTAAGTGAATAACTAAACTTAACTTAACAAAATATATTAATTGATAGTGTCAATAACACAACTCGTCAATGATAACAGAACTTTCTTATTGGAAAATCTGTATATAACGAAATACCTAATCAAAATACGCCTTAGTTGTTTTCATTTTTTAGTTCAGTTTAGCTGTGAACGTAGAATTAGTACAATTATCTGCTTAGACCTAATAACACTTGGCATAAACAACAATCTGAGGATTTTACGGGTTGTTAACACATTATTAATCCGTCACAACTGGCAAAATGTTTTACTATATTATACTAATCCGTTTAAATTTTCAAAATCTGACTACGCAACGTGACCACGAGCATTTCATTGCTGTCAAACTGTCAACAAAATAACTTAGCCTGCGGCGAAAGATAAATTTATAACAAGTACTCGTAATAAATCTTATATAATAGGTAAAACGAAGAGGGTTTTCAAATATATTAAGGTTGATTAGATACCCAAAACCTGACAACTATCATTCAAGATTAATATTCTATAAAAATATCGTGTTGACAAAATCTGACCTATTTCCTTAGATTTACGCTGTTTGACCCTTTTAAAACGAGAGATGATGATCTATGTAAAACATTTGTAGGGTTCTGCACAAAAAGTAAAACGGGATCTTAAAAACTTTCTGCCCACTGGTTCTTTCTAAAAAAATTCTGCCCATCCGTTTGTTTGTCTGCTACCAGCAGTTACTTACATAAATACTTTAATATTACTAGGCTGTGCCTATTTCAGAAACGGTGATAGCAAGAGAAGTCAAAGTCAACAGTAGACCATAATCCCTCCCAAAGTGGAGGGCCCGTGCCCAACAGTGGGACGTAAATGGGCTGGAGACAGAACAGTACCTACGGAACCCTATTTACGCAAGTCCAACTCGTACTTAACCGGCTTTTTAAGCTGCGTTTAAGAATATAGATAGAGATAAAGCTGTCAAACAAAGATGGCAGATGCCAAAAGTTTTCAATGCATCCCTTTTACGAGATTGCTTTCGATTGATGACGAAATGCAAAATACTTCTATTATTTGCTACTTGTGTGATAAATACATATATATTTTCATGTAATTAGAAGGTACTTTTTATTTTTGGATTGTCCATGTGGTGATTGATAAAGAATACAAGTCTCACCACTTCATTTCGTTCCTAGGGTGCTGTAAAAGCCAGCTAAGCCATATTGTACACAGCACAGGTAACATGCTCTGTGAGAAACGGAAAATTCTGGAGGAGGCCCGTGCCCAGAAGTGAAACCTTAAAGTAGGGGGTAATCTTCGAAATTGATGGTATGAACTTAAAAATCTTTTCACTAATGGGACACTACAGTATCCGAGAATGTTTTTTTTTGTTTTAATAATAAATATTCTTAAAGTAAGCTAAGTAAGGTCCCAAAGTAAGCTATATAGCTTACTTTGGGACCAGAGGAGACCAGAGTACCCACAACACAAGCATAGAAATATTTCTATGCTTGTGTCATGGTTACCAGAATACGGATAGACTACATATACTACTTTTCTTTTGTAAATACATACTTAGTAAATATATACATTAATACATAGAAAACACTCAGACGCAGTACAAACATTTGTATGACATTTATGGATATCACACAAATGATTGTCCCAAGCGGGAATCGAACCCGCGACCTCGTGATCGGCAGTCCATTACATAAACCACTCCACCACGAAGCCCGTCCCCGATTGTTGTAGGCTATATTGTGTCTATGAGGTAGTTATTCAAAATTCCAGGCATACAAAATTACGGGCAATAGCTAGTAAAAATAAAATTACTGACCAATAATATATTTAAAAAAGTACTGTAGAACTTTATAATATCGAACAATCTAAACAAATCCAAAAAATATTGGTCAAGTGCGAGTGGGACTCGCGCACGAAGGGTTCCGTACCATTATCTATGCAACATAAGGCAACGTTATTAGTATCGAGCAAGAATCGGTAAAAAAAATCAGTTTTTTGTATGGGAGCCCCCCTTAAATATTTATTTTATTTTATTTTTAGTATTTGTTGTTATAGCGGCAATAGAAATACATCATCTGTGAAAATTTCAACTCTCTAGCTATCACCGTTCTTGAGATACAGCCTGGTGACAGACGGACGGACGGACGGACGGACGGACGGATGGACGGACGGACGGACGGACGGACGGACGGACGGACGGACGGACGGACAGCGAAGTCTCAGTAATAGGGTTTCCGTTTTTACCCTTTGGGTACGGAACCCTAAAAAAAAACATCCTCATGAAACACTCTATCAACTAAAATAAACCGCGTCAAAATCCGTTGCGTAGTTTGAAAGAAATAAGCTCACATAGGAACATACATAATATGAAGATAACGACTTTGTTTGAAATAAGTAAATATATTTCTTGCTTTAATAAATCATTGTCAAAACCTAAACATTCAGGTAGGGATTTCATGTACTAAAATATTCCGCACTTCACTCCTCCCTTTAATAAATAATTCTTATGAGAACACTCAGATTGATACCCTGAATATTTTAGTATCTATGACCATTGAATAACAAGTAATGAGAAATTCTGGAATACGATGTGGCTTTTTAGTTCTGACATCTTCACTTACAATAAGTTAGTAAAGTTTGCAATATGTAGGCAGGTGCTAATATGCGCAAGATTTTTCAAAATTTTAGATACATCTAACTGCTGCAAATTATATAAGCATTATCTCAGAATTCCCAGACACACAGAAACTACATTAATTACCAGTTCTTTCATGTTCCTTGATCTAACTAACCAAGCACTGTTTAGCACCGACACCCGCCGATAACAACTAATTAGCGCTTTGTCTGTGTTTGCGTTAAAGCTTCTACTATTTTGCAGTCTGCATGTTCATTGAATTTGTGGTTTTTCAAATTGAGTATTAAAATCACCGAAAAAGTCCTCAGACGTGCTGCTTACTGTATTGAACTAAATGGGTATCAAATCCCTTCCAAAGATTTCATTACATATTATCTAGATTATTATACTAATACAAAAAAAAGCTTTTTTCTTACCTGTAAAGCACTAGGCCAAACACAAGAAGTATCACCCACTACTTCAACAGCAACCGGTTGGTATTCAGCAAGATCAGAAGCACAGGCGCCTTGTGTAGCCGAAGCTCCATATTGAGCTATTTGTATACTAATTGTAGTCCCTCTTGGACACATAAGTGTTACCATTTCTTCATCGCAAGCTGCTTTCTGATGTGTTCGGAGTGTACCCAGGAGAAGTTCTGTGGACAAAATTAAAATTATATTAATATTTATCATAAACTAACTAAACTCTATACAAACACGCCTATTCAGCGCAGCTTATTAGACCAAATATCCTTCAAAAGTGAAGAAGACACGTGCCCAATAGTGGCACGTTAATAGGCTGGGAATGAAGGAAGGATAGGAAGGATGTGGGAAATAACCAAAAAAAAAATTGAAGAGATTGTGAGCGGAAATTTGAGAAATTAGGTAAACATTATTTATACTACTAGCTAATGGTCTCACACGCGTTTATAGTGACTGCCCCGGCCCCTTGGATTAAAGCGTCGTATTATACAGTAGCATTTGATACTCTGATCTGTTAGTAAGCAACAACTATAAAGTTTCTTAAAATCAGTACGTAGATTTTTACTGAAAAACAACATCCATCCATCATTCTAGGCATCGATACATTCTGACAAACATCACATTTAATTTAGGCTTGTAGGTGCCACGCTAGAGCAGCCGGAAGAGCGGCTAACTAGTTTATCTGCTTTATATTTATTAACTATCATTCGCATCTTTACTTAATATAAAACAAAGTCGTTATTTATGTATGTATTTCCTTATGTGAGCTTATTTTATTAAAACCACGCAACGGATTTTGATGTGTTTCTTTTTAATAGAGTGGTTGACGAGGATGGTATTTTTTGTATAATTTGTTTGGGTATGGTTTTAAATTCTTTGCGTACGAAGTTGCGGGTAACAGCTAGTTATTACTACGTTTTATTAAAATAATCTTTAATAAAACTAGACCAGTGTATTCAAGTAGTCATTGATGGAGTATGTAGGTAAATGTCAAGGAGGTAATACATTACTACAACGTGATTTATACCTTTAGCGTAGAACTAATAGATATGCAGTGACGGCATTACAGTTTAGTATTTACCATAAAATACATTATTAATTTATAGACTTACATATACTAGCAAGAAGTTGTGGTGATGGTTTAATAATGTACTTATTCAAAAACTATAAAACACGCACGTAAATCCTATATAATTATAAGCTATTGCATAGCTTCTATCGCGGGCCTTGAGCGTGGAGACTAAATGTACAAAATTCGAAATTTAAATTCCCTAAACAAAGATAGCGTAACCAAAGAATACTACACACGGCGGTACGGCAGTAACGCCGTTTCACTGTTCGCACTGGTGACTCATGTCAGTTTTGGCGTTAGTTTTTTTTTATTGACATTTGATTGACAATCGCTATTTTTTTTATTATTGCATTGTCATCGGTACTTAATATGTGTGCAAATTTTCAGATCCATCCGACTACTGTAAGTAGGTGAAAATTACTTTCAAAGATTCCGTTACATAGATTAAAACATTGATGATGCGTTGGAAACTAATATAAGCGTGTTAAAAATACAAGTGTCAGCACCCCATTTCTCTGCCAGAGTGCTGTAAGAGCCAGCTAAGAGACAAGCCAGCTGTTAACGTCTAACTGTGAGAGACGGAAAACTCGAAACTAAACCCTGAGCCAACACGCATCGTCAACGCGGCATAGTAGACTTAAGCCCTCCTGAAATAGAGGACGCCCGTGGTCAACAGTGGGACGTTAACGCGAGTGGAGAGAGCAAAAAGCTGAACTTTGTGAAGTTGACGTATACATTAATTTTTGTTAATAGTTATAGCTTTTGTTATTTTCTACCCAGGGTCCTGTAAAAGCCAGGATACTATGTGCAGATGAAAGACTCTTTTAGAGACAGAAAACCTGAAACTAATGCCAACACGTATTGTCAGCGCGTATAGTAGACTTAAGCCCTCGTCGTAAGAGGAGGAGAGGAGGAGCTGGGAAGGGAAGAAGAGAAGTTATACACACATACAGCTTAATTTGTGATTATTCGCAACACTATTTACGTTTTAATAATACAGTTACAAGCTACAAGAATATAAACTCACTTAAACAAAACTACTTCTATGTTTTTCTGTAAGGTGTCGTTTGTGATCAGTTACAAACAAGTAAGAGGACACAGTTTAGTCACACGCGTATCCATAGCGACTAAAAAGTCACTGAAACGTTGGGCTAATACTTAAATAAACATCTAAATGCGTAAAAAAGTGGTTTTACTTGAATAAATGAGTCGCGCAAGTGTTACAGAAAAATCACTCTTTCATTCTGAAATTGAAGTATCGCAAAAACTTTCTATAAGATACTGTCGGCTGTCTACAGCAATCGACAACTTATTTACCTTAGAAGCACAGCTGGGTATTATAAAAAAAGACGTGAAAAATAACACGAGCCATCTTGAAATATCTTGCCGCAAACCATTTATCAATCTTCATGATCTTCAGATATAGGTAACGAAAATTTAAGAAATAATTCCACTTGACAAGATCCATTTCATTACGCTTTCTATTATTAGAAGTGGATGGTTTAATTTTATTGTTAATTTTAGATATTACTAGCTGACCCGGCAAACGTTGTTTTGCCATACAAAAAAAAAGTTTGAAAAATAGATGTTGGCCGATTCTCAGACCTACTGAATATGTATGTAAAATTTGAGAAGAATCGCTCAAGCCGTTTTGGAGGAGTACGGTAACTAACACTGTGACACGTGAATTTTATATATTAGATTTAACTGGCTGTAGCTTGTGACTTTGTCTGTTTAAAGTTAAGATAACAGCCTGTGACTAATTTCGCGATGTCAAATGTAATTTATTCATTTAATTATTATATTCTCCATCCCTTTCGGTTTCTCCGGTTCTGGTACGATATTGTACATGTTAAAGTGTCATATTTTTTTAAAAATGATGTAAGTATAATGTAAAAGAGACACTCATTCAAGTTTCTTTCTACAGGAGCTATCATCGAGAAAAAAAAGTAATGGCGATAGTAATAGTTTTTTCATTAATTTCTTATTTAATATTTTTTCACGGACTCCTAACTCAAGTAGATGACTAGGTACTCTAAGTTACTCCGCTGTGATTTAAACTTTAATCGTTAATTAAAGCCTAACTAATAGTTATTATTTTTAAACTACTTGAGAACCATGTAAAACCATAGAACTTGTTCAAAGATAATTATAGCCTATCTACATATTCTGTATCAAGTGGTTTTGAGAGGCTTGGAGTGTGTTATTAATAATTTAAACATTAAGGCCTTCAGAACATGAGTAATATACATGAGTGTAATCACTTAATATACAGTTAGCTTTTGCTTTCCATTTCCTACGAGTAAAATTTGGAATCACTACTTTGCGTTAAAAGTATTCCATTTCTTTTTTTCAAGTTTTCAAATTGAAATTCAATACTCTTTAATGTGCACCAAAAATAGATTACAGAGTTTATTATTTTAAATTAAACAGATACAAAAGGCTTTCTTATCACTATCTGTCTTTAGGCTTTTAGGGCAGGTAAATTCAATTAACTTCTTTATTAACTTTGAAGCAAAAATGTTTATTTATAAATTATAAATGTGTGTGATTCGTACAATACATGTCGTGTTAGGAATTATCGCAAACTCGCCGCTCGCCGCGCGCGGTTCCCACCGCCGCCCGCTACCCGCTTCATCGCTCCGCTGTCGTCATCACAGTGTGCATTGTAATATATAATATTTGCGTGAACAATCTGCGATCTCTTCCAGACAACCTTGGGATGGAATACATAATTTCTGAAATTAGCTGTTTGTGGTGTACCTACTAATTTGCTAGTTTTCTGTGTACCTATAGGTACCAAAATTTAAATCGGTTCCGTAATTTAGGCGTGAATTTTTGAATTTTTTTTTTCGCCTCCTCATAACCGGATCATGGTATGTGGCCTGAACGTAACCATGGTCATGAAAGAGCAATTTTTAGGTTACTTACGCATTTATATTATCTACTAGCTTTACAGTCACCTTGGTCACGTGTGACGTCAACAAACGTCAGGCTAAAATTAACGGTTTTAAGTTTTAAGGCCGAATATTATAAACCTGCGGCTAAACGCCTAAAAATAGAGTAAATATTATTTTATTAGGCACTTAAATTTTATATTAATATTCCATTTAGGCATAGTCAACACAATAACCGTGCCGGTATAATTTTACATGTAATAACACTAATTGGGTTAGCATTAGCCAAATAACATTTCAAGGGGGTAAGTAGGCCACAGAAGCAGTACCGAGTCGTTGAGAATATTGTTATGTGTGAATATAAACGTAACTATTATAGCTTAAATGACGTAGTACTGGCTTTATAAGATGTTCGGTAACATAATTGGGAGTTTAATGATGTTTTTATTATACCTTGTTACACTTGGTTTAGAAAAGATTATAAAAATATATTGAAATAAAAAGATAATGCTGTAATAACTGTTGCTAAATTAGGTTTATGTATTTTATTAAAACGATTTAAAAAATTGGAGTGTTTAAATAAATTATAAGAGAATACAATTGTCACCACCTCTTTTCTTTCAAGCTAAACTAATAAGGGATGTGTTAAGTAGTAAAATCATCTGTGAGAAATGGAAAATATGATTTTATTTCATCAAGGTAGGATATAATTAGAGAACAAAGTAGTTACTTTTGTATGTATGTCCCTATATGAGCATATATCGTTTAAACTACGCAACGGCTTTTAATGCAGTTCTTTTACTAGATAGAGTGGTTCAAGAGGATGACATTTTTGTATAATTTGTTAGAGTTTGATTTCAAAATTCCAAGCGTACGAAGTTGCGGGCAACAGCTAATACCTACACAATAACTTTAGATGGGACGAAGACCTAAACTTCCCAAAATATAAACAGCTTTAAAAACTGAGAAATGCCTTTTGCCTTTATAAAGAATCTGAAAATTGGATTTAATAAAATTTGAATCACCAATTATCCTTAGAAGCCTGTTGTTTAATCCAATACTGAAACATTACGAAATCCTTGTGTGTAGTACACCGATCATATCCAGTAGATTCCGCACGCGACCAACGCGCACCGAACATACCTATTACTTATTAAATGCGCTGAAAACTGGCAAAAAGGAGAACTCAGTGTTTGATTTTGCTACGAACAAATGCAAATGTATTATACTTCATACCCCAAAAGCCGCGCCTTTTACGTTTAGACGTTAAAAAGTCTTGTTTTTCGTTTTTTGTTTTATGGTACAAGGTGACAAACAACTAGGAAATATGTTTGGATCGTAGCAGATGCCGCTCTTTAGTTTCTGCCTACCCCCATGGGAAAAAGTCGTGATGTTACGATGTGATGGTGATAATGATGCGACAAACCAACATGCGGTTTGCCTGGTGATAAGCGATTTCTCTAATCTATGCATGTTTAGAACACAAGAAGTTTCTCGCGCGTTTCCGACCCTACGTTATATGTAACTCTTTCATAACTCTTTCATGGGTCATTGTATACGATTTTATAATAAACTGCCTATTGATGTAAGAGAATTTAATAATTCTAAATTTAAAAAAATCATTAAAACTAAATTATGTAAAAAGGCGTATTATAAAATTTCTGATTATATTAAAGATGATAAAGCTTGGGAGTAGGTTGCTCTGGAGCAATACATATTCTATATTGTAAAGTTTAATTAGCATTGTAAGTATAATTGACATTTAATTATAAAAATATTGATTTGTTTAAAATCTCTGCTGAGTTTCTTACGCCGGTTCTTCTCAGCAGATTGCGTCCTGAACCGGTGGTAGGGAAAAAAATTGGACATGTCATAAGCACATAATTTTTCTGAAAAATTGTGTCTACTTGTTTAAACGATTTTTAATTTCATTTCATTTCATTTCGTTTCTCGAAGTCTCACCCGTGACCATGGTGACTGCAAAGATTTCTAAACATCGGGCCAAAATTTAAATTAAATACACGCGTCAAAATCCGTAAGAAGTAGTTTTATTTAAACTCGTACGTGACCAATTTTAAGTAACGTTTTTATTCTTTGGTTATGATTCAAACTATATCGTTTGATTTACATACGTCTTGTCATAGTTTACTGTTTGTTATTTTCTATAGTTGGTGGCGGATTACTATCTATTAGAGATGATCTGTGGTATAATATCAGGATTTTATAGCACGGCTACTATTTAGCAGCACGGTACTTAATACAAATTTATAATGCACAATAAATCTAAAGTGTTGTTTACGTTATCTTTATGGAGGTGGCCCACACGTGCAAGATAATAAAGCTTGGGGATTACGCTTTACGAGTATTGGTCCTGTTCTGTTTTGTATGGAAAAAAACCTGTCAAGAGCGAGGTAAACTTGCACACTTAGGGTTTCGTACCTACTAGACATATAAACATTAGTAACTGCATTCAAATAATCAGTTAATTAAACTCAAAACAACTCACCAACTTAATTTTGTAGTTGAAATATAGGGAATCGCCTACATTTCAGCTACTTCATAAGTTGGTATTAGTTTAAACACTTTTTTATTTGTGATGTGATGACAAATTATAAGTTTTTGGATTTTTTCCTATATCAGCGCTATATAGACTCCAAATTTCAAGGCTCTAGGGCAACGGGAAGTAACCTGTCAATTTTGATTCCCTAGCATAAGTCGCAAATTCTTAAAAATGGTCGTAATTCGGTTATATCTTTTAAATGCGTAGAGGTGAAAGGTTGACTGTATTTTTTGCAGCAAGGGACCGCATAGATCTACATATCGTATGAGATTCAAGTTGATACCTTCAGCCGTTGCTGAGTAAAAAAAGTTTGACAGACAGACAAACACCGGAGTGATCCTATAAGGGTCTATACGAAACCCTAAAAACATGGGGTTTTATACAGCAAAACATTGCTGGGTTTCACTGCACCTGTTTATTAATTGAATTTTAAGTGCAAGTGTATTTTTAACCGTCTTACAAAAAATAGGAGACTCTCAATTCGTCTTTATGTTTTTTTTTCATATTTGTTACTTATAACTTTTAACTGGGCGAAGCGATTTTCATAATTCTTTTTTATTTGAAGGCTGGTAGTTCCTGTGTGGCACCAGGTCTGGATGTGATGGTTATCTCCTGATAAATCGGAAAAAAACCTTCAAATTTCAAAGGTACACGAAGTCGGTTGAACTTTAAAACAAAAACACTCAATAAGCTACAATTTTTGCAGAATTATTTATGCTTATGTTTATAGAAGTTATTCTGTATGTGTATCTGATATTTCTTTCTAAACAAATGGGCCAAATTAAATAAAATTTTGTCAATACATTTTAGTCGGTATATAATTGAATAGTTTACACACAAATTTATTAGATTATGATAAAACGATTAATTTTCCTATTAAATTTAATAAATTGTCGTTGACAATCTAGTTTTTAGGGTTCCGTACCCAAAGGGTAAAAACGGGACCCTATTACTGAGACTTCGCTGTCCGTCCGTCCGTCCGTCCGTCCGTCCGTCCGTCTGTCACCAGGCTGTATCTCAAGAACGGTGATAGCTAGAGAGTTGAAATTTTCACAGATGATGTATTTCTATTGCCGCTATAACAACAAATACTAAAAATAAAAAATAAAAAATATTTAAGGGGGGCTCCCATACAACAAACATGATTTTTAGGGTTCCGTACCCAGTATCTCAAGAACGGTGATAGCTAGACAGTTGAAATTTTCACAGATGATGTATTTCTATTGCCGCTATAACAACAAATACTAAAAATAAAATAAAATAAATATTTAAGGGGGGCTCCCATACAACAAACATGATTTTTAGGGTTCCGTACGCAGTATCTCAAGAACGGTGATAGCTAGACAGTTGAAATTTTCACAGATGATGTATTTCTATTGCCGCTATAACAACAAATACTAAAAATAAAATAAAATAAATATTTAAGGGGGGCTCCCATACAACAAACATGATTTTTTTACCGTTTCTTGCTCGATACTAATAACGTTGCCTTATGTTGCATAGATAATGGTACGGAACCCTTCGTGCGCGAGTCCGACTCGCACTTGACCAATTATTTTGAATTGTGATAGTGATTATCAGATTCTATATTTATTTATGGTTTTTTTTTTTTAATATTCATGGACATTTCACACAACGTCCTCTGGTCCCAAGCTAAGTTTTATATGCTTGTGTTATGGGTACCAGAATACGGATAGAATACATATACTACTTTTGTAAATACATGCTTATAATACATAGTAAACACCCAGACGCAGTACAAACATTTGTATGACAATTAGAAAAATCACACAAATGATTGTCCCGAGCGGGAATCGAACCCGCCTCTTGATCTTTGTTGATCTTGAGTTTTAAATGCATAGGTACATATTCATAAAAGATAGATTAAAAGATTAAAGAATTCGCTTTTTCGTGAACTGGCAAAAAACCATGAGTTGATTATATAACACAAATTTATGAGAACTTGATATAAATAAGTTCCTATATAATTCTACGTACAAACACTTATTGGAAATTGGTTTTTACTCAGCAAATAGCAAATATTGAGGTATTCCGTATCCATTAACAGAACTTACCAGTGTGAAAGGATTACGTCACGCCTTTTTCCAATAAATGCATAGCCTAGATTATACCATGCGTTTATGTATGGTTAAATTTGTGCGTTTGGTCACAGATGCAGTGGTACCTACGTTGTAAGTCTATTTTTAGGGTTCCGTACCCAAAGGGTAAAAACGGGACCCTATTACTGAGACTTCGCTGTCCGACCGTCCGTCCGTTCGTCCGTCCGTCCGTCCGTCCGTCCGTCCGTCTGTCACCAGGCTGTATCTCAAGAACGGTGATAGCTAGAGAGTTGAAATTTTCACAGATGATGTATTTCTAGTGCCGCTATAACAACAAATACTAAAAATAAAATAAAATAAATATTTAAGGGGGGCTCCCATACAACAAACATGATTTTTTTACCGTTTCTTGCTCGATACTAATAACGTTGCCTTATGTTGCATAGATAATGGTACGGAACCCTTCGTGCGCGAGTCCGACTCGCACTTGACCAATTTTTATTTAAAAACAGCAATTCACTCGGATATAATTATTATCACATTTTTATATAAATACAAATAATTGCGATACTTTTTTTAATAAGTATTATGATACATTGTGATATGACAGACAAAGATAAACCAGTATTAAACTTTTCAACATTGAAAACGAAAAATAACTGGCAGCTTATCCCTAACCGCGGGGTAAGGGTAACCCAGAGATTAACAAAAAAAATTAACTGAAACACTGCACGTTGTAATACACGAATCAAACAACAAGGGCCTCATTAAGAGGATGTGATCTATTTATAGAGAACAAGCTCGTATTTCATACTTGGAGAGAGGCGTAATATGGAGCACGTGGCACCCGTCAGATGGACGTCAGGGGAGAACTTGCAAGTTTGTAAATGTCTTGAAATATTAACGAAATGTTTTAGCTGATGTAGTAGATATTTTAGTAGAACTTTCTCACAAGCTTGTAGTATATTTTATTTCGTATTTGTATTGCAACTGAATTGCATTGAGAGAGAGATTTTATTTGTATAATTTTTTTGGGTTTGGGTTCTAAACTTTACGTGATTTTCAATATCTTTACTTATTACGACGGGCCTCGTGGTCTAGTGGTTCATATAACGGACTGTCGATTACGAGGTCTCGGGTTCGATTCCCGGTCAGGACAAATATTTGTGTGATGTTTTTAAATGTTTGTACTGCGTCTGGGTGTTTACTATGTATTATAAGTATGTATTTACAAAAGAAAAGTAGTATATGTATTATATCCGTATTCTGGTACCCATAACACAAGCATATAAAGCTTAGCTTGGGACCAGAGGACGTTGTGTGAAATGTCCATGAATATTTATTATTTATTTATTTATTATTATAAATCAAAGTAGTTATTTTTGTCCCTATGAGCTTATATCTTTAAAACTACGCAACGGATTATGATGTGGTTTCTTCTTAATAGAATGATTCAAGAGGATGGCCTTTTTAAGCAATTGTTAAGGTTTGATATATATTTGGGGAGGTGAGGCTTAATAACTATAAACGTGGGTAAAATCGCAGGCATTGGTAGTATCTATTAATATTTAAATGCCAACCAAATATCATAATATTAGAGAGAACATTCTAAAACAACAATCGTTATAGATATTCAAGCCAGGATTCTCTGAAGAGACGTACGTAATTGAGTAACACAATTAAACTTCTGCCCAATAGAATACCTATTATCCTGGGATCTCATAATCATTTGAAAACATACGTTCAAAAGATATCACCTAGTTATATTTACTACAAATAATAATAATTAATTGTTCAAGATTATTTTTTGTTCTAAGTTGGTTTCCGTGTTATTTACTTGCCTAGACTATAGCAATAGTACAATTTCAGGGTATAATTAGTGGCCTAGAAATTCCAGAGCTACTGCCAGTATTTTTGATTTTGATCATATTCAAGTAGCCCAACAGTTAGAGGAGGTATAGTAAAATTTTGCAGCCCGTGTTTTCTAATTCTCTCTATCTCTCTCGCTCCAGCCCATTATCGTCCCACTGTTGGACACGAGCCTCCTCCACTTGTTAGATGGGATCATGGTCTATGGTCTTCTTATGACGCTCTGTCCAGGTGTGTTGACAGGGGGTTTACTATCGAGTTTTCCGTCTCGTCTCTAACGTCGTCTGTAACAGAGGATGTTATATGTTTACAATATCCTTCAGCTGACTTCTACAGCAACCCGAGCAGGACATGGGGTAGTGACACTTGTATTTTAATTTGTCACCACACGCAAAATCCTGTTATTATATAAAGATAGAAAGGTTTAATGAAAATATATCGAAAGATCATTATTTCACACAGTATTTATGTATCACTACGCACGTTTGTTAGATTGTATTTATTCTCCTGACAAAGTTATTTCAATTTATGTTGAAAACTAGAAAAATGTAAATTTTGAGTTATTGCACTTTTCGAAAAAGCATGCGATATAGTTACATACAGCTAAATATGAAAATTATTTAATATCAGCGAAATCTAGGACATTATTCAGTTATTGAAGATAGATTTGAATAGATGCCAAGACTCACTTTGGCACGTGAAATTAGTTCAGATTTGCTACATTTGTAAATTCTATGTCTTTTGGTAATATCTACTTGGTAAATGTTTATTCAAATTATAGTGAATTGTAAAATATTATGTTCGTATTGCTATTTGTATGTATTGCTTTGTATGCGTGGAATTAAGAAAATGTCCTTGTTTTTTTTTTGCAACATATTTCAGTGATGCGTCACCCCTATTGGTCGCAGCGTGATGTTTATAGCCTTCCCTGAAAGAAATTTTCAAATCGGACAATTTGTTCCTGAGTGTAACAAACAAACAAACCCTACATCTTTATGTTAATAGTATAGATATTTTAGTTATCCACAGCGATCTTATAGATTGAAATACTCAAACAATATTGCCAAATATTCATTTAAATACTTATTCTAAATATAGCTTCGTTTTCCAATCAAAGAGAATCGTTCTCGTTAAGAATTCCTCAAATTAAATGAAAATGGTACATTCAAATTCAATTATCGCTTCCCTTGATAAATATAAAAAGAATGCCAGGACGCATTTAAAACAAAAAAAAAAACAAAAAAGATACCGGCCGCTTTATAATCTTGCTTTTAAAAATATAATTTTAAATATAGAAGTAACAGTAAGCATCTGTTCGGATGCACGCTAGAGGGCGTTCATAATGAGAGATGAAGTTGATGAAGACACGGTTAACGCGCCCATCTATCTTTGTCACATGAGAACGCCAACTGTACCGTACTTGTTATATGACGTAGGTTAGAAAAGAACTTATTTTTAGATGTAGTTATGTTGTCACCTGACATGGGGATCATTTTGTGGTTAGTTCTTGTTTAAGTATATTTTGTTTGAGGTGATATTAGTTTATACTAAGGACTTAATGATCTAGCAAACTTTGTAAAATTTGTAACTAATAAAAAAAAAATTGTACTCGTCGAAAGTAATTTTTAACCGACTTCAAAAGATTCTACTTCTCAATTCGTCTGTATATTTCTTTTTATTTCTTTTTTATTTTTTGTAAAAGAATCATCAAAATCGCTTCGCCTAGTTAAAAGTTATGAGACCTTTTAACTAGGCGAAGCGATTTTGATGATTCTTTTTTTATTTGAAAGCGTGTGGTTTCTGTGTGGTTCCATCGGCACCAGGTCAGGATTTGAACAATCAAATCCAATAGAGGTAACAATATCTCTGATCTGATCCTGAGAAATCAAGGATGTATATATTTAATTAGGATGGAATATACATGTAGTTGTAGCTATTTCTCTATGTAGGAAGAGCGATTTTAACGTAAAAAGTTTTACAGTCGACTATGAGCATTTTGAACCGTTGGAATGGAAAAATTAAACAATTGTTTATATTTTCCCTTTAATTTTGCAGTATTATCTTAACGTTAAAACTTTCCCTAAACTATGAAAGACATTTCAAAACCTAAATCAGCCAAATCTGACACCTGCCGTTGTCAATGTTTAGCGAGACGTTCGAACTGCATTGATTTTTATATTACAGAAAGTTTGCAAATATAGAACATAAAAATCCACGTTTTCCTCTTGGGTCTTTTACTTTTTACTTTGGACTCATATGTTTCACGTCTGTGGTTGTCTGCAATGCGTGTGATTGAGAAGTCCCTTGAGTGGACTTTCAAATCCCTAAACTAGCAAAAAATGGCTTTGATTTTTTGTTTAGAGTAACAGCCGGTAATATTAATTAAGATACTAAACTGTTAATTGCAAATGAAATGCGAATTTTTAATATAAAATAGTTGTGAACGTGGCCTTTCGATCGTTGCGACCGAGTCGCGCTACCCAGTCTGATTTTGTTTTGAAATACTATCCGATTTTAATAAAATGTACTTCGAAATCCTCACTGCTATAGATGAAAAATGGATGTGGCTAAATGCAAATGTTGCTGCAGATTTGGCACCGCTCACGGCTAGATAGGGTCGTGCATTTTTGACATTGCCAGAGTGGTGACCGATATAGATGTAATCTTATCTTCTTTAAGCAACTTGATAATTGATATTTATCTGCCGCGTTGCACGTCACGGTCGCTTGTCGCGCGTTGCTGAAGGCTACCTAAAATTTTATCACAAATAAATAGGAACTTATGACATATTATGACGAATAGCTTATAAAAACAATTGAAAGTAAAATATATTTCCTTGTGTTTAAAATAATATAAACCTAAATGTATAAAATAGCACATACCCTTTAGAATAACTAAGTAGTTATTTATAACAAAATAAGACAGCTCATCTATTTTCGAAGGCTTACAGAATGGTACCTTATTCACAGATCACTCTTAATAGATCCCGTTTTTCGAAATTTTTGTTATGGACTAAACACACCAACTTTGAAGGAAGGCGCGAATTGCATAGAATAATGCATTGTTAGTCGTCATACATAGCAAAATAATACGCCGAGTTCTCATTCATTACTTAGCGAGGCTAACGCATTCGTTCAATCGTTGATCGCCTAGCGTGCGGAATCTATTGGAGTTGATCTAAGCCCTTACATCACCACGTTTTAAAACGAGGTAGGTAAATATTAATATTTAATTAGCTAATACCGAGAAGCAGACAGGCGTACGTACAGAGGATTTTAAAAAGGGTTTCGGTATTAAGCTTGGCAATATATCAAAAGTAAAGGCAAATTAAAAGGAAAAACAAAATTTTGTTGAAAGTAATAGACATCGTGGTGGAATTATTTGTAAATTTGCGTTAATTAACGGTTTTAATTTAAATCTAGAGCTTTTGTTTATTCTGGCCATATAATTTCTGCTTTAATAAATACTTTTTGGTAATGATTTTAATGTTTTTGTAACAATGATTTTTTTCTTCTCTCTCTCTCTCTCTCTCGCCAGCCCATCAACGTCCCACTGTTGGATACGGGCCTTCTCCGGTTTGGGAGGGATTATGGTATTTTCGAGTTTTTCGTCTCTCACAGGGGATGTTTTCTGTGTACAATATTCCTTAGCTGAGTTTTACAGCACCGCAGATTCAATTCCCGTATACAACAATTATTTGTGTAATGTTTGTATTTTTCGCCCAGATATTTGTAGTCTGTATGTATTTTATTTAATGTAGTTATAAAATAATGTATTTGTTATTTAGGTTTAAATTTCATTATATCGCAACTTTAGAAGGCAAAATTGTGTATCTTGAAAAGGCTATTTTTTTTTTCTCTATTCTGCTAATGTTCAATATTAAGTAAATATTTAGTCATCCTTATAGCACATGAGTACTTTCAGTATAATTTTGACTGAAATAAACAGTTTACCTTTGCATTAGAAAGCTCTTTAATCCAATTATTTCTTTTTATAACACCACAGAGTAGTGTGAGGTTTTTGACGTAATATTTATTTATAATTCAATGTAATTCAGTCTCTTTGTTGTCTTTAATCTGTAAACACAATATGCGTTTATTCCTTTTAAGCATCTATTATTGTACTTAATTCTCTTTGGTAGTTATTCTTGTTATTTACGATTCCGTTGATACCTAAAAGGTTAAACGGGATATTATTACTGAGACATTGCTGTTCATCCGTCTGTCCTTCTATCACCAGGCTATCAGGAATATGTCAAGAATGGTGATAGCGAGAGATTTTAGAATTCTTCATCAATCAATCATTATCCCATAATTCTGTTGAATTCTGTGGGATTGAGGATGCTTTCACTACAAATACCAATAACAGAATGTAATAATTATACAAGGGATGTCTTGACATCTTCGTAAATAGTAATGTTTAATTTGACATAAATAATATATTTGAATCAATATTATGAACTTAGCTTTTTATCAGTGTAAGATCAAAACTGTTTTTGCATGCCTTATATAGGTCAAATGTGAAGGATTTATGATTTTTATGTCTGACATCTTCATGTACTCATGTTTTGTGCAAATAAATCATTTCATTTCATTTCATTTCAAGGGAGCTCCAAAGCTTCCATATAACAAAACTTTTCAGAGTAACGTGATGATGCGCTTAGATGACATTATTATGATTATGTTGGTGAATAATTGATGATAAAAATTGTGCAGATCCCTTCTTATAACTCGTACATAATAATAATAAATAATAAATATTCATGGACATTTCACACAACGTCCTCTGGTCCCAAGCTAAGCTTATATGCTTGTGTTATGGATACCAGAATACGGATAGAATACATAAACTACTTTTCTTTTGTAAATACATACTTATAATACATAGAAACACCCAGACGCAGTACAAACATTTGTATGACACATAGCCGGTATTTTTTGTAGGTGGATACTTATTTAATGTTCTATTACGCTTTTTCCACTGTATAAATATTTTAACTTCCATTTTCAATGGGTTCCTACGTAGTATGTAGAACAAAAGTGTTTGCATAGCTTGAAGTAGGAAGAACTGTTGAAATACTGAAGTGTTTTATTTCACATTAGCCCTTTATAAAGTTTAGAAATTTAATTATTTTTACTGAAAGCAAATATTAGTTGAACAAGCTGTTACCCGCGACTACGTACGCGTATTTAGGAAATATTTCCCGTTTTAGCAAAATTTTTCACTGATGCTTCGCTCCTATCAGTCGCAGCGTGATGTTATATAGCTTATAGCCTTCCTCGATAAATGTACTATCCAACACTGAAAGAATTTTTCAAATCGGACCAGCGGATTCTGAGATTACCGCGTTTAAACAAACAAACAAACAAACTCTTTCGCTTTATAATATTAGTAAGTATAGATATATTATGTATAGATATTTCTTAGGTGGTTCTTGCAATATACATTTTATTAAAATTGGTTATATGCGTAGGCACCTATAGAAATTTCACAATTTATTAAAATTGTTGAGTTAGATATTTTCGCAGAAAAGACAAAATTGTACTTTAATTAGCATGTCATTTGTTTCAAAATCTCTCGTATGAAAAGTTTTTAACAAGTTTCACTTGTATGGCAACATTCTAATTAAATAAATTAATATTTCTAATGACACAAGTTCTGAGAAATTTTAATTTTATTAATGACAAGAATTTTAATAAACAGTGGTTTTAAGAGTTTGAAATGAAATACAATCTAAGAGATATTAAAATATAAATTCACCACTATTTTTACTTTTTTCAGTGTGTAGTAGTGTCAAGGTATTTTTTAGGGTTCCGTACCCAAAGGGTAAAAACGGGACCCTATTACTGAGACTTCGCTGTCCGTCCGTCCGTCCGTCCGTCCGTCCGTCCGTCTGTCACCAGGCTGTATCTCAAGAACGGTGATAGCTAGAGAGTTGAAATTTTCACAGATGATGTATTTCTATTGCCGCTATAACAACAAATACTAAAAATAAAATAAAATAAATATTTAAGGCGGGCTCCCATACAACAAACATGATTTTTAGGGCTCCGTACCCAGTATCTCAAGAACGGTGATAGCTAGACAGTTGAAATTTTCACAGATGATGTATTTCTATTGCCGCTATAACAACAAATACTAAAAATAAAATAAAATAAATATTTAAGGGGGGCTCCCATACAACAAACATGATTTTTTTACCGTTTCTTGCTCGATACTAATAACGTTGCCTTATGTTGCATAGATAATGGTACGGAACCCTTCGTGCGCGAGTCCGACTCGCACTTGACCAATTATTTTTCTTGACATTGATGCGGAGTACTAGGGAGAACATAACCTATTAAGAATAAAGCTAATAAAAACAAAGAAATTATACAGAAAATAGTAAAAAATTGAGCAGCCTAAAACAAGGGCAAAAGAATTCTTAGGTAATAATTTTTTTTAAGCTAGTTTAGTATTTTATGTTTGTCTGTAACTTAGAAACCTAAACTTTAACAAATAAAACAAAAAGCACGTCCTCTTGAACCACTCTGTTTGTTAAAAAAATCACATCAAAATCCGTTGCGTAGTTTTGAAGATAAAAGCTTAAGATCGTACTCAAAAGCAACAGAGATTTTTAAACTGTCTGTTAATGGTTAAACTCTAAGCTATGAAGTTTGACAGTTAAGTATTACCACAGAATATTACATAGTTCATATAATATTTTCTAGGCGTTAAAAATATAAAGGCATAATTAAAACTACGCGAGAACCGTAATGAAAATTGTAACAAGTTATTTTTTATCAGAAGTTATGCAACTGCACAGTACTCCATTTGCAAGTAGTAGCAAGCGAAGTAAAATAGGTCATTGAGGTGTCGACTACGAGCTAGACACACCTGTACTAAGGTATAATTTAGTATGACACAAATCATTTCTGGTGTTTGTAGTCGAGCTGACGCGAAATTATAAACTTACGCTTCGAGTTCTATGTATGAAATTATGAATCTATACATAGATAGATAGATAGATTGATTAACTCTTTATTGTACACATTTACAAGAAACAGAAAAACAGAAATTAAGCTTAAAACTAGGTACAAATGGCGGCCTTATCACATAAAGTGATCTCTTCCAGGCAACCATGGGATGGAAAGAAAAGTTACATATTATAAAGCTGAAGATTTTGTTTCTTTGTTTGAACGCCCTAATCTTAGGAACTGATTCGATCTGATTTGAAAAATTCTTTAGGTTTTGGATATTACACTTATCGAGAAAGGCTAATAATAGGCTATATAATGCTGCGACCAATCAGAGTAAAGCATTAATAAAGAATTAAGTCTGTCAACTATCGGCCATTTTTAACGTCATGGAAATTAGAAACCAAATCTTTAAAAATTATACAAAAAACCTTGATCCACTCTATCTATTAAAAAATCCCATCAAAATCCGTTGTATACTTGATAAAGATATAAGCTCACATAGGGACATACATACAAAAATTACGACTTTGTTTTATAATAAGTAAAGATTTAAAAAGAAAGTAATATTATTTGTTATTTGAAAAGAAATCTTATTTTCTTCAAAATATCTATTCAAAGTTGTAAGAACTTTTATCGTGGAAATCCTAATTGTTTTAATAGTTAATCTCAGATACTTCAGAAAGGGCTTAATTTTGATAAAATAAAAGTATTAAAAGCCCTTCCTACCTTTTACATAATTTGTAAGGAAATGAAGCTAAATTTGCCTTTGAATTAGTTCTATTTACATTACTCAATAGGAATAAAACAGGTCCAAGTTTTCTCATTGTTTTTAAAATAATTAGACTTATTCTGAAACTTTTTGAAGCAATCATTTTAATATTCAAACAGTTTAATGGCTTCAAAAAGTCTATTAGAGATACATATTCTTTTGAAGTAAAATGTTCTGAGAAATCACTCAAAGAGATCAATCAATCACTTAACGATGTTGGTAACAAAAAAAACTAGGAGACTTGTACGGACATTTATGGTTTTGGAATGTATGGACCCAAACTATGTGGCCCATCAAAACATTTTTACGACTAAGGGCCGGTCCACATGGTGCGGTGCACTAGCGTTGCGTTATGGCATTCTATACTAATATTATAAAGCTAAAGGGTTAGTTTGAACGCGCTAATCTCAAGAACTACTAGCTCGAATTGAAAAATTCTTTTTGTGTTGTATAGTACATTTATCGAGGAAGGCTATAGACTATATAACATCACGCTGCGACCAATAGGAGCGAAGCAGTAGTGAAGAATGTTGTAAAAACGGGATTTTTTTTTTAAATTAGACACTTATGGGGTCGCGGGCAACAGCTAGTGTTATATACTAATGCTATGTTTGAAAGTTTGAACGCGCTAATATCAGGAACCACTAGTTCCAATTGAAAAAATCTTTTTGTGTTGGATAGCCCATTTATCGAGAAAGGCTATAGGATATATGTAAAAAAACAAAAAATCTAAAACATTGTATTATTATTTCTATTATTACATTCGAACATTGTAAAATGTTGAAAGCAGATAAAGCAGTAATTCATAGATATATAACATCAGACTGCGACCAAAGGCGCGAAGCAGTAGTGAAGAATGTTGTAAAAACGGGAAAACTTTCTATATAGCACGGGTACGAAGTCGCGAGTTACAGTTATTGTAGGTATATTATAATTATAACGTTTAGCGCTGGCCACACGAGTACAGCGCCATCCTAACGCTATTTCGTTCTGACGTTCCATCGACAGTTCCATCGAATGTGCGCATCGTGTAAGCACTTTGATTTTTAGCATGGCATAATAATTGAGACATTTCCAAATAATAACATAACAGATTGATGTCCACTGTTTGACCAATGAGACACTACTATTGTGACTAAACAGTTCATTCAGTGATTAGTGTTATGACATAATAGCGTAGTAGCTTAACAACGATCTGCTGTGTCATGAATTGGATATACCTCTATTATAATACCATGATTATCAGTATACAAAATGACGCAGTGATAGCACTAAGTCATCGCAACGGCTACCCAACGCGCCATCTGGACGGGGTCTAATATAGCCAATAGAAACTGCCCCCAACGACTGATTTATAGTGTTTCCGTTGAAAAGCATAAAGAATACAGCTGCAGACATATTTAGCGGTTAATGGGACGTTTGACTTTTATAATGTTGCCTTAAACAGTTTAATGGTTTCTTCTTGGGGGCCTATTAAAGTTCCTTTAGATGTTTGATATAGCTATAACAATCGCATATTGTAGGCGTTTATACATAACTACACTTTTAAAGCAATTAGGAATAGTAAAAATTAAGAAAATTCTAACACTTAATAGTTATATGCGAATAGGACTACTTTTATACAGAGTTAGCTGTTGCCAGCGACTACGTTTGCGTGAAATTTTGGGGTAACTCCCAACGGCCCCAGTGGAACCGCCCCGGTACCGGGGGGATGAGATACTTATAGCAAGTTTTCTCGAAAGAATAAGATATTCTCTCTCCAGCGAATTTACGTCCCACTGTTGGGCATGGCACTCCTCCACTTTGGGAGGGATTATGATCTACTGCTCCACGCTGACCAGGCGTATTGGCACAGGAATAAGATATTATCCCGGGATAAATTATTGTAGCCTCTGCTTTAAGCTAGATCTCAACCAACTTATCACTGATAATTGTATTCAATTCCATGCAGTAGTTTTGGCGTTATGCGCGTACAAACATACAGACAGACAGACAAAATCTATAAACCACTATTTTGGCTTTTATTACACTAGTAAGGACCGGCTATTCAACTTTTTTCTCAATATTTTCAAAATACCAGACTTTTTAGATTTTTATTACTTAGATTGTTAAATTTCAACTTATTAAAATTAATAACATATTGGGGTGGTGACTGAATAAAGAAACTAGAGTAACAACCTTATTTACTCTCCAGGGTTCAGTAAAATGTGAAATTAAATATAAGAAAATAATATGATAAAATAAGAGAAAAAGCTGATCTAATATCATCTGTGACAAATGCATAGGTCGTTAATAATTAATGTAAAATTCAGACTGATGTCTAACTGTGGGACCTTTGCAAATACGATAAAATTTACCACAAATTATACTTCATTATGGTTAATAAACAATTTCACATATTTATTTAGGCAAAACACAATATGTAAAAAAGATTACGTATTTAATTTGAACAAAACGTAACATAATACACTGCAAGTTATTGCCCTTTCAAATATTTGCCTATAAAGTTACAAGTTTACAATGTAATACCATGTTTTGGCTTACCTTTGTGTCTTTGTTCTAATACCCTTGGCATGTACGTCTAACCGCAAGGTTAAGTGGGCCCAAGCAAGTCAACTGTATATAATTGTTGAGAAATACTTATCATATTTGCTTTATATATACGAAATCTGAATTGCCCTGATTTTAATCTTAAATACTAGACACTAAATTATAAAATAGGTGTACCTACTGAGGAAGTGATAGATGAAAGACGAATTCATGTTGCGGAGATGCGAATGTTGAGATGGATGTATGGCGTCACGCGAATAAATTACCTAAATGACAAAAAATACCTATAATACATCCTGATATAGTCAAGTAATGAGAGGAGAGAAAAGTGCCTAATACTGTTAGGAGAGTTCTTCGTATAAATTTGGAAGGAAAAAGCCTAGAGGAAGATCTAAGAAGAGATAATTGGGTTGTGTTAAAGAGGATATGAAAGAAAGTGGAGTTAACACAGATATGGCATCCGACAGAAGACTATGGAAGAAAAAGATTGTTGCACCAATTATTGATTTTAAACTTACGCGATTTGAACTGACAATTTGTTAATATTACCGGGACTATAATCACGTTAATAGTTGCTAAAAAGGTATAAAAGGTACGTCTGCTTCCGACGTTTCGATCGAGTTGCATCGATCGTGGTCATGGGTTGTCATGTTGCACCAACCCCAAATAATGGTATGAGGGCAGGAGAATGATAAAGACGGCCACGATTTTATTTTAGTCACATTTATAATTTCTGCTTCGATCCTTGGTAAAGGCTCCGGTGGGTGAACACACGTCTGAGGGTAAGGATTAAATAATGGTGTAAACCTTGGGGCTTAGGAGGTTTGCGCTAGGATGTTCCGATCGGAAAAATAAAAATGTACCTACGCACTACACGTACATTCTTTGCTGGTTCGTCGGATGAAAAATAAGCCACGGACTATATTCAAATGTCACTTATTTTCCTTATACTTCTACAATATTTCTTCTCTTCGCTATCTTGTCTTGATGTTCTTGACTATTTGTTGTTCTTGACTGTTCGCTGTGGTCAAAAATGCCATTTCGAATGTATGCGCAGTTCGACGCTGCACAGTTAAAACCGTTTAAGTCACTTTCTGTTACATTACAGACGGAAAAAAACAAAATCCCTTTATAAATATGTATGTAAATATTAAAATTTCTTTACAGTTATCTGAAAATGTAACTCCAGTGAAAAACAACCGTATACCATTAACAGCAAGGGATAACGACAGACAAATTGCAACACAGAGAATAATACATAAATCAGGATCCTGAAAGATGTCAAGATTGTTTCATTTCACGTAAAAGATTGCATTTAGTGATAAGAGAGCCCTTGGATCATTTATTTTTAAATATTCTAGCAATATTTATACAATGAATAATAATCACAATAAATATTTACGGATATTTCACACAACGTGCTCTGATGTCGTCTCTCAAGCTAAGCTTATATACTTGTGTTATGGGTACCAGAATACGGATATACTACTTATACTACTTTTCTTTTGTAAATACATACCTATTATGTGCCTATAATACATAGAAACACCCAGAGGCAGAACAAACATTTGTGTGATATTTATAAACATCACATAAATGATTGTTCCGTGTGGAAATCGAACCCGCGACCTCGTGAACGGCATTCCGTTACATAAACCACTAGACCATAAAGCCCGTCATTAAGTATTTATTTCAAACATTGCTATTGCAGTTAGTAGCTTTGATATTTTTAGATTGATTATGTGTTATACGCTTTAATAAAGAACCCTAATCATGACTCTCTCTCTCTCCAGCCCATTTACGTCCCACTGTTGGGCACGGGCCTCCTCCTCTATGGGAGGGATTATGGTCTACTGTGCCACGCTTACCAGGCGTGTTGGCACAGGGTTTATTTTCGAGTTTTCCGTCTCTCACAGAAGATGTTATCTGTGTGCAATATCCCTTAGCTGCTTTTACAGCACCCCTGGGAGGAGATGGGGTGGTGACACCTGTATTCTTACTCCGTCACCACACGGACAATAATAATGGCTATTTAGTTTAAATTAAATAACGACTTTGTTTATAATAAGTAAAGATGATGTTAACGATATAAATACCTACACTACCTAGCGCAAATATTGAATACAATAAACGGGCACATTGAACTGAAAAAATCAATATCTGTATCTCAACTTAACCCTATTTATAAAGCTACTTTAAAACAAACAAAAACTAAATAAAACTAAGTACAATCAAGGTTTACCACAAACTTTGTTACTTGTGTTTGTTGAGCTAAGAACACATGGGTATTGTTTGAAATCAACTTGGTAACTCGAAACTCAATCACACGCACGAACACGACGCCGCCGCCTCGACGTACTTGATTATTAGGTAGGTACTTGCAAATGAATATGCAGTACAAGATCCAAGAATCGAATTACATGGCTTATATTTTTTTAAATTTTTGCTATTGACATGCTCTTTTAAATTTTCAACGGAATTCAATACAGAAAAAGTGGTTTTTACTACGGATTTGGAACCAAGGCATTTGAAAATTGTTTCCACTACTCTTAACCAATAAGCTGCCATGATACAGTACGTCACACACCCGATAGATGGCCTGAGTGTAAATAACGTGAAAATCGTAAGCAAAATATGGCAATGAAATAGTAAATGGGAGAAAACATCGCGGCAGATCTTAAGACCAGGGGATCGAATTTCCAATGGTCGTAGATTCAAATCCCACTCGTGACAACTATCATAGCATAAGGTAGTGCTTGTACGTAATACTCTATTATTAATATCCTTTACTTTGTTCCGTTGACTATTTCTTGGATGTCACAGTCTGACAAAAGCACTTTTTTAAGCTATTGCATAGCTTCTATCGCGGACCTTGAGCGTGGAGACTGAATCCACAAAATTCGAAATTTAAATTCCGTAGGTAACGGAAATAGCGTAAAAAACCTTACACATCGGAGCAACGCCGTTTCGCTGTTCGCGCTGGTGACTCATGTCAGTTTTGGCGTTAGTTTTTATTTTATTGACATTTGATTGACAATCGCAATTTTATAATAATTACCATAAACAATGGACAGATGTAAGCATCAGTAAATAAGGATTATTAATCTTATTTTAGTTTATGGTATTTAGATTCTTGCATGAATAAAATAAATAAATAATTATAACTTTTCTTTCAACTTATGCAAGTTGAAAAAAAAAGTGCTATGCAATAGCTTTACCGCGGCAGTCCCCGAATGCCACACGTTTTTTTTTCACATTGCTCTAAGGACACGCTTCAAAGTGACACAATATTTAGTAACTTCGGATTTATAAGTTTTAGTTTCATGTATATTATTTTATGTTAATCTTAACTATTTCTGAAACTTTTGAAACCCATAATTTCTATAAGCAGACCTGTCTGTACTTATAGACAGGCTGGTCTTGGATCTAGGTCTATTATTAGCGAACGAGTCTGCAAACGTACGAAAATAATTTATTGTTCTTAGAACGAGAATGTTTTTGTTTTACTTGTATTTATGTGTGGAATATCATGTGTATTTAGGTTCGGGTAGAATCGTAATGAAACTCTTGCCTGTAGAATAATTGAATAATGGATTTCATTACTAATGTTTGAGAAACAATCCGTGGTAGGCAACATTTCAACTCCACCATTGTAACTGCTGCTTTTTATAACAGTATTTCAGTAACATCTAGGCTACTTCATTTCTATAGGTATCCATTATCGTATATTCAGCAAAAAATAATTTTAGCAATAAAGATTGGAAAGATATAATTTATATTTCTAATCTAATTTTGTTATATCGATTTATCTTTTATCCTAAAGTAAAGTTTACTGTTTGCAAACTCTTTCGGTTCGTCATAGGCTCATTCTTATTCCCTCACCAAATAGCTATTCCTATTTATATTACGTTATGTATTTATTGTTTTTAAATAAGACGCAATTTTTATTTCAAGAAATATCACAGCTGTCAACAAAAATCACCCTAAAAATCTTATAGTCTAAAAGAAAATATTTGTTTTGCTACAGAAACAGTGACCTAGTTTGAATGACCCAGTTGATGAATTTGTGACGATATTAATATTGTTACGAACACACAAAACACAAAGGAGCTAGCGCCATCTAGCAGCAACTAGTAAAACCAATTAAATAACCGAACAAAGTGAAACCCCTATTAGTTACTAGATGGCGTTAGAGGAACTACCGTACATGCCCGAACCTTCTAGAAACATTCGTTCCGGGCGATCACGTTCGCGCACAGTCGGGAACATTCTGGAATAGTCTGGAACTCGTCTCGGCGCATATAAATAGCGGCAGGGAGGCGAGCCCGGGCAGTTCAGTTCGAGCTACGATAAAGGCGACTTCGAGAGCGAAAACAAGTGATCAAGAGTGATACCAGTGAAACCTACAACTTGGCTACGATCTAGGACATTGTTAGTGCTTAGTGTTTGGACCTAGTGCTTAGTGTTTGGACCTAGTGCTTAGTGTGTAACTAGTGCTAGTGAATAAAGTCGTCTAAAAGAGTCAGCAGGTCTTTCTCTCCAAATCCTTCGAACCCTAGCACGTAACAACTGGTGTCGGAAGTGAGATTTGGAGATGCCATTGACTCCGAGAGAGGACTTCGAGGGCGTCAGGACAAGGGCACAACGAGCTGCGGAGGCCACGCCCGCTGTGGACCAAGCCCCGCCCACTGGCCCCACCTACCAGGCCCCGCCCACCGACCACGCCCCCTAGACCCGCCTACTGGCCACGCCCACCATGCCACGCCCACCGACCACGCCCACCGGGTTCCGCCCACCCAGGCCCAGGCTCCGCCTACTCAGACTCAAGCCACGCCCACTGGCCCCGCCCACCTTGCCACGCCCACCACACCGGCCACGCCCACTAGACAAGCTCCGCCCACTGGATCCGCCCACCTTGCCACACCCACCACACAGGCCACGCCCACCAGCGGCACCGTAGCGTCAGTTCCTCAAGCAGCACTTCAATTAGGAAGTTTAATTGAACTGATAGAACGCAAGTTCGGCGCTTTGCAGGAGTCACAAGAACGCAAGCTCGGCGCTTTGCAGGAGTCACAAGAACGCAAGCTCAGCGCTTTGCAAGAGTCACAAGAACGCAAGTTCGAGTCACAAGAACGCAAGCTCGGCGCTTTGCAAGAGTCACAAGAACGCAAGCTCGGCGCTTTGCAAGAGTCACAAGAAAAAGTGATTTGTGCTATAAATGATGTTAGTAACACGGTGATTAAGCTTCGAAAAGATGTCGACGTAGTGGAAGAACGAGTTACCGGGTTAGGATTGGATGTCGAAAATGTGAAAACCGGCCTCATTGAACTACAGAAGAAAGTAGTGCGCCTTGAAACCACGGGAGTTGCGATCTCTAGTGGAACTATCGGAGTGGCACAAGGACCAAGAGTGAAAGTTCCGCCATACGACGGCACTACTTCCTGGAACGCTTATCGTCAGCAATTCCAGACGGTTGCTACTGCCAACGGATGGACAGAAGAACAATGCTTGACCGCTCTCACTGTTGCGCTAAGAGGGCAAGCTTTGTCGGTCCTGGAAGCACTGCCACATACAGGAAATGGGTTCCAAGACCTGATGGAGGCACTTGAATCCAGATACGGGGAGCGACACCTGGAGCACGTGTTCCGTGCCCAACTGCGTGACAGAGTCCAACGCTCAGGAGAAGGGCTACAACAATGGGCGTTGGAAATTGAAAGACTCGTCAGGAAGGCACACCCAGGAGCCGACACCAAGATGGTAGACACGAATATTGTTCAAGCATTTGTCGACGGAATCAAAGACCTGGAGGTCAGAGCTGCAGTGAGGCTTCGTCACCATACCTCGCTAAAGGAAGCATTGGCGCATGCTTTGGAGGTCGAGGCTGTTCGTTATGACATACGGCATACCCATAAGATCCACGAGGTCTCTGAGGAAGTCAAGGAGGTTAAGGCCCCTACGAAGAAAAGTTCTGGAGCCATGTGCTACAAGTGCGGCGAGAGGGGCCATCTTCAGCTCAACTGCCCGCAGAAGGAAACCCAGATGGCCAGGATGAAAAGAATCGAGGAACAAATAGAGGTGCTGAAGAAGCAGGGGGCTTTGTCCCTGGCCCGGGATCAGGGAAACGAATAAAAGCCAGGACTAAGGGGCGAGTGCTGGCTGACGCAGAGGGAGCCCCGATAACTGTTATCTCCCAGGCATGCGTCGGGAATAGTCTTGCGATTCAGGGGACTATTAACGGGACGGATTGCAAAATGACTCTGGACACAGGAGCCTCTAGAACAATAGTGAACCCAAGTCTGGTAAAAACCGCAACGGGACACAAGAGGAGAATTAACTGTCAGCTACTTACTGCCTCCGGTCAGCCAATACCCATCCTGGGAGAAACGTCAGTTACGATGTATGTAGGGGGGTCCTCATACTCTCATAACGTAATCGTGGCTGAGATTGTGGATGATTGCATCTTGGGTTTGGATTTCATGAAAAAACACAACTGCAGAATTAATGTCGCTGAAGGAGTTTTCAAGTGTGGTGAAGAAGAAATCTTCATTCTTGGAGGCGTCTGCGGGAAAGTCACATGTGTAAAGAAGGTCATCATACCTGGACGAGCGGAAGCTCAGGTACTGGTGGAACTGCCGCCAGCTGGAAAGAAAAAGTCAAACAGATGCGTGTTGATCGAAGACACACCTACCAAGACATCGTCACAAAAACTGATGACGGCGAGAATCCTTGTTAGTGGAAGCAGAAACGCTGTGGTCAGGGTTTTGAATCTTGGTGATCGCGAGATCTGCTTGAACAAAGGTGATGTCATCGGAAAGTGCGAGGAAGTTGTCTGGATGAAAAAGTGTAGTTCGATGACAGGCGCAGACTCAGCAAACAGCAATAACTACGGTTTAGTGACTAAGCTACTCGATGACTGTAAGAGTAATCTGACTTATTCGCAGAGCATGAAAGCTAAGAAGTTTTTGCAGCGCTATGCCAATATCTTCTCCAGTCAAGAAGGGGACCTTGGAAGAACGTCGATGGTTCAGCACAGGATAGATACCGGAAGCGAGAGACCAATTCGTCAACGAGCAAGACGGATACCAATTGCAAAGGAAAAAGAAGTTGAAGGCCTTTTGGAGGACATGAGAAGGAATAAGATTATTGAACCGTCTACAAGTCCGTGGTGCTCACCTGTTGTATTAGTGAAGAAGAAAGATGGTAGCACGAGATTTTGTGTGGACTATAGGCGTCTCAATGATGTCACTAAGAAGGACAGTTACCCGTTACCACGAATCGACGACACTTTAGATACCCTGAGTGGCATGAAATGGTTCTCGACCCTAGACCTGAAATCTGGCTACTGGCAGGTGGAAATTCACCCAAAAGACAAGGAGAAGACAGCTTTCTCGACCGGTAAAGGTTTATGGCAATTTAACGTCATGCCCTTCGGATTGTGCAACGCACCTGCCACATTTGAGCGACTCATGGAATGTGTACTGGCAGGCTTAGTTGGAGAGGCTTGCTTAGTCTACTTGGATGACGTCATCATTGTCGGACGCGACTTCGAGGACCATTTGCGAAACTTGGAGCGAGTTTTCGCCAAAATAGAGGGAGCCAAATTAAAGTTGAACCCGGAAAAGTGTCATTTATTCAGGAGCAAGGTCAACTATCTCGGCCATATTATCTCCAGTGATGGAATCCAGACAGACCCGGAGAAACTGGAAGCAGTTCAAAAATGGCCTACCCCTAAGGACAAAACCGAAGTGCGGGCATTCCTCGGCCTATGCTCATACTACAGGCGTTTTGTTAAGGGATTCGCAGAGAAAGCCAAGCCATTACATCGGCTGACAGAAGATAAACGACAATTTAGTTGGGATGAGACTTGTGAAGATTCTTTTCAGAAACTGAAGAAACATCTGTGTGAAACACCAATCCTGGGGTATCCACAAACTGAAGGTCAGTTTATAGTTGACACGGATGCAAGCAACACGGCCATTGGAGGGGTGTTATCTCAAAAACAGGGTGAAGGAGAAGTTGTTATTGCATATTTCAGCAAATCTTTATCCAAGCCAGAGAGAAACTACTGTGTGACAAGACGAGAACTCTTGGCTGTTGTAAAGACGCTACAACATTTCAACAAATATCTCATCGGCAGACAGTTTTTACTACGAACTGACCACGCAGCCTTGAAGTGGCTACTGCAATTCAAGAACCCAGAAGGTCAAGTAGCTCGATGGATTGAACAGCTCCAGGAGTATGACTTCAAGACGGAACACCGCAGCGGAAAGACACATGGGAATGCCGACGCACTCTCACGAAGGCCGTGTTCGGAGGACTGCAAACATTGTGTTAAGCAGGAATGCAATGAAGAAACATTAAAACTGACGAGAACAGATCCTTTGAGTCTCTGGGAGAATGATGCTATAAGGGAGGCTCAAGAAAAAGATGACGACCTTCGGCACATCATCACATGGAAGAAACGGGGTGACGTAAAACCAATATGGAGTGAGGTTGCACCCACTGGCGCTGTCACTAAGGCGTACTGGGCGCAATGGGACAGTCTGATACTCCAAAACGGAATACTCTACCGGAAATGGGAGAAGACTAACGGCAGAGAGTTCCATCTTCAGATAATTGTCCCAAGAACGAGAGTACCAGATGTTCTCCGTGAAATACATGATGGCGTATCAGGAGGTCATCTAGGTGTCAAGAGGACGTTAACAAAAGTGCGAGAACGATTCTACTGGTTGCATTGTCGAGATGATGTACAGGATTGGTGCCGCAAATGTACTACTTGCGCTGCTGTAAAAGGACCACAGACCAGGAGCCGTGGGAACCTGCGGTTGTATAACGTCGGTGCACCGTGGGAACGAATTGCAGTTGACGTAGCTGGGCCATTTCCTGTAACGGATTCGGGAAACAAGTATTTTATGGTCGTCATTGACTACTTCACCAAATGGCCCGAAGTGTTCGCCATACCAAACCAAGAAGCCACAACAGTCGCTTCTAAGTTAGTCGAAGAAGTTATATGTCGCTTTGGTGTGCCTCTGGAAATCCATTCTGATCAGGGCAGGAACTTCGAATCGCAGGTGTTCCAGGAAGTGTGCAGAATTTTGGGCATGCATAAGACGAGGACCACCGCGTACCATCCACAGTCTGATGGAATGGTTGAGAGATTTAACCAGACCCTTGAGAGGCATTTGGCGAAATTGGTAGATGACAAACAAAAGGATTGGGACAAGTATATACCACTCTTCCTTCTGTCTTACCGAACCGCCGAGCATGAGAGCATAAAAGCTACCCCGGCGTATGTCAATTTCGGTAGAGAACTACGAATACCAGTAGACCTATTGACAGGAGGGTCACCGGAGGGACCAAAGACTGTACAAGACTATGTCTGCGATTTAAGGGAGAAGATGCGCTATATACACGCCTTGGTTCGGGAAAATGGGTTACAGTCAAGTGAGAACATGAAAACCAGATACGACCGGAAATCGAACACGAGCGGCTTCGAGGAAGGGTCACTGGTATGGCTGCATAACCCAACTCGCCGGAAAGGGAAATCTCCAAAGTTGCAGAACCAGTGGGACGGTCCATACAAAGTGGTTACCCGACTGAATGATGTGACCTATAGGATTCAAAAGCAACCAAGAGGGACATTCAAAGTGGTACACATAGACCGTCTGGCGCGTTACCATGGTAGTAACAACGATGCTCGGGACGAGCATCTCTAAGAGGGGAGTAGTGTTACGAACACACAAAACACAAAGGAGCTAGCGCCATCTAGCAGCAACTAGTAAAACCAATTAAATAACCGAACAAAGTGAAACCCCTATTAGTTACTAGATGGCGTTAGAGGAACTACCGTACATGCCCGAACCTTCTAGAAACATTCGTTCCGGGCGATCACGTTCGCGCACAGTCGGGAACATTCTGGAATAGTCTGGAACTCGTCTCGGCGCATATAAATAGCGGCAGGGAGGCGAGCCCGGGCAGTTCAGTTCGAGCTACGATAAAGGCGACTTCGAGAGCGAAAACAAGTGATAAAGAGTGATACCAGTGAAACCTACAACTTGGCTACGATCTAGGACATTGTTAGTGCTTAGTGTTTGGACCTAGTACTTAGTGTTTGGACCTAGTGCTTAGTGTGTAACTAGTGCTAGTGAATAAAGTCGTCTAAAAGAGTCAGCAGGTCTTTCTCTCCAAATCCTTCGAACCCTAGCACGTAACAATATGAAGCCTTACGAAGTTAAACTAAGAAATATATAATGCAACAAGGTAGCTTTGAAATCACAACGTGGTTTCAATAAATTAAACTTCAATCGATGTTGAAATTAAACTTCAATCAATGTTGAAGCTTTGATAAAATATGTCGCTATGGATAGAAAAGTATCCTTGGACGTAAATTGCCCTTTTTTTTATATCAAAGTATCCTTGAACGTGTGAATGGTTATGTAGTAAAGCTTCAGTTTTTGTCTAGTTTTTGGGCTTGTTTTTTCTCATAACAGCTTAATTAACTTGTTATGTACCAAGTCAAAGTCAAAATCATTTATTCATGTAGGTAGACATAATATTACCAAAAAAAAAATTTGCTGTTACGATACGTCTGGATATTAATCCATTGAGAACGATCGGGTTAAGAAACTGTATGAACCTTATATAAGAAGAAAAACGCATAGCTACGAGTATAAAGACCTACTAACGCATACATTTACATAAAACCAATACAAATCTGCCCAATTACTGTATAAAATAAACATTACCTATGTATGATTGTTAGCGTGTTCGCTATCGCATTGAATAATCGGTTTTACAAGCGCTATAATTTGACTAATACATAATTTATATGTAAAACTAGGCTATTTATATTTACTAAAGGTATTTCAATTATTTTATTAAGGGCCTACATCAATATTATCGTCGACATGTATCTATTAACACAGCTAGTAGGTATAGAAAATGAAGAATTAGGGATATTTTTTGTACTATTTTGTTTACTCAAAATCTACTAAATATATTTTAATTCCGGTTTACGTGTTTCTATATATAATAGTTACTTATGTTTTTAAAGTTATTTCATTAGTTAATACGCGATAAAAGACCGACAAATGAAAAAGAATAAAAAATGAGAGGTTGTTTCGCTAAGATTTTTCAATCGCGTTTCTGAGTTTATGCGATCCTAGATTATATATTGAAAACACATATACTTAAAAATTAGAGCTCTAGCCATTTAATCTAAAGACAAAATGAAAACTTCGTACGTAGAAAAATGCACGAAGCTATTTTGGTATCCTCTTAATGTGTATTTCCTGAATAGAAAATGTTTTAACCGACATAAAAAAGAAGAAAGTTCTAATTCATCTGTATGTTTTTTTTTTCTAATGTTTGTTTTTTCATAACTTTTAACTGGGCGAAGCGATTCTAATGATACTTTTTTGTATTTGAAAGCTGTTCCATTGGCGCCAGGTCAGGATATGATAGTTACCTTCTAAGAAATCTATGAAATAGAACCACTGCACTGGTTCAATCAAGCAAACAAACAAACAAACTCTTCAGCTTTTTAATATTATTATCGATTAATCTATTGAGGCTATTTAGATAAAGATAACATTATATTAAAACTTTTTTAATTACGTACTTGTTTAAAAGCTTTTAAAATAAATGCAGACAATATTAGCCAAGTTTTAAATCAACAAGTCAATTGGTATCAAAGATTGACATCAAAGAGATTCTAAGTATTTGCTTTGATCATAATAGATGAAACTTTACAGGCGATGCAAACTTTTGAAGTTTTGACATAAATAATTGCGTTTGGCATTAACTGCCCTTAAAGTACACGGATGTAACGTAAACATTGCTAGGAGCTTGCCCCGGATTCACATCAATAATGTTAATTTATTTATTTTAATTAATAGAAAATTTCTTTCAGAAATTAAACGATAATAATTAAAATAAATAAGTCAAAACGCCTCCTCTCCTCTCTCAGCCCATTAAGAGCCCACTGCTGCGCACAGGCTTCCTCCACTTTGGGAGAGATTATGGTCTACTGTGCCGCGCTGACCAGGCGTGTTGGCACAGGGTATAGTTTCAAGTTTTCCGTCTCTCACATAGGATGTTAACTGCTTATATTGTTCCTTCAATTCTATACCCACGAGAAGGTACCGATGATGAGACGTAAGTGCATACGCTGTAGGACTCCATTGTGTTAATCGCAGTTCGCTGCAATCGAGGAAAGCCCCCACACGTTAACGCGGTATGGCGTGTTGGTTGGCACCTAGTTGCAGGTCCTTGTGGCCGAATTCACCCTGAAATATGGGAATCAGAAGCAATCTTGTAAATGAGTTTGAAGTTATATTGTTCCTTATTATTCTATCCCAGAGTGATGTCAGAGCCAGGCTCTTACAACACTCTGGGATAGAAATGTGGTGGTGACACTTGTATTCTTAAACAGTGACAACACGGACCGTAAAACACAATATGTGTTAACCTGGCATAGTGTAACTTCCTCAAAGGAGTTTACATCGTAAGGTACTAGGAGTACCAATGAAAAAGGTACGACAACAAGGGACTTACTCATAGCTTACAGTTTTGTCTTTCAGCGTGTGCGTTTAAGAGTGTGTAGAGTTACGCGCGTGTGTCGATTTTGTATCTATGCGTGCATCGAAACGCAACAGAATTACGTTAGTGTGTGTCATCCTTGTGGTGACGGATTAAGAATACAAATATCAGAACCCCATTTCCTCCCAAGGGTGCTGTAAGAGCCAGTTAAGGGATATTGTTAATGATAAGATACTCTATCAGAGACGGAAAACTTGATAATAATCTTTGTGCCCGTGCCCAACAGTGGGACGTTGGTGGGCTGAAGAGAGAGAGTGTGTAATACTTTGGCACCCCAGTTTGCCCTACCAACCTAGCAGCATATTTGATAAAGAAAAGAGCTTACCTATGTCTAAAGTCCTGTTAGTTTGAAATGGTAAGACGGAAAATAATAATTTGATACGTCTATGTTCAGGACCATTCTCCGCCTTAAGTTTTGTAGTTATTTTTTTTTGTAATTATTTGTTGAAGGTTTCCGAAAAAATAAGTTTTCTTTTCTTTATTCTTTCTTCTCAGAACCTGCTCATGCAACAACTACTGTAAAAATATAAATATTAGGTTTTTTAAATATTTATAGGTATTACTGAGGTCTTGCCAAAATAAATTGTCAAATGAAACCTATGGATGAGAGACGCTTAACGAAAGGCATACACGGCGAAAGTAAGTGGAAATGCTGGGAGAGGACGCCCGAGAAAAATATACTCCGATGTCATCGCCGGCATACTCCAAAAGGGGCAAGTGCGTAGCACTTACAACCGTCGGGCATGTATGACCAGATGTATGAGTGTGGATGAAGCCAAGGAAGTGTGCTTCGATCGTGGCAGATGGCGCTCTATAGTCTCTGCCTACCCCCATGGGAAAAAGGCGTGATGTTATGATGATGATGATGATGAAACCTAATTCTCCGTGTGAATAAACCAAAGGTAAATCGATATAGTTACTAGAATAGTTAATACATCACTTTTGGGGCACTGAGCAATCACATGGATCTTTGCACTAATCCACTAACACGGGCTCAACGAGTCAATCTATTATGAAAAGGCCACCAAGTAAGTTCGAACAACCTTACTACAGTAAAATACAAAATCAATCTGTGATAATACCGAAGTACGAGCCACAAAATCTATACCTAATGCATTACTTATTTATAACTTTGAAATTGAGCTAAATACATTTAAATTGAGTTTATATGTTGATGCGTGAAACGAAACTATAGCGCTATTAAAAAATCAGTATCACTCTATCTATCGAGCAGTATAGTAAACTTCTGTTTGTTAATATTTGATTTCAAATTTTCACGCATACGAAGCCGTGGGTGACACCTAGTAATATTATAAAGCTGAAGAGTTTATTTGTTAGTTTAAACGCGCTAATCTCGTGAATTAAAAACATTATGTTGTGTTGGATAGTACATTTATTGAGGAATGCTTTATGCTATATAACATTACGCTGCGATCTATAGGAGCAAAACATCAGTGAAATATATTGCAAGAACGCGAATTATTTTTCAATTTTTTTCTTTATGTTTATTTTCTTACCTTTAGAAATGCTTACCTAATCGTTCTTGCCATCGGTTTCAACGCTTACAATATTCAATAAATGTACCTTTGGATGTCAGGTAGGTAACACCGACTATGTTCACGGCTTTATGTAGACAACGCAATATAACTGTCCTAGTCAATCCATATAATCCATGCAGCATACACAAAACCATGTGTAAATCTGTATGGATTATTTAGTTGCAAATAGAGGTATATAGAGATCGCATCTATAGTAATAGATATAGCTGTTGCCCATGACTTAGAAAAATGACTTAGAAAAAACATCATTTAGAAAAATTTTCCCCGTTTTTGCAGCAATTTTTACTGATACTCCGCCTTCATTGGTCGGACCTATATGAGCGAAGCATCAGTGAAAAATGTTGCAAAAACGGATACCTTAGTTTATTCATATTTGAATGCTTCCTTTCCGTGCGCTCTACTGCATTAGTGGTATTTATGTATCATTTTGCTTTCTCAATTCCACGCGTACGAACTTGCTGCAACAGCTATCAGATATAAGATTTAACTTTGTAAAAGGAAATTGACATCTTGAAAGGTAGTCAACGTAAAAAATTTTATTCAATCGTCAAAAATGCCATGTTTATTAAATTGTTTTTCGCACAGATTTTGATATTTAAAGGTTCGGTTAGAAGAAAAAATTTGTTTCTCTTTCGAAAAGCTTTACAAAAAATAAAAAAAATACATAATGTACCTAAGCATTATCAAAAATATTACAATATTATAAGAGACTAGCTGTTGCCCGCGACTCCGTTCGCGTGGAATTTAGAAAATATTCCCCGTTTTCGCAACATTTTTCACTAATGGTTTGCTCCAATTTGTCGCAGCGTGATATTATATAGCCTATACCTAGTCTTATTTGATAAATGTTTTATACAACAGTAAAAGAATTTTTCAAAGTGGACCAGTGGTTCCTGAGATTAGCGCGTTCAAACAAACAAACTCTTCAGCTTTATAATATCAGTACCTATAGAAAAGTATGGATACAATATTGCTCAAACCCTGTGCCAACACGCCTGGTCAGCGTGGCACAGTAGACCATAATCCCTCCCAAAGTGGAGGAGGCCTGTGCCCAACAGTGGGACGTAAATGGACTGGAGAAAGAGAGAGAGAGACTAAATTATTCTAATTTTCGTCTGTATATAATTAAATACGAGTGCTGTACCCCAACATCTATTAAACTGGTGGATTTGACAGGTCATTTTACTTTGTTTCCGTTACGATACCCGTTTCAGGCTGTCATCTTCACGACTGTAATACTCAGATGCTTTTAAGACTGTCAGATTTGAGAGAAATAGATTATTAATAACATTAGCGAAGAAGATTTCGTTGTGATAATTTTTTATACGATTGCGCGACGCAAAAGAGTGGCAATGTGTTTATCAGCCATGGAGACTAGAAGAAAGGAGGAATATCTTGTATGGGGGATCAGTCCAAAAAGTGTTCACTTGTAAACAGCAAATAACACTCACCGAAATAGCGCTAGAGTAGCAAGATGAATGATATGAATGTAGCAGTTATAAGCAGAGTGAAGTGTGCTACTGTTGCGGTAATTCTTTAATACTATTTTCTATTTGCTATTTACAAATATTTGGGGTACTTAAAAACACCGTATAATTATAATAATAATTAATATAAATTTATTTCATAGTCATGTTTGTTTATTTAATATAATAATTTAAAAAACTGCGCTGTAACAAAGCGGAAGTTTTTCTTTCCTTTTTAATAATTTGTGGCGCTCTTTTTAAAATTCTTCCACTTGCTACTATGGCGCCACCTTAATTTGCTGCCTTTCAGCGGACACTTTTTAATATACTGAGATATTCCTCCTTTCTTCTAGTCTCCATGTTATCAGCCTATGTATGTATGCACAGATATATCAGGTGGGCAAGTCCGGTAAATGAATGGTGTCACAATGGCACCACAATGACACATTATAACCTCAAAAAATTAACAATAGTCTACCAAACTTGATAAAATTCATCACTAAACAAATAGATATTTAGTGTTATTGCAAACAAATGCAATAACTAACTGCTTAGTGGCGAATTTTATCAAGTTTGGTAGTCTATTGTAAATTTTTGAGGTTATAATGTGATGCCACTGTGACACCATTCATTTGACGGGCCTCGTGGTGTAGTGGTTCTGGTAACGGAGTGCCGATCAAGAGGTCGCGGGTTCGATTCCCGTTCGGGACAATCATTTGTGTGAGTTTTCTAATTGTCATACAAATGTTTGTACTGCGTCTGGGTATTTCTATGTATTATAAGTATGTATTTACAAAAAAAATGTAGTATATGTATTCTATCCGTATTCTGGTACCCATAACACAAGCTCTGCATCCTCTCTCAAGCATCCGGTCCCTGATGTCGTGTCTGTGGCCATACCACTCAGTCGGCTTGAAGCCACCAGCTTAAATATGTGTGCGTGAAACTGTATCTATGTGTGTCTATGATAAGTCATTTGAAATGTAATTATTCTATGATGTACGATTTAGCCACGCTAAAATTAATTGTCCTCAATTTAAAACGGCAACCGACCATCTGATACAATAATATATATGTGTATTATTGTGTATGTATATATGTATGTTCCTTTGAAGCACTATAGAGGCCTAGAGAATGACTGGGCCGATTTTTATTACCATATAGTTTATTGATCGGAGTGTTTTCTATGTATTATTAGTATGTATTTACAAAAGAAAAGTAGTATATGTATTCTATCAGTATTCTGGTACCCATAACACAAGTGTAAAATCTCCATGAATATATAGTATAAGGTTAACAACACGTCCGTATGTTCTTTTATTTAATCTTGGTATCTAGAAATATGAAACAAAAACATTACTATCGCATATCATGATTATTAGTTCATTAACAAAACTAAAATACGGTGTTTTAAATATTCATTTCAGAAGGGTTAAACTCTGGAAACTCTATTAAATTAATGATAGTCACAAGAGTATACCTAGACTGCGACTAGGGACCGCTTTTATAGTAGTCATTATACATAACAGGTATACCTTCAAATGAGTTTTGAGGTATATTGTCAATTTCTATTTTATTTATACCATATTAGTTTTGCAAAGTAATTTCGTTGTGCCTTACATACGTAGGTATAGAGATCATTTGCTAGATTAGTACTCACGGATATTGGACTGTTTTGATTATTAACATACAAATGAATTTAATATTTTGAAAGAAAGAAAGAAAGAAAGTTTATTTGTAACTTGTCTCAAAGGTAGGTAATTACATTTACAATCAAGAGCAAACGAAAAAAAGGAAAAAAAAAGTAAAAATAAGATTTGATGAAGCGCATTTCAAATTAAGTTACAAATACGACTAGACTCAGCGTTATGCTAGTTTAAAACTAGCGCTGATCTTCCGTCTAGCCGTTTTTGTTGTTGGCAGTTACCACGGCTCCAACTGTCACATTACATAAAATGAAAAGAAAATAAAAAAAATAAAACAAGAATACATAAATAAAACAGAATTAAGATACTAATAACAAAATATTAACAAAAAGGAAAAAATACATCATATTTATAAGAAAATAGTAAGAATTTAAATATATAATAATAAGAAAATAAATTAAAAAAGATTTTTGTATGATTGTAAATTATAGAAAACCCTGAGTAAACCCTTATTTTATTTAAAATTAAAGAAGGTATTAAATTACAGTGGTATTACATTATTGACAGAGATGGCCCCAGAGCCAGACCATCATAGAGTAACATATTCAAACACTTGCGCGACTCATCTGTTTAAAATATAAATTTTATATTAATAAATATAAATTTTAATGTTTAGAATATAAATTTAATTATCTAGTATATATACATAGATTATAGAGTGCATTGTATTCACTTTCGCCGACAAACTGTTATAACAGTTTGGCGAGACTTAGAAAATAAGAAACTATGTAATATTGTTAAATAAAGAAATAAAAAATAAAAAAATAAAAAAACTAATTTTCTCACTTTTTGTCTCACCCGTGACCATGGTGACTGCAAAGTCTCCGAAACGTCGGGCCAAAATTTAAAACAAATATACGCGTCTAAATCCGTAAAAAGTAGTTTTAGTTGTTATAATTTTTAGACTTTGCACTTTTTAAAACTACTGCAAGCACACTTTTCTTATGAAATCTAATGTTGTTAAGCTGACTTTATTTGTTTGAACGCGCTTATCTCAGGAGCTACTCGTTCGAACTGAAAAATTATTTTCGTGTTGAATAATGCATTTCTTGAGATAGGCTTTAGGCTATATAACATCACACTGCCACCAATAGGAGCGAAAGATCTATTAGAAAAACCGTCACAAAACTGACACTACGCAACACAGACGCACACACGTATTTTTATAAATCCGTAAAAAGTAGTTTTATTTAAGACAAATGAATTGTTTAATACTGACTGTTTGTTCCCTCCGTGTGGTGACGTGACCCCATCTCCTCCCAAAAGTGCTGTAAAAGTCAGCTAAGGGATATTGCACACAGATAACATTCTCTGTGAGAGACAGAAAACTCTAAAATAAACCAACAGTGCCCAATAGTGGAGAGAGAGAGAGAGAGAGAGACTGTTTGTTGTAAATGACACTAGCTGTCGCCCACAACTTCGTTCGTATGGAATTTAGTAACCTAAGTTTAACGAATTATACTAAAAAGCCATCCTCTTGAACCATTCCATTATTTAAAAAACCGCATCAAAATCCGTTCCGTAGATTTAAAGATATGAAAGCTCACATAGGGACACACATACAAAAATAACGATTTCGTTTTATTCTTAATCTTTATTGATTTATTCACTTTAGGAGGGACAGTTGACCATATCTACTGTGCCGCACTGACTAGGTGTTGGCACAGGGTTTATTTTCTAGTTTTCCGTCTCTCACAGACAATGTTTTCTGTGTACAATAGCCCTAAGTTGGCTTTTATAGCACCATGGAAAGGAAAAGGGGTGATGACAATTGTATTCTAGCACTAAATCCTATCATAATATTATATTCGATAACAGTTATTCTCTAAAATACATATAGATTGTACGATAAATTCATATTACATATAATATTATATATTATACGATACAACGATATATTGTTCTGAACACATGAATATTCTATTTAGGTAAAGTTAAGGATATGATTGGCAGAATAGTTCTACTGATAACACTCCACACGTTACCCATCGATCAAGGCACTAATTCTGTTGCGTCTAATACTTAACCTAACATAGTTAATAAATATCGCGTATTTTGATTTGACGGCTATTTTGTTATTATTTTTCTTCTTTCTTCCCAGCCCAATTAGCTAAGTCCCACTGTTAAGACCGAGACCACGCCACTTTCAGATTTTAGTCTATTTATGTCAGGCTGGTCAGAGATGACCAGCCTGACATAAAGGGACCCTCTACTCTATCCTTACAAATCCTTCTGCTCCTAATTATTTGACTTCTTGCTTTAATTATTTGTCTTCTACCCACACTAAAAACCTCCGTTCTACTAATAATTCAATTCTCCTATGCTCAAAACATACTTCAGGTTCTGTAACATCTTCTTTCCTTGTTCGTTCGGTACAGCTCTGGAATGCGCTTCCTCTTGATATCAGGAATTCCAAGAGTCGCTTCACCTTTAAGCGGAAAGTACGTGAATATCTTCGTAAAGAAATCGCTGGTTCATTGCAACAAATGTAGTTATTAGAATATAATAATATGTATAATTTATCTATACTGTATATTATGTTAATGTGTTGATGTATCTATATATATATATATGTATGTATGTGTATGTATGTATGTATATGTGTCTGTGTATGTTTATGTATATATTTGCGTGTATGTTGGTATGTATGTATGTCTATATTGTAATCATGGTATTTTACGCACTAAGTTTTTAATTCCTCATTGCACCTACCTTGAAGTTTTCTGCACCACCCTAGGTTAGCTGGTAGAGAATGCTTTTAGCATTAAGCACGCCTATGTACATTTTTTTTGTGCAAAAGTTTTTAAATAAATAAATAAATAAAATAGATGAAGGCGATTTTGCTTCGATTTTTTTTATCTCTCACAAAAACATTTTGTTTATGATTATAAAATCCCTTAGCTGGCTTTTACAGCTCTCTAGAGAAGAGATAGAATGGTTACATTTGTAATATTAATCTCTCATACTTTTACATTACATTACTAGCTGTTGCCCGAGACTTCGTACGCGTAGAATTTAGAAAATGTTCCCCGTTTTTGTAACATTTATCACTACTGCTTCAATCCTATTAGTCGCAGTGTGATGTTATATAACCTATAGCCGTCCTCGCTAAATGGACTATCCAACAATAAAAGCATTTTTCAAATCGGACCAGAGTTTCCTGAGATTAGCGCGTTTAAACAAACAAACAAACTCTTCAGCTTTATAATAAATGCTTTATAAAAAATTGTTTCAATTTAGTTAGGTTTAGATATATTAGTAGAATTGGTACCCAAGACAAACTAACTAACAACTGAAGAGCTGGGTTGGCAGTTTAGTTGAATTACTGCCCCATATATTGGTAAAGTTATGTCATAAGTTTAAATCTTAGTTCGTCTGACCTATATTTATAGGTACATACAGATAACTCAATAAGAATGAAATGTTAGTAACTTGTTGGACTTGAAACAAGTAGATTATTTATTATTACAATTTTCGCTTCTATAGGTCGCAGCGTGATGTTATATAAGCTATAGCCTTCCTCAATAAATGTGCTATAAAACAGTGAAAGATTTTTTTTAAGCTGGTCCACTGGCTCCCGAGAGAGCACATTCAAACAAACTAACATTTATCAATCTTTTCAGCTTTTTATAATTAGTATGGATAACGTAACGTTATTTATGCAAAGCCGGGCTAGATTTATAGTAATGATTAAGTTATTGTAACATTAAAACCAGAATATAATTTTTATCAAAATGAAGTAGCCAGATTTTAAGCCCATTATTAAGATGAAACGGGTTTTTTTCCTTAGAGTAATATGCCAAAAGGAGCTGCTACATACGATGTTGTTTATGACCAACTAAGCTGTTGCCAGCGACTTAAAACGCGTGGCATTAAAAAAAAATTCTCCGTTTTTGCAACATTGTTCATTAATGCTTCGCTTCTATTGGTTGCAGCGTGATGTTATTTAGCATAGCCTTCACTGATAATTGTACTAACCGACAGTTAAAGAACTTTTCAAATCGGACCAGCAGTTCCCGAGATTCGCGCGTTCATTCAAAACTCTTCAGCTTTATAATATTGACTAGCTGTTGCCAGCGACTCCGTACGCGTGGAATTTAGAAAATTTCCCCCATTTTTGCAACATTTTTCACTACTGCTTCGCTTCTACTGGTCGTAGCGTGACGTTATATAGCCTAAAGCCTTCCTCGATAAATGCCCTATCTAACACTGAAAGAATTTTTCAAATCGCCCCAACGGTTTTTGGGATTAGTGCGTTCAAACAAACAAACAAACAAACTCTTCAGCCTTATAATATTAGTAATAGATATAGATGTACAACCACATCGGCTGGGTGCCGAGTTAACGCACACAAACTTTATAAGGTAATTTTATTGGTCGCTACTAACACCTCGCCCAAAATCGCCTTACACACACTAAAAGACGACAGTGTCTGTACACAATGACTATGAGCATTGTTCTCGTACCTATTTCAGCAGAGGTCGCCATACAACTCCTATTGAATTAATGCTCTACGGCTTTTTCAGATTAAAAGGCAACATTTTTACCCGAGCAAAACAATAGTGCCTGTGGGAAAAGCTGCTGATAAGACTAGTAAAAATATTTATGAACATTTCTGTCTACTAAGCGGCTCAACTTTATATCGGACAGAAACCTTGAAAAAAAAAATGCTCTAAAATAATATTTCTGCCTTCATACTTTTAGTTTGAAATGTCTATCACTTTTATTTTGTTTAGCTTTGGGTTATTTAAATTAATCTATCTTTGCAAAAATATTATATAAGTTTAGCTTTAGTAAGATTTGTAAGGGTACACATGGGTAAAAGTATAATGACGTCATCTTCGGTCCACTTTCTAACACCACAGTAAAGGCAACTATTTTTATAATTGGTCATTAGCAAGGATTTTAATCTTGGTTAATTTTTTTAAGAAAATTGAACTGACTTCATGAGGCGACTTTGCTATATAACGTGTAAGCCTGTAAAATTTTAGGGTTTTCCTCGATTTTTTTAGGAGATAACCATCATATCCTATCCTGGTGCCAAAAATGCCATACGAATTGAGAATCTCCTCTTTTTTAAGTCAGTTAATAACGGCTTTGTTTTATATTAAGTAAAGATTATAAAATTATTTAGATTGCTTTGATACAACTGTAAAAGTTTTAGATGTAGATAATCTTATTTCAATACATGAAAGAATTTCTTTATTATTCCGTATGAAGCCGCTTATCTCTAGAATCAAGTTTTGCCGTAAACTTTCTTTTATAATCTGTGCTACTAACTTCTAAAGTTCTACAGCATCTTCTTGTAGTTTGCATTTAAATGTATTAAAAGTCTTTCTTTAGAGATAAACCGAGCTAGAGTAGTACCTTTAAATAACATAACTAAGTTTGTAGTTTTATTATAAACTCCTACGTCTAGTGTTAGCGTTTATTTAATAAGGCTTAACATACAGATAACTGTAGAAGACGGAAAACTCGAAACTATGGCAACACGTCTGGTCAGCCGATTTATAGTAACCACAAACGCTTTCGAAGTAGAGGAGGCTCTTGTCCAACAGTGGGACGTTAATATGCTGGAGAGAAAGAGAGAGAGAGAAGATACAAAAATGTCGAATTTGTATAAAATAATTTATCATTAATGGCCTTATTCATAATGATTTATCGGAGGTTTAAAAGGAGATTTTATCGGAGAGATAATAAACGTTTTAGCGTAAAAAGACTATTATGAATAACAGTTTTTGACAATTTTCGCGAACCGATTATAGCGAACTTTTAAACCTCCGATAAATCATTATGAATAAGACCATAAATCTTTACTTACTAAAAACAAGATAGTTGTATTTGGATGTACCTATGTACTCATGTGAGCTTATATTTTCAAAACTACGCAACAGATTTTGATGCGGTTTTTTTTAGATAGAATGGTTCAAAAGGTTTGTATAATTTGTTAGGGTTTATTTCTTAAATTCCATGTGTATCTACGAAGATCACACCATCTGGTATATCTGTAGTTAGCACGATGTACTCGTGCTAACAATGTCAACAATATAAAATAAATATTCTTGGACATTTTACACAACATCCTCTGGTCCAGCTAAGCTTGTATGCTTGTGTTATGGGTACCAGAATACAGATAGAGTACATATTATACTACTTTTCTTTTTTATATACATACTTATAATACATAGAAATACCCAGACGCAGTACAAACATTTGTATGACATTTAGAAATATCATACAAATGATTGTCCCGAGCGGGAATCGAACCCGCGACCTCTTGATCGGCAGTCCGTTACTTAAACCACTCAACCACGAGGCTCGTCGAAATTATAACAAATTCATGTAAAAACGCGGTTGCCTATTTGTTTTGTGCAAGATTATAACAATATTTATTTAATTATTTATAACTAGCTGTTGCCCTCGACTCCGTTCGCGTAGAATTTAGGAAATTTTCCCCGTTTTTGCAACATTTTTAACTACTGCTTGAGTGAGAGTATTATAAACGTAAGAGTAAACAAATATAATCAGAATGAACGAACTGCTAAGCTATCAGGAGTTACACGTGTTATTGTGAGTCAACCATAAAATATAGATAGATACTGTTTCGGGATATTTTTTAGATAATTTTATGTAGAATATTTCCGTCATACATGATTTCTATGTAACTTTAACCATTAAGGCTGCACACGCGACGGAAGCTTAAAAAATGGAGCACCTTTTCCCGTTTTCCCAACATTTCCCTTCACTACTCTGCTCATATTGATTGTAGCGTGATGAAAAGTATACTATAACCTGCCCAGGAGTATGAAGAATAATTGTACCAAGTTTCGTTAAAATCCGTCGAGTAGTTTTTGTTTCTATAAGAAACATACAGACGGACAGACAGACAGACAGACAGACAGACAAAAATTTTACTGATTGCATTTTTGGCATCAGTATCGATCACTAATCACCCCCTGATAGTTATTTTGAAAATATATTTCATGTACAGAATTGACATCTCTACAGATTTATTATAAGTATAGATAACATAAAACCTAGATAGATAACGAAAGAACTAAATAAAGTAAGTATCTACGTAAGACCAAACTCACAACTCTTTAAAACTCCAATCAAATCAGAAAACATGAATGTACCGAATCTTTTCCAAAATTACGTAAAGTGAAATAAAGAACAGTTATTAAAAGGTAGTATTTTTAGAATATTACACCTTAAAAGCAATATTAATAATTATAAATACATAATTGAGAAATATTTGGACATGAAAAAACAAGTTACACCCATTGTTTCATATTAAGGCAATGATTAAGTGGTAATTACGCTTTTAATTATAAAGCCAACTGGAGAAATTTTCCCTTAATTGCATATTATATTTGGGAAATGAAGTCTTACTTTAATCAATGAGACGCGAAATTAATTTATATTGTAATATATTTTATAAAATTTATTAGGTTTCATAGATCACCCCGTCGTAGATTCCGCACGCAAGGCAATCAACGCATACCGAACGTATTCTATTGTATTAACGCTCTATTCTTACTTAGGTAATATATGAGAACTCAGCGTGTGACTTTAAAAAAAAACAAAGAAATATATTTATTTGTAACTCATACGATAAAGACGACTTGACGAGCCTCAGTAGTATATATGTAGTATATCCGTATTCTGGTACCCATAACATAAGCATAGAAATATAGCTTAATTTGGGACGAGACGACGTTCTGTGTAATGTCCGTAAAAAAAAAAAATATTATTTCATGCCCCACAACTCACGTTCCTCCAACGTTGGTATGTTTTTATTTTTATTTATTTTATTTATTTATTGCTCTCAAAACGTTACAATATTACAGTATTTGGTTACAATTAAAATCATTGACAAATAACACGTAATGAGAGCTGGAGTCTGTACTAGGCTCGAAACCTGTATTACAGATCTCCAGCCCCCCCTTGCTTATATTATGATACAATAAATCATTATGAAACAATTATTTAATAATACATGCAGGTATATAATAAAATAGATTCACATCAGTTTGTTGTAACATTATGTGGGTAGCATAAAAGGAATGTGTTGCGTTGAGTGAGAGCGTGTACAAGTGATAGAAGCATGCAGGTGTGTGCGTGTGAATGTATGAGAGGTAAGGGTGTGGTGCCAGTGAACGGGTGTATGTAATGACTGAATTAATTTATAAAATTATTGATTAACTAATTGTGTATTATTTACTTATTTTTTATAAGGTGCTTAATTTTTTATTATAATATAAACATACATATATTTTTTACTATGGTTGGTATATACAGGGTGTGGCGTAAATAGTGGTCCACCGTTCAAGGTTGGATACATCAGGTAGGTACCTACACCATACCAAAATTTGGAACCGGTCCGCCGACTGGTTCCAGAAAAAAAAATATTTTTAATTTTTTTTAAGAAATTCCCATTTTCATTAAGAATTTGATCACAGTTTCAACAAAAAACATTATTTTTGATTTTTTATTCGTGTTTATTCATGCTGAATGTATGAGCTATCATAAAATAAAAAAGATTTGTATTGAAATTGTAGCCTTTACGGGAAAAAGTGATTTCTTCTCAATTCTTAACCTAAATTTTATCGCATCAGTCATGTTCAGGAGCGGTTTTTGAAAAAAAAATGTACTACACTGTTAGTGCCCATGCATTTAAAAATATGCTCATGATGTACTGATTATAAAATGGTATAATAGTACCGCTTTTCAAAAATAGATTTTTTTTTATTGCAATTGTAATTAAAAACGGATAAGTCTTCCTGTTACTATTTTCGCAACATAATATTTAAACAAAAATGTTGTCTTTTTGTTTTTACCCATTTAAATATGGAATTAAATAAAACATAGTCTCAATCTTACAACTGATATTTGACTCCACGTCTCCAAATAATTCTACATCATGTCGTGTCCTATAAAAAAAGGTCGCTCTGTACCTGAACCATAACAAAAGACCTATTGAAGTGCGCACACTCTTGTAATGCGTAACGTAGCTGGAGTAACTAAACAATAGGATAGTGATAAGGAAAGGATGTAGTTTGTTGTTGTTGTCCCTTTCCTTTCTAGCAATTGAGATCGGAAAGAAATGGTACATAAACAATTAGTACGATCTACGCTCCCGTGCATCGTATACGTTTCGTTTCATTTGTGTTTAACTCCGCTGTTTCTTGCTATTCCCCTGGACTCCGGTTGATTGCCTAAGTGATTTGGACTTGTCGTTTTGGTGACATCTAATAATCTTGCTTACGTTTACCGGACTCTGATTTGCATAACGATTTGGACAAACGTGCAGTGCAGTGATAACAAAAATGTCTCAGTATACACCGCGCGAATATGCTGACATGAATTTTATTTACGGAGAATGTGGAGGAGTCGGCAGAGAGGCGGCTCGGCTTTACAGGGAGAGATATCCCGATCGCAGACATCCAGACCACAGGGTGTTTGGGCGAGTCCACAATGCATACACCGAAGGGAGGATACCCGGCTCAGGCGTAGGCGGTGCAAGAGAAGGACGCCCACGGAGACATGCCGATGATCAGGTACTGAATTTGGCAGAACAAGATCCTACAACCTCAGTCCGAGTCTTATCTCGCACAACGGGGATATCTACCAGAACCGTACATCGCATTTTAAAAAGACACGAGCTACATCCCTACCATTATACAAGGGTACAGACTCTGTTACCAAGGGACTATCCTCCGCGAGTGAGATTTTGCAGAGAAATGCTGCGTAGAATACGAGAGGACGAGCAATTTTTTAATAAAATACTTTGGAGTGACGAATCATCTTGCAGAAAAGATGGATATTTAAATTTACACAACTTGCACAGCTGGCAGTTAGAAAATCCGCACGTCATGAGACAAGATCGATCGCAATACCAATTTAAAATAAACCTTTGGGTCGGCATTATTAACGGACAAATAATTGGTCCATTAGAACTGCCAGAAACCTTAACCGCAGAAAGGTATCTTGGGTTCTTACAGACAGATTTACCCGTACTTCTAGAAAGTGTCCCTACAGAGATCCGAGACAGCATGTGGCTACAAAATGATGGCTGTCCCGCTCACTATGCAGTAAGGGTACGAGAGCACCTTAATGTGGCCTATCCAAACAGATGGATAGGGCGGTTAGGCCCAATACTATGGCCACCACGCTCCCCAGACCTTAATCCTTTGGATTTCTTTTATTGGGGATGCTTAAAGGAAGACGTATACAAGGGACCAATAAATAATATTGAAGAATTAAGGACCAGGATTCTGACAGCAGCTGGAAAAATCAATGAAAGCGGGTTTGCTCGACGTCTTAAACGCTCCTTTATTCGACGGTGCAGAGCGTGTATAGCTGCGAATGGGGGCCATTTTGAGCACCGATTGTATTAATCAATAAATAAATAATTATGATGTCAAAGTTGTTTTTTTTTAATACCCTGTCTGTAGTAACTTTTGTGTTCTCATTTGCCAATACAATTACAATAATAATATTGTCGTTGTCACTATGACCAAGTTTACAGTAAGAATGGGCACATAAATAAGGTAGACGAAATTTTTGTTTCAATATTATGTTGCGAAAATGGTAACAGGAAGACTTACTTATTTTCAGTTACAAATGCAGTATTTTTTTTTCTATTTTTGAAAAGCGGTACTATTATACCATTTTATAATCAGTACATCATGAGCATATTTTTAAATGCATGGGCACTAACAGTGTAGTACATTTCTTTTTCAAAAAACGCTCCTGAATATGAGTGATGCGATAAAATTTAGGTTAAGAATTGAGAAGAAATCACTTTTTCTCGTAAAGGCTACAATTTCAATACAAATCTTTATTTTTTTATGATAGCTCATACAATCAACATGAATAAACACGAATAGAAAATCAAAAATAATGTTTTTTGTTGAAACTGTGGTCAAATTCGTAATGAAAATGGGAATTTCTTGAAAAAAATTAAAAATATTTTTTTTTCCGTAACCAGTCGGCGGACCGGTTTAAAATTTTGGTATGGTGTAGGTACCTACCTGATGTACCTAACCCTGAACGGTGGACCACTATTTACGCCACACCCTGTATATATATATAATTATGTTAGATGAAACAAATAAGATATGATAGTATCACTTTACGACTCTTATTAAGTTTTCTATCTCCTCATAGGAAAGTTGCGATAGCCAGTGCGTGATCGTCTTTTTACATTTATGTTTGGTCAATGGATGTACATAAATTAACTTATTAATCTTGTTGTACAAGAAATTACCTAAAAAGTGGAAGCTACGCTGTGCCAAACTTGTAGTAACTGCATTTGGGGGATAGATTGAGTGTTTGCGTCTCTTTGTGTTATCCTTCCTATGTATTGTGGAGGGCTTAGCATGCATATTCATTATCGTATTGCGAATAAACAGTGCACGTACAGAGAGCACACCACAAAATCTATGGAGATCAGACGTTGGATACCTATACGGCAGTTTCCATCCTACTTTTAGAAGTGCTCTCTGCGCGCGTTCAATTTTTAACATGTAGGTCTTGGCTGAGCCTCCCCAAGTAGTGACACAATATTGTATTAATGATTGGCAGAGGGCCATGTAGACCATCCGTAAGACCGAATAATCTGCAACGTGTCGTAGGTTTGAGAAAATGTATATCATTTTTCGTAATCTAGAAGTAAGAGAGTCTATATGAGGATGGAAAGAAAGAGTGGAATCAACTTGGACGCCTAGATATTTGGTACAGGTAGTACTATCAAGCGAGGGGCAGTTACATGCTACTTCAGGTGTATAGGTGCATGAATGGGCGGTCAGATGCATGAGTGAAGCTGGGCATTGACTTATACGGGACAATGAAAAAGTGATGTAGTTTGTCTTTCCAACGTTTAGACTCAGACGATTGCAACTTAGCCAGTTGTTAACCACATTAAACCCAGACTGAGCGACTGTAAAGACTGATCCCCAGGAGTCACCATGGAATATTAACGCTGTGTCGTCCGCATAGGCAAAAATAGCACCCTGGGGAAGCTGAAGCAGGCAGAGTTCGTTTATATATAGGATAAACAATGTCGGTCCGATAATGCTGCCTTGGGGCACACCGTAAGCGACTGGCAGTTCCTCGCTAGTCAAATCACCTATTTTAAGACACTGACGCCGATCAGTAAGGTAAGATTGAAAGAGAGACAATTGTGTACCCCTAATGCCAATGCCTTCGAGTTTGTCGATAAGTATGGGGACAGAGATCGTGTCGTACTGTGCAGGGGAAAGAATTTGGTATTTTTCTAAGTACTTGGTTAACCTGTTATTCATCAATCTTTCCAAAATCTTAGATATGGTAGGAAGAATCGAGATAGGCCTGTAGTTTATAGGCTGATCTCTGTCCCCACCCTTATAGATCGGATGCACAATAGCTAGTTTAAAAGCATCAGGAAATGTGCCGGTTTTGAAAGCCAAGTTGCAGATGAACGTAATAGGAGGGATAAGAATATCTTTAAATCTTTTGAAAAAAGTACCGGGTATACCATCTACTCCAACTGCGCAGTCGCTCCTAAGATTAACAATCAATCGCTCAATTTCAGATTCGTCTGATTCTAGTAAAGCGAATGAGTGACACAAGGAGTTTAGCTTGTGGTCCCGTTGGGTAGATTGCTGAAATGATAAGTTTTCTTCGGCTAGTTTGCGACCAACATTAGCGAAGTAGCTGTTGACTTCATTTATTGAAAGTTGTGGGTTAGACGAAGAGACAAGATCGGTGGCATATGATTTCTGCTTTGTAGTATAAGTTAACGATTTGATAACTTGCCAAAGCTTTTTTGTATTATTTTGTGCATCCTTTATTTGGGCTTTGTCGTGATCCATCTTTAATTTTCTTATTAACATTTTGCAGTAATTTCTATACCTTTTAAAGGTTTTAATAAGAATCTGATCATGGGGTGACTTTTTAACCTTTAAGTGAAGATGATCTCGATTTTTTAAACATCTAAGAAGTCCCGGTGTCATCCATGGTGTTTTGAGCCTTTTGCGGTTGGGCATCAATTTGACTGTTGTGTTTTTAAGTATTATTAGGTTTAAGTTGCGCATAAAGTAATCGGTAGCGTCATTAACGTTCTGTGAGTTGTATAAAGGTTGGAGGTCCATTTGAAGAAGCTCAGTCTCGATCACCCTATAATCAAGTACGTGATGCGTTTTAAGGAATTGAGATCTGGTATTAGAGGAGTCAGGTGTGACATAAAAAAGCAAGATTGTGTCATGGTCAGTTAATGAGGTATTAGCTACGTAACAAAATGTGGGATGATTAGTCTTGATGATAATATGATCGAGGCAACTGTTCTTCCGAGTCGGAAGTGTGTAAGCAGGCAGCATACCATGATAGGCAGCCAACGTTAGATACTCAGAAGACCGTGTATCAGTATTATTTTTTGAAATATCAATGTTTATGTCGCCAGTAAGTATAATATTTTGACACGATGAATAAGTCTTTAAAATTTGATCTAAAGAATTCAAGAAATTTGCGACGTTATGTTTAGCTGGGGGCCGGTAGATGGCTATAATAATTGTATGATCATTAATTTTTAGGGATAAGCAGTTAGCATCTAAAAGCACAGGTTCCGTTACGACGGCTGCTATATTATTGCGATAGTAAATAACAACTCCTTCGTTTTGCGTATTGTTATGTTTGGTGGCCGCCGAGTTATAGCCATTAAGCTCAGGAATTTTATGCAAATTGAGTAACCAACATTCAGTCAATACGATTAAATCCCAAGTCGTGTTAGACCTACTCAAAAGTGTGGTTAGGCCGTTATAATTCTTTTTTAAGCTACGTATGTTCTGACAAAGCAGCTTATAAGCATTTTTATGATCATTGGCAAATTGTGGGCATTCCTCAATCATGCAAGTTGCCGAATCGGCCACAGTGATATAGTCAAGTTCACGTTGAATATCATTAATATCATTATCGAATTTTAAATCTCAGTTTTAATGACTCTACTATGAAGTGGAAGGTAACAGTGTTATGTAAGAAATGATTAAATATGTTTAAGTTATCCTGGCTATCAACATGCAACTTAATATCATATGTCATGTCTAGATAATAATACATGTGAGTAATGAAATAAGTACACCCTAATCCATTGTAGGTAAATATAGTATTGTAGTAATTTAGTAGAATAGTTAGAAGTATAAGAATAAAATTATAAAAACTTAAAAATAAAAAGAAAAACTTTAAGTATTCAGATTCGCGTGATTTGCTGTCCTTTAGTGTTACTAGTCACTTTTTGCGCTGTAGGTTGTTCAAATCAGTTTCAGATTTTATGATGAAATACCGGTCACCATCCGTTTTCTTAATAAGCACCTTACCGAAGGAAGTCCAACAGTATTTGAATTCGTTTTTGCTAGCAAAAATACGTGCAAGATAGAAAATTCGTTGATTTTTAGTTGTTAATTTTTCAGACAAATAGATTGGTTTACTGGGTCCATCAAGCTTCAGGTGAGTAGTATTCAGCTTTTCTTCCTTAGAAGCGTTGTTAAAACTGCGAACCTTTCTTATGATATTATCCTTTGTAATGGCACTCGTGAAATCAACATTTATTATGGAGGGTTTGTTTTTGGGATTTATGCGATAGATTTCTTTTATCTCATTTGCTTGTATTGGATGTCCGACTGCGTTTGCTGCTCTAGTAACCATGGAAATAAGATCAGATTTGGTCTCATATTGTTTTTGTGGAACATTTCTTAATTCTATTGCCGAAGAATATTGGTGCCGCTCAATGAGATCCATTCTATTCTCCAACTCACGTATATAAGTACGATCTTCTTTACGCTCGGACTCCAGCTTTGTGACGTATTCCTTCATCTCATCATATTCCTTCGATATGTAGGAAATTGTGTCTTTTATTCCAGCATTGTTAGCATGCATGTTTAGTCGTTAACAAAAATCTTGTAACGCTCTATCTATTAAAGATGTGATCTGTGGCTTCCCTATATAGAACTGGACTCAATCATTTTCTAATTTATCGGCGAAGTAAATTTTAATTAGGTAGCTTGCAAATTTATTATACAATATGATAATTGCGGCGGTCCGTTTTAGGGTATCAAATGCGGATAGCATGTGTTTTAGATTATTTCATGTTATTATGTTCTGATCCTAACAAATAATTGACTCGAAATATTTAGAAGACTATGTTAAAACCTTTTTTAAGGTTCCGTACCAAAAAACAAAACAAGACCCTATTATTGAGACTTCTTCACTAGGCTGCATCTCCCGAATGCCATCCATCCATCAGCCTCTCTCCGTCCACTGTTGGACATAAGCCTCCCCCATAGAACGCCACAACGCACGGTCCTGTGCCACTCATCAATCAGCGTCCATTGCACTGGATACATTGGATGCTGTTTGTTAGATGCTAAACAACAAATACCTATTCATCATCATCATTATTCTGCCCTTATCGCACTATTTTATTACTGGTCAAGTTTGTGTGTATACCATATAAAAGACATACACAAAACTGTGACATTTTCAGCTAACTAGCTATCATCGTTCCAGAGATATAGCTTAGTGACAGATATAGTCCCGTTTTATATTTTTCTACGGTACTCTAAAAATGAACTCAAATATTAAATACTAACCGAATATATTTTAGACCTCAACTAAAAATGAACTCAAATATCAAATACTAACCAAATATATATTAGACCTCAACTAAAAATGAACTCAAATATTAAATACTAACCGGATATACATATTTTGGACCTCAACTAAAAATGAACTCAAATATTAAATACTAACCGGATATATTTTAGGCCCCAACTAAATTTCCCTAAAAATTTTCGTAGCCTCATCTTACTCATTATAATAGAAAATTAGGTGTAGCTGTAGGCTACGGCGTAGCGCTACCTAATATAAAGTAATTACGTATTTTCGGACGAATTTATCGTTATATTTTAAATTAGACATCTGGTAAAGCTTGTGGGGATGCTACATTTGATAATGAGTCAATTATTATGTTTTTGGAGTAAAATATTTTCAAATGAAATAATTGCTTCAAAAATTAAGTCAATCATTTCATTTGAAATGTTTATAATCAAAAATACTACTAATTTTATCGAAATAAATTGAGTATAAATTATATTATATCCATTACTGTTTTTCTTAAATGAGTGTCTTTTTTACATTATTTATGCCCTTATCCCTTTGTTTGGGGTCGACGCAACATATCTTTTTCTTCCATGGTCTTCTGCCAGATCTGTGTTAACTAACTGCATAACTTATAAAATATGCTTACGCATAGGTAATATATACCTATACAAGATCATATCAGTGTCGTAGAAGACAATAGGATCGAAAATCTATACTATCTTTATCTTTACTTCTTATAAAACAAAGTCGTAATTTTTGTATGTATGTCCCTATGTGAGCTTATATCTTCAAAAATACGCAACGGATCTTGATGCGGTTTTTTTTAATAGATAGAATGGTTCAAGAGGATGGCTTTTTTTGCATAATTTGTTGGGGTTTGCTGTATATTGGATGAGATATGATTAAATTTGCCGAGAAACTCGGACGCGTGCGAACTATAAATGAAAACGCTGCCTTATCTATGTGAGGTACAACAAACTAATGTATGGAGGAATTGTTTGTTACCTATAGTTCTTCAAAAAAGTCCGCGAGGGCATGTACCCATAATAATGTCGCAAAAATTATCAAATTCAATAGGGTGTTTTCACAAGTTATTTATGTGTATATAGTAATCTTTTTTACTAAATTAAATACCTTAGTTAGCTTACACGCTTAATACAGATTAAAACTGCTTTTTACAGCATTCAAGTTAAATGAATATCTTAGGAGATATGACGAAAAAAGAATTACGCGCGACAATATAAAATACTTAAACTGTTGGCTGAGCAACGCGAACGTTTCCTCGGTCTTCTATCCATACTCTAATATTTGGATGTTTGGTTAATGTTGAATTATATGAATGTAAGGATGTTTGTTGGTCTTTCACGTAAAGACTACTGGATGGATTTTCATGAAACTTTCCTAAATTCCACGCGTACGAAGTCGCGGGCAACAGCTAGTATAATTATAAAGCTGAAGAGGTTGTTGTTTAAGAGGATACCAAAATAGCTTCGTGCATTTTTGTATGTACGAAGTTTTCATTGTTTCTTTAGATTGCATGGCTAGAGCTCTAATTTTTAAGTATATGTTTTTTCAATATATGATCTAGGATCGCATAAACTCAGAAACCCGATAGAAAAAAGTTTTCTCGATAGAAAATCTTAGCGAAACAACCTCTCTAATTTTTTATTTTTTTCATTTATCGGTCTATTATCGCGTATTAACTAATGAAATAACTTTAAAAACATAAGTAACTATTATGTATAGAAACACGTAAATCAGAATTAAAATATATTTAGTAGATTTTGAGTAAATAGGAAAAGTATCCCAAATTCTTCATTTTCTGTGCCTACTGGCTTTGTTAATATGTACGTGTCGGCGATGATATACGATAATATTGATGTAGGCCCTTAAACGCGGTCATCTCAGGAATAACTGATCCAATTTCAAAAATTCTTTTAGTTTTGGATAGTACATTCATCGAGGAAAGGCTGAAAAATGTTGCAAAAATGGGGAAAATTTTCTTAATTCCTCGCGGATGAAGTGGCAGGCCACAGCTTGTATTCCTATACCTACCTGTATTAAAAGCGTATCTAATTCTAACCTATCTTTTTTAAGCCATCAAAGTAAGATTTGGTTATTCTATTCTACTTTTAGTATAAGATTACTATTTCTTAAAATAGTGTTGAAAGCAAAACATCAGTTGTGTGGTCGTGATCTATAAACAGAATACACTTTTATATCCGTGATTGACGTAAGAGGTGCTTAATGGATTATTTCATTAGATCAACAACAACCAAATGTGTTTTATAAACAAAGCTATTATATATCCGTTAGACCACCATGATTGGTCATCGATAAACGCATTAAGAGATGCAAGCAAACAATTTCTAAGTGTATTCTAGTCGTAAATATAGTTTTATGTAAAACTAGCTATTGCCCGCGACTCCGCCTGCGTGGAATTCAGAAAATTTTCCCCGTTTTTTCAACATTTTTCACTATTGCTTCGCTTCTACTGGTCGTAGCATGATGTTATATAAGCTAAAGCCTTCCTCGATAAATGCTCTATCTAACACTAAAATATTTTTTCAGAGCAGTGGTTTCTGAGATTAGCGCGTTCAAACAAACAAACAAACTCTTCAGCTTTATAATCTAATATATAAAATTCACGTGTCACAGTGTTAGTTACCGTACTCCTCCGAAACGGCTAGACCGATCTTTATGAAATTTTACATACGAGTACATATTCATTAGGTCTGAGAATCGGCCAACATCTATTTTTAAAACCTTTTTTAGGGTTCCGTACCCAAAGGGTAAAAACGGGACCCTATTACTGAGACTTCGCTGTCCGTCCGTCCGTCCGTCCGTCCATCCGTCTGTCACCAGGCTGTATCTCAAGAACGGTGATAGCTAGACAGTTGAAATTTTCACAGATGATGTATTTCTATTGCCGCTATAACAACAAATACTAAAAATAAAATAAAATAAATATTTAAGGGGGGCTACCATACAACAAACATGATTTTTTTACCGTTTCTTGCTCGATACTGATAACGTTGCCTTATGTTGCATAGATAATGGTACGGAACCCTTCGTGCGCGAGTCCGACTCGCACTTGACCAATTATTTTTTACTATGGCAAAACAACGTTTGCCGGGTCAGCTAGTAGAAGTATAGATTTGTCGGATTCCATTGCCACAAAAAATTTCATACATGTTTTATTTTAGCTCAGTCATTTAGTATTTTTACCTGGAAAGATTTCCGGGAGTTTTGAAAATTAGTAATTTTATAGATTTTGATGTGCTCTTTCCAAATTTCAACTTTGCCACCTCGTATGTTGCCCGTTTGCGTCGCCATATTGAAAAAATGGCGCCAAAATCAGTTTTTTGATAATAACTCCTTTCCGACGCATTTTACAGGAAAACATCTCTGTACAAAATAAAAATAAAGAAAGTTTCCTACAATTATGTCATAATTTTTTTTCCCTAAAATAAATAGTTTCTGCGTACGAGCGCCGTAAACCATTATACATCCACACTTAGAAGGTTAAATATTGTTCCATAGAATGAAAACCCAGCTAACTATAGTCTGTCATGTCTCCGCAGGTATAAAGGAATGCGTCCCTTCTTTGACAAGCCCCTTCTTCCACTTCTAAGAAAAGTTTCCAATCCTTTTCCTTCACTTCAATAACGTTATTTTCTTGTAGTATATCACCACAAATAAAGCAGTTTACTTCATAAGAAGCCATGGCTCTACAAATGCAAACGACACTGTGAAATGATAAAGTCTCACCCGTGACCATGGTGACTGCAAAGTCTCCGAAACGTCGGGCCAAAATTTAAAACAAATATACACTAGCTGTCGCTCGCAACTTCATACACGTGGAGTTTTGAAACCAAACCTTAACAAATCATATAAAAAAGCCACTTGTTTGAACCACTTATCTATTGGAAAAAATCGCATAAAAATCTGTTGCGTAATTTTGAAGATATACACTTACATAGAGATAAACATACAAAAATAACGCCTTTGTTTTATAATAAGTAATGACTAGCTTTTGTCCGCGAATTCGTACGCATGGAAATGCGAATCACTCCATCCTTACTAATTTATAAGTGCGAAATCCGGATGATAACACAATAATAATTTTGAAAAGTGTTAATGTGTGGAACGAAACGATGGCGCGATTTAAAAAAACGTACAACGCCATCTATTGAGCAGAAGAGTAAACTTATGTTTTAAGGATTGATTTCTAAATTTCACGCGTACGAAGTCGCAGGCAACAGATAGTTTATTATGAAGTACTTTTGGAGGCTAGCTTCCTAATAAAGATGTTTTTTTTAGAATCAGTCCACTAATTTCGTGTACATACATGAAATACAAACTTTACCTCTTAATTAATAGTCTTAAAGTAAATTAATAAATTTCTAAAATAGAATAAGCCTTCATAAAATAGGCAGATAGAATATAAGCATCAAATTGATAAACCCGTACATTTTCTGTCGACGTTTTAAAAATAGAGGTGTAATATTTTTTAAAGAATATCACCGCACGTCGTCACATAATTCATCAATAACAACATCGTGTCAATATCGTTCCATTTCACTCGGTTGCTTTTAAGGGCCTACATCAATATTATCGTCGACATGTACCTATTAACACAGCTAGTAGGTATAGAAAATGAAGAATTAGGGATATTTTTTTTGTTTACTCAAAATCTACTAAATATATTTTAATTCCGGTTTACGTGTTTCTATATAATAATAGTTACTTATGTTTTGAAAGTTATTTCATTAGTTAATACGCGATAATGGACCGACAAATGAAAAAAATATAAAATGAGAGAGGTTGTTTCGCTAAGATTTTCTATCGAGAAAACTTTTTTCAATCGCGTTTCTGAGCTTATGCGATCCTAGATTATATATTGAAAAATCATATACTTAAAAATTAGAGATTAGCCATTTAATCTAAAGAAAAAATTAAATCTTCGTACGTGGAAAAATGCACGAAGCTATTTTGGTATCCTCTTAAGACTAATGTCTGTGTGTTAATATCTATATTTTTAAGTGAATTTACATATATTTACGTAAAGAAATAAATATTTAAAAAAAGAACTTTTACTAGCTGGATATGGAAATGATGGAAAAGGATAAAAAATCTGTTCGTTTTTAGGGTTCCGTACCCAAAGGGTAAAAACGGGACCCTATTACTGAGACTTCGCTGTCCGTCCGTCCGTCCGTCCGTCCGTCCGTCTGTCACCAGGCTGTATCTCAAGAACGGTGATAGCTAGACAGTTGAAATTTTCACAGATGATGTATTTCTATTGCCGCTATAACAACAAATACTAAAAATAAAATAAAATAAATATTTAAGGGGGGCTCCCATACAACAAACATGATTTTTTTACCGTTTCTTGCTCGATACTAATAACGTTGCCTTATGTTGCATAGATAATGGTACGGAACCCTTCGTGCGCGAGTCCGACTCGCACTTGACCAATTTTTTTTATAATCTCACGGGAACATTGCATTCTTTCGGGATAAAAAGTAGCATATATGTTATTCTGATATATTGTATATATAGCATATAAGCTACATTATCGTAAAGTTTAATTAAAACCCATCCAGTAGTTTTGCGTAAATGAGTAACAGGCATCCAAACATCCATACTCACAAACTTTCAGATTTAAATTATTAGTAGTATGTCTCCGTGTGGTGACGAATTAAGAATACAAGTGTCACCACCCCATCTCCTCCCGAGGGTGCTGTAAAAGTCAGCTAAGGGATATTGCACACAGTTAACATCCTCTGTGAGAGACGGAAAACTTGAAAATAAACCATGTGCCAGCACGCTTGGTCAGCACGGCACAGTAGACCATAATCCCTCCAAAGTGGAGGAGGGCCGTGCCCAACAGTGGGACGTAAATGGGCTGGAGAGGAGGAGGAATATGTGTACAAGTTGCGAAAGTTTAAAAATATTATCCGAGTTTTATTAATACTTTCATTTCTTTATTCAGAATAATGATAAATATACCAAGACCAAGTGACTAAGATTTAAATTAAAACTTAGGACTTATCGTCTGCTTTCTGAGAAACAAATAAAAATTTTAATTGTTTAATTTGCCAAGTTTTACACAAACATTAATTTATCAACTTGTTAAATCTGGTTTTCTTTGTTCCTATGCATAGAAGTTTCATAGAATTATTCTAAAGGAACTATATGCTAAGTAAAAGATAACCTACAAAGTTTGTGGCTTAACATTCTCCATAGGATTCTTTTTTGGAACAGAAGCTTAGCTTTTAATGTTGAGCTCTGAGCTTCTCATACACAATAATTTGAATCTAAAATACGCTGTTATCTGAACATTTAGGATATACGAGTATGTTGTCGATTGAAAATCATTATTTTAATACGTTGTTTAATTTGAGGAAGGCGCTTACCCTTGATATCAACAGGATGAAATAAATTGCGAGGTGAAGAGGGGATTACGCATGCGCAGTAACGCCGTTTTACGCCGATTACGCATGCGCAGTAACGTGTTAGGTTATTTTCGTTACGGAATTTCTGGATTCGGTCTCCACACTCAAGGCCCGCAATAGAAGCTATGCAATAGCTTAACATTTCGAAATTTCTATCTCCCACAGAGGCTGTTATATATGTACAATATCCCTTAGCTTGCTCTCACAGCACTCTTGAGAGGAAATGGGTTAGTGACACTTGTATTCTTAATCCGTCATCACACGGATAGTTACTAGCTGAATTCTACGGCTCCGAAATCGTATACAGATAATTAATGTTAAAATGTACCTTTTTATCTTTAAATCTTCGAAGTTAAATTTATTAATATTTTGATTGCTTGTCATATTCATGATTTTCTTTATCCCTGACTGCTAGATACATGCTTTAGCACTCACAAAGATTTGGGTTAATGCATTTTGACGTACGCTTATCATATACATTATAAGGGTTCTATCAAAGTTATCAAGTATTCAGGAAATTTTAATCCATGTTTAATTCAAGCTCTACTTAATGAGGGACTTGAGGTAGAAAAGCGAAATGAATTTTCGCTTCCATTAATTTTACAACGTAATTTTCAAAGAAAACATGTTATTTGTGATGTACTGAACATTTTATATGTAAAACACTTTATTTTTGGAATGGTCCCTTAATAATCTTTGTTGTATATTAATAAGAATCTACTACTTAGTTTAAAAACTAAAAAACACGCTTAAATATCCTAAATATTTTTTAAATGATTGCATTGTCTTTGTTATCAATACTCAATTCTATGCTACCTACTTACAAAACGTTGACAGTTTATGTTGTCAGAGACATAAGTTTCTGTTGTCACATGTTGTCACAATCGTAGCAAACACAAGTAAACAATTATGCACCAATTATGATATTTTTACCTGATTCTATAAACAAAGCGTTTTTATGTGAAATTATCTGATTGTATATGAAAGGCATACATAGAAACACAATAATCTTGATGAGTCTACTCATATACAATTAAACTACGTGTATAATTAAAAATACAAGTGTCATCATAGTGATACTTCAACTTGCTATTCTAGTAATTCTGAACAAGGAAATGAGATTATTCTTTTAAATTATTGCATTGTCATTGGTCCTTGATATATGTGCAAAATTTCAGATCAATCTGACTACTGCAAGTGAGTTAAAATCACTTTCAAAGATTCCGTTACGCAGATAGATTGATAGATACATACCAAACTTATAAAAGCGTGTTAAAAACCTAATATTTTAACGTTAAGTTTTGGTATGTTTAATTAATAAAGAGGTAGAATTTCTAATACATATGTAGGAGGATTCTTTATTCTGTGGTAGGGGGTAATCTCCGAAAGCATTAGTCTGATCACATAGCCTCTGAGTGATGCAGGATATGTTATTATAATTTAAGAGTACCTAAAAGCAAAGTTATGGGCTATAGGTTCATCATCCTCATTGCGTCTTGCCCTTATACCTTTATTTAAATTAATAAAAATAAAATAAATATTTATGGACATTTCACACAAGCGGGGGTCAGTACAACATGCATTTTTCTTTCAAGTTCTTCTGTTAGACGTTATTCATGTTTTTACTCCTTAGGCTCTCTCCAGCTCAACGACATCCCAATATCCTGCACTTTAGGAGGGATATTGTTGTACTGTACCGCAGACCAGGCGTGTTAGCACAGGATATATTTTCGGTTTTTCCGTAGTCACAGAGGATATTGTGGACAATATTCTTTAGGTGGCTATTACAGCACCTTGGGAAGACTGTATTTCACTATATTGTGGATTAAATAAAACAAATTCTAACATAAACAGAAATTAGACTGTAACAGAAATCCTACAAACTATTTAAAATAAAAAATACTTAAAGAATTTCCTCTTCTTGCGCGTTGCTGTGAATTTAATTTCATCTCAAAAAATGCTGACTTTGAATAGCAAATTTTATACGTAATAAAATCCAACAACTCATGGTATCTCATAAATTTCGATTCTTGTGAGGAACTTCCACCTGCCACAGTGCTAAGACTTTGATCATTATTTAAATTACAAGGTATTTGAGAAATCCTCGACACGGATAGCGTTTTATTACACTCTGTCATAAATTATGTTCTTGTTAAATTTATAATTAATGTGTAAGCAATTGATATGAGGAATGATATTTATGTTATTGTTTTATCTTTCTAGTAGGGGAGCCGAAGAGGGGATTTCGGGATTTACTAAAGCGCGTCAGATTAATATACAGGAGGATACCTTGTACCCGGTTAAGTACCTCCACAAAACATGAGACCCATATATAAGGCCGCCCGTGAAGGATACAGGATCAGATTAGTAAAAAAAAATTGACCATCAGAAATTCTCGAGCGCGTCAGATTAAGGTAGGGTGAGTTAATTACATCCTAAAAAGTGTATATTCCACTAATCTGACAATTTGAGAGTGACGTAAAAAAAGGGGAGGGCAACAAAGTTGTAAAAAAAAAACGTCATCTCGACATTCTCGAGCGTAGCTAAATTTTTTTTATTTTGAAGGTAATAATTCAAGAATAATGAAAAATATATAATCTGACAATTTCCGCAAGCCGAAATAACAAAAATTCGTCGATAAAGTTAAATGCGTGCAGCTGCGTGATGCCTACATTTGGGTTTGTTTGAGTTGGACTTCTAAATGTTTAATTAGGACTGTTTATGAGATATTAAGCCATCAAAATATATCGTAAAAAAAGTTGCAAAGTTACACTGTCGGCTTTTAAATTGTTAGATTTACCAGCTGCTCTGTGTCTAGCCAACCGGAGTCGCCGATAAGATATAACAATAGATTTTAAGGACAATAGAGTCGTAAAATCTCATCTCCATTGAATCATAGCTAGACAAGAAGCACAATTAAAAAGCTCTTAGGAATATTTATGAGTATGTTGTAAAGGTAAATCATACAAATTTTTAGACAAGTATAAAATATTATTTCTATTACAGCGTGATCATTTATAATTTACAACAATTAAAAAGAAAGTAAATATTATGATCTAAGATAATTTGTATTACAGAATAGTTTTATCACATAATGGACAATAATTTGAAAGTGTAAATACTTTCGTTAATGTTTTCGTTCTTCAAACTATTTACTTTTGAGGTGTAAGTATTTGGTACACAAGGAAACGTTGAAGTTACTAACTTTCTTTTAGTATTGAATATAGTCGCTTCAATTTTATTTTTCTCAAATCACGCTGTAATAGAAATAATATTTTATACTTGTCTAAAAATTTGTATGATTTATCTTTACAACATACTCATAAATATTCCTAAGAGCTTTTTAATTGTGCTTCTTGTCTAGCTATGATTCAATGGAGATGAGATTTTACGACTCTATTGTCCTTAAAATCTATTGTTATCTCTTATCGGCGACTCCGGTTGGCTAGACACAGAGCAGCTGGTAAATCTAACAATTTAAAAGCCGACAGTATAACTTTGCAACTTTTTTTACGATATATTTTGATGGCTTAATATCTCATAAACAGTCCTAATTAAACATTTAGAAGTACAACTCATCTTTTTAAAATTTAACTTTTTCTAGTGTCGGCTCCTGCACTATAGTGTGGAGGACTGGGAATAAACGGCACCTTTCCCTCCTCACCCTTTTTATTCCCATTCGTCCACACTATTCCCATACCTCCACACTGTGGACGACGGGGTGTGGAGGACTGGGAATGACCCGCTGAGTTCAAAATATAGTTCAAAGTACAATTTTAAGCGCCCAGGAATGGAATTAGCGGAAAGTTGCAGGGATGGCCTTTAAGGTGAACCGTTTTTCGAATTTTTTTTTGTCAGATTAGGCGAATCCCTCTAGATAATCGTCAGATTATGAGACAGTACGTTTAGAACATAAAGATAAACCATATATATCTTAATCTGACGCGCTTGAGTATTTCAAAATGGCGAATTTTTTTTGCACATTATGAAACTGGCCGTGAGTTTGCGTCCCATCGAAATCGTCAGATTAGTGAATGAGAGCTTTTTTTTGGTGCACTTAACACTCCCTTAGAAAATCTGACGCGCTCGACAAAATAATTTTTTTTTTCATTTTCAACCCTTAAATACAACCACCCGCATCATGCAAACGATCAGATTAACATACGTACATTATTAAAAATACGTAGGGCATTGATGCTATCAATATCTGACGCGCTCGAGAATGTCCATGCAACAGTTTTTTTTTACATATTTAAAAATCTATAGCCGCTTTCCCCACCGATAAAAGTGAAAAATCACATAACATTTTTTTCTTCTTATCATCTAAGCTTTGCAACTCAATAGGTCTCTATGACGCTCGAGTAAATCCCCATTTAGCATCGTGGGCTCCCCTACCATTCTGTGAAGTGAAACATTTCAATATAATACTTTAATTATAATGCTAAATATTCTTAGAAATTCAGACACTGCAGTGGTATTCAGTAAGAAAAAGTGAAGTGAATTTTCGGTGAATCTAAATTGTTTCGATTTCCGGCATAGGAGAATTTGCTTGTCGCGGGGATTTTGTTGAACAAAATCAGTGGCATGTGCGGGGACAAGTTTTGTTCCGTTAGTTCATGGACAACGTACAATCAAGACGTAATACATTAGTTTTTTTTACATCTTTGACATATGATACAATATCGACTTACGTTGTTTCGATTTACGTCGCGTATTTCGAGAACCTAACATGACGTAAGTACGAGGACTGCCTGTATTTACTCCTTAGTTTCTCTCTCTTCAGCCTAATGACGTCTCTCTGTTGGGCACTGGCTTCCTGCACTATGGCAGGGATTATGATATACTATGTTGCGTAGATCTGACGAGTTGGCATAGGGTTTATTTTTAAGTTTTTCCTTTCTCACAGAGGATATTATTTGTGTACAATATTCCTTAGCTGGCTTTCCCAGCACCCTAAAGAGGAAAAAGGCGTTGTTTTCTTAATCCGTCACCGCAAGGACAACTAGGTATATTTTTTTTAATTGAAAACAGAAAATAATTATGGAGAATTAATCAACGTATATCTTTATATATATAAATCTTCTGTACGTGTGTTTGTAATTGAACTCCTCCTAAAAGGCTGGACCGATTTTGATGAAATTTTAATTTACACAGAATTGTATGGCAAAACAACGTTTGCCGGGGCAGCTAGTTATTAAATAAAAAACGTTTGTTAAAATTAAAGATATTTTGCTAGAACATCAATTATTTTCCAATATTACTATTAGCAAGCCTTTATATATAGTGGTTCATCTGTTAGGATTATAATCATTAGAGTAAGATCACACAAATAATTGTTCAATCGGTTAGATAATGAGGGTTATACTAACATTGATTTCATGAATTGAATGTCTTTAAAGCCTGCTGGTAATCAAGCTACCGTCAATGTATTCATTGGTTAGACAAATAGATTGCTATGTAAGCATTGATTAAATGCTCACTAAAGAAAAGATAGTGTATACAAAATTAAATAATAGGTACGCTTCAATTAAAAACTATATGGAATCGTGCACTAAAGTTTCCGTATCATAATTAACATATTATCTTAATCAAATCGTCTAAGGGTAGCATCAAGTTACACTATAAAAGTTTGTTTTATGGGATATTATTATTTATTGTAGGTATACTGGTTTTGTAGTATTTACTGTTAGTGCAGCTTCAGTATATAATACATAATGTGTGAAACTTTGAACTGTCTAACTATCACTGTTCTTAATTCAGCCTAGTGAATGGAATGCGGTGTTCCACAGGGCTCGGTCCTAGGCCCTACCCTGTGAAATATCAGATTTGATTGGCTGCTGAGGGGCACCCTCCTCCCCGGGATGAAGTGAGACACGGAAGCACAGCAAAGTCTCAGTAACACGGTCCCATTTTATCTTTTAGTACGAAACTCTAACAGTTAAGATTATATATTTACTATTTAACTTCCTGTTTATTAGTTTCTAATTAATATAAACAAATCTACCATCATATATTAAGTTTGTTTGTTAAGCTTGTGTCAAGAATGTGAAAAAGTAATGGTACCTATTCTACACGGAACTTAACTAAAAAAAATAAAGTTGATAGTGTCAATATATGTAATATTTGCTATTTATCTATACTTATAATAAATCTGTAGAGAGGTCAATTCTGTACATGAAATATATTTTCAAAATAACTATCAGGGGGTGATTAGTGATCGATACAGATGCCAAAAATGCAATCAGTAAAATTTTTGTCTGTCTGTCTGTCTGTCCGTATGTTCCTTATAGAAACAAAAACTACTCGACGGATTTTAACGAAACTTGGTACAATTATTCTTCATACTCCTGGGCAGGTTATAGTATACTTTTCATCACGCTACAATCAATAGGAGCAGAGTAGTGAAGGGAAATGTTGGGAAAACGGGAAAAGGTGCTCCATTTTTTATTTTTTTAGGCTTCCGTCACGTGTGCAGCCTTAATGGTTAAAGTTACATAGAAATCATGTATGACGGAAATATTCTACATAAAATTGTCTAAAAAATATCCCGAATCAGCACATATCTATATTTTATGGTTGACTCACAATAACACGTGTAACTCCTGATAGCTTAGCAGTTCGTTCATTCTGATTATATTTGTTTACTCTTACGTTTATAATACTCTCACTCAAGTTTAGTGGTAGTTAAAAATGTTGCAAAAACGGGGAAAATTTCCTAAATTGTACGCGGACGGAGTCGAGGGCAACAGCTAGTCTTAATTAAAATCGTTAGTCTATAATTAAAATTGTTAGTAATGCTTTTACAATAAAAGTTTAAACATAGATATAAACACAAATTTATTATCACAATATCGCACGCTCCAATTGTTTAGATATTAAGTTATCATAGGAAATTGATGTACTTTCTCTGCAGCTACTTCACTTGCCCTACGAACTAAGAAGATACACGTTAATCCAATTTGGCAGTTTTCTTTTAATTACTTTATCCCAGCCAGTTTCAATATAAAAATTCATACAGTCCACTATATCCCGTACAAACATTCAGACATTTGACGCTAGTAATTTTTTTTTTTTTAGTTGGGTTTAGTTTAGTCGTGCACGTCGAATTGGTAGCATTGTTTAAAGGTTCTTGTAATATCTTTTGTATCACTAAACATTACTTTTATATTCATTTGTTGTTTTAGTTTCAAGTTGCCAAAAAAACAAGATAAAACTAAGTGTATCGCTATCATATTTTATAAGTATTAAATAAAAACAAATACAATATAATACAGGTTTCATTCAACTTTGTTGAAGAACTTAGAAGGAAAACTACAAGCGTTACTTCAAAGAAACTTGAGTAAACTTACCGAGATTATCGGCACGATATACCGGGAATATTGCTACCCACAATACCACCAGGAGTCCCGTTTTTCTTCTCATCTTTTAGATATTATCACTATTTTGTACGGAAATTCCTTTGATTTTCATATGTATAGGATTTTTTTGGTGACACTTTAAATATTTGTATCCGACATGGATGTAGGATCTGAAACAATAATAAGGTTTAATTAAAAAAACATAACATTATTATGTAATACTAGCTGACCCGGCAAACGTGGTTTTGCCATACAAATGTCAGGGGTGGACCTTTAACATTAAGAGGATACCAAAATAGCTTCGTGCATTTTTCTACGTACGAAGTTTTCATTTTGTCTTTAGATTGAATGGCTAGAGCTCTAATTTTTAAGTATATGTTTTTTCAATATATAATCTAGAATCGCATAAACTCAGAAACGCGATTGAAAACAGTTTTCTCGATAGAAAATCTTAGCGAAATAACGTCTCTTATTTTTTATTTTTTTCATTTGTCGGTCTATTATCGCGTATTAACTAATGAAATAACTTTCAAAACATAAGTAACTATTATATATAGAAACACGTTAATCAGAATTAAAATATATTTAGTAGATTTTGAGTAAACAAAAAAAATATCCCTAGTTCTTCATTTTCTATACCTACTAGCTGTGTTAAAAGGTACACATCGACGATAATATTGATGTAGGCCTTAACGCGTTCAATGCTGAATAATTTGCGAATTTATAGCCAATGCTAAAAAAAGAGTCATTCGCCCAGTGCTGAAAACGCGTATGTGCGTTCAAAAAATTTTTCGCGTAGTGCTAAGAACGCTTATATGCGTTCAAAGAAAACTCGCGTAGTGCGGCTGGACGCTATAGCGCGTTGTCTTTTACCTTCCCGCAGTGCGGCCGACGCTTATGTGCGTTCGGTAACTTTCGAGTTTTATGACTGTCATATAACAATTACGGGTCATATAAAGGTGTTGGATGGATAAAGGTGCTTCCACACTAGTGTTTATTTGTAAGAGATTTTGTGATGTTTACGCCATAATATATCTTCGTTCGGTTTTGTTAAAATAGTAAGTTATACCTTAATAAAACAGTAATAGTAAAGGTACATTCTCCCGAAAGCCCTTTTATTCTTAATTTTTTTTAATTTACGACTTCGCCCGCCTCGTAATCGACACCATTTATAAATAGACTAAAACTACCTATTAGTTTAGTTAAAAGAGCGAGTCATAATAAAATTATTTCAATAATCTATTGTACTAAATTAGGTTATTGTTGTCGTCGCCGCCGCCGTCCCTCCCCCTGCAAGATTCGTAGCAGAAACCTGACTAGTGTGTAGTCTCCTTTACAATTCCACATTTTACGACCGCTTCGAAACAATAGACACCCAGAATACACGCTATAAACGCACAGGTGCGGCGCACCCCGCTTGCCTACAGATTTTTTTTTTTGTATGGACGCGTATACGCGTCGGCCCGCACTTGGTGAAGATCAGAAAAACGCGCATAAGCGTTAGCCGCACTGAACGTAATAAGGGGATGAAAAATACATGTTGTTCGATTCTCAGACCTAACGGATAAGTACACAAAGTTCCACAAAAATCGGTCGAGCCGTTTCGGAGGAGTATAATTACAAACACCGTGACAGGAGAATTTTATATATTAGATTAGGATACCTATTTATAAGTAAACGAAGACTGATTGGCGTATTCATAGTTCCAGTATGTTACTTATTGTACCAGAGGTTGTTACGTCAAATGCTTGTAAATATATTTTCTTTATAAAAAATTTCGCATACATAATGTAAGGTAGGTACATTAAAATAGCCACTCAAAGTATTAGGTATATGGCTATCGATTATAGAACATGCCCTTCGTTATAAATAAACCTCTCATTAGCGACGCTCAGTAAATCTTGTTAAAAGGGTCCTGTTCCTTTAATATAAAGGAGAATCAAAGTCCATCTCATCACATAATACTTTAATGTAATTATCTTATAAATCTTGTCAAACATTATAACAAGCCGTAAGCGCAGATTACTTATCTAATAATTACTTAAGGGCCTCTTTCACCATTCTCAAGTAAAGCGCCAAGTAGACTAATCGCTAGTTAAAGTCACCAGTAACCACACGTGCGACGTTCACGACGTTCGAGTAGCAGTAATCTTAAGATTAAAAAATTGAAATTGACGGAAGATACTCGTAACTATTACTTGACAATTAACGCTAATCGATAAGTAACTAATCAACGCTTTACTTGAAGATGGTGAACGAGGCCCTAAGACTTGTAACCGGATGACCGAGCTTTGCTCATTTTTGTACAGTAGTCTATAAAATAAAGTTTTTGGAGACGAAAACTGTACATAGATCAATTTTATTTAAATTCACCCCTCAATCTCTGAGACCCGCTCTGAGTTTGTACAAAAATACCGTCCCATTTACGTACTTTGAATATATGTCATGCAAGTCCTAACTGCTTTATATGAAAGGCGGGCGTGGATAAGCGCCGGAGGATTGGCGCTACTCACGCCTATGCGTAAGCAGCATGAAAATTAATATTTATTTAATGACTCACGTCGCGATCGCACGTCGCACATTTGGTACATCGGAAGGTCACCTTTACCCATCTAGCTCTTATAAAGCATTTGATAGATAAATAGTTAACAGTATTAATAGCAAATTATGTCTGTCTACAAATAGACTTATCAATTTCAAGATGTTTGCTCATAAATAATAATGACACCTACGCAATTTCTTTATTTTCTTTTATCTCACAATATAATAAAGTAACTAATTCAATAACAAGCCAGACAAAAATAATTTAAACACCTTATTTACTCCAAGTTTAATGAAAAAACGCTTTTTATATTATTTTCAGATAGAATAGTCTTTAAAGAAATAAAGGTAGTTACTAAATGAGATATTTATTTTATTTTTGTAACCTTTCTTATACGTTTTCTTTGAAATACTTATGTTAACACTAGGTTTGTCCACGACTTCATACGCGTAGAATTTAGATCATTTTTCCCGCTTTTACAACATTTCACCATTCATTTCAACATTCATTTTCATTGATGCTTCGCTCCTACTTGGTCGTGATGTTATATAGCCTATAACCTTCTTTGATGAATGCACTATCCGAAACTGAATGAATTTTTCAAATCAGTCTAGTGGTTCCTGAGATTAGCGCGTTCAAACAAACAAACAAACTCTTCAGCTTTATAATATTATAGTATAGATTATTACGTTTTCAAGGGCAGTGAAAACCGCGTTGAAAGACAGATTATATTTTGTAAGGTTTTTAACATACTTTGATAAACTTCATTCTTGTCTCTGAACGAATATAAGCTTACATAACCCATTTCTATAACATGTTGTATCAAAAAATTAAAAAATATTGGTATTTTTATGTTATCCTGTGGAAATTCAACGTTTTGCAATACGCACAAAGTCTGGTACATACATAAATCTAAACACAACCTAATTTATGCAAACATAACTTATTTTTTTCCAGTAATAGTATAGATTATAAGCCACGCAAATTGGTAATGCGCTGGAACCTTGTCAAATTAACGCCCTTGTGACGTCATCAGCAAAGAAAAAGTGCAGCTAACAAAATGTAATATTCTCATCTATACGTCACTATGACGTCATCAACATGGCCGCCAGGCGCATTACCAATTTGTGTGGCTTATAGCTCTTCAACTACAACAATAATACATGGGTATAGAACTGTTACTCTGTGCTTAAATATATTCCGATTGGTTGACATTCTGATTCCACGAGGGAGTGCGTTCTAGAGAAGAATAGATGAATATAGAATGAACATTGCCCTCAATTCTACTTACTGACTTAAGGGCCTACATCAATATTATTGTCGACATATACATATTAACACAGCTAGTAGGTATAGAAAATGAAGAATTAGGCATATTTTTTTTGTTTACTCCCTTTGTTGACTACTATAGTTGTAAAAAAATAAGAGGCCCGTTTTGACATTTGAGAGAAACCCTAGAATGTTACTTGGAACGAAATTGAAAGAAACATTATTTAGATAATTATTAACAAACATTGTTTTAAAAAAACACATGTATTTTTTTGGAGCGTAAATTATATGATAGAATATATTGCCAGTATTCTTTTCGCGCTTACTTCACAGTAGCATGCAATTTCTAATTATTACGAAACGTCTCAAAAACAGTTACGTTTTTAGTCTTTTTATATTTAATTTTTTTTTATTACTAGTGGTGTAACCAATTAATTACTTAATTCGTCAATGTTTGATATTAATCGTTAATGTTTGATATTTTTTTCTCGATTCTGCTTTGCTTTTGGACTATTTCTGTTTACTATCACGTTGACCTTGGCTCTTTTATTTTGGACATTGATTTAAACATAACGATTAGGACTCGATTTTGGTGTTTGTTGCTATGTCGTACGAACTCTGTTTCAACATGTCGAAAAGAGGACGTACAATCAACAGCCAGTCACGAGAATTGGTTGTGATGTTAAGTTAAGATAAAATGATGACATTGCTGAAAGAAGCTTGCTCCAAAGATACTAAAGAAGACTGGGCAAAAGGGGTAGAAAGAACACGAAAAATAATAAAGGAAGATTATGAGAGAGACGTCAATATTGATAATATAATTGAAAATGAAATAATTATATTTACAGGTGACGATAGCTCAACTGATGATTTTAGCTCATCATCAGAAGAATGATTGAATGAATCGCTTTTTCTTGATTTTTTGACAAAAATTCTAATATGTACATAACTAATATACTAAATTAAAGACTAATTGACCTTTCATACCATTAAATCATTTCAACATACCTACAATATTTTATATGTTTATGCACGGTAATATTACGTGGTTTATGTTAAACTGTCAGCACTTTACTTACAATACGTAATCAAATCGATTAAATACTCAAACAAACTTGAATCGATTTATCGTGAGTATCGAGTACCGAGCAGTATGGTTACATCTCTAGTGACGCCACGATGACAAATGTCAAAACGGGCCTCTTATTTTTTTACAACTATAAATATATTTTAATTCTGATTTTGTTGACCACTTATTCTTTGTTTGTCCTAACTTGCGCCAATCTCTTCATGACTCGCTTCCCCGTTTTATTCCTCGTCCTACCTCTGTTAAATGTCTCCTCTATAATACTTTTTCCCTTCGTGTAAACTCTTCACTCTGTAATTTTGTACAAAAAAATAATATTAGACTGTAGATAGTGTGTTTTAAGTTTTTAACATTTACTAACATTTTATGTAATTTATTGTAGACTAGCTGCCCCGGCAAACGTTGTTTTGCCATACAATTCTGTATAAAATAAAATTTCATCAAAATCGGTCCAGCCAATTTGTAGCCTATGTGTTATTCTGATGTATAACCTATATTGTGGTAAAGTTTCATTCAAATCCATTCAGTAGTTTTTACGTGAAAGAGTAACAAACATCCATACATACATCCATACTTACAAACTTTCGCCTTTATAATATTAGTAGGATAAGTATACTAACCTCCTGACTCAGTATTGGTCTCTGTATATAGTTTAAATTTCTAATTAAATTACCTTGGTTGTCGGAATCTCCCAAAATTTCAACCGATCTACACGTTGGTAGACAAACACCACAACCCCTTTAGTTTGTGACACTATCACTAAGGATACTGGCAGAGTCGCGACTTAAACACTACGATAAGTCGCTTCTAAAGAAGCCATCAAACAAGAACAAGAACAAGAATTCTGATTTACGTGTTTCTATATATACAAGTTACTTATGTTTTTAAAGTTATTTCATTAGTTAATACGCGATAATAGACCGAAAAATGAAAAGAGATGCTGAGAAATGAATGAGAGAGGTTGTTTCGCTAAGATTTTCTATCGAGAAAACTTTTTTCAATCGCGTTTCTGAGTTTATGCGATCCTAGATCATATATTGAAAAAACATATACTTAAAAATTAGAGCTCCAGCTATTCAATCTAAAGAAACAATGAAAACTTCGTACGTAGAAAAATGCACGAAGCTATTTTGGTATCCTCTTAACTAAAATGAAACTAACTATGGTATATTTTGGTTTTTACTTTATTAGGTAGGAATTGATTCCTATCCATGTGATGGCTGAATAAGAATGTAAGTACCAGCTACCTTATTATCTCACCAGGACACTTTCAGAGCAAGCTAAAAACTATTTAGTCCAGTGCATATAATTAAAAAAATATATATTATAGTAGGATGAAACCCATTAGAAAAGGAGGAGAATATTATAAAAATCAAAGAAAAAATAATTTACGGGCGATCTGAGGTCGGGAAAAAATAGTTTTTCTCGATTTCCGGCAAAGCTAATAGTCCTATGGAAAAAAGTCAACAGGCAAAGTTGTAGGTAATAAAAAGATTAAAAACTTTTGTATTTACACTTTATTCACATAACCTCAAAATTTATGTGACGAATTCAAAACCCTAGTTTTTGGTTTTTTATTTCTTTCTTTTACTAAAATGTTTTTTCATTCACGAAATTTGGTGAAAACTTACCTTTTTATGTCCTTAATACGCTGTAATTTATTTGATTAGAAATATTTATTTTTCACCTTATTTTGAATTAATATCAAAAAAGCACCCTAATTTTCAATCGAAAATTCATCTGTCAAAATATCAGCTTTTTTCAAAAAGTTGGTATGCTTTCTGTTCGTTGCAATCTCTACTATCTGATGGTAAAAAAAACAAAATGTTACTATAGAAAATCTTTTCAGAAAATGCACTAAGATATCTTTGAATTTTAATCTTAAGGTGATATGTTACGTTAAGCATACTCTTTTTTAAAGAATATATATATATCGGAGAAAATCACCGCAGACATCACCTGTAACTATTGCCAGGGTAGTCTCCAATCCAAACACCCTGTAATACTGAATAAGCTAACTACGATAACTACAACATTCTACTAACTACGATGAGATTGATACGTGGCTTACGACACGTGTAGCAGGTTTGGAAGGCGCCTTTTATGAATATTCAACGGGTCACCATTCGAACTCATCAGATAAAGGAATTACTCACCATTGACACCATTTAAGGACCCACTTCACTGGAACCTAAGTTAAAACTAAAAATCCTTAAGTAAACCATTTTAATCAAGTCTCCTACGACATAATATATAACTTTTTACGCTTAAACAACCCATCCCCTTCTCGACCTCAGATCCCCCGTAAATTATTTTTCCTCTTATTTTTATAATATTCTCCTCCTTTTCTAATGGGTTTCATCCTACTATAATTTTTTATTATTTTTAAAACTATCTGCACTAGTAGAGCTGTGTGTATGAGGACATGAAAGAAAGAGGAGTTAACACAGATATAACGTCTGACAGAAGGTTATGGAAGAAAAATAAATAATGGGATAAGGGCAGGATAATGATGATAAATGAAGAAAGTTTACTCAATGTTGAATTTTGTAATAGACGCAATCAATTTACTCAAGTTATTTACTCAAGTTTGTAAACATTATTGGGCTTATTCATAACTAGCTGTTGCCCGCGACTCTGTCCGCGTGATATTTAGAAAATTTTCCCCGTTTTTGCAACATTTTTCACTACCGCTTCGCTTTTACTGATCGCAGCGTGATGTTTTACTGCCTAAAGCCTTCCTCGATAAATGTCCTATCTAACACTGAAAGAATTTTTCAAATCGGCCCAGTGGTTCTTGAGATTGGCGCGTTCAAACAAACAAACTAACTCTTTAGCTTTATAATATTAGTATAAATGACTTATCGGAGGTTTAAACGGAGATTTTATCGGAGAGATAATAAACGTTTTACCGTAACTATTATGAATAACAAGTTTTGACAATTTTCGCGAACCCATTTTAGCGAACTTTTAAACCTCCGATAAGTCATTATGAATAAGACCATAAAACATTAAAAGTAAAAACAAATAAAAGTACTTAGGTATTATCTCAGTCAGTGGTTAAAAGCATTGCTAAAGTAATGCAAGCAGATTGCATCTACTTAGAGCATTTTATATTCCGTGAATTGGAATGCGAAGGCGAGTTTAAGGCTGTCAGAAAGAAACCGAGAATTTAAATGGACTGGAATATTTCGTACAGAATTTTAATAACTTAAAATATATCTACATTAATATCTAAATATTTATTTAAGTTTTGCATCTTGTACATTTAGTACCTACCCATGTGTATCGTACCCTAAAATATTATATTTTATCTTTTTTGATATTTCTCAGTTGGTACACATAGGTATATAAAAAAGCGTGGTGACATTTGTATTCTAAGTCCACCATTCGAATTAATTGTAATAAATATCCAACATAAACTTTTATCACATCATCTCCAATCCATTTAAGTCCCACTGTTGGGCACGGGCCTCCTCCACTTTGGGAGGGATTATGGTCTACTGTGACGCGCTGACCAGGCGTGTTGGCACAGGATTTATTTTCGAATTTTCCGTCTCTCACAGAAGTTTTTATTTGTGTGCAATATCCCCTAGCTGACTTTAACAGCACCCTTGGGAGGAGATGGGGTGGGTTACACTTGTATTCTTAATCCATCACACGGAGGAAACTTTTGTTAGGAAACTTTTATCACATAATTTTAGGCAAATCAATCAAATATCATTTCATAAAAGCTCGTCCTTAGTCGTTGGCAATCAAATAATTTATTAACACTAGCTGTTTTCTGCGAAGTAGTACGCGTTTTTTTTTATTTTTGTGTGTGTCCAGCCTGACCATGGCTACAGTAGTACGCGTGGAATTGAAAAAAAAATTTCCATTTACTGTAATCACTAAAGCTTCGCTCTCACTGGTTATGAACTGCAAGATTTTTTTTAAATAGGACCAGCGATTCTTAAAATTAGTGCGTTCAAACAAACAAACTCTTCAGCTTTATGATGTTAAGCATAGATAACTTATTTGACTTTTGACACTTTGACGAGCCTCGTGGTTGAGTGGTTCATGTAATGGACTGAAATGGGTTCGATTCCCGCTCGGGACAATCATTTGTGTGATTTTTCTAATTGTCATACAAATGTTTGTACTGCGTCTGGGTGTTTCTATGTATTATAAGTATACATTTACAAAAAAAATTTGTATATGTATTCTATCCGTATTCTGGTACTCATAACACAAGCATTTAAGCTTGGGACCAGAGGATGATGTGTGAAATGTCCATGAATATTTAATATTAATATTTAATAAAAAAAGTTCATTGCCCGCAAAAAATATATACTTTTTGATGAATCCTAGTTCAGAATTTGGCTTGAATTCAAATAAATTTGCTCTTGAAATAGAAACTGCTGACTTAATAGTTTTCAACAAAATGTAGGCGGAACATTTCATAACATATATATTCCTGTTTACTATTCGCATTTCCTTGGGGATAAATCTTCTTATCACTTCCGTGTTTTCCGGAAATGATGAATGTGAATTATATCATTTGGAACACATCAACTTCCGTTCCAGTACTGTCTATAATTATCATAATAACTTGGAAAAAAACATTCATAAATATAAATGATAATTGTTTATCCTTGTACCCTTATATACGCAATGAAGTCATTAGTTGAACAGGAAAAAAACAGCCAAGTACGAGTTGGAAGCATGCCTGAAGGGTTTTGTAACTTTATTATCATAATATTAACTAACCTGTTCACATCGCTATAAGCACAACTTTTGTCTGTTTGTGATGTGACCCTTTCACTTCAAAGCTACTGAACCGATTTAAATGAAATCAACACAGATAGTTAGATCTTATAGAACGATATAAACTACATTAAAACTTATTTGTACACGTATGATATCGCGGGTAAAGGTGGCATTCGGTTGTTTAAAGACCGAGTCGCACGACCCGTATTTTACATTGATTAAAAGAATACCTTACTTATGTATGTTTGTCTTCTTTTGTTAACGCGAAATTTGATACTAATTTGATCTCGATTTGTCTTCTTCGCGCGTCGTGAATCGCGTTTATTGGAAAGCCACCTTAACATCTAGAAATTATAATAATTTCCATCCAAAAACCAATATAATATATGAATATAAAATATTGATTACATCATGCAGTTCCAAAAGGCACCTTGACTTTCCCCAAGGTTCAATTAACATTATACATATTACATAGCTTTTCGCATTGCCGACAGAGTTTCACAAGTACTTTGGTATTCCTCAATTATTTATGCACCCTCGTTTCTTAATTATTAAACCTCAATTCTCATCAAAATAAATCTTATTAGCTCAACCTTAATTTAGGTAAATTAATATTATTCTCATAATGATCTAGATACTGAATTTTACTTTTCCTTGCGCTAATTGGTTTGTTAACGTAGTATTTTCAGGTACTTTGCTAAGTAGATTACTTGTAATACTTATTGGATTTAGAAGTTTCTAGAGCTTATTAACATTAAATGTGAATAAAAAATTAAGCTTCCGATAAATTCCCGTATTGAGGGAAATGTTAGTTCTTCTATGGAAGAGAGCGGCTTGAAAGTCTGTTCGTCTTTTTAATCGTCTTTAAAAAGAGGAGGAGATTCTAAATTTTTTAGTTAACTCATAACTTTTAACTGGGAGAAACGATTTTTATTAGAAACCTAGAAACCTTAGAAACGGGAACCCCGTATGGTCCCATTGGCACCAGGTCAGTTGGCATCATATGGTTATGTCCAAGGAAATCAAGAAAAGCCCTTAAATTTCAAAAAGCACATGAATTTTTTTTTAACGTTCCAATTATTGAGGATAATAAGGATCTCTGTGGTGACGTATTTAGAATATAAGTGCCACCACCCCATTTCTTTCCAAGGTACTGTCAGAGTTAAGTTTCGAGTTTTTCGTCATTCTTTGATATCAACTGTTAACAATATCCATTAGCTCGCTTTAACTACACCCTGGGAAGAAATAGAAGTGATGAAGATTGTATACTAAATTCAAATTATTCTCGTTAGGCCTAAAGTCGAAAAAATCTGGAGTAGGTACATTAAATAAACACTTTTAGAGATTTCTCTTTAATTGCCTCAATTATAATTCAAGACACGTTCTGCTCGACAACTCCTCCATATATTCTCCCACTCAGTTGCAGTATAAACAAATCGTAAATGCTAATGTAAATAGAAGAAGAAGCTTTTAAATTAAATTACCAATTCCTTGATATATAAAACATCATTCATTGCTGAAACTTTAAAGCATTAATATACTCGTAACAGGAGTTGGTTTTCTCAAGCGACCACAACTAAAAGAGATACGAGAGCAATTATGGTGATGGCGGCAAAGAGGGAGGCCCTGCGGGAGCATGAACGCGCTGGCGACACATTGCTACCCTGCAAGGGCCCGGGCGGGGTCGTCGACGGGCAAGAGCCCTCTCGAAGAGGTGGTCGCGCGCGGCGGGTCGGTACACATAGACCCACCGCGGCAAATGTCGCACGCGACGGGGGGCCCTAATGCTCCCCCCACCACTGGATCGGGCTCTGGTTAGCGGGGCCACTCCGTCGCCGAGTCATGGTAAAGCTCAAGGCACCATCATGGCCCGGCAGGGCTAAAAGGCGGAGAAAAGAAAAAGCCCCGCCGAACTAACAGTTTATTAGATAACGAAAACGGTACGAGCATGTGTAACGACTCTTGTTGATTAAATGCTCTAAGGCTAAACCATTTCTGTGGCTGTATAAAGGCAAACCGTGGTAGCTACGATTGCATTCATTTATTCTGAGTTTTATGTTAAAACGTTTTGTAAGGGATGTTGGTTCCGTTTACATTAACTGTTTGAAGTACTTTTGGATGTTTTTGTTAAACATTATAGACATTTTTATTAAAATTTAATAATATTGTTATAGTCTAAACATTTCTAATACTACATGGGTAACAAATAAGCATAATTATAGCATGTTTAATGGGATCACATCTGTTTTATGGCTTTTGTTGTGAAAATAAATACACTCCACTTAATTTTAAGCGCAAGAGGAGCCTTATGATCATATGGTTTATGTAATATACTGTTGTTCACAAGGTCGCCGGTTCAATCTCCGCAGTGTACATTTATTTTAGTGATATTTGTATCTGGGTGTATTATATGGATTACAAGTATTACACAAGAAAATTATTATATGTATTCTGAATGCGTGAATGCGAAATGCGTATTCTGGTACCCATAGACCCATTTTAATAGATAGAGAGGTTCAAAAGGATGGCTTATTGGTAAAATTTGTTAGGGTTTACTGTTCATTCCCCCCGTACGAAATTGCGAACAATAACTAGTATTACATAATCCAGATTAGAAGTTTATTAAGCGTATATAATAGTGTTAGTAGATAATATTAGTACCGACAGTAGGTAAGTCTATAATCTTATACATCTGTCGGGTACAATTTTCCGCTCCAAGCTGCAGAAAATGGCCTTACGGAAGAATTCAATTATATTTTGTCTTACCCAAAAATATATATTTCGCTTTTGCGGCGTTTGGCAGACACGTTTATTAATAATATTATTAACAATTTATACTTTTTATTTAAAAATAAAATTGTTCAAGTGCGAGTCGGACTCGCGCACGAAGGGTTCCGTACCATTATCTATGCAACATAAGGCGACGTTATTAGTATCGAGCAAGAAACGGAAAAAAAATCATGTTTGTTGTATGGGAGCCCCCCTTAAATATTTATTTTATTTTTAGTATTTGTTGTTATAGCGGCAATAGAAATACATCATCTGTGAAAATTTCAACTCTCTAGCTATCACCGTTCTTGAGATACAGCCTGGTGACAGACGGACGGACGGACGGACGGACGGACGGACAGCGAAGTCTCAGTAATAGGGTCCCGTTTTTACCCTTTGGGTACGGAACCCTAAAAAGTTGGTTATTTCATCATCATCATAACATCACGCCTTTTTCCCATGAGGTAGAGACTATAGAGCTCCATCTGCATACATGCCCGACGGTTGTAGGTATTTTGAATACTAAATTACTAAAACAAATTTAATTAAGCTTATAAATGTAAATGAAATAATATTTTACATTCCCTTGCACATGCGCGACGCATTTATTCCAATAAAACCACTTTTTACGGAATTAGACACGAATATATCTGTTTTAAATTCCTCCGAAACGTCAGGCTAAGATCTATTTCTTACTTCATGCGTTTGACAGTTGGCATACAAAAGGACTTTTGAGGATTTTTGTAAATTTATGTATTTGAAACATTGTAGGTACACTGTTTTGGTTTATGAATTTTCACCGGACCGACACAAAAGTCATCTTATATTTAAAATTTGCATATAAGGTTTTCATTTATCTATCTAAAGTGATCTTATATCTCTTTGTGTACGAAACCCTAAGAATAATTAAGTTTCTGTATTTCATTAAGACGGTACGATACCAAATTATGCTCCATACAAAAGTATGGGTATCGTACTTCCGTTTTTTCTTCGCGAACGTTAAACCGATTTTAATAGTTTTTGCGTTATATTATAGATAAAGAGAATATCTATGCTTCTATCACTTTCTTTTTTTCAAAACATAATAACTAAAAGAAATATGACGATCCATAAACCCCACTTTTTTCGGGTTTCTTTAGATATAGTTGCAGCGTCTATCACACAAATTTGGTAAATTATTACCACAAAAGAAAGTGATAGAAGCATAGATATACTCTTTATCTATAATACTACGCAAAAACTATTAAAATCGGTTTAACTTTCGCGAAAAAAAAACGGAAGTACGAAACGTCTTTTTTCAAAGAATTTATAGGTAAAATCCGCTTCATCTATATTTGTCCCTTTCAGCGTGGCGCTCGGAAATAGGGACAGCAATACCTAAGGCAAATACCTAAATGAGGAGTACAGTAGTACCCTCTTAACGATAGCAATTATAAAAGACTGATGTAAACGGATCTCTAAATTACGCATCTTTTATCTTTTATTCTGCGGCAGAAAGAAATTAATGTTGTTTCTCGAAAGGAAAAACTGATTCTTGTTTTATACGTGACTTAGAGTATTAAACCAATTGGAGTTGTTATACAAGCAGTTTTCTCGGGTTCAGTTCGCACGTCCCGCTCAGGATCAACTCACGCACACTAAGAGACGGCAGTGACCGTACACAATGAGTATGACTGTATGAGCACTGCTCGCGTACCTATTTCAGCGTAGGCTGTCTGACAATGAAGCTAATTCTGATTCTCCAATAATGTAACCTGACTTAACTAAAATTAAAACAACTATAGTAATTTGGATCAATAAGCCATTTTCTTGTTTACGTGCAAATTAATTAAAACTGTTAATCTTTAACACACAGTTTTATTTTAACACGCTATTATTAGTTTGGTACGTATCTATCAATGTATTAATCTATGTAACGGAATCTTTGAAAGTGATTTACATCAACTTGCAGTAGTTGGATTGATTTGAAATTTTACGCACATATTAAGGACCGATGACGATGCAATAATTAAAAAGGAATACGATTTTCAAGCGTGTTTTTTAGTTTTGAACTATGCGAATTATAATAAGAAAGTTCAGTAAACAGTGCCGCATTGTTATATTGACACCTTCTATTTTATTTTTTTATTTAAGTTTAATTATGCACGTACAATTAATATCGATGTCACTCTTGTTGGATTAATGCTCGAAGCATCGATTAAAGAACAGTGTAAAGGAAACGAGGAAGGAAAATAATTTAACAGAATTAGAGAATAATGATTCCTTTGTGGTTGCCAGAGCCATCTGTATTCTTGTAAGACAAAACTTTTAATAGATAGATTGGCAGTAATATATTAAGTAGATTTGGTTTTTTTAAAAACTATTATTAGTTTTTGTTATTAATTATTGAAAAAGATTTAAATGAAAAACCTACCTAACTTTTAAGGGCGTCACAAACGGCATATTTATATATATTAACTAGCTGACCCGGCAAACGTTGTTTTGCCATACAAATGTCAGTGGGGGTAGGCTTTTGAAAAATAGATGTTGGCCGATTCTCAGACCTACTGAATATGCATGTAAAATTTCATAAAAATCGGTAAAGCCGTTTCGGAGGAGTACGGTAACTAACACTGTGACACGTGAATTTTATATATAAGACTAGCTGTCCCGGCAAACGTTGTTTTGCAATACTAAAAAAAAAGTTTGAAAAATAGATGTTAGCCGATTCTCAGACCTACTGAATATGCACACAAAATTTCATAAGAATCGGTCTAGCCGTTTCGGAGGAGTACGGTAACTAACACTGTGACACGTAAATTTTATATATTAGATATTATAGCGAGAAAGAGACAGATGTATATGGAAAAAATATGAAGTGAGAAACAGACAAATATATCTGTCGGTGACGTCATAAGTATAGATACGTGTCGGTATATAAATATATTTCTGTCTCTTTCTCGCTATATTAATATTACGTAACATGCTGCTCGTGGTGCCCTTTACACTTGTAAAATGAAAGCAAAATTTCATATAAATAAAATAAGGGAATCGTTAAATTTTAAAACAAGTATAATGAACACTCATGAAATGTGACGATATCGCGTTATCGTTCTCCCAATTCATAAAGTATCAAAGTGCGGGAAATTAATTGCTAATTATAAATGTAAATAAAGGGCTTTTATAGACCAGTATGAAAATAATACAATTTACAGGGCGACTGGTAATAGATTGCACAGTCGTAGACATCGTCGCTTGCCACTTTAAATTATATTTTCGTTAAGAAAATGTTTGATAAAGCTTTAATTAGTACAGGACATTTTATTCTGTGTAGTCTAATAGATAGATAGATAGCAATGTCCAGTGTTAATATAAATAATTACGTTTTTGATCGCTACTAATATTATAAATGCGAAAGTAACTCTGTCTGTCTGTCTGTTACGCTTTCCCGCTTAAACCTCTCAACCGATTTTGATGAAATTTGGCAAAGACAATATTTAGACCCTGAGAAAGACATAGGCTTTTATTGCGAAAAAAAGGGATGAAAATTTTCTAAATTATACACGAACGGAGTCGCGGGCAACAGCTAGGTAACTATAAATAAATTATTAACTATAATAATTAAACAGCCTGTGTGGGGTTCGATATATATTTGGTGATCAGATTTTAATAGGAAAGAAAGTGTTAGGTTCGAACCTGCGACTTCGTAAACGGCAGTTATACCATCGTGAATAATTATAATTGTTTTGCAAAGCAATTTTAACTTTGATCAAGGATGCATTAAGTTTAAATTAACGAAATTGAATTTACAAAGTACCAACCTACCCTCATTTTATATAAGTCATAGTAAAGAAATGATGATTATGTCAAATACCACGATGCTCTTGATATTAAAGGGACGCCTTTTGAGTAAATTTAATAAAGCCTATTTTGTACGATATTTACCCATTATAGACCCAAAACCTTTTGTACTCTGTGAGTTACGTTAAAAATTATAATAATATTGGCCAAAGTTGAGTGTTATATTATTGTAATTAGGTTTAATATTTTTATTACAAGAATACGCTTTTCGGAAGGATATAACGAGGAATATGTGTTAAGAATATTTATTCCTTTAAAGTAAACCCTTGAGGGTTATGTAGCTATATGGGATATGGGAAAGATGTAGCTTTAAAAGACAACAGAGGAAGCAAGCTGTACTTTGACGATGTCGAAAATAGGCGAATCAGAGAAGGAATGTAAGGAAAGCTGATCTCGCTGCCATGAGGAATGACAGTTTGTTAGAGATAGAGAAGGGCACTACTGTCCGTGTGGTGACGGATTAAGAATACAAGTCTCACCACCTCCTCCCAAGGGTGCTGTAAAAGTCAGACACAGATACCACCCTATGTGAGAGATGGAAAACTCGAAAATAAACCCTGTGCCAACACGCCTGGTCAGCGTGGCACAGTAGACCATAATCCTTCCAAAGTGGAGGACGCCCGTTCCTAACAGTGGGACGTAAGTGGGCTGGAGAGAGAGAGAGAGGGAAGGGTAAAGCTACCATAAATATCCATACTATTGTTGTAAAGCTGAAGAGTTTTTTTTTTGAATGCGCTAATCTCAGTTACCACTGTTCCGATTTGAAAAATTCTTTCAGTGTTAGTACATTTATCGAGAAAGGCTATAGGTTATATAATATCACGCTGCGACCAATTAGGAGCGAAGCATTAGAAGTTACCTGAACCACTAGACCACGAGGACCCATCAGATATTTTACGGAATCAAAAATTAACCTTTATGACTTCTCTCTAACTTAGATATCCATCCATCCATCCATCAGCCTCTCTCCGTCCACTGTTGGACATAGGCCTCCCCCAAAGAACGCCACAACGCGCGGTCCTGTGCCGCCTGCATCCAATGTCTCCCCGCGACCTTGACGATATCGTCGCTCCAACTTGTCGGGGGCCGCCCAACGCTGCGTCGTCCAGTACGTGGTCGCCACTCTAAGACTTTTCTTCCGCAACGATCGTAAGTCTTACGAGCGATGTGGCCTGCCCATTGCCACTTCAGCGTTCTAACCTTTCGGGCTATATCAGACACGCCAGTTCTCCTACGGATCTCCGTATTTCGGATTTTATCCCGTAGGGAAATACCGAGCATAGACCTCTCCATAACACGCTGTGCAACCTTGAGCTTATTTACGAGGCCGACATTTAAAGACCACGTCTCTGTTCCGTATGTCATCGCTGGTAACATAACTTAGTTATAGATTTATTTAATTCGGAGGTATTTTTCCTAAAGCTTTTAAGTGATTGAACATTCAGAAAACAAATGAATGAAAATCTTCTTTATATTTGTCACTGTGAAGGCAACTTTTCCTGTAAATAGGGCTGTCATCAACGAACTTGACGACAAACACGCAAAAATCCCAGAGGTTTGGGCGATTTTTCGGGATTTTTCTATGGACATCCGTCAAAAACAATATTGCGACAAGGTTTTAATATCGTGATATATTTTTTATTTGTCTCCCCTAATAACAAAAGTGTTCGACGCTAGGGCAAATTTGGAGAAAACTAAGACAGTTGGCAGCCCTACCTGTAAATCTAGTGAAGTGGTCATGTAATTTGCCTTTTACCAAAATTGAATGCTACGAAAGTTCAATATAGAGGTCTTGAAAAATTTATCAAAGGGGTACATACTATTGATAAGCTCGTTTCTGCGGTTAATATAACGGACTGACGTACAAAATGGTCGGGTTCCATTCCCAAAGAAGACAGGAAGATTTTTCTAATGATATTCAGATTTAAGACAACTATAAATATAGAAGATAATATCTAAAGGTATTGGTCGATTATCCAGCATTCTACAGCATCCTATCAGGATCCTCTTAGGGAATATTTCTATGTATTATAAGTATGTATTTACAAAAGAAAAGTAGTATATGTAGTATATCCGTATTCTGGTACCCATAACACAAGCATACAAGCTTAGCTTGGGACCAGAGGACGTTGTGTGAAATGTCCATGAATATTTTATTTATTTAATAATATAATACCTTCCCAATTTTTTTTTTTAAATTTATTTATTGAACTTTATGCACAAAAAGTTGTACAATTTCGGATTTAATGCCTAGGACATTTTCTACCAGGCAACCATTAGTAGGTGCAGAAAGTGCTACTGGTAGGTGCTATTAATTTATTGATAGTAATAATATATCAATATATCCTGTGAATATATCAATGTATCTCACAATTAAAACGGTTCTATTGGTTTCAAACGCATCTAATCTATGTAAGTATTGTTACGAACACACAAAGTACAAAGGAGCTAGCACCATCTAGCGTCGACTAGTAAAACTACTTAAAGAACCGAACAGAGTGAAACCCCTTTTAGATACTAGATGGCGTTAGAGGAACCACCGTACATGCGCGAACTTTCCAGAAACATTCGTTCCGGGCGATCACGTTCGCGCACAGTTGAGAACATTCTGCAATGGTCTGGAACTCGTCTCGGCCCATATAAATAGCGGCAGGGTAGCAAGCCCGGGCAGTTCAGTTTGAGCTACGATCGAGGCGACTTCGAGAGCGAAAAACAAGTGATCAAGAGTGATACCAGTGAAACCTACGACTTGGCTACGATCTAGGACATTGTTAGTGCTTAGTGTTTGGACCTAGTGCTTAGTGTGTAACTAGTGCTAGTGAATAAAGTCTTCAAAAAGAGTCAGCAGGTCTTTCTCTCCAAATCCTTCGAACCCTAACACGTAACAGTATGTATTACAATGTATGTATTATTATTATTGTATGTATTATTATCTGTACAACGTGTTGCAGAAAGGTGTAGTCATAATTTAAAGTTGCATTAGATAGGCCTTAAATATTATAAATATTACAGTTACACATAGAAAAATACAGTTGGTAAGTTTTTTTTTTGTTTATTGCCTACTATTAAATAACTACCAGAAACGCATCAATTATGAGATGTTTAGGGTTTATTGAATGCGATTGAACCTTACGATAAAAGATGACATGCTACCATGCCTAGTGCCTAGTCACCGGCCATGTGTAACGATGGTCAAATATGACTACAGCTTTCTGAAACACGTTGTATAACGAAATTAATGAAAGTGATTTTCACCCACTTGCCGTAGTCGGATTGATCTAAAATTTTCTACACATAGGACTACAATGGACTGATGACAATTAAATAATTTTTAAAAAATCTTAATTTACAAGCGTGATTTTTTCTTTCTCAGTTCAAAGGTAAGAAAGTTATAAAATTAAATAGTATAGGTTGAAGTATATTTGATATTGTATCTAAACTTGGGAAGTTCTGTGAACATCATCCGTTTGTTAACAGAGTGAATTTATGTCAGGTGTATTCAAAGTGTTAAGTTTCCTAGTTAGGAACTTTCAAGAAATTAATAACGCAGTTAAAGTTACTGGTTATAATTATTTCTATTTCATTTATAGAATTTGAAGGTTTTCTTACAAATGTTCTTTATTCTTTCCTGTTTAAAAACCTACCTCAGACTTTTAGAAAATTTGAATGATGAACCCTCATCCTCGCAGTATAATCTGAATTAATAAATATTCATTAACATTTTACATTAGATCGTCTAGTCCCAAACTAAGCCCATTTCTTGTGTTATAGGTAATACAAATATGTCCATTGTAAAAGATTACCCGACAGGTTAATCCCCAATTTACTCCAAATATTTCAGCCCCGAGTTTGATTTGATTGTTTAAAAACTAAAGCGTTATACATTCAAAACATAAAATCATATTACACAACAAAAATAATGACAAAAATATAAGAAAACAAATAGAAAAAAAACAATTAAAATTTTTGTAAAACATTGAAATACCAAAAATACAAAATAGATAAATACACATAGCAAATACAATCATGACTATATACTATACTAGTAATGATCGTTCACAATATCTAAGGCATTCACGACGCACATCCATCCATTTCGCAGCAAACAGATCACATTCGGGTCTTGATGCTAAGAGTGAGTTTAAGGGCCTACATCAATATTATCGTATATCATCGCCGACACGTACATATTAACACAGCCAGTAGGCACAGAAAATGAAGAATTAGGGATACTTTTCCTATTTACTCAAAATCTACTAATTATATTTTAATTCTGATCCACGTGTTTCTATACATAATAGTTACCTATGTTTTTAAAGTTATTTCATTAGTTAATACGCGATAATAGACCGACAAATGAAAAAAATAAAAAATTTGAGAGGTTGTTTCGCCAAGATGTTCTATCGAGAAAACTTTTTTCAATCGCGTTTCTGAGTTCATGCGATCCTAGATCATAATTATATTGAAAAAACATATACTTAAAAATGAGAGCTCTAGCCATTCAATCTAAAGAAACAATGAAAACTTCGTACATAGAAAAATGCACGAAGCTATTTTGGTATCCTCTTAACATGAAAATTCTCTTGTGCGGGAATCGAACCCACGAAACAAACTATTTCTTTGCCAATAAACTGATCGCTATATCAACCTGTATAAGACAATGACCTTATAAACCAATTATAACAACTTGCTTCAACTGAATTGTGTGTTGTTACAACAAATGTCATGTGATTTAATATGGAAGTTGGGATAGTTTGCCAATCCCTGGCTGTTTGCCAAAATGCAACCAATAACCGAAACATGTAGTTGTATCTACGGAACCAAATGTCTAATATATCAACCCTGAAGTGTTATACAATGTCCTAAGTATAGTACAAGGTATGTACAATAATGGTTTTCTCAGTTTATAGTAGAACTGACTGTGTTGCTCGGGACTTCAAAGGCCTGGAATTTAGAAAATGTTTTCCGTTTTTAAAACATTTTTCACTGATGCTTCGCTCCTATTAGTCACAGAGTGATATTATGTAGGTATAAACCTATAGCCTTCCTTGATAAATGTACTATCTAACACTGAAAGACTTTCAAATCGGACCCGAGTGGCAGGGCTGTAGTCGTCCCTGAGATTAGCGGATTCAAACAAACAAACGCTTCAGCTTTACAATAAATAAATAAATATTCATGGACATTTCACACAACGTCTTCTGGTCCCAAGCTAAGCTTATATGCTTGTGTTATGGGTACCAGAATACGGATAGAATACATATACTACTTTTCTTTTGTAAATACATACTTATAATACATAGAAACACCCAGACGCAGTACAAACATTTGTATGACAGTTAGAAAAATCACACAAATGATTGTACCGAGCGGGAATCGAACTCACGACCTCTTGATCGGCAGTCCGTTACCAGAACCACTACACCACGAGGCTCGTTGTTTATATATTTATATATATCGGCGCAACCACAACAATTAGTCTAGAGAACCTAGAATAATTAAGTTAAACCATTTCATTGTTCCAATATTAATTTATAAACCACCAAGTTGATTACTTTAGGGTTTATTACGATGTAAAAATAACGTCATTGTAAATTCAATACTTAACCTAAAAACTTACGAACACGTGCAGGTACGACCGAATGACATGCACGTGCGCCGGCACTATAAATACCGCCGCACGGTGGGCATTCGAAGCAGTTACACTCGAGCCGGCGTACAGTACGGACCTTTCTTGGGAATCGTTACGCTGCTCGTTGCTATTTATCTATTTATAGTTAGTGATAAAGAGTTTATTCCGGTCATAATCGCGAGTGTATAATTATAAAGTGTGTATTTGTGAGAAAGTGTAAAGTGACGATTGAGAGGTGACGTTTTGTGTGAACATCATCTTGGTGGTAGAGGCGCAGGTTATAGGGGATTTGGTTGGAGACCTGCTGTGGAACCTTTTATGTGTGAAAGAGAATGTCAGATTGATGTATGAACATCTTAAAGACAGTGTCTACAATTTGTAGACTGATTTTAAAACATGGCAATTCCATCCTCATCTATGTTACTCCAACATCAGAAGTGTGGGATAAAAAACCCGAGAGGCGGCCCTACGACTAACTCAATAAGTGTAAAACGTTTAATTTGTTAAAATCAAAAGTAAAGATATCTTGCAATTTTGCCGTCGTAATAATAAATAGTAGGATATGCGCATAACCGCGTTCCTACCAATAATTAAAAGTAGTTAAAAACGTGTCTCCACAAGTGAGTAAAATTTATTACTTTCAAATAGTCGTCATAGTGAGCAAAGGTGATATTTAAAGCAGCAACTTGTGGCTATGGAACCACGCCATCATACTCGGTAAGCAGTATCATTCTTCTATTAATTAAAAAAAAAAGAGAGAGAAAGATAAAAACAAAAGTCATTTGCAATAATAAGCTGTGGTGCAATAAAAATACCAAAATTTGACATAAAATTTCATATTGTTATGACATTTCATATGCCTAGTTCATCTTTTAAGAAAATAAAACGTCACGTAACAAAGCTAAGTTTATTGTAAAATTGCGCAATACACAGATTTAATAGACACTTTTTATATTGCTTTGATTATCTTCAAAGAAAGATTGATAAAAACAAGCCACAAGTACTTACCCCATGTTATAACTGCGTAAATTAAAACGTATTCACAATGCTTTTTCACTTCACTTATCTCTTTCCATAAAACTACTCAATTTGTTTAAAATTTATCACAAAACACTTAATTAATAGATCACCACATATTCAGTACACTCATTATAAAAAAAACAATGTTCTCTAGTTATCTTTTAAAAACTGAATAAGTTTCACAATAACACCACGTAATTTTATCGCTTAGATGCGCTTCGTTCGTAATCAACGTTTTCACTACCGGTTGCTACACTACCGAAATGAACTTTATAATAATATGATTTTGTTGAACTACCGTCATCAATTTTGACTTGGTAGAAAAGTTAACAATTGTGATTAAATCGATACATTTTGTATTCGACAATTACACACACATTGTAAAATGATAAACAAAGTTGAGATATTCATCTTGATAACGAAGACATTACCGTAACTAAAATATAGTGCAGTTTTCAATCTTTATAGATAACGTTTTGATTTATTTTAATTTTATCATCGAGACATCGTTCGAATGAGAGTCGAGTCGATTAGTAATAGCCAATTAAATCAATATGTTTGGAACAAGTTAAAAATCGCTTCAACATTAAACATTTTTCTTTTTGAAAGATTAAAATTTACAGTCGACGATTTCATAACAAATCCACATAATCCATTTCTTTAAAATCTACGGTCAGTTATAAAAAAAAAAAATTGTTTTTAAATCAAATAAGGAACTAATAGACAGTGATTTTCGGTGTGTGATTAATATTTTTACCTCTATACAAATAATGAAGTCAGTGTTGACAACTTTTAGTGATAGCAATTTTATCGAAGATATTAAAGTGATAAAAAAAAAAGCAATACAAGAAATTCTTAAGCTAATAATTTTAATAATGGATGTTAAGGGTTCTTAACAATCAAAATCACGAATCAAATAGTTTTGATGCGCTCCTGAGTCTTCTGAGGATATAAGCGTTAAATTGTTGCGTTGTATCTGACATCTTTTTGGTCAGATTCATTTTATCTGCTCGTATTAGCTTTTTCTTATCCTATTGATCTTTAGAGCCTCTGGGGCCACGGTCATAATAATAAGGCCCAGACCCCAGCATCGACCTTCCTCACTCTCCGAGAACCTCCGAGATTCATTCATTCATTTCATTTCATTCATTTCATTCCATTTACTATTATATTACCCCGATAACAGTACACAATTACATCTCTGTAATAATAATCTACGAGAACAAAATATCTGTGGAGTGGTACCTCTGAGCTAAACAATGTGTTACCCTTGAGCTAACCACGGATCCTTGATGCATCCACATGTGAACCATGAGATACCGTTGGGACGCCTTGTGGAGCCATGAGTGCACACGTACACACCACAGATACTAAATGAATAAGTCAGTACATTGGAGATGTCTTTGTGTACTGTCCTAACAATAACCCTTTCAAAATGAGCAACATAAGTTGCTTACAGATATACTACTCAAAAGGAGTTATTTCTCTTCTTTCAGGTCAACGAGAATCGACGAGATCCAACGAAAAGCTACGAGAATCTACAACAGTCTACGAGAATCTATAACAATCTACAAGAAGCAATGAGGCTTCATTCATTTCATTCCATTTACTATTATATTACCCCGATATCAGTACACAATTACATCTCTGTAATAATAATCTACGAGAACAAAATATCTGGAGAGTGGTACCTCTGAGCTAAACCATGTGTTACCCTTGAGCTAACCACGGATCCTTGATGCATCCACATGTGAACCATGAAATACCGTTGGGACGCCTTGTGGAGCCATGAGTGGACACGTACACACCACAGATACTAAATGAATAAGTCAGTACATTGGAGATGTCTTTGTGTACTGTCCTAACAATAACCCTTTCAAAATGAGCAACATGGGTTGCTTACAGATACCGATCTCAGAGAAAACTCTTAATTTCAGATAACGCACATCACATCGCAGCCAGGTGCAGAGCGCGCACCGCCTATCAGAATGGCCGTATCGGCGCAACCACAACAATTAGTCTAGAGAACCTAGAATAATTAAGTTAAACCATTTCATTGTTCCAATATTAATTTATAAACCACCAAGTTGTTTACTTTAGGGTTTATTACGATGTAAAAATAACGTCATTGTAAATTCAATACTTAACCTAAAAACTTACGAACACGTGCAGGTACGACCGAATGACATGCACGTGCGCCGGCACTATAAATACCGCCGCACGGTGGGCAATCGAAGCAGTTACACTCGAGCCGGCGTACAGTACGGACCTTTCTTGGGAATCGTTACGCTGCTCGTTGCTATTTATCTATTTATAGTTAGTGATAAAGAGTTTATTCCGGTCATAATCGCGAGTGTATAATTATAAAGTGTGTATTTGTGAGAAAGTGTAAAGTGACGATTGAGAGGTGACGTTTTGTGTGAACATCATCTTGGTGGTAGAGGCGCAGGTTATAGGGGATTTGGTTGGAGACCTGCTGTGGAACCTTTTATGTGTGAAAGAGAATGTCAGATTGATGTATGAACATCTTAAAGACAGTGTCTACAATTTGTAGACTGATTTTAAAACATGGCAATTCCATCCTCATCTATGTTACTCCAACATATATATTAAATATATATTACTCTCCGTGTGGTGACGGATTAAGAATACAAGTGTCACCACCCCATCTCCTCCCAAGGGTGCTGTAAAAGTCAGCTAAGGGATATTGCACACTGATAACACCTCTGTGAGAGACGGAAAACTCGAAAATAAACCCTGTGCCAACACGCCTGGTCAGCGCGGCACAGTAGACCATAATCCCTCCCAAAAAGGAGGAGGCCCGTGCCCAACAGTGGGGCGTAAATGGACTAGAGAGGAGAGGAAAAATATATTATATTGTCGTTTATAATAATAGTATTTGAAAGTATACGTATTCTATAAGAAACGGACAACTTTAAACTTATACACATATAATATTTAATTTTATCGCGGTGGATAATACATTTATCGAGACAGGTTTGGTTATATAAAATTACGCTGCGACCAATTGGAGCGAAACATCAGTCAAAAATGTTGCAAAAACAGGGAAAATTTTCTAATCTTTCTGGCAACAGCTAGAACATAATATTAATGGCATTAACTGACTCTTACCACTTTATAAGAAATGGGATGATTTTTTTTTCCATGATGTATCTGAAATTTGGACTTCATCATATAAATTACAATCTAGCCTACAAAGGCTAATAAGTAATTTTAAACTAACTTAAATTGCTAAATAGAATATTGACTAAGAACGTGTCCAATAACACTTGTCTTACTGTCTCTATCAAGGCGAAGACACTTTGTTCATGTGTTCTTTAAAACTAGCACTCACTGCTCTATTAGCACTATCACTATATTAAAAAAACCCGTCAAGAGCGAGGCAAACTTGCACACTTGGGGTTTCGTACCTACTAGACACATAAACATAAGTAACTGCATTCAAATAATCATTTAATTAAACTTAAAACAACTCACCAACTTAATTTTGTAGTTGAAATATAGGGAATCGTCTACATTTCAGCAACTTCATAAGTTGGTATAAGTATAAACACTTTTTTCTTGTGATGTGATGACAAATTATAAGTTTTTGGATTTTTCCCTATATAGACTTGATCAATGCCAAATTTCAAGTCTCTAGGGCAACGGGAAGTAACCTGTGAATTTTGATTCCCTAGCATAAGTCGAAAATTCTTAATAAAAATTGGTCAAGTGCGAGTCGGACTCGCGCACGAAGGGTTCCGTACCATTATCTATGCAACATAAGGCAACGTTATTAGTATCGAGCAAGGTAAAAAAATCATGTTTGTTGTATGGGAGCCCCCCTTAAATATTTATTTTATTTTATTTTTAGTATTTGTTGTTATAGCGGCAATAGAAATACATCATCTGTGAAAATTTCAACTCTCTAGCTATCACCGTTCTTGAGATACAGCCTGGTGACAGACGGACGGACGGACGGACGGACGGACGGACAGCGAAGTCTCAGTAATAGGGTCCCGTTTTTACCCTTTGGGTACGGAACCCTAAAAATGGTCGTAATTCGGTTATATCTTTTAAATGCGTAGAGGTAAAAGGTTGATTGTATTTTTTGAAGCAAGGGACCGCATAGATCTACATTTGGTTTAAGTTTCAAGTTGATACCTTCAGCCGTTGCTGAGTAAAAAAAGTTTGACAGACGGACAGACAGACACCGAAGTGATCCTATAAGGGTTTGTACGAAACCCTAAAAACTAGTTCAAACGATTTTGTTCTTTTAAGTCATCTAACTAGATCCGTATTGTCAAGGAGTTGGATAGCCTCAACATTTACGTGATGATGAAGTCGATTGTGATGAGCTTGAGCAAACCTTTTAATTATATTTGCGACCTTGTCAACCTGTAATGATGGGATGATGACACAAGTATTCTTAATCTATCACCACAGAGACATTTCTACAACCAAATATTATGATAACTGACTAAATTAGCTTCTCTCAATAATATATATTATCTTGTATAATGCTATGAAGACGTAATTGGATTATCTAATCTGAGAGAGGATTCCATAGACAAGATTAAAGCAATTTAATATCTGCAGATGTGATATTCGACTGACATTTCAAGTTTATATATAGACTCCAAGTTAATCTTGTATATGAATCCATTAACATTAGTTTATATTCAGGTTTTAATATAAATTTGAACTGTTTTATAACCTAACTTATAAAGTATTAGCATTAGTATTTTTCCATTCCAAAGTGGAGGTAGCCCATGTCCAACAATAGGACCTTAATGGCCTGGAGAGAAAGAGATAAAAAATATAGATATGAGTACCATAAACGTAATTTAAATAATGATAAGTAGGTACTTGATTACATATAGCCCCTTCCTTGTAAATTGATATCTCCCAAGTAGGTACATTAATACAGCATAAATAACAGAAATTCCTTGAAATATACGCTACACATGATATTTAGGTCAGAATTACCCATTCAAGACAACGTTGGTTTCATAACAACAAATACCCCTATTGTTCCAATCAGGACGAAATATTCATAAGCTCTCTCTTCATAGAGCATTAATCCAACAAGACTTGGTACTGTTGGCCAAACCACAAAAAGTAATGCTCATACTCATAGTGTACGGATATTGTGTAATAAAACTCCAAACAACAGGTAATGTATATATTTATTAAATATCACACTGCTAAATCCTTACACTTTATTATTTTATAACTACAACAACACTTAATCCAAGTTGTAAGCACAACGAACTATAGATCGACTCACTGGACCGCTCAGTCGCGCTCCTTAAATACCGAATGCCCCACCCGATCGGTCGCCTGACATAAAAATACCCCCGTCACGATTAGTGCTGCCACATACAATCGCCATGAATAATCGATATTTTGGCTAACTCGATTTTACAAATTTAATATTAATTTAACCTAACACTCGTCCATCCTGACCCTGTGTATGTCCTCATACACAACAAATCAGGAAGAACCTAACACTCGGCCCATCGATCCGTTCTGTAAAATATAAATGTCTCATCCCCCTTTTTTTCAAAAACAATGCTTATAATAATACTACAATACCATATAAATTTCTAATATAAATTAATAATACTTTCTGTGACAACTAAACATTTCAGTTGTATTAGTGGGCATCGCATGGCTAAAACATACATAACAATCATCATTTATTAGAATAAACATTTGTTTTATTTATCGTTGAAAAGACTGGCCAACCAATCACATGGCTGCTAAACTGGCGAACCAATCACATGGTCGCTAAACTGGCAAACCAATCACATGGCTTGGTAAACTGGCGAACCAATCACATGGTCGCTAACCTGACAAACCAATCACATGGTTACTAAACTGGCGAACCAATCACATGATCGCTAACCTGGCAAACCAATCACATGGCTGCTAAACTGGCGAACCAATCACATGGTCGCCAACCTGGCAAACCAATCACATGGTTACTAAACTGGTGAACCAATCACATGATCGCTAACCTGGCAAACCAATCACATGGCTGCTAAACTGGCGAACCAATCACATGGTCGCCAACCTGGCAAACCAATCACATGGTTACTAAACTGGTGAACCAATCACATGGTCACTGAACTGGCAAACTAATCACATGGCTGCTAAACTATATACCTTACGTAATTATGGATTCTGTTTTAGCTTGTTATAAACAATACATATCATTCAATCTAGCCTACGTTTATTTTATATAAATAAGGAAAGATAATATACATTCCATTTTAAATATCATAGGGTGCCACTTAAAAAAAATATAAATTTAATATGCATCTGTACAAGTATCAGTGCAAATATCATGGTCTTCATAATCAGAATCATTGTCATTTAGACTTAAAGCAGCTACATGAACCCATGGCTGCATGCGGTCAGCAGCGACTGTCGTTTTGCGTTTATGTCTACTACTACTCAGTCCCGGTATTGCTACAATTCTATATCTATCATTACCTAGTACCGATATGACACGATATGGTCCTATGTACTGAGGAAGAAGCTTCTTACTTTTACCATCATTATTAAAATTATTATTCGTAATTTTAACCAAGTCTCCTTCAGAGTAAACACGGGCAGGACGTCTTTTTTTGTCGTAATGTTCTTTTTGTTTTTCCTGTTCTTTGTCTATTTTATCCTTGACTTCTTCTCTGATTGTAGCCAAATTGCTATTGTCTTGCGTTTCTCGCCTAAGTTCGTTAAACTTTGGGTCCAACTCACTAACCATACAACTGCCAAACATAATTTCAGTAGCCATCCTTCCAGTCGTTTTATTAACCGTGTTATTAATTCCCCATTGAACTTGACCGACTTTGTCATCCCAATCCTTTTCATTACAATTAAGATTTCTAGCAGTAAGGGAAGCAAGTATCGTGCGGTTATACCGTTCAACCTGTCCATTTGAACGAGGACTTGCAACCGCATTTAACACATGCTTCGTTCCTTTATCTAAACAAAACTTCCTAAACGCGTGAGAAGTAAAACAAGAGCCACGGTCGCTAATGATTCTATCGGGGACTCTAAAGGTACAGAAAATTTCGTCTAAGACTCTTATTGCGACTTGAGATTTTGTATTTCGAACAGGTCTAATGAATACAAATTTCGTAAACGCATCAACTACCAATAGAATGTAAGAATTTCCTCGTTTCGAACGCACAAAAGGTCCAAGATGATCAATGTGGACGGTGTGAAATGGAACCTGTACCTTAGGAATGGGATGCAAGTACCCCTCCTTTGATGTCGTCTTCTTGGAATAGGCACATTCAATGCATGCTTCTACGTATTTTTTAACGAATTTTGACATTTTAGGGAACCAATATGCAGACTTTATACGTTCAAGCGTCTTTTCCACACCAAAATGACCTATGTCGTCGTGATTCATGCGACACAATTGCCATCGTGCACCCTTTGGCACCACCCAACGAATGTTTGTTTTGTCACCATCGATACACCTATAAAGCTTGTTGTCTTTTATGACGTAATTATCCCTAATTTGCTTAAGTCCCTCTACGTCCAGTTGTGAAGTTAAAATATCTCTGATTCGACCTAATTCGCTATCCCCTATCTGTAATGTGTGGAGCCAGTCATCGCCGGTTATGACCATAACCTGTGGATATTGATCAGTGGCATCTACTATAGTAACTTTATTTTCAGCTTCTATAATTGGGTTTCGTGACAAAGCGTCAACGTGAGCCATTCTATTTCCTGGTCTGTATTCTATTGTGCACTCAAACTCTTGTATTAAAAGATACCAACGCGCGATTCGCGGTATTATGTCGCGTTTGGCAAACGTAGACCGAAGAGCACTACAATCAGTGACTATTTTAAAGTTTTGTCCTAAAAGGTAAACTCTAAATTTCCGCAATGAACATACTACAGCTAACGTCTCCAGTTCATATGCATGGAAATTTCTTTCCTCTGGAGAAGTTTGTCGACTGTAAAATGCTACCGGCCTAAAGTTATCACTGTTACTCCTTCGTTGTAGCAGGATTCCACCGATGCCATATTTACTGGCGTCGGTGTGCAACTCTGTTTCATTACTTGGGTCATAATTGCTAGAACTGGTCGGTCGATTAATTTATGTTTGAGCGTTTTGAATGCATTTTCTTGCTCATCCGACCAACACCATGCAGCATCCTTTTTTAATAACTTATTTAATGGATGTGCTATTTGTGCAAAATTCATTATGAATTTGCGAAAATATCCTACAAGACCGAGAAACTGACGCACGTTGTGAATATTTATAGGACGAGGAAAATCAAAGACGCTTTGAACCTTTCTATCACCTGGTCTAACCCCTAAGGCACTTATCTCATAACCTAAATAATCAATTTTATCTTTCAAAAATTCGCACTTAGCCAAGTTAAGAGTCAGGTTGGCCTGTTTTAAAAGGCTCAAAATGTGATCCAACCTCTCTAAACACTGTTCCACGCTTGTGCCATAGATTAATACATCATCGATATAGGCTGTAGCCTGACTATACCTAGCCGACCCTAATACCTTATTCATCATGCGTTGAAATACCGCAGGCGCATTTGCCAACCCAAAAGGCATTCGATTAAACTCGAATTGTCCATCCGGGGTGACAAAAGACGTCAGCGGTTTCGATTGCTCCGATATCGGCACCTGGTAGTACCCGGAAAATAAGTCTAACGTAACGAAATATGCTTGACCAGAAAGCCTAGAAATTTCGTCTTCTATCACCGGCATCGGATAGCGTTCCTTAATAGTTACAGAATTTAACATTCTATAATCTATGCACATCCTCATGCGCCCATCCTTCTTTCGTACTAAAATCACGGGACTAGCGTATTCAGAGGTAGACTCTCTTACAATTCCAGCGTCTAACATCTCTCCTACCATTTCACGCACCTGATCGCGTTCTTTGTGTGACAGACGATATGGCCTATAAACAATTGGTCGCTTACTATTTATTTCAATGTTCATTTCGGTAACGTTAGTGTTTCCAAGCTCTTTTAGATTAGATGCGAAACAATCTTTAAACTTATTAAGTAATTTTAGTAACCGAAGTCTATGTTCCTCACTAATGTTATCACCAATATGAACTTTACTAATGTCAATGCAGTCATGATCAGTCACTAGTTTATTAGTGTCACAAACGCGATTAACCATTTGTATATTTAATGAGCGACTTATAATGGCGTCCTTGTGCAGAATGCAACATTTTGATACAGGCGTAACATATATATTGACTATACCAGCTTTAGATGAATAAACACCACCACAAACAACATATTGAAATGCTGGCTTTCCTATAACTTTACTATTCAGTAGGATGGGGCCATTTACCGGTGGTTCAGTACGAGCTTTAATTACTGCGGGCCCAAAGATTGTTGTACTAGCTACAGATATTATTTTTACTACTTGGTCGTCGTCTATATCAGTTTTATTAAAGGGTATTTCTTGATTGGTGTCGATGAATTTTAATGTTTCCGCCGTTTTTAACACTAAAACGTGAGATTGTTCGGTGTATGTTTGTCCTACGAGTAATGGTACATCTAACAAACTATCCTCAACTACCTGACAATTAGTGGTCGCACTGACGCCATCAATAACTAGTTCCACGGTCACCTTTCCTAAAGAATAAACCACGTTATTCCCAAATCCCCTAATCGGTGTACGTACACTATCACACTCAAGCATCAAGTGTAAAGACTCTGATTTGGCCAAGAGGCAGACCTCACTACCAAAATCTATAAATGCTTTTATCGGAGCCCCATTTACTAAGACTTCTTTATAAAATTTTGAATTAGGACTAGTTAATGATATGCACATTGTTTTCTGTGTATTTATCATTGTATTATCTTTGTCCTCTGGTTTTGTGGGACATTTGTCGCCCTTGTGACCAACCCTATGACACCGATTGCATCGGATAAGTGGCTTGGGGCACTTTCGGTATATATGACCTTGCTCCCTACAGTTGAAACAAAATGCGCCCTTATCATTTGAAACATTACCAATCTTATTGTTAGCCTTATCATTTAAACCGGATGAGATAGAGCCCGATCCTAATCTAAATTTAACACTGTTATTAAAACGATCAGAGGAATTTGATATTTCCTTGTTGCTCATCAAAAATTGTAGCAACTGATTTGGTTCTGAGCATCGTAATGCAAGGGCACTTGATTTGATTGTTTTATCAGTTAAACCGTGAATAATGCAATCGACCGCATGCTTGCCAATTATGCCGCACTGGTTCAACAAAGACAACTTTTCGTAATAGTATACTTCAATAGGTTCATGATATTTACTTTTACGTTTGAGCATGTCCTCCAAGGACTGGCCATAATTTTGCTCAAAAGGAAAAGCAAGAGATAGCTTTTCTTGCCACTCTGACCAAGAAAATAATATAGTGTCAAGGCTTTCATACCACGTTCTGGCCAGTCCTTGTAGCTTCTGCATAGAGAAGTGAATGGTAGTCCTGTCATCCCAACCATACACGGTGGCGCACTCGTTCACTTTCTTTAACCATACATCAATACGCTGATTTTTCGATGATGGATCAAAATCAGGCAATATGTTTTTGTGGTTTTTAACAACGCTACTGGAGTGACCGTGTGCTCCGCCTGCTAACGGCTGGTTCCTAATAGAATTCAAGATATTCAATATATCTCTAGAAGAAAATGTAGGACTACGATCTCTAACCTGGGTCTCGGCTCGCTTCGCGGCGGTATCGCGCTGCCTGCTTCGCTCCTGTCGCAACTCTTCCTCCAGAGACCGCAGATGTGCCTGCGCAGCCTCACGTTCTCGTTCCAGTTGCTCTGCACGGTGACTAGAACGATTTCGGACGCTCGGGCTGCCGCGTAGGCTAGCTCGGTTACGCTGCGGGCTCCGACTACGCCGCAAGCTCCGACTGCGTCGCGGGCTCGGGCTACGCGGCGAGCTACGGCTGTGCCGCGGACTCCGACTGCGCTGCAGACTCGGGCTCCGCCTGCGCAGCGAACGTCGGCTATGCTGTTGACCATGACCAGTGTCTTTGGTAGTACTGCATCGTCGACTTTGGCTGCCACGGCATCGAGTAGATTCCTCAGAATGCAGCAACCTTCCATGCAACGGCGTTTTTAAACGCCGTTGCTTTTGAGCCTCATGGCTGTCCTCCATTTCTATAACTCGAAAACAAAAAAAAAAGAACATGGCACCTTACACAATATTATCTCTGCATACCTACCTTGCACTTTTATTTATCGGTTTTTTTGAATTTCGAAGATTGCTATAACAGTCAAAACAGATTCGAAGTCTATCTAAAATCTAGGGTTGGACAGTGGTTTTAAGGCTACAAATTACATCATCACTAGCAAACAATAAAACTGATCTGATTAACTGAAGCAGTTGATATGCAAAGAAAGTAAGTATATACTGGGAAAGATTAACAAAATACCGTTGGTTTACCACATTTATCTACCTTCAAATAGAAAACAATATGCAAAAATCTGTACAATTATGCAACCAACATCTAAAATTAATATGTGAGCATGTACTTACCACTTCTGATATGTAATAAAACTCCAAACAACAGGTAATGTATATATTTATTAAATATCACACTGCTAAATCCTTACACTTTATTATTTTATAACTACAACAACACTTAATCCAAGTTGTAAGCACAACGAACTATAGATCGACTCACTGGACCGCTCAGTCGCGCTCCTTAAATACCGAATGCCCCACCCGATCGGTCGCCTGACATAAAAATACCCCCGTCACGATTAGTGCTGCCACATACAATCGCCATGAATAATCGATATTTTGGCTAACTCGATTTTACAAATTTAATATTAATTTAACCTAACAATTGGTACCAATTCAAAGGGTACAACTAAATTCACCTAAAACATAAATTTTGGTAGTGACAATAACACTTTACACTCTCCGACAAGGTGGAGCGACGACATCGTCAAGATCGCGGGGAGACATTGTATGCAAGCGGCACAATACCTAGGTTGTGGTGTTCTATGGGGGAGGCCTATGTCCAACAGTGGACGGAGGGAGGCTGATGAGTGGATGGAATTACACTTTATGGCATTTTTAACTAAACAACAACAATTTTATCTAATACTAGCTGTCCCGGCAAACGTTGTTTTGCCATACTAAAAAGAAAAAGTTTGAAAAATGGATGTTGGCCGATTCTCATGTAAAATTTCATAAAAATCGAACCAGCCGTTTCGGAGGAGTACGGTAACTAACACTGTGACACGTGAATTTTATATATAAGAGATATAAAATTGTCGTGTCACAATGTTTGTTCCATATTCCTCCGGAACAGCTTGACCGATTCTTATGAAATTTTATATCGACATTTAGTAGGTCTGAGAACCCGCTACTATAGATATCTCATACCCCTAAGTGGTAAGGGTTGTCCACCCCTAACATTTGTATGGCAAAACAACGTTTATCGGGTCAGCTAGTTTAATATAAATGTACACAAAATGACAGCCATGAAATCAAAATACAACATAGTGGATTTCGTTTTAATTAAGTTAGGTTAAGTTTTGGATGCAACAGATTTGGTATCAGTGGCATTTTTAGTGTGTATGTGCCGATATAATGCGCTACGTCCGTAGAGATTACTACAGTTAAATGAAATTGCGTTATAGTGTGTGTGTGTGCGTTATTTCGATATCGACTTTAGACAGTATATTTAACAACTCCTGTTATTTTAAATACTCTAAGTTTTTCGTACATATGTATGTAAGAAAGGCTACAAATAAATAAGTATGTGAATAAAACCACGTTTTATGTTGCTAGTAATAAAATACGCTCGAGTGGCTACACAACATTTTGGTTCTAGATTCACAATACAATTTATTTCACAAATCAAGATGCTACATATAGCATCAATATTTTATTGAATGACCACGTTTTTATGATCATATTGTTATAGTTACGCAAGTAAATATATTTCTATTGCATAGAGCTACACCTAGTTAAGGGCCTACATCAATATTATCGTCGACATGTACATTTTAACACAGCTAGTAGGTATAGAAAATTAAGAACTAGGGATATTTTTTTTTGTTTACTCAAAATCTACTAAATATATTTTAATTCTGATTATGTTTTTAAAGTTATTTCATTAGTTAATACGCGATAATAGACCGACAAATGAAAAAAAATAAAAAATGAGAGAGGTTGTTTCGCTAAGATTTTCTACGAGAAAACTTTTTTCAATCGCGTTTTAGTTTTATGCGATCCTAGATCATATATTGAAAAAACATATACTTAAAAATTAGAGCTCTAGCCATTCAATCTAAAGAAACAATGAAAACTTCGTATGTAGAAAAATGCACGAAGCTATTTTGGTATCCTCTTAAAGTTATTATAACTATAAAATTAAGAAAATTCAAACAAAACTTCTTAGTTTAGGCACTAAGTAATATACTCTTAACTTCTCTCTCTCTCTAGACCATAAGGTTACCTAATGGTCTAGAGAGAGAGTCCTACTGTTGGGCACTCCTCCACTCTGGGAGGGATTCTTATCTGCTGTTCTGCACTAACCGGACGTGTTGGCACGGGGTTTACTTTTGAGTTCGAGTCAGAGTTCCCTTAGCTGGCTTTTACCTAATACCCTGGGAAAGAAAAGGGGTCGTTGCATTCTTAGTCCGTCACTACACGGACTAGATCAGTCTTTACCCATTATTAAACAAAGTTGTTTTTTCGGAAGGCCTATATGTGAGCTTGTATCTCTGAAACTACGCAATGCATTTTGATACAGTTCGAGATAGAATGGTTCCAAAGGAACTCTTATATGTATACTGATATTATAAAGCTAAAGAGTTTGTTTGTTTGTACGCTCTAATCTCAGGCACTACTGGTTCGAATTTGAAAATTATTTTTTTGTTGGATAGTCCTATAATCGAGGAAAGCTATAGGCTATATAACATCACGCTGCAACCAATAAGAGCGAAGTATTAGTGATAAATGGTCATAAAAGAGGAAAATTTTCAAAATTCCACGCATATGGTGTCGCGGGCAGCAGCTAGTAGGTACATTTTATACAAATCCTCATATATTATGACTAAATCCTGCTTCAGCAAATGCAATCTCAGTTACCATAAACAACAAATATAAAAATTTGTCATTCGATGTACAACCATAGCCCAAAGTATGTCACAGAATTTGTGTATTGTATAACTTTGAAACAAATCCTTTCTTCCTCCCCATTGTTACAGCAATGAAATGGAAAGTTTGATCCGAAATATAAGCGATAATCACATAATAGGTATTGTTAAATTGAAGATGAAAATAATTAAAATACTATACTGGCTGATTTTTTGGTAACTACCCATGTAATTTGTTTCAAAATACAATTAAATAAAGATATAAATATGCTAGTCTAATATACCTATAGATTTTTTTTTTATATTATATGAGTACAAAATTTATTAAAAACCGCACCCTCCCACCCCTATTCGCCTATAAGAAAGCAAGTAGTACAAAAATATATCTATTATTATGTTGCCTGAATCTTAAACCTTAAGTACATACCTACACAAAATTTTATGAAAATCAGTCCGGCCGTTTCAGATATGTTTAGTAACTAAGACCGGTGTACGAGTCTTTATCTAAAAGATAGATTTTATTAATTAAGTTTTAATATATACCTACCAGATTACAAATTGAAACTAAATTAGATTTTAACAATACATTAAAAATCACAAAATTAACAAGTTGATTGATTAAATTATAGTGGAAAAAATGATAACCATAAGCGGGACTTGAACCCACGACCTCGGAATACCGTTCCGTAGCTCTCCCATCTGAGCTATCATGGTTCCCGCATATGTTTACCAAATCTTCCACTACAACCTTCTCAATGTGAGTTAAACATCGTGCGATGTTTTGTGTACAACGCCATCTATTGAGCGGTTTGCACCAACTCGATCAATCGATCACTTAGTGTTCTTTACAGAACACAATTGGACCGAAAATAATGACTCTACATGTATTTCTACATTAATTTATGAATTTTTGCAATTGACTTGTTATGCTTTTACTAAATAAACTAAATTATAGTGGAAAAAATGATAACCATGAGCGGGACTTGAACTTAAGACTTGGAACCATCATAGCTCAGATGGGAGAGCAACGGAACGGTATTCCGAGGTCGTGGGTTCAAGTCCCGCTCATGGTTATCATTTTTTCCACTATAATTTAGTTTATTTAGTAAAAGCATAGCAAGTCAATTGCAAAAATTCATAAATTAAGTTGATTGATTTTAATTATCTGCCATAAACGCATTTTCATTTCAAAGACAAGTATAAAAATTAAACATTAATGGCCTTATTCATAATGATTTATCGGAGGTTTAAAAGGAGATTTTATCGGAGAGATAATAAACGTTTTATCGTAAAAAGACTATTAGGAGTAACAGTTTTTGACAATTTTCACGAACCGATTTTAGCGAACTTTTAAACCTCCGATAAGTCATTATGAATAAGACCTTATGTATAAAGATTTTAAACAGCAATAAATAAAAGGTTACCTACAGCGAGCTTACATTTAGAATATTCTAGAATAAGATAACCCAACAACATATCAATAGATTAGTAACTAAATATTCATATTCATATTCATGGACATTTCACACAACGTCCTCTGGTCCCAAGCTAAGCTTATATGCTTGTGTTATGGGTACCAGAATACGGATAGAATACATATACTACTTTTTTTCGTAAATACATACTTATAATACATAGAAAACACCCAGACGCAGTACAAACATTTGTATGACATTTATGAATATCACACAAATGATTGTCCCGAGCGGGAATCGAACCCAAAAATAACTAATTACGACTCTAAAATGTAGAGTAAAATAAAAAAAAATCACATTTCTCTCTCTCCACTCCATCAACGTTCCACTGTTGGGCACGGACCTCCTTCACCACCAAAAATCCGACTTATAAATGTGAAAATTTGTGAATATGGATGTCTGTTACTCTTTCACGTAAAAACTACTGAATGGATTTTAATGACACTATACAATAATGTAACTTACACATTAGAATAACATATAGGCTACCTTTTATCCCGAAAAAATTATATCACACTACTTATATGACGGGCCTCGTGGTGGAGTGGTTCATATAACGGACTGCCGATCATGAGGTCTCGGGTTCGATTCCCGGTCAGGACAATCATTTGTGTGGTGTTTTTAATTGTCATACAAATGTTTGTATTGCGTCTGGCTGTTTACTATGTATTATAAGTATGTATTTACAAAAGAAAAGTAGTACATGTATTCTATCCGTATTCTGGTACCCATAACACAAGCATATAAGCTTAGCTTGGGACCAGAGGACGTTGTGTGAAATGTCCATGAATATTTATTATTATTATTTATATTACACTGACATGTTTTTAATATCAATCATTGACTATAATTACTAACGATGTATATAATAAAACTAGCTGACCCGGCTAACGCTGTTTTGACATACCTACTAAAAAAAAAGGTTTGAAAAATAGATGTTGACCGATTCTCAGACCTACTGATTAAGCATGTAAAATTTCATAAAAATCAGTAAAGCCGTTTCGGAGGAGTACGGTAACTAACACTGTGACACGTGAATTTTATATATTAGACTATTTGACCCGGCAAACGTAGTTTTGCCATACTAAAAAAAAAAGGTTTGAAAAATAGATGTTGTCCGATTCTCAGACCTACTGAATACGCATGTAAAATTTCATAAAAATCGGTCAAGCCGTTTCGGAGGAGTACGGTAACTAACACTGTGACACGGGAATTTTATATATAAGAAGATTATAAGATATATTTAATGATTATGTAGCTGTCACTTATATTTGCATGCTGTTTTGAAACATGATGTTCTCTTTTAACTAAACACCAATATATTGTAACCATGTTTCAAGTAAATAAATGATTTGATTTGATTTGAAACTGCAATGTTCCCGTGGGATAATAAAAACGAACAGATTTTTTACCCTCTTTACCACTGGTAACACCGCGGGACACAGCTAGTACCTATTGTTTAAATCAAAATATAACACAGTGCTGTACAATATTCTATCAATACCTAATATAATCCTGAGCAACATCCAAACGTACCTTGAAATGCAAACTAATAACGAACTCCATACAGAATAACCATTTCAAAAATTCCATTAAAATTCACCACACAAAATTTCTACACATTTAGTAAAAAAACTCACTTAAAGTTTCACATTTTTAACACTAGAGTTTAATATTATAGTTAAAAGCGCGTGTTTCGTGGCTTTAAATAACATGTATTTAACACAAGCGAACTGCTCCAAAGCTTAGTGACGACTGACTGGTACATTCAGATGTTCGGAACAGAATCAACGCGGCTAATACTGCGCAGAGACGCCTTCTATTTTATGATAAACTTATACCAGACTATGTATAAATACTGGTATGCTAATGACTATGATTTTGATAGTAATTTAAAGATTTTTCTACATAAAACACTACTTATGCAATGCTAAATTATAGTATTCGTCCCTTATTCTCTTTCGAGGTGTAAAAGCCACCTAAAAATAATACTTAGTAGACAGCACCCTTTCATAATCAAAATCAAATCGAAAGGTGACAAACAAACTAATGGTGATCGCTACGGAATCTAAAACAGGGAACTTTTACATAAATAAAATCACAATTACTGACAATTGGAATACAATTGAAGTTATTGTCGCTTTATTCGAAAACGTTTTTTTTAAGTAAATTATAGGCAATTAGTGGATACGAAATAATTTGTTAACTAAATGAAATAAAGGTTAGGTGTTATTAATATAATTGGCATTGTTCATATTTTATTTAAACTCTTAATTCGGAAACCATTTCGGGGAATAGAGTTTCTGATCATGATCCACCAGTTTTTTTCGGAAAATTTGCTATTTACCCTTGAAATAAAGGACTTAAATTTTTAAGGCGTTCTTAGTGATATACTACTCTGAGGTGGAGTTGAAATTGGTCTCTTAAATCAACGTGGCAAAAGACTGCGTACAACGATGACGTCACAACATTTAAAATAATATCTTCAAGTATTTTTTTTAAATTTTATATAGCGAATATTTCAATAATATTGAAATTAGTTGCTTAGTCTATATTTTCTAAAAAAAATATAAAAACAGCAGGTCAAAAATTATGAACAATCCCAATGCATAATTTATAGAAAGAAAAGTATAATATAAGTAGTATATCCGTATTCTGGTACCTATAACAAAAGCATTTATGCTTAGCTTGCGACTAGAGGACGTTGTATGAAATGTCCATGAATATTTATTTATTTAATATAATGAATTATCCGTAAGTTCTCGGATAAAAAAATATATTTGTAACCATTCTATGTCTTTCAAGCTGTGAGTGACAGAAAACCCTAAATTAAACCATAGCCTGGTCAGCGCGGCAAAATCTTAATACTATGATATTAAGATTTTGCCGAATCTTTATAATAGAAAATTAAGATGTCCGGTCCCTGTGGTGACGGATTAAGAATACAAGTGTCACCACCCCATTTCTTTCCCAGGGTACTGCTAAGGGACAATATAAGCAGTTAATGTCTACTGCGAGTGACGGAAAGCTCGAAATTAAGCCCTGTGCCAAAACGCCTGGTCAGCGCTGCACAGTAGACCATAGTCTTTCCCAAAGTGGAGTAGGCCCAAGTCCAGCAGTGAGACGTTAGTGGGCTATAGAGAAAAAATGTGCAAAGGATGTTAATAGCTCGCAGAATTTAAGGGCCTACATCAATATTATCGTCGACATGTACCTATTAACACAGCTAGTAGGTATAGAAAATGAAGAATTAGGGATATTTTTTTTTGTTTACTCAAAATCTACTAAATATATTTTAATTCCGGTTTACGTGTTTCTATATATAATAGTTAGGTACTTATGTTTTGAAAGTTATTTCATTAGTTAATACGCGATAATAGACCGACAAATGAAAAAAATAAAAAAATGAGAGAGGTTGTTTCGCTAAGATTTTCTATCGAGAAAACTTTTTTCAATCGCGTTTCTGAGTTTATGCGATCCTTGATTTTATATTGAAAAAACATATACTTAAAAATTAGAGCTCTAGCCATTCAATCTAAAGAAAAAATGAAATTTTCGTACGTAGAAAAATGCACGAAGCTATTTTGGTATCATCCTAATGAAAAAAACATGAATCAATAACATGATACCTATACAAATACAGTGAAAAATGAAAGAGTGGCCTTAGAGAGTAAATAATATCTTTACGAGGCTAGTGATCGTAAAAGTGTTTATCATATGGGAACAATGGTTCACAATCCATAAGCCCATGTTTTGATACCATATCAAAGAAAAATAAAGATATTTTTGATAATCCTTGCTTGCCTGAAAAGAAAATAGAAAATAAGTAAGAAAAATAATATTCTCTAACACTTGCGCGACTCATTTGTTTAAATAAAACTACTTTTTACGGATTTAAACGCGTGTATTTGTTTTACATTTTAGCCCGACGTTTCGGAGATTGCAGTCACCGTGATCACAGATGAGACTGAGCTGTAATGTGTCTTCTACTCGTGACCATGGTGACTGCAAAGTCTCAGAAACATCGGGCCAAAATTTAAAACAAGGAAGAATGATAATATTACGTTATATAATAGATTACTTGTTTTTGTCTTTGACTTCACCTGCCTAAGCATAAATGATAAAGTTTTAAAGAAGCTTTTAAGAGAATACCAAAATAGCTTCGTGCATTTTTCTACGTACGAAGTTTTCATTGTTTCTTTAGATTGAATGGCTAGAGCTCTAATTTTTAAGTATATGTTTTTTCAATATATGATCTAGGATCGCATAAACACAGAATCACGATTGAAAAAAGTTTTCTCGATAGAAAATCTTAGCGAAACAACCTCTCTAATTTTTTATTTTTTTCATTTGTCGATCTATTATCGCGTATTAACTAATGAAATAACTTTAAAAACAAAGGTAACTATTATATATAGAAACACGTGGATCAGAATTAAAATATATTTAGTAGATTTTGAGTAAATAGGAAAAGTATCCCTAATTCTTCATTTTCTGTGCCTACTGGCTGTGTTAATATGTACGTGTCGGCGATGATATACGATAATATTGATGTAGGCCCTTAAGCTATTGCATAGCTTCTTTCGCGGGCCTGAGCTGGCCTGAGCGGGCCGAGCGTGGAGACTAATAATAAATATTCATGGACATTTCACACAACGTCCTCTGGTCCCAAGCTAAGCTTATATGCTTGTGTTATGGGTACCAGAATACGGATAGAATACATATACTACTTTTCTTTTGTAAATACATACTTATAATACATAGAAACACCCAGACGCAGTACAAACATTTGTATGACAATTAGAAAAATCACACAAATAATTGTCCCGAGCGGGAATCGAACCCGCGACCTCTTGATCGGCAGTCCGTTACCAGGACCACTACACCACGAGGCCTGTCAAAATTCTAAATTTAAAAAACTAAAATTTTAAAAAACTAAATTCACAAAACTCTAAATTTAAATTCCGTAGGTAACGAAAAAACCTTACATTATCGGCGCTACTGCGCATGCGTAATCCCCTCTTCGCCCCGAAATTTATTTCATACTGTTGTTGATACCAAGGGTAAACACCTTCCTCAAATTAAACAACGTATTAAAATAAGGATTTTGAATCGACAACATATATCCTAAATATTCAGATAACAGATAACATTTTTTAAACTATTTTATCTCCTTTTTCTGTAACCCGCGACTTCAAACGCTTAGAATTTAGAAACGTTTCCCTGTTTTCGCAATATTTTTCGCAAATGCTTAGCTCCTATTAGTTACAGCGTGATGTTATATAGCCTTTCTCTATAAATCAGTACTTACTAAAACAAAGTCGTTATTTTTGTATGTATGTCCCTATATGAGCTAATATCTTAAAAACTTGCAAATGGATTTTGATGTAGTCTTTTTTAATAGATAGAATGGTTCATTAGGATTTTTTTTTCTTCTCTGCCTTACTTTGCCGGGCCATGATGGTGCCTTGAGCTTTGCAATGACACGGCGAGTGGTGGCCCTGCTGATCGAGGCCCGACCCGATGGGGCAGTGGTTCATTAGGATTGCTTTTTTTGTATAATTTGTTAAGGTATTTTTTTATGGTGTAGTATAGTGGACTATACAACACAAAAGAAATTGTTCAATTCGAACCAGTTCCTGAGATTAGTGCATATAAACAAACAAACTCTTCAGCTTTATAATATAAATAGTATAAAAGTCTATATTAATACTTATAGTTTAAAGAAATTTAAGCTGCAAACTTTCAAGCAACATGTTGTTTCGGTGTTAAAACATCAATAATTTCTTTATGAATATGTTAACAAAAAAATTCAGTACCAACACTCGTAAAAATATAATGTTAGAGCGCAGTTATCTTAGGTACTAAAAAACTTATTTTATTAACTTTGTTAGGATCCCTAGGTATAATACTAAAAACTAATGAACATGCTGTTGACCGCTGCATGCATTTAATAGTCTGTTAAACACAAATATGCGATAAATGAACTAAATGATTAGTTATTGATCTATGAACTATTGATATGGGGTGTAGAAGTAAGGAGGTATCTCAGTGTATTAAAAATTGGTCAAGTGCGAGTCGGACTCGCGCACGAAGGGTTCTGTACCATTATCTATGCAACATAAGGCAACGTTATTAGTATCGAGCAAGAAACGGTAAAAAAATAATGTTTGTTGTATGGGAGCCCCCTTAAATATTTATTTTATTTTATTTTTAGTATTTGTTGTTATAGCGGCAATAGAAATACATCATCTGTGAAAATTTCAACTGTCTAGCTATCACCGTTCTTGAGATACAGCCTGGTGACAGACGGACGGACGGACGGACGGACGGACGGACGGACGGACGGACGGACGGACGGACAGCGAAGTCTCAGTAATAGGGTCCTGTTTTTACCCTTTGGGTACGGAACCCTAAAAAGTGTCCATTGAACGGGAGCAAATTAAAGTGGCGCTATAGCAGCAAGTGGAAGAATTTTAAAAAGAGCGTCACAAATTATTAGAAAGTGGGCGTCCATTAATTACGTGAGGCATTTTTGAGAATTTTGCGACCCCCCTCCCCCTTTGGTAAGATTTCGTAAGATTTACCTCAACCCCCTCCCCCTCCATTAACGACACGCGAGTTTTTTCAAAATTTATGTTTTGGCTGTAAACATGTTGGATTATTGAGAAAAAAAAAACAAAAACACAACTTACTCTATTATTTTTATTTAAGACTAGCAAAGACTAGTTTGTTACTATTTGTAAATATTACCGTAATTTATCACATAATTTTACACCGTTTTCTGCTAGAAAAAAATTACGTGATATTTAAGACCCGCCCTCGCCCATAGGTGAGATTTGGAAAGATTTCGCTTGACCCCCTCCCCCCCTAGAACACCTTACGTAATTAATGGACGCCCCCAAAGGAAAGAAAAACTTACGCTCTGTTACAGCGCGGTTTTTTAAACTATTATAATATATAGGCAAACATGAGTCTATACTAATATTATAAAGAGGAAAACTTTGTTTGTTTGTTTGTAATGAATAGGCTCAAAAACTACTGGACCAATTTTAAACATTCTTTCACCATTCGAAAGCTACATTATCCGCGAGTAACATAGGCTATATTTTATTTTGGAAAAAATAAGGTTTCGTAACATATTTGGGTTTTTCAGACACAAGGTGTAAAAAATCAACCAGAAAAGTTATTTATTTTGCGAACGCTGCCTAAACTATAAAAGATAGAACCATAAAATGTTCTAATTAATTGTAGATCTTATAAATATCTACAGAAAAGTCCGTGACACACTATACCCATCTATGTCGAGTGAGGCACAACAACCATTTTTTTATTTTAAAATCTTGATTTTTTTTGGACTACTTTTAAACGCGTTTATTTAACTCATGCTATTAATCCTCATCAAAATAAATTATTTTATCACTAAGTACAGTTTATGTAGATAATATTTGGTCTTTGAATGATTAAAATTGTAAGTTTGGTTTTGAAGTTATGGTGAAATTAAAATATTACGATTTCTGCTGCACGGCCCGTTGCGAAGCGGGCGTCACCAAGGCGGGGGTGCGCGTGCGGGAGGGGAGTTTACAGTATGAGTACTATGCTATGCTATGCTATGAATAAGGTACCCGCGCGGTCGGCTCCCTACGCAGCGGTCGTGCGCGAAGTCTAATAATTTTCGTGCGATTTTTTTTAGATTTCGTTCTTAAAACTACACCTACGCAAAAGTTTATCTCAGAGTTGAACAACAGTTCTTTTCAGAGCTAGAATATTACACGCTATTAACATTTTCTTAAACATTTGAAAATGCCCAAGAGAGCCAGGTCTCAGGAACTACTGATTCGATTTGAAATTTCTTTCAGTGTTGGATAGTACATTTAGTGAGGAAGGCTATAGGTTATATAACATTACACTAATAGAACAGAAGCAGTAGTGAAAAATGTTACAAAACGGGGAACATTTTCTAAATTCTACGCGTACGAAGTCGCGGGCAACAGCTAGTATGAAATAAAATTATACGCCCCCCAAATATTTGTAAATATTTTCTATTATATTTTCTAGTAATAAAGAATTACCAGCCACCAGCACACATCACTCTGCTTATAACTGCTACATTCTTAACATTTCCACTTGCTACACTAGCGCTATTTCGGTGAGTGTTCGAACAATAATTTGCTGTTTACAAGTGAACACCGTGACCGTCTTGTACGAGGGATCAGTCCAAAAAGGACTGATCCCTCGTACAAGACGGTCCTCCTTACTTCTACTCTCCATAACTATAGATCAATGACTAATCATTTAGTTCATTTACCGCATATTTGTGTTTTTCTTCTTTTTTCGTCCACTGCTAAACATAGGTCTCAATAAGACGGTACCTGTGTGGAGGAGCGTTTAACCATAAATGGCGAATTATCTGCTGTCGTATTATGAGCTCTTATTTCCAGGCAGCTTACGCCGTGAATTGAACTGCCTGGCAAATTCGCAATATGCAACAGAACTCCTAGCCAGTCAGTTCGTTAAACCAGTCATAGATTAATATGTTTATAGATAAGGTAAAACTAAAAGTTTAAGTACTAACTAAAAATGTTTTATGTTTGCCATGATACGTAAGTTAGTCAGGCAGTGTACAGTCTGCCTGGAACTTGCATGATTTTTAAAAAGCTCAAAATACGCTCGCTGATCAGGGTAGCCGAATAGCTCTAAACAGGCCTTTCGCTCTTCAGATATTGTTGTTATCTTAAGTACTTGCCAAACTTCGCAAGTGCGATGCAGGATTGTGTGACGTCAAATTTGTTCCAAATATACTATGTCTATACCTTAACCTATGCTTGGATTTCTCGTAAGTCTATAGGTTTTCATTCACATGGATTTTTTTTGTAATAAATATGTATTCATGGACATTTTACACAACGTCCTCTGGTCCCAAACTAAGCTTATATACTTGTGTTACGACTTTTTTTTTGTAAATACTTACTTATAATAAACAGTAAACACCTAGACGCAGTACAAACATTGTCTCACAATAATTATAAATATCACACAAATGATTACCCTGTGCAGGAATCGAACTCACGACCGGCACATGAGTCTAGACGACGAAGCTTGCCCTTTTATCTCATAGTTGTATAAATACCTATGTATTAAAATTTTGGAGATATTTTAACAAATACAAACTTTGAAAACTAATTCCAGTTTATAAACAGTACTCTCATATGATGACCGTGTAGGTATTGCTAAAATCTGCCTCGTGAGATTGAGCAGGGCATATCGTGTAATTGTACGATAAAATTAAATAGCGTTGGTACTCATCAAGAAATTCTCACACACCTACTTGAAATATACCGCAGACACGTTGAAAAATATTCAGGTACCGATATTTTTATCGATATATCGATATTTTTTTGATATTATGTCGATATTTTTTTCGATATTTATTTATTAAGTTACAAATGAACATCTAATAAGTATTACATGGTTTTGTCTATTATCTACACACCTACCTACAAGCCCCGCGCGTTGATATTGCGATGGAACCTTGTCAAATTAACGCCCACGTGACGTCATCAGCAAAGAAAAAATACAGCTAACAAAATGTAATGTTCTCATCTATACGTCACTATGACGTCACCAACATGGCCGCCAATCGCAATATCAACGCGCGGGGCTTGTATAACAAATTATGGATTTGCAATTTAATAAGTACCTACATTTCAATCAGTACACAACTACAAAATGTCCATTATCAGAATCGTATCATAATTGACATTTTTGGCAGAAAAATCAATAGAATTTAAATAAAACACAAGATTCCGATATTTTGAGGATTAAAGTTTTTCAAAAATTCGATTTCTTTTTATCTCACGTCAGTTAAAAATTTTAGCTATAGGTAAATTGGTGTTTCTCTTCGATATACCGATGGTCAATATCGATATTTTTTTAATATCGAAATATCGATATTCTTTATCAGTTCTGACAACCCTATTATATCTACCATCATCTTCCAGCCTGTAGATTAGGTACAGGATGCGCAATGTATAACAAAATTGAATAGGTGAACCTCTACCTTGTTTCGGTTTGATTATTTTATGATAATTTTAATAAACAAAAATAATTGAAGATGAAAAATGTAAAATATTCAGCAAGCTTATCACAAAATAAAGGTTTACTTTTTGTATGAAATCCCAAAAACCCCACTAAGTGTCGAAAATTATAGCGAAAAGATGAAATAGGTATGACAGAATTTCTGTCAAAATGACTTTTTAGGGTTCCGTTTTACCCAAAGGGTAAAAACGGGACCCAATTACTGAGACTTCGCTGTCCGTCCGTCCGTCCGTCTGTCCATCCGTCTGTCACCAGGCTGTATCTCAAGAACGGTGATAGCTAGAGAGTTGAAATTTTCACAGATGATGTATTTCTATGGCCGCTATAACAACAAATACTAAAAATAAAATAAAATAAATATTTAAGGGGGGCTCCCATACAACAAACATGATTTTTTTACCGTTTCTTGCTCGATACTAATAACGTTGCCTTATGTTGCATAGATAATGGTACGGAACCCTTCGTGCGCGAGTCCGACTCGCACTTGACCAATTTTTTGGCTCAACCACTAAAGAAAATGTAAAATTTAACCCCCAAACTAAATCCTTGCTCAATATAATTTTGTTTTTTGTTTATGGATTAAATAAAAAAAATTATTATTTCCTTCGATCAATTGATTTCCTATGGGGGAGACCTATATCCAGCAGTGGACGGAGAGAGGCTGATGGAGGGATGGATGGATTGATTTCCTCATTTAAAATACAAATACATTTTTACCTAAATGTTTACGCAACCCTTTTGTATTATGATCAAATAATACTAATTTAGGTAATTTTATGATAGTATTCAGGGAACCCTAACAAAAATTATTATTGGGTTACATTACCAAATAAAAAAGGTAATCGAAATCGTCAATATTTGACAGACAATCGTTATAATTGCTTTCATTTATATGATTATATCCGTTTCCTGTATTCAATTGTTTTTACGGTATTAGGTATAAATGTGAATTATCTTTACTTAGTATAAAACAATCCGTGTGGTGACGGATTAAGATCACAAGTGTCACCACCCCATCTCCTACCAAGGGTGCTGTAAAAGTCAGCTAAGGGATATTGCACACAGATAATATCCTCTGTGAGAGACGGAAATCTCGAAAATAAAGCCCAGGCTTTATTTTCGAGATTTCCGTCTCTCATATTGGCCCAGGCCAATACGCCTGATCAGCGTGGCATAGTAGACCATAATCCCTCCTATAGTGGAGGAGGCCTGTGCCCAACAGTGGGACGTAAATGGGCTGGAGAGAGAGAGAGAGAGAGAGTATAAAACAAAATCGTCATTTCTGTATGTATGTCCCTATGTGAGCTTGTATCTTTTAAACTACGCAACGAATTTTGATGCGGTTACTTTTAAATGTTAGAATATTTCAAGATTTCCTTATATTGTTACAATTTGTTAATGTATTTTTAGAAACTAAAATAATGTTATTGATTTTATGTAGTTTGAGCACAATGTAATATGATATAGTTTATGGTAAAAGTCTATCTTTATGGTCAATGTAAAATTAAAATCGAATGTGGGTAAATCCTGTAATAACTGATCGTAGAAGACACATTACAGCTCAGTCTCACCCGTGACCATGGTGACTGCAAAGTCTCCGAAACGTCGGGCCAAAATTTAAAACAGATATACGCGTCTAAATCCGTAAAAAGTAGTTTTATTTATATTTCAAGAGGTTGTCTTTTTTAACACGCTTATAATATAAGTTCAGTATGTATCTATCAAAGTATTAATCTATGTAACAGAATCTTTGAAGGAAATTTTAACTCACTTGCAGTAGTCGGATTGATCTGAAATTTTGCACATAATATCAAGGACCAATGACAATGCAATAATTTAAAAGAATAATCAGGATTTTCAAGCGTGTTTTTAGGGTTCCGTACCCAAAGGGTAAAAACGGGACCCTATTACTGAGACTTCGCTGTCCGTCCGTCCGTCCGTCCGTCCGTCCGTCCGTCCGTCTGTCACCAGGCTGTATCTCAAGAACGGTGATAGCTAGACAGTTGAAATTTTCACAGATGATGTATTTCTATTGCCGCTATAACAACAAATACTAAAAATAAAATAAAATAAATATTTAAGGGGGGCTCCCATACAACAAACATGATTTTTTACCGTTTCTTGCTCGATACTAATAACGTTGCCTTATGTTGCATAGATAATGGTACGGAACCCTTCGTGCGCGAGTCCGACTCGCACTTGACCAATTTTATTTAGTTTTTGAGGTAGATTATTGTATAAATTATTAAAGTTTGGTTTCTAAATACCACCTGAAGTGTTAGGGATTATTATTTATTTATTTTTTTGCCAATATTCAAAGAGGAAATATGTTTAGAATGAGTATTTTGTATTGTGTGTAAATTTCTTGTAGCATTTATAGCCGTCGGGCGTGTATGACCAGATGTATGAGTGTGTATGAAGCCAAGGAAGTATATTTAGATCGTAGCAGATGTTGCTAACAACATAGAAAAAAGGCGTGATGTTATAAATAAATAAATATTCATGGACATTTCACACAACGTCCTCTGGTCCCAAGCTAAGCTTATATGCTTGTGTTATGGGTGCCAGAATACGGATAGAATACATATACTACTTTTCTTTTGTAAATACATAAATACGTTTTCTTTTGTAAATACATACTTATAATACATAGAAACACCCAGAAGCAGTACAAACATTTGTATGACAATTAGAAAAATCACACAAATGATTGTCCCGAGCGGGAATTGAACCCGCGACCTCTTGATCGGCAGTCCGCTACATGAACCACTCGACCACGAGGCTCGTCTTGTTATGTTATGTATGTATGTTCTTAATAACTTGTATTTTGTTCCCTGAGAGTTACAATGTAGACTCGTTTAAAAAAAGGGTAACTAGACTTCTTACATAGTTGATACACTTTACCATCAAACATTCTATTGTTGCTTACCATTAGATGGGATGGGATCAAATGCTAGGATGTTTTATGTAAAAAAAAAATTGCCATGAATAAATTCTAATATATCTCTCTCTCGGGCTGGAGAGAGAGATATATTATATTCTATTATCATACTATAATTTTCCGTAGTAATCTCAATATAGGTACCTAAGTTCACGTCTTCAGGTATTTTATATGATCTTTAAAATAAACCCAATTTTTTACTTCATCTTATTACCATCTATCTCTCTCCAGCCCATTTACATCCCACTGTTGGGCACGAGCCTCCTCCACTTTCGGAGGGATTATGGTCTACTGTGCCGCGCTGACCAGACGTGTTGGCATAGGGTTTATTTTCGAGTTTTCCGTCTCTTACAGAGGATGTTTTTGGTGTGAAATATCCCTTAGCTGACTTTTACAGCACCCTTGGGAGGAGATGGGGTGGTGACACCTATTCTTTATCCGTCACCACACGAAGAGTGTGATGTGACTCTAATAAATATAAAACTATGTAACATCAATATCATTTCTAAAATATATGTTAGTAGTTTATAAAATGTGTAGAGTCCAAAGATAAGCAGGAAGGTCAGTAATGAAACCAGTTCATGCGGAATTTACCACGATAACGTTATTTGAAGATGTTATACGGGTATATTTCTATTTTATATTAAACTAGCTGTTGCCTGCGACATCGTCTGCATGAAATCTAGAACTCAAACCTCAACAAACAGAACTTTACTATACCTCTCAATAGATGGCGTTGTATGTACGTTTTTAAATCGCACTATGGTTTGGTTACAAACATTAACACTTAAGCGTTTCAAAATTTCTTTATTTTCAAAGCGATTTTCGCTATTGTAAATTAATAAATACTACTTGTTGCCTGTGACTTCGTTCGCGTCGAATTCCTACTTGACAATTGATACAATTGAAATATTGAATATGACGGGCCTCGCGGTCTAGTGGTACATAAAACGGACTGCCGCATGCCGATCACGAGGTCTCGGGTTCGATTCTCGGTCAGGACAATCATTTGTGTGATGTTTATAATTGTCATACAAATGTTTGTACTACGTCTGGGTGTTTACTATGTATTATAAGTATGTATTTACAAAAGAAAAGTAGTTTATGTATTCTATCCGCATTCTGGTAGCCATAACACAAGCATAATAAGCTTAGCTTGGGACCAAAGGATGTTGTGTGAAATGTCCATAAAATATATTTTTACATTCTTATTTTTTAGATTAGTTTAGTTATACACGTAGAATTGGCAACAATATGTAAAAAAATATATGACATCAAAATTTTACACTCCCATAAAAAATATATTCAATTCAATATTTTTCAACATAAAACTTTATAAAGGTTTATAAAACTTTATAAAGGTTATACTATTTTATTGAATTTCTAAAAAAATTATTGGTTTGTGAATATTTTTAATATGAAACATGTAAGTTACTATTTTATCTTATCTTATCTTATTGTAGCTATTGCCCGCGACTTTATACGCGTGGAATTTAGAAGTATTTCCCCCGTTTTTGGAACATTTTTCACTGATGCTTCGCTCCTATTAGTCACAGCGTGATGTTATATAACCTATAGCCTTCCTCGATAAACGTACTATCTAACATAGAAAGAATTTTTCAAATAGGACCAGTGGTTCCCGAGAATAGTGCGTTAAAACTTTTAGTCTCGCTAAAACTCCAGAACGCCTGGGTTGAACTTAGCTGTAAGGTTTACCGATAAGAAAATATAAAAGAATTGCAAGGAAGATGGTAAAATACAACAATTTGGTATGACACAAGAATGACGAGCCTCGTGGTTGAGTGGTTCATAAACGGACTGCTGATGCCGAGGTCGCGGGTTCGATTCTCGCTCGGGACAATCATTTGTATGATATTTATATTTGTCATACAAATGTTTGTACTGCGTCTGGGTGTTTCTATGTATTATAAGTATGTATTTACAAAAGAAAAGTAGTATATGTATTATATCCGTATTCTGGTACCCATAACACAAGCATAATCAGCTTAGCTTGGGACCAGAGGACGTTGTGTGGAAATGTCCATGAATATTTATTTATTTATTATTAATAAATTGGGGTTGTAGCCTCCTTTTAAGGATATCAGGATATCATAGGAAATGTCCAAAATACGCAACTTTGTGTATAAACAAGTTATATTAAGAGGGCACGATACCAAATTATGCTCCATACAAAAGTATGGGTGTCGTACTTCCGTTTTTTCTTCGCGAAAGATACACCGATTTTAATAGTTTTTGCGTTATATTATAGATAAAGAGTATATCTATGCTTCTATCACTTTCTTTTTTTCAAAACATAATAACTAAAAGAAATATGACGATCCGAAAATCCCACTTTTTTCGGTTTTCTTTAGATAAAGTTGCAGCGTCTGTCACACAAATTTGGTAAAGTTTTACCACAAAAGAAAGTGATAGAAGCATAGATATACTCTTTATCTATAATATAAAGTAAAAACTATTAAAATCGGTTTAACTTTCGCGAAAAAAAACGGAAGTACGAAACGTCTTTTTTCAAAGAATTTGTAGGTAAAATCCGCTTCATCTATATTGGTCCCTTTCAGCGCGGCGCTCGGAAATAGGGATAGCAATACCTAAGGCAAATACCTAAATGAGGAGTACAGTACCCTCTTAAGGATTACGGTTAAGTTAAACCAACACTGTTACTACATAGATAGCATTTATTTAACATAAGTTTGTTTACATCACGTTAAAATTACATTTACGCTTGTGTATAGGTACTTCCTTACTTATTTAAATCAAAGTTGTCATGTTTGTATGTAAGTGGGCTTCTCTCTCTCTCTCTCAAGTCTATTTACGTCCCACTGTTGAGCACAGACCTCCTCCACTTTCGGAGGGATTGTGATCTACTGTACTGCGTCTGGTGATGGATTAAGAATACAAGTGTCACCGCCCCATCTCCACCCAAGGGTGCTGTAAAAGTCAGCTAAGGGATATTGCACACAGATAACATCTTCTGTGAGAAACGAAAAACTCGAAAATAAACCCTGTGCCAACACGCCTGGTCAGCGCGGCACAGTAGACCATAGTCCCTCCCAAAGTGGAGGAGGTCCGTGCCCAACAGTGGGACGTAAATGATTTGGATAAGTGCTGCGCTGACCAGGCGTATAGGCACAGGGTTATGTGAGTTTGTATTATAAGAACTACGCAGCGAATATTGATGCAATTTTTTAAAATGATAGAGTTATTCAAGATGATGGCTTTGTTTTAAATTTTACGTGTACGAAGTTACGGACAACAGCTAGTGTTATTTTAAAGCTGAAGAGCTTTCATTTATATTTTCTTATCGGTAAACCTTACAGCTAAGTTCAACCCAGGCGTTCTGGAGTTTTAGCGAGACTAAAAGTTTTAACGCACTATTCTCGGGAACCACTGGTCCTATTTGAAAAATTCTTTCTATGTTAGATAGTACGTTTATCGAGGATGGCTATAGGCTATATAACATCACGCTGCGACCAATAGGAGCGAAGCATCAGTAAAAAAAATGCCCTATGTCCAGAAATGGACGGATAAAAAGGCTGATGGAAGAATGGACGGACGAAAAGACGAACGGACGGATGGACTGCGAAAACTCAGTAAAAAGGTCCTGAGTTACATATTGGTGCGGAACCTTAAAAATTAAACCAACATTAAATAAATTATAATGTATGTACCTAAATACTTAAAATATTTAAAATATTAAAAATAATTAAAAAAAAATATTGTTATAATTTTTATACCTCATATTTAAACGAAATTATAAAAATGAAAAATCTTTTTTTATTTGCTGCATTAAATTAGTCATATTAATTTCTAAATTCAATTTTAATTACATATTTTTAGAAATATTCTTCAAATTCTATTAATATTTAATTTTAAAATGATAATATTTTTATAATTTAATTTAATAAATGTTACAATGTAAATATATTACTCATTTTTTAAAGAAGATTATTTAAATAATTGATTTTTGTTTTTAAATATTATTTAAAATCTATTTTTAATTGAAAAATTATTACATACTTATTTTAGATTTGTAAATAAATTATTTGTTATTTTAAATATTTAATATTGCTAATCTGCTTGTAGGGTTCCGTGTCAATATGTATAACGGAATCTTATAACTAAGATTTCGCTGTCTATTCGTCTGCTATCATCTGGCTGTATCTCGGAAACTATGATAGCTAGAGAATTGAAATTTTTCTATAATATTTTAATCTGTTAACGCTGCAATAACAAATACTTGAACACAATAAATATTTACGGGTGCTCTCTCTCTCCAGCCTATAACGTCCCACTGTTGGGCACTAGCCTCCTCCACTGTGGGAGGGATTATGATCTACAATGCCGCGCTGACCAACCGTGTTGGGTTTATTTTCGAGATTTCCGTCTCTCACAGAGAATGTTATCTGTGTGCAATATCCATAGCTGACTTTTACAGCACCCTTGGGAGGAGATGGGGTGGTGACACTTGTATTCTTGATTCGTCACCACACGGTATGCGGGTGCTATGATACAACAAATAAATGTTGTAACTTGAGTCTCTTAAATGACATGATTATGACGGTGCGATATCTTGATTTGAATAATATTGTACGGAACCTTTAGTGTAGGAGTAAGTAGTACTAGTAATTACTTAGAAAGAAACAAGATCTTCTGGTCCCAAACTAAGCTATTATTCCTATGATTTCGTTATCGGCACCAGAATACTCTGTTTTTCACACACGTACTAAGCACGTACGCAGATCGATTGGCCCGAGAAGCGATAACATGTACCAATGCGTCCAGCTTGTTGCCGACACACTCTGAGGTTTTATGTTATTTCAAATCCAAACTCCGCTCACTCTGGAAAGAATTCTTTGATGTAAGATCTAAGTCGACAGGCATCTGGTACAGGAGCATTCAGTGTGAACCTCTGCACATACCATGGTTTTCTAAAACAACACTCAGTAGATCTCAGATTGTGTCGGCACATAGATTTAGGTCAGGGCACAGCCCATTAAACAAATTTCGTTTTCTCATGAAAAGATCTGATTCCCCTAATTGTGAAACTTGTGGTGTACTGGAGGATGTGCACCACTTGTTGATGGAATGTGTCAGGCACAAAAGTAAGAGAGACAGATTGATAAGCTTGTTAAACTTGAATAGGTTGGACGTTGGCATGTGGCATGGGGTATTGGCTGACCCCTCATCAGAGGCGGCAAGATCGGTCTATATGTTTTTGCAATAGGTAATGTTGTAAGTTTGTTTAGAATAGGCACGATGGGATTGTCATCGTCACTCATGTGTACAAAAATCCCTAAATTAAACATACAGAGGAAAAAAAAAAAAAAACACGTACTAATTTTTCAAGTGTCCCGTTTTTAACAAACTTCCAAAAAGGAGAAGTTTCTCAATTGGTCGATCCGAAAATCCCATTTTATTCGGTTTTCTTTAGATAAAGTTGCAGCGTCTGTCACACAAATTTGGTAAAGTTTTACCACAAAAGAAAGTGATAGAAGTATAGATATACTCTTTATCTATAATATAAAGTAAAAACTATTAAAATCGGTTTAACTTCCGCGAAAAAAAACGGAAGTACGAAACGTCTTTTTTCAAAGAATTTGTAGGTAAAATCAGCTTCATCTATATTTGTCCTTTTCAGCGCGGCGCTCGGAAATAGGGATAGCAATACCTAAGGCAAATACCTAAATGAGGAGTACAGTACCCTCTTAAGAATACTTATTCATACTTTTTGCCACAGAACCCTAAAAGTCGTCTAGCAGGTATATTTTGTAGAAATAAAACACTTGTATACTTACATCTTTGTTCGGAACAAGAGTAAAATGAGATTTAATCTACAAAATGCATCTCTGTTTACGAAACACTTCTTAGAAACCATTTTCCTTATTAACAGAATAAAATCTACAAAAATGTGTTTTCTTTATGCAGATTTTTAACTATAAATATTAACTTTGACGAGCCTTTTGGTCTAGTGGTTCATGTAACAGACTGCTGTTAACAAGGTCGCGGGTGCGATTCCCACTCGACACAATCATTTGTGTGATGTTTATAATTATCATAGAAATGTTTGTACTGCGTCTGGTTGTTTCTATGTATTATAAGTATGTATTTACAAAAGAAAAGTAGTATATGTATTCTATCCGTATTCTGGTACCCATAACACAAGCATATAAGCTTAGCTTGGGACCAGAGGACGTTGTGTGAAATGTCCATGAATATTTATTTATTTATATCTCTGAGTCAATTTATGATAGAAATACAGTTGTTTTCGCAATAGACGTAGTAAAAAAATTGGGAAATATTGGTTTAAGAAAACGAATTTCAAAACAAAATGTCCCTTGCTCGATTTTGGTTTTCCGTGTGGTGACGGATTAAGAATACAAGTGCCACCACGCCATCTCCTTCCCAGGGTGTTGTAAAAGTCAGCTAAAGGATATTGCACATGGATGACATCTTCCGTGAGAGACGGAAAACTCGAAAATAAATCCTGTGCTAAGACGCCTGGTCAGCGCGGCACAGTAGACCATAATCTCTTCCAAAATGGAGGAGGCCGTGCCCAACAGTGGGACGTAAGTGGGCTAGAAAGAGAGGTTTTGGTTTTGGATAGCCGAACTAGTAATTTATATTTCTGTTTCAGCAAATTTTGACACTAATAATCGCTTTAATATTCCAAAACACAACATCAGTTCGTCTCCACAAAATATTTCAATTTATAGAAGGTTTTAAATCTGAACATGATTTAAAAGGATTTTTCCATATCGGTGATGAATACGCCATTTTTATCAAAAAACCAAAACCACACGACAAATATATAGTTTACGAATTATATGAAGCCAATAACGTACCTAATATTAATATGTACAAACCAAGGAAATTAGCAATAACTAAAGTACCTATAGAATATATAAAAGAGCAGTTAAAAGTATTTAGAAATGAATTATATCAAGCGAAGTATATGGATGACAATAGTATACCAGGAACACAAGTGAAAACTTTAAGAGAATGGCAGCTAAACAAAGTATTTAAATATCATGACAATACTATATCGTTGTATAATAAAATATCGGTATTGAGAAATCTTAATATATATATTTCTTGTGTGCGTGTGTATGTGACTGAACTCCTCCTAAACGACTGGACCGATTTTGATGAAATTTGTTGTGTGTATTCAAGGGGGTTTGAGGATGGTTTAGATTCACAATTGGCTGGACCGATTTTGATGAAATTTTTTTTACACAGAATTGTATGGCAAAACAACGTTTGCTGGGGCAGCTAGTATATTATAATATTGTATTTAACACGTTATTATTATCCTGCCCTTACCCTATTCTTAAGCTATTGCATAGCTTCTATCGCGGGCCTTGAGCGTGGAGACCGAATCCAGAAATTCCGTAACGAAAATAATGTACCTATTGAAAAGAACCTTACATTATCGACGCTACTGCGCATGCGTAATCGGCGTAAAATGGCTGGCTGTCCAAAACCAAAACCTAGCAAAGGGACATTTTATTTTTACATTTCACACAACATCCTCTGGTCCCAAGCTAAGCTTATATGCTTGTGTTATGGGTACCAGAATACGGATATAATACATAAACTACTTTTCTTTTGTAAATACTTACTTATAATACATAGTATTACAAGACGAGTCTCGTGGTTGAGTGGTTTATGTAACGGACTGCTGATCAAGAGGTTGCGGGTTCCATTATTTATGTCATACAAATGTTTGTACTGCATCTGGGTGTTTACTACGTATTATAAGTATGTATTTACAAAAGAAAAGTAGTTTATGTTTACCTATAACACAAGCATATAAGCTTAGCCTGGGACCAGAGGATGTTGTGTGAAATGTCCATGAATATAAAAAAAAGAAAAAGGAATTATTCACTCTCTCTCCCTCTCTTCAGCCCATTTACGTCCCACTGTTGGGCACGGGCCTCCTCCACTTTGGGATGGATTATGGTCTACTGCTCCGCGCAGACCAGGAGTATTGGCACAGGGTTTATTTTCGAGTTTTCCGTCTCTCACAGAGGATGTCATCTGTATGTAATATACCTTAACTGAATAAACTAAATTATAATGGAAAAAATGATAACCATAAGCGGGACTTGAACCCGCGACCTCGGAATGCCGTTCCGTCGCTCTCCCATCTGAGCTATTATGGTCCACGCAAATGTTTACCAAATTTTCCACTACAATCATCTCAATGCGAGTTTTAACATCGTGCGATGTTAAAATTTGGTAAACATTTGCGTGGACCATAATAGCTCAGTTGGGAGAGCGACGGAACGGCATTCCGAGGTCGCGGGTTCAAGTCCCGCTTATGGTTATAATTTTTTCCATTATAATTTAGTTTATTTAGTAAAAAGCATAGCGAGTCAATCGCAAAATATTAATAAATTAATCCCTTAACTGACTTTAACAGCACCCTTGGGTGGAGATGGGGTGTATTGTTAATCAGTCACCACACGGAGAATTATCTAATATATAAAATTCACGTGTCACAGTGTTAGTTACCGTACTCCTCCGAAACATTTCAGCAACTTCATAAGTTGGTATTAGTATAAACACTTTTTTCTTGTGATGTGATGACAAATTATATGTTTTTGGATTTTTCCCTTTATCAGCGCTATATAGACTTGATCTATGCCAAATTTCAAGTCTAGGGCAACGGGAAGTAACCTGTGAATTTTGATTCTCTAGCATAAGTCGAAAATTCTTAAAAATGGTCGTAATTCGGTTATATCTTTTAAATGCGTAGAGGTGAAAGGTTGATTGTATTTTTTGCAGCAAGGGACCGCGTAGATCTACATTTGGCATGAGTTTCAAGTTATCCTTCATCCGTTACCGAGTAACAGACAGACGGACACCGGAGTGAGACTATAAGGGTTTGTACGAAACCCTAAAAATACTTAGATGCTTTCAAGAAAATTCATTGCTCTAAAGGCAATATCCACGAAGAAACATATTCTTGTATGAACTAAAGCTATCATACTCTCTCAATAAGAAACAGCAAACACCAAACAGTAATATTTGCGTATTCCAGAAAAATCTTTGCGATATCGAATATCAGTATCAATATAGAAATATATTGATAAACGAATATTGGTATAATTTGGCTGATTCAATATCGGTGTATCTTTTGTATTTCAAGATATCTGATATTATTTAAATTTTATTGTATTCTGTATAAAGAATATACAAGAAAATCAGATCCATATTGCTTTTCAATATGAAAAATTCATGAAGAACCGTACAGGCATAGATCAACCTAAAAAGATTCCGCACGCACAGCAATCAACCGAACATTATACATATTATGTGCTAATCCCGCATATTCTCTGTGGAAGGTTAATTTCTTCTTACTCACAGATCGCCCCCAATAGATTCCGCACATACACAAGACAATCAACGCACACTGAACATAATATGCGCTAGTCTCTCACATCTCTCGGAAGAAGAAGAATTAAGATGTAAACAATTCAGAATTTTTACTAAATAAGCTGGATATGAATTAACATGTTAATAGAATGTCTGTGTGGTGATGCATTAAGAATACAAGTGTCACCACCTATTTCCCTTCCTAGGGTACTGTAAAAACCAGCTCAGGTATATTATACACAGATCCAATCTTCTGTGAGAAACGGAAATTACGAAAATAAACCCTGTGATAACACGCCCTCTCAGCGTGACACAGTAGACAATAATCTCCCCCAAAGTGGAGGAAGCCTGTGCCCAACAGTGGGACGTTAATGGGCTGGAGAGAGAATAAATAAATAAATATTCATGGACATTTCACACAACGTCCTATGGTCCCTAGCTAAGCTTATATGCTTGTGTTATGGGTACCAGAATACGGGTAGAATACATATACTACTTTTCTTTTGTAAATACATACTTATTGTAGACGTCCAGATGATCCACCAAAGAAAAAACGTGATTTTGCACAAAACTTTTATTTATCAAGTACAACAAGTAGGTAGTTGAAATGTACTTAAGAATGCGCGACGTGCGGTTAGGTATGGAGTGCGAATATCGACTAAATTGTCATTTTTACAATATTACTAGCTGACCCGGCAAACGTTGTTTTGCCATACTAAAAAAAAAGTTTGAAAAATAGATGTTGGCCGATTCTCAGACCTACTGAATATGTATGCAAAATTTGAGAAGAATCGGTCAAGCCGTTTCGGAGGAGTACGGTAACTAACACTGTGATACGTGAATTTTATATATTAGAAGATATTAAAGAATGTTCGTTACCTACTCCGCGCGCCCCGCACCCTTAACGCATACAGTTACAAACGCAACTACAATATACATATATATATATATAGGTACTTATCTATAATCTATACTTACGAACTAGCTTATGATTACTCAACTACAAATAACAATAGTTTTATGTTCGCGTCGCCAACACTTATCTTATGTATAAAATTCACGTGTCACAGTGTTAGTTACCGTACTCCTCCGAAACGGCTTGACCAATTTTTATTAAATTTTACATGCATGTTCAGTAGGTCTGAGAATCGGCCATCTATTTTTCAAACCTTTTCTTTTAGTTTTAGTATGGCAGAACAACGTTTGCCCGGTCAGCTTGTAATATATATTGAATAGATTTATTAGTTGACTATTTTATAGATAAAACTAGCTGGCCCGGCAAACGTTGTTTTGCCATAACAAAAAAAAGTAAAAAAAATAAAAAAAAAATTAACTATAAACCTCACGGAGCCCGAGACCTTTCCAACGAATGCAAAACCGTGGAAATCGGTTCGTGCGTTCTGGAGTTATAGCGTCAGGAAGGAAAACCCGACTTATTTTTATATAGTAGATAAAAATACAGATTAAAATCTTTTAATATTAGTAGGTACGGGCAAGCTGAATAATAATATAGCTTGGAAATAAGCCAGCTTGGCTAGTCTTATGTGTCTCAAGTAGGTATTATTAACATGAAAAACAGCTTATTTTGTGACAGTATGATTAATAACATCTTTATTATTCTAACGATTAGTTTTATTATGTAATACGGTACCAATTCTACATGCACAACTAAACTTAACTAAATAATTTACTTTACCTACACAAAAACTAAAAAAACGCATACAATTATATACTAACATTATAAAGCGGAAGATTTTGTTTGTTTGAACGCGCTTATCTCAGGAACCACTAGGCCGATTTGAAAAATTCTTTCAACGCCAGATAGGGCATTTATCGAGGAAGGCTATAAGCTATATAACATCACGCTACGATTAGTAGAAGCGAAGCAGTAGTGAAGAATGTTGCAAAAACGGGGAAAATTTTCTAAATTCCACGCGGACGGAGTCGCGGGCAACAGCTAGTCCTAAATATAGTCGAACGAAAGAGACGTTGATAATCCAACGTAACAACGTCCAATAGTGTATCTACTCAATAGGTACTTGCGTTGGATTATCAACTGATATTCATAAACTGCGTAATTTTCAGCTTTCTAGATAATATCATCATATTCCAGAGATACGGTCTATAGAGGGCCGGACAGCGAAGTATCAGTAACAGGGTCCTATTTAACCTTTTGGTACCGAACCCTAAAAATAGCCTATGTTTACCATGTATAATAAATTTTCACAAACGCACGCAACGTTATAAAAACGCTGCGATCACGCAGTACTCGTGTAGTCGGTTATTAACGTTAAACCAATGCGCGATGTGGGCCGTCCCTTAAAATTGTCAGCAGTTTATAAAGATGGTTGTCGGTGTAATTTTCGTCAGTCAACGGGCGAGTGTTTTATTACACTTCGGTTCGTCTCATCTCTTAATTATTTCTTTCGTTTAGTAAAAAAACAACATCAACTTAGAAGCATCAGGTTCAATGATAAATATAGCTATCCTTGAGTTTTATTCTTTAGTTCTAATTAATTGGAATTTAGAAATTTTCCCCGTTTCTGCAACATTTTTCGTCGCAGAGCGTGATGTTATAATATATTATAGCCAATAACCTTCCTCGATAAATGTACCTACTATCTAACTACGCGTGGACATTAGAAAGATTTCTCCTTTTTTGCAACAACTTCCCTAATGCTTCACTCCTGTTAGTCACAGCGTGATGTTATATAGCGATAAATGTACCTACTATCTAATACTGAAAGAATTTTTCAATTCGATCCAGTAGTTTCTGAGATTAGCGCGTTCAAGCAAACTCTTCAGCTTTATAACATTACTAGCTGTTGCCCGCGACTCCGTACGCGTGGAATTTAGGAAAGTTTCATGAAAATCTATCCATACATCCAACAATATCCAAATATCCAAACATTAGAGTAGGTATGGATAGAAGACCGAGGAAACGTTCGCGTTGCTCAGCCAACAGTGTAACCTCTATATAATCTCTCTCTCTCTCTCCAGCCCATTTTCGTCCCACTGTTGGGTACGGGCCTCCTCCAACCTCTTTAATACCTATATGAAAAGTATTTACCTTCAGCCCCTATAGGCTCTATATGTTATTTTCATATATTTGGCTTCTATATCAATCAATTTATATGACATACCTACATAAATGATTTTATTTGATATACTAGCCTGCACAGTATGTCTCATATTATTATCATCAATTTCTTATTGTATTGTACTAGTAAACCGCCCCGGTTTCGCACGGATAATTTACGAAAACTACTCACTGTGATCGTAATACATCACTCATTTTATTTTAAATTTTCGAGATTTCGCATAACGTTCTCTGGTCTTAAGCTAAGCTTATTAGCTTGTATCATGGGTAGGTACCGGAATAAGGATATATTGCATACATTTGTAATTTTTAGGGTTCCGTACCCAAAGGGTAAAAACGGGACCCTATTACTGAGACTTCGCTGTCCGTCCGTCCGTCCGTCCGTCTGTCACCAGGCTGTATCTCAAGAACGGTGATAGCTAGAGAGATGAAATTTTCACAGATGATGTATTTCTATTGCCGCTATAGCAACAAATACTAAAAATAAAATAAAAGAAATATTTAAGGGGGGCTCCCATACAACAAACATGATTAATTAAGTATTGTGTGTGTTGTTCGCTCATTTATTAATAACGTGCCTTATGTTGCATAGATAATGGTACGGAACCCTTCGTGCGCGAGTCTGACTCGCACTTGACCAATTTTTAGTATTTTGTTATTTTACACTCAGTTGCATCGTTCCTATTTAGCCAATTTTACATCTAAAAATATAGCCTATATTCACTGGGGTTAATATAGTTGACTGATGCGACGGTAAAATTAAAAAAAATAATTGTTTCAAAAAACTTAGGCATGATACCTAGGAACATAAACACATTGAACACCCCTAAAAGTTATTAATAATACTCGAGATGTCGTCGCCCTTTTAACAGTGAAAGTATTATTTTTATCTCTTCAGTAGTTTTCAAACAAACAAACAGCCATGTCTTTTTATAATATTGGTATAGAAATATCAGATTTTTTCTGTATTTGACATCGAATATAAAGAACATAGATGTAATTTAAATATGAATGTACCAAATGACTTCAAATATAAGCGACTCGGATATTGAATAAGCCAAATTATGCCATTGCTAGCTTTCCGGCATTTTTGCTTATTCGGAATTCAATAGATCGTAAATTACAATTTTTTTTTTTGAATTTTTTTTGTTACTCAATTGATTGGTATTTTAGTCCTTTTAACTGTGATTGAACCTAAAATAGTTTAGCTATTTTTAGTTTTTTATATTATTTTTATATTTTTAAGATTTTCGCGAACTTGTGCAACTTATTTATTAAAATTAAACGACTTTTTGCGGATTAATACGGGTATATTCTGTTTCAGTCTCTGTTTTATCCTTGTAGTGACGGATTAAGAATATAAGTGCCACCACGCCTTTTACTTCCTAGGATGCTGTAAAAGCCAGCTAAGTGACGTTGTATGTAGGTAACATGGTTCCCTAATGATTCACCAAAAAGCTATTGACAAATGATCATTTGACAAACAACGTTTCAACAAATGATCATTTGGCAAACGATACATTTGATAAAAGAATCATCTTACAAAATCTTACTTAGCAAATGATCGACGGGCCTCGTGGTGTAGTGGTTCACATAACGGACTGCCGATCACGAGGTCTCGGGTTCGATTCCCGGTCAGGACAATCATTTGTGTGATGTTTTTAATTGTCATACAAATGTTTGTACTGCGTCTGGGTGTTTACTATGTATAATAAGTATGTATTTACAAAAGAAAAGTAGTATATGTATTCTATCCGTATTCTGGTACCCATAACACAAGCATATAAGCTTAGCTTGGGACCAGAGGACATTGTGTGAAATGTCCATGAGTATTTATTTATTTATTTATCCATTAGCAAACACTACATTTGACAAATGTGTTAAGTATTCAAATGTCAATTGACCTTTTTTTTATTTCACCAAATGATATGTTTCGTTAATTAAGTTGTTTTAAATGTATGATTATTATCATGAATCATTATTAATGGGAAAAATACCCTAAAATCGCTTCTGGCGTTTGTGGTTAAATTTCTAACCTAACCCAATCTAATAAAAGAGATATATATCTCCAAAGATGAACGGATTAATAAGTAATTATTTTGCCAATAATGTAAAATATCATTTTTTTTCGTTTTATCGATCTATATTATAATAAAATAAATCAATTAATACCTATTTATATATATATATATATATTCTTTTTAGGAAAATATAGAGTAGTTGCTTTGCAAAAAAATATGCAAAAGATGGTCATTTTAACAAGAATACCAAATTTTTAGACCAATAGTAGATTTATCTGATAACTCAGTTGCCAAATGTTAGTTTTGTAAAGTGATCATTTATAAAATGTAAATTTAAGTAATATTTTCTAACATAATATTTTCTAACACTTGCGCGACTCATTTGCATAAATAAAATATAATTGCTAAATTTAAGTGTTGATCATTTGGCAAAATGAAAAATTTGTATAATGACCAGTAGTAAAATGATCAATAGGTGAATTCATTGTTTTTTCGAACGTTGTTTGGCAAGTGTAATTTTGCCAAATGACTTTTGGTCAAACAATGGGACACCAGGTAAGAGATAAAATCTGGAAAATAAACCTAATGCTAACAAGTTTGCTCAGAACGGCACAGTAGCCCATAATAGCTTACAAAGTGGAAAAGGCCCGTGCCTAACAGTAAGACGTTAAAGGGCGTCAAAAATGGCATATTAATTTTATACTAATATAGCAAGAAAGAGACAGATATATCTGTCGGTGACGTCATAAGGCTCATAAGTATATTATTATATTATACATCTCGATATATTGATATTATATATCTGTTTCTTTTTCGCTATATTATTTCATATATATTTATGGCGTTTGTAGTGCTCTTAATGGTCTGGAGACAGATGGAGAGTAAGAAAGTCTAAAAACCTGTCAGACGTAGTAACATATCTAAAATCTTTATGCTAGATCTAAAAAAACCTCTATCAATTGAATGTAAGTAAGAAACAGAAGAAGTTAAAGGGACTGATGCTAATTTATTGCCTCGTACAATAATTTACGGGCATGAAGCGTGAAACTGGGTAATTTGTCTTTTGGTTAATATCCGACCGCCGAGTTTGCTCTAATTGAATTAGTCGAGCAGTTATTTTAGTACGATAGAGGTGAATACAATGATTTTAGATTGCGTAGAGAGAGTACTTTAACAAATATCTAACTATTTAACTATTTGATGGTCTTATTCAGAATGACGTATCGTAGGTTTAAAAGTTCGCTAAAATAGGTTCGCAAAAATTGTCAAAACTTGTTATTTATAATAGTCTTTTTACGCTTAAACGTTTTTTATCTCTGCGATAAAACCTCCGATAAGTCATTATGAATAAGACCGTAAACCTATGCTAGTATTCTAAAGGGCATCACAAACGGAATATTAATATAGCGAGAAAGAGACAGATGTATACCAATAGCAAAAAGTCGAGGCGAGAAAGAGACAGGTATATATATTTCGGTAACGTCATAAATATAGATACATCTCGGTATATTGTATCTGTCTCTTTCTTTGCCTTGACTTTTTTCTTTAAAGATCTGTATCTGTCTCGCTATCTTTCTTCTAATATATAAAATTTCCATGTCACAATGTTAGCTACCGTACTCCTCCGAAACGGCTTGACCGATTTTTATGAAATTTTACATGCGTATTCAGTAGGTCTGAGAATCGGCCAACATCTATTTTTCAAACCTTTATTTTTTTGTATGGCAAAACAACGTTTGCCGGGACAGCTAGTGTTCATATATATATTAACATGCTGTTTGTGATGCCTTTGAAGCTGAATAGTTTGTTTGTTTGTTAATCTCAGGAACTACTTGTTCGAATTGAAATATTCTTTTTGTGTTGAATAGCCCATTTATTAAGGAAGCCTTTAGGATAAGAGGGATAATTATGGCTCTATTAACTTCCCTTAAAAACATACATTCTTATCATAGTCAAATAGTGTTCATTAGGCTGTTAAGAGAAATGCTTTATAAAAAAAATATGTAGAATTGAATCCCGATACGCTCTGATTTCCTTACAACCAGGAAGAAAATACACATAGAACGGTACCAGAAATACCTTTCTTTATTTATAGTAACTTGTGTTCTCTCCCAGATTATTTACGTAGATACGATTTCAGCATTCATGAATCTCAATGTTCTTTTCTACTATTACGAACATTTTTGTACATCTTGCATAGGGTTGCCATCATCTAAACTGCAAAAGAAATACCCATAAATATAACAAAAATGCAGAAAATTTAAGATAAATGTTGAATTTTTCCGGAATAAAAATCTCTCGAGTCAAAAAGACTCGGAAAAAAATCAAAAATTTAAAATCGTATATTTTTTAACACGTTTTAATTAGTTTGGTACGTATGTATCAGTGTATTAATCTATGTAACAGAATCTTTGAAGGAAATTTTCACCCACTTCCAGTAGTCTGATTGATCTGAAATTTTGTACATATATCAAGGACCAATGACAATGCAATAATATAAATATTTGTTCAGGATTTTAAAGCGTGTTTTTTAGTTTTGAACTAAGCTTATTCCTATTGGTCTTCCCTGATAGAAATAGTGTCTGGACTCGTTTTAGAAACCTCAGTCAGACATACCCCGGGCGATTTTTAAAACGGGACCAATTTTGGGCGAATCTAAAGGTGGCAACCCTAATCTTACCTGGAAACTGTACGGTATTTTGTAAATATATTTAAAGTGAGACTACTTTTAGTTAGTATTTTCTTTTACTGAGATGGTAACTTAAAAGTCTTACTGTTTTATACACTACTAGAGATCTGTCCCGGCTTCGCACGACTGTTGCATTATATTTTCGACATGGCGACCGCAAATAACTTCAAATACCGGTACCCCAAATAACTACGCACAAATATTTGTGTGACGTTTATAAATATCACACAAATAATTGTCCCATGCGAAAATCGAACCCAAGACGTCTTCAATGCCAGTCCGTCACATAACCCCTAGACCACGAAGCCCGTCGAATTTTAATTCTCATAGGGATGAAAATAAAATTGGTCAAGTGCGAGTCGGACTCGCGCACGAAGGGTTCCGTACCATTATCTATGCAACATAAGGCAACGTTATTAGTATCGAGCAAGAAACGGTAAAAAAATCATGTTTGTTGTATGGGAGCCCCCTTAAATATTTATTTTATTTTATTTTTAGTATGTTGTTATAGCGGCAATAGAAATACATCATCTGTGAAAATTTCAACTGTCTAGCTATCACCGTTCTTGAGATACAGCCTGGTGACAGACGGACGGACGGACAGCTATTCTATAATAATATCAATAAAACTGTTAATGCAACTTGGTAGCATGACCGAAAATAATAAGTGATATCATAAAACAAAACGGAAGTGCCGACATATTTCAGACGTATTAAAGATATTAGAGAGGTGTGGCTTTTATTATGCAACTTGATTAATATACCTACTTTCATTTATTTCTAACACGCTTTATTAGCCCGGCGCGTATCTATCAATGTTTTTAATCTATGTAACGGAATCTTTGAAAGTGATTTTCACCCACTTGCAGTAGTCATGTTATTCTGAAATTTTGCACACGTATATTAAGAGGATACCAAAATAGCTTCGTGCATTTTTCTACGTACGAAGTTTTCATTTTTTCTTTAGATTGAATGGCTAGAGCTCTCATTTTTAGGGTTCCGTACCCAAAGGGTAAAAACGGGACCCTATTACTGAGACTTCGCTGTCCGTCCGTCCGTCCGTCCGTCCGTCCGTCCGTCCGTCCGTCCGTCCGTCCGTCCGTCCGTCCGTCTGTCACCAGGCTGTATCTCAAGAACGGTGATAGCTAGAGAGTTGAAATTTTCACAGATGATGTATTTCTATTGCCGCTATAACAACAAATACTAAAAATAAAATAAAATAAATATTTAAGGGGGGCTCCCATACAACAAACATGATTTTTTACCGTTTCTTGCTCGATACTAATAACGTTGCCTTATGTTGCATAGATAATGGTACGGAACCCTTCGTGCGCGAGTCCGACTCGCACTTGACCAATTATTAAGTATATGTTTTTTCAATATATGATCTAGGATCGCATAAATTCAGAAACGCGATTGAAAAAAGTTTTCTCGATAGAAAATCTTAGCAAAACAACCTCTCTTATTTTTTATTTTTTTCATTTGTCGGTCTATTATCGCGTATTAACTAATGAAATAACTTTAAAAACATAAGTAACTATTATATATAGAAACACGTAAATCAGAATTAAAATATATTTAGTAGATTTTGAGTAAACAAAAAAAATATCCCTAATTCTTCATTTTCTATACCTACTAGCTGTGTTAATAGGTACATGTCGACGATAATATTGATGTAGGCCTTTAAGGATCGATAACAATGCAATAATCAAAGATACACCAGATGGTGGGTTGGCGTTTCAAATTGAGGACTGAAGACTTTAGCTTGGCTAAATCGTACTTAATAGAATAATGACGTTTCATATGACGTATCATAGACACACATAGTTATGTAAGTGGCTTCAAGCCGACCGTGTAATATAGCCATCCCTACTAATATTATTAATGCGAAAGTAACTCTGTCTGTCTGTCTGTTACGCTTTCCCGTTTAAACCTCTCAACCGATTTTGATGAAATTTGGCATATACAATCTTTAGACCCTGAGAAAGGACACACGCTACCTTTTATTGCGAAAGAAAGGGATGAAAAGTTTTCTAAATTTCACGCGGCCGGAGTCGCGGGCAACAGCTTGTTACAGCAGCTAGACCATAAATCTGGTAAATCTGTCACAATCATATAAAAAAATATTCAGGATTTTTTAAATAAGCAAATTGTTGATCATGGAAACGATACCTAACCATTTTAAGGAATATATGTATAAAAAGTCCGGTCAAGTACGAGTTATCTTCGCAAATGAAGGGCTCTGTACCGTTCTTATCATATATATTTATGATATTCCCGACCCCAAATAGTGAGATAAGGGCGGGAGAATGACGATGATAAGTATTTGATACTTATAAATAAGGCCGATCTACGACAATTAAAGGACATAGCCCGAAGAGTTAGCACGCTGAAGTGGCAATGGGCGTGCTACATCGCTCGAAGATGCCTCTGTGATGACCGTTGGGGACCACGAGTCCTTCGAGTGGCGACCACGCACCGGACGACGCAATATGAAGCGGCCCCCGAGAAGGTGGACTGACGATATAGTCAAATATGCCGGGGGCCAATGGATGCAGTTAGCACAGAACAGCACGTTTTGGCGTTCTATGAGGGAGCCCTACGTCCAACAGTGGATGGAAAGAAGTTGATGGATGGATGACCAATTTTTGAATGCGACGAATTTAGGTCAAATTAAATCATAATATTTTAGTCGTGTTACCTAAAATGTATATTTTGTATATCGAGTAACGGTTGCATGTCATAGCCCAATAACTAATATATCACAAGAAACAATAAGTGACCGGGGAACCGAACTAATGACACCAAATGGCTATTATTACCTCGCCCAGGTGCTAAGTATTATGCTGGTATAAAATATTGGGGAAATCTGTAGTAAAAAGCTTTAGAAATTTAAGAAACAAAGAAAAAGATGTTTTTAATTTTGTTCTGTTGAGCTTGGGTTTTAAAAACTGGTGAATATTAGAGTTTAATTTGTGTGCACCAGCAGTGTGAAAGACGGAAAACTTGAAACTAAACCGTATGCTAAAACGCCTGGTCAGCGTGGTATCTCTTTCTCTCTCTCTCCAGCCCATTAACGTCCCACAGTTGGGTATAGGCTTCCTCAGGCTCGCGACGGTATTTATTCAACTATGTCGAGCTGACCAGACTTGTTGACATAGGGTTTAATTTAATATGACTTTTCGTTTCCTCGGTACGTACCTATCAATGTATTTAATCGTTTCAACCGAATCTCCGTGTGGTGACGGATTAAGAATACAAGTATCACCACCCCATCTCCTCCCAAGGGTGCTGTAAAAGTCAGCTAAGGGAAAATGCACACAGATAACATCCTCTGTGAGAGATGGAAAACTCGAAAATAAACCCTGTGCCAACACGCTAGACCATAATTCCTTCCAAAGTGGAGGAGGCCTTTGCCAAACAGTGGGACGTAAATGGGCTAGAGAGAGAGAGAGAGAGAGAGAGATAACCGGATCTTTGAAATTAATTTTCACTTACTTGCAGATCAGATTCATATGAAATTTTGCACAGATATTAAGAATCAATAATAAATATTATTAAGAGGATACCAAAATAGCTTCGTGCATTTTTCTACGTACGAAGTTTTCATTTTTTCTTTAGATTGAATGGCTAGAGCTCTAATTTTTAAGTATATGTTTTTTCAATATATGATCTAGGATCGCATAAACTCAGAAACGCGATTGAAAAAAGTTTTCTCGATAGAAAATCTTAGCGAAACAACCCCTCTAATTTTTTATTTTTTTTAATTTGTCGGTCTATTATCGCGTATTAACTAATGAAATAACTTTAAAAACATAAGTAACTATTATATATAGAAACACGTAAATCAGAATTAAAATATATTTAGTAGATTTTGAGTAAACAAAAAAAATATCCCTAATTCTTCATTTTCTATACCTACTAGCTGTGTTAATAGGTACATGTCGACGATAATATTGATGTAGGCCCTTAAGCTAAAGAGTTTGTTTGTTTGAACTTTATACGTCAGCGGACTCTTAATAAAAGCGGTCCCATTTAGTTTATGGTTTCGGTACCCTAAAATTACAGGAACAAACAACCGTACCTATATTTTCTATGCTGTAGTTATTATAAAGTTGGTCTCTAATGAATTAACCACACCTGTAAATTAAAATCACCTGTGACAAGACAATCCATATCGATGCGTAAATCATACCACAGTTTATTTATTGTACCTTTGTTAAGGATTATTATGATCCCACACTATTGATATAATGCTTGAGTTATATTTTAGCTCATTGTATATTTAGTATTTATTTTATTTATGTTTAGAATTTCGTATAAATACATATATTGAACAAATATATAGCCCTTAACACTAAAATAAAAAAATAAAAAAATATTCAGGACATTTCACACAACGTCCTCTGGTCCCAAAGTAAGCTATATTTCTATGCTTATATTATGGGTACCAGATAGACTACATATACTACTTTTTTTTTTATAAATACATACTTATAATACATAGAAAACACCCAGACGCAGTACAAACATTTGTATGACAATTATGGATATCACACAAATGATTGTCCCAAGCGGGAATCGAACCCGCGACCTCGTGATCGGCAGTCCATTACATAAACCACTCCACCACGAAGCCCGTCAACTTGCAACACTTGCTTTAAAGACTAGCTTCCTCCTCAATCGGCCCTCTATTATCGGAGATTACTTTCGATATATTAGACCATATTTATAACTGATTTATCCTGATACATGTCAGAAGTGAAACTTCTTTGGTTAAATTAATTTTTGAAAGTTAATAATGAAAGTTTAATTTATAAGTCTTGTTTATATTTATACAAATCTAAAACTTTAGATTTTCGAGACAGGAAGGGAAAAAAGAAGATATGTTAGGAATTTAATTATCATTAAAATATTAAAATGACGTTATGCGACAGAATTGCCATCTAAATTTCTAATAATTAACTAGTAAACGAATAAACAAACCAATATAGCGTGTATTATTTCTCGATATCCCTTATTCTCTCTCTCGTTCAATCTTTCTCACTATAGCTCTCTTCCCACTGTTATAAGACAACCAGCAGAACGCATTTCCAGCGTTTTTGAATATTTTGTCTGTTTTTCTGTTTAGATGTTTGTCTGCGCACGCATCAAGTAAAATTAACAACACTTATAAATATAAATGATATACCTGAAAATTGTACACAACTCAAGGTATTACTTAGTATTCGTTTCATCGCAATCGGTCCACTCAATCAAGAGATATTTACGTAATATGAAATTTCTCAATTTGGTTACTTGCAACGCCATCTAGCGGCTAAAAAAAGATTTTGACGTTCGAAACAAATCGGGCAACGCGTACGGAGTTATGGGCATAGCTTGTTCGTAATACGTCACTATAAATAGGTAGGTACCTAAATATATTAAAATTTTAACTAAGTATAGAAAAAGAATCAAAAGCTATAGATTAGCACAGATTTATTTCTTGGGGCTCGTGGTCTAGTGCTTTATGTAACGGACTGCTGTTCACGAGATCACGGATTCGGTTCCCGCTCGGGAAAATCATTCATGTGATCTTTAAAATTGCCATACAAATATATTTTGTACTGCGTCTGGGTGTTTACAATGTATTATAAGCATGTATTTAAAAAAGTGTTCTGGTGCTCATGACACAAGCATAGAAATATAGCTTAATTTGGGACCAGAGGACGTTGTGTAAAATGCCCATGAATATTTTGGTAAATAATTAATCTTGTAGGTAACCAAATACATAATTTCCTGGTCTGGTCATGGTAATACCTGAGTGATTACCATGGCCCGGCCAAGGGGCGAGGAGGAACACCGTGGGGTTTAGTGGGTAGTTTGGGTCCGTTTCTGACCCGGGAGTCCCACACAAAGTGCGTAAATGCATACCCCACGTAAAAAAAAATCATAATTTCAAGGTTTGTTAAAAAATAAGGTACCCTTTGCAAGTTTGATGAGTAAAAGAGTACAGAAAGGAAGCTCACATAATTATTATCAATACAAAATTTTCTAAGTGTGTTAGGTACATTTTAATAAGTAAACAATCTTAAAAATGAAACAACAGTGCACAAATTTTTATCAATCACTTATAAACAGCACACAAACATACTGTTTTCCACCGACCAATCGAAAAGAAAATCCGATAAATCATAAAAATGCTATAAATAACAGAAATTTGGCAAAACTTATATTTCCTGATCGCTGAAAATAATCTTATTTACCCAAGGCACAATTCCTTCCTGAAAAGGTTATATTTTCCTTATAGAAGCAGTTTTGATAAATAATTCTTAATATTCACTACTTCAGGCTCATTGACGATCATCCATCATTCGAAATTACACAGCAACTCGTTTTACCGAGAAAGTAAGTACTACATTTTCATTACCATCGGTTCTCATAGTTTAATCACTTCTGTGTTTCGTATCTTCGAGTTTAAGTTTTTAAAAGTTTCATTATATTTTTTTTATTTTAAGTTTAATTTTATAATAGCTGTTACCCGCGACTCCGTACGCGTAGTATTTAGAAAATTTCCACGATTTTGCAATATTTTTCACTACTGCTACGCTCCTATTAGTCACAGCGTGATGTTATATAGCCTATAGCCTTCCTCGATAAATTTACTGTCCAACACTGTAAGAATTTTTCAAATCGGACCAGTAGTTCCTGAGATTAGCGTGTCCAAACAAACAAACAAACAAACTCTTCAGCTTTATATATTAATAGAGTTTTTTTTTTGTTTTTTTTTTTTAAGTTTTTGAAACTTCGTGATGAAGAATGAAGAATGAGAGATTTAGACCTTATTTCTTCCCAAGGGTGCTGTAAATAACCAAGGAGTATTAATAGCAAATAACATGTTTTGTGAGAGACAGAAATCTTGAAACTCAGCCCTGCACGCCTGGTTACCTTGACATAATAGACCAAAAACACTTACGAAATAGTGAAGCCTAGCTGAAGAAACTTTTAGAAGTAATGATTAAAACATACAACAACTCAGAATATGTCTTAACTTTCGAGCTCGCGCACGCATGTGTGTGTGTTTGTTTGCCGAAGTGTGCGTGTGTTGATTTCGTGATGATGAAATCTCTGAGTGAGTCTATGAAAGTTAGTTTTGAACTAAACTAAAAATAAACATCTACCAGAACAGCGCGAATGCATTTTTATTTCCCAACGGCTAAAAACTAAAAGCAAATCAAATAAAAGGCAGTTGTAAAAACACCTTACCTACTTTATTCATCGATACTCGTGTTCTGTCCTAGTTTATTTTATGCGGTTTCAGTATTCATGAATCTAAATGTACTTTTCTATTATTGCCTACGTTTTTGTTGGTACATTGTCCCGGGAAAGTTGCTTTTAAAATAGAGTTAAACTGAAATGCTATTTCAAGTATATTATTTTTTATCGAAGCAGTTGAAGTTTTTGAAGGAATTTCTGGTTTAAAAATATTGAAAAAATGGTTCTCTATAAGCCAATTAACGTCCGATTACTAGGTAAGGAACTCTTCCACAAAAAGAGAATGTTTCGCCTGATGTTATAAGTCATATAAAAGTAAGCTATAGATATTGTTTAGAAAAAAAAAAGAACAAAGTATCAATTACGTAACGTATTTATTAAATCTACTTAGATTAGCACAAATTGTACAAAAACGGTCAAGTACGAGTTGGACTCGCGTCCAAATAGTTCCAGACCGTTATTTTCACCATATATTCGTCATACCGACCCCAAATGATCCAGAAAAATGGAGCCCCAAATAACAGAATAAGGACAAAAGACTTTTCATCTCTTTAGCTATCACCGTTCCAGATATACAGCCTGGTAAGTGGCTGTATATCCGTGTGGTGACGGTTTAAGAATACAAGTGTCACCACCCCATCTCCTCCTAAGGGTGCTGTAAAAGTCAGCTAACGGATATTGCACACAGATAACATCCTCTGTGAGAGACGAAATACTCAAAAATAAACCGTTTGCCAATGCGCCTGATCAGCGCGGCACAGTAGACCATAATCCCTCCCAACAGTGAAGGACGCCCGTGCCAACGCGCGTAAATGGGCTGGAAAGAGAGAGACAAGTTGCGGACAAATATCGAAGACTCAGTACTACTCTAAGGATCCTATGACTATGTTCCAACCCAAAAACCCTTTTCTACGATTAAACCCTTTCTAAGCATAATGGATGTACTTGAAGCGGAGGCTCAATAATTTTCTCATTTGTATCCAAAGTGCTAGCCCTAGTAAATTACCCCGAATTGATCACCCATTCTTACACATTACGTTAATCTAACACGATAAAGTTAAGTTCAGAGAGTATTAAAGGGATTTGCACAGTGGAATCACGTCTTTGACTTCAAAATAAGCAGTTTTTACTCTGGAATTATTGTTAGTAGTATTATAGTATTATTGATACAATGAATAAGTTATTGAGTTATTAGGAATCTATGTAACGGAATCTTTAAAAGTAATTTTCAACCATTTGCATTGGATTTGATCTAAAATTTTGCACAAATATTAGGGACCGATGACAATGCAATAATGTAAAAAATTGGTCAAGTGCGAGTCGGACTCGCGCACGAAGGGTTCCGTACCATTATCTATGCAACATAAGGCAACGTTATTAGTATCGAGCAAGAAACGGTAAAAAAATCCTGTTTGTTGTATGGGAGCCCCCCTTAAATATTTATTTTATTTTATTTTTAGTATTTGTTGTTATAGCGGCAATAGAAATACATCATCTGTGAAAATTTCAACTGTCTAGCTATCACCGTTCTTGAGATACAGTCTGGTGACAGACGGACGGACAGCGAAGTCTCAGTAATAGGGTCCCGTTTCTACCCTTTGGGTACGGAACCCTAAAAAATAACAATCAGGATTTTCAAGCGTGTTTTTTTAGTTTTTAATCTAAGCAAATGAGATTATAATATGGATAATTGGATGTGTAAATGGATGTAAAGATGTTCGTTGGTCTTTCACAAAAAAGCTATTGATAGGATTATATTCAAACTTAACAGATAGGTTAGTTGTTAGTTAAGCTATAGATCGGAATAACATAATCGGAATACGGAACAGCTAGTGAGGTATAATTATTTTTCTTTTAGAAACTCTTAGAAAATACTTTGAACAGAACAGCAACGAATATATGAAGAAATAAAATGACGTTAATTCATCGTCGCTATTTTGCTAAATATCTTAAAAAAAAACCCTCTTCGTAAAAATTAGCAGTAACAATTATCAAGGCTATCTTCGAATGTCGTACAATTTCATTCAATCAATCAATCATTTATTCGCAAAAATATGGTACAAATAGTGGTGTTAAATAGCATTTTAGGTTTCTACATATTCTGCCAGTATAGGCGTGCGAAAGTCTTTATACATATTATTATTATTAATTTAATTTATCATTTAGAAAGAATTTTATGTTGTAATAGTTTTTATACAATAGCAATTCGAATAATTTTTTTTTAAATAATTTTAGTTTTAAGCTACGTAGGCTAAGTGGCAGGTGGTTATATAACAGTATACACATACAATTTACATTTCTTTTAAATAGTTCTAACTTTATTGGTGGTAAGTACAATCTATCTTTATGACGCGACCGACTGTCGGGGTTATCTGCAAACTTTTCAAATAGGGTGCCATGCTTTTTTACAAAAATACAAATTTCAAAAATATACAGACAAGGCAATGGGAGTATCTTGAGCTTTTGAAATAATGGTGCGCAACTATGTGGCACATTCACGTTACATATAGCTCGTATACATTTTTTTTGTGCTACAAAGGCTCTCTGTATGTCTACTGAATTACCCCATATAATTATTCCATACCTAAGCACTGAGGAGACATAACCATGGTAAGCAGCCAGTGCGGCTTCTATGCTAACTGTTCGTCGAATATTTTTTAAAGCATACACGAATTTATCGATTTTGTTAACAATTTTCTGTATGTGTGATTTCCAATTACAATATTTGTCCAGAACTATACCTAAAAATACACATTCATTAACATCGTTAACTTGGGAATTGTCGTAGTTTATATTCAATTTTGTGATTTGAGAATTAATTGTTTGAAATTGTATAGTATTAGTTTTAGTCATATTAATTTTTAAGTTATTTTCTTCCAGCCAATTAATAGTGGTACGTAAGGCAATAGTCATGTCTGTTTCTAAAGTAAACTGGTCTTTACTTTTAATAATGAGTGTAGTGTCATCCGCGAACAATATGCAGTCTTCCTTAGTCGTATCTGGGAGGTCATTAATGTATGAAAGGAAGAGCAATGGCGCTAATATGCTACCTTGTGGAGTACCGTAGTTATTTTGTTTAAATATTGACCTATGATTTATTTGTTTCTTTTGGCTTATTCTAGATATCTCAACGCATTGTTGTCTTTCACTAAGATAGCTCTTGATCCAATCGTTAGCCTTGCCACGAATTCCATAAGAATGCAGCTTTGACAGTAAGGTCTTGTGACAGACAAAATCGAAAGCTTTTGTCATGTCTAGAAAGACACAACCTACTTTTAGTTTGCGATTTAAAGTTTCAGTGATTTGTTTGATTAGTGAAAAACAAGCTAGAGATGTCGAACTATTTTTCCTAAAGCCAAACTGTTCATTTCTTAAAATTTTACAAGACAGAAGAAAATTTTCAAGACGATTATAAAGCACTTTTTCAAAGATTTTGGATAATATAGGAATTAATGTAATTGGCCGGTAGTTACCAATTTCAGTTCGTACCCCTTTTTTGTATAAAGGCTTAACTATAGATCTCTTTAACCGTGTTGGGAAAACGCCATCAGAGAAAGACAAATTAACAATATGGGTCAAAGGTAGTGCTATACTTTGTGCACATAATTTAATAATCTGTGTGTTTATTTCATCATAACCGGTGGAATTGGTTTTTTTTAGTGAATGTATAACATTATATATTTCACTACGATCTACAGGTGTTAGGAATATACTTTTTGTGTTTTCGATTACTTTTGTACATGTTTTTGCTTTGTTACGTGTGATGTCATTGGTTAAGTTTATGTAATAGTCATTAAAAATCTCCGCTATTGCATCTGGATTATCGTATAACTGGCCGTCCTTTATAATAGTGTCAATTTCATAGGTGGATGTCGTATTATTTATATTTTGTTTTATTAATTGCCACGATGCTTTGCTAGTATTTTTTGATTGTTTTATATATGTTAGACTATTTAACCTCTGAGCTAAGTAGATACACTTTCTTAATATTCTAGCGTAGTCATCGTGTCTCTTTTTGTTTTTTATTTTATTGTGTGGATACATACGGTATTTTAAATAAAGTGCTCTTTTTTTCGCACAACAGCGTTTTAGGCTTTTAGTAAATTATCCACTAAGGATTATCCACTAAGGATACTCCAAATGTCATTATGATTAAGAAAATTACTAGGAAATACAAAAATCCATCCTTACAAAGCGAAAAAGGAAACGATGCCTATTAATTTTATTATAGCGATAAAATATTAATTCGGAATAGGGATGTCGAAAAAATATCAATATTGAGTCTGATATATTTAAAACCGATATATCGGTATCATATTATGATGTCAAAATCGATACATTTTTTGTTTCTTTTTAGTACAGCTGTGTACGAAAAATAGACGTAATAAATATATAAGTTTAAAAACTAAAATTCACGCTTCAAAATAGTAGATATTTTCTGAAGTTGATTATTATATTAATAACGGTCCTCAATATGTGTTTCGCATTCTAAATTAACCTGGCTATTACAAGGGGGTAACAATTTTATTATTTTCAAAGATTCCGTTACATAAGTAAATCTAGTTACATACAAACAAGATCCCGATATTTGGACTTGGCCGATATATCGATATTTTTCCTGGATATATTAACAGCCGATTCTGATATTGGTGCAGCCCACGACTAGGTGGGGCAACCATATCCTCAAGGTCGTGGAGATATGCAGATACAAGTGGCGCGAAACCGTGCGTTGTGGCGTTGTATAGGGAAAACTCATATCCAGCAGTGGATATAGAAAGACTGATAGATAGAATGATATATATATATAAATATCGATATATCAATATATTTATTGAGTTCCGACATCCCTTATTCAGCATGATAGCATGACCGGAAATAATATCTTGGAGCGTGAAACAAAAGGTAGGTAAGTAACGGTGTTCCGTCTTTCAGCATTATTGGAAAATTTTGCTAGGTGTGGTTTCTATTATAATCAGAGGCCGTGACCATAATTCTATTACGAAAGTGAATGAAATTAGCCTATTTTATATTTAATCAAGTGAAGTAGGTTAATCGTGTTTTAATTTATAATTTCTTGGCTATGGTCTTTGTAAATTGACAGTGAATGTATCTATCTTAATTCTATGGTGACTGGGTGATATTTTTTCTTAATTTTTGCATTGAAATCAATACTTTTAGATTTTTTTTTTCAAATTGATAGTTGGAAAAAAAAATATCACACTGCAGTTTAATTATACTTAGTATGTCTTTGGCTTTGAAAAATTAGATATTAGCGGATCCAGTTAACTTTATTCTGACCAAAAATTTAGTATCATCAATATTTTTTTTTAGATCCGGTCTTGAGAAACATATATCTCCAATGCAATTTCCAATCATATGTATATTAACTTGAACTGATTAGCTGGCTTATGACTTATCGATTAATGAAACTGCATGAAAGTAGGTTCAGTAGTTTTTAAGCCTATCGCGTACAGACAAAAAATCAGACAGACACAACGAAAGACATTAGGTATTAAGGTTCCGTACAAAAAGGGATCGGATCGGAGGATCCTATTAGTGAGACTTTGCAGTCCGTCTGTCTGTCACCAGGCTGTAAATCTGGAACAGTGATAGCTAGAGAGCTGAAAGTTTGTGTAAATCTGTTAATTGACGGGCCTCGTGGTCTAGTGGGTTATATAACGGACTGCCGATCACGAGGTCTCGGGTTCGATTCCCGGTCAGGACAATCATTTGTGTGATGTTTACTAGTCATACAAATGTTTGTTCTGCGTCTGGGTGTTTTCTATGTCATTGTATTATAAATATGTATTTACAAAAGAAAAGTAGTTTATGTAGTATATCCGTATCTGGTACCCATAACACAAGCATAGAAATATAGCTTACTTAGGGACCAGAGGAAATGTAAAAAAATTTTTTACATTTCCTTTTTACATTTGTGTGAAATGTAAAAAAAAAAAGAAACTACAGCAACAAATACTCACTATCGGCACTCTCCTGCCCTCATCTCGCTATTTAGGGTCTCGTTATTTGGTATTATTTGGGGGTTGGTATGACGAATATACCCAAGCCAACTGGTACTCGTGGGGGAAAATGACCACGACCCTCATTTTTGGTGGGAAGGGACAGGAGAGAATAAAAAATATTTAGAGGAAGCCTCTGTCGCAAAACAAGTTAAAAGAAAAAAAACATGCCGAATTTAGAATATTAACATACTCCGTGTGGTGACGGAGTAAGAATACAAGTGTCACCACCCCATCTCCTCCCAAGGGTGCTGTAAAAGGCAGCTAAGGGATATTGTGCACAGAGATACATTCTCTGTTAGAGACGGAAAACTCGAAAGTAAACCCTGTGCCAACACGCCTGGTCAGCGCGGCACAGTAGACCATAATCCCTCCCAAATTGGAGGAGGCCCGTGCCCAATAGTGGGACATAAATGGGCTGGAAAGAGAGAATAATACAACAGATTAGTTAAATAAGCTTAGTAACTTTTTTTGTTTAAAAGATTACGTACCTAGTTGTAGTTTAATATCTATTTAATAATTGACTGTAAGGTAGACAAAAAAAAAATTAACTTTTGTAATCTTAACAAAATTCAACAATAAAGGCTTTATTAGGGTTCCGTACCCAAAGGGTAAAAACGGGACTCTATTACTGAGACTTCGCTGTCCGTCCGTCCGTCCGTCCGTCCGTCCGTCCGTCCGTCACCAGGCTGTATCTCAAGAACGGTGATAGCTAGACAGTTGAAATTTTCACAGATGATGTATTTCTATTGCCGCTATAACAACAAATACTAAAAATAAAATAAAATAAATATTTAAGGGGGGCTCCCATACAACAAACATGATTTTTTTACCGTTTCTTGCTCGATACTAATAACGATGCCTTATATTGCATAGATAATGGTACGGAACCCTTCGTGCGCGAGTCCGACTCGCACTTGACCAATTTTTTATTTATTTATGACGAATATTTAATATGATGGATCGAGCGTGGTCACCCCAACGCAGAACTGCGGCCGTATTATGAGCTTTTATTCACAGGCAGTTTACGCCGTGAATTGAACTGTCTGGCAAATTCGTATTATGAACAAATTATTAGTCAGTCAGTTCGCTAAACCAGTCATACATTAATATGTTTAAGGAGTAGGTACAACTAAAAGTTAAAGTACTAACTAAAAATTTTCAACTATAAGTTTTATTTTTGCCATAATACCTAATTTGGCCATGCAGTTTACGGCCTGCCTGGAACTTGAATGATTTTAAAAAGCTCTTAATACGCCGGCAGACCACACTGGCGAGCGTCGAGAATATAAACCTCCGATCGACGCGCGATTTCCCTTTTTTTTTTTCAACATTTCTCCTGCGCCTAACAACTGTATCTTTTCTGCTATATTTCATTTCTCCTGTACCAATACGAGTAATAACGATATCGAACCCTTCGTATGTCCCAGCTCTAATTTGATTGGTTGTTTTATTTAGTTATTATGTTTTTGATAGATCGTAGCAGATGGCGCTCTATAGTCTCTGCCTACCTCCATGGGAAAAAGGCGTGATGTTATAATGATGATGATGTTTTTGATGGAAGTTTGTGATTGTTTTATCTAAGACTCAATGTTACGTGATATTATTGGACAATCCCCGTAATTAGCTGAAATATAATCTGATAATACTTAATTATAATAAAATAATACTTATACAAATAAAGGATAGCAACAGTAGCTCGAACATCTTTTGTTTCTTATTTTATCTTCACAAAGGGGCTGTTATCTGGATAGAATTACGTACAATGAACTATGATGGATGTATATTGTTATAGGTAGGTACTAACTCTACGTGTACAACTAAACTAAACTAAAATGAAAATTAATAACACAATTCGAAACTGTTAACTTAACTTTCTTGTTATAATACTTTGCTTAGCTTAAAAACTGCAAAAACAAGCTTGAAAATCATATTAACTATTATAAAAAAATTGCATTTTCATCGGTCCTTAATATGTCAACAAAATCATCAATCCGACTGCTGCAAGTGGTCTTTAAAATGAATGAATGAATGAATGTCTACTCTTTATCTTTATCGTACAAAATCCTTACTAATTTATAAATGCGAAAACGAGTTGATGACACTATAGAATTTTTGACAAGCTTAAGTGTTAATGTGTCGAACGAAACTATAGCGCGATTTAAAAAACGGTACAATGCCATCTATCGATTGTCATAGTAAACTTCTGTTTGTTAAGGTTTAATTTCAAAATTTCACAAAACAGCTAGTAGTAATATAAATACAAGCTGTTACCCTCAACTTTGTAAGCGTGGAATCCAAAAACCGTTCTAACTATTAAAAACCCGCATCGAAATTCGTTGCAAAATTTGAAAGATAGTGGTACCAATTCTAAGTCCACAACTTAACTGAACTAAACTATGAATATTGATACTGTCAATAACAGAATTCGGCGATGTTAACAGAACTTTTTTTATTAGAAAATCTGTATATTATAGACTAACGATTTTAATTAATAAAAATGTGGAGCATTTTTAATAATTATTATTTATAAAATTTAATTATTATTATTAATTGGCTATAACCAATTAATCAAAATACACCATAGTTGTTTTCATTTTTAGTTAAGTTTAGTTGTGCACGTAGAATTAGTACAATAAGCTCACATAGAGACAGACATACAAAAATAACAACTTTGTTTTATAATAAGTAAAGATAACATCACGATAAGATAACACGCTCCGTGTGGTGACGGATTAAGAATACAAGTGTCACCACGCCATCTCCTACCAAGGGTGCTGTAAAAGTCAGCTAAGGGACATTGCACACAGATAACATCTTCTGTGAGAGACGGAAAACTCGAAAATAAACCCTGTGCCAACACGCCTGGTCAGCGCGGCACAGTAGACCATAATACCTCCCAAAGTGGAGGAGGCCCGTGCCCAACAGTGGGACTTAAATGGGCTGGAGAAGAGAAGAGAAAGATAACATAATTACAATTTATCTAGTACTGTAGCGACATCTAGTGACTAATATCTGTCACTACATAGTACAGAACAATAATACCAGATGGCGTTAATGTCAAAATATGACGTCACAATGAATTCTAAATCGCGAAAGCAAGATTTGCATACGAGCTAAGATAGCTACAACATCTGAACATACAAAGAACGCAAGCCCTGGCCAGTGCTGATCACCTAGCCTGGTCGAAGAATTCTCCATGTATGGTTGGAGGAGCCTGATCATCCACGCTCTTCCCACAGTACAATAGGCGGTCTTATCACAATTTGCGATCTCTTATAAAAATAACCTAAGTATAAAAACAGAATGATGACAGTACTAATCCCCATCATTCTCACACCCCTGATACAGCAAATGTACATATAGTAAAATTAAAAAAAAAATATTAAAAGAATAAAAAAACACCATGGAGTTTCTTGTCTGTTCTTCTTCATAGGATTCGCGTTTGGAACAGACACCTAGTTTCTGACGTTTCAAAAGAGCTTGTAAGACATGCCAACTTGAAATAAAATATTTTAACTTTGACTTAGAAATACAATAATTTCTCTCCATTAAAAATGAATGAATGAAGGTCGAGTGTAAAACCATCTTTTATCGATATTCATGTTCTACTTCAGTTTATTTTACTGGATTTCTGCGTTCATGAATCGAAACGTTCCATTTATTGTCTAAAGCTTTGCAAAATTATCTTCAGAATATTTTATTATCGCTAATGCCCGAGATTTCACCCGCTTTAATAGTTATTGAGCCCTCCTTCCCCCAATATATACCTACCACACTTCAACAAATTATACAAAAAAGTCATCCTCTTGAACCACTCTACCTATTAAAGAAAACCGCATCAAAATCCGTTACGTAATTTTGAAGATTAAGGCTCACATAGGGACATACATAAAAAAATAACAACTTTGCTTCGTAATAAGTAAGAATAAAAATGTGTAGCCTTTTGAAATGCTAAATTAAAGTCGCTAGGTTATGTATTATATCCGTATTCTGGTACCCATAACACAAGCATAATAAGCTTAGCTTGGGACCAGAGGACGTAGTGTGAAATGTCCATAAATATTTATTTATTATTTAATAAAATAAATTTGTAAAGAGCTTCCACTCTCTCTCAGTGCATTTACGTCCCATCGTTGGGCACGGGCCTTCTCCACTTTGAGATTATGGTCTACTTAGCTGGCTTTTACAGCAGCCTTTTACTTTTATTCTTAATCCGTCACCACATGGACATATCCTTGAAGAGCTTAAGAAGAACTTTCACACCAGAAACATAATCTCGTTTCATGAGATACAGCTTCGTGACGGACGAACGAACAACGGAGTCTAATATACACGCATTTCACACTTTAGTATAGAATCCTAAATATAATACCGTTATGGTCTAGATTAGGGTTCAGTACACACATCCCAACTGGCGGTTATCTGGAACAATATTATATCAGTGTTTACTTTGCATTAGTTATTAAGGGTTAGGTCTGACTAACCTTGGAGAGAGTCTATTCCTATCTTAGCTAAATTATGTACAAGTATGTAACTATAGACATGTATGTAAGACATTTTACCTCTGTGTACATTATTCGCGTATTTAACATAACCACTGCATACATTTAGACGTTGTAGGTATAATTTAAATGGTCTCTTTGAAACGTCACGTCTACACTTTCGGGCGTCGTGGTCTAGTGGTTCATGTAACGGATTGCCGTTCACGCGGTCGCGGATTCGATCCCGCTCACGACAATCATTTGTATGATGTTTATAAATGTCATACAAATGTTTGTTCTGCTTCTGGGTGTTTTCTATGTATTATAAGTATGGGACCAGAGGACGTTGTGTGAAATGTCCGTGATATTTATTTATTTATTTTTCTTTATTGATCTAGGTACGAGTATGTGTAAAAAACTTTGTGTTGGTATTAAATTCTTTGATATTTACGCATTTAAATTATCACAACATATTCATTATTCATCATACCGTATTATTGGGATAAGGGCAGGATGATGAGTATTTGTTGTTGTAGCATTAACTAATATACATAAACTGGGAATTTTTCAGTTCTTTAGTTATCACCATCCGTGTGGTGACGGAATAAGAATACAAGTATCACCACCCCATATCCTCCCAAGGGTGCTGTAAAAGTCAGCTAAGGGATCTTGCACACAGATAACATCCTCTGTGAGAGACGGAAAACCCCTTAAATAAACTCTGTGCCAATACACCTGGTCAGCGCGGTACAGTAGACCATAATTCCCCAAAAGTGGAGGAGGCCCGTACCCAACAGTGGGACGTAAATGGGCTGGAGAGAGGAGTTATCACCATACTAAATACGGACAGACGAACGACAGTGAAGTTTCAGTAACAGGGTCTCGTCTTATATATTATCAATATTATCGTATATCATCGCCGACACGTACATATTAACACAGCCAGTAGGCACAGAAAATGAATAATTAGGGATACTTTTCCTATTTACTCAAAATCTACTAAATATATTTTAATTCTGATCCTCGTGTTTCTATACATAATAGTTACTTATATTTTTAAAGTTATTTCATTAGTTAATACGCGATAATACACTGACAAATGAAAGAAATAAAAAATTAGAGAGGTTGTTTCGCTAAGATTTTCTATCGAGAAAACTTTTTTCAATCGCGTTTCTGAGTTTATGCGATCCTAGATAATATATTGAAAAACCTATACTTAAAAATTAGAGCTCTAGCCAATCAATCTAAAGAAACAATGAAAACTTCGTACGTAGAAAAATGCACGAAGCTATTTTGGTATCCTCTTAATGGGGTCGCCTCAACTATAATTATCATTATGTTAATATTTTGAGACAAATAAATATTTTTTTTAAATTTTTTTCAATTTAGAGTGACCGGAATTATTATCTTGGAACCGTAAAACGAAAGAGAAGTGCCGGTATTTTCAGCAGGTTTTCTTATGAATTTTGACAAAATTGCTATGTAAAGTGGATGCCCTTTTTGTATAATTTGTTAGGGTTTGATTTTTGTATTCCCCGCGTACGATGTTGTGGGCAATGGCTAAAACAGAAAAAGGAAAACTCGAAACTAAATAGCACAGTATAATTGACCAAATGTCCCTTCGAAGTAGACAAGGCCGGTGCCCAAGAATGGGCTTAGTCATAGGAGTTCCATTGTCCCAAACTGGCTTTTATAGGTGAAACGCGCTTTTGATAAAGTTCAATAACAGAGCCGCTGTTAGTCAACGTTCTCAAAAGCGCATAAAAGTATAAAATCTGCATTGACTCAGAGTACAAATATATACCTTTGTGACACAAATATTTGTTTAAAGTGGGAAGTTTTCGGATATTAGTAGGTAGCTAACGTTTTGAAGGCCTAGAAATTCAATAAAGATAAGAGCTACTAATATTGGTATATAATTTGCTTACAAAGGGATAGTAGGTATACAACTAGTTGAGGACCACACACAATTTCGTTATATTAGTTTTGTTCCTTGTCTAAACATTAGAATTTACATTTCGGTTACGATGTAGACAGTGCCGGATTATCAGTCCGGGGAATGAATTGTTCTAAATTTAATTGCAAAATGCAAAGTTATAATTAATTTATTATTTTTGCAATTGACTTGCTATGCTTTTCTAAATAAACTAAATTATAGTGTAAAAAATTATAACCATGAGCGGGACTTGAACCCACGACCTCGGAATACCGTTCCGTTGCTCTCCCATCTGAGCTATCATGGTTCCCGCATATGTTTACCAAATCCACTACGTTGTTCTCAATGTGAGTTAAACATCGTTTCGTCGTCAAAGTCATCTATTGAGCGGTTTGCACCAACTTTATAGTTTGCAAAGTTATAACTTTAGATAATTGGGTAGGATATTGAAAAAAAATATCATAAGGCCACCTCGGTAGTCTACTCCTTGATTATGTAGTTACATAATATATTATATGAAAACAATGTGTGTGCTTTTCAAATAGGAGAATTTTCCTCGATTTCTTAGGAGACCCTGATCTGGTGCCAATGGACACACGAAAAGCATCAGTTTTCAAATAAAAACATTTAGCCCTGTCCTGGTATTGTCCGTCTGGTAACGGATTAGGAATACAAGTGTCACCACCCTTTTTCCTTCCCTGGGTGCTATAAAGCCAGATAAGGCATATTGTACACAGCTAACATCTGTGAAATGTATAGATGGAAATCTAGAAACTAAACCCTATGCCAACACACCTGGTTAGAGCGGCAAAGTAAACCATAATTCTCCTCAAAGTGAAGGAGACCTGTGCCCAACACTTGCGCTAGGGAGAGAGAGAGAAAGAGAGAAGATTGTTCTGTTCAACTCTCCAGAGTTGAACAGAACAATCTTCTCTCTTTCTGGCGTCAACCAGATCTTCTTTTAAGCGCAAAACACGAGACTACTTTCTCCAAAAATTTGCTGATTCATCGTAAATCTTAAGGATATTATTGTATTTGTATTTATTTATGTGTGTTATATATATTTAAATTATGTGTAGTTTATTATATTTAATGATATTGAGTGTATTTAAATGTAGTATATTGTGTCTGTATTTTATACAAATTTATGTATTTTACTAAGTATAATAATGATATTCCATGTTTTTTTTTTAAGTTAGTAAAGCACCTACTACAAATATCTCTGCAACAACCTAGGTTGACTGGTAGATAATGCTTTTAGCATTAAGCCCGCCTATGTAATTAATTGTGCTGAAGTTTTAAATAAATAAAGAGTTTGTGTTTTTTTAAGAAAGATATATGTTTAAATGACATTTATTATCACAAAAAACCTCTGCAATAGATAGTAATAAGTTCCAAGAAGTACATAAATTCAGTAGCAACGACCACAAGAGAGCGAATATTGAATATGTCAATGCAATATAAAAGTTGCAAGTGCAATTTTGTTGGTATTCTTATGTTGATTTTTATACTAAATTGAATTCTGTATATGGTCATTTTGAGTACACAGACTCATACGAAATGTTATTTTTTTTATAAATACTGTCATGCTTTTATACAATCCTTACCAACCATCATCATAACATCATGCGTTTTTTTCCCATGGGGGTAGGCAGAGACTATAGACCGCCATCTGCTACGATCCAAACATACTTCCTTGGCTTCATCCACACTCATACATCTGGTCATACATACCCGACGATGGTAAATTACTCTGAAATAAAGCCTTAAGTATATCAAGAGCCTAAATAAGTCTGTGTTGTGACGTATTAAGGATACAAGTGTCACCACCGCATTGATTTCCACAGAGGTGCTGCATAAGCCAGCTGAGGGACGACATAAGCAGCTAACGTCTACTGTGAGAGATGGAAAACTCGAACCTAAACCCTGTGCCAACATTCCTGGTCAGCGTGGCGCAGTAGACCGTAGTCCCTCCCAAAGTGGAGGAGGTCAATGCCCAGCAGTGGGACGTTGATGGACAGAACAGAGAGAGAGAGAGAGAGATATGAAGATTATCTTAATATACTTTTATGATAATACATGATATACATACATGATATACATAATATTGACGGGCTTCGTGGTGGAGTGGTTTATGTAATGGACTGCCGATCACAAGGTCGCGGGTGCGATTCCCGCTTGGGACAAACATTTTTTGTGTGATATCCATAATTGTCATACAAATGTTTGTACTGCGTCTGGGTGTTTTCTATGTATTATACTCGTAAGTATGTATTTAGAAAAGAAAAGTAGTATAAGTAGTCTATCCGTATCTGGTACCCTTAACACAAGCATATAAATATAGCTTACTTTGGGACCAGAGGACGTTGTGTGAAATGTCCTGAATATTAATTTATTTATTTATACTTACACTGAAAACGTTTGTTGTATAAGTGCCCCTTAATTTTTTTTTTTTGTTCTGGTACCGTACCTGAGACACAGCCTGGTGACAGACCGCTATTGAAGTCTGAGTAATGCGGTCCCATTTTATATATGTAGGTTAGGTAATAATATGAATCACATTTTCCTATATATAGTAGTGAGTAAAGTGTAACTCTCCGTGTGGTGACGGATTAAGAATACAAGTGTCACCACCCCATCTCCTCCTAAGGGTGCTGTAAAAGTCAGATAAGGGATATTGCACACAGATAACATCTTCTGTGAGAGACGGCAAACTCGAAAATAAACCCTGTGCCAACACGCCTGGTCAGCGCGCCACAATAGACCATAATCCCCCCAAAGTGGAGGAGGCCTGTGCCCAACAGTGGGACGTAAATGGGCTGGAGAAGAAGAAAGTGTAACTGAAGACGCAGCGTTGGGCGGCCCCGACAAGATGAAGCGACGACATCGTCAAGGTCGCGGGGAGATATTGAATGCAAGCGGCACAAGACCTCGCATGTTGGCGTTCTATGGGGGAGGGCTATGTCCAACAGTGGTCGGAGATAGGCTGATTGATGTAAAGTGTAAGTACTTGAAATAAAATGTGTTTGTATTATCTTACGTTCGTGTATACTTGTGTGTTACCTCAGTTTATTTTATTTCGAGGATGCGATTTCAGCATTCATGAATCCCAATGTTGTTTCCTATTATTGCCTACGGGTTTATATTATTGTAAAGGGTAAACCAAGCCGAGTTTCAAAATAGACTTAAATTGGAACTCGATTTAGTCGGTTTGTGTATATCTCAATGGTATTGGTTGATGGTCTAAGGAAAAAAACTAATTTAAATAATCCATTGCGTGGGTGTTTCTATGTATTATAAGCATGTATTTACAAAAGAAAAGTAGTATATGTATTATATCCGTATTCTGGTACCCATAACACAGGTATTTAAGCTTAGCTTGGGACCAGAGGATTTTGTGTAAAATGTTCATGAATATTTATTTATTTATTAATTGTCAATGTATTAAGTATTGTTGTTAAGAAATAAATAATAGAAATAAATAAATAGTAAACTCAATCGAGTGACGATTGTGGTGATCTAATTTGGTTACCGTGAGCACGACCGCAATAAGCTCAGTTGGCAGAGCTACGGAACGGTCGAGGTCGGGGGTTCAAGTCCCGCTTGCGGTGATCACTTTTTCCACCACAATTTGATTTATTAAGTAAAAGCATAGCATGACAATTGCCAAAGTTAATAAATTAATTTATGAAATAAATATTTATGAACATTTCACATCTCTGGTCCCAAAGTAAGATAGATTTCTATGCTTGTATTATGGTTCTAGGAATACAAAAAAGTACCTATATAATAATATGTAATAGATATACTTTTTTGTAAATACTTATTTTCTTCTTCTCTCCAACCCTATAACGATCTATCTCCACTTTGAACGGCATTATGGTCTTCTCTGCTACGCTGACCAGGCGTGTTGACGCAGGATTTATTTTTCAGGTGTTATGTGTACAATATTACTTAGCTGCTCTTTACAGCACCTCGGACAGGAAAAGGAGCTGTGACACATCATCATCGTCATCATAACATCACGCCTTTGTACCATGAGGGTAGGCAAATACTATAGAGCGCCATCTGCTACTATCCAAACATACTTCCTTGGCTTCATTCACACTTGTACATCTGGTCATTTTAATTTTAATACGTCACCACACGGACAGAGACATACATACGTACAAAAATAATGACTTTATTTCATAATATGTAAAAAACTAGGTAATGAGATAAAAAGTTATACCAACGAGTCTAATTGTGTGTAAAGACAACCTATTATTATCGTGTTAGCAAAATATCATTTCATTTAAATATCATAACGAAACGAGGAAAATGTAATTCTATCTAAATAAATACAAGCCTAATCTTTGCAAAGTTAAAAAAACACTTCACATTTTTTTAGATTAATTGTTAGCGTTTTCCTCTTAGATATTGTATCCGGAAATCTTAGAAAAGCCATATTTTTTATAAGCCACGTGTTTGCCATATTTTTATAACCACAATTATGTATATCTCTCAGGGTCATAAGTATATCTCCCTCTTACTCAACTTTTTTTTTCTAAAGAATGGTTTGCTGGAAGAAAATTCAGTTTTGAATTAAGCTCGCCTATGTACATGCCTACTCTGTGTTAATTATTTGTAATGATGTATCACTGTGTACAATAAAGAATAAAGGAATAAAGGATATATCTATACAAATATTATTAAATGGGAAATTTGACTGTTTGTTTGTTTGAAATAAGCAGAAAAGAAAATTTCTTAATAATAAAAATTGGTCAAGTGCGATTCGGACTCGCGCATGATGGGTTCCGTACCATTATCTATGCAACATACGTTATTAATAAATGAGCAAACAACACACACAATACTTAATTAATATCATACTCACAATACTTAAATAATAATTAATATAGTAAAAAAATCATGTTTGTTGTATGGGAGCCCCCCTTAAATATTTATTTTATTTTATTTTTAGTATTTGTTGTTATAGCGGCAATAGAAATACATCATCTGTGAAAATTTCAACTCTGTAGCTATCACCGTTCTTGAGATACAGCCTGGTGACAGACGGACGGACGGACGGACGGACAGCGAAGTCTCAGTAATAGGGTTTCCGTTTTTACCCTTTGGGTACGGAACCCTAAAAAAAGGAGCACAAATCCGAATACTGTTTTATGGGAGAGATCGTGGATAGATGTATTATTCAAAACATATAGATATCTTTCATCCATCCTAGCAGCCTTTCTTCATCCACTGTTGAACATAAGCCTCCCCTCTAGAAGCCACAACACGTCATCTCTGTGCCTCTTGCATCCAATTGCTCCACGCAAACTTAACGATTTCGTCGCTTCACCGTATCGTATCTAAAACTACGTTTTACGGATTTACACGCGTACATTTGTTTCAAATTTTTGCCCGATATTTCGGAGAATTTACAGTCACTATAGTCACGGGACGGGTAAGACTTCAAGACAGAGAAAATTTAAAACAAATATACGCGTCTTAATCCGTAAAAAGTAGTTTTATTTAAACAAATGAGTCGCGTTAGAAAATAATATTATGTCTATGATTTCCAAAAGCAATAAAAGTATATTAAATCTTCAAAATACAATAATACGCAATCATATAATAAATAATATATCACAAGGGTCAATAAGTGCCCGGTGAGGGTCACATAATGACAAAAACCACCTGTTATTGCTTCCCTCAGGTGTTATACATTAGATCTGCTTGAATTATTAGGAAAATCCCTTACAAGAATAGTAATTTATCTATATTTCTTTACCTATGATAAAAAAATCATTATTTTTGTATGCCCCCTTTTCTCTTACAGGGTTTATTTTCGAGTATTGCGTCTGTAAGAGAGAATGTTATAGAATAGAATAGAATACACTTTATTGTACACCATAATTTACATTTCATTAAAACTAATGTAACAATACTTAGAGCATTAGGGGTCGTCGGCGAGCAATAGCCGGCGGCCCCGGCCCGCGAAGACGCCACGCGCGACGGGTCAGGGGACCTGTCGCGCCCAATGTGGCAGACGACCCCTCGCCTAGTGTTCGGGTGAGAGCGGTCAGTCCGACGGGGGGGCAAGTTGCCCACCCCGTCGCAGTGAGCCCCCACCGCTAGGGGGCCCCCGTGTCGGGTCGTGGTAATACCTGAGTAACTACCACGGCCCGGCAACGGGCGAGGAGAACACCGTAGGTTTAGTGGGTAGGCTGGGTCGAGAATTTCTCCCCGGGAGTCCCACACGACGTCCTCTGGCTGCCCCTGCAGTCGGGGGGTAAGTGCGTAAAAAGCATTCCTACGAAAAAAAAAAAAATTACAATTGGCGGTCTTATCGCATAATGCGATCTCTTCCAGACAACCTTTAGATGTACTCAGTTTATTTTAAAAAGGGGGTGTTAGTGGTGTACTTACTGTATAAATTTCAGATAAAAAGTAAATATTACATTACGCCTAACGAATACAGATTATTACATGTTGTCTATCATCATGTTATTACATTATGTTATCTACTCGTATGTAGAATATTATTTAAAAATCGGTAACGCAGCGCACGCAGTGGAAACTCTCAAAAATGGACAATTTCCCCGCGTTTGTAATATTTTTCACTGCTGCTTCGCTCTGATTTGAAAAATTCTTGCAATGTTGAAAGTACACTTTTATCGACAAAAACTTTAGGCTGTAAAACATCACGCTGCGACTAATAGGAGCAAAGCGTGAATGAGAATTTTTGCAAAAACAGGGAACATTTTTTGAATTCCATGCGGACAACAATTAGTTTAAAATAAAACCTTAATAATAAAGAGGTAGAGTTTGTTAAATGTATGTGGCGGATTACCTCCTAAAGTAATTTTCCGACCACAAAACAAAATCACTGATTCATAATTACAAACTCTACGAGTACTATAGACTAAACGCACAGCGTGGCTACAGGAATAAATATAATTATGTCATGAAACTTTGATTCTATATTCCGATATTCACACTAACCGTTACGAATTGAAGCTGTTGACATTTTCGTAAACTAAATTCATATATCCTGTATCATCAAGCACTTTTAATTGTAAATAGTTAGATAGTAGATAATAATATTTATTGTATAATATATAGTAGGAATAGCTGACTAGGATGTAGAAATCAAATACACTAACTTCGAGTTTAATTAGGAATTCTTTAGAAACATCGGGATTTAACTATTTTTAATAATATCTATTTATTATCTAATTAATTATATCTATATTACATACGATATTAATTATATCTTATATTAATAATATCTATATTGGATATAGTACCTATATTGGATAAAACACAGTTTTTGAAAGCGAGTAAAGCTTTATGCTAACTCGCTAAGTTAATATTAGGGCCGATCCATTCCGTGCAATCCGGCAGCGCGTTGCGTTGTGGTAAGGTACTGTAAGTGGGTTTATAACTTAGCTATTATGGGTAGGTAAACCGTTTATAGTACCGATTTTAATTTGTACCAAATTTTTATCTTTAGTTAGTGTAACAATCGTGATTTTGTATGTGTGTCCCTATGTGAGCTGATAACTTCAAAATTACGCTTACGGATTTTAAAACCGTTTTTTTTTAAATTATAGAGCGGCTTATGAGGTTTTAGTGGATTTTCTACATTTTGTTAAAGTTTGGTTCTTATTGAAGATTTTTTCAATTCGGACCTTTTGTTCCTGAGATTAGTGAAATGAAAAAGCGGCAGTCAATTTTTTCCACCATAATTTGATTTGTAAAGCTTAGTCAGTTAGTATAGTAAAACGGAAACCAATTGCTCTTTTCTCATGTGATATCCAGAGACACAGAGTGACAATGATTAAATAACACACGCACAACCCACGACTTCATAAACGACAGTCCATACATGAAAACCACTAGACCACAAGGCCGACATAATACGATCATACTATTGCTATAAACATATTTTTCTTATAGTCAGATGAGGGTAAACCTGGACAGACAGTGAAGTGGCATATTGAATTATATGTGACGTACCAAGTAAAGAGGGATAATCCTGCAAAGTCGCATTGCTTTATTGGACATGGAAAATATTAAGCTTTGTATTTTTACTATACAAGGTAGATATTGGTACAAATTCTATGTGCATAACTAAACTTAACTAAATAACCTACTTAGTCCCGCTTGCGGTAAACACTTTTTCCACTACAATTTAATTTATTAAGAGGGTACTGTACTCCTAATTTAGGTATTTGCCTTAGGTATTGCTATCCCTATTCCCGAGCGCCGCGCTGAAAGGGACAAATATAGATGAAGCGGATTTTACCTACACATGCTTTGAAAAAAAGACGTTTCGTTGTCCCCATTTTTCTTCGCGAAAGTTAAACCGTTTTTGACTTTTTTTACGTTATGTTATAGATGAAGAGTATATCTATGCTTTTATCACTTTATTTTTGATAAAACCTTATCAAATAAGTATGATAGACCCTGCAACTTTACCTAAAGAATACGGAAAAAACGGGATTTTCGGATGGTTACATTTCTTAAAGTGATAAAAGCATAGATATAATCTTCATCTACAATATAGCGTAAAAATAATTATAATCGGTTTAACTTTCGCGAAGAAAAAAGGGGAGTTCGATACCCATATTTTTGTATGGAGCATAATTTGGTATGACGGCTAATAGAAGACTATAGAAGAAAAAGACATATTGCGCCGACCCCAAATAATGGGATAAGGGCAGGAGGATGATGATGATAATTTGGTATCGTGCCCTTTTAAGTAAAAGCATAGCATGTCAATTGCAAAATTAATAAATAACATTAACGTACTTATTTCTAAAATTAAAAACACGCTTAAAAACCCTGAATATTTTTTTAATTATTGCATTGTCATCGGTATTTAATATGTATGCAAAATTTGAGAGCGATCCAATTAGTGTAAGTGGTCAGCGCGACACAGTAGACTATAATCCCTCACAAAGTGGAGGAGACCCGTGCCCAACAGTGGAACGTTAATGGGCTGGAGGAAGTATTTTTTTTTTAAATATTCACGGACATTTCACACAACGTCCTCTGGTCCCAAGCGAAGTTTATATGCTTGTGCTATGGGTACCAGAATACGGATAGAATACATATACTACTTTATTTTTTTTGTAAATACATACTTATAATACATTGAAACACACAGACGCAGTACAAACATTTGTATGACAATTAGAAAAATCACACAAATGGTTGTCCCGAGCGAGAATCGAACCCGCGACCTCTTGATCGGCAGTCCGTTACCAGAACCACTAGGTAGGTACACCACGAAGCCCGTCGAGTTTAGGTGACTTCAAGATTGTACGCGGTAGGTACCATCTTGTAAACCTATGTCAATACGATTTTTAAATTACAATAAGAAAGGGGTTAAGATTGGTTATTTAAGTTCAGATATCGATCTATAAATTACAGTAAGATTGGCGTCTTGACATAGATTGATGGTTCACAGAAACAGTTGGAGAAATATCGTGCGTTACTAAGAATTTATTGGTGGGATTTGCAAACAGATATTGAATTGAATATTTGTGGTTAAATGATGTATTATATATTTCTATGAAATCAAATATACCTATGTTCATCGTTTATAATGTAGGTAAATTTACGCTTTGGGTACAAGCAAAATAAAAAAAAAGGGTCCCTACTGTGACGTAATCTGATTAGGTTTTATCATATTATAAAAATATTAAATAAAAAACAAATAAATAAAATAAATATTCCTTGACATTTCACACAACGTCCTCTGGTCCCAAACTAAGGTTATATGCTTGTGTTTTGTAACTTTTCTTTTGTAAATACATACTTATAATACATAGAAATACCCAGACGCAGTACAAACATTTGTATGACAATTAGAAAAATCACACAAATTATTGTCCCGAGCGGGAATCGAACCCGCGACGTCTTGATCGGCAGTCCGTTACATGAACCACTCAACCACGAGGCTCGTCAAATATACCTCCTGTGTCTCTTTCTCCAGCCCTTTTACGTCCCACTGTTGGGCACGGGCTTCCTCCACATTGGAGGGATTATGGTCTACTGTGCCGTGCAGACCAGGCGTGTTGCTTTAACGTGGCGTTTAATTTCGGGATTTCCGTCTCTCACAGAGGTTGTTATCTATGTGCAATATCCCTAAGCTGACTTTTACAGCACCCTTGGGAGGAGATGGGGTGGTGACACTTGTATTCTTAATCCGTCACCACACGGAGAAAATATACAAACCACAGTCAAATATACAAACACATTAAATTGCTAAGCTAATTAAGCTCTTTTTAACCAACTCCAAAAAAATTGGTCAAGTACGAGTCGGACTCGCGCACGAAGGGTTCCGTACCATTATCTATGCAACATAAGGCAACGTTATTAGTATCGAGCAAGAAACGGTAAAAAAATCATGTTTGTTGTATGGGAGCCCCCCTTAAATATTTATTTTATTTTATTTTTAATATTTGTTGTTATAGCGGCAATAGAAATACATCATCTGTGAAAATTTCAACTCTCTAGCTATCACCGTTCTTGAGATACAGCCTGGTGACAGACGGACGAACGGACGGACGGACGGACGGACAGCTAAGTCTCAGTAATAGGGTCCCGTTTTTACCCTTTGGGTACGGAACCCTAAAAAGAGGAGGTTCTCAATTCGTCTGTATGTTTTTTTTCATGTTTGTTACCTCATAATTTCTAACTGGGCCAAGTGATTTTAATGATTCTTTTTTTATTTGAAAATGGTTGTTCTCGTGTGGTCCCATTGACACCTGGTCAGAATCTGATGGTTATCTCCTGAGCAATCGAAGAAAACTCTTAAATCTCAAAGACACATGAAGTAATGAAACTTTAAAAAAAAATACTTATTGTTATATATATTACTAGCTGACCCAGCAAACGTTGTTTTGCCATACTAAAATAAAAGGTTTGTAAAATAGATATTGGCCGATTATCAGACCTACTGAATATGCATGTAAAAAAAAAAAAAAAATATTATAAAAAAAAATAAAAATAAAAAAAAGTCTAAAAAATTATAAAGTGATTAAATTAAATTAAATCATTTTCATAAAAATCGGTCAAGCCGTTTCGGAGGAGTACGGTAACTAACACTGTGACACGTGAATTTTATATATAAGACTAGCTGCGCCGGCAAACGTTGTTTTGCCATACAATTCTGTGTAAAAAAAATTTCATCAAAATCGGTCCAGCCAATTGTGAATCTAAACCATCCTCAGACCCCCCTGAATACACACAACAAATTTCATCAAAATCGGTCCAGTCGTTTAGGAGGAGTTCAGTCACATACACACGCACACAAGAAATATATATATTAAGATTATAGGCACACATATATGTTGTGTAAAACGTGAAAAAAAATCTGTTATCCCGTTATTTGTGTTATTGCATTTGGTTTTGCAATCTGTCCGACCGTCCGCTTGCTTGACGTCAACCCTCCTTGGACATGACACCTACATACTCGTATTTATGTAAGCGACGACGTTTCCTCGATAGTCTGTTTCAACCACACCGCGGGCAAAACTTGCGGACGCGATACTCATAATAATATTCTTTTTGTCCGCCACAATACAAACCAAACGTTTATTTTTATTAAAATAGTAAGAAAAAGATATTTTTCTCAAAATAATTGAAATAGAATCAAAAAGTAATTATCCTGGATTTATTTCAAAATATAGCCGTATAAAATTTCTGTTAGGTACCTGTTAAGCGAACCACAATATAAAGATTTAATATTACAATTTAATTGTTGTTTATTAAACGGCTATTTGTCCTGATACTGTTATTAAAGCCACACAAATCATAACAAGATAATTGCTTTCATAATAAAAATGGAAAACGGTCAAGTAAGAGTTTTTTTTATCAGTTTGTCTCCTCATATTGATCGTGCCATGGTGTGTGCTTTGAGCCTGACCATGACCCGGCAAGGGGTTAAAGTCAAAGTCAAAGTCAAAGTCAAAATATTTTATTTCAAGTTGGCATGTTTTACAAGCTCTTTTGAAACGTCAGAAACTAGGTGTCTGTTCCAAACGCGGATCCTATGGAGAAGAACAGACAAGAAACTCCAATGATTTTTTTTTTTCCATTTCCTTTAATTTTTTTTTTTTGTCAACAATATTATACATAATTGTATCACGGGTGTGAGGTGGCCCCATTATGAAGGAATTAATAATATTTAAATACTTACTCTTAAAGCACGCTATCTATTAAAAAAAAATCCTGTCAAGAGCGAGGTAAACTCGCACTCTTAGGGTTTCGTACCTACTAGACACATAAACACTCAAAACAACTCACCAACTTAATTTTGTAGTTGAAATATAGGGAATCGCCTACATTTCAGCTACTTTATAAGTTGGTATAAGTATAAACACTTTTTTACTTGTGATGTGATGACAAATTATAAGTTTTTGGATTTTTCCCTATATCAGCATTTCCTAGCATAAGTCGAAAAATTCTTAAAAATGGTCGTAATTCGGTTATATCTTTTAAATGCGTAGAGGTGAAAGGTTGACTGTATTTTTTGCAGCAAGGGACCGCATGGATCTACATATCGTATGAGTTTCAAGTTGATACCTTCAACCGTTGCTGGGTAAAAAAAGTTTGACAGACGGACAGACAGACAGAGAAATACCGGAGTGATCCTATAAGGGTTTGTACGAAACCCTAAAAACCACATCAAATCCGTTACATAGTTTTGAAAATGTAAGCTCACATAGGGACATAGGTACTCGTACATATAAAAATAAGAAAGAAAGCAACTACTCGAAACAATGTTAATAAACAAACAAAAAAAGTTAAAAAAAAAGTAACACACATACTTAAGGGCCTACATCAATATTATCGTCGACATGTACATATTAACACAGCTAGTAGGTATAGAAAATGAAGAATTAGGGATATTTTTTTTGTTTACTCAAAATCTACTAAATATATTTTAATTCCGGCTTACGTGTTTCTATATTATAATAGTTACTTATGTTTTTAAAGTTATTTCATTTGTTAATACGCGATAATAGACATATACACAAATGAAAAAAATATAAAATGAGAGAGGTTGTTTCGCTAAGATTTTCTATCGAGAAAACTTTTTTCAATCGCGTTTCTGAGTTTATGCGATCCTAGATTATATATTGAAAAAACATATACCTACTTAAAAATTAGAGCTCTAGCCATTCAATCTAAAGAAAAAATGAAAACTTCGTACGTAGAAAAATGCACGAAGCTATTTTGGTATCCTCTTAAGGGACCAGATGACTATGTATTATTATGTATGCTGTTAGTTTATTGAATGAAATATCTATTCTGATCTAATTAATCAAATTCCAGTGACAGTTGTTTAAGTTCTCATATAAAAGTTTTCAAAAACACGCTTTATTGTGATATATAAACACACACAGGCATTATATTAAGCACATCCAATATGTCAACAGAACAAAACTTTGATTAAAATTTTTCTTCTCTTCAAAAAGTTAGATGGGAAAATTTTATGAGAACTTTACATACTTTGCTAAACGTATTCATATCCCGACATAATAATACCGAAATATGTACTGAACAGCTTTCTTGAGAACGCTAAGTATTTTCGGCTTTTTTAATATTTTTATACAGCGCTGAAACAGGATAGGCACTTAAATTAAAACTTTCTTTTAAAGAAGAAAAATATAAGAAACCGGGTGTCTGTTTGTTTTTATTCCTTTCTTTCTAGTCTATTACCGTCCCACTATTAGGCACGGGCCTCATCAACTATTTGAGGTGTTAGTATACGCTTTATTTTCGAGTTTTCCTTTAAAAAGGGTATTATTATAATGCTTATATCCCTAAGTTCTTGCAGTGTCCTAAAGAAGAAAGGATGAGGCAATACTTGTCTTCTTAATCCATCGCCACTTGGAATATCTTTATTTTATTTTGTACCTACCTACTTGCTTATTACATACCAGTTGTTACCCACGACTAGGTGCGCATGGGTTTTAGAAATTTTTTCCCGTTTTTGCAACATTTTTCACTGATGCTTCGCTCCTATTCGTCGCAGTGTGATGTTATGAAGCCTATAGCCTTCCTCGATAAACGTACTATCCAACACTTAAAGAAATTTCCATACCGAACTAGTGATTCCTAAGATAAACGCGTTCAAACAAACAAATAAATATTCACCTTTAAAATATTATAGCTGCTGCCCGCGACTCCGAACGCATAGAATTTAGAAAATTTTTCCCTTTTTTGCCACATTTATCACTACTGCTTCGCTCCTGTTAGTCACAGTGTGATGTTATATAGCCTATAGCCTTCCCCTCTAAATGTACTATCCAACACTGAAAGAATTTTTCATATCGGACCAGTGGTTCCTGAGATTAGCGCGTTCAAACAAACAAGCAAACAAACAAATTCCTCTGCTTTATATATTAGTAAAGTAATAGAAGTATAGATTGTAACTATCAAACGTTCATAATTTTTTTTTCTTTTATTATTCGGTTCACACAAGCAGCACAGCAGCGAGGACCGCGATTGTAAGCCAATATGATCGAATGGTTTTTAGGGTTCCGTACCCAAAGGGTAAAAACGGGACCCTATTACTGAGACTTCGCTGTCCGTCCGTCCGTCCGTCCGTCCGTCTGTCACCAGGCTGTATCTCAAGAACGGTGATAGCTAGACAGTTGAAATTTTCACAGACGTTTTTTTTTTTTTTTTATAGCTAGAGTAGACAAATGACTACACTCCACCTGATGATAAGTGGGGTGCAATCCAAATGTTAGGACGGATGTATTTCTATTGCCGCTATAACAACAAATACTAAAAATAAAATAAAATAAATATTTAAGGGGGGCTCCCATACAACAAACATGATTTTTTTACCGTTTCTTGCTCGATACTAATAACGTTGCCTTATGTTGCATAGATAATGGTACGGAACCCTTTGTGCGCGAGTCCGACTCGCACTTGACCAATTTTTTTGTATAAAGTCAGCTGGTCGCAATTGACTGTCGCAAGAAACCAAAGGAGAGTAAACATTTGGTTCCTAGCTCATTAATAAAACGTAAATAATTCCTTTTTCGGTCTCTAAAAATATCTAACTAACAAATTCATACATTTACTGCGCTGTATTCCATCGAAACAGTGTGAAGACAATACGTGTTGGCGACAAACTCGAAACCAACAACCAAAACAACAATTATCGTGAGGTGCAAAACAAGAGTAAACATTTGTAAGCAACTCTTAACGATGTCGTTCTATTGCTTGCTTCAACTATTGTTAACTGTAATTATACTTCTTACATAATACTCCTACAAACTATAATAGAAAATAATTTTGTAAATACGAGTATTGGCAGGAAATTTTGCTGTGTAATACTGTACTACTTAATTACAATGTTTTTGACGGGCTTCGTGGTGGAGTGGTTTATGTAATGGACTGCCGATCACGAGGTCTCGGGTTCGATTCCCGGTTGGGACAATCATTTGTGTGATATCCATAAATGTCATACAAATGTTTGTACTGCGTCTGGGTGTTTACTGTGTATTATATGTATGTATTTACAAAAGAAAAGTAGTTTATGTATTATATCCGTATTCTGGTACCCATAACACAAGCATATAAGCTTAGCTTTGGAACCAGAGGACGTTGTGTGAAATGTCCATGAGTATTTATTTAAGTATTTATTTATTTTTATGGAAGACTATATGTCCTCCGCGGTGATACCCGCGGTAAAAATGATAAAAAATCCGGCAGTAGGCTGCATTCAGGACGCGCACGCCAGAATAACTCGCAAATGGTAAATTTTTCCTACTTACTTGACAATTTTGAACAATTTCTTTATAAATTGTAGCTTATATGTTATTTTGATGTACCTATAAGCTATTGTAAAGTTTCATTACGATTCATTCAGTAGTTTTTGTGTGAAAGAGTAACAAACATCCAAACTCACAAACTTTCACTTTTATAATATTAGTTAGATTTTTTCAGAAAAATATATTGAAATATTGCCTATTGCCCAAATTTGGGGACTTATTTATCAGGATTTCGTACCACAAGGTAAAACTAGACCCTATTACTGAGACTTCGATGTCCCCCTGTCTGTCACCAGGCTGTATTTCCGGAACGGTGATAGGTAGACAGCTGAAAATTTCACCGGATTGTAATAAAACCTTCTGAAATGGTATTCCTAAAAGGTAAAAGGCCTGGTCCTGTCCGTGTGGTGCTGGATTAAGAATACAAGTGTCACCACCCCATATCCTCCCAAGGGTGCTTTATAAGTCAGCTAAGGGATATTGCACAGAGATAACATCCTCTGTGAGAGACGGAAAACTCGAAAATAAACCCTGTGCCAACATGTCTGGTCAGCGCGTCACAATAGACCATAATCCCTCCAAAGTGAAGGAGGCGGGTGCCCAACAGTGGGACGTAAATGGGCTGAAGAGAGAGAAATGGTATTCGTTGCACAATTATGCGTCTGCCTTAAAACATAGGGTCTTTTAAGCGACTTGCGGGCTTAGATCATCTTATAACTATCTTTACATTTGTATTGCACTTCTACTTAGAATCACGACTTCATTTGTCCAAATTTTGATGAAATTTATAGCATTCAAAAGTACCTTGTCTGTGTTATACTTTAAAATAAATGCAAGCATTATGTTACAGTAAAACCAATTTAAAAAATTGGTCAAGTGCGAGTCGGACTCGCGCACGAAGGGTTCCGTACCATTATCTATGCAACATAAGGCAACGTTATTAGTATCGAGCAAGAAACGGTAAAAAAATCATGTTTGTTGTATGGGAGCCCCCCTTAAATATTTATTTTATTTTATTTTTAGTATTTGTTGTTATAGCGGCAATAGAAATACATCATCTGTGAAAATTTCAACTATCTAGCTATCACCGTTCTTGAGATACTGGGTACGGAACCCTAAAAATCATGTTTGTTGTATGGGAGCCCCCCTTAAATATTTATTTTATTTTATTTTTAGTATTTGTTGTTATAGCGGCAATAGAAATACATCATGTGTGAAAATTTCAACTCTCTAGCTATCACCGTTCTTGAGATACAGCCTGGTGACAGACGGACGGACGGACGGACGGACGGACGGACAGCGAAGTCTCAGTAATAGGGTCCCGTTTTTACCCTTTGGGTACGGAACCCTAAAAAGGAAAGTTAAAAAATATACAAGCATCTTCCTTAAAAGGAAAAATAAGTAGAAACTAAGTAATTTACGTTCTTTGGCCGTTGTATTTCATTATAATTGCGCCAGTTTACTCTGTAAATGGACTACAAGGGTATAATTATATTCTAGCAAACGATTACATACATTTCTTTAAAGTAATTTGATAGCGTTAAAATTTTGGTGCAATTATTTTTTCGCCATTTGTAAATAGTAAATGATTCTGTAGTTTTAGCCATATTTTTTTCTCTTCATTGCTACTCATACTAGCGACTTTGTATGGATGGTATTTAGAATCGCTACATATATCTCTCTCTCGCTCTCTCTCTCCAGCCCATTATCGTCCCACTGTTGAGCACGAGCCTCCTCCACTTTGGGAGGGATGATGGTCTACTGTGCCGCGCTGACCAGGCGTGTTGGCACAGGGTTTACTTCCGAATTTTCCGTCTCTAACAGAGAATGTATCTCTGTGCACAATATCCCTTAGCTGCCTTTTACAGCACCCTTGGGAGGAGATGGGGTGGTGACACTTGTATTCTTAGTCCGTCACCACACGGACATCACTACATATACATAGACATAATAGATAGCTTATAGCACTCACGGAGACTCTAATTGTATTTTTATGTGTAGTAAAAAATAATAGAGTCTGACTTCTTTCGAAGATTATCTCCCACATTTTTCTCCCTCCAGTCTTTTACCGTCTCACACTTGTCCCCTCCTCTACTTTGGGAGGGATTTTGTAATAGTTACTATGCCGGTACTGGTCAGGCGTTTTGGCATGGGGTTTATTTTCGGAACTTCCGTCACTCAGAGAGGATATTATTTGTATACAATATCCCTTAGCTGAGTCTTACAGCACCCTCTGGAGGAAATAGAGTGATGACACTTGTACAGGACCGCCTTCTCAACTGGGCACATCGGCAAATGTCCAGGGCCTCGTGATGATTGGGGGCCTCCTAGTCTCAAACTTATACTACTACTCATTTGTTTATTAAATCTCATAGGTCACACTGGGACATAAATTGTTAATGTGCCAAGGGCCTATACTTGTATTCTTAATCCGTCATCCGAACTATTTTACTTATCTCCTACATGCATAAATAACAAACTTTATAACTTCCAATATTTGTTAAAATCCACTCAATATAACTTGATAGTAGTATTTTGTAAGTAACAAGAAAATACCAAGAACGTTTTCGTAATTAATAGTTAAATGTCTTAAGTTAGATGACCACTTGAAACTGTTCTTCACTAATTGTCAATCCTAATTGAAACTCAAGCCTATTACAGAACTGAGGAATACTTAGTGATTTCTGTTAAGTTCCTTAAGTTTTAAGTATCATTAAAATAGGTTTTCATTTGGCAATATTTAATGGTTTTTTTAACCGACTAAAAGAAGTAGGAGGTAATGAAAAATTTGTTGTCAGAAGTGATTTGAAAAGTACTGTCAGCAACGAAACATTATATGGGTATCAATAATGTTTTTTTTCTTTTACCTAATCTCGGTTATTTGAAGCGAAAACGTCTTAAGACGATACCAAAATAGCTTCGTGCATTTTTCTATGTACGAAGTTTTCATTGTTTCTTTAGATTGAATGGCTAGAGCTCTAATTTTTAAGTATATGTTATTTCAATATATGATCTAGGATCGCATCAACTCAGAAACACGATTGAAAAAAGTTTTCTCGATAGAAAATCTTGGCGAAACAACCTCTCAAAATTTTTATTTTTTTCATTTGTCGGTCTATTATTGCGTATTAACTAATGAAATAACTTTAAAAACATAAGTAACTATTATTTATAGAAACACGTAAATCAGAATTAAAATATATTTAGTAGATTTGGAGTAAATAGGAAAAGTATCCCTAATTCTTCATTTTCTGTGCCTACTGGCTGTGTTAATATGTACGTGTCGGCGATGATATACGATAATATTGATGTAGGCCCTTAAATTATTTAGTATCAATAGTCAGAACATTTTTAAAATGGAAATACTGATTTCTTTCAATAATTTCGTTGTTGAAAACTAAGATTTCTTTCCATTTTATGGTTGTTGCTGCCTTGTCGTATATTTGAGGCGTCCTAACATTTTATTTTAATCTCTGTTAATTATATGGTTATTTTCCGTTAAATAAATTAAAATTGAGGTTATTTGTCATTGTTTCTGTTTGTTAGTGTTGTTACTTAGAACTTGTCGTTGTTTTAATTGTATTTGTATGTCTAATTCGCTCGAAAATTAGTAAACGATAAGGATAAAGTGATAATATAAAAATATCTTGTTTTACTGACTCTACCAAAATTCTTCAAATTGACCACTATGACGTCACAACATGGCGCGGGGTTAATCCTATTCTCATTTGAACCGCGTAGTTTACTATTATTAACTGACTTCATATATCTACCCATTATGAGCTATAAGAGATTTTGCAATAAATATACAACTAAAACAGCGAGGCAAGGCTTTGTTCATATAATAAACTAAAATAAATAATAAATAAATAAATATTCAGGACATTTCACACAACGTCCTCTGTTCCCAAAGTAAGCTTCATTTCTATGCTTGTATTATGGGTACCAGATACGGATATACTACATAATACTACTTTTCTTTTGTAAATACATACTTATAATACATAGTAAACACCCAGACGCAGTACAAACATTTGTATGACATTTATAACTATCACACAAATGATTGTCCCAAGCGAGAATCGAACCCGCGACCTCGTGAACGGCAGTCCATTACATAAACCACTCCACCACGAAGCCCGTCGAATGCTTCCATTCTGCATTGCATTTTAGTAAAAATCTACTAAATACGATTGTATTCGTGCTTAAATGCTACGTCAGTCCAAGTGGTGATATACATGATAATGCATTAGTAATGGTTGTCCCAATAACTAATGTAAGATCGTGCTTTCAAATTTTCACCCACTTGTCGTGTCGAAAATCCAGCAATTTGAAAGCTTACGCATTAACACATTTATTATTTAATATCAGAATGTACACAATTCAGCCATGGTAGATATAAATATATATTATTACTAGCTGACCCGGCAAACGTAGTTTTGCCATACCAAAAAAAAAAAAAGATTTCAAAAATAGATGTTGGCCGATTCTCAGACCTAGAGGATATGTACACAAAATTTTGGGAAAATCGGTCGAGCCGTTTCGGAGGAGTACGGTAACTAACACTGTGACACGGGAATTTTATATATTAGACTAGCTGTCCCGGCAAACGTAGTTTTGCCATAGCAAAAAAAAGGTTTGAAAAATAGATGTTGGCCGATTCTCAGACCTACTGAACATGTATGTAAAATTTGAGAAGAATCGGTCAAACCGTTTCGGAGGAGTACGGTAACTAACACTGTGACACGGGAATTTTATATATTAGATATAGCATAAATAGGTATGAACATCACAAAACTATTTTTTTGACGGGCTATGTGGTCTATTGGTAATGTAACGGACCGCCATTAACGGAGTCGCGAAGTCGATTTCCGCACGGGACAATCATTTGTGTGATATTTATAATTGTGTTACAAAATAATAGTTGTATCGTGTCTCGGTATTTTCTATTTAATATGTTTAGTATGTATTTCCAAAAATAAGGAAAATGGTATAACCGTATCTGGTCTCTACCTATAACCCAAGCTTAGAATTAAGGTTTAGGTACTTTGGAACCAGAGGACGTTGTGTTAAATGTCCATAATAATTATTATATTTATTTTGTCCTATGAGTCCTAATTGAGCCCAGGACACCGTGAAAAGCAGTCCATTAGGCTTGCCACTGCACCACTGGCCTGTTTAATTTATCGATTAATTATCAATATTATCATACTATAATTTTCCGTAGTAATCTCAATATACCTAAGTTCACGTCTTCAGGTATTTTATATGATCTTTAAAATAAACCCAATTTTTTACTTCATCTTATTACCATCTATCTCTCTCCAGCCCATTTACATCCCACTGTTGGGCACGAGCCTCCTCCACTTTCGGAGGGATTATGGTCTACTGTGCTGCGCTGACCAGGCGTGTTGGCACAGGGTTTATTTTCGAGTTTTCCGTCTCTCACAGAGGATGTTATCTGTGTGTAATATCCCTTAGCTGACTTTTACAGCACCCTTGGGAGGAGATGGGGTGGTGGCTCTTGTATTCTTTATTCGTCACCACACGGAAAACATCGGATAACATCTATCTAATATATAAAATTCACGTGTCACAGTGTTAGTTACCGTACTCCTCCGAAACGGCTAGACCGATTCTTATGAAATTTTGTATGCACATTCAGTAGGTCTGAGAATCGGCTAACATCTATTTTTCAAACTTTTTTTTAGTATTGCAAAACAACGTTTGCCGGGACAGCTAGTAATATAATAAAATTGTAACAATTTTCTTTAAGCTAAATATTTTTTAAAGTTTTAGTTCAACCATAATTAAAATAGAACAAGCCTAAGTGATGTATTTAACCTTCCTTTGAGCGCACTCGTTGATCTTACAGATTTCAATTTACTAAGCATTACTAAGTTCTTACGAAAATAGCTTTAGCATTTTGTAAGTAATCAATTTAAATCAAAACTTGTAAAGGCAGATTTTATTTAAATAGTAAATGCCATGATTAAGTATTGAATTTTTGATTTTTTGAGGATTATAAATATTAAAGTATTTCATCATCACGCCTTTATCCCATGGGGGTAGGCAGAGACTATAAAGCGCCATCTGCTACGATCTAAACATACTTCCTTGGCTTCATCCACACTCATACATCTAGTCATACATGCCCGACGGTTGTAAGTGCTACGCACTTGCCCCTTTTGGAGTATGGAGGCGATGACATCGGAGTATATTTTTCTCGGACGTTCTCTCCCAGCATTTCCACTTACCTCCACCGTGTATATACCTTTTGTTTAGCGTCTCTCATCCATCCTCTCCACATGACCAAACCACCTAAGCATACTTTTCTCCACTTTAGTCACTAAGTCCTCTTTCAGACCGCAACGTTCTCTTAAAGTTATATCTTTCAAAGTCACACACACATACGAGTACTTCTCAAAGAGCGCATCTCTACAGCATTTATTCTACTTTTGTGCTTCTTCTGCTACACCCAACATTCGCATTGAAAGTATTTAATAAATCAAATTCTTTTTCTTCTTTTTTTAAGAAAAGCAACGGAACGGTATTTCGAGGTCGTGGGTTCAAGTCTAGCTCATGGTGATCTTTTTTTCACTACCTGTAATCATTTATTAATAAATAATTGGTCAAGTGCGAGTCGGACTCGCGCACGAATGGTTCCGTACCATTATCTATGTATCATAAGGCAACGTTATTAGTATCGAGTAAGAAACAGTAAAAAAATCATGTTTGTTGTATGGGAGCCCCCCTTAAAAATATTTATTTTATTTTATTTTTAGTATTTGCTGTTATAGCGGCAATAGAAATACATCATCTGTGAAAATTTCAACTGTCTAGCTATCACCGTTCTTGAGATACAGCCTGGTGACAGACGGACGGACGGACGGACGGACGGACGGACGGACGGACGGACAGCGAAGTCTCAGTAATAGGGTCCCGTTTTTACCCTTTGGGTACGGAACCCTAAAAACATTGCAAATCAATTGCAATAATTTATAAATTAATGTATTAAAGTATTTTTACAGATAGAATATGTCCAGATGTTGTATAAATATTTGAGTTAATAATATATGAAAGAAAGAAAGAAAAAACTTTTATTGCTGCAGTATCCACTAGAACATACAATATACAAAGATATGACTTAATAAAATTGGTCAAGTGCGAGTCGGACTCGCGCAAGAAGGGTTCCGTACCATTATCTATGCAACATAAGGCAACGTTATTAGTATCGAGCAAGAAACGGTAAAAAAATCATGTTTGTTGTATGGGAGCCCCCCTTAAATATTTATTTTATTTTATTTTTAGTATTTGTTGTTATAGCGGCAATAGAAATACATCATCTGTGAAAATTTCAACTGTCTAGCTATCACCGTTCTTGAGATACGGGGTACGGAACCCTAAAAATCATGTTTGTTGTATGGGAGCCCCCCTTAAATATTTATTTTATTTTATTTTTAGTATTTGTTGTTATAGCGGCAATAGAAATACATCATCTGTGAAAATTTCAACTCTCTAGCTATCACCGTTCTTGAGATACAGCCTGGTGACAGACGGACGGACGGACGGACGGACGGACGGACGGACGGACGGACGGACGGACGGACGGACAGCGAAGTCTCAGTAATAGGGTCCCGTTTTTACCCTTTGGGTACGGAACCCTAATAAAAAGTAAAAAATTACAAATAGAAAACAACAGGTACCTACATAATTATAATTAGTTTTGGGACAGCAGCAATGGGTGCTCATTAGTACCATTATCTATGCAACATAAGGCAACGTTATTAGTATCGAGCAAGAAACGGTAAAAAAATCATGTTTGTTGTATGGGAGCCCCCCTTAAATATTTATTTTATTTTATTTTTAGTATTTGTTGTTATAGCGGCAATAGAAATACATCATCTGTGAAAATTTCAACTGTCTAGCTATCACCGTTCTTGAGATACGGGGTACGGAACCCTAAAAATCATGTTTGTTGTATGGGAGCCCCCCTTAAATATTTATTTTATTTTATTTTTAGTATTTGTTGTTATAGCGGCAATAGAAATACATCATCTGTGAAAATTTCAACTCTCTAGCTATCACCGTTCTTGAGATACAGCCTGGTGACAGACGGACGGACGGACGGACGGACGGACGGACAGCGAAGTCTCAGTAATAGGGTCCCGTTTTTACCCTTTGGGTACGGAACCCTAATAAAAAGTAAAAAATTACAAATAGAAAACAACAGGTACCTACATAATTATAATTAGTTTTGGGACAGCAGCAATGGGTGCTCATTTCAGCATATTACAAGTCTATAAGAATTTGTCCAATACGTAAATCGAATCCATGACCTCAAGAACAGAACACGTTTGGACTGTCAAATCGCCACCACACGTTTTTAAGGGCCTACATCAATATTATCGTCGACATGTACATATTAACACAGCTAGTAGGTATAGAAAATGAAGAATTAGGGATATTTTTTTTGTTTACTCAAAATCTACTAAATATATTTTAATTCTGATTTACGTGTTTCTATATATAATAGTTACTTATGTTTTTAAAGTTATTTCATTAGTTAATACGCGGTAATAGACCGACAAATGAAAAAAATAAAAAATTAGAGAGGTTGTTTAGCTAAGATTTTCTATCGAGAAAATTTTTTTCAATCGCGTTTCTGAGTTTATGCGATCCTAGATCATATATTGAAAAAACATATACTTAAAAATTAGAGCTCTAGCCATTCAATCTAAAGAAACAATGAAAACTTCGTACGTAGAAAAATGCACGAAGCTATTTTGGTATCCTCTTAACAAACGATTCTTTTATAAATATTCCGAATTTGTTGTCATCCTAATGGATTTTAATGAAACTTTACAACAAGTAGCTTATACATCAGAATAACACATAGGCCACAATTTATAAAGATATTGTGTGAAATGTTACGTGTGGCGTCACGCGAATGGATAAAATAAGGAATGAATATATTAGAGGAAGTCTGAAAGTGATGCCAGTGACTGAAAAATTGAATAATGAGCGGATGTCCTGGTATATATGTTATGAGACGAGAGGAAAGTAATGTCGTTAGGAGAGTTCTGAGTATAAATGTGGAAGGAAAAAAGTCTAGAGGAAGACGTAAGAAACGATGGATGGACTATGTGAAAGAGGACATGAAAAAAAGAGGAGTTGACACAGACATGACGGCTAATAGAAGACTGTGGAAGAAAAAGACATGTTGCGCCGACCCCAAATAATGGGATAAGGGCAGGAGGATGATGAGGATGATGATTGTGTGAAATGTTGCAAAAAAGGGGAAAATAATATAAATTCTACGAGTACGAGGTCGCGGGCAACAGCTTGTCTAAAATATTTCAAGTCAAAATTATATTTCACAATGTAATTGAAACAAGTTACAAAGATAAGACTTTGGTGTAACTAGATAGGAAACTTCAAATTTGTTAATAGAACAATATTGTAGAGGGCTGGTGTCTCCATTCTTTGGCATTTATCTTTTATTATAAAATTGGAAGTCGTTGAAAGTTTTCTAATAACTTATGCGGTCTCTCGTTTGAATTTCTGGTAGTTAAAGGACAAGATCTCAATCAAACTTGCTCGCTTCAAGCGAAAACTTTGTCAAACAGTGTGGTAAATTATGCTAAAGCCTGCCTTGGCTAATTATATGTGACTAATTCTAAAAAAGTGCACTTTATTTGAATATTGTGTGTGGAGTTTAGAAATATTTCCCCATTTTTATAACATTTTTTACTGATGTTTCGCTCCTATTATTCATAGCGTGATGTTGTATCGTTTAAAGCCTTCCTCAATATATCCAAACACTGAAAGAATTTGTCTAATCGGACCAGCGGTTCCTGAGATTATCGCATTCAAACATACAAACAAACAAGCTCTTGAGAATTATAATACAGGCCTCGTGGTGGTGTAATTCATGTAAAGAACTGCCGTTCACGAGGTCGCGGGTTCGATTTCCGCTCGGGACAATCATTTGTGTGATCTTTATAAATGTCATGCAAATGTTTGTTCTGCGTCTGGGTGTTTACTATCTATTAAAAGTATGTATTTACAAATGAAAAGTAGTATATGTAGTCTATCCGTATTCTGGTACCCATAACACAAGCATAGAAATATAGCTTACTTTGGGCCTAGAGGACGTTGTGTGAAATGTCCAATAATATTTATTTATTTATATAAAATATTTCACTAAATATAGTTTAGTTAAAGTTTTATAAAGGGTGATTTGAATAACTTAATGTGGTTATTACCCTCTTATATTTAGCTTTTCTTCAGCCCATTACGGCACGAGTCTTCTTCACTTTGGAAGAGAATACAGTCTACTATGCATGTTGACCAGGTGTGTTGGGACAGGGTTTATTTTCGAGCGTTCCATCTCTCATAGAGGATGTGGTCTGTACAATATTCCTTAGCTGGCTTTTACAGCACATTGGCATAAAGGAGTGGTGACACTTGTATTACTAATCCGTCACCACACGGACGGTTATTATCTATTACACATTTTATGTGTATATATTTTAAAGGATATGAATGAGAAGTATTCATCTCGGTTTCGTCCTAGGGACAAACAAATAGGACACTATTTGTCTCGTAAGTAATTCAGATTTTGTGAACACAGTTACAAATTGTATCTCGTAAAAGAACGTGGTTATACAACCAACTTGTGTTTTTATTTAATAAAAAGAAACTGTTAGTGTTTATTAGCGCTATGATTTAAGAGGCCCACTTTACTCTAATATATGCTTGCTTGTCGGGTAATTCCCTGCCTTTTAATGCTTTGCCTGCCCCTCCTTGGCGCTAGTAACCCATATGCCCTGTGATTCCTTCTCGGCTCATTAAGGTCCCACTGTTGGGCACGGGCTTGCTCTTCTTCGGAAAAGTGTTCAGTCTTCTAAATCACAATGAGCAGGTGTATTGGCGCCGTGTATAGTTTCAATTTTTGACTAATAACGGACAACGGACAATTTTTGACGGGCTTCGTGGTGGAGTGGTTTATGTAATGGACTGCCGAGCACGAGGTCTCAGGTTCGATTCCCGGTCAGGACAATCATTTGTGTGATATCCATAAATGTCATACAAATGTTTGTACTGCGTCTGGGTGTTTCTATGTATTATAAGTATGTATTTACAAAAGAAAAGTAGTTTATGTATTATATCCGTATTCTAGTATCCATAACACAAGCAAATAAGATTAGCTTGGGACCAGAGGACGTTGTGTGAAATGTCCATAAACTATTATTATTATTATAAAAAAAAAATTAAAAAAAAAAGAAGATATTGTGATTTGCTTGTAATATTCAAGCTGACTTTTAGGTACAGCATTGTTCAAAAGAAATGGGGTGGTGACTCTTGTATTAGTAACCCGTCACCACACGGACACGAAAGCCATCGTGGTCGGAGAATTCTCCATTTGTGGTTGGAGGAGCTCGATCCCTATTCCCGAGCCCCGCGCTGAAAAAACGGGATTTTGGATGGTCATATTTCTTTTAATTATTATGTTTTGAAAAAAAAAGGAAGATGATAGAAGCATAGATATAATATAATAAGACCTAAATACCGTGAGAAAAATTCGTTCCTCTGGAGGCAAAATCCACGAAGAAAATAGGGGACTACGATGTCCATATTTTTGTATAGAGCGTAATTTGGTATCGTGCCCTTTTAATAGTCATGGATATTTCACACGAAGACCTTAAATTTATTATAAGTTACTATTTAGAAAATATGTATTTATTAAGAAACCTTGCATGTTCCACATACTATAAGATAATTATGATAATTACCATAAATTGACGCAGTCAACTCGGCATTAACATTATGCAAAATTCGCTCACTGGGGTATAATTACTGAATATACTTATTAGCTATGGTAAATATATGAAGGTTATATTTTGATTTACAATATTTTCCTAATGAGGTATTTAATACTCTTTTTTCCTTGTGGTGACGACTAAGAATACAAGTGTCACACCCTTTTTCCTCCCGAGGGCGCTGTAAGAGCCAGCTAAGGGATACTGTACACATATAACATCCTATGTGAGAGACGGAACACTCGAAAACAAACCCTATGCTAATACGCCTGGTCAGCGCGGCATATTAGACCATACCCCCTCCCAAAGAAGAGGAGTCCCGTGCCCAACTGCAGAACGTTAATAGGGCTTTTACGGCACCAGGAAAGGAAAAGGGGGGTTGATTTGCATTCCTTATCCGTCACCACACGTACACTCTGGAAACTATTCCAAAAGTACTCATATTAGTAGAAGTCCTTTAGTTTAGAAAACTTAATGCTTGTCTTGTCACAGTTGCTTAAACTTAACTTGAATTTCCACTTAAGAGGATACCAAAATAGCTTCGTGCATTTTTCTACGTACGAAGTTTTCATTTTTTCTTTAGATTGAATGGCTAGAGCTCTAATTTTTAAGTATATGTTTTTTCAATATAAAATCTAGGATCGCATAAACAAAGAAACGCGATTGAAAAAAGTTTTCTCGATAGAAAATCTTAGCGAAACAACCTCTCTTATTTTTTATTTTTTTCATTTGTCGGTCTATTGTCGCGTATTAACAAATGAAATAACTTTCAAAACATAAGTAACTATTATATATAGAAACACGTAAACCGGAATTAAAATATATTTAGTAGATTTTGAGTAAACAAAAAAAATATCCCTAATTCTTCATTTTCTATACCTACTAGCTGTGTTAATAGGTACATGTCGACGATAATATTGATGTAGGCCCTTAACACTAAGCTTGACTAAACTTCAATATATTTGGGCATTCTCTCTCGTATGTTACAAAGTTTGATCCCTAAGGATAACAGTTATCTGTAACTTAACCACTCAAGTCACTTACTGATTATACAGGCAATTTGTTAATCTAGCTTTGTTTGTGTGTGTATAATTGTAGTGACAGTTCTTTTTAAACAAATAAAATAAATAAATAAATATTCACGTATATTTCACACAACGTCCTCTGGTCCCAAGCTAAGCTTATATGCTTGTGTTATGGGTACCAGAATACGGATATACTTTTCTTTATTAAAAATTTTAAATTAATTATTAAATATAATTATTATAATTATTTTTAATTTTTTCAAATCTACTTAATATTGAAGATTTGAATAAAATCGGTTAAGTACGAGTTTGTCCGTGTGGTGAGGAAATTAGAATACAAGTGTCACCACTCCATCACCTCCCCAGGGTGCTGTAAAAGTCAGTTAAGGAATATTTTACACAGATGACATCCTCTGTGAGAGATGGAAAACTCGAAAGTAAACCCTGTGTCAATACTTCTGATCAGCGTGGCACAGTAGACCATAATCCTTCCGAAAATGTAGGAGGCCCGTGGCCAACAGTGGGACGTAAATGGGCTGGAGAGAGAAAGAGAGAGAAGTACGAGTTAGGAGTAACACCTAGGGATTCTCAATATAATAACCCTAATATATTCATTACCTTAATATCTTACTATCATAATGGCGCCACAGTAGTGTCATGAAGTAATACTGAAAACGTTTGTGGTATAAGAGCCCCCTTAAATAATAAATAAATATTTTGGACATGTCATACTTGGTCCTCTAGTCCCAAAGTAGGCTATATTTTTATGCTTGTGTTATGAGTACCAGATACGGATATATTACATAATATACTACTTTTCTTTTGGAAATACATACTTAGAAACACCCAAACGCAGAACAAACATTTGTATGACATTTATAAACATCACACAAATTATTGTGCCGAGCGGGAAGCGAACCCGCGACCTCGTGAATGGAAGTCCGTTACATGAAACACTAGAGCACGAATCCCGTTAGGCCCGTCAATATTTATTGCATTCTGATTTTTAGGGTTCCGTACCCAAAGGGTAAAAACGGGACCCTATTACTGAGACTTCGCTGTCCGTCCGTCCGTCCGTCGGTCCGTCCGTCCGTCTGTCACCAGGCTGTATCTCAAGAACGGTGATAGCTAGACAGTTGAAATTTTCACAGATGATGTATTTCTATTGCCGCTATAACAACAAATACTAAAAATAAAATAAAATAAAGATTTAAGGGGGGCTCCCATACAACAAACATGATTTTTTTACCGTTTCTTGCTCGATACTAATAACGTTGCCTTATGTTCCATAGATAATGGTACGGAACCCTTCGTGCGCGAGTCCGACTCGCACTTGATCAATTTTTAGTATTTGTTGTTATCTATAGTGACAACAGAAACATATCACCTGTGAAAACTTCTAATCTCTGACATTGTTCCTAAGATAATTATATTGTAGTGGTGACAGGACGGATAGACAGACGGACGGATAGCGTACTCTCAGAATCAGGGTCGAGTTTTAGCCTTTGATAAGGAACCGTGAAACGAAGAATTACAAACGTTTTTTTTAATTTTTGACCTCAGTAAATTTATTCTCATTTAGTCTTCATGACACTCTCATTGTGTATTTTTCTAAATTTTAAATGCACGAAAAATATATAAAAAAAGATATTCTTTTTAAAAGGGCTCCCATTTCGAAGTCCATTGTCGAATAAAGGGACCAAATTGTGTAATAAATACTTATTTATTCTGTAGCAAAAGCACTATAACCTTCTTTTTTCGTAAACTTTTACGATCTGGTGAGATAATCAATTGATACAGTTTATTTTAACACACGAAACCTTAATAGAATTTTCAGTATGAAGTAATTTTGTTATGAAAGTATTTGTAGAGATTTTTGGCAGATTGCTTCTTTTATGAATTTATAAATAAAAATTGAGTTAGATCTGTTAAAAAACCGTTAAATTAATAACGTGTTTTTCAGAATTCAGTACCCAAAGTTAGAATGGGTCTATGTTAGTGAGACTCCGCTGTCTATCCCTCCATCCATCAGTCTATCCACCAGCCGCTAGACTATATCTCTAAAGCCATGATGGTTAGGTAGTTGACATTTTCACAGAAGAAGTATTTCTATTGCCGCTGTGTTAACAAATGTTATCAAGTGGACCTAAGACAGAATAAAATCCATATATTTTAAGAGTCTCCCATAAAACAAATGTTTTTACGGTTCTGTACCAAAACGCAAAATGGGACCGTATTACTGAGTCTTTGCTGTTCGTCTATCTGTCACCTGGCTGTATCTCTGAAACGATGTTACCTAGGGAGCTGAAAAACAACAACAACAAAAACAGTTTATGTACAACAATAAATACTCATTACCTTCGTTTTCCTGCCCTTATTCTATTATTTGGGGTTGGGAAAATGAAGAATGTAATATGATAATAACGGTACGTACGTAACCCTTTGCGTGTGAGACCAACTCGTACATTACCTATTTATAATTTTGAAGCTGTTGCCTGCGACTTGCAACATTTTTTACTGATGCCTTGCTGCTATTAGTCGCAGCGTAATCTTATATATCTTATAGCACAGAAAGAATTTTTCAAATCGGTCCAGTAGTTCCTTAGCGCGTTCAAACAAACAAACTCTTCAGCTTTTTAATAGTATAGATAAAATGAAGAAGAAGAATAAAGACTTTAATAATACGGAAAGACAAACGTTGAATAACATAGGTGTAAAAGATAATTTTCATAATATTGAAATTATCTCCGTCGTTCAAATAGTTATGTTGTTACTATTAAGAGGATACCAAAATAGCTTCGTGCATTTTTCTATGTACGAAGTTTTCATTGTTTCTTTAGATTGAATGGCTAGAACTCTAATTTTTAAGTATATGTTTTTTCAATATATAATCTAGGATCGCATAAACTCAGAAACGCGATTGAAAAAAGTTTTCTCGATAGAAAATCTTAGCGAAAATACCTCTCTCATTTCTTATTTTTTTCATTTGTCGGTCTATTATCGCGTATTAACTAATGAAATAACTTAAAAACATAAGTAACTATTATATATAGAAACACGTAAATCAGAATTAAAATATATTTAGTAGATTTTGAGTAAATAGGAAAAGTATCCCTAATTCTTCATTTTCTGTGCCTACTGGCTGTGTTAATATGTACGTGTCGGCGATGATATACGATAATATTGATGTAGGCCCTTAACCGTAATCCTTAAATATATCAGCTTAACTATTTGCACAATTTATTCCATCCTATATCTCACAAAGATTAACACAAATTGTTCATAAGTATGTGTAGTTGTGGAAACACATTTGAATTAATTAAGTTTGTAATCTGAGCCATTTAATACTGACTTTAAATGTAATAGTTTTAGTTAAGAGGATACCAAAATAGCTTCGTGCATTTTTCTACGTACGAAGATTTCATTGTTTCTTTAGATTGAATGGCTAGAGCTCTAATTTTTAAGTATATGTTTTTTTCAATATATGATATAGGATCGCATAAACTCAGAAACGCGATTGAAATAAGTTTTCTCGATAGAAAATCTTAGCGAAACAACCTCTCAAATTTTTTATTTTTTTCATTTGTCGGTCTATTATCGCGTATTAAGTAATGAAATAACTTTAAAAACATAAGTAACTATTATATATAGAAACACGTAAATCAGAATTAAAATATATTTAGTAGATTTTGAGTAAACAAAAAAAATATCCCTAATTCTTCATTTTCTATACCTACTAGCTGTGTTAATATGTACATGTCGACGATAATATTGATGTAGGCCCTTAACAAATATTTGAAGATCTTGTGAAAAGATTCTAGGTATGTCCTTTAATTAAGTGAAATGAAGCAATTCTACCGCTTCACTGCTTTGACTCTACAAATCTCATTGTAGATAAGTTTACATAAGTGACTGATGCGGACCTATAACCTTTTTGAAGTAGAGGAGGCCCGTGCCCAACAGTGGGACGGCTGTAGATAGAGAAAGAGAGAGAGATAAGTAATTTTTTTTGGTTCTTTCTTATTTTTGCCTATAACCTTATTATATTACCTGCCTACGCTCCGTGAATTAGTACTAGAGTGTAATATAATCTTTGTTTTTATTTGTTGGTTTAATTTTGTTTTTCCTTTTTGTATGGTGTGGATTTTAAGTGTCTGTATAAAGAAACTTTATTATTATTTTCGATAAAAATACAAAATATCTCATGGGCAATGGGTAATAGTCATGTAGTTTTTAGATAATTATGTAGTTGTTGTAAGAAATAACAAAATACATAACATGACAAGTAAGAAAGTACAGGAAAAACAATTTACAAATAAAAATAAACTGAACTTGTAATTTTCTATTCTCGTCACAGACATTGGTGCCCATTCTACGCGCACAATAAAACTTAACAAAAAATTGAATATTTATTTATTTTATTTATTTATTATACACTTTATTGTACACCTTAAGAATAAAATTTACAGGAAATTGAGATTATAAATATAGTATAATTGGCGGCCTTATCGCTAAAAGCAATTTCTGCCAGGCTATCTTTGGATGGAGATCTTGTGAAAAGAGAAGAGCAATACTTGTAGGAATACTAATTATCATAAGACAATTTATTGCGTCATTATCACAATTCGGCAATGTTAACTGAACTTTCTTATTATAAAAACTGTGTATTATAGACTAACGATTTTAATTAATATGAATGTGTACAACGAAATAGCATAAGTAATAGATATATTGATACTACCAATTTTCATTTTTTAGTTAAGGGTCTACATCAATATTATCGTCGACATGTACTAATTAACACAGCTAGTAGGTATAGAAAACGAAGAATTAAGGATATTTTTTTTGTTTACTCAAAATCTACTAAATATATTTTAATTCCGGTTAACGTGTTTCTATATATAATAGTTACTTATGTTTTGAAAGTTATTTCATTAGTTAATACGCGATAATAGACCGACTAATGTAAAAATAAAAAATAAGAGAGGTTGTTTCGCTAAGATTTTCTATCGAGAAAACTTTTTTCAATCGCGTTTCTGAGTTTATGCGATCCTAGATTATATAATGAAAAAACATATACTTAAAAATTAGAGCTCTAGCCATTCAATCTAAAGAAAAATGAAAACTTCGTAGGTACATAGAAAAATGCACGAAGCTATTTTGGTATCCTCTTAAGGTTAGATGTGCTCGTAGAATTGGTACTACATATTATTTATTTGTAACTATCTTATTTATAGATTGAACAATATACATAGACAATACAACCATCACTCTAGCATTGATTATATTATCTTATGAAAATATATCAGAATATCCTATTGTATTCAGGAATACAATACAGTTAGAGGAGCCCGATCACCCATGCTTCTCTAAACTTTTCATCACGCTACAATCAATAGGAGCAGAGTAGTGAAGGGAAATGTTGGGAAAACGGGAAAAGGTGCTCCATTTTTTAAGCTTCCGTCGCGTGTGCAGCCTTAATGGTTAAAGTTACATAGAAATCATGTATGACGGAAATATTCTACATAAAATTGTCTAAAAAATATCCCGCAACAGCATATTTCTATATTTTATGGTTGACTCACAATAACACGTGTAACTCCTGATAGCTTAGCAGTTCGGAGCATTCCGATTATATTTGTTTACTCTTACGTTTATAATACTCTCACTCAAGCAGTAGTTAAAAATGTTGCAAAAACATGGAAAATTTCCTAAGTTTTACGAGGACGGAGTCGAGGGCATCAGCTAGTTTTATTTAAATAAATTTTGTGAGTTTTGGTTGTTTTTATGTTGGTACATTTTGATGTCTAACTACATTCTATTTGAAGGCGTATTTTTGAACAAGTTACCGTAAGATATAGCCTCTATAACACACGAACAAAGTAGGTAGCTTACGAAGTCTAAAAAAAATTATGTTAGATTCATTTTACTCCTGTGTAATAAATTCTTTACGCCTCTCAAAGTGTAGAAGGCTCGTAACCAACAGTGGGACATGAAAAGGCGTGAAAAGAGAGTTAATTTTAGTTATGTACGTAGAATTGGCACCAATAAGACGGCTTTTTGGTCACTAAAACAATAAGAGTTAGTATAACAAAAGACTGTTATTAAATCCCGACGTTGCATAATAAACTTTGTTCTATTCAATAAACCTAATTCAATCGGCTGTATAAAGGCAAATAAACAATAGAGTTATTATGGTGCCTTATAAATCATTTTCCTTTCATTTTCGAACTCATTTAATCATATTTCAAATTTAAATTAATAAACGTTAATAGTTAATATGGCTCTCTTTAATCTTATAGTTGTTTTTATATTAGAAGAGAATTATGATATTATGAATGGACTATTAAAAGGTGATTTGGTTCTTTTATAATGGGTAAATTTCCGGCCAAGTAAGAGCTAGTAAAATTCAAATTCAAATTTATTTATAAAAGGCAATAGAAATAAATTTTCTGCTGTTTAAGGGCCTACATCAATATTATCGTCGACATGTACATATTAACACAGCTAGTAGGTATAAGAAAATGAAGAATTAGAGATATTTTTTTTGTTTACTCAAAATCTACTAAATATATTTTAATTCTGATTTACGTGTTTCTATATATAATAGTTACTTATGTTTTTAAAGTTAATACATTACAATAATAATAAAATTAATACATTAATACATAATAATTGTTGTTAATACATTAGTTAATACGCGATAATAGACCGACAAATGAAAAAAAATAAAAAATTAGAGAGGTTGTTTCACTAAGATTTTCTATCGAGAAAACTTTTTTCAATCGCGTTTCTGAGTTTATGCGATCCTAGATTATATATTGAAAAAACCTATACTTAAAAATTAGAGCTCTAGCCATTCAATCTAAAGAAAAAATGAAAACTTCTTAGCTATTTTGGTATCCTCTTAACAATAACACAAGAATGTGAGCTTAGCTTGGGACCAGAGGGCGTTGTGTGAAATGTCCATGAATATTTATTATTTATTTATTCTAGTATTTTGCCTGCTACGTAGTACATACGTAACGACCCATCTTTGCAACTTCTCCTTAAATTGTAATCTGCCACAATTTGTCATACACACTTGCAATAAAACTGCGCAAATCGATTTCGATTGTTAGTCACTACGATATATCGTTACGTGTGTAGCCAGCATACGATGTAAAGAGAATAGTATCACATTGAAGCCAAATATCTCTAAATGTACACTTTAATTACCAAGGTGAACGCTATATGTCGTAAATGATTGCCGGAATCCGCACCAATTAACATATATACGCACTAGCAATAACAACCGCAGCGTTTTTTCTTACAGCGTTTCAGTTTCTTACAAAATTTTATAATATGGAATATCTATTAAATGTTTTACCTTTTCTCATTTTAAAGTTTTTATTTATGTATATGGAATCATTGATACTTAAATACAAATTAATCCTCTCCTCCTCCTCTCCAGCCCATTTACGTCCCACTATTGGGCACGGGCCTCCTCCACTTTGGAGGGATTATGATCTACTGTTCCGCGCTGACCTGTTCCTGTCAGTGTTTGTTTTTGTCCTAGGAGTATTATACATGCGAAAGAAACAACACAAATTTAAAAACAAACTATCGCATTTTTTTAGTCATTCGTTTCATCAATTTTAATAAAACTATTTTCATAGACTATGGTGCCGATTCCAATGCAAGTTCGACTTGACTAAACTTAACTAAAAAATAACCAAAAATAGTTTAGTTTGATGATAAATCTATTCTGTTTCAGACAGAAATTAAACTAAAAATTTTTGTTGATAGGAATAAACCAATTTTTAGTTAAGTTTAGTCAAGTCGTTGAACATAGAATCGGCACCTATGTCGTGTTTTAGTTCAGTCTTACCCGAGACCGTGGTGGCTTAAAAGTCTCCAAAAGTTATTGATAGATTTAAACTCACTTACTAGCAAGCTGAAGCTACTAAATGGTTTTCTTTTATTTAAGCTTATAAGACAATAACACACAGACAAACAGGTTGTAGTTTTGAACCTAGTGAAAATTGCAATACACACACACTAGTTAGCTTTTAAAAGCATTTGAGAAAAATCCTTGAATATAATATTATTTAGCTTTATTTATGTAACTTGACAACTAGGCTTAACATCCCCTGTGAAAGATGAAAACTCGAAAATAAACCCTGTGAAAAACATGCCTGGTCAGCGCACAGTAGACCAGATTCCTTCTCATGGCCCGTGCCCAACAATGGGCCGTCAATGGGCTCGAGAGAGATTTGTAACTTAAAGAGTGGGATTTAAATATACTACTGCGGTTATTCAACCGAGTGGGTATAATACAAAGTAGGAACAATCTAAGTAACCTACGAAGTGAACTGGTGAAAATGTCTGCCAGGATACGGAATCCGCCCAATGATTGATGCTCTGCGCTTTAATTAATCTTGCTCAAGTCGACCATTGAGCCTTGATTACGTACCAACTCGAATATTTGTCATTAAAAGCCTACTATCAAAGAAATTTAAATGGTTATTTTCAGAGGCTTTTAGTCTATAAGTATATCTTCATTCCCTGATGGAAAAACTATTTGTCATGAGATGTGACGTGAGAAATTCACGGACACGGACATTTTACACAACGTCCTCTGATCCCAAATTATTGGTACCAGAATGCGGATATACTACATTATACTACTTTTCTTTTGTAAATACATACTTTTAATATATAGAAAACTCCAGACGCAGAACAAACATTTGTATGGAGAGGATCAATGGAGGATCAATGGAGAACACACTCTACCTGCCTATTGCATGGAGCTCATCTGCTTATAGCCTTGCCGATAGCAGATCAAAGAGAAAAAAAATTTAAATAAAATTACATAAACAACTAGACCACGAAGCCACTCAATTTGGCATCAGATCTTATGTGAGAAATTCACTGCTGCACACAATTGCTGAGCTTATATGCTTGCGTTATGGGTACCAGAATATGGATAGGTATACTACATATATTACTTTTACGAAAAAAGAACCCTGTGCCAACACGTCTGGTCAGTGCGGCACAGTAGATTATAAGCCTTCCCAAAGTGGAGGAGGGCCGTGCCCAACAATGAGACCTTATGGGCTGAAGAGAGAGATGGAAGTGAATATATAGAGGCGTTTTATCTTATGAAAATGTTGAATAATGTCAGTATTTGGTGAATTTTGGTATCAGTCCAGATATTTTCATTACTTATCTATATACGAGGAATCCCTGAATACATTATGCTAACAGCCTATACGCTACAACTTTTCAAATAGTTCATTCAAACATAAATACGGATATTTGCAAGTCAACATATAAATAGAATTTTATGTGTTTATTTTTTCCCATTTACTGTACATCGTTAAGAATAATAATAATAAATATTCATGGACATTTCACACATCGTCCTCTGGACCAAAACTAAGCTTTTACGTTTGTGTTATGGGTACCATAATACGGATATAATAAACAACTTTTCTTTTGTAAATACATACATACTACATACATACATATATACAAGCATATATACAAGCATAATAAGCTTAGCTTGGGACCAGAGGACGATGTGTGAAATGTCCATGAATATATATTTATATATTTATATTTATACTTATAATACAAAGACACATCCAGACGTAATACAAACATTGGTATGATATTTATGAACATCACACAAAATGATTGTCCCATGCGAGATGCGATCCGTGATCTAGTGAAAGGCAGTCCGTTACATGAACCACTAGATTACGAAGCCCGTATGATAATAGTTATCTGCGATTTCATAGAAGAGAAATAACATACGAAGAGAGAGCTACCTAAATATGTTGACACAGATTAACTACATCACTAATATTAATTACAAACGTATACAAAATCGATAAAGTTTACCAAAGGGCCTTCACATCATCCCTGATCCATAATAGAGATCCTATATCAACATTATAATAATTAACAAGAAATTTTAGACTACCAAGCAATATTATAATGGCGCCATAAAATGGCACTCTATAGAGGCAAAATTTTGCAAACTTGTATTCCTTGCAAATTTACCCGTACTAGTTTATTTTAAGTAAAGTATATTATTTTGGGTTCATCAATTTTTACTAGCAGGTGCCCGCGACTTCGAATCCGTGGATTTTAGATAACTTCCCTGTTTTTGCAACAAGAAAGGCCTATTTTGACGGGCTTCGTGGTCTAGTGGTTCATGTAACGGACTGGCATTCACAAGGTTCGATTCCCGCACGCGACAATCGTCTGTGTGATGTTTAAAAATGTCGTACAAATGCTTGTTCTCCGTCTGGGTGTTTCTATGTATTATAAGTATGTATTCACAAAAGTAAAGTAGTATATGTAGTATATCAATGTCGTGAAATGTCCGTGAATATTTATTTACATTTATTATTCATTTGTGTATGAAATCGGGTGTACAATAAAAGATCTATATATCTATGTGTGATACTGACATATCAGAAGCATAGCTAAAGCTAAATTCTAATTTTCTAAACTCCTTTACGGAGATACTTTTAACAGTTTCTTCTCTAAGAAACAGTTGAAATTTTGTCCGTATAATGACAGATTAGAATACAAGTGTCACCACCCCTTTCCTCCCCTTCCCAGGGTGCTGTAGAAGCCAGCTAATGGGCCCTACACACCTTACGATTTATCGTAAGAAAAGTCAGCCGACAAAACTGTGCAGTTCAATTTGGGTATTCTTTTTTTAAAAAAATTATGGCAAATCGCTGCAAATCGAATCGTTCGTCAAATGTGCGTTGTTTAGCGCGCACTAAATTATCGTCCGATAAAACTGCGCAGTTTTATCGTTAGGGTTTATCGTAACGTGTGTAGGCGGCATAAGGAATGTACATTGACAACATCCTCTGTGAAAGGCATAATTTAAAAAAAAACGTGTGCCCACACGCCTGGTCAGCGAGGCAGAGTAGACAATAATACCTACCAAAGTGGAGAAGGCCCGTGCCCAAAAGTGGAATCTTTAAGGGTTGGCGAAAGAGAGATTTCTATTTAGACCTTCCAATATGAACGAGTTATAAAATATTAGCATATGAAAGTGTAAAAATAGTATTAAAGCCGTTTTATTGAACCAAATTGAGGTCACAGGTGTCCCTGTCGACCTTTGGGGCTTGTTTTTTGAATTGCAAAAGAAAACGACGGTCGAAAACTACATGTGGTCGTAATAAAATCAACTTCTTATATTTTTAGACGAGATTACGGAGTTTTGGGAATATTCTATTTTTGTACGTAAATTAAGTTAAAGGAATCAATGTCAATTTTTTTCTTAGGGGTAAAGTTTTGAGGTTTTCGGCTCTCACATAATGTTATTTATTTATAATATCTCTTAGCCAATATGCGTGGTCAGTGTAGTAAACTAAATACCCTCAAAATAAAGGAGGCTTGCCCAATGGAAAGTTAATGCTTTGAGAAAGTATCACCATAAGATAATCAAGTAATAATAAAAGTTTATTATAGTACACTAGCTGCCCCGGCAAACGTTGTTTTGCCATACAATTCTGTATAAAATAAAATTTCATCAAAATCGGTCCAGCCAATTTGTAGCCTATGTGTTATTCTGATGTATAAGCTATATTGTGGTAAAGTTTCATTCAAATCCATTCAGTAGTTTTTACGTGAAAGAGTAACAAACATCCATACATACAAACTTTCGCCTTTATAATATTAGTAGGATTGAAATTACGAGTATTTTTATTTCTGTTATTTCACAAAAATGGTGTATATAATTCTGTATGATCAAACAATTTCAAATTCTCGTTATATAATTACAAAAAGACTCGTTTTTAATCTTATGTGGTTCTTAAAGGTATTTTTATAAACATTTTATAATGATGGGCTTTAACCTATTAGAAAACTAACTTCAAAATATAGAAATTGAAGGAAAACTCATAATCTATCTGATTAAGAGGATACCAAAATAGCTTCGTGCATTTTTCTACGTACGAAGTTTTCATTGTTTCTTTAGATTGAATGGCTAGAGCTCTAATTTTTAAGTATATGTTTTTTCAATATATGATCTAGGATCGCATAAACTCAGAAACGCGATTGAAAAAAGTTTTCTCGATAGAAAATCTTAGCGAAACAACCTCTCTCATTTTTTATTTTTTTCATTTGTCGGTCTATTATCGCGTATTAACTAATGAAATAACTTTAAAAACATAAGTAACTATTATATATAGAAACACGTAAATCAGAATTAAAATATATTTAGTAGATTTTGAGTAAACAAAAAAAAAATATCCCTAATTCTTCGTTTTCTATACCTACTAGCTGTGTTAATATGTACATGTCGACGATAATATTGATGTAGGCCCTTAAACTATGAAGTGGAACTAGGCTCGTAGAAAAATATCGATATATTTTAAGATAGATATATCATTTCTATTGCTAGTCGATATATAAAAACATATCGATATAAAAAAAAATTAAAAGCATTTTTTTAATTGGTTGAGGCAATGTTCGAAGAATCAGGAAACACACCCATAAAAAAAAGACGTGTGGCACTCGACTGCCGCGGTAAAGCTATTGCATAGCATTTTTCAACTTATGCAATTATAATTATTTATTTATTTTATTTATGCAAGAATCTAAAGACCATAAACTAGAACAAAATTAATAATCCTTATTTACTGATGCTTACATCTGTCCATTGTTTATGGTAATTATGACAAAATAGCGATTGTGAATTAAATGTATTGACATTAATATATATATATTAGGTTGTTCGGAAAGTCATTTAGTTTTTTCCCGACAGAGGATTTAATTGTATTCTTTCGCACTCATCTTCACATTTAAGCCGTATAATTTTTATATGCCTTATGAGCTCATATAGCAAGGCTTGTGTGTGAAAAATTGCAATTAATTCTACGCAGTAGTTTTTGGTTGGTGCCCTTTTAAATATGGAGAGCGATAAGCAGCATTTTCGACTTAACTTACTGTTTTGCTACAGAAATGGTAAAAATGCTGTTCAATCCAGAAAGAAATTAACTGATGTGTATGGAGAAGGTGTGTTGACATTACGCCAGTGCCAGAACTGGTTCGCTAAATTTTGATCTGGCAATTTTAATGTCGAAGATGCACCACGTTCGGGTAGGCCGGTTTAAGCTGATAAAAACGTGATAAAGCCATTAGTTGATGTGAACTGGCGGATAACAACACGTGAGATCGGATTGAGGTTAAATTTATGAAATTCAACAAAAATAAATAAAGTATTTTGTTTATATACGAAAACTGTCTTTCATTTCCACTTGATATCTTGTAAATATCGGGAAAATACTGCGTCAATGGTACTCCTATATTTTGTTGTGGATTTTTGTGGATTATTATTCATTTTAAAATTTAATATTTTCGAAAGTTAAGTTGTCAACTGCTCTGATTTTTTATCAGCGAAGTTAAGTGTAAATTTATAACCATTTGTACCAAGTATTTTCGACCCTTCTTCGGTGTACTCCAGTAAAGTGCGATGAATAAAATGCTCTACCTCGTCTAAATTTTTCAATGTTTCAAGTATCCTATACCTGGTCCCAAGCCACCTCCCCACCAATTTTTAGCCAAATTAGTCCCGTCGATCTTGAGATCACAACTTTCTTTTATATTTGTTGATTATATATATAAACAAAACAAAAAGTAATACTGCATTTGTGATAATATTAATGAAATGTATATATAGATATAGAGTACTCACTCATTTTCTTTTACTATTTTATTCATATTTAAAACTAACGCCAAAACTGTCATGAGTCACCAGCGCGAACAGCGAAACAGCGTTGAATGTAAGGTTTATTACGCTATTTCCGTTACGTACGGAATTTAAATTTAGAATTTTGTGGATTTAGTCTCCACGCTCAAGGCCTGCGATAGAAGCTATGCAATAGCTTCTAAAAATAAGATTCCGACGTTTTAAGAATTTCTTGCTTTTTTCTTTAACGAGTCACTTTGAAGGATATATCGATATATTTTTACCTCGATATATCGACATCCGATATTGATATTCCTATAATATATTTAAATATCGATATTATTTTGTCAGTACCTACATCCCTGAGTGAAACTGTCTGAAGATGCAAACTCAAGCACTTTGCTAATTAAGCATTGCCGGTACTCGGTGCTGCTTTCATATGCAGTATTAACGTGTTGCTATCTTCAGATAGTGTTCTTTCATCTAGGAGCTGTAAATACTAGAAAAGGTTGATACTACTAAACTTACAGATTCAATTCTAAGTCCCTGTCTTTAGTAAACTAAACTAAAACGGTTTAGAATATTCGTATAGTGATGAATTAAGAATAGAAACACCACCTCCATCCCATTTTTTTTCCTCATACCATATCCCATATGTCAACGCCTGTTCAGCGCGGCATAGTAGACCAAAAGGCCTGCCGTAATGGAGAAGGCCCGTATCTAGCACAGGGACGTTAATAGGCTGTAGAGAGAGGGAGATAAAAAGATAGAGAATGCGAGAGAGGAAACAGTTTAAAACAAGTTTTCACTTTTAAGAATCATGTAAAGTTACAATATCGCATTTTTTTTTAAATTTCTAATTATTGTTTTAAAATACGAACATCACAAATAGGAGCTTAAAGTCTGATAAACATATTTATTATCACTTCGTAGTCGCATAGGTGGGAAAAATTGCATTTCTTTCACAGGGTGCTTTAAGAGCCAGCTATAGGACAATATAAAGCGTGTAATAAGCAGTTAACTTCAACTGTGAGAGACAGAAAGTTCGAAACTTTGGGTTCAAAGCGCAGCACAGTAGACCATATTCCCTCCCAAAGTGGAGGAGGCCCGTGCCCAACAGTGGGACGTTTATGGGCTGGAGAGGAGGGACATATAGAGGAAATAGACTTTGTTATTGTAATAAATAAAGATTTGATACCTACCTATTTGAATCTATACTATCGGTATTGACCATCGTCCCTTTCGTTTTGTGAAACGAAGGTTAGGTTACAAAGGTTGATAGCGGTAAGCGAAAAATATTGTCTATGTTGACTGATTGTCAAAGCACATCTAGAGGGTAAATTTCTACGATAGTTTCAGTTTGATTGATGATGGCGTATCATACGAAGTGTTGTTATATCGTCATACAAATGATTGATTACGGTTTGAAACATCTTAACATCTTAACTACTTATAAGCGTAAGTCTTTCTACTGGATGTGTTTACGGAAAACATATGTTCTCTTTTATAATCCTTACTTTTTATAAAACAAAGTCGTTATTTTTGTATGTATGTCCCTATGTGAGCTTATAGGTATACTTTTTTATTTTTTAATAGATAAAGTGAATTCTGTCTGTAATCATTATATCCGTATTCTGGCATCCTTAACACCAGCGTATAAGCTTAGCTTGGGAAATGTCCGTAAATATTTATTTATTGACCATAAAGAAAGTCTCCGAAATGTTGGGCTACAATTTAAAACATCAAAAGCTTATTATTTCTAATAACTCGTTTTTTTTTTAAAGCATATGTCATATCGAAAATGTATCACTAATTGTGTTGCTAAGCACTATATCTGGAGAACAGCTGAATTGATTTCCTTAATTATTTTTCAGAATATTTCTTGAAGTACCTACGGGGATACTTATATTACGCAGAGGAAATTCAAAAATTGCCTGAAAGAAGTACACAAGTGTAACTGCAGGGCGTAGTTACGTTTAGTTTATAGAGCAGAATAACACATAGGATTTGTATCATCACGCCAAATCTTAGGATCAGGGCAGTAACCATAAAAGCAAGTGAAGCCGTAGGCATTAGCTAATTACTAAAAATTCCATCCCAAAGTTGCCTGCAAGAGGTATGTTATTTAATTCATTCATCTTTGTGTCACCTGTCGACTGAATGTGGGAACACCCGGGAAAACCGAAAATATTTTTGTTCCGGAAATGCCACCTGTCAAAACTAATGGTTCCAGTTATTGACATGTAGTCATCAAGTAAATTGAAAACAAGACACACTATGTTATTGTTATGTTTAAATTATATGGGGTTGGGAAATGAATGTGCTACATTGTATAGAACTGAATTATTACTCACAATTTTGTTGTAAACTACAATAGTTTGGTACTTCTCTCTCTCTCCAGCCCATTATTGTCTCACTGTTTTTTTTTTTCACCCAACGTCCTCTGGTCCCAAGCTAAGCTTATTATGCTTGTGTTATGGGTACCAGAATACGGATATAATATATAAACTACTTTTCTTTTGTAAATACATACTTATAATACATAGTAAACACCCAGACGTAGTACAAATATTTGTATGACATTTATGAATATCACACAAATGATTGTCCCAAGCGGGAATCGAACCCGCGATCTTGTGAACGGCAGTCCAGTACATGAACCACTATGCCACGAAGCCCGTCACGTGTTGGCACGGGCCTCCTCTACTTTGGTGACGGATTAAGAATACAAGTGTGACAACCCCATCTCCTCCCAAGGATGCTGTAGAAGTCAGCTAAGGGATATTGCACACAGATAACATCTTCTGTGAGAGACGGAAAACTGGAAAATAAACCCTGTGCCAACACGCCTGGTCAGTGTGGCACAGTAGACCATAATCCCTCCCAAAGTGGAGGAGGCCAGTGCCCAACAGTGGGACGTAAATGGGCTGGAGAAGAAGAAGAAGAATTAAATAAAAAATATTACTAACTTAAAGACAAGATTGCCTTGTTAGAGCTATTCGACCAGTCCCAGCAGAAGGCACCCGTACACGAGTAGGTATAATACACACATCAACTCCGACCATTTTGTAGAGAACATACATTACGTACCTACGTACGAAGCCGCGACGGATTACTAGTATTTGGAAAATTTTACAGCGAAGTCTCAGTAATAGTTACCCGTTTTATCTTTTGGTACAGCGGGCGTATTATGAGCTTTTTAAAAATCATGCAAGTTCCAAGCAGGCCGTACACTGCCTGACTAAATTATGTATTATGTTAAACATAAAACATTTAGTTAAAAAATTTTAGTTAGTACTTAAAGTTTTAGTTGTACCTTCTCTATAAACATATTAATTTATGACTGTTTTAGCGAACTGGATGGCTGGGAGTTATATTCATATTAAGAATTTGCCGGGCAGTTCCATTTACGGCGTAAACGGCCTGGGAATAAGAGCACATAATACGGCCGCTGATCCGCAAAAAAAAAGATAAAAAGAAATTAAGCTTCAGAGGAATACTGAACTAGCGTATGTTTCTCTCAGTTTTGAAGTACCTAACAATATTTAAAGTTTAATTTGTGGCCTTATTCTACTTCATATTGTTAGGAATGGCCTTATGTTTTATATATCTACTCTGGTAATAAACCAGAGTAGATATTATCAGAGTAGGTTTAAACATAATCGAATTTTTTCACGACTAAATAATGTTAAATAAAGGAAAAGCCTTTATTAACTCGATTTAAATATCCATCTAAATCAAATCAAGTCCTACAAACATTGTCGGCGAATGATTTATTATGTGTTTTTCTCGTTTGTTAAGTCAATTTCAAACATTTAATATTCAAATCCAAAGTATTTTTTATCCTAACGGGATAAAAAATATGTTTATAAAATGCTAAATGCTTTAATATCCTTAATTGTTATTTAAATAAATTTACGAAGCTCTCTAGACCCAATCTAAGCATATCCCTTATGTTTTGGATGAACCAATAGTAATAGATAAAAACACCTAGACGCAGTACAAATGTTTGTGTGACAAATTTTGTATGAATATCACATAATAATGGTCATGCAGAAATTAAACGATTGAACTTGTGAATAGTAGCCCCTTAAACTAACCACTAGGTACATCGCGAGACCGTCAAGATGTTTTTAAGTCTTTCGTTTCATATAATATGTATTGTTAATGAATAGGCAAATCTTTTAATATAAATATTACTAACTGTTGCTTGCGATTCGGTATATAGAAAATTTTCTCTGGTTTTTCAACATTTTTCACTAATGCTTCGCTTCTATAGGTCGCAACGTGATGTTATATAGCCTATAGCCTTCCTCGATAAATGTACTATCCAACACTGAAAGAATTTTTCAAATCCGACTAGTGGTTCCTGAGATTAGCGCGTTCATACAAACAAACTCTTCAGCTAGTATGGACAATACCAGTATAGATGTATGTAAGGATGTAGGGGATAATTTCCAAAATAATTCCTATCCTATCCGATTCCTAAAATATTTTCACTAATAGGAAGCTACAATCTCAAAGAGTGTTACAGGCTTAGGCTATAGGCTATATAATTATGTCTATCTTCTTTCTTTCTTTCTAGCCCATTTACGTCCCACTGTTGGGCACGAAACTCCTCCACTTTGGAGGGAATACGGTCTGCTGTGCCGCGTTGATCAGGCGTGTTGGCACAGGGTTTAGTTTCGAGTTTTTCGTCTCTCACCGAGGATGTTATCTATGTGTAATAACCCTTAGCCGACTTTTACAGCACCCTTGCGAGGAGATGGGGTGATGACACTTGTATCCTTAATCCGTCACCACACGGAGTAATTATGTCTATATTATGTATTTTGAATTCCAGGCATATGAAGGTGTGGGCAACACCTAGTTTTTAATAAAACATTTTCAGGGAAAATGGCTGTTCTTAAATATTACACTGCAACGTGAGACGCATACTAACTAGACCTTATTTTGGAAGAGGGTCTTAAGGGCACGATGAATGGAAGTCATGCATCACAGGTCTCAGGTTTTATTTGTATATTCAACCCACCCCGCAATGGTAGCAATTATTTCAGTATACAGTTCAATACAAATGCAAATGTCCCTATTATAAAGCAATACATACATTTATTAATTTTTGCAATTGACTTTCTATGCCTTTTACTTAATAAACTAAAATATAGTGGGAAAAAATGATCACCGTAATTAAGAATTAAGAGGGTACTGTACTCCTAATTTAGGTATTTGCCTTAGGTATTGCTATCCCTATTCCCGAGCACCGTGCTGAAAGGGACAAATATAGCTGAAGCAGATTTTACCTACACATTCTTTGAAAAAAAGACGTTTCGTAGTCCCCATTTTTCTTCGCGAAAGTTGAACCGATTTTGATTTCTTTACGTCATATTATAGACGAAGAGTATATCTATGCTTGTATCACTTTCATTTTTGGTAAATCGTTACCAAAAATGTGTGATAGACGCTGCAACTTTACCTAAAGAAAACCAAAAAAAAAACGGGATTTTCGGATGGTCTTACTTCTTTTAGTTATTATGTTTTGAAAAAAAATAAAGTGACAGCAGTATAGATATGCTCTTTATTTATAATATAACGTAGAAACAATTAAAATTGGTTTAACTTTCGCGAAGAAAAAAGGAAAGTACGATACCCATATTTTTGTATGGAGCATAATTTGGTATCGTGCCCTCTTAAACCGTTGCTATACCGACTGAGCTATCTTTGTTCCTGCACATGTTTGCAGTAGAAGATTTGGTAAACATGTGCAGGAACCATGATAGCTCAGTCGGTAAAGTGATTGGACGGTATTTCGAGGTCGTGGCTTCAAGTCCCGCTGAAGGTGACCATTTTTTCTACAATAATTTTAGTTTATTAAGCAATACATTTGAAAAGTTTGAATTCACAGAGCAGTCAAAGAGAGACTGAGTGATTTTCGGTGATGATCATGATTGTTTGCAACATGCGTGATTTCTTGATTTTTGATTGTTGGTATAAACTTTTTGCAGAAAAAAGAGCTTCCAGCTCTTTTCGAAAGCACGTTAGCGTATACGTTTATAGAATTCAATAAGTTTAAGTAAATTAGGTCTCATCAGATTATCACAAAGCGTTGGTGGAGGTACTGTGGGCTCGCCAATTTATGACGAATGTTTTAATACACCAAAAACATTGTGTATATGATTATATAAAAGTTTAAAAAAGAACATAAGACAAGCAATTGTAAATAGTATTTATAAATGCAAATACCAAACGGCCAATCAGAGGTTCTGACCAAATAAATATTAAAAAAGACCTCAATCTCATTTTAACTCAAACTAATAATGTTTTCTGTCTATTTCGTACCACATTTTCTTTGAAACCCTTCAGAAACTACATTCGCGTTGTTTACATTTACAAAGAATTTATATCCGTTACCGCCCAATGCATTCTCCAATCGTATAACATCTAAATGTTGACTATCTCGGCAATTTCCTCAAACACGGTTATGCTCGATGTCGTTAGGAAGTGATTTATTGTTAAAGGTCCCATTTGTTTCTTTAGTATGCATGTAAATCCCACAAAGGATTACTTATACCAATAGAAATCGGTACGTGCCATGAATTCTGTTATATTTTTGCTTATTCGCATTGGTTTTACAAAATGCTCCGTCATTTTGTTTATGTTCTTGCGATTTGAATACAGTAGTGAGCTTGTTTTTGATTCTTCGCTAACTTTTGTTTCAATGTACTGTAGTGTAGTGGATCGGTTTCAATTCTTATTAATAGTATTTAATAATAATCAGTCTGTTTATTCAATATCACCTATCTAGTTTATTTTAGACTCTACAATATTATTAAGTACAAAGAATAAAAAGAAATTAATCTCAAACATAAAAGGCTTATTAGTTTTTTTTTAATTCTTTGTACTTACTAATACTACAGAGTGAAGATTTGATTCCGATTTTTAAACGCAATATAAAGCCGAGCATACATTCACCAATGAACTGGTGGTCAAGTCCGCTATTCAATGTTCAGTGAAAGTTCAATTGAATGGTATCATTTGTAACAAAAAATTAACAAAAGACTACCTAACATGATAAAATTCGCTACTAAGCCATCAGTTATTGCATTTGTTGATTGCCTAGTGGCGAATTTTGTCAAGTTTGGTAGTCTATTGTTAATTTTTTGAGGTTATAATGTGCCATTGATCTACCATTGTACCACAATTCATTTACTGGACTTGGAGCCCTGGTCCACAGAGATTTATATTTAAACATTACCATTCAGTTTCTTTAACACTAATACTTACAAGCGTTGACTTACTGTAAAACCCTTCTATACTTTATTCAACCCACGTTCGTTGCTACAAAGTCGAAAAGCTTTTATGAAGTTTCTAATCTCAAACATAGCTAGTAAGAAATAGCAATATCACTATACCTGGCTATTGCCCGCGTCTTCGTACGTGTGAAGATTAAAAACAAAACCTTAACAAATTATCGGTTGTAGCCAGAATTTTACAACACGACTCGATAGATGGCGTTGTACTGCCTGGCTGAATCGCATTATGGTATTTAAGGAAGCTTAAAAATATATTTAATTATATTTTGCTTACATCCATCATTCCTTCCACAGCTGAACGTAAAGTCACAGTCAACCAATCAGTCATAGACCTCCATAACCAAATAAATAAATATTTCGACGGGCTTCGTGGTGGAGTGGCTTATGTAATGGACTGCCGATTACGAGGTCGCGAGGTACACACATCCCAACTTGCTGTTATCTAGACCAATATTATATCAGTGTTTACTTTGCATTAGTTATTAAGGGTTAGGTCTGACTAACCTTGGAGAGAGTCTATTCCTATCTCTATCTATTATTTACAAGTATGTAACAATAGACATCTATGTAAGACATTTTACTTCTGTGTACATTATCCGCGTATTTAACATAACCACTACATACTCGTACATTTAGACGTTATACATTCATACATTAAGACGTTGTAGGTATAATTTAAATGGTCTCTATGAAACGTCACGTCTACACTTTCGGGCGTCGTGGTCTAGTGGTTCATGTAACGGATTGCCGTTCACGAGGTCGCGGGTTCGATTCCCGCTTGGGACAATCATTTGTGTGATATCCATAAATGTCATACAAATGTTTGTACTGCGTCTGGGTGCTTTCTATGTGTTTTAAGTATGTATTTACAAAAGAAAAGTAGTTTATGTAGTATATCCGTATTCTGATACCCATAACACAAGCATATAAAGCTTAGCTTGGGACCAGAGGACGTTGTGTAAAATGTCCATGAATATTTATTTATTTATTTTATGAAAATATTATATGTATACTTAATTTTGATACACAACTGTAATAAATCTTTAAGTTTAACATTACATTATTTAAAGGTTATCTTTAAAATATATTTTTCAGGTGAACAACCTTTAACGTAGTTTCAAAAAAAAAAGCATTTGATCACGTACATATTCCTAATTTGAACGAATATCGTCGGTAAGCCTATTCGTCGTGACTTGCGACTCACATACGTGTATTCCAAACCTAATCGACTTCTTAATGATCACAAAATGTACGCGCCGTGTAATTGCGTACCATTTTTTATCTGTGTAATTTACTTTGCAGTAAAATAGCTGTCTTGTTTAATCTATACTTATCAGACTTAATCTAAAGTTTAGTATGCTAGCTTCTTAGTTAGCTAACCTAAATAGCTAGCTAGACTAGCTAGCCAGCTGTTTCACCCGACTTATAAAAACTGCTCCACTCTTCGGCTTTTGAAATTATAATATATCTTAGATTTGTATTGTTCTGTATGATGACAGATTAAGAATGCAAGAATGACCAGCTTTATTTCCTTCCTAGACAGTTACAAGCACTACTGAATATAAGAAGAGAGCATGAAACTAGGCCAACACGCCTGGTCAGCGTGGAATAGCAAATGACTCCCCAAGATGTGGACCTTGCCCATCAATGGGACTTTAATAAGCTGAAAAGAAGAAATAAGGGTTTTATTATTCTAATGTTGAACCTATACAGATATACTGTTTTAAATAAATAAATAAATAAATATTCATGGACATTTCACACAACGTCCTCTGGTCCCAAGCTAAGCTTATATGCTTGTGTTATGGGTACCAGAATACGGATAGAATACATATACTACTTATTTTTTTTTGTAAATACATACTTATAATACATAGAAACACCCAGACGCAGTACAAACATTTGTATGACAATTAGAAAAATCACACAAATGATTGTCCCGAGCGGGAATCGAACCCGCGACCTCTTCATCGGCAGTCCGTTACCAGAACCAATACACCACGAGGCCCGTCATTTGGATTTTTTTAACCGTTTTATCACTACAAAAACAGGTTAAAAAAATCCAAAGCAACATTAAAACAGTCTTTTAAAAGTTCACGACCTATATTGAATGAAAATCCTGCACTTTTTCGAAATATATAATTATGTGCTAATATACAGTCACGTCTTACCAATATAAAATCCAGAATTTCGAATAATTTGAGTACTTAACATTTTCTAAAACTTGCGCGACTCATATACTCTATTTATAAAATTAAAATAATGTTATTGATTTTATGTAGTCTTAGCATAATGTAATATAATAGTTTATGGTAAAGTCTATTTTTATGGTCAATGTAAAAATTAAAATCGAATGTGGGTAAACCCTGTAATACTACTGATCGTAGAGGACACTTTACAACTCAGTGTCACCCGTGACCATGGTGACTGCAAAGTCTCCGAAACTTCGGTCTAGAATTTAAAAAATAAATTTAAAACAAATACACGCGTCTAATTCCGTAAAAAGTGGTTTTATTTAAATTTTAGTACTTATTTAATAGTTAATTCAAGCTTTGTCAGTTATAACCCAGATTACAACTACTCGAAGACTCCAAGTTTGTTTCGTAATGAACTCAGTATTCCCAAGTAAACGGTCTATATCTGAACACGTTTTTCGATTATCATAGACAAATAAATTCAAAGCTAGTCCAATCCATTGCTGGTCGATACCATCGTATCATTATTTATTGTTATCGTTTTCATTCTGCAGCCACTATCCATTGTTTTTGGTACAGATTGTGGGATCCGTTGTTTATTTTACTTAGGGTATGGATATGTGACGTTTATTTGAGAAAGCCCACGTATTTGTGTCCTTATTGTGAGTAATATCCAGCCATTATTGAAGCTATTTGGTTTTGTTCCAATGATATATTGATTCCAGACCTTTTTAAATTACGAATATAATAGCTATACTAGAGGCCTGACCTAGTTTGGCATATGTTGCACTAACTGTTGCCCGCGACTCCATTGATAGAAGATTTATGTGTGTAAGTTTTATCATATAAATTTGTTAATTCACTATTGACACAATTAGCAAAACCCAATACACCGGTACATACTTAATATAATAAAGCTGAAAAGTTTCTTTGTTTGAACGTGCTAATCTCAGGAACAAATAGTTCGAATTGAATAATTCTTTCTGTGTTGCGTAGTCCATTTATTGAGGGAGACTATAGGTTATACCTATATAGCATCACGCTGCGACCAATAGGAGCGAAGTGAATGGGTGAAAAATGTTGCAAAAACGGGGAACATTTTCTAAATTCTACGCGTACGAATTCGTTGGTATAAAAATATCTTAACTAAAGTTAACACAAACTTAAGAAAGAAAATGTTTACAAATAGTAAGTTAGGTGTAGTACTTTCTTAAGCCATTTTGACAAGGGCATTAGGTACAAGTTTGAAGAAAGCTTATGATTTCGTAGGCGTGGACGTGTTAGGAATAAAGAATTTTTGTCCTCTTAGAATAAACGCATGCGTACATATTACTAGCTTTGCCTGCGACTCCGTACATGTGGAATTTTAATAAAAATCTAGTTTATGCAACATTTTTCACTTAGGATTCGCTGCTATTAGTCGTAGCGTGATATACCTGACTTCGTGTGGGAAAAAACCATGAATATTTATTTAATTAAAAAAGGTTGTCAGGCGGAGTTTCAGGGCACATTGTGAAAAGAGATTTTGAAGTCGTCTCCTTCCTAGCACAATACACATGCTATGCTTAATTTAGCGCCAGAAGACGTAGTGCAAATACCATGATTGTTTATTTACTTACATTAAATCAATCTCCACTTTATTGCTCGAATACAAACCAAATCTGAAAGTATTTGTACAATTCATTCAATGCAATACACATAGATACATGTCTGAGAAGCGCAATATGTTAAAACAGAACATAACATGTTTAGAACATTGAGAGAATTCAATATTTCAACGTAAACGTATTCCAATATTACAAAAGTTACAGAAAGTTTTCTTTTTAAACTAGTTTTTTTTTTCAATTTATGTACAATTTTTACTTCTCTCTCTCTCCTATCAAATGACGTCCCACTGTTGGGTACAAGCCTCCTCTACTTTCGAAGGGATTAAAATTTACTATGCCGCTCTGACCCTGGCGTGTTGGGATAAAGTTCATTCTCTCACTGAAGATAATGACATCTTGTTGCACACGAATGATCGTGTACAACATCCCAGTTTCTCTCCTAAATGGATGGACATGTTGGACACATTTTGACAATTAGGGTATCGATCGATTCGGCTACATCGTTGGAGTGTCGAATTGGGAAATTAAAATAAAATTTGCCAGTTAATTTATTACTTACTTATATCAATCTGCAGTTAAATGTAAAAACAAAATAAATAAATATTCATGGACATTTCGAAAAAGATTCATTTGATCCCGGGCTAAGCTTATATGCTTGTGTTATGGGTACCAAAATGCGGATATACTACATATACTACTTTTCTTTTGTAAATACACACTTAACATCCACACGCAGTAGAAACATTTGTATCACAATTATTATAATTTAATTTAATACAAATGATTGTCCTATGGGAGAATCGCGGCAGTCTGTTACATAAATCATGTATCTTCTTCTATGACAGCAAAACACTGTAAGCAATAATTTCTTTCTGGAATAATCCATCTATATTCCAAGTACTGCGAATGATAATTGGAAAGCTTTCACTAATATTAAGTTAGTATACAGCTTGAACGTGCAATCATTTCATTAAAATATATCTACGATATGCTACGTGACTGTAAGAACAGTCGTAATTATATTTCATTTGTGATTTATCTGTTTTTTTACGATTCAGCACCCGGATATATCTTAATTGTATTTCTGATAGAATATATTTTCTAAGAGGTATTTTACCATACATTTTTACGGAGTAAAATCGTATGGCAAGTTGTAGTATTCAAAGAAAATAAAAACTACAATTTTTGTAGGTTAACAACATTGAGTGACTTATGAGTGCCTGTAACTCATAGTACCTTACTATGGCTGAAAGATTGTAGGAATATCTGTCGATTTTTGTTAGATAAACGACTCACGCGAAGTCACGCGTATACACGTAAAATAAATACTAACCGTGATCTTTCCCACCCCTTTGCTTGAGGGATGATACATAGCCTACCTATCTGTTATTCTGATCTGTAAGCTAGACAGTTGTAATATTGCATTTCCTTGTCCTTGCGTAAAAGAGCTACAAACATCTATACATTCTTACAAACTTTCATGTTTATATTAATAGTAGGATACCTGTATAATAATAACAGATAAGAAGACCAAGTATCTGGTCCTGGCACACGAGGTTAACGACATGTGGAGAGTGGTATCGACAGAAATAAACAGTTTGGTTTGATGGTCGGTTTGATGCTCTCACAACACCTTAAATGGCTCGGCGTCAGTAGAAAGTCGGTGACGGTTCAGATGCAGAAAGCAGTCTTGCTAGACAATGCCTGTATAGTTCATCGGTCTCTCTCCCATTAAGCTCCACCCCTACGGCCGACTGTTGCCAACCTCGTCGGAATGCGTCCTGCCGCCTTTCGAGGCGAGGCAGTGTTGTATCCAAATATAAATGAGATTATAAAATACTCAACAAAACATAATAGAGTAACATTATATTGTGCGTAAATTACTTGTTATAACAGTACTGTCTAAATACATTTATACGAAGAACAATGCTTATAGAACCACACGTTGTTAATAACGCGTGACAGGAGTGATGTGTACGTAAACACGTTACAAGGAAATCCCATTTCTTATGGTTAGGTAATGCTTTTATACATATTTTCAAAGAAACATATTATATTAGGTCAGATTAATAAGCATATTAGTCTATGTGGTGATGGATTAAGAATAGTAGTGTCACCACCCCTTTTCTTTTCCAGGGTGCTGTAAAAGCCAGTTAAGGGATATTGTACCTACACGCGCACGTCCCGCTGTTGGAAGTGATTAAGGTCTACTGTGTTGTCTAGTGGGGACGCAGGGTGCTTTAAAAACCAGTTAAAGGATATTGTACACTGACGGCATTTTCTGTACGGATACGGAAATATGTATCCCAATAGTGTAATGGGCTGGAGAGAGAGAGAGAGCGCTATTGCTAATTGACACAAAAAAGGAGATTATCAATTCCTCTTTAGGTATGCTTGTTTTTGTTTTTTTATGTTTATCAGCTGTTTTCTCTGTCAAATGTTGAACAATGTTAAAAAACTTTGGTTTGAAGTCAGTTTTCACATTTTCAAAATACAATACAATTACAAAATAGATTTTTGCTGAAATAAAATTCTTTTAAAAAGGAAACCATGGACAATTAACTTCGGATATTATGTGAATGCTCCCAGTATACTTACATACACTTTATATCACTGTTTATGATGTCATAAAAGTATCGTTGTTCGTTAACATGTTCTTAAGTGAATCACGTCAGTTTCTTACAATGCTCGTTTGGTACCAATTCTGATGCCAATAAAGGAACTTTTTGAGACCAGCTCATATTAGACCAAGATCCAAGAGACAGACTCTAAAAATTTTTACTTACTATAAAACAAAGTCGTTATTATTGTATGTATGTCACTATGGTGAGCTTCTATCTTCCAAATAACGCAAAGGATTTTGATGCGAATTTTGTTAAATCATAAAGTGCTTTAAGAGGATGGCTTTCTGTATGATAGGTTAAGGGCCTACATCAATATTATCGTTGACATGTACCTTTTAACACAGCTAGTAGGTATAGAAAATGAAGAATTAGGGATTTCTTTTTTGTTTACTCAAAATCTACTAAATATATTTTAATTCCGGTTTACGTGTTTCTATATATAATAGTTACTTATGTTTTGAAAGTTATTTCATTAGTTAATACGCGATAATAGACCGACAAAAGAAAAAAATAAAAAATAAGAGAGGTTATTTCGCTAAGATTTTCTACCGAGAAAACTTTTTTCAGTCGCGTTTCTGAGTTTATGCGATCCTAGATTATATATTGAAAAAACATATACTTAAAAATTAGAGCTCTAGCCATTCAATCTAAAGAAGAAATGAAAACTTCGTACGTAGAAAAATGCACGAAGCTATTTTGGTATCCTCTTAAGGTTTTGTTTCTAAATTCCACGTATACGTTGCGGCCAACGCCTAGTATACGCAATAAAAAGAAGTATTGCTTTTGCATAGTATTTGTTGGCTCTATTTGAACGTGGCGTGTTATTTTCCAAACCATAATTTTTGCAGTGCATTAATTAGTTTAGCATTTGTGCATTGCAAATAAGTTTTTACAATTTCACTTTTAACATTTTAATTAAAATAACTTGCAGATGTTTTTTAATTATTATAAATAACAACAGCGACATTAACAGACCATCTACGTATTTTGCACCTTAGAGTATTAATCTAACACGAGTGGACATTATGAAGCGACTCTCGCTAAAAAAGGTACTAGAACAATGCTCATACGGATACTGGCGTCTCTTAGTGTGCGCGGGGTGATTTTTACCGGGGCGTGCAATGCGTGCATAGTAAGTAGGGACCATGAAAATTGTGTGTTTGTCTATACATATAATCTCTGCACCCGGACGACATATATAAAGAGAAAGAGTTTGTTTGTTTAAACGTGCTAATCTCAGGAACCACTGGTCAAATTTAAAAAAAAACTGTCAATTTTTGACAGTACAATTATTGATGAAAGCTATAGTTAACACGCCGAATGATGATCCCTATGACGTTTCAACTGACAGTTGTATTAGTTATTCGAAACAATTTCGATTAAATACTGTTTTTAGGGTTCCGTACCCAAAGGGTAAAAACGGGACCCTATTACTGAGACTTCGCTGTCCGTCCGTCCGTCCGTCCGTCCGTCCGTCCGTCCGTCTGTCACCAGGCTGTATCTCAAGAACGGTGATAGCTAGAGAGTTGAAATTTTCACAGATGATGTATTTCTATTGCCGCTATAACAACAAATACTAAAAATAAAATAAAATTAATATTTAAGGGGGGCTCCCATACAACAAACATGATTTTTAGGGTTCCGTACCCAGTATCTCAAGAACGGTGATAGCTAGACAGTTGAAATTTTCACAGATGATGTATTTCTATTGCCGCTATAACAACAAATACTAAAAATAAAATAAAATTAATATTTAAGGGGGGCTCCCATACAACAAACATGATTTTTTTAGGCAAATATCATTCAGCCAGGTCATTCAACATAATAAGCAATATTTATTTTATAAATTTGCTTACAAGACTGGGATCGAGATGTACAATACGACAATATCATTGACCAACCGTTAATAATAAACGTCACGGATAGCTGCAGTTCAGACTCAGATTTTGAAGATCCGATTGACCCTGTATCAGATTCAGATTGATATAAATAAAATACAAACTCAAAGCATTTGTTTTATTTTTCCAACAAATTATCGATACTTTGTTTATCGATGTGTCCCTTCTTAGTCGATAACAGCTTGACGACGTAACTTTTGCAGCACATACCATGTATATTTGCATTGAGTTTTTTTCTATTATTTCCGAACGTTACGTAATAATTTCTTAATATTCATTTTTATAATTTACAATTGTACACAATTATGATTTTTTCGACTTTTTAATGGACCTCCAAAGGATTTGATGTGATAGGACGTCAGTACAATGTTAAGCGCTAACGAACAGTCATAGGGATGATCATTCGGCGTGCGGAGTATAATAGACATACACGCTGCGACTAATAAAAGCATCAGTGAAAAATGTTGTAAAAACGGGTACATTTTTCTAAATTACATGCGTCACGGGCAACAGCTAGCAGCAGTATATTTGTCAAAAAAAAAACAACGAGTCTAACAGCTCCTGTTGTTTTAAGACTCTATGTTTCGTACGCTTATCACGATTTTATATTATGAATTTAAGGCAAAGAAGTTCTCTTACTTCATATACACCATTTTCCTCATCACTTGTTCCCGACGTGTTGAACATTTGATGTTTATCATCGTAATAAGCTCTCGAATGTTGACTGGTAAGTTATAATTTAATTTTTCTTGTCATTTTAATGGGATAGTTGTAAAAAGCTTTTTTTATTGCTTAGGTCTACAGACGAGCTAAAGACCCTTCTGATGTCAAGTGGCATCCGTTGCTCATGGACCCCGCAATAGCAGGGGCATAGCTATGCCCACGAAGGAGAGGCTAGAAGGCAAAAATGTGCTGCGCCGACCCCAAGTAGCTTGGGATAAGGGCAGGAAGAAGAAGAAGAATTAATCCTAACTTTTCTACTTAGTTCGACTTTAGTTTTTGCTGAGTCTCTACCTACCCCCATAGGTAAAGGCGTGATGTTATGATGACGCCACAAAAAGGCTAAAACCTATTTATATCGAGGGCAACAAAATTTATAATGCTCCTTGCCAAAATAAATAACCTTATTGGTACTCGTAACCGTAACGAAAATATGCATGGATTTCGAGTGGTCGCTAACTCACTACAAGGATTCCAATAAACCATTCCCTTTCACTTTTGTAACTTGTGGGGAATCTTAAATAGCTAGTATAGACACTTAGTTCTATCTAGGGTTGAATTTGAATCCATTTGGGTTAACTTTTTTTTATTGCTAGGTTGGGCTCCACCTGATGTAAAGTGGGATGTAATCCAAATGTGGTAGACACTAGTACAGAGAAACTAGTCATACATGGTCCGTGGTTCTAAGTGCTACGCCCTTTTTGTCTCACAAAAACATCTTTTTAGGGTTCCGTACCCAATGGGTAAAAACGGGACCCTATTACTGAGACTTCGCTGTCCGTCCGTCCGTCCGTCTGTCACCAGGCTGTATCTCAAGAACGGTGATAGCTAGAGAGTTGAAATTTTCACAGATGATGTATTTCTATTGCCGCTATAACATCAAATGCTAAAAATAAAATAAAATAAATATTTAAGGGGGGCTCCCATACAACAAACATGATTTTTTTACCGTATCTTGCTCTCATACAACAAACGTGATTAATTAAGTATTGTGTGTGTTGTTTGCTCATTTATTAATAACGTGCCTTATGTTGCATAGATAATGGTACGGAACCCTTCGTGCGCGAGTCCGACTCGCACTTGACCATTTTTTTTATAAATGTACGGAAAAAAATACTTTAATAGGCCCAAATATCCAGGGTTTTTGCCATGTTTGTTCTGTGGCAGCCCTACTTCTATCTTCTCCTCATTCAGTTTACTTACATATTTTTCGTTTGATGTTTTGAACTTCATAAAAAGTTTGTGTAAATATTTAATGAACTTCGCCAGACAGTTATAATAATATTTTGATTGTAAGTTTACTTAATTTTTGCATACTAAAACAATTTATAATGTTGCGAATTCAATATAAGTCAATTATTTTTATTTTAATGAAATTTTTATTAGTTATTATTTGATTATAACCAAAACAAACAATAAAAACTGTTATATTCCATCAATATCTAAAATAGTACGGCGGTACTCAATTTAGACAATTTTTTTAATTTTTGCAACATTTTTCATTAAGGCTATGTTCCTATTGGTCGCAGCGTGGTGTTATATAATATATAGCATTCCTCGATAGAAGTACTATCCAACACTGAAATAATTTTTCAATTCGGACTAGTGGTTCCATAATTATTACCTACGAATAGATTAGTTCTTGCTACACTAGAATCTGGATTGTTGGTAATTATTTCGATATACTCGTATGTATTAAACCAACTATTTTCGTTGAATTTAAAACTGTCAAATATTTATTGCGTTTATTATAAAATCGGTGCAGTAATAAATAATGCGTCATACTTCGAGCAATCCCATTAACGCAATAAAGTACCTATGACGCGTTACAATATTCAAGTTTATCGTTTAAATTATCATTAACGTGTTATTTATTAAATTATCTATTTACCAATAATTCATTCATTACACTGATTTTTACTCATCAATCAAAGGGAAAATAGGAAAAATAAATTAATAGACACCAAAAATGTTAGGCAATGAAAGTAGTATCGCCATCTAGTTGTACTCCAGGGAACTAATTCGGCTTACATAAACCTAATGAAATTTAAACGCACGACTGACTTTATATAGATTGTTGCCAGTTGTATAAAGTATTGAGTTGGGCATCCCTCCGTTAGTTTTGTTTTCTGCGATTGACATTTTTATTCCAGTTGTTAGAATAAGGAAATTCAGTAAATCTTTGTTTTTAGAAAGTATTTGCTGGTATTATAAGTATTTGATTCAATGTAATCATTTTCGTTAAGAAAAATAATGAAATCTGTCCTATCTATCTAGCCTACGCCCAGCAGTCACTGCTGGGCGTAGGCTTTCCCATACAGTGCCACGCAGTATTGAGCTGCTCGCATCCAATAGCTCTCCGCGACACTGACGCTATAATATTACCGTTGCTCCACATTGCTAGGGATAGGGACCGCCCTACGCTGCGTCGAGTAGTCCGATACGTGGTCGCCACTCTAGGAGCTTCCTTTCCCAACGGTTATCAGTTTTTCAAGTGATGTGCCACTTCAGTTCCAGTCAGGCACTCTACTGATAAGGTTAGGTGACTGACTGGAGCTGAAAGAGCACCAACGGATGACGGATTTAAAATTAAAATTGTCACTACCCCATTTCTTCCTTTTAGTACTGTTAGAGCCAGCTAAGAATAGATAACATGTTCAGTGAGAGATGGAAGGTTCAAAACTAACCCCTATGCCATAACATACTTAAAGTGGCATAGCAGACCAAGAATCCTTTCAGAGTGTAGCAAGCCTATGCCCAACAATGGAATATTAATAGACTGGTAAGGCAGAAGAAGAAGCTTAAAAGTATTTTAAATAAATATTCTCCGAATTATTACTGGGCTAGCTGTTGCCCGCAATCCCGTTCGTGTGAATTTTAGGAACTAAACCTCTAACATTTAAAAAAAACCGCTTTCAAAATCCGTTGCGTAGTTTTGAAGCAAAAATTGCGATTTTGTTTTATAATAAGTAGAGAATATGGAATTACTTCAAAGATTTTGCAAATCATCATAATAAATTAAACTCATTGAATGGATTACAGCTAAAACTGATGTTTAACTATTGGTATGACACTCCAGTCCTAAGCTCTCGGATTATAGTTGTAAAATTATGCAAATCTATATTCAGGAGCTAACTCTAAAACTAAATCAGTTTCTTGTTCCAATAAAGTTTTTATGAGTGAAATACTCGATAATGGAATATCTTAGTCAAGGAGGCTTTTCAATATAACATTTTATGATCGGTTTTTAAGAAAATAAGGTGCTAAGAAATTTCTTAAATTAAGAAGTTGTGACACTTGACTAAGAACAAGAATGTCTTTATTTATTTATGCGCTTTTATTAGCTCTAAACGTATCTATCTATCTATCTATGTAACGAAATCTCTGAAAGTGATTTTCAACAACTGGCAGTAGTCGGATTGATCTGAAATCTTGCACACATACTATGATTTGTGTTTTATCCGACTCCAAGAAAAAGAAGAAGTTCTCAATACGTCTGTATATTTTCTTAATGTTTGTTACCTCATAACTTTTAACTGAGCAATGCGATATTCATTATTCTTGTTTTATTTGAAAGCTGGTGGCTCCCGTATAGTCCCATTGGCCCCAGGTTAGGATCTGATGGTTATCTCCTGAGAAATCTAAGAAAACCCTCTAATTCTCGTGGTCGAATGGTTCATGTAGCGGACTGCCGATCAAGAGGTCGCGGGTTCGATTCCCGCTCGGGACAATCAAAGTGTGATTTTTCTAATTGTCATATTTCTATAGTCATTTGTCTAATTGTCAAATGTTTGTACTGCGTCTGAGTGTTTCTATATATTATAAGTATGTATTTACAAAAGAAAAGTAGTATATGTAGTCTATCCGTATTCTGGTACCCATAACACAAGCATATAAGCTTAGCTTGGGACCAGAGGACGTTGTGTGAAATGTCCATGAATATTTATTTATATTTATTTATTTAATTTTAAAAGGAACATAAAGTCGGTAAAACGTTTTTTTTAAATTACTCATTTAGTTTTAAATTTATGAGTTTTTCACTTGAATGTCATTTACATTCATTTATTCTGCATCTGGGTGGTTCTATTTATTATTAGTATGTATTTACAAAAAAAAGTAGTTTAATGTTTAATATATCCGTATTCTGGTACCCATAACACAAGCATATAAGCTTAGCTTGGGACCAGAGAACGCTGTGTGAAATGTCCGTGAATATTTATTTATTTACTTATGGTCTTATTAATAATGACTTATCTGAGGGTTAAAAGTTCGCTAAAATAGGTTCGCGAAAATTGTCAAAACTTGTTATTCACAATAGTCTTTTTACGCTAAAACGTTTATTATCTCTCCGTTTAAACCTCCGATAAGTCATTATGAATAAGACCGTTATTGTTTTATGCATAAATTTGTCATTACCCGTTGTACCATTATCTCTCCCCTGTTAAGCTTCTTGAATGATAGCCACCAGGATGTCCCCTTAATATCCATGAATAATGACATCAACCACGCGACCATTATACCACATTTTAACAATAAAAATATAGCATAAATGTGGTAAATGACTTACCCATTAATTTTCTTAAACATCTTTTTACCAGTGTTGTTAAATAAAACACAGATTTTCTACATTTTTATTTTAAAAAAGTAATAAAGAATTTTACACTTTCTGGATTTTGAAGAGCAATTTTATAAAATGAAGCTTCGTTAACTAGATCATTATACATTACTTTTATTTCTGTTTCAAGTTAATTTAATTAATTTATAGTTATAATATCAATCACAAGTGATATTACGATAAAATAATTTACAAAATGTGCTGAATTGACGATATGTAAGAAAGATATTTATATAGGTGTTCTTAAAGAGCAGCAGAATGCCTAAATTGGTTAAGAATATGAGATTCATAGAAGACTAAATATTGCCCATGCCTACATCCACCTAAATTTTGATTTTCATAATAATTATAGCCTACAGCATTCTTGGAGAGCACCAATTCCCATTAGAGCAATAATTGAGAGTTAAAAAAAAAGTTTAACTGACTTCATATTATTATGCCTTTGAAAATTAAGGGTTTTCCTCGATTTCTCGATTCTTTTCTCTTCGCCTAGTTAAAAGTTATGAGAAAACAAACATAATAAAAAATACAGACAAATTTTGAGAACCTACTCTTTTTTGAAGTCGGTTAAAAAGATAATCATAATCGGAATATTCCTTTCAGAGATTATCCCTGACACACATATTATAAACTTTACCTCTTTATTAATAATATGGATTCTCTGACTAGTAGTAGTAAGTAGTAATACAACGATAAAAATAATGCTTATAATAATTAACTGTTCAATTTAATTACAATCTTTGGCTTCTTAAGCTAAAGAATTCGTTAGATATACCTATTTATTTCTTACTACGTTAGAAATAAAATGTTTTGGAGAGATCCTTCTGTTCTCCATCATCTGGATGTCAGCCATAATAATAGTGACTGGAATGTGCCCCTAAACTTCGTGGACTTGTCATTACAGTTGGTTCCATTTCTTCTTCATTACTCCTGCTTCTTGTAAATCTTGGTGCTATTATTTGTTCTCTTGCATAAGAAGGCACGTAATCCACATTACCATACATATTTGATTCTACAGTAGATGGGTATATTGTACATAAAGGTTTCATAGCTCGAATAGTTCCTATACTACCCGGAACATTTTTATACAAAATCATATCGGGATGTACAGGATCATGAAATGTGCCTGAAATATGACTGATGTCTGCATCATTATCTATGTCAGAAAAAGCATCACTGAAGATATTGGGCGGATCAGTTGTATACATTTCACCATTTTTGGAGTTTTTTGTTATTCTTCTTTCTTTTTGATTATTATAAAATACAATTATGACTCCAATTAATCCAACTACAATCAGAAGTATGAGAATTCCGAGGCCAATATAGAGAAATAGCGTCAAGCGGTATTGTGGATCTGCAACGAAACAGATAGCAATTAGTTCCTCATGACAGAAATATTATTTTTTTACTAGATATTTGGCTTAATAAGAATCGAATGACAAGTTTTTTTTAGCATCAGAAGCTAGATCTTCAAATTCTGCAAATTTAAAGCAAATGACTGGTGTTCTCGTAAAGTTGGCCTTACGCATTTACCTAGATGAAAAAAGCTTTTGAAATAATGCTTGAAACTTTTTCTATTAAGTTTTACATATTAGACATTACCTTCATGTTTTTTTACAGGATTGCCAGGTTCTTCACTCGTTGTTTGCTGTTCTCTTGCATTTCGTGTAGGAGTTGGTATTTCTTCAATAAATGGAGGCTGTAGTGCCCGATCTACATTAGGTTCTCTATAACTTTCACCTTCTACTAACCCTGTGATCATAAATAAACAAAATATATTTACTCATCATAATGGTAGGCGCAATATGTCTTTTATCTCAGTGTTCTTCTGTTAGATGTCATTTCTATAATTAACTTGAAAAATACTTCCAAACATACTTCCTTGGCTACATCCACACCCATACATTTGGTTTTATCTACATGCCCGACTGTTGTAAGTGCTTGACCTTTTGGGTAAACCGGCGATGACATCGGAGTATATTTTCTCCGGCGTCCTCTACCAGCATTTCCACTTACCTCCACCGTGTATATGCCTTTTGTTAATCATCTATCATCCATCCTCTCCACAAAGATTATATTTATAATTCAATCAGATAATTGAGTTTGCCTCTAAAATTTGTAGGTTTTCCTCGATTTCTCAGGAGATAAGCATCAGATGCTGACCTGGTGCCAATGGGACCAAATGGGAATCAACAGCTTTCAAATAAAAAAAAGAATCAATGAAATCGCTTCACTCAGTTAAAAGTTATGAGGTAACAAACATTAAAAAAAACATATACCGAGACGAGTTGAGAACCTCTTACTTTTTCTGAAATCGGTTAAAAACTAAAGTTCACAAAATCACAAGTTGCAAGTTTTATCGATAAAATAACATTAGTAGGTGTAATAAGATGATAGTCATATTAGTAACTTGGTATTATTACCTGATTCATCATAAAGACTTTTGTTTTGATTGAATGTAGTCCCAATTTCATCATTTTCGGCAGCACTCTCGTATTTCTCTGAGAGCACGCCTAAAGGCACTGAAATAAAGGTATCTAATTTAATAAACATAATCTATAATAAAAAATTAATCCCTGAACATGTGGTTATGCGCAAATCTTGAACAGCTAAACCAGTTTCGCTATTTATTTTATGAATATTAATTCGCGAGGTATGCGGGTGTTTTTTACGCAATGAAAAACTGTTTCGAAAAAGACTGCAAGTAACGTTAGGGTACACAGCAAGTAGAATATAATAATCGAATATCTATTAAAAAAATATCGAGAGGTTATTCATGTAACTTAGTGTGCTTAGTTACATAATTTTATGTATTTTAGTATTCTTTCTTAATATCACGGGTAGCTGGTTGAATTTATTGTTAATTCCAAGCTCTATCTGAAGTTTTAGATAAATTGTAGGTACATAGAATCTACGGTACCTTTTACCAAAATGATCATTTAATAGTCTGCTATTAAGAAGCACAAAAGCCTAAACGATTATGAAGAATTTCACTCTCTTATAATGATTAAAGTTTTGAACAACGCTTTGAGATTGCACTTTGTGAATTTAAGCAATTCCAATCGTTTACCATGGTATTAGACTTTTTGGCCCATCTGTAGCTACGAATAATCCGTTTTAAGGTGTGGTCACAATGCTATAAACCTTAATGTTGTATGTAATTATGTGACCAGTTATATAAAATGTGGTTCGTGATGTTGCAAATTTAAAACTCATCCAAATGAATATTTCATTTTATTTATTATCGTTTGTACAAATATTTTATTTACTTAATAGCTGTTACCAACTTCTTATCAAAAAACTTCTATGAGTGGAATTTAGAAACCCAACCTTGACAAATTATTCAAAAAAGCCATCTGTTTGCTCCAGCCTATCTAATAAAGAAAACCACATGAAAATCCGTTGAGTAGTTTTGATGATAGAAGCTCACATAAGGACGTACACAAAAATAATAACTTTATTTTAAACCTATTAAATAAAGATTATTCATACGACTTTTTATGCTCTTCATTCACATCTCAAAATTTGAGACATGTCCACTTGATTCTTTTCGCTCTATGAAAGAAGTGTAAAGTAGATAAATCTACATGATTCCGACTTCAGCTAATTACTTACCACAAGCATAAACAACATTAAGATATGGTCGAGACTGTGGTTTACAAGTTGTATTAAATATCCTGCTATTAGCTGCTATCTGACATCGACGTCTTCCAAGACACATTTGAATTACAGTTTTGACTGCATGTGGTGCATTGCATGCTGTAAACATAAAATATATTTACATTCTATGCCATAAGTCTCCTTCTCCTCAGTTAACATTCTGCTGTTGGACGCTTCCTATTTTGGAGGGTTCTTGATCTGATAGATCGCTGACCAGAGGAGTTGGCATAGCGCTTGCGTAGGGTTTTTAGAGTTTTGTGTCTCTTACAGATGACGTTTCCTGCTTATAATATCCTTTAGCTAGCTTTTAAATCACTCTGGGGAAAAGATAAGGTGTTGAAGACTGTGACTCTGAGAGAGACTGAACAACTCCAAAATAAACCCTGTGCCAACAAGCCAAGTCAGCGCGGCATAATCTCTCCCAACAGGGAGATGTTAATGGGCTGGAGAGAGAGAGAGAAAAATACATATAAAGTGACTTTTTTATCGCTGGATATTTTACACTAGACAATAATACTGTTCTTTTTAGCCCTATTTAAAAAGAATGACAATTGTAGGTGAACAAACGAATATAGGACACTGACACACTTGGCGCACCTTTATGTAATGTCATTAGTGATAACTAGGATAGTTAAACAGTTTTTAATTTAATTAATTGTGTGCTTAAAAGTTATTTGTGGTAAAATAAACGTTTTAAAGATACGTAAAACAAAACTGACTCTTAAATCTCTATATCTTTAAAGGTATAAAATTAAATTTATATAAAAGTAAACATTGGCATTGGTGCCAATTCTATGTGCACAACTAAACAGGTCATTAGATAAAAGAAGTTTTAAATAATTACCAGTCAAATATATTACTATTACTAGCTGTTGCCCGCGACTTCGTACGCGTGAAATTTAGAAATCAAACCTTAACAAACAGAAATTTACCATATCACTCGATAGATGGCGTGGTACAGTTTTTTTAAATCGTGATATGGTTGTGTTACATACATTAACACTTAAGCTCATCAAGATTTTTGTTACGTCATCAACTCGATTTCACAATCATAAATTAGTAAGGATCTATCAGCTATATGTTTAGGTATACTTCAATATGCCTTTTTTGTATGTAATAACTGAAAATCCGGGAAGAAGAAGGAATAAGAACAATATGTCATAGTTTCTCCGATCGGCATAGCGGAACTTTGAATTAAAGTAATAACTTGTCCATTATCGATTACATACAATCCATTTATGTACTTACATCAGTATTAGTTTAACAGACACGCAAACTAAAACATATTGCGTGACACGAGTTCGTTATGTCAAGCTCATAATTTTTGTCTTTCGTTTTATAATAAAAAATAAACGAAATATTTTATGATATAATGGATTTGGGTAATTAAAAATTCTTCGTTATAAATTAGTCAACATAATTTTTTCATGTCAAGGAAATTAAAGTTACAATTACAGACGGAACACTCGAAAGTAAACCCTGTGCCAACACGCCTGGTCAGCGCGGCACTGTAGACCATAACACGTCCCAAAGTGGAGGAGGCCCGTGCCCAACAGTGGGACGTTAATGGGCTGGAGAGAGAGAGAGAAATATAAGTATTAAGGTCATAGTATCTATAGAGTCTGTTACAAGGCGGGTACATAATCTACATAATGATGAATATCGAATAAAATACACATTTATTGTTTTTCACACAATGTAAACTTAGACATGCAAAATGTATAATTATTAACCTTTTATTTTATTGTCAACTTACTTTCGTCGGACACACCTTGCCTCTGTGGGCAGGTGTTAGCTTCGAATGCTTTTCTGCCGTATAATGCATCAAAAATAGCAATCCTTGAATGTGGATTACAGCTCAGCCTTATACCCTCACCTTCGCAGCTAGTCAAACTACGAAACTCATCTGTAAAATAATAAATATATTAAAAAAATGTTCAACAGACTTTGAAATTTGAGGGTTTTCCTCGATTTCTCAGTAAATAACGATTAGATCCTGACCTGGTGTCAACGTGACCACACAGGAACCTCCAGCTTTCAAATAAAATAAGAATCATTAAAATCGCTTTGCCCAGTTAAAAGTTAAGAGGTGGCAAACATAAAAAAATGCATACAGACGAATTGAGAACCATCTACTTTTTTTCAAGTTGTTTAAAAATTAATAACACTAAAGAAATACAATTAAAAAAAAAATTGGTCAAGTGCGAGTCGGACTCGCGCACGAAGGGTTCCGTACCATTATCTATGCAACGTTATTAGTATCGAGCAAGAAACGGTAAAAAAATCATGTTTTTTGTATGGGAGCCCCCCTTAAATATTTATTTTATTTTATTTTTAGTATTTGTTGTTATAGCGGCAATAGAAATACATCATCTGTGAAAATTTCAACTCTCTAGCTATCACCGTTCTTGAGATACAGCCTGGTGACAGACGGACGGACGGACGGACGGACGGACAGCGAAGTCTCAGTAATAGGGTCCCGTTTTTACCCTTTGGGTACGGAACCCTAATAAAAACAGAAAGAATTAAAACACTGACATAAACTGTTGAACCTAATTAATATTCTGACCTGATACATTTTTATTCGATATCAGAATATCACTTTACATCAATAATTACTTTCAATGGAAATTAGTTGATATTCTCACCCTTTGTTTTAGCTCTTAATGTGAATTAAACGCAACCCTTTCGCATCCATTAGTTCACCATACGAAACCAATACGATGAAAGCATCGGTTTTAAGTGTTCGTTTATCAATTAGAGTATCCGAGTGTTTTATACTCAAACGGGGAAGCTTTTACTTATATTAATGACTTCAACAAAACGTTCTAAGCTATACCCACCTTGTCTCAAGCTTAAGGGATTTAAATGCAACGTCATGATACGCATTAAGGTAAAATGGAAATTCTTGTACGGTGAGGTTTTTATAAAAAATGTTTTTGAAAAACAACTTTCATAGAAAAATATGTTCAGCGATTTTTTTGCGATAACATTATCGAATTGATTAAACTAAATTATAGTGGAAATAATGATAACCATGAGCGGGACTTGAACCCACGACCTCGGAATACCGTTCCGTTGCTCTCCCATAAGAGCATCATGGTTCCCGCACATGTTTACCAAATCTTCCACTACAATCTTCTCAATGTGAGTTAAACATAGTGCGATGTTTTGTGTACGACGCCATCTATTGAGCGGTTTGCACCAACTTATGTTATCATTTTTTTATCATGGTTCTCATTCATCATCATGGCTCATGGTTATAATTTTTTCCACTATGATTTAGTTTATTTAGTAAAAGTATAGCAAGTCAATTGCAAAAATGAATAAATGAATTATCAAATTGATTACTAACTAGCTTATTAGCTGTTGTCTGTGACTTTGTTTGGGTTGAATTTGAAATAACTTTTTATACGCATTTATATTTCCTGAGAATTTTGATACATAGAGCTGTTGGTAGAGCGACGGAACGGTATTCCGAGGTCCCCACGACCTCGGAATACCGTTCAAGTCCCACTTGCGGTGATTACTTTTTCCACTACAATTTAATTTATTATAATATAATAACATAGCAAGTCAATAGCAAAATTATTAAATTACTTGATGCATAGAGTCTGAATTCTATAGTCATATGGCAATTTTTTTTTAAGTTTTCAATGCTTGTAAATCACTTTAAAGTTCAAAGATTCTACAGGACCGAAAGAGTTACTTTAGTATTTCTTATTGTATATAATTTTTACTTACTACAAAACAAAGTGGTTATTTTTGTATCTATGTTCTTATGTGCGCTTGTAACTTCAAAACTACGGAACGGATTTTAATGTGTTTTTTTTTTATAGAAGGTTCAAGACGATGGTTTTTTTTTGTATAAATTATTTAGGTTATTCTATTTTCTAAATTCCAAGCGTACGAAGTTATGCGCAACAGCTAGTATTCTTCTATAAACGTTTTTTAAAACATGGCTTCCATAAAACCTTATTAATAAATACACCCCTGGCGATGATATGAGAATTGTATGTACATTACTTGACCATTTATCAACTTTTTTTATGTTAAAGTATATTCAAAGAAAAATCAATTATTTTGTAAAAAGTCTGTCTGCACAGTTAACGTGCATGGCGCACCTAAAAGCCACTCCTATGCACACCCCTACCACAGGTCGTTCCCCTAACCAGGAATTTATTAACCCAGTATAAATCACTTCAATTCACTTCCAGGAACTCGTAAAAAGTAACATCACGCAACCACGGCATCAATTATTCCCTTTTATTTTAGAAATAAAGATAATCCGTTGAGTTGGAATAAGTAAACAAAAATAAATGATTTTATGTCTCAAACTAATTAATTAAATCTTCAGTTTTTCCTATCATCGTTAAGTTATTCCTATAGCAATAATTACTGCAACAACAGTACAGATTCTACGTGCACAACTCAACTAAAATATGAAAATAGATAGTGTCAATAACACAATTTATTTATTTAGGTTCACCAACAATTGTTAACATTAGATAAAGTAAAAATTACATTCAAAAACAAAACAAATTAACATGCAACAATTACTTATAGGCAAACACCGCTTGTACACAAAAAAAAATCTCAAAGTGAGTTCAAGACTCACACATGCCGCATTGGTCAAAAAATAAGATTGGATAATAATTAAATAATCAAATTACAACAAAAAATAGGTGATTAAAATTAATAATAACATAATACAAACAAAATCAAATAAAATCGCAAATTATAATTATTATAGTTATGTACCAAAAGATGGGTCAAAGATCAATTAGGTTTTTTAAGTTTAATAGGAGAATAACAATGTTTATCAAATCAACAATTCGGCAAAGTTAATAGTTCCATCCATCAACCTTTCTCAGTCCACTGCTGGACATAGGCCTCCCCCATAGAACGCCAAAACGCGCGGTCCTGCGCTAACTGCATTCAGCGGCCCCCGGCGTATTTAATGATATCGTCAGTCCACCTTGTTGGGGACTGACGATATCATCACGAAATAGTTTTTTTCAAAAAAAAAAAAATTCATCATATTTGTTTTAATTTTTTTGTTAAGTTTAATTTGTGCACGAAGAATTAATGCCAATGTTAAATATTTCTTAACAAACTTAAAACATGTGTGGTCACCCCTATGGGATATTATAACCCTATGTCAACACGCCTGGTCAGCGCAGCACAGTAGACGATAGACCCTCCCGAATTGTAGGAGGATTGTGCTTATCCTACAGTGGGATATTAACGGGCATGAGGGAGAGAGAGATAGAGAAAACTTAAAAGCGATTCGTGAATAAGGTCTCGCTTAACCCATGAAAGGGGAATTTCGATACGAAATACATCTTATATTGACATAGCTTTGTATTATAAAAAGTAGTCAAAGTCAAAGAGTACCATTTACTTAACTAACTTGACCCGAATACTTTCTTGCCAAAGCAATACTGCATCGAGAACTGAAAGAACTAAGTTTTATACAAGTTTAATTTCGAAGATATATTTTTGAAACTTTTATTTTGATCATGTTTGAGGCTGGGGTTGAAATATTATTTTTTCTATGTATAGACTATTTGACGATGTAAATAATTTTTTTTTTTAAATCTAACTTACAAAGTAGAATTAGGGGTTTTTGACCATATGGACATGTCAACCCTATATAAATGTAAATACTTACATGGTCTACATTTGTAAGCAACTTCTACATATTTAATTTGTTTAGCACAACTATCATTAGGCGCTGGCACTGATTGTGTACTGAACTTGCACTGTGGTTTCTTCTGACATTCTTCCACTACCTTTTGAAGAAGTGAGTACTAGAACAAAAATTACAATTAATAAATCCAAAAAAAAAAATTATTTTAGAAAATTTCCCCCTGTTTTACAACATATTTCACTAATGCTTCGCTTCTATTGGTCGCAGCGTGATCGATTGGTACCAGTATCGTAATAATATCTAATATTTAATTAAGTATTTATATCAATCAATGTAAAGAAGAAAGTAATTAGTTTTTGTTAAATAATTACTCGATTATAAAGCCGATGCCTTTACAAATTTTCGATAATGAGCAACAGGCTCCTTTCATAATAAAATAATATGTTTTCCTCTAAAATATTTTCCCTTGAGTATCTACCTTGTTTAAAATTTTATATTGTAATTTATTAGCTGTAACGGTTTTTATTAGGAATGATGATAATCATTATCATTCCTAATAATAAAAAATTTCCTAAAATCTTTGCAGGCCTTGAAATAAAATTTCAATCAAAACTGTTATAAGAATAGGAAGAGTTGGTTAATTATTATCTCCATGTGGTGACGGATTAAGAATACAAGTGTCACCACCCCATCTCCTCCCAAGGGTAGGTACTGTATTGTGTGAGAGACGGAAAACAAGAAACTAAACGTGTGCCAACACGCCTGGTCAGCGTGGCACAATAGACCATATTGCCTTCTAATGTGGAGGAGGTCCGCGCCCAACAGTGGGACGCAAATGGGCTGGAGAGAAGAAAAATAAATAGAGTAGAAACGATTGGCATTATAATAAAAAATCATAAGTTTATAAAAACACTAGCTGTTGCCCGCGACTCCGCCGGCGTGAAATTTAGAAAATCTTCCCCATTTTTGCAACATTTTTCACTACTGCTTCGCTTCTACTGGTTGTAGCCTGATGTTAAATAGCCTTAAGCATTCCTCGATAAATACCCTATTTAAGGCTGAAAGAATTTTTCAAATCCGACCAGTGGTTCCTGAGATTAGCGCGTTCAAACAAACATACTTTTCAGCTTTATAATATTTGTATAGATATTCTATAGCACATGAAGAAACTTATAAAACCAGGATATACAACATAAGGTAAACGAAACCTGTCGCAAGGGATTAGTAAAACAGAATCCTTGGTTTAGTGGCGAGGCAATACGATGATCCTTTTAGATTTATGCGACAAAGGTAACAGTGGTCTGTAAGTATTAGAATAATACTACCACTAGGGATTTTATGCATATCGAATTTACATTTGTTTAATGTAAAGTTTGTAAAATAATGTATCGGTTTAACTTAAACTTATTTTTACTGAAGTTTCGTTTTATTAAGCTAGCTTGAGAGGGTTTTCCGTGTGGTGACGGATTAAGAATACAAGTGTCACCACTCCATCTCCTCCCAAGGGTGCTGTAAAAGTCAGCTAAGGGTATTGCACACAGATAACACTCACTGTGAGAGACGGAAAACTCGAAAATAAACCCTGTGCCAACACGCCTGGTCACCGCGGCACAGTAGACCATAATCCCTCCTAAAGTGGAGGAGGGCCGTGCCCAACAGTGGGACATAAATGGACTGGAGAAGAAGATGGTTTTAAAGTAAAACGTGATCCATACAAAAATATGGACATCATAGTCCGCTGTTCTCTTCGTGAATATTGTCTTTTTTATTTCTTTCCTTTTATTTAATTAAGATTTTATAAGTTATATCACTGAACTATAGTTTTCCTTTTCAGCGTAGCGATTCGTAATGGGGATAGCAATATTATACCTAATACACAGAATAAGACCTAATACAAACATCTAAATTGTGAATTAACTCTTAAAGATAAACTTTATGAGTGCTTGCGTAGTTGCTAATTTATCAAATGATTTTTCACATATATCAGATTTCGAACTAAACCATTTAATAAAAACTCTGCCTGTGTAAAGAAGGCATATGATGCCCAACTTCTTCGGGCTAGGTACCACTTTTACGCTTGACAATAAATAAAGAAAATAAATAAAATAATATATTCATGGCCATTTCATACAACGTCCTCTGGTTCCAAGCATACCTAGCTTATATCGTTGTGTATGGGTACCAGAATACGGATAGAATACATATACTACATTTCTTTTGTAAATACATACTTATAATACTTAGAAAACACCTAGACGGTACAAACATTTGTATGACAATTGACACAATTTATAGTCCCGAGCGGGAATCAAACCCGCGACCTCGTGGACGGCAATCCGTTACATAAACCAGTCAGCCACGAGAAAAAACGAGAAGGCAAAGAAAATTTTTTAAATCATCATATTCATCATCGTCATAACATCACGTCTTTTCCCCATGGGAGTAGGCAGAGACTATAGAGTGCCATCTACTACGATTCAAACATACTTCCTTGGCTTTATTGTGGAATGTAATGATAATAAAATTAATAAACACATATCATATTAATAGCCTAGTATTTCTAAAATCTTCCTGAGTGCAAAAGAATGTTTAATGTTTCCTATTAAAGCCATTTTTCTTTTTTTATGCCAAAGGCTGACAAACGGCCTGTAGGCCCACCTGATGTTAAGAGGTCGTTATAGTCTGTAGACATCCGCCATTTTGCCAATGTTGCAAATAAGGTTTTATGAATAGGTCTCGAAAATTTGTTGGGTATACAAATTTTATGATATAACTACCCTTTGTGTCTTGATTTTAGTTGCAAAATATAAGTGAAGGTTTAATATATACGCTTGCTTATGACATAGTAAATAAGCGTTTGTGTTATGCAACGTTTGATATAACCTAATATTTACAAATGCATTTTAAAAAATTCTTGCTGAAGTTCACATTGAAATACAATGAAGGTTTCAGCGTAATAAAAATAAGACTCTATCTCACTCTCCAGCCTATTAACGTCTCACTGTTGGGGACGAGCTCTCCGAGTCCATTAATTGAGGAAGGCTATAGGCTACAAATCAAACGAAACATCAGTGAAAAATATTGCAAAAACGGGGAAAATTTGCTAAACTCCACGCCTACGAACTCACCGACAACAGCTCATTCTACTATAATAATAATAAGCCTTCTAGAAATATATTAATAAGACTATGTAATATGTACACAGCACTCGTCCCGACTAATTAACACAGCTGGTACTCATAAATTACTGTCTTTATATCTAACAAATACCATTTTAGCAAAGACTAAACGCGAAAGAATAATTGCTTATGAAGTAATTACGTTAATACAATATATTTATAACATGTCTTTGTTATATTGTATGTTAACACGTTTATATCATTAATAGAACTTTTTATTTTTAATTATTCTGTGTGTGAATTTAAAAATTGGTCAAGTGCGAGTCGGACTCGCGCACGAAGGGTTCCGTACCATTATCTATGCAACATAAGGTATCGTTATTAGTATCGAGCAAGAAACGGTAAAAAAATCATGTTTGTTGTATGGGAGCCCCCCTTAAATATTTATTTTATTTTATTTTTAGTATTTGTTGTTATAGCGGCAATAGAAATACATCATCTGTGAAAATTTCAACTCTCTAGCTATCACCGTTCTTGAGATACAGTCTGGTGACAGACGGACGGACGGACAGCGAAGTCTCAGTAATAGGGTCCCGTTTTTACCCTTTGGGTACGGAACCCTAAAAATCGAATCTTAGCAAATGATTAAATAAAACCGGCATCGAAATCCGTTGCGTAGTTTTGCAGATTATAAGCACATATAGGGACATACATACAAAAATAACGACTATGTTTTATATTAAGTAAAGAAGATTAGGTTTTTTTTATGGTGACGGATTAAGAATACAAGTTTCAGCGCCCCTTTTTCTTTCCAGGATCCTGTAAAAGACGGAAAGCTCTAAAATAAACGTACCAACTCGCATGGTCAGCGTGGTACAGTAGTCCATAATTCGTCTCAAAGTGGACGACGTCCATTCCCAACAGTGAGACGATATTGGGCTGGAGAGAGGTTTGTTATTTTGTAACATTTGCTCATAGAACAACGCACAGGTGTTATTATGCAATTGACTATTATTATAGTGTAAAATATTACTTAGACAGATGTTTTTATTGTACTATATTGAATAGTAGGTATATAAAGTAAAGCGTTAATAGACACAATGCAGTTATATCCAGTTAATATAGCTGGTAAGTATTTCATAATTAATTATATACCTAGTTGTGTATTTTTACTAATTGGTCAATGAAAATCCTTTGCATAGTTTTGTAGATTTAAGCTCTCATAGGGACATGCATACAAAAATAACGAATTTGTTTAATATTAAGTAAAAAATGTGATACTTCATAGGATGCTTAAAAATATTTTTCTTCTGTCTATTCGACTTACCTGCATAGCATTTGGTAATTTGCAATTTCTGCTTTCTTCGGCATCGCTTGTACTTAACGCAGGGCAGCCTTGTTTCATTGTTCCTATACTATATTGAGCCACTTGTATACTTATTGTTGTACCTCTGGGACATGCCAATGATACAGTTTCGTTGTTACATACTGAACGTTGAACCACTTTTAATGTGTCCAGCAGAAGTGCTGTGGAAGAAAAAAAATTGTGTAATATTGCTATTGTTTACGCACTGAGACGAAAAAGATCTCTATTTAAATAATATCAGAAGGGCTTCGTTGACTAGTAGTTCAAGTAACTGACTGCCGTTCAGGAGGTCTCGGGGTCGATACCCGTATATTATAAGTATTTGTGTCATATCTTTGTCACATAAATATTTATAACTGGGCGTTTTTATGTATTTAAGTACGTATTTAAAAAACAAATAATATATATGCAGTATATTCGTATAAGCTTAGTTTGGGATGAGAGAACGTTGTATGAAATATACATAAATATTTATTTATTACTAGCTGATGCCCGCTACACCTTACCCGTGGAATTTTAGATCCCCCGCACATTTGTCACCGTTTAAACCTTCCCTGAACTTTCAAGAATATTTCAAGACCAAACTCACCAAAATTGGCAAAGCCGATCTCGAGTTTTAGCGAAACTAACGAACCGCAATTGATTTTTATATATAAGACTAGCTGATGCCCGCTACTCCGTACGCGTGGAATTTTAGATTTCCATATATTTTGTCACCGTTTAAACCTTCCCTGGACTTTCACGAATATTTCAAGACCAAAATCATCAAAATCAGCCCAGCCGTTCTAGAGTTTTAGCGAGACTAACGAACAGCAATTGATTTTTATTTAAAAGAATACATACTAGGTAAAGTGTGTCACATGTTAGTGGGGGGTTAATTCCGAAAGTTATGGACCAACCCTTGAAAAAACTTAACTTAAACTTACTATTAGGAAGCTACAGTTACCGAGTTTCTATAGGCTGTAATATACGCTATAATATGGACTGGTGTTAACGAACACAAAAGTTATGGTATAAAGGGATCCATAATCATTTAAGTTTAGTAACAGACAGGTGGGCAAACAGGGATATTAATATGACATAAGTATATAATGTATATAGCGTGTACCTTTATTAAATATGGACGACATAGTACCTTGTTAAACACAATCACTGGCAATATTTTAAAAAGCGGACGGTGTCTTCAAACGCGTGGAATGTAGAAAATTTTCCCCGTTTTTTGCAACATTTATCACTGATGCTTCACTCCTATTGGTTGCAGCGTAATGTTTTGTAGCCTAATGTCTTTCTTGATAAATGTACTATTCAACACTGAAATCCGTCTAGTAGTTTTTGAGTTTATTCATTACAAATATACAAAACTACAACGTTTTCTATTTATAATATTAGAATAGATATAAATAACAACTAAAATCAATTAATACTGTTCCTTTCTTTCTTTCTCATTTTTAAAAATTACATCGTATTAACTGTAATATAAAGTGGAACAATGAATTTAATTTTTAATCATTAAGAATTGGGATCTATTTCCACCACACCATTGAAACCACAATAAGGTTCTAAAACGTAATTGCCTTTCAAATTATAGGGTTGTTTTAGGACTTATTGCAAGGTAAACAGTTCTCACAGATTGGTTAAACTTGAGCCTAATAAATTAATTACAGAGAATATTCATAGTACAGAGGTTTGTCTATAAATCAGAAGCCTAAGCCCACATTCACAAGATGTATTAGAGTTCAAAATATAATAGGCACCTAAAGTAATATTCTGAAATATGATACGTCTTTGGAAAACAAAAGAGACAAAATAGGCAACATAATGCGATGATCTTAGAGCTAAGGTTTAATTATAGAGCACGCGTTACCAAGTGAGAACCGTAAGAACAAGTGAGAAACGTAAGAAGAAGTTCACAATGTTGTACGCAACTGAAGAATAAAGAAAAAATTACGAGGGAGGGAGCGTATTTTGTAGGCATTTTAAAAATATTTAGACTTCTTTCAATCAATCAGTAAGCAATGTATAGAATAATCTATATACAATTAAAAACTAATATATAAAAAAAAATATCTCTCTCCAGCCCATTTACGTCCCACTGTTGGGCACGGGCCTCCTCCACTTTGGGAGGGATTATGGTCTACTGTGCCGCGCTGACCAGGCGTGTTGGCACAGGGTTTATTTTCGAGTTTTCCGTCTCTCACAGCGAATGTTATCTGTGTGAAATATCCCTTAGCTGGTTTTTACAGTACCCTTAGGAAGAGATGGGGTGGTGACACTTGTATTCTTAATCCGTCACCACACGGAGAGAAAAAAATATGTACAGTATAAAAGAAATTAAAATCATTATATACATTAACAAAATATTCCTCCCCATCGCTGTCGGCTGGAAGTGTGCCCAGAAGGCTGGTGGAATTAGGTTCTACATATTATTCTGTAAATAAACAATTTAATCAGTTTTTTAATGTCCTACTTTTTTTTGGCTCAAACATGGTAACGAAATACGGATTTTCGTTTGAATTAAGAAATCGGTGTAATAGACAAGCTCTATAGTTATAATATAGTCTAAGGCTCTGTTACCTAATTATCGAACTTATAAATATAGTTAGGTCTGATTACGTCACAACTCTGTCAAGTTTCATACCATATTAGTACTAGAACATTATGAGCAGTCAATATCATTAACAGTAGGTATAACATGTTTTGTCTAACTCTGATCTTCCAGAACTTTCTTTCTCAATGACACTTAAAACTTTTCGTTGTAACTTGATCTTGTTTATTTTGTATGTTCAAATAAGAATAACATAGTCACTAAACATACTAAGCACAACACGCTAGATATTACAATATTTTAAAGAAGTCAATGCAATTAAGTTCCATAATTTCTTGATCATTTCGTAATTATTACCACAGCAATATTTTTATAGAGAAGTTTCAGTTCTTGAACCGTTACTACTGGTCTGGAAACAGTAGTTCCTGAGATTAGCGTGTTCAAACTATCAAACTTTCAGCTTTATAATATTCGTTTATATAACTGATATGTTCATTTCAATTGGACATGTTGAATAATGAGAGAGACGGTCTAAGAACGACCAACACCTAATAACCGATTGAAAACTAATTTTTTTTAAAACTTTAATTAAACTGAAAGAGAAATCCATGATTGACCATTTAACTAATTTCAGTACTTGAATAAGATTAGATAGATTTCTTAACGAGATGCAAAGTTCCCTCGTTTCCAATCTTTTCACGTTGCAAAACATTCAGAATACGTTTATTCAATATCATTAGGAAACTCAAAGTCACCCAAAAACTTAGGAGTCCTCTAATGATGTCAATAGTTTATGACTTTGTCAAGTACTTTTTTTCTTTAGGGTCTATCGATTTGGTAAATAAAGATTAATTGCACATTTCTTTACGGATTTAGATTCTGTAATGATCTGAACGGAATAACATAGTATTTTTTCGAATATTTTCCATTACCTATAAGTTTTTTTGCAGGTACATGAGTATGGAATTTTAAATCAATAACATTTCTTAAAGTCAAAGTCAACATTTTTTATTTCAAGTTGGCATGTTTTACAAGCTCTTTTGAAACGTCAGAAACTAGTTGTCTGTTCCAAACGCGAATCCTATGGAGAAGAACAGACAAGAAACTCCATGGTTTTTTTTTCATTTCCTTTAATTTTTTTTTTTCAACAATATTATACATAGTTGTATCAGGGGTGTGAGAATGCCGATCAGTACTATCACGTCTAACTAAAACTAACTTTTTTTAAACTAGCACTAACTTAATAATAAAATAGCCTTGTTGGAGCAAATCGACCAGTCCAGCAGAAGGCACCCGTTAAAATTAAGATATTCTTTGCTGCTAAAATGCAGGTTATTAGTCAGACTATCAAACGAGCCAGCGAAAAAGTCGTTCAGTATGGAACTGAACGACTAGCAATATTATAACTTTTTTTTGTTAACTAGTTTTTACTCGCAATTTCATTTTTAATTGAATACATAGGAACATAGAAATAACGACATTGTTATATAAGTAAAAATGTATGAATAGACTAGCTGTTGTCCGCGATTTCGTTGGCGTGGAATTTAGACAATTTTCCCCATTTTCCACTGATGCTTCGCTCCTATTTTTCACAGAATCGGTTTTGCACGACACGCGCTAACAATGTGTATTGTGAAAGAACTTCTGCCCACCTTATTCCTCGACTTATTAACAACTTGCCAGCAGATTTTTCGAATACCCTTACACAAAATAATATTAAATTCAAACTTAAGAAATATTTCCTTGGTTTATTATAATGTTGTTTGATGTATATGTATTTAGTATTTCCTATAGAAATATATTTGTAGTTATTATATACAAATTAGTGACAATAGATGTATTAAATAAAAATCAATGTATAGGTATTAAGTTAAAATGTAAACTCATGATGGCAAATCATAAACCCTAGTGGTTTCCAAATGCCATTCATCTAATATATAAAATTCCCGTGTCACAGTGTTAGTTACCGTACTCCTCCGAAACGGCTCGACCGATTTTCCTGAAATTTTGTGTAGATATCCTCTAGGTCTGAGAATCGGCCAACATCTATTTTTCAAAGCTTTTTTTTTAGTATGGCAAAACAACGTTTGCCGGGTTAGCTAGTAATGTATATATTTGTATTTGCTTTCTTTTTACATGATAATAAAGAAAAACAAAATATATATATTAGACGCAGCGTTTTGTTTATAGCCTTTCTCGACATATGTACTATCTAACACTGAGAGAATTTTTGAATTCGGACCAGTAGTTCCTAAGATTAGCGCGTTTAAACATACAAACAAACTCTTCAGCTTTATAATATTAGAATTTACTCTATTCATACATTTTTATTTAGTAGCAAAATAATCTATTTGTGTCTCAATCTTGTATGTATTGTGAATCTAAATTGACGTCCCATAATTTTTGTACAAATAAAAACAAGAGCATAAAATGTATAGTGAAGATATTTTTAACCCAATACATAGTTTTATTTCGCCAATATTTCGTATTACTTTTGTGTGAGACCGTAATATTTCATTTTGGTCCGATTTATTTTAGCTCATTAAAGGACAAAGCATTCAAGATTACCTCTATAATTCTTTCCTATGTATTGAAGCGGAACGTTTATTCTTTTTCATATAAATAGATCAACTAGCTGTTGGCCGCAATTCGTATGCGAGGATTTCAGATATTAAAACCTAACAAATTATACAAAAAAACATGTAATTCTTTTTTTTTTACATATTACATGTTGGCACTTGATTCCATGTCACCTGATGGTAAGCGACAATGGAATCTTTGATGATAAAGCGCACCAACTATGTGAGTAGCCTATTTACCCTTTTTTTGAACGTGTCTACACTGTAACTCTCGGGGAACACAGACATTGCTAAGTTATTCCAGTCCTTGGCAGTTCGTGGCAAGAAGGACGACCCAAAAATTTAGTACGGACAGGTGGTATGTCGACAACGTACTGATGGATATCACACAAATAATTGTCCCAAGCGGGAATCGAACCCGCGACCTCGTGATCGGCAGTCCATTACATAAACCACTCCACCACGAAGCCCGTCAAGCGTTTAGGTACTTAGTATTCAATGCCAATATAATTTAAATAGTTTTTCATAAAAATCTCTAAAAATAGATGAAAAGTTTTCTATTACAAAAGTTTTCTTATGTAAGATGACATCGTATTTTTCTTATACCTTTGAGTATAAATTAGGAAACCCGAGTTGTACCTCACATTTGAAAATTTAGTAGTCATTCTCAAGTAAGGAAAATCTGCTATCTGATATCCTTGATAGAGTCTCCAACGTTTTTTAACATTACTATCTAAAAATAGTCTGTATAATTATGTATGAAAAAGTAATGGAAACGCTTTTTGTCCTGAAAGGAACTATATACGTACCTACTACAAAAGCAGAATTAATAAAACTTAACGGTTGATCTCCGTGTGGTGACTGGTTAAGAATACAAGTGTCACCACCCCATTTCCTCTAAAGGCTAAGAGCCAGCTATGGCATATTGTTATAAGATATCATCTTCTGATGGACGTAAAGCTCGAAATTAAACGCTATACAAACATGCCTTGTTCGCGCGGGTCAGTAGACCATAATCCCTCCCAAAATGGATCACACCCGTGCCCAACATTGGGACTTTAATGGTTAAATGGTTAATGGTAACATATGTATAAAAAATCCGTCTATCTTTACTTATTTTTGTATTGTTTTGTTTGTGAGCATTAATTTCCAAAATTACGCAACGGGCTTAATACTGGTTATTTTAATAAATAGTGTTTTGAGATGAAAGCTTTTTGTGTAATTTGTATGAATAATTATAATAATAACTTACACACACAACGAACATCTGTCTAACTAAAGTAATTTTATAATTTTGCAATTGATATGCTATGCTTTTTACTTAATAAATCAAATTATGGTGGAAAAAGTGACTGCCGCAAGCGGGACTTGAACCCACGACCTCGTGATCGGCAGTCCATTACATAAACCACTCCATCACGAAGCCCGTCAAGCGTTTAGGTACTTAGTATTCAATGCCAATATAATTTAAATAGTTTTTCATAAAAATCTCTAAAAATAGATGAAAAGTTTTCTATTACAAAAGTTTTTTTATGTAAGATGACATCGTATTTTTCTTATACCTTTGAATATAAATTAGGACTGCCAACTGAGCTTATTGCGGTCGTGCCTGCAACATTCAAATTAACCACCACATTTGTCACTCGATTAAGTTTATATTATTATATTTTTACGTACAACGCCATCTATCAAGATTGCTTTACAACATCTCGACCAACCACTTACTATTCTTTACAGAATACGAATGGGTTCAAGTCCCGCTTGCGGCAGTCACTTTTTCTACCATAATTTGATTTATTAAACATCTGTCTTACTAAGCTAATTCAGGAGACAGAGAAAATATGTAAATTGTTTATTATGTTATTGGTCTCAATAAAGATTTTTGCTTTTTTACTTTTAATAAATAAATAAATATTAATGGACATTTCACACAACGTCCTCTAATCCCAAGCTAAGCTTATAAGGTTTAAATAATAATAATAAAATATTATAAAGCGGAAGAGTTTGTTTGATTGTTCGTTGAAACGCTCTAATCTCAGGAGTTACTGGTCCGATTTGAAAAATTCTTTTTTTGTTGGTTAGTCCATTTATAAGGGAAAGCTATACTCGTAGGCTATGTAACATCACGCTGTGACCAATAGGAGCGAAGCAACAGTGAAAAATGTTGCATAAACGGGGAAAATTCTCTAAATTCCACGTGGACGGAGTCGCGGGCAACAGCTAGTAAGCTATAAGGTTGGTGTTTAAATTTTAAGCGTAAGAAGGCGCGGACAACAGCTAGTTATAAACTAAATAGAGTATGTCCGTACGTGTATCAAATCGATTGAGTCGAGTGATACTAAGCGTACCTACTTGTATGTAACATGGGTAATTGGTAATACTCTACGTGACTTGCTATAGATGCTACCTGTTTCGTTACCTTCATGGACATGACTAAGACATTAGTAAATTCTACAAAATAAATAAATATCCATGGACATTTTCATACAAAGTTCTCTGGTCCCAAATTAAGCTTATAACCTAGTGTTATGTGTGCTAGAATATGGATAGACTACATAAACCACTTTTGTAAATACAATAGTTATAATATAAAGAAAACACACAAACGCATACAAACATTTGTGTGACGAATAAAAATATCACACAAATGATTGTCCTGTGTAGGAATCGAATCCGCGTCTTCATGACGTCACTCCATTCCATGAAATATTAGTACTCGTGGCCCGTCTAAAAATACTTACATGGTCTACATTTGTAAGCCACCTGAACAGATTTATTTATTTTAGCATAACAATGATGTTCCTGACGACCCTCGTGGTTGAGTGGTTCATATAACGGATTGCCAATCAAGAGGTCGCAGGTTCGATTCCCGTTTGGAACAATCATTTGTGTATTTTTCTAATTGTCATACAAATGTTTGTACTGCGTCTGGGTGTTTCTATCAGGGATGTTGCGAATATTCGCATCCGCATCCGCAAATGCGGAACTTCCGCATAGATTTGGACATCCACATCTGCATTCGCACTAATTGGTTGCGGATTTTCATGCGGATGCGAATATCATGCAAGTAACAACGAGAAGAAATGGGTGGGGACTGGCGATTGGCGCGTGCCGGTCGCACGAGACAACGACCAATGGGGGTAAAGAAATTGGTGACAAGATTCAACAAGTTTTCATCATCATATTTTGTTTCTTGTAATTCATTACGTGTTTGTTTGTGTTGTGGGCTACTTATCGTATAAACAGATATTTTAAATGTTGTTTTCATACAGTGATCATTGTGTGTAGTTGTGTACCTTGTTATGAATTGCCATAGCTTATCTCTATTTTAAAAAAACTACAATAAATTTGTAACATTATTACCATAATTTATGTAGGTAAACCACTTAAGGATCAATTCGTGGTGGACATTTTAACATTTTGTTTTTGCCTAACATACTGTCACACTTGTATCGGTATTAGTTATGAATTAATTGCTGTTAATAACATGGGTTTGAGATCATTGAGTAATGCACCCCTTAAAAATAACGACACGTGTTCGTTACCTATCCTTTAGATTGTAAGATTTCATTTCAATAAGAATATTAATAAATAAGTTATCATTGTTTTAATCCTTACTAATTTATAATTATGAAATTCAACTGATGATGTAATAAAAATTTGGACGAGCTTAAGTGTTAATGTGTGTAACGCAATCATAGTGCGATTTAAAAAATCTGTACAACGCATTCTATCGAGTGGTATAGTAAACTTATGTCAGTTAAGGTTTAATTTCTAAATTTCACGCGTACGAAGTCGTGGGCAACAGCTAGTTCTTCAGAAATTGACTTTATTTACATAATATCTTAAGCATCCGCATCCGCATCCGCATCCGCGGATGTGACCCTTCAAAACTCCGCATCGGCATTCGCATCCGCGGATTTGAAAAAATCAGCATCCGCAACATCCCTGGTTTCTATGTACCTATTATAAGTATGTATTTACAAAAGAAAAGTAGTATATGTATTCTATCCGTATTCTGGTACCCATAACACAAGCATATCAGCTTAGCTTGGGACCAGACGATGTTGTGTGAAATGAGCTTTATATTTATAAAAAAAAATTGAATCGCATTGTAAGATTCAATAGGCTAATTAATCCAAAGTAGCAAATATTAAACGATAAGATATTGAATTACTTAATTAAATGAGCAAAAGTTTTGTATAAAAATATACAATTTAATGCCGGACAATATCTAAAAGCTTTGTGGGAGACGGAAATCTCGAAAATAAACCCTATGCTAACTCGCCTGGTCAGCGCGGTACATTTAGCTATAAGCCCTCCTAAGGTGGAGGAGGCCCATGCCCAACAGTCGGACGTTGAGCTGAAGAAAGAGTTAAAGATAGAGAGCGTATCTTCTTTCTTTGTAACACGCTTAAACCTCTCAACCGATTTTGATGAAATTTGCCACAGACAATCTTTAGACACTGACTACCTTTTATTGCGAAAAAAAAATTATCCAAATTCCACGCGGACGGAGTTGCGGGCAACAGCTAGTAATATAGGTATAAAAATATTCAGAATTTTTAAGCGTAATTTTTAGATTTTGAACTGAGCAAATTATTTTTAATTAAAGAGCTTGGTCGCTTGCTTTGCTATTTCGCCCTAGAGTAGTATCTAAAAGTAGTGTACAATATGTATGCTACAATTATTTATTCCAGAGAAATTCAATTGTCGTATAGAAATAACTTAGTTTCTGAAAGTTTTAATGGCAATAGTTTAATTTAACTAAAAGTTGCAACTAATATAAATGTTAACAAATTTATTTGATATTTTCTAACACTTGCGCGACTCATCTGTTTAAATAAAACTACTTTTTACGGATTTAGACGCGTATATTTGTTTTAAATTTTGGCCCGACGTTTCGGAGACTTTGCAGTCACCATGGTCACGGGTGAGACTAAATTTATTTGAATTAAAATCACTTGTATTTTTGATTTACTTATGATGTAGATTACTTAACATTAGATGCTAATGAAATTAACAACTTCTAACTTAAATAAGAACAGTGAATCAATAGATGTCCATTTTGACTCTCTCGCCGGGTTTCGCATAAAGGTTAGCAAATAGAAGATATAATATTATCTAAAAAAAAATAACCTTGTTTTTAACTTCTAAGTTTTACTATATTAACGGCGTGTCATCTCGCCATGTTTTTGATGCAGTTTCGGTCTGGTTTGTTTATTGATTCCTAATGTAATGAAATGTCTTCTTTATTTATGCTTATTATTATTTATTGTTTTATTGCTCTTTATTTTTCAATTGGAGAAATACATATTATTAAATACATATTTTTTTAACTCATGAAATGTTTATAATTTGATGTAATTTTTAATATTGTTTATTTATTAGATATTAGATTTTTTATTTTTTAATTATTGTAATTTTTAGATTATTCTGATAGAATTATTATTTGATACTGATTTCAATTTTAACTAATTTTGATGAATTTTTGTAATTAATGCAATTATTTACCACAAAATCTCCGATTAAAAAAAAAACCTCATAGATGATTTTATTTTGACGGGCTTCGTGGTGGAGTGGTTCATGTAACCGACTGCCGATCAAGAGATCGCGGGTTCGATTCCCGCTTGGGACAATCATTTGTGTGATATTTATAAAATTTCATACAAATGTTTGTACTGCGTCTAGGTGTTTACTATGTATTATACAACGTGTTGCAGAAAGGTGTAGTCATAATTTAAAGTTGCATTAGATAGGCCTTAAATATTATAAATATTACAGTTACACATAGAAAAATACAGTTGGTAAGTTTTTTTTGTTTATTGCCTACTATTAAATAACTAGCAGAAACGCATCAATTATGAGATGTTTACGGTTTATTGAATGCGATTGAACCTTACGATAAAAGATGACCTCATAGTAGTGTTGTAATTAAACAAGATCGATTAATTTAATAAATAAATTCAATTTCTATGAACACATAAAAGTCATAATATAACTAGTATTTGTAATTTCATCCATGCCTAGTGCCTAGTCACCGGCCATGTGTAACGGTGGTCAAATATGACTACACCTTTCTGAAACACGTTGTATATAACTTTATACGTTTGTAATTTGCCGCTTCAATAATCTCCGTTGTGAATAAATATGATTATCGAAAGCCATTGCGATGATCTTAAAATGTTACACATTTCTTTGGTTTCATTTAATTTTATAATCATACAACTATTCATACACAGACATACACGATCATTTACGAACTACGAAGTCTACGAACGTGTGACTTTACTTTTACTTGATAAGTTTGAGTTAAAAAAACATTTAGTGAAAACAATTTAAGAAATATCTAGCATTGATACCTACCACTTGAAAAAGTTATTCTCAGAATCTTATTCGAGAAATAAAGAGAAAATAGTTGCCCACCGAAGTACTATTCAAAACTACTTTCAGTCGCTCCACAGGGAAATTAGGCCCTATACCCATTTGACGATGTCGATCTTAACAAACATCTGCTTGGCAATCAAATCTTACATAATATAACCGAAACGAGGTTATAACAAAATAATATTTACCATATACACTAAATAACAATGCGCAATAACAATTCTCATTAATTATTTTTACTTTAAAACTGTTTTTTTTTTGTAATGGAAAGAATAAGACGTTCTTAATTTAAAATTATTTTAAATAAGCGCCATCTTTTATTCTTTTAGCGAACTAGAAGCAAGTTTAAAACGTTTGCAAGCTCCCACAGACTCCTGTTTGCGGGAAAACAAAAACATTTTCTAAGTGTAAACGTAAATTTTTGTTTACATAGGTATAACAACTGCTTAGAAACAAACTATTTAAACTATTAGCAAAAAGCTAAGCTTTAAAGTCGCATATTGTTATTTATTTTAACGAAGGTATTTTGACTGATAAAACATTTAAATATAAGGTTACAACCAAATACTATGTTAAAGCACAGATAATTTGACTATGGTAATTATTGTAATAATATACATTATATTAATGATAATATACAAAATATACGCGTCTAAATCTGTAAAAATGCTTTTGTTTGAACAAAAAATTATCCATAATAAACCTACTTAATATTTCAGTCATGAAAAAAGTCAGTGCACATAAGTAAATTTAATGAGAATTTGTTTTACAAAGTACTTTCTTATTAAAGTCAACACTTTTTGGTTTATGAACCTTCGAACTCGTAAAAATCATTTCACCGTCTACTTTTTAATTTTTAAATAGATTTGGACTGAAACCCAAAAGAAAACTTTCAAAGAACATTGCTTTGAATAAAAGATATTATTATGTTTCTTTTGAGACCTAATATAGGTACTTTTAATATAGTATAGGTATATTTAAAAAAATCTCTGTGAGATATGATTTTAATATTTTATTGTATACTAGCTGTCCCGGCAAACGTTATTTTGTCATACAATTCTGTGTAAAAATCAACAACAAAAAATTTCATCAAAATCGGTACAGCTGTTTAGGAAGAGTTCAATTACAAACACACGTACAGAAGATTTATATATTTATAGATATCGTTGCTCTTGTATGTAAGTCTCTATGTGAGCTTATATCTTCAACCAAGTAACGGATTTTGATGCGGCTTTTTTAATAGATATAATGGTACAAGGGGATTGATATTTCGTAGAATTTTATATTCTACTAGCTGACCCGGCAAACGTTGTTTTGCCATACAAATGTCAGTGGGGGGGGGGGAGGCTTTTGAAAAATAAATGTTGGTCGATTCTCAGACCTACTGAATACGCATGTAAAGTTTCATAAAAATCGGTCAAGCCGTTTCGGAGGAGTACGGTAACTAACACTGTGACACGTGAATTTTATATATTAGATAACACTTGCGCGACTCATTTGTTTAAATAAAACTAGTTTTTACGGATTTTGACGCGTGTAATTATTTTAAATCTTGGCCCGACGTTTCGGAGACTTTCCAGTCACCATGGTCACGGGTGAGACTGTTGTTCTGACTGTTCCCGTCTAAATCCGTAAAAAGTAGTTTTATTTTGTATATTTTGTTTAGGTTTTTATTAACTAAATCGATGGTACAACTAATCACAGGTACGATGTTGTAGATGTGTGAAATTTAGAAAACTTTTCATCCCTTTCTTTCGCAATAAAAGGAAGCCTATGTCCTTTCTCAGGCTCTAAAGATTGTCTGTGCCAAATTTTATCAAAATCGGTTGAGAGGTTTTAGCGGGAAAGCGTAACAGACAGACAGACAGAGTTACTTTCGCATTTATAGTATTAGTAGGGTTTAATCTTATTACTATTTAATTAGGGTATAGAACATAAATTTAGTACGTGCAAACTGCTTCCACCAGTTGTTATGTTGCATACCTACAGAACGTGACATTTATTTTAGTTGGACGTGGAGGTTAACACGACATTGGGGCGAATGTAAGGCTTTTACGGTTAAAAGCATTACATTTCTACTAAGTAGTGTTAAAACATTTTATGTATATTACGTTATATGTGAAATATTATAAATGTGAAAGTTTATGAGTATGGTAAAGTGTTTGGATGTGTGTTACTCTTTCACGCAAAAACTACTGAATGAATTTTAATGAAACTTTACAATATTGTAGCTTATAGATCACAATAACATATAGGCTATTTTTTTATCCCGAAAGAATGCAATGTTCTTGTGGAATAATATCTCGCACTTGACCGGTGTTTGTATTTCGGGAAGACATTCTATTAATTCAAAACATAATATGTAATGACATTGTTTATATGAACTTTTAAATCCTCCTCTAAATTGTCATTAAACATTATCCTTGCGAGAAAATCCTACTTATTATAGATATGAAAGCTTGTAAAAGTGGATGTAATGATGATGTAAAGTGATTGTAAAGTGGATAAACTGAATACCACACATAGATTAAAACAATCATCACGCTAATAGTCCAGGGACAGGGCAGTAACTAAACACACTGTATAAGTTTGTACAATGATATCTAGTCCTTTATACTTTGTACAGCAATGCGGAATAGTTTTACTTATTACTTTATTAACTACTTGTATTGTGACTGAAAAGTCTCTGAAACATCGAGCTAAAATTTAAAACAACTATACGCGCATAATGACTTATCGGAGGTTTAAAAGTTCACTAAAATTGTCAAAAATTGTAATTCTTAATAGTCTTTTTTACGATAAAATGTTTATTATCTCTCCGATAAAGTTATTGTTTAAAGCTCCGATAAGTCATTATAAATAAGACCATAATCCATAAAACGTCACCCGTAGCTATTATAAAAATAATACATTGCAAATATAAGTTAACAAAATAAATGTGATCATTCATCTTCCTTATACTGTTTAAATATTCCATCAATACCTTTTTAGCAATTTATCGGAGACAATATCTTAATCATTTTAATTATAATACTCCTATTACGGAGCCCGAGAAGCCGAGAATAGATCAAAGTGAAATTCAGTTGTTTAAAAATATATAATTTGAATTGATAATACAAAGAACCCACTCGAAGCTATTGAAAGACAAAGTAAAAAAGTATTGGATGGATTTGTAAATGGAACACTTTTGTTATTGTACCTTTCTGTTGTAAGTTATTTTGTTTCATTTAGGATTTTGTTCGGAACTGATAAGTTGTTTGTCATATACCTAATAAATAATATGCCAATAAAAATAGATATACTGGCCAAGTACGAGATTTAGTCGTGCACTAATTTCCTTTCTTTTCCTTCCTAGGGTGCTGTAAAAGCTAGCTAAAGTATATAATAGTGGGTAGGTACACAGATAACACCCTCAGTGAGAGACGCAAATAGCGAAAATAAACCCAATGCCAACACACCTGGTCAGCGCGGCATAATAGATCATAATTCCTTCCAAAGTGGAGGATGCCCAGTTGAACGTAATAGGCTGGAGAGAGAAAGGGAATGTAAGATTTTATGCACGTGAAATCATAGTCACTAACAACTACGCAATGGGACCTCTCAAAGTAGTCAATAAAATATTCATTTTTCATCATCAATTCAAGTGTCATTAAATTCTAATCAATCCATTACAATTTCGATCAAGCAATCACAAAGGCTTCATCCATTATCAGTTAAAATGCAACGTGTACTAAATGATGAATAAATGTGTCAATAGTTGAACAGAATTGCAAGCATTTAACTCGCCGATGTCACTGTTAATCGAAACCAGGCTTGGAGTCTCTAGTTTCGTAATTATTAATGACCTCGTCAACTACACCAAGTTCGTTAGCTATTTTGTATGTCAGTCAAATGGCTTTTGAAATACACCCATCTAGGCTTGTTAGTCTTGTATTAAAAAGTGTTTATATACTTAGTTTATGTACGCATGTGATGAGATTTAGTTATTGGGTTATCTCTTGTTTTAAGTAATTTTGGGTAGTATTTAATTGCCTTATATTAATAAGTAATATTGATTAAATTCAAAGAATCACATTGACTTTAGACATACGGATCTCTTGGCTTAGTTGTTCATGTAACGGAATGCCGTTCACGAAGTCACCGCGCCGGTTCGATTATTGCACGGAATAATTATTTGTGTAACATATTATTATATAATTGTCATACAAATGTTTGTACCCCTTTGTTATCCCTGTTTTTATCCCTTTTCGAAATAAATAAGTCCATCTAATGGTTGTCTGGAAGAGAACGCAATATGCGATAGGACCGCTAATTGTACATGGTCTACTGTAACTGTATTAGCTATGTGACATCATGATATACACAATAAAGTGTATTTTAGTCTAGACGGGCCTCGTGCCCGTCAAATATCATTCAAAATTTGAAGAAACATAACATCGACATCATGACGGGCCTCGTGGTGTAGTGGTTCATATAACGGACTGCCGACCATGAGGTTTCGGGTTCGATTCCCGGTTAGGACAATTTTTTAATTAATTGTCATTCAAATGTTTGTACTGCGTCTGGGTGTTTACTATGTATTTTAAGTATGTATTTACAAAAGAAAAGTAGTTTATGTATTATATCCGTATTCTGGTACCCATAACACAAGCATATAAGCGTAGCTTGGGACCAGAGGACGTTGTGTGAAATGTCCATGAATATTTATTTATTGTTTATTTATCTCAGTGGCTAACGCATAAAATATAAGTATTTTTAAAAATAAGTTCAACTGACTTGATGTGCCTATGAAATTTGAGGCTTTTCCTCGATTTCTCAGGAGATAACCATCAGGTCCTGACCTGGTGCCAATGGGAACACACGGGAACAACCAGCTTTCCAATAAAAAATAATCATTAAAATCGCTTCGCACCATTAAAAGTTATGAATTAAAAACAAACATAAATAAAAAAAATACATACAGACTAATTGAGTACCTCCTCCGTTTTTTGAAGTCGGTTAAAATATATAACAAAATTAACAGTTTTATTTTTAAATAACGCTTGTTTACTTCCTCCAATTTTTATACAATCAAAAGTCACTCTGCAAAAACCAATATAAAAGCATTCGAATTGGACAATAAGCTTGTTGATATTGTTATGTTGACTTTAATGCCCTAAAAAAATACTGATTGTTTATGTATATAGAAATGCGTATTTGCTACATTGTTTTGGAGAAAAAAATCCAATTAATTTATCTTAAGCATACATACATATAGCCACTTAGGAGTAGTCACCGGGATTTAAACCGTTGGCGTTGGCTCTTAGCGTCGTATACGCCTTATCAATAAAGTAACAAAATGCAAAAATCCTAAGTAGTTTCCATTGAAAAAAAATATTTTTGTATCATTATACAAAAATATTTTTTTTAATTATAACTATAACTTGGTACCTAATACGAAACTTACATAGGAAAAATATTGTAGCCGAACGTAAACCTCCTCCATTTTTCTGAAATCTATTAAAAAAGCAAAATTTTACTATTTGCTTAAAGCAAATAATAAATTTTAGCAAATAGCAAAATACGAAATATAAAAAAATACTCGTGTGTCACGTATCACGGTATTAGTCACCACTTACTAAGCAACTACGAAACCACTCAACCATTTTTTATGATTGTGTGAGAATATCAAGCAAGTTTTTCAGTCAACATCTATAATTTGTATTTTTACATATTTTTAGAGACGTTCTAGCAAATATATTGGTGAAACTACAAAGCACAGTTACTATTCTATAAGATTAGAAAATACAGCACTATTTGAACTCTATCAAAGAAAATCTCTTCACATGTGCCATATAACAGACACCAACGCTACAAGTAATCGCCCAAAACAATAGTTAACAAGACAATACAAATAAAAGGTTTCTGTACATCCTGTAGATAAGGTGCCTTTGTTTGTGAGTACATTTTCTCTACAGGCTGTTATATCTGGCCACAATATTAATTTTGTAACACTTCTAGATTTATTAGTGACTTATATATAGTTGAGTGTTATTTTCGACTTTATATTTATATTTTTAAAAATTTCAATACTACAAGCGGAGATGTTGAGTTCATCAATAAATCGGTAAAAATTGTGAGAAAAAGGCGTTCTCAAATTCATCTCGAAATTTTATGGAACTGTAGAGACTTGTACTAAATATTAAAAGTAAATGAATTGTTTTTATAATAAATATTTTTTTAAAAAAGAATAAATTCTAAACCTTTTGTAAGAATTACCTACACTCCCAAAAAAATATTTTCAATAGTTAAAAAAACATCTTCGTTTAAATAAGGGCACACATGCAATACACACTTTCAATATTATTAACCTATGGTAAAATGAAAGGTCATAATGACTATAATGACTGAAAGGTAAAGGTCATAATTATTACTATGACCTTCACCTTTACGTAAAACTTTTTGATGACAAACTTAAGCCCAATTTAGTAAATAATCATTTAACTAACAGTAATTAAACGGTGGAATATATAGGGCAATAATAATACTGTAAAATTAACACGACACTATACCGTTTACAGCATCACTCAGAAATAAACTGCTCGGAAATAATTACAGAAGCGTTGTTAACGGAAATTACAGTTATAAAGTGTGTCGAGATACATTTAAGTTTATATTTATTAATATTGCACTTAAAAGCTTAAATAGGTATCATATATTGACTTATTTTGGTAGCAATTCAGGTTCAACTTTACTTAAAACACGGTAAATTACAAGTGGGACTCTCATACGAAGAGTTATGTACCGCTACTATCATAATGTATTGGGAATTAACGGGATGAGGGCAAAAGAATGGTAATAGTCAGTATTTGTTGTTATAGCATTAACTGATATGCAATACAAAAATTGTAAATCCTTCTCTAGCTATTACCGTTCCAGAGAAACAACTTGGTAAGTGGTAACAGTCGGACGGGGGGACGACCAGACAGCGAAGTTTCAATAATACTATCTCGTTTTATTTTTAGGTACGGAATCCTAAATAATTAATTAAGATTATTAGTACCAAACTTACAGATATTGCTAAAAAAATTGTTTGTCATGATTGAGTAGGGGATTTATAGTTTATCCTGATTCAGGGGATATATTTTTCACGAATATTTCGTACGCGTAAAATTTTTAAAATTCTACCCATTTTTGCATTTTTAACTGATGCTTCGCTTCTGTTGGTCGCTGCGTGATGTTATATAGCCCATATTCTTCGTCAATAAATGACCTTTCCAACAAAATACTATTTTTCAATTCGAAGCAGTAGTTCCAGAGATTAACGCGTACAAACAAACAAACTATTCAGCTTTATAATTCTAGTATAGATTTCTTAATTGCATAATATTGTTCCACGAATAACGTTTTGTTTAACACAATAACTTCTGAAAGGTTATTGCATTAGGTTGAATATTTATAGCATATAATGTACTCACACACATTACCTTTTACAACCCTTTCTTTTACTTTGTTTATAAGGGTGTGATGGTTTTTATACTAAGCAAATATTTAACACAAAATCAAATAATACTAAGCAAACAAAATAAATATATAATGTCCATTGTGTTTATCAAACAAATATTGACTTAACAAAAGGTATATAGGTGTTTTCATTTCAATAGAGTCGGATTCCATTTACGTTGTGAACTTTTTTGGGTTAATAAAATGAAACTGTAAATATTCATCAGGTAACTTTTGGGTTTAGACCGAAAAAAATATTTTGCTACATGAGATATTTAGATATACGGCATATGTATGAGTCTGGTACATTTGACGTCAGATAGAGTTTATGAAAATACAAGCTGTGCCCCGCGGTGTACCCGCGGTATAGAGGATAAAAAATCTGGTCGTTTTTTATTATCCCACGAGAGCATTACATTCTTTTGGGTTAAAAGTAGCCGATATATTATTCTGCTGTAACTAAACTTTACAATAATGTATCTTAATACATTATTGTAAAGTTTCATTAAAATACATTCAGTAGCTTTTGCGTGAAAGAGTAACAAACATACAAACATCCACACTCACAAACTTTCATATTTATAATATTACTAGCTTCTGCCTGCGGGTGCGAAACCGCAGGCAGAAGTGCATTAGTGGCCAGATCGAATTTGAAATAGAACCTAAAATAAAAACTGAAATCCTGAACTGAAATTAATAAATAGGTACTAAAATTATTACTGAAATCCAAAGCTAAATTTACCTCAATCAACAATCGATACAAAATTCTATGTATATCTACTAAAATCAGAGTTACGAGTAAATACGATACCAAAATGACAACTACAATGATAACAAACCAAAAAATGTGTTGCTATGACAATTGTGAAATAAACAATATGGCTGAACTATTATTTAATATCATATTTCACAAACATTTGCGTTTATTATCTCGTACAGAGTTTTTAGCGAAATAATATATAGCCTACGTTACTTCCAGGACTATAAATTATCTCAATACCAATTTTCGTGCAATTCCATTCGGTAGATTTTGCGTGAAACCGTCACAAACAAACAAGCAAACTCACTTTCACTTTTATATATAAGTAAGGATTCGGATTAGGATGATTCTTCGATCCCTAGTTATGGGAAAAGGGTAAGGCAAAGATGATGATGATAATAAAGTCGTTATTTTTATATGTTTATCCCTATCACCCTATGTAAACTTATATCGTAAAAACAACGCAACGTGATTTCTAGGGTTCCATTTTAAAATGTTTTAATAATTTCAAACGTTGATATTATGCTAGACCATTTAATTATGATTTTTAAGTATTATAATAAGGATAAATTATTTAAGGCCGATCTTAGTTTATTTAAGCCAGTAAGTAGTTTGTTTTAAAAAAAAAACAGTGATGTCTACGGTGCATGTAGACAAAAAGGTCAGGCGACATAAATTCATTATAAAACTTTTCTTACAATGAACTATGACGGAGATTTTTCCTTGTTTAGTTCCTCTACATTGTTTGCTAAAGGATATATTCATATAATAGTGAGTTATTTGTCTTTGTTAACGTGAAAAGGGTTAAAAAAATTGTGGCTGAAAATATAAACAAAAATTTGCTTGTGTTATAACTAATTTAATTGCTTCGAGGATTAAATGATACAGCAGATATTTAAAATCTTATACAACGTGTTTCAGAAAGGTGTAGTCATATTTGACCATCGTTACACATGGCCGGTGACTAGGCACTAGGCATGGATGAAATTACAAATACTAGTTATATTATGACTTTTATGTGTTCATAGAAATTGAATTTATTTATTAAATTAATCGATCTTGTTTAATTACAACACTAGTATGAGGTCATCTTTTATCGTAAGGTTCAATCGCATTCAATAAACCGTTAACATCTCATAATTGATGTGCTCCTGGTAGTTACTTAATAGTAGGCTATAAACAACAAAAATCTTACCAACTGTACTTTTCTATGTGTAACTGTAATATTTATAATATTTAAGGCCTATCCAATGTAACCTTAAAATATGATTACACCTTTCTGCAACATGTTGTATAAAGGACTAGCTAGAACCCGCGGTGTTACTTCCCTTTATACTTAGCCTTTGTGGTATGCTAATTTATTAACTAAATATTAACAAAAGTTCATTCAAATCTATCATGTAGTTTTTGCGTGGAAGAGCAACAAACATCCTTACATCCAAATATCTATTCATCTATCAGAATCTATCTAGGTAGGTATACATTTTTTGTGTCCGTGTGGTGACGGAATAAAAATACAAGTATCACCACCCCTTTTTCACTTATCCTTCCCAAAATAGTGGAGGCCCGTGCCCAATAGTAAGAAGTTAATAGGCTAGGAGAGACAGAGAAAAAGAGAGAGATACAGTTTTTAACTAATTTCGCATTATACCTTTCGTTATCTTCTAATATATAAAATTCACGTGTCACAGTGTTAGTTACCGTACTCCTCCGAAACGGCTTGACCGATTCTTCTCAAATTTTACATACATATTCAGTAGGTCTGAGAATCGGCCAACATCTATTTTTCAAAACTTTTTTTTTTTAGTATGGCAAAGCAACGTTTGCCGGGACAGCTAGTTTGTATGTATACTAGCTGACCTGGCAAACGTCGTTTTGCCAAACAAATGTCTGGGGTGGACCACCCTTAACATTTAGGAGGATGAAAAATAGATGTTGTCCGATTCTCAGACCTTCTGAATACGCATATAAAATTTGGTAAAATCGGTAAAGTCGTTTCAGAGGAGTACGGTAACTAACATTGTGTCATGGAAATTTTATATATTAGAAGATTAAGAAATGTTCCAAACTCCTTTCTTATTTTACTAAGGTTTAAGTTACGTGTGATAAAGTTAAGACTACCTAATATACGTAGACCATGTTTATTACTTTAAAAGAATGATAATATCATTAGCTCATAAAAATGTTAAGCTGTGTTTAATCAGATCATTCTAAATCACTCGGTTAATCCAAATTTATTACTGTTCCAACCATATATTTGTGGTAACGTATAATATAGGTACGCCATTTTTTGGATATAACATCGTATTCAAGTGCTATTGAATTTTTAAATCCCAAAAATGGTGGCTTATCTCCGAAATACTCGAGCTTAGTGGCTCTTAAATATTGTGTATATGAATTTTATCTGCTCTTCATAAAATTTGATTAGATACTTACAAGGATTGTGGAGATCACTTCTATTCAAACACAGTACCTACCTATTCAACGATCGATCGGCAATTGAAAATGTTCTAAGATTCTTAAATAGAATAGTTGTTTAAATTATTGAAGACATGATTTTATCTATCAAATAGCTTAAATAATCTATAATATTAATTAATATTAATTTTGACGTTGTGGTTTTGCGGATTATACAACGGAATGCCGTTCATGCACAAAACAAAATATATGTGTGATATTATAGTTATAATACAAATGTTTGTAGTTTCTGCGTTTGAGTGTTTTCTATAAGTATGTATTTACAAAAGAAAATTATTATTATACGTAGTATATCTGTAATCTGGTACCCATAACACAAGCATTGTAAGCTTAGCTAGAGACCAAAGGATGTTGTGTAAAATGTCTATGAATATTTGTTATAAAGTGAAATAATCTCCTTTTTAGGGTTCCGTACCCAAAGGGTAAAAACGGGACCCTATTACTGAGACTTCGCTGTCCGTCCGTCCGTCCGTCCGTCCGTCTGTCTGTCACCAGGCTGTATCTCAAGAACGGTGATAGCTAGAGAGTTGAAATTTTCACAGATGATGTATTTCTATTGCCGCTATAACAACAAATACTAAAAATAAAATAAAATAAATATTTAAGGGGGGCTCCCATACAACAAACATGATTTTTTTACCGTTTCTTGCTCGATACTAATAACGTTGCCTTATGTTGCATAGATAATGGTACGGAACCCTTCGTGCGCGAGTCTGACTCGCACTTGACCAATTTTTATTTTGAAGTTGATTAAATTTGTATGTAGAGGGTGATCTCCAAATGTAATATACCCATCCAATTATTTTCTAATAGAATGTTGCAGGACGCTATGGGCTTCATTATGTATGAGTACATGCAGTGACTTAAAATTAGAAACATAGAAAGTCGCGGGCAACAGCTACTTTATTATAATTTAATATACATTTCTCTTGTAACTCACTGACATGTTAAGTGCTGTAAATGTAGCAAGTATCAATTTTGGCTTGATGGTTTGAATCGCTCAATAAACTTTGGCACATAAAGTAATTGTAACGACAGGATACGTCAACTATAATAATATTTGAAACAGTTATTTATTCATCTTTACTTATTATAAAACAAAGTCGTGATTTTTGTATGTATGTCTGTAGCGTGGTTTTGAAGATTTTAAGCTTATTGCATCCCTATGTATGCAACGGATTTTGATGCGGTTTTTTTAATAGATAGAGTGGTTTAAGAGGATGGCTTTTTGTATAGTTTGTTTGATTGCAAAATACCTCGCGTACGAAGCTGCGGACAAAGTAGCTTGTAAAACGAAATTAACTTTACTGTTATTATTGCCATTTTTTTAACAGGCTTATAGGTATAAATAAATAAATAAATATTCGGTAGGTATCTATCAATGTATTAATCCATTTAACGGAATATTTGAAAGTGATTTTCACCCACTTGCAGTAGTCGGATTGATCTGAAATTTTGCACACTTAACAAAGACCGATGACAATGCAATAATTAAAAAAAAAAATTTGGATTTTCGCGCTTTTTTGTTTTTGGACTAAGTAGATTATTCCAAAATCCAAAGGAAATGTTGGAAAAGAGTCGCGCTTGTTTTGCATGTATGTACATTGTACACATTTGTAAATGTATATGTTACCTATCTCGTATCATCTAAAAAGTTTGTTTAAAAGAGGCCTGTGCCCAACAGTGGGACGTTAATGGACTAAAGAGAGAGAGAAATAATAATTTAAATCATTATTTGTAATGTGTATTTGATGTATGTCGTAGGTGACTTGATTAAAATAGCTTACTTAAGGATTTTTAGTTTTAACTTAGGTTCCAAGATTGTGAAGTGGGTCCTCAAATGGTGTCAATGGTGAGTAATTCGTTTATTTACTGTAGTTGGTGAGACTGAATATTGAATATTCATAAAAGAATCCTTCCAAACCAGTTACACGTGTCGTAAGCCACGGATCAATCTCATCGTAGTTAATAGAATGTTGTAGTTAACGTAGTTACTTTGTCCAGTATTACAAGTTCTTTAGATAGATGACTGCTCTAGCTGTAAATACTATGATGATTTCCGATATATTTAAATGTCTATAATTACTGCATTGTTAATAGCGTAAAAATAGTAGGTACCTATATTAAATACTAGATAATAATTAGGTTAAGTTTTTTTTCACGGACATTTCACACAACGTCCTCTGGTCCCAAGCTAAGCTTATATGCTTGTGTTATGGGTACCAGAATACGAATAGAATACATATACTACTCTTCTTTTGTAAATATGTACATACTTATAATCACAAAAATGATTGTCCCGAGCGGGAATGGAACCCGCGACCTCGTGAACAGCAGTCCGTCACATAAACCACTCGACCACGAAGGCGGTCAAAATCATTGCTCATGTATGTATGTTTATGATTACTGCATTGTTAATAACGTATAAAAAGTATATTAAATACTAGATAATATTGGATGTATTCTAATATCAGCCTTACGGTAATTTCTTCAATTTATGTAATATTTTTAATGGATTTATCTGTATCCACAGAAGTTAAAATGGTTATAGTAAAAAGCGGATATTATGGGCGTACTTTCAATAGTGTGAAGATAGTTTGACCTTTGATGATACTATAAGCACATCGTTTGAAGTACTTCGGCCTATAATACTGTTTATTCTAAAGGACTTTACAGAAAAAAAATAAGCAATCTAGCTAATGCTTCTGGTTTTACCCACGTTTATAGTTACTACTTGCACCTTGATTTTTAGAGGGATAGATAGATAGATCGTTTCTATGTCGGGTGTTTACTATGTATTATAAGTATGTATTTACAAAAGAAAAGTAGTATAAGTAGTATATCCGTATTCTGGTACCCATAACACAAGCAAATAAGCTTAGCTTGGGACCAGAGGACGTTGTGTGAAATGTCCATGAATATTCATTATTTATTATCTATAAGCTATATAATTGAAAAAAATCTATTAAACTACTTTCCTATTAAATAGCAAAAACATGTTCAGCATATTAGTAGGAAAGCTACAGCGTCTGCGTAAACCGTTACGCGAATAATAATTAAAAGATGAAAAGTTACCTTCTATACCGTCAAACGAACTTTAAGCCTGGAACTGGAAATTAAAAATCTAAGCTTACAGCACAGTCTTACAGACAAATATATACATACCTATGTAATAGTTATTTTCCTAAATAAACAAACACGTAAAACAAATAATATTAATGGGTAACTTACTACTAAAATTAGTTAGAAACTATAAATTTGAATAATCCTGTAGATTCAAAACAGAAGGACTTTGCAAGTTTTAAAGCCGTAGGCGTGAATAAACGTTACCAAACTTTAGTGTACTCCCATATTGTTTTAAATGTTTATGTATTTGTGTGCATGTTTGTGTATAAATTTATGTGTTATGTCATAAAGTAACTGCTATGCTATACTTTAAACACGTAAAATAATAATAAAATAATTATAATAATATTCATGAACATTTTCACACAACGTCCTCTGGTCCCAAGCTAAGCTTATATGGTTGTGTTATGGGTACCAAAATACGGAGAGAATACATAAACTACTTTTCTTTTGTATATACTTACTTATAATACATAGTAAACACCTAGACGCAGTACAAACACTTGTATGACAATTATAAACATCACAAAAATGATTGTCCTGACCGGGAATCGAACCCGAGACCTCGTGAACGGCAATCCGTTATATTAACCACTAGACCACGAGGTACGTCAAAACGCGACAACATCCTGGGAAGGAAAGTCGGTGCTAATACTGTGCTGTGGGTTCGGTTTACTCAACGAGCCTACAACGTCCTGCGTGTACAGTATAACAACGCGTTCAGAATGTTGTTGGGGCTCCCACGGTATTGTAGTGCCTCATTGATGTTTGCGAATGCTCGCGTTGACGGATTCCATGCTATAATGCGTAAAAAGGTGGCGTCACTACTTCAAAGACTACGCGTAAGCTCTAACAGCATTCTGAACGCGATTGCAGACCGTAGGGACTGTCCTATACAAGCCTACTGGGTAGGGGTCGTTACGGGGAACATATAAGTAAGAACACAGTAAATAAAATCAATGAGAACAATATAAATTTTAATAGATAATTCACTAAATTTAATGTATAAAAACAATAATTATAATTAGAAATACTATATTACCGGCTAACACTCACAGTTTTGGGATCGAAGATGTCGACCCAGGTTTCGAGCATATCCGATGCTCATCTTCAGGACGAGTGCGCAGCGGCGTCTGCGACCTTCCGGCGTGCACTGCGGGCGACAGCTCGTACAGCCCGCTGGGACAGTGCGGGGGGTGGAGGGTCTTGAGGTGGGGGGGAGGTTTCTTTACTGCTGATGTTCACCGACCCAGGTGATGAGTGGTCGATGACACAAGGTGATATTATCTTGCTGTCGGCAATCACTACGTCCTGGTTAGCGCGAGTACCATCGCAAACACTGCTTACTGTGTCGCTCTCTAGATCAACCATTTTCAATTTTGAGGTCGCATTAAGAGCAGGTATATAAGAAGGAGATAGCGTCCACCCAACATCTCTGTTCATGTTCGGATATCGACGAATTTCTATGGCCTCGCGTATTTTACGAGGTACCAGAAATATAGTATTTCTAATATGACTCAAACTCACGAAAATTTCAATACGAAAATAATTATAATAATCACAAACTATTTAATAAAATGTATTGTACATATAAATTAATAACAAATAGTAATAAATGATGATGGATAAGGAATACAAACGGACAAATAGAGCATGCCTATAAAAAGATAATTTACCTACGAATACAATAATTTTTTGAAACGAAAAACTGTTTGTAGATGATAATGCCAAGCTTTTAAATATATCTATGAACGCTTTTGGATAGGCAAATACAATGATGTATAGAATTCGATAAGGTTTCAAAAAATACAGGTATCATTTGGCTATGGGTAGTATGAAGGTTGATGTTAGCTCGGTTCTTAATCTTGATCTCATTGTAATAAAGCACTGTTGCGAGATTTTGAATGACCTGAACATAAATTTATTTCTAATCAACGTCTATTACAATTAATAAATTAACATGCATTAAACTCATATTATAAAAAACATTGCTAAAAAAATTTAACAATTACATATAGCTGTACAGAAGTGTTATAAACCCATTTCACAGAACTTAATGGTCTTGTTGAAATTCAACTTAAGCTGAAGTAAAGTACTCCCTTCCAAAAGAATCATATTTGTTAAATAATAATGTACCCTAGCATTATCCTCACGTATTATCCCTCGAGAGATAAAGGTGCTTCTAAATGTTAACATACCGACCAAACGAAACACCTATTTACTTCAACCCGGGTTTTTATAGTCCCAGAGAGACCGCTAAATGTAGAGGGCGCATTTCAACCGTTTCTCGAAATTCTATTTTCAAAAAATAAAATGTTTCGAATAAACTATATTTCTAAGCTAGGTTCAATAATAGTTCTACTAAAATGTTAAAGGAGGTCAAATAATTTATTTACAAAAAAATCAGTTAAGTGCGAAGTAGACTCACACGTTGAGAGTACCGTACCGATTCTATAAATATGGAACAAAAACATAATTAATGGCCTTGAAATAAGCCTAAACTTTATATAAAGCTTAATTAGGATATGATCTAGTTTGTAGCGAAATAAACAAGTTTGTAGTGTGTAGAGCAAATTATGTGACTTTGGACTTTTTTATATAATAAGCTCTTAAAGTGTTAAATTTTACATAAAGCTTAATTTTATAGTGGAAATGAAATGAATATTTATTGTAGTGGTATGAATTATTTTACGTGTGTTACGAAAGAAAAGGGATTTTGGAGTTTTTTTTAGCTAACTTTAATATATGGGTTTCCTAATCGTAAGTAGTCTGGTGAGAAAATGCTGTCGTGGTACTTGCATTTTTAACCAGCTGTTGCCTGTGACGTCATACGCCTTGAATTTGGAATCAGTACTTATATAGACATAATATTCTATAGGACTCACAGACCCAGTGCCTACAAGTCACTGTGCCATCACGCCTGGCCAGCGGGGTACAGTAGACCATAATCCCTCCCAAAGTAGAGGAGGCCCATGCAGTGCCCAACAGTGGGACGTTAATGGGCTGGAGGAAAAAGGAGAGCATTCACGGAGCCTGTAGCTTCCAATTAGAGAAAAGTTTTTTCTAATCGGACAAATAATTTTACCGATTTCTCCTATATTAAAATTACAAACTTAACCTCTTTATAAAAAGTATAGATTACACATGGACATACTGCTTTCGTAAGCATGACCCTGATCCATTAATAATATTTCCTGGTTAACTTTAGTAACAGTAATATGAGTACATAGGTACGATTAATACCCGAGATAAATCAATTAGCCGTTACTAAAGATACATAGGGTTCTGATGGATATTCATAACGTTACCTTTTACTAAAATATTGTTACCCTGGTAAGGATTATAACTAAGGGTTCTAACTCACTTGTAATTATTTTGATTTAAAGGTTTATGGGTATCTTATGATTTATTGAATATGTCGAAGAATATTTAAAATATTTAAGAATATTTAGATAAACAAATATCATTCAAGTTTAACAGAAATTTAGAGGAAATAAACAGACGGATAGCCACAACCTGGAAAAAATACTGGACCCATAAGGAAATATTGAAATCAAAGTTACCAATGAAATTTAAGAAGACAATTATGGACTCTGTTATACTGCCTCGCTTAAGCTATGGCTGCCAAACATGGGTATTTGACAAAAAAGCAAAAACAAAAATCCAAACCACACAAAGAGCAATGGAGAGAAGCTGTCTGGGAATCACCTTAAGGGACAAAAAGAGAGCAACTGATATCCGCAAGAAAACTAAGGTTATTGACACAAAAACCTTCACCCAAAAGCTGAAATGGAAATGGACTGGCCATGTGGCAAGATATAAAGACCAAAGGTGGACATATACAGTAATAAATAAATAATAAATAAATAAATATTCATGGACATTTCACACAACGTCCTCTGGTCCCAAGCTAAGCTTATATGCTTGTGTTATGGGTAACAGAATACGGATATACTACATATACTACTTTTCTTTTGTAAATACATACTTATAATACATAGAAACACCCAGACGCAGAACAAATATTTGTATGACATTTATAAACATCACACAAATGATTGTCCCGAGCGGAAATCGAACCCGCGACCTCGTGAGCGGCAGTGTCGGCAGTCCGTTACATGAACCACTAAGCCACGAAGTCCGTCTCTGTTCCATAGATATAGCCTGGTATCTGACGGAAGGACAGACTTTTGATAGAGAACCCTAAAAAGTATACATAATTTTTAGATGAGGTTTTTATTTAATTACCTTTTCTCATTCTAAAATTATTTATCATTATAATCCTACTGTAATTAGACTGTTAAAAATAATTAGAAGATTTATTTTGTTGCTTTGAATAAATGTATTTTTAATGACATCGTAGCAGATGGCGCTCTACAGTCTCTCCCTACCCCCATGGAAAAAGCGTGATGTTATGATGATGATAATTCTCTATAAAAAATTTGACAGGCTGAGAAATATCTTACTGATAGATGAGTAGAGATTCCGTGTGGTGACAGATTAAGAATACAAGTGTCATTACCCCATCACCTCCCAAGGGTGCAGTCAAAGTCAGACACAGATAACATCCTCTGTAAGAGACGGAAAACTCGAAAATAAACCACGTGTCAACACGCCTGGTCAGCGCGGCACAGTAGACCATAATCCCTCCCAAAGTGGAGGAGGCCCGTGCCCAACAGTGGGACGTAAATGGGCTGGAGAGAGAGAGAAATTAGTAGAACGGTGTATCTAGTCGTAGAATGGTTATTGAAAACAGTCATTAATCTATGTATAGGATCTTTGAAAGTGTTTTTAATCCAAATGCGATAGCTGGATTATCTATTTTTTTTTACATATATTATGAACCGATGACAATTCAATCATATAAAATAAAAATTGGTCAAGTACCAGTCGGACTCACGCACGAAGGGTTCCGTACCATTATCTATGCAACATAAGGCAACGTTATTAGTATCGAGCAAGAAACGGTAAAAAAATCATGTTTGTTGTATGGGAGACCCCCTTAAATATTTATTTTATTTTATTTTTAGTATTTGTTGTTATAGCGGCAATAGAAATACATCATCTGTGAAAATTTCAACTCTCTAGCTATCACCGTTCTTGAGATACAGCCTGGTGACAGACGGACGGACTGACGGACGGACGGACGGACGGACGGACGGACGGACGGACAGCGAATAATAGGGTCCCGTTTTTACCCTTTGGGTACGGAACCCTAAAAAAGTATGTAGTTCAACTGTGTTTTATAGCTTTTAAGCCAAGGAAATTATAATCTATCAAACTTCTTGTTTTAACACAAAATCGAGTGTTTTTATAATATTTTTGTATTTAATTAACACAGCTGTATATATTGTCATGTTTTATAGTCATTTTTATATTAATTTTGTGACGTTTTGGTACAAATTGTAAGAATATCATAAAATTTACTTAACGCTCAACTTTCATATGTATGACAAAATGAGATTACACAAACATAAAATGAAATTGTCATATAAAAATACTGGTGAAAAATATAAAAAGAATATTATATATCTTATATTTCACTTTAAAAAAATAGTTAACATTTAACTAGATCGTAAAGTAATTTAAGTGTCCACAAAATGGTTTAAATTATACGATCTTTTATGGACAATTAATATGTTTTATTATCAATACTCTGAAATTATAAACAGAAAGGGTTAATAGTCTATTTGTTTACTGATTTGTAATTAAAGATAGTAAAATTACCACTATGCATGATAAAATCACACCCTCCTGCTCTATCTCTCTCTCTCCAGCTCCATAACGTCCCACTATTGGGCACGGGCCTCCTCTACTTTAGAAGGGATTATGGTCTATTGTGCTGTGCTTACTATGTATTTTGCACAGGGTTTATTTTCGAGGTTTACGTCTCTCACAGAGGATTTTATCTGAGTACAGTAACTCTCAGCTGACTCTTACAACACCCTAGGAAGAAAAAGGAAAAGTGACATTAATATCAATACCTAATCCGTTACTACACGGACAAAACTACATATACACACACCTTAGTCGTCACACACTAAATGGTAAATTTAAAATACTCTTCTTTTGAGAAAAGTATGAAACGTCGTCGGGCCAAAATTTAAAACTAATACACTAGTCTAAATCCGTAAAAAGTAGTTTTGTTTAACACTGTCGTACCCGCGACCTTATAAACGTCCGTAGCCCGTTACGTTACTAGACCACAAGACCTGTCAATTACGTTTCAGTACGTATTAAATAATATTATATTAGTTTATTTCCACGAAACGGCACGTGAGCAAGCACGACATAAAAACGCATTTCCGAAGAGTCTTCTTCGCCGACACCATGGTTTGTAAGCGCTGAAAATCTCTTCGGGGAGCTTGCTTTAGCAGATCTTGGTGCAGCAAGTGTAGATAGTGATGCATGGGCAACAGCACCCACTGCAACCACCGCAGCAGCCACCGCCGCAAGGTCCGCAACACATTTTGGGAGTTTAGGTATCAAAATTTTCCAGAAAAATGTAAGAATCAGGGTCAATGGACCAGATTTTATGATGAATAGAGGAAATATAACTAATTTATTCCTATAACTTTTAATATATTTTAATATCATCCTAATGTATATTTTATTTCAAAGCAATATCATGTTATATCTTTTTGTCATTGAAAACAAATACTTCCGAATTATGTAGTCATAAATATTCGTATTATATAGCGTTAATGGAAAGGAAAGAGAGGCAATAAATGTCAAGGAAAGGTGAGTGTTATGCTAATTTAGCATAAGCTTTAATTTATGTATGCTAAATAATTATTTGATCCTCGCTCTGTCCATTACGTTTATTTAATGAGATACGTATCAAAGTTATATGAAGATATAGCAGGTCAGATTTAAAAAAATATTTTGTCTTTGACGGGTTTTAGGGTTTCGTACAGAAAGGTACAACGGGTCCCTATTACTGGAACTTACGCTGTCCATCCATCTGTCACCAGGCTGTATTTCTGAAACGGTGATAGGTAAACTGCCAAAAATTTGTAAAAACCTAATTTTATAAAAGTATGCGTTGAGCCCGTCTCCGTGTGGTGACGGATTAAGAATACAAGTGTCACCACGCCATCTCCTTCCAAGGGTGCTGTAAAAGTCAGCTAAGGGATATTGCACACAGATAACATCTTCTGTGAGAGACGGAAAACTCGAAAATAAACCCTGTGCCAACACGCCTGGTCAGCGCGGCACAATAGACCATAATCCCTCCCAAAGTGGAGGAGGCCCGTGCCCAACAGTGGGACGTAAGTGGGCTGGAGAAGAAGAAGATGCGTTGAGCAGCCAACAAGGCAGGACGATATCGTCATTTGTGCCGGGGGGCCGTTGGATGCAGTTAGCGCAGGACTAAGCGTTGTGGCGATTTATGGGGGAGGCATATGTCTAGCAGTGGACGGAGAAAGACTGATGGATGGATGGATGATGCGTTTTATAGCATAAACTAGCTGTTGCCCGCAACTTCGTACGCGTGGAATTAATTAAATAAAAAACCTTGGCAAATTATACTAAAATGTCATCCTCTTAAACCACTCTATCTATTAAAAAAACCGCATCAAAATCTGTTGCGTAGTTTTGAAGATATAAGGTCACATAGGGACATACATACAAAAATAATGACTTTGTTTTATAATAAGTAAAATAATTATGTAATTTTAAAATCTATAGACATTTTAATATCCGTAATAATTAAATATATAATTGACAAAGATAATATACTTATAGTACGCGCACTACAAAAATATATTTTTCATAGAGTAAGGTGAATATTTAATCGAGTGTCAATCATCGTGGTAAATGCTTGACACACGATTTATCCACGTCACCTTTAAGGCGACAGGTGGCGCCATCGTAGTTTTCTACTTTCTACAAATCTAAATCTTATTTTTTCAATTGAATTCTTTAAGTTGACTTACCACATAGGTATTTATGTATGTACTTATAATAAAACCCAATAGAAATATAATTGGTATACAATTTTTTATATGCCTGTTTCAAGTATGTAGCCAAGAAAGAAAGAAAATGTTCATTGTTCCCCCCATGGGGACTACTAGACACAGACCTACAACTCTTCAGGAGAATATCTAGTCACTTTAAAAGAAAGAAAAAAGAGAGAGAAAAATAATTGATTTAAATATTTCACCTTAGCCAAGTTGATCAGGCATATTAATGTGAAAGAGTCGCTCTACTAGAACGACTTACAAACATATGGTGGTTATCAGAAAGTGTAAGAACGACCTACTCTTTTGGATAACCACATCACAATCTTCATGCGAAATTCCGGCAAATTCGCTACACGACTGTGCTGGCCTGCCTAAACAAAAGTTTTAAGACATATGTAGGGCCAAACCCGAAAAATAATGCATAATATTATTTTAAAAATAATGCATAATATGGCTTTACAGTGTCCTAACTTTAAGGTAGGGTAACGAAGGATGCCGTGTAGTTAGACCACAACAAAACACACAACAATTGTACCTACGAAGTCTTTAGAGACCCTATGCAATTTAATTCTACCACAAACACTAAATTTCATTTCCTGCAATAATGTTCTGTGAAGCGTAAAACTAAAGTATGCGTAATTTGTATTCTGTTAACAATAATTTATTAAAACTATTAAAAATGTGTTTTGTAACATAGGTTTATAAACACAAGTCTTTTTTTTTTTTTTTTTAATTTTATTTAAAAGGCTTGGTCGCTTTGCGACTATATCGCCCTATCAGTACAAATCCTTAGAGTACCTTAACTAAGTGAATAATGTGTAGTTACATTAAAATACAAAAAAAAACAGAATCGATCTTAGCATAATAAGTCCGCTAAGTTACATAACAATTTGGTTTTATCAGTTGAGGTGTCAGAAAGAATAGCATTACTACGACCAATATCCATATCTGTCCAAGCACTGAAATATGTATTACGATATACTACGTTCCTGGAACACTCCCACAAGATGTGGTCTACGTCCTCAATTACGCCACAAACTTCACAATTGGGAGAAGAGGTTTTACCCATAATATAAGAAAATTTTTTCGATGCAATATGACCTGAGCGCAGTCTAAGGGCAGTCACTAATGTTTTCCTATTAAGGTTCGTGGCCTCAATCCAAGGTACCTGAGAGATGCGGGATTGAATTGTACGGTACCAAATACCTTTATGTTTTGATATTTCGTCAAAATACTGCTGCCACATTTTAATGTAGTCTTCTTTTACAAGGTTAATATAATCCGAATGCAAAGGAATGATATTTAATGGAACACCATCAACACATGCACGTTTTGCCAGTACATCTACAAAATCATTTTCTTTTATATTCACATGTGATGGAATCCATTGAAGAACTATTTCTTTATTGTTATTTTGAAAAGTAAGTATCGATTTCAATATTTGATATGCCACCGGAATACCTCGTTTTTGATAGGTACAACGAACTAAGTGCTGCAGCGAACTTTTGGAGTCAGTAAAAACAACAAACTTGTCAAAGTTAATTGATTCAATATATGACAGGGCCTCTGATATAGCAATCAGCTCAACGTGCATAATTGAGAGATTACAATTAATTCTAAGGCCAATACTACAATTATGAACCGAGTCAAAAAATGCTGCGCCACCCCCATTGTTGTCTTTGGATCCATCTGTGTAAATTTTATGATAGCCATTATAGCGTTGTTCTATATAAGTTACACATACATTTTGCAACTGCTGTATATTATAAAAATGTTTCGCTCTTGTTACTGATGGAATATTATCGCATATAACTCCTGATAAATCTATGTTACTAATCCATGTTTGTAAGGAAAACATTTCAAGCAAATCGCATGAATGTACTTGTACAGTTTTAAACAATAAGTGACTAGAGACAAGTAAAGGACGTTTTTTGTTGCGCCAGTAGCGGGAACCAATATTTTCGGCTAATTCCATTAATATTTGAATAGTTGGATTATTTTCAAAAGATTTAGCTTTAAGATAGAATTTGCCAGCTAAGTAACTTCTTCTATACTGTAAAGGTGGAAGACAAAGATCACTTTCCATTACGTGTATTGGTGTACTACGAATATAGCCACCAATCACACGAAGTGCCGGGTTTTGTACCTTATCTAGTTTCAATAAATTAGTTTTTGAACTATTGCCGTAAAGGAAGCTAGCATAATCTAGTTTGCTACGTATAAGACTTATATAAAGACGCCTCATGTGTCTTTGGTGTACACCCCAGCCACGACCAGACAACACTTTTAAAATATTAATTAATTTTGCTACTTTCTGTACTGTTTCACTCGTATGTTTAGCCCATCTCAGAGAACTATCCAGCCACATACCTAAGTATTTTGTATCCCTAACAACACCTATAGAAATGTTATCAATTTTAAAGTCAACAGGTCTTCTATAAAACACAAGTCTTCTTTTAAAAATTAACACGGCGCCAGAATACTATATCATTTATGTCTACCACTGCTTAAATACTAGCTGTTTCCCGCAACTTCGTACGCGTGGAATTTAGAAACCAGAGCTTAATAAATCATACAAAAGAATTTAAAAAACTGCATCGAAATTCGTTGCGTAGTTTTGAAAACATAAGCTCACATAGGGATATACACACAAACATAACGAATTAGTTTTATTAAAGTAATTTATTAATTTTGCAATTGACGTGCTATGCTTTTACTTAATAATAGATGATAGATGGCGTTGTACGTAAAAATACGATATAAACTTAATCGAGTGACGATTATGGTAGCCTAATTTGATTACAAAAAAGCACGACCGCAATAAGCTCAGTTAGCAGAGCTACGGAACGGTATTCCGAGGTCGTGGGTCCAAGTCCCGCTTGCGGTAATCACTTTTTCCACTATAATTTAATTTATTAAGTGAATTTGTTTTATAATAAGTAAAGATTAAGTAGTAAGACATTTAAATACAACTACTTTTTACGGATTTAGACGCGTATATTCTCGTCTAAATCCCTAAAAAGTAGTTTTATTTAAACAAATGAGTCGCATAAGTCAATCACCAATTTAGCCTACTTAAAGTTTAATGAAACTGTTATTATGTATATATTGGCATCTAAGATAATATAGGAATAAGTATAACAACAGTTAAATAGGTACCTATCTCACAATCAACTAAACCGGAGAGCCGATTATTTATTTTGTTGGAGATAAACAAAGCTTTATATAATGTAACGGATTTACAATAATAAAACATTATAAATATTTTCAAATATCGTTACATGTGACGTAAATCAGAGAAGTAAAATCTCATAGTCACATTATTAACATTGAAATCCTAAAGTTTATACACCATATATGACCAAACATTGTTCTGTTACACCAGTCAGTCACGGCATGAAAAGGGCTAAATTCGCGGTTGTCACGTTTTTAATTAATATATGAGTATGGTTGGGCGAGGCCCCGGATCACGCACACGACCTCTTTGTTCCGCTTATGTGAAATTCATCAATTAATGTTGCTTTAGTGGCGCAACCACTTACATTTACATTTTCATTATTTTTAGTAGACATTGATCCTGTACGTATTTGTTTTATGAGCTTATAGATTCTAACTGTCCTTCAAGTTTATCTGAATGAGAGAGAGATAGATAGATAGATACATATATATAGAGCTTATCTATATTTAGAGTGATGTATATATCGGAGAAACAGTGTAGACATCACCTGTATTTACAGCTAGAGCATTAGTCATATATCTAAAGACCCTGTAATACTGGACAAACTAACTACGTTAACTACAACATTCTATTAACTACGAAGAGATTGATTCGTGGCTTACGACACGTGTAACTGAATTGGAAGGATCCGTTTATGAATATTCAACGGGTCACCATTCCGTCTCACCAACTACAGTAAATAAACGAATTACTCACCATTTACACCATTTGAGGACCCACTTCACAATCTTGGAACCTAAGTTAAAACTAAAAATCCTTAAGTAAACTATTTTAATCAAGTCTCCTACGACATATATGTATAGATTAAAGAGTAAAAATATTTATTGTTCTTTTGGTGATGAATTAAGAATACAAGTGTCACCCCCATTTTTCCTTCCCAGGGCCAAACTAAGGGTCGAACACAGATAACAACGTAGCATAGTATACTATAGTCCCTCCGAAAGTCGAAAATACCCGTGCCCAAACGTGGGACATTAGTAAGAGAGAGAGAGAAAAAGATAGAGTAATAATCATTACTCCCTCTCTCTTTCTCTTTGATATATGAAATGTTAGAATAATAATTATTGTGAATTCTAATTATTGTCATTTCTTTCTTAATAAAAAAAATATAAAAAAATCTAATTAAGACGAAAGACGGTTTAAAATGGCAAAATCTCCTATACGCGACTTGTCAGTGTAGTAGATTTTACTGAAATACTTTAGTCGTTTGCATAAACGCTTAGTTAATGAAACTAGCAATAACAAAAGTACAGAACCTAAAGAGAAAATAACTTTAAAAATAGTGAAAGAATAATAATCACACATAGGTACATATTACAAACTTTCGTTTTAATTATAGGTATATATATATCTGAGTACCTATTTTTTTTTAAAAGTTCAACCGTCTTCATGTGTCTTTGAAATTTGAGGGTATTTCACGAATTCTCAGGAGATAATCATCAGCAGTGGTATTCAGTAAGAAAAAGTTAAGTGAATTTTCGGTGAATCTTGATCACGTGACAGCGCTCCTCCAATAAAAATAGAGGAGCGCTGTCACGTGATCAAGATTCACCGAAAATTCCCTTCACTTTTTCTTACTGAATACCACTACTGATCTTGACCTGGTGCCAATGGGACCACACGGGAACCACAAACATTCAAATAAAAAAAGAATCATTGAAATCGCGTCGCCCAGTTATTAGGTAACAAACATAAAAAAAAACAAACAGACGAATTGAGAACTTCTCCTTTTTTGAAGTCGGTTAAAAAGATTACATACTCAGATACTATCTAAACAGTTACATAAGTATCATTAAGTTAACTGTATATAAAAACAAAGGACAAAACAAAGGAGCTAATTACAGTTCTGTCCATAAACTGTTAGTTTTTGTTGATATCCACGTACATTAACTCATGAAATATTCCGATCGGTTATGACTTAATCCTGCGTATTATTGCAGGGGATTGAGAGAAAATATTCTCTCTTGATATTGGATGTAGATTTTCTAATAAAATAATAAATATGCTGCTTGGAAAATATTTGGTAGACTTAGTATACACTTAGTATGTTTTCTTTTATTTTAACGGGCATTTTTTTTAGGATTAAACTGCTGTTGGTACCTATTCTAAAGACACTGCGCATAAAATATTTAAAAAAATTGGTCAAGTGCGAGTCGGACTCGCGCACGGAGGGTTCCGTACCATTATCTATGCAACATAAGGCAACGTTATTAGTATCGAGCAAGAAACGGTAAAAAAATCATGTTTGTTGTATGGGAGCCCCCCTTATATATTTATTTTATTTTATTTTTAGTATTTGTTGTTATAGCGGCAATAGAAATACATCATCTGTGAAAATTTCAACTGTCTAGCTATCACCGTTCTTGAGATACAGCCTGGTGACAGACGGACGGACGGACGGACGGACGGACAGCGAAGTCTCAGTAATAGGGTCCGTTTTTACCCTTTGGGTACGGAACCCTAAAAAGTAGAAAGAAGTATTTTTTTTTTTTTTTTAAATAATAAATAAAATATTCATTGACATTTCACACAACGTCCTCTGGTCCCAAGCTAAGCTTATTATGCTTGTGTTACGGGTAACAGAATACGGATAGGTATAATACATATACTACTTTTCTTTTGTAAATACGTACTTATAATACATAGAAAACACCCACACGTAGTACAAACATTTGTACATGACATTTATGAATATTACACAAATGATTGTCCCAAGCGGGAATCGAACCTGCGACCTTGTGAACCAGTCCAGTACATGAACCACTACGCCACGAAGCCCGTCTATAATTTGACGATTTAAGATACATTTTTTCTTATAATAATTATAAGAAAAAAATGTCTATCATATTTTTATGCTTCAAAATCTATGGAAATTACAAAAAAAGTATGTGAACCAGAACATTCTCTTTATTTGCTTATAAAATCGGCAATTTTGTTATTTATTATTATAGTTTGAATGAATTTAAAATGTATCACTACTTTTAAAGTATTATACCTATACATAATATGTCTACTATTTTAAAATACGCATAGTACAATAACTATATCTATTTTAATGATGTAAAAATACATAAAATACAAAACAACACTCGTATAAAATTCAAGAGCGAACATGCTTATGATATTTTAACTTAATATTGATAAACATGTGTGCGCGAATGTACATGTAGCTGTACTTATTTTAACCCCCGCGGATCACAGGTGTGCCAGCATATTATACTAATATCATAAAGAGGAAACTCCATTTGGTATTTGCGGTTCGCGAAAACAGCTTAATATAGCGAGTTTTATTTAAAACTAGCTGATGCCCGCTACTCCGTACGCGTAGAATTTTAGATTCCCGTATATTTTGTCACCGTTTAAACCTTCCCTGGACTTTCATGAATATTTCAAAATCAAAATCACCATAATCAGCCCAGCCGTTCTCGAGTTTTAGCGAGACTAACGAACAGCAATTGATTTTTATATATAAGACTAGCTGGTGCCCGCTACTCCGTACGCGTGGAATTTTGGATCCCCATATGTTTTGTCACCGTTTAAACCTTCCCTAGACTTTCACGATTATTTCAATACCAAAATCACCAAAATCGGCCCAGCCGTTCTCGAGTTTTAGCGAGACTAACGAACAGCAATTGATTTTTATATATAAGATGACGACTGTTTAGATAATAAAGTCAACTTAATATTTTTGTAACATATGTACATTCTTGTGGTGATGGATTAAGAATACTGTTGTCACCACCCCTTTTTCTTCTTCTCAGGGTGCTGTAAAAGCCGGCTAAGGAAAATTGTACACAGATAACATCAAACATTTGTATAACATTTATGGATATCACACCAATGATTGTACCAAGCGGGAATCGAACCCGCGACCTCGTGATCGGCAGTCCATTACATAAACCACTCCACCACGAAGCCCGTCAATGTGAAATGACAATGTGAAAGAAAAAGTTATATTCCGTATAATTTCATGTTAAGTTTCAAAATTTGATTCAGTTTTGAAACTTAATTAATCACTGTCATTTTTCATCTGTACTATTAATAAAGAGGTATATGTTTAATAAGTATTTAGAGCTTAATTTCCAAAAGAAGCTAAAATCTCCGGGAGTGCTAATGATTTTAAAATCCAGGCGAACGAAGTAATGGGCAACAGATTGTTAAGTGTTGATAATAACTAATCTTTCTTATGACAGTATTTTTGCTTATAATTTAAGTAGTCCGTACATATATTAATCATTAATCCATCTCTCTGTATCTCTCTCTCTCTCTCTTTCTTTGTGTGTCTCCAGCCTAATAACATCCCACTGTTCGGCACGGGCCTCCTCCACCTAGGGACTGATTACAGTCTAGTGTAACGCTGACCAGTCCTTTATTTGACGGTTTATTTTCGAGTTTTCTGTCTCTAACAAAGGATGTTAATTATGTACAATATAGCTGGCTGGCTGAAAACGGGTGGTGACACTTGTCTTCTAATTCTACTACCGAATCCATAACGAAATTTCAAAACTGTTTAGGTGTTCAAAAAAACAAATATTAGAAAAGTTTTATTTGCACAAGTAATATTTCCAGAAGCAAAAGTCTAAAACATTTCTGGAAGAAAATCTTTCAATACTAAGGTATTTTAGCTCTCTGATTTCCTGGCAAATGTCTAGGATTTTCTATACGCGTCCTTTAGGAATCAGCTTGTCCTCTACGACGTAAAGGTGTTGACGGATCAAATAGAATACTTTATAACAAAAAATATACGAGAATTTCCGCAAGACCGCTAGGGAAAAGTAATCGCATGAGTCCCTTTTAGAATTCAGTATTTTCAAAAAGAGCTGAAATAAATAGAGAACTAGCATTTGAAAAAAAACTTCTCTATGTGGTTGGTACTGATTTGCTCCATTTCTTTATTGGCCAAGCATTGGATATTTTATAATCTTTGCTTATAAAACAAAGTCGTTATATTTGTATGTATGTTCCTATGTGAGGTTATTTCTTTAAAATTACGCAATGGATTTTGATGAGTTTTTTAAATGGATAGAGTTATTTAAGAGGATTGCTTTTTAGGGTTCCGTACCCAAAGGATAAAAACGGGACCCTATTACTGAGACTTCGCTGTCCGTCCGTCCGTCCGTCCGTCCGTCCGTCCGTCCGTCTGTCACCAGGCTGTATCTCAAGAACGGTGATAGCTAGACAGTTGAAATTTTCACAGATGATGTATTTCTATTGCCGCTATAACAACAAATCCTAAAAATAAAATAAAATAAAGATTTAAGGGGGGCTCCCATACAACAAACATGATTTTTTTACCGTTTCTTGCTCGATACTAATAACGTTGCCTTAGGTTGCATAGATAATGGTACGGAACCCTTCGTGCGCGAGTCCGACTCGCACTTGACCAATTTTTTTGGTGTTTATTTGAGATGGGCGGGGCTCAATACGCGGGGGAAATCGCGGGTATTAACTAGTTTTTAAAATGTTCAGTCATTAAACAATCGGTATAAGATGATCGATATTTTAATTAATCTATTATATTGAAGCTAATTAAGATTGTAGTAATTTCAAGCTACGAATAAAAAAATACTTCTTGTATTTGACTTTTGACTTTACCGATTTATAGTTAAACTTTACTTTCTACAAGTAATTAATAAGTCTTATTAAGGTCATTCTAGCACAATATCACCTAGTACACTCTTCTTTTATTATAAAATCTATTCTTCTATGGAATTCTGTCCCTCGTGAGATTTGTTATCACCGAACCAAAATATTTTCAAACGCAGAGTTCGTCAATTTTACCTCAATATTTTTCGGAGGAGTACGGTAACTGTGACACGTGAATTTTATATATAAGATTAAGTTAGTGTAATACATCTACCTGTTTCATTTTCTACAGTGCCCAATGGTTCACTGATAGAGAATGCTTGTAGCATTAAGCCCGCCACTGTACATGTTAATTTTGTGCAAGAAGTTTGAAAATAAATAAAATTAATAAATATCAAAATACAACATTGCTAATGCTTATCATGCCTTCACAGTTAAGTGCACCTTTATTTTGCAATCTGTAACGCTGAAATATAAAACACAAATCCCTTTTTATACATAAAACGAAATCAAACAATAGAAAAAAAATTTGTAATAAAATTTAATTGTATTTTTGACAATGACCGTTCCTTTATAATAATTGTTAATTCATGAGTATTCTGTTTAGCCAATGTGTTGATTTTACATCAAAGCATTGTTTGTAGGCTGCTTTCAGAAGAGCCGAGTTGGCCGCAACTTCATACAACCTATCAATCTCAAAGCAATGCCGCTTTAATTACATTTCAATGTAGCAACAATAACGTTTTATATTTAGATTTACAGATATTTTTGTTCTTTACATAACACTAGCTTCTGCCCACGGCTTCGCACGCATTAGTGGCCGAATCGAATTTTTTTTAACGGGATTTAATAATAATAATAAATAAATATTCATAGACATTTCACACAACGTCCTCTGGTCCCCAGCTAAGCTTATTATGCTTGTGTTATGGGTACCAGAATACGGATATACTACATAAACTAATTTTCTTTTGTAAATACATACTTATAATACATAGAAAACACCCAGACGTAGTACAAACATTTATAGATATCACACAAATGATTGTCCCAAGCGGGAATTGAACCCGCGACCTTGTGAACGGCAATTCAGTACATGAACCACTACGCCACGAAGCCCGCCATTTGAAACCAAACCTAAAATAAAAACTGTATTCTAAACTGAAATTGAGCCTAGTGAAAGCCTACTGAAATTAGCCGCAGCGTGATGTTATATAACCTATAGCTTTCCTCGATAAAAGCAAATGTGCTATCGACACTGAAAGAATTTATCAAAGCCGACTAGTGGTTCTTGAGATTATCGCGTTCAAACAAATAAACTCTTCAGCTTTATAATCTAATATATAAAATTCACGTGTCACAGTGTTAGTTACCGTAGTCCTCCGAAACGGCTTGACCGATTTTTATGAAATTTTAGATGTGTATTCAATAGGTTTGAGAATCGGCCAACATCTATTTTTCAAATCTTTTTTTTTTTTTAGTATGGCAAAACAACGTTTGCCGGGTCAGCCAGTATTTGTATATATAGGATAAGCTACAACCCCCGGTTTCACTAGCGTACTTTCTGAAAACAAATGGTGGTGGTTGATTTCTATAATAATTGAGATGATAACTGTACGTATTCTAAAATCAATTGTATATTTCGATAGAATAAATTTATATATTTACACCCAACATCTTATTGTTAAGATTCCGTAGAGAGCATTTCTGTTGACAAATAATAAAACGTTGCCTTGACTTAGAAATAAACTGAAAACTACAATAATTCACAAAATTAGCATATACCATGGGACTAATCCAGTATTTAACAAATTTCTGCAAAATAAACTAAAAACTACAGTTAAACCATAAAAAACTGTTGTCTGTGTTGTAAGTAGGCAAAGTAGAACCGATATAAAAGTTAAACTTTTTAACCGACTTTAGAAATGGGGGACGTTTCACTATTTGACCGTAGGTATAAATACTGTAAGATCATTTCTTTTTAATTCAAAATAATTATTTACTTTAATCCTTACTTATATTGTAGATTCGAAAGTAATTATTTACTTTCGTCACAAAACAAATATAAAGTCACTTTTTACGGACTTAGACGTATGTAATAATAAAATATATAAATAATATATAAAATTCTCTTGTCACGGTGGTTGTAATTATACTCCTCCGAAACGGCTCGACCAATTTTCGTGAAATTTTGTGTACTTATCCGTTCGGTCTGAGAATCGGACAACATTTATTTTTCAAACACCCCCCCTCCCTGATATTTGTATGGCAAAACAACGTTTGCCGAGTCAGCTAGTTTTATATATAAAATTCACGTGTCACAGTGTTAGTTACCGTACTTCTCCGAAATGGCTTGACCGATTTTTATCAAAATTTTACATGCATATTCAGTAGGTCTGAGAAACGGCCAACATCTATTTTACAAACCTTTTATTTTTTAGTATGGCAGAACAACGTTTGCCGGGACAGCTAGTTTGTTTATAAAATTTCGTTTCGGAGACTTTGCAGTCACCATAGTCACGGTATTATATAAACAAATGAGTCGGCGCAAGTGTTGAAGAACACAGGTACACACAGTGTTGCTATATACAGATATATTGCAACACGTCTTTCTTAGTGATTGAATAAATATGAAAGATGTGTATATACATACATATGTAGTTAACATCACTTCTTTCACGTTGTCCTAAAGTTGGAACTAACACACACATCGACGGTATGCGCACGCATTTCTTACGACGCGAGGAGGTACTTTTGAAAACAATGACTTAATTAGTCTACCAGCCATGTTACACAGAATCAGCCGGATATATCACCATAAATTTCATATAATAACTCAAAAAACCTCCCATTACTTCCAGTTCCAGCTACACTCAAACCGCGTAAAATAACTTTATAAGTAAATATTCAATTATCTATTCAAATAGATTTTGCGCGCTCAATTAACATTCTAAGAAAACGTACATCTTATCTCATAATTTATTAACTTTAGAACAGAAGTCGGCACTTTTTATTAGTATGCGTGGTTCATTAACATAATAGAAGAAAAGTTTAATTGAGTTCCAAACTTTCACTCCACTCAAGTTAATGGAACTCAGTATTATGCAAGATCGTAACTCGCATGCCGCCCAATTGAGCCTGCGTAGCAAAGATTCGTAGACATTCGTAACGCCTCGTAGCAAACGATGTTTGGGTTATCCAAAAGTTCCATAAAACTTCCCACAGCATTTGTAGCTAAGTACTACGAAAGTAAAAGTATGCAATTTTTACCAAATACATAATGTAACATCTTACCAATATGCACAGTAATTTTTTTTAAAGTACCTATTTAACATAAGCTATTAACTAACTAACTAATTAGCTAGTAAATAATATAGAATATTATTTACTATTTTTGTGCAAATATCAACTAGATCCCACATAACAGTCTATTATCGGAAAACTTTTAATAATTTTTAAAGTTTGAAGAATAATATTTGTTGGCAATCGGGTTTCAAAACTGAGACCTCGGAGTTAAAAGGTATTAGCTTCAAAAGCGGCACCCCGACGCTTAGCTATACAAAAACAAAAAATTGGTCAAGTGCGAGTCGGACTCGCGCACGAAGGGTTCCGTACCATTATCTATGCAACATAAGGCAACATTATTAGTATCGAGCAAGAAACGGTAAAAAAATAATGTTTGTTGTATGGGAGCCCCCCTTAAATATTTATTTTATTTTATTCTTAGTATTTGTTGTTATAGCGGCAATAGAAATACATCATCTGTGAAAATTTCAACTCTCTAGCTATCACCGTTCTTGAGATACAGCCTGGTGACAGACGGACGGACGGACGGACGGACAGCGAAGTCTCAGTAATAGGGTCCCGTTTTTACCCTTTGGGTACGGAACCCTAATAAATGGATAATCTACTCTAGTCTTATACTACCTATTAACATATTAGATATAATATTATTTAAATGCAGTACAAATCATCTATCTTCATCAGATAAGTACATTTCCTGAGTGATAATCGAGCCGACAACTATATGCGCAGAAGGTAACTTTGATACCATACACGCTATGAGGGTTGATAACCACGATAATATATTTTCAAAGAAACTCAAAAGTTCTCTCAAATATAAATAATAATAAATAAATAAATACTCTTGGACATTACACACAATGTCCTCTGGTCCCAAGCTAAGCTTATATGCTATTATGAATTTTACATATACAATTTTTTTTTGTAAATACATACTTATAATACATAGTAAACACCCAGACGCAGTACAAACATTTGTATGACAATTTATTATAAATATCACACAAATGATTGTCCCGAGCGGGAATCGAATCCGCGAACTCGTAAACGGCAGTCCGTTATATGAACCAGTCCACCACTAGGCTCTACGAATATATGTCGGCACTACAATCTATTGCATCAAAAGATAATAAATAAAACTTAACATAGCTAAAAGTTTATCTTACATATTATGTTTAATTTAATTCCTACAATAGTTTATCTTACTTAAGAAGATAAGATAAAACATTACGATTCATCTCAGAAAGCCATGCAATAATTATTAGTCTTAAGCCCATTCGGATTTGACTGTAGCTACCTTGACTTTGTATAAACTATCGCAGTTAATTAATTATTACAATAAGATAAAGTATAATAATATAATAGTGATGTTCACTTGATTGATCTTATCACAAGATAGCGCAGTTATCATTGTAATAAACATTAAAACAAAGTCGACAAAGTCAAATGTAATTAGCCGCTAACTGCGGAATACCCTAGTAATTAAATTGTAATAAATCTTGCACGAACCTAAGTTATCTGAGTTGCTGCAGGAAGGGCCTGGAAATGCCAGGAAACCGATGAATATGTACCAAATGCCGCACATGTTATTAATTATCCAAAAACTACGGAAAAAATTAACCATTATTGAATTATAACTGCTATAAAAGTTTATCACACGCACACATAGTTTAAAAAAGTTATGAGTTTCTAATCAAATTAGTTTAAAAAAAAATAATAGATGACATTAATGTGGTGTCCACGTGATGACCGCGTGACAGGACGTGTCCAGAATAAACAAACGTGTGGCCACAGTGACTCCGGACGTTAGACTGACGCCAACCAACGATACAAACGCCCTACGACTATTGGTCACGGCACACGGCGAGCCCATCAATTTTGCTTGACGTTTCAATGAAAACCCTTCCTACTTTTCCCTCGGGTAAAATTAGGGAGAGTCTTGTTATAATTAAAAATGTTTATCGATTATATAGCTTTTATTTAACTTTACCGATAGAATTTTAAATGCGGTCATAATAAAGTTTAAGGCGGTATTACTTTATTTTATACCGTGAAAAGCTAATTGCTATTTTAGGACACTTTTCAAACAGTAATTAGCAAAGTTATTAACCTTTTACTATGGCGAATTTTATTCGGAATTAATTAACACTTTCTATTTTATAATATTTAGGTTAACATTAAATTCCGGTTCATTGTTATGAATTGTATCACGATATATGAATAAAACCTTTGCTACATTAATTATTATTTGTAATACGTATACACTATCATAAATTATTCGTAACAGCAAACAGCAAACAAAAGCAATGTACTCTAACAAAAGTTGTTCGTTTTGTACTCCAAAAAAGTTAATTTCAGACTTGTGAGATTTCCGAAACAGTAATTGAGCGATTATTATGTTCTAATTATACCACAAAAGGCCTAAGAAGTATTATCTATAGAGTAACAAAATAAAATATAAGAACAATAAAATTACAAAGAGTGGCATTAAACATGAAAGCAGTAAGCAAATACATATTTATTTAAGAGGGCTCGACAGCAAAACATACTCCATACAAAAATAATTATGGACATCGTAGTCCGCTGTTTTCTTCGTGGATATTGCTTCTGGAGTGACAATTTTTTTTCATGGTATCTAGGTCTTATATATCAATGCTTCTATTAAATTTTTTTTTCAAAAAATATTAATAAAACAAAATGACCAATTAAAACTCCCGTTTCTTACGTTGTCTTTATAGGAACTTGCATAAGTTTGGTAACGTTTTTCTAAAAAAGAAATTAAGTAATTAAAGCATACTATGTTCATCTATGATATGTTCATCTATAATATGGCGTAAAGTTTTATATTTTTCACGAAGAAAACAGCGGAGATCAAAGATTTTATACTCAAAATCTGGCTAAACTATAGTGGCCCTTTTCAGTGTGGCGCTCGGGAATAGGGATAGTAATACCTAACACAAATACCTAAATTATGAATTTGCTGGTTCTATAGTGGGCTCTTAAGAGTTATACAGAACAATACAAACATAATATTGCTTACAAATGTAACAGAGTATTTTATTAGTAAAAAGTATTCATATTCTCGTATCATTTTACCAAATCCATTACGTTTTTACTTTAGGGAATTGTAAAAGAAAAGTCGAGTAGGATTTATTGAAAAGTCATATAAAAATAAAAAAGATGTCGATAAATTGGACAGACCGCCTTTTACTTAATGTGAATTGACTATTACAATTGAAGAAAAAATAAAACATTTTAGGGTTGCGTAAAAAAAACCTGTTATGTTAACTTAGCGTCACATTATCTTATACGCATCAAATTGTCCAATAAAATGTCAAGATTTAAGCTGCATTAAATACTGATTAACATAATATAAAGATAGTCCTTGGTTAGAGAAAAATACAATAAAGGCTCCTAAATCAATAATAAAGACCGTCTTTAAGGAAAGGAATAAATTATTTCACAATCGTAAAAAACTATGTATAGACTCACAATAGCACCGGTTTAAACCTTAGTGGTCTGTCTTTTGTAGCTATTATGTGACAACATTTTATATTTACTTTAGAAACAAAAATAAGACTATAAAAAAAATCCGTGGAATAAGAATAAAAGTACTCCTTTTCCTTCATAGGATGTTGTAAAAGCCAGCTATGGGATATATAGTTGGTGCACAGATAACATCTCCTATGCGAGACGTAAAATTCGAAAAATAACCCTGTGCTAATATGCCTGATCATCGTGTCATGGTAGACCATAAACCCTCAAAATGTAAGGAGGCTTGTGCCCAACAGTGAGAGAAAGAAATAAAGAAAGAAAGAGAGAACAATATGTCAGTGTATGTAATAGTAGTGTTCTCTCTTTGTGAAAATTTCTTTTCTAAGAATTTGAATACTATCCTATATATGTATATTCTACAGAATTATTGAAATGAAATGAAATGAAATGAAATGAAAAATCATTTAATCACGTAGACACAATTTTTTAGAAAAATTATGTGCTTATGACATGTCCAATTTTGTTCCCTACCACCGGTTCAGGACGCAATCTGCTGAGAAGAACCGACGTAAGAAACTCACTATTAGACTCTTTGTTCTCTTATGCTTTCCTTGGCTATAGTTGATACAGAATCCTTACGGTGTGAAACCATCTGGTACTTGACTTTCCTTTTATTGTTGTAAAGGAAACATAAATGATATTAATTTATTCGTAGACCTTGAGACTAGATATAAGATATCGAGTATGCTATCCAATTACATTTTAATATTTTACAAAAACATAAGAAAGGAAAAGGCATTAGTTTCGAATAAATAATACTCAAGCCGCTTCCCTTTCCCCTCTCTCCAGCAAGTTAACGTCCCACTGTTGGGAACAGGTCTCTTCTACTTTGGGAGATACTATGGTCTACAATACCGTGCTGACTAGGCGTGTTGGCGTAGGATTTATTTTCGAGATTTCCCTCTCTCACAGTGACAATACTCCTTTTACACTAGGCCTAATCGTTTTACAGTACACTGGGGAGGAAATGGGGTGGTGACACTTGTATTTATAATCTGTCACGTCACGTAAGTTTTTTTTTTCTTCCCTTGTAATTGCAATCTGTCAATGGAGACATTCAGCAATTTTTAAATGGATGTTGCAGACTTGCGAGGCCTTTAAATTTAAATTTAACAAAATTATTATAATGACGCAAATTGGCGAAGCTTTTAACATCAGCATAAATCTAATATATAAAATTCACGTGTCACAGTGTTAGTTACCGTACTCCTCCGAAACGGCTTGACCGATTCTTCTCAAATTTTACATACATATTCAGTAGGTCTGAGAATCGGCCAACATCTATTTTTCAAACCTTTTTGGTTTTTTTTAGTATGGCAAAACAACGTTTGCCGGGACAGCTAGTAATAAAATAAATATAAATACCTTTTTACGACCTTTTTAGAATGACTATATTCTACTTTATTCAATAGTATTTACATTACAAATGGCTTAAAACATTTTCTGTCCTGTGTTTTATGTTGTTCGTTATTTAGCAACTTCTTTTATATTTTGAATAAATAAAAAGTTAGCTTGGTTCACATTTTGAGGTTTAGAATAAATAAGCATTCTTTTTCTTAAATAATTTTGTGACTAGATAAGGGACAACAAAAAATAAATAAGGTTTATATCGCTGATGTCTTGTTTTGGATCTCGAGCTGTGCAAAGTTTTGTTATTCTTGTTTAACGTTCGTTAGCTTCAATAACATGTAGATTCATCGATATCTTACTATTGGCAATTAAGACAATAAATATTAATTGCTACACTACATTATTTGTAGATTTAAACGTTACTTAACTATCAAACGTCATAAAGGTTGCTGCAAATATAATTATTCACAGTTATTTAGTATTCTAAGTAATAAGTATTTTAAATATCCATCTAGGTAATAATGTAGACGTGATAGTTCGGATGCAAGTGGCTACAGGGCAGCACTGGACAGTTCTCCGAAAGAGGGTTGGAGGGATATTAATTAGATCGATGTAGATTGCTATTTTTTAGTTATTCGTTACTTTAAATCTATCATTTTGACATTCAGGTTAACCTTTACGTAGATAACTTTAATTAGATCATTTTAAGTTATACAAGCACATCATAAAAAGAATTATTTTACAATTTTCTTGAACTACGTCCAATAACTGCCGTGTGTCAAAAGGGTAATAAAATCCTTATATCCTATAACTTTATCATAACTTAAACTGTTATAATGTTGCTTAATTCACTGAGAAGAAACCTTTTGTTGGTATTTATCATGCACATTAAATAGTTTATAGCTGTAAATTACTCACCACCCATGGGAATAAAGTTTAAGATTTTCATACAACATAATCAGAGAGCTCGCAGGCCCGGATCTCATCTACATTCGTGTGTTTTCGTGTTAATGTTGTTTATATACTTACTACGTCTTTAGAGAACTACTTATGATATATCCTAAATTATATTAAAATATTCTCTTGATATTATACCTACTCTAAAATATTCACAAAAGTTGGTCTCGAGTCAAATTTCTTCTGCTATTTTTACCAAGTTATGCGATAAATGAACTTTCCGTATGGTGACGGATTAAGAATGCAATTGGCATTGTTCATTCTTTTTTAAAACTCTTAATTTAAAAACCATTTCGGGGAATAGAGTTTCTGATCATGATACATTAGTTTATTTCTGAAAATTTTCTATATTAACGATTATTTTTCCAAAATAGCAAATGATCTCTATTTGCCCTTGAAATGAAAGACTTAAAATATTAGGGCGTTCTTAGGTATATACTACTCTGTGGTGGTGTTGAAATCGGTCTATTATATCAACTTGGCAACTTTGAAAAGGTGTATTACATTCTGTCTTAAGTCTATCAGGAAAAGGCAATACACAGATTGCGTACAACAATGACGTCACAACATTTAAGATAATATTTTTATTTATTTATTTATATTTGGGAAACAAACAGATATAATATGATACATAATAAAAACATAAATAGAATTAACATTATCCAAAAGCAGCTTCCACAGATGTGTCTACAAACAGCGCCAGTTATTAACAAAAAATAATACATGAATGTGACAAAAATAAAAATTTAAAGTATGAGATGAAATATTATGATGAAGATAAAAATAAAAATACATACATCAGATTATTTTCTATAAATATGGTAGTTACTAGATTATCTGTGAGCTAGACGATCGTGGTATCTTTAAGTATTTTTTAAAAATTCTATAAAGTGAATATTTCAATAATATTGAAATTGGTTGCTAAAAATAGCCTAGATTTTCTAAAAATAAATAGAAATACAGCAGGTCAAAAATTATGAACAATCCCAATTGTCATCACCCCTTTTCCCAGGGTGCTGTAAAAACCAACTAAGGAATATGGTACACAGAAAACATCCTTAATGATAGACGGAAAGTTCAAAAATAAACCCTGTGACAATACGCCTGGTCAGCGCGGCACAGTGTAGACCATAATCCCTTCCTAGGCGGAGGAAGCCCGTGCCGAACAGTGGGACGTAAATGAACTGGAGAGAGAGATGCAATAAATGAAGTAGGTATTGTTATTTTTTTGTTAGTTTACTATTTCTTTATTCTCAATATGATATACTTGTAATACGTCTACTATTATAAATCTAATGCAAACCCAGGCCATAGATCACATTATAATAAAATTTAGGATAAGACGAGTCATGAGTATTTATGTCATTTAAATTTACTGTAAATATTAAAGATTGATATATAAGATTGAATTGATTATACAAGATAGAATAAAAGATTGATGAATACGTTGTCTGAATTAGAATTTGAAGAAAAAACGAGATAAGACGTAAAAATTCAAACAGTATGGAAGAAAAACATAAATGATTGATTTTAAGCTTTCTCGATTTGAACTCATAATTGAACTCATTATTAACGCGTTTATAGACCCGGTATATTTAACAATTTGAAATATCTGAAGTACTATAGAACTAAGATCCTAAAAAGACACTATAGATTTAAATATTAATGGTCTTATTCATAATGACTTATCGGAGGTTTAAAAGTTCGCTAAAATCGGTTCGCGAAAATTGTCAAAAATTGTTCTTCATAACAGTTTTTTTTTACGCTAAAACGATTATCATCTCTCCGATAAACTCTTCGTTTAAACCTCCTATAAGTCATTATGAATAAGACCGTAAGAAAGTCATATTTAATATGGACAAAAAAAATCAAGTTTTAGTAATAGATTGCCCTCTATAATTCTTTTCTTGCCGGTAATATTCAGCATGCGTCGTGTGTCATATGCTGTTACCCACGTAAAGGGTATAGGCGTTTCGTCTTAATCTTTTGACCCACCTGTCGGCGAGCTTCTAGCTATGCTCAGCATATTAAATATATTTTTGTTTTATTACATTTTATAGCCTCTGGCGTTATATAAACCAAATCTTGGCGATTTTGGCCTCTTTGCTAATAAATCAAAATGATAGTTTCCATAATTGTAGCTTGCTGCTTGATGTTTTACTTTTCGACGCTATTTGTGGACCATTGCATTATTATCTTGACAATGAACATGATGTCCAGTTCTATCAGTTTTATTGTGGCAAAATATTGTAGAACATTTTATCAGAGAATCATCCTGTTATTTTCTTATACCCATAACAATGGATTTTCGCCAAAAGCCGCCAAATACAATCAATTGTGGTTTATTTTTGAGCAACATTTTACTATAAATCAATGACTGAGTTTAATCATCATCATCATCATCATCATAACATCACGCCTCTTTCCCATGGGGGTAGGCAGAGACTATAGAGCGCCATCTGCTACGATCCAAACATACTCCCTTGGCTTAATCCACACTCATACATCTGGTCATACATGCCCGACGGTTGTAAGTGCTACGCACTTGCCCCTTTTGGAGTATAGCAGCGATGACATCGGAGTATATTTTTCTCGGGCGTCCTCTCCCAGCATTTCCACTTACCTCCGCCGTGTATATGTATATAAGAAATGAAGTTACAAGAGAACTGAGTTTAATTTTTTAATAATAACTAAAAAAATGATTATATTATCATTTTATTATTTTTTCACATGTTAATTTAAATAAGAAATAGGTATTAACAAACTTTTCATAAAATCACTAACGTGATCATATTTTTGTTTTTAACTGCATTCAACATAGAATAGAAACGTTACCATTAGCTACTGTATCATTCGTAAAACAATTTGACTAACACACGCCTTAACGACTTCACACCTTAACGACCATAAAGTCATTACAATGTGAGAGTTCAAAATGGTTTTCTATAAAATTTACTTGACTATTACAAGTTCATTTCATTTGTAGATCCTTAACTACAAATTCGTTAAGTAATACCGTATGGCGATGAGTTCATTATCACCATCTCATTACTCTATCAGGGATCCATGAGAAAGAGAAAATTAGAAACTAAATCCAATGCCTGTTTAGAATAAGATAAATAAATAAATATTCAAGACATTTCACACAACGTCCTCTGCTCCCAAAGTAAGCTATATTTCTATGCTTGTATTATGGGTACCAGATACGGATAGACTACATATACTACTTTTCTTTTGTAAATACATACTTATAATAAATACATAGAAAACACCCAGACGCAGTACAAACATTTGTATAACATTTATCGATATCACACCAATGACTGTACCAAGCGGGAATCGAACCCGCGACCTCGTGATCGGCAGTCCATTACATAAACCACTCCACCACGAAGCCCGTCGAAGATAAGTTGATGAATAAGATAAGTTGTTTTATCTCTCTCTATCTGCAGCCCATTAAGGTCATACAGTTGGGCACGGGCCTCCTCCACTTTGGGACGTGTTATGGTCTACTGTGTCGCGCTGACCAGGCGTGTTGGCACAGGGTTTATTAACGAGTCTTCCGTCTCTCACAGAGGATGTCATCTGTGTACAGTAATCTCTAAGCCGGCTTTAATAGCACCCTGAGAAAGAAAAGAGCCAGTGACACTTGTATTCTTAATCCGTCACCACACGGTATTTTATGTTCTGTAAAAGCTGGTTAGTCGATCGTGTTACGCTATGGTTGCGCTTATATGCTTGCGTTTAGTCGAAGTGTACGTGGATCGTTGAAAAATAAATAAACAGCTCTTAATACCTTATTCGTTTTTCAACGAAGAAGAATATTAGAATAGAATAGAATAGAATAACTCTTTATTGTACATCTTAACAATATTACAGTAGGTACTTAATATTATACAATTTTAGAATATATAGATAAGTACAATAGGCGGTCTTATCGCAAAATGCGATCTCTTCCAGACAACTTTTGGAAGGACTGAGAGGAAAGAAAAATTAGGTTAATTGTTATGTACATACATACCTACACATACATACATAATTAAATAACTATAAACACACGTACATACAAAAATATATAAAAAGTATACACATATAAACTCTATATATACTAACATAGTGACTTAAATGATATTTATATTATGGTAATATGAACATTACTTGATCGATATCTACTATATAAAAATAAGTCGGGTTTTCCTTCCTGACGCTATAGCTCCAGAACGCACGAACCGATTTCCACGGTTTTGCATTCGTTGGATAGGTCTCGGGCTCCGTGAGGTTTATAGTTCTTTTTTTTTTTTTAACTTTTTTAAGTATGACAAAACAACGTTTGCCGGGCCAGCTAGTTAGTCATAATTATAAATATTTACGAATGTTTGTGATATAACCAATATAATGTTCTCCACTAGATTTATAATAAAGATATGCCCAATTACGTTTAACGCTATTAATCTTTGGACAAATACCTACTATATCATATAATACGGTATAGAAGCACGTATAAGCAATTTTTCCAGCTCGCCAAAGATTAATCGATTCTGTTACACATGAACTTGACTTGTTACTACAGATCATTAATCACCGGGTGGTAAATGTATCAAACTAATACTGGCCAACTCTTTGACGCCAAATTAGAAAATGTTATTTAAAGTTACTTACAGAGTACAAGAGAACAATGAAACAAATTCAGCACATTGTATTTTTAATAACGAAGGTTTTTAAAATTTTTAAAGACATTTAATATTATAAAACAATACATTTGAAATAAGAAAAGTATAAAGACCGATTTTGCTACTATGTTTTCTTTGTTTTCAGCCCATCAAAATTATTTTCCGACATATCACACATTGGCATAAATAGCGTAGTAATATAAAAGAATTCTCTACCAGTCAACCTAGGGTGATGCAGATATGTTCATAGTAGTTATTGGATGACTATTTAAAGAGTATCTAATAATAGTCTTATTAGTAAATCTTTTGAGAAGTATCTTTTTATAACTTTCCTTATCCCTAATGCAAGTTCTCAAAGCTAGATCCAGGCTATATAGCCTAAAGAATACTTAGGATTAAATCCGCCTAGTGTACTGCATTGTGCAAAAAATTTATAACTATAAAAAAAAAACACCTTATTGAAAGAAAGAAAGAAAAGTATTTATTCACCCCCATGGGGACACAAAGCATTTATACATAAAAAAACACATATAAAATGAATCAACAAAAAAGAAAAAATAATAACAAAACAAAAGAATAAAATAAAAAATCGAAAATATGAAACATAAAATAAAGATGAAATAAAAAAATAGTAATTAAATAAATAAAACATAGTGAGCTGATGTGTCCCACCCATGGAGAGGGAAAGGGTCATTGCTCAGCTTATTTGTGTTGCGATTTTTACATCGCAACGCTGATTTTCAGCAAAACCCTTATTCTCGTCAATCTGTTTATCAAATACTTTTTCCGCAATAACGCGTAAAGATATCGAGCTGAATTAATAAATACCAAATATCTAATGTCCGCAGACCCTTTTTGTAAAAAATTGAAGCTTTTATGTCAACGCGAGCGGAAAATACGACCTTTATTGCCACAATCGCGGGGGAATCAAAACCTACTCAATTCCATTTCCCATTAATCCAGATTCATATAAATCCGATATAAACAAGCTCATAGAATGCTAGTTTAAAAAAACTTAAATTTTATTATCATATCATAAGGGAGAGTTTGATACAAGCTTATTTATGCCTTTGAAACTCAAGCGATAGTTTAAATCAATATAAACGTTTAAAGTAATTTATTAAATTTTTGGAATTGTCTTGCTATGCTTTTACTCAATAAATTAAATTATATTGGAAATAAATTAATAGTATGTAGTGGAGAATGTAGAGAAGTATGTAGTTGGTTAGGTACTGTAGGCACGGCCGCAATAGCTCAGTCGGTAGAGCGACGGAACGTTATTCAGAGGTCGTGGGTTTAAGCCCCGCTTGCAGTGATCACTTTTTCCACTATAATTTAATAAACGTTTTTGTTTAGTCCGCCTCGTTGGCTTTGATGTCTAAAAATAATTTTAAAATTGCATTATTTCTGTACAAAAATTGTATATTGTGATATTCAAGCATTAGCGATAGTTTCTAATTTATGACTATATAATGTATACATACAGCATCACAGTGATCAACATTGATTTAGATATTATGATAAAAGTACCTATTTTATAACATTTTGTACTCCCAATACTTCATTTGGATCCAATGGACCGCATTTACAGGTAGGTTGAAGACTGCATCATCTCCTAGAATCTAGTGTTTCTTAAATTATTTGTAATATATCTAGCACATCTAATTACTATATTTTGACGGCAATACTAGCTTCATTATTTCAATCGTATACATGTAAGTCTAATAGATAAATAGTACTAATTTTAAAGATTAAACAGTAAGTCGTTTTAAACAGTTGAAACGTTGAATCCGCTTGAACGCAGATAGGAACGTTCAAGGAGGTAATAAGAAGGATTCACATTTAAGCCTTTTCTCCGCAACATAGTTAAGTCTAAATTAATTTATAAGCTGAATATGCATTGTAATTTCACCAAAAAAGATACATCATTTGAATGCTGGATATAATATTTGTTGATTTGATCTCGAATAGTAATTATGAGTCAGGGTATTGAGGGAAATCAATAAGTCGTATGCTTGTTGGTCGCCATTTAGCAGTTTAAAAAGAAGTAAATATTGAGCTCTGAATAACAGCTTTTTCGTAAATGCTACTCGTTGGTTTCAAATTTTCATAATTATTAACACGTAAACACGCTTTTAACTCAGCATAATTATCTATCTATATTACGGAATGTATGATAGCGATCTTCACCCACTTGCAGTAGTAATTTTGCACACATACAGACTGAGGACGTATGACAATGCAATAATTATCAAGTGCGTTTTTTAGTTTCTTACGAGTAATTTAATCAAATTATTGTAGTGATCAAAATTTTTGGGCTGTATTCTGTGATTTTTGTGTGTACTTTCATAGACAGTATCTAAAAAACATTTTTTAAATGCAAATGTAACGCATATTTAATACAATGTATGTGACTGTGTATATATTTTAAAAAATAGGTATGAACTGCCAGCAAAAATTTACACGAGACCAAAATTAAATATACAGTATGTTAAATGATGATTAACGAGCACATTTATTTCGAGAGAGGTCTCGCAGTATTTCATATACAACATTTAAAATTGACCATACAGTATGCACGTTTGGAAAAATACTTAATCCTTAGAAAATCACTGAACATAGACACTTCACACAACGTCCTCTGGTTCCAAACTAAGCTATATTTCTATGCTTGTGGTACGAGTACCAGAATACGGATAGACTAGTTATATATCGACGGGCCTCGTGGTGTAGTGGTTCATATAACGGACTACCGATCATGAGGTCTCGGGTTCGATTCCCGGTCAGGACAATCATTTGTGTGATGTTTTTAATCGTCATACAAATGTTTGTACTGCGTCTGGGTGTTTACTATGTATTATAAGTATGTATTTACAAAAGAAAAGTAGTATATGTATTATATCCGCATTCTGGTACCCATAACACAAGCATATAAGCTTAGCTTGGGACCAGAGGACGTTGTGTGAAATGTCCATGAATATTTATTTATTTATTTATTATATAGGTACTATTTTTCTTTTGAAAACACCTACGTAATAAACACCCAGACGCAGAATAAAAATTTGTATGGCAATTATAAATATCACACAAATAGTTGCCCCAAGCGGGAATTGAACCCGCAGCCTCGTGAACGGCAGTCCGTTACATGAACCACTCGACTACAAGGTATAATTTAAGTACCTGTTATACCTACCTATAATATTTACACAACATAGTCAAACTAAATATCGCCTTTCATTTAATTATCTTCTCATTACAAAAATAATATTTTTATAAAAAAATATTTATTTTGACGTCGTTTTGTATAAAAGATATCATAATAATCATCTTAATATACTAGGTCCGTGACATTTAGAAACAAAAATTAACTCAAAACAATAACAAAAAAACCCAAGTGAGATAATAATGTAGATAACCTCTGCTCTCATCTTATCTCAGTGCATGTCAATACCCCTTTATATTTGCGGAGATTAAACATGCCATAATTATAAATTCAAATTCACCAAGTTAACGGCAGCCGCTACAAATGACTACTCCAAATATAAGTAACTAGCTTTTGTCCGCAATTTCAACACCAAACCCTAACAAATTATTAAACTACAATCATCCTCTTGAACCACTCTATCTATTAAAAGAAAACGCATCAAAATCCGTTGCGTAGTTTTAAAGATATTAGCTTATATAAGGACACACATAAATAATAACATTGTTTTATAATAAATAAATAAAGGTTATACTGTGACTTGGGTAGTTTTGTGATGAGATTTAACTAGAAAATGAAGCTAATGCAGCCTTGCTTGATCTTTAACTTTTCAAATACCAATTCCATAGCTTAGCGTAGATCCTTACTAATTTATAAATGCGAAAATGAGTTGATGACACTATAGAACAATTTTGACAAGCTTAAGTGTCGAATGAAACTATAGTGCGATTTAAAAAAACGGTACAACGCCATCTATCGATTGTCATAGTAAACTTCTATTTGTTAAGGTCTGAATTTCACGCGTACGAAGTCGCGATCAACAGCTAATATTATATAAAATCTATTCTGCGAATGTAGGTATAAGAATAGCAACATAAATTCAAGCTTATGATGTCCTTAATTTAAATAATTCTTTGTCCATCTGGTGACAGATTAAGAATACCAGAGACGCTAACTAAACTGTTTCTAACCCAGCTGTAAGAGAAAGTTAAGGAATATTGTAAGTACCTACTCTCTGTGAGATACGGAAGATTTGTAGCTATGTTAGAATGCCTGTCAACGCGGCATATTAAGTAGACCAAACACTCTAACAAAGTGGAAGTCCGTTGTCCTATGTCTCATATTAATTGGCCGAGAATAGGAAAAATAATTCTTCTGTTTTATTAAAAATATTATTTTACCGGCTAATACTCACTGTTTTGGGATCGGTGATGTCGACCCAGGTTTCTTCTGTTATACCTTTATTTATACCTTTCAACTAACCCAAGAAATGATATTTCTTTATTTACTCCTTAAAGTTCTTTCTCACACGAGGAACGAAGAGGCACCCTGTGGACCATCAGAATGTAGACCATGCAATTGCATGGTCTACATTCTGATGGTCCTAGCCTTGTCCTAGGTCTAGCCTTGCATTGAAATTATGTTATGTTAGCTGTCCACTTAGATATGAATTCCGAATTCGAGAGCAGCTAAGAACCAAAGTTATCAACTAATTTGTTTAGGTACCTTGCTATATCAAAGTTCAAGTAAAGTCAGGAAACCAAATGACTACAAACGGTAACCTTTAGTAAATAAAACATAAACTTCTAAGGGCAAGCAAAGAGAAACAGTATAAATTTAAAAGTTTTACCGAGAAAACCTTGGTATGCAGAACGAAAAGGAAATTGATAAGATGGCGCATAGTACGAAAACTAATACTGGATAATGAAATCTTTACTAAGGTTATAAAGCTGAAGAGTTTGTTTGTTTGTTTGTTTGAACGCGCTAATCTCAGGAACCACTGGTTTGATTTTAAAAATAGGTCATATAACATCACACTGCGACTAACAGGAGCGTAGCATCAGTAAAAAATGTTACAAACAGAAAAGAATTTCTGAATCCCATGTGTACGAAGTCGCGGGCAGTCGCTTGTATAGTATAAGACTAGATTGGTAGAAAACATAGAAGGAAATATTCGTAAGAGAAAAATAGTATGTTTATTGTTTCCATAATTATAAATGTACAAGCCGTAATCCACAGTTTTAATTTGGTACTTACTTGAACGATATACGTACCTACTTGCAAATACCGTACATTTTCTTTTTAAAAGAAATTAGCCTCGACGAGAACTGATATCGCGTCACCACTGACATATTATAAATATTGAAAGATCTGTCTATATGACGGGCTTCGTGGTGGAGTGGTTTATGTAATGGACTGCCGATCACGAGGTCGCGGGTTCGATTCCCGCTTGGGGCAATCATTTGTGTGATATCCATAAATGTCACACAAATGTTTGTACTGCGTCTGGGTGTTTTCTATGTATTATAAGTATGTATTTACAAAAGAAAAGTAGTTTATGTAGTATATCCGTATTCTGGTACCCATAACACAAGCATATAAAGCTTAGCTTGGGTCCAGAGGACGTTGTGTGAAATGTCCATGAATATTTATTTATTTATTATTATTACCTCTCTCTCCAGCCAATTAACGTGCCACTGTTGGGCACGGCACTCTTCCACATTGTGAGGGATTTTCGTCTACTGTGTCGCTCTAACCAGGTGTTGGCACAGGGTTTATTTTTGAACTTTCCGTCTATCATTGAGGATGTTATCTGTGTACAATATTCCTTAGCTGGCTTTTACAGCATCGTGGACAGCAACAAGGCTGACAACACTTGTATTCGTAATCCATCACCACATGGACAATAAAGAAAAAAAGCTTGAAAGATATTATATATATATATATTATTATATTTTATGATTAATATTATTCACGAATTGGGCAATAGGATTACAAAGTCATCAACTTCATAACATTTCCTTGTTTCCCAAAGCTTTTTAATTAAATGTATGATACGGTACTTTAATTTTGATATATTATATAAAGGGATACTGTATATATTGTATATACCGTATATACAGTATCCCTTTGAGCGAATTTAATGTGTCGGTCACAAAGGATTGTTCGGTATATTGATCTGGAAAATATTACCCCAATTTTAAGGAACAAATAATATTTAACCGAATGTAAAATTTTGGTGGTAAAACATAAATATTAGATCCACTTGGAATAGGTTTTGCATTAAAAGAAATACCTAATCACTATCTCACATGCTGTTAGTAGTTATACCTAACGATTTTTACAGTACGATATATAAAATAGGAGACTACAGTCACATTTTAGGTATTTGCCTTAGGTATTGCTATTCCTATTTCGGAGCGCCGCCGCGCCGCATTAAAAGTGACAGATGTAGTTTTTGCCTACAAATTTTCTGAAAAAAAGACGTTTCGTAGTCCGCTGCTTTCTTCGGAACTATTAAACCAATTTTTGATACGTCATATATATATTATACATGCTTTTATCACTTGCTTGTTTGTATTTTAGTTAATGTATGTATAATATAATATGTGTAGATAAAGAAAGCGATGAAAGCATAAATATATAAAAACTAGATACTGTGAGAAAAATCCGTTGCTCTGGAGGCAATATCCACGAAGAAAACAGCGTACTACGATGCCCATATTTTTGTATGGAGCATAGTTTAGTGAACACAGTTACAAAGTTGCGTAGCACAAACCAACAAACAAACAGTATCAAATAACACCTACATGTAACCACAGGTAAATACGGGTAACCACCCTCGAAATCATGTCATATTTAATATAATTCTACTGCCAATTATTGTTGCCTGCCCTTTGAATGTCGTCCTTCATACGATGTATGGCTGTTAAGCATATTACTTTTCTCCTTATTTGTCATATTAGTATAATAAGTTACTTAGTATGTTTTATTTTTTTGGAACCCTTTATTTAAGTATGTTAACAAGATATTTAAAAAAATAAGAAACCAGAATGTCAAAAGTATACCTACACTTAAAATAAGTCCACATTTTAATAGAGGCATTCATTTAAATATGAAAGACAAATTTTTTTACGACTGTTATTATTTCACTACATAAATCCACCATTTTGTTTTTCATTTACATAGACCTACAAGATATGCTACAAAAATATACCTTACCTTTTCTTGACAGTCAGGCAACAAGGTGATCTGATTTAGGTATGTGACAATATTATCATGAATTTTTTTATAAAAACATTTATGTGAAAAAATTTTCAGTATATTTGTATTACGCTTAGCTGTTTATATTATTTCATAACTGTTTCCTTAAGGGCCTACATCAATATTATCGTATATCATCGCCGATATGTACATATTAACACAGCCAGTAGGCACAGAAAATGAAGAATTAGGGATACTTTTCCTATTTACTCAAAATCTATTAAATATATTTTAATTCTGATTTACGTGTTTCTATACATAATAGTTACCTATGTTTTTAAAGTTATTTCATTAGTTAATACGCGATAATAGACCGACAAATGAAAAAAATAAAAAAATTGAGATGTTGTTTCGCCAAGATTTTCTATCGAGAAAACTTTTTTCAATCGCGTTTCTGAGTTTATGCGATCCTAGATCATATATTGAAAAAACATATACTTAAAAATTAGAGCTCTAGCCATTCAATCTAAAGAAACAATGAAAAATTCGTACGTAGAAAAATGCACGAAGCTATTTTGGTATCCTCTTAACTCTAATATCAGGAACGACTGGTTCGAATCGAAAAAATATTTTTGTGTATAGTACATTTATCGAGGAAGGCTATAGGCTGTATAATATCACGCTTTAACCATAACCAATAGGAGCGAAGCATTAGCAAAACTGCTGAAAAAAAGAGGAAAATTTTCCAAATTCGACGCGTACGAAGTCATGGGCAACAGCTAGTCAAGAATATATTATTATACTAGCTAATACCATTGTTATTAAGTCCCCCCTCCTCAAACACCAAACCTTAACAAATTGTACAAAAACCCATCCTCCTAAACCACTCTATCTATTGAAACAAACCGCATCAAAATCAGTTGCGTAGTTTTGAAGATATATGCTCACATACATACAAAAATAGAAACTTAGTTTTATATTAAGTAAAGATTGTCTGTGTAATATTCATAGTTTCACTGTAGTAGACCATTGTGTTAATTATTTGACCTTGCAAATCACTGTAGGTACGGAAAATTACATTAAGTGAGAGTAGTAAGTAAAGTTTTGTTGACTTGTCAGAAGTTAAAACGAGACCTTTGGGAAGTGCTACGAATAATAGCTAACTATGTATTAAGTGTTGTGTGAACATTACTTATATTCTTAGCTATTTAATAGCCCAGTGTTGGGCACGAGCCTCGTCTACATCTCTTATTTGGTCTATTATGCCACGGGGTCCCGGTGTGATAGTGTAAGGATTAGTTTCGAGTTTTCCATCTCATACAGAGGATAACGCCGTAGCTTAATATTGTAACTTTTGCATTAATATAACTTTTTGTCCAATTTTGTTCAAAACGCCATTTATTCCAAAGTAAACTCTATTACAAAATATATCCGTGTCAGGACGGAATAAGAATACAAGTGTTACCACCCCATCTCTTTCCCAGAGTGCTGTAAGAGCCAGCTAAAGGACAATATAAGCAGTTAACATCTACTGTTAGAGACGGAAAACTTAAAACTAAACCATGTGCCAACAAGCCTGGTCAGCGCGGCACAGTAGACCATAATCCCTCCCAAAGTGGAGGAGGCCCGTGCCCAACAGTGGTACGTTAATAGGCTGGAGATGTTGCCCAAAACTTCGTAGGAGTGGAATTTAAAAACCAAATCTAACCAACCAAATAAAAAGGCAAAAGCTAAATAACGTACAAAAATAAAACTTTACACTCGGATGAGAATGAACACAAAAGGTTAGTAAGTCTTGTGTCCATTTTCATCAGTAGCAAACTATAAATTGTAACACATAATGGGTACGTACACTGATCTATAAAAGCGTCTGGGTTTTTTTAAACAACTAGTATTTATTACAACTAACTGTACCTAACAACTTCGTTCGCGTGCAATTTAGGAATCAAACCTAAACAAATCATACAAATAATTTATTTAGTTTAAAAACTAAAAAAATTGGTCAAGTGCGAGTCGGACTCACGCACGAAGGGTTCCGTACCATTATCTATGCAACATAAGGCAACGTTATTAGTATCGAGCAAGAAACGGTAAAAAAATCATGTTTGTTGTATGGGAGCCCCCCTTAAATATTTATTTTATTTTATTTTTAGTATTTGTTGTTATAGCGGCAATAGCTATCACCGTTCTTGAGATACAGCCTGGTGACAGACGGACGGACGGACGGACGGACGGACGGACAGCGAAGTCTCAGTAATAGGGTTTCCGTTTTTACCCTTTGGGTACGGAACCCTAAAAACACGCTTGAAAATCCTAAATATTTTTTAAAATTATTGTATTATCATCACTCCTTGTTAAGTGTGCAAAATTTCAGATTAATCCGACTACTGCAAGTGCGTGAAAATCACTTTCAAAGAATCCGTCACATAGATTAATATATTGATATAAAGGTACCTACCGAATTAACACAATAAGCGTGTTAAGGGCCTACATCAATATTATTGTATATCATCGCCGACACGTACATATTAACACAGCCAGTAGGCACAGAAAATGAAGAATTAGGGATACTTTTCCTATTTACTCAAAATCTATTAAATATATTTTAATTCTGATTTACGTGTTTCTATACATAATAGTTACTTATGTTTTTAAAGTTATTTCATTAGTTAATACGCGATAATAGACCGACAAATGAAAAAAATAAAAAATTAGAGAGGTTGTTTCGCTAAGATTTTCTATCGAGAAAACTTTTTTCAATCGCGTTTCTGAGTTTATGCGATCCTAGATCATATATTGAAAAAACATATACTTAAAAATTAGAGCTCTAGCCATTCAATCTAAAGAAACAATGAAAACTTCGTACGTAGAAAAATGCACGAAGCTATTTTGGTATCCTCTTAAAAGCCATCTTCGTGAACCACTCTATCTACTTAATAAATTTACTCCCTCTACTTTATAATGTAGATAGATAGATAGATAGATAACTCTTTATTTGTACACCAATACAAAAAGAAACAAAATTACATTATTAGCCTTAATATCATTGTGCAGATGGGCGGCCTTATCGCTAATGCGATCTCTGCCAGGCAACCTTGGGATGGATTGGAATGTATTTGACTGACAGAGAGGTAGTCAATTGGTGTTGTATAGATTTAAATAAATACACTTTAATCTAACTCTAAATTATACAAAGTTAATAAACATACATAAATTACCTAACCATACGTATATACTTACATATAAATTTATAAATATATACATACATACAAATAAATAAATACACATTAGGAAAATGAAATTATACTACTGTGAGTTTAAATAGTGTTGCAGTGGTCTATTTTTAAAAATTACTCTATTTACATTTATATATTTATATTTATTTATTTATAATAATAATAATAATAAATACTCATGGACATTTCACACAACGTCCTCTGGTCCCAAGCTAAGCTTATATGCTTGTGTTATGGGTACCAGAATACGGATAGAATACATATACTACTTTTCTTTTGTAAATACATACTTATTATACATAGTAAACACCCAGACGCAGTACAAACATTTGTATGACAATTAAAAACATCACACAAATGATTGTCCTGACCGGGAATCGAACCCGAGACCTCGTTTATATCTATTTTGTTTTATGTACTCTATTTATTAAAAATACATAGGGACATACATACAAAAATAACAACTGTGAGCTTATATCTTCAAAACTACGCAACGGATTTCGCGGTCTTTTTAATATGGTCTTTTTATTATGGTTCACGAGAATGGCTTTTTAGTATAATTTGTCTAGGGTTTATATTTTCTAATTTCACGCGTACGAAGTACCGGGCTACAGCTAGTTAGATATACTTACAAAATAACAGTTGTAAAAAAGTGGATTAAAATAAAAATACTATTCTTTTGTCATGATTTTGTTTTCTACTGTTGATATTATATTAACTGATGTTTGTTATTTACTTTAGAAAATAACATTGGTTATAAAGCAAATAAAGCGTCCCTTTTAAATAATATTCTTGTATAGATTCAACATTCTCTCGAGAATTTCATTAATTAAACCATCCTGACACGAATCATCTAGTTAAGTCTACAAAAGAGGGATAAATATACCTACATAATTAACTTAGCTTATTTTATTTACATTATGTTAAATTCTGTATTGAAATTGTCTGTGTGTATTTTGTAGGCTGCTTACACGATTTCTCCGTCAATTGTGGACCATTTTATTAATGACTAACTGTTCTTGGAATTTAGAAAATTGATTAAGAGCGATAATCTCAGGAACCACTGTACTATTTAAAAAAAATCTAAGTGTTGGATAGCCTATAGCTTTTTTCCCGCCCTCCGTAGGCGTGAAATTTAGAAAATTTCCCCGTTTTTGTGACATCGCAGCGTGATGTTATATAGCATATAGCCTTCCTCGATAAGTTTATAGTAGGTAGCGTAAGTGAAAAATGTTGCGGGAAACGCCTAATATTTTTAATATAACTCACGAAAATTTCAATACGTTGAATTTATATTTTTACCTCGCTATAAGTTTGTTGATAGAGTTTTAAAACAATTTTGTCATTGTACAATGTACACGTGCAATTTTAAAACCTAAGCAAATTATACACACAAACCTTCCTCTTGAAATAGTATGTAATATTAAAAAACGCAATGTAATCCGATGCGTAATTACCTATAGAGTTTTGAAAACTCACGTGGGAATAACGACATTGTTGTTTGATATTCACATGAACATACGGACAAAACATCTTATTTTTATATACATTTCCTTAGTTTGTTTGCTTCATTAGTGCGCCGAGTGCGGGCTAGCTCTAACACCATTCTGAAGATGATAGCATCTAGATTAGACTTTCCTTTTATTAGACATGGTTGTGAAAGGCATGTCTCAGTACCAATGCCAGAAAGGAGATTGTAGAATGCGTTTGTTCCACTTCACTTATATTTTTTTTTGTATTTTCGTTATTACTTGATTTTTAAATATTCTGTTTTTTAATGTATTTTTAGTTACTGGTGATTTTAAATTATTTATATTTTTAAATTCTGACATATATTATTTTGATTTAATTTGCAATATTCATACTACATATTCTTAATTTATTTACTAATGACATTTTTATTGCTCAGATAATGTATGTATATTTGTTAGTGAAAATTATGTACCTACCTATGGATTTCTATTATCCGAAATAAAGGAATTGAATTTGAATTAGTTCAAATCGTTATAGGAATAAATCACGTAGCTGTCTACTCAGCAAAATATTTACTACCTATGTCGATTCAATTAGCCTTGTAATATTGCTCACGTAATATTATATGTGTTAATAAATGTAAATACCTACTATAAAGTCTATGAATCTATACTAATACTGTTAAACTGAAGGGTTTGTTTGTTTGAACGCGCTAAACTCAGGAATCACTCGTCCGATTTGAAAAATTCTATAAATATAGAGGAAGGCTATATAAAGAAAGGCCGGGAAAATTTTCTAAATTCCACAGTCTAGTTGATTCATTAGAACTTTTCTTGTGAGTTGTTCATAACCATCATAACAATCGCTGCCTTGGACTAAACCACAGCCCCGGGTAAGCGCCACGCTGCCAGCGCACAGCGCCCTAACCGCTGCTCGTTCCCAGCGCCGTGTCGAGCTAAGCTGCTGCCTGCGTCTATCATCAAGCCATTGCATGCCTCTGAGTATTTCCTAACTTGACAACAACGGAGCAACTTCTTATTCGGAGGTTTATTTTCTTCGCGTCCTCATCCTGTACACACGAATTGCGAACCTTACATCCCCTGCTACTAGAGTGTTAAACAAGTAAATATTTGTAAGTAGATATTATTTAAAACTATAGGTATTAACTTCATTTAATATGTGTTTCTTGTTCGGTGGGTGATCAAAATATTCTCTCTCTCCACCCCATTAAGGTCCTCTGGCTGGGCGCGGATCTCCTCCACTTTGGGAGGGATTATGGTCTACTATGCCGCGCTGACCTTGTTGTCATAGGATTTGGATAGAGAGTACGAATATCCGTCCACCCGCGTTGGGACTCACCGCGAGGGAGTGACTTTCCTGTGATGCTCACGGAGCAGCCACTGGGCGGACAGTGGGGTGTGCGGTTATGTACATTTTAAACCGCCAATAAAAAAGAAAGAGTTTGGATGGAGAGTGGTATCTTAGTAACAGAGTCCCGATTTATCCTATGGGCTAAACCCACTGTAGATAAACATAGTCTTAATATAATATAATTATGAGTAGATTTTGAGCAATCATTTCCGATTGAATAATGAAATATGTTGAGTTTAAATTTCCCTAACAAAATGCTTGGCTCATTTATTTGAAATAAAATAAATAAATAAATATTCAGGACATTTCACACAACGTCCTCTGGTCCCAAAGTAAGCTATATTTCTATGCTTGTATTATTGGTACCAGAATACGGATAGACTACATATACTACTTTTTTTTTTGTAAATACATACTTATAATACATAGAAAACACCCAGACGCAGTATAAACGTTTGTATGACATTTATGGATATCACACAAATGATTGTCCCAAGCGGGAATCGAACCCGCGACCTCGTGATCGGCAGTCCATTACATAAACCACTCCACCACGAAGCCCGTCAAATAAAACCACTTGTTACTAATTTATTCGGTTTTAAATCTGTAAAAAGTGGTTTTATTTGTGTAATTGAAATTGACAAAGTTTCAATAAAAGGGTTTACAAGTTCTGAAGTAATAAACGTATGTTTATAATAATCTATCATTTTGGGTTGGACATATTTAATAAATCATGTCCATTTATTTCATTTTACTTACACTTGTGTAAATATAGTATAATGGGCGGCCTTATTGCTGGAAGCAATTTCTGCCAGGCAACCTTTGGATGAAGATCGTGTGGAGAAAGAAGAGCAATAGTTGTAAGTGTACTGATTATCATAACACTAATATTCTATAGACATACAAATATAATATATATACAAATAAACATATATAAATCAATACACATAATACATACATAAAAGTACATAGACAATTCTAAACGGGAATAGTTACAGCTGCTTGCCCAGATAGTGGCTTTTAACTTTAATTTTGATTGTGACTAGACTTTTAGCTCGTTGAATGTCCTCTGGAAGTGCGTCAAAGAAATTCGTAAAATGCGTTGGCATTTTAAATATTTGTTATGTATGTATTTGTCTTACATTAAATTGATAAAATCGTTCGTAAAACCTTTAATAATGAACATCTGCAGGCGAATTTGAAAAAAAGCGTGATTTTTTTTTAACCGATGTGCTAAATACTGATTATCATAGCTATATTTTTTAAATACTATCATTAAAAATTTCGCCTTTATTTGCTTGCCTTCTTTTAAGGTTAAGTTCTTAAAAATCATATCACAGTAACTTTTAAGGTACCTAGCCTAGATTCACTAATTTCGCCTTTGAAACAGCAATAGAAAGAAAGAAAAATTGATTTGCTCTGTTTCGCTGATTTTACCAATTATACATTGCGCGACTCATTTGTTTAAATAAAACTACTTTTACGGATTTAGACGCGTATATTTGTTTTACATTTTGGCCCGACGTTTCGGAGACTTTGCAGTCACCATGGTCACGGGTGAGACTGCACTGTAATGTGTCTTCTACGATCAGTTATTACACATTCGATTTTAATTTTACATTGACCATAAAGATAGACTTTTACCATAAACTATATCATATTTACATTGTGCTCAGACTAGGTACATAAAATCAATAACATTAATTTTGTTTCTAAATTAGGTACCTACATTAACAAAATTATAACTTTGTTAATGTATTACAGTATGTATATACAAAAGGTCTTATGTGTCTATGCTTCGATTACTTACTTTATTCCAAAATATGATTTCTAAAAGAAATATGACATCCAAAAATCCCGCTTTTTACAGTTGAATTTGCAGCCCCTTCCACTCAAGTTTGGTAAGGTTTTTCCAAAAAAACGTAACATAAGCATACATATACTCTTCATCTATAATATAGCATTAAAATTAAAAAAAAAACTGTTTATTTTTACGAAGCAAACTACGGACTCTTCTTTTTTAAAGATTTCATAGGTAAAATCTGAGCGGCGCTCGCGAATAGGGATAGCAATTAAATAACACAAATATCTAAATCCTCTCTTAATAACGAAGTAATTAAACAACAATAATTTATTAGTTACCTATTTGAATTACCTAATTACCTAATAACCTAATTACCTATGTGAAAAATAAGAGGCAGTTCCTTATGTCCATAATTTGCATCGAAACAATAAGTCTATTTTTATAGTAGCACGTTTCTTAATGACTTTAATTTTATTGTTAATAAAAGTCAATGTGTTTTTTAATATTTAATTTTAAGACCTTTGCATGTGTTTTTCCATATAAATATATACGATACCATCGGAAAGGTAAATTTTATAATTTTAACTATTTTCGCCCGAGAAAAATATACTCCGATGTCATCGCCGGGATACTCCAAAAGGGGCAAGTGCGTAGCACTTACAACCGTCGGGCATGTATGACCAGATGTATGAGTGTGGATGAAGCCAAGGAAGTATGCTTCGATCGTAGCAAATGGCGCTCTATAGCCTCTGCCTACCCCCATGGGAAAAAGGCGTGACATTATGTTGATGATGATGATGATTTTGCCTAATGTCTTACAGAACCATTTTGTAGTGTTTTTACTCAATGCCAGTTTCAGCAGTACTTACTTCTTATAATTTAAGTATTGTTTGTGAAAACTGAGCACGAAGGACACCTTACGGATTAGTCCCACCTATGACCATGGCGACTGAAAATTCTCCAAAATATCGGGCTAAAATTTTAAACAAATGTCTCTCTTCAGCTCATAAAAGTCGCTCTGCTGAGCACAGACCTCCTACACTTTGAGAGGGATCAAGGTCTACTGTGCCTCGCTAACCAGGCGTCTAGGCTCAGGGTATATTAAATCAGGGTTTTATCTGTGTTTGTGTGTGTTTTCTTCAGCTGGCTGCTAGGTTAGTGTATTTTGCTTACTTTCATAGTATTTTATTTATTTATTTATTTATTTTAAAACTTCATGCACTTTAATAATACAATGGCGGACTTAATGCCGACAGTGGCATTTTCTACCAGTCAACCAACGTCGGTGCAGAGACAATTTGGGGCAGGTGCTATTTTACAATAAACTAAAAAAAGAGATAGAATGCTTCAATTTCAACTTATTTACACAATACAAATATTAATACTATACCTTCATATATATACATAAACAAATACCATACCATATAAATATAACATAAACTTACATACTAATAGTATACATAAAAATATACTCATATAGTTATAGAATAGTTACATAAACATACAGATGCATAAACACTATATCTACATAAATAATTATAATATTTTAGTGAAAGGTGATCTTTAGCGATTAGATTCCGCCAACAGTCCCCTATAATGCTCACGAACTTTTGCCTTAAAAGTGTCACGGGTTTTTGCCATCCTGATTCCAAGAGGGAGTGCATTCCAGAGAAGAATCGCTTGAATGTTAAAAGAAGAATGTACTAAGGTGGAAGTATGCGGTGGACAAGAGAGAAGACGATTATTAGAGGAACGTAAATCTCGTTCATGAGTGGAAAAAAGGTATTGAAAGTTTGTCTTTAAATAAGAGGGCGAATGAGGGTAAGATAAGATAGAGAATAAGGTTGTTAAAGCTCGAAGATTTCGTCGTTGTCTTATTGGCAGCCATTTCAAGCGAGACCGGAATGCTGATACATGGTCGAATTTACGCAGATTAAAGACGAATCGAATGCAATTGTTGAGAAGACGGTCAAGTTTATTGAGCAGATCTGCATTCAGGTCGAAATAGCACACATCAGCATAGTCAATGATAGGAAAGATTAAGGTGTGCACGAGGGTTGTCTTAGTGGCGATTGGTAAAAGGTTCCTTAGTCGATAGAGAGAGCGAAGAGCTCCCGTAACCTTTTGCGAAACGTTATTCACTTGTCTTTGCCAGCTAAGCGTGTCGTCCATATAGAGGCCCAGATTTTTAGCTTCGGTGGAGTATGTGATGACAGATCCATTATAAATGATAGGCGGTAGTTGCTGGGTGTCAATCCTTCGCACCATGTATGGGCTCCCGATTAAAATAGCTTGACACTTGGCGGGATTGACTGTGAGACCAAATTTCGAAGTCCAGTCTAAAATAGCTTCAAGATCTCGGTTTACATTTGCAATCGCACATGTTAAGTTTTGTACCTCAGCCTGAGAATAAAGCTGCAAGTCATCGGCATACAGATGATAAGCACAACGTAGCTCTTTAGTAAGTAGATTAATAAAAAGAGAGAAGAGAATAGGAGAAAGAATTCCGCCTTGAGGGACGCCAGAGATTAAATTACACCAGTCAGACGAGTCATCGTTGACTCGAACAGATTGCTGACGCCCTCGAAGATAGGATGAAAACCATTCCAGTGCTTCAGATGAGATACTGAGATGGGAAAGAACAGATAAAAGAATGTCATAGTTGACAGTGTTAAAGGCGTTAGAGAAGTCAATTAACACCAACACGGTAATCGTTGATTTTTCGATACCTACTCTCACATCGTTAGTAACCTTAAGTAGGGCCGAGACTGTGCTATGCCCAGGTCTGAAGCCTGACTGTAGTGGATTTAAAAGGTCGTGGTGGTTTATAAAGTCACATAGCTGTTTATTGACACAAGCCTCTAACACTTTTGATAGGAAGGGAAGAATTGAAATTGGGCGGTAGTGACTGGGGAGACAGGGGTTTGAGACTTTAGGCAGAGGGCGAACATAAGCTTTGCGCCATAGTGATGGAAAGGTACCTGAAATGAGAGAGAAGTTAAAGATATGAGAAAGAGGAAGTATTAGTTGGTCTATGATAAATGTGATCATTTGGCGACTGATTTTATCACAGCCTGTGGCCTCAGATTTAATAGATTTTATGGTTTTTTTGATCTCATCCGAACTAATTGAAGAAAAGAAGAAGGGGATAGTATTTGGATGTGGTAAAGTAGAGACGTAGTCAACCGTTTGAAGTTTAACGGCGGTGCTAAGGTTATCTGCGCAAACAAAGAAATTATTCAAGTCATCTAAAGTGACAGAGTAGGATGTTTCAGCTTGCCTGGGATGGGGTTTGCCGATACCGAGCGTCCCGAGGAATTTCCAAACTGCAGAAGGGGGAGAAGAAGAAATATTATGGTGTATATGGCGACGTTTAGCATTGCGTATCACCTGGTTGCACCGATTTCTTGCAGCCTTATACGCGACCCAGTCCTCTCCAGAACGACGACTCCTGTACTTGCGGAAGGTCCGATCCCTGCGTCTCATTGCCAGTTTAACGTCCTCAGTCAGCCAGGGTGCAGGTGGATGTTTTAACTTAACCAGTCTAATTGGTGCATGAGTATCATAGAGGTTAATCACGTTACTGTTAAAAATCTGTACTTTGGCATCTACTGTAGTTGCTGCCTCCATGCTTTGCCAGTTGATTTTGGAAGCATCTTCCCGGAGCTTGTCGACATCCATCCGCGCGAAGGAACGTATGTGCAACACCTTGGGTTTCGGTTTGGGAGGCTTCAGGACATAGGAGAGGTAAATCAGATCGTGGTGAGAAAAAGCAGGAGCAGAATATTGACCATGACATGGGACTAGGGTAGGAGAGGAAGTAAGGATTAAATCTAACCATGTATCGTCACCGTTAGGGTTGTGGTGAGTAGGATGCAGAGGTAAAACATGGAGAGAAGAAGATGTTATAATATTAAGTAATTTTTGAGTGCGGGGACAACGGGATGAAAGTAAGTTAGTGTTGAAATCACCCATCACGATGTAATGTGCATAATCAGACCCTATTGATTCTAAAACCGATTCAAAATCAGTGAAGAAGTCGGTAGTGGGTGGGCAATAAACCACGCCCATGACTAATTTAGCTCCCAGGACACAAACCTCAATAAATAGAAACTCTGCGGAATCAAGATTTTGAGAGGAGGATGAAGCGAGTATTTTATACGATAAGTCACTGCGCAGATAAATGGCGACCCCTCCCCCTCTTCTCTCAATACGGTCGTTTCTGATTAGAATAAAACCAGGCAGGGGGTAAGTTGTAGAGAGTAAATGAGGTTTGAGCCAACTCTCAGAAATCAGAACTGCATGGACATTTACACCACTAAAGGTATCAAAGAGATCACTGTGGTGGCTAGGGATGCTTTGTGCATTTATGTGGCAGATATTTAAAAGTCGATTATTGGTCTGGTTAAAATTGCTTACGAGTATATCTCTGACACCATCAGCGGTCATAGAATAGCTATCATCTAAAGAAGAAGAGGCGGCAGAAGCACTAATAGCAGAGTAAAAGGAAGAATCAGAGTCGTTTAATGACATACTATAAAAAAAAAAAATATAATAAATAAATAATATTAATAAATATATTTTAAATAAATAGGTAAATAATATTATATCAATATTTTAAATTTAAATTAAATCTAACAAATTAATTTTCAGGAATAGGGGGATGCACTTATTATCTCTGCACCACCCACCAGCCAGCTGTAGTATAATAAACAAACATTATAATAATTAATTATATGATGATATTAACAGTTATTAGATACACTAAATCTATGATCAAAACACAATAAATGACATACATTACTCTGTGGTATTGTTCCTGAACGTAACCAGTTGACAAGATGTCATTAGATGTCATAACTTGTGTGTCAGTGTCAAATCACTGACATGCATCAAATGCACGAATGTAAACAATTGTAAAAAAGTTAAAGTAAAAATAACATAAAGAAACGAAATATTATTGTAATAGTTTAAGGAAGAAACGCTGTACCTAATACTTGGTTAACTATCCAGTTACTGGTGTGGATAGCGGCCATTTTACAACAAAATAAACCACAGAGTTCTATTTCTTACGTGATGGTTTGTCTGGATTAGTGGCTGCAGCCTCTGGAGCCTTTGGGTACTTCTTGAGAAGCGGGTCCAGTTGCGCCATAGAACAAACTTTGTGTCGACCTCCATCCGAAGACTTAATGATTACTATACCATCTTGTGTCCAACAGCTGCGCATGCCAAAATGAGTCCGAGCTTTACTAAACACCAGTTGTCGAGTCTTTGTCAGGAACTCCTTCACTGATATTGAAGTGCCTCTGAGCTTAGACTTGGCTCTGAAGGCTGCTGATTTGGTGACAACGTTGGAGAACCTAACTAAAATTGGTCTATGATGGCCAGTCTTGAGCGCTCCCAGTCGGTGACAAATCTGGATGTCTTTAGGTTGAATGTCTTTCATGCCCATCTTGTTCTGAAGTACATCCAAGATAGCTTCGCCACATTGCTTGTTCTGCTCATCAATCCCCGAGAAGACAAGAGCCTTTCTGCGCTGTCGAGTTTCAATGCAGTCGATAGCTTGAGCACACTCATTGATCTGCGCACGCAGCAGGCCTAGCATGCTGTACATTAGTTCTCTGAAGGTTCTAAATTCTTCGGCAACTTTGTTGACAGTGTCTTTAGCAGTACCAGTGTTCTGGAGTTGGCCTTGCAGGTCATTCATCTTCATCATAAAGGTTTCTTCTAGATTCTTTTGGGCGATCTTAATGTCCTCAAGTTGAGACATTGTGAATTATTTGTGTTTCCACAGTGATAGTGAAGTTTCTATGCCGGCTAGAAGGTGGTAAGCTTGAAATTGCTGATATCTTACATTAAGTGAAACTAATATGTGTACTCCTTATTTATATTTTTATACACAAAATAAATTAAAGAAATTGTAAAAATAATTGGTAAATCAATTATAATTCAAAATTAAAGTTCCTTGATATGTGTTTACTATTTTACTCCTACCCGCGAAAAAAACATAATAAAATCTATCTAATCTAAAGTATTATGTCTTATGGCATCTTACTGTGGGGGTCTGCAGCAGACGTCCAAACTATTTTTATCTTGCAAAAAAGAGCAGTTCGTGCTATTTACAAATTAGGCAGTCGTGAGTCGCTTCGGGATTTGTTTAAAGAGATAAATATACTTACACTGCCAATTCTGTATATTCTCTCAAACATCATGTACGTTCGTAAAAACATCTCGCTCTTCCTTAAGAATAGTGACGTCCACAGCCTTAATACTCGCAATGAAGAAAAGCTTATGATTCCTAGATTTAGGCTTAGCAAAACTAGCAAAAGTTTTATGATTAACAGTATTAGGTTCTATAACAAAATTCCACCCAATATCACTGAATTACCAGACAATAAATTCAAACAGGTTGTTAAGAACACACTGATTTCTAAAGCATACTATAGTACCAAACATTATATGGAAGATAAACACGCTTGGCGTGTGTTTGACGCGTGGCTTGACGTGGTCCCTGAATGTCGGCCTCATAACAAAACTCAGAGTCGCGCAGCGTGCTATGGAGAGGGCTATGCTCGGTGTTTCCCTACGTGATAAGATCCGGAATGCGGAGATCCGTAGAAGGACTGGTGTGTACGACATAGCCCGAAGAGTTAGCACGCTGAAGTGGCAATGGGCAGGCCACATCGCTCGACGATCTGATGACCGTTGGGGACGGAAGGTCCTCGAGTGGCGACCACGAACCGGACGACGCAGCGTGGGGCGGCCCCCAACAAGGTGGACCGACGATATCGTCAAATACGCCGGGGGCCGCTGGATGCAGTTAGCGCAAGACCGCACGTTGTGGCGTTCTATGGGGGAGGCCTATGTCCAGCAGTGGACTGAGAAAGGTTGATGGATGGATGGAAACACGCTTGGTCTTCACTTCGTAGCGGCCCTCTGGCAATGAAATAAGTAATATTCTTATTAATACCTAAAATACTGTCTGCTTAATTGTATTAGCATTTTCTCGCTTTGTTGACGTCAGATATGATAACTTCTGTTAATTATCTATTCTTTAATATCGTATTGATTTATGATTTCAAGTTAAATGATTGTGTATGTTGTCAGAAACTTTATCTTCTAATATATAAAATTCACGTGTCACAGTGTTAGTTACCGTACTCCTCCGAAACGGCTAGACCGATTCTTATGAAATTTTGTATGCACATTCAGTAGGTCTGAGAATCGGCTAACATCTATTTTTCAAAGTTTTTTTTTTTAGTATTGCAAAACAACGTTTGCCGGGACAGCTAGTGTTTATATATATCTACATTGTAATTATTTATTCATGAGACTGTAAAGGTGTGAGCATTATGCCGAAACTAGTATATTTCCTTTGTATATTTCTAATTGCTTTTATTTGCTTTGTGTACTGTCCAACAGAGCGACTTCGTCATGCTCACTCAAATGTCTCGAAGTTGGTAGCGTTGCACGTCGGGTCGCACGGTTCCCTACAAAATGCTCGAGCTGTGCGGGGCTGATGTGTGCGTTATACTCGTGAACGGACTGGTCGATTTGCTCCAACAAGGCTATTTTATTATTAAGTTAGTTTTAGTTTTAAAAAAATATAGTTTTTTTAGTCGTGATAGTACTGATCGGCATCATTCTCACACCCCTGATACAATTATGTATAATATATTTTTAAAAAAAATATGAAAGGAAATGAAAAAAAAAATCCATGGAGTTTCTTGTCTGTTCTTCTCCACAGGATCCACGTTTGGAACAGACACCTAGTTTCTGACGTTTCAAAAGAGCTTGTAAAACATGCCAACTTGAAATAAAATATTTTGACTTTGACTTTGAGGTACGCGTCTAAATCCGTAAGTGGTTTTATGTTAAGTCTAGTTTGGTAACTAAACGACACCTCATACGTACATACACACACACGCATAAAAATACGCAAAAAGATAGTCCCTATGTACCTATATCGAAGTAACTAATGTTGTTTGTGAGGTTGTGAAGATAATTTTCAGTGACAAATGTTTTAAACCGGTTAGGTTTATGTATATTTATTGATGTGCCTATTTTATGTCAGTAAAGTTTTGTTGCTTAGAAGAAGCAGTCAAACACAAATATTTTTGACTGGCTTTTTACAAAAGTGCTTTATTCTAGAACTATTTTCTATTTTATGATTGCATACATCAGACAGTGTTACATTTTGACTTCTCCTAAAGGTAATATCTTTATTTTTATCATAATATCTACAATAATTAATTTAGCAAAAGTTATCTTTTTTCTATTTGTTTTGGGTGTATGGGTGTATGGGTTTTTTCTATGTATAATAAGTATGTATTTACAAAAGAAAAGTAGTTTATGTTGTATATCCGTATTCTGGTACCCAAAACACAAGCATATAAGCTTAGCTTGGGACCAGAGGACGTTGTGTGAAATGTCCATGAATATTTATTTATTTATTTATTTACTCCACTCCGTAACCAGCATACAAATGTCATCACCCATATCTTACCCAGTGTGCTGTAAAAGCCACCTAAGGAATATTATACACTGATAATATCCTCTGTAAGTGACGTAAATCTCAAAAATAAACTCTGTAGCATGGAGGCATGGTTTATATTTTCTTGCATTTCTTTATGTATTTTATTTTATTTTTATTACTTACTAGCTGTCCCGGCAAACGTTGTTTTGACATACTAAAAAAAAAACTTTGAAAAATAGATGTTGGCCGATTCTCAGACCTACTGAATATGTATGCAAAATTTGAGAAGAATCGGTCAAGCCGTTTCGGAGGAGTACGGTAACTAACACTGTGACACGTGAATTTTATATATTAGAAGATAATGTTACTAACACTAGTTTGCAAGAATTTTAATTACTAACGCTATGGATCTTAGTCCGAAATAAATGAATTTATTATTATTGTTAGTTCCGTATTCCTTTATTTTCGTATTTTACATAGATTTTTTTAAAAGATTATATAAATAGGACATTCATACTGTATAAAAATAAAAAAGAAACACACAATAAATACACTAATTAAAAACACACTCACACATTTATAATCTAATTAAAAAATATATAAATAAAATTGGTCAAGTGCGAGTCGGACTCCGCGCACGAAGTGTTCCGTACCATTATCTATGCAACATAAGGCAACGTTGTTAGTATCGAGCAAGAAACGATAAAAAAATCATGTTTGTTGTATGGGAGCCCCCCTTAAATATTTATTTTATTTTATTTTTAGTATTTGTTGTTATAGCGGCAATAGAAATACATCATCTGTGAAAATTTCAACTGTCTAGCTATCACCGTTCTTGAGATACAGCCTGGTGACAGACGGACGGACGGACGGACGGACGGACGGACAGCGAAGTCTCAGTAATAGGGTCCCGTTTTTACCCAAAGGGTAAAAACGGGACCCTATTACTGAGACTTCGCTGTCCGTCCGTCCGTCCGTCCGTCCGTCCGTCCGTCCGTCCGTCCGTCCGTCCGTCCGTCCGTCCGTCCGTCCGTCTGTCACCAGGCTGTATCTCAAGAACGGTGATAGCTAGAGAGTTGAAATTTTCACAGATGATGTATTTCTATTGCCGCTATAACAACAAATACTAAAAATAAAATAAAATAAATATTTAAGGGGGGCTCCCATACAACAAACATGATTTTTAGGGTTCCGTACCCAGTATCTCAAGAACGGTGATAGCTAGACAGTTGAAATTTTCACAGATGATGTATTTCTATTGCCGCTATAACAACAAATACTAAAAATAAAATAAAATAAATATTTAAGGGGGGCTCCCATACAACAAACATGATTTTTAGGGTTCCGTACCCAGTATCTCAAGAACGGTGATAGCTAGACAGTTGAAATTTTCACAGATGATGTATTTCTATTGCCGCTATAACAACAAATACTAAAAATAAAATAAAATAAATATTTAAGGGGGGCTCCCATACAACAAACATGATTTTTTTACCGTTTCTTGCTCGATACTAATAACGTTGCCTTATGTTGCATAGATAATGGTACGGAACCCTTCGTGCGCGAGTCCGACTCGCACTTGACCAATTATTACCCTTTGGGTACGGAACCCTAAAAATAGTGCACCACCGGCATCGAGTACAGGGACCAAGCTGTCGGTGGTCAGGGATCCAAAGACAGGAACCTCCTCACTATGCAAGCCGTATCGAGGACGACTGCCTTCTGCATCAGACCCTTGACCCAACTGCCTAACGCGAGCCTCTCTAGATGTTGATCGAGGCTTTTGGCTATTAGTCCATTGACTGAGATGACTATCGGCACAATGATCGCCGAGTCCACATCCCACATGTCGACAATCTCGTGCACTAAGTTTAGATATTTCATTTGTATTTTTATATTTTTTTCATTTGTTATTTTTTTTTTATTAATATTATTATTATAGTAGACCATAATACCTCCTAAAGTAGACGAGGCCATGTCCAACACTGAGTCGTTAATTTACTGAAAGAAGAGCATTACTTCTAATAAATATAACAGTTAAAGATATCATTATAATCAGTGTAAAGAAATAAATTTAAGTAATTTCTTTCAGTGGTGACAATGTCTTGCTTAACGCCAGCAATAGGCAGCGCTCCTCAAACTTTTGCAGGAGCTATCCAATACTTCATGACGGCGCAATGTCTACTTGCTCCTAATATAGTACCAGAAGCTACGGTTCAGGGTAATTTTTAAATTATTTACACTAACTCTAAAACGTGGAAGATTTATTACATCCCCTTAGAAAACCTATCACATACAAACAAAAATGTTGACTCTTTCTTCGTCTCAACGTTATTCTGCTAGAATTCCTATTTTTTTACTTTGGAACTAAGGGTTTTACAAACTTTCTTTTAGAATTCCATGTAATGACAACGACGACTATGCCTAATCAGAAGTACAGATGTTGATATTAATAACTAACTGTGCCTCGAGGTGTTACCCGCGGTAAAAAGAATAAATAATCTGTTTGTTTTTATCATCCCACGAGAAAATTGCGTATTCGTATTCTATGGGTTTATAAGACAAACGTAAAATAACAAAAATGGCGGTTAAATTATTTTATAACATACTAGCTGGCCCAGCAAACGTTCTTTTGACATACCAAAAAAAAAGTTAAAAAAAAAATTAACTGTAAACCTCACGCAGCCTGAGACCTTTCCAACGAATGCAAAACCGTGGAAATCGGTTCGTGCGTTCTGGAGTTATAGCGTCATCAAGGAAAATCCAACTTATTTTTATATAGTAGACTAGCTGTTGCCCGCGACTCCGTACGCGTGGAATTTAGGAAAGTTTCATGAAAATCTATCCATACATCCAACATTAACCAAATAATATCCAAACATTAGAGTATGGATAGAAGACCGAGGAAACGTTCGCGTTGCTCAGCCAACAGTTTAATTATTTTATATTGTCGCGCGTAATTCTTTTTTCGTCATATCTCCCAAGATATTCATTTAAATTGCATGCTGTAATGAGCAGTTATAATCTATATTAATTGCGTAAGCTAACTAAGTTGTTTAATTTGATAAAAAATATTACTATATACACATAAATAGCTTTTGAAAACACCCTATTGAATTTAATAATTTTTTTGACATTATTATGGGTACAGCGGGTTTCCCTTAAAAGATAGACATATGCCTTCGCGGACTTTTTTGAAGAACTATAGGTAACAAACAATTCTTTCATACATTATTTTGTTGTACCTCACATAGATAAGGCAGCGTTTTCATTTATAGCTCACGCGCATCCGAATTTCTCGACAAATTTAATCATATCTCATCCAATATACCGCAAACCCCAATAAATTATACGAAAAAAGCCATCCTCTTGAACCAGTCTATCTATTACAAAAAACCGCATTAAAATCCGTTGCGTATTTTTGAGGATATAAGCTCACATAGGGACATACATACAAAAATTACGACTTTGTTTTACTCGTATAAGAAGTAAAGATAAAGATAAAGATTTCACAAAAGTTTTCGTTTTTTGTTTCCTACAGAGTGTTTAGCGAAATAATATATAGCCTATGTTACTTCCAGGACTATAAATTATATCTATACAAATTTTCGTGCAATTCCATTTTATAGATTTCGCGTGAAAACGTCACAAACGAACAAACAAACTCACTTGCACTTTGATATATAAGTAAGGATTAGGATTAGGATAATATAATTATATTGTGTATTTATATAAAGTAGTTGTTTTTAATTGGTTTTTGATTATGAGTGTATGTGTTTTCTGTATTTAGTAATCTTTTAAAAATGTTAATGATAAAATGATGAATAAATATGGAAATATTATTAGGTATGTAATTTATCATGATCTAGAAATTTCAGAAACAATAAAAAAAATCTAAGAACCAGCCAAATACGAGTTAGACTAGCGCATGACCGGTTGCGTACTGTTATTATGTGGTTATTATCATAATATATGCATTCTACCTACCGTCATAACTATGCCATCCAAAGGTATCATTAAGTTACACTGTAACGGTCTTATTCATAATGACTTATCGGAGGTTCATAAGGAGATTTTATCGGAGAGATAATAAACGTTTTAGCGTAAAAAGACCATTATGAATAACAAGTTTTGACAATTTTCGCGAACCTATTTTAGCGAACTTTTAAACCTCCGATAAGTCATTATGAATAAGACGGTTTTTTGTAGTCGTTGTTATTTTTAGTTGTTATTTTAAGTTAAAAACGATCAGTATAGCTATACACATTTTAGCTTAAGATTAATTTTCATGAGCTTTTTCTTGATCGCAATTTTTTCCTGCTATATGGCCAAATATAGAAATGGTTTAATTATTTATTCACTTTATTGCTTCAGATGGAGATTCATTCGACTTTATAGTAATTGGCGCAGGGTCCGCAGGAAGCGTTGTAGCAAATCGACTAAGTGAAATTGAAAAATGGAATGTGCTGGTCTTAGAAGCAGGTGATGACTCACCAGTAGAAGCTGACGTATGTATTAATAGTCATACAAAACATAACATAAACTCTAAAGTTCCATAAAATAGATTAATTTTTGTATCATTAGATTCCAGGATTAGAAGGGACGATGGCTGCGACCAAATATGATTGGCAGTATTTTACTACTGACAATGGAATAATAGATCAAGCTCTTATAAACGGTTCAGTAGCATGGATAAGAGGAAAAATGTTAGGTGGCAGTAGCAACGACAACGGTATGATTTATATGCATGGAAATGATCATGATTACAATAAGTGGTATAAAGCTGGTAACACTGAGTGGAGTATTAATGACGTAAAACGATGCTTTAAAAAGGCTGAAAGTCTTCAAGATCAAGAGAAACTAAATGATCCAATTATCAGTAAGATTTACGGTCAACATGGACCACTTGTTTTGAACAGATTTAATCATAGTATGCCAAATGTTACTGAAGGATGTTTAGATGCGTTTAATGAAATTGGTGTTAAAAATGTTAAAGATTTGAACCTTGAAAACATGGGTTCAGGTCGTGCTACGGTAACAGCAGCAAATGGAATAAGACAAAGTACTAATAGAGCATATATTTTTCCCGCTGCTAATAGAAAAATCTTAAACATATTGAAAAATGCTTTTGTTACAAAAGTTTTGATAAATGATAATAAAACGGCTTATGGAGTTGAAGTACAATGGAACAATAAGTATTTGAAATTATATGCAAAACTGGAAGTAATTTTAAGTGCAGGTGCAATTAATTCTCCACTGGTTCTAATGTTGTCTGGAGTTGGACCAGCAGAGCATCTGACTGCAAACAATATAAATTGTATTGTAGATTCTCCACATGTAGGTCAAAATATACAAGATCATCTCTTGATACCAATTATGATATATGGAGATTCACCTACAGCTCCTTCACCGAGTGATAAGAATCTAGATGTTATAAACTATTTAGCCGATCGAAAAGGAACTTTAGCTCATTGTGATGTAATAACTGATGTCTCAGCATTTTTTTCTACTGTAGGTAATCGTAAATACCCTGACAGTCAAATCCATGTGAGCATTGTTGCGAAAAACAGTCCTAAGGTAAAGGAAATGTTTCAGACTTTCTACCATTACAATGATACAGTGGCTGATGACATAGCTGAAAAAATTAAAAGTTACGCTCTTTATTTCTTCCAATATAATCTGCTACATCCATTTTCCACTGGAAACATTTCTTTGACATCTAACAATCCCAAAGATCATCCAAATATTTATCCAAATTATTTAAAAGATCCAAGAGATATGGAAAGAGTTATTAAAGGTATTAAAAGGATAGTAAATGTTGTGCACACGCGTTTTTTTAAATCTATCAAAGGATTTTTGGGTAGGATGGATATACCGGAGTGCAATAAGTTAAAACTAAACACTGATGATTATTGGAAATGTGTAAGTAAGAATCTGGTTACTACTATTTATCATCCAATTCGATCATGTCAGATGGGGAAGGACATCACTACTTCTGTAGTAGATAGTCGGTTAAGGGTACATGGTGTTAAGAATCTTCGTGTTATTGACGCCAGTGTAATGCCGAATACAACCAGTGGAAATACTAACGGACCGACTATTATGATTGGAGAAAGAGGTTCTGAACTAATAAAAGAAGATCATAAGGTGCCCTTCTAATTACAAATATTTTGAGTAAACCTTTTTTATTAAATAAATATGTTGCATGTAAGTTCAGTTGTGCAATAAAAATAGTGGTAAAGACCTTATAATATATATTGATTTAAAATTTCAGAAATAAATTAACTTTGGATTACCTCCGTTGAATAATTTTATAACTTTAAATACTTCTTCTGTAGGCAGTAGTAGTGTGTTTGATCTTATTCACAGTATAAACACAAAACCCCGAGCACTACAGCTTCAATATAATGATTCATATCAGTAGCATTGTCACAAAGTTATAAAGCAATTCATAAACAACAATGAAATCCCCTTCTCTAACTGACACTACTTCAAGTTAGCGAGAAAACATTTTGTCTCGTTTATCTTATCGAGATTAATCAGAACCAAGTGTGTTTCGTAACGCAATAAGAATAATGTTATCATGCAGGCCTGAAAATAATTACTGACGTTAACAATCAATGCGTTGAACAAGTGGTAGAATAATTACGTCAGCAACTTACTAATTTTTACGGATTTAGGCACGTAGGATTCGGTTGTAATCTGCCTACATGTTTCATTAGAATTTTTTTCAGTTCTTCTATTCAACTCACTTAAGTCCCATTGCATTGTGGGCATGGCCGAACACATACCTACATGTTTATTATAAAAATAGCTGTTACTTGAGACTTTGTACGCCACAAGAACTATATTATAGACATATGGTCTTATTCATAATGATTTATCGGAGGTTTGAACGGAGATTTTATCGGAGAGATAATAAACGTTTTAGCGTAAAAAGACTACTATGATTATCAAGTTTTGACAATTTTCGCGAACTGATTTTAGCGAACTTTTTAACCTCCGATAAGTCATTATGAATATGACCAATAATATCAACAGCACTCTCAGAGATAATAGTACCGATTCTACGTGCCCACTAAACTAAAAATGAATATCAGTGCCAATAGTACAATTCTGCAATGTTAGCCTAACTTTCTTATTAGAAAAACTGTGTATTATAGACTAACGATTTTAATTAATGTAAATGTGTACAACGAAATAGCAAAAGTAATAGATATATTGACATTATCAATTTTCAATACCTGCATATTAGTGAAAATATGTTTAAAATCATAGCTTTCGGAGATAATAAATACATACCTACTCGTATTAAAAAATGTATGTCTTTAAATTAAAATTTAACGTAATAAAATCCGTGACATTACAAAGATCAAATATCATTGTGTCTGTAACTTATATTACCTATCTACTACCTACGTATGTTTTTATCACAATAAATGTGTAATAAATATTTATTTTATTATTTCAGCAATATTCTATTGTCTTATTCAAACAAAAATACACCTCTTAAATTGTCACAGAATTAAATTTAAAAGCAAATAATAATTAAATAGACTTTATTTCAGACCATGACGTCATGCATACATTTAACGCGTGCACATAAAATAAAATTAAAACTAAACATTGATTATGATGGGTTGGTGAATAATAAAATAATTGTAATACAAATATAACAATTAATAATTTGATATCTAATTTAAATAATATGCGCATATAGGTAATTATAATTTCATTTCATGATTTTTAGGGTTCCGAAAATAAGGGGAAATCGGGGCCATAGTAAGTATTAAGACTCCATACATGAACTGTGATAGCGAGATAGTTAAAATTTTTATAGATTTTGTATTTTTGTCAAATACACCAAATTTTTTTAACCGACTTCAAAAATGGAGGAACTTCACAATTCGTCTGCATGTGTTTTTCTTGTTTGTTTCGTCATAACTTTTAACTGGGCGAAGCGATGTTAATGATTTTGTTTTTATTCAAAAGCTAGTGGTTCCTGTGTGGTCATCTCCTGAAAAATCGAGGAAAAACCCTCAAATATCAATGGCAGTCGGTCAAACTTTTTTTTAAATACTCTTTCATTTCTCATCACTAGTGATAGGTGCTGGATCTTGATGTTAATATGATTGCGCCAATATGATTATATCGGTATGTTATGATAAAAAATTATTTATTGTAACGATATTTGTATACGAATAGAAGAGAAGAGACATTTTAATAAAAAAAAATATTTTTAATTTATTGAACTAAGAATTCACAATTGCGTATCACAAAAATACGGTTTCTACATAAGACTTTATATCTTAATTTATTTATTATAAAATTAAATTGGCCACATTTGGATCGACTTACCTACTTATAATCAAGAAAATATAACTACGAATATTCCTGTCCACCTTGCGTGCCCTAACGATACGGAATCCTTGAAATCTGTTTTGCACTTAACCGATAGCGCTATAAAAATATGCACGGAATATCTTAATATACAATCTTTTACACTTTGTGCATAATGTTACATTGATTCTAATAATGTTATTTATTCTGATGCCTACACATCACTTAGTGCAATAAGGTAGACGGGTTAAAATGTTACTGGAATAAATCGTGCAAATTAAATCATGAAATATTAAAATAAAATCCATTATAATTAAAATTTAATTTTTAAAACATATTAATGTCAGTACTTATATTATCTGTTACCAAGATTGTGAATGATATCGGAATAATATCAAGGTAAGTAATTATTATTGCTGATCTAGTTTATTATGCTCAAGGCCTCATTAGTAGACCCTGTTCCACTTAATATTAACTAATATGTGAATGATTTATATGCGTGTATGAGCTACTTTTGTATATAAAGACCTAAAAGTACGCGCATGTTTCTTTATTTTGTATTATTACAATTAGCTTTTCACCATTAATATTTGTGCAATTTAACATCAGCTTTCGATACGTCTGGTCGTAAAATTTAAGCGCTTTATAGATATAAATATTGCGACTTTGCCGTAAACCTAATGACAAAAGTATTTAATGCCGCAGTGATTTAAAAAAAGGTAAGCCAGATACTACATTCTCACTCTCCAGTTCAATAACGTCCCACCGTTGGGCACGGACCTCTTCTAATATAAGAGGTATTATTATAAGGGGTTAAACAAGATACTACACTAAAAAATAGCATTTTTTTGGAGTTATTAAATTAAATTACTATTATATGGATTTAATCTTATTTATGTTATTTAACAGCCGAGGTTTTGTAAATATTGCAGTCACCGCGGTCACGGTTAGGTCTAGGTTCTAAGATGTCCTTAGGATAAAAATAACTTATTATATTATACTGTTCTACGTTAATTTGTCATTACATTGTCTGCATGATATTTTTTTTTAAATTTAGTTTATCATTAAAATATTTAAAAAGAGTAGATTTACTTTCACAATTTAGAAGCTTTACATATTGGTTTCAATTACTCATATATTTTGTAAATTTTTCTGCCACTAAAGTCATAATGTATTAAGTTGAATCCAAAATATCTAAATTACTATTAACTAGCTATTAACTAACTAGTAAGAAGTATTTTATTTACCGATGTAATAATAAATAATGAATAATATACAATAACTTAATGCACACAATAATAACTTACAATAAATTTTAATTAGTTGAATTTTTACAGTAATTTAGGTGTATTATATCATTAATTTATTTATGTAGTTTTAGACTAATTATTCAACAGTATTTTTTATTATGTCTATTGTTCTATTATACTTAATTTAATTATATGATCATAAATGGTTAGTTATTTATTTGAAGTAATAATTAAGTATGAAATTACTAAATAGTCAAATTTACTTGTATAAAATTCATCTTATTAGCAAATTATTGAAAACAAAATGTGACCTTTACGAATTGTCCGACAATTCTATAAAAAAAGTGATTTAGTACGTAAAATAACAGTTTTATTTGAGTATTTTCGTATTCTCAAGCTCCTAAGGGTTCTACTTTAATATTACTAAGAAATATAATTGCTGCATAATATATAATAATTGTAATTGAATTAATTGCTTTACTGCTAAAGAAAGGCAATGTTTATCGTGTGCATCTTGTATGTATGTTCATTTCTTTCTTAAGGGCCTGCATCAATATTATCGTGCATTTTTCTACGTACAAAGTTTTCATTTTTTCTTTATATTGAATGGCTAGAGCTCTAATTTTTAAGTATATGTTTTTTCAATATATTATAATCTAGGATCGCATAAACTCAGAAACGCGATTGAAAAAAGTTTTCTCGATAGAAAAACTTAGAGAAATAACCTCTCTCATTTTTTATGTTTTGTCATTTGTCGGTCTATTATCGCGTATTAACTAATGAAATAACTTTCAGAACATAAGTAACTATTATATATAGAAACACGTAAATCAGTATTAAAATATAAGTAGATTTTGAGTAAACAAAAAAATATCCCTAATTCTTCATTTTCTATACCTACTAGCTGTGTTAATAGGTACATGTCGACGTTAATATTGATGTAGGCCCTTAACTGTTATAGCCTAAACGTGCAGCTAGGTTTTCACAAATTAATCAGAGTAAGATCTCCATCATTCAAATTGTTCTTAGATAGATGTGAAGAAATTAAAAAATTGGTCAAGTGCGAGTCGGACTCGCGCACGAAGGGTTCCGTACCATTATCTATGCAACATAAGGCAACGTTATTAGTATCGAGCAAGAAACGGTAAAAAAATCATGTTTGTTGTATGGGAGCTCCCCTTAAATATTTATTTTATTTTATTTTTAGTATTTGTTGTTATAGCGGCAATAGAAATACATCATCTGTGAAAATTTCAACTGTCTAGCTATCACTGTTCTTGAGATACAGCCTGGTGACAGACGGACGCACGGACGGACAGCGAAGTCTCAGTAATAGGGTCCCGTTTTTACCCTTTGGGTACGGAACCCTAAAAACATAATGGCGCATTTTTGGAGCGAAATAGCATTACTTTCAACTTTTGGGCGTTTATATTAAATAAGTCTTGTTTAATTTATTATTACTTGATTATTTTAGTTGCACAAACATGACATGTTGGACCCAGACAACAGGTTTTGCTCCTCAAACCTTTACGGGAGCTATCCAGTATTTTATGACGGCACAATGTCTATTAACAGCTAATATTTTACCAGAGGCCATTGTGAATGGTAAGCATTATAATTTTATTTGACTTACGAGTGTAATGAGGTGACAAATTCAGAACCTCCTCCTTTTTTGAAGTCGGTTAAAAACAGACATTTCAACAAAATGTAAACACAAGGTTATGAAATTATTTTATACCTCAGTAGGTATAATTTTAATTACTTTAAAGCTGAAAAAATACTTAGAAACTCTAAAATACTACTAAAAAACTAGTCTAAAATAGGTAAATAATTCAACAGTGGTCATGTCTAAATATTACGTGTATGTTGTTATATAACACGCAAAGTAGTTTAAAACTAACAGTAATTTTACACGACGATGGGCTCTAATTTTCCAGACAATCGAAGTCGCATGTAAAAGCCAATATAATTTGTGATTTGACTACCTACTTACATTATAATGGAAAAAATGATAACCATAAGCGGGACTTGAACCCGCGACCTCGGAATGCCGTTCCGTCGCTCTCCCAACTGAGCTATTATAGTCCACGCAAATGTTATCATTTTTTCCATTATAATTTAGTTTATTTAGTAAAAAGCATAGCGAGTCAATCGCAAAATATTAATAAATTAATGTAGAAATACATGTACAGCCATTACTTCGGTCCAATTGTGTTCTGTAAAGAACGCTAACTGATCGATTGATGGAGTTGGTGCAAACCGCTCAATAGATGGCGTTGTACGAAAAAACATCGCACGATGTTAAAACTCGCATTGAGATGATTGTAGTGGAAAATTTGGTAAACATTTGCGTGGACCATAATAGCTCAGTTGGGAGAGCGACGGAACGGCATTCCGAGGTCGCGGGTTCAAGTCCCGCTTATGGTTATCATTTTTTCCATTATAATTTAGTTTATTTAGTAAAAAGCATAGCGAGTCAATCGCAAAATATTAATAAATTAATGTACCTACTTACATTTTCAGATGGTGACACTTTTGATGCAATAGTGATAGGTGCTGGATCAGCTGGAAGTGTTGTCGCAAATCGGTTGAGTGAAATCAAGAACTGGAACGTTTTGCTTTTAGAAGCTGGCGATGATTCACCCATCGAAGCTGATGTATGCATAAATCTATATTAATACTAGCTGACCCGGCAAACGTTGTTTTGCCAAACTAAAAAAAAAATTGAAAAATAGATGTTGGCCGATTCTCAGACCTACTGAATATGTATGTAAAATTTCATAAAGATCGGTCAAGCCGTTTCGGAGGAGTACGGTAACTAACACTGTGACACGTGAATTTTATATATTAGATTATAAAGCGGAAAAGTTTGTTTGTTTGAACGCGCTAATCTCAGGAACCACTGGCCGATTTGAAAAATTATTTCAGTGTTAGATAGGGCATTTATCGAGGAAGGCTTTAAGCTATATAACATCACGCTACGACCAGTAGAAGCGAAACTGTAGTGAAAAATGTTGCAAAAACGGGAAAAACTTTCTAAATTCCACGCGGACGGAGTCGCGGGCAACAGCTAGTCCTTATTTATAATACTAACAAAATAGTTTAAGTAAATTCATTGCTGTCTCTTTGTTAAAAGTAGCTCTATTAATATTAAAATATCACTAAAAGCAATATAGCTCTTTCAAACTATTCAAATTTTTATAAGTTAAATCTGTTACGGTATTTTACTGTAACTTACTTCGTATATTAAATCATTATAACTACAAATGTTACAAAAAAATATAATTTCCCTTTTTTTACATTTCTTATCATTAGTTGTTTTCATAATCCTATTGTATTCGTTAGATTCCAGGTACGGAAGGATCCCTACTATTGTCAAAATACGATTGGCAGTATTTTACTGAAAATAATAAAATAACCAATCAAGCACTTCTTAATGGCTCTGTGGCATGGTTTAGAGGGAAAATGATGGGTGGAGGCAGCAGTATCAATGGAATGATTTATGTGCGTGGAAGCATTGAAGATTTTCAGGGCTGGTATGATGCTGGTAACAAAGAATGGAACATCGACGATGTAAACAGATGTTTTAAAAAATCAGAGAATCTGCAAGATGAAGAAAAGCTACATGATCAAACCATCAGAAATTTTTATGGTCTGAATGGCCCACTTGTTCTAAATAAGTTTAACAGTAGTTTGTCTGTTTATACTGAAGGATGTCTCGAAGCCTGGAATGAAGTCGGTTTTAAAAGAGTTTCTGATTTAAACTTAGCAAATGCAATGGGGTCAGGCCATGCAACAGTAACAGCAGCTAGTGGAATAAGACAAAGTACAAACCGGGCATATGTGATGCCATTTGCTAATAGAAGAAATCTAAAGATATTGAAAAATGCATATGTTTCCAAAATTTTAATAAATGTTAATAAGGTTGCAAATGGAATTGAAGTAGAATGGCAAGGCAAAGTTTTGAAATTATATGCAAACTATGAAATTGTTTTGAGTGGGGGTGCAATTAATTCACCACAGCTACTAATGTTGTCTGGGGTTGGTCCTGCAGATCATTTGCGGGAAAATAATATAAATTGTATTATTGACTCCCCACACGTGGGAAAAAATCTTCAAGATCACTTTACAATACCAATGACTATATACGGAGACGTGCCAGAAATGCCTACACCTTCTGAAAAAAACTTTGATGTCATAAATTACTTAGCTAATCGAAAAGGCGCTTTGACACATTCTGATATTGTAACTGATGTATTAGCATTTTATTCCACAAATGACAGCGCTACATATCCAGATAGCCAAAATCACATTACCATGTTTCGAAAAGGTACTCCTAATTTAAAGCAGACTTTGATGACTTTGTTTCGCTATAAAGAGTTTGTAGCAGAAGGCATGGCTGAAATAAATAAAAAACATGCTCTATATTTCTTCTATTACAATCTATTACATCCTTTTTCAATGGGACATATCTCTTTAAAATCAAATAATCCGAAAGATAAGCCACTTATTTATCCTAATTACTTTGGAGATTTAAGAGATTTGAATATTTCTGTAAAAGGAATCAAAATGGCAACAAAAGTTGTGAACTCAACTTATTTCAAATCCATTAATGGCTTTCTTGGAAGGATGAATGTACCGATGTGCAATGGCTTGGAATTGGACAGTGAAGAATATTGGGCTTGTATATGTAAGAATTTAGCAACTACTGTATACCATCCAGTCGGTACATGTAAAATGGGAAAAGATATTAATAACTCGGTTGTAGATAGTCGTTTGAGGGTGCACGGCGTAAAGAATCTGCGAGTTATTGATGCAAGTATAATGCCGACATTGACCAGTGGTAATACAAACGCACCATCTATCATGATCGGTGAAAGAGGTTCTGAGCTAATCAAGGAAGATCACAATATACCTTACTAGATACAACAGAAATATATTTTCTGAAAAATATTAGAGGTAGGCAATGAGTTTTATACTCGTTGTAGTAGTTTTAAAGCACAATAATTCTAGTCGCTATGATGTTATCGTCACAAGTATTCGAAAATAAAATATAATATGTATTCGTTAAGCTTATATGGAACCAGCCTGTTTTGCTTCCTACAGAAAGCTGACTCATGAAGGCTTTTATAACGACTTTTGGCAAGGCATTTAAGTTTGCCATTCTAGGTTTAGTCCTGTCACACATTTCATTTGTGCATAAAGTTTACAAATTATGAAGCAAAATTTCAATTCTAATAAAAATGTAGATTAGATAGTAGAAGTTTATATAAATATTTAATTGAAATGTAATCGAAGCTGTCTAGTTATTAATAAATGTTTGTAGACCACGATGTTTTATTAATGCAATATAATACTATTTCGCACTTTTGACTGCCTGTTTGGTAGCAGATTAATAATACCTTCATGTGTTCTTAATTAATTTCCTCCTTGGGGCACTATAAGATCCAGCTAGGAAATAACATGGATAAGTACTCTTAACGCTGTGCTGTATTTAGGCACCTGTATGTGGTAGCTTATCATTAGCTTTTTAGTTGTAATTTTAGTTTCCTAGTTTGTTTAAGATGCGGTAAGCTACCCTAATAAAATAAAATAAAATAAAAATAAAATAAGTAGTACAACTTCCTTTGTGAGAGATAGAAAACTTGAAACAAGACTAATTGTGTAAAAATAAGAACACGAGCTAAGCGCAGAAATCATCTTCGATGGGAGATTCGATTTGATTCCAAGTAGTTATGACAAGGAAGTGATAATGATTTTAGTAAAAAGTCCAATAAAAATTCGATTGTAAATTAATAACAACGGTATAAACGTTCCTAATAACACTACAAGATTAAACGATAAACATTTTGTATGTCGCCTCATTGAGATTTATGTTTCTCAAACATTTTCTGATCCTTTAAGTACGTGAAGAAAAGTCGTTTCATAGTCACGCGATGGGAATAATGATAATTTACCTTTTAGTTCAATCAAAACAGAGAAAAACATGGCATTAAACACTCATATGCGAGAGAAAAAGTGCAAATAATTCTTGAACGATTCAAATCAAGTAATTTGTGGACTTTTAAACGAATTCTGCTAGACATAATCGGATTCATTTAGGTTAGTTTAAACTGTGTAATGAAAACGTTAGTTCTGTACCAAAAAGGGCGGGACCCTTTAACTTACACTTCACCATCCATCCATGCAAATAAATAAGTTACTAAAACATTCCGAAAACAAGAAGAATAATTCTCCTAAATTATAGATTCACTAAGTCTGTTTACAAATTAGGTAGGTATCTAAAGCTTTAGCATATACTAAATCCTAATATAGACACTGCGACAAACATACCCATAATTGAATTAATACCTTAGAACATGAGTTAATAGGATGTTTGGAGACCCAAAAGAGGATTTATGTTAAAAGTCAAATCACATAAATAAATCTAAAGCCCAATCACGACCATTCCGTTTCAAGTAATATTTGGTGTAAAGGGATGATCAATCGCCCTTGATAACACTTATTTCGTAATCTCTTTGAACAAAAATAAATACGTTTTAACTCGTATGTAAATTTTGACATATCGCTTATGGTTATTAGAAGGATGCTTTTTGTTCTTCTAGGAACTTGTTGTTGCCACAATCTTGGGAAAGTACAGAATAATCACAGAGAAGAAACAAAAAATTCTATCCACACGTCAGCCTTTTTCTGTCTGCTGTTGAACATAGGCTTCTCCTGCATGTCATTTGCAGACATCATCACTCCACCTTATTGAGGGCTAATTTACGCTGCACCGCCCGATATACAGTCAACATTCGAGGACTTTTATTTTCATTGCACGCCGAGTTTCACTTTTTAAAAAATTTAAAATAAAATTAAATGCAGTCATGGGCAGGACAAAGAAGGAAAAGTCTTATTTCTAATCCAGTTTGCTTCAGTTTTTGACACAATTAGGGTATCATTATGTGCTAGTCTCTTCCTTCCTCTAGACTTTACGTCGTAAAATGTTCTTACAAAGAGATAGTTGCGTTGAAAAACTCGTAAGTTGTAAAATTAGACACAAATTTTGTTTTCTAACACTTGCGTGACTCATCTGTTTAAATAAAACTACTTTTTACGGATTTAGACGCATATATTTGTTTAAAATTTTGGCCCGACGTTTCGGAGTAGTAGTAGTAGTAGTATAGTAGTTTTATTTACACAAATTTTGTGCTTATATAGAGTGCAACTAATGGATGCTCTCAACGTTTTGGGACAAGTCGCTCCCCTGTGGGTCATTTCAGTTCACTAACATTTCTATTAAATTAAGAGAAAGAGGCTTATACAAATGTTGTTTTATTTAATAAACTAGCTGTTGCCTGCGCCTTCGTAAGTGTGGAATTTAGAAAATTTTCGCGTTATTGCTATTTATTTGACCAATGCTTCGCTTCTATTGCTCCCTGCGTGATGTTATTTAGCCTATACCCTTCCTCTATAAATGGACAATCCAACATAACAGAATGTTTCAATTCTAACCAGTAGTTGTTTAGCTTTATAATATTAGTATTAAATAAAGTTTGAAATATAATCAGATATTATGTTGCATTACCTTAGTATTCATTCCTATCCATTTGGATTAAAATTGACTTTTATTGTTCGAACATAATTATTGTACATACATATATTTTTCAATAATATAATATATATTATGCAACAATCAAGCAATAATTTTCTCAATATGTAATATTATATTCAGACATCAAACAGAAAGAGACGTTTATTACTAAACGACCCATAAATTAAAGTGTGCGTGAATAAAAACGATCGTGGATAAGATATATAATTATTTACTTTTCTTTTATTACTGACCCAGTCTCTATTGTAATAAAGAAAATATTTCGAAGAGCTAAAATAATATTACAGAAATTGATTAATTTTTTGTTACTTATTTCTCTCTCTCCAGCCCATTAATATCCCATTGTTGAGCAATGGCCTACTCCACTTTAGGAGGGATAGTCTATATATAGGTAGTACCGGGCTGATAAGGCTTGTTCGATTTTATTTCGAATTTTCTTTTCTGACAAACATTTTATCTGTGTACTAGCTGTTGCACGCGACTCCGTCTGCGTGGTATTTAGAACATTTTCCCCGTTTTTGCAACATTTTTCACTACTGCTTCCCTTCTTCTAGTCGTAGCGTGATGTTATATAGCCTAAAGCCTTTCTCGAAAATTGCCCTATCTAACACTGAAAGAATTTTTCAAATTGGCCCAGTGGTTCCTGAGATTAGCACGTTTAAACAAACAAACAAACTCTTCCGCTTTGTAATATTTATTATATTTGTGTATAATATTCCTTAACTAGCTGTTCCAGCACCAGGAAAGGGGTGGTGACACTTGTATCCTTAATCCGTTACCACACGGACATATTCTATTTTACTCAAGAAATATGAAATTTATGGCTAGTAATATATTTCCGATTTAACAGCGTGGTGACGGATTAAGAAAACAAATGTTACCACCGAATGCAAACATTATTTTTCTTCCATTTTCTTTTGTACACAAGACTATTTATGGAATAAAGTAAATATAAATAAGTATATTAAATAAGTATTAAAGACTTGTGTTTGTGTTTTAGCAACGTCGTTGGTTTCGAAGATTTTGCGATCACCATGCTCATGGGTGAGACTGAGCTGTAAAGTGTCCTCTACGATCCTGTGAAACCCTGTAATACCTAACTGATTGTAAAGGACACTACAGCTTAGTCTCATCCGTGACCATAGTGACTGCAAAGTCTCCGAAACGTAGGGCTAAAATTTAAAACAAATACACGCGTCTAAATCCGTAAAAGCAGTTTTATTTAAATAAAATTAAACTTGAATTAGGTACATTATATTTTCTAGTAATAAAACACCGATCAGAATCTATTCAAAGCTGTTTAAAAATTAACTGTAAGTACGGCACTATGGTGTTATAATAACATACTGCGACTATGTTATTATCGTCCCATATCAGTTATTAGTTATTTATAAAGGTCAAATATGTAATTACTAGACTTTGACGAGGGAATATTTGATTAAAAGCTGTTATTTTGAAATACATATAATAATATGTAGCGCTATATAATGACACCAATTCCGCTGCGTTAAATATTTCTTCACTCCAGCCCATTATCGTCCAACTGCTGGAAGGGACTATGTTCTACTATGACACAATGACCTGGCCTGTTGGCATAGGGTTTATTATCAATTTTGCCGTCTCTCACAGAGGATGTTATCTTTGTATTTCAGCAATTAAATGTTCATGGACTTTTCACACAAAGAACTTGCGTCCCAAGCTAAACTTATATGCTTGTGTTATAGGTACTAGAATACGGATATACTACGTATACTATTTTTCTTTTATAAATACATAGTTATAATAAATAGAAACATCCAGATGCAGTACAAACAATCGAACGCTCAACCTCGTGAACGACAGTCCGATACATGAACCACAAGACCACGAAGCCTGTAATTATTAATAATTTGTTTTTAATATCATTTATTAATGTTATTTACGTCATCTATGTGCTTAGTCGGATGTAGTCTTCCTTATTTGCTCAGATGATAATGTTTTATAGTGTTTGAACAGATGCTATGGATTTTAATATAACCTGGTTGACCGAGCTTAGCTAAGTATTGCTTTAAGAATTCGAATATTTTGAAAATTATATTTGAAAAAAACAAAAAAGAAAGGACGAAAAAATTCCTCTTTTAAAGGTTTCTAGGATTTATTTATTTACATACAAAAATAACGACTTTGTTTTATAATTAGTAAAGAAAGATATACGTCGCAAAATGTTTAAAAAGAAGAAACTTCTATTTCTTAGATACGTAGCCGGCGACGCGACGTCGCCATCGCCATAGCATCTTGTTGAGGTAGGCCCTTAGCAACAAAGAACAGTCACCTCTCGTGACATCCTTATCATAAGTAAACACCTTAAGACGGCACGATACCAAATTATGCTCCATACAAAAGTATGGGTATCGTACTTCCGTTTTTTCTTCGCGAAAGTTAAACCGATTTTAATAGTTTTTGTGTTATATTATAGATAAAGAGTATATCTATGCTTCTATCACTTTTTTTTTTGAAAACATAATAACTAAAAGAAATATGACGATCCGAAAAGCCCACTTTTTTCCGGTTTTCTTTAGATAAAGTTGCAGCGTCTATCTCACAAATTTGGTAAAGTTTTACCACAAAAAAATGATAGAAGCATAGATATACTCTTTCTTTTTTCAAAGAATTTGTAGGTAAAATCCGCTTCATCTATATTTGTCCCTTTCAGCGCGGCGCTCGGAAATAGGGATAGCAATACCTAAGGCAAATACCTAAATGAGAAGTACAGTACCCTCTTAAACGCATGCTTAAATGTTTGTCCAGCAACATACCTGCATTTTACTAAGCAAATAGCTACACTTCCGCTTACATTTTACAAGTTACTTACTGAAATATGATATTATATACGTATTCTTTGTTAGTTCACTTTCGACCTTTGTGAGAAACAGAAGCAGTCAGGTAACAAACTTATTGTAATAAATTAAGAAATTAAATAATAGCGGAAAAAGTGATCACCGCAAGCGGGATTTGAGCCCACGACCTCGGAATACCGTTCCGTTCCACCATAATTTAATTTATTAAGTAGAAGAATAGCAAGTTAATTGCAAAATTAATAAATTACTTTAGAATTTAATAATATATAAAATGAGACATTTTACTTCAGTGATTTTTTAAATATCTATAAATATATGTCTGTTCAATCGACATGTCCATGCAGGTTGTCTGGAAGAGATCGCTGACAGCGATAAGTCCGCCGATTGTATATTAATCGTTTGTATATAAATTGTAAAATTTTTGTATTATTGGTGTACAATAAAGTATATTGTATTGTTATTGTATGTTCTATGCGTGTCTACTCTCATACAGCTCTTTAGATACATTTTACTATATCGTCGTGGTAAATAATTTGACATACTTATACTTATTTTTTTACATACTTATTGTATTCTTTGTTCCGTTATTTATTATACTTCATTGTGATAAATCAGGCTGTCTTGAAGGTAATATATTTGTTAATCATTGTCACATTACATTTTCCCACAATTTACATTAAACTTTACTTATTAATTACTTGAATTGAAGGTCTAAATATTTTAATTCTTGATTAACAATATACTAGGTACCTTTCAAGGCCGCATTAAATTATTTTTTCCGACAGAGAGACTAATAGTTTTATTTTATAAATTTCATTGGAACGAAGTTCCTTACGGCAGGCTAGGAGGATTTTTGCTGCGCGACCGAATTGAAAATAACCGTAATAAAAAGTGCGTGGAATAAAACCGTTAAATGAGACGTGCGCAGGCGCGACAGTCGTATACACAAGCGAGTAGTGTATAATACCTTTCTCTTTCTTTCTTTTCTGAGACTGATTAATAAGAATTACTTATAATATAAATAATAATAATAATTATATATATTAATAATATAACAATAATAATTATAACAATAATAATATAATTGGATCGTTGGGTTAAGGGTCTAATACAGAAAGAAGTAATCTTGGATACGGCTCGGATTGTGAGGAGGTTCCTCTCCCTGGATCCTTAGCCACCGGTGGCTTGGCCCCTGTGCCCGCCGCCTGTTGGAGCTCACATTTATGTATTTTATATTTTTAAATGTATATTTTTTATTATTTAGTTTACGAGTATATTTCATTATACATTTAAAAATGTAAGATATTGTGATGTAAAAGAGATAAATAAAGAAAATAATATAACAATAATAATTGGTTGGTTGCAAATGGTGTCGATTCTACATTAGCCGAAGGAACTTCGTTCCTACCTGGTGTCCCACGACACCACATCTGGTTTTTTATAAGAGAACCTATCCGCAGTATATTACCTTTAACCTTCTTTGGTACCTACAGTTAATTAATATTTTAGTGGACAAAATGTTTTGCTTGACGCAAACAACGGGCAGCGCTCCTGAAACTTTTGCTGGAGCTATCCAGTACTTCATGACAGCGCAATGTCTGCTTGCTGCTAATATAGTACCAGAGGCTATAGTACAAGGTAAGATAATTTTAATTTAATAAACAATACAAGCTGTGTACACATACAGTTCTCTCGGTCTCTCTCCAACCCATTAACGTTCCACTATTGGGCATGACCCTCCTCCACTTTTGAATAGTATGCTGATCAGACGTGTTTGCATAGGGTTTATGTTCGAGTTATCTCACAGTTGATGTTATCTGTGTATAATATCCCTTAGCTACTTTGTACAGCACCCTAGGAAGGAAAAACAGTGGTGACACTTGTATTCTTAATCCGTCACCCCACATACAATGGTACACATGCAGTTATTGGGACATAATCAAAAATATAATAATATGAGATATTTCACGTGAAGCGAGTAGTGCAAAGAAGGTTTCCGATTTTTGACCTCGGTTAATATGATGGCCCTGTACACGGCCTCGATAAAAGTATGCAATATTTTTGTTTTCACTATTCTCGTTCTTAATAGATGGCCAAGAATATATTTTTTTTAATATTACCTATTGTTGCCTTCCAATTAAATCTAACATTGCAGCTAACTGTAGCCTAGGTTAAGAGACTCGTTATAATATCTTCGCCTGAATAATTTTAAATACGTAATTAAGTATTCAGAGAATGAATAAACAGGTAAATTAAATTATCATGATTTCAGATGGGGATACTTTTGACTTTATTGTCATTGGCGCTGGATCGGCTGGAAGCGTCGTGGCAAACAGATTAACTGAAAATGAAAACTGGAATGTACTGCTAATAGAGGCTGGTGACGATTCACCAATAGAGTCGGATGTAAGTAACCGCAAAATAACATTGTTTACATGTTGATGTTTAGTGGCAGTGGAATATAAATAAGAGAACAGCTAATACAGGATCAAAGAAATCTTCTCAATCTTACTCATTCTTACTTTTAACCCTAAATTTTGTTCACAACTTCATATTTAAGCATTATCCTTCAAATTCAACTCAATTTCCATTTTACTTTCATCCTTCTTACGCTGTTAATTCCTTCTACTTTAAATCGCAAAGCCCTACTGACATTGTGTTCCTCCAGTTTTAATAAAATTCCTATACGTTCTTAGATTCCTGGAATGGAAGGGACATTACCTGCGACCAAGTATGACTGGCAGTATTTTACTGTTAACAATGAAATAACAGATCAAGCTCTTATAAATGGTTCAGTTTCCTTGATAAGAGGAAAAATGTTGGGTGGCTGTAGCAACATTAACGGTATGATTTATATGCGTGGAAAAGATCGAGATTATAATTTAATTATAAAAGCCGGTAACACTGAGTGGAATATACATGACGTAAAACGATGCTTTAAAAAGAATGAAAATCTTCAAGATATGAAGAAATTACATGATCATAATATCGGTCAATTCTATGGACAAGAAGGTCCGCTTATATTGAACAGATTCAACTACAGTGAGCCAGAGGTTACTGAAGGATGTCTAGAAGCTTTGAATGAAATCGGTTTTAAAAATGTTGCTGACTTGAACGTAGCTCACATGGGTTCAGGTCATGCTACGGTCACAGCAGCTAATGGAATAAGGCAAAGTACTAATAGAGCATTTATTTACCCCGCTGCAAATAGGAAAAACTTGAAAATATTGAAAAATGCTCTCGCCACAAAAATTTTGATAAATGATGATAAAATAGCTCACGGTGTTGAAATAGAGTGGAAGGATAATATTTTTAAATTTTACGTAAATCTCGAAGTGATTATAAGCGGAGGCGCGGTGAATTCTCCACAGCTTTTACTGTTGTCTGGAGTGGGTCCAGCAGAACATTTGTATGAAAATAACATAAGTTGTATTGTAGATTCTCCTCAAGTAGGTCAAAATTTTAAGGATCACCTATTAATGCCAATAACAATATATGCAGAGTCACCTCAAATACCAACGCCAAGTGAAAATAATCTTGATATTATAGAGTATCTAGCAGATAAGAAAGGAAACCTGGCACATTGCGATATATTAACTGATGTTATTGCCTTTTATTCTACTGTGGATAATCCAGAATACCCTGATAGTCAAATCCACTTAAGCATATTTCCTAAAAATACTCCCAACGTCAAAGAGGCACTAACGACTTTCTTTCGGTACAACGAAACAGTAACTGATGATGTAGGTGAAAAAATTAAAAATTACTCTCTATTCTTTTTCCAATATATTTTGTTACAGCCATATTCCACTGGAAACATCTCTTTGAAATCAAACAATCCTAAAGACCATCCGCTTATTCATCCAAATTATTTAATTGACTCTAGAGATTTGGATACAGTTGTTAAAGGAGTGAAAATGGCGGCGAAATTGGAGAACTCAACATATTTTAAATCTATAAAAGGTTTCTTAGGCAGAATGGACGTACCTATCTGCAATAGTATTTTATTAAATAGTGATGAATATTGGGAATGTATAGCAAAGAATTTAGTTACTACCATCTACCATCCAGTAGGTACGTGTCAAATGGGGAAAAATATTACTACCTCTGTTGTAGACAGTCGATTAAGAGTACATGGTGTTAAGAATCTTCGCGTGATTGACACAAGTGTAATGCCGAACATAACCAGTGGTAATACCAATGGACCAGCTATCATGATTGGAGAAAGGGGCTCTGAACTTATCAAGGACGATTACAATGTGTTATTATAATCAAATTCAGATATTTTATGTGTTAGATATATAAAAAAACAGCTTGTTGAACAACTGACACACTCATTTCCATAGTTTTGGAACAGGAACATCTTGATTTATATTTTACGCGTTAGACGAATCCTTCAAAATCATTTTTGAAAAAACATTTTTTTATGAATGGAATAATATTATGAGTTAGAATTTCGTAAGAAAATTCGTCATGTTAGTCTTAATAATTGGTCAAGTGCGAGTCGGACTCGCGCACGAAGGGTTCCGTACCATTATCTATGCAACATAAGGCAACGTTATTAGTATCGAGCAAGAAACGGTAAAAAAATCATGTTTGTTGTATGGGAGCCCCCCTTAAATATTTATTTTATTTTATTTTTAGTATTTGTTGTTATAGCGGCAATAGAAATACATCATCTGTGAAAATTTCAACTGTCTAGCTATCACCGTTCTTGAGATACTGGGTACGGATCCCTAAAAATCATGTTTGTTGTATGGGAGCCCCCCTTAAATATTTATTTTATTTTATTTTTAGTATTTGTTGTTATAGCGGCAATAGAAATACATCATCTGTGAAAATTTCAACTCTCTAGCTATCACCGTTCTTGAGATACAGCCTGGTGACAGACGGACGGACGGACGGACGGACGGACGGACGGACAGCGAAGTCTCAGTAATAGGGTCCCGTTTTTACCCTTTGGGTACGGAACCCTAAAAATTAGCTTAAGTAAAAAATTTTACGCCTGCTTTTGTCACATTCAACATATAAAGGTCTTTATAGTCTCTGTTTACTCCATCAGGAAAAATACTGCATTATTAGATATGTACAATGATAAATAAATAGATGAAATCAAGTATATTTTGCGTTTTTAGGGTTCCGTACCCAAAGGGTAAAAACGGGACCCTATTACTGAGACTTCGCTGTCCGTCCGTCCGTCCGTCCGTCTGTCACCAGGCTGTATCTCAAGAACGGTGATAGCTAGAGAGTTGAAATTTTCACAGATGATGTATTTCTATTGCCGCTATAACAACAAATACTAAAAATAAAATAAAATAAATATTTAAGGGGGGCTCCCATACAACAAACATGATTTTTAGGGTTCCGTACCCAGTATCTCAAGAACGGTGATAGCTAGACAGTTGAAATTTTCACAGATGATGTATTTCTATTGCCGCTATAACAACAAATACTAAAAATAAAATAAAATAAATATTTAAGGGGGGCTCCCATACAACAAACATGATTTTTAGGGTTCCGTACCCAGTATCTCAAGAACGGTGATAGCTAGACAGTTGAAATTTTCACAGATGATGTATTTCTATTGCCGCTATAACAACAAATACTAAAAATAAAATACAACAAACATGATTTTTTTACCGTTTCTTGCTCGATACTAATAACGTTGCCTTATGTTGCATAGATAATGGTACGGAACCCTTCGTGCGCGAGTCCGACTCGCACTTGACCAATTATTATTTACATGTTACTTTCAGGCAGCTAAATATTGGTGGGCGCCCTCCGATCTATGTAATAAGAATTGTAGTTTTAAAAGCTAACAAACAGATTTTAGTAAGCAACGAATAACAAATTTATGGGTAGATATTTTGTCACCAAGTTCACGGCTAACTTATAAACTAAAATGGCGGACTGGTGACGCAGTAGCTTCCATTACCAGCAGTTGTGTTTACATATATGGGTCCCTACAACACCTATCCATGACATTTAATGAGGCTAAACGACAGTAAATAAATAATAACTATAACAATACATAAAAATAAACCTAGTAAATAATTAACTGAATTATTAAATTCACCATTTTGTATCTTGATAAAGAAGCTGGCATGATATACTCCATGTTACAAATTACACTCATCATACCCCGGGGACGTAATGTGTTTGCTAATTATAATTGCTCTGACTCGGACAACTGAAGCAGATGCATTCAGTATTTTATTACAAAATAATAATTTTAAAAAGTTACTACCACTTGATATAAATATTATATTGATCATTATCGATGATCAAGAATACAAGCTTCACTAACCCATTTCTTTTCTTTCCGGATTATGCCACTCCGTAAGGTCATCACAATATTTAATTACAGACTAATTTATAGATATAGGCCGTCGCTGTACACCAGTTATCACTATTTTATATAAAAACAGAGCCTCATTTGTTAAGGGATGCGCCAATATAATATTGCAACCTCCAACCCTACGCAACTTCTCTGCGATGGAGAAATCCTCTTCTTGTTCTTCTCCAGCCCATTTACGTCCAACTGTTGGGCACGGGCCTCCTCCACTTTTAAGGGATTATGGTCTACTGTATCGCGCTGACCAGGCGTGTTGGCACAGGGTTTATTTTCGAGTTTTCCGTCTCTCATAGAAGAAGTTATCTGTTTGCAATATCCCTTAGCTGACTTTTACAGCACCCTTGGGAGGAGGTGGTGGCACTTGTATTCTTAATCCGTCACCACACGGAAAAATCCTCACAAATGCATATTTTAAGCCTAAAACAATACTTTTGTAGAGATGAAAACTTAAAAACAGAACCCTATGCCAACATGCCTGGTCAGCGTGACATAGTAGGTCTACTCGAAATAAGGGGCTTCTCTCATTCCTGGGCTAAGAAGAAAGTAGAAGAAGAAAAGACGGGTTGCACAGCGTGGAAAAGGCCTGTATCATACCAATTATTTTTCTTACAAAACAGATAATTGTACTGCGTCTAAGTGTTCACTACTAATTACTAATTATATATCATTTTATGGCCAACCCATCCGAAACAACCACTCTATGGAGCGCCTAGTTGTCCAAGGATAGGTCGAAGGCAAGCGGTCACGCGGGTGCGTTAGACAGACCTCGTCAAAAGTGCAACGAGAACAAGCCTGGTCCCGAGTTCGAGAGATACCAAAGACCGTAACAGGTGGAGGTAAATCGTTCGGGCTGCATTGGCTAAAGAAAATGCAACATCATCAACCACGGCCATTCTGCCAAGAATGAAGGACTAAAAAGAATTTATCATAAAAAAATCCTGGGATCAAAAAACGTGCTATAAAATATTCGAATATAAAAATGCTTTATGTTCTACACTATCTGCTGCCTCCATCCATCAGCTCTTCTTTATCCACTGCTGGACATAATCCTCTCTTAAAGAATTCCACAATGCCCGATAGCTTTGCAAACTATTATTGTACAACTATTACAAACAATATGATAACATATTTTGTAATGTTCAATCAATTCAATCAACCAAATATGATACACATTGTATCAAATCGTTTATGAACTGTTACCGCAAAACAGTGTGATTTACGTCTTTATAAACCAAATCGTTTATATCGTAATAAAATTAACCAATCATACATGAATTGATTAATTCTATTAAATTATTATTATAACAATTATGTTTTAAATATCGATTTTATGAATTGCTTTGTCTTTAGATACTAGTATATCACAATTTATAAGTTTAATTCGCCTATATAACACTCTCTGGCAAAACTTTTGGGGTTGACACGCGAGCAAGCCCACTCATTACTTTCCCAAATACTATAATGTCACCTACATAATGCCATTTAGTCAAATAGTTTGTAACTATCGTCGTTATTCACTTTAATTAAACATTAAAACTAAACAACTAACTATTGACAGTTTGACAGACACATTGATGTCAGTAAACAAATAACTAAAGTCACTATAAAAATAGCTTACTATTTCACACTGGCAACTCCTACTTTAGGAGGATTTCATTATAATCTAATCTTGCCTGTGGTTTTACTCGTGTTTATATTTATGGGGCTCAAAATATATAGCAAACCTTAACAAATCGTAAAATAAGCCATCCTCTTGAACCACTCTATCTATTAAATAAAACCGCATCAATATTCGTTGCTTAGTTTTGAAGATCAGCTCTCATAGAACAAAAATATCGTTATTTTTTTATAATGAGTAAGAATATGCCACGCTGAAAAAAATGCTGCTTTTGAGGGTTTAGTTTTGAGTTTCCCATCTCTTTCAAAAGACTTTTTGTGCTTATTTTTTCGCTCAGCTGGCGCTTATTTAGAAAAAGAAATGGGGTGATAACACTTGTATTCTTAATCCGTCAGGACACATACAGTAAATTTATGAGCTATAAATAAACCACTTCCTCTTTTAGAGACACATTTAGCAATTTATTACATCACCTCTACAAGTATTAACCATAAATATAAACGGATCTAACATATCGTATAAAGGGATAAATCGAGGGCCACTACACAACAAATGAGAAATAGTTTGCTTGGGTTAAATCTGGATTAGATATTTAATAAATAAAATATTTTCAATATAAATTTGATAGTATTAAGATATTTAATAAATAAAATATTTTCAATATAAATTTGATAGTATTAAGCGATTCGCGTAAGGATTTTCTTTACGTTATTGGATTAAATAAAAGCAACAACTACAAAATTTAAGAATTATTGCTACCACTACGATTTTTTGGCTAATGTCTCGTCCTTGGTGCTAAGGAGACTGGAAAATTTCAAATCCTCACTTCCTTACTTCTTTACTTATTATAAAACAATGACTTTTTTTGTATGTATGTCTCTATGTGACCTTTTTTCAAAGTCAAAGTCAAAATTTGTTTTTTTAAGTTGGCATGTTTCAAAGCTCTTTTGAAACGTCAGAAACTAGGTGTCTGTTCCAAACGCGAATCCTATGGAGAAGAACAGACAAGAAACTCCATGGATTTTTTTTTTCATTTCCTTTCATATTTTTTTTTAAATATATTAAACATAATTGTATCAGGGGTGTGAGAATGATGCCGATCAGTACTATCACGTTAACTAACGTTTTTAAAACTAAAACTAACTTAATAATAAAATAGCCTTGTTGGAGCAAATCGACCAGTCCGTTCACGAGTATAACGCACACATCAGCCCCGCACAGCTCGAGCATTTTTAATTCTGTTCTTTTCTTTTCATTTGTGCTTATAAGTTTGAAACTACGCAACGGATTTTGATGCGGTCTTTTTTAATAGATAGAGGATGGCTTTTTTATATAATTCGGTAGAACTCTTCTTAAATTCCACGTGACGAAGTTGAAGGCAGCAGCTAGTATATTATAATTACTCACACAACTCTGTGTCGCTCTTTCACGACATAACTAAACTACCCACCGGATGAAGAAAAGCTGACTCATCCAGTAATCACCAAACGGACACACGGACACCTGTCTCCACGCAGATATAGTGTTATACTCTTGTAATTAGTATCAAATATTTTTTTTTATTTTCACCGTCATTTCACACAACGTCCTCTGGTCCCAAGGTAAGCTTATATACTGCTATGCTTGTGTTATAGGTACCAGAATACGGATATACTACATAAACTACTTTTCTTTTGTAAATACATACTTATAATACATAGAAAACACCGAGACGCAGTACAGACATTTGTATGCCATTTATAAACAGCCCACAACATAATATTTTCTAATACTTGCGCGACTCATCTGTTTAAATAAAACTACTTTTTACGGATTTAGACGCGTATATTCGGACGGTCAGACGGTCACGGGTGAGACTGAGTCTCACCCGTGACCATGGTGACTGCAAAGTCTCCGAAACGTCGGGCCAAAATTTAAAACAAATATACGCGTCTAAATCCGTAAAAAGTAGTTTTATTTATGCCCACAACATGTTTGTCCCGAGCGATAATTGAACCCACGACCTCATGAACGGCAGTCCGTTACATGAACCACTAGACCACGAAGCCCATCCAAATATTATTATCTAATGAAAGTATAAATATTGAGAACAGACAACGTATCCCAAAGTTTAGAGAGAAGCGATCAATCTTTTCGTCCTTGCCATATGTTCGATAAGTATACACGCATTTACGAATTTATGGTGAATATTTGTATTTAGGCGACGTTATAAATCGTCAGATGTGTCTGCAAAACACGGTGTAATTTATCAGTGTCCTTCTTGAATACTTTACGATTTTTTGCTCACAGAGCCCTCCCTTCGACAGACAAGTAAACTAAGATAAGTTTTTTACACATTGTTCTATTTTTAATATATCACTGATATTTGTCATGTGTATTTTTTATATTTCTGTTTGCAAATTCTATTTGGCGTGAACTCTTCTTTGAAACACATATCTCTAGTAATGTCGTTTGCCTATATGTTTACGATAAACTCAAAAACAGCTAAAATGTTTATAGATAGAGTGATTTATCATGCAGGTTAATCTCCTTTTATATCTATTAAGCTAACATGAAAGCAGAATTATGTTATTGACACTATCAATACTTAATCAATACTTAAATTTCGGTTAAGTTTAGTTTAGTACTGTAATTAGAATTGATTCCTTGAATCGTAAGTAACTAATAGACATTGTTTAAATTCTAGCCAAATAAATACTAAATAAGCGGCCCTTTTGAAACAAAAAGCAGATAAGACGTTTTGTAAAACAAAGTTATGTAATCCAAGCCGACTCTAACGAGTGGCTATTTGCATATTGAGCGAGAACCTTTGCTAAACTCAATTGACGTTCAATTCGACGTCTTATTCGCAAGGATTTGAAGGAAATTTAGTTATAGGTATTATGTAACTGGCTGAATAATAGTGGGGAAGTAGGTGGCAATTTAAATATAAATCTAATATATAAAATTCCCGTGTCACAGTGTTAGTTACCGTACTCCTCCGAAACGGCTTGACCGATTCTTCTCAAATTTTACATACATATTCAGTAGGTCTGAGAATCGGCCAACATCTATTTTATAAACTTTTTTTTTTAGTATGGCAAAACAACGTTTGACGGGTCAGCTAGTAATATATAAAATTGAAACTTCCCAATGACGCAAATAACTACAGTTCGACTGTAACAAATTAGATAAATTTTTGTGTATTTTATTGCCATAAGGTTTGTTTAAAAGACACATAAAAGGAAAATCGTTTTTTGCTAAAATGAATATAGTAAAAAGACGTTTACTAGTGATGTTAGGGTCAGTTATGTAAACGCAAAATTCAATAAAATATTTAAGGGCATACCATACATGTTTTTAGTGATTTTGAAATCACCCTGTTGCTGTCGTCATGACGAATATGTTGGGATAATAATTGTATGGAACCCTTCGTGTGAAATTAATAAACTGTTTAAGTACGAGATGGACCTGTAATCTCGTGCTTGAAAAGTATTTTAATTTCCGCATTGTGAATGGTCCCTGATAAGTATTACAATGAGGAGTCAATGAGGAGTTAATTATTGAATAGAATAAAATAATGCAATTGACTTCTTGCTATGCTATTACATGAACCCTCGGTATTCCGAGGTCAAGGGTTCAAGTCCCGCTTGCGGTGATCACTTTTTCCACTATAATTTATTTATTAATTTATTTTATTCTTTATTGTACACCATACATATATCTTAAAATTAACTTAAACTAAAAAAACAAGTACAATGGGCGGCCTTATCGCTTAAAGCGATTTCTTCCAGGCAACCTGAGCATGGACATTATGAAGAAGTAACTGGAAGTTGTGGACTGTGTGTGAATTTATCTATTATGTAATTGTGTGTATGTGTATTTAAAAAGTATATGTGTATGTTTATTGTTAGTAAATTATGTAGTTTATATTAGGTATAAACGTGCACCTACGTTTATACCTAATATAAACTACATAATTTACTAACAATAAACATACACATATACTTTTTAAATACACATACACACAATTACATAATAGATAAATTTACTAGGTGCTATAATAAAAATAATAAATATCTTATAAACAGTACAGTTACCTATTTAAAATCTTTACAGAAAAGTATGTAGAATTACGTAGATTCCTCCAGAACTCCAGATAATGTTCCTTTAGTAATAACTTAAACGATTTTAAATTCTTAGCCTGACGAATAGCTAAGGACATAGCATTCCACAATTGCGTAGCTGTGATCGTAAACGACTTGTGAAAGAACGATGTGGAATGCTGTGACATCTTCAGCCTCAGCCTGTATGATGACCTAACACTTCTGTCCTGTCTGTGACCTAAGATAGGGAGGGTATGAGGGATTAAACAGAATGTTATAAAGAAGATGGAGTATATGAGCATTCCGGCGATGGCGTATTGATAACCACTTGAGTTGTTTTCTGAATTGCGAGACGTGATCATATTTACGTAAGCCGAATATGAATCTTATGCAGAAATTTTGGAGACGCTCAGTTTATTTAGTTGGTTTTCGGTGAGATCTAGATAGCTGACGTCCGCATAATCAAGAACAAGCATGAGAACAGAGCTAGCAAGTGCAATTTTGGTAACAGAAGGCAGAAAATTTTTAATAAATACGCAGTCTTTTGAGCGATGCTGCGGATGCGAACATTCTTCGACTAACCTCCTGAAGTTGTGGATCCCATGTCAAGTTGGTGTCAATGAGCAAGCCGAGATTCTTCACCTTATCACTAATAGGAATAGTAGTACCTTCAAATTTAATTTGAGGCAGTATCAGGTTATCTATTTTCCTGGTTAGGCGACTACTTCCTATAATGGCTACTTGCGTTTTTGTCGGATTCACTGTTAGGCCATGTAATTTACTCCATGCACCTATCCTAACTAGGTCCTCATTTAAAACACTCAATGTGTCTGGTAACCTACCCAATGATGTGTGTAAGTAAATTTGCAGGTCATCTGCATAAAAGTGGTGGGAAGAAGCAAGATTATTGGAAACAGAATTAATAAATATTGTGAAAAGTAGAGGAGATAGAACGCCACCCTGGGGCACTCCAGCAGTTGTATTACACCATAAAGAGCTGATGGTTTCAATTAAAATACGTTGCCGGCGTCCACACAGGTAATTACGAAACCAATCTGTCACCGTTGGAGATATGTTAAGAGATCGAAGTAACCATAGCAATATATCAAAATCCTCCGTGTTGAAGGCGTTACTAAAATCTAATAAAGCGAGGACAGTTAATTTACCAGACTCCATGCCGTATCTAATGTCGTCCGTAATATTGACGAGGGCTGTGGTTGTACTGTGCCCCGGACGGAAACCGGATTGGAAGGGATTAAGGAGATTATTGAATTAAAATTATTAAGAATAAAATAATGTTAAAAATAGAAACAACCTAAACTGCAATTGTGTTAAGCAGATATATTTAAACATTTAAGTCTATCTGGCTTGTTAAGCAGTTAATAGTTCTGAGTGGTAAAGATAGGCGATGGGTGATTTCAACATGTTTACATAGGACTGTTTACATCTGTAGTCAAATAATTATTGTGGTGTTGCAATGTTACACAAAGCATAAAATTCTATTAAGAGTCTCTGTGACTCTTAACTAGAATAATAGTGAGTAGACATTGGTACCGATTCTACATGTACAACTAAACAAAAACTAAAAAATGAAAATTGATAGGGTCAATAATACAAATTCGACAAAGTTAACAGAACTATTTTATTAGAAAACTAGCTGCCCCGGCAAACGTTGTTTTGCCATACAATTCTGTATAAAATAAAATTTCATCAAAATCGGTCCAGCCCATTTGTAGCCTATGTGTTATTCTGATGTATAAGCTATATTGTGGTAAAGTTTCATTCAAATCCATTCAGTAGTTTTTACGTGAAAGAGTAACAAACATCCATACATACAAACTTTCGCCTTTATAATATTAGTAGGATCTGTATATTTTAGAATATCAAATTTAATTAATAAAAATGTGCATAACGAAATAGCCAATTAATCATAATACACAGTCCTTCTACGGATCTCCGTATTCCGGGTTTTATCACATCGATGATATAGTTTTAAAGCATTCAGGGTAAAACTACTGGGATCTATTATAAGCAGACACTAACCCCTTGCTTGCGACGTTGACCGCTTAAACAACAAAACTTGCACAATTATTTTTTAAGAAATGTATCTAAATATTCATGGACAATTCACACAATAACAAAAATTTGAGCCCCTCTTAAACACCTAGGTATCTATATCGCTGTTTTTTCTATGTCAATTCCTAATATGTGGTTAAAACCGTTTTTTTATCGACTACGCTATTGACGCATGTCTTTCTCAAAAAACTTTTCAAAAAGCTCTTAATATTTTATGAACGGTAGCTTTTTTAAAAAAGAAAGACTACTCAAATCTTTTTTTTTTAACTCACGTAAACAACCACGTTGTAAGTATAAACAAAATGAAAGTAAAATAAGTACCTATCGTATTACACGTAATTCTTGTGTTGTCATATTTGTATTGTAAAGAGTCTACACCACCAAGTGGGTAGGTACGTCCTAAACTAACAATAAGTGTGCATAAATGAAACAAACACGTTTTATTATGGTATCGTCCTCGATAAAGTGAGGAAATTCACGGTGTGATGAAAATTATTGTAGGAAGAAAAAAATCTTCTTTACTTAATATAAAACAAAGTTTTTATTTTTGTATGTATATCACTATAGATAGATAGATAGATAGATAAAATTCTTTATTTTTGAACCAAATCATTACACATTATGTAAGCTCCACAAAACCGAATAATCGGTTTGCCTGTGGAAGAAGACGAGCTTATATTGCAAACTACTCTATAGATTTTGATGCGGTTTTTTTTTAATGATAGAATGGTTCAAAAGGATGGCTTTTTTGTATTATTTACTGTAAAGGTTTAGGAAACAGGAAAAAGTTTCTAAATTAATTAAATTAAATTATAAAATTCAATAGATTCAAAAAGGGCGTGAAAAGGTTCCTACGGAGTCGGCAATGCGCGAGTGGTACCTCTGGTGTTGCAAGCGTCTATAAGCTACGGTAATTGCTTACCATCAGGCGAGCCGTATACTTTTTTGTCACCCTAGTAGTATAAAAATAAATTTACTTCTGTGTAGATACTAGTAGAGTTATAAAGGCTGACTAACGAGTAGATATCTACATATCAAGCTTAGAATACAAACCCAATTTCTGCCTCTACGTTTCGTCTAACTACAACATTGTTAGGAGAAATACTGTGTGGTACCTACTACAATTTTGAGCACTCTGTATGTTTGTTTTATCAAATACCTTTCAAATGAAGAAAAAATAAAAAATACTCTACTAGGTAGATACTAACCAGTAGATTTTTAAATATCGAGTCTTGCTATAAATACTGACTACAATGTACGTCTATTATTTGTTGGTCTAAAGAGCATGAAAATGCATAAACTAATCAACGCATTCTAACGTAACTTTACAGTTGCTTCGCTTGTATATCAGAATTACCTCTGTCAAAATATAATCACGCTAAAACCTATCTTATAAATTTTCATTTAAACTCTTCATTCCCAGATTTCCCTTAAATAATTGTGATTGCAAACTTTTGAAAGATCTACAATATTATTCATAATGACTTATCGGTGGTTTAAACGGAGATTTTATCGGAGAGATAATAAACGTTTTATCGTAAAAAGACTATTATGAATAACAAGTTTTGACAATTTTCGCGAACCGATTTTCGCGAACTTTTAAACCTCCGTCTCCGTATAAGTCATTATGAATACGACCATAAATCTTTACTTATTATAAAACAAAGTCGATTGTATGCATGTCCCTATGAGAGCCCATATCTTCAAAACTACGCAACGGATTTTGATGCGATCTTTTTAATAGATAGTGGTTTGTTAATTTAAATAATTAAATTTTTTTTTTACTAGCTGCTGCACGCGACTCCGTCCGCGTGGAATTTGGAAAATTTTTTTTTCGCAATTAAAGGTAGCCTATGTCCTTTCTCAGGGTCTAAAGATTGTCTGTGCCAAATTTTATTAACATCGGTTGAGAGGTTTAAGCAGGAAAGCGTAACAGACAGACATACAGAGTTACTTTCGCACTTATAATATTAGTAGGGATATGTTTTTATTTATTTTAATTTAGCTTTACTGTTAATTTTTTTACTCTTCTAGTTTTGTTTCATAAAGGTTACAGTGATAGAAACTGTGATAGAAATATTCCTCGCCACAAACTTAATATTTCAGTGGTAGGTATAATATGCCCGAAATAGATGGTATGTACAGGCTGTTTTTATTTGCCTTGAATATTTTTTTGCAGAAAATATCTAGGATAATGCTAAAGACTGCTTCGCTCGCCCTAATTATGAGTATTAATCAAGATTGAAAACTTAAACAAACATAGCACTATTAAATCAAACAATTTTCCTTTACGCTCTTAAAATGTATGGAACGTGGCTTCAAAGGCTAATTACAGAACTAAGACCAAATTATTGATCATTAATAATAAATAAAGGGATGGAGACAGTTCTCTGGCGTATATAAGCCTCTAGATTAATTTAGATAGATCGTCTTATTATTGAGTTTCAGATTTTATCACCATAACAATATCCTTTCGCGAACAAAATTATTTAATGACTTCAGATAAAACTTGTATAAGTTTTAGATTGACTTTTAGGAGTCTTTTCAGACACTCTGTTCAAGGGTGAGACTTGTTCAAGGGTGAGAACTGTAAGGTGTCCTCTGTGATCTGGCCAAAATTTAATACAAATTTAAAAAATAAAATCTAACGTCCCACTGTTGGGCACGGGCCTCTCACACCTTGAGAGGGAGAATACAGTACAACCTGAATATAACGAAACTCAATTAAACGAATTCCTTGATTTAACTATTTTTGTAATCCCCTTGAATTACGCCTATGATTCAGTACAAAAAGTACCTTCACATTACGAATCGTTTTTAATAACATACTATACTGCAGTCCTGACTATTTCTTTACCTTCATATAACAAATAATTTAAGGAATATGTAGACCCCTACACAATTGCTTTAATCCCTATTTCCATATTATATGTTATTATGTGTAAAATCTGTAAAATAAATAAATAAATATAATAAATAAATTTTAGACCTATATTACCTCAATATAACAAATCTTACATTTATAACTTCCTTTACGAACGAACATTTACGAGTTTACTTCGGATTCTTCATAATGTGCATTGTGCTAAAAATATTCTATTTTTTGCTATAAAATTGAATATAAATCCCTTAATTGAAGTCGCCGTCTTCATCGCTACCCTGGTTCTTATCTGTAACATTGACTAAGATAGATCACGGGTACTCGTGTGACACAATGGATATGAGATAATTACTGCCTGTGTTACCGACAAGCCACTAATTGCACGTCAAAACATGACAAATGTTGAATTATCCGCCTTTCCAAAAATGATACAAAGGTTTTTTGAAATACAAATCTTATTTTTCATAATATTTAAGAAATGAGTTTATTAATCCATGCGGTGACGGATTAAGAATACAAACACAGACATACGAGATGGTGGGTTGTTGTTTAAAATTGACTTCAAGTAACTTTAGCCTGGCTAAATACGTCGAAATACGCATAGAATAATGAAGTTTTATATGACCTACATCATAGACACACATAGATACATTTTCACGCACACATTGATATGTAAGTGGCTTCAAGCCGATTGAGTGATGTAGCCATAGACACTATATCTCCCTCTCCAGCCCATTTGCGTCCCACTGTTGGGCACGGGCCTCCTCCACTTTGGAGGGATTATGGTTTACTGTGCCGCGCTGACCAGACGTGTTGGCACAGGGTTTATTTTCGAGTTATCCGTCTCTCACAGAGGATGTTATCTGTGTGCAATATCCCTTAGCTGACTTTTACAGCACCCTTGGGAGGAGATGGGGTGGTGACACTTGTATTCTTAATCCGTCACCACACGGACATAGACCATAGACATAGGACATAAACCATAGACACTACATCTGGTACATCTGTGATTACAAGTGTCATCATCTCTTTACCATCACAGTGTGCTGTAAAAACCAGATAAGTGAAATTGTACATAGGTAACATCCTCTGTGAGAGACGGAAATCTTGAAATAAGACCTTGTGCCAACACGTCTAGTCAACGCGCCATAGTAGACAATAAGTCGAACAGGGGGACGATAATTTGCTGGAGAGAGAGTAGGAAATAATAGGTAACTTAGAAGGAGTTTTTCATTTGATGACGGATTAAGAAAGCAAGTGTCATAACCCAATTTTCTCCCAAGGGTGCTGTAAAAGATAACGGATATTTTAAGCAGACGAAAGCTTCTGCAAAAGACGGAATACTTAAAACTATCTAAGCCAACACGATTGGTCAGCAACATATGTGCCCTTTAAAATCGAGGAGACACATGCCCAATATTGGGACATAACTGGGCTGAAAAAAATAACCTTAAAGATAAAGATGATCGTATCAATGACGGAATTTAGAATCAATGAACATTCTTTACTTGCATTAAGATAGTCTATTAATCCGACGGAAAGACAGAGTAACTGTTGTATTTATAATATTACTAGGAATAAGTTCTAATAAACATATCGGTATATAGTTATACTAGCTGTTGTCCGCATATATGCACGCGTGGAGTTTAGAAACAAAACCTTATCAAATTTTCATTCATCTTGTGTGTAGACTGAGTGTTTAGCATGTGGGAGCATTCCACTGTAGCCTCGTTTAAAACTGAATTTAAATTTAATTTTGTACAACAACGCTCAAACAAATTGTGCATACTGTGTCCAGCTTTAATAGGTTGAACAATTGATTGTCACCGTAGCTTGTGTTGTATTGTAGTCTTATTGTATTAACCACTGCTGGTCTATATACTAATAAAGAAATAAATAAAACAAGAACAAAAAGAAATCCATCCTCTACCACTCTATCTATTGAAAGAAACCGCATTAAAATCCGTTGCGTATTTATGAAGATATGAGCTCACATAGGGATATACATACAAAAATAATAACTTTGTTTTATAATAAGTAAAGACAAGGTTTTATTCATAGTGACTTATTGGAGTTTTAAAAGTTCGCTAAAATTGTCATAAATTGTTACCTACTCATAATAATAGTTTTTTTACGATAAAATGTTTATTATCTCTCCGATAAAGTTATTGTTTAAACCTCCGATAAGTCATTATAAATAAGACCACTGCATAAGTTCTAATAAACATATCGTTTTAGAATATATTTATGTAAAAATCAACTCAACGAAAGTAACAGTAACATAAGCATAAATATTGATTCAACAAATAGCGTGTGTTTAATCGCGATATCGATTTATTGAGACGCAATAAGGAAAAAAAATCAAGGCAACTTTTATTTACTCAGCCATCTGTTTATTTATTATAAACGAGCACTCCTGGAAACGAGAATACTGTGTATTATATTCAGTTGTATTTGTATGTAGATTATTTTTGTAATATTTATTGTATATAATTAAAACAATCTGTTGATGCGCTTGGAAAATACAATGCTTTTACAGTATTAAATTATGGGTTATTAGTTCGCCTAACATCAACTTACACCTCCTAATTACTAAATAAGACTTACAGACCTAGTGATCAAGTAGTTCATGTTACCAATTTGACAGGACCATTATTTAAGTGATATTAATAGTTATCACACAAATATTTTGTATTGCATCTGGGTATTTTCCATAATAATATAATATAACTAGCTGTTGTCCGCAACCTCGCACGCGTGGCTTTTAAAACCAAAACTTAACAAATTACACAAAAAAGCCAGCCTCTTGAACCATTCTACCTATTAAAGAAAACCGCATCAAAATTCGTTACGTAATTTTAAAGATATAAGCTCACATACAAAACGACTTATAATTAGTAAAGATAAAAAGTAGACTTTTAACACAAGCAAATAAGCTTATTTCGGGGCCAGAGAATTTAGTGTGAATTGTTTACGAATATTTATTTATAATAAATGCTTGAAACTAAGTAAATCTGAACTGTACATATTTTAATATTGTGTTATATTATACATCAAATGGCAAGAGTCTTATTGACTGCCAATCCTTCCTTTTTCTTTGAATACGCAGTGCACTGTCTATCAACTTCATTCATATTTTAGTGACGACTTATTCGGAGTGATGTGACGTATTGTGGAGCTCTGCCACATAAAAGATATTAAAAAGTACCTACTTTTATACCATACTGAAACTTATAGCATTATTCTCTTTTATGTAAATGGAAAATATAATTCAAAGAATCTATACTCACTACTATTATAATGATATATTTGTTTGAGCGGCTTGTCTTTTTCTATCATACTTTTCTGTCAAAAGACGTCTTTTTCTTTCATATCCTCTTTCACACTGACCATCCATCTTTAACTTAGTCTTCCTGTAACTTAGCAGATAAAACAGATAGAAAATACACAATATATCTGTGTGATAAATACAAAAATTACGAAAATATTTGAAAGTGATAGGGCTCATTTTTATATTTTGTATTTTCTATCTGTTTTATCTGTCTTAAAGTAGATGACTGTTATAATTTAAAACATTGCATTGCAGAATTAATAAGATACGACGACAGCTAAAAAGATAGCTATAAACTGTCAGTAACAGATACCCGGCGGTGTTAACGGCAAAAAGAAGTAAATAAAATTATATTCTGTGGCAGAGTTATTACTCGAATTTCCTGAAATTCTAGTTTGCATCTACATTCCCTGGAGTGAAAATGTCATTTTAAATAACTGAAAGTGGATCAAAAAGAGAAAAAGTAGATAATCTTTTGGATATTTACTTTAGTTGTTTAACAAGTTTATGATAAATAGAACTGAAATATCTTTTGGCACAAAGATATTATCTGTCCAAGAATTGTAAATGATTTGACAGTTGCTAATGTCAAATTTGAAAATAGTGCTGCCACATTTTTTGCAACAGTGCTTGCCAACCGTAGTTTTTAGGGTTCCGTACCCAAAGGGTAAAAACGGGACCCTATTACTGAGACTTCGCTGTCCGTCCGTCCGTCCGTCCGTCTGTCACCAGGCTGTATCTCAAGAACGGTGATAGCTAGAGAGTTGAAATTTTCACAGATGATGTATTTCTATTGCCGCTATAACAACAAATACTAAAAATAAAATAAAATAAATATTTAAGGGGGGCTCTCATACAACAAACATGATTTTTTTACCGTTTCTTGCTCCCATACAACAAACGTAATTAATTAAGTATTGTGTGTGTTGTTTGCTCATTTATTAATAACGTGCCTTATGTTGCATAGATAATGGTACGGAACCCTTCGTGCGCGAGTCCGACACGCACTTGAGCAATTTTTTTATACCGATTAATACCGATTATATGAACCGAAAAGAAATAGGTATGTCATACTAGATATTGCCTGTGAAATCATACGCATGGAATTGGGAATAACTGGGTTGTTTATTATAATGTAGAGAAAATAAACATATCTTTAAAAAAAAAAAACAAAGTAAAAAATTCGCCATTTTGCGGATAATCATTATTTGATTCTTGAAGCACTGTTCTATGATTCTCACGAGCGTGCCATGTTCGTGAGAATCATGCTGCATTATGGGAAAATAATGAGTTTAAAAAATATAGTTGAATTAAAAATTGCACAGAAATTAATTATAGGAACTTAAAATTCAATCAAAAGGTCAATTTTAATTAATTTATTAAATTATATAAATCTGCTAAAGATTTACCTATAATTTTTCCTTTAATTACGGATACAGGAGGACGGTTGGAGGACATAACTATTTTAAAAGTGCAATTACCTAGCAACACAGTAAACGACAAATAACATTTTTAATTCTGGGACAACCTATAGTGAATAGTAAGATAGATTTTTTTTAATTTTGCTAAATAAATATTAAACTTTTCCCATTTTTTCCAATTTTAATCCTACCTACAAATTAATATGTCTGTTTAATAAATAATAAATTAATATTCACGGACATTTCACACAACGTTCTCTGGTCCCAAGCTAATCATAAATGCTCGTGTCAGAATACGGATAGAATACATACACTACTTTTTCTTTTGTAAATACATACTTATAATACATAGAAACACCCAGACGCAGTACAAAAATTTGTATGACAATTAGAAAAATCACACAAATGATTCTCCCGAGTAGGAATTGAACCCGCGACCTCTTGATCGGCAGTCCGTTGCATGAACCACTCAACGTTTACACTTAATGATAAAAAAAACGATCAAGTACGAGTTATCATAATATATGTATGTATAACATGCCAACTCGATATAACCCCAAATGATGGAATGATGAAGATGATAAGTAAGTATTTGTTGTTGTAGCATCAACCAATATACCATAAACTGTGAAAATTTCAGCTTGCTAGCTATCAACGTTCCAGAAATATAACCTGGTGACATACGGATGGACAGGAAAGGCTCAATAATAGGGCCCCGTGTTACTTTTTAGTACAGAACTCTAAACAGAAACAATTTTATTTAATTTGATGGGCTGCTAACATTATTAAACTAACTAACTAACTAACTATAAAAAACTCGCACACTTAGGGTTCCGTGCCTACTCGACCGAAAATATAAGTAACTAAATAAACATAAACAGTTAATTAAACATAAAGCAACTCACCAACTTAACTTTGTAGTTGCAATATAGGGAATTGCTGAAGTAGCTGAAATGTATTCAGCTTCTTCATAAGTTGGTATAAGTTTAAACCATTGTTTTGTGTGATGTTATAACAAATTACAAGTTTTTGGATTTTTCCCTATACCAGCACTATGTAGGCTTGGTCCATGCCAAATTTCAAGTCTCTAGGGCAATGGGAAGTAACCTGTAGATTTTGATTCCCTAGCGTAAGTCGAAAATACTCAAAAATAGCCGTAACTCGGTTATTATCTTCTGAATGCGTAGATCTAAAATATTGATTGTATTTTTGCAGCAAGGAACCGCATGGATCTATATTTGGTATGAGTTTCAAGTTGATACCTTCAGCCGTTGCTGAGTAAAAAATGTTTGATTTACGGACAGACAGACAGACGGACGCCGTAGTGAGACTATAAGGGTTTGTACAAAACCCGAAAAATATATATTAGAAGCTTTATTGCACATTAGTTTTATACCAATTAACCTTTAGCTGTTTTTAGCACTAAATAACTGAAATGTTATTGGGAGTGGTATGACTATGACTAACCTACTACTCCCACACATAAAGGTACTGACAAATAATTTGAAAAATGCACAAACGTTATTGTAAAAATTAAGTTAAAATTTCATAGTATGTACGTATCTTTCTCCACTTCGGGAGGGATTGTGGATTGTTATGCCCCGTTTCGATATAAATTTCCTAAAATAAATTGTTTTATTAACTTTTCTTAAAATAATTTTAAAGAAATACCTTTGCAAAATATAGGTATTATAGACGTTAGATAAACTACAAAATTGTAAGGGGCTAAAAATGCTGACATTAAAGAAGGGATGACTATTATGAATACGAAGTTATATATTTTACTGGCTCATCAAAAAAGTTTAAGGACTTGATATATAGCTGTGCAAAGGGTCTGAATCGGAACAAGTTTTTCAATATAACTGAACTCACTGACAGTTCTGTGCGGGTAACAGACAACGTCGATAAATTATTACGTGTTTTTTTAGTTTGAGTAACATACTAGCTGTTGCCCATGACTTCGTACGTGTGGAATTTAGAAATCAATCTTCAACAAATTATACCTACAATAAGCCATCCTCTTAAACCACTCTATCTACTAAAAAAATCAAATAAAAATTAGTTCCGTAGTTTTAAAGATATAAGCTCAAATAGGGACATACATACAAAAATGACGATTGTTTTATTTATACTAATATTATATAAATATAAATATTCAGGACATTTCACACAACGTCCTCTGGTCCCAAAGTAAGCTATATTTCTATGCTTGTATTATGGGTACCAGATACGGATATACTACATATACTACTTTTCTTTTGTAAATACATACTTATAATACATAGAAAACACCCACATTACATTATAAAGCTGAAGAGTTTGATTGTTTGAACGCACTAATCTCAGAAACTATTGGTCTCTATCTCAAATAGCGTCTCTATCTGAGATTATTTTCAAAAACATGATAATGTATTAAATTGTGATTATATTATTTAAGAATGTTCAAAATACTGAAATTTAATAGAACTACCTTTTGTGTTTTTTCAGTTTAGTTTAGTCTGTGTCAATTATAGTCTAGTTTAGGCTTTGCTATTTCTGCGAACTATATTTTGCAGTTGCATTATTCATAGTCGTTATATTTTTCCAGCTAAAACTATACATTGCATACCTCATAAAGCGAAAAATTCGAGGCGTGCCGCACTTAGCTAATGGAAATAGAGCAATTTTCTACATTTTATCACACTGACACGTATGAATTTCAAAAAATAGCAGTTCAAGAGAGTTGGACTTACACACAAAAAGTTCCATAACGGTATTTTGGTCTAACGGTATTTATAATAACTTACCGGAGGTTTAAACAATAAATTAATCGGAGTAATAATAAACATTTTAGCGTAAAAAGACTATTATGAATAACAATTGTTGACATTTTAGCGAACCGATATTAGCGAACTTTCAAACCTCCGATAACTCATTATGAATAAGACCAATATCTTTACAAACGTCAGCTTCTCGCCACCAAATAACAGGATAAGGACAAGAGAAAGATAGTATTTTTTGTTACAGCATCAACTGATATTTATATTATCTCTGACTGAAATACATTAACTGTGAAATTTTCAGTTCTCTAGCTACTTATCACCGTCCCAGAGATATAGACTCGTCACTGACGAATGGATAGACGAACAGCAAAGTCCCAAATACAGGAACCCCTTTTACCTTTTGGTACGGAAACCTTGAAAGCCAGTCAAAAGAGAGATAGAATCGGACATTGAGAGTTCCGTATCTACTAGATTGAAAAGTAAAATTAATCGTTATAAAATAAATAGTTACTGAAGCCTAAACCATTTTACCAACACAATATCGAATTGCTGTAATTGAATATTTGGAAAATAAATAAATAAATCATTTATCGGAATAAATATCCACAAAATAAATTATTGTAATACAAATCGTCTACCCGTCACCTGGAGGAAGACTGAACTGAATAATGTATTAACCACCAACTGGACACTTGTTTATGTATGTATGAACTTACTAGCTGTGTTGTCCGCTACTTCCTACGCTTGGAAGGTAGAAGATTATGCCAGTTTTTCAAACGTTTTTCACTGACGCTTCGTTCCTATGAGACGCAGCGTAATGTTAAATAACGTATAGATAGCCTTCTTCGATAAATGTACTATTCTAAACTGAAAATTTTTTTCAAATCGGACCAGTGATTCCTAAGATTAGCGCGTTCAAATAAACAATCTCTTGAGATTTATAATCTTACTAGCTGACCCGGCAAACGTTGTTTAGCCATACTAAAAAAATGGGTCTGAAAAATAGATGTTGGCCGATTCTCAGAACTACTGAATATGCATGTAAAATTTCATAAAAATCGGTCAAGTCGTTTCGGAGGAGTACGGTAACTAACACTGTGACACGTGAATTTTATATATATTTTAAAAACCATTTTTTTTAGTATGGCAAAACAACGTTTGCCGAGTCAGCTAGTATTTGTATAGATTTTCTACTAGCTGTCGCTTGCATAATATCCGTATGGTAATGGATCAAGAATACAAGTGTTACCACACCTTTACCAAGGATTTTGTGAAAGTCAGCTAAGGGATCTTATAAGCAGATAACATATTCTTTGAGAGACGAAAAACTCGAAAATAAACCCTGTGCCAACACGCCTTGTTAACATTGCACAGTAGACCATAATACCTCTAAAAGTGAAGGAGGCGCATGTCCAACAGTGGAACGATAATAGGCTGGAGAGGGAGAGAGAGAGAGAGTAGTACTGAGTCTACAAAATTTTCTGATCGTTATATCATCGTTGTAATTACTCAAGTCTAACTAAAACAAAAAGTAGCTTGAATTATTAGAATGTAAAGAACACAAAACAGGATGTTCTTTTGTTCAAATATTAACAGAGCAGGCTTATTTTAACTTTCACTAACATTTTATACTACCTGAATTTTCGGATTAAGAAGATAATTAGGTGAGGATAAAACATTATCAAAGGGTATTCTTTACATAAAAATTTCTGATTATATTAAAGATGATAAAGCTTGGGAGTAGGTTGCTCTGGAGCAATACATATTCTACATATATTGTAAAGTTTTATTAGCATTGTAAGTTTAATTGACATTTAATTAAAAAAATATTGATTTGATTAAAAGCTCTGCTGAGTTTCTTACGCCGGTTCTTCTCAGCAGATTGCGTCCCGAACCGGTGGTAGGGAAAAAAATTTGGACATGTGCAAGCACATAATTTTTCTGAAAAATTGTGTCTACTTGATTATATGATTTTTCATTTCATTTCATTTAGGCCTTTTGCAGTCATAGCAATGTTTGTTTATGTTAGTGGTTTGTTAGTGCTTTATTTTTTATTTTAACAAAATATTACTTAGTTTTTCATTAATTTATTCCGAACGTTCACGAAATGCAAAACACTAGTTGAAGTTTAAGTATACCAACAGTGTTTAATCCTCAAACAAAACACCGTCCTATTTTGTTAGTGTTTTGTATTGTTTACATTGTAATAAGTAACGAAGGGTCTTGTTTGTTTTAGGTATACCCAAGTAATAACGAATTGCTGAGCCAATGATAAAAGGGTCGAAATACACGTAGGCTGATTATGTCGTTTTATGTACCTAATTTTATTACTCAGTATAAGATTTATTATTTATAGAAAATCCAACTAATATCATAAAAATCCCTTAAAATAATATTCAATTATCTTTTATGACAAAGACAATAAATAAAAATATGTAAACGTTTTTTCTTGAAGACTGTAGCTGTTATAGACGAGCTTTTTAATTATGTGTTATTCATTTTTTTTATTTAAGTGCTGTAAAAATTTGTTGTACGTTTAAATAAATATTCATGGACATTTCACATAACGTTCTCTGGTCCCAAGCTAAGCTTATATGCTTGTGTTATGGGTACCAGAATAAGGATAGACTACATATACTACTTTTTTTGTAAATACATACTTATAATGCATAGAAAATACCCAGACGCAGTACAAACATTTATATGACAATTACGAGTATAAATATCAACCAAGTCCAACCCGAGCGGAAAACGTGCCTGCGACCTCGTTAACGGCAGTCCGTTACATGAACCACTCAACCGCGAACCCTATCACCATCAAACACATTATATCTTTAATGTAAAAAAATGTATATTGTACTTATTCATAATACGCGTAGAAAATTTAACAGTATATATATCTATTACATATTATAATATTCAATATTACAGCCACATCATTATTAATATTCGATGTACAAGATATAAGTAGGTAATATGGTGGTTTATTTGGATTACATAGTTATTATACATACTTATTCAAATTAATTATTAACAGCTTACCTACTGTTTATTATATAATTTGATCAATATTTAAAGTAAGAAAGGAAATACGCACTGTATTTGTAATTTAATAACGTGGGTCATATACAGGCTCAAGGCACTATGCAATGATTTAGTAAACATCAAGATGCAGTACAAACAATTGTATGATAACTATAAATAATCACACAAATAACTGTCCCGTACAGGAATCGAACCCGCGACCTCGTGAACCGCAGTCCGTTACATGAACTACTAGACCACGATGCCCGTCAATAAAGTATATTCTGTGCAATAAAGCTAAATATAATTAGTATTCACAGAAAGCTTATAACATAACTTAAAACTTGTATTTCAAGAAAATTTTAATAAGTTTCATAAAATTTCAAAACTAAAGTGCAACCGCTGTTGTTGATCAAAGACTAGCCATAATTACATCAGCCTGCGGGTTTCATTACTGGCTCACAGTTGAAACGTTTTATAAAATACTAGCTATTGCCCTTGACTCCGTCCGCGTAGAATTTAGGAAATTTTCCCCGTTTTTGCAACATTTTTAACTACTGCTTGAGTGAGAGTATTGTAAACGTCTAGGCTACGTCTAGGAACGTCTAGCTATCAGGAGTTACACGTGTTATTGTGAGTCAACCATAAAATATAGATATGTGCTGTTTCGGGATATATTTTAGACAAGTTTATGTACAATATTTCCGTCATACATAATTTCTATGTAACTTTAACCATTAAGGGTGCACACGCGACGGAAGCTTAAAAAATGGAGCACCTTTTCCCGTTTTCCCAACATTTCCCAGCACTACTCTGCTCCTAATGATTGTAGCGTGATCAAAAGTATACTATAACCTGCCCAGGAGTATGAAGAATAATTGTACCAAGTTTCGTTAAAATCCGTCGAGTAGTTTTTGTTTCTATAAGGAACATACAGACGGACAGACAGACAGACAGACAGACAAAAAATTTACTGATTGCATTTTTGGCATCAGTATCGATCACTAATCACCCCCTGTAAGTTATTTTGAAAATATATTTCATGTACAGAATTGACCTCTCTACAGATTTATTATAAGTACTAGCTGCTGCCCTCGACTCCGTCCGCGTAGAAATTAGGAAATTTTCTCCGTTTTTGCATTTTTAACTACTGCTTGAGTGAGTATTATAAACGTAAGAGTAAACAAATATAATCAGAATGAACGATCTGCTAAGCTATCAGGAGTTACACGTGTTATTGTGAGTCAACCATAAAATATAGATATGTGCTGTTTCGGGATATTTTTTAGACAATTTTATGTAGAATATTTCCGTCATACATGATTTCTATGTAACTTTAACCATTAAGGCTGCACACGCGACGGAAGCTTAAAAAATGGAGCACCTTTTCCCGTTTTCCCAACATTTCCCTTCACTACTCTGCTCCTATTGATTATAGCGTGATGAAAAGTATACTATAACCTGCCCAGGAGTATGAAGAATAATTGTACCAAGTTTCGTTAAAATCTGTCGAGTAGTTTTTGTTTCTATAAGGAACATACAGACGGACAGACAGACAGACAGACAGACAGACAGACAGACAGACAAAAATTTTACTGATTGCATTTTTGGCATCAGTATCGATCACTAATCACCCCCTGATAGTTATTTTGAAAATATATTTCATGTACAGAATTGACCTCTCTACAGATTTATTATAAGTATAGATAGATGAAACATAGAATTTTAACTTGCTAACATTTAATACAAAAATATCTAGCTGTAAATTAATAATACCTACATAAATTCGATAAAAAATATCTCTTACATAACTGTTTAGATAATTTGCATCGTCAAATAAGCCTCTTCCATAGAATATACAACGTGAGATCGTGACGATATATCGTGTCTACAGCTTTTCGGGGGGTGCCCTTGCCTTTGTTAAATGCATAAATAATAAGTAACATATTACTTAGAAGTTATAGTTTTATAAATATAATAAATTTCTATACAATCATAATATTTGACTAATTTGAATAATTTGACGGGCCTCGTGGTGTAGTGGTTCATAAAACGGACTGCCGATCGCGAGTTCTCAGGTTCGATTCCCGGTCAGTACAATCATTTGTGTGATGTTTTTAATTGTCATGCAAATGTTTGTACTGCGTCTGGGTGTTTACTATGTATTATAAGTAAGTATTTACAAAAAAAAAGTAGTATTTGTATTATATCCGTATTCTGGTACCCATAACACAAGCATATAAGCTTAGCTTGGGACCAGAGGACGTTGTGTGAAATGTCCATGAATATTTATTTATTATTCACGTCACTAAATAGTCTATCGACTACTGTGTTTATTATAAAAAGCTGCTGCCAACTACTTTGTACGCGTGCCTAACAAATTATACAAAAAACCACCCTCTTAAAACACTCTATATTATAAAAAATAAGCATAAAAAGTAAAGATAGTTTTAACAAAATGTAATTTTTAACAATGGTCCGTGGCGGTGACGGATTAGGAATACAAGTTTCACCTTTTCTTTCCGAGGGTGCTGTAAGAGGAACTAAGGAACAATATTTAACGTCTACTGTGCGAGACGGAAAACTCGAAAGTAAACCCTGTGCCAACATGCCTGGTCAGCACGGCACAGTATACCACTGTGCCGTGCTGACCAGGCATCATATTCAGCTTAGTCCCTCCCAAAGTGGAGGAGGCCGATGCCTAACGTTTTCAACAAAACATACAAAAAAATATGTAGAAATATGGCAGTATTCTGCATGATTTATACATAACATCCATGTGAGTGACGGTCAGTTTATTTTTGTTTACTGCATCCCTGCCATCAAGCTCCCTTGCTCTTAGCATAAACTGAATTTATACCAACGAGATGAATAAAAATCCTATGAAGCTACATAGATGTCACTATTTATGGTTTGAGAAATATAAGGACGGAAATATTGTTCCCTCCAGTTTTGTTTTGTTAATTTATTATTGTAATGTAATGCTTAGGATTATTATATAAAAATATACTATATATATAATACTAGCTGACCCGGCAAACGTTGCTTTGCCATACTAAAAAAAAAAGTTCGAAAAATAGATGTTGGCCGATTCTCAGACCTACTGAATACGCATGTAAATTTTCATAAAAATCGGTCAAGCCGTTTCGGAGGAGTACGGTAACTAACACTGTGACACGTGAATTTTATATATAAGATACGAGTATATATTATTAGCTGACCCGGCAAACGTTGTTCTGCCGTACTAAAAAAAAAAAGTTTGAAAAATAGATGTTAGCCGATTCTCAGACCTACTGAATATGTATGCAAAATTTGAGAAGAATCGGTCAAGCCGTTTCGGAGGAGTACGGTAACTAACACTGTGACACGTGAATTTTATATATTAGATATATAGGTACTATATACAAAAAAGTAGAACAGGACGCTATTAGTGAAACTTTGCTGTCTATCCCTCTCTCTGGCAATATTTCGATAGGAAATTTCAAGTCTCTAGCTATAGTCGATACTGGTAGTAGTCCTATGGTATATAAGTCCGTTTCTAAGAAAACAGTGATAAAGTAATTTATTAATTTTGCAATTAACTTGCTATGCTTTTACTTAATAAATCAAATTGTGGTGGAAAAAGTGATCACTGCAAGTGGGACTTGAACCCACGACCTCGGAATACCATTCCGTAGCTCTGCCAACTGAGCTTATTGCGGTCGTGCTAACAGTAACCAATTAGACGCAACCAATTAGCACGACCGCAATAAGCTCAGTTGGTAGGGCTACGGAACGGTATTCGATATTTATTTATTATTATTTTGATTTTAATTTTGATTTTGATTTTTTTGATTTTAATTCGATTTATTAAGTAAAAACGGTGATAACTAGAGAATTGAAATTTTTGCATATGATATTACTGTTACTACTTACTGATACTACTTACTGTTGCCGCTATAGTAACAAATGCTAAAAAGCAGAATACAATATAATATTTTACTAGCTCTCTCTCTAGCTCTTACTCGCTTCTTCGTGCACGTGCAATTAGAAATCAAATCTTATCAATTTTACAACAAAGCTATCCTCTTGAAAAAAATCGCATCGAAATCCATTGCGTGGTTTTGAAGATTTAAACTCCCACATAGGGACATAGATTCAAAAATATCGACTTTTTTATAATAAGTAAAAAAAGAAGGCGCCCACACTACATTTATTTTTAGATTGATGATACGAATAAGAGGTTATGATTCTAGTAGAGATAATAATATAACCGCCTTATGACTAGAAAGTTCAATATTTTAACACATTGAAAATCCTTTTATTAACGTAAAAAAAAGCTTAATATTTGGTTAATATATTGCAGTCATATGTTACCAAGTAATACTTACTTCGTCCAACAAATGCTGGCAGTTATTAAATCCGAACGTATTAATAGTCAGCCATTTATTCAACAGAAAAGCAGTTACGATCTTATTCAAAAATTAAATTGCGTTCTCTGTATTCAAATTAAAATTCTACGGATTAATTAAGGTTTAAATTGTAGTCATTATTAAAAGCTGTTGTATTGGAACGGATTACGAATATACTATGTGTCACCACCCCATGTTCTTCTCGATCTGCTACACAAGAGCCTATTCTGTAGCTCTATTATCAATAGTCGACTAAAGGACAATATATTAATTAAGTTACAATCCAGAAACGAAAGTCTACTCCAATAAGTCAAATAAGTGGCAATATAGTTCGTTGCCAAGACAATGAAATATTCAAGACGTTATTAAATTTTATTAGTAGCGTGTAGTGTTATAATTGTCTCGTGTTTTAGTATATTAATAATGAAGATAGGTAGATAATTTATGTATGGTAGTATTTTTCTATTGGTTTACATCAAAATTATCACTATGGTTACCAATATACAAAAAATCTATTAAATTGATTTTATTATGCAATATAATTGATGGCAGCAATATACTCGTATAATAATTGTTAAGTGATGTTGCATAATTCTATGACTAGCTTAGGTGTCTGAACTTTTCCATTGGTGTTTTACAGCATGTATAGCAGTGTTATTAAAAAGCTCGAGCCTCCGAGCCTTAGGCTCAATGAGGAATCAAGTCTTATGTTCAAGGCTCGAACTACGACTCGAGTCCTTGAAAGAAGGTTCGAGTCACGACTCGGCCTGTCAATCTCTATGCAGTTTGAATTGTAGAGCTTTTTACATAACGGATTTTTTTATTAAATCCTTATTAAACTCACTCATCACTATCACTATAAATAGTTTTTTACAAAACATCAGTTTATGAAATACAGATAGAAAGTGTGTATGATGTATGGTGATCTTAGTGATTTAAATACCTCAAAGCTGAAGCAATACAGGTCAAGGGATTATTTGTGATAAATCCAAAATTAGCGCTGTAAACTTAACCACAGAGGGATGACCGAGAAATAGACGAATATTAGTAGTTCAACGTACCACAGAGCGAGCTTACCAAAGTGGTAGTGGTCTTGGCCATGTTTGACGAAAAACCAATGGTAATTTTAGCAGACGAGTTCGAGGCAAGCAATTTCCAGTAGATGCTGGAATGGCAAGTAAGTTGGATACACGAGTGACTGAAATTAAATATTATTATAGAATACATTTTAAGTAGGTAGGTAACTACTTTATTGTATAAGTACATAATCTATGTTTTATAAGTATGTATTTAAAAAAGAAAAGTAGTTTTTATAGTATATCCGTATTTTGGTACCCATAACACAAACATAGAAATATAGCTTACTTTAGGATCAGAGGACGTTGCGTGAAATGTCTATAAATATTTATCTTATTTATTTAATATGTATCGAATAGTCATTGCTGATTTAAGGATTAAACTTAATGCATTTATTGTTATACCAGTGTAATTTGTACCTCACTATTAAAATTGTATAGTATGTAGTTGCCCACAACTTCATACGCGTAGAATTTAGAAACAAAACCCTAACAAATTATACAAAAAAGCGATTGAAACACTATCTATTATAAGAAACCGCATCAAAATCCGTTGCGTGGTTTTGAAGATATAAGCTCATATAGTGACATACATATAAAAATAACGACTTTGTTTTATAATGAGTTACGAAGCAATGAAAAGGAACAATACATTTTTGAAGTTCAATCATTTGATATTATGATCTTCTTTTATTAACTCCGATCCTCTTTCTGCGATCATTGTAATAGATCCGACTGGATTACCACTAATTGTGTTAACCAGGACACTTGCATCTATTACTCTTAGATGTTTTACTCCGTGAACTCGTAGTTTGGTATCTACTACTGATGTATCAATGCTTTTTCCCATCTGACATGTACCAACTAAATGATGTGATGTTGAAACTAAATTCCTGCATATACACCTCCAATATTCATCACTGTCCAATTTTAATTTATTGCACAATGGCACATTAAATCTCCCTAAAAAACCGTTGATGGATTTAAAAAAAGCGGTATCTACAATCTTTGTTGCCATTTTGATTCCTTTTACTGCAGTGTCCATGTCTGTATCATTTTCAAAAAAATTAAGTTGAATAATAGGGTGATCCTTTACCTTTTTAGATCTTAGAGAAATAGATCCTCTTGAAAATGGATGTAGCAAATTATAAAAGAAGAGAAACAAAGAATGATTTTTATTTTGTTCAGCTATGTCATCAGCTACACTCTCGTTGTATCGAAAGTTTGTCATAAAATTCTCTTTAAGATTAGGAGCGGCTTTTGGTATAATAAATAATTGATTTTGACTATCAGGAACAGTGGCATTAGGCTTTGTAGAATAAAAAGCTACAATATCTCTTGCAAGATCACAATTTGCCAAAGAACCTTCCCGATTAGCTAAATAATTCATTATATCGAGATTCCTTATATCTGGTGAAGGAATTTTCGGTTTGTCTGCATAAATAGGCATTGGGATTGCAAAGTGATCTTGAAGATTCTGACCTACTTTGGTTGAATTGACAACACACATTATATTATTTTCTTTCAAATGAACAGCATGTCCAACGCCTGATAACATTAGAATCTGAGGTGATTTTATAGCCCCTGCGCTTAAAATTATTTCATGAGATGCATATAATTTTAAAATTTTTCGTTTCCATTTTACTTCAACTGCATAGGCTTTCTTGTCGTCATTTATTAAAATTTTTCTTACAAATGCATTTTTTAAGATTTTTAAATTTATTCTATATGCTGCGGGCATCACATACGCTCTGTTATTACTTTGTCTTATTCCATTAGCTGCGGTTGCTGTTATGTGACCAGAGCCCATCATATTTGCTACGTTTATATCGTCAACATTTTTAAATCCAATTTCATTCCAAGCATCTAAACAACCTTGAATTATATCTGGCATAGTATTATTAAACTTGTTTAAAACAAGTGGACCATTTTGTCCGTAGAAACTATTGATACTTGGATCATTTAACTTTTCAACATCTTGTAGGCTTTCAGCCTTTTTAAAGCATCGATTTATATCATCATTACACCATTCTTTATTGCCAACTTCACATAAATTCTCGAAATCTTGATTATTGCCACGTGTATAAATCATGCCATTGAGATTAGTGCTTCCTCCTACCATTTTTCCCGAAATTATTCGAATAGAACTATCTCTAAGAGCTCCACTTATTCCATTCTCGGAAGTGAAATATTGCCAATCATATTTTGTTACGAACAAAGGTCCTTCCATTCCTGGAATCTAACATTTAAATTTGACAATAGTTAAAAGTCTATCTTTTTTTTTAATTTTCACCCGACATGTATTTTAATTTAAGTGGCGCTAAATATAGGAGAGAGGACAAATGTCTAATGTTAATATGCTAAAATCTGCTATTCTTATTTGAAAGAAAGAAAGAAGATTATTATGTTTGATGTAATAAATAATTAAAATGTAATACAATGTAAATTAATAAACATCTTTCACAAGTTAGACTTACATCTGCTTCAATTGGAGAATCATCGCCTGCTTCTAGAAGCAAAACTTTCCACTTTTCAATTTCACTTAATCGATTTGCTACAACACTCCCTGCTGCCCCTGCACCAATTACTATTGCATCAAATAAATCTTTATCTGAAAGAATATTAATGTTTTATCAACGTTAATTCCTTTACTACAATGAATTTAAAAAGATATACAAGTGACTATGTTAATCACAATAATGAATGGTTCCTTGCGGGAATCGAACTAGCGATTTAGCTAACATCAGTCGGTTACACCCGTCATAATAACCCAGACATGTAATGTTTATCAAAAGGAGAAGACTTAGGTAAATTATAAAGCTACATTAATTTATTAATATTTTGCGATTGACTCGCTATGCTTTTACTAAATAAACTAAATTATAATGGAAAAAATGATAACCGCTTATGGTTATCATTTTTTCCATTATAATTTAGTTTATTTAGTAAAAGCATAGCGAGTCAATCGCAAAATATTAATAAATTAATGTAGAAATACATGTACAGCCATTACTTCGGTCCAATTGTTCTGTAAAGAACGCTAACTGATCGATTGATGGAGTTGGTGCAAACCGCTCAATAGATGGCGTTGTACGAAAAAACATCGCACGATGTTAAAACTCGCATTGAGATGATTGTAGTGGAAAAGTTGGTAAACATTTGCGTGGACCATAATAGCTCAGTTGGCAGAGCGACGGAACGGCATTCCGAGGTAGCGGGTTCAGGTCCCACTTATGGTTATCATTTTTTCCATTACAATTTAGTTTATTTAAATTATAAAGGTTGAGAATATGAATTTTTGCACAGAAATTACCTACATTTATAAAGGGGATAATGTTAATAAGAGTGCACTTAGCAGGAGTTTTCAAAAAAATTCACAGTGCTGCGTAGTTATTATGAATCTTTGCCATTTTTAAGATTATTCGAACGAAATTCTGCATGAAGTCGCAATCAACAATTAACCATCAGTAATGTAGAAATCTTACCTCGGACTTTAGCTTCTGGTAGTATGTTAGCTTTCAGTAGACACTGAGCTGTCATAAACCATTGGATAGCAGTAGTAAATGTTTCAGGCGCACTGCCTGTTGTTTGTGTACAACAAGACATATTAGAATAACTGAAAAGAATATTATTTAATCAAGAACGTAATTTTTTTATTACTGGACTAAGAAAAGATCTTAAATACACATGTCATTATGTCGGCAGTAAAAATGATTTTATTTTCTTTAAACATAACTAGGTGTTGTCTGCGACTTCGTACCCGTGGAATTCCTATTTACATGACACTTATCATTACATTTTGGGCAATTCACACAATCCCTACTAATATTATAAATGCGAAAGTAACTCTGTCTGTTTGTCTGTTACGCTTTCCCGCTTACACCTCTCAACCGATTTTGATGAAATTCAGACAATCTTTAGACCCTGAGAAAGGACATAGGCTACCTTTTATTGCGAAAAAAACGGATGAAAATTTTCTAAATTATACGCGAACGGAGTCGCGGGCAACAGCTAGTATCTTTATAAATTGTAGACTCTGTGTTACTCTGATGTATAAGCTACATCATTGTAAAGTTTCATTAAAATCCAGTCGGTAGTTTTTGCGTAACAAACATCCATACTTACCTACAAACTTTCTCATTTATATTGTTAGTAGGATATTCTCAAGTCACAATGTTTATAGTTGCTCTCCTGCCAAATGAATTAACCGGTACTTAAGCAATTTTGTGTACATTCAGTAGTTAAAGTAAAAGTCAAAGTCAAAATATTTTATTTCAAGTTGGCATGTTTTACAAGCTCTTTTGAAACGTCAGAAACTAGGTGTCTGTTCCAAACGCGGATCCTATGGAGAAGAACAGACAAGAAACTCCATGGATTATTTTTTTATCACTTCCTTTCATTTTTTTTTTTCAACAATATTATACATAATTGTATCAGGGGTGTGAGAATAAGGCTGCGAATAGTATCTAAACAATTTTTATACTCCTAGGTTAAAAGGAGATACCTCTCCGGTAAGTACCTAATACTGCAGAGCTTAGTTAGTTAACTAAATTTTATATTATTATTAAGTTAGTACTGGAATATTTTGTTTCTATGAGAATAACGCCAAAGCGAGCTAACAGAGGCTGTTTAAAAACGGAACTTTCCAAAATTGGATAAATATTCGACGCCCAAATACGTAAATGCATAAGAAGATATTAAAATTTCGACACTTGTGCCTAGAACTTTTTAAAATAAAATTCAGGATACCTCCTAAATTTGTAATAGGTATATTTAATGATTAGGTACTTACCCCATGATAAATTTTTTTAACTGTAGTATAAATATTAGTTAAGTGACCATCACACGAAAAGAATATTTTTGTGGAAAGAAAACGGCTTCACGTCTTACTACATGTATGTACAAATTTTAAATGCGCAGGTCGGTTAAAACAATTACTTATCTAACAAATTAAAAACACGTAAATATATAAAATAATGTATACAATAATGTTTATTTTAATATCGCTATATTACATAGCTTTTACGGTATCTTGCATTTAATAAGATTGTATGCGTTTAATTCTATCTACATTTACAAAGTAATAGAAATAATTCTGAAGATAATACTACATCTTGTATCTATTATCATTCTACATCCACGGGGTGACGGACGCAAAGTCTACAAGTTTCACCTCCCATGTCCTGCCCGCGGTTGTCGTAAGAATCGACTGAAGGAATCAAGGAAGGTTTTCGTCAGGCAAGGGGCCGGTCGTAGAAACCAGCCAAAACCGATCGCAATATGAACTATAAGTCACGTTGCATCGACCTCGAATAACGAGATTAAGGTAGGAGAATGATTAGGATAGTAACTTTTTCCAATATTTTAGAAAATTGGAGACGTTGAAATCATATGATAACTAATTTAGTATTTATTCCGTGATGTAATATACACACACCTGCCGCGAAATCAGAGAAATGAAAAGAAAGGTTAAAATCTCAAAATGTAGATCTGTATTAATCAATTATCTTCACTTTTATTCCAAAGGCCTTGAAGTATATATGTAAGTAATTAACATACAGAGATATAAACAGTATATCCTATTGTAATAAATATGTTAAATGACTTTCGAACCTTGCATAAATTGTTTGAATTTTCTTGGTTAATTGTTCATTAATTAGGTCAAACAGAACAAATAGTATGTAAACCGGATCTTTATCATTACCAAACACAATTTTATTATCTTGTTGTGTTTTTACGTTTACACTATCGACTTAAAACGAAAGTGACATATGTCAAAAATAAAATTACGCAAAACTGGACTCACCCAGCTTGGCATGTGCATCGCAGTGAAAACGTCCGCAAAATCATAGGATAATACCGAAATTTCGGTATAATTTTCTGTCCATGTGGTGACAGATTAAGAATACAAGTGTAACTACCAACATTTTATGACCAGGGTACAGTAAGAGCCTGCTAAGGAATATTATTCCCCTGTGAGAGACGGAAATCTCTCCTTAAGTAAAGGAGACGCGTGTGCAAAATAAGGATATAATAATAAGATGGACCCACATCACTTCAGAGTTTCCAGGATGACGTCAGCATAGGAAAAAACCTAATTATTATGGAATGGGTAAATTATGTTGTAATGGCTGCATTTCGCTTTTATTAACTGTGATTAACTTTTCTGTATTTCTGTCTCGGCCCTCTGACGTATTATTTAAATTCTCATTAGTGGTCCAGTCCAGACGCTAACAAAATAAAGCTAATTTAAAATTCTGTTTACATTAGCTCATAATATGAACGAAATGTATTTTTAATTCATAATTTTTGTACAACTTTTGATAAGAGCTTTTTACCAAACAGAAATCTTAAATACTAAAGTTATATAGACTTACTCACCATAAAAGAACGGATTAAATAGTTATAAATTGAATTTAATTATAAGTTTGTTGATATCATATTTTATAAGTATAAAAAATATATATGTTTATAGGAAAAAGCATCGTAGACCTCACCTGTAATTACAGCCAGAGCAGTCATCCATCTCAAGACCCTGTAATACTGGACAAACTAACTACGTTAACTACAACATTCTATTAACTACGATGAGATTGATCCGTGGCTTACGACACGTGTAACTGGTTTGGAAGGATCCTTTTATGAAATTTCAACGGGTCACCATTCAAACTCATCAACTACAGTAAATAAACAAATTACTCACCATTGACACCATTTGAGGACTTGCTTCATAATCTTGGAAGCTAAGTTAAAACTAAAAATCCTTATGTAAACTATTTTAAGGACCTACATCAATATTATCGTATATCATCGCCGACACGTACATATTAACACCGCCAGTAGGCACAGAAAATGAAGAATTAGGGATACTTTTCCTATTTACTCAAAATCTACTAAATATATTTTAATTCTGATTTACGTGTTTCTATATATAATAGTTACTTATGTTTTTAAAGTTATTTCATTAGTTAATACGCGATAATAGACCGACAAATGAAAAAAATAAGAAATGAGAGAGGTATTTTCGCTAAGATTTTCTATCGAGAAAACTTTTTTCAATCGCGTTTCTGAGTTTATGCGATCCTAGATCATATATTGAAAAAACATATACTTAAAAATTAGAGCTCTAGCCATTCAATCTAAAGAAACAATGAAAACTTCGTACGTAGAAAAATGCACGAAGCTATTTTGGTATCCTCTTAATCAAGTCTTCTACGACATATATTTATGTTTATAAAAATGTATAAATATTTATGTCAACACAACTCCAAAATACTAATGAACATGTGACTAATATTGCCAACAACACAAAAAATCATTTTATTTTTTCTTATCTTGTTTATTATTAATTTTATTAGACTTTATTAAAGTAATTCTCTAGAATTACTGTACATTTTAGCGTCTGTTTATGATTACATTAAAAACGAGTTTTAATCAAGGAAAACAAATAAAAAAGAAGATAAGAGACAGACAACAATGTCTAATGGTTAGTTTTTTATGCTTCAAGCCTTAATTTTAACATTTTATTAAAAGAATATATTGGATTAACTGCACGAATCTTTTATTTTGTATAAAAAATATTAGAAGTATAATATTCTTCTGACACTTGTGCGACTCATTCGTTTAAATAAAATAACTGTTTACGGATTTAGACGCGTGTATTTGTGTGTGTCGGACTAATATAATTTTTATGTGGGCCTTGGTCGTACCAACTATGCAAAATACAGATTCTTTATCCGCAGCCCTGATCTTTATAATACTAGACTTGGTGATATAGATATTTTCCTGGAGAAATAAGTTCTTTTAAGAGAAAGGCACTGACAAACCTGTAGCCTTGCTTGGCTATAGCTTGCATGACATATTTAATTTAATTCTATATTGGTTGTGACATTTATGTTTAAATTATTCTTAATGATTGGTATAAAGCGTTACTTTTGTAAATGACCCGTGCTGTTGCAAGAAATGCAAATAACTGCAATTTTATGCAAGTTCAACACCCATAAGGGCCTATACCTAACTTCCTGATCCTAAGTTTGCATCTCTTGTAACATCACGGAGTCGATTATGTTACAATGCATGACACTATAGGTCTTATTGTTTTTGACTTTTATTGTTTTAATTAACGTAACATGACTGTATGCTGTCTGAATAAAATAAAAAAAAAAATAAAAAAAATAATATTTAAAACTAAATATTGGATGATTAAATTTTAATATATATTGGAAGAATTTTTTACAAGCTAAGTTTATTGCTTGATTAATGGTGCCAGAATATGGATAATATAATATGGATAATTGCTGTAGATAGAATACACGCATTACAATTATCAAACAGAATTACATGAGTGTGAATTCAATCCTAAACAGACAACATCAACAAAACAACATCAGTAAAAAAAAACAGGACATAAAAAATTTTATGAACATAATTTTTCTATCTTTAACTTTTGTTCTACTCACACTAATCAATATTGTAGACCACATCTTATACAAAGTTAACTGTCTGGATAAGGAACATAAACCAAGATATAAACTAATGAACGTCTCTTTGTCCTAACTTCGGCTAGAGTTAAACACTGTACCAATCAGATTTAAAGTTGTCGAAAGTTTTATTGAAAATAATATGCTGATATCATGATGTCTTTACTTATTATAAAACAAAGTCGTAATTTTTGTATGTATGTTCTTATGTGAGCTTATATCAACGTATTTAACATTAATTTTAGTAGATATACATAGTATTTTGTACCGATTATTGATTGATGTAAATTTTGCTATGGAATTCAGTATCGATTTGAGTCTCTATTAATTTCAGATCCCATTTCAGTTTTTATTTTACATTTGTTTTCAAATTCGATTCGCCCACTAAAGCATGCGAAGCCGCGGGCAGAAGCTAGTATATAATAAAACAAATAATGCAGTAAAAGTCTATTATGTATTTACTTAGTAAAATGTATCTTGCCGAGTAACATTTAAATGAAATTTTATGAAGCATGTATAGCAGACACAGTAATACTTTTTTTTTCTTAATATAGTATATGCATTATATTCGTAAATGTTACATTTTCGTGAATTAGCCCGAAGCGTATCTCCATTTTATGTGTTCAGAAGGAAAATGTTAGGTTTAATGGCTATCATCACAGATATTTCGAATTTTCCATGGAAGATAAAGTAACTGTAACTGCCAACGTTGAGGCAACGATGGTAAAAAGTATGAGGCATAACGTTATTACAAGATTGAATTTTTGTATTAGTATATTATTGTCCGTGTGGTGACGGATTAAGAATACAAGTGTCACCACCCCATTTCCTCCCCAGGGTGATACAAAAGTCTGCTAAGGGATATTGTACACAAGTAACATCCTCTGTGAGAGACGGAAAAAATTTAAAATAAACCCTGTGTCAACACGCCTGGTCAGCGCGCCACTGTAGACCATAATCCCTCCTGAATTTGATGTGGCCCGTGCCCAACAGTGGGACGTTAATGGGCTCGAGAGAGAGAGAGAATGGCATATTCAAAAAGGGAGAGCAGGATGTCTAATGATGACCAACTCGCAAAGATAAATCGGTATCACACATCAGGGTGGAAAGGAATGCAGGACAGCAGGAAAGATAGAAGAACAACCCTTTTGCAATATACCGCGAACGATTGTATCGAAAATATTGACAGATTTTTTTTCCTTTAACTGATGCATTATTGTGACAAGTAGACTACAAGTAAGTTCACTTAATAGACTTTGGTGCCAATTCTACGTACACAATTAAACTTAACGTATCTAAATAAAATTGGTCAAGTGCGAGTGGGACTCGCGCACGAAGGGTTCCGTACCATTATCTATGCAATATAAGGCAACGTTATTAGTATCGAGCAAGAAACGGTAAAAAAAATCAGTTTTTTGTATGGGAGCCCCCCTTAAATATTTATTTTATTTTATTTTTAGTATTTGTTGTTATAGCGGCAATAGAAATACATCATCTGTGAAAATTTCAACTCTCTAGCTATCACCGTTCTTGAGATACAGCCTGGTGACAGACGGACGGACGGACGGACGGACGGACGGACGGACAGCGAAGTCTCAGTAATAGGGTTTCCGTTTTTACCCTTTGGGTACGGAACCCTAAAAATGAAAATTGATAGTGCCAATAAAACGACTCTCCGATTACCTGAAATTCTTATTACGTATAAAAACTGTGTATTATGGACTAACGATTTTCTATACATAGGTATTAATAAAGTTGTAGACAAAAAATTTTTGTACATTTTTCGATTTCAGCATTATAGTTATTGGCTTGCTTTGTCAAAGCCAAATTTTAAGTAACTAGGGTAAAGGAAAGTAACTTGCAGGTTTTTAAATTCTTAGCACATGACAAAAACGCAAAAAAATAGTCGTATTTGAGTTATTCAGCTGTATAACTCTTTATATAAGTATATTTGATGTGTGATGTGTATTTGATGTGACAGGCACAGCTAGTTAATTAATATAAATGTACACCGCAAAATAGCCAATCAATCAAAATACGCCATAGTTGTTTTAATTTTTAGTTAAGTTTACTTTAGTTCTGCATGTAGAATAGGTACCATTTTGGTGGTTTACATTTGGTTTCGGATTCATGAATGAATGATGTGATAGTGTTGTTCTGATTCGTCTTTATAATATTAAAAATAATTGTCCATTCCAAAAATTACGTAAGCATTGTCACAGTCGCCAGCTAGTTATATAATAATATTAATAATATTCGCAATTTATAGTCTTCGCTGGTATTATCTAGGTTGCAGTTCTGACGCTACGACTATAATCCACTTTGTTGTATTTAACATTATAAGCTACGACCTTCATTTAATATCTTACTATCTGTATTCTGAACTTTTAAATTTATACTTCACTTTTAAAACTAGATTATACTTCAAAGTACTAAGAATAGAATATTTCAAATTTATTGGTTCAGTAATAGAAAAATACTAAATTTGAAAAGAAAAATACTACTTTAGGGACCTTATTAGGCAGGTACTAAGACTTCGCTGTTCCATAAGTCCGTCTGCCAATAATAATATGTCCATTCCTCCACACGTGTCGGCCGCCATCACCTCCTTCGCTAGTTAGGAGGGAAAAGTATCGCCCGAGGGCTCGCGCTCCCACGGGGCCCAGGGTAGGGGTCGTCGGCGCGCAATAGCCGGCGGCCCCACCAGACGAGGCAGGTTGGGGGGCCTGCCGCGCGTGGCAGACGACTTCTTCCCAAGTGTTCCGGAAATCCCCATAAATAGGGGGCCACCCCTGGTCCCTACCAGGTAATACCTGAGTGACTACCATGGCCCGATTAAGGGCGAGGCAGCTCTAGGCTGGGAGTCCCACACGAAGTCCGAAGGTTGCCCCCGCAACCGGAAATGCGAAGTGCGTAAATGCATTCCACAAGTAACAAAAAAGAAATCCCTCCTCGCGTCTATCCGTCTGTCCAGTATTTCGCCAGGCTGTATATCATCAAGCTATATCTTATGAACCGTGACAGCTAAAGACTTTACAATTATTACTTAAAATTACACAGATAAAGTATTTTTATTGCCGTTATAACAACAAACATGTAAATAGTAAAGATTTTAAGGAAACTTTGCAGCTGCATGTTGCATGAAAGAATAACAAACGTCCTATTTCAAAAAAATTCACACATTCATACATCATTCAGAACATTCATACTTTTTTTAGGGTTCCGTACCCAAAGGGTAAAAACGGGACCCTATTACTGAGACTTCGCTGTCCGTCCGTCCGTCCGTCCGTCTGTCACCAGGCTGTATCTCAAGAACGGTGATAGCTAGACAGTTGAAATTTTCACAGATGATGTATTTCTATTGCCGCTATAACAACAAATACTAAAAATAAAATAAAATAAATATTTAAGGGGGGCTCCCATACAACAAACATGATTTTTTTACGTTTCTTGCTAACTTGGCCAATTTTTTTTATATAAGATTAGGAGATAACATTTTGGTCTGCACAAGATAACAGGAAACACGACGAGGTTTTTATGAAATAAGTTTATTGTTGTTTACGTATATTTGTGTAGTTATACTGCAACATTATTATATATTTTAGTGTCTGTTTATGAGTAAATGAAACTTGTGATTTAATCAACGTATAAGAAATAAACAGAACGAAGACAATCATATTTTTTATCACACATATATGTTTCATATCTTTTTTTATTTCATATCTAATATTAAATTGTTATTCATTTTCTGGGACGCTTATTTTTAATTAAATCTAAACTAATATTATAAAGGTTTAGTTTGTATGTTTGTTTAAACGCTTTAATCTCAGGAACTACTGGTTCGAATTGAAAAATATTTTTTCTGTTAGATAGACCATTTATCAAGAAAGGTTAAAGACTATATAACATCACGATTCGACCAATAGGAGTGAAGCATTAGTGAAAAATGTTGCAAAAAGGGGAGAATTTTCTAAATTCCACGCACATTGAGTCGGCAACAGCTAGTTTGGAAACACCAACTACATTAGGGTAACGTACCAGAAGGTTAAACGGGACGCTATTATCAACAGGCTGTATCTCTGAAACGGTGATAGCTAGAACTATCTGGAATTAACACAAAAAGTAAGTGAAACCGCCGGCGCTAGCTAGTTACTAACAATGCCGTTCCATCTAGCAAGTTTCAACAAAATATGTCAATACATATATATCTTTTCATAATATTTTTCAAGCTCGAGAATTAGCCAAAGGATTAGCTGGCCGTCGTTGCAAAGAGGCTTACCTTGTTCTCCGTGACGTACGTCAGAGCTAACCGATTTATTGTTTGATATGGGTTCATACTTAAACCTTCCGTATATGAAAGGCTAAGGAATAATACTAATATTTTATTGATTTTTATTAATAAAAGAGTTACTACATATTGTTTAAAAGTAAATACATACTAGTTATGTAGTATAACGTAATATGACAGGCAGTTCGGGTCACAATATAAGCAGAAAACATTTCCGTCAAACCTTCTCGTTAACACGTTTGTGTTGAACGTGAACCCTCTCAAAGTTGGAGAGGCTAGGGCCCAGAAGTGAGACATGAACGAGAAGGGAAGAAGAAGAGTTACTATCTGTGTAGCCAGCTGAAAATACTCCTTAAATTTATGATTAAATAGCTATCATACTTTTTTAGGTTATTTTTGATGACATAGATACGTAAATTTAGGTTCTTTAAAATGAAAAAAAAATGGTAAAATTTTAACCAGATTTTAGCATCAAATTGCAAAGACTGCCTTATCAAATACATTTCATGGCTGTAAAAATAAGTCAAAGGATTCACCCAAGAGTCTTGGTCTATAGTCTTTATTTAATGATAACAAAGATGCTCGGATTTCAAATATAGTATATAATTTAATATAATATAAAACATACACAAAATACAATATAATTCTATTTTGGTCCTCACAAAAATACTTGCTTTTTCAGGTTGCACACAATTTAATGACAGGCGTAGACGTAAGAATACGTGTTGTGTATATAAGCTGAACATGAAAACGCACTCCCGGCAGTGACATTAACACCGATTGCATAAAAAAATTCAATGGGATTATTGTACAAGGTACCCTGGTTATAATGATTATGTAAATTCCATTGACGGTAATTCTAGAATAAAATGTTCTAATCTACTTATCAAGGTATATAGGTACATATTATTAATATTCGTGCTTAGCATCAGTCCGTAGAGGGCAATAATCTTCTTCTTCTTCTCCAGCCCATTTACGTCCCACTGTTGGGCACGGGCCTCCTCCACTTTGGGAGAGATTATGGTCTACTGTGCCGCGTTGACCAGGCGTGTTGGCACAGGGTTTATTTTTGAGTTTTCCGACTCTCACAGAAGATGTTATCTGTGTGCAATATCCCTTAGCTGACTTTTACAGCACCTTTGGGAGGAGATGGGGTGGTGACACTTGTATACTTAATCCGTCACCACACGGAGGGCAATATTCAACTAGGCCAAATTAAAACATTTTAAAGACCGGGTTCGACTTTTTATTTTGACACACTACTCGATAGGCTTAGTTATTGTTCACATCATTTTGTCGACTGTTGCACATTAAAACTTATTTGATTTCCACATTTTCTGCGTCTATCTAACTATTCAAGGTCGCGGGGAGACATTGGATGCAGGCGGCACTGGTCCGCGCGTTGTGGCGTTCTATGGGGGAGGCCTATGTCCAGCAGTGGACGGAGAGAGGCTGATGGATGGATATCTGCGTATAGACGCAAACCCGTCTTCTTTACTGGGCATATGCCCAGGGTCAATTATTATGTTTTTTTTTTACTTTTATATAATAGATCGCAGCGGGGCGTATAATTATCTTAATGTGTCCATGGCTCTAGTAGGTACAAGGCAGCCTTGTCGTCTATACAATGAAATTCTACGATGCCACGTATTAATCTATACTTAGGTACTTATTATTTTATCATATTGAAAGTAAGAGTGCATTTAAGTTGAAAATAAAACCTAAACGTCTCCCTAACTTAATTTATCTCCATTTTAATAGAGAACTCGTCGAATTAGCTTTTCCTCTGTTATAAATAATCGAAACGAAAATCATTAAGTTCATTTGCAATTCAAAATATACTCTTTGAAGTTAAGTCGAACTGTCATTAATTAAATTATCTTAATATAAATTTATAAAGTTGTGAAATGTTTTGCGTTTTAACGATTATTTTAGGTCGAGCAAGAATGCTTGTTAATCGTGTTTTAATTAGGTTTTTGTTAAAGCACTTATAGTTCATTATATTTACTGATTGGAAAAGCTTTAGACTATGAAGGGTCCATTTTGAATACGGGTTGGTGTTTAATACTCTTGATATTGAAAGAAAATCTTGGTATTATGTTATATATCTGTGTAGTAAATAAGAGATAGATTAAGAATATAAGTATCATCTAATTTCTTCCCCAGGGTGTCTCAAGAACCAGCCAAGCTGTTAATATAAACCAAAGACCAAAGACAGAGAACTCTAACGTAAACTTTATGCTAATACGTCTAGTCAGGGCAGCTTAAGTGACCAAATACCTTACCGAAGTGGAGAATACCGTGCCCAATTGTGGGACTAAAAATGGCTACGGTACGGCAGTAAGTGGTTACGCAGTTTACTCGCCAATTCTAAAGAAATCTTTTCATCCATTTATTAAAAATAAACTAAGTAATTTAGAAGTAACATTGAATTAGCACTATACCTACTACATCTGATATTTACCTACAAAACTAAAACAGTAGATTCATGCACATAATAATTAATTCATATTTAACCTAGTGTTAAACTTTACCGCATCGTCATAATATTAGCTGTGACAGTTTGCGTGTGTTAACTTAGTTAAGAGTTTAAGCCGCAAGAACTTTTCAACCATATATTCACTCAGGGAATGTAATTTAGGAGATGAAACGATTTGTTTATGGAATTTATGCACTTATTTATTGCCCGACTGTTAAGGGTGATGTTAAGACTGTAGCAGAAGACACTTTATAGCCCCTGACTGCCTCCATAGGAAAAAGCGTGACGGTATGATAATAGTGATAATGATTTTTCAAATTCTTTATTACCTGATACAGTTTCTTTCCCTATTTTGTCTTAATCACGAAAATGTTTTTACCAAATATGTGAAAAATAAAGTCCTAAAGCTAGACTAATGGAATACTGAACCTACTTCTATTATGCAGAAAATATCTAGGTAGGTAAAGAAACGGAAGATCTCTAATCAAAAGCTAGTACTTAATTGGACTAGTTGGAATTCAATGCACGTCCTTTTGCACAAGTCAGTATCACTAGCTACGCCACTATTACTAATTTTATTATATGTAAACTACTGCTAATGCCATCTATTGTAGACAAAACTAAACTTTGGGGTTTAAATACAGCGCTTTACCCAATATTCTCTAACAGCGTTTTTCTTAAGGGTTATTTAACTAACTCCACAAAAGAAAAGGTCAAAGGAAGATAATGGTGCCAATTCTACGTGCAGAACTAAATATAACTTAACTAAAAAATGAAAAAACTGTTGCTGTATTTCGATTATTTTGTTGTGGACATGTATATTAATTAAAATCGTTAGTCTTTAATATACAGATTTTCTAATTGAAAACTTCTGTTAACATTGCCAAATTGTGTTATTGACACTATCAATTTTAAATTTTTAGTTAAATTAAGTTTAGTTGTGCGCATAGAATCGGCACCATTATATCATTTTCTTACATAGTACTTTTCAGGTAATAAAACATAAATGGAACATTAAAACTTTCTGCTACCCAATAACGCATAAAGTGCAGAAAATATGGCGACAATTTACATAGTAAATTATTTCTAAGACTCCAACTCTTCTTCGATAATTATTATTTGAATTATTTCTAAACAAAGAAGATAATTGTAATAGACGAGTTAATGAAATTTCTATAATTAAATTAGCGCAGTCCAAAGTTAGAAGATTAATTCGATGATATAAAATTAATTCTATGGAAAGAACGACCATCTAAATTAATCCAGTGACTTATTCCAGGCAGATAACTGTTCAAGAGATACGAAACAGTTCCCAACTGCGAGGACTAATGGTGTCACTGTAAAACTGTTGTTTGTTACCTTACGGGTAATTTACCGAACAAGTTAGGATAAAAGAGTAATGTTTTCAATCGTAATAAAAGCTATAACTTAAATAATTTAGCATGAATTACAGGCTCTTGCTATATTTTTGCCTAACTGTAAAAAATAAAAAAGTAAATATCCATGGACATTTCACACAACGTCCTCTAGTCCCAAACTAAGCCTATATGCTTATATGTATTATGGGTACCAGAGCATGGATAAACTACATATACCACTTTTCTTTTGTAAATACATAGGTAGTAAACACCCAGACGCAACACAAATATTTGTACGACAAATAATATATATTACACAAGGAATTTTATTATACTGTGCGCCGATCCAACCCCCGACTCGTCAGTGACATTCCGTTACATTAACCTCTAGACTACGAAGGAGTGAGCACTGAAATGTCTTAAATCTTATGAAAACCAATACACCGCCGTGGACACAAAACAAAATCGAATAAATAGTTGAATTAGGTCACATAACTAAACACAAATTTGTTTTAGCAAACATTGCTTTATTATAATAAGGTGATTAAAGTTTTACACACGCCATAAAATTTTCACACAACAGTAATTTTCCCAACGTATCAAATTTAGGCGCCTAAGTTTATGTACCTTCATATTTCGAAGTCACCCTTCGCTATCTTTATGGCTCAAAACTAGAAACTGTCTAACAAACTAGATACACGTAAAAGATAATGGATAAATGAAATGGAGTATACATATTATAGGTCGTGCTTTAGGTATCTATAATTATATATAGTCAAATTCCCCTTCTCTTCCCAGCCCATTTAACGTTCCACTGTTGGGCACGAGCCTCCTTCACTCTGGGAGGTATTACGGTCTACTGTGCCGCGCTGACGAGGCGTCTTGGCACAGGGCTTATTTTCGAGTTTTCCATCTCTCACAAAGGATGTTATCTGTGTATAAAATACCCTTGCTGGCTCACACCGCACCATCGGGAGGAAAAGGGGTGGTGACACTTGTATTCTTAATCCGTCACGACACGTACGGTACTCAAATTCATTTACCTGTTATTAGCATTTTCACTCTCGCCAAGTCTCCACTAGCTTCCAGAAACTTCTCATGTTCATAAACACGGTGTGAATCTTCTGATCACTGCATGTGTTACTAATCAGAAACCTCTAGAATAGCTGAAACGATGTTGCTAATTCTTATTCCTTTAAGTACGAGAATGGTTTTTCGTGAAAGAGCAACATACACACTGGGTGTGTGTATGTTGAACACACATCCTTAAACTTTTGCGTATATATTACTAAGGTTTTGGCTTTATTTCTAAGGTATAACATGTTCTAAGTATTCACCACGCAGCATAAAGGGTTAAGTAAGGATTTTTGCGTCACAATGACCTTGATAGATGATCCTGTCTGCCCCGTTCATTTATTTAACATCATATACGTGCCGCCTAAATGTGAGAGAAATACGACAGACGACGCTCAGGTTTTGCAATATATTCTGGTTACACTAGAAACGTACTAGAATAGAAACTCCTTTATTCATTTAGATATTTTTTGAGGTAACTACAGTATTTTGAGGGTTCGTACCTAAAGGATAAATAAGGAACATATTTCTAAGACGCCGCCCGTCTGTTATTCACCAGGCTATGAAGATCAAGCAGTCTCATGAACCATAATAACCAAATAGTTGAAATTTTCGTAAATTATGTAACGTATTCCAAACTCAAACTTGAATTTTTATTGCGAACTAAGTGTGCTTCCAATATGGTAGGTAAAATACATAAAAAGTGCTTTTGACTTAGGCCTTTTGCAGGCATAGCAATGATATTTTGTGTTAGTAGTATGTTAGAATTTAATTATTTATTTATTTATTAATTCTGTTGATGACATAACTTTCACAAATCCGGTTATGTAATTACTGAGGCAGACACACAGGAAATAAATTGTCTTCCATTTATTACAAACCTACTTGTATTGAACCTATTATCTCATAAGCAAAATTGTTTTGTTTTCATACTTCATCAAACAACAACCATTTTGGATTAGATCTAATTAATTCAAACAGCGCTGAAACAACAAGATTACCGCATCTTAATTACAATCATCGATTGGACAAACATTTATAAGTAACACGCTTGCGGTTGAAAATACAGTTTAATATTTTTTGTCCGACTAATGGCCTCTACACACCTTACGATTTATCGAACGAAAAGTCGGCCGACAAAACTGTGCAAATCAATTTGGTTATTCTTTTTTTAAAAATGTATGTAAAATCGCTGCAAATCGAATCGTTCGTCAAATGTGCGTTGTTTAGCGCGCACTAAATTATCGTACGATAAAACTGTGCGATCTCTTGATCTTCGATTTTTCGTTCGTTTGTAGAACATTTGCTGCGAATTATCGTTCGTCGAAGGAAGATACAATTTTTATTTCTTAAAATCGTTTCGATTTTCTGACCGCTTGATCGACGGTCCTCGTGGTCTAGTGGTTCATGTATTTGACTACTGCGGCCGTTCAAAAGGTCAAGGGGTTCGATTCCTGCGCGGGACAGCCAATTAATTTTTGTTTTTATTTGTTACACAAATACTATAATAATAAATATAGGTACTGCGTCTGGGTATTTTTAACCAACTTCAAAAAAAGAGGAGGTTTTCAAATCTTTCGTATGTTTTTTTTTTTTATTTATGTTTGTTACCTCATAACTTTTAACTGGGCAAAGCGATTATAATGATTCATCCATGCCTAGTCCATGTGTAACGATGGTCAAATATGACTACACCTTTCTGAAACACGTTGTATATAATGGTTTACCCTGTTTTCGTTACTTAATACCAAACAAATCTCAACTTTTAAGATACAGAAGTGAACTGGGCAAAGCGATTATAATGATTGTTTTTTTACAAATCTGCTGATTCCCGTGTGGTCCCATTGGCACCAGGTCAGGATCTGATGGTTATGTCCTGAGAAATTGGGTCGTCTCAAGGGCATGCAATAGACCTGGGGGTGCCGGTCAAACTTAGTTTATTTCGGCGGATGACTCGATGACGAGTTTGGCAGTCTCAGCGTCCATTCTGCGGCAGGCGCCACGGTTGGAGCGGCGGGCGCCTGTTTCGCGGCGAGCGCCGCGATGTACACGGCGGGCGCTGCGAACTGCTCAGTGGGCGCCGTTACTGGCGGTGCGGCTTGTTTGGGCGCCTTCTGGCGGGGGGTGCGGACTCGATTTTCGCTGAGGCGGCATTTTCTTCTTCTCTTCCTTTTAGGGAGGGCTGCATTGGCGCCGGCTGCGTTTGCTGCCGCCACCAATGAGTTGGGCGCACTGTCTACCGTAGCGACAAAGGTAACTACGGGTTTGGCTGTTGGTGTAGTAATTGTCGTGCGCGACACCGTTCCCGCCCGTTTGTTTCTTGCTTCCGTGCGAAACACGCAGCAATGACGTGACGCTGTTAGTGGAGTGTTCGCCGCCGCACGGCTGTCCAAAACCCAAACCTAGCAAGTTACATTTGGGTAAATTTTTCAGCAGATGCTTTTTCATTTTGTAATCAACAAGTATGAAGTGCTGGTTGCTAGGTTTATTATACATGCTTGTATCTGTGATTCTATGTAAGATAGAAATACAGTTGTTTTTGCATTAGACGCAGTAAGAAAATTGGGAAATAATTGGTTTAAGAAAACGAATTAAAAAAATTGGTCAAGTGCGAGTCGGACTCGCGCACGAAGGGTTCCGTACCATTATCTATGCAACATAAGGCAACGTTATTAGTATCGAGCAAGAAACGGTAAAAAAATCATGTTTGTTGTATGGGAGCCCCCCTTAAATATTTATTTTATTTTATTTTTAGTATTTGTTGTTATAGCGGCAATAGAAATACATCATCTGTGAAAATTTCAACTGTCTAGCTATCACCGTTCTTGAGATACTGGGTACGGAACCCTAAAAATCATGTTTGTTGTATGGGAGCCCCCCTTAAATATTTATTTTATTTTATTTTTAGTATTTGTTGTTATAGCGGCAATAGAAATACATCATCTGTGAAAATTTCAACTGTCTAGCTATCACCGTTCTTGAGATACTGGGTACTTAACCCTAAAAATCATGTTTGTTGTATGGGAGCCCCCCTTAAATATTTATTTTATTTTATTTTTAGTATTTGTTGTTATAGCGGCAATAGAAATACATCATCTGTGAAAATTTCAACTGTCTAGCTATCACCGTTCTTGAGATACTGGGTACTTAACCCTAAAAATCATGTTTGTTGTATGGGAGCCCCCCTTAAATATTTATTTTATTTTATTTTTAGTATTTGTTGTTATAGCGGCAATAGAAATACATCATCTGTGAAAATTTCAACTCTCTAGCTATCACCGTTCTTGAGATACAGCCTGGTGACAGACGGACGGACGGACGGACGGACGGACGGACGGACGGACGGACGGACGGACGGACGGACGGACGGACGGACGGACAGCGAAGTCTCAGTAATAGGGTCCCGTTTTTACCCTTTGGGTACGGAACCCTAAAAACGTCACTTGCTAGGTTTTGGTTTTGGACAGCCGCGCAGTTTCAAGGATGTTGTTAAGTGATTGATGTTTTATAATTAAACTAGATGGCGCCCCGGCAACCCTCGGTGCCACACGAAAAGTTGTAAAAAACGTTGTAAATAATGCCATCTCCCGCAAAAATGCATTACTATTTGAACGCTTGAAGAATATTACTTGATACCGTATGAAATACTACACTAGAAAAACAACAGATGTCAGTACCAGACTACCAGCTGTACCAGATGTTTAGTTTAGAGTTGGTCATATTTCACAAATGTTTACAACAACGTATCACATGGCGCCACTCAGCCTGGTGTAACCGCCAATAACAGTTTCGTAAACTATTCTAATAACTATCTACCCATACCACAGGCATATTTATAAGCTTAGCTTGGGTTGGGACCTGAGGACAAATGTACGTAATATGAAATGTACATAATATTTCTATTTAAGTATATGCAGTTTATGTACTTAAGTGATACTAAACAAATATTTTGTCAAGGTTATACGTAAATGCGTCAAACGAAATAATAGCGTGATGTAGCGAGACGGCACAACGCCATCTATCGAGGCGGATAAAAACTTCTTGCGACATTTGTTTATTTAATAATATAATTTATCGTCTGTAACTGTTGACGACATGCTACTTGCACGAGCTTGTGAGGAGAACTGACGACCGCGGTCGTCCATAAAAATCGTTCGATAAAACTGCGCAGTTTTTTCGTTATGGTTTATCGTAACGTGTGTAGGCGCCTTAACTGTCAAAAAAGATTTAAGTTTTTCACACATAGGTATCTTATATGAATGCTCTTACATGTGAAAGCAATTCTGTCCGTTTATTTGTCGCTCTTTTACGCCTGAACTACTGTACCGATATAATTTAGTACACGGGTAGTCTAGAGCCCTAGTAAGGACATAAATAAATAAATAATCGTGGATATTTCAAACTACATACTCTTGGTCTCAAACTAAGCTTATTTGCTAGTGTATACGAAATTATGAATCTACTTCATGTATGAATGGAATATTTATAGAGTTCATTAAACCAAATAGCCACTGGTTCCAATTCTACTAGCACAACTAAAATTAACTAAAATATAAAATATTGATAGCCTGACATAATGCGACATTAACTAAACTTTTTTTAAAATTAAATCATTCTTCTACTTAAATATAAAATCAAATTGCTGTTTGTTAGTCTAGTGAAAACTCGAGCATGGGCATGCATTTAGCCGATTTTAATTTTGAAAGGTTTGTTTTAGTCCAGGAAAGGTTAAAATGAAGAAAAAGAATAGAAAAATTGTGACGAAGATATTAAAAAAAAATCCACATGATCTGTTATCGCGCAAGATGAACTGTGTGGCACATTTAGTATAGAATAAAGATTATAACAAATACAAATGTGTTCAACGAAATTACCATAAAAACAAAATTCTATATATGTTTTAATTTTAGTTAAACTAGGTTAAGTTTTTGATGCAACAGAATTGGTACCATTATAAAGTAAATTTCAAAATGAACACATTTCCATGATGGTCCGGGAGCCAGGTACATTTTTGGTCAATGATTTCTTCTCGAGTGAAACTTTGTAAAATGCATAAGGGTACAACTTTCACAAAGAAAAATGAGGAGTACGATACCCATATTTTTTTATGAAGCATAATTTGGTATCGAGCCCTCTTAAGTACTACTAAGCGAGTATGACAGTTCTTGTTCATAGGCTAATAGATAAATTGTTTTAAAATAAATAATTCCTCATTAGTCATAGTAGGTTTTTTTCTCCATGCTTAGGAGGCTGCCACTGCCCAACCCACCCACGGAGTCGCAGCTGACGGTCGCGAGTGTTCATAGTATTAGTCCCTCATGCATTTCTCGAATTTTTGATTGGGAGGGACTTGGTCATGAAAATCTGTCACTGGCTCCCGGACCATGACATATGACACGCCAAACACAATTACTGAAATGTTAATAGAATATGACAGATAGTACTAATTGAATTAGACAATTAATGTATGCTTAATTTCAGCGTACACCATTTGGTTTGCTTTACAAATAACTCTATATTAATTGATAGGGCTAGACAGGATATTGATGTAGGATTGGATAATATTATGGCTTGATGTTAGAAATAAGCTTATATGCTTGTGTTATGGGTACCAGAATACGGATATACTACATATCCTACTTTTCTTTTGTAAATACATACTTATAATACATAGAAACACCTAGTCGCAGTACAAACATTTGTATGACAATTAGAAAAATCACACAAATGATTGTCCCGAGCGGGAATCGAACCCGCGACCTATTGATCGGCAGTCCGTTACATAAATCACTCACGAGGCTCGTCAATATTATAAAACAGAAAAATTTCAGGAATTGCTAGGCTGATTTAAAAAATTATTTCACTGTTGGATAGTATATTTATCGAGGAAGGCTATATAACATCACTCCGCTGCGACGAATAGAAGCGAAGTAACGCTAAAAAATGTTGTGAAAAGGGGGAAAAATTCTAAAAAGCATGCGTGCGAAGTCACGTGCAAAAGTTCTTACATAAATGTATACTTTACATGAACGATTTTTAGGTGGGGATTAGGCACATTTTTATTAATTAAAATCGTTAGCTTACCTCACGATTTTAATTAATAAAAATGTGCACAACGAAATAGCCAATTAGTCAAAATACACCATAGTTGTTTTCAATTTTAGTTAACTTTAGTTGTGTACGTAGAATTGGAACCAATGTCTCGTGCTATAGAGTAACATTAAAGGGAGAAAAATGGGATTTATTATCTTTGCAAGTCATGTTTTTATTTATGATATCGAAAAACTTGAATACAAAACATCAAAATACAAAACATTTCGTGTCCTCACCGTAAACATATTGATACATGTGAAATCCTATTATAACTTTATACAATGATTCCAAAAAGGGTGAGAAGTTTTAACACTTTTTCAGGTGTATGTATATATTGAATTAGCAGTTACCTGTTATCTTTCACGCGTGATAAATGAAATATATACCTACCAATCTTTAACAAATTATTAAAAAAATACTTAAAACCATCCTCTTGACCACTTTATCCATTAAAAAACGGCGTGCGAAACCCATTGAACATATAAGCTTAAGAATTGAGACAGGGACATACAAAAATAGCGACTTTATTTTATAATAATTACTAGCTGTTACTTCGTACGCGTGGAGTATAGAAACCAATTTTTAACAGATTATCCAAAAAAGTCATCCTCTGAACCATTTTATCTATTAAAAAACAGCATCCGAAACCCGTCCAAAACCAAAGTCCGTTGCGAAGTTTGGTAGACATAGCCATACATGCAAAAATAACTAGGTACTTCGTTTTATAAAAATAAAGATAAAGATTGTACATTATTTTTCATAGTTTAAGTAAGAATTAAAAAAGAGAAAAAATGAGATAATGAATAAATAGACCGTATACCTTAAATTAATAATAATTTCATTAGAACACAGACAATTTAAGGATTACAATCATAACGTCCGTATTGAAAATTGGAATATCCTTCATCAATATATTTATGACCCACTTTATTCGACTCACCGATCATACGCAATTATCGAGTCCTTTAAAAAACAAACATGCCTAATCGAATCACTGATTGAAAAATACTCAATGTGGATGATCTTAATTAATTTGATCACTTATGATTCCTCCAAAACATTTACGCTAAATTTATTCGGGTTTTCTCACGTCAATGTTTGTTTTCAAAATGATTATTGGATTATTAACATTTTTTGGGCTCGGCCGTATCTACATACCAATTAATTTATGAAATTAAGTTTAGTAGGTACCTATCCCTATCCCTACTAATATTATAAATGCTAAAGTAACCCTGTCTGTCTGTCTGTTACGCTTTCCCGCTTAAACCTCTCAACCGATTTTGATGAAATTTGGCATAGACAATCTTTAGACCCTGAGAAAGGACATAGGCTACCTTTCATTGCGAAAAAAAGGGATGAAGAGGTTGAAATAGAAGTTGAAAATTTGTATGGGATTTCTTAATTTTAAAATATAAAACCATGAAACTTTATATGTAAGCACTTGATAAGAAATAAAAAAACAATTTGTTGTAACGTTTTGGAAATTAAAACTAAACTGAAAAGTTTAACAAACTGTCTGCCGCTTACTTATTATAATGCAGTCATTATTTTTGTATGCATGTCCATTGTGAGCTTTTCTTCAAAACCACGCACATTATACATTTTAATAAGAAGAGTGGCTCAAGAGGATGTCTTTTTGTATAATTTGGTTTGGTTTCTAAATTCCACGCGTACGAAGTCGCGGGCAACAGCTAGTATATATATTTATATAAGTAACTAAATGTAAGTACTTTTCCACCTTTATAATTTCGTATTAATCTGATATCTTGCACACTTGCAAAGAACCGACAACTATAAACCGGCCAAGTACGAGTTGGAAGCGCACCTGAAGGGTTTTGTACAAAATTTATTCGTCATACTGACCCCAAAAAAAGGGATAAGGTGAAGAGAATGATGTTGAGAATTTGTAGTTTTAGCATCAACTATGTTTTTTTTTCAACAAAGTTTTCATATCTCTAGCTATCACCGGTTTCGAAAATGTATCATGGTAACAGATGGATGGACGGACGGAGAGCGATGTCTTAGTAATTGGCTCTGCAGTTTTACATTTTGGTAAGAAACCCCAATAAATAAAATTTCTGTAAAGATTTGTTTTAGTTATACAATTTTAAGCAATCGCCGTTTTAAACTAATTAATTTTGGGCAAAGATTAGCAAAATACCTACTGCTAATTATGATTTTATACAAAAAAATGTAAGCTATGAAACTTTTCTTCAAGTTTATCTAATACTAGCTGGCCCGGCAAACGTTGTTTTGCCATACCAAAAAAAAGTAAAAAAATAAAATAAAAATGAACTATAAACCTCACGGAGCCCGAGACCTTTCCAACGAATGCAAAACCGTGGAAATCGGTTCGTGCGTTCTGGAGTTATAGCGTCAGGAAGGAAAATCCGACTTATTTTTATATAGTAGATTTTGAAGCTGATTACAAAAACAATCTCACAGTTTGAAAGTACCTACAAGTTACTTTTAAATTCTTTTGCCTTAAAATATTTTGATAGATACTTAATGAACTGAGAAATAAAACTATAATATAATTCCCACAATGTTCTCTGGTCTGAAACCAAGCTTAATGTTTGTGTTATAGGTAGGTACCAGATTACGGTAAAATACATACAATACGGGCCTCGTGGTGTAGTGGTTCTGGTAACGGACTGCCGATCAAGAGGTCGCGGGTTCGATTCCCGATCGGGACAATCATTTGTGTGATTTTTCTAATTGTCATACAAATGTTTGTACTGCGTCTAGGTGTTTCTATGTATTATAAGTATGTATTTACAAAAAAAAAAGTAGTGTATGTATTCTAACCGTATTCTGGTACCCATAACACAAGCATATAAGCTTAGCTTGGACCAGAGAACGTTGTGTGAAATGTCCATGAATATTTATTATTATTATTATTAATACATAATATATACGTGTATATTTTTTAAATACGAATCCATCATTAATGTTAATTTTCAATAACCAATCTGCGAATATGGATAGATTGTTACCCTCGTATATTTGCATCTCCTGTGAATTTTTTTGTAGAGAATGCTGTTATAATGTGTCATTGAGCTACCATTGTGACACAATTAATTTACCGGACTTGGGGCCCTGGACGTTTTCTGTCTGCCGCGCGAATGTGCCATTACAATCATTATAATAAATAATGTATTATATCCGTATTTTGATATCTTACTTTCTTTCTCCAGGCCATAAACGTCCCACTGTTAGGCACAGTCCTTCTCCACTTTGGAAAGGATTATGGTCTACTGTGCAGCACTGACAAGGCGTGTTGGCACAGAGTTTTTGAAATTTCGTCTCTTACCAAGAATGTTATCTATGTCCCTACGATATTCCTTATGGCTTTTAAAGCACCCACGGGAGGAAAAGAGGTGGTGACATATTTGTATTCTTAATCCGTCACTACACGGAAATACGATATCTATAATAGAACTGAAGTAAAAACGACGTGTAGTATATACTCGAATATTAGTACCTACTTATAAGCCGATAGTAAATGATAATGTATTTCTAATGCGGCACCATACATACAAATTAATAATCTAGATAATCAAACCCATCATACAAGATAATCAAACACCAAGATTGATGAGCCCAATAATCTAAATTACACAAGCAACCAAAGACATAACCACATACCACATACCCGTACTTACGTGTCTACAGTCTAAGCCAATAAGTGGACAGGCGTCCCATGTTTACCCATTCAAAATAGCAATCAACAAACCGTCTATCAAGTGAGAGAGCTGTCAACCTTTCCCTGGCTCATCATCAAATCCCTTTAGGATATGATCACACCACAATATTTCGTATTAGTGTTATTATTGTTCTAATTGTTGGCTCTAACTTCGAGTATGTTTTCTTATATTTTACAAATTTTCCATTAACATTTCCTAAACTTTTCCATTAAAAATGCAGAATCCTACGGGCTTTTTTGATATATTGTGCTGTTAAATTGTTTAATTAAAGTTTAATTAAACAAAGCGTTATTCTAAATGAATTTATTAATTTTTCCAATTGACTTGCTATGGTTTTAAAAGGTTTTCCGTAAACGGAACGGTGTTCCGAGGTCGTGGGTTCAAGTCCCATTCATGGTGATAATTATTTCTACGACAATTTAGTTTATTTAGTGAAAGCGTTATTCAACAAATTTTTGATATTTCCATTTTATAACTTGCTTGCAAACTTATATGGAGACTATGATTACCACTATAGACGACATGGCGTAGTACAGCGTGCCGTGCAGATGTGTGCAATGTATAAAAAATAACTGCAAGTTGCAGCCAGAAGGATGATATTGAGGCGGGATACTCAAGGAAAACCGAAAACAGAGGCAAAGTTATAAAAAGACTGGTTTTGTTGATATTTACCTTTTATATGCACGTTCTATTGCGCCATCCTGTATATACAAAATCTTCTGTACGTGTGTTTGTAATTGAACTCCTCCTAAACGGCTGGACCGATTTTGATGAAATTTGTTGTTTGTATTCAAGGGGGTTTGAGGATGGTTTAGATTCACAATTGATTGGACCGATTTTGATGAAATTTTTTGTTGTTGATTTTTACACAGAATTGTATGGCAAAACAACGTTTGCCGGGGCAGCTAGTATATTTGTATATTTCGATTACCTACTTGGCTATTTCCTTGAGCATATTTTTATTTATTAACGTCCATAGTCTATAATACACACACAGCTTATTTATAAAGTTCACTTATTATTGTCGAATTGTTATATAGACAGCATCAATTTTCATTTTTAGTTAAGTTTAATTGGGGACTTAGAATTGGTACCTTATTTTTCCATTCGTCACCCTGTCTTTGTCCAAATTAAGCTTCCCTCAAAAAATGTGTTCGTGTTAATTGTGTCCCTCCAGTGATCTTTGTCATATTGTCACAGTATGGAGCCGCCCTTGATGGACAGTCTTTTACCGTCATAGCTTTATTGTAGCTAGATAAAATTATATGCAATCAATGCTATGTATTTCGTGGATAAAAGTCGTAACGGGTCTACGTTGAAATTTCGTATATTCCTCATCAATATGTGACCCACTTTACACGTTTCAGCGATCATACGCATTAATTGAATCTGTCCACAAACATACCTAATGTATAATCTGTTCAGTGATTGAAAAATGATCTATGGACACGAACTCATTTAATTTAATCGCTTATCTATAATTGCTATAATATTATCGTCAATATTTTAAAAATTTATCTCATTTTTACCCTTAGAAATTACTATACTACATGTTATCTTCTTTACTCTATCCCTACTAATATTATAAATGCGAAAGTAAATCTGTCGGTCTGTCTGTTACGCTTTCCCGCTTAAACCTCTCAACCGATTTTGATGAAATTTGGCACAGACAATCTTTAGACCCTGATAAAGGACATAGGCTACCTTTTATTGCGAAAAAAAGGGATGAAGAAGTTGAAATAGAAGTTGAAAGTTTGTATGGGATTTCTTAACTTTAAAAGATAAAACCATGAAACTTTATATTTAAGCACTTGATAAGAAATAAAAAAATGGTCAAGTGCGAGTCGGATTCGCGCACGAAGGGTTTTTATTCCTTTTTTTAATTACTTTTAATTCCTTTTTTCGCAATAAAAGGTGGCTCTAAATTTCACGCGGACGGAGACGCGGGCAACAGCTAGTTTATTATAAAACAAAGTCGTTATTTTTGACCCTATGTGAGCTTATATCATCAAAACTTCGAAACGGCTTTAATATGGCTTTATTTGTGGTAGAGTGGTTCCAGAGGGTGGCATTTTTGCATCACTTTTCAGTGCTTAATCTGAAAAAAAAAATTGAGGAGGACCTAAGAAAATATGGACTGTGTGAATGAGGAAATGATAGAAAGAGGACTTAACACAGCTACGACGTCTGACAGAAGACTATGGAAAAAAATACCTACCTATTGTGCCAACCTCTTCTTTTTAACACGCTTAAATTAAGTTGCAACGTATCTATCAATGTATTAATCTATGTAACGGAATCTTTGGAAGTGATTTTCACCCACTTACAGTAGTCGGATCGATCTGAAATTTTGAACACACATTAAGTACCGATGACAATGAAATAATTTTAAAAAATATTCAGGATTTTCAAGCGTGTTTTTTAGTTTTTGAACTGAATAGATTATTATGTAATTAAATAAATACACAGTTGTAACCATTTTTGTAAAATACAGTCGTGGTTCGAGAGTCAGACATAGTCTTTTACAATGGTACCTTGTCGCACATGTTTAAAAGGAAAAAAAAAAAACATTGGTATAAACTTTATAAAATGATTACAATAGATTTAAGTATAGGTAACGTTTAAATAGTTTCACTGGATTCAAATTACAATTCTGTAAAGTAAGTACACATTACAATATAGGTACCTAAGTATTGCCTTGTTTATAACTTGGATTAGTATTCAAAAACATTCTATTTTTCTGCTGCATTTTAATACAGCCATCTTGTAAAAAGCTCAACGACTTTTGATGAAATCTGTCCGTGTGGTAACGGATTAAGAATCTTAATCCATTTAAGAATACAACAGCACCCCTTTTCCTCCCAGCTAAAGGATACCTATTGTTGACAGATAACATCCTCTGTGGGAGACGGAATTGTCGAAAATAAACTTTGTGTCATACGCCTAGTCAGCATAGCACAGTAGACCATACCTCTCCCAAAGTTGAGCAAGTAACAGAAGGACGTTAATGGGCTGGAGAGAGTGAGAAACAGATATCGAAAAATCATCGCTAGAATCGTAAACGATTCTTATTTTCTTTTAGACAAAACAAATGCAGAACGTTTCGATTTTCAAATCGTACACAAAATATATTACCCCCATGTATACCAGATGTAGTGTCTATGGCTAAAAGTCAGTAAGTCATTACTCAGTCAGCTTGAAGTATAGAGGCTAATTAAGGTAAGGTAAGGAGAATTATCTGTACACATGAAAAAGTGTCCGTTGAAATGCAATACATTAGGGTGGCGCCACATTAGCATCAGAGTAAACTTTAAAGGAAGCGCCAAATACCAACTTCCGCAATCAATAAACTTACTATTCACAGTTCAGAAAATAAAATCACTTTAGCTACACGTTTTCTCATAATAACTCTTTAAGGTTATATTTACTGCATTATTTTGTAATACGCAAGTAGTTGACATTTTCAATAAGTAACTACTTTAGTCGACAATAATATTATATTTTTTAACTCGGCGTAGGTACTTCAATTCGTTTACAATTGCTACATTCATACAATACCCTGTGTCTACACCAGCGCCATTCTGGAAGGTTTTTGAACTGCTATTTATAGCTTACAGCTGGAAACTTTTTTAAATTTTCTACCATATGAGATGACTCTCCTTACCTCTACCCTCCATAGCTTGAAGCCACTTACACACCTATGTGTGCGTGAAAATGTATCTATGTGTATCTATGATACAGGCTATACGTCATATGAAACGTCATTATTTTATGAAGTACGATTTAGCCAGGCTTAAATTACTTGTCCTGAATTTTAAACGTCAATCCACCATCTGGTATATTATGGATCATCATATCTGGAATTTACCATACATATTAGATCTACTTATTTTCTTAAATTCTAGCCAATAACTATATAATTATCAACTCTTCTCCAAATCTTTAGTCGACGTAAGTGCTTGCTTTTCATTCTTAAATACTTCTAATTCTCTTTCTAATTTTTGATCAACATCATCATAAATATTTCCTTGCAATTCTATCTGGATTTCCCTTAAACTCTTGCCTTTAGTCTCTGGTACAATAAAATACGTAAATGCCGCTCCGACAAAACCGAATATCGCGTAAAATGTAAACACGCCGGTAAAACCAGACACGTTCTTGATTTCCTGATAAGCTTTTGCAGCAATAAATGTTAAAAATCCGCTAAAAACATGAGCAAAGGCTATACCCATTGATTTTATATTTATGGGAAATACTTCTGCGACTATTATGTAGGCCACAGTCGCGTATCCCGCTGTTGCAAGTGTCGATAGTAATATGAGTGATATAAAAGGTATAAATTTATAAATCGGTGATGATGTAGGTTCTATGTAGAAATAGGCAGCTAAAATTGCCAGTACAATTCCAGAGAATAGATAGGAGTATAACAACAATGGCCGACGACCAACTCTGTCCATAGTTACTATTGTTCCCAAACCTGAAATTATATAAATTATCAATAAAAATGTTATTTTTGGGAAGCTTTAGTAAACAAAATGTTAAGTTTTCTAGATATCTTTAATTAATATCTGTTTGATCTACTTTAGGCAAAAATTTATAATTGAGTTTATTAAAAACATTTGTTTTTTTTTCCTTAGCCTAAACGGACCATGGTGTGTGCCCTGAGCGTGACCATGAACCGGCAAGGGGTGGCCCCATTACAAAGGGCTCAGCGCAATAAGAGGAGCATTAGATCCCCCCGTCCCATGTGCATGGCTTCTCCCCGGAACATTTGGAGGAGAGGCCAACTATTATCCAAACGTTGCTAGCTCCCGTACCATACCACATTCGGCACGGCAGCAGCCCGCCGCGCTTGGCCCCTTCTCTTATTCAAAACACTATTTTTATAGCCCTTTTATTGGCTTTGTTCGCATCTATCCACAGAGTAATTTATTATAATATATAGAAACATTTATCTATTAATCTATGTAGATGAATAATTAAAAATGATTTTCGCCCACTTGCAATAGTTGCATTAATCTGAATTTTTGCACAATTCTTAAGACTTTTAAATCGACTCTTTAATAGGCATTTCCTTTGCAATTTTCTTAATAATCATATCTTGTTTATAACTAACTTTAACGTTAACTTTCGTTTACTCGTTTAATTACTTCCTCATAAATTATTACCCCAGAATGAGAATAAACAAAATAATTACCAACAAAAAACCGAACTGCTCCAAATACCACTAAGACGGTTGTCATCGGTATATCTGCATCACTTTCTTGAACAATTCGTGCAGAGTATTGTTGTAGTACAATTGCACCAACCATTATTTGTGTCAATTTTATTCCTAATAAACAAACAAGGAGATGTACTTTATTAACTTCTATAAGTTTGACTAGCTGACCCGCCAAACGTTGTTTTGCCATACAAATGTCAGTTTGTTTGAAAAATAGATGTTGTCCGATTCTCAGACTTATTGAATATCCGTGTAAAATTTCATAAAAATCGGATCCGGTTCGGAGGAGTACGGTAACTAACACTGTGACACGTGAATTTTATGTAATTAGATTTAAGTCTGCAATTGACTTGCTATGCTTTTTATTTTTAACTAATCAATGTAAAGAAACCATTTCGTCAAAATATATACGTCGTGCACTCGATAGATGGCATGAATATACAATATAATACATTTTGAACATGAGATAAAGCATAGAATCGGTTAGAGCAAAGACAATGAAAATGTGTTCCGAAGATCGTGGATTTAAATCCCCTTTGCGGTAATTGACTTGACAAAAAATACCTGAAGCATGTTGTGCTCTATGTAGTGTTATTTTCAAAGTAACAGTACATATAACAGATTAGACTTAATTCAAAAGTATACTTAGTATATAGAAAATAGTATATGTAGATATATCTTACCAAGAACAATAATCATTATTTTACGATACTTCTTTGTGCACAATTCTTTGATAGAGCCAGAGTGAAGCATCTCCTTGCGAACATCACCTCTCATTCCTGTTAACTTGTCTTCGAGTACCTGTTATTAATGTGTAGTAAATATTAACATAATAATATGTACGCTGCACATCATGTTGCAGTACTAAAGAATATAACGTGGGATGGGAACACCAAAAAAATAATTGGCAAACTCAAAATTCAAACAAATCAGTGATGTGCCTTAAAATATGCCCTCTAGGTTTTGGTTACGCGCTTTACGCGGGAAAACGGTGGATACCAAGAGTGGGCACTTCATCACAAATATGAATATATCGTAGATTATACTTACAGCAGATTGCGTCCTGAACCGGTGGTAGGGAAACAAAATTGGACATGTCATAAGCACATAATTTTTCTAAAAAATTATGTCGACTTGATTAAATGATTTTTCATTTAATTTCATTACAAAAATATTAATTTTTAATTTGAATTTATAGACGAGATTTATGTAAATAAGTTTTTTTTCGGTAAGTATAAAATAGGTTAGAAGCCTGAGATCTATGTCTTCTAATCAACCGGGTTGACAACAATAGAACTAAATATGTTTTAGTAAACAGCAAGTAGTAGACTTAGTCAAGAAGTAGACTTAAGAAAAATACTTTTATCTAAATTAAGATATTGTAATCTAAATATATGAAGAATTTTTGACATAAATAATATAATAATGTAAACTGTTCTTACGTTTTCATCTCTACTGCTGCAAAGTTTTCCTAATACCTTACGAGCCCTGTTGACTTTTCCTTGTTTAATTAAAAAGTAAGGTGTTTCTGGTATAAATAAACATACTACAAAGTAGCAAATTGGTAGAAATAGCATTATATAATTTATAGCTTGATATGATATGAATGGGCCTATACCCATGCAGGCAAACATGCCTAAATTAAACATAAATCTATCTGCAGCTAATAGTGTACCTCTGATTTCTTTATCGGAGATCTCAGATACGTACATCCCAGTAGCCTGAAATAAAATAAATGCAATTAGTTCGTAAATAAAGCCTTATATTCATAAAATTTTGTATTAAATTGTTCAAAATACCACGGCGCGGCGGCGAGCGCTCATATTATTCTGATTTGGCCGATTGATGTATAGTCAAAAAATATACTGCAAGAATTTTGCAAATGTCAAATACTGAGAAAAATAGCACTTACATATTTATGTTTAGGTACTTATTATAAAACGAATTTGTTATTTTTGTATGTATGTCCCTATGTAAGCTAGTATCTTCAATACTACGTAACGGATTTAGATTTTTGATACAGTTTTTTTTTAACACATAGAGTAGTTCTAGAGGATGGCTTTTTTATATAATTTGCTAAAGTTATGTTCTCCAGCCTATTTACGTCCCACTGTTGGGCACGGGCCTCCTCCACTTTGGGAGAGATTAGGCTCTACTGAGCCGCGCTGACCAGGCGTGTTGGCACAGAGTTCATTTTCGAGTTTCCGTCTCTCACAGAAGATGTTATCTGTGTGCAATATCCCTTAGCTGACTTTTACAGCACCCTTGGGAGGAGATGGGGTGGTGACACTTGTATTCCTAATCCGTCACCACACGGAACCCAAGGTTAAGGTAAGGTTTCTAAATTCCACGCGTATGAAGTTACAAGCAACACCTGGTAATATATCAAAGTATATATTACATGTATCTGAGTCCACAACACCAGCATTCAATTTGAATTTGCCTATAGAAATATTTGCACATAAAAATAAATACTTACAGTTCTTGTCAGGCCAGAGCCTAAGCCCCATAAATATTTCGCCAGGCATACCATCCATGCTTTTGTTCCATTTAAGAGGATAACCTGAAAACATAAATCAATATATTAATTTAATGGTTATATTAAAGATAAAAGATTCTTACGTATGTTAATTTGTTCCAAAATTTTTAATTTTACGAAATTTGAAAACCAGGCATGCCTGTGACGCCTCCCTGTTAGGTGGAGCGAAGACCTGAAGAAGGTTTCCGGTTGGGACTGGATATTGAAGGCGGAGTACCGTGTGTTATGCCGTGAATTAGAAAATGTCTATATTCAGTAGTAGACTGCAATAGGCTGATTTGATTGATAGCACGAGAGCGCTAACAAAGTCTCGTCTTTCAACGAGCGTAACTGTAGGAAACTATAGCTAGCAAGCATTTTGCGGCAATTTGGTATTTTTTTATTTTTACAAGGATTAAGAATTAGGTATTATATACTCACAGTTCCAACTATAATGGGTAATGCACTTCCAACGATGGTATTTTTTCTTCCAAACCGGTCCGATACAAAACGGCATAGTAAACTGCCAGTCATAAAACCGGGAGATCCTAGCGCCACAAACCATGAGATTTCACCCTAGAAAAAGAATTCTGCAAGTATTTTAATCTGATAAATTAAATTGTAGTGGAAAAAGTGATCACCGCAAGCGGAACACTGATCACTTTTTCCACTACAATTTAATTTATTAAGTAAAAGCATAGCAAGTCAATTGCAAAATTAATAAATTACATTTTAATCTGCTTGACTAAATTGGTCAACTATTGGTAATCTACCATCTGCCAGCTATTCTGGCGTGCGCGTCTTGAAGGCACCCTTTTTAACTTATATTATATAAGCTTATATTATATAAATAAATAAATATTCATGGACATTTCACACAACGTCCTCTGGTCCCAAGCTAAGCTGATATGCTTGTGTTATGGGTACCAGAATACGGATAGAATACATATACTACTTTTCTTTTGTAAATACATACTTATAATACATAGAAACACCCAGACACAGTACAAACATTTGTATGACAATTAGAAAAATCATACATATGATTGTCCCGAGCGGGAATCGAACCTGCAACCTCTTGATCGGCAGTCCGCTATTTGAACCACTCGACCACGAGACTCGTCTGATCAAACTGATTTTCAATCCTTTTTACCGTGGGTAGCACCGCGGGGCACAGCCAGTATTTAAAACAACGTGATGGCCACTTACCTCTGTAAGATTAAATCCTGTTCCATTACTATAAAACTTGGGAATCACTGGTGTAGGCCATGATAATGAGAATCCTATTGCAATAGCCGATATTGAAACTGAAATAAAAATATAATGCATCATTTATATGGAGCATGATCACATGGCATAAGTTAGCAATCTAATTTCTTCCAAACAAGAAAAACTGTACCCCATTTTATGGAAATAACATGGACAGAAAATTATAAAATTTCCCTAGGAGTATATAAAATTTCCATAGAAGGTGTTTTATAAGTAGGTATCATCATCCTCCTGCCCTTATCCCATTATTTGGGGTCAGCGCAGCATGTCCTTTTCTTCCATAGTCTTCTATCAGCCGTCATGTCTGTGTTAACTTCCCTTCCTTTCATGTCCTCTTTCATTCATCCATCTTTTCTTAGGTCTTCCACTAGACTTTTTCCTTCCACATTTATACGCAGAACTCTCCTAACGTTGTTAATTTCCTCTCGTCTCATGACATGCCCATACAAGGACATCCGCTCATTCTTAAATTTTTCAATCACTGGCATCACTTTCAGATTTTCTCTAATATATTCATTCCTTATTTTATCCAGTCGCGTGACGCCACACATCTACGAGTATCTCAACATTTGCACCTCATCAACGTGCATTCGTCTTATTAAAAGTAGGTATGGTATTGCAAAAAAAAAGTATGTATATTGTAATATCCGTATCTGGCACCCAAAATACAGTAAGTATAGAATTGTAGCTACTTTGGGACTACAGAACGCTTTGTGAAATGTCCATAAGTATTATAAGAAAAATTCTTATCTATACTTACTAAGTTACTTATAAAGCTGAAGAGATTGTTCGTTTGTTTAAACGCGCTAATCTCAGTAACCACTGGGCCGATTTGAAAAATTCTTTCAGTGTTAGATAGGGCATTTATCGAGGAAGGCTTTAGGCTATATAACATCACGCTGAAGCCAATAGGAGGGAAGCAGAAGTAAAAATTTTGCAAAAACGGGAAAGGTTTTCTAAATTCCACGCGTACGGAGTCGCGGGCAACAGCTAGTATTAATTTATAATCACTGGATCTACTAAGTACGTATTTAACCTTTTTTTTCACCGTGTGGTGACGGATTAAGAATACAAGTGTCACCACCCCATCTCCTCCCAAGGGTGCTGTAAAAGCGAGCTAAGGGATATTGCACACAGATAACATTTTCTGTGAGAGACGGAAAACTTGAAAATAAACCCTGTCCCAACACGCCTGGTCAATGCGGTACAGTAGACCATAATCCCTCCCAAAGTGGAGGAGGCCTGTGCCCAACAGTGGGACGTAAATGAGCTGGAGAAGAAAAAGAAGATCTACTAAGAAATACTCTGTATGTTACAATATCACTAAACATACGTCGTGCTAAAACTTTAGCAACATCTGTGGCAACATTTAAAAATATGGTCAAAGATTACTATCTAAATATTATAACTAAGTGAATATGTCTGTGTATATTTTTTATTTTTTTAGATTATGTATTGTTATGTAAATTTGTGTATATATTTATGTTAAAATAGTATTTGTTTATTTTCTTGTCATGTATTTATTACTTAAGTGCACCAGAGACTACCAACTTGTCCTGCCATATTAAATTCATCCAAAGGTTGCCTGGAAGAAATCGCTTTAAGCGATAAGGTCGCCCATTGTACGGGTTCTTATTATATTTCTTTTTAATGTAAATTTAATGTAATTGGTGTACAATAAAGTATAAATAAATAAATAATAATAAATATCTTGGGAACAACCTAGTTATACAGATAACCTATAAAATGAAACTAACATCTAATCTAACACTATTGCTATTGACCTTGAGCTGCATTGATATCTAGCTTCCTTAAATACCTGTCTATTTAATTTAAGATATCTATAAGATAATAATGTAGGTAACGATTCAAATGGAAGCCATAAATGTTATAAAATTTATGATTTATGCATTTAAATATATTATGTAGTTAGTAATAAATTGGACGGATTAAATGTAAATTTTGATAATTTAATATTCGTTCTCTCTCTCCAGCCCATTTACGTCCCACTGTTGGGCACAGGCCTCCTCTATTTTGGGAGGGATTATGGTCTACTGTGCCGCGCTGACCAGGCGTGTGTATTATTATGTACCTACACCTAGACTTTTTTATGTACATAATTACATGTTTAAACAACAGAACACTTAACACTCATCTAAAGATATGGAATTGTCAAAATTCATGGCATAGGAAAAAACGTCAAAATACGCGCGAAAACCTCTGTCGAGTATTTTAAAAAAAAAGTTCAACAGACTTTATGTGTCTTTGAAATTTGAGGGTTTTCCTCGATTTCTCAGAAGATAACCATCAGATCCTGACCTGGTGCCAATGGGACCAAACGGGAACCACTATCTTTTAAATAAAAAAAAATCATTAAAATCGCTTCACCCAGTTAGAAGTTACGAGGTAACAAACAGAAAAAAAAAACATTGATAAACATAAATTGAGTGTATTGAGTTAAAATTGACACAGACAAATTGAGAACCTCCACCTTTTTTTGAAGAGTCGGTTAAAAACGATGTCGATACAAAGTTTTTGCTTCACTTTAACTTTAACCCAATACCAAAAAATGGATGAGATTCTCATTTCTATAGGTTGGTTTGTATTAACATTTTTTATTAGCTTAGCTAATATCTATGTATCCAGTGGTTTCCTGTGATTTTAGAGCTTAGGGAGCCGCTTGTTGTAAGTCACACAGACCATGAGAGATGATCTATGGTACAGGTCTATGACATGAAGTGGACGATAAAAGTCGGATGGATGGTTTCTATGTAATCATACAATTTGACGACATTTTATCAAGAACCGATGACATATCAATAATTTTAAAATTATCACGTTATATGCGAATAAATTTTAATACATACCAAAGCCGCGTAAATGATATAGAATAAATATAATATATATTTATTCTTTTACATAATCATGTCTATTACGCAATAATACTTATTCTTTTTTTAAATTGGCTAATTTAACTATAATTCCTCCTAGAATTTAGCTATAAATAAACTCCAATTTTAAAATTCCATTCTTCTATTTCTATGTTCTATAGAATTAACTTTTGGCATATAAAGCCTAAGAGCTCGTCATACTTTTATACAAGTCGTGCTTGGGGCATTTTTATTTTAAGATAACTTATTACTACCGGATGGTTACCAATATTTATTAAATAATATTAAGGGTTTATAATTTACTTTGCTTACAAATCGGCTGTCTATGCCAAAGCCAGTTTTGCACATTTATAGTCCTTTAAGATGTTTAATAAAATACAAGCCTAATCAAAATATTTACAGAGACTTTGACAATGAAATAATAATGTTTATTACGATGCACTGTACGGGTGCAATGTGCATTAACCTAAGTACATACTAACAGCATGATACATCGCATATTACCTTGAAATCTAGAAACTGTTCTTGTTTCATTCATCAGTGTTTTTCCGTCGCGGAAATATGCAATTCCTAACAAAACCTATGGAATATCTCATAAAAAATACTAATATTTAATTAAATTTATAAACACAGAACATTTTAAATTATTTTTGTATTAAAAATAAATGAATTACTTACCGGCAAATGTGACTAAATATTGTCTGTTTCTTCCTGATATCATTATATACCACTATCGTTTCTATTCTCTGACCTTAACACTCCTATATCAATCAAAGTCAAGCCACAACTGACCTAAACATATACTGAATACAAAATTTTGTATTACCCTATACTACATTCAAGATAAGAAACGTATATCAGCAATCAAATGCGTATGGAACAATGAATAGCTTACAACGCGAGATATGAGCGCGATTTCTAATGCCTATTTGGTTAGATTTCATATCATCTTTTTTTTTTTAATCTCTCTCTGCCCTACTGGGCCATGAGTCTTACCACGACCCGGCAAGGGTGGCCCCCTTTCTTAGATTTCATAACATGCTGACACTCGTATTTTTTCAAATGACCTAATTAAACAGTTTAAGTATTAATTAAAAAATATTTTATAGCGTTTAAATAAAATTATTTTTTACGGATTTAGCGTATATTATATATACGCGTCTAAATCCGTCAGCGCAAGTATTAGAAAATATTATGTTAGCCAGTAAGGACTGGAAATTACAAATAAAATTCGCAGTTTAGAACAACTCACAAAGCGCGCAAGATATTATAACATCATTAAATTTCTGGAAGCCGTGACCATAACCTTAAAAAAAGAAAAATATACCTACTTATACGCGTCTAAATCCGTAAAAAGTAGTTTTATTTAAAACTAAACAAATGATTCGCGCAAATGTTAGATAAAAAATATACCTATATTTTGTAGCGTTATTTACAATTTTCAGAATTACGTATCAAAAGATAAAACGGAGGTCCGATTTTAACTTTATTACTGAGACTTGGTTGCGTGTGTGTCCGTCGGTATCTCACAAAGCTGTATCACCTGTGTCTCTGGAACGGTGATAGAGTTGAATTTTCTACAGATTCTGATAATGTAAGTATATCCGTTGAGGCTATAAAAACAAACAAATACTAAAAACTAGAATACAATAAATATTAATAGGACTTTCGTACAACAAACGTGCAAACGGTGTTTCTATGTATTATAAGTATGTATTTACAAAAGAAAAGTAGTATATGACATGTATTCTATCCGTATTCTGGTACCCATAACACAAGCATATAAGCTTAGCTTGGGACCAGAGGACGTTGTGTGAAATTTCCATAAAAATTTATTTATTTATTAAAAAAAATTAACCTTTCGTGTGGGGTTCACAGACGTACTTAGCTGGTTTAAAAACCTATAATTCTATACTAATATAATAAAGCTGAAGAGTTTGTTTGTTTAAACGCACTAATATCAGGAACCGCGGGTCCGATTTAAAAAAAAATCTTTTAGTGTTGGATAGTACTTTATCGAGGAAGACTATAGGTATAGGCTATATAACATCACGTTGCGAACAGTAGGAGTGAAGTATCAGTGAAAAATGTTGCAAAAACATCAAATTTCTAAATTCCACGCGTACAAAGTCGAGGGCAACCGCTAGTAAGTTATGTAATAGTTGTAGTCATTCTTACTAAATTATAAATGCAAAAAGCGGAATGAAAACCTAAAATTTTGACAAGCGTGCGATTTAAAAAATTGTACAACGCCATCTATTGAGTGATAATAGTAAACTTCTGTTTGTTAAGATTTGATTTCTAAATTTGACGCGTACGAAGTCGCGGGCAACAGCTAGTAACAAAATATATCGATTACATCGACATCTTTATGCAATAAATCTATATGTAGCGAAAGTATCTATGTACGAGTAAAAAAATAGAAGTATTAAAGCCACCAAAAAGGGGGAATTTCTAAAAAAAATGTTTAATAATTGCATTCCGATAAAAAAATACACTTAAGTTGTAACACTAAAATTTTAATTAGATTTTAACGTTGCCGAAATATTGTCAAAAAGAATTATAATTAAATAGTTACAAGTTAGATTTAGGATTTTTCTCTTAACTTCGCGCTAAACTACTTATACAGGCAAATTGCGTTTGTGACTATATTATTTACGGTGTCAGTTTTTTATAATGATGTACGCACTGTGCGCGCGCCATGTAATAATTACTTTTAAAAGGTAATATTTTTTTACATAATGCACCGAAAGAAGTAAAACTTTAAAAAGTCCGAGTTGTACAATTTGTCATCCCAAACGTTTGTGCAAACACAAAAATTCATTTCAGTAGTTTAACGAAAAATAAATTACCTAAGTAGGTATAATATAAAAAATTTACATATTATTATCATATAAAATATCTGTGTTCTGGAACTTTCTGCATTTTTTCTATGTAGGAATTATAATTTTTTCTTCAATTAGATTGAAGAATAGCTCTAATTTTTAAGGGCCTACATCAATATTATCGTCGACATGTACATATTAACACAGCTAGTAGGTATAGAAAATGAAGAATTAGGGATATTTTTTTTGTTTACTCAAAATCTACTACATATATTTTAATTCTGATTTACGTGTTTCTATATATAATAGTTACTTATGTTTTGAAAGTTATTTCATTAGTTAATACGCGATAATAGACCGACAAATGAAAAAAATAAAAAATTAGAGAGGATGTTTCGCTAAGATTTTCTATCGAGAAAACTTTTTTCAATCGCGTTTCTGAGTTTATGCGATCCTAGATTATATATTGAAAAAACATATAGGTACTTAAAAATTAGAGCTCTTCATTGAATTGAATTGAATGGCTATTCAATCTAAAGAAAAAATGAAAACTTCGTACGTAGAAAAATGCACGAAAATTACTTTTAATAGGTAATATTTTTTTACATAGGTAATGCACCGAAAGAAGTAAAACTTTAAAAAGTCCGAGTTGTTCAATTTGTCATCCCAAACGTTTGTGCAAACACAAGAATTCATTTCAGTAGTTTAACGAAAAATAAATTAAGTATAATATAAAAAATATACATATTATTATCATATAAAATATCTGTGTTCTGGAACTTTCTGCATTTTTTCTATGTAGGAATTATAATTTTTTCTTCAATTAGTTTGAAGAATAGCTCTAATTTTTAAGGGCCTACATCAATATTATCGTCGACATGTACATATTAACACAGCTAGTAGGTATAGAAAATGAAGAATTAGGGATATTTTTTTTGTTTGCTCAAAATCTACTAAATATATTTTAATTCTGATTTACAAGTTTCTATATATAATAGTTACTTATGTTTTTAAAGTTATTTCATTAGTTAATACGCGATAATAGACCGACAAATGAAATAATTGGTCAAGTGCGAGTCGGACTCGCGCACGAAGGGTTCCGTACCATTATCTATGCAACATAAGGCAACGTTATTAGTATCGAGCAAGAAACGGTAAAAAAATCATGTTTGTTGTATGGGAGCCCCCCTTAAATATTTATTTTATTTTATTTTTAGTATTTGTTGTTATAGCGGCAATAGAAATACATCATCTGTGAAAATTTCAACTGTCTAGCTATCACCGTTCTTGAGATACTGGGTAAGGAACCCTAAAAATCATGTTTGTTGTATGGGAGCCCCCCTTAAATATTTATTTTGTTTTATTTTTAGTATTTGTTGTTATAGCGGCAATAGAAATACATCATCTGTGAAAATTTCAACTCTCTAGCTATCACCGTTCTTGAGATACAGCCTGGTGACAGACGGACGGACGGACGGACGGACGGACGGACGGACGGACGGACGGACGGACGGACGGACGGACGGACGGACGGACGGACGGACAGCGAAGTCTCAGTAATAGGGTCCCGTTTTTACCCTTTGGGTACGGAACCCTAAAAAATAAAAAATGAGAGAGGTTGTTTCGCTAAGATTTTCTATCGAGAAAACTTTTTTCAATCGTGTTTCTGAGTTTATGCGATCCTAGATTATATATTGAAAAAACATATACTTACTTAAAAATTAGAGCTCTAGCCATTCAATCTAAAGAAACAATGAAAACTTCGTACGTAGAAAAATGCACGAAAATTACTTTTAATAGGTACTTAATATTTTTTTACATAATGCACCGAAAGAAGTAAAACTTTAAAAAGTCCGAGTTGTTCAATTTGTCATCCCAAACGTTTGTGCAAACACAAGAATTCATTTCAGTAGTTTAACGAAAAATAAATTAAGTATAATATAAAAAATATACATATTATTATCATATAAAATATATGTGTTCTGGAACTTTCTGCATTTTTAGGGTTCCGTACCCAAAGGGTAAAAACGGGACCCTATTACTGAGACTTCGCTGTCCGTCCGTCCGTCCGTCCGTCCGTCCGTCCGTCCGTCTGTCACCAGGCTGTATCTCAAGAACGGTGATAGCCAGACAGTTGAAATTTTCACAGATGATGTATTTCTATTGCCGCTATAACAACAAATACTAAAAATAAAATAAAATAAATATTTAAGGGGGGCTCCCATACAACAAACATGATTTTTTTACCGTTTCTTGCTCGATACTAATAACTTTGCCTTATGTTGCATAGATAATGGTACGGAACCCTTCGTGCGCAAGTCCGACTCGCACTTGGCCAATTTTTTCTATGTAGGAAATTATGATTATTTCTTCAATCTAAAGAAAAATAGCTAGAGCTCTAATTTTAAGTAGGTATATGTTTTTCCATATTTAAATAATCTGGGATTATCTATACGCGGAAATACGATTGAAAAAGTTCTACCTAATGTGTCATGTTCCTACTATAAGTCTCTAAAATTATGTAGCTATTGTAATAAAAATCTAATCAGTTTTAGAAATCTATCTCGATAACAGCAAAACTCGACACATCGATAGCGTGAGATCATGAACAAAATATTTATAATAGCTTTTTCCCGCAACTTCATACACATAGAACATAAAAAATTGGTCAAGTGCGAGTCAGACTCGCGCACGAAGGGTTCCGTACCATTATCTATGCAACATAAGGCAACGTTATTAGTATCGAGCAAGAAACGGTAAAAAATCATGTTTGTTGTATGGGAGCCCCCCTTAAATATTTATTTTATTTTATTTTTAGTATTTGTTGTTATAGCGGCAATAGAAATACATCATCTGTGGAAATTTCAACTGTCTAGCTATCACCGTTCTTGAGATACAGCCTGGTGACAGACGGACGGACGGACGGACGGACGGACGGACAGCGAAGTCTCAGTAATAGGGTCCCGTTTTTACCCTTTGGGTACGGAACCCTAAAAATGAGTGATACACCAAATAAGGAATAAAAAAAATTTAATTAAAAATAAATATTAATTTTTTTTGAAATTTTTTGTAACCTTTTTCTGTGTTGCTTCGTTCCTATTAGTTGCTGCGTGATTATAAATAGCATACAGCCTTCCTCAATGAATGGATTATCAAAACACAAAAAAAAAATTCTATTCGAATCAGAATCCTGAGATCAGCGCGTCCAAACAAACAACTCCTCAGCTTTATTAAATTAGTATAGCTAAACAATGGTACCAATTCTATATGTACAACTAAACTTAACTAAACTTTGAAAAACAACTCTGGCGTATTTTGATTATTTAGCTATTTCGCTGTGCACATCATTATTAAAAATAATCGTTTGTGTAGTCTATAATATTATGCAGATATTATTATAATCAAAAAGTTCTGTTATCATCGCCGATTTGTGTAATTGACACTATCAATTTTCATTTTATAGTTAAGTCAAGATTCGGTACCGATGTCTATAACAATTTTATCAAAATATTACATTAGGTAACCGGTTGTTAAAGTCAGACACGTAGTCATGTTGGGCCGACTCCAAATACCTATGGGGATTTTGGCAGGAGAATTATTATGAAATACATTCACAAGTGCCTTCCTTACCGTAACGAGCTAAGTACGAGTTGGACTCACACGAAAGGTTCTGTACCATCATCATCATAATACATTTAAATAATACCGGCATAACCATGTCGTTATAGCATAACATTAAGTGAAAACTGAAAACATTTGTTGTACGGTAGACTGTGTCTATAATGTACTCTTTTTTAAGTAATTAAAGCGTTGATAACTATAGCAGCAATAGAAAAACGTCATACGTCGTGTAAATTATTCGCACAGCAAAGTTAGAATTAAATTACTTTATTTGTCTAATAGCTAAATCGTAAAAATTTAAATAAAAAAATATCTGTGACCATTTTTACTTTCTAGCTATCATCGTTTATGAGATACAGCCTGGTGACAGACGAACGAACGGACATACGGATAGACTGACAGACCGACAGAGGGAAAGGGAAGTCTCAGTAATAGGGTCTCCTCTAAATACGGAACCCTAAAAACTACCGCTTCGTATGAAAACAGGTTTTGAAATCACAATTATAATAGTACCTTACCTACTCAGTACAGTTAGGTACTACATATTGTAATAAACAAATATGTATAATTATAACTGCTAAAACATACTTTGAACGCTTAGAAGTTACGGTTAATAAAATAATAAATTTTCGAAAGAGTTATCTATGTAGATATTTTATAAAAATAATTCACAACAAAAAGTTTATAAATTCGGCAATTTCAGCATTTAATTCCACTAGCTCTAAGAGACTGTGTCGTGCGCGCACTTTGCTTTGGCTTTGTGTTCGTGTTTATTACGCGTGAATTGAATTCGCGGAACTGCCGTTACTTACATCACAGAGTAATTCTGTAACCACCATGGTGAATAGAATAGAATTAGGTCCCACCAATAGCAAAATGAGCTTAGATAATTTACATACCTAAAGAAAAGTAAGCTAAAGAAATGTAACCTATTTTTGACATTTTTTGAACACATAGGTACTTTGGGGCTCCTTCTAGCCAAGCCCTGTAGGATGTAGATGGCAATACTAAAAACCACAGATAATATATTATAATAAAGACAGATACACGAATTAGAGCATTAATATTGGATCACGCTAAGTCGAGCTATTCATCGAGCTATTTTTCTTTCCTGCGATTATCAAAAGATGGCAAAAATTATTGCCATCTAGTGACATTTACAGCTAGACTACTTGCCATGCCCGCTTGGTAGATGGCACTACGTTGTTTACCTATTCACGGCCGCTGGCCAGTGCGTCATCAATTAAGGTTTCGCACGCTATTATAAGCTATGTGTACATGTAGTACAGCGGCCGTATTATGAGCTCTTATTCCCAGGCCGTTTACGCCGTGAATGGAACTGCCTGGCAAATTCGTATTATGAGTATACTATTGCTAGCGTGTCAGTGCTCAGATGACTTCAGGCTGATATCGGCCCGACTTTTGTTTCACTGGCTGGCGTTAACCGTATTATGAGCGCAAATTTGACATGTAGTAGATCGTTTTAACTATCTAGAAGTGACAAGTAAATCCATTCAATAGAAGCTGCTACATTGTTACGTATAATAAATTGTTTTGGTTTATTTAGAATTAAATGTAACTATTAGCAACATGTTATCGATGGGTGATGATTTGGAGGTGTTTGAATTTTTGGAGAGCGACGATGATGAACAAAACACTAGTCGAATGCGAAGTCAGTTAAATATAAATAATAATATTAATATATTATTAAAATAATTATTCATTACAATAATATCGCCACGTGTATTAAAGTTACTTTCATGTGAATCATCACACAAAAATATTTTTTTAAAAAACTTAAATGCCCGTTCTAGCATAATGAAAAACTAAGCCTATGTTCCCGCTAGATCAGCTGACAGTTCAAGTGACGGGTGCCGTTCCAAAACTAATTCCCAAAACATAGTTGAATTATATAAAATAAAAATATTTATACTAATACCTAATATACTAATACCCTAATACGGTTGATTGCTAAGGTGGTAATTGTGACCCTGTTTTACGTTAACCTCAGCATTGAAAAGGGGGCACTTAGATAGGTAGGTATTTACTCAGTAAGGATATTATGTGCAAAAAATAATCTAATATAATCTTCTAATCTAATATATAAAATTTCCATGTCACAATGTTAGTTACCGTACTCCTCCGAATCGGCTACTATCTATTTTTCAAACCCATCCCGATGACATTTATGTGGCAAAAGAACATTTTCCGGGTCAGCTATTATGTATAAAATTCTCGTGTCACAATGTTCGTTCCCATACTCCTCCGAAACGGCTTGACCGATTCTTATGAAATTTTGAATGCATATTCAGTAAGTCTGAGAATCGGCTACTATATCTTTTCATACCTCCAAGTGATTAGGGTTGTCCATCCTTAACATTCTTATGGAAAAACAGCGTTATCCGGGTCAGCTAGTATTTTTATAACTTTGAGCAGGAAATAATGACTGTTACGCCTATTAGCATTACCCCAGCCGGGCTTTATTAGCGGCTTACCACGCATAATTTATTGTATTATGTAACAAAGGCAGGCGCGCTTTCTCTTCTGGACACACTGGGCGCATACCCATTGCCCGCGCTTCGCAATCCTTAGACCCCATTCAGTCCCTACTCCATTACTCGTCGGGTCTACTTAGAGGGGAAACATTATCATAAAATACCCAGAGCCTCCGTAGTTTTTTCTCTTTGAGGACCTCTTACCTCATTGAAATCGTTATTTGTCGTCGTTTAAAAAAAAGCTCTGCTGAGTTCTTCTCAGCAGAGCTTTGTCATAAGCACATAATTTAATCTGAAAAAAAAATTATGTCTACTTGATTAGATGATTTTGCTAGATTGCTATCTTTTGGCACACAACATGCCTAAAGAAATGAGATAAACTCAAGATAATATAAGATAGCTGTCTGTCAATAAGGGCAATAGCACTGAAAGACACGCACGCACGCGTGTAATGTGATAAGGATAAAGCTACAGAATAGATAGAAGATACTGGATAAAGCATTGTAGTTCTTTTTTCAAGACTATGTAATTTTAATATTATAAACAGATCAGAGTTCTATAGTGGGAATGACAATTTGGCCGGTCTACAAACTATTAGTTAATTCCTATGACCTTAGTTTGGACCGGATCATTTACAAACTACGCTAGTTTTCTAATTGCAGAGCATTATGCGACTCAGTGCCGCACAATGCTGAACTATGCTGACGCTTAATTGGAACATGAATTAGTTTTCAAATGCACCAGCAGAGTGTGCTAAGTTCAGTGTTGAAAAAAAAATACTAAAATAAAATTGTATTCACAATATAAGTGTGGAATATAAAAAGTCATTGTTCGTGCCTTCATCGATACTTATACTTATTTTTTTTAAACCTTCTGTGTTTTAAACACAGCTTGAATTAACTTTGAATATTTCCAGAAAACTCCGACTTTAGGTTACATGTCGTGTGGTTGGTTAGAGGATAAAATGAAATACGTCCGGACTTGAATGGCGTTTATTTGCGACTCCATATAATTATTTAATATAATATTAGGTTATATAGTTAAGGAGAACAATCGTTTCTATATATTCCTAAAACTGCTGCTCGCTGAGTGTTGCATACAATGAATTCATACATAATATATTTGTATACAATAATTTAGGCGTCGAGCAAACAATAGGACCATACATACTGTAATAAATATATTTGTTTATATTAACTTAGGTGGCTAAGGTGGCTAGCACAATGGTCTCTATAGATTCGTAGACCTGTTGACAAACGTCTACTTACAAACAATGAATTCATACAATGTGTTCCTACACCGACGAATCGAAAGCCTTAAAAATTTTTTTAACAATAAATAATATTACTAACGATAATTTAAAAATAAAATTTCAATCAATGCCAATTTAAATAAAAAATACTTGTTAATTTTCTGTCGCTGAAGTTGGTATGGATTGCACGCATCACTTTTGAGAGTGCTCGATTGTGCGATGCGTTGCTGTAGTTGGAACACTCAACGTTGAACATTGTGCCGCATAATGCGCTCTTGTGCTGTAATTGGAAAACGAGGTACACTTGCAAGCACAGAATAAAATACACGAGGAAAAAGCAAAAATTGTAGTTACCCCTATACCGAACTCTTTGTGTTTCGTGGAATACAAAAAATGAGTAAAGAGTGTTTCTTTAGATTATCCGGGAATACATAAAGCTGTTTCTATACAAGTTCTGTGACTAGGATTTTAACGTTAGAACTTTATTTATCTCATGGAGACTAGAAGTAGTCTCCATGATTTATCTATGCATGACCTGCACGAAGGTAGTCTGTGCTAGTCATAGAGCATACAGTACTATTATTTAACTAAAATGGGAAGTATCTTTTTCATTGTTATTGCAAATGTAAATGTGACCTCTAACTTTGTTGTTCCACAACATGAAACATGTGATATACTCATAGTATTATTACGTACCCATAATATTATGTCCCATACTATTAAATATACATTTATAATAAAAATAAAATAAATTATTAAAATTAAATTACAACTTAAATATACATTTATTAGCTTTTTTTTGAAGCGGATTAGGGTGCTCGATATCCAGTGAAGTGACAATGAACTCGACAACTCACCCACTCACGAATAACTTTTAAATAATGATATTCTACGCGTAAATATTGAAGAACACTAGCTCAATTCAACATATTTATGACCTAGAAAGACACTCACGCAAATCGCAGTCACGCATCGACTCGATGTCAGTAAACTTGCAGAAACATTAGTGTAAGAGTGTTTTAACGCCATCTAGTTGAAATATTAAGAAACAACTTTTTAAATATTGCGGGCAAAAAAATTGAGATGGCGCACCTGAAATAATATGGCCACGCTCAGGTGCCATTATGTTTTGACTATCCATCCACTGATGCAAGTTTGTTTTTGATCATACAACTTACTAATCTGTGTTTTTTTTGGTTAATCAAAATTTGATTTGAGTGAATGCAGTGCAGTGGTATTTTTACAAAATTTTATTTTTGATTTATTTATTTACAGTTTTGTGAATGGATTAACAGCGATCAAAATGTGTGATAGTGATGAGGGTGATCCTAGTCAATCTGGAATGGATTTGACTGGGTTTCTTTTTGGTAATATCGATGAAAGGGGTCAATTGGAAGATGATGGTTTACTTGATGGTGAATCTAAGCGCATGTTGTCTTCTCTGAATCGCCTGGGCTTAGGCTCGATGTTGTCAGAAGTACTAGATCAGGCAGAAATTAGTAAAGAAGATGAAGAAAAGGGTAAGAGTCAATCGAATGTTTCTTATTTCTTTTGTGTTATGAAATCTCTAAGGGTTCTTATTCATAAACTTTCAGATTATACCCAAAAGAGTCCTTCAGCCGTTGATTTCTTCGATATTGATGATGTAGCTGAAGAAATAAAGGTAATTTGCATGTTGTTGTTGTAGAATTTTATACGTTTATGTTAAAAGTTAGGGTGAAATGTTGGTTTTGTAGTTTTCTAGTTAAAAACTAATCAGCAGAAAAACTGGTGTAGATCTTTTGTATTTAGTCAATATATAATTATATATCTAGAAGACATTGGTATCTATTTTACATGCACAATAGTGCCATTTGGTGTCATTATACAATTTGGTGCTTATAGCTAAACTTTCTTATTAATATAAAAATACTTTCTTATTAAATAATACTTTCTTATTAAATAACAGCTATAAATGTGTAAAATAGAAAATAATTTTAATTAATATCTACAACACCATGGTTGATTTGATTCATTGTAGTTAAATCGGTGGCACAACAGAATTGAGGTTAACTGTTAACTTTTATAATAACTACAACCTATAAATAAAACTACTTTTTTACGGAAATAGACGTGTATATTTGTTTTAAAAAACGTAAACGTCCATATAAAGTAGTTTTATTTAAGCAAATGAGTCACGCAAGTGTTAGAAAATATTATGTTAAACTACAACTTATGTCAACTTCTAAATTGCTTTTTTGGTTTGAGTTTTAAACCTATATTTAAAATTGCCTTGCGCTATATGATCCCATATTGTAGTAAGCAAGTTTTAAACATATAAAATGTTCAACACTTATTTTGATCAATGTTTGAAACATTATGGACTCGTACAGAGACATTAATTCTATTGAATGTAGAATTAAACCACAGAATTTTGCGTTAATATAAAATATGAGGGTGGAGGAGGTATACACTGGTATTTATTTTGTATTTGTCTTTCTATGTTGACCCTCCAATATCCCCATCATCATTATTTGTACTGTAAATAACCCCAGTAGTTAAAAAGTTGAATATTAATATCCCTGTTTAAACATTAGGATGTAGAAATTAGCACTAACCAAGGTGCACAAAATGATTCTACGATCACCGAAGCACAAGGGATAGACACAAAAATGTCTGTGGGCGATGATACAAATTGTCCACAGAGTGATACAGCAGACCGCAAAGAGGAGAGTTGGAAAGGTGGGTTTGAAACAAGTGAGAAATTAAATGATGATGGTTATGAAGGCGACATGGAGGGAGATGGAGAACTCATGCCACCACCAACTACAATACCGTAAGTGTTTATAATTCTTCTACAATCCTATTAGTCTATTTCACTACCCATTAGTGAGATATGTGACTTCCTCCACTTCAGGAATGTTCCATACATTAGGCTTTCGTCCATATGGTCAGGCAAAGACAATTCACTATTGGTTATGAGTCTTCCTTCCCTTTTAGCTTTTTTCCATAGCGGTAGGCAGAGATGTTTGATTACCATCTGCTCAATTGCAGAAAACGCAGTTCCTTGGCTTTATTTCATTTTGATTGCTGACCAGGTGTGTTGTTATTGGAAGAGTTTTTTATTTATGTGCAGAAGATGGTATCTGCTCAAATTAGCAGTGTGCCTATGTTATTATTATGTATGTAAATAAAACATCGCGTTAAGTAACCGAGTTTATTGATAAGAGCTCTGTAGCAATGATTAACTAAAAGTAACAATGTGTCAGATACAGGTATTTCGATATACTTCTTAAGAACAAGAAGTTTAACAACTACCTGCATGTTTGATATATAACATACCTTCCCCCTAAGTATGCATAAACTATAAAACAAAACTAAATCAAAATATACTTCTACAAATCAATTCTAAACTTACACAAAGACATTATATTCTTAATTAATAAAGTTGCTAGTGTCAGGCCTAGCATAAGGTGACAACTTGGAATGGATATTAAGCTTATGCCTTAATTTACCCCCAGCATAACTAGTCTCAGCCCCACTAGGTATACCTAACATTTCAGCCCACTTTTCAGGACTCGGTATCTCTATTATTTCACGACCATTTTGATCATTAGAGTTCTCTATTGTTTCATCTTTCTCTGTATCTCTCTCTTCTCCCACATTTTCCTCCATTTCTTCATCATTAGTTTCAACCAATGTTTGCTTCTCCTGTTGTATACTATCACTTGAACATCTTGTATTGATGAGTTGATCAATATGCCTGCTAACTGTGGTTCCCACCTCAGTAGTAATTTCATAGCTAGAGGGTCCTCTTTTATTCATAACTGTACCTGGTAACCAACGAGGTCCTCTGCCATAGTTTCTGTACATAACATTTTGTCCAACATTTGTGTCTCTGCGTGTCTGTTCTGTATTATGTTTAATTTGTTCTTCTAATCTTCTGTTACATGTGTTATCAGGGTGTATGGTGTCTAATAGTGTCCTTAATCGTCTATTCATCAGAAGTTCTGCTGGGCTCTTATTTGTAGAAGAGCATGGTGTCGTACGTAACCCCAATAACATATTAGGTATTTTAACATCCCACGACAAGTAGTCTAACTTACGTAACTTGTCCTTTACCGTTTGGACCATTCTTTCGGCTAAACCATTAGTCGATGGATGGTAAGGTGCTGTTGTAATATGTCTAATCCTGTTAGCATTTAAAAATTGTGTCATTTCGTCAGACACGAATGAGGTACCATTATCTGATACTAAAGTTTCACATAGACCATGAATAGCAAATAAGTTTCGGAGATGTCGTATCACAGTAGCCGATGTCATGTTGTTAACTACAAAAACTTCTGGCCATCGCGAATATGCATCTACAGCAATAAGGAAATATCTATTTTGGTAGGGACCAGCAAAATCAATATTTATACGAGACCAAGGCCTAGTGGGTACTATCCATTGGTAACTTGTTTTAGGTGGCATATGTCTATTTTCTAAGCACTTGTTACAATTGTGAACTAAATTCTCAATATCTTCGTTTAGCTGAGGCCACCACACGTAACTTCTGGCTAATGCCTTTGTAAGTACAATACCATTGTGCGTTTTATGTAAAGTGCGCAGAATAGTCTCACGGAGTGGAGGCGGCACCACCACCCGAGAGCCCAGTAGAAGACAATCTTCATGTACCGAAAGTTCCGTCCGATGTAGCCAATAAGGACGCAGTTCTGGGTCTGACACTCTATTTGGCCAACCATGTAACAGATAATAGATTACTCTAGATAAAATCTTATCCTTATTGGTGCTGTTTTTCAGCTGTTCTACGTTTATAGAGAAGTCATTCGGTGTTTCTGCCATAAGCAAGATATCACTGAGATCCTGTTCTGGTTCTTCTGGCACAGGTTGTGGCCACCGACTTAAACCGTCTGCATTTCCTATCTGTTGTCCTGGTTTGTAAACTATTTCGTAGTCGTATGAAGTTAATATAATGGAGATTCTCGTTAACCGTGGAGATAGTATATTGGGCATAGACTTTTTAGGATCGAATATCCCAACTAAAGGTTTATGATCGGTGATGATTAAAAAGGGACGTCCCATTAAGTAGTTATGAAATTTTTGAACACCAAACAAAATGGCAGTAGCCTCCTTATCAAGCTGTGAATATCGACGTTCATGGATATGCAGTGTCCTAGAACCCATAGCAACAGGACGCTCCTGCCCGTCCTCCATGACATGAGATAGAACCGCACCCACGCCGTACTCTGAACTGTCACAAGTAAGTACCAGCTGTTTTTCCAAATCATAATGAACTAGAGTTAGATCAGACGAAAGCATACGTTTTGCAGAATCAAAACTTTTCTGTTCAGTATCATTCCATTGCCATTTTTGCGTCTTATCCAGTAATCGATGTAATGGTTCAAGAATTGTCGCTTTATGAGGTATGAACCTCTCATAAAAATTATATAAGCCTAAGAAAGCCTGCAATTGTTGAATGTTTTTAGGTTCAGGAGTCTTCATGATGGACTCCACTTTACTAGGCGCTGGGTGAATGCCGTCAGCGTCGATAACAAATCCCAAAAATTCTATAACACTTCTAGCAAATTTACATTTTCTGCCATTAAGACGTAAGCCCGCCTTGGCTATACGTTCTAAAACGAGATTAACACGCCCACTCATCTCAGGCAGCGTGTGGCCGCTGATTATGATATCGTCAATTAGGACTGCGACTCCCGGAATACCAGCTAACAATGCCGTTATAAGTCTTTGAAAAATTCCTGGCGATGCCTTGACACCGAAAGCTAATCTGTGTACGCTGTAAAGTCCTTTACATGTGTTTAATGTTAACAATTTAGCCGTAGCTTCATCGACCACCACCTGTGTGTAAGCACGTTCTAAGTCTAGCGTTGTAAAGTATTTACTTCCTGCAACCGTGGCAAACACTTCACTCGCAGTTGGCATTGGATAGGTATCCGACTCGGTAGCCTGATTCACTGTACTGCGATAGTCTCCACAGAGCCTAATATCACCAGACTTTTTTATAACTGGCACCACAGGCGTGGCCCACTGGGAATAAGAAACTGGTCGAAGAACCCCTTCTGTCACCAACCTGTCGATTTCTTTCTCAACTCTAGCCTTAATAGCAAATGGTACAGGTCGCGCTTTTAAAAATTTAGGTGTAGCGTTAGGTTTTAAATGTATAGTAACCGGATGACCTGTGTAAGTACCGAGACCTTCTTTAAAAACCTGTGGATGCCTAGCCATCATTTCTTTAGCTATATCGATATCTTGCTGTATAAAATTAATGCATACCTTGATGTTGAGGGCTGAGAACCAGTCCCTACCTACTAAATTCGGCCCTGAACCGCGAGCTACAATTACAGGTAAACTACACTTAATGTCCTTAAATCGTACGTTGACTGTAGTCTGTCCAAGCACAGTAACCGGCGTAGCCGTCCACGTTCGTAAGTTGGTGGGTGCTGCGTGGAGCGTAACGTCGCGGCGCGCCGCGCTCACTCGCCGCCAGGTGCGTTCATTGATTATAGAAAATCCTGCGCCGGAGTCCACTTGCATTGTAAACGGCTTGTTGTCCAAATAAATAGTAATATCGTATGCAGGTACTCGTAACCCAGAACCACCGACAGTGTAAACTCCATTCAATCGCTCGTCATTGCAGCTGTTCAAGTCATCAGCGTAATTCAAACCCTTAGCACTGTTTTTCTTTTTTGCTATACATATCTTCTCCAAATGTCCAACTTTCTTACAGTATCTACACGTAGTTTTAGCAAAACGACAGTTACCACCGTGGCGATCACCACAACGATAGCAAAATCGTATATTAGTTCTGGATTGAACTGCATTAATATCCATTGGCTCCGGTACATTTGATGTTGTAGGTACACTTATCTGTGAATCTGTAATTTTAACATCGTTTGTCGAGTCTTGAATCATACGGACGTCCTTCACCGCATTCTCTGAAGAGACCATAGCATCTACCACCTGTCTATATGTCAGTTTGTCCCGCTTGAGAAGTTCATATTGTAATTTGTTATCACTCATCCCGCATACTAGTCTATCGCGTAACATACGTTCTAAATCGGGAAAGTTGCACCAAGTACTCATTTTACGCAGTTGAGCAATATAATCTGTAGCGGATTCGCCTTTCATTTGATCACGTTTATAAAATTTGTATGACACTGATATTTCATTTGGTCTTGGACTATAATGTTTTGTTAATACATCCACGATCTCACTAAAAGTCACTTCACTTGATTTCTTAGGTGTTATTAACGCAAGAAGTATTTCAAACACCTGAGTTCCACATATTGTGTAAAAATTTGCTCGTTTAGCACTGTCCAAAATGACGCCATTTGCTTCAAAACAATAATTTAACCTATCAATATAATTGTCCCAAATATCAGTTCTTGGATCAAATTCTTTGAATTTTATAGCTTTGCACTCCATATTTACGTAATTTAACACTCGTCGCCACTATTATGTATGTAAATAAAACATCGCGTTAAGTAACCGAGTTTATTGATAAGAGCTCTGTAGCAATGATTAACTAAAAGTAACAATGTGTCAGATACAGGTATTTCGATATACTTCTTAAGAACAAGAAGTTTAACAACTACCTGCATGTTTGATATATAACAGTTATAATTTTATTGAGTTGATAATTTATTGATATGACTTTTGACGTTAGTTAATTACATTTTTAAGTGCATTCTCGGGTGTTAAATTAAACTTAATGCTTGTACTATAGGCATGGAGACATTACATATAGTTATTAGTCATTTATATTTAAGGGCCTACATCAATATTATCGTATATCATCGCCGACACGTACATATTAACACAGCCAGTAGGCACAGAAAATGAAGAATTAGGGATACTTTTCCTATTTACTCAAAATCTATCTTTCTATATATAATAGTTACTTATGTTTTTAAAGTTATTTCATTAGTTAATACGCGATAATAGACCGACAAATGAAAAAAATAAAAAATTAGAGAGGTTGTTTCGCTAAGATTTTCTATCGAGAAAAGTTTTCTCAATCGCGTTTCTGAGTTTATGCGATCCTAGATCATATATTGAAAAAACTAATACTTAAAAATTAGAGCTCTAGCCATTCAATCTAAAGAAACAATGAAAACTTCGTACGTAGAAAAATGCACGAAGCTATTTTGGTATCCTCTTAATTAAATACCATATATTTTATCAATAAGTCTTTTTATAAGGTTACTAATAAGTTTATTCATTTTAGGTCAAGGACAGGTCAAACAGAAAAACCCAAAAGATTGGAAACACCACTAGCTGCAATGTTACCATCTAAATATGCTAATGTGGATGTTAAAGAACTATTTCCAGACTTCAGACCTGATAAGGTAAGTAAATTCTGATATGTCTGTTTGTATGTGAATGTATGTATGTATTGTTTGTGAGTAGGAGAGAGATAGATAGAGCCTGATTTCATTGCAGTTTCTATAATTTCAAAGCAACCGGGTATTGTAAATTTGTTGACAGAGTGTGTCCAAATCGATAGGCAATGGTTGAATATAGTTTAATAGTTTTGCATTGAAAGGCCCATGATGATGATTAAATAAATAAATAAATATTCAGGACATTTCACACAACGTCCTCTGGTCCCAAAGTAAGCTATATTTCTATGCTTGAATTATGGGTACCAGAATTGTGAAAAGACTGCTTTTTGTTTGTAAGATTTTGCTGTTGTATAATAAAGGAGACTATTTATCAATTGCTTTTAATTTTAGGTTCTATTATTCTCACGTCTCTTTGGCCCTGGTAAGTTGTCAAGTTTACCGCAAATTTGGCGAGGTGTTAAGAAACGCCGTCGTCGTAAGCGCAGTGGTAGTACCGGCAGTGATACTCCACCAGCGTCCTCTGAAAACCAGGAACCACAATATGCTAGTGATGATGAAGACAAGTTGTTGAAGTAAGTTATGATATACAGTGGTTACAGAAATGAATCCTTACTTAAGAACTTATAGTACGGGATCCGTAGTCAAGTTCACTTACGACTTTTTTTTACGGGTAGTACGATATTTTATCCTTGCTATCTCTGTTAGCTACCACAATCGAGATTTTGGAATAGAAAATTATTGGGCGTCTCGTCATAATGATAGTAATCAAGTGAACAAAATGTACTACGGATCCCGTACTATTAGTTATTTCTTTACTTAACACAGTCGTTAATTTTGTATGTATGTCCGTGAGTTTATAGGGCACCACAAACGACACCCTTACTTATATATAAAATAGCTGTGCCCCGCGGTGTTACCCGCGGTGTTACCCGCGGTAAAAAGGATAAAAAATCTGTTCATCTGTTGTAAGAACAACATTCATACATTCAACATTAACCAAACATTGGAGTATGGTTAGAAGTCCGAGGAAACGTTCGCGTTGCTCAGCCAACAGTTTAATAATTTTATTTTATATATAATTTTGTTTCGCCATATCTCCTAAGATATTCATTTAAATTGCATGCTGTAAAGAGCAGTTATAAAATATATTAATTTCGAAAGCTAACTAACGTATTTAATTTGATAAAAAAGATTACTATATACACATAAATAGCTTTTGAAAATACCCCATTGAATTTGATAATTTTTTTGCCATTATTATGAGTACAGCGGGCTTTCCTTAAAAGATAGACATATGCCGTCGCTGACTTTTTTGAAGACCTATAGGTAATAGACAATTGCCTTCATACATTACTTTGTTATACCTCACATAGATAAGGCAGCGTTTTCATTTAAAGCTTGCGCGCTTCCGAAATCCTCAGCAAATTTAATCATATCTCATCCAATATACAGCAAATCCCAATAAATTATGGAAAAAAAGACATCCTCTTGAATCATTCTATCTATTAAAAAAAACCGTATCAAGATCCGTTGCGTATTTTTTAAGATATAAGCTCACATAGGGACATACATACAAAATTTAGGACTTTGTTTTATAATAAGTAAAAAAGTGAAAGTGAGTTTGTTTGTTTGTGACGCTTTCACGCAAAATCTACCGAATGGAATTGCACGAAAATTGGTATAGAGATAAATTATAATCCTGGAAGTAACATAGCATATATAAATATATTATCTCGCTAAAAATTCTGTACGAGATAATAAACGTGTGAAATATGGTATAAAATAATAGTTCAGCCATATTGTTTATTTTACAGTTGTCATAGCAACACATAGAATCCGTCGAGTTATAGTTTTTTTTATTTCGCCAAGAAGGTTTTAATCTCAGACTGAGCAACAACCGCGTAAATCACATGCGATTTACGCGGTTGTTCGGAATACAAACTCCTTGTTGGTACTTAGTTCCATTTTCTTTTTTTTATTGAAATGCTTTCCTATATAAAGAGGTTGGAATAGTTAAGTATTTATATTCTATACCTACTACGTTGTTTTTTTTTTCAATAATCTAAGCTAAGTTTAGTTAAGTTAACAGTTTCAGTTTTCATTTCTGTTATTATTTTAGGTTCGATTTCGGTCACTAACGCGTGCGATGCCGCGGGTGGAAGCTAATCTTTAATAAAATTAATATCTTTTTCCAGACCCATGGAAGAAACCCAGCAATACAACACTGAAAATAACAATTCACAGTCAGGTGATAAGTCTCAAAGACCTACGCCCGCTCACTGGAGGTTTGGGCCCGCACAGATGTGGTATGATATGCTCAATGTACCCGAGACTGGAGACGGATTTGACTATGGCTTTAAGGTTAAGGTAAGCATCCTATTAACATACGTTCGTGTTTATTGTCTTATACAGATTAAATAAAGCCTATTGACATTTATTTAATCTCACTAAAAACTTAGTATTTATAGTCTACAATATACAAACTAATTTATAGTCCGGGTGGACCCATACTATAAATTATCTCTTTACAAGAATTTCATGTGATATTATTCGGTAGATTTTGCATGAAAACGTCACAAACAAACTCACTTTCACATTTATGTGTTAGTGAGGATTATAGATACCTAAAATCTTCATACATATCTGAAAAGTATTAGAGTACAGACACTTGTGTGTTTCATTATTTGATTGGTGTTAAATGGTGTTCTAAAAGTAACCAAGGCTACAAGCTACTACCAAATAATAAATAAATATGCACGGACATTTCACACAACGTCCTCTGGTCCCAAGCTAAGCTTATGTGCTTGTGTTATGGGTACCAGAATACGGATAGAATACGTATACTTTTTTCTTTTGTAAAACATACTTATAATACAGAGAAACACCTAGATGCAGTAAAACATTTGTATGACATTTATAAACATCACACAAACGATTGTCCCGTGCGGGAATCGCACCCCCGACCTCATGAACGTCAGGCCGTTACATAAACCATTAGACACTATACCACGAAGCCCGTCGCAAAGCATCTATTATGAAATTAAAAATATGTGGAATAATGACAACTCTTATATTTTAATATTCTAGGCCCCATTACCCGAAGAAGAACAAGCAAAACCTAAGGAGCCGGTTGAGGAAATTAAACCAGAAGACCCTGAGATAGATGAGGATCCTGACAGTGGATTTCCTGATGACGCGTTCCTAATGGTTTCTCAATTACAATGGGAGGACGATGTTATATGGGATGGCAGCGAAATAAAACAAAAGGTACCCACAAATTTTCTGAAACTAACTTTCTTTGCTTGTGCTATAAGTATGGTCATTGGGGTGACGAATTAGGAATACAATTGTCACCACCCCTTTTCCTTGCCAGGATGATGTGAAGGCGAGCTTAGGTTACACACAAGCGAGCAGGAGTACACTGGTAACATGCTCTGTAAAAGATGGAATACTCGAATGTAAATCCTGTGCCAACACGCCTGGTTAGTGCAGCACGGTAAACCGTAATTTCTCTCAAAATGGAGGAGGTCTGTGCTCAAAAGCGGGATGTTAATGACCTGGAGAGAGAACTATCCTTTCAGTGTAGGTTAGTATCTTCTCAGTCCATTAGTGTACCACTATTGGGCACTGGTCTCCATAGTAAGGTTACTTGGCCAAATAGCTAGTACCAAACCAAGAAATCACTCATGCTATATGTGCCTTTAGTTTCGATCTGATATTAGTTTATTTATGCTTTACTTTTAAAATTTTACACCATGACTTAGGCATAAAATTTGTAAAGGACGAGATTTCCGACAGAATCAAAAATTACAAAAAAACGAATTGATAAACATCCGAATAAATTGGCCATCAACTTAATAGACCCATCAAAGACAGCTAGACGATTGAAAAGAAGAATACCACAAGACCTTATTTAAGAAAGTAAAATATTGCGGACTAGCATACATGGATGACGCCCGCACAAGTCAATGACACCATACAAACCAATTGTTGAATGTCCTACGTGACAGATTGCAATACATATACAAAAAAAAAAACTTAAAAAAAAAATTTTTTTAGATACCTTTATTATTTTATTAGCTGTTGCCTGCAACTTCGTACATGTAGAATTTAAAAACCTAACCTTACAAAATTATACACAAAAAACCATCCTCTTGTACCACCCTATCTATTAAAAAAAGCCGTAACAAAATTCGTTGAGTAGCTCTAAAGATATGAGCTTACATAGACTCATACGTACAAAATAAAAGACATATGGTCTTATTCATAATGACTTACCGGAGGTTTAAACGGAGCTTTAATTGGAGAGATAAAAAACCTTTTATCGTAAAAAGACTGTTATGAATTTTTCAAGTTTTGACAATTTTCTCGAACCTATTTTAGCGAACTTTTAAACCTCCGATAAGACATTATGAATAAGATCATTATTTTATAATAAGTAAATGTGTATTATTATTATGTTTTTTGTTCTTAGGTGCTTGCCCGTCTAAACAGTAAAAGCAATGCTGCCGGATGGGTACCGACTTCTGTTAGTCGTACAGCTCAACAGTTTTCACATCCAAGACCGCAACCCCCACCACCAATACAAACTAAACCTGCTACGTAAGTTTAATAACATAATAATTATTTAATACCTATGTCCAGCAGTAAATAGAATATAAATCGGTCAAGTACGATTTGGCGTATCACACGACGGGTTCTGTTCGATTATTCATATAGTACAGGAGTGGCCAACAAGTCGATCGACGACTAATTTTGGTGTATCACTCACAAGTTTCATGAGGGGACGCATTCAATGCCAAATGTTTCTAGTACTTGATACATTATTGAACATGTACACAGCTCATGCTTGGAGTAGGGAGACGTTCAGCGTGACCACTTTTAGTAGTTTTCTACTATTTTCAAGAGTACACGGCGGTATAAAAGCACATTGCATAAACGTAAGAAGGGGGTCTTACTTAAGAAATAGGTCGATCGCGACTCAATTTTAAAATAAAAAGTCGATCTTATATGCACAAAAGTTGGCCACACCTGATATAGTATATTCGTCGTATTCCCGACCCCAAATAACGGAATAAGGATAGGAGAGTGATAATAAGAAGTATTTGTTGTTATAGCATCAACTGATAGGTATACATATAAATAAATAAATAATAAAAGGTCAGTGTATCACCATTCCAGTGATACACTGGCCTGGTGATAGATGGACAGACAGCAAATTCTCAGTAATAGGATCTTGTTTTACGTTTTTGTATGGAAATGTTGAAACTCCATATTCTGGTACCCATAACACAAGCATATAAGCTTAGCTTGGGACCAGAGAATGTTGTGTGAAATGTCCGTGAATATTTATTTATTTATTTTATATTTTTGCTCTTCGTATCCAGGGCTGCAGCGTCGGCTAATAAAGCCCCCGATAACTCCATTGATGGTGAAGACAATACATGGTACAGTATATTTCCTGTTGAAAATGAAGAGTTAGTGTATGGAACTTGGGAAGAGGAAGTCATATGGGATGCTGAGAATATGGATATGGTGCCAAAACCAAAGATATTGACTTTAGATCCAAATGATGAGAATATCATACTAGGTGTACCCGATGACGTTGATCCGTCGAAGATTACTAGAGGTATTTATTCAGTTTTGGTTTTAAGTAATCTTTCTAGGTTCTATAATCTCTATTTATCCCTATGGGAAGAAGTATCTCTCAATGACTTGTGTTTAATAACACAAGTCATTGAGAGATCACTACATAATTGTAGTGATGTGAAATTCTACTCGTAAAAAGCTGAGGGCAACAGCTATATTTCGTAGAAAGACAATGAAAATATTTTATCCGCAATCTGGTATACGTAACTTTATGAGTATCTTCCAACCAATAATCCTTTTGCTAATCGCGAATGTTTGTGAATATTTAAATGGAGTAATTGCCGTATCAATAAATATTATCATTTTGTTGTAGAACGTGGGCCAGCTCCTAAAGTTAAGATTCCGCATCCCCATGTCAAGAAATCAAAGATTTTACTCGGGAAGGCGGGCGTTATCAACGTGTTACAGGAAGACGCGCCGCCTCCGCCGCCTAAATCACCAGATAGAGATCCGTTTAATATCTCTAATGATGTGTAAGTATTTTTTTTTATTTTATCTTGCGCTTTTTCTGTGGGAGACGGAAACATCGAAACCCCTATGCCAACACGCCCAGTCATTGCGGCATAGTAAATCCAAAACACTTCTAAAGTAGAAGACGCTCGTGGTAAAAATGGGGCGTTAATGGGATGGTGACAGAAATATTCACGTAAAAAAACGGAGCTCTGCCCAAAAGTAGGATAGTAAAATAAATAAATAAATATTCATTGACATTTCACACAACGTCCTCTGGTCCCAAGCTAAGCTGATATGCTTGTGTTATGGGTACCACTGTACCAGAATATGGATAGAATACATATACTACTTTTCTTTTGTAAATACATACTTATAATGTTATAATACATAGAAACACCCAGACGCAGTACAAACATTTGTATGACAATTAGAAAAATCACACAAATGATTGTCCCGAGCGGCCATCGAACCCGCGACCTCTTGATCGGCAGTCCGTTACATAAACCACTCAACCACGAGGCTCGTCATGGATGTTAATGACTTATAGAGATCACTCTTCCAGACTTTGAGCAGATTTTTAAGGGGTCTTGTAATGTGTAAATAAATAAAACAATAGGTATATGGAATTGTTTTTAATTCTATAACAGATATTTCTTCCTCCTCTCATCCCAAAATATTTAATGCTGGCGCACCTTCTCATTTTTTCCAAACTCTCCTAAGTAATCTTCATTCACATTCTCATTATCTCACAACAGATATTATCAACCTAAATCACAAAATCCTCGATTGAAAGTCGGTGGAGGGCAGTTAATTCAGCACAGTACACCAGTGGTTGAGTTAAGAGCGCCGTTCATCCAAACTCATATGGGTCCGGCGAGACTTCGAGCCTTCCATCGTCCGGCGATGCGGAAATTGTCTTACGGGCCCTTGGCTGCACCAGGACCTCATCCGGTACAACCATTGCTCAAACATTTACGGAAGAAAGCCAAGGTAATTATCTGCTTATTTAAAACTACCTTCATATTTTTCTGTCAGACTTATATAATGGTTCGAATTTAGCCTTTGTATTTAAATGTGACTTCTTACGTAATAGATATTTGGAGTCCCAGAACATTTATTTTATTTATATGTTTTGCACTCGTACTCGCACATAAAATTGCAATACCTATGCTTAAATTAAGTACAAAAGAAGCCTAGGGCCTAAGCTAGGAAAGAAATCCTGTGTAATAGGAGTCAAGAAGACGTATTTTGCATTGATTGGATTTTAGATTTTTCGGATACGAAGGTATACCTTAAGTTTAAGCTTATTACACATTAACAAATATATTATCCATAGCAACGCGAGGCGGAACGTTTGGCATCTGGCGGTGGTGACGTATTCTTTATGCGAACACCTGAAGATCTGAGCGGACGTGATGGAGAAATCGTGCTAATGGAGTTTTGTGAAGAACATCCACCGCTTATTGGACAAGTGGGAATGTGTTCGAAAATCAAGAATTATTATAAACGAACTGCTGCTAAGGTATGTTTTATCTGAACCTTTAAGTTGTCATAATGTGTTTTCAGCATATGCAAGTCCTACTGTTGGAAACATGCCACCTTTGTAGGGTATTTATATATTTGTGATGGCGTGAGGTTTAGTTTCAAGTTTACTTTCTGATGAAAGGTGTTATATATTTATAATATTCTCTCAGCTGACTCTTATAGCTCCCTGATAAGAAAATGGGGTGATGACGCTTGTATTATCGTCACCACACGATGGATTTACTATAACCGTACAGTTAACGTGATATGTTTGCCTGTAGTATGTATGCGTGCACGCAATTTTAACGTATACGTGCACGTAATTGTGAATGTACAAGTATATTATATAAAGAAGTGTATGGCACAAATAATGGATTCGTCAAGTTCGACATTTCACAGTCGTCTACATACAAGAGCTTTTATATGTGGGATTGGGGATTGGTGTGCTTCATAGGGTACACGGACTTGGGAAAATCTTCCCGTGTATACCATAGGTTACACGGGACTGCTAACACATTAAGTCTTTTTACAGATTAACTATTAGAAATCTGTCAAGCAAAAGTATAATATAAAAAATAATTGGTCAAGTGCGAGTCGGACTCGCGCACGAAGGGTTCCGTACCATTATCTATGCAACATAAGGCAACGTTAGTAGTATCGAGCAAGAAACGGTAAAAAAAATCATGTTTGTTGTATGTAAATATTTATTTTATTTTATTTTTAGTATTTGTTGTTATAGCGGCAATAGAAATACATCATTTGTGAAAATTTCAACTGTCTAGCTATCACCGTTCTTGAGATACAGCCTGGTGACAGACGGACGGACGGACGGACGGACAGCGAAGTCTCAGTAATAGGGTCCCGTTTTTACCCTTTGGGTACGGAACTCTAAAAATTTATTTATTACAACATTTATGTTCCAGGATGATGGACCAAAGCCGCTAAAATACGGTGAAGTTGCGTACGCGCATACTTCGCCGTTCTTGGGTATATTACCACCGGGAGCAACGCAGCCAGTAATAGAGAATAACATGTATAGAGCACCTATATATGAACATACACTATCATCAACTGACTTCTTGATTATAAGAACGAGGTAAAAGAAATAAGTTATGATTATTTTGTTATATTTATTTAGGAAAATTGTATAATATTACTTGATTGTGTAAAACATGCACATACACAACATGTAAAAGTCATCCATGTGGTAAAGGATTACGGATGGTAAGAGGCAGCAGACGTTGTTAGCAGTTAACATCAACCGAGAGAGATGCAACCTCGAATCTAAACCCTATGCCAACACGCCTGGTCAGTGCTGCATTGTAAACCACAACTCCTCCCGATATGAAGGCCCATGCCCAACAGTGTGACATTTTTCGGTTGGGAATGAATAATGACGGCTATTTTAATTGACCAAATAGTTATAATGGTTATATTTTTTGCAGACAATCATATTACATTCGTGAAGTGGATGCATTATTTGTAGCTGGACAAGAGTGTCCATTGTATGAAGTGCCTGGTCCTAATTCCAAGAGGGCTAATAATTTCGTCAGAGATTTCCTACAGGTTAGTTTAAGTTATAACTTTTTAATTTGGTATCTCCGTTCCTATTTTCTTTTTATCTCATTTAGTTTTAGGGACACCTTGTTATTTACGTATAAACAATCACTATGTCTTATACCAGATGTTTATACAAACAGTAGTAATATAATTTTGTGCCATCTATCGCGTCATACTGAAAACTTTAGTTAAGTTACGGTTAGTTAAGGAACTTATTGGATTATTTATCATCGTCATCATGCCATACCGTGACCGTATGGCATGGTGACGATGATAAATAATCCAATAAGTTCCTTAACTAACCGTAACTTAACTAAAGTATTCCCATGGATGAATGGGTGTAGGCAGAGATAATAGAGTACCATCTGCTACGGGGTAAACCCACTTTTTTGGAAGTAATATATTAGTTTGTCAATTGACTTGCTATGTTTTTTTTTAATAAACTAGCTGTTGCTCGCAACTTCGTACGCGTGGATTTTTGCAAAAAATCCTTCCTTTTGAACTACTTTATCTATTAAACGCATCAAGATTCGTTGCGTAGTTTAGAAGATATAGGCTCAAATAGGGACATATATCCAACAATACGACTTTTTTATGCAAATAGTTGATAAAGCTTCGTAATCCTTGTGTGTCTTCCACAGGTATTCATCTACCGATTATTCTGGAAATCTCGTGACAAACCGCGACGTATCAAAATGGACGATATTAAGAGAGCGTTTCCTTCACACTCTGAGAGTTCGATAAGAAAACGACTCAAGTTGTGTGCAGATTTCAAACGCACTGGATTGGATTCTAATTGGTAAATATATTTTATATTTTTTGTTACTTAATCTTCTCGTCGGATCCTGTTATAGAAAATCAAGAATAATAGTTTTAGTATCTGTAATAGTACTTTTGGACAAGAGAGCGTCATTTTGTCCCAAAAACCATAGATTTATGAGGTTCGCTATCTGGTATAACTCTGGTACCTAACCCAAAAACTGATTTGGACAGAAATCGGTACAAAAACTTAAAAGTTCGAGATAGTGGCCAATCTTTACTATTTAAACACGCTTATATTAGTTCTATGTAACGGAATCTTTGAAAGTAATTTTCACTCACATGCAGTATTCGGATCGATATGAAATTTTGCACACATATTAAGTACCAATGACAATGGAACAATAAAAAATATATTTAGAATTTTCAAGCATGTTTTTTAGTTTAAAAAAGCTTAAAAAACACGCAAGATAGAATAGTCAGTAAAGTCCATAGAAGATATATAAATTATTATATCATCACGATGATAGCCAAAGCTGTAACTAAAAACGCAGGTGAAACCGTGGACATTAGTAAGTTCATAAAGTTTAGTCATTTTTATACCAGCATGCTTTTTTCTCATCATACCATCATGCCTTTTTCTCATGAGGGTAGGCAGAGACTATTGAGCGCCATCTCATCATACTCTAACTCTACGACCCAAACATACTTCCTTGGCTTCATCCAGACTCGTCGCCTTCGTCATAACAATTTAATTTAATTTTCAAAGGTGGGTCATAAAACCAGATTTTCGCCTGCCGTCTGAAGAAGAAATCCGAGCAATGGTATCACCAGAGCAATGTTGCGCTTACTTCAGTATGGCCTCTGCAGAACAAAGATTGAAAGACGCTGGTTATGGTGAGAAGTTCATATTTACACCGCAAGAAGACGATGATGAGGAATTGCAGTTGAAGATGGATGATGAGGTTTGTTTGTATATTTTTTAGGGTTTCGTATAAAAAAAACCCTTATAGCCTCACTTCGGCGTCTGTCTGTTTGTCCGTTTCTCAAACTTTTCACTCTGCAACGGCTAAAGAAATCACAACTTGAAACTTATATAATATGTAAGGACCATACTGGACTAGAGTTGCGGATGCCCGAGCTCAGTGAAGATAACTGGAGGTGGCCTATGCCAGGAGGCGCGCCGAAAGCTGCTAGTAAACAGTTCGAAATAAAAAGGGCTCATTATTAATAATATGTATGCTCTAAAAATACAATCACTATTTTAGATCAACATGTACAAACGATATTGCCAAGTCACGATCATTTTTGAGCTTTTAGACATATCCTAGGGAATCAAAACCTACTGATCACTTCCCATTGCCCTAGTGACTTGAAAAAAAAAATCTTTTGGGGATGAACTCTGGCTGAAAAGAAGAATTAGCTATTAGCTTATAATGTTTTTTTGTCTTGCTAATAAAAATTTAAATTTTAATTAGGTCAAAGTAGCGCCATGGAACACAACACGTGCTTACATCCAAGCGATGCGTGGCAAATGTTTGCTCCAACTAACTGGCCCAGCTGATCCAACTGGTTGCGGTGAAGGTTTCTCATACGTCCGGGTACCAAACAAACCGACACAACAACCTAATGAAGAACAACAACCTAAGAGAACGGTCACAGGAACAGATGCAGATTTGAGAAGATTGAGTTTGAATAATGCTAAAGCGTTATTGAGGAAATTTGGTGTACCCGAAGATGAGGTACGTTATTTATTTCCGTTATATAATCTATACATATAAATTCCGTATGTATGTCACTGACCTTCTAAATGGCTGGACTGAGTTTGATGAAATTTTGAAAGAGCTGTTCAGTAGATCAGAGATTGTAAACCAATTTAAAATAATTGGACTTGGTAGTTGGCGATGCAAAAAAGGTGGTACCTAAAATAGTTAGCCGTTGCAACGAGAATAGCTACAAAACTCACAGGGTAACAATCCATTAAATTTCGTTTAACTTTTTTTTTTTTTAATTTATTATTTATTTGGCACACTTAAGAAAAATAATTACATTAATTGTAGGTTCACTGGGACCTACACTAGGAATACCTGTGTTGTAGGTTCCAGTCTCCTCCCAAGCTATTTACTTAAGTAATTATAGTATTACAGAAACTTAATTACGTATTACATATACATATTTTGATATCTTGTGAGTTTATACATATCAACAATATTATTGTAGTTAATAAAAGAAAAAGAAAAATAAAAGTTTAATTATTTTCTAACACTTGCGCGACTCATCTGTTTAAATAAAACTACTTTTTACGGATTTAGACGCGTATATTTGTTTTAAATTTTGGCCCGACGTTTCGGAGACTTTGCAGTCACCATGGTCACGGGTGAGACTGAGCTGTAATGTGTCTTCTACGATCAGTTATTACAGGGTTTACCCACATTCTCAGCTCAGTCTCACCCGTGACCATGGTGACTGCAAAGTCTCCGAAACGTCGGGCCAAAATTTTAAACAAATATACGCGCCTAAATCCGTAAAAAGTAGTTTTATTTAAAAAGTATAATAAGTTTTGTACATATGTTCATGTAGTAAAAAATTAAATTGTAAAGAAACTGCTCCAGTGGGGTCCAACTACCTTTTCTTAGCAATATAATGAGTATTAATTAAAATATTTTTCACACAGATCAAGAAACTCTCCCGTTGGGAAGTTATAGATGTAGTGCGTACTTTATCGACTGAGAAAGCCAAAGCGGGTGAAGAAGGCATGACGAAGTTCTCCAGAGGAAACAGATTCTCAATAGCTGAACATCAAGAAAGGTGAGATTATTGCTATTTCGACAGATAAATTGAAAAAAAAAAACAGAATTCAATAAATACAAGAATAGGGAACAGGTTTAGGTAGTCCCGGAAGATATATCACCAGGCGATAGCGTACAGCTGAATAAAGGGCCAGCGTCCCCTATGCCAAGTGTAGTTTTTAGGCTCCAGAGAAGCCAACATTTAGTGGAAGGGGGTTCTAACCCCATTAGGTTCTTGAAACAATTGAAAAGGTACATAAGAAGTATTAATGCTGAGGAGAGAGCTTTGGATGTGACCTTAAACTGCGTGATGGGTACAGCCTAGAGAATCATAGAAATGTACAGCGACAATTGGGAGACTTTTGACGATTTTCAGTAGGACTTTAAATAACGAAAATTTCAACTCTTTAGCTATTCTTTCCAGAGATACAGTCTAATGGACTGACAGACATTGAAGTTCCAGTAATTGGCTCCCGTATTACCTTCTGGTACGAAAATCTAAAAAGAGTTGATGGTTTTTACGCTATTGTTATTAATAATAATGTTTTGTCACAAATAACTAAATTTTTCGCTTCACCTGTACAGGTACAAAGAAGAATGTCAACGTATATTTGAGTTACAAAACCGTGTACTGACGAGCACAGAAGTACTAAGTACAGACGAGGCCGAAAGTTCTGTCAGTGAGGAATCTGATTTAGAGGAGATGGGTAAAAATCTGGAAAATATGCTGGCTAACAAGAAGACTACTGAACAGGTATAGTATATTTTAAAAAATGAGTGAAACGTCACTAAATGTACCTACATAGTAAGTAGGTGTCAAATTTTTCTCTAGTGAAAAGAATATTGCTATACATATTTAAATTCTGTTAGAGACAGAAGGAAATATTCATAAATTATTGATATTACTAAAGTAATTTATTAATTTTGCAATTGACTTGCTATGCTTTTATTTAATAAATTAAATTGTAGTGGAAAAAGTGATCCACCGTAAGCGGGACTTGAACCCACGACCTCGGAATACCGTTCCGTAGCTCTGCCAACTGACCGCAAGAAGCTCAGTTGGCAGAGCCACGGTACTGCGGTACCGCTTGCCGTGATAACGTTTTCCACTACAATTTAAGTTATTAAATTATTGATATCTTTTAAGTCAAAATCATAAAGGTCGTCACAAACGTCGTATTAATATAGCGATAAAGAGACGGATGTATACGGAAAAACGACGATATATATTTATTGGTGATGTCATAAGTATAGATACGTCTTGGTATATTAATATATATCGGTCTCTTCCTCGCCTAGTATTTTTTCTATATACATCTGTCTCGTTCTCGCTATATTAATATATCGTAATATGCCGTTTGTGGTGTCCTTAAAACTGACAGCCGTATTCACAAACGTTACTGTGAGGTCTCATAGTAGGCATGGACGCACAGGGGTAGCAAAATCATATCAAAAACAATACTTAAGTGGTGAAGCGCACTATGCGTTTGTTAAACTGAACGCATAGCTAAGTTTCGTCTATGAATACAAAGGCTCGATGAACGGAACGCACTGAGAAGTGTTACCCTTTGCACAGTGCATCAACACTTAATTACTTACTTATGTAAATATTGTTTGTGAATACGGGTGTGAGAGTTGTACGAGGATTTTTGATACAACCACTTCTCACTTATTTTGCTGCGAGTTGAATTTATTGCTTGCTGAATGTTCGAAAAAAATAGCTTTTTACTTGGTGTTGTATAACATTTGTCATTTTCCTTTAGTTATCATTAGAACGAGAAGAGGCTGAAAGAGCAGAATTAAGAAAAATGATTCTAGGTCAATCAGAAAAGAAACCGCAAATCAATCAATCTGACCAACAACAATCATCTAATAGTCAAGGTATGTTATTCATAGATATATATCTATCTCTCTCTCTCCAGTCCATTAACGTACCACTGTTGGGCACCGGCCTCCTCCTCTTTGGGAGGGGTTATAGTCAACGGTGCCGCGCTGACCAGGCGTGTTGGCACAGGGTTTATTTTCGAGTTTTCCGTCTCTCGCAGAGGATGTTGTCAGTGTGCAATATCCCTTAGCTGACTTTTACAGCACCCTTGGGAGGAGATGGGGTGGTGATACTTGTATTCTTAATCAGTCACCACGCGGAGAATTCTCCGTGTGGTGACATATATATCTATGTATGTGCATATATAGTTTGTGCTATATACCATCACGCCTTTTTACCATGGGGGTAGACAGTGACAATAGAGCGGCATCTGCTAAGATCTAAACACACTTGTTTGGTTACTCTTGTTGCTCTTGACATTTATGCTCAAAGTGCGACCCAAATTTGACACTGCGAGTTGTTGTTGTGTCATGCGACATAAATATATTCCTGTCTTGTTTTGGCAACATGAAAGTTGACAACAACTTGATGACTGACTTTTACCGATGGTGAAAGAATTTCTTAAACCGGTTCGCTATGTTTCGGAACCTATTCGTTTCAAACAAACAATCAAATCTTTTCTCTTTTTAATATGATTATAGAAGTAACAGAAATTATTTAACAATGGATATTAAATAGTAATTTTTCTTTCAGGTCGTGTTCTACGCATAGTCCGTACGTTCAGAAATGCATCAGGTCAAAGATATACCCGTGTAGAACTTGTTCGTAAAGCGGCTGTCATAGAAGCTTATATGAAGATAAGATCTACCAAAGATGATACATTTATAAGACAGTTCGCTACTATGGATGAGACACAGAAAGAGGAGATGAAGAGAGAAAAGAGAAGAATTCAGGTATTTCCTTTTTGCAGCCTATTAATGTCTTGTTGCCACTGTTTTGGGCATGTGCCTTCTCAACTTCTTCAGGGATTGTAGTCAATTATGGCGCGCTGAGATGGTTTGCTGGCTTTAGTCACAAGTTTTCCGTCGCTCTAAGATAATGTTAGCTGCTTGTAATATCCCTTAGCTGTACGTTAAATAAATTTCAATAAGCTTAGCTTTTGCGCGTATGGGAAAATATTCATAATATCATAGAGAACTTTGACAATGCCTCTTTAGAGGAGAAAGGTGACGAACAGTTTACCCAAACAATTATATATTTCCACTTATTTTGTTTTATTAAATTTCACCTGTTGCTCGCAACTCCGTACGTGTGGAATTTTAGAAACCAACCATCTTGTTAAACTATTCTATCTTTTAAAAAACTCATTATAATCCGTTGCGTATGTAGTTTTAAAGATAAAAACTCACATAGGGACATACGAGGGGAGGTCCAAAAGTTCGTGGAATGAAAGGGTTTTAGTAAAAATGAAACAGTAAATTTATTTTTCCTTTTCAATATAATCACCCTTAAGCTGAATACATTTATTAGATCTATGAATTAATTTTTCTAAACCATCGTAAAAATATTTTTTATCTTTTCCCTCAAAATGAGCCAAAATTGCCTCCTTTACCTCATTGTCGTCGGAAAATTTCCTTCCCCTTAAGTCTTTTTTTAAATTGGGGAACAAATAAAAATCACTTGGGGCCAGATCTGGACTATAGGGTGGGTGGACTAGTGATTCGAAGCCATGCGTGTGTAGAGCAGCCATTGCAACTTTGCTCTTGTGAACCGGCGCGTTGTCTTGCAAGAGCAACACGCCCTTGGTCAATTTTCCCCGACGTTTTTCTTTGATGGCATCCTTTAATTTTTCTAGTATTGTTGCGTAGTATTCTCCGGTTATGGTCCTGCCCTTTTCTTTATAATCAATCAGTATTATCCCCTCACAATCCCAAAAAACAGTAGCCATCAACTTTCCAGCCGACTCCGACACTTTGAATTTCTTTGGCGGTGGTGTCCCCTTTTTATGCCATTGCATGGACTCTTGTTTGGACTCAGGCTCAAAGTGATGAACCCATGTTTCATCGCCGGTAACAATTCGCTCCAAAATCGGTCCAGGATCGTCGCCACACAACTCCAAAAAATGTTTTGACGCTTCGACGCGCTGCTGTTTTTGAAGCGGCGTGAGCATTCTCGGTACCCATCTTGCACTGACTTTTGTCATACCCAGATGGTCATGTAGGATTCGCAAAATGGTGGTATCTGATACTCCAACTAATGCAGATAACTGTTTTTTCTTCAAACGGGTGTCCTCCAGTACAATTTTTTCCACTTTTTCGACGATGTCTGATGTGGTGGCCTCAACTGGCCTTCCTGAGCGGGGGTCGTCTTCAATCGACTCCCGACCATGTTTAAAAAGACCATGCCACTTGTAAATCATTGATTTACTAGGGCACTGTTCCCCATAAACAGTTTCCATTTCATTCAAAATGGTCTGAGCGTTCTTTCCTTGCTTGGTAAGGAATTTAATGACCGCACGGTGTTCAATTTTCTCCATAGTTTCAGTTTTCTTCCGGATTGACGTGTTTAGCAGGCGAGTGTTCGTAAACGAATGACGCAATAGGGCTGAAACTCCATTTATATACTAATTATGAGTCCCCAATTAGTATGACACTAAGCGAGCGCCCCTATCCCCACTCCATCCCCTCCATTCCACGAACTTTTGGACCTCCCCTCGTATATACAAAAATAACGACTTGGTTTTATAATAAGTAAGGATATTATTTTGTTTGACCTAGGAACAACTAAGGCGTATAAAGCGAAATCAAGAACGAGAACGTCTTGCTGGCAATGTCACTGTACCTGGAGCATTCCCAGATAGTAAGTATTTATATTTACACAAGACATATAAATACCTTTCCCACGAAAATTACCATAGAGTATATTCTTTACCGGGTGCACTCTTCTAGCATTTCCACTTACCTCCGTCACGTTCATGCCTTCATTTTCCATCAGTCATCCGTCCTACTTTTATCTCTGCAACTTTATTTTGATATTTAAAACCCAATTTTGAATCATGTAAGGTAATTTATCGTTTATTAATACTTTCTAATTGTATTAGGTTCCAATCTATCTTCGTCTATTGATATGGGATCACCTTCGTCTGGATTGTTACCATTAGGACAGATTAAGACTGAACCGGATATGCTTACTACCAATACACCATCGAGAAGACGACCTAAGTTAAAACCTGATTTGAAACTTAAGGTAAGTATTTTTGCGTTTATTTTCAACTTCTCCAGCCCATTAACGTCCCACTGTTGGGCACGGGCCTCCTCCACTTTTGGAGGGATTATGGTCTACTGGGCTGCGCTGACCAGGCGTGTTGGCATGGGGTTTTACTTCCGAGTTTTCCGTCTCTCACAGTAGATATTAACTGCTTATATATTGTCCCTTAGCTGACTCTTACAGCAACCTGGGAAAGAAATGGGGTGTTGGTATTTTTGGCACTTGTATTCATAATCTGTCAAATGTCAACACCCCTTTTCGTGGAAACCAGCTAGGGGTTGTACACAAATAACATCCTCTGTCAGAGATAATAAACTCTAAACTAAACCCTGTGCCAAAACGCCTGGTCAATGAGGCACTGTAGACCATTTTCCTTTCCAATGTGGAGACCAGGGCCATTCCTTTCCTTCATTACTGCTTTTTTTTTAAAAAGGGACTTGTTTAAAGGGCTTGGTCGCTTTGCGACTATATCGCCCTAACTGCATTATTGACTATTTCATTACTGGTTTATTAGGCAGAAAATTTAAAAAAATTGAATTTAATAATTTTTAATGTTATAAATCTAGTGTGGTGCTTGTGGTCAAGTGGGTCACATGAGAACAAACAAAGCTTGTCCACTATACACCGGTTCGATGGGTGGTGGACCTTCATCACCTATAGAAGCGGATGTCGAACCTGCACCATTAGACCCCTCAGACGACGATATGGGATACGTTGATGGCACTAAACTTACGTTGAACACAAAAAATATTAAGGTTAGAAATTTTTTTGATCTTATTATTTCACAAATCAAATTGTGGTGGAAAAGTGATCACCGCAAGCGGGACTTGAACCCACGACCTCGGAATACCGTTCTGTAGCTCTGCCAACTGAGCTTATTGCGGTCGTGCTAACAGTAACCAATTAGACCACCACAATCGTTACTAGATTAATTTTACATCGCATTTTGACGTACATTCTTCATCGTATTATTTACAAATTTTTTTTTATCTTATCGAAATTTACAAAAAAAATGTAATAGACGTTAAATTCATAGACTTTTGAGCTGGAGTAAAAGAGAAAGCAAGGCTACTATTTACTATTTTACTTTTAAACCATAAACAGGGCGCCCCTGCATTGGTACAAATCTATGTTCCCGAGTTGTTACTCCCTATTTATAACCTTCTTGGTTAAATTACGACCGAACCAGGATTGTAAAATAATATCGACCTCGATTGTAAAATCTCGATTCTAGAAATGTCCTATTTTATATTAGTACTTGAAATTTATTCCACAAATTTGAAGGCGTGTTTTATTTTTTTAATTTTTCATTTATCCTTCTTTTTTTAGTTGTCAGCACATAAGACAGGATGTTTGACGAGCCTTTAATCTTTCAAATTATTGTATAGTAATAAGCTTTTAATTCATAAATTACTTTATTTTAATTACTTTATTACTTGAGACACGTTGCCTTCTATATATCTGCAATAATTTAATATAATTGTTTCTTTAGCAATCAGCCGAAGACTTTCGACGTCGTGGCAGTGGTCGTCGTTCAGGTGGTATGGGCGGTCCTAACGATCCACGTGGTTTTGGTAAACGAAGTAGACGTGGTACTGCTGGAGAACCTTGTGACTATTTAGTGAAGAGACCAGCTGAAAGAAGAAGAACAGATCCACTTGTGACGCTGTCTTCATTACTTGAAGCTGTATTAACACATATGAGACATCTACCTGATGTCCAACCGTTTTTATTCCCAGTCAATCCCAAAGTAAGTTAAATTAAGTAAGTAATATTTGGTTTATTTGAGTTCCGCGCCAAAGCAAAAGGACATTATTACGGTTCCTTACTAAAAGATAAAACGGAAGTCTATTACTGGCACTTTGCTGTCCGTCTGTCTGTCTGTTACCAATCTGTGTCAGCCACGGTGGTATCTAGAGACTTGAAATTTTCACAGATGATGTTTAAGTATTGATGATATGGGAAGAAAATATTAAAAACGCGAATAAAATGCAATATTTAAAAGAGTTCCAAGACAAAAACGTTTTCAGTGTAAGTTGATACCTGTAGACAACAATAATAGGAATAAAATTAAGGTATGATGAGTATATTGATGGTAATTGTATGGAATCTTTCGTGCGCGAAAAATCTCGTACGTGATAATATTCTCTAACACTTGCGCGACTTGCGTTTTAAATTTTGGCTCGACGTTTCCCGACGTCTCACGCGTGACTATGGTGACTGCAAAGTCTCCGAAATGTCGGGATAAAATTTAAAACAAATACACGCGTCTAAATCCGTAAAAAGTAGTTTTTTTTAATCTCGTACGTGACCAATTTTAAGTAACTTTATTCATTAGTTGTGATTCAAACTATATCGTTTGAATTACATACGTCTTGTCATAGTTCACTGTTTGTTATTTTCTATAGTTGGTGGCGGATTACTATCGCATCGTGTCCCGACCAATGGATTTGCAGACAATTAGAGATAATTTGAGACAAAAACATTATCAGAGTCGTGAAGAGTTCCTAGCTGATGTTAACCAGATTGTGGAGAATTCAACACTTTATAATGGTAAGATACACAAAATTGCATTACTACCTGAAGTAAAAACTTTGTTTTCTTAAGGCCGAGGCGTGGTCTTACTTTAGTGCTAAATACAAACTTAGGTCACGCCCCTTTTTTATGCTAACCAATAATATTTTTATTTCTATGAGATTAGATAGTTGAATGGATGGATATAAGAATGTTTGTGGCTCTTTCACGTAAACTGTGTAACTTTCGAATGATAAATGATTTTAACCAAGCTTTACAGATGTATAACATATCATATCGTGATCAGAATATCACATCGGCATATATATATCATCATGCTAAAAGCTACACAGGGAAACAGTAACTATAGAGCTTGTGAAACCGCGGGTATTAATTAATTAATTTTTATTGTATATAAAAATGACGCTGGAAGTCTCCTTACAATGTTGTACATTAAGTCATTCGTACGTATAACCGTACGTGCACGTATACGTACTGTACGCGCATGTAATCTGGTGCTCAAGTCCACTATTTTGGAACAATTGTCATACCGGCACAATACCGGCACGATACCGTTGCAATTGAAGTCAAATATCCGTAGTCTGCTATATGCCGTCATAACGGTCTTTCAATGGTAATAGAATTGTCGATCTCTTTTATCTATGCATTGAATTTTCGGTCTCTTTTATCTATGGATTGTGTTAGAATGGTATGTATGTGTTGCCGTTTTTAAAAAATGCGTTAGTTGAAGTGATTTTCGAAAAACTACTAATAAATTTAAACATTTAATCATGCTAGACTTCGTTTAAATATATTTGTACATACTATTTATTAGTATAAAAAGCAATGTGAAGTTTAGGAGATTAGTAAATTGCAATAAATTACAAAGAACAATTTCTAATATTTCTATCTATCTATTTTTTATTTATGGCAATCTGTCGACACAGGACAATTTAAAAATATTACTGTCAAATTCAAAATAGCAGACTACCGAAACATTTCAGTCATTGAATTGCAATTGTGAAGCAGTTGTGTACGAGACTAGCAATTTATGTCACTTTGACAATTGTAAGACAATGATGAAGTCGTTATGACGACACATTAATAGTAGACTACCAAAAACTTTACTATTGCACCATAATGGTACAATAATGGTACAGTTGTGACACCGTTGAAATACCCAACTCAGGGCCCTGCTCTCATTTTCATTCGAAATATATTTCATTTCATTAATACAGGACCAACTAGTAGTTTAACGGTAGCCGCGCAGAGAATGTTGCAGCGTTGCGTGGAGAAACTAGCCGAGAAAGAAGAACAATTGATGAAGTTGGAGAAACAGATTAATCCGTTACTTGATGATAATGACCAGGTAAGATGGAAGGAGACCATACACAAGTATTTGAAGTCGGCATTTTCCAGATAATCAGTCAGTGACTGATCATTATGACAACTTTATAAATATTTTAACAGCAGACTTGGACCCCAGGTGTTTGCTCTAAGACTTTTGACAGATTTCTGGACTAAGGTCCAGTAAGGTAAAATAAACACCAATAGGCAGCAGCACTTAGACGTAAGCGTCTAAGTGCTGCTGCCTATTGGTGTTTATTTCAATTACCATTAATATCAAACTTTTACAGGTGGCACTATCATTCATATTAGAAAACCTACTAACAACAAAGTTGAAAATAATGCCTGAAGCCTGGCCATTCTTGAAGCCAGTCAATAAAAAGCAGGTGAAAGACTATTACAGTGTTATCAAGAAACCTATCGATATGGAGACGATGGCCAAGAAGATACAAGGTAAGATAAAATAAAAATAAACAGTTTTGAATTCTACTTCCACGTAACTAATATTCTGATCTATTGTATTTTTACTGTATAAGGTGTCCTAATATAGGACAGCTCGTACCCCACTCCATTTCCTTACCAGAGTGCTATAAGAATCAGCTAAAGGATATTGTACACAGATAACGTCCTTCGTGAAAGATGGGTAACTTGCAAATAATCCCTGTGCCAACATGCTTGGTCAGCATGGCATAGTAAACCAAAGTAGAGGACGCAACGAACTATGCTAAGTCTTAAAATAAAGTGGAACGTGGTCATTTGCCTAACCATAGTCTTTAAACAACATATATTTTTCAGCTCACAAATATCATAGCCGTCAAGATTTCCTTCGAGACATTCAATTGTTGGTTGACAATTGTCGCGCATACAACGGTCCTAATTCACAATTCACTCGGCAAGCTGAAGCTATACTAAAAGTTACACAAGAATCTCTTGAACAGGTAAAAATATACTTTAATATCAGTCTATAGATGTGAATTTATTTTCTTTTTGTTATAATATAATCTGATAACTAAGGAAGAGACAAAACGCGTGCTAACAAAACCAAAGCGACTTACACGGCAACGCCATCTAGTTGTCGAACTAAAAAGCAAATTAGATTTATTTTATAAGAATAATAATAATCCTATAATCCTGGCAAAATAATTAATCTACAATATAATCTATTTGGATGGCAATTTCCATTGAAATCAGTTGTTCCCGAAGTTGTGTATATTCAGTAGGTATCAGATCGAAATGTTTTTTTGTGCAAATTTCATTCAAATTTGTTGTACCATAAGCCATGTTACTCCATCGTAACAAACATACGGGCTTCGTGGTGGAGTGGTTTATGCAATGGACTGCCGATCACGAGGTCTCGGGTTCGATTCCCGGTCAGGACAATAATTTGTGTGATATCCATAAATGTTATACAAATGTTTGTACTGCGTCTGGGTGTTTACTATGTATTATAAGTATGTATTTACAAAAGAAAAGTAGTATATGTATTATATCCGTATTCTGGTACCCATAACACAAGCATATAAGCTTAGCTTGGGACCAGAGGACGTTGTGTGAAATGTCCATGAATATTTATTTATTATTATTATTATAGATACTTATTAACATTACTGTAATAAAAAAAAAAATATTTCTACCTAGTTCGGTGACCACGTAAGTCAATTAGAAGCAAACATATCCAAAGTACAACAGAAGATGTTGGAAGATGCTGATCATTCAGACGTAGACATAGAGGAACCAGTGCCACCTCCCACATTAGATTCAGAGAAGAAACGTGGCAGAGGTAGACCGAGGAAACATAAACCTTCCACTTCTAGCTTACCAGGTAAATTTTTAAATACTCTTTTACATTATATACAGAATAAACGACTTTGTTTTGTAATTTGTAAAGATGAAAAATGTGATGAAAAAATGATATTTATTTATATGCAATAAGCATATATATAAAAAAAAATGTTTTCATCACATTTTTTTCCATGGGGGTAGGCAGAGACAATAGAGTGATATATGCATACAGTCATACTGAGCTACCATAGTGCCTGCACATGTTTACCAAATTTTCCTCTCCAATATTTCTCAATCGAGTTATGAGACTGTTTGTTTTTTCCTGAATAATAAATAAATTAACTACCCCTTTTTTTAGGTGCTCCGCCCAGGAAGCGAGGCAGGCCTAGGAATGACCAGAACTCATTGGAAGAAGGTTTGTTTGAATATATTTTTAATTATGATTTGATTAAGATCCTAAGTACATGCTTACATCTACTATATAAAAATAAGTCGGGTTTTCCTTCCTGACGCTATAACTCCAGAACGCACGAACCGATTTCCACGGTTTTGCACTCGTTGGAAAGGTCTCGGGCTCCGTGAGGTCTATAGTTCATTTTTTTAACATTTTTTTTTTTACTTTTTTTTGGTATGGCAAAACAACGTTTGCCGGGCCAGCTAGTTTATTATATTTTTCTTGTAATAGTTGTACATTATGTTATGTTTTATGTAATTATACTCCGCACGCCGAATGATGATCCCTATGACAGTTCGTTAGCGCTTAACATTGTACTGACGTCCTATCACATCAAATCCTTTAGAGGTCCATTAAAAAGTCGAGAAATCATAATTGTGTACAATTGTAAATTATAAAAATGAATATTAAGAAATTATTACGTAATGTTCCGAAATAATAGAAAAAAACTCAATGCAAATGTACATGGTACGTGCTGCAAAAGTTACGTCGTCAAGCTGTTATCGACTAAGAAGGGACACATCGATAAACAAAATATCGATAATTTGTTGGAAAAATAAAACAAATGCTTTGAGTTTGTATTTTATTTATATCAATCTGAATCTGATACAGGGTCAATCGGATCTTCAAAATCTGAGTCTGAACTGCAGCCGTCCGTGACGTTTATTATTAACGGTTGGTCAATGATATTGTCGTATTGTACATCTCGATCCCAGTCTTGTAAGCAAATTTTCTTCGTTCTTTCGACCACTTTAAAAAACATGTAAATAATTATTCTAAAGTTTTTAAAAAAGCCTGTTCTGCCGCAAAGACGATTTACTTAAAAAATAAAATAAAAACTTCTTCAAACAAAATTAAAACTACTTGGGATATCATAAATAGTGAAACTGGTAGGGCTACAGCTCGTAGCCGCGACTTTAATATAAAAATAAATAATGTAAATATAACGGCGGATATGGAAGTAGCGACTGAGTTTGAACATTATTTTTCTAACATTCCTATATTAACAACCAGTTCACTCAAGTCCTCTCCCATCTCAGCCGAAGAGCTCCTCAAACAAAATGTTACAGAATGTATCACCGAGTTTTCGTTTACTGCAGTTAATGACATAGATATTATAAGTACTTTCAAAACAATTGATAAAAAGAAAACCATAGACCTATGGGGATTGTCTGTTAAAACTGTTGAAAATATTATAGGAATAATTGCCCCTTGCCTGGCTGAAATTTTTAATTGTTGTATTGATTTAGGTGTGTTTCCAGATCTCATGAAACACAGCAAAGTAATACCTTTATTTAAGTCAGGTGATTCTTCGGATCCAACGAATTTCCGACCTGTTTCTATACTTCCTTCTTTAAGTAAAATATTTGAAAAAATTATTCTAAATCAGCTCCTCAAGCACTTTAATGACAATAAATTATTACATAAGAAACAGTTTGGATTTACGAAAGGATGTTCAACTACAGATGCAGCGGTTGAACTGATAAAAGGTATATTCTCGGCCTGGGAGAACTCGCAAGATTCGTTAGGTGTTTTTTGCGATTTGTCCAAAGCTTTTGACTGTGTACAACATGAAACCTTAGTTAGGAAACTACATCATTATGGTATCAGAAATAAAGCACTCGATCTTTTAAACTCTTATTTAGACAACAGAATTCAGAAAGTTGATGTTAACGGTAAACGATCTCCAGGAGCTGCTGTTACATTGGGCGTCCCACAGGGCTCCATTCTCGGTCCATTCCTTTTCCTTACTTATATTAATGACTTACCGTACTATGTTGGGAACGATCAAGAGATTGTTCTGTTTGCTGATGATACTTCCTTGACTTTTAAAATTAATAGACAAATGCGTGATTATGACGAAGTAAACAGTGCACTCTCAAAACTTGTACAATGGTTTAATGTTAATAACTTATTGTTAAACTCTAAGAAAACAAAAGTAATAAAATTCTCCATGCCAAATGTTACCCAAGTAGAAACCAATGTACTTTTGAGTGGTGCGAAATTGGAACCAGTACATTCAACTATATTTTTAGGAATCACTATTGATTCGAAATTACAGTGGGGCCCACAAATTGAAAAAATGTCTGGCAAACTTAGCTCTGCGGCATATGCGGTGAAAACAATTAGACGACTTACGGATGTAGATACGGCTAGAATGGTTTACTTTAGTTATTTTCACAGTGTAATGTGCTATGGAATTCTTCTTTGGGGAAGCTGTGCGGACATTAATCGGATATTTGTGCTCCAGAAACGCGCTGTTAGAGCTATATATAACCTAGGTCCGCGGGATTCTCTAAGGGAGAAATTCAAAGACATAAATATTTTAACGGTCGCTTCGCAATATATATATGAAAATTTATTGTATGTTCATAAAAATATTCATAATTTTACAAAAAAAAGCGACCACCATAATGTTAATACAAGGCATAAACACAATCTTGTGATGCATGTAACCCGTCTCCACAAAATATGTAACTCTTTCATGGGTCATTGTATACGATTTTATAATAAACTCCCTATTGATGTAAGAGAATTAAATAATTCTAAATTTAAAAAATTCATTAAAACTAAATTATGTAAAAAGGCGTATTATAAAATTTCTGAATATATTAAAGATGATAAAGCTTGGGAGTAGGTTGCTCTGGAGCAATATATATTCTATATTGTAAAGTTATTAGCATTGTAAGTATAATTGACATTTAATTTAAAAATATTGATTTGATTAAAAGCTCTGCTGAGTTTCTTACGCCGGTTCTTCTCAGCAGATTGCGTCCTGAACCGGTGGTAGGGAAAAAAATTGGACATGTCATAAGCACATAATTTTTCTAAAAAATTGTGTCTACGTGATTAAATGATTTTTCATTTCATTTCATTTCATTTCATTTCATTTTCATTTCATTTCATTTCATTTCACTTTTCGCCAATCGTCAGCTGTCACTTGAGCGCAAGCTTCTTCCAATAAAACCATCATTTTATAAAAAAAAAAACAATATTTTATCGAAATTGTTTCGCATAACAACTGTCAGTTGAAACGTCACAGGGATCATCATTCGGCGTGGTAACTATAATTATCGGTTTTCCTACTTATCATACTATAATAACCAATGCATTTAGAACTTTTGAGACAGTTATTATCTTGAATCATGTGTTTGTAGCACTTGCAGCCTAAATATCTGCTTGCCATTGTATCAGTGTACTAGTAATCTGCCCCGGCTTTGCGCGGCTCACATTATCCTCGATTAAGATTTCCTATTGACCTTAACCTAAATAAAGATAGAGATACAGATTTTTGTTTGCAATAAAATATAGCCATGTTCTATCTCCAGCCCATTTACGTCCCACTGTTGGGCATGGGCCTCCTCCACTTTGGGAGGGATTATGGTCTACTGTGCTGCGCTGACCAGGCGTGTTGGCACAGGGTCTATTTTCGAGTTTTCCGTCTCTCACAAAGGATGTTATCTGTGCACAATATCCCTTAGCTGCCTTTTAAACTGCACCCTGGGAAGGAAAAGGGGTGGTGACACTTGTATTCTTAGTCCGTCATCACACGGACAAATGTTCACTAGGGATTTTTTTTTTATTGGTGCAGTAGTTTCAGAGCTTAAGTAGAAAATGAAGTCTTTCCTTTTTGTACCTATGTAATTGTATAGATCAAATATTTTTTTTTATAGATCTTCAATACTCGGACAGTGGAAGTTCTGAGCTTGAAGAGGTTGAACAGAAAGTCGCAGCAGAAGCAATGGTACAGTTATCTGTACGACCTCCATACCAAGGTACGTTATAAAATAACTAGCGGCGTCAGCGAATGTTTGTATCTGTTTTCTTAGAAACAGATAACAGTGGACATGAACGCTATTTAGGTGTGCTTCAAACTTAAAACCATATTTATATATAAGTTACTTTCCTTTTCAAAATATTAGTAGGTATATAAAATTCTTTGTTTTATAATTTAGTCTGCCATAAAGGTTGTTTGATATACTCATGGTAGTCTCACGGTACGCTTACAGTACTACTTGCGAAAGGAAATAAGGTGACGACCAGTGTGTATTCAAATAAATCGTTATAGAATCAAAAATTTTATTATAATTATTTTATAATAAGTTTTTAAAAGCAATTTTGTAATGATTCATCATCATACCGTCACGCCTTTATTCCATGTACGCGGGTAGGTTAGTACATTCGGTGACATCAAAGTACCTATATGTCTTCAGTGACCTTTTCCAGCGTTCCCATTTACCTCCGTGTGTGTTTTTCTATAAAGATTTCTGTTCGCTAAAAGTCAAGTGTATAAAACAATATTGAAATGTAGCATCATCATCATCATCATAACATCACGCCTTTTTTCCATGGGGGTAGACAGAGACTATAGAGCGCCATCTGCTACGATCGAAGCATACTTCCTTGGCTTCATCCACACTCATACATCTGGTCATACATGCCCGACGGTTGTAAGTGCTACGCACTTGCCCCTTTTGGAGTATCCCGACGATGACATCGGAGTATATTTTTCTCGGGCGTCCTCTCCCAGCATTTCCACTTACTTTCGCCGTGTATATGCCTTTCGTTAAGAGTCTCTCATCCATCCTCTCCACATGACCAAATGCATTGAAATGTAGCTTCAAAATGGATTCAAATAAAACCACTTTTTACGGATTTAGATGCGTATGGTTGTTAACTAACAAATTTACGCGTCGATGTTCATAAAATTGAATGACTCCCGCAAATGTTAGAGAATATTATTGAAAATAGTTTTTCTTTAATTTGTGCTATACTCTTAAAATACTTTTATCAGATGATGATGTAGCAATGGGCGAGCCAAGCTTCGATACGTCAGAGTTCCTGAAGATAAAACGAGAAGTACCGGATGATCTGCCTCCCCCGACTGAAGACTTTGTAGACTTGGATCAGCCGGGTAGTAGTGACTATTCGTTCCCAACTGTTGTCAAGGTAACACTATTAATTTTTTATGATTATTAATAACAACAGTAATTAATATTAGTCCGCGAATGTAAATATTTGTTTTGTGTATACAATTTAAAATTTAAATACATAAAGTTAAACATGTAAAAAAATAATGGTACTATGTGAGGTTTCTCTGTGTGGTGACTGATTAAGAATACAAGTGTCACCACCCTATCTCCTCCCAAGGGTGCTGTAAAAGTCAGCTAAGGGATATTGCACACAGATAACATACTCTGTGAGAGATGGAAAACTAGAAAATAAATCCTGTGCCAACACGCCTGGTCAGCGCGGCATAGTAGGCCATAATCCCTCCCAAAGTGAAGGAGACCCGTGCCCAACAGTGGGACGTAAATCATTTTAAAAATTTGTTTTGTGCATACAAATATAGTTAAACATATAAAAAGAATAATGGTACTATGTATGTACATATCAGAGGGTAAACAGGACCCTATTATTGGGAACTTCGCTGTCCTTATGTCTCTCTGTCATCAGGATGGATTTCTAAGTAGTTTATGTAGTTTAACTGTGTCCTGGTTCCCATAACACAATCATTTTATTGACGGGTCTCTTGGTCGAGTGGTTCATGTAATGCAGCAGCAGGTCGCGGGTTCGATTCCCGCTCGGAATATTTATTTGTGTGATATTTATTAATGTCATACAAATGTTGGTACTGCGTCTGGGTGTATTCTATGTATCATAAGTTACCATACTTATGAAAAAAAGGTAGTACGAGTATATGTAGTCTATCCGTATTCTGGTACCTATAACAGAAGGATATAATATAAGCTTAGCTTGGGACCAGAGGACGTTGTGTGAAATGTCCATGAATATTTATTTATTTAAGCTTAGCTTGGGACCCGCAGACGTTGATTGAAATGTCAGTGAATATTTATTTATTTATCTCACGAAGCGCGATAACTTGTGAGTTCAAATTTGACGGGCCTCGTGGTGTAGTGGTTCATATAACGGACTTCCGATCATGAGGTCTCGGGTTCGATTCCCGGTCAGGACAATCATTTGTGTGATGTTTTTAATTGTCATACAAATGTTTGTACTGTGTCTGGGTGTTTCTGTGTATTATAAGTATGTATTTACAAAAGAAAAGTAGTTTATGTATTATATCCGTATTCTGGTACCCATAACACAAGCATATAAGCTTAGCTTGGGACCAGAGGACGTTGTGTGAAATGTCCATGAATATTTATTTATTTAAATTTTCACAAATGATTTATTTCTGTTGCCGCTACAACAAATACTAAACGATAAAATAAAAAACGTACATGCAATGATTTTCTTGACAGTTTGCATATCCAAAGAAAGTCATTGTCATGCACAATGTGTGATATTTATTTTATAATATGTAGGAGGAACCAATAGAACCTGATATGTCCATGGATCCTCCAAATATGGACAATACTCCAATGGATGCGCCCCCACAATTCAAAGAAGAACCACCAGAGAACTGGCAGGTACGTATCAACTATTTTGTGGTAGAGTTTGAGTTGAAATGAGCATCGGTCATGTTCGATCGAAACTTTTCAGATTCATATAGGTAGTTGTTGCGTTCAACTTATAACGTAGTTATTTAAACGTTTCTTAGGGTTTCGTATCATAAGATAAAATTGGGCCGTATTATTGAGATTTCGTTATCCGTCCGTATCTCAGGAACGGTGATAGCAAGAGAGTTCTTTAACTAAGAACCAAAATACGATAAATATTTAAGATCACTGTAACTTGATGCCCTTATACGTCCTGATTGTGACGGTAAGACGAACATTATTTAGATAATAGGACGAGACCCTTCGTGTGGAAGTCAAACACGTACTTGAACAGCTTTTAACCGATTTCAAAAAAGGAGGAGGTTCTCAATTCGTCCGTATGTTTGTTACCTCATAACTATTAACTTGGGCAAAGCGATTTTAATGATTCTTTTTTAGGGTTCCGTACCCAAAGGGTAAAAACGGGACCCTATTACTGAGACTTCGCTGTCCGTCCGTCCGTCTGTCACCAGGCTGTATCTCTAGAACGGTTATAGTTAGACAGTTGAAATTTTCACAGATGTATTTCTATTGCCGCTATAGCAACAAATACTAAAAATAAAATAAAATAAATATTTAAGGGGGGCTCCCACACAACAAACATGATTTTTTTACCGTTTCTTGCTCTCATACAACAAATGTGATTAATTAAGTATTGTGTGTGTTGTTTGCTCATTTATTAATAACGTTGCCTTATGTTGCATAGATAATGGTACGGAACCTTTCGTGCGCGAGTCCGACTCGCACTTGATTTTTATTTATTCGAAAGCTGGTGGTTCCCGTCCGGTCCCATTGACACCAGGTCAAGATCTGATGGTTATCTCCCGAGAAATCGAGGAAAACCCTAAAATTTCTAAAGCTCATGAAGTCGGTTGAACTTTTTTTAATAATACTTAATTATTGAACTATGCAAATTCTTACTTCACAGCCTGAACCGGCTATACAAGATGATCTTCAAGTCACTGATAGCGAGGAAGAACCAGAAGATGGACTATGGTTTTAAATACACAATAACTTACAGTCGGCAATACAAGTTTATCAATACCTATTTACTTGCTATATATTTTTTCCTGTTCAAAATTCCTACATTCGGGCGAGGTTTTCCTCCACTTTAGAAGGGTATTTTGTGGCCCCAACAAGATCAGTAGTGAGGATAGCAGGGGGTCCCTGGATGCAAGCTGCAGAGGTTCGCTGGATGCAAGCGGCACAGGACCGTACAATATGGCATTAAACTTATGTAAAATATTGATGATTATTTTACTATTCTCACTATGGCAAAATAAATAGAGAATTTATCAGGTGAACTTGTAATTAAGGGGTATTTTAAACTGGTAATTGCCTGACTATAGCTATAGTTTTTAAATATATTAAATCATTGTTATGTATTATTGTATAGAATTACATATTAGTAATAAGAAAATTTTTATTAATAAATTTTTCTATGTTATAAGAAAATATAAAATTTATTACGATATCATTGTTTTATTTAAAAAGTTCATGGGAATATTTTTAGGGTGTAAAACAGGACACTATTACTGAGACTTCGCTATCCGTCCATCCATTCGTCTGTCTGTCTGTCACCAGGCTGTATCTCTGGAACGGTAATAGCTAGAGAGCTGAAATGTCTGTCTGTATAATATTAGTTACCTACTAGCTGTAAGCAAACCTTAACAAATACAAAAAAATCTATCCTCTGAAACTATTATCTATTAAACAAAACCGTATGACAATCCGTTGCGTAGTTTTAAAGATATGAGCTCACATAGGGACATACATACGAAAATAACCATTTCATTTTACAATAAGTAAAGATGCTACAGCAACAAATATGTACTCATTATCATCATCACTCTCCTGTCCTTATTCCATTTTTTGGGGTCACGTTATTCAAAATTATGTATGGTCCATATGACGAATATATTTTTATGATAACAAAGGTGTCGAAATCTTCGTGTGCGAGACCAACTTGTACTTGACCGGTTTTTATACATGATGCGTGTATAAAAATGTTTGGTTTCTATTACTTTAATCCTTCCCAGTTCATTACATCCCACTGTTGGGCACAGACGGGCGATACATAATATAATATGTTTGGATCGTAGCAGATGGCGCTCTATAGCCTCTGCCTACCCCATGGGAAAAAGGCGTGATGATATGACGATGATTATGCCTAGCTTAGGAATACCTATTCGTAGAAACAGAACATAAACCTACATAAATACAAACAAAAGGCGCGAAAATATTGTACCAAATTTCCTTGGGGGAATGGAAGTCGTATAAGCTAAAATTGGATGTTAAACAAGATATCGTTGATGGCTTTCTCTTTACGTAGTGTGAGTTTTACTGACACTACTCAAAACATCCCCCTCATGGGGATATCTTATATATAACACTAGGTGTTGCCTGCGACATCGAACGCGTGGAATTTAGAAAACAAAATATGAAACATAAACCATACTATACCAATGCAGCTCCCGCAACAAAAGAATATGGATAATTTTCCCCGTTCTTGTAACATTTTTCACTGATGCTTCGCACCTATTGGTCGCAGCGTGATGTTTGCAGCAGCCTTTAGCCTTCCTCGATAAATGTAGGTACTATCCAACACTGAAAGAATTTTTTAAATCAGACCAGCGGTTTCCGAGATTCAGTAGGTCTGAGAATCGGCAAACATCTATTTTTCAAACCTTTTTTTTAGTATGGCAAAACAACGTTTGCCGGCACAGCTAGTATTAGTAAAGATTCATGTTTATTTTCCTATTCGATGGCATTGGAATTTCAACTCAATCCTATCGAACAACCAATGAGCCTAATGTATTTAAAGATCTTATCGCTCTAAATCACTAGGATGTATTGCAATTATGTAAATCAGTTTAATAGTTGTAGGGCTATCACTGCTACCAACTGTTTATGGATATTGCCATCGAGATAAATTGATATTGGACTCTTAGCATCGGAATAGAAATAGAACGCGGTTCGTAAAATCAAAATATTTTGAATAATAGGTAGTTTTACAAAGAAAATAATTTTATAAAAAATTGGTCAAGTGCGAGTCGGACTCGCGCATGAAGGGTTCCGTACCATTATCTATGCAACATAAGGCAACGTTATTAGTATCGAGCAAAAAACGGTAAAAAAATCATGTTTGTTGTATGGGAGCCCCCCTTAAATATTTATATTATTTTATTTTTAGTATTTGTTGTTATAGCGACAATAGAAATACATCATCTGTGAAAATTTCAACTCTCTAGCTATCACCGTTCTTGAGATAAAGCCTGGTGACAGACGGACGGACGGACGGACGGACAGCGAAGTCTCAGTAATAGGGTCCCGTTTTTACCCTTTGGGTACGGAACCCTAAAAACTTACCTTATTTTGATTGATACCCTTATTCTCGGACTAAAAGTAATCAGTCTGCTTTTTTGGGTGTGCCATGTTTCATTTTAATAACGTCACAAAGTTAACTTTGCATAGTCATCCAAACTAAACGTGTTTATGTAGTTTTAGTTTAAAGATGTTAGGCCCAGAATTCAGTGGCGAGATTTCGTTCATTGCAAGTAAAATAAAAGCTTTCATAAACCATTAGAAATATAGCTCATTTTTTATGACCGTGTATTTGTTTTTAATCTTCACTTTGGTACGTGAAGTTATTACGTTCTGAAATTCCTGTCGCTGCGCTTTGAGCACGTACAATCGTAAATATAAAATAAAGCATTATAACAATGAAATTATAGTATTTTCCATGGTATGTGTTTACATTCTATTTTCTGTGGTGTTTACCATGAAAGCCTGATATTTTTTTTATATAAACATTTTCAACATAGATGTGACAATAGGGCTCCATGGTTTTATTCTCAACACATTACCCTGTTTAAAACGTCGTTTTTTCTAAAAAAAACACCGTATCTAAATCCGTAAATAGTGGTTTTATTTAAACGAATGAGTCGCATAAGTGTTAAAGAATATTAAATAAATTGAGATCTAAATCTTGGCTGTAGATATTACATTTGGAACGCTTGTAGTAACCCTAACAGGTACCTAGTTAATTGCTCCTTAAAGTAGTTAACGGATCCGATCGTGTCGCAAAAGTAAAGTGCTTTTCCACACAAATACAGAATAAAACAAATAAATGTACATTTTCACCATTCGTTAACGTCTGTAGATCGATAGCATTACCGCACGAGCCCGACCTTTTTAATAATTCAATGCCACGTTTGCCCCAAAGCTTAGAAGTGCCCGCAAATTTCAATTGAAAAATCCACGTCATTGCCTGTCCAAGCCATTAATCACGATATAAATTAGGTAGTAGGTACCTGAAGAGCTTAACTAATATTAAAAAAATTTTTTAGGACAATGATATACAAATCTGACAAGCGCATTTACCTATTGGATGAGATTTTTAACAAACAGTACATATAAAAATCTTGAAGAGATGATCTATAATTTGAAGTACAATAATTATAATTATTTTAAAGAATAACGATGATTTTGAAATCAGAAAATTTTAAATTGATCTAATTGTTTTTATTTTATTTTTAATATCTATAAATAGTAAAAACAAATTGTAAATATTAGTAATTTAAAAACGTAACACTCTTAATTACATAACAATTTTTTACTTAAATTTACTTTTTCCAACTCGACTATGATTTCCTGATGGCTCGTCTTTTTCCAATAATTCTTCATCTATGAGTAAATCAAAATTACCCAAAGCTTCGCTATTTGGCAGTTTATTCCAGCGCACATCTGGTACTCCATCTGGCGGTAGAACTACTGATAGAATATTATCTATCAACTTATATTTTAATATCCTATCATTAACTGTTGTCGAAGTCAAAGAAGGTGACGCGTTTACTTCGACTAACCAAGGTTTCAGTTGGTTATCTATTATGATGTCATAGCCGTAGCATTCAAAACAATGCCTGTCGTTAGCCATCACAGATGAAACCGCCTTCAGAGAATGCACAATTAACCACTGCATCGCTGCAAATAACTTCTCAGTCACAATCCTGCCTTTAGTACCTTCTAAGTATAACCTCAAATTTTGTACAGTCATTTTACCACCATGAATATTATTATACTCTCCGCCATGTTTCTGAACACTAACATTAGTTAAGTGCACATACATATTATCTAGTTCCGTTACGCTTGTATCATATTTCACGGTGCAAAACCTACAAAATCCAAGTTGGAAGAGATAAGCTTTCAAAGGCCGAAAAGAAGTCACCAATACGTATAGCCTCAGATCAAATTTTTTACCACCTATTAGTAAGGGATTGTCTATATACCGTGAAATAACATAACTTTCTTTACTCAACTGTGGATGAAACGGTGTTTTCGCCTCCCGAGACCATTTCTTTAGTTTAGAAAGTTTGTTTATAAGGAAAATTCCTGTTCCCTGAGATTTCCCGCAAGGTTTCATAATCCAGGTACTTTGAGGTGATTTGCGATATTCTTCCACAAACATATTGTAGTCGGCGGGGAGCACAAATGTTACAGGAACAAAATCCAAATGAACATATCGGGTCACAACTTGGCCCCCTTGTAACGTGACCTCTGTTTTCTCTGCGAGTGGATTACCCTCTCGTTCGAGCTCCTTTCGATAACGCTTTATATTTTTCACGAGTAAGTCTTTTCGCGACAGTTCGTAATGGTTCGGAAAGTGATTTATTATTTGGTTGTCGTTCATCCGGTATCCGCTTTCAACGCTAAATAAGTTTCTGCAAGTTTGTGTGGACGCCCAGTAGAAATTCCATTCGTCATCGGGTCCAACTTGGTTCCACGCTCGCCTTTCAAAATTGCTCATCAAAACTGACTTTTCTAAGTCTGTGCAAAAGTTTACTCGACATCGCTCGACAGCTGGCGCGTTGACTCTTCCGTAGAGGTTGTTTGCAAGTTTCTTGGCTTCTTGATTCATGATGAATATGTATCTTGTGTAATAACCAGATTTATTTTTCACGAGCTTAATCAAATACTACATAAGCTGCCAGAGTATATCGTGCTATGATGGTTTGGTTCAAAACTGGATACCGCGCTCTTCACTATGACAACGTGCAAACTTGACGCTAAGTATTGATTTATCACAGCACAAGTTTACCATCCACATGTAAATTTGGCTCTATTTTGATATAACAGGATAGATAAAACGCACACTTATTTGCATAAATAGACTATTATTTAATTAATGCTGTTAGTTATTCATAAATGTTGTGAATACGTGCGCTTAAAATAGTGCGCGAATGATGCTATTTAAAATAATTGAGATTGATTACGAATACATGATATGACATGTTACGTCGCCATCCCATTCTACTTAACGCTAAACTATTGCCAATCAGGTACAATGGAATTCGCTACCTATTTATAATCTAACCCATAACCTTTTCTTCGAATGATTAAAAGCTTAAAATTGAACCATTACTTAATTCCAACTAAGGTGGTCGAATGGGCCAATTATTCTTCCTATGTAGAGTAGGCCTGTGCTGTGCCCAATAGTCAGAGGCTTATTTATAGTCTGTTACCTATATAATAAAAAAAATATTTATGTAAATAAACTAGTAGTATCATCACTATCATCGTGTGTTAACGAAATCCGGCTCTCAGCAGTCCCTTTCCTTCCCAAGGTACTGTAAAAGCCAGCTACGGGAAATTGTACACAGATAGCATCCATCTGTGAGAGACGGAAAACTTGCAAATAAATCTGGTCAGCCCGGCTCTCAGAGTGGAAGAGGTCCGTGCCTAGCAGTGGAACGTGAATGGGCTGGAGAGAGAGAGAGGGAGAAAAATAAGCAAGCCTATTTCTGAAACTGATATTAAATTGTAGTTTTCGTTAACTATTCAGTACACTATGTATTATGAATTCTAGAACTAAGCTAGTATCAAAATTCCAAGCCATTAAACACTTTGAAATACTGTTCCCAAATGTACTACGAGAATGTCTACATATTTACATGCAATGCAAATTATTCTACGCGAAGTTATGTGTTAAACGTAATACATCGTAGAAGATTACTTACAATAAATTGTGCAATATTTTCTAGCGCTTCCGTAAATGCAAGAAAGCTTAAATAAAAGCAGATGTAATCCTTCAAAAGAAACATACGCTTATAAGATAGATGTTTGTGCTATGGAAAGTACTGAAACAAATACATATTATATAAATAGGAGTGTAGTAAAAATTAAGTAGAAATATGATCACCACATCCTAGTACTTATTTTAAATTTGTTTTGTATTTCGCTGTACCTAGACTATAATAACTACTAGCTATTGAAATAAAAAATATGTAAACGAGCCATTAAGCTCAACTCTCTACCATTTTATTAAAATGGATATCGAAAACGTAGTTTACGTATGTAATTAATAAGAAAGTCGTCTTAGTTGCATCCGCAATGCAATAATAAAAAGATATTCAGTATTTTCTTGTTTTTGAATTAAGCAGATTATTATAAATTGATAGATACCTACCGAGCTAATAAAGACGTGTTATTTATTACAAATGCTTATATTACGTGACAAGCTAATGTCGCAGTCAACTAGATTAGAAATTATACATAGCAACAATCGCACATGTTTATCGCGTTAAAAAATAAAACCCGATTCAAAACATGAGAAGAAAATTACAATTAGAAGAAAGGCCTATATTTAATGCTGTAAACGTATTCCGTGAAAGAGGGTGAGTGTTAATTTAATAGGTACTATGATGATAATATCTAAATCTCCATTTAAATAGCTGTAATACTTATTATTATAAATTAATAAATAAACTATACCCAGAAGTCACAGTGACTTAAATTTAATAATAGAAGTTATAGGACAAACCCACTAATTTTACATCTGAAAGTTAGTAGTTACTACCCATGAGTACACTGTACAATCTGTAGGTACATGTTTGTTCTTTTTTCACGCCCAAATAGCTTGTCCTACAGGTTATTAATAGAGATGGAATTCGTTGACTGTCTTTTTATTTCAAAAATATCTAGTGATTTTGTAGAATAAACAAGCAGATTTGTTTTATAAAATTTATTCATATCACCTGGTGTGATATTTTAATTAACCGAAGAGTAGTTACATTATTTTTTTTCTTAGCAACTACTTACAGCGATTGGAACAATTTGAGAAATCTATACTTGCTTACAATGAGGCTTTGCGATGGAACGTAAGTAATTTTTAGTACTTACATAGCTATTTTAACTAAGTTTTAACTATATAAAAGAACATAGGTACTTATTGCTTCTATTATTTTGTAAATTTCTCTCTCTCTCTTCAGCCCATTAAGATCCCACTGCTGGGAGCGGGCATCCTCCACTTTGGGAGGTCTAATAAGAGGCAATGACCAAGCGTGATGGCATAGAGTATATTTTCGAATATTCTCACAGAGGATCTTATCTGTGTACAATATCCCTTAGCTGGCTTTTACATCACATTGAGGAGGAAATGGAGTGACACTTGTATTCTTAATCCGTCACCACACAGAGAGATAAAGTTATTATCTTATTTTTAGTAATAATGATTCGTCAGCGGAAAGGCAAAATTACTTAAGCGCCAAAACTGCGTTATTGGGAAATGAATTTTAAAGTTTTATTTTTCGGAAAAAAAATCGTATAAAATTTTGTATTCAGTATGTTATACTGAATATAAAAATGTATACGAATTAAAAAAAAAACCTTTAAAATTCTTTTCCCAGCAATGCAGGTTTGGCGCAGTAATTTTGCCTTTCCGCTGACGATATCATTCCTACTTGGAAATGGGTTTTAGGTTTTCCTTAGTTATCGGCTTATTTTTCCTTAGCTGGCTTTCATAGCCCATTTGGCAGAAAATGATATGCTGATACACGAGTAGTAAGATATATAAATGGGTTTAAAAATATACACGTTTTAATAAATTTGCAGAAAACAGATGTCCGATCATTGCTTGGTCGTAGTTTGGCAAGAGTAAAAGCTACACATTATTATGGAGCTTTGGAAGATGCAGTACATGCGTCGGGTATAATATTAACTAAGTATTTTTTAAATTAATACTTATGTTACTTATAATAACTAGCTATATAGGTATCTCTTTCTTTACAGTCCATTAATTTCTTATTCTTGGGCACGGACCTTCTCCGCTTTGGGAGGGATTATGGTCTCCGTGTGGTGACGGATTAAGAATACAAGTGTCACCACCACATCTCCTTCCAAGGGTGCTGTAAAAGTCAGCTAAGGAATATTGCACACAAATAACATTCTCTGTGAGAGACGGAAAACTTGAAAATAAACCCTGTGCCAACACGCCTGGTCATCGCGGCACAGTAGACCATAATCCCTCCAAAGTGGAGGAGGCCCGTGCCCAACAGTGGGACGTAAATGGGCTGGAGAGAGAGAGAGAGAGAGAGATGGTCTACAATACCTCGCTGACCAGGAGTGTTGACACATGGTTTATTTCAGAGATTTCCGTCTCTTACAAAGGATGTTTTCTGGCTTTTAAAGCACGCTATCGGGAAATGGTGAGTGACGATTGATACACCACACTTGTATTCTTAATCAATAAAGATATACTTTAATAAAAATACAATTTAATTTATCTACAGAATTAGAACCTGAAAACTGCAAAGCTTTACAAATTAGAGCTCAAACAGAATATGAGAAGAGTGCATTTGAACAAGCTCTGGTACTAGCTCATAGAGGTGTACGTGTAAGAAGATATCCACCTGATTTTGCAGAATGTCTTAGATGTGCGGAAGAAACTGTAACTATGTCGTCATTTACTTTTCCTAAAATTTACTCTCTGTATTGATTTTAAACTTACGCGATTTGAACTCATAATTTGTTAATATTACCGGGACTATAATCACGTTAATAACTGTTAAAAAGGCACAATACCTCTGCTCCCGACGTTTCGACCGAGTACCAATTGTATACTATAGTCTGTACTTCGATACACAACACTAACTACATCACTCTTCTTATGGCTAGTAAGTTCCTGATAACGGATTCATTTATTGATGCACATCAGACTATAGTATACAATTGGATGTGCAAGACCAGGCGAGGGTAGTTCGCGAAACCCGCGCCTCCCGGAGACGTCGCTAGCAGAACTCTAGTCGACCCGTGACCACGATCGATGCAACTGGGTCGAAACGTCGGGAGCAGAGGTATTGTGCCTTTTTAACAGTTATTAACGTGATTAGAGTCCCGATAATATTAACAAATTAGTCTCTGTAACTTCAAATTTCAAATTTGGTAGAAACTGTAGATGCTTGTTTAATTCAAACCATTTCAAACGGTCTCTACATTGGGGTAAATAAGCTGCATATGACATCTAATACATTACCTTATTTATTAAATTAAATAGCGGTTACATATTCGATAAGAAACATCTTTTTTAAACTACTTAACTAATTTATTAATTTTCCAATTGACTTGGTAAGCTCAGTCGGTAGAGCGACGGAACGGTATTCCGAGGTCGTGGATGCAAGTCCTGCTTTCGGTGATCACTTTTTCCACTATTATTTAATTTATTAAATATCTTTTTGTTAAAAATAAATCAAATGCTGTGATTTTAGTAGAAAAAAGTAGACAATTTATTAGCATCGAAACTAAATCCATTAAAATACTTTATGGTTTATTTTAAACTATTTTTTAAACTTGTTATATTTCTAGGTGAGAGAGTGTGCAGGTAATACAGCCACTAAAATATTGGCAACCGCTGCATCACTGGTTACAAAAGATATAATGAAGAGAAAATCTCTCGATGATAATGCACCAAAGTTATCAAGACGCTTACGGATGGAACAGCAGCAAGTACTACAGGTATTAAATGTAGAACTATATAAGTAGTTTTAAAACTACTACTATACCTATGTGTAGCAGACAGCTGTGAAGAAATTACTACATCTTATTGTCTTTACTTATTTTAAAATAATGTCGTTATTTTTGTATGTACGTATGTGAGCGTTTATCTTTCAAACTTCGTAACGGATTTTGATGCGGCTTTTTTCTATAAATAGTGGTTCAAGAGGATGAAATTTTTGTATTATTTGTTAGGGTATGGTCTCTAAATTCCACACGTACGAAGTTGCCGGCAACAGCTATAAATTATAAGTATTAAAGAATTGAATCTATCTATATGTACCTAAATTGATTCTGGAATAAAAGAGACTAAAGGTGTAAAAAAGAAGGCAGGGAGATATAACCAACTTGTTACAATTACGGTTTTGATGAATAATTATATGGAAATAGAATTGATATCTACTTAAATGTACCTTAAACATGTAACGTAATATTAACAACAGGTCCAGGAAATATCTCGAGCGGAAAAACAGAAGGCTGAACAAATCTCCCGTGTAATGGGATCGAAATATTTGGAGCGAATGGCCCATGACAAATATTTTCTGACAGCCTTGTGTAAAGACGAGAGATTGGTTTCTGCCAATAAACAAGGCTCTCAAAAACTACAAGACTTGGCAAATAAAGCTCTCGCGGATGTAAAGAAACGAGAGGTAACTATACCTACTCTTATAAAGTACGATACTCTTAATACATACGATAATCTCATTATTACATGAGACAAGGCGAAAATATGAAATTGAAAAATACGAAAAAAATATATAAATCTACTTAATTTTAAACGTAATTAATCTTAACGTAATTCTCTTCTTCGGTTGTTTAGTCTACTTACATCACGCTGATAGGCATAGGGTTTACTTTCGAGTTTTCCGTGTCTTACAGATGTATTAAAGTTTGGCTCTTGCAGCTCCCAGGGCACTTCTATTCTTAATTCGTCATTACACAGAACATCCACAAGATGAGGCGTATTTAAAAAATTTACTCTAATAATTTAATGAATTTATTAGGAGGTACTTCGTGAACGTCGCCCATTGTATGCTGCAAGAGCTTCAGAGGAAGCCGCTAGAAGACGTCTATCAACTGCTCGTAAAGAACAAATAAAACACACTCAGACACAACATGAAACAGATGCACGTAGACTTATACAAATAGCAAGAAACTATTACGAAGAACGGGATACAAATAAATGCTTAGAACATGCTGAGTTTGGAATGGATCAGATATCTAAAAAAGCTACCAGTTTGCTACCAAAGAAAGATAAATTTTTGCTAGAACTGTACAATATTGTGGGCAATGCTTTCTTGGATCAAGTATGTTTATTATTTTTGGTTCTTACGAGCTTATTAGATTTTACTAAAAAGGAAATGCATTCTGTATATTTTCATTAAATCTATGCAGCTATGTAAGTAAACCGATTTCTAGAACATCTAAGTGTAAAATCTTAATTGGATAATTAGAATTTTATTTTATTTTCCCAGATAGTTATAAGGTAGAATATATTGATGATGCCCTGGTAAAACTGAGGAAATCTTTAAAATTTATAGGCACAATTAAAAACATCTCAAATATAATATCTCATAGTTATTGGATATAATGAGTAAACAAAATATTAAGTCGGTGTTTTACCTAAAAATAATTTTAATTCATATCTAGAAACGTGTCCAAAATACGATGAGTGAATCGGATCGTGAGCAAAGAGCATTTGTACTTCTTGGTATGATGGTATCGCGAGAACCAAGCAATGATTCTGTGCTCCGAGTGCGGCCTCCAGCTCCTCCGAGAGACGTAAAGTAAATACAATATTTGTTATACTGACCCATAAACATTGTCCATTTGTTAAGAACTTTTTATTTAATTGTGATTCTTAATCTCTCCCAAAACAAAACAAAACAACACACTCTCTCTCTCTTCCTCTCTACAGCCCAGTAACGTCCTACTGTTGGCCACAGGGCTAATCCACTTTGCGAGTGATTATGGTCTAATACACCGCGCTGACCAGGGGGCCAAATCTGCTATTATATGTTACTGATTGCATAATGGTGAATTTTATCAAGTTAGGTAGTCTAGTCTTAATTTTTTGTCACGACTGACGCCATTATGGCGTCAGTGACTGATCATTGTGACAACATTGTAATAGCAGACTTGGGCCCCTGGTGTGGTAATTTAGGATTTATTTTTGGAATTTTCCGTTTTTGACAGAAGATATTATCCGCTTTACAGCAGTAGTCTTAATTCGTCACCACACGGGACTCTGAACTGACTTATTAAAATCGGTTTAACTGTTTCAATATAGAGAAAGATTCATTAATTCACAATACGTCAAACAAGATACATATAAAACTAGTAGGTAGTAATCAAACTAGTTCAATAAATCCTATAGACTATGGCATATTCTTACAATATTTGAGCTGTTCTTGTAGAGGAAGATCGATAACATTAGTTTTATACATCCCTGCAGGATTCGTTTGCGGAACCTAGAACGTTCTTTGACTACGAGCACTCGACGAGCAGAACGCTGTTACTTGTTACATGAATTAGCTAGACTCTGTATTGACATTAGACAATCAATGAAAGCACGCTATTATGCTCATAAATGTCAATCTGGTAAGATCTATATAGATATTTTAAGAGAATAGGTAGGTATATTCTATCTCCGTGTGGTGACGGATTAAGAATACAAGTCAATCTCTTCCCAAGGGTGCTGTAAAAGTCAGCTAAGGGTTATTGCACACAGATAACATCCTCTGTGAGAGACGGAAAACTTGAAAATAAACCCTGTGCCAACACGCCTGGTCAGCGTGGCGCAGTAGACCATGATCCCTCCCAAAGTGGAGGAGGCCCGTGCCCAACAGTGGGACGTAAATGGGCTGGAGAGAGAGGTATATTCTGAATGTTACTTAACTGTGATGGCCTGCTCTAAAAATCTCATTTCCTGTGTATTTTAAACAATTTGTTTGATTCCTTTTGGTTATATAAATTGTAGAGAATTAATTTTTTACTAAGTAATGGGTACAGAATTTAATACTTTATATAATATTGTATTTATAAATTACTAGCTAATACCCGCGATTTCATCCGCGCTTATTGTTATTGAGCCTTCCGTTCACTAATATACTAAACATCCTAAATAACCTTCATTAAATATACAAAAAAGGTATCCATTGAACCACTCTATCTAATAAAAAAATTCGTATAAAGATCAGTTGCGTAGTTTTGAAGATATAAGCTCACATAGGGACATACATACAAAAATAACGACTTTGTTTTATAATATGTAAATATGTATCAACAATTCTGATCTTCATATATTTACCTTTTGTCCTGAGAATATCTATAAGCGCAGACACTCTATGATAGCTACGTTCTGAATCCAGCTTTAAGTTACCAAAATAAATTTAAATAAATTTGACTAATTTTCTTGGATCAATCCATTTTAGAGTCTAAGACATCCAACCATCGCGTGTGGTTGCTGAATGCTTTATTTCTACTTGCACGGTGTCACTTACTCCAGAACAACAGACCTGAAGCACGAGCTATATTATTAGAAGGAGCAGGCTTGGCTCGCTGTTATGGATTTGGAGATGTCGCAGAATTTTATGATACTGTAAGCTTTAAACATCATAGTCAAGTTTTTGTTCAAAGCATAATACATATCTATAGAATAACATATTTCATTCGAATGCTACCTGTTCTTGATTGTCTTTTATTTTAATTTAAATTCGTTTTGAAGTTTTTCCATTTTAAAAGCCCCTACTTTTTATTAAGGCGTGTTTTTTTAGAAACGATTAAGTTTTAAGACTACGGAACCTTTTCTATATAGAAAGTTATATTAGGTAGCAGAAAATAGGGAATATTTCACTTTTGGAGAACTTGAAGTAACTTTTTAATGATGTGGGTGAAATCATGAATCAAGTTAATAATGATAATATCTTTTAGTGTGTAAATGTATCTTTGGAGGGTGAAATGACTGCGGCTGTTAATGCGTCTATTGAAAAACGTAGAAAAGATTTAGTAAATCTTATGCAAGATGACGACCTGAAATCCGAAGCACAACATCTCTTTAAACGAATGTCTCTTATTCCAGCTTCAAGGTAAGTAATCTAAATTTTTCTTTAAAAAAGAATGTACCTTTATTGGTACCAAGGATCAGGTTTTCGCCAGAGAATATTTAGTTAGGCAAATAAATTAACGCTTAACGCGCTAAAACAGTTTCTTTTTTTTTAAATAAAATAGGGATTTTGACTAACATAAATATGTACAAATTCATAGCTACTAACTACTAACTCTAACTCTTGTTGGTCCCATTTTAGTCAAGTTTAGTTTTACAATAGAATTGGCATATTGATCTTTATTTAATTCAAAAAAGTTCTGTTTTTTAACCATTATTTGTAACTTAGGTATATTAAATCAATTACAGGAGATTCTCTATTCTGCCTGGCACCCACGTGGAAGTAAAAGTGGCGCAATCTGGGGTGAAACGACGCCAGTCGATTATACCAAAAGGACTGCGCCCCACTAAAATCTCATACAAGTCGACGCACCCTTTGGGATTTCAGGAGTTTGATATCTAGTCAAATAAATGTATACTTAAATCTTAGAGCATTGATCCAACGGGACTTTACACAATAAGGCGATCCCCGCTGAAAAAGGTACGAGAGCAATGCTTACACTAATTGTGTACGGACATTGGTGCGTGACGTGCATATTCTACGTGCATAACTAAACTTAACTACAAAAATTAAAACAACTATGGCGTATTTAGATTAATGGACTATTTCGTTGTGCACATTTTTATTAATTATAATCGTTACTTTCGAATTGTGTATTTGACACTATCAATTTTCATTCTTTAGTTAAGGTAAGTTTAATTGTGCATGTAGAATTTGTACCACTATCGTCTCTTAGTTTGCGGGAAGCGATTTTGGGCAAAGCATGCGTAGCGACCAATGAAAATACATGATAGTGTTTGTGTGATTATCTCGGCACACCGTCGACGCGTTGGTATAATGTTGTCAAAGAAAACAAGTAACCGCTCCCGTTGTTTTAATACTTTATGGTTTATGTTAATCATTGCATGTTTAGGTGATAAATATCTTTATTGGCCTTTTAATAAAGCAAGGTTTTTTCATTTGTACGGCATTTTAAATTTGCCAATCGACAAGATTTGTTACCTTTTTGAGAACAAATGTCTGTAAATCAACAATAAATCTCTGTTTATTTTAATTTTTTTGGTTAAACATTTTATTTTCAACACTTATATAAAACTGTAAATTATTGCTATTTATTAATGACCATATACATTTTTGGAATTAGTTTTACTTGTACCTATCTAATAAATATTTTTGGAATAGCATTGTGATTTGTTTTTAATATCACTCACTTTTTTTTTACATTATACATGTTGGCACTTGATCCCATGTCACCTGATGGTAAGCGACAATGGAATCTCTGATGGTAAAGCGCACCAACTATGTGAGTAGCCTATTTACCCTTTTTTGAACGTGTCTACATTGTAACTCTCGGGGAACACAGACATTGGTAAGTTATTCCAGTCCTTGGCAGTTCGTGGCAAGAAGGACGACCCAAAAAGTTTAGTACGGACAGGTGGTATGTCGACAACGTACGTATGGAGACGTTCCGATTGTCTGGTAGTGCGATGTAGAAATGGTGATGCGGGAACTAGTTCATGCAGCCCCTCAGAACACTCTCCGAAATGTAATCTGTAAAATACTGTGAGACTAGCAACACGCCGCCTATGCTCGAGGCTAACTAATTTTGCCTCTACCAGTTCAGGATCGTTGATTATCCTTCTTGCACGACGCTCTATTGAGTCCAAGAGCGAGAGGTGGCAATTGGCAGCACCAGCCCAAATATGGCAGCAATACTCCAAACAAGATCGCACCTGCATCTGCCAACAAACTGTTATACAGTTTAGCAGAAGTATATTTAGTGTTAAATCTGTAGTTATTTATATGAATAAACGCTTTTTCATTTTTTTTTCATTTCATTTCACCTGTGCTTTGTATAGAGTTAAAAGTTGATGGGGTGAGAAGTATTGGCGTACCTTTGCGAGAATGCCAAGTTTCTTTGCAGCCACCTTAGCCTTGGACTCAATAAAGCGTCCAAAATTTAATTTCGAGGATATTTCAACACCTAATAATTGAAGATGGTTAGAGCATTCTACAGACTCATTCCGAAATGTTTGAGCCGAGTTGAACACGCTCCTCTTGTTTGTGAATAAGCACGCTTGCGTCTTTGAGGCGTTAAAACTCACAAGATAGCTTCACCCCAGTTAGAAACTGCCTGAAGCGTGAGATTAACACGTTCCAATAATGCGATTCGCTCAGATCGAATCAGATCCTGACCAGCATTCGCTTTAGCCCGATACAGATCAACGACTGTGCTGTCGTCTGCATACCCATAAATGCCAGGCACAAGTAGGTCGTTGATGTTTAATAAAAACAGGGTTGCAGAAAGAACAGACCCCTGGGGAACACCCGCGTCGGTTATAACGTACTCTGACGCACAGCCATCGACCACGACACTGAACGATCGCCCACTCAGGAAGTCTTTAATCCAATTGATCAGTAATTCGCAAGCAATTGCAGTTTAATTGAATCCGGCATTTGTTCCGAATCTTCATATCGCAAAAAATTTGTAAACGTATACCTCCAGTGAATCCAACTCGCCTCTGCTGTAGGAGTATCGAATTCGACATCGAAGCGGTCTGGCCGTAGGAGTCTTGAAATGAAAGTGGTTGTGGTGTTTATTTGAGACTTAGAGCAACTTGGATCATTGATCGACATTTTTATTTCATTATTTTTACATTCGTTGAATAAATTGTTAAATAAAAGACAAAACCAAAGAATATTTGGTTTTATTCAACGAATATCTTGACGATTATAAATTCAGAATATAAAAAGGATGACATGGTAGATGAAGAATATGAGACAAATTTATGGATAATAACAATGAGGTTTTAATATAACTTATAAAAAGGAGGTAAATATACTACACCATAGTTACTGTCAATATACTTTTTATCATTTATGACTTTATGACGTAACCATATTTATGACAAGGTCTGTGGTCGAATAACAGCGAATAAAAATATAAGTTATTTTAAAATTAATTGGAATTTATTCAGAAATTTATTTACTGGAAAAGTAATCCACTAAATTGTCAGTGTATAAAAATAATCAATTTCAATTTTATGGCGTCATCTAGCATACATAAAAGTATAAGTGGTTACCCACCAAACAGCAAGCACTTAAACTTTTGTACAGATTTCGAAAAATCTGTAGTGATAAGGAACTTTACATCGCGGGGCTGGAAGCAAGTATCTCTAAACGAAGACTGGCATATATATTGGGCGAATTCCCAAAATTCCAGAAACATAATATTCAACCACAATAAATATATATTGAGTGATTACCAATTAATTAATCATTTTCCGACTCACTCGGAGCTAGTACGCAAGGATTTATTGGTTAAAAATATCAATAGATATAGAAAAGAATTAGAAAAAAACAGTAATCCGCTTGCAGAAAAGTGTGAAATAAAACTGAAAAATGGAAAAGTCATTAAACAGTATTTATATTTAGACTTTATACCAACAACGTATAAATTACCATCAGATTACAGGTTATTCGTCAACGAGTATCAGAAATTTACAGAATCTACCTGGATACTAAAGCCCTGTGGAAAATCTCAAGGAGCGGGTATTTTTCTTCTAAACAAATTATCGAGACTCAAAAAATGGTCTAGAGAATGTAAAAAGGAATTGGCTAATCCTGTCACTCGTAAAGATACTCATCTCATATCTCGCTATATAAATAATCCGCTTCTTATTGGAGGGAAGAAATTTGATTTAAGGATTTATGTTCTAGTTACATCATTCCGTCCTTTAAAAGCTTACATGTTCAAGAATGGATTTTGCAGATTTTGTACAATGAAATACGAGACGAGTGCCACGGAGCTTGATAACATGTATATTCATCTAACCAACGTGAGTGTACAAAAACATGGGGAAGGGTACAATACCCAACATGGAGGCAAGCTTAGCGTACATAATTTAAAGCTGTATTTGTTAGGAACCCGGGGGCTTCAATTAACAGAGCGTTTATTTGAAAATATTCAATGGCTGATTGTTCATTCTTTAAAGGCAGTGGCAAATGTTATGTCGAACGATCGGCATTGTTTTGAATGTTATGGTTACGATATAATTATTGATGATAATTTAAAACCCTGGCTTATAGAAGTAAACGCTTCTCCATCTATGACTGCAACGACAGCTAATGACAGAATTCTCAAGGATAAGCTGGTAAGTAGATAACATCCTGTCCATTGTCTTACCACCAAATGGTATACCAGATATACGTTGGAATAAAATGCCAACTGCTGAGGCCCTAGGAGATTTCCAGTTACTTATCGACGAGGATTTCGTAAGTAAAAAAGAGTCGCTGCATTGTCAAAATAAAACTTCTTTCAAACGTTTATTTTAATAAGTTTTTTTAATATTGTCTGTAAGTCTGCTTAATAACTTTTGTCCATAAGTAACTATGTAATTAAAAGTAAAAAATATTTATGATCTTTTATTATCAAAGCATTAAAATATTTTAGAATAGTTCTCTACAGTTTAGTACGATTAATTTTGTGGTATCTTGAAGGTGTATCATCCTTTTCCATAAATTCCTCATCAATCAAAATTTCGAAATCACCCAACGCTTCTTCACTAGGAATTTTATTCCATCTCGCATCTGGGATTCCATCTGGTGGTACTACTATTGAAATTATATTGTCGATAAGCTTGTATTTGAGTATCCTGTCATTGTGGGTTGTCGACTGTAATGATGGCGATGCATTCACTTCCACCAGCCAAGGTTTCAGATTGTTGTCAATAATAATATCATAACCATAGCATTCAAAGCAATGACGATCATTTGCCATTACTGGAGCAACAGCCTTTAGAGAGTGAACAATGAGCCAATGTATTTCTGAAAATAGTTTTTCAGTAACTTGGCGACCTTTAGTACCCTCTAAATACAATCGAAAGTTCTGAGTACTCATTTTTCCACCATGTAAACTATTGTAATCTTCACCACGCTTTTGAACACTAACATTAGTTAAATGCACGTACATATTGTCCAGTTCAGTAACGCTCGTGTCATATTTTACAGTACAAAATCTACAGAAACCATGTTGAAATAAATAAGCCTTTAGTGGACGGAACGATGTTACCAAAACGTATAACCGCAGATCAAATTTCTTGCCACCAATCAGGAATGGATTGTCGATGTACCGCGAAATTACGTAACTCTCTTTAGATCCAATTTGTGAATGAAGTTGAATATTTGCTTCCCGAGACCACTTTTTCAGTTTTGATAGTTTATTTATTAAAAATATACCGGCACCTTGGGATTTGCCACATGGTTTCATAATCCAAGTACTTTGAGGTGATTTTCTATATTCTTCTACAAACATGTTATAATCAGCTGGTAATACGTATGTAACAGGGATAAAATCTAAATGCGCATAACGGGTGGTTGTTTGACCATTTGGTAAGGTTATCTCGATCTTCTCCGCCAAAGGATTACCCTCCTTTTCAAGTTCTTTTCGATATCTTTTAATATTTTTCACTAATAAATCTTTACGGGATAGTTCATAATGATTAGGAAAGTGGTTTATGATTTGATGATCATTCATTCGATAGTTGCTGTCAATACTAAAAATATTGCGACAATTTAAAATAAAAGACCAGTATATATTCCAATCATCCTCAGGTCGTACTTGAGTCCAACCACGACGCTCGAAGTTACTTTTTATCACAGATTTTTCCAGATCCGTACAAAAAGTGACTTTATTTTTCTCGATAACTGGTGTAACTTTGCCGTAAACCATTGGTGACAATTTTCTTGCTTCCTGAGTCATATTTAATAAATAATTTATGGCTTCTGTAAATAAATTTACGTAAAAATTCACAAAAATAAATACCAAAAAATTGTATATCTTTCAAAGAATATGTCATTTTGACATCTATTTTTGATACCATAGATTTGTTAAGGCCAGGAAGGTTTTTTCATAATTCATCCAAGCTTATGAAAAAATAGATTTAAATATAATAAAAATACATTTATAAAAGTAATAAAGGAAAAAGTGCTGGGCTACATAGATACTCCATCTTTATTAATGCAATGTAACAAAATAAAATTAATGCGTGGCCATTAAAATATAATAATAAATTGCTATAATTATATTTCAGGAAGCATTTATTAATTACATCAGAACATAACAGCGTGCAATGTGCTGTGCATCGCCACAATGTGAACGTGTCACATATTTTAGTGCAACTTTATTACTTTACTAGCTGTTGCCCGCGACTTCGTACGCGTGAAATTTAGAAATTAAACCTTAACAAACAGAAGTTTACTATGACAGTCGATAGATGGCGTTGACAGTCTTTTAAATCGCACTATAGTTTCGTTCCAAACATTAACACATAAGCTCGTCAATATTTTTATTATGTCATCCTCTCGTTTTTACGTTTATAAATTAGTAAGGATAAGGATAGTAATAAGTATAATATAAGAGTAATATAGAGTAAGTACTAATTTGTAATAAATAATTTATAATTTAAAGTATTTTAAAGGTGAACTTACTTTTTTCCACAGCTGTTTTCTTTTGGAACACTTTCTTTAATGTGTAAACAATAATTTTTAGGGTTTTTCTTTTTAGGAATTTATTATTATTATTTCAAATGGCATGCTTTTATGCCTCTAAAACAATTTAAAAGCTTCAACTGCACTCTTCATATACATCAATATAAAACATTGATTGATTCGATATTAAATTTTAATTTTGTAGTCCATATCCCCACTTTTTTATTGGCTACACCAATAATAATAATACAATTTGTTTAAGAAGAAGAAGTTCTACAACATGAGAGAAGTTTCATCACTATTCATGTTCACAAATTGTGAAACATACTTAAATAGAAGTCACCCACGGTTCGTAGTCAATGAATTGGATTAATGTAGTCTCAACTAAATGTAACGACTTGTTATTATCTAAAACTATGGTGCCTAGTCTTAAAATGTTATAGTATTTTCTACATATTTATTTCGAACTCCTATCTTTAACCAAGCCCCAACCCCCATTATGAAATTTTTTTTTTATCATTCTTCTGCTATTATCCCGTTATTTGCGGTCGGGGGGTGCAACTTGGCTAGTAAATGTTCGTGTCGCAATGGGATTTGGCTGATTTTTACGATCAGCCGCCTACCTGACGTCAACCTTCTTTGGGTATCTGCGCAGGTGTTATGCGACGTGGTTCCCTCAGTCGGTTCTTACGACCCCTGCGGCAAGACATGGGGAGGTGACATTTGTATTCTTTTTGTCCGTCACCCCACGGTCAGATAGATGGATGGGGTCGAGAGCGAAGAAGTTACAAGGGGTCACTACACTTCTTCATACTCCCTTAATTGCCTCGCTGTTTTTACTAAAGTTGTACACTCCGTTTGTGTTTTTAAAAACAGTGTCTACCACCAGTGGAAATAATTAACTATTGTATCACTTAATTGACTTAAATAATTTATTAGTTCTTTAAATATTGTAATTAGTGCTGGAATATCTTTGAACAAAAAAGTAATACAATTATATTGGCCTCGCTATACTCTTGAAACTGAATTAAAAGTTAAAAGACATAGATTTATAGCCAACAACTGCGTTCATGCTCAACTCTTGAGCTGATAAAGTTAGGAACTTGCAAGCGGCAAGCTTATGAAACTGTAACTTAAGTCTGTGATAGTTTAGTAGACTTTTCATATATACGACTTCGACGCTTTTGGTATTGATTATATATAAAGAACTGTTAAATATTAACATATTATTACATTATGAAATACGCAATATGTCACTACTCCATTTTCTACTATGCGTGGATATTAAATCATGACAAAATTCCCAGGATGGAGAAGCCGACACTGGGATTAAATAAGCAAATAATATACTTGTAAGAGACAGAAAATTCGAAACTAAATGTAATGCCAATACGCCTGGTCAACGTTGTAAAGGTAAGTAGAGCAGATACCTTCCTGAAGAGACAGGGGACTTTTTGTTTATAAAAAAATACTCATACAAAATATGGACTTCGTACTCCGCTGCTTTCTTCCTAGATTCTAGCGCAACGAATTTTTTTTCACAGTATCTAGGTCTTATGTATCCATGGTTCTATAACTTTCTTTTTTTTTAAATATTATTACTAAAAGAAATATGTACATCCAAAAATCCCGATTTTTATGGTTATTTGAATATGAATTTGCAGCCTCTGTCACACGAATTTGATAGTTTTTCCACAAAAAAAAGTAATAAAAGCATCGGTTTATTTTTCACGAAGAAATCAGCGGACTACAAAACGTCTTTTTTCAAAGATTCTAGATAGATTCAAGATCTAAACTATTTATATTTGTTCATTTTGGCGTGGCGCTCAGGAATAGGGATAGCAATGCCTACTGTAAATACCAAAATTAGAGGTTCTTTTCTTTAAATTAGAATTCTAAAATTAAGTAATTTTGAAACAGAATGAATTCTTGGTAGAAACAAATATATATTTTTATAATTTTACTGGTTACATAACAGTTAACTATCGTGTCCTTCAATAGTACAATATTTTACCAGTCATTCTGTATTTCGTAGCGATGTGAAGGGTGTTTAAGATTCATTTATATTCCGTACAAAACATCGTATTCATTGGATTTCTGCGGACACCTTCATGATTGCGAATATAAAAAAGCCACCAATATTAAAGTCAGATTTTTATACCTAAACTAGCTGTAAATCGCTGTTTTACTTGTTACTTGCATGTAAATCAGGTGAGGGATATACTCCTGACTTATGAGTATAAAAATATTATAAGTAAATTTAATTTTCAGACCTGCTCATTTAATTTAGTATCCACAAGAGTTCATAAAACAAGATAACCCATTTTGGAGGCAAATATACATATACTAAAATTGTAAAGCTACTAGCTGACCCGGCAAACATTGTTTTGCCATACAATTATCAGGGGTGGACCACCCTTAACATTTAGGGGGATGAAAAATAGACGTTGTCCGATTCTCAGACCTAACGGATATGTACACAAAATTTCACGAAAATCGGTTGAGCCATTTCGGAGGAGTATTTACAAACACCGTCACAGAAGAATTTTATATATTAGAAAGAGTTTGTTTGTTTGTTTGAACACGCTAATCTCAGGAACTAATGGTTTGATTTGAAAAATTCTTTCAGTGTTGGACATTTATCGAGGAATGCTATAGGTACCTATAACACGTTGCGGCTAAAATTAGCGATGTATTAGTGAAAAATGTTGCAAAAACGGGGTAAATTTTCTAAATTCTACGCGTACAGAGTGAACTTTAGATTATCTGTATACCAAATTTCACTCAAATCAGTCTAGCAGTTCTGCGATTTAAAAAGCGTCAGAGAAGACAGAGGGCGTTACTTTCACATTTATGATATTAGTAAACACATAAATACCAACAGAAAAAATCCCTTGAAAGTTTCAAAATGAAAATTTGGCTGGAAAAAGGGCTTTCTTTCAGATTATACATATTTGATTAATATACTTATTGCTTTAATTGACAGATAAATGAATAGTTTTCTTTGCTTTCATATAAGTAAAACATATTAGTAATCTACATCTTAAGTATTAGTAAGATTTCTATTGTATTCATACATCAATCAATGTTAGAGCTTTTTTGTGGAGCTCTGAAGCCATCTGTCAGCACAACGCCATCTATCTTAGGAACTTTGAATGTCTTACTGACACCCGTGCATTATCTAACAAAATTTTGTCATCATTTTAAGCCTTTTAATGTAATAATTTATAGAGAATGATATTTAGTTATAAAATTGTTATTATCTTAGCATTAAAAGACAATTTTTATTATAGCTGTGTAGCTATTTCAATGAAAAAAACTCGAGACAAACATAAATTGCTTTTTAAAATAGCCCCAAACCTCCAGATAAGTTTGCATTTTCCCTCACTAAATGCTACGTCACACCAACGTAATCCTATGGTTGACAGTTTTGTAACAATAGCGTTTCTTGCAAATTTTCCTTACGTGAGTTTTAAAAGCATCTTAGAACCGTTTATTTCCTTTTTATAGTGGTACTGGGAGACGTTAAAGTGTTCAAGTAAGACGTTTGATGTGATAAACATAAAATTTTTGTAGCTAAACCAAGTATGTTATGATTTAAAACGGTCAAGTACGAATTAGCCTCGCGAACAAAGGGTTCCATTCCATTATTTTCATGATATATTTGTCATACAGACCCTAAATAACAGCAAATAACGGAACCCCAAATAATAGGATAAAGGCAAGAGAATGATGATCCTGAGTGATTTTTTTTTTACTTTTTTTACTTTTTTTTTATTTAAGGTCGCTGTTTAACTTCTAAGGTCATCAACAAACATATTTTGAAATATAAACTAGTTTATAAATTTATCATTTTCAAGAAAGGTAATGTACAATCAGAACCATCTTGATTTAAACAAAATTTCAGGGTTTTAGGAATATTACATAAATATTTTTCTGTATTATAAGCTGAACATTCTACTAATAGATGGTTAACAGTGAGATCTACTCCACACTTGCATTTTGGTTTCTCGCCCTTTGTTATTAAATGAATATGAGTTAAGTTATTAGCTATTTGGTCCCTTCTGCAGTTAAATAATAATGGTGGCTCGTGAGTATTTTTGTTGTAGTAGCATCAACTGATATACACTGTGAAAGTTTGAGCTCTCTGGCTATCATCGTTTCAGAGATACAACCTAGTAACAGACGGACGGGCAGCGCAGTCTCAGCAACGACAACTTTAAAAATAGGCCTTTATAAGTTTCTCAATTATGTACTTTGTAAATTTTAAAGTCTGTATTAGTGCTTAATATAAATACAATAATGTCAATTATATAAACAGATTAGCTATTGCCAGCGGCTTCGAACGCGTGGAATTTAAACATTTTTCACCGTTTTAGTATCATTTTTCACTCACGCTTCGCTCTTATAATATTTGCTTATAGCCTTTCTGGATAAACGTACTATTCAACAATAAAGAAACTCTTCAGCTTTATATTATACTAGCTGTTGCCCGAAACTCCGTCCGCGTGAAATTTAGAAAACTTTTCATCCCTTTTTTTCGCAATAAAAGGTAGCCTATGTCCTTTCTCAGGGTCTAAAGATTGTCTGTGTCAAATTTCATCAAAATCGTTGAGAGGTTTAAGCGGGAAAGCATAACAGACAGACAGACAGAGTTACTTTTGCATTTATAATATTAGTAGAGATAAACAGAATAAACAGATAAACAGATGGGCAGAGACGAATGAATTTTAGATTTTTGTGCTTCCTACTTACCTACCTATGTTAGGAAATCCCAGTTAATTAGGTGACATTAGTTAAACCTTATCTTTGTGTGCGATCATAGGGCCTTATCTTAGTTAATGTGAACCGAGGTCAAGGATAATCTTTGAAATTAACTCGAGTAAGTCACTTTAACTTTTGCGATGATGCAACTTTTCATCAGAGTAATTAACTGAATTGATAATAATATACTTTTTTACTTCTTATTAACTATTAAAGTTATTTTTGTATGTATGTCACTATGTGAGCGTATATCTTCAAAACTATGCAATGGACTTTGATGTGGTTTTTTTACATGTTAAAGTGGTTCAAGGGGATCATTTTTAACGAGTTTTTATTTAGTACGTATCTATCAATGTATTAATCAAACATTGCTTTAATAATATACATGGATTTAAAATAATCAATATTAGGAACTAAATGGTCTCTCTTATTTAGGTACCTATTTAATGCAGTGATTATAAATTCCAGCGGGCGTAATATGAGCTTTTTAAAAATCATGCAAGTTCCAGGCAGGCCGTATAATGCCTGGCTAAATTACGTATTATGGCAGATATAAAACTTTTAGTAGAAAATTTGTAGTTAGTACTTAAATTTTTAGTTGTACCTTCTCTTTAAACATATTAATCTACGATTGGTTTAGCGAACTGACTTGCTGATAGTTATGTTCATAATACGAATTTGGCAGGCAGTTCAATTCACGACGTAACCTCCCTGGAAATAAAGTTAATACGGCGGCAGGCGTGCAAAGTCGCAGGCAACAGCTACTATTTAACATAGTATTTCGTAATTTAGTAATTATTTAGTAATTTATTAATTTTGCAATTGACATGCTATGCTTTTACTTAATAAGTCAAATTGTGGTGGAAAAAGTGATTACCGCAAGCGGATTGCACGTCAAAATGTAAACTCAATCGAGTGACGAATGTGGTGGTCTAATTTGGTTACTGTTAGCACGACCGCAATAAGTTCAGTTGGCAGAGCTACGGAACGGTATTCCGGGGTCGTGGGTTCATGTCTCGCTTGCGGTAATCACTTTTTCCACGACAATTTGATTTATTAGTATTTCTTTTTTTGTAAATACATAGGTACTTAAAATTCATTCAATTTCTTTTATAAGAAGAATTATTCAACTCGACTAAAGAAGTTTTGAGATCAATACCTAAATAAATATAAAATTTACACTAGAAAACTACATAAAAAATTAAAACATCGCATTTTTCTATTGTAAATGCGAGTCACGTATTGGGCGAGAAACATTCGTCTTGGTTTTTCGTACAGACGCAATATATGTACCTACGTAATTTTTATATTTATAAGTAAAGAAATACTTAGGATTCCTTTATTTGAATTATGGCGCGCTTTTCATACAACAAATATGTCATTGTTTTGACCTGATCAAACTAACAGATGGCGCTAGCTATAGTAGTTTCAAATTGATAAAACAGTACTGTAAGATTTTTTGACACATAATGGCTGTCATTTTTTAAGTACCTATTTATATTTAGCATTTACAATTTATAAACTTTTGGTTTTGATAAGAACGACAAATAAACTTTAAATGTTGTTTCTTTGTTTTTACAGGTAAGATTTTTAATAGTCTTTGTTGTTGTACTAGGTATATTCAGCAGATGTCAAAAATAAAATAAACTTTGTTTTTACAGAGCAACACATAGTTTCATTTTGTCGACCGTCATAGAACTTTATAAAAAAGGACTAATTGTCTTATAAAACAACATTTATTGTGAAAAATGGAAAAACTAAGATTTACTTTTACGGTGTTAGCAGCACCTGATACTAAAAGTAATGTGATTTGCATAAGTTCAATAGAAACTCCTGATGGACAGACATTTGATATACCCGATGATTTGAAACCTGTAATCAAGCATACTGCCATAACGACCACCGACTTCTATGTTAAAATAAGAAACTCTCTCAAGAAAAGACATCAAACGAGGAAAATATGGATTCCTTTATCCCAGGAATTGAGAAAAATCTATTTAGATGAAGGTGAAAATTTGCAATTTGGTGACCAGTATCTAAATGAAACGACCCACGAGGTGAAGCTTTCGGACAATAATACTAGTATAGGCACTGAAAATAAGAAATTAGGAAAAATAGCAGAAAGATTTATACTTGAAAAGTTTTCTAGTAAAACATCAAATGTTAACCAATGGATTAGTGATTTTGAAATGGAATGTGAACGTTATGAAATCGTAAAAGATGTGGAGAGAATTGAGATTTTAAAATATTTACTTGAGAAACCGTGTCTAGATTGGTATACTAGTATGGTAATTAAATATACAGTGAGTGCAGAATGGACAAGATGGAAGACAAATTTTTGTGAAACATATGGCAACAAAGGTTGGTCACAGGCTAAATATGCTTATATGTTCAGATTTAAAGGAGGATCATTACGAGAATATGCCACTAAAAAAGAAAGACTATTACTAGAAATAAATAGAAATATAGACACGCAGACATTGATTCACCTTATTGTTATGGGTCTACCAGATCATATAATGTATAAAATGGACAAAGAAGCAATAACAACAACTGCAAACCTTTTTAATGAAATTGGTAAACATGAACAATCAATTAATAACAATTACTATAGCAAAGACAAGAGGGCTACATTCAATAAAGTAAAAGTAGATAACATGAAACCTTGCAAAATTTGTGAAAAATTAAATAAAGGTAGCCGTTTCCATCTAGAAGAAAAATGCTGGTTCAATAAACAAAATGATTATGAAAACAAGAGGAACATTAATAGGAATGTGAATAATACCCTAATAGATGTTGAATTGAACGAGAGTGAGTCAAAAAACGAATAATTACACCATTAATTAAAATAAAGTTAACATTAGAAGGAAAATTAGACATATTAGGCATTTATGATTCTGGCTCTAATGTTTCCTTGATAAATTCAAAATTAATTAGACTGAAAGGAGAAGAAAATAATAATAATAATACTGCAAAATTACTAACAATTAATGGTGTGAAGAAAACAAAAGGTTTAACAACAATAAAAATTAAAATTTTAAATATAGAGAAGATAATTGATGTTTACATTGTAGATGGAAAAGACTTCCAATATGATTTTTTAATAGGACTTGATATTATAAAAGAGTTCAATTTGATTCAGAATGAAAATTTGAAAATAGAGCAAAAGGAAGAAAAAAAAATTATAGAAGAAAGGAACTTTATTAATTTTAATGAACATTTAAATGAAAAGGAATTTATAATTAATTTAGATCATTTAAATAACCAACGAAGATCTGAAATAAATAACCTTATTGATAAATATAAATCAAGCTTTGCAAAAGATAAATATGATATTGGGACAATTAAGGATTACGAAGCACGCATTGATCTTACTGTAGAAAAATACTGCAGTAAAAGACCTTATAGATGTTCAATGGAGGATAAGTTAGAAATTGAAGAACAAGTAAGAAAATTGCTTGAAAGAAATCTTATAGAAGAATCATACAGCCCATTTTCAGCACCGGTAACCTTAGCTTTAAAAAAAGAAGACAATAAAAGGACAAGATTGTGTATTGATTTTAGGGATTTAAATAAGGTGGTGGTACCTCAAGCTCAACCATTTCCCTTGATAGAGGACTTGGTAAGAAAAACCAGAAATTGTAAGTACTTTTCAACTTTAGACATAAATTCCGCATTCTGGTCTATTCCTTTACGAATAGAGGACAGAAAGAAAACTGCTTTTGTTACCCAAGAAGGTCACTATCAATGGACGTGCCTACCCTTCGGTTTGAAGACTTCGCCAGCCATATTTCAAAGGATTATGAGTAATATATTGAGAAAACATAAATTAACAGATTTCGCTGTAAATTTCATCGACGATATTCTATTGTTTTCAGAATCCTATGAAGACCATATAAACCACCTGTCACAACTTTTAGAAGCAATAAAACAAGAAGGATTCAGACTTAAGTTCACAAAATGTCGATTTGCAACAAATTCTGTAAAATATCTGGGACACATAATAGAAAATAACACAGTAAGACCAGTGAGAGATAATTTGATTTCAATAAGAGATTTCCCAACACCGAAGAATCAGAAAAATATTAGACAACTTCTAGGAAAAATTAATTTTTACCGTGAGTACATACCTAACATATCCATAATTTTAGAACCATTTCATAATTTACTAAGAAAGCACCAAAAATTCTTATGGTCAACAGAATGCCAAGAAGCTTTTGAGAAAATTAAACGCTTACTATGCTCACAACCAATTTTAGAAATCTTTGACCAAAATTTACCTATAAACATATATACTGATGCCTCATTGGAAGGTATTGGAGCAGTCTTAAAACAAATTCAACCAAACGGAAAAGAAAAACCAGTAGCATATTTCTCAAAAAAATTAAATGAAGTCCAGAAGAAGAAAAAGGCTATATATTTAGAATGCTTAGCAGTTAAAGAAGCCATAAAATACTGGCAGTACTGGCTTTTAGGTAAATCGTTCCAAGTATACTCCGACCACAAACCACTGGAAAATTTAAATATTAAATCTAGAACAGATGAAGAATTGGGAGATTTATCCTATTACCTATCACAATATGACTTTGTAATAAAATATGCACCAGGAAAAAATAACTTAGAGGCAGACTGTTTAAGCAGAAACCCAGTATTAGAGGCTAACAATGATATACATGAATCATTAAAGATTATAAATTTAATAACATTAAATGACATACTAACAGATCAAAAGAAAAATAAGGATATACAAAAATACAAGAATAAGTTAATTATTAAAAACAATATATATTATAAGAGAGTAAAAAAACAAGAAAAAATTATATTATCAGAAGAATTTAGTATAAAATTTATAAAATTAATACATGAAAATATGTGTCATATAGGAATAAAACAAATGCGAATTAAAATAGGAAAATTTTATGCAGCAAATAATTTAACTAGAAATATAACTGAAATATGCAAAAGGTGTGAAATATGTATAAGAAATAAGACAAGAGGTCAGGCTAAGTACGGTTTGATGTCACACTTAGGCCCTGCCACAAAACCATTTGAAATTGTCTCAATAGACACGATTGGTGGGTTTGGAGGGTCTCGATCCACAAAAAAATATCTACACCTTTTAGCCGACCACTTCACTCGATATGCTTATATAGTAACATCAAAGACACAGTGTGCAAGGGACTTTATAAAACTTATTAATAAAATACCAAATTGTAAAGAAATTGGCATGGTTCTCACCGACCAATATCCTGGACTCAATTCAAAAGAATTTAAAGATTTTTTAAATGAAAAATCAATTCCACTAATATTCACTGCAGTAAATTCACCATTTTCAAATGGCCTTAACGAAAGACTGAACCAGACATTGGTAAATAAAATCAGATGCAAGATGAATGAGAATTTAAATACTAAAGCATGGACGACGATCGCTCACAACTGTGTGGATAAATACAATGATACGGAACACTCTATAACAGGCTTTTCACCAAGATACCTATTAAATGGTACTGATATTTCAATCGTACCAAATGAACTTAAACTAAAGAAAGATTCAGATAACTGGATTAGAGACAGGAAGATTGCATTAGAAAGAACAGTTAAATCACATAAATATAATAAAATGTTGGTAGATAAAAATAAAACAATTCATAATTTTAAAAAAGGTGATATGAGTCGTCTAGTTGCAAAACCCGCTAAAACGCTTTAATTTCAAATTTTAGCTACATATGACATTTGAAAGTACTCTTCAAGTAGTACAAATTCGTCAATTTGTTCTCTATCAAACTCCGCTATAAGCGGTAGTAAAATGCATTATATTAACAGTGTTCGGTGCAAAGAACGCTAAAACAAAGTGTGTGAGTTTCAAATTCCTCCATAACAAATGCAACCAATGGCAGCCCAATATTAGGTCACGTGACACAATGAATTTGAATCAATTAGTATGGCTGATTCCGCTATCTGAGTGTGTCTTAGCTGTGGTTTTTTAATGTTTTTGTGTGGAAAATATGGAGGATTTACAGCAATTTATAAGAAAATCGGAGCCTGGGAAAGCACGCAAGAGATTAGTTGATAAGTCAAAGTGGAAACGTGAAGTACTGCGTGAAAAAAGTTTGGTTTCTTTCTTCTACTAAACAGTCAACTGCCATTTACCAAAGTTGTTATGCGAAACAGGACCAAGAAAGAATTCGATACGCTTTGGTGTAAAAATTAATTTTTTTTTATTGCTAAATTGAGTAACTAATATAAATTTCCCTAAAATAAAATGTTAAGACTGTACTTGCCCCCTGAATTAAACATAAAAAAACTTTGGCGTATGTATAACAACGACCATCCTTCCTTGCTAGTAAAACAGCATTTTTTTAGAAATATATTTAATTGTTTTTATAACATTGGTTTTGGCACACCTAGGTCTGATGTTTGTTCAACTTGTCTGCTGTTAGACGAGAACATAAAAAATGAAACTAATTCTGGGCTTAAAAATAAATTGATCATTGAAAAAAGAATTCACCGTTTGAGGTACAAAGCATTTTATAGGATCTTGCAGGAGCAAAGAAGTGATCTATTAACAATTAGCTTCGACTGTCAAAAAAATTTGGGCCTGCCTAAAGTACCAGATCAGTCTGCCTACTATAGCCGCCAAATTAATTTCTATAACTTTACTATAGTAGTTGGTAGCTCTAAAGCAAAATTGACCAAGGAAAACATATTTTCATATACCTGGAATGAAACCACACACAACAAAGGTAGTAATGAAATCATTTCAGCAGTTCATCACTTTTTAATTAATTTAGACTTCAAACAAGAAATCAAAGTCTTAAGAATAGTAGCAGACGGCTGTTCTGGTCAAAATAAAAATTCTGGCATGATAGCCATGCTTGGTAAGTGGTTGACAACAGAAGCAGCCAGACACATCAAAGCGTTTTATACAACGTTGGAAGACAGAAGGTCTTCTGAACAAATAGATATTGACGAGGACACAGCGGCGATACCAAGCGACCTTTGTGAAGACGGATTTGACGATGTCAATTTAATAGTATGATTTAGGTTTTTAACATTTTTCTTTTTAATAAGATTGATTGTGTTTACCCGCCTTCAAATGTAGAACAACAAATTATTTTATTTTCTAAATATATTATTATTTTAAAATTGCATTTTTATTTACTTACTTATCAGATATTGTTGCATAACATTGACATCACCACAAAATGACGTAAGTTTCAAATCCCGCTATTCCACAAAGCTCAGTTGCAAATGCCCCTATAACACTAAGTAAGTTTCAAAATCCCCCATAATCAAAATTGAAACAGGTTTTTTTGCTAGGTTTTTGGAGTAATCGCAGTTGTTTTTCATTTTCTTAATAGGTATATTTTATGAGTATGGAAGTAAATAAAAAAAGTATAATAAAGTAAAGTTGCTTTGATTTCAAAAGTTTTTTTTCATTCCTGCAAAATTTTCTAGAATCATTTTAGTGGGGTTTGCAACTAGACGACTCATATGGTATATGTTGAAAACGGTAACAAATTAAATAGAAGAAAATTAGATGAGATAAGGATTGGTCCATTTAAAATTGAAGAGAAACTGTCACAATCAATATACAAGGTTAATGTAGGACATAAAAAGAAGGAGTCAAATTTATTTCATAGTACGAAACTTGTTCCTGCTTTTACACGTGAAAAAATTTAAGTTATGAAGATATTTAATGAAAAGATAAAACCACAGGTTATTTAGCGCTGGGGGGGGGGGGGGGGGAGATGTAAAGAAATACTTAGGATTCCTTTATTTGAATTATGGCGCGCTTTTCATACAACAAATATGTCATTGTTTTGACCTGATCAAACTAACAGATGGCGCTAGCTATAGTAGTTTCAAATTGATAAAACAGTAAGATTTTTTGACACATAATGGCTGTCATTTTTTAAGTACCTATTTATATTTAGCATTTACAATTTATAAACTTTTGGTTTTGATAAGAACGACAAATAAACTTTAAATGTTGTTTCTTTGTTTTTACAGGTAAGATTTTTAATAGTCTTTGTTGTTGTACTAGGTATATTCAGCAGATGTCAAAAATAAAATAAACTTTGTTTTTACAGAGCAACACATAGTTTCATTTTGTCGACCGTCATAGAACTTTATAAAAAAGGACTAATTGTCTTATATATATAATCGAAACACATGAGTTTGATAAATCGCTTTTTCAGAGCGAAATAAATGTTAATGTAAAGCTGACTCGAATTTGATTCTAATAGTGTTGTTTTGTTTGTTTCGTAAACAATATTTTTAGTTCAGAAAGTAAAAGACACGCTTGAAAATTCTGAATATTATACTAAATAACTAAAATAAATATTCATTTGTATATTCCATACAATGGTGCCAACTTCACGTGCACAACTAAACTTAACTAAAAAATGAAAACAACTACTTATGGCGTATTTTAATTATTTGGCTGTTTTGTTGTGAACAGTTTTATTAATCAAAATCTGTAAAGAATACTAAGTGGCTGGTCGAGAATGTGCGAAACAGTCTCGATAGATGGGGTTGTACATCAAAATGCCATGTAGACTCATTCGAGTGTATGTAGTGGATAAATTGGTTACTGTTGGCACGGCCGCAATAGCTCAGTAGGTAGAGATGGAACGATATTCCGAGGGCGTGGGTTCAAGTCCCGCTTGCGGTGATCACTTTTTCCACTATAATTTAATTTATTAAGTAAAATCGTTAGTCTATAATATGCAGATTTTCTACATAGTATTTACCATGCATATGCACATGCATATCATGCATGAACAAACATGCCTGTAAAAGGGTGGTAATGATTTCTGCAATTCTTTGAAATCATCAATACATTTTGCACTCGCCGTCATGAATCTTTCATGTGCTTGATAACTCTATTGAAATGTAAATAATGAGATATTGAAATCATAATAAAAGTGAAAGTATGTGAGTATAGATGTTTGGATTTTTGTTACTCTTTAATGCAACAACTACTAAATGGATTATAATGAAACTTTACAGTAATGTAGCATAAACATCAATAACAAATATATACTTTTTATTCCGAAAGGATGCAATATTCCCGTGGGATAATAGAAACGAACAGATTTTTTATCGTTTTTACCGCGGATAACACCGCAGGCTACATAGTATTAGATAATATTGATTCGCCATTAATAACTTACATAGGTACATAAGTGTGGTCATACAGCTTAAATCTTTAAAACTACAGTTAGGATTTTGTTGCGGTTTTTCATTGGAGATGTAATAATTCAAAAGAAAGGTTTTGCTAAAATTTGTTAAAGTTTTGATAGGTAGGTGATATAATATTAGTAATTCCAATATTAAGTTGCGGGCAGCAGCAAGTGAAGTTTAAATAATTATCTATAATTAATTAATTATAATCTTTGTTCTGCGTCTGGGTGTTTCTATGTATTATAAGTATGTATTTACAAAAGAAAAGTAGTAAAATTATGTAGTCTATCCGTATTCTGGTACCCATAACACAAACATAATAAGCTTAGCTTGGGACCAGAGCCAGTCCCAAGCTAAGCTTATATGCTTGTGTTATGGGTAGGTTCCAGAATACGGATCTAATACATATGCTACTTTTCTTTTGTAAATACAAACTTATATTAGATAGAAAACACACAGTACAAAAAGTTGTATAACAGTAATAAATATCACACAAATTACTGTCCCGAACGGGAATCGAACCCGCGACCGAGTGAACGGCAGTCCGTTACATGAACCACTAGACCACGAGGGCCGTCATTTACTTAATTTCTTATATTTTAAAAATTAATTTTGTACGCTTATATCTAGATAATAAAAAAATACATAATATTAGGATACCGTGAGAAGATACCATACACAATATTAACACGCCTTAGCTGTACAATAAAATTGATATAAGGAGAATAAAAGGGCGCTTTCCTCAATCAAAAAACAATTTCCTTTCTATCAATTGGCAATTTCACCAATTCGACGTAAAAAGCAATGGATTGTATGTTAAGTGATATGAAACAATTGTATTGTCTTGTTTATTATTAGAATGTAATTGAGTTTGTTTCAATTAAACGTCTAAACTTTATTGTATTTTCGATATTTCGTTATTTTGTTAATTAGCCAAAGGTTTTATAACTTTGATTTTATTAGTATGACCGCTGTTTATATTTAAGAAATTACACGTCTAGAGAACCCTACCTAATGCTTAAATTTATGAGCTGATTTCAATTAAGCTTTTTCTATCTCAAAGGAGGTTTCCAGTGATGTTTCTGTCGACGTGTTTCATCGAAATTCGTCGGCTATTTTCAAGTATGTTTGTTTTTTTATTTTTGGTATTTAAAATTAAAATGATGTAAGTACTCGCAACTCTTTTATAAGAAAATAATGAAATACAAAATTAGTGTAACATTTTTTCAAAATAAAACAATAACATTTTTCAATTTACTACTGCGGATAAGATTTCCATAAATTCAGATTGTATTTGCCAATTATTTAAATTGGCATCTAAGTAAGAAACGAACACAGAAATACAATTTTACAAATAAAATAAATAAAGTCGTTTCGTCGTAAATAAAATAAATAAAGTCCGAAACGGATTTTGGGCTTTAAACTGTCGAATTTATTTATGTTAATCTAACATCGGCTAAGGACAAAACTCTATTACAGTATTAAAGTCATTTACGTGCTATTAAAGCTCTTTATATTTCACAAAACAAAGGCTCTTTATAGCCTACTAAGGTCGTTTATTATTTTGTAAAGAATTAAATGAAAAAGAAAGGATTAAAGGCTTAACTTTTTTAACTTAAAGAATAATAAATTAAAAGGTTTGACAATACCTTCTATTTAGATAATCTTTCACAGATCTTTTATGTATATTTGAGTCGATATTTTTCCGCGTGGTGACTAATTAAGAGTACAAGTGTCACTACAACCCTTTTTCGTTCCCAATGTGCTGTAAAAGCCAGCTATGCAATATTGTACACATACACAGCTACCATCCTCTGTAAGAGACGGAAAAGTTTGAAATATAAACGCTGTACCAACACGTCTGTTCAGCGCGTCACAGAAGATTGCAATCACTACCAAAAATGTGCTGCAAATCAGCGTTTTATTTTTCCGTCACCGAGGTAATAAGACAAATTATTTTTTATTCGGAATCTTTGGAAATATCACGTTCAATATTGTACAAATTGTAATTATCCCAGCAACAAGTTCTAACAAAATATCACAATGAAAGTGAACCACTACTATTTGAATGGAAACACATTTTAACTGCGCACGTAAGCAGTGAAATTATGTCGTTATCTTTATTAGGGTCCTAGGGGCTTCTAATAATGACAATTTTCTGAACACAAGCACTTAAACCCTTGGATATGTTAGTACTTATCCCATTTCAAATAAAACGAATTTAAATTTTATGTAGGTTAAAATGTTTCTCTTTTTGAACATACTTACCCAGGGTTTTTACTCTTTTATTGAAGGAATTGACATAGACCTACATAGACTTATGTTAAAGCTTTGTTTGTTATAGATTGTAATTTTAACTCTTTTTAAGTAGAGACGAGTAATATTATTTATATTAACGGGCGTCGTGGTCTAGTGGTTCACCTAACGGACTGCCGTTCATGAGGTCTCGGGTTCGATTCCCGCACGGGATAATCAGTTTTGTGATCTTTCTAAATGTCATATAAATGTTTGTACTGCATCTGGGTGTTGCTATGTAGATATTATAACTATGTATTTACAAAAAAAAAGTAGTATATCCGTTTTCTGGTACCCATAACACAAACATAATTATAAGCATAGCTTGGGACCAGAAGACGCTGTGTGAAATGTCCATGAATTATATTGGCCAATGAGCATGCTTCATAGCTGCGTTACAAGAAAACTTGTTATCAATCTAAAACGATAATGACATAGTTTAGTTTTATTTATGGTAGTTACTATTTTTAGAGTAATTTATATTGTAAGTTTTACATTGTTGTGTACAGATTACGTATACGTTATATGCAAAACAATCTTGAAGTATCTTCTAGAAATTTTGCCAAACATTATCTATTACACAGAAATGCGGATCTATCACCAATCACCAGATATAGTTAAATAAATTTCTATAAACAATAATATATTATATTCTATAACAATAAATTTCAAGAAAAAAATATAACAAAATATATTCAACTCAAATGAAATAGTGTTTCAGTTTCAGTTTATACACGTAGTAAAATAAATAACCGTATAACCTAACCTGATTAAGGCACATATTTATTAAAATGTCAGTCATAGGTAATGGCTAGCACTCGATATATTACCCTAGGGGCTGTATTTCATGTCGGTTGTGACAGATACCGATGAGAATTAACCACACGCGGCCGCATGATTTATGATTAAAAGCTGTTTTATTATAATTGAGATGTAAATGGCAACAAATTAACATTTATTTTTATACACTTAACTTTTTACTTATTATAAAATAAAGTAGTTTTATTGTATGTCCCTGTGATCCCATGTGAGATCAAATTTTTAAAATTACACAGTGGTCTATAATTACGATTTTCTTTAATAGAAAGAGTGGTTTAATAGGATGGCTTTTTTGTATAATTTGTTATTAGACAGTTTTTATTAAGGGACTTATTAACATTGCTTATTAACGACAAACGCGAGTGAAATCGCGGTCATTGACAAATATTTTTTATATACTATCCATTATTTTATCGTATTGGTAGTTATTTGTTTCAAATATTAAACATCACTTTTTCTTTATCCATTTCATAAACGTTGGGCACGGGTCTCTTTCGCATTGCAAGGAATATGGTAGCAGACCATGCCGCGATGACTAGGCGTGTTAGCACAGGGTTCATTTTCGAGGTTCCGTCTCTCACATAACATCTGCGAATGATCCCTTAGGTGGCTTTTACAGTAGGTAGGTACTTTGGTAGAAAGAAATGGAGTGTTCATTTTATATACATGTAACCTTTGTGGTGTAAGCCACAGAGGTCAGAGTTTATTTTTAAAATTTGTGATAGATATTTAAAACTAAATGTCACTATTGAGATAGAATTAAAATGTATTGAATATTTAAAAATATTATTGTATAGTCAAAAGGAAATAAAAACATTAAATGTTGTTTCTTTACATAATTTAAAGCAACGCAATATTGTTATTTTATTTCTAGTATTAAAATATATCATTATAAAACAACATTTCTTGTATTTTCACAAAAGGAAAATGGACAAACTAAGGTTTGAGTTTGTAGTGAAACCATCTGATGATCCTAAAACGAACATAATTTGTTTGACTTCTTTGACTGATGTGAGAAACTATACATATTTATTACCAGAGGCTCTACAATCCGTTAAACTGCACGAAACGTTGGTTAAAACGCAGGCTTACAACAAGGTAAGAAATACTTTGCAAAAAAGACACGAAAAAAGACAAGTATGGATTACATTAACACCAGAAATTAATCAAGAATATATAGATCAGGATGGAAATATATGTTTTAAAGGATATTTGCTAGAAGAAATACCACCAGAACAACAACAAACGCCGTCAGCTGGAATATCTGAGGTAACATTGACAAAAATTTTAGAAAGCTTTGTAGAAACGAAAAAGAATATATCGAATCTAAAGAGTATTAGAAAAATGTCTGAAAAAATTGTAATAGAAAAATTTAATAGACTTACATCTAATGTTTCCCAATGGATAGAAATATTTGAAAGAGAATGTATTCGTAATTGTATAGACGAAGACTCAATGAAAATAGAGACCCTTAGATTCTTTATTGAAGATTCTTGTCTTGACTGGTACAGTGCTATGCTAATTAAATATACAGTTGATTCACAGTGGCTAATTTGGAAAGAAAACTTTTGTGAGACTTTTGCAGCCAGAGGTTGGTCTTCAATCAGGTATGCAATCTTATTTAAATACAAACAAGGATCGTTACTTGAATATGCATTGAAAAAAGAAAAGCTTCTATTAGAAATAAATAAATTAATGGATAAACCAACAATAATTGATTTAATTGCTACGGGTCTTCCAAATTTTATAGCAGATAAAATTGATAGATCTAATTTGAAAGAAACCAAAGATTTGTTTAATAATCTAAGAGGTTTGGAACACCTTGTTTTCAAGAGTGTTATTTATAAAAGAACAAAATATGAAAATAAAACAAAAGAAAATTGTAGGAACTGCGAAAAGGAAAATAAAGGAATTAGATATCATCCTGAATCCACATGTTGGTTTAAAACCAAAACTTCAGATAGACCAAAAGGATATAGTATAAAAAATGTAAATAATTATGAATTAGAAACAGAATTGAATGAAATAAATCCAAAAAACTAATAATTCCGCCATTAATCAAAGTAAAGTTAGTACTTAATAATAGTCTGGAAACATTGGGTATTTATGATTCAGGATCAAATGTATCATTGATAAACTCCAGGTTATTAAAATTTAAAAACGAAAACAATTCTTGCTTTAAAAAAGCGAGTCTAAAAACGATTAATGGCGAGAAAATGACTATAGGAATGATAACGTTAAAAGTAAAAATTTTTGATATTGAAAAGGATGTGAATGTCTTTGTTATTGAAGAAGAAAACTTTAGTTATGATTTTTTGATTGGACTGGACTGCATAAAAACCTTTCACCTAGCACAAAATGAAAATTTAGAAATCACACAAAGATGTGATAATTGGAACAGAAAAGTAGATATAATTTTACCCGAATTATCAAGTAAAGTCGACAATGCTGGAAAGGATAACCCATGAAAAGTTAACTTTAATGAACACGTGGAAGAGGCTTGCTTTGAGATAACAGTAAATCACTTAGACTTTCAGCAACAATCAGAAATTGACAGACTAATTAGCAAATATAATTCAATTTTTGCCAAAGACAAATACGATATAGGTACTGTGAAAGATTACGAAGCACATATTGACTTAATAATTGATAAATACTGTACTAAAAGACCATATAAATGCACCATTGAAGACAAAAAAGAAATTGAGCAACAAATATCTAAATTATTACAAAATAATTTAATTGAAGAATCTTACAGTCCATTTGCTGCGCCAGTAACATTAGCTTATAAGAAAGAAGATGGTAGACGATCAAGACTATGTATAGATTTTCGAGAGTTGAATAAAAATATAGTTCCTCAATCACAACCGTTCCCACTAATTGAGGACTTAATGATAAAGACAGCAAAATGCAAGTTTTTTTCAACATTAGATATTAACTCTGCTTTCTGGTCAATTCCTTTAAAAATTGAAGACAGAGCAAAAACGGCTTTCGTAACACAAGAAGGACATTTTCAGTGGACGTGTTTACCATTTGGTTTGAAAACAGCGCCAGCAATATTTCAGAGAATATTGAGTAGTATTATAAGAAAGCATAAATTGTCACAATTTACGGTGAATTCTATTGATGATATTTTGGTCTTTTCTAAAAGTTTTGAAGACCACATAAAACATTTAACATTATTGTTAGAAGCGATATCAAAAGAAGGCTTCAGGTTGAAATTTTTAAAATGTAACTTTGCTCAGAATTCAGTTAAATATTTAGGACATATCATTGAAAATAATACAGTAACACCACTAAAAGATAATTTGATTGCTATCAAAGAGTTTCCAGTACCAAAAACACAAAAACATGTGAGACAATTTCTGGGAAAAATAAACTTTTATGGAAAATATGTGCCAAATGTTTCTATCGTACTAGATCCTCTTCATAATTTACTAAGAAAGGGACAACAATTTATTTGGTCGAAAGAATGTCAAGATGCTTTTGAAATGATTAAAGAACGTCTTTGTTCGAAACCCATTTTGGCTATTTTTGATCCTGATTTGCCAATATTCATCTATACAGACGCTAGTATACGAGGCATAGGTGCCGTTTTAAAACAAAAGCAGAACGATGGAGAAGAAAAACCATGTGCCTATTTTTCAAAAAAGTTAAACAATGTTCAGATGAAAAAAAAAGCAATATATCTGGAATGTTTAGCCATAAAGGAAGCAGTAAAATACTGGCAATACTGGCTTATAGGTAAAAGATTTACTGTCTTCACTGATCACAAGCCCCTAGAAAAAATGAATATAAAGTCAAGAACAGACGAAGATCTAGGAGAACTTACTTACTACTTATCACAATTTAATTTTGAAGTGATTTATTCTCCCGGTAAATACAATTTAGAAGCGGATGCTCTAAGTAGAAATCCTGTGTTACAGTCTTGGGAAAACCAAGACCAAGATTTAAGAGTTGTAAATTTTATTAACATAGAAGATATATTATGTGATCAAGAGAATAATGAAGATATAAAAAACAATAAGAATAAGTTAACAATAAAAAATAATATATATTATAAAAAGGTTGGAAGAAAAGAGAAAATACTTTTAACTGAAGAGTTTTGTAAAAGATTAATAGAAAAGGTACATAATGTATACTGCCATTTAGGCGTTCAACAGATGAAAAACAAAATTAGACCTTTTTATGTTGCCAAAAATTTAACAAATAATATACAGAAAACTTGTGATAAATGCGAAGTCTGTATAAAGAATAAATCTAGAGGAAAACATAACTTTGGACTAATGTCTCATCTAGGCCCGGCAACTTATCCTTTTGAGATAGTCTCAATAGACACAATTGGAGGCTTTGGCGGTTCCCGTTCTACCAAAACATATTTACATTTATTGGTCGATCATTTTACGAGATATGCTTTTATTTTAACTTCAAAGACACAAAATTCTAAAGATTTTATAAAACTAGTTAAGAAAGTAACCGAGGAATATCATATTAAATTAATTCTTTCTGATCAATACCCAGGAATAAATTCAAATGAATTTATAAGATTTTTAGAACAGGAAAACATTTCCATAGTTTTTACAGCAGTGAATGCACCCTTTTCCAATGGGTTAAACGAAAGATTAAACCAAACGTTAGTCAATAAAATAAGATGTAAAATAAATGAAAAGAAAGGAAAAGTCGCTTGGACAAGCATTGCTCATGAATGTACACAAAAATACAATGAAACAGAACACACAGTTACTGGATTTGCACCTATCTATTTATTGGAAGGAAGAAAGGTAGATATAATACCAAAAGAATTAAAAGAGGAAACAGATTATAATGATTTAATAAAAGATAGAAAACTGGCTTTAGAAAATACTATAAAATCACACAATACTAATAAAATGAACTTTGATAAAAACAGAAAAGACATTGAATTAAAGGTTGGAGATTTAGTCTATGTTGAAAATGGTAACAGATTAAATAGAAAGAAACTGGATGAATTAAAATTAGGTCCGTACAAAATTTTAGAAAAGATATCGAATTCAATATACAGAATCGACACAGGACATAGAAAAGTAGAATCGAATCTTTACCATATTACGAAGTTGGTACCGTTACTAGTGGAATAATAATTATATTTAAAATGAAGTATTCACTTGAGGGGGGGGAGATGTAACCTTTGTGGTGTAAGCCACAGAGGTCAGAGTTTATTTTTAAAATTTGTGATAGATATTTAAAACTAAATGTCACTATTGAGATAGAATTAAAATGTATTGAATATTTAAAAATATTATTGTATAGTCAAAAGGAAATAAAAACATTAAATGTTGTTTCTTTACATAATTTAAAGCAACGCAATATTGTTATTTTATTTCTAGTATTAAAATATATCATTATATACATACTAGCTTCTGCCCGCGGCTTCGCACGCATTAGTGGCCGAATCGAATTTGAAATCATACCTAAAATAAAAACTGAAAAATGAACTGAAATTAATAGATACTAAAATCAAGACTGAAATCCATAACAAAATTTACCTCAATCAATAATCGATACAAAATACTATGCATATCTACTAAAATCAGAGTTAAATACGATACCAAAATGACAACCACAATTGATACAAACCAAAACAAATTACTAATTTCAATCGTTATCAAAATTGTAAGAAAATATAAATTCAAAACTGTAGCTATTCTTTCTGCCAAATTTAAAAAAATCGACGTAGTACAGAATATAAATACTTAACTATTCCAGCTTCTATACTTATCTCAATGAAAAAAAAAAGTTGGAAAGGAGTTTCTATTCCGAGCTATCGCGTAAATCGCATATGTCAGTCAGGGATTAAAACCTTCTTGGCCAAATTTTAAAAAAATGCCTTTAAGTTGACGGCTTCTAAGAGTTGCTATGACAACTGTAAAATAACTAAATGGCTGAACTATTATTTCATTTCCGTATTTCACAAATATTTGCATTTATTATCTCGTACAGAGTTTTTAGCGGAAAATATATATTGCCTATTTTACTTCCAGGACTATAAATTATCTATATACCAATTTTCGTGCAATTTCATTCGGTAGATTTTGCGTGAAAACGTCACCAACGAAGAAACAAACAAACAAACAAACTCACTTTCACTTTATATATAAGTAAGGATTGTCTCTATCTTCCCTGGTGGTTAAATGGCATGCTGTGATCTATTCTTTATTCGATTTTAATAACCACAAAAAATGCTTTATGAAAATTGTTTCTTATAAATAAAGTGTAAGATATAAAATAATGAGGTTTTAAATGAAAAATAGCAGACCTACTCCTATATTTGCTTTAATTACTCAATTGCAAAAAAAGAAAGTCAAATTTTCAGTTGCCCAAGTGTCTTCGTATTCAACAAATAATAATGAGATCGTCATTGAAAACTGATAAAAGTCATATCTTACATATTTATATAGGCTTGATCTTTACGACCGATTTTACCCGTACAATGGCTATTGATTCTATGGAATAAAGGAGATTAAGATGATTCTAATAAAAGGAATAAAAGATAAAATTTTTGTTCAATTAGGTACTTGTAAGCTCACAATATGCTGGATCGTATTTTATTGTATTATGTTTCAAAGTTTGGACAGCTATTGTTGGCAGGTCATATCGTTTTAAGATCTGGTGATCGTTAAGTAAGGAAGGTCCTCGAGTGACGAACAGGGAAAGGATGACGCAGCGTGCGGTAGCCCCCAACAAGATATAGCGATGATATCTTCTATTTTGCAGGGCATCGCTGGAAACAGGTAAATAGCGCAGAACCGCACCTTGGCCTATGACGACCGTTGGACCGAAAAACACTGATGGATGGACTGATGGCCAACTCTGCGTTTAAAGTCTACGATGCCGATAACATGCACTAATACACTGATAGAGCTCGCGCGTTATTAACATACGTGAAAATTCAGTATGTCAACATAATTCATGCCAAAGATTAAATCTTCATTAAGAATAAACAAGAGTTATTTACATCAAAGCTTTGTAATACAAATTTGCAACAGCCACTCCTGTTATTTCAACAGTTACCATTAAATTTTATGGTTCATAATATGGACGGAATATACCTTTGTATAGAAAGATGAAAATCTCGTAAAACTGCTCCATTTTGTATTGTGACCGACCCTTTGAGATTTGAATAGGTGTGAGGAACAAATGTTTTGCATAGTGTTGTCATGTATTCATATCAATGTTACAGTTATAATTAAAATGTAATTAGAATTACGTTTAGTTATTCAGTAGAGTTTAACTAACTTTTTAATTAGGCAAACTTACCTACCAGATTGTGCATAAATTGAATTTATAAAGTATTTCACGTGTGATTTCAAATGAAACTCAATTCCAAATGAACAGACATTACAGTTTGGATTATTTGGAGTTTTAATCACATTTTTATTTATATAAGCACAGATCGCAAGTTAACAGCACCTAAATTACTATAAAAGATACTTATTTTATAACATAGCTACCTTTTTAATGGAAATAAATCTGCACAGATTACGAAAATTACTATTTAAAACTAATTAACAAACTTTATAAAACTACTTAAATACGTATATAAACTGTTTAATAATGGAAGATAGCACAGATAATGTAACTTTGAGAAGAAATAAGATTCTAAGGTCAAACTCTGAGTCTAATTTGTCTCACACATTTCAAAATGACGACTCGAACTATACTATGCTAGACTGTACTGCTATGAGTATACATAGCGAAATTATTAATAACTTGGAAACATCGTATACACAAGATTTGAAAAACGAAATAAATGCACTCAATTTAAAACTAAAAAGTGCTGACTCCGAAATTGAAAATCTTAGTTGTGAAAATAGTTGTCTAAAGCGGCAAATTGATATCTTGAAAAAAATATGTGGTTCTAAACTGTATCAAAAACAGAAATTTGCTACACCCGTCTCTAAAAGGTCACAATATTTAAGAATTAGTACACCACGTACTTCACCTGGATACTACTCAAATAACGCCTATAGAAACATTCATTGTGATTATGTTCAGAGCAACATACAACCTATAGAAAAACATCGTAACATAGGAATAACTAATAATTGCATTCGTTCACTGGACTACTCTTTAGAAACATGCAACAAAAATCCGAAGCCAGATATAAACATAAAATGTACAAGTAATTACCAATATGCACCAACTGACAAGAACAAAGTGCTTATAATAGGCGACGAACAAGGTCGTGGCTTGCAGCGTGCTCTTCAGGATTTACTAGGAGAAAGTTATTCTGTATTCTCGTACATGAAACCAGCGGCTAAACTAAGCAATATACTCAGTACACTAGAGAAAGAAATGATATCTCTCAACAAAAACGACTACCTGCTTGTGATAGGTGGATGTCATGATACAAGTCCAAACGAAGTCAACACAAGTTTAGTCACGTGGTTATCTCGATGTTCAAGTACAAATGTTATTTTAAGCGAAATACCCAGAAACAAACACTTATGTGAAAAAAAGTTAAATTATCTTTTGAAATTTATATGCATGAATTATAAAAATGCTGTATACCTAGATATGAACTATTCACGATATATACCTAATAAAAAAATGTATGTATTAAATTTGGCTAGGTCTTTATTAAAGGAAATTCTCTCTATAGATTACAAGCTTAAAAGAGAAGTTTATACACTATCACTTGAGACTAAAAATAAACATAAATTTGTTGATAAATCGGTGCAGGTTGAACTAGATTCCAATGTAACTGTCAGTACAAATCATCAAGGTAAAATCAATCTTGACTATTGCTCGCACATACATAATACTAAATCTAAAAGTTTAAGCTTGGGTACTCTTTTTCGCCTATAAGTACTTGACAATTCTGCACCAAAATGTTAACGGTTTAATATCTAAATCAGACTTAATATCTGTTTCTTTGAGAGAACTACTAATTCAAGGTATGAATATCGACATAGTTTGTATAACCGAGCATAATATGACGGCTGACGATAAGGTGTATTTAGATATAGCAGGTTATAGACTCGTTTCAAGTTTTATGCGAGATCGTAGACATGGTGGATCGTGCATACTCTTAAGAGATTCATTAAATTATAAACAAATTGATGACATAAACAATCTCTCTATCTGTAACATAATTGAATGCTCTGCAATAGAACTTTTAGACCATAAAATATACATACTCTGTGTCTATAGACCACCAAATAATTCTTCTGGGGCACTCAAAACATATTTTTATACATTAAATGAAATTCTTTACAAGTTATCCAGCACTAACAAAAAAATACTCATGTGTGGTGACTTTAATATAGATATCTTAAAACGTACACCATACTCTACAGAGTTTATTAACTTATTAAACAATTACAATATTAAGTTACATTTTTCTCAACCTACTCGACCTAATAGCAATACTTGTATAGATAACATATGCCATAACATAAAGGGATGCAAAGGTGACATAAAAGAATTAGCGATTTCAGACCACAATGCACAAATTGTTAAGGTGCCAGTACAAAAAACATGCCCGATTAAAAGTTGGTATATATTTCGTAGGACATACACAGAAGAAAATAGACATGCATTTCTAACAAATCTGAAGGATACGAATTTCGCTGAGGTATACACAAACACTCAAGCTAATGACAGTTTTGAAATATTTCACAACATATTTAAGCATCTATATGACCAATGCTTTCCATTGCTCAAAATTAAGATGTCCCACAAAAGTAGACCTAAATGGCTCTCGCGTGGACTATTGCTGTGTAGTAAAAAAAAACGTGAGCTGCTATGGAGGTATAGAAGAGTGTCGAGTAAGGTAAACAAAACAAATTTTAAAATATTTGCAAGTAGGTATAAACACATAATAAACTTAACTAAAAAGTCGCAAAATGATTATTACATTAAAAATGCTATAAATAAACCCAAAGCGATGTGGAAAATAATTAACAGTGTCAAATATAATTACCCAATTGAAGGAATAGAGCATTTATATACTAATAATGAACTGATAAATGATCCCAAACAAATTGCTCAAAACTGCAATAACTATTTTCTCGACATTGTAACTAATGATGACATTACACTTAGTAAACCTAAAATAGATACGGCACCACATAATAATAGATATCCATATAGCCTGCCATTTAATAATAATTCAGTATTTATGACTCCGACAATTCCTAAAGATATTCAAGACGTTATAATGACGCTTAAAAATACTACTAGTACCGGCTACGACGGCATATCTACAAAGGTTGTTAAAGATGCGGCTTCTATAATCTCTGAACCTATAAGCCATATTGCTAACTTATGCATCGAACAGGGCACGTTTCCTGAAGCTTTAAAAAAGTCTGTCATAAAACCAGTTTTTAAAAAGGGTGAAAAGTCTAATATTAATAACTACAGACCGATTGCACTGCTACCCATATTTGCCAAAGTGTTTGAAAGAATTATATATAATTGTCTGTATCCATTCTTTGAGAAATATAATATATTCACTCCAAATCAATATGGCTTCAGAAAAGATAAATCTATAAATTTAGCAGTATATCATTTTCTGAAAAGAGTAATGGCTAACATGGATAAAGGTTTACCGGCAGTGGCATTGTACATGGATATTTCCAAGGCTTTTGATTGCGTGAAACATGACATACTCTTGGAAAAGTTGTATTCGTACGGTATAAGAGGTAATGTTCATAGTCTCATAAAGTCTTATCTTGAAGGGAGGCTGCAGTATACTGAAATAACAAGAGTGGATGCTAGTAGGAAAGTGGAAGTAACACATGTATCCGACATAAGAAATGTTTTGATGGGGGTACCACAGGGCAGTATCCTGGGACCATTGTTCTTTCTGACATATATCAATGACATGCCGACTGTAGTTGATAATGACATAACACTATTTGCTGACGACAGTACTATTTTATTTACAAAAGACTCCATAGATGACATTGAAATTGACATTAATAGTTCCTTAGTAAAAGTAATTGAATGGCTGCAGGGTAATAACTTAATGATAAATTTAAAAAAGACAACAATTATGAATTTTAAACAAAGGCCAAAGGCGCGGAACATGCTAGCTGTTAAATATTTAGAAAACAACGTTACAGAAACTGAGGACACTAAGTTCTTAGGTTTAATAATAGACAGTAGATTAAACTGGAAGCTTCATGTAGATCATGTGTGCAAAAAGCTTGGTAAATTTTCATATGCACTCTATAGATTAAGAAAAATTGCAAACCAGTCAACATTAGCGATCAGTTATCATGCATATGTTAGCGCAACACTAAGGTATGGACTAATTTTTTGGGGCAACTCCACTGACAAAAAGCGTGCCTTCCTAGCCCAAAAACGGTGTTTAAGAGCAATGTGTGGTTTGAGACAGAGAGATTCTTGCAAAAAATACTTCCGAAGATTAAGAATTTTAACATTACCTAGCCTTTACGTTTTCGAAATCGCTGTGTTTGTGAAGTGCAACATAAATCTATTTGACTTCCAAACCCGAACAAGACTACAGGAAAAGTTGAGAATAATCCCCAGTAGAACTCGATTACTACATGAGAGTGTATTTTGTCTGTCAGTAAATATATATAATAAAATTCCGAAGCACATTAAAACCATCACTAATTTGAAAGCATTTAAAAAGGCACTTCACGAAGTATTAATAAATAAAAGCTATTACAGTTTAAATGAATTCTTGAATGATGAAACCCTTACTGACTAGTTCTGCTCGGTTGTATAACACTTGTGTCAATATGTGAAGCTTATTTTTTGTTTTTATTTTATTGATATTATTATTTATTTTTTTGACATATTGAATTATTTTTATGGCATCGTAATTATTGTAATTGGGTTTTATAATGTATACTTGACATATGGATGTAGCAATTGATAATTGACTATTGTTCTTGATTATGACGTTTTAATTCTATTTATGTACTAATTTGTTATGTTTTATTTTGTGACTGAAGTTATATTTATGTAATTTATTTTAGTATTTGATTTAATTTAAATTAATGTAACTATGAATTTATATTTCTAATTATTAGTATTGTATGCCTATATGGCAGGACATAGCTGAACAAATTATCTCTGTACCAACATAAACTGAACCTGTGATCCACAATAAAAAGAATTTGAATTTGAATTTGAATTTGAAAGTATATAAGCTGCAGCTAAGTAAAAGCCAAAATGTGTTAAATTTCATTCTCTTATTTGCAAAATATAGAAAAAGATACAATATCCTATGCTTATTCATAGGAATGGAACATAAACACCATGGCAATACATAATAAACTATTTATTTAATGTTATTATTCTTTTGTAACAATATTATTTAGCTTCAAAGCAATACTAACAAGCATATCAAAGTAAAAGTGAGACATTATCTCATTTGAAGTAATTCAATTTTATTTGCTCCCCAACACTCTCAAAGAGAGAACTTATTTAACCTTCTTAGAAAGTAATATTAGCTCTTGTTATATACTTTGGCGGCAGTGGTTAATGCGGTTATTAGTACATACTAAGATGATTAAGGGATAGGTGATAATTATTAGTAAATAAATAAATAACTCATCGTCATCATTGTCCTGTCATTGTTCAGCTTTTCGCAACATTTTCGTCTGCATCGTCATTCGACTGCATGTTCATGTTGCAATGGGTAAGTATGTGCGCTGGCTTCATACGACGTGCTTCCCTCGGTCGGTATTTACGACCCCCGCGGGCAAGACATTTAGATGTGAGACTTTTATTCTTTTTATCCGTCACCTTACGGACAAACGTACATTCTATACTAATACTATAAAGCGAGTTTGTTTGTTTGCTTGTTTGTTTAAACGCGGTAATCTCGGGATCCGCTGGTCCGATTTGAAAAATTCTCTCAGTGTTGGATAGTACATTTATCAAGGAAGGCTATAGGCTATATAACATCACGCTGCAACGAATAAAAGCGAAGCATCAGTGTAAAATGTTGCAAGAAACGGGGAAAATAGTCACGCGCGCGAGCTTTAAATGAAAACGCTGCCTTATCCATGCGTGTTACAACAAAGTAATGTATGGAGAAATTGTTTGTTACCTATAGATCTTTAAAAAAGTCTGCGAGGCAATATGTCTATCTTTTAAGGAAAACCTGCTGTACCCATAAGAACGTCAAAAAAATTATCAAATTCAATAGGGTGTTTTCAAAAGCTATTTATGTGTATATGGTAACATTTTGATCAATTAAATACATTAATTAGCTTCGCTTAGCTTATAACTGCTTTTTACAGCATACAATTTAAATAAATATCTTAGGAGATATGACGAAAAATGAATTACGCGCGGCAAAATAAAATACTTAAACTGTTGGCTGAGCAACGCGAACGTTTCCTCGGTCTTCTATGCATACTCCAATGTTTTGATGTTTGGTTAATGTTGGATGTATGAATGTAAGGATGTTTGTGGTTCCTTCACGTAAAGACTGCTGGATGAATTTTCATGAAACTTTCCAATAATATAGCTTACAGTTCGTTACGGTGCTCAATCCCCGACGTATACCGATACGTCGGGGATTGAGCACCGTAACGGCCACACGCCGACGCCGACACCGTCACCGATGCAGACGACGACGCCGACGCCTATAAAGACCAACTGGTGTTGAGTTGGTCTTTATAGGCGTCGGCGTCGGCATTGGTGTCGGCGTCGGCGTATGGTCGTTACGCTGCTCAAATCTCGACGTATCGGTGTTGAGTTGGTTTTATAGGCGCCGGCGTCGGTTTCAGCGTCGGCGTCAGCGTATGGTCGTTACGCTGCTCAAATCTCGGCGTATCGGTGCTGAGTTGGTTTTTATAGGCGTCGGCGTCGTAATCGGCGTCGGCGTCGGCGTCGCCATTGGTATCGGCGTCGGCGTTGGCGTTAGTTTTTAGCAAGTCTTTTATGTGAAGTGGTAATAAAGTTTTTGGATTTTTATCAGCACTACATAGTGCTGCTGTGGCTTGGTCATGCCAAATTGCAAGTCTCTGGGATAGTGGGAAATAACCAGTAAATTATGATTCCCTAGCGAAAGTTGAAAATACTCAAAAATGCCTGTAATTCGGTTACATCTTCCGAATGCGTAGATCTAAATTATTGATTGTATCTTTTGCAGCAAGGGACCGCATAGATCTACATTTGGTATAAGTTTCAAATTGATACCTTCAGCCGATGCCGAGTAAAAAAAAAGTTTAACGGATGGATAGACAGACAGGCGGACACCGTAGTGAGACTATAAGGGTTTGTACGAAGCCCTAAAAAGGTAAAACTCTGAGATATCATTTACTAAAATGACATTGGGGCCATGTGTGTTACTTCTTTAGAATTGTGCAAAAAAAGAAAACCAAACGGACGATTTATTAGTTAGCTGTAAAATGGCGTTATTGTTAGTTCATTTAATTTTTCGTTTCTAAATTCCACACGTACGAAGTCGCGGGCACTGCTAGTACGAATAAATAAAATTATTCATGGGTATTCCATATAATGTTTTCTGTGTGTCTTTTCTTGTCCCAAGCAAAACTTATTTTATAATGCTTATGTTATACGCACAGCTAGTAGCATACGTTCTTTTTTAGTCACAGCGAAATCTCAGTAACATGATTCCCTTTTACCATATGAACCCGAAAAACAAAAGGGATTTGGCAGGGCTTAATAAAAGGACAGAAAGAATAATAAATTTCATGTCATTCTAAGTGACATGTGAGGATCTTCCTTAATACAATACGGTAACAATATTTAACCGTCATGACATATTCAATTTCTTAACTCATGAAAAGTTAAGCCTCTCGGATGCACAAATAAAGAGATGATGTAACCACGTAATGTAATTTTGTTTACTTTGTATGTCACATAGGAAGAGAAAGTTTATTTTGAAAATGTGATTGGATGTGATTATAAGGTTAATTTGTTTTTTTTTTGGGTTCTGTTTCAAAACCAAACTGTCACACGATTTATGTATTATCTTTACTACTTCTTATAAAACAAAGTCGTAATTTTTGTATGTATGTCCCTATGTGAGCTTATATCTTCAAAAATACGCAACGGATCTTGATGCGGTTTTTTTAATAGATAAAATAATGTCTAAAAAAATATCAAATTCAATAGGGTGTTTTCAAAAGCTATTTATGTGTATATGGTAATATTTTTCATCAAATTAAATAGCTTAGTTAGCTTACGCAATTAATATAGATTATAACTACTCTTTACAGCATGCAATTTAAATGAATATCTTAGGATATATGACGAAAAAAGAATTACGCGCGACAAAATAAAATACTTTGAAACTGATGGCTGAGCAACGCGAACGTTTCCTCGGTCTTCTATCCGTACTCCAATGTTTATGTTTATTGTGCTTTCACGTAAAGACTACTGGATGGTTTTTCATGAAACTTTCCAATGGACAATGGAATAGAAAAAGAACTTATTAATATCCTTTTTACCGCGGGTAACACCGCGGGGCACAGCTAGTTAGTAATAAAAAATACTAGTCATCGACATTTTCCTGCCTCTATCATGACATTGACATCGCTATTCGATTTTCCCTCATGGGTGCTATTAAGAATAAGCTCAAGAACTTTTGCGAGAAACGGATGACTCGAAAATAAGCCGCTTGACATAGCAATCTAATATTTTTATGAACTTATACTTTCTTCGGCAGAAATTGGGAATTTTAAATAATCAGTTATTGCAACATCGATAACTATTTATTACATTTCAAAGATCTTAGCGTATCAAGGAATATAGTGTATTCTACATACTGAGTTTTCAATAGTTTACACTTAGATATTTACGCTAGTGTTAGTTAGAAGTAAACTATTTCAGATTTCAATCCACGTTGGTAAACATGCAATTAGAACCGAGCACTAATAGTGTTTACTTCTAACTCGTCAACAAACAAACTGTACACATTTTCTCACCAAGAATGTGTCTTTTAAGTAATTAGACGCAATCAGTGCCTTGCTACATAACTATATACTTGTATGCAGTAATAAATAATTTACTTAGATTAAAAAGGTCAATACAAATGCTTGTAGACCGATGATACAAAATTTTTAAAAAGTATCCAGAACATTTTTGAAATTTTGTATTCTAATCGGTCGGAAAACTTGAGATAAAACCGTATGTCAACATACCTAGCCAGCGCGGCACAGTAGACCAAAATCCCTCTAAAAGTGGATAAGGGTCGTTCCTAACAGTGGGACATTAATGGGCTGGGAGAAGAGAAGAAGTCTGAAGCATTTCACATCAATGACTCTTTTATTTTAATAAAATGTTTTTGCCTAAGAAAACAAGAGTTGCAAAACTATTTTTCTTATAAACAACCAACCAAAAAAAAATATAAGATTGGATTGCGATTTATCAGATATATTGCTTGCATTTTGCGAACAATCGCTATGTGGTTTCCAAATAAACTGCTTTTAACGGTGCTGTTAGCACAATATGTGGAAGGCAAATTGGAATCGTTTATATTGCTGTTGTAACTGCTTTGTTTGTGGCAACTGCTAACATACTATTTGAGTAATGTCTACTACGTTTCGTATGATTTGTATCATTTAATATTGGTAACGTAACATAAGTGAGTGCCAAAAACAACTTCAGTTTCTTTAATTTTTGATGTAATTACATGGTAATGAATTTTAAATGCTCAGATCAATACTAATTTATATAATTGGTTTTGTAAAAGTTTATTAAGGGGTAACATAAGCTTATGAAGTCACACAGTACGCACAATTATAATTTTCTTTTATGTAACGGTTGATATTATTATGTTTTAATGATTTTACGGCAAAATTGAGTTTGAAATATCAAACAGCTCATTTAGCCGTAATCACTTGGTTTAATTTTTATAGTTTAAAATTCGTCAGAAGCTGTCAAAATTAAACCAAACACGCGCATACACACATGAATACAAACATGCCTCATATGTATTACAACTTTTTACCTACATATTTTCTTCAAAAATACAAAGTGGCTGTGCGTACGAGTTTATAAAGAATTGATGTAGTTTATACAAAAAGTATACAAAAATTATTATAATATCCTACATTCAACATCGTGAAGTTTTTACGATCCCGAAATAAATTGTAGCCTATATTTTAAGTTAGATCTCTACCAACATATCACTTCAAAACGGTATTCAATTCAATTAGTTTTGGCGTGATGCACGTACAAACATACAGACAGATAGACAGACGTCGTGTCTATATTATCACATGCTATTGTGGGGGCTATCGTAACGTGTAATTTAGAATAACTATATGTTACATGTGGTGACGGATTAAGAATACAAGTGTCACCACCCCATCTCCTTCCAAGGGTGCTGTAAAAGTCAGCTAAGGGATATTGCACACATCACACAGATAACTTCTTCTGTGAGAGACGGAAAACTCGAAAATAAACCCTGTGCCAACACGCCTGGTCAGTGCGGTACAGTAGACCATAATCCCTCCAAAGTGGAGGAGGCTCGTGCCCAACAGTGGGACATAAATGGGCTGTAGAAGATATGTTACATTAAAAAAGTAGCCTATTCCTTTCATAGATTAGATTATTTGTGTGCAAAACAATTCAATCAGCTCAGTAATTTTAGCGTAAAAGAGCAACAGACAGAAACAGAGTTACTTCCGTAGTTTTATCAAAAACTGTATAATTTTCTTGAAGTAAATAATTGAGTATTTTTAAAAGAAAGTTCCACCGACTTCATGTGCCTTCAAAATTTGAGGGTTGCTTTCGATTTCTCAGGAGATAACCATCAGATCTAAGCTGGTGCTAATATGACCAAACAGTAACCATCAGCTTCAAATCGCTTCGCCCAGTTAAAAGTAGTAAATAAATATATATTCATGGACATTTCAGACAACGTCCTCTAGTCCCAAGCTAAGCTATATGCTTGTGTTATGGATACCAGAATACGGATAGAATACATATACTACTTTTCTTTTGTAAATACATACTTAGAATACATAGAAACACCCAGACGCAGTACAAACATTTGTATGACAATTAGAAAAATAACACAAATGACAATCATTTAATCCCGAGCGGTAAGGTAACAAAAATAAAAAAAAATAAAAAAAAAACAATATACAGATGAATTGAGAACCTCCTCCTTTTTTTGAAGACGGTTAATTAATAGCTTAAGAAAACGCCTTAGACATGTAACAAATTATTATGAAAGAAATGAGTACCTGTCACATACATTAAAATTACTCACAACAAAGTGAAAGTAAGTTAACTTAAGCTATTATTATGTTATAATATAACATTTCTAATTACATGTTAGAGAATGCGTTCATTAATTATAACCGTAAATAACAGTGGCGCATTGCGACCGTGGTGTGACATATTTTAATGGAAACATTATACCATGTATAATTTGTTTTGTGTGCATAATATCTTCCTGTTTTGAGATTTAAAAGTTTTGAATAAACCATGACTCGTTGCCTCGGTCTTAATGCGAATAAGGAACAGCTCTAACAGCATCCTGAGGTCATAGCCGATAAGAATGACTCGAGGATCATGAAGGTTTCATGCGTGTGTTGGTCGGATAAGTCACTGCAACTTGTGATACTGTTACAACTTGTAGTGATACATCCGGCTTGCACAATTCAATTTGTTTTAATTTATATTTTGTTGTCTTTTTAGTTTTTAAGTTACTTTTATATGGACTTTGTCTGAAAATAAAGAATTATTATTATTATGACTTACTTATTTTACATATGACGGGTTTTTTTGGTCTAGTGGTTCATGTTCGAACGACGAACTCTACAAGTATCTGCGTTATATTCTTTCCTTCCCCATAGAAGTGTACAAAGTGCGGTCTTGTACCATCTTTCTCAAGCGGTCTAGACGTATAATGCTGCGAGTTAAGTATACATATACCTACAGATAGGTATTAACATTTTAAAATTCTTGCGAATTGTAAGGATTATTCAAATAAAGTCATTTTTCAAATTGTACCTCTCTGAAAATCTCTATCTCTTCACAGCGAAGTTTCTTTTATTATTTTACACATGTCCTCTGGTCCCAAGCTAAGCTTATGCTTGTGCTATGGGTACCAGAATACGGATATACTACATATACTACTTTTCTTTTGTAAATACATACTTATACATAGACAAACCCAGACGCAGTACAATATTTTTTATGAGAATTAGAAAAATCACACAAATGATTGTCCTGAGCAGGAATCAAACCCGCTACATGAACCACTCAACCACGAGGCTCGTCGGCTCGAGTTAGCTGGCATCTACCAATTTATGTATACCTACATATATATATTATCCGCTTTGCTGTAACTTAATAAGTGTACCTTTAAATAAGTAGGATCACACTTTTAACATTTTGCCTAAAAATCCAACTATTAAATAATATTTGATGAATAAATCAGGAAAATATAAATTTAACTATACGTTTCAGAAACAGCCATAATAAAAGAGAAAACTTTTCGTATAGATTTTACAAATACATTTTAAACAGCTTTTCACAAGAAATCGAATGAATAAAGTTTGTTTCGTTGATGGTGTGTGAATGAATAATGGGTTTTCTTAGCCATAATGAGATCTCGGTTAAATTCTAATTTGAATAATGAAAGTTTGTCGTGTACGTAATGTTGGCTGTAATGGGTTTGGGTTGTGTTACACGAAGGGTTAAGAATATAATGTAAAACAAATACAATTGGAAGTATTATTGGCGTTTTTGCCTAAAAATTTAACAAATAACCAAACTTAAATTAACTAAAATATTAAATGAATGGATGAATGAAAAATATATTTTGGTTAATTGGCTATTTCGATCTATATATAATTGGCTATTTCGGTCTATGCGTTGTGCACATTTTTAGGGTTCCGTACCCAAAGGGTAAAAACGGGACCCTATTACTGAGACTTCGCTGTCCGTCCGTCCGTCCGTCCGTCCGTCCGTCCGTCTGTCACCAGGCTGTATCTCAAGAACGGTGATAGCTAGAGAGTTGAAATTTTCACAGATGATGTATTTCTATTGCCGCTATAACAACAAATACTAAAAATAAAATAAAATAAATATTTAAGGGGGGCTCCCATACAACAAACATGATTTTTTTACCGTTTCTTGCTCGATACTAATAACGTTGCCTTATGTTGCATAGATAATGGTACGGAACCCTTCGTACGCGAGTCCGACTCGCACTTGACCAATTTTTAATAAATATAATGGTTAGTCTATGATATATAGATTTTCTAGTAAAAGTTCTGTTAACAGTGCCGAATTGTGTTATTGACACTGTCAATTTTCATTTCTTGGTTAAGATTAGTTATGCACATAGAATCGGTATACCATTACCTTATTTTTCAGGTTTTAATGCTCGAATATCAGACTCCGACCACATACCCAATAAAAATGGTTTTCATGTCATCTATATAGTGCAGTAATATCCCACTGTCGGGCACGGACTTCCTACAATTTAAGAAGGATTATGGTCTACTAGGTCAAGCTGACCAGGCGTATTGGCACGGGGTTTATTTTCAGGTATTCAGTCTCTTACAGGTTATGTTATCTGTGCACAATATCCCTTAGCTACAGCAACTTGGGAAGAAAGCAGGGTTATGACATTTGTATTTCTAATCGCGTCACCACACAAGCACCACACAAAACTAGCGCTATATCTAAGAAAAAGTACAGATTAATTAACAATCTTTGTCTACAACTTTATGAATTAGTACAGTATAGTATGTATGAGATGTTAAGATAAGTTTGTACGCTATTCAAGTAACTGTTCACAACTTGTAATAGGTATTGCCGCTCGCGACTCCGCAGTAAATGACTTGAATTAATGTGGTACCCAACTTTCTGTAACTACTTATTGTTAAATTACTTCTAAGCCATTTCTTAAATCGTTGTTTGGTTACTGTTAATGAATCTGAATGTTTTATCGAGAATATTTTTCTACAAACTAAAATTTACGGTACGTCGGAGTCATGCTTTGTTCAAATTGGGGTAGACACCATTTTGAAGTAAAGATTCTTATAGGAGATTGGAATAATTATTTAAGTTCATCTGGCGTCTTTACCCAGGCAGCGGCTCCACTTACCTCAGCCATGGATACACAAAGAAAGAAAGAACGAGACGCTCCTTAAAATAAGTATTAATGAGTACTTTTTTGTTTATAACTAGCAAAAAGCTCAGCATTGTTGGGCTCACTTTTATGTTTTTTTTAAAATGATAAAAAATTTTTTAATCGATAACATATCTAGATGCAAATTTTTAAATCTATGTTGAAGCACAAATCCATAGGCATGATAGTTGTCCAGAAAAATGACTTACGAGGGAGCTCAAATATTCAAAAAAATGATAAGGCTCGCTACGCTAATTTCTTTAGATAACATTTTTCTTTTTTATATTTATATAATTTACAATAACAATACAGAAAATGACAGTTATTCTAAAATATATAATTACATACTACGGTTCTAAGACTACACATTATTCTTTATGTGTCTGATATTTTGATATTCGTAGGTAAAATATGTATCTGCTATTTGTGTATTAATCTTCTTATCGAACATACAACTAAGAAATACACCAGACGGAAGCAAAAATGTATATACAAAGTCGTAAATATGGAATATCTAGAACTGCGTTTTAAGTTATAGCTTCTTATACGCGGTTGTTGTTGCGAGTATCTACCAACTTTGTCAGTTTAAGAGTCGAACATGAGCTCTTGGCACTAAATCTATATTTTGTAACTTTTAGTTCCTCTCCAAGAATATAGAGTTGCGATTTATATATTTTCTGCCATCCACAGTACAGATAATTCTAGTTTGGGAGGTAAAAATTTAACTTAGTTGTTTTTCTGAAAATTCATTGCTGTTTTATTATATCTACTATATAAAAATAAGTCGGATTTTCCTTCCTGACGCTATAACTCCAGAACGCACGAACAGATTTCCACGGTTTTGCATTCGTTGGAAAGGTCTCGGGCTCCGTGAGGTTTATAGTTCATTTTTTATTATTTTTTTTTTTACTTTTTTTTTGGTATGGCAAAACAACGTTTGCCGGGCCAGCTAGTTTGATATAATTTCATAGCTAGATAAACTCGACTTCGTACTTCGAGAGAAGTAATTTCATTAACCGATTGTTTGTATAAAATGTTAATAAATATTATATAAAAAATTATAGATCATGTTTTGATATAATCTGTAAGCAATAGAAAAGTTAAATAGAAACAAAATCATTTAAAATTTAAGAGTAGGGCTTATTAAGTTAGGTATATTAAAATGTATTAAAAAGTATAGATAGAAAGAATAATTTGAGAAGCAGTAAAAATATCTACGTTTTTCGATAACAGTAGGTATGTTTTTATCTACAAAAAACCCCAAGGTAACGTTTATCTAAAAAGGTCGCAAATGTTCTTTGATCGTCGTAAAACAACATTAACCAATGTGAAAACGATTCCTTTTTTTTACTTTTATGCATTCAAATATTTGTAAAAAACATATTACAAAAATGTTATGTAGTTAACTACAGTGGTAAGAACACATAGTTATACACCAGGTGGTGGGTTGAAGTTTAAAATTTAGGACAAGTAACTATATCCTGGCTAAAACGTACTTCATATATAACAATGACGTTTTAAAAGACGTATAGCCTGTATCATAGACACATATAGATCATTTTTCGCGCACACATAGATATGTAAGTGGCTTCAAGCCGACTGCGTGATGTAGCCATAGACACTATATCTGGTATATCTGGGGGTAAGAACAAAGTAGCTATTACAACATAATTATTATACGGATAATATTTTCTAACACTTGCGCGACTCATCTGTTTAAATAAAACTACTTTTTACAGATTTAGACGCGTATATATTTATAGGCACTACACGCGCACACAATACGCTTTGTAGGCAGGTGAAGTGTAGTCATTTGCCTAAACATCAAAACGAAACGAAATAAATAAATAAATTGTGGGTTGCCAGAATCAATAGTTAGTTAGAGCTTAGTAGTTAGGTAATAGGTAATAGAATGATCAATCATTTCGTATGAGCGAAATACTAAAGACATATTAAAAAAAAGAACTCAGTCAAAATAATGACAGTCAGTTTTCATTTCGACTCCTTATATTATTTTACTTGAACGTTTATGTAAATGAATGGCTCCAGAGGGAAAATATTGACATCTATATTTCAGTGAAACAAGAACGTGAGATGATAATGTAAAATGGTAATAATTCACTTTCTAATTACTTGTCGTTTCTGGATCGGTTAATTAATTGTAGCAATACATCACAAAGCTACAGTCACTTGAATACAATGCCGTGACAAATTTGCAATGGCTTCGTTGATTAATGTTCAATTAAAAATATTGTGTTACCGTCGTAATATTGCTTAGAAGGTAAATAATTTCACTTATGTATGTATACAGTTCTCCATGTGGTGACGGGTTAAGAATACAAGTGTCGCCACCCCATCTCCTCCTAAGGGTGCTGTAAAAGTCAGCTAAGGGATATTGCACACAAATAACATCCTCTGTGAGAGACGGAAAACTTAAAAATAAACCCTGTGCCAACACGCCTGGTCAGCGCGGCACAGTAAGTAAATAAAAGTAAATAAACTAAAATACACTAAAATAGCTAAAAGATATTATACACAGATAACATCCTCTGTGAGAGGAATACTCGATAATAAACCCTGTGCCAACACGCCTGGTCAGCGCAGATTAGTAGACCAAAATGCCTCCAAAAGTTGAGGAGGCCTGTGCCCAGCAGTGCCCAGATTGAGTAATAAGATCTTGTAATAACCAAACCAAATGTTTCAAGTTGTACTTAGAATATACAGTTATTTATGTTTTTACAGCAAAGCTTCAAATGTGTAAGAAATTCTTTTAAGGGCCTACATCAATATTATCGTATATCATCGCCGACACGTACATATTAACACAGCCAGTAGGCACAGAAAATGAAGAATTAGGGATACTTTTCCTATTTACTCAAAATCTACTAAATATATTTTAATTCTGATTTACGTGTTTCTATATATAATAGTTACTTATGTTTTTAAAGTTACTTCCTTAGTTGATACGCGATAATAGACCGACAAATGAAAAAAATAAGAAATGAGAGAGGTATTTTCGCTAAGATTTTCTATCGAGAAAACTTTTTTTAATCGCGTTTCTAAGTTTATGCGATCCTAGATTATATATTGAAAAAACATATACTTAAAAATTAGAGCTCTAGCCATTCAATCTAAAGAAACAATGAAAACTTCGTACGTAGAAAAATGCACGAAGCTATTTTGGTATCCTCTTAAGTAAAATAATTTAATACTAAACCACACGATGACAAATCGTCGTAATTATTCCTAAGCAATTCAACTTTTTTTAAACCAATCTATATCACTGGGTCGAAAATGTCAAAACCTCTGAGGTCATTTATGTTTTTATTGTTTTATTCATAGTATATCCATATAAAGTGAACCATAACTCAATAAACTTTTTTCACGTTAAATAGGTACTCCTTATTTATGTGACCCCGGAGTAAATTCGTGTGTTTGTAGAAATAAGTAATAGAGTATTTTTATAAATTTTGCGCGAATTTAATTTCAATTTAGCCGGTTCTATAAGTAAAGAATTAAACAAAATTACATACAAAAAGGAAGTTTAAAAGAAAGAATCTGTGCTGACAATGCTTAATTTTGCCCTCATGTATTTTGTGAGAAAATTTCTTAGATTAATCAGGTCAATGTGGGTGCTTAAGGAGACCCTTAGGCCAACTCCTCCATTTATTTGCCCTCCATAAATCCGAATAGCATAATGTGACCTTTTTACATGACTGAGCCCTTACAAGAACTTTAGTGTAATCTATTGTACCTTGCTAAATGGAAAACTATCATGCAAACCCTGAGTTTTCAAGATAAAGGCCGGCTGTTTCTAGAAAATTCTTCTAAATATAGAAGTTAGTAACTACCGAGTTTGATGGTGAGTATTAAATTGTAAAATTATTGTAATAGGTATAATTTACTTCATTCAACATGTTTTTTTCTGTAAGTAAATATTTTATGGACATATAAATGCTCGAGTTATGGGTACCAGATACAGATATACTACATACTCATAACTATACATATATATGTATACTTATTTTTCTAATTACATCCTTATAATTATAATACCTACATAGAATATCCAGACGCAGTATAAACATTTGTTTAATATATATTATAAATGGGATAAGGGCAGGAGGATGATGAAGATGATGATTTTATAAATATCGCACAAATAATTGTACTGTGTGGGGATCGAATCCGTTACCTTGTGAACGGTAGTACGTTATAACAACCACTAGACTCGAGGCACGTCAATAAGTAAAAGTCGTTTAAAAAATAACTATTCAATTTAATTAAGAATATTTAAACTGTTAGCTAACACACGGGCTTGAAATATTTTGAATAAATTTAAATAGCTCTTAAACTAAATTGTTGTAATTTAAAAGTTGAAATTATAGCTTACCGTTTTTCCTTAAAAATTGGTCAATTAGGTACAATTAAAGAAAATTATTGTATTCGATATACGATAAACTATTCAGATGTGTATTAAATTGTTTTTGAATTATTTACTTTGGGCTTTGACTTGACTCGGAGAGAATGGTGGATGCAATAGTTCCTTACTTGTTCAACAAAAGGCCAATTATTTTTATGTAGTTTAACCCTAGAAAGATAATTATGCGTAAAATTTACGCATATCTAAAACACATACGTAAATTTTACGCCCACTGCATTTCTAGCGTTAGATATGAGTTTTCCAAACGAATGCTGTATTTTGAGACATACTGTATTTTGAGTATTTATTAGAATATAGTTTTTAAAATAAATATAGAAGTATAACCTATATAAAACTACTTTTAACGGACTTAGACGCGTGTATTTGTTTTAATTTGTATATATTATGTATGAAATCGTAGAGTGTCCTCTACGATTTAATACATTCAGAGAGTAATAAGAGAATTCACAGCTCAGTCTCACCCGTGACCATGGTGTCTGCAAAGTTTCCGAAACGTCGGGCTAAAATTTAAAACAATTACACGTGTCTAAATCCGTAAAAAATAGTTTTATTTAAATAAGTGTTAGAGAATATTATATAACTAATATTTTTAACTGCTGTTACAGTATTCAGAGTTGTCAAAGGTTTTAAGAAAATAAGACAAAATATGTTACTAAGCTTTAGCTGGGATTACATTCGGATATAGTTTCTTTTATATCTATTCACAACATTTTCTTGTATAGTTCTTATATATAAAAGTAATTTCCGCTATGTAAGTATCTTATATTCACTCGTCTGTAATGAATTTCTAGAAGATATTCATCAAGATTTATTCTTTATATAGATATCTATTGATTCTCTATGAGACATTTATTTAAACAAATACTAACCTAACCTAACCTGAAAGATTTTTTGCTTTCATCTTTTACATTCTAAACAAGTACTAAAAATGTAATTGTTGTGATATTTATGCCTTATTTTAATGTACAGTTGTCCGTGTCCGTGTGGTAACAGATTAAGAAGACAAATGTCACCACTGCATCTTCTTGCTGTAAGAGCCAGTTAAGGGATTTTGCATGTAGACAGATGACATCCTCTGAGACGGAGAAATCGAAAATAAACCTATATCAACACGCCTGGTTGGTGCAACACAGTAGACCATAATCGTTTCTAAAGTGGAGGAGGCCCGTGTCCAACAGTGGGACGCTAGTGGGTTGGAGAAAGGAAGCCTCTCACAGACGAGCCGCGTGGTTGAGTGGTTCATGTAACGGACTGCCGATCAAGAGGTCGCGGGTGCGATTCCCGCTCGGGACAATCATTTGTGTGATTTTTCTAATTGTCATACAAATGTTTGTACTGCGTCTGGGTGTTTCTATGTGTTTACGAAAAAAGTAGTGTATGTATTCTATCCGTATTCTGGTACCCATAACACAAGCATAATAAGCTTAGCTTGGGACCCCAGGACGTAGTGTGAAATGTCCATGAATATTTATTTATTTATTTATTTATTATTAAAGAATATGTTATCCGTGTTCAATTTGTTAATTGTAAAGGAAAGGAAAAGGCACACTTGTATTCTTAATCCGTCTCCACACGGACTATTCCGCCTAATTTATAAAGTAAATTACGCCTAGCCATAAGTAATTTTGAAAAGTAACATATTGTATGTACATTTTAAGTAAACATTTAGACCATTCCTGTTTTTCGCTTATTTCTAATTTTACCCAAGTAAATTGCCTCATTAATCACTACAACATCTTCCCAAACAAAAACAATATTAATGTTTGGTACTTGTAAAGCTAAGTTCTTATACAGATTGATATTTCTTATTTTGAAACAATATTTTTGACCTGAATGTAAGTCGTTATGGAGCTGAAAAAAGCTTAATAGCCTTTAACTCATTAACGACCGTTTACAATATTTTATGTATCCTCGATTCTTGCTGTCAAAGTGAGACTAATCTAATATTTTGTCTTACTGATAAACAAGGTTAATCTATCCGTAGTTATAGATTGATAATATTGAAAATAGCCGTAAATCGATATCAGGTAATTCTTAGGAACTAATAGGGAGTATAAAGTAGATCATTTTTAGGGTTCCGAAACCAAAGGGTAAATACGGGACCCTATTACTGAGACTTCGCTGTCCGTCCGTCCGTCCGTCCGTCCGTCTGTCACCAGGCTGTATCTCAAGAACGGTGATAGCTAGAGAGTTGAAATTTTCACAGATGATGTATTTCTATTGCCGCTATAACAACAAATACTAAAAATAAAATAAATATTTAAGGGGGGCTGCCATACAACAAACATGATTTTTTACCGTTTCTTGCTTCTTGTGTTGTTTACTCATTTATTAATAACGTGCCTTATGTTGCATAGATAATGGTACGGAACCCTTCGTGCGCGAGTCCGACTCGCACTTGACCAGTTTTTTCAATAACATTTTGAACTTTTTAAGTATGTTTCTTATTTTGAAATAAGAAATCTAAAGACACGGGTTCATTCAAAACTATTTACGTTTGCATAAATGCGTGCTATAAACGCCTAACAGAAAATACATTGAATTATCAATAATCCAATTACTTTTATAAGGGTTAAATTTTTATCAACTACTAGCCGTTTAGTAGGTATTGCTAAACATTACGTACCTAAATAAATATAAATGATCATTCAGCTAAACTGTATACAATACAGTTTAGCTGAATGCACTATTACTTAAGAACTATATAGATACGATCTCCAGTTTAAATCACAGATTATAAAATATGGTCAACTTTCCATAATATGAACGGAAGCAATTTTCTATATTTTTATTTTTCTACGTATGAAATTGGAAGGTGGATGTTGCCAATTTTATTGCTCATAAATTTTAATATTAACTGTTTTTAAGGTAAGTAATAAAAACCAGAGTGGATCATGATAATCTCTATAAACCTTTTGCGGAAGCTTAGTTGACATTCGTTTTTAATTAAACAAGATTTAATATTGATAAATAGGTGGGTGTAAATAAAACTACTTTTTACCCATTTCGACGCGTGTATATGTTTAAAATTATAGCCCGACGTTTCGGAGACTTTACAGTCACCATGGTCACGGGTCAGACGAAGTCACCAGTCTTACCCGTGCCCATGGTGAGTTGGTGACTTGTATTTGGTGAAACGCGTCTAAATCTACGGATCTAGACGCGTCAAAAATAATTGAATTTTAACAAATAAGTCGCGCAAGTGTTACAGAAAATTAAATACATGGGTGTTACCAAGCGCGCTGCGTATAATTTGGGATAAAAGCTGAAAAAAGGAGAGATATGATTTATTGAAATATTTTAGCTTTTGTTTTTACTCACTTAACACTTTTAATAAATATAATGCAAGATTATAATAAAAGTTGATATATCTTTTTTTGTAAAATGACGCCGTAATTTTCATGAAATATATTTTCTTAATCAAGTAGAGTGTTTTACTCAGTTTTCATTTTATATAAAGCTGTGGTTTACATTTTTTATATTGAAATCCATCATTCACACAGGAATTTTGCAAATAAAATGGCAAATATCACTATTAATACAATCATAATGAAAACACTTTTACGGAAAGTACTGTGAAAATTTGAAGCAGAGCTTTCTTGAATCATAGCAACAACTGTCTTTAGCCTAGACGTGTCTCATCCCATGTTTACCGCTGTATTTTATAACGAATCTAATTTCTTTTAATAGTGTTTATGGCTAAGAAAGCAATAAATTTTTGAGCAATGCGTAAACAAGTAATGAGTACACAGTGATGTAGTACACGCCAAAAACATTTTGGTTGTATAACCTTTTCGTAGAATTACGGTCAGTATGGCGACTTCTAATCAACTTTGTCTATTCTCTATTCCTTTGGTTACTCCCATGAGATGTGCTCCTTTATTATTTCTCTCAATAAAGAACCAACGCTTGTTGTTTGTTATTTAAAATAAAAGAATTCGTTTCTGCAAATGGATGCTTCTAGAATGAAAACTAGCCATAAACTTTTGTTTCTCCTCCGTTATTTTTATGTGTTAGTGGTCAAAGTGGTGGTTGAAATGCGACCATAATTAATTCAAATTGTTTTAAAAACCTTTTAGCATTCAGCACTGTTTCTCTACATAAACTCTAAGCGTCGGATCTTTCATATTTCTCCACCTTTTTGTAAAATAAAGTAGATACAGAGTTTTCATTTCACGAAATTTTAAAAATACCGTACTTGTTTACATAACGGAGTTAACTGGTCTTATTTTACGTGGTGTATCACTTACATTGCAGGTTATTTAGACGCTTGACGGATGGGATCTCGACATAAAAAATGTAACAGCCACGAAAAAGTCTGACCGTTAAACTCATTTATTTTATTTACTCCAATTATGGATTTTGCGCCATTTTTTATGCTTTTACGTTGATAGTACACTGATCTCTATATCAATTCAAGTAATTTAACGAATAAAATATTTATACCCTAGGCCTTCTTCACTAGGATATCATTGAGTTTTTCATTATAAAAGATGTTATCTGCTTGTCTTCTGCCTCTCACAGTATCTTTAAGGGAAATTGATATGACGAGACCTGTATTTTTAATCAGTCATCACACGGCTGAATGAAAGAATATATCATTAGTATGCATAGCTAATGCCTGCGATTTTACCCGCTTTATAGTTATTGAGCCTATCAATATACACCAAACCGTAACAAATTATGCAAAAAAGTCATCCTTTTGAACCACTCTATCAAATAAAAAAACCGCATCAAAATCCGTTGCATAGTTTTGACGATATAAGCGCACATAAGGACATACATACAAAAATAACGACTTTGTTTTATAATTAGTATGTATGCCGTTAATTTATGAACACAAAATAAAATACATTAGAAGTTTAACAACAGTATAATAACGGGTGTAATCACAGTAATATGAACGTTTTCAATCTATCACACATGGCATTTACGTCACCGTAATGAATTTACGTAGGAATGGCATGTGAGAGGCTCATTAGAGACTGCGGGCAAATTACGTACCATATCTTTGTTAAATCTGAATTAAACATAAATATTGTTCATATCAATATCGTTCATAATATGTAGGTATAATACGTTCGCTCGTAGGACTGATGATCGTTGGGGATGAAAAGTCCTAGAGTGGGGACTACGTTCCAGACGTTGGCGTTGGGCGGTCCGCGACAAGGTGGAGCGACGATATCGTCAAGGTCGCGGGGTGTCATTGGATACAAGCGGCCCAAGACCTTGCTTTCTGGCATTCTATGGGGAAGGCCTATGTCCAACAGTAGACGGAGAGAGACTGATGGGTGCATGAATGGGATGTATAATATAAGTACAACAGGGTCGGCAACGCACAAGTGATATTTCTGGTGTTGCAAACGTCTGTTTTGATTCGTAGCTTGCAGTCTGTGAATTCACCTAACGGCCGGGCCCAGCGGAAGATCAGCGCATGTTGTTACAAGCAACCAAGCTGAGCTGTGGGCGTTTTATGACGGACACATTTGTTTTAATTATAATAGTTACTTATTTTCTTATTTACTTTTATTTTATGTCCTCATCATCATCATCATCATCATCATCATAACATCACGCCTTTGTCCCATGGGGGTAGGCAGAGACTATAGAGCACCATCTGCTACGATCCAAACATACTTCCTTGGCTTCATCCACACTCATACATCTTGTCATACATGCCTGACGGTTGTAAGTGCTACGCACTTGACCCTTTTGAAGTATACCATGTATATAATCTTATTTAGAAAATTCACGTGTCACAGTGTTAGTTAACGTACTCCTCCGAAACGGCTTGACCGATTTTTATGAAATTTTACATGCATATTCAGTAGGTCTGAGAATCAGACAGCATCTATTTTTCAAAACCCCTCCCCCCACTGGCATTTGTATGGCAAAACAACGTTTGCCGGGTCAGCTAGTACTTACCATATAATATATGGTACTAGCTGACCCGGCAAACGTTGTTTTGACATACAAAAATACCTACAAAAATAGTAATAGCAAGAAGCTATTACTATTTTCCTAGTTTTGTTATTGTTCTATGTTCTCTTCTAAATTCAAAATTTAGTTCTTTTCTTTCTTTCATAGGCTCCGGTAATCGCTACCATCAGGCGAGCTTTATGCTTTTTTGTTACTCTTGTAGAGAGTTGTACTATAAAAAAATTTAAACTGTTTAATTAGTTTATTGCAAAACACTCAGGTAAATAATATCGGTTCACTAAATTGACATCTACTGTCTGCTAGTTCATTTATATTCCGAGCAACACTACTATTTGATTGGCTCCCTGTGGACATATCCATGATTGCAAATTTGAAATGCACTCGATATATATCACTCTGTTTAATCGACACTGATGTTATGATACTTATATAGTGGTGTGGATTAATAGTAAAACATTTGTTAATTTTTTAATGTTATTTGCATATTGCTAGATTCAACGCGAATTTATGGTGATGCAGTAAATATACAATTACATATTAGCAGCCAGTAATGGAGAATATTAATAAATAAAACTCGAACCTAAAAATAACTTTCTGACAAACATCGTGGCCACACTGTAGTTAAATTGATATCTTAAAGGTATATTCACTTGCTGTTGCCCGCAACTTCGTATCCGTGAAATTTAGAAACCTAATCTCAAACAATTATACAAAAAAGCCATTCTCTTAAATTACTATATTATTTTAAAAAAATCTCATCAAAATCCGTCGCGTAGTTTTGAAGATATTATTATAAGCTCATTTAAGGACATATTTGGTTGTCTGGAAGACATAGCTTTTAGCGATAAGACCGCCCATTGTGCCTACAATGCTTGATGTCTAGTTTTAAATTTAATCCTTGTGGTGTACAATAAAGCATATTCATTCATTCATTCATATATACAAAAATAACGACTTTGTTTTATAATAAGTAATGAGGTCGGACTGGAGTTCAAAAATTTTTTACATTTATAAAACATGTACATAACCTGATTCTTTAGAGAAATATGTCACAATTTATAATGCATAAGTACTTATTGTCTATGTAGATAGTACGAGATAAACCTCTACTACGGACTTTCATCTTGTGCCAGAAACTCGGTCACGTCACAACCAACCACTACGTTTTGTTTCTAAGCCGCTTTTCTTCACTTCCTTTTATGTTTGCCTGAAAGAAATCACATATTTGTATAATATATTTTTGTATTTTAATACTTTGTGAATAATAAGAATATAAATAATAAGATTTCTTGTTGTTTTGTTTCTAGCTTAATTTCTTTTTTTTTTACTTTTGTTGAATTCAAAAATGGCCCAATGGAAGATGATTTTTAACCATTTTCCATAAATCCATCGCGAGCTATGCTCCATCCATCCATCCATCAGCCCCTCTCCATCCATTGCTTGTCTTAAGGGACCGTCATTCAGAGATCACGTCTCAGTTTCATAAATCATCACTGGTAACAAACACACTAAGCTAGGTCAAATAGATATTAAAATTAAAAATATGCATTTAACGCGCAATGGCTGAAAAAATAAGCAATGCAATAATTAGGAAATCATAACAGACGTATTACTATAAATATAATGCGTGCCCATTTTGCATAAAACCTTCTATTCTATTAAGTTCGTGGTCGAAAAGTAAAATATAAATTCAGAAAATGATTTAATTTACTCAAGCCATATTCATTTAGCTTATTATAATTTAGAGGCATATTATGCGCATAAATTATTACAGTCTGTTATGGCCCCCGATAATCCTATTGAGATATCATTCCATTGTATAATTTTAACGGACACTTTTTAATTGTTTTGGATTACGAAAATTTTGTTTGCCTTTATTTGCTTTAACACTTGATATTATTAAAGGGGATTTGGTTTTCAACAATTTATTCCTTCATTATGTCTAACATATTTGTCTACGACAAATATTTGTGCGAGGTTTGTATTTTACACAAATATTTGTATTGCTTCTGTATATGTTTGTTACCTTATATAACTTTTAACTGGGCGAAGCGATTTTAATGATTGGCACCAGGTCAAGCTCTGATGGTTACCTCCTGAAAAATCGAGGAAAGCCCCTCAGTATTCAAAATTTCATGAAGTATGATAAACTATTTTTTAAAAATATTCAATTATTTTTGACAGATAAAATGGTTAAAGAGGATGATTTTTTTGTATCATTTATTAGAGTTTGGTCTCTAAATACCACACGCAAGAAGTTGCGCGCAACAGCTATATACTAGATTTAAATATCATTTGTTAAGATTTAATTCACATTTTTGAAACAAAAGTTAATTAACAAATTGCAATAACCGATTCTTAACACAAAGGACTTAAAACAATGTCGGAATATTTAACATATATTTGGCAATGGCGGATTTACCCTAAGGCTTGCGGGTAGGCCCGGGCCTAGGGCGGCCAGATTTGCGGTGATTTATAAAAAAGCTTCGTATTTACAACAATATTAACTATTAGTAACTTATTTACAATAAGAAAACATTCTTGCGATACACAACTGAATTTTTCTCCTAACTTTCTAAATCTATTTAGTTAAAAGTTGGCAATGAAGTAATTTCATTATGTAGTATATATAATATGGTGGATGCTGAGAAAGGGGCGGCTAATGGCTTAGGGCCTAGGGCGGCTAATGGCTTGGGGCCTAGAGCGGCCGAGACTGCAAATCCGCCACTGATGCGAGCAATGAACAAAAGCAAGTAATATTGAATTAAAAAATCAATATCTACCTATAATAATATTTTAAAGATGAAGAGTTTTGTTGTTTGAACGCGCTAATCGCAGGATTCGAAAAATTCTTTCAAAGTTGCATAGTACATTTATCGACAAAGACTTTAGGTTATATAACATCACGCTGCGACTAATGGGAGCGTAGCATCAGTCAAAAATGTTGCAAAAGCTATTTTCAGAATTTCACGCGTACGATGTCGCCGACAACACCTAGTTTAATAAAGAAAACTTCATACCTAAATGTTAACTGACTGTGACATTGATATTTACTGGAAACTGAATGAGATGCCTTCGCCATAAAATGAAACATCGCAATTTCAGTTATTTAACATTATCAAGACAATATAAAAATTAAAGATGCTTTTTACTTTTGAACACTATTATATACCCCCTCTCTCCCACTGTTGGGCACCAGCCTTTATTTTGGGAGGCATTAGGTTTAGTTTCAAGGTTTTCGGCTCTCACAGAAGATGTTATTTGTGTACAATATGCCTCTTTGATAACGGATAATTTATTGTAATAATCAAAAATATTTGACTGATGACTTGTCCACGGGCGTTGTTAAAACCGACCGAGGGATCCATGTCGTATACCACCTATGCATATGCCTGAGGACAGTTGACGTGAGAAGAAGAGAAGACTGCAACAAGAAGCCATGTTGCACCGACTCCAAATTATGGGATAAGGGCAGGAGAATAATGAGGAAATAAGTTATTAGTAAATGTTAAAATTATAATTTATATGAAATCAGGTAGCTCAAAATCAGGTTACGGGAATCAATTGCTATGTGATGAAAACGTTTGTACTACGCCAGTTAAGTGTTTTTTCTTTGAGTTCATTGAACGACCCTTATTAGTTCAGTTTCACTGGATATTCACCCATTCGCATACCATTCATTTTACGGTCAAGATGTATTCTAAATATTAGTAAAGCTACCCGTTCAAGCAAGTAGAACATAATTATAGACAATAGTTTGTCTTGTTAAAGTTCAAAGGGGGATAGTTTGCAAGACTATTGGAGCAGTTAGGTACCTAATGACGTGGTGCGTGTATGGTTTGGTATTTATGAACAAGATATGATTTAAATTTTATATATTTACTAGTCATATTCGTTATGGTAAATCAGCAATGCATAAGTAAATATTTATAGACATTTCACACAATGTTCTTTGGGCCTAAACTACACATGACGCTTGGTACAAATTATGGCTGTAAATCGCACAAACTTGCCGTTGATCAGTCGCCAGCTATTATTATACAACTATTTTATATTGACCGATAACTTTCCTTACCACCTTAGGTATAGGTAGGAAGCTTAATGCTGTTAATAGTTATCGGGACTAACCATTACATTATAGTTCAGATGCTTATATATAAAAACCTTGGGCTTAAAGTAACTGATTTATTGTACAGCGTCTTGTAAAATACAGCTAATATTCGTACTTTTATGCGCGCTTATTGTTATTGATTCTTCCTTCGCAATATACACCAAACCTGAACAAACTACAAAATGGACCCTCTTAATTCACTACATATACTATTTATCAAATCAGTTGCTTAGTTAAATATTTAAGCTCACATAGGGACATACAATCCAATATATACAACAATAGGGACATAAATCCTCCGTGTGGTGACGGATTAAGAATACAAGTGTCACCACCCCATCTCTACTCTCTCTATCTCTCTTACCCCAGATAACATCTTCTGTGAGAGACGGAAAACTCGAAAATAAACCATGTGCCAACACGCCTGGTCAGCGCGGCACAGTAGACCATAATCCCTCCCAAAGTGGAGGAGGCCCATGCCCGGCAGTGGGATGTAAATGGGCTGGAGAGGAGAGGAGGGACATACAAAAATAACGACTTTGTTTTTAAGTAAAACGTAGACATGTTAAACCAAATTTTATGTCAAATATTATCATTAACTTGCACTTGAAACAAAGTTAATTTTCTCACGTAGTTGGCACGTGCTGTCATAGACTACTCTTGTGGTTACAAATTAAAGAGGAGGTTGTTTCTCATTCAGTACATTGTTTGTAAAATAATTTAATTCATTTTTGTGGCAATAAAAATGTAATACAAGGATGGACAAATAATTGAAATATAGTAGTTGAAAGTGTTACATATGTTTACAAATACATAAAAACGAACATACGAATATAAATACACATACACGAATATAAATAAACGTAAACAAATTCAAATACACATATACATAAATATATACTACTTAAATATATAATATTACTACATATATTATGTCTAACTTTTAGTAAATAAATGAACGGTATTTGTATACAAAGTACACTATTAAGTCTTTGTTTTAGATAAAATAAAGTACTTCAGTAGTAAGTTAATGAGTCTAAAGCCGTAATAGAGTTTTGTCCTTCGGGTGATGTAAGATTAACATAACTAAATTCGAAAGAAAGCCCAAAATCCTTTAGGAGCCCTTCCTTATTTAATTTTACGTTGGAGTATTCAAAACGTATTATTTTTGGGTAGTTCCAAGATTACCTATTTGAATAATTGACCATTAAAAAGCTAATATTGTGATTGGCTTTATAGACAGTTATTTTTTGTGATTTTGTACCGTGTTTGTTTAGGTATTTAATGCTTTAAGGATTTTACTTATTATTAAAGATTTCAATATTTCTAAATGCCTAGAAGGGAAATTTTTAACTACAGAGATTTTTTTTAAATGTATTTTAAATTAATTTTTATGACAGAGTTCAGCCTTAACTAGCATAATTTTGTGTGTATTTTAAAAGCTACGAGTAATACACTATATTTTTATTAGTAATCTCTTTGAAGTTTCTATGAAAGAAATGACGTGGTGACACCTGTTTAATCCGTCATTACATTGTTTAACTATTGACGAAGAAAACTGTAATATTGACTTTTATTTGGAAAGATCACATATTTTTTTACATTGAACTACATATTTAATTGATTTCCTCAGAGTATTTGATAAATGAGATTGCTTGCCCATGCGAATAAATATTTAATTTTCAATCAGCGTTCCCTTGTTTGCAGTTTTTGACCAATTTGTTGGAATTATAGTAAACAAAATGTGGGTTGTTGTGCCATAATCTTAATAAATTTGACCATTCTTGTATTTTCACACATATTGCTTTTCTTGCAGAGAACAAAGCGCGTCAATAAAACACTTTAATATTCATTATTATAGTATTTAATTATTGCACGCAGTATAGAGCATTAAGGGGCGCCATAAACGGCATATTACGATATATTATTTTCTTGATAGCTATAATTCTATTTTACTTGTTTAATATCGCTAATAGTATCTACCTAAGCTTTGTGTATCTAAACTTTGTGGTGACGGATTAAGAATACAAATATCACCATCCCATTTCCTCCCGTGGGTGCTGTAAGATCCAGCTAAGAGATATTGTACATAGATAACATCTTCTGAAAGAGACGGTAAACTCGAAAATAAACCCTGTGCCATCACGCTTGGTCAGCGCGGTACAGCAGACCATTATGACCCTCCCAATATAGAGGAGGCCCGTGCCCAACAGTGGAACGTTTATGGACTGAAGAAAGAAAAGCAAAAGCTTATAAATGTACGTATACCTAAATATGCACGTCAAAACAAATACGCTATACAATATTTATGAATTAAAATTCTTATACAAAGAAGCTGTTCTGTTTTCATAAGCTGCCTCTTGTAACAAGTTAGGCAAAGATAAAACTTAATTATAGGCAGGTACTGTGTGTACCTGTCAAGCTGTCAGTGCCGACGTGAATTACAAACGCTTAAGGGAATATATACCGTTTAGAACATTTACTTTGAACAACACGGAAACAACTTAAATTTATTTAACTTTTATTTTACTTTTCTTTCAGCCTATAAGTCTCCGTAGTAGAGTAAACAGAAAATTGTTTATTAACATTGTTTAAATGTTGTAGCATACAGTAACATGTGTTTTAAACATACAGCCTACTCACATCTCATATTACAACAGAGAACATTCTATGCTATGAGAATTACTATCGAGCATATATGATCAATAGGTATATTGTATCTGCATAAAATATTGACACGGAATCAGCAAAATCCTTAGAGCATTAATCCGATAGGAGTTGACATTATAAGGCGACCCCTGATAAAGGTACGAGAACAAAGCTCATACTCAAGAAATTTAAAGTAATTTATTAATTTTGCAATTGACATGCTATGCTTTTACTTAATAAATTAAATTACGGTACATCTCAATCAAGTTACGATTACGGTGGCCTAATTTGATTACTGAAAAGCACGACCGCAATAAGCTCAATTGGCAGAGCTATGGAACGGTAACACAATGGTAACACAACTAAACTTAAATAACAAATTAAAATAATAACACAATAATTTTTCATTAAAAAATTACTAACGATTTTAATTAACAAAAATGTGCGCAACGAAAATAGCCAATTTATCAAAATATGCCATAGTTGTTTTCATTTGTTAGTTAAGTTTAGTTGTGCACGTAGAATTGGATCATTGTTAAATTCAAGCTAAAGTTGTGAAAGTATAAAATCTAAGACGTTTAGATACTTAGACAACTTTAGCGTGTACGGAAATTATTTAGACAACAGATATTATACTACCATTACCGCCCATTATAAGACCCACTAGGTATGTATTGTGTACGCCAATACTAAGTTACTATCAAGTTTCTAAACCATTAAGCATTCTGAAATACTGGTCCCAAATGTACGAGAACGACGACGTTTGAACATACATGTAAATTATTATAACACTATGTGTTAAATATTAATAAAAGATAGCTGTTGCCCGCGACTTCGTACGCGTGGAATTTAAAAAATTCTCCCCGTTTTTGCAACATTTTTCACTGATGCTTCGCTCTTATTAGTCATAGCGTGATCTCATATAAAAATAGCCTTCCTTAATAAATGTACTATATATCACTGAAAGAATTTTTCAAATCGGATCTGCAGTTCCTGAGATTAACGCGTTCAAACAAACAAACGCGTCAGCTTTATATCAGTATAGATTTCTTTATATTTATTTTCACACCTGTAATAAATACCTTTCACTGGCATCTCATAGTTTTATATTACAAAAGAATTTGCTCAGTTCAAAAACTAAAAACACGCTTGAAATTCCTGAATATTTCAGTGTCATCGGTCCTTGATAGTATGTACTAGATATCAATTATAATTTTTGAGACATTTTCCTTCACGTCCTATTTCAAATAAGGCCATATAAACATGCTTTAATTAGCTGAATTCGAATCTATCATTAAATATATTTATCTATATTTATTTATTTTTTATTTATTTATTTATTTATATACATCATGCACACAAAACAGATGCATTGGCGGACTTAATGCCGAGGGCATTTTCTACCAGTCTACAATTTGGGTGATGCAGTAAATTAGTTTAAGTAGGTAGGTGCACGAGGCAGTTTTCAACAAACTCAACTTATGACTTACAAATCAATAGGTACACAAATAATATTTATAGTATACATACTTACACAAAACTTGTACATACAATAGTTATAAATACTATTGTATGTACAAGTTTTACATATATATCAATACATACTTTAAATACATATATATCGGAGAAAAACATCGTAGACATCACCTGTAATTACAGCTAGAGCATTCATAAATCTAAAGACCTTGTAATACGGGACAAACTAACTACGTTAACTACAATATTCTGTTAACTACGATGAAATCGATCCGTGGCTGACGACACGTGTAACTGGTTTGGAAGGATCCTTTTATGAATATTCAACGGGTCACCATTCGAAATCATCAACTAACTACATTAAATAAACAAATTACTCACCATTGAAACAATTTGAAGACTTACTTCACAATCTTGGAACCTAAGTTAAAACTAAAAATCCTTAAGTAAACTATTTTAATCAAGTCTCCTATGACATATACAATACATACATACCCATACCCGGCAAACGTTGTTTTGCCATACTAAAAAAAAAAAAATTTGAAAAATAGATGTTGGCCCATTCTCAGACCTACTGAATATGTATGTAAAATTTGAGAAGAATCGGTCAAGCCGTTTCGGAGGAGTACGGTAACTAACACTGTGACACGTGAATTTTATATATTAGATATATAAATAAATAACAGACGACTATTGTAGAGAGAGATCAAGGTAGAATTTACGCATCCTAGATTTAAAAACATTTCGACTAGACGACATTTTTTGTATATTTATTAATTTATTTTTAACATTTTGTCATATATTATATTATTTATTATATTATTTCTATCATAAATTTTTTTAATATATTAAAAAAAATTACCAGAATCTTTGAGAATGATTTTCACCGACTTGCTATTTTTTGTTTTACACGAAGCAAATTATTTTAATGCAGTAACTAAAGAAATATACCTACATTCAAAAGTATGATGAAGACAAGGATAAATGCACTTAATCTTGGTCTACTCTATACCTCCTATTTAACGTGAAAAACGATGTCAAGAGTCTCCAAGCTCAGCGAGCGCGTATGCGGTATATTCTGAAAAAATAAAAGAGAAACTCTATTCAAAATTTTTGCATGAAGATACTTGAGATACTTAACTTTGAATAGTTGCTTACTTAACTAGATATTATTTTATTCTATACTGATACTGACATGGTTTTGTTTGTAGGTACAGATTTTACCTGTAATTTCGTCTACTTACATACGGATTTTCATGACTCTTATAAAAAATTACGAAAATCACCTATAAACTCTTTTTCCATGTAGCAACGGATTAAGAATACAAGTCTCAATAACCTATTTTTTCCCCAGGGTGCTATAAAAGCCAGCTATAGGATATTATAGACAGAAAACATTCACTGTGAGAGACGGAAAGCTAGAAATAAAACTCAATGCCAACACGCATGGTCATCGTGGTATAAATATGGGGGATATTCCACAGTCTCCACTTTGGGAGGATAATTTGGTATTAAATTTGGAAGAGAGCGTACCCAACAGTGGGGCGTTATTAGGATGAAGAGTGAGAGAGAAAGACGTCTTAAGTTTGTCACAAATACGTGACGAAGTACATTGTATTAAAATAATTGTGTGTGAGTAGTTGTAAAGTATGTATACGAAGCTAGCAGCAGGTTAGATGTCAAAATTAAAAACATCTTTTTGTAATTTATTATTGGCCGGAGTTATTATCAAAAAACTGATTTTGGGCGCCATTTTTTCAATATGGCGGCGCAAACGTGCAACATATGAGTAGGCAAAGTTGAAATTTGGAAAGAGCACATCAAAATCTATAAAATTACCAATTTTCAAAACTTCCGGAAAACTTTCCACGTGACCCTTTATTTATTCCACCAAATGACTGAATCATATACTTACTTTACAAATTGAAACCTTTTAAATGCACAGACTAAATTTATTCATTATCCATAATATCAACAGAGAAAATTCCAGTTAAAACATAAAACATCAACACAAACATTATATCCTTTCAAGTACATTTCAGAATTTTCCAATAACTTAAGAGCAAACATATAATATAACGGGTTAATATTTAGTAATAATTTATGTGAACAGGAACGTAAGCAATACACGTAGCTTCAAGGAAAACACATTAATATGCGTAACCGAGGTTGTAAATCCTATTTTGAAATATTCTTCTTAGATGCTTACGTAATGATATTTATACTTATTTAAGCTAATACAAATATCAATAGAATATATAAATATCGTTCATCTTTATACAGAACTGGGAAATTTTATAAAATACAGTACCGCATTCATGAGTATGCGGAAGAAAATTATTATCTTCTTTGAAGCTAAATAATGAATTTTCAAAATATGTGTTGTTGTTTATATGTTAGCTAGCTATTGCCCGCAATTTTGTACGCGTGAAATTTATAAACCAAACCCAAACAAACTATTCAAAAAAGCCATCCTCTTGAACCATTCTATCTATTAAAAAACCGCATCAAAATCCGTTGCGTCGACTTGAAGATGTAAGACTTATTTAAACATACAAAAACGGTGTCTTTGTTTTATAATACATAAAGATTAGTCTATTTGTACGACAGCGACACATGAAGCCTGTAACAAAATGAAAAGCTAAATATGAGGTCGTTATCCTTAGCTACTTACATTTAGAACTAATATTTTTTCTACTCTTTTTGAACCGATAAAAATGCAACGCTATGCTGAAATTTTTCAGGGTTTCCTGAAATTTTGGTTTGATTTTATTCAGGTTTTATTCTATCTAGTATAAACAATCAGCTTAAGTTTAGGTATATTTTACTGAAATCAGTTCAACTTTTGTCCGTGTGGTGACGGATTAAGAATACAAGTTTAGTGTCAAAAGGGATATTGCACACAGATAACATCTTCTGTGAGAGACGGAAAACTCGAAAATTAACCCTGTGCCAACACGCCTGGTCAGCGTGGCACAGTAGACCATAATCTCTCCCAAAGTGGAGGAGGCCCGTGCCCAACAGTGGAACCTAAATTGGCTGGAGAAGAAGAAGAAGAAGTGCAACTTTGTCTAACATACAAAAATACGTGTAGTCCTACACAAAATTATTTAAATATAGGTCAGCAGAACTTCCTTCTTTTGAATTGGGTTATAAATACAAGCAATCCATACTTTTAGTAAAAGCTTACGCAAATTTACATAGATCTCGCTGTTGCAAAATCCAGCAGCTAAAATAAAGAATGTAAACCGCAATCCGTACTAACATGAAAGCTGAGCAAACCACTTCACTTGATTAAGAAAAAATATTTTATGTGAATAAAAGACCGTACAAATTTGAGTAATATTACGATGAAAATTTAGCACAAGGTTTGCTGCCTACTGTGTTTGATTGTACTTGTATTATTTATAAGAATAAATTGCTCTAAAGGTATTATCGTGTGGTGACGGAATAAGAATACAAATGTCTTCACTCCATTTCCTTCTCAGGGTGTAGTAAAATTCAGTTAAGGGATTTTGCACAGATAACATCCCCTGTATGAGAGATGGAAAACTCGTAAATAAACCCTATGCTCACACGCTTGGTTAGCGCGCCATAGTAAACCATAGTCCCTTCAGAAATGTATGAGGCACATGCCCAACAGTGGGACGTTTATAGGCTGAAGAAAGAAAAGAAAATATTATTATATACTTATGTACCTATATGTGGGAAGTTTGACATGATTTATTCTTCGCGTTGTCCTACGTTTGACACTAACTTCATGGCGTCGGTTTCTTAGGCCAATGTGTATCGTAAAAAAATAATTACATCATTTTATCACGGCGCACTAAATAAAGTTCAATACAAAAATTAGGCATCAACGCTTTGCATTAAATATTAAATTGGCATTTAAAGTAACCTTTTCTAAGTTTTAATAGTATATGTAAGGCTCTGTTTTAAAAACAAATTTTGCCATTTTTTAATAAGTTTTAAATACCTGTCAGTAACAAAAGGGTAACCTTATATTTTAGTAAGGTTTAATCAAAACCCTTTAATAATTAAAATGCTGGATAAGTCAATTCCACTGCTGCGTGAAGGAATAATTTATAAGCGGTTTAATTAAATTCGTTCTTTTACGGGTGGTAGCGTGCACAGTTCGCTGTAAGCTAAATTATGAACAATAAATTAAATATGTTGCTCTTATATACTCAATCATATTGAGCGATGTGAATTAATATTCTAATATATAAAATTCACGTGTCACAGTGTTAGTTACCGTACTCCTCCGAAACGGCTTGACCGATTCTTCTCAAATTTTGCATACAATACATATTCAGTAGGTCTGAGAATCGGCCAACATCTATTTTTCATACTTTTTTTTTAGTATGGCAAAACAACGTTTGCCGGGTCAGCTAGTATTTATATATAGTTTCTTATTATTGACGTGTTTATTTGTCAGTGTGGTAACGGATTAAGAATACAAGTGTAACTACCCCTTTATCCTGCTCAGGATGCTGTATATAAATAATGTAAAAGTAAATCCCACCTAAAGTGGAAGAGGCGCGTGCCCAACAGTGGGATGCTAATGGGCAGGAGAGAGAATGCGTTAATTTAATACCTTTGCTAGTTTTTTATAACAGACTCTATCTAAAATCTAATCTCTAAACTAAAATTTACTTAATTTTATTATTAATTAAAATATGGTAGGACGATAAAATGTTAATTGCAAGTTATTTTTTATTTAAGTATAATATAGCAGTAAAAACTGAGTTTCTTTATTACCTATTATAAAATTATACAGCAGACTTTTTTGTATGTGTCTATATGTAAACTTATACTTGATAACTTCATTTCAACATTACGCAACAGAGATTTTGATGCGGTTTTTTGAAATAGTTACAGAGATTCAAGAGGATGTAATTTTTTTTTAATTTATTAATGTTTACGCGTATGAAGTAGCGGACAACAGCTAGTTTTAATATATGTTGGAGTGACATAGATGAGGATGGAATGGCCATGTTTTAAAATCAGTCTACAAATTGTAGACACTGTCTTTAAGATGTTCATACATCAATCTGACATTCTCTTTCACACATAAAAGGTTCCACAGCAGGTCTCCAACCAAATCCCCTATAACCTGCGCCTCTACCACCAAGATGATGTTCACACAAAACGTCACCTCTCAATCGTCACTTTACACTTTCTCACAAATACACACTTTATAATTATACACTCGCGATTATGACCGGAATAAACTCTTTATCACTACTGTGAGTGAGCAACTAGTCGGGCAGAGATTCGCCCAAGAAAGGTCCGTACTGTACGGCGGCTCAAGTGTAACTGCCTCGATTGCCCACCGTGCGGCGGTATTTATAGTGCCGGCGCACGTGCATGTCATTTGGTCGTACCTGCACGTGTTCGTAAGTTTTTAGGTTAAGTATTGAATTTACAATGACGTTATTTTTACATCGTAATAAACCCTAAAGTAATCAACTTGGTGGTTTGTAAATTAATATTGGAACAATCAAATGGTTTAACTTAATTATTCTAGGTTCTCTAGACTAATTGTTGTGGTTGCGCCGACATATATAATGTCAATTTTACCATTGTCAAAATCTACATCAAGTATCAGAATTGTGATGATATAACAAAATTGTGATCCAGGAAGTCATTTTTCAAGCAAAATCTTTAAACATGTTCAAAAAATCAATGCTATTTTATCAAAATAGAGGTGTTGCGTGCCTAAGGTTTAGGTAATGAAAACAGCGTCGAAAATTATTAGTAAAGTGTGTTACGGAAATCAAATAATCAATTACTGGAGAACACGCAACGCTCGACAAAAATTATTTGTTGGAACCAATGTTATAACCAATAGACTTCCATTAGACTTATAATTTAACATGGATCACCTTTACATTGTGTTTGCAAACTCTTACCTTTGTGCTGCTTTTGGAAAGTCAGCTGCTTACTAACCACTTTAATTTATAATGTGTAACTAGTACGACTTCTTATAAAATGATCCGTGAATGAATGTGTAACGATAAAAACGTTAAAAATATTCTTACACAGTTGCTGCGGCTTTCCATCGAAGATTCCATTGACCCTTACCATCAGGTGAAATGGAAACAACATGTCTTACTAATAATTAGGTATTTTATAAAACAAAGTTGAACCGACTTCATAAGCCCACCTCCGTAGTCTACTTTTTGATTATATATATACACAATGTGTGTGCCTTCGAAATTGTAAGTGCCTTTGAAAAGTTATGAGGACATACAAAAAAACATACAGACGAATTGAAAACCTCCTCATTTTTACCTCTCACAATAGCGTTCGAAACCGTAATTTGAACTAGAAACTGCAGTCGTTGCAAAAATTCATATCTTTCAATATAACAATATGGATTTGTAGTGTTTGTATTGTCGTGTTGTACAATAGATGCATTTCCAAGCTGCTTTATTTTATTATATTCAACCAACTTCAAAAAAGGAGGAGGTTCTCAATTCGTCTGTATATTTAAAAAAAATAATCACTGACTGCTTTCTTTCAGGAATAGTACGATATTTTATCCTTGCTACCTCTGTTAGCTACCACAATCGAGATTTTGGAATAGAAAATTATGGGGCGTCTTGTCATAATAAAGCTACTAACGGAAAATCAGCTTGATGATAATCAAGTGAAAAAAATGTACCACAGATCCCGTACTGTAATGACAACATAAGTTAGATTAAGTTCTGACGTATTAGAATTGGCCCCATTGTAACAAACTAAATAATTATACTTATGTTGTTCTAAAGTAAACAATATTATGTTCTAATAATGATCCAATTATTTCAGCTTCAATTAATATTCACTGGTTCGTATAACAATCATCAAGACGTAGATATACAGTCACGGTCGTAATCCCTGTATCAGTTTTAAACCAAAATCGTTTACACAGAATCACGAGTGCTCTACTAAGAAGCGGTGTTTATTACCATCACTTGCTAAGCAATAATCATACTAAGGGTGGTTAAGCAATGGCGTCCTTGATTGTACCGTCTTTTTACATCTGTAAAGGGATGCAATCAAGGAAGTATACCTAATAACAATATTATTAGACATCAAAGAAGGGAAATTAGTAATAACTACTAGCTAAATATGACTGTAATATTAATATTGTATGTGTATGGTTTAGAAAAAAATATCAAATACGACGGGCCTGGTGGTGAGTGGTTCATGTAACGGACTGCCGTTCACGAGGTCGCGGGTTTGGGTTTATTTCCGTACGGGAAAATTATTTGTGTGATATTTATAAATGACATAAAAAGGGCGTTAAACGGTTCCTACAGGGTCGGCAACGCGCGAGTGACACCTCTGGTGTTGCAAACGTCCATAGGCTACGGTAATCGCTTACCATCAGGCGAGCCGTAAGCTTGTTTGTCACCCTCGTAGTATAAAAAAAAACATCGAATGTTTGTACCTCGTCTGTGTGTTTACTATGTCTTATAAGTAAGTATTTACAAAAAAAGTTGTATTGTAGTCTATCCGTATTCTGGTACCCATAACACAACATAATAAACTTAGCTTAGGACCAGAGGATGCTGTGTATAATGTCCGTGAACATTTATTTATTTATTTATAAAATATTGTAAGAAAATGTACTCTACAACGTCTATCTGTCTGTTAGTTTCCAATATTTTTTTTTGAGTCGATTTGTTTTTCATACATATCACATACATAGGTATTCATGCAGCTCGATAGAACTAAACTATTTACTTAAAAAATGTCACAATCCAACGCTGTATGAATGTTAATGCTATCAGCTTTATAATATTAAGTATAGATAGGTATTTATTTATTTATTTACATTTTATAAAATTATTACACAACAATACAAATCAAAACAAAAGACGTGTGGCACTCGGGGACTGCCGCGGTAAAGCTATTGCATAGTATTTTTTATCAACTTATACAATTATAATTATTTATTTATTTTATTTATGCTAGAATCTAAATACCATAAACTAAAATAAGATTAATAATCCTTATTTACTGATGCTAACATCTGTCCATTGTTTATGGTTATTATGATAAAATAGCGATTGTCAATCAAATGTCAATAAAATAAAAACTAACGCCAAAACTGACATGAGTCACCAGCGCGAACAGAGAAACGGCGTTAGTAGTAGTTACTTTTCAGTTACGCTATCTTTGTTACGGAATTTAAATTTCGAATTTTGTGCATTTAGTCTCCACGCTCAAGGCCCGCGATAGAAGCTATGCAATAGCTAAAAAAAATGCTATTATAAATGTAATCTATAATTCATTGACATGTTCAAACAATAACGAACCGGTTAAATATTTATTTGAGGTTTGAGATATATATTTATTTCCCAAAAGAATTACAATTCACTTACATGAGAAAGTTTTACAATTGTAAAATTTATAACATAATAATAGCGCACAGAATGTATACAATACTTACAACAATCACAAACTATTCACATCTACCCACATCTGATTCTAAATAAGCCACAACACAATTAACCATTACACAGAGTAAGAACAACTAGAAGCGGTAATCATTGAGGTACGCTCATGCTATTCATTACATGCAGTTTAAGGTGTTTTTTAAAAGTAAACAAATATTTTGCATTTTTTATCATATTAGGTAATTTGTTGTACATAGCTGCACCTTCAAACAATATATTTTTCTTCCCATAGTTAGTACGCGGTTTAAGTAACTGTATGTCATTAGCTCGTCTTAGCGCTCTTTTTCGAACTTGGTATTTTTTTGTAAATTGAATTTCCGTATGTATATCCTTATTTAATATTTTTCGTATTAGCACGCAACTTTTGTAAATGTAAATTTGTGATATGTTCATTATTCTGGTGTCTTTATATATTTTGTCTGTCTTAGTGTCATAGCTGTAGTAAAATAATGTCTTTATTAATTTATTTTGTGCTACACGTAACGGTTGGAGTATCGTTTTAGCCGCTGTGCCCCATATTTCTATGAGGTAGTCTAACTGAGGTTTTACAAGGGAGTTATATATATTGTATCTTGCCACAAGTGGAAGACTTCGAACAACACCGCGCAGAGCTCCATTAAGAGATATTAACTTCGATCTAATTTTTTCAATATGAGGTCCAGGTTAAGCGATTATCTAAAATTAAACCGAGGTATTTTTCATGCTGGACTTTATTTATATTTTTCTTATTGATTGTTAGTAGTAAATTTGTTGAAATTTTTTTGTTTTTTCCCGCGAATATCATATAGTTAGTTTTATTTATTTATTAATACTTCATGCACATACAGAGTACAATGGCGGGCTTAATGCCTTGGGCATTATCTACCAGCAAACCAGTGATAGTACAGAGCAACGATAATAAAATATCCCTACTAAAATTATAAATGCGAAAGTAACTCTGTCTGTCTGTCTGTTACGCTTTCCCGCTTAAACCTCTCAACCGATTTTAATGAAATTTGGCACAGACAATCTTTAGACCCTGAGAAAGGACATAGGCTACATTTTATTGCGAAAAATTTTTTTTTCCAAATACACGCGGACGGAGTCGCGGGCAACAGCTAGTAGAAAATAAATCAAAGGAATGTTAATAGGTAGACGTGGAAGACGGCAATAACAAGTTTTATTTGCTATAATCCCTAGGTAACGTTTATCTAAGGGTATCGAATGTTTTTTGATCGTCGTAAATGCGTATTGCCCTATTTCGATGCGATTTTATTTTATGATTGACAAAAATATATTTCTGTGGTTCCTTACCAAAAGGTAAACGGGACCCTATAACTTCACAGTCGTCTGTCACCAGGCAGTATCTCAATGGTGATATGGTTATAATAATAGCAAGCAAGGGCTAGGTGCATTACAATAATACCTATTCTGCCTATACAAATAAACTAAATTAAAATATGCATTACAAAATTCGGTACTGTAAACTAGATTTTTATCTCCCAAGATATCGAGGAAAACCCTCAAATTTCAATGGCACATGAAGTGGGTGCAACTTTGTTTTTTAAATTCCCTGTCATATGTTAGTATAGAAGTATAGATAGATTTTCTACTGAATAGTTTAATGCAACACAATCGTGTTAATTAGTTGAGCGTAGCAAAGCCAAGCTTTTACTTTAATGGTGATGTTGATGAGGGTTTCTAATGTGCTTAATATGGGCTGACACTAGAATTAACGATACGAGGTAATACACTTTATGGGGAAGTTTTTATAGCTATTATTTCCCATGCAATTTCACTTGCGTATCTAGTTAATTAAATAAATAAATAAATAAATAAATAAATAAATATATAAATAAATAAACATTCATGGACATTTCACACAACGTCCTCTACTAAGCTTGCTTGTGTTATGGGTACCAGAATACGGATAGAATACATATACTATATTTTTTGTAAATACATACTAATAATACATAGAAACACCCAGACGCAGTACAAACATTTGTATGATAATTAGAAAAATCACACAAATGATTGTCCCGAGCAGGAATCGAACCACTTGATCAGCAACAGGCAAACAGTCCGTTACATGAACCACTCAACCACGAGGCTCGTCAATTGATAGAATGTTACAAAAAATATAAACAAAAATATACGTGATAATATTACATCGTGTTTTAAATACGTATAAAAATAGAAGTTTTATAATTTAGATTAATACTAACTGACCCGGCAAACGTTGTTTTGCCATACAAATAGGTAGACAACCCTAATCACTTAGGGGTATGAAAAATAGTAGTAGTAAGGATTGGGGTGTATTTGCATTTTCAATCCGTCACGTGGATAATATCATAATTATTGTTTTTCTATATTAGATTTTGTTTTGACTATTTTCATGTTCTTTAATTTTATCTAGAAATAACAAAAGTAAATCATGTGGTTCTACTCGTAGTACGACAGTTGGTTTACTTAAGCTACATCATTGAGAATTATCCTACTGGGAAATTTGTATTAAGGTATGAAACTTTCTAGTTCGCAAGTTATTAAAGCCAACATTGGGATGAAAGTCATGCTCATTATCATGGAACTTGAAATTACTGGATAATTTCGTAACTTTGTCTTGCCTCGTAAGGGTGATAATACCAAAATGCTTTGAGATGTTGACATAGTGAAAATAAATTACGTTTTCTTCACACATGAAATTATTATATAATTAGGACTCCTCTTCTATAAATAGGAATTTGTTTGTTATTGATCTCAGAATGTACCAAAAAAAAAATTTTTATAAATCTTTTGGCGACAAGAAACCAGTTTTATTGATGTTAAATACTGAATAATTATTTAACTCATGATATCCACTTTTTCTGCTGTATTAGATCGGGTAAAATTTAAAATAAAAAGCTGGACAAGTTATTTTTAAAACATTTCATTCATGCACAAATATAGTGCATATTCATCTACTTCATAAGATCAGTATAAGTAAAATTGGACCCAAGGGCAAGCTTATTTTCCCACGTGCTAGAAAAAAAATTCGCCGCTTACTTCTTTTTAGCTTTATGGTGAAAACATTTTACTGCAAGGTAGTTATACCGTAGGCAGCTACGGCGTAGCAGTATATGCTTATAATGCTACGGTGAATGGTCACGTAGCATTTTACGGCTATAAACTTATTCCATTCTATTATAGCGACTACGAAATCACGCAGCACCCTTTCAAGAAATCTACTGCTACGCAAATCTCCCTACATCTTTATTAATACATTTTCCGTTTATTTAGATGTAAAGGTACTGATAATGAAACATATGTCACCAAAACCTCTATCAAATAAGTAAGGTTTTTGGCAAAAAAATTACGAGATAAATATAATACTGGGAATTTAGTTGAAATTAACCTTGAAACCACCAAATTAATAGACATCTAACTCTATAAACATAATCTATATTATTCATCTATACAATATCATGTTTGTTTAGATAGACAGTAATTTATTGCTCAATCACACCACAATGGCTCAATGGAATTAGATGCAATTTGGCACATAGATGGCCCATGCAGTCTGGACTAGCATGTACACTAACTGCAAACGCTGAAGGCTGGTTTGAGGCAGTAATATCAATATTACGTTCGTAACTAAGCCTAAACAATATACAAATGCGCATAGTAGGTACTATGTTTACTTATTATTTCACAATGTAATTATTTTTGTATGTATGTCCCTATGAGATCCTATATCTTCAAACCTACGCAACGGATTTTCGTGTGATTTTTTTCAATAAATAGATCGGTTCAACATGATGTTTTTTTTTACGTACCCAAAGGGTAAAAACGGGACCCTATTACTGAGACTTCGCTGTCCGTCCGTCCGTCCGTCCGTCCGTCCGTCTGTCACCAGGCTGTATCTCAAGAATGGTGATAGCAAGAGAGTTGAAATTTTCACAGATGATGTATTTCTATTGCCGCTATAACAACAAATACTAAAAATAAAATAAAATAAATATTTAAGGGGGACTCCCATACAACAAACATGATTTTTTTACCGTTTCTTGCTCTCATACAACAAACGTGATTAATTAAGTATTGTGTGTGTTGTTTGCTCATTTATTAATAACGTGCCTTATGTTGCATAGATAATGGTACGGAACCCTTCGTGCGCGAGTCCGACTCGCACTTGACCAGTTTTTTAATGATTTGTGAGTTCTTTATTATCTTAATTCAACGAGTACGAAGTTACTTTAAATAGAGAGGTAAAAATATTCTTAATAATATCAAGCTACAGTTTTCGAGAGTGCTATATGCTGTATGTCTATACTAATATTATAACGCTGAAAAGTTTGTCTGAACGCGCTAATCTCAGGAACCGCGGTTCCGATTTGAAAAACAGGAAGGCTATAGGCTAAATAACAGCACGCTGCGACTAATAGGAGAGAAGCAGTAGTGAAAAATGTTACAAAAACGTGGAACATTTTCTAAATTTTAGGCGTACGAAGTCGCGGGCAACAACTAGTTATTTATATGTATGTAGTGATTCTAAATTCAAAGCGTGAGATTTCATAAGTAACAGCTTGTATTACATATACACAAATATACAAAAATATTCACAAAATACATCTATATTTGGTTAATCTACCATTACACAGCTAAGAATTTATGACACCAATATTGGGCGCTACGCTCGAATAGCCGTCTATTCAAATCCCAAAAGGGTCGACCACAATGCAAAATGGAGCAGTTTTCCAACATTTTCATCTTTCGCCGAATTAAGGTGGATTCAACCAATTTTATTGCTCATAAATATGCACGATAACTGTTAGCGGATAATGTCTAAAGATTTTTAACGTTTTGTGTTGTGATTGCTGTGAATTACCTCAAATTAATTCTTAAATAATGGTTGTAATTAATTAGTACGTAACAACCATTAAGAGTTGTAGACTCCCATTGGTAAAGAACAAGTAGTAACTATTTAAGTTTAGCTAAGAAAAAGTCGCATCGTAATATGTAGGTGCTGTTGTAATTTTCACGCACCAAAACGTTTAACGTCGTTACATTTTGATTTTTTTCCGTGTAGTGACAGATTGAGAATACAAGTGTCACCACCCCATTTCCTTCCCAGGGTGCTGTAAAAGCCAGCTTACTTCAGCTGGCTTTTACAGTACCCTGGGATACTATAAACAGACAACATCCTATGTGAGAGACTTAAAACTCGAAACTAAACCATATGCCAACACGCCTGGTCATTGCGGCACAGTAAACCGTAGTCCCTTCCAAAGTGGAGGAGGCCGAACAGTGGGACGTTAATGGGCTGGAGAAAGAGAGATAGAGAGAATTCTTAAACACCGTTAATAATGGTTGGAATTAATTCGTACGTAACAACCTTTAGGAGTCTACAGGAAAAGTTCTGAAAGTTCTCTCTTTAGTTATGAAAAAGTCACATCGTAATACATACTCTTATCATTTTCACTAATGCATAAAAGAAGTAAAACTTGTTTAATATTATTAATACTGTATTCAAATGAAATTGACGTAGGTATTAACATTTTTGTCATAGTTTACATCTCTTTTAAGCAATACCAATATACATATAATATTAGCTACGCCAAAGCGTTGGTTTACTAGAAAGTAAGTAAAATTAATAATTTCGACATTATTTAATATGGACAAAACTTTAATATTATATAACCCGTTTTATTAAAAGTTTCAAACAACGAACTTTACCATCGCTGGATCGTATGACCTATTAAAAGAGTAATTAAATTATATCCTACAGCAATGCGGTAAATATATTTTGAAATTAAATATAAACAATGAATTTTTATACGGCTTTGTTGGTGTGGCAACGTTCGGCGTATAGCATATGCGTGAATGGGATCTTGTTTTCTCAGATTCGAAGCCATAGATATTGAATTTCCACGTTAAAAAACTCTTAAACAAATATCGATTTTGGAATCACTCAACAATCTTAATAAACAAAAAATAGGCCTACTTTAGATACTATTAATATTATACTTTCATAAAGAAATGTTTTAGATTCTCAATAGTTTAAATCTTGATTACTAATATTATAACCACGAAACACTGTCTGTCGCTTTCCTGGGCTAAAATACTGTACCGATTTAAATACACAGCTAGAGCCTCAGAAAGTAAATACAATACTTGAATACGAAAAAAGTTCATTCCCAATTCCAAGCGAACGAAGTCGCTAACATACAATGTACTCACATAATAAATAAAATTAGATCAATGTTCAGTTAATATTAAATGTAGCCCAATTTAGTAAAGAGCTTAATTGCACAAATTGTCAACATTCACTTTGTAGGACCCCATTAAAGAGTTATCGTTGGATTTATGCCCCATAAAATTGCCAGGAACTATCGTTAATGCCGAAAAGATGAAAGCATCAGTTTATTTAAGGTATACTAAATGTTAATTTGCTCTGCTTTGAATAGTGATTAACAATTTTGTATACAGATTAACGGTATGGCATTTCAGTATAGTATTGTGATAGATTTCATATAAACTTAGTCTAGAAATAATGGTTTTTAAAACATAGAAAACTAAATATTTGTACATAATATAAGGTTTCTTCTAAAGTTTGTAAGAATACAAACATTTATATTCTACTATTAAGCTAATTTTTTACGATATAAAAATAGTAATTTAACGGAATATTTAGAAAATACAAAATATCTGAAGGTGCAGTCTCTCTCTCTCTCTCTCTCTCCAGCCCATTAACGTCTCACACCTGGGCACGCCTTTCCTTCACTTTGGGAGGGCTTTGGTCAACTATGTCACGCTGACCTGGTGCGTTGGCCTAGGGTTTAATGTTGTCTCTCACAGTTCATACTAACAGTTATTCATCACACATTCTCTCTACATAATTATATTTCTGATTCATTCTTATTCTTCGTGGTGGAGTGGTTTATGTAATGGATTGCCGATCACGAGGTCGCGGGTTCGATTCCCGGTTGGGTTAAAATCATTTGTGTGATATCCATAAATGTCATACAAATGTTTGTACTGCGTCTGTGTGTTTTTATGTATTATAAGTATGTATTTACAAAAGAAAAGTAGTATATGTAGTCTATCCGTATCTGGTTCCCATAATACAAGCATAGAAATATAGCTTCCTTTGGGACAGAGGACGTTGTGGAAAGTGTCCTGAATATTTATATTTATAATAAATTTATTTAGCTTAAATAAAACTACGTTTACGGATTAAGACGCCTGTATTTGTTTTAAATTTTGGCCCGACGTTTTAGTAACTTTGTAATCACCATGGTTACGAGTGTAACAGACAACGTCAGGCCAAAATTTAAAACAAATACACGGGTCTAGTTAGTGTTAGAGTGTATTTAGCTTTTTATTATTCCTTAATATTAGCTCTCTTTAAGCCCTTTTATTTTCTTACTTATATGGTGAAATATCAATTAGTATTTAATTCTAATTAAAGCATTACCTTATTGTTACCATCACAACAAAGAGTTCTTATACCAGAATTAAACCATTCACTGAAATAATTTTGACGTAATATTTTTTTGGTAAATTACATTCCGAGATTACAGATAATTGAACCAAATTCAATTCTTTTTTCATTTCTTTTATTAGAATCTCGTTTATCCCATTTAATCTATACCCATTGTACCGACAAAATCAGTCCTAAAGAAATAGCCTTCATCATTTGTCAATGAGGATTTCATTATTATCTGGTGAATGCTGTAAGGATCGAACAAGCGTATTGAAATACGTGATTCTTATTTTGTAATGAAATAAAGATTTTATACGTATTTAGAATACCTATTACGTTAATGTGAAATGTTAACATTACATTACATGACATGTATTTTGTTAAAAATTTGCAGCCTCTTTTTTTCACCTCCAAGAGGTTTGTTAGACCTCTCAAATAAGAGCCCATTGGTAGGTCTCGTCCAAGATAGATTAAAATAATGGAGAGCGACTCTTATAGAGCAATCCATGACGTGTACACATTAGCGAGATTACCCTAACTATAGTATCACTAGTCTACGTAGAGAAGCTTCTCTACTCTCGCTCTAGATCTCTACGTGTACGTAGAAATTAAAGTGTAGTTTAGATTAGTCTACAAGTTAGTCTAGCTCTATTCCCTCTATACAAACGAGGGGCTTAGCGTTGAGTAATCTTTACCTAAATTAATGTTAAATCGACGACACATGTACACGCAGATAAATATTTTTTTTTTTAAATTTATCTATCACTTTGTCGTTATCGTTTACTAATTTTCGAGCAATTAGCGAAACAAATACAATTAAAAACAATAACAAATAACGACAAGTTCAAAATAACAACACTAATAAACAAAAACAATGAGAAATAACAACAAATAAATTTTTTAACGGGAAACAACTACATAACTAACAGAATTTAAAATAAAATGCCATAAAATTCATATTATACTCGACAAGGCACACAACAACAACAAAATGGCGGTTGGCAATTCAACTTAATATCATAGTATCCAACAACGAAATTATTGAAAGAAAATAGTATTTCTTTTTTAATAATATTAAAACTATTATTACTAAATAATTTAAGACGTTTTTCGCTTCAAATCACAGAGTTTAGTTAAAAGAAAAAAAATATTATTGATACGCAAATAAAGTTAGGTTGCTGACAGTACTTTTCTAATAACTTTTGACAACTAAAGATCATTGCCAATCCTATTCTCAGTTGAAATGTGTAATATGTTAAAATATTATCACATTTCTTCACACGATAAAACGATTATGAAAAAAAAAAAACAAAGAATGTCAACTGTGACGGTCCGCGTCATCTATCTTTCGGCTGTCGCCAAAAACATAACGTTTGTTCTTACTTTTGTCAGTTTGTATTAGTTTTGGCTGAAATATCTTTCAAGTTTTATCAGTAGTTTTTTGAACAAAACATTGTCTAACTGATACCCTTATCTCCGAGACTATAAGTATGTCAATATTGCGAAGCATGAGTGCGTATATTTAAAAAAAAATAGTCTTTCAACTGGCAAAAAGCACACTTTATCGCTTGATTTAGGACCACGTACCGAAATAAGAAACGTGAGGCGATCCCATAAAGAAGGGAATCCTCTCTGAAAAAGCAACGAGAGCAATGTTCATAGTCATTGTGTAAAGACAGCGTCGTTTATTAGTGTGTGTGTTTAATCTGCATAGAGTTGGATTAGTATATGGCAACCCACTGACTTTAGCAGCATATTTTACTAAGAAAAGAATGCATGTAACAATCTCTGTCCGTTTAATAATAATAATCAAGGGAGCCCGTACAAAAATAAAATTTCAATTCAGTTTAAAGTCTTAACTAAGCGATCTATTGTTACTGCCAACATTCTATTATGTTCGATTTGTTAATTAATTAAAGATTTGATTTAAGATTTACTTTAAAGTATTGCGATAAAACAATTAACGCAATTCATTAAATCCTTTAGTACTTTATTGGCTACTTATAATTTTATTTATTTATTTTTTATTTATTTCAAACTCACATTAAGTTACAATACACTTAAATTAAGTACAAGGTGATACAGACATAACAGAGTAATATATATGACCATTGGCTCCTAAGCTAGGAAAGAAATCCTGTGTTATAGGAGTCAAGAAGATGTATTCGTCCGTTTTGAAACATTTACAATTTTTCTATATTTTAATAAGTGTTGCTACATAATATATTCTATTTTAGGTTTCATATTCTATTTAAAATTAATGTGTGTATGTATGATGTGTGTATGTTTTATAATGTGTTTTGAATTAATATTTGTGGCATAACAGCCGCTTAAAATTCATTGACGATTCACACCAGGTCATCTGCTCCCAAGCTAAGCTTGTATGGTCAGAATACAGATATTCTACATAAACTACTTTTCTTTGTAAATACATACATATAATACATAGAAACACTAACAAAAAGAATATTCATTTATATACACCGAAATTGATAGCAATATTACTGTATGATAATTAAATTTTTGATTCGTTTCTATCCCTCCCGATGTGAAGGAGACTCGTACCCAACAGTAGCTTATTAATTGGTTGAGAAGAATTACATTTTTGTTTATTCAGTAATAAAATAGGTCCGACTACTTAACAAACTCAATAAATAACAGACCACATACGATTGTCCTTTCGATCGCAACCTAACGATTTACGTCAAGGTTAGTGAAAAAGAATCGCCATTAACTTAATTGGCTAAAGTCTGGCTTATCAGTTTTCCACACGAGCAACTGATTAACGATTTACGTAAATAACTTTTGGGTACGGTTTATCAGATAATATTTTTAGCATTTCAGTAAGAAAATTATGGAATTGAAAGTCAAAATTTATCGATACAAGTGTTTTATTAATATTAGACAATTTATTTTGTTAATCAAATGAAATCAAATCAATCATTTATTCGCATAAATGATATAATATGAAATAATATGGTATAAATAGTGATCTTAAATAACATTTTAGGTTCCTTACATATTCTGCTAGTATAGGCGTGCGAAAGTCTTTATACATATACTAGCTGTCCCGGCGAACTTCGTACCGCCAATTAAAGTTGTTTATACTTTCTGATTATCTAAACATTCTTTATCATCATCATCATCATGATAACATAATCGCTTGGCTAGCCACAATAACATGCAAGGCACCATTCAGTTTATTTAGACCCTTCTTTCCACATCAGCGTCAACCTTACCGTCTCTTGTAAAAACACTTCCCAAATAAATAAATTCTTGTATCTATTCCACACTTTCATCATCTATGTTAATATTACACACATACATATACTCCTCTTTGTAAAGCACCAATTTTAACGTAACTTTCGTCTTGCTTACATTTACTTTCATTCCTTTTAATCTAAATGCTTCATTTGTTGTAGTTACCATATCTTGCAGTTTCTCCAGAGATGGTGCAAGTAGAACTTGATTATCCGTGTAAAGAAGAAACTTTATTGGCAACTCACCTATAACCAATCCATTATCATTCTCTCTCAAATCTACCAGACAACTATCTTTGTATAGATTAAACAGCCTTGGTGACGCTACACATCCCTGTCTCACCCCTAGAGATGCTGAATCAGTCCGTGTGTGCTCCATTTATCGCTATCATACGCTTTCTCCAAGTCTATGAAAGTGCAGTACACAGTTTTTCGGCTATACACCTTAGGGAGAAGACCTGATCCACACGTCCCATATCCTTCCTGAATCCTGCCTGTACATCCCATTATTTTTGATCTGTCATAATCATCACCCGATTAATTAATACCTTAGCATACAGTTTGCCTACAATACTCAACAGGCTATTGTGGCGGTGGCTTTAGCATTCCTGCTGTGTTTGATATGTGTTAAAGACACGGCCGTGTACCAAATGACTGTAAGGGAAAAGGCTCGCGGCAAGAATCTAAAGACCATAAACTAAAATAGGATTAATAATCCTTATTTACTGATGCTTACATCTGTCCATTGTTTATGGTAATTATTATGATAAAATAGCGATTGTCAATCAAATGTCAATATCTGTTTTAATAGACAAAGATCCGAGGGGTAAAGCCTTTGACTTATTTATATATATAGCGTATATTAGATTTTAATAATGTAAAATTATGTATAATTTATTTTATTGACATTTGATTGACATTTGATTGACAATCGCTATTTTATCATAATTACCATAAACAATGGACAGATGTAAGCATCAGTAAATAAGGATTATTAATCTTATTTTAGTTTATGAACAGTTATGATTTTACTTGCCGCAGTGAACGTGTTAAAATACTATTATTTTAACCTAAATTCAAAATAGTCTAATATTATATGATATGTTCAAGAATCTTGAAAACATGTAAGTTAAGATATCTTCGTTACAATCTTTAATCAAGTTGAGAAGTTTGCCGATAACATAGATTATTTTGTGGAGTACCTACTTTAGAAGCTAATTTAAATTGCTTTTGTTGTAATTCATATATATATATAACATAACTTTTAATTTAGAATTATCAAATGTTACCCATGCTTAGATATATTAAAAAAATATAATTATCTAATTTTGTTGTATCGCTACCCACTTTGGGAAGTATTATGGTCTTTCGCGCTGACCAGAAATGTTGGCATAGGGTTAAGTTCTGAGTTTTCCGTCACTCACAGAGGATGTTATCTGTGTACAATATCTCTTAAATGGCTATTAGAGCACCCTGGAAAAGATATGACTTGGTGACACTTGTATAGGTACTTAACCCGTCACCACACGTATAATTTTGTTTTCCTATCATGAAATATAATGACAAAAATACTGCAGCTGTAGTAAATAAAATTGTTTTGGTAAGCGTTGTAAATATAAACGGGATTGATCAATCTGATTTTATGTGACATTTTATGACAATATGTTATGTGTCATATAAAATAAAAGTACTGTTTTCTTTGTAATAAATAAAGATTTTATTAAACAAATTATATAATAGAATAGATATAGATAGATATTCAATAGAAATTCAATACTTTATTACCTATTTTATTAAACAACCTTGTTATTTTTATGTGTCCCTATGTGAGCATAAATCTTCAAAACTATGGAAGGAATTTTTATGAGCTTTCTTTTAATAGATATAACTTGTGGTTCAAAATAATGTTTTTATTTATAATTCTTTCAGGTTTGGTTTTTAAATTCCACAGCTAGTAATATTATTATAACAATAATCCAATCTTGCACAAGTGACATTATATTATATATTCTGGGAATAATAGAAAAACAATCATCATGAAATGTAAAATAAAAATCTGTCCCAAGACACAGCAGTCACTGTAACAAGATGTACAAAACTATTAAAAAGTTTGTATAGAGATGGTATCTTTACCTCTATTATGTAAAAGCAGTTATGTCCGTGGTTTATTAAAAAGGAAATAAACATTTATTAATACATATTGATAATTATTGCCCCACTCCTTAGCCTTTAGCGTGATCGATATTGCAACCTATAAGCAAAGTTTCATTAAGATCCATTTAGTAGCTTTTGTATGAAAGAGCAACAAACATCCTTACATACATCTATTCATACAATCTTACGAACTTTTTCGTTTATAATAATACTAGCTAATGTACAGCGTATATAGTTTTTTAAGTTTCCCCACCCCAATTACACAAAAACTTAACAAATCCATACAAAAAATGACTTCCTCTTGAACCACTTTATCTTCTAAAACTGCATCAAAAGCCGCTGCGTACTTAAAGATATAAGCTCACATGGATATACAAACAAAATAATGACTTTGTTTTAAGATAGGTAAAGACAGTATCATCCGTATTTGTATATTGTTTAGGCTTGGTTACGAAACGGGACAAACATACAAAAATAACGTTTTATTATAAGTAAAGTAAAGACAGTAGGATTATGACACAAAAACATTAAATAATAGGCGTGTTACTCTTCAATCACTACAAAAGAGCGAAGGACATAAGCTTACGAGTACGGGCCACAGTGAAAAAAGGCCACAAAAATAACGTAAAAGACAAAGCTGGGATTACATAGAATTTGAGGAGGGTCTCCATAATGGACATTTTCGTAAACGAAAACCGTTTTAATGATTTCGTTCAGCACAATCCAAGAGAGCCAATAAAAGCCCAGATAAACGATGAAATAGAAAATTAACTGTATTGTGGAATTACTGAAATTCTTATTGTGACTAGTGGAGTTATATGTTATAGTATCTAACTTAAATATTATATCAATTACATTTTATTAAAAATTATTCTCCCTGTCTCCAGCCCATCAACGTCCCACTGTTGAGCATGGGCCTCCTCCACTTTGCTACGCTAACCAGGCGTGCTGGCAAGGGTTATCTGCATAGAACATTCCCTACCTAACTCCTACGGCACCCTGGGAAGGAAAAGGAGTGGTGACATTTATATTCCTAATCCGTCACCGCACGGAAAAAAATGTTAATTCATACATGGTGAATATAGACATAAATAGATTGTGATAACCTATAAAACAGAGTAGTCAAATCCAAAAACTCAACGACCATAATTTTAATATACATATCCTACAGATGCATTTGGATTCAAAAAGCGCAAAACTTAAGAACATTTATTTACACAGTCTTTCTTCAAAAACCAACTAATTTATTCCAAATAAAACTTTCGAGAATATTATTCTCAACTAGTTAAAGATCATAATAAAAACAATATTTTGTATAAAATCTACCAGTAACACGACCTATCCAATCCACGTTGGAATAGAAGTTAATTAACTGGCTGAATAGAAATTGATTAACAAGAAAAACGATAACCAAAACAAGCAATACGATTCTAATTTAAAGGGCATCGTGCCTTATTGAAAAGCCTACCTTACAGACATGCAATATAAGTTTAAGTACTTACGGTTGCCACGGGGTGAATGGGGTGGCAAATCTGAATCTACTACTAAATCGTTCTCGTAATTGAGTATCTGGATATGCACTACTTACAATGCTGGTTTTGTTAAGCTTTCGTGCAACCATATCGGTGATAAAGAAGCAATGTAAAATAAATAAAATTTGTACAAATGAAATGCGTTCTATGGTACTTTCAGTTGATCAGTAGGCAAGCAGACAGTCGAGTAAAAGCCTTGAGCAAGAAAGTACGTATTTTCATTGGCTCCGATAAATTTAATACGAGATAGAACAAAGTTTTGTGATTGTATCTTGAAGTTGACTCTGCATTAAACTACGGAAGAATCTATTTGGAATTTGGATTAGGAAGTGTGTGTTCATTTGAGGAAAGGTTTGTAAATATCAGAAACTTATATATCATGACTAATGAGCAAATAGCCATTGAGTCTAAAATATTACTAAGACATAACTCTATATATTTTTCAAAGATCTTTTTATATTTTTAATAGGTCATTAGCTATTAATCTCTCTATCTATGTAACTATGTAACGCAATCTTTGAAAGTGATTGGCACTCACTTGCAATAGTCGGATTCATCTATATTTTGCATACATTTCCCATAACATTTTCAAGTGTGTTTTTTGTTTATGAACCAAGCATTTTTTTCTTTATTCATTACTAATATACAAGGTAATAAAAGGTTTTATAACATTACGTTTCTCTATAATGTTGGTACTAAGGTCATTGTTATAAAGCAAATCATAATCTTGCGTGTGGCATTAATTTCCAATTATTATTCACGTATTTTTAAGACGTGTAGCTTTTCAAAGTCATTGTACATGTTTCACACGTTAAGTTTAAATCAAGTAATTTAAGTTAAATGTTAAGTAAATAAATCATATAATTTCCCTGTTACCATCATTACTTGTTATAAAACGAAGTCGTTATCTTTGTATTTATGTCCTTTGGTGAGCTTATATCTTCAAAACTACGCAACGGATTTTGATGCGATTTTTTTTTAATAGATATTGTTTCAAGAGGATGTTTTTTTTTCTTTAATTTGTTAAGGTTTATGGTCTTATTTATAATGCCTTATCGGAGGTTTAAATGGAGATTTTATCGGAGAGATAATAAACGATTTAGCGTAAAAAGGCTATTATGAATAACAAGTTGTGACAATTTTAGCGAACTTTTAAACCTCCGATAAGTCATCTATACTTATTATGAATAAGACCGTTACTCTCTAAATTCCACGCGTACGAAGTTGCGGGCAACAGCTAGTGTATATAACCCACATAAATATCAACTTAGAATATTCAACTACTTTAAAAGACATCTTTTTAAGCCATTAAATTTTAGCTTCCTATTTCATTTGATCTACTATGCCAGGTTGACTAAGAGTTTTGGCAAAGGATTTGGTTCCGAGTGACTGTCTCTCAGAAACTATGTTAACTGCTTACAGCATTAATTATCCTTCAGCTTGCTGTCTCAAAACCGCGGGAAGGAAAGGGGTGGTCACATTTGTATTCTTAACGTCTTATCAGACGGATAGAAACATATTAGCTCCATATAGGTATAAATAAAGTAACTTTTTTTTTGGAAAAGTAAATACACAGATCTGCATTGCGCATAATTATGTTTTTGCCTATAAAAATTTTAGTAAATCTAAAGCCTTAATTAATAAAAAGCTACCAATAATACGACTTTGTGTCATAACTTAACTTTATAAAAACTATACTCTTGTGTCATAAATATAGAAAATATAAAGCAATTTTCCCTTTTATGTTTTGCCTCATTAAAAACAACGTTCATGCCAGATATATTTAATCTGGTACTTAATCATTCAAGATAGTAATGCCTGATACCGCTGTTATTAACATCCGTGGGTTTTCTGATTAAAAAGTACGACTTTTCTTTTGTAGAAAGCATATAAATAATTATGTATTTTTTTTAGGGACTGTACCTCTGCTCTTATCCCAATGTTTGGGGTTCTACTTGGCTATATTATTTTATTTTATTTTATTATTCATGGAAAATATACAGCTTATTATAGATATATAGAAAAACAAAACAGTAAAAAATAGGGTCATATAAAACTTTTCACAATTATATGGGTACAATTTTGCTTCTTATTCAATTCAATTATTGTGTTATGGAAATTATGTCAATAATAAGAATAAAAAATGTATTATGGTAGTGACGTTACGGAACCTTACGTGTGCGAGTACAACTCGTACTTAACCGTTTTTTTATTTTCAAAGCTATAGAAATAAAAATATCAAGACAATAACCCATAAGATAATCTTCGAAGTTATGTTGCTATAAATTGTAATAGTAATTTTAATAGTTTGTAATTCCAAACTTAAAACATGAAACTGGAACATAACTGGCACAGATTAAAATAAAATATTGATTTTGATCCGGGCGTGTTCTCCAAATTATTACTTTACACAACTTTAAGCGCCAGTACTAAAATAGTACGATACAATTTTGAGAATAGGGTTGTTGACTCTGTCTATGTCTCTCTCTTCTTTTTGTCCTCTCCGCTTTCTGCCCTGCCGGGCCATGATGTTGCCTTGAGTATCATGAAGCGGCAAGGGGTGGCCCCGTTAATCGGGGCCCAACTCGACGGGGGGATCACTAGGTCCCCCTGTCGCGTTGCCGTGGCCGACAGCTACATTAGCCGAAAGCCAAAATACAACCATTATTTAAGATGCCTACACAATCTCAAAAATTCACTGAAAGCTGTAACTAGAATAAATATTAAAATTAAATAGCAAATGTTAATTATAACGTTGTATAAAACAGTAACATTTTTTAAAAGTGCTAGGAGATGAAACCACTTGAAACAAATTAAAAAGTCTCCACGCCTTTGTAGTGCCTACCTGAATGGAATGCTGGCTGGAATTTTAATAAATTATCTTGACCTTAAAATGTTGGTGTCATCTGTGAAAATAATTTTCAAAATTCTTTTTTCAAATTTTCGCACTCTTAATGTTTTTTTTTTGTTTTATGGGCTATTATGTGATAACGTGTTAAATAATAATACAATTTACTTAGTTTAAAAACTAAAAAACACGCTTATAAATCCTGAATATTTTTTTAAAATTATTGCATTGTCATCGGCCCTTGTCAAGTGTGCCAATTTTCAAATCAATCAGACTACTGGAAGTGGGTGAAAATTCCTTTTAAAGAATCCATTACATAGATTAATACATTGATAGATACATACTGAACTTATTTAAGCGTGTTAAAAATTGAAGTAAGATGTTAAATCCTAGAAACATAATGGTGTACAAAATTATCCTCCCGCTCCCGTTGTGAAGACCCGATTAGTCTACGAACATTAATTCCTACAAATGCAATAAAACAACTAATGAAATCGTAGATATTATAATTAAGATCATTTCATTGACTAATATTATTAAAATAAAAATTCGTAAATACATATTGGTGCCAATACTAAATGCGGAACTAAGCTTAACTAAAAAATTAAAATTGGTAGTGTCAATAAGGCAATTCAGCAATGTTAACAGAAGTATCTTATTATAAAGAGTAATTTTATTTATTTTATTTTTATTTATTTATTTAAGTAAAATACATACAGTTGTTATTAAATCTAACTTAATATTAACAGTGTAGCATAAACCAAACATTGGTTTTTCCGCACACTGGTATTCGTCTTGACGTAAATTTATATATTGTATTAATAACACATGATGCCAAACAAAACAGTGTATGTACGAGTATAACACCGCTTTGTCTAGCATCATGTAAGGTTAACATCTAAGTTACAAGTTTAGTTTGTGGGTAGGTACAATGTTATCTTATTGTTTTTATCTCACTGAATACCGCTTATACGAATACGGCAATACGGAATACGGAATAATAAATATATTAATATTATTATGTACAATGAAATACAGAATACGTCATAGTTGTTTTCATTTTAGTTAAGATTTTGACGCATCAGAATTGGCCTCCTTGAACGTTAAGTTTAACTTCAAGTTGAATTATTAGTATCTATTTTTTAACGACATATCTGTAAAGTAATTTATTAATTTTGCAATTGACATGCTATGCTTTTACTTAATGATTTAAATTATGGTGGAAAAAGTGATTACCGCAAGCGGGACTTGAATCACTTTTTCCACTAAAATTTAATTTATTACGACATATCAGTAATTAAAAAAATGTCCTTTTTTCAAATATACCTATTAGGAATTGAATACCCACCTACTTCGTAATATAAATAGATCATTTGAATTCATTAACCTAAATCGCAAATAATTCAAAATAAAAATTTCCAATTAGTTTTCAAAGTTAGCAAAAAAGTAAAATTCTAAATTCAAACAAATTTAATTTAATTCAAAAGTTTTTTCATACCGTGGAAAAGGCTTGCATAGTTGGCATATTATTTTTAACTGGCAAATGAGATTGCTTTGGAGGGTAACATTTTGAAATTTACAATATAAAGAACAGGAAGTTTTATCGTTATGTACGTGGTTTTCTGTAACGTGTATGTTAAAATTTTGCATAAATGTAATAAAATTATAGCAAAATGTTTCTAGAAAGTGTTTAAGTTTTTATTAACTTTGTTATTATTCTGTATGTATGATAATATTAAAGAATAATAGGTACATAAAAGTAGGTACTACGGTGTTATCGTGTGTGTAAAGATATGATTTAAATATAGCTCTTTGAAAGATAGATATTGTTTTACCTGTACGTGTGGTGACGGATTAAGAATACAAGTGTGACAACCCCATTTCCTTCCCAGTATGCTGTAAATGTCAGCTAAGGGATATATTACACAGATAATATCCTCTGTGAGAGGCGGATAACTCAAAAATAAACCTTTGCCAACAAATACACCTGGTCAGCGCGGCATAGTTGATAATAATCCCTCCCAAAGTGGTAGAACGGCAGTGGGCTGAACGGTCTGCTTTAAGAAGATATTTTTACGTAAGTGACGTGCACGAGATCGCGGCTTTGATTTCCGCTAAGTACAGCTATTTAACGTTATGAAGAAATATGTTTGTTTTGTTTTGTATCTGAGTATATACATATGTATTGTATACAAAGCAATAGTATATAGTGTTATATCCATAACCTGTTACCTAAACTACCTACAAGCAGTAAGCTTAATTGGTGACTAAAGATTGTATGAAATCTTCGGGGATATTTATTGCAATTATATTTTTCAAATAAAACTACTTTTTAAAGATTTATACGAAACGTCTGGCTAAAATCTAAAACAAATACACGCGTCTAAATCCTTAAAAAGTAGTTTATTTGAAGGAATGAGTAGCGCAAGTGTTAAAGAATATTTTTTCTTTTGTTACAGATTCATACCAAAATGCGCTAATTATAAACTAGTGATGGATCTTTTGTGTATCCTGATTATATTCATAGTTTGCGTTGGTACGTTCCAATACAAATAATCTATATGTGTAGAATGTAATTAGATATATAATAAAATTTTACCTATGTCAACCCAGCACCCGCCTTTAGGTATCATACAAATGTTTGTACTGCGTCTGTGCGATTTCTATATATTATAAGTATGTATTTACAAAAAATACGTAGTATTTGTATTCTATTCGTATTCTGGTACCAATAACACAAGTACATAAGCTTAGCTTGGTACCAGAAATGTCCATGAATATTTATTTATTATTAATAATACCTCGGGAAAATGTGTTAAAACAGTCGATATTGATACTTAAATCTTTATGAGTGTTACAGAAGACAAAACAATGTCTTTTTCGAATTGTTGATTGTACATTTGTGGACATGTTATGAAAAAATAATTGAAAGAACTTGAACGGCTTTCATTGATACCAATTCTAAGTGCATAACTAATCTTTACTTAACTAAAAAATGAAAATTGATAGTGTCAATGTCTCTATTAGTTGCTTGTTTCTACATATTCATATTAATTAAAATTGTCAGTCCATAATGCACAGTTTTTATTATAAGAAAGTTTAGTAAACATAGACGAATTGTGCTATTAAGTTTAGTTGTGCGCGTAGAATCGGTACCAATGTATTTGGCTTAAGGATATTTCTATAGTTTTCAGTAATTCATATTATATTACGTCAAGATACAGTGCTAAAACAGTTCTGACTTATAATTGTTAAATTAAAATAAAGAATATTATTATTGCGGTCTTCCAAAAAGATACATCAATCGAATTTTTCATCAAACGTACAATAAAAGAGAAATATCCAACCAACCTTTTTTCTTTTCATGCCGAGATTACTATTGACGCAAAAATATACCTTTAATTTATTTTCCTCAGAGCGAGGTGATGGACATTGGGACAAAAAGGAGAGAGAAAATCTTAGACATGACATTGAACGACATAGAAAAATCGCAGGTAAAAATATTATATTTAATTGCTATATGATATTAATGTTCCTATTTATAGAATACTAGCTGGCCCGGTAAACGTTGTTTTGCCATACCAAAAAAAAAGTTAAAAAAAAAATAAAAAAAAGAACTATAAACCTCACGGAGCCCGAGACCTTTCCAACGAATGCAAAACCGTGGAAATCGGTTCGTGCGTTCTGGAGTTATAGCGTCAGGAAGGAAAACCCGACTTATTTTTATATAGTAGATTAAATATCTAGTTTTTGCTGTTTAAATTACAATTAAATCAAGTATTCTTAAAGCTCAAAATATAAAATTTATTTTATTAGTAAAAGATTACTTTGATACTTAATTATTTTATTAAATTTTGTAGGTAATGGATGTTTTTGAGGTTTACGTAAAATTAATATTTTATGACTTTTAGGTACTTTCTTTACAAGTAAACTTTCAATTTATAATTTTATTATTGTATTTTTTTTTATATTGTTAAGTTTTATGAAGATAAATAAAACCTCTTTTTACGGATTTAGACGCGTATATTTGATTTAATTTTAGCCCGACGTTTCGGAGACTTTGCAGTCACCATGGTCACGGGTGAGACTGAGCTGTAATGTGTCTTCTACGATCAGTTATTACAGGGTTTACCCACATTCGATTTTAATTTTACATTGACCATAAAGATAGACATTTACCATAAACTACGAGTATATCATATTACATTGTGCTCAGACTACATAAAATCAATAACATTATTTTAACTAAATTATAATTTATTTAGTAAAAGCATAGCGAGTCAATCGCAAAATATTAATAAATTAACATTATTTTAGTTTCTAAAAATACATTAACAAATTGTAACAATATAAAGAATTTTTTTAAATTATATAAGGTAAAACATACATAATTTTATCATAGACTAAAATTAAAACAAATATACGCGTCTAAATCCGTAAAAAGTAGTTTTATTTATGCAAATGAGTCGCGCAAGTGTTAGAAAATATTTTATGAAGATTTTAAAATTGCCTTTGCAGAAAAACTTGAGAAGGATATAGATGACTATTATAAGGAGTATCCAGAAGAACAATACAGCAGTGATAATGATAAAATAAGCCATCAATATACGGCACATAAGCTATATCGAGATATTAACAATTTTAATCATGCAAATAATAAAAACACCTCGAGAAATTCCTTTGGTCGGTCCAAAATACCCAGTGACGTTACATCCAATGAAATGTATGTTAGTGGCGAAACAAAAAATAGTAATGCCAAACCAACTGATACATTTGGAACAAATACTTCATGGCCTACATTCGAAGACATACTTTTAGATATGGGCAAAAAATATGACTGGAAAAACGATCGCTGGATTAAAATAAAAGAAAAAATTAAGAAGTCAAGGTACAGAGATAAGATAAATTTGAAAGAAGATGATAATAGTGTGAAATTTCATGAAAAACACAATTTCAGTTATAGAATGGTAAAGTTGGAAAAGGGTAAAAACAAAAGAAATATTGTAGTTGCGGTCTCAGCTGTAAGATAGCGTGCGTGAATAATGTGGAAAGTGTCAATGAAGTGTAAAGGGACATATTTTTTGTAGATAAAAACGGGACCAACAGGATGGCACCGACGACCTTTGATAGAATTAGAATTACATTCGTTTTAGATAAAAAAAAATAACAAGTAATGCGAATTATGAGAAAATACGAGCTGTACTTAAACATTCAAGTTATTTATTATAAAAAATTTCATTGCAATTTAAAAATCAATCAATATTCGAAACGTTTCAAAACTTCGTCACGGATTTCGGTAAAGAAATTTTCTCAGCACAAATATTTTAGCAAAAAAGTATTAAACAAAGTGATTTAAATACTTTAAATGTAACAGTTATGTTGATATAGTTAAAATACACATTGTAGTTATTACACCAAATTATTATTCTAAAGTTGAAAATTACGTTTCATTCTTGATATCTCTAAAAAGTGTTTTGTGTTTGTAAAGTAAAACGAAATATAAAATTGTGCCCTAAAATGCATTTTCATTGAAAATATATACAATTTTAATTTTTTTTTGTGTTTCAAAGTCCTATGCAAACTTGAATGAGCGTCTATTTATATTAAGTAAGCATCGTATTATAAAAATATAATAACGCTTACATACAAACAGGATGAGGTAAATATTATTTAAATGGATAAATTAGATGTCACCGAGAAAATAAAGAAATAGAAATATTATAGCAGTAAGTACTCTAACACTTGAAAGTTAAATCAGATAATATGAAGCCTATATGTACTAATATAATAAACCTGAACAGTTTGTTTGTTTGTTGGTTTGTTTGAACGTGCTAATCTCAAGACCGATCCAATTTAAAAAATTCTTTCAGTGTTGTATAGTACATTTATCGAGGAAGGCTACATAACATCACTCTACTACCAATAGGAGTGAAACATTTGTGAAAAATATTGCTTCTACAGCAGTCAATTTATTTACTTCTGAAAGCTGTCCAGTACAATTTCAAAAATGTATTGCAATATTATCATTCTACCCATTAAGTTTTCATAAAATACAAAGTTGAACGTGATCCTGCCCTCATACGTGACATGACTGAGAGATACCGAGGATATAAATTTTATGACTTTGTAGCAACATGCTTTGATCTTTGAGATATATATTGACTTTGTACTTAACCAATAAAAAATGTACACCAATTCGCTGAATAAACCTTCTTTGCATTCTCAATACTGTCGCGCACGTACATATTTTTTTAAATCCTACCAATTCTATAATTTTTATACAATTTTAAATATATTAATATAAGAATGTAAGTATGGGTATATGTATGTAAGGATGTTTGTTTCTCTTTGAAGCTTATAGATTTAAATAAAACATAGGCTACTTAGTCTATGTACACAGACTATATAATTATCGCACGCACTAAAAGCCTAAAAGCGGGAAATAACTATAAAGCACGGGAATATGCTAGTTTAAATATTATTTTACTACAAACTATGCTTTGTAATAATTACCAAACAAAAACAAAAATCGCCTTTCAGTACCTTCTCCACTCTTATGCGAGTTATTAATTTAGATAAACCTATTTTTTAGGATTCCGTTCCAAAAGGTAAAGCGGGACCTTATTCTGTCAGATCCTCCATCCGTCTGTCACCAGGCTGTATGTCTGGAACGGGTATTGCTAGGCTGAAAATTCCAATTTGAATATAGGTATCAGTTGATGCTACCACAACAAATAATCATAATCACCATCCTCATGCCCATATCCCGTGATTTGGTGTCCAAAACATGACGAATATTTTGTGATAATAACGATATGGAACCCTTCGTGTGCAGTCCAACTCGTAGTTGACCGGGTTTTGGTACAAATTTTCGGGATTTTGGATACCGCCTAAAAAGACATTTTCGTTGGCTGCTGACTAAAAAAAAACTATTGCAGTACCTACATAGATACAGTTGATTTCAAAAACAAGTTAATGGCCAGGACTTCATACGGGCTTGATGGACTTGACGGGCTTCGTGGTCTAGTGGTTTATATAACGGACTGCCGTTCACGAGGTCGCGGGTTCGATTCCCGCCTCGGACATTCATTTGTGTGATATTTATAAATATCATACAAATATTTGTTCTGCGTCTGGGTGTTTACTATGTATAATAAGTATGTATTTACAAAAGAAAAGTAGTTTATGTATTCTATCCGTATTCTGGTACCCATAACACAAGCATAATAAGCTTAGCTTGGGACCAGAGGACGTTGTGTGAAATGTCCATAAATATTTATTATTATTTATTATACGCGTGGACCCAAAGAAATAATAAAAAAACCCATTGCATCATAGAAAAAAACGAATTAAAATCCGTTGCGTAGTTTCGAAGATATAAGTAACAGTGACATACATAAAAAGTAACGATTTTATTTTATAATAAGAAAAGATAAATGTTAAGACAAAAAAAAAACAAAATCATACCATTTTACTTAACAAAATATTTCACTCAAATATTGGTACGCAAATAACTTACTATGATCGTTAATCTTTCATGCGAAATTTCGAGCAGTCATTCTGCAAAATGATCTGTGTAAATTACACCATAAATAAAATACTTCAAACTCACATTTCGTTTTAATAAAAGCTTCTATATGTCTGGCGTCTACAATATGTTTATGTGCTTAAATGACGGAGCGAGTTCATTTACATCGCTGTTTTATTTTACACTAGCTATGTTAATGCTCATGGTTTCATCCACCTTTATAGTTGCTCTATGGCTGTAGCGTGGATAAATTCTGCCAAAAATTAAACAACATATTAAAAATCCTCTCTTAAACTCCAGTTTGAACTCTTTGTTTATTTTTTAGACATAAAACCACATTTTTCCGAAACTAATGTCATGAATCTGTCAGACTTCGTTGTCCGTCCCATCCGTCCGACCGTCCATTCGTCTATCACCATGCTGTATCTCTAGAGCGGTATTATGTTGATGCTATAACAACAAATACTCATTATTATTCATTATCCTTCCTATAATCCCGTTATTTAAAAATATCGTAATCGATAATAAAAACGATACCAACGAAACCTTTCTTGTGAGAGTCCAACTCATGCTTGTCCGCTTTGGTAATATTCTGGATTTCCAAAACCCCGAAAAAATCATTTTCGTCAGCAGCTTGCTACGAAATCCTTGTTTCAAGATTGGAATCTGCATAGCGAATGTCACATTACAAGTCAGATATAACAGTATTGTAATGCTTCTAACACAATGAGATTCAAATAAAAATACTTACAATATTTTACCGTCATGACGTAAGCCTGACATTTCACGAATAAATAAATTGAAATATTCGTGAAATGTCAGGCTTCTTAGGTATACGTGAATTGAAAGATAACAAAACATGAAATGTTATTTTGTAAATCTTGTTCAAAGAACATTTTATTGATTCTATATACAGCTTTAAAACCTTTCTATGCGACATCGCGAGTCCAAAAACTCTCTTTCATAACGCTACATAAGAAAATAGTGGACCCTCATACAAACTATCTGACGTTTTTACTCCATTTAAAAAAAACTTGGAAGACTTGTTTCATTATGGTGCTATTCAAGTTTTAATTGAGCTAGTAAATAAGTCTTTTCAATTTTCTGTCTTTTAAAAACCTTTAACGAATTGAGAACCTATTTTATTCTCTATCTATCGATTAAAATATTTTCGACATTGTTGCCAACTCTACGTGCAAAACTAAACTTAACTAAAAATGAAAACAACTATTGCTGTATTTTGATTATTTGGCTATTTTGTTGAGCACATTTATATTAATTAAAATATTTAGTCTAGTCTACAGTTTTTATAACGAGACAGTTCAGTTAACATTGCCGAATTGTTTTGTTATCGACACTATCAAAACTCATTTTTTAGTTAAGCTTAGTTTAGTTTAGTTGTGTATGTAGAATTGGCACCATTGGCTCATAATAAATGTTGAATCAAATATCTTTTATTAATCAAATTCTGTTGGATTTTTAGTTTTCTTAGGGTTTATATCAATTAAAGTTTTCGTATTCCACCATAAGTAAATTCACCAATTTGCATAACTGATATTCATTTAACGTTGCCTCTATTATTGTAAAAGAGGTATGAATATATTATGTGCTTAATTCACCTGTGGAAATAGAAATGATGATTATTTAAACGTATCTATATCGTGAGCAACCCATATCAATTATGGTGATTAAGTTAGGTACCCTTACTTACCCTTAAATATTTATACAGAATATTTATTTAATTTTGTAAACCACCGACAGTAGAAAGTTTTTCTATCACACGGAAATCTTTTGCGTTATTCCATTTCCGGGCAGGTGAAGAGGTTATTTTGGACTCTCAATACCAATTACCAAAAAGCTCTTGGTGCTCCTGCAGGCATCTTGTCGAAAAGAGGTAAGGTTTCCATACATTTACTACTTATCCCCAGAGGTTTTTTGCTGTTAATTTTGGCAATTCCATTTTTTTTTAATATATGCCTTCTGTGATGAGAGACGTGCGCAGAACACGTATTCAACCGATCAGATATTCTTTTTCTAGAGCGATAGAGTCTCCAAGGTTTCTTTTAGTCTAACGTTTATAGGTAATTAATAAGCCCCTATCGATACCCAGTGCACTTTCTACTAGATATGAGATTACAGGCTAAGAAAAAGTAAAAACCAAGTGTAACATAAGTAGCTTTTGTTATGGCTCTTAAACAATAGTCAATAGGTATGAATTTCAACTCCAAAGTAATGTAAATGAATAAATAATAGGAACAATCAAATGCAATCCTATTACGCTTTAAAATTCAAAGGTATTTGTATATATACTATAGCAATGGCAAGGGAATACAGCAATAGAATTTTCTATTGTGTATACCGTTAGGGCGCACCCCAGCGGAAGTAACAATAAGCGGATTATGAACAGGTAAGTAGGAGGGTCAAAAACATTGAAAACACATACTTAGTGGTGCTTCCCTTTAATTATTATTGTATGAGAATATTACAGTAGGTACATCTAATTGTAAACAATAATATTCAGCGTCTGTCAATTACATTACAGCTGAATTACGAAAGATTTAGGATATCCGTAAGTACCGTTTGACACTGTGACAAAAATAATACTAATATTCTCCGTTACAACTTACAAGATTACGTCAGATGGGGAATACACGATCCTTACCAATCTTGTAAATAAAAAAGTAACTGTATCTGTCTGACACTCTTTTAGACTAAAACTACTAACAAACCAACTTAAATTAAATTTAATAAGTGGATAATATCCGTGTGGTGACGGATTAAGCATACAAGTGTCATCACCTCATATCCTCCCCAGGGCGCAATAAAAGCCAGCACAGAGATTGTTACACAGACAACATCCTCTATAGAAAACATGAAAATAAACTCTATGCCAACACGCCTGGTCTGCGCGTCATAATAGACCATAATCCGTTCTAAAGCAGAGGAGGCCCGTACCCAACAGTGGTAGTTAATAGGCTGGAGAGAGAGAAAGATATCTAATGTAGAGCCCGTAAAAGGACAAGGGCAAAATTTTAATTCGACACAAGCAGAATGGAGAATGTTAACAAATTTGTATTATTAGCACTCCATATTCTCTGTCAAAAATAAAAATACTAGTAAAAGAATTACTTTGATATCCAATTAATTAGTTTCCGATTTAGAAGTAAAATAAGTTGTGACCGTACGACGCGGGCCGCCTTCTACGGTGTGACGTCATTGTATAACTCGCGCAGTCTGGCTCACTCAGTCCGCTCGCAGTTACGCTCCCGTGCCTTCGAAATTATTCATGAATACTTTTAAAATTGTCCAATTCTAATACTAGGAAGTCATGTGTTAAACCTAAATGTAAAAATATAACTACCAATTCGCCGGAAAAGTTGTTTTTTATAGTTCCAAAAGACGTTAAATGCGAAAAAGAATTCCTAGATTTTTTTTCAATAGCACTTGGTAGCAGTCGTTGAAGGCTCCTCGCTTCGACGATGTAGCCACATTAAAAATACTATAGTATGTTTACAGCCACCTCTGCTTAACCGTACATACATCACATCACCTACTCTTTTTACTTGAGCATAACCAATAGCGTTATCGCCATAGCTGTCTCTTGCCGATCTGAAATAAGTTTCAAATAAAAATAAATGGCCATATGTATATTGTAAGTAAAAAATATACAAAAAAATATACAAATAAAAAAGGTTCAGTACATCTGTAACGTTCAACCCACTACATCTACATCCTAAGTACCTATACTACTTCCTACTAATATTATAAATGCGAATATTCGTGGGTGTTTTTTTTTTTTTTCTAGCTTGCGCTACCAAATGACTACTCCACCTGATGTTAAGTGAATGTGTAGTCCAGACGTGAGGACGACTAGTACGTTGTCAAAGCACTAGCCGCCCCCACCTTGCCGGCCCACAAGATGCCTCTTCACGCCACGCTTGAAAGACCCCATGTTGTAGGAGCAAGGAAACACGTGTGCAGGGAGCGAGCTCCACTTCTATGAGGTGTTGCAAAGAAAGGAGTTACCGAACTTTTTTGTACGAGATGGCGTGGTGTCCACAGTATAACGGTGGCATCTCAGACCTGCGCGTGTGGTGCGATTCAAGAAAGGAGAGGGAGGAATAAGGGAAAATAACTCTTCAGAACATTCGCCGTGGTAAATTCTGTAGAAGGCGCTGAGGGCCGCAATATCCCTGCGCAATTGCAGAGCTTCCAAGTTGTTGGATACTTCGGCGTCAGCAATAGTGCGGACAGCGCGTCGTTGCAACCTGTCCAGAGCGTCTAGTAGATACTGTGCGGATCCATCCCAGAGATGCGAGCAGTATTCAACGCATGGCCGGATTTGTGTTCGCGTGTGTTTGGTATCTTTCACGAAAAAACTACTGAACGGATCTGGATGAAGTCTGTAATAACACATAGGCTATTTTTAATGATGGGAAAATGTACAGTTCCCGAGGGAAATAGGGGCGAAGCTGGCGGAAGCTAGTTTGCAACAAATAATAAATAAATAATAAATATAGTATATAGTAGTAAGTAAGTATATATTCATTTAAATTTACTAAAAAGAGCGGTACCTACCTATATGTACATACTGACGGGCCTCGTGGTGCAGAGGTTCATGTAACGGACTGCTGTTCACGGTCGCGGGTTCGATTCCCGCTCAGGACAATTATTTGTGTGATATTTATGATTGTCATATAAATGTTTGTACTGCGTCTGGGTGTTTACTATTTATGATAACTATGTATTTACAAAAGTAAAATAGTATATGTGGTCTATTCGTATTCTGGTACCCATAACACAAGCATAAAAATAAAGCTTACTTTAGGACCAGAGGACGTTTTGTGAAATGACCATGAATATTTTTTTTTACATATACGTACCTACCAATAACTAAAAAACTATAATACATATTTGTTGTCTTTAACGTAAAAATGTAATGGTAGGTAGGTACTTCTACTATTTGAGTTACATTCTTCCATTATGACATTAGTTGGGTATTTTGTTTTGATAATACAATTTAGAGCAGATAAACTATTAAGCATGTAGTAAGCATGGAGAGTTCACCTTTGGAGCACTCACCTTTGCATTTTTATTCCTCGCATTTCGGCAGCAACGATATCACTATTTACATTAATCCATCTATTTTATGTAGATTATTCGATTGCCCTTTTTCGAATCCTTCATCCATTTTATTAATCGAATAATAATTACTATTTTTAGACTATTAACTTAATACGCGGACGAAAATAACAAAATACTGCGCAATTTATACTAAGCAGGCCGCGGCCCGCGATGCGCGTTATAAAATGACGTCACAAGCGGTCACGTGACTGTTAGCGGGACTCGATATTTTTCGAAACTTTGAATGCCTATAAAATCAAAATTACTGGATATTTTTGACTACAACAAAAACTAGTGTATTTGTATACATACAGGCTTTACTGAGACAACATTTCAAGCGATTTATATACCTAGTAACATTCTTCATTCCACGCAAACGAAGTTGTAGGCAAATATATTAGTATTTTTTACTACTATTTGATACTTTCAGAAAGCAATTTTAAAAAATGACAGTTCACTTTAGCTAACATTATTAAGCGCCCTCTGGAATTTTTAGTATCTATAAAATCTTAAGTTTCAATTATTTTGCTAATTTGTTTATAATTGTTACTTGTGTAAACTATGTGTTATGCACAGGTGTTATGTAGGATTCCATTTTTGATAAATAAAATGGGATAAAAGCATGCGTGTTATGAAATAGGCTGAATCCAATTATGTAAATGATTAAATAATATTCAAAATGCCATTATACACAAAGACTGTTCAATATCAACATTGTAAGATATTTTGCTACATATAAATCTTGTGAGTAGCCTTAAAGTAGTCAACGTTACAAAACACACCTGTGTATTGTGAGCAGATGTGTACTTAAACTGTTATCATCATGATAAATGTTTATTGAGTGCTGTGTAATATGTTTACAATTTGTATTTTGTGTTCTCTACGGTTTACATTTACCCAACTGAATTTCGGAAGGGATATGTTTTTCGTACGTATCATAAATGTCATCATTCCTCTCCAGCTCATTATCGCCCCACTGCTGGACACAGGCCTTCTCCACTTTGGGAGAGATGATGGTCTACTGTACCGCGCTGACCAGGCGTGTTGGCGCAGGGTTTGGTTTCGAGTTTTCCGTCTTACACAGTAGACGTTAACTGCTTATAGCTGGCTTTTACAGTAACCCGGGATGGTGACTGATGTATTCTTAATCCGTCACCACACGGACCATGTTATGTCAATATATTACAGTCCATTGCTGGACATAAGTCTCTCCCAATCCACGACACAATATACGTTCCTTCGCATTCCGCATCCAATCTCTCTCTGCTTCTTCAGGTGGTCAGCATTTTCCTGCCCTAAACCTGCTATTAGAGGTTGGTACAATATGTCTGCATGTTACAGTGTGTTTTATTTGATTTATATGACTGGTCAATCTTCCTAGAATATGTGCACAGATTGCGTAGGTGTTATGCGACGTGGTTCCCTTGGACGGTTTATACAACGCCCGCGGGCATGACCTGGATGGTTTACACTTGTATTCATTTTGTACATCACCCCACAGATGTCGTACGTATCTTGCATCTAAATTAATCTGAATTTGTAACAAAAGATGCGAGGTATTAACCTCGCATCTTTTAAATGAATAGATTTTGACAGTTAAGGTATCGATTAATTTTATCAACAAAGGGTTGTTCGCGAGTTGGCGATTTTTATTACATTTCTTTATATAATCGAGTAAGGAAATATCTCAAAATGAAATTATGCTTATATACGGAAGCTGTTAGAGCAAAGAACGTACTCTAATGGAAGTAAATGTGTTTCAAACACGTCTCGATGAATAAATATGAATGTAAAAGCAATAAGATAATCTGACAAGGAAAGAGTAATATAAACATCGTAATAATTTTGACAGTATCGCTGGAGAGTGGAGTTTAATATAAATATTTATACCATAAAAATAACATACATAGCATTGAATGTAGGTATTATGTACAACGTAGTCAATCAAGGAATCAAAGTCTACTAGGCCTTAATGGCAAATATTTAGATCTGATAGCGCAATAAGCGCTAGCAAACGAGGCGCACCAAAGATAGAATGGATAAATTGTGTGAAAGAGGATAATGTTTAAAGATGTAAATTCACAGATGACGTATGACAGAGAAGTATGGAGAATAAAAATTAGCTTAGTTCAAAAACTAAAAAACACGCTTGAAAATCCTGAACATCTTTTTAAATAATTGCATTGTCATCGGTCCTTGATATGCATGCAAAATTTCAAATCAATCCGACTATCGCAAGTGGGTGAAAATCGCGTTGAAAGATTCTGTTACATAGATTAATACATTGATAGATACATACCGAACTTATAAAAGCGTGTTAAAAAGACATATCCCCAAATAATTGGGGAAAAGGAGAAAAAGAATGATGAGCGCAGTAGCGCTAGCATACCCTTACCGACTAGACGTATAGTATATTTTTATCGAAACCTTTAATACATGTTTGGTAAGTGTATATATTTTACAAAACTCGTTTCAACTGAAAGTAGCACCCTAAGAATATATTACATTCTCGTATAACGCAGTCGTTTTTTCCCTCCATAAGTGAAACGATTTCATTTCAAAACATATTCGTTGCGTTAAAATTTACGGCGTCGACGAGGGTAATTCTTATGATAAATTTGAAGAGAAGTTATTTTATTTAAATTTTTCACTTCCGCTATTCGTTTTAGGTAATTGAAAATATTCAAGTAGACTTTATTAGTAATTGTATTTTATTTTAATACTATTTGCAGGAGATGATTAATAACAATAATAGAAATCACTTTAAGCGATAAGGCCGCCCATTGTACTACATTATTTTAAGAACATCCTGTAATGTAAAACTAAATGGTGTACAATAAAGAATATAATAAATAAATAAATAATAAAATAATAATTATAGCTTTATTAAAAGCTAAAGCTATTAAAAGGCCAAATATTTGCAAAAACAACTTATCAAGATCTAGGTACAGATAAATCATTATCCTTATCCTTACTAATTTATAAAGGTAAAAACGAGTTGATGACGCTATAGAAATTTTGACGAGCTTAACTGTTAATGTGTCGAACGAAACTATAGCGCGATTAAAAAAAACGGTACAACGCCATCTATCGATTTTCATAGTAAACTTCTGTTTGTTAAGGTTTAATTTTTAAATTTCACGCGTATGAAGTCGCGGACAACAGCTAGTTTATCATAAAATAAATTGGCTACAATCAAATTAGACTTAAAAGTAATGATTTATACACTTCTTATATTATATACTAGTAATGCACGCAGTTTCACCCGCGTTTATAGTTATTAAAACCCCCTTCTCCCAATATACACCAAACCCTAACAAATTATACAAAAAACAGTCCTCTTGAATCACTCTATCTATTAAAAAAACCGCATCAAAATTAGTTGCGTAGTTTTGAAGATAATAATATAAGCTCACATAAGGACATACATACACAAATAACGACTTTGTTTTATAATAACTAAAGTAAGGAACTTTAATAGACGACATATATAATTATAATGCAACGTTTTAATTAAATAAAACTATTTGTTACGGATTTAGACGCGTATAATATTTGTTTTAAATTTTGGCCCGACGTTTCGGAGACTTTGCAGTCACCATGGTCACGGGTGAGACTGAGCTGTAATGTGTCTTCTACGATCAGTTGTTACAGGGCTTACCCACATCCAATTTAATTTTATATTGACCATAAAGATAGACTTTTAACATGAACTATATTAAATTACATTTTGCTCAGACTATATAAAATTAATAACAATATTTCAGTTTCTAAATATATAACAATTAACAGTTAGATAATATTATGCAACGTTTTATTATATAATCCTAAAAGCTTGCTTCCGACTAAGTTATAGTAGACTTAAGATACTCATACTTCATCTTGAAATAACAGGTGCTCAAGTCCACTATTTTGGAACAATTGTCATACCGGCACAATACCGGCACGATACCGTTGCAATTGAAGTCAAATATCCGTAGTCTGCTATATGCCGTCATAACGGTCTTTCAATGGTAATAGAATTGTCGATCTCTTTTATCTATGCATTGAATTTTCGGTCTCTTTTATCTATGGATTGTGTTAGAATGGTATGTATGTGTTGCCGTTTTTAAAAAATGCGTTAGTTGAAGTGATTTTCGAAAAACTACTAATAAATTTAAACATTTAATCATGCTAGACTTCGTTTAAATATATTTGTACATACTATTTATTAGTATAAAAAGCAATGTGAAGTTTAGGAGATTAGTAAATTGCAATAAATTACAAAGAACAATTTCTAATATTTCTATCTATCTATTTTTTATTTATGGCAATCTGTCGACACAGGACAATTTAAAAATATTACTGTCAAATTCAAAATAGCAGACTACCGAAACATTTCAGTCATTGAATTGCAATTGTGAAGCAGTTGTGTACGAGACTAGCAATTTATGTCACTTTGACAATTGTAAGACAATGATGAAGTCGTTATGACGACACATTATTAGTAGACTACCAAAAACTTTACTATTGCACCATAATGGTACAATAATGGTACAGTTGTGACACCGTTGAAATACCCGACTCAGGGCCCAGGTAGGTAAGTGCGACAACCTTGAGTAAGATTAATGTTTGACATGGTGTCTCTCAATTGTAAGGAGATGATTGCGCAATACTTAATTTGTATCTACTCTACATTAAAAGGTTTTTTCCTTGCTTGCGTTTTAATATTAGCAATTTTTTTTTATTTTGACAGGCATTTGTAGCAATTCTACGTGCACATCCAAACTTAACTAAAAAATGAAAACTACTATCGCTTATTTTGATCAATTGGCATTGTTCATAATTTTTGACCTGCTGTACTTATATTTTTTTTAGAATATATAGACTATTTTAAGCAACTAATTTCAATATTATTGAAATATTCACTAAATAGAATTTTCAAAAAATACTTAAAGATATTATTTTAAATGTTGTGACGTCATCGTTGTACGCAATCTGTGTATTGACTTTTTCTGATAAACTTAAGACAGATTGCAATACCTCTTTTCAAAGTTGCCAAGTTGATATAATAGACCAATTTCAACTCCACCACAGAGTAGTATATCCCTCAAAACGCCTTAATATTTTAAGTCCTTCATTTCAAGGGCAAATAGAGATCATTTGCTTTTTTGGAAAAATAATCGTTAAAATAGCAAATTTTCCGAAAAAAGCTAATGGATCATGATCAGAAACTCTATTTCCCGAAATGGTTTTTGAAATAAGAGTTTTAAAAAAATATGAACAATGCCAATTGGCTATTTTGTTGTGCACATTTTTATTTATTAAAATCGCAAGTCTATAATGTACAGATTTTCTAATAAAAAGGTCTTGTTAACATTGTCGTATTGCTTTATTAAGACTATCAATTTTCATTTTTTAGTTATGTTATGTTTAGTTGTGGACGTAGAATCAGTACCATTGCTGCAATTAATAACATTATTTTTGGTACTTATGACATCTACTGGAATTGTGGATGAAGACTTATTCCGTTGGCACCATATTTCTTTGCAGTAGGTTTTAAATAGTAAGTTATATAGTATAGAAGTAAATTTAATAGTAGGTATTTCGTGACGGATATTTCTGTGGCAACGTATTGTCAAAACAAGTATTACCTATCACTCCATTTCACCTGTAAGAGCCAGGAAAAGGAATATAAGCAGAGGACATCCTTTATAAGGGAATGAAAACTTGAAACTAAGCCCTAGGCTAATGCGTCAACGTAGCATAGGTACCTACACCAAATATTATACTCCCAATGTGATAGATGCTCGTGCCCAACAGTGGGACATTAATGGCCTGATAAGACGAAAGAAGCTAGGTAAATAGCTATAATCTATAATAATATTACAAAGTAAAAGTAAAATATTCTTTATTGCACACCATAATGTTTTACAAAGTTTACATAACAGATATGTCATAGGTACAAAGGGCGGTCTTATCTCGAGCTGCGATCTCTCCCAGACAACCATAAGATGGATTTGACCGAGGCAGAATAGGCGACTTTTGGTGTACTAAAAATGAGTGAATATACTATAGTAGCAGATATACTATACAAATACATATACATATTTAGGTAATAGGTTATTAGTATCAAGAATGAAAGTACGTGTACTCGATAGCAATGTTTATTGGTGACTAACATAAGCAGCGAGCGCAGTCGCCTCTATGCACTTAAACCTAAAACTGCTGACGCATATCGTTATGCACACATACGTGTGGCATGTCCTATATTGCCCCTACACATACATAACATTTACATAAATATATACTTAAATACATATTTTAACATATACATACATACACATTATATACATACATAGAATATTCATATAGAAGTATATCAGTTTATCGGTAGGGACAAGTAGTGTTCCTTAACAAGTTTTTTGAATGATGATATGGTTTGAGCGTTTCTTATCGTCAAAGCTGAGTTTGTTTGTTTGTTTGAACGTGCTAATCTCAGGAACCAGTATGCTGATTTGAAAAATTCTTTCAGTGTTGGATAGAAGGTATGTCTATCACGAGATCCTATTGGTGGCAGCGTGATGTTATATAGCCTATAGCCTTGTATAGGCTCTATACCATCACGCTGCCACCAATAGCAGCGAAGCATCAGTGAAGATGTTACAAAAACGGGTAAAACTTTCTATATTCCACGCGTACGAAGTCGCGGGTAACACCTACTGTATTTATATAAATAAAATCTTTAATTTACTAAATTAAGTAGGTAATAAATAATAAACTTTGTATTATTTTGTTAGTACTTTATAACGTTTTAATAAAACGTAGGCGTCGAAATGAATATTTTATGGCGAGTGTTATGATTTTACTGTACGAACTTTTTAGAAGCAAAGTTCGCGTTAAAAGTCTAATTGGTTATTAATATAAGTATATACTTATGTATGTAATACGAATTTTAATGATAATTGCTAAATTGATTGAATGTTCCTTAACTTTTGTCTTCTAAATATCAAATTTTAACTTCATATTGTCAGCAATTCTTAAACATAATTAAAAGCTAAATAATCACAAGAAGAGCTACAGAACTTCGCTAAAATTTACAAAGATCCTGGCCGGTAAATAGAAAAATGTAGCTTCAAAATTATTGCTGCAATAGTAGAATCTAGAGTTCGTGAGGTGACAGATTAAGAATACAAGACGTGTAATCACCCCATTTCCTTCGCCGAGTGTATAGTACCCATAGAATATAATATGATAATAATGGTACGGATCCTAACGCGTGGTAGTCACACTTGTTTGATTTTTACAATATTAAAGAAAATACTGATCAAGTTTTCAAACAAGGTTTAAGCTCTGATTGAAAATTAAATATTTATTCGCGTGGAACAGCAAGTCATGGGTATTTTCTTTTTTCTTTAAATAAATACAAGAAATATCTTTTACGATGATATTTGTGTTGAATTTAATATTTTTTATTAAAATTAACGTGTATTCTCTTAACTGCTCTTTCTCTCCAGCCTATGAGCGTTTCATGTTGGGCACAGGCCTTCTCCACTCTGGGAGACACTACGTTCCATGACTCGCTGACAAGGCGTGTTGGCATAGCGTTTATTATCGAGTTTTCCATCTCTCACAAAGGGTGTTATCTGTGTACAATATGTCTTAGCTGGCTCTTACAGCACCCTGGGAAACAAATGGGGTGGTGATACTTGTATTCTGATTCCACACAGACCTGATTTACTCTAATTCAATTATGATTTAGTCTGATTTACTGTTAGTAAATTTGAATCAACAAAAATATACGGAGTTTAAGCTCTAAAATTACTTAACCTAATTCTGTGATGGTTCATTGACCAAAGTGGTTTTGCCGTAGATCGCTTGACTAGCAACAACTCGATGTGTACCCATATCACGTGAGGGTTAAGTGGTCATAAATACGCAGTAAACCTTTCACTGTGTGCCACAGTTGAGTTGGGAGCTTTGTTTAAATATTCAAAAAGAACTAGTGATATGTATTATTCTGAGAAGCCACTTGCTTTTCCGTACTCACATTTATATTATCTAAGATTTACTAGTTAATTAGTCTATTCTGAAAGCGTCTGTATAACGTGCATGAGTGCGCAGAACGACGAAATGACAATCGTTGGGGAAGCATAATTTTCTAGTGGTGACCAAGCACCAAAAGAAGTAGCATAAGGAACCATCCAACAAAGTAGAGTGAAAATTTTATTAACCACCAAAATATGCCACTCAATAAAAACAGTTCAAAAATCTATGGAGGGCGATATATGAATAGTATAAATTCAAAAAAATTAATTGTCGACCATTCCATACAATTCCAATTATGTCAACTTCTTGTCATACATGCACTAGAACCACAACAAATGATGATGAAGACACTTCCTCGAAAGAGTGCGATTTCAAACAATGCTATTTGATAGAAAACACCTGAACAAAACTGTTCCTTTATATCATCATACATATATATTACCTTTTTTCCATTGTACACTTTTTTGGCTTCATTTACCCTCATGCAACTGCTCATACATAGGTAAATACACGACGGTAGTGAGTGATATTATACTGTCCTACATATTGTATGCCATACAACTCGAAAATTAATGTCAAAACTCACTGAACATTCAAATACAGAAATAATTATGGCCGGTATACAAAGAGACGTTATTTTACATGCCATGATTTTAAAAAGGAACTGAGAAATAAAAACATGAAACAAATTAAAATCTCTTCATACTTTGAAGTGTCTGCCTGACGCGTTGGAATCTCATAACTCATCTTGACCTGAAAGTTTAGAAACATAACTGTGAGAAAAAAGTTCTAGAATTTTCTTTAACATTACGAATTTAATGTTGAAATAATTTTGTCAACTTAATTTTTCTCTAAGAATACTTTCACAACAAAAATACGCTTGAATATCCAGTGAGACTGTAAATTTTATATTAGCTGTGTCCTGCAGTTTCCTTTGCGTGAAAATCCGGACATAGATTACGACTAACTACTAACCGTAGTATATATTATAATACATAAGCATAAGAAAGCGCAGTGAGTCGCATTAAACTCCCTCTCAGGGTGAATTTAACCCCGGGTGGAAATTATAAAAAGTAACCAGAGAATAAGAGCCACAAATCTTCTGTCACAAGAATCTTTTAAATAATAGAAATAATAATTTGCTTGGTTCAAAAACTAAAAAAACGCACTTGATATCTTGATTATGTTTTTAAATTATTGCGTCGGTCCTCGTTAAGTGCGCCAAATTTCTGACCAACCAGACTACCGCAAGTGGGGGATTACTTTAAAAAATTTCGTTACAAAGATTAATACATTGATGTAAACACACCGCGCTAATAAAAGCTAAAATATTTCTCTAATGTTTTTAAAGTTCTTGACTACTCATATTTAATATAAAATACTAGATTCACCAATTTTCATTTTGTGATGTAAATCTTCGCCAATGATTCACAAATATTTGTCCTTTGCAAATATTTTTCCGCTTGAAGGGTTCTTAAAAGGGTCCCTGGATCCTTCCACCTTGTTAAAGTGACTGATCTCTCAATAAACTCCATAGCACCTTTAGCAAACAATATTATTTGCACGACCTCTCTCAGGTATGTAAATATTGACATCGTCAAGGATTTACATTTTATAAAAAACTGCTTATTATTTTTATTTTTCAGAAGATATAATAGTAAACCAACAGTAATGCCCTTATTGTGATGATCGCTAAAGTAGAAATGTGGGTCCTTATGTATGTCTATTCCTAGTTAACTTTAAAGCCCTAAATAGATTTTCGTGCACTTTTAGAACTGTCTGCGATTGACTTTGGATTGCGTTCCACAAAATTATCCCTAGGTGTATTACCAGGCTCTATACTAACTAGTATCAAATTTTATAGTACACATTGCTTTAGAAATTTTGACGTAAAAGAATGTCAGATAGACAGACAGGGTTTCTTTCCCATGTGCAATGCAGGCGAGGTAGAGGGTAACCTATGTCCAATAAGCAAAAAATAAAGGGGATTGGACGATGTATGTAGCTTTATTTCAAAACTAGCTGTTGCCTGCAACTTCGCACGCGTGTTATTAAGAAACCAGACCTTAACAAAATTAAATTTAAAAATACTCTATCTATTAAAAAAAAGCTGCATTCGTTGCGTAGTTTTGAAGATATAAGCTCACATTGGGACATACTTACAAAAATAACGACTTTGTTTTAGGATAAGTAAAGGTTGCACAGGGATGCTTTAGTTTCAGGAAAAGAATAATTAAATAATAAATAAATAAATGTTCACGGACATTTCACACAATGTCCTCTGGTCCCAAGCTAAGCTTATATTATGCTTGTGTTATGGGTACCAGAATACGGATATACTACATATACTACTTTTCTTTTGTAAATACATACTTATAATACATAGAAACACCCAGACGCAGTACAAACATTTGTATGACAAATATAAACATCACACAAATGATTGTCCCGAGCGGGAATGGAACCCGAGACCTCGTGAACGGCAGTCCGTTACATGAACCACTAGACCACGAAGCCCGTCAAAAATTTAAAATTATGTATAGTTTGCCTAGACATTTTAGGAAAAATGTAATTACATGAAATCCCTCTGAAAATTGTGACCGGAGGCGACAAGCCTGTCTCATAGAGACGTGATACGAAATATGATGAACTCATTATTATTTAGTTTCGGTAGGAACTTTACAAAAGACCTTGGTAAGTCAATTAACTATAAATAAATATTTATGATATAAACTAGCTGCACGCGCAACTTTGTACGCGTAGACTATATTTAGAGACCCTAAACAAGTTAGATACGAATTGGGATTGTTCATAATTTTTGACCTGCTGATTTTATATATTTTTTAGAAAATATAGTCTATTTTAAGCAACTAATTTTAATATTATTGAAATATTCGCTATATAGAATTTTTAAAAAATATAAAGATATTATTTTAAGTGTTGTGACGTCATCGTCGTACGCAATCTGTGTATTGCCTTTTCCTGATAGACTTAAGACAGATTGCAATACATCTTTTCAAAGTTGCCAAGTTGATATAATAGAACAATTTCAACTCCACCACAGAGTAGTATATCCCTAAGAATGCCTTAATATTTTAAGTCCTTCATTTCAAGGGCAAATAGAGATCATTAGCTTTTTTGGAAACATAATCGTTAGTATAGCAAATTTTCCGAAAAATACTAATGGATCATGATCAGAGACTATATTCCCCGAAATGGTTTTCGAATTCTCTTAATTCGAAAACCATTTCGGGGAATATAGTTTAAAAAAAATATGAACAATGCCAATTGAGAACCTCCTCCTTTCTTTGAAGTCAGTTAAAACGACTTCCTACTGAACGACTCTAACTACATATTACACATTCGTTTCGTAGTTTTAAAGATTTAAGCTCATATAGGGACATACAGGAAACACAACTTTGTTTTATAATTAGTAAAGTTTATTTTGGTACTGAGAAATCTACTATTTTAGACCACAGTAGGAATGTTAACATGGAGTCCAACTCGTACTGATCCAATTTTTTTATAATTCCACACAGGACTGTTACTTGTAATAAATAATAAATATTCATGGACATTCACACAACGTCCTCTGGTCCCAAGCTAAGCTTATATGCTTGTGTAGTGGGTACCAGAATACGGAATTACGAATACACTACATAAACTACTTTTCTTTTGTAAATACATACTTATGATACATAGAAAACACCCAGACGCAGTGCAAACATTTGTATGACATTATTGAATATCTCACAAATAATAGTCACAAGCGGGAATCGAACCCGCGACCTCGTGAACGGCAGTTCGTTGACCACACCACATGAACCACTCTACCACTAAGCCCGTTTCCGTCTCTTGTGTGAGTTTCATTAAAATAACAACACAAATCTGAAGTGTAATTATACCACACACGATTGATTGCACTAAATCGATAATGCAATTTCAATTAAGTATCAGTTACAGTATCTGTATAGTCACTAACAATGGTTGACTTGACGCGTAATATGTGGAATATTTACTCAGGCAATTTGCATTGCAGATATACAGGAACAATACCACAATACTATCTAGACTTATATTCACGTACGACACAATTTAGCACTCGGAGATTGCATGCAGACTAATTTGTCTACGTATGCTAATTTATTAGAGTAGCCAAATTAGTCTGTTAATCACAAATGCTACAGACATAGAGTTATTAATCTATAATAAACTATACCTACATGTAATATTAAGTTAAAAAAAACAACACGTTAAATATATAGAACAGAAACGATTGACAGTTCAAATTTTAAAATTTTAGTTTGAATTTAGAATAAAGATTTTCTGTCCTTTAATCAAGTCAACAAATAAAAAAATACCAAGTAGGTGTTGCTCGTGTGCTCGGCTATTGTAATAATTGTCTCACTATTTTTATATATCTAACTTCTTTATATTGGATAGAGCACTGCCTCGCCTAGAAAGGTGGCAGAACGCACTCTGACGAGGTTGGCAACAGCCGGCCGGAGTGGCGGAGCCTAATGGGAGAGAATCCGACAAACTATACGGGCATTGTCTAGCAAGACTGCTTTTTGTGTCTGGACCTTCACCGACTTGCTATTGACGCCGAGCCTCTCGAAGTGTTGTGAGAGGCTTTTTGGGACCAAACCGTTCACCGACAGAAATAATGCCGATAGTTGAATACTATCAAGATTATTTTTGTCGATAATATTTATTTTTAAAAGTCAAATGTCAAAGCGATAATGCATGCCTTAATAAATCTTCGACAATAAAATAAATCCATTGTGAAATAAAAAAGAAGTAAAAATCAATTGATTGAATCCGGCTTCCTAAGTTTGACGAAGATAAATAATTAGATTTTCATTGATCACTGGTGGTTGCCATATTATATCTGCTTTAATTTATTCGTACAATGACAATTGATTAAATCGAATGAAAGAGATTAGGTTGCAGCCAATACGATGATATTTTATTCAATATGGTATAATTGCTGTCACTAGTATAATAGAAAGTAAACAATTTCATTGCAAAATTACTTTCTTCATTTTAGCAGTGAGAACCAAACACTATAGTAAGATACTATGGGTTTGTTTAATGTTCAAAATCTAGTTAACAATACAAGCAACCATGACTGTTTGTTAAGCTTACCTAATTGGGATTGTTCATAATTTTTGACCTGTAGTTTTTATTTTTTTTTAGAAAATATGGACTATAATATTGAAATATTTACTAGGTAAAAGGTATTTAAAGGTAAAAAAAAATTAAGCTATTATTTTAAATGTTGTGACGTCATCGTTGTAGGCATCCTGTGTACTGCCTTTTCCTGATAGAATTAAGACGGATATCAAGAGCAAATAGAGATCATTAGCTTTTTTGGAATAATAATCGTTAATACCTATAGCAAATTTTCCGAAAAAAGCTAATGGATCATGATCAGAAACTCTATTCCCTGAAATGTTTATCGAATTAAGAGTTTAAAAAAAATGAACAATGCCAATTAAAAGACACAGATGATATGAATTACAATATGTATAGAAATGACCATTACGTTCAGAGAGAGTCAAAAGGCGTGCTCCGTAGTTTCATTTATATACCTTATGAAACTCCAACCATATTATTATGTCTTAGAGATCAATTGCTTAGTTCAAGAGCTAAAAAGGACAATCGAAAAACCTGAACCGTTTTTTAAATTATTGCATTGTCATCGATACTTGATACGTGTGCAAAATTTCAGATCAATCGGACTACTGCAAGTGGGTGAAAATCACTTTCCAAGATTAGATTTGTAGGCACATGCATAGATGTGTACCGAACCAATAAAAGCGTGTTAAAATAATATTGGTCGATTCTCAGACCTACCCGATATGCACACAGAACCTCATGATAGTTTGTCGAGCCATTTCGAAAGAATTTGATAATTAACACCGTAAGACAAAAAATTATGTAAAGTAAAAATATAGCTACAAAATTTAAATTGTTGCTCATAAAAATATCATTTTAACATCATCAACATCAATCTAAACAACCTGAATTCATAAGGAATGTACTAAAGAAAATGAGTGTTTTTTACGGTTGACGCATTCAAAAGGCCCTTAAGGCTTACAAATAAATAAAAGTGCCGTTGAAAAACAGAGTTGCGTTGAGGAAACAAAATTGGGGTCTTTTGTTTCAGAGATTTTTATCGTACTGTCAAGATAAATGCTCAAGTAGCTATACATAAAAAAAAAATACATGTTTCAGATAAGGTCACAACTTTTTAAATACTTTGTCTGTTACTCTGTTACTTTCTTCTAGTTCACGTGTATTTTATATTTTTAATAAACTTTACAAAATATGAGAGGATGTTATTGTAATGGTTTCACCGTGGCACATTAAATATTATATTTTATATGGATCTACTTATAATTGATATCTCTCTGTATACATGTCTTATCCTGGAAACATTATACTACTAGACCCGAAATAGTAGGCGTGGCCTTAGGATGCAGTAGGGATTCGACGGGAGAGGGCTGCGTGTGCGCACGCGAAAGATTGGAGAGTCGGCTTTGCGTTGCGGGAGAGACCGGGAGTCTTGGGTTTTGTCTGCGGAGTGGGTCAGTCGTTTGGGGGTCGAGTTGGGGTTTGAGTGAGATATTCGAGGGTTTGCTTTGGAATGGAAATGGAGCGTATGGAAAAGTAGGACAGCGTAAAAGGTGCGAGATGACGTAGGCGGTGTAGAGTAAGAAATATAGTTAATATTAACTTACAATCCGGTGAGTACTTTTATATCATATACTTAGTTTTAATTAAGCCCTAAGGCAAATAATGACGGAGTGGTAGGTAGGACGCAGCTTTATTTATTGTTATTATTTATTTATTTATTATTCATAGAATTATGGAACTGACCAACTGACATACGACACGACCGACAACGGACGCCCGTAGGTTTTAATATGACCAATGGACAACATTACTAAATGGTTTAAATGCTCAGACATAGAATAGCCCGATTATCTTAGCTGTATCCCTTTCAACTACGCAGAGGTCTCTTCGTGTCTCAGGTATCTCATAATGGAGCAGCATTTTATTATAATGAAATTATTTACCATCGTCAACAATTACCCCCTAAATCATAGGAGCTGGGGCTTGCCAAAGATCATGTGCATCCTTAATTTGTCGTACTCTTAAAGTGCACGGAGCTTGCATCTGAGGAGGCTTTGGCCACTATGTACTACTACGCGACTTGCTTGAGCTAAGTTATATTATTGATTCGGTTTGTTACCCATTAAAACATATCGGCACTGGTCATGGGAATCGACTCGAATGGCGACATCCTGCCAACTCGATAAACTGGGCGTTAAGGAGATGAGTTTCCTGCCCGTTTGAGTGGTATGTGAACAGCTAGTTAGTCTCCATATCAGTCGGGCTCGGAGAGCCCTCTGTTTCCTTGTATTAAGCACCTAATATAGTCGACTAATTTCGACTACGATCTAAGGCCTCTAACTTTGGCTGCAATTTTAAAGACCTAAGGAGTCTTGTCTTGTCCCGCGCTCTCAATGTACCGATTAGGTACGCACCTTGGTGAGAATAATATGTATTAAATGTAGTACTCTGCAACAGCAGTAATTAACTGTAGCACGCGCTTTGTGCGGCCTCGTGGCAAGTTCAAGCATACTCCACGGTATAATACCGCTTAATAAACACAGGAAGGCTAAAGCCACAACACTACAGGAAAGCTATATGCTAATTATGTGGCCTAAATCTAAAGCCGTCCTATAGTCATTTCGTTTACCATCCGGTTCGTGCGGCCTTGGAGCGTAACTTAACATCCAAACAACCACTCGTCGGACAAAATGGACATTAGCATCAGCCCTTTTTGATTGCCCTCTCTTAAGTATGGTTAGCCACTTTGGAGCCAAGCGTTGGGCAAGCGTCCTGCATCTGGGTGAACTTGACAGCAGAGATGCGGAGGTGGAGCATCTTTGTCCCCTTGTCCCCAGGGGCGCAATGTCCAAGTAATTACTAGTAGATATAGGAAATTTAAAAAATAAGTAGGCATGGGGTCGAATCGAAACCATTACATTATGTTAATTTTCACGAATATTTATACAGTTTTCTAAATCGATTTATACACTGCATACGTGTATAACGGACGACTGATAGTTTATGTAGCACCTGTAATTGCATTTGTTCTATCCAGAATTTAGTTTACACCGCGTCGTCTGCTACAGTCATCACATGTAAATATTTTGTAGCTAAAGTCGATAGAGTAACATATTCTTCTCTGTACGTATGTATTTATGTGTATGTATGTATATTATTATGTATATGTTTGTTGCAGATAATGTATCTTAGTAAGTATATCTATAGATAGGTACCTATGTATATATTTATGTATTTAAATTGTATTAGCTAATTAAGCTACCTATCATAATGAAATTATTTACCATCGTCAACAATTACCCCCTGAATCATAGGAGCTGGGGCTTGCCAAAGATCATGTGCATCCTTAATTTGTCGTACTCTTAAAGTGCACGGAGCTTGCATCTGAGGAGGCTTTGGCCACTATGTACTACTACGCCTACACTATGTACCTATAGTATAAGTATATCTATAGATAGGTACCTATGTATATATTTATGTATTTCAATTGTATTAGCTAATAGTATTTTCACTCTTCCTTCTAAGTAACGATTAAAGTACACCACAAGTCACCTATTCTGACTTAATCATGTCCATCTTAAGGTTGTCTGGTAGAGATCGCAGCCCGCGCTAAAACCGCCCATTGTACCTATTCTAAGTTCAGTTAGTAAGTTTTTGTAAAACTATCTGATGTACAATAAAGAGTATTTTACTTTACTTTTATTTTATGAGACCGCAAGATTTGCATCAAAATATTCAGACACAATTAGTACATATGACCTTCAGTACACCTAATTACCTAAGTAAATTTAAGCGGATGCAGTAAAATTTTGTTAGTATGAATTAAGACCCATTTCTTCACCAGAGTGATTAGACAGTAATCAGCTAAGGAATATCATATAATGTTCCCTGTGAGAGACAGAAATTTTGAAACTAAACCCGCCATTGCAACGCGGCATAGTAGACCAAGAAACCTTTAGGAAATGGAGGAGGCTCGTAGTGAGACGCCAATGGATAGGAAATAAGGAAGGAAAAAGTCTCCGAAAAATTAGGCTAAAACTTAAAACAAAAACACACGTCGGAATCTGCAGAAGTGGTTTTATTTGAACAAATGATTCACGCAAGTGTTAGAGAATATTAAGAAGGAAAGCGATTTTAATGATCCTTTTTTTATTTGAAAGTGTTGGTTCCCGTGTGGTCTTATTGGCACCAGGTTAGGATCTGATGGTTATCTCCTGAGAAATCAAGGAAAACCCTCAAATTTCAAAGGCACATGAAGTCGGTTGAACTTTTTTTAAAAATACCTACTGTATTATAAATTGCCATCAAAAATTAAAAAAGTGTATTGATTAAGTATTTTTTTTTTATCAAATGTATTTATATAATAAAATAACAGTGATAAATTTTATCGTTGAAAGCTGTCGTATCGGGTTAGTAATAAATTTTCACGGGTGAAAAAGGTTGTTCGTTTTATTGGAAAACGCCAGAAATCGTCTTTTGCCTATTATCTCGAGGCCGTGTCGTAGGTAAAAGAATAAATTAAGGATGTAGAACTTAGTTAACATGCATTCAGTATTTTGTGTTTTAACTAAAAGCTAAAATATAGGCAGTACCTACTTCGACTACTCTGTTGAGGTCACCGAAAAGTTTAAATAAAGCCAAGGAAGTCTGTTTATCGTCGCAGATGGGGCTTTATAGTCTCTACCGAACTATTATACATAACTAGGCAATTAAAATATAATCATCGTCATAATCAATTTATTATGACGGGCTTCGTGGCGTAGTGGTTCATGTAATGGACTGCCGTTCACAAGGTCGGGATTCGATTCCCGATTGGGACAATCATTTGTGTGATATCCATAAATGTCATACAAATGTTTGTACTACGTCTGGGTGTTTCTATGTATTATAAGTATGTATTTACAAAAGAAAAGCAGTTTATGTATTATATCCGTATTCTGGTACCCATAACACAAGCATAATAAGCTTAGCTTGGGACCAGAGGACGTTGTGTGAAATGTCAATGAATATTTATTTATTTATTAAAACGATGATTTATATTTGAACAAAATAAATTGGGTTTTATTAGGTCGCGGGGAGCCATTGGATGCCAGCGACGGGATGACACAGTACGGGTATGACACAGTACGGGGCGGCGGTACGGGGAAGGCCTACGTCTAATAGTGGACAGAGAAAGGCTAATAGATGAATGAAGCGAATCTGCTTCGTTCTATCTGTAGGATATATTACATTAGCACAGTACCTATTTGAACGATAAAAGTATTTCATTACCTTTTAAAAATAACACTAATTGTATTTGCGCCATCTCGTTGTTTATCGAGCTCTAATAGCAATAAAATACTGGACACAGAAAAGTTAAAACATTCTAGGGATAAAAGCAACTTTTCCATGTAAAAATGCTAGATATAAATAGTAATAAAAAGTAATAACTTGATAAAACTGTCAAAAACGCAAAGTTTAGATGACGTCCACTGTTTTTTGTGCATCGCCGTTGGCTGGACGCGTTGCAACTGACATTTTTCAATACTAGAATTATCTTGGAGCGTCCATGTAGAAAATATTTTTGCCAATTTGCATTTTTCAGTATAATGTTTTTCTTTTCAAAAGTTGTTAACAATAGAGAGCGTAGTTAGTTGAAATTTATCTCCTAGACTAAAAGCTCTTACTCTCTCTTTCCAGCCCACTACTGGGATGGACCTCCTCCACTCTGTTTCCACTGCTAACTGCTGGAATGGGCCTCTATCACTTAGGGAGGGAATATGGTCTACTACACCTCCCCGACTAGGCGTATTGGCACAGTGTTTACTTTCAAGGTTTCCTTCTCTCACAGATGATGTTATCTGTGTGTACAATATTCCTTACCTAGCTTTTACAGAACCCTTGGTAGGAGATGGTGTGATGACACTTGTATTCTTAATCCGTCACCAAATGGACATCAATGCAATTGCTTGGTAGAATTTCTTTAGTCATGGGGGTAGGCAAGGACTATACCTATCAACCTAACTTACTATCTGCTACGATCTGAACATATTTTTGGGTTTAATTTACACTTATTCATCCGGTCTGACATGCACGACACCTTTAAAGTGGTACACACTTGACATAAATTATGAGAGTAGAGTATATTTCTCGATATCTATTCGAATTTATAACGGGACGCAACTAAATTCCTATAAGCTGTTATACAGAATACGAGTGAAAAATGTATTTTCCGTTTCTTTCTTGGTATCATGTAGTACCTTCAGATGTTAAATTTCCATTTTAATATATGTAAAACCGTCTGTAGTAATGCAAGAATAAAACAACTATTCTACAAGGCTTAGTGTAAATAATTACGATTGTGAATTTACATTGCAATAGTCAAAATTTATTTGAACTAAATGTAGCAAGTACTTAGAACTAGAATAATACTAAATTAAATAAAAAACTTTAACAAACAGACCAACAGACAGACGGATGGAGATTAAATTAACTTCTACTAGTATTAAAATTGGTTCTATTTCTACGTCTTGTACGTAGCCCTGAACATATGGAACTATCTTACATACCTATTTATCTTTATAACAATTAATTTAATCACTAGCTTTGTAAGCATATTTTCATAGAGTTTCTAGAGCAACTAACTCTAACGAAATGTAACAACTACATTCTCAAAGTGAACAAAAAATACAAATAGGTATGCACAGATGTGCATAGATAATTACTTTAATTTATCAGTATTATAAATATTTATAAAGTCCTATTCAAAGCTGTAAGCTTTCAAAAGAAAGATTGACACACCGGTAACGTAAATCCCTAAATCGAATTTATTCCCACACACACGTTTCTGTATAAATAATACGGTTTTACAGGAGTAAAACCATATTATTTATACAGAAACGTGTCACATGAGTAGCTTTGTGAGTGATAGAATGCTTCACGTCTTTTTTAAATCCAAAGAGCTCGAGTTACAATAATTTGTTTTTATTTGGTGTCTGTGATGCTGATGCCTTACGCCTGGCTTCATATAACGTTAAAACCTTTGTAAGTAGTAATTAAGATTATTAAAAATAAAAATTTGCTTAGTTTAAAATTAAAAAATACGCTAGAAAATCCTAAATTTATTTTTTAATTGTTGCATTGTCATCAGTCCTAAATATGTGTGTAAAATTTCAGATGAATCCGACTATTGCAAGTGAGTGAAAATCACTTTCAGGGATTTCGATACATAGATTAATACCTTCATAGATACATATAGAACTATTGAAAGTGCGTTTATAATAAACATATCGACTGCAAACAGTATAATACACTAAAATTATTCCTAATAGAACTTTCTCAAGTGGGCAGACATTTTGTATAGAGTTCAATTTCCACTACATTGTTTTTTTTTTGCAAAAGCAGTTCTATTATTATATAGGCTTTTCCTTTAGTTAACTTAAACACCTTGAAAAGCAAAAAAAATAAGCGGCGGTGTTATTTAAAAATTGTTGTTATTGGTACCATTTCTAAGTGCACAACTAAACTAAACTTAACTAAAAGATTAAAATTGATAGCGTCAATAACACAATACGGCAATGTTAACAAAACTTTTTTATTATAAAATCTGTGTACTTATATAATTATAAATTAATTATAAATTAATAAAAATTGTGATTATAAATTAATAAAAATGTGCACAACGGACCAGCCAATTAATAAAAAGACAGTTATAAATAAAACTTCTTTTTACGGATTTAGACGCGTATATTTGTTTTAAATTTTGGCCCGACGTTTCGGAGACTTTGCAGTCACCATGGTCACGGGTGAGACTATATAACAAATATACGCGTCTAAATCCGTAAAAAAAGTAGTTTTATTTAAACAGATGAGTCGCGCAAGTGTTAGAAAAAAGACAGTTATTTTCGTTTTTTAGTTATTTTTAATTGTGCACACAGAATTGGTACCATTATTTGCTAACGGTCTTGTTACATAGTAAAGAAAATAAATTGACGTAGGTAACAAGACTAGCAAGGTTAGATAAAGTAGAAGATCGACTACACTTGTGTAGTAAGTACCTGATTGATGAGTTAATATAAAATAGAACCTGACCCGTTCTCAATCGATCGTTGTTCACATAAAGAAGCATCTGTCAATGCCAAATTACATGATTTTATTAATATTTTTATTGGTTTATTATGCATTGAGATAGAGTATTTTATGGGTTTAGGTGAAAAAGCATTGGAAAAAATGAATATTTTTATTTTATTTTTTATTTAAAGGGCTTGGTCGCTTTGCGTTTATGTCGCCAAAATAAAAATTTTATGAGAAAAACTTTATTTGATTCAATGTACTTGAAAATCAGATAAAATGCTTTGTTACATTCTTAAGTATTATTAAACAAAGTCGTTATTTCTGTATCTTCAAAACTACGCAACGGATTTTCATGCGTTTTTTTAGAGTTTAGAGTGGTTTAAGAGGATGGGTTTTTTTGTTTAATTTGTAAGGCTTTGATTACTAAATTCCACACGTACGAAGTTGCAGGCAACAGCTAGTTACCTATACAAGGTTGATACGACACATCGACTTGGCACAAGGCCTGCATACCCTTATCCTTATTAATTTTTAAATGCAAATTCGAGTTGATGACACTATAGAAATTTTGACGCGCTTAAGCTAATGTGTCGAACGAAACTATAGCGCGATTTAAAAAAACGGTACATCGCCATCTATCGATTGTCGTAGTAAACTTCTGTTTGTTAAGGTTTAATTTCTAAATTTCACGCGTACGAAGTCGCGGGCTACAGCTAGTCAAACATATTTAAACACAAATACAGAACAAAAATTCTCACACATACACAAATAGCCGCAACAGCAAGTCACTGTTTGTTTATACAAAGACACAGTTTATAGAAAAGTCAAAGGACTTTCATTGCGTTATATAAAATTGATATATTCAAGTCAAGCAATTTCAGACAAAACTAGCATACTTGAAGAATCAACTTTAATTTTATTCTTTTGAAGACGTTCATTTTATTTACTGCAGACTGAGCTACATTTCAACTGAATTGATATTCACTGTCTAGACTGTTGCAAATACATTTAAAAAATAATGATGTCGCTTTAATAGCTCTTAAGTAAAAGTATAAATACAAGATTTTAGGCAGTATAATTATTCAGCTACTGACTTTATTACTTTAAAAAATAATAGTCTCAATAAAAGGTTGTAAGTCATACATTTGAATGTACTAGCTTTATTATAAAAGAAATTAAAAGACTTTTGATCTTAAGGCTAGAAACAGTCCTCAACCGACGGTTGGCGTAGCTATGCGAGTTTATGAATATGTACAAAGCTGCGCTGACGAAAATCAAGCGTGTACCGCCTGCGTAGCTGAGTGTGATAGCATAAATAATTTGTAACACTACTGAGCTTCTCTATAGTAAAACCGTATTTTTTTTTAAATAAGCACCCCTAGTACAGAGAATAAACTAGCTTTTATACATACAGATATACTGTCACTCCACTTTCCTATGGTGGTATGCAGAGAACACAGAAAATATCGAGCGCGGTATGCTTAGATACTTCTTTGGCATCTTTTATTCTGGTTATTCATACAGGTGTAAACGATATGATGGAAACGGTACGGAACACTTTGTACTTAAGTCCGACCCGCACTTAGCCGATTTTTAATACCTACTGTATATTACCATATTACCACTCTTTTGACCATCCGAGTACAATAGTAGATAGAGACCATAGACCAACTCCTATAATTTGAAACTATTTCTTTGCCTTCATTTATGTTTATACCTGTGGTCATAAGTGCACTGCGGTAATAAATTTAGGCAGCTGACCGTTTTGAAGGACACAAAAGCCATAATATTCAATATCTATATGTTTTAATGTAAAGGTATCGTGACAAAGTCTAGCAATTTAAGTTACGGGGTAATTTTATACTCATTACGGCATGTTATTACATTTACTTCGTAGCCCAATATTTTATAAATCATGAAAGTTTCAGAGACCTTCGATAACAAACATTGTGAAACGGGAAATTTCTATATTAGATATATCTATCGTCTATTTTCATTTTATTTTATTTATTTTCAGAAATATGGTACATAATCTGTGTACATAATTTGCGAATACTAGACATTGCGTCAAAATTTATTTAAATAGCATAAAACCACTTTTTACCGATTGAGACGCTTATATTTGTTTTAAATTTAGGCTTAGGATTTTCCAGTCACCATAGTCAACGGTGCGACTATTCTGAAAGATTTGTTCTGTGATCAGTTGATTTAAAACTAACATTTGTATCTAAATCCGTTAAAAAATGGGTAAATGGTATAGAATAATAATCTACAAAATTTATGACACAAAAATAAAAAAAAACATTGCAAAATTAAAGGGTGTTGTTACTACATTAAGATTACAATTTGTTCGGTTACAATAAACGACGTAACTTTTTGGCTACAAACAACCACATAAAGTTTTGTCAATGGCTTACCATGTCTGTCGTTATCTTTGCGGATTTGACCAAACTAATTGGTTGATGTTACATTGCGTAAAAGGAGACAAAGCTCACTTAAAAGATTGAATATATCATTAGAATGTAAGATTTTTCTTCAACGCGCACAAGTGCGATGGATACGTACCGAGCTCATAAAAATTAGCCCGGTACGTATCCATCAATGTATTAATCTATGTATCGGAATCTCATAAACAGATTTTCACCCACATGCAGTAGTCGGATTGATCTGAAATTTGCTCACATATTAAGGACCGATAACAATGCAATAATTTAAAAAAATATCTAAGAGTTTTATATTTAAAAAAAAATACTCATATAATTCACGGACATTTTACATAACGTTTGCTGGTCCCAAGCTAAGCTATCCCACCAGGATAGGTACCTACGGATACACTATACAAACTACTTTTCTTTTTGTAAAAGTATTACTCTTGCGGTTTAAAATATATGTTGCACAGAAAATATTGTTACAGTTTCCAATAGTTTCAGAATTGCTAAGAAAAATATTTTCTATCAAGCTTGAATTTATACTTTGGTATAGCATTGCAGGCTATTATTGTTGTGACCAGAACCAAAAGATTGTAGAAACTCGCACCAATAAAACTCAGCTAAGGATTGATCGTTATACTTTCTATTCGAATTTCTTTTTATCCAAATACTATAGAATATTCTTCACTGCCATATTTTTAGTAATGTTTATGTGGCTTGGAATATTATTTACGTTTCAAAGGTTTGAATTTAAAAAAAAAATACTAACTTATCAAATTTTTGAATGTTTAAAGTATCCTATGTCTTATTCTTGGTCCTAAGCTACATTCTCCCGAATTTTCAGCTAAATCAGTTCAGCCGTCAGTTCTTGAGATATAAGTGGTGTAACTAAACCGACTTATCTCATTTATGTATATAGATAATCTCTCATTATGTGAATTAAAACTTAAACGAAACACGAAAGTAGAACAAATGCTGTAGAGATGCGCTCTTTGAGAAGTATGTGTGGGTGTGACTTTGAAAGATAGATTAAGATATGAAGTTATAAGAGAACGTTGCGGTCTGAAAGAGGATGTGTGTGAGTGATTAAGGTGGAGAAAAGTATGCTTAGATAGATAGATAGATAATTCTTTATTGTACGATTTAAATGATACAACCTTAAACTACTTAAAATTATGTACTATTGGCGACCTTATCGCGTAAAGCGATTTCTTCCAGGTAACCACGGGATGGAAAGAACTGATAAAAAACGATTACCGGTAGGGTAGATTGCTCTGTACAGATAAAAGAACTAATTAGTTTTAAAATAAATGATAATAAAATATACATAAGACAAATTATACATACATATATACTTAAAAATAATTATATATAATAATATACAACATAATATATACATACATATTACTTTAAAATCTAGACTTATCTTCAACTAATATGTACCAAAATTATTAATTTACTAGAGTGGTTGATTATTAGCTTAGGTGGTTTGGTCATGTGGAGAGGATTAACGAAAGGCATATACACGGCGGAGGTAAGTGGAAATGCTGGGAGAGGACGCCCGAGAAAAATATACTCTGATGTCATCGCTGGTATACTCCAAAAGGGGCAAATGTGTAGCACTTACAGCCGTCGGACATGTATGACCAGATGTAAGAGTGTGGATGAAGCCAAGGAAGTATGTTTGGATTGTAGCAGATGGAGCACTATAGTCTCTGCATACCCCCATGGGAAAAAGGCGTGATGTTATGATGATAATAAAACTTTAATGTAATAAATCTAACAAAAACAAATATTATTTTTCATCACATCTTAATAATATAATCATTTGAAAATATTTTTTTTGTAGTACGTTAAAGTAAAACATTTCCGTTCATAAGATGAGTAGGTATTACGGCCCACAGTTGATAGAGAAAAATAAATAGGTATATCAAGAACATCCTTTTGGAAGTCGGGTAAAAAATAAAGTCATTAAAACATTTTACGGAAAAAATATGTTGTACAAATAATGATAGTCTTGTTCTCTTATCTTATATTTATCCTCATAAACAAATAACACACCTAACATAAGAACATACGTAACATAACAGAATAAATAAAGATGTATGGAGTTTATCCAACAATTTTATCTATGTTTTCCTCTCATCTGTCCGATACACACTACAGTTATGTTATAAAGAATAGTACCCGTTTTGTGAATGTATCATGTTGCTATGAAAAGGATTATTCTGTATGCGACAGAACAAAATTCCAACGCTTATTTAACTTGGCATCTATTCAAAATGTTATACGTAATTTAGCGTAGTTGTACTTTATTTTGTATACAAATTTTATTCAAATACTTTTATTTTATTTTGTACTAACAGTTCCCGCTACTTCGTGCGCGTGGAGTTTCAAAAACTTTACCCGTTTTTGCAGCATTTTTCAGTGATTTTCCGCTCCTATTGGTCGCAGCGTGATTTTATGTAACCTATAGCCTTTCTCGATAAATGTACTAACCAACACTGAAAGAATTTTTAAAATCGGACAATTTGTTTCTAAGCTTAGCGCATTCAAATAAACAAACTCTTCAGCTTTATAATTTTATTATAATTTTTATTAACATTAATTTTGGCACATTTGGTAAAATAATTAGAAAATAATTTTAGGACACGCGCGTGTCTGGCAATAAAAACCGACATAAAAACCTATAGCATAAAGCACAGAATAAATTACTATTTTACACACTTTTATAAGTTCGGTATGTATCTATCAATGTATTAAATCTATGTAACGGAATCTTTGCAAGCGATTTTCACCCACTTGCAATAGTCCGTTTGATTTGAAATTTTGATTATCAAGGACCGATGACAGAACAATTATTTAAAAATATATTCAGGATTTTCAAGCGTCTTGTTTAGTTTTTGAACGAAGGAAATTATCAGTTGTTATGGTGGCAACTAATTGACTAACGGATTAAGATTACACAACTATTACCACCCCTATTTTATCTCAAGGATATCGAAAAATCTAGCTAAAGAATAAGCGGACAACATTTGTGAGAGACGAAAACCTTGAATCTTTGCGACTATCCTGATCAGTGCGGTAAAAGTAGACATTTATCTATTTAAATTCTCCGTAATAATAGTTATTTATATATCAACTGTCACAGAATTCGATGGAAATAACGTTTCTCTGCAGAATTCAATGCAATTTTAATTAGATGTATATCTGTGACTGTGGTTGACTTGACGAGTAATATATAGAACGCTTTACTCGCTTCATTTGCATTGCAGATATGTAGGAACAATACTATCTTGACTTCCACTCACATACGACAGGATTTAGCACTCAGAGATTGCAGTAAATTAACATGAATTCTAAACAGCAATTACTGTCCGTGTGAGATAGATTAAGCTACTACCTCATTTTCCTAAAAGGATGGAAAAGCAGATATGGTGTTTTGATAGACTACAACATAGAGAACTACCCTCTATTTATGAAGGACCCTTGGAGGAAACTCCTAGTAGTAGGCTATATATGTAGGGCTATCACATGTATGAAAAATTTAATTTGTAGGATTCTACAGGGATCGAGAGAGCGCATAATATTGTCAAATAAATAATGCTCGCCAAAAAATTAAAAAAGCTATGATTAAAAATTTAGACCGTTGTTGAGACAAGCTCAATTTCTAATGTAATTAATGTATTGAAGTGCGTTTGATATCGACTAAACTATTGTGAAGTACACAACTGACTAAACAGTTTAGTTTATGTAAAAGTTGTATGTATGCGCTGGGCCTTATAGATTGAGAAGAAATAATTAACTAAATATACTTAAAAAAATGCTTATAAGATTCTGTTGCAAAATTTATGAGAAATAAATACCATTATCGTATCAAAAACATATCAATGTGTTATCTAAACTAATATTATTAAGTTTGCTGGTTTGGTTGAAAGCGCTAATCTCAGTAACCACTTGTCCTATTTGAAAAATTCTTTCAATGTTGGATAGAACATTTATTGCGGAAAGCTATAAGCTATATAAAATCACGCTGTGACCAATAGGAGTGAAGCATTACTAAAAACAGTTTAAAACAAACAAAGTCACGCTTTAATTCTTGTCTCCTTTAACAAATCTAGATTCTAATTTAGAGATACATCAACACACACACAGCGGGAAGTATCTCTATGGAGCATATTCCAGAACAGATCTACGTTTGTAGTAAAAGCACCCACTACAAAGCTACCACACTAGGCGAAATAGCAGTGAGGTAAAAGAGATGAACTTTGTAGGTTTGTTTTACACAACCTTTGAAATGCGAATACTCAAGACATATATGATATTTGTACCAATTCTACGGGCACAGCTAAACTGAACTAAAAAATGAAAATAAATAGTGTCGATAATCTGCATTATGTTAGTGAGTAACAAGGTATAATAAAAAAAAATACTACTTCTATATTTCGTATTTGTGTAAAATATATTATATTTTTCAGTATAATAATAAACTAAATTCATCTTTAAAATATTCCATTAGTGTTTAATTTTTGTTCCTGATTCCATACCAAAATAAAAGCCAAGAAAATATTTCTACCATCTTCCAGTTTCCCTATAATGCGAAAAACCATTTTCACACGTGGAAATTTATTGCTGACCTTACATGTCTGCTTTCAACGATAAAATTTATTGCGGTTGTTTTTTATTATGTAAAATATGATAACAAGCTATAAAAGTATGTTTTGAAATCTTATAAAATGATATAAAAAAAGAATTTTAGAAACTTTTTTACGGCTTGGGTTAGTCAAATAACTACATAATATTTTCTAGTTTTATTTGAACAAATAAAATATTTATCAACATTTCACACAACGTCCTCTGGTCCCAAAAATGACTAGGTACATTTCACCTGATGTCAAAGTCAAAGTCTAAAAATTTTTATGTCACTACTGACTATGTGACTTTTCCAGAAGAATAGACAAGAAACTCCATGGTTTTTTTTCTCTTATTTTCCATCAAAGCTATAGAAACATTTTTTGTATTGCTCGGTATGTTTATAGTTGTTTTTCAACATATTCCAATAAATTCCATTCTATCATCCAACAACAAAATTCATAAAATAATTTTTGCCTGACTGGGAAACAAAAATTTTTTTTAATTCGTATCAGATGTTCATTGTTGTTGTGTTGTTCAATTTATATTATCTCAAACTTAACAAGCTACTAGTTTAAAATATACTACATTAGGTAACAATTTAAACTTTTACCAAGACTTAACTGGAATTTGTGGCTTAAACATTTGACAACTTTTGGTGAGGAGTGATTTATTACAAAACTTTTTCCGATATAATGCTGCTGATTTTGTTCCAGTTAATGTCATGAATATTGGTTTTGTTGTAAAGTTTTACGACCTACTCAAGTTTTTCGCCTACCACGATATATACAGCGTGTTGCAGAAAGTTGTAGTCATATTTTAAGGTTGCATTGGATAGGCCTTAAATATTATAAATATTACAGTTACACATAGAAAAATACAGTTGGTAAGTTTTTTGTTGTTTATAGCCTAATATTGAATAACTACCAGGAGCGCATCAATTATGAGATTTTTACGGTTTATTGAATGCGATTGAACCTTACGATAAAAGATGACCTCATAGTTGTGTTGTAATTAAACAAGATCGATTAATTTAATAAATTAATTAAATTTGTATGAACACATAAAAGTCATAATATAACATCATAATATTATATATTTGTAATTACATCCATGCCTAGTGCCTAGTCACCGGCCATGCGTAACGATGGTCAAATATGACTACACCTTTCTGAAACACGTTGTATATTTGACACTATATTATTTCTATTTTTTAATTATTTAGATGAGTCCTATTTTTCTTGAATAAGACAGTATTCGTTATGTATGCATATCTTTATAAAAATATAACGAAATAAAAAATAAATGGATTAATTAACAAAAAAAAATTATAAATAAGCACTCACATACTACTAAGATAAACTAACATTGCTATGCTTGTAAAAGGCCTGAGTCAAAAGTAAATTTTATGTATTTTTATCATTTTGGAAGCACATTTAGTGTGCAATAAAAAGTTGAGTTTGAAATTAGATCTGAAATCTAATTAGAGAAAATAAAAAATTAGAAAAAGTAGATACGTATAATTTTAACATTTAATACTTTCTTACCTATTTAAATAAAACTACTTTTTACGGATTTAGACGCGTGTATTTGTTTTAAATTTATTGATTTTATGTAGTCTGAGCACAATGTAATATGATATAGTTTATAGTAAAAGTCTATCTTTATGGTCAATGTAAAATTAAAATCGAATGTGGGTAAACCCTGTAATAACTGATCGTAGAAGACACATTACAGCTCAGTCTCACCCGTGACCATGGTGACTGCAAAGTCTCCGAAACGTCGGGCCAAAATTTAAAACAAATATACGCGTCTAAATCCGTAAAAAGTAGTTTTATTTAAACAGATGAGTCGCGTAAGTGTTAGAAAATATTACTTTCTTACCTATTTTGATTCTTCATTTAAAAAGCTTTGTTGTAGAAATACATATTATTAACTGCTTCATAGACAAAGACGGACCCTGTTTTCTAGCGGTTTATACAACGAACTGCCGTTCACGAGGTTGCGGTCAATTCCTGATAGAGATTTTTTGGTGGAAGTTTTTCCTCATAGATACACACCATAAATGCGAAAATCAATGACCATATTTTGAGGAAAATTATACTAAAACTAATTGTGGCAGATAAGCGTTTCCCAGGGTAGGTAATTACAAAAAAATAATTAAGTAATTGATAATAATACGCTGTTAAGCCAGAAATAACAGATCCATGTATTTTTTAAAAATACAAGTAAGGTATTGTTTTGATCGATAACAAACATTTGTACCGGCAAACGAGGTTCGCAGAGATAAGCTATTCCCATAACTCACATTTTTTTTCTTTTGTTTGCGCTCTCATTCTATTATATTTTCGCCGATAAGGGGATGAACAAATTGACTAGCTTTTTCGTCAGTTTTAGCGTTATCTGGGTTGTTTATAAAAGATAAAATAAGGCTCAAATATAATCTTAATATATATAAATCTCGTGTCACAATGTTTGTCCTCAATGGACTCCTAAACCACTTAACCGATTATAATAAAATTCGCACACCATGTGCAGTTCGATCCAACTTGAGAGATAGGATAGTTTAAATTTGGCTGGACCGATTTTGGTGAAATTTTTTGTTGTTGATTTTTACACAGAATTGTATGGCAAAACAACGTTTGCCGGGGCAGCTAGTTAAATATAAATAAAAATGTTATTTTTGGTTTTCATCACAGCCAACGTTCTATAGTAGCTATGTACTGTTACCTACATACAAATGTGTTACGTAGGTACATAATAATAATATACACTTTACTTATTATAAAACAAAGTCCTTATTTTTGTATGTATGGCCCTCTGTGAGCTTAAATCTCTAAACCTACTCAACGGATTTAGATGCGGTTTTTTAAATGATAGTGTGGTTTAAAGATGGGAAACATATTTCCGTTGGTCCTCAAAGGGTTAAAAAAAATAGTAATAGAAGCATAGATATATAAGACCTAGATACTGTGAATAAAAATTCGTTCATCTGGAGGCAATATCCACGAGAAAAAAGGGGACTACGACGCCCATATTTTTATATGGAGTATAGTTTGGTGTCGTGCCCTCTTAATATACCAGTGATAAAATCTATATTAATATTATAAAGCCGAAGAGTTTGTTTGAACGCGTTAATCTCAGGAACCACTGGGACGATTTAAAAAAATCTTTCAGTGTTAGATAGGGCGTTTATCGAGGAAGGCATTTGGCTATACAACATCACGCTATGACCAGCAGAAGCGAAGCAGTAAAGAAAAATGTGGCATAAACGAGGAATTTTTTTTATATTCCACGCGGACGGATTCGCGGGCAACAGCTAGTCATTGTATATCTAAAATGGTGTAAAGCTACTTTCTGTTCAGACTAGCCAATCAAGAGTCATTTTACGCGTCATTGCCAACACGTACATCCACAAATAACCAAGGTAACACAAAAATATATTATGTTCATACACTAGCTGTTCCCTCCGACTCCGTATGCTTGGGAATTAGATTTTTTTTCCAATTATTTAAATAATTTTCACTAATGCTTCGCTACTATTGGTCGTAGCGTGATGTTATATAGGTTATAGCCTTCCTCGTTAAATGGGCTATTCAAAACAAAAATAATTTTTCAATTCGTACTTTCAGTTCCTGAGATTTGCGTGCTTAAACAAACAAACTCTTCAGTTTTATAATATAGAAGAATAGTATTATAGAAATATTGAATAACATATTTTTACTTCTCCTTTCTTTTACATACATGTGTACAATATTAATGGAATACGTATAGATAAAATATATTAGTTTTCCTGTAATCAATTCTTTGTCATCACAGTTCTTATAGTTCCAAAAATAAGTTCAGATATGTGTCGTATATCATCGAACCTTTTTCCTCTTATGTGATTCGTTCAAATCAATGATTTGGAATGATCTGATTAAGTAACGTAATATTAATATCTTTTCATTTATACTTGATGTAAGTAACAGCAGGTGATCTGTTTTAGGTTTTTCTATTCTTGCTAAGATATTGTATTTCGTTTATTTATTCATAACGATATCAATGCACTTATGCCATACAATGTTTGTATTGCCTCTGGGCTTTATCTATGCAATATAAGTATATAATATCTACAAATTTTATAAAACTGAAGAGTTTGTTTGTTTAAGCACGCTAATTTCAAGAACGACTGGTCCGGTTTAAAAAATTCTTTCAGTGTTGGCTATACAAGATCACGATGCGACCAATAGAAGCGCAACATTAGTGAAAAATGTTGAAAAAATAGGGAGAATTTTCTGTATTCCACGCATACTGTTATAACCGCGAACTATAACATATTAATGATATAGGTAGTTAATATGGCAAAGCATGACGGGCTTCGTGGTCTAGTGGTTCATATAACGGACTGCCGTTCACGAGGTCGCGGGTTCGATTCCCCTCTCGGACATTCATTTGTGTGATGTTTATAAATGTCATACAAATGTTTGTTCTGCGTCTGGGTGTTTACTATGTATAATAAGTATGTATTTATAAAAGAAAAGTAGTTTATGTATTCTATCCGTATTCTGGTACCCATAACACAAGCATAATAAGCTTAGCTTGGGACCAGAGTACGTGGTATGAAATGTCCATAAATATTTATTTATTTAATTATCACGTAAGCTCTCTTTCTTTCAATCGCGTCAACATTTTTTACCCTATTATATAGAGTAAAAAATGTTGACGCTGACAGGTAAAACTAAAAAAAAATATACGTAAAAATAACATGCAAAGTTGCTCATATCGCATATTGCAATCTCTTCCAGACACCCTATAGTAAAGGTCAGTGCATATTGGGGTCACATAACTTGGGTAGCAACTGAGAGTGAACATCTTAACGGAAATATTCTGTGATCGATCTATCATTGTCTATACCAATAACGATCCATCATTGTCAAATCACGTGATATTAGTAATATTTTTTTAGTAAAAACTAGCTGTTGCCCGCGACCCCAGAAAATTCTACCCGTTTTCGGAACATTTTATCTACTGCTTCACTTCTACTAGTCGTAGCGTGATGTTATATAGCTTAAAGCCTTCCTCGATAAATGCCCTATGTAACACTGAAAGAATTTTTCAAATCGGCTCAGTGTTTCCTGAGATTAGCGCGTTTAAACAAACAAACAAACTGTTCCGCTTTATAATATTATAGTATAGATGTAGCTTCAACCGATTTAAAGATGACATGAACAGTAGTAACTACACTACTATCTTCATATGCAAAAATTACAATTGCTGAAGAACGGCGATACCTTGAATTTGTTTCACATTGGATTTTACTTTACCTTACCGTTAGAATTTGCACCTAGCGCCAGCTTGCCACACTAAACTTGTAAAGAAGCTGGCGCGATAACAACGATGCGTTACTTATTTTTGAGACATTGGTGGTGGACCTTTTTACCCGCGGGCCTTTTAGCTCCGCTCTACCCTAATGTAGACGATGCAGCACGTCGTAGATAAGTTGCCTACTAATAGCTTATTAGGTACTGGTATAGCTCCATCAAGATGCTGCTGGCTGTGGTCTGATTCAACTAACAGGTTGTTCCCATTTAGTTGGTTTACGCAGAAGCCATACGAAGTAAATGACTTTGACTACATTACCGCATGCAGCTAAATTATTGCATAATTATAAGTATTTTATTAGGTAGCTATTCGTCTAAATTCAATAATGTAAGTGGAATCACAGATTTTGATAGTATTTAAATTTTACAGCATACAATTTCCTATTTCAGTGAAACTTTCATGAATAAAGCTTTAAATCTTTTTCAGCAACTGTGCAGCTTGAAAATTCACTAGCGTAAACTTTAAGCTTAATAGCTTAGCGCTAGCTCTAACAAATTTCACAACGCAAACAATTCTCACACAATAATTTTGTTAATCTCTACTAAACTCGACAAACGTATGAAACTGCTTAGAAAATTGGTTATGTTGCGGTACTTAAAAACCATATAAATTCATATACAATAATACCCCGCTGAACTCGAGGGATACGCGTATATCGAGGTTTATGATTAAACATAGTCAAAATTTAATACAAAAAAATACAAAACATTTTAATTAATCACTTTAATTCTAAGAACACTTTATGCAATACATACTCTTATTTTTTACGGAAAAATACATCTATTGTCTTTTGGGTAGCGTTTTTTCCCCATAGAACAAAGTCGAAGGACGGGGAATTCCCAATTCTTCAAAGAGAATATTCAGAGAAAGCGGGGATCCCGCGACCATAGAGAAGTTAATGACTACATTATGTTTATACGCACTCTTTCGCGTAATGCAAGGCATTTGAGCGCGAAATTTGAAATTCGCGTATAGTGAAACCGCGCGTAACGGGGTCGCGCTAAGCGGGGTATTACTGTATTCAATGAATTTAGAATTGACAATTTTAGAATTGCAAGAGAAGAACATTAAAACCCTATGTCAAGATGTTTTCCAATATTTTGCAAACAAAACTTTCGCAACATCAACCTCTATTCTCACATTATATTATCACACATAGTGGTAGAGTATAGTAGCACAGCAATATTCTCTATTCAATTGTGGAATTATTAAATACTTCGTGTCATAAATATTTCGTCTATATTGCGACTCCAGTAACCTTTTTAAACCGACTTCAAAAAAATGGAGAAGGTTCTCAATTCGTCTGTATGTTTTTTTTTATGCTTCTCATAACTTTTAACTGGGCGAAGCGATTTTAATGATTATTTTTTTATTTAAAAGATGTTGGTTCCCGTGTGGTCCCATTGATTGGCACCAGGTCAGGATATGATGGTTATCTCCTGAGTAAACGAGGAAAACCATCAAATTTCAAAGGCACACGAAGTGGGTTGGTCTTTTAAAAAAAAATACTCGATTATTTTTTTTAAGTTTCAAGTTTTAATGCTACATTCAAATAATATTTTGATATATTATTTAAGATTTAAGCTATAGAAAGACGGTATTGATTACATATCGTATCGCAAGGCTTGTATTGGTCACAAATATTCAGCGATAAAAAAATAAAGACTTGTACAGCAAAGAGTGGTACTGCAATGTAGGTATACAGTTTGGGTATGTATCGTAGGAGGTTAAGTAACAATAAAAGTATAGTAAAGGTAGCCACTTGACCTCACTCCTAATAGTATCGCATGACCGTACTTTTAGCTCTGTGAGGTAAATATATTACTACAAAAGCAAAGTCGTTTCATGTTTCACTTGACATATTTTGTGTCTAAGTTTTTCTTTTGTAACATTAACTTACATGTCAAAAAATGCTTATAAATTAGTAAAGGTAATGTTTTTCTGAATGCCACGCAAGTTTTTTGTTCCTTTTTCATTCCCACCCGTCAACGTTTTCACGCTGCCATACGTATTATATAGAATTTGCAAGAATTAGTGATTTTATATTTATAAATAACTTTTTCAATCATTAGCACTTTTATTAATAATTTTAAAAATATATAATTAGTATTGTTATTAAAAATATATAAAATACTAGCTGTCCCTGCAAACGTTGTTTTGCCATACTAAAATAAAAGAAAAAAAGGTTTGAAAAATAGATGTTGGCCGATTCTTAGACCTACTGAATATGTATGTAAAATTTGAGAAGAATCGGTCAAGCCGTTTCGGAGGAGTACGGTAACTAACACTGTGACACGTGAATTTTATATATTAGATATAATAATTAGTATTAGTATTGTTATTGTTACTGCACTCCTTTACATAAATTATTAGCGTGGGAAATATTATAATAACTCTACATCAGCGCGCTTTTGTTGCAAAGGGGTACAAAATTTTTACTTTCGATATGAGTATTCAATATACATAGCAATAGAAAGTTTTAGTTTTCAGTGTCGTGACAAATTAAGAATAAAAGTGATACCACACTTTTTCCCTCCCAGGGTGCTATAAAAGTCAGACAAGGAATATTGTACACAGATAATACCCTCTATAAGATATTTAAAACTCGAAATTAAACAATGGACAACGCTCCTGATTAGTGCGATATCTTCTTCTCTTCTCCAGCCCATTTACGTCCCACTGTTGGGCACGGGCCTCCTCCACTTTGGAGGGATTATGATCTACTGTGCCGCGCTGACCAGGCGTGTTGGCACAGGGTTTATTTTCGAGTATTCCGTCTCTCACAGAGGATGTTATCTGTGTGCAATATCCCTTAGCTGACTTTTACAGCACCCTTGGGTGGAGATGGGGTGGTGACACTTGTATTCTTAATCCGTCATCACACGGAGAAGTGCGATAAAATAGACCATAATCCGTCATCACACGGAGAAGTGCGATAAAATAGACCATAATCCTTCCAAAGAGGAGGAAGCCCGTGTCCAACCGTGGGGCATTAATAGGCTGTAAAGAGAGATAGGTAGGTATCTTTATTTATTTAAAACTTTTAGCCCAATTAAGTACATAGGTGGACTTAATGCTAAAAGCATTATCTACCAGTCAACCTTGTATTACAAACCCAGTATATCTCATTAGGTATTATGTGAGAAATATCGTGGAGAGAATGTTTATAATTTGTCGCCAAACAGACGGGTATCTATATTAGAATTATTTGAATATTGTTATATCTATTTTGTGGTGAATCCTTTTATTTCAGGTTATAAGCCTCTGCAATATTTTGTTAATATTTGTCCTCCGCAAATATTTTACCGCTTGAAGTGTTCTTAAAAGGGTTGCTGGGTCTTTCCACCTTGTTGACTGATATCACAAAACAAATCTTGACACCGCTATTTACTTGACCTTGGTTAAGGATAATGTAAACGGTGGTTTTGTCCGTAACCTACATTCAATTCTTTGAATAGAAGTTGATAGAAACACCTCTTTGTTGAATCTCGGGTGAAATTTAACAATCACTGCTGTTCAAATGATGTCGATATGATATGATAAATGATATGGTAGAAAACCCTACGTAAACGAGTCTAAATTAACACTTATATTTTTTGTTGTTTATTTACTAGTAGCCATTTGTATAAATTAGAATTAAACATGCTGAGCTGTTAGTAGAAACGTGTTTATTATTTATATCGTAAGGAGATATTATCCAAAGCTTTTATGTGTACCTAATGTATAACAGATGCAAATATGTTCAAAGCATATTTACATAATATACACTGATGAATTATCTTTGAATAAAATTCGTATTTTCTTTCATTTGTGTTTGTTTTCTTGTATTTTCTTTTTCGCAAAGAGAAATAAATACGAGCATTAATTTATACAAACAACAACAAAAATTTTAGGATTTTTGACATAACCTACAATTCAGCCCAGTTCAGCCCAAGGAAATATACACAGATTAGTTTACAAGCTAGCTTTTGGTGTTCCTTCATGACTAAATACTTTTTACAGATATCATCGGGGTTAACGACAGGCAAACTGTCGACCTTATAAATCAGCCAAATCCTAGTGCAACATGAACCAGTAGTCATGATGCTCCGACGCTGAACAGCTTGATAGGTGTAGGAGAACGATGATCAGCGTCCATTTCTGCCCCAAAATGCTGTAAAATCTTAGTAAGAGACATAATAAAATACTTTAAAATTCGAAACTTAATCCATTGTTAACCCGCCTGGTCCAATTCCACACATAAGGCAGTCAACGCACACCGAAAGTCTGTGCTATTTTCTCGCATAGTAGATGTAGGAACTTGGTGCGTGATTTTGCTACGACCAATAAAAATGCATTATTTCATACTCCGCAAACTCGCTCCTTTCTTGTTGGTGCGTTTAGACTCTAACAGAAATCTCGTAATGCGGTATTTACTGAGATAAATCTGTGTCAAATACCCTTCCCAAGTCCCCTCCAAAGCAAATTATTGTCCCACAATTGGTTCCCAATATTGGTCCACAATAATTTGCTGTAAAGAAAAAGTATACCTACCTGTATAAAAGCTATTTACATTTTTCGCTATTTCGTACATAATATACAGCCTTTTAAAAAAATATGAAGACAAGACCATAATATTATACGCACTTCAAATACAATATAATCTTCAAATAAGAACCCCATAGCTTGTAATGTTATGCGCATTATTTATTACGTAAACACACACTCAGTTCCTTCCAATTTTCATTTACAGTCTCTGACAGAATATATTTCATAAAGGTAGAGAGAATTTCCTCGGAAGAGCTGTATCAAGTACTGCTCTATCATATTACTTAACTAATAGCTAAAGTTATAGACGCTTTGTAAAATAATCTATCATCAATATACTACATATAAGTATTTCGCTATTTGCGTAGCAAATATTTGAAATTAATACAATTCAGGATAATATCAATAGAAATGAACATGCTAAGTATTTTTTTTAGATTATTCTTCCTTTGTTGCGTTGGGAAAATTCGATAAGAGTATGTCTGACCCCCATGTCCGTGTGGCGACGGATTAAGAATACAACCATCCCATTTCTTTCTCAGGGTACAGCTAAGGGAAAATATAAGCAGTTAACGACTGTGAGAGACGAAAAACTCTACACTAAACGCTGTGCCAACATACCTGGTCAGCGCGGCACAGTAGACCATAATCCCTCCCAAAATGGAGGAGGCCCGTGCCCAACAGTGGGACGTTAAATAGCTAGAGAGAGAGAAAGATGTCTGATACCCAGGAGCAGCACACCGCAGGGGTTGCAGGTGTCAGTGAAAAATTTTGCAAAAACTGGGATTTTTTTCTAAATTTCACACGTACGATTTCGGGGGTCACATCTAGTAAAAGATAAAAATATACAGTTTACTGAAAACCATAACTTTATATTTCCCAGTAGAGCTGTAAAAGAAGCAATAAGAAACTTATTGAATGATTTAAGTAAATTGTATTTCCTAGAAAGTGTCTTTGTAGTAACACCTCTCTACGTGTCATGTCTAAAGCAATAAACATTTCATTATATTTTCTCAAGAAGTTATTTGGGTTAAATGTTGTTAATGTATTATATTAAACTAGTTGTTGCACACGACTTCGTACGCGAGGAATTTAGAAAATGTTTCTCGTTTTTGCAACATTTTTAGTGATGCTTCGCTCATATTGGTCTGAGCGTGGTGTTATACATAGCCTTATAGGTACATAGCCTTAAGCCTTCCTTGATAAATGTTCTATCTAACACGAAAAGTATTTTTCTAATTAGAGGTTCCTGACATTAGTACGTAGTTTAAATATCATAGCTACACAATCTCACTACACTCCCAACACTCTCCGTGTGGTGACGGATTAAGTTAATACAAGTGTCACCACCCCATCTGCTTCTCAAGGTGCTGTAAAAGTCAGCTAAGGGATATTGCACACAGAGATACATCCTCTGTGAGAGAGGCAAAACTCTAAAATAAACCCTGTGCCAACACCCCTGGTCAGCGCGGCACAGTAGACCATACCCCCCTCCAAAGTGGAGGAGGCCCGTGCCCAACAGTGGGACGTAAATGGGCTGGAGAGGAGCTACACAATTTTGCACACAACGCGTCTTATAGCATAACTTTAAGTTTTAATTGTACAAGCTAGTCTGTGAAATATCAAATTAAACATTTCGAAAGCATCCTAAAATAATATGAAATTCTTTAAGGTGGCAGAGGAAATATTAAAAATTTTGTTTCTTGTATTTAATCTCTCTGTCTCTCCAGCCCATTAACGCCACGTCCTGCTGTTAGACACGCTCCTCCTCCACTTTAGGAGAGGTTATGGTATACTGTGCCGCGTTGACCAGACGTCTTGGCATATGGTATAGTTTTGAGATTTCCGTGTCTCACAAAGGATGTTATCTAAGAACAATATTTTGTCTTGAGCGTGGAGACTAAATCCAGAAATTCCGTAACGAAAATAGCGTAATAAAATAAACCTGACATTATCGGCGCATGCGTAATCGGCGTAAACGGCGTTACTGCGCATGCGTGGATTAGCCCAGTCATTATAGGAATTTCACATCGGCATTCCGAGCTATCCAGCTATAAAGCTGTAAATGTTTGTATTTTTTCTAATATTAAATTTTTACTATATATTTTTTTTTTAAAGATTTTATTTATAATATCCAAATAGTGTTAGTTACAAATACCATAAAACTAATGTTAGTCATGTTTGCTAAAATTGAATTTAAAATTTAATAACAGTTGCTATCTTGATGCTAGGACGCTATATTATACTTTGTGTGTAGTTGTATCCAGTGTCCCAGCATCGGACTGTCCTACTTGTCGCACAATACGCTCAGGATGCTGTGTGAGCTGCCGCGCACTCTGTGTACAATATTCCTTAGTTGGCTTTTACAATACCCTGAGAAGGAAAAGGGGTGATGAGACATGTGTTCTTAATCCATCACCAGACGGACAATTTCATTTAATGAACGAAAATATAAAATTTTGTACACCGCACAGCGCAACTTTTATATATGTTTTTGTATTACTTCGTACTTGATTACATGAAAATCACGTAAAATCTCAAATAAGACTTTAATCAAACTTCACGAATTTACAAAAGTTTAAAAGAAAATTAATCTAAATACCTAAGGCAAATACCTAAATTAGGACTACAGTACCTTAACGGCCGATCACAATGCAATAATTTGAATAAATATTCAGGAGTTTCAAGCGTGTTTCATTAGATTAATTTCAATTCAATGCCTAAAATTGTTGCTATTTAATAAAAATAACTGATAAACGCATTAGTCCAAAATTGTACATCTTTATACTTAAAGGAGAAAAGAAGATCGCTTTTACCAATAACAGCAATTTGAGCCTTTTGGGATTCGTTACCAAATTCAATAATATTTAAAAAAAGAAAGTATTAGAAGCGACCGATAAAAATAAATGTATTACCGAATCCTATGTGCGAGTATAATTCAAAGTAAACTCATCAGTGTTGGGTAAATATCGCCGGCATACATTTACATAACGTTTCCATTACACATAAAAGCTTTACCTGATACATACTTGTAATATCTATAAAGAAAATAAGCTTCTAAGCTTAAAAATACATTTAACCGTCATTTATTCTGCGTTGCGTAAATCGTGTAAGGAATGATACTAATATTATAAAGCTGAAGAGTTTGTTTGTTTGTTTAAACACGCTAATCTCAGGAACCTCTGGTCCGATTTGAAAAATTCTTTCGTTGTTAGATAGTCCATTTAGCTAGGAAGGCTATAGGCTATATAACATCACTCTGCGACTAATAGGAGAGAAGGAGTAGTAAAAAATGTTACAAAAACGGGGAACATTTTCTAAATTCTACGTGTACGAAGTCGCGGGCAACAGCTGCTAGTAGAGAATAAAGCTAAAGAGTTTGTTTGTTTGAACGCGCTAATCTCAGGAAGCGTTGATTGATTTGAAAAGTTATTGTTATTTTTCAATGCACCGTTTTTATAATAAGAAAATTTTCATTGGCTTGTTCGCTTTGCGATTATATCGCCCTATCGACTGAGTTTACTTGTACACGTAGAATTAGTTCTATTCTCAGACTTACCCTCTTTAAGTCTACATACCACGTAAAAATTAGAGCCATTAGTACCGATTCTAGATGCACAACTAAACTTAACTAAAAGATGAAAATATCAATAACACATTTCGGCAATGTTAGCTAAACGTTTTTATTAGAAAATCTGTGTATTAGAGACCAACGGTCTTATTCATAATGACTTATCGGAGGTTTATATGTAGATTTTATCGGAGAGATAATAAACGTTTTAGGGTAAAAAGACCATTATGAATAACAAGTTTCGACAATTTTCGCGAATCTATTTTAGCAAACTTTTAAACCTCCGACAAGTCATTATGAATAAGGCGGTAATTATTTAAATTTATAAAAATGTGCACAATGTAATAGCTAATTATACAAAATACACCAACAGTTGTTTTCAATTTTTAGTTAAGTTTAATTGAGCACGTAGAATTTGTAGTGGTACGATTTCTTAGCAATATCACTATACTACTAACACCGCAACATGTTGCGAATGTTATGTAAAAAAAAAGACGTGTGGCACTTGGGGACTGCCGCGATAAAGCTATTGCATAGCATTTTTTATCAACTTATGCAATTTTAATTATTTATTTATTTTATTTGTCTGTCCGGCCGTCCATTTTTTGTGAATATATAAATTTGTTTGTTATTACAAACTAAAATCGACCGAAGAGTACGAGTACTGTATTGGGTCTCCACGCTCAAGGCCCGCGATAGAAGCTATGCAATAGCTTAAAAATATATTGTAAAATAAACGATTTTATATTTAATACGATACACATACATAAGCTTATTTTATCGCAACTTTATGTACAAGAAAGTTTTATATTAGTAAAAAGTTAGTACCATATGTTATACGTACCATGTTATATTTTCTGGAAAAAGACCGCAAAAACTTTTGTCATAATAAGTTCGCTGTGTCCTTTCTTTTGTTATCGAGTCACGAACTTGAATATACCTGGAAAAACTGGAAACAATATTAAGTAATAAAAATGGCGATTGCGTACAAGTCTGTGGAATTAAAAGAAAAATAATATTTTCTGTATTTCAAGAATAAACCACTATTCTCATTGGTTGCGCCATTTTTCACTACCTTCCTTATTTTAATAATGTTTCTTATATCGCCATATACCTATCCCTTTTCGGCTAATCTACGCACTCCGAGATTAAGTGAGATAGAGAGTGTCTCGCACGCACGCAAACTGGAAAACGTCGCAATCGTTGACCAGTGCCTCTTCAACCATTGTTCAATGCGCAAGGACCGCTACCATATTATTATGGTACAACATGGAAGCGTCGAGAAAACCTCTCCGCTGTTCGAACCCGCGTCCGCTAAATGAGAAGTTGTCGACTCAATCACTGAGTCACGCGCAGCTCCGCACCGCAAAGTGAAAAGTGTACGAGTGCTCCAACTGGACTATACAGGTTAGCCTCCATCTTTCACTAACAAAGCCAAATCCTGTTCCCAAATACTTCCCGCAAATACAGTCCACTAAATATTACACGAATCATATATTTTTCTTCCCGCATACCGCACCAGCGCCACCACTCATATTACTAGAATTGTTACATATAGAGCAAAATAAAGTTATATGAATAACAAATTATTTGACCACATTACTATTAAATAAATTGGTGATTTTATTGAAAGAAATTTGGACTAAAAGAAATAATCTATACTAATATTTTAAAGCTGAAGAGTTAGTTTGTTTGTTTAATCGTGCTAATCTCAGGAACCACTGGGCTGATTTGAAAAATTCTTTCAGTGTTGGATAGTTCATTTAGCGAGGAAGGCTATAGACTATATAACATCACGCTGCGATCAAAGGAAGCAGTAGAGAAAAATGATACAAAACGGGGAAAATTTTCTAAAATCCACGCGTACGAAGCGGCGGGCGACAGCTAGTTAAATTATAAAAATCCTGTTAATTTTGTGTGGTCTTTCATGAGTCGACTAAATAGACTGGATTTCGACGATACGATACGATATTGGATACGATTTGACTGATGGTAATGCACTGACATCTCCTTTGCTATCAATAGCAAAAACTACTTCAAGTTAATCTGCAGAACTAAATATAGCTACGAAATTCAAAAGAATTTAACTAGGTAAACTTATCGATATCTATGTCCACCGATACCGAGTTAAGTCGTTTATCGAACACGGACATAAAACAAAATATGTGGCCATACTGCACTGCATTTATGTACCACATATTTCACCATAAATACAGTCTTAAAATTGCTTATGTTCGTCATAAAATATAGCGCTATATAAAAGCATTTTGTGTTAGAACCATATTTTATTGATCTATATCCTACAGGTACTACCTATTTTATAGGTAACATAAAGTATGCTAATAAAGATATAAAAATTATGACTGAATAGCAGCGAAATAGAACTGTCACCATCCCATTTATTCCCAAGGCAGCTGTCACTTATAACTGTCGGGCATGTATTTCCAGATGTATGAGTGTAGATGAAGCCAAGAAAGTGTGTTTAGATCGTAGTAGATGGCGCTCTATAGTCTTTGCCCACCCTCATAGGAAAAAGGCGTGATGTTATGATGATGATGATGATAAAGCTGTAAAAGCCAGGAAAGGGATAGTAAACATAAAATAACGTCCACTGTGAGAGATTGAAAAATTGGTAATAAACTCTGTGCCAATACGTCTGGTCAGCACGGCATGGTAGACCATAATCGCTTCCACAGTGAAAGAGGCCGGCCCTTAACGTAACGAGCTGGAGAGAGAGAGAGAGAGTAGCCAAATAAAGTAATCTTTAAACATTTTATTCGTTCGAGGAACAAGCGAATATGATAAAAATAACATTACCCAGTATTTCAATATGCTTTTCTCGTTTTTAGGGTTCCGTACCCAAAGGGTACAAACGGGACCCTGTTACTGAGACTTCGCTGTCCGTCCGTCCGTCCGTCCGTCCGTCCATCCGTCCGTCCGTCTGTCACCAGGCTGTATCTCAAGAACGGTGATAGCTAGACAGTTGAAATTTTCACAGATGATGTATTTCTATTGCCGCTATAACAACAAATACTAAAAATAAAATAAAATAAAGATTTAAGGGGGGCTCCCATACAACAAACATGATTTTTTTACCGTTTCTTGCTCGATACTAATAACGTTGCCTTATCTTGCATAGATAATGGTACGGAACCCTTCGTGCGCGAGTCCGACTCGCACTTGACCAATTTTTATTTCTTATTTACACATGTGTAACAGCCCTTTTAAAAAAGAACCGCTATTTACCATACGTATTATAACAGATGTTTGATATGGTTTGAATAAATTTTACGTTATTGTAAGGGAAATTGTTAAAATATTTTTACATGTTTTTAATACATTCCTAGAATTATTATTGCTATATAGGTTTCATAAAACAGTAGAAAACCAAATACCTCTGTATTTGGTTTTCTACTGTATCGAAAATATTATGTAAAAGAAATAGTGATTGTAGCACACGTCTTTTTATTGTTAGATATACTGCAATGCCGGCGTGATGCCGAGGTAACACACACACAAAAACTCTAACTTTCATTGGTTTCTATAACTTTCTATAACTTAATTTTCACACTACGAAACAGCTCTATACTCTTACTTTAAGCACAAGTATCGCTCTCGTACTTTTTAGGGAGTGTTTCGCCTCAAAATGCCTTTTGGATTAATACTCTAAGCCTTATCGCAATCCGAATAAATATTCAGACTATGAAGTAACAACCTACATAGCCCAAAATTAAACGAATGACATTATAAAAAATCTGGTCCTACAGATGACAGATGTTACTGAAAATCAGCCTTGTGTGATGGTCACGATTCCATCTCACAATAATAGCTGAGTAGCGTTCCATATTTTCCAGCAAGCGGGTCAGTAAAATTTGGTTCCTATTCGTAATTTTACTTTTTAGGGTTCCGTACCCAAAGGGTAAAAACGGGACCCTTTACTGAGACTTCGCTGTCCGTCCGTCCGTCCGTCCGTCTGTCTGTCACCAGGCTGTATCTCAAGAACGGTGATAGCTAGACAGTTGAAATTTTCACAGATGATGTATTTCTATTGCCGCTATAACAACAAATACTAAAAATAAAATAAAATAAATATTTAAGGGGGGCTCCCATACAACAAACATGATTTTTTTACCGTTTCTTGCTCAATACTAATAACGTTGCCTTATGTTGCATAGGTAATGGTACGGAACCCTTCGTGCGCGAGTCCGACTCGCACTTGACCAATTTTTATTTATTAAGTTAATTTTTTTTTGTTTTATGTATAATATATTGTAAAACAGCTGTTGGAAATATTTTTTTTGTTTCTTTCTTCTTCTAAAAATCATTTTTCGTAGCGATTGAAAAAGACATGCTCTGATATCATAGGAGATGTTCTACAACAGCTTGATCTATTTGAAAGAAATCGCCAATGCGTAGCACTTACAACGAGCGTATATGTAGGTATTACCAGATTTATGAGTGTAAATGAACCCAAGGAAGTGTATTTAGAATGTAGCAGATGGCATTATGATGGTCTGCCTACTCTTATGGGAAGTAGGTTAGGTACCCTACCTACCTATCTAACCTAACCTACTCTACCCTTACTTTTAAATAAGTTATCATAACGTATTTTCTGTGGGAATTCCTTAAGATAAGTTTGCCATATAATTTAATAATATAATTAGAATAAGGGTACTTGAATAAATATTATTCCATTTTTATTAAAGAAAGCAGCTGAGCTCCATCCGAAGGTAATTGAAAAAGATAATAGATTTGCCATTTAGCGAGCTTTTTGTAACATGATTAGAAATTCGTATTTGTGGCATAATTTTATTTTATATAACTTGTAACAAAGTTTACATCATAATGTATGGGTTTTGAAAAGCCTTTCGAATAGCATATTAAAAAAAAATCAACAGTATATTCATTAATCTTTATATCTTTTTTTAAATTTACGAGTTATATACGAGAGAGTATTATATTACCTACTATCTTTGTATATAAAATTCACGTGTCACAGTGTTAGTTACCGTACTCCTCCGAAACAGCTTTACCGATTTTTATGAAATTTTACATGCGTATTCAGTAGGTCTGAGAATCGGCCAACATCTATTTTTCAAACCTTTTTTTTTAATATGGCAAAACGTTTGCAGGGACAGCTAGTAATATTATAAATGCGAAAGTAATTCTGTCTGGTCAGTTACGCTTTCCCGCTTAAACCTCTCAACCGATTTTGATGAAATTTGGCACAGACAATCTTTAGACCCTGAGAAAGGACATAGGCTACCTTTTATTGCGAAAAAAAGGGATGAAAAATTTTCTAAATTTCAAGCGGACGGAGTCGCGAGCAATAGCTAGTGTAAAATAAGAATCAAAAATATTTTGTTAATTTAAAAGTTTAGTTTTATTTCTTTTAGAAGCAGGGTGTTCATTTGGCGGACACCATAAAGCGGTGAACAATGTCACAGAGAGGCCGTCTATATATGAAAACATACTAACTAAGAACTTTAACCAGTAAAGAAAGAGTAGCTTAGTTATATTTAGTAACGTAATAACTCTAGTATTCAGACTACTGAATACTAATTGTAATCAAGAAATTGTAATTTACTTGATTACAAGATAAGAATATGAGAACATGTTGGAACCTTACCCAATTGCAATTTCAGTGAACATACCAAATGCTTTTAATTAAAACCGAAGTCGAAATGAAAAAGAGTGTCTACTTGGCACGACATCATTAAAGCTCTTTTTGTTCAAATTTCGAGAGCTCTATTTACACTGGACAGTTGAGAGACAGTTCGATAAAGCTACCCAATTAAATATACCTACTACCCTTTATTATATTATCTGTGCTAGTGTGTACTTAAATTTTATTAAATTTTTGCCCATATCCATATTGTGCCAATTTTGAAATTTTTGGTAGCCAGTATTGTCATAGGTAAATAAAATCAATTATTAGAAACAAATATAATAGAACCAGACGTTGCAGACGTCTATAGGCTATGGTAACCACTTTCCACCGGGGAAACCAAAACCACTTCAAGCGCGAAAGTATGAAATAAATTATAATTTAAATAATTCTCTTATTATCTACAGGACTTGTTTATCTGACCCTCTTTTGATAACCATGGGACAACGTTTACAGTTACTAGTTCTCAAATCGGTTTAGGGGTTTTTAAGAAATTAGTTAACACTCCAAAAAATATTCTGATGAAAACTGACCTTATTACTACTTGTAAAAAGCATCCCGTTGGTCATTTTTATCAAACTGCATACATCCGTAGATGTGCCCTTATATACAAATTTCCTCATACATTAAGATGAAGAGCACGATCAAAAATTATCTCGGTTAGTACCAGCTGCCTTTCTGAAGTCGTGGCAAATGATCTAAGTTTGTTTTGACTCAAAGTTTTGAATGCTTGCTACCAATAGTTGTGGCATCTAATCTCGTTTTGACCTTTTCAAGACTAGCTATGTTTTCTTATTTTTGGACGAAGTAAAATTTTGATTTATGGCATATTACGAGTCTTGCACCTCAATATTTCGAAACAAGTAAAAAATTTGAAAAAAAAAAAAGTTCTTGAAATAAATAAATGCCAAAACTTCCAGTCTTTGATTAGAAATATTGTTTAATTTTCTATCAACCATATCTTTAACTCCAAACCAAGGTTGTCTGTAAGAGACCGCAAATTGTGATAAGACCTCCTATTGTACGAGATTTATTGTAAATTTGATCTCATAAAGTTATATAGTATATTACTGAGTTGGTATACAATAAAGTGTATTCATACATTGATAATTTTAGTTATTACGAGGTTACATGGAAGAGTCACATTAATCCTTGACAAATACCTAATTTTAAGAAGTAAACACATTATAACAGCGGTGTACAAAAATAAATATTAAAAATATTCAAATTCATAAATAAAGTGGACTTGACATGTAGATCTCATTGATAGAGGTGATTAAAAAGCTATTAGTCAACGGGTACATAAATAATAAAATATAATACAGTATTTTCCAGCGTGTTCTTTAGTTTTTGAACTATCGAAATTAAATAGAATGTAGCGTGATGGTAATAAATTGCAAGTGTGTAAGATATTCCCAGGTAGGTTTCTACTTAGTTAATTTTACAGCAAAAGGATTCTGTAATATTTTATATTGAAAGACATAAAATACAAAAGAGTGCCCTAAAAGTTAATGAGACTAGAAATAAAATAGAATTTTGTGCTTTGGGTGTCATAAGATTTACATAAAGTAATTCGATACTTTTAAGCCAAAAATCCTTTTAGACCTTCAAACAGTGTCCCATTATTATCTTTTTATTTGAATGGTACCTGTATATTACATCCAACACGCAGATCGTTGCTGGGCATCTATGGTGGCATTTCGGAAATACCCCAAAACTTATAAAATGTAGATATTCGCTATGTTTTAATAAATAAAGTAATACGTTAAATTTAAGTAAGTACCATAAATCTTGACTGGTAGATAATGCTTTTAGCATTAAGTCCGCCTAATGTACAATACTGTGCTAAATGTTTTTAAATAAATAAATAAATAAATAAAGTAAGTAAGTACGTATATGTATATATGTGTATCTGTTTAATTGTATTTATTCATGTGTATATCTATGTGGGTGTATGTAATGTACTCAATATACGATTTATCTATGTCATTAGGTCTTTAACAACTATAATCTTTAATATTCTAGTTTTATTTGTTACACTTCTACCTTCCCTTTTTCTGCATCACCCTACGGTTGACTGGTAGAAAATGCCTTAGGCATAAGGCCGCCTTTGCAAAAATAATATCACCATGAGCCACCCACTGGGACTGGTACCCACGACCTCGGAATACCATTCTGTTGCTCTATCTGCTCTATCAACTGAGCTACAAATGGGATCTGTACATCTTAACCAAATTTTCCACTACAATGTTACTCAATTAGAGTTATACATCGCATCGAAGTGTATGTACAAAGCCATCTATAGATCAATTAGCACAACTCAATCTAAGTATCTCAATAAATCAAATTAACTAAGTATCTTACTAACAAACAAAATATTTGAGGTACTACAGATCTGGCAAAAAAGTCGTAAAATTAAATATACTTGTACAGTAAAAGAACACATATTTTGCAAAATGTATTATCTCCCATTCGTTTGTAGCGGTTCTAATTTTATAACTATAATGCTCGAATACACGTCTGGTACTCCAAAGTCCATTAAGTTCATTTGCCAGTCGGAAAATAAAACATAACCACGCCACAGGAGTTGCTTTTATTTTCACAACCATACAACACATATTATTCTACAAAGGCGTGTGGCAAAAAAATAGGTAATGATTATTTAATAGGTGGCATGTGATTCAGCTCCATCAGCCAAATATTTTTGTTAAATAGTGTATGTACTGAGTAATAAGATTTCACATAACATTTAAACCTCTTACTTCGCAAAATAATATGTTTGTGTTTCTATATGTTTTTCTGCTTTCTTTTAATTACAAATCGTTCCGTGTATAAGATTTATTTAATTAATTTAATTATAGTGGAAACTGCAATCACCGCCAGCAGGACTTGAAACCACAATCTCGGAATACCGTCACGTCGCTCTGCCAACTGTGCTATTGCAGCCGTGCCAACGGTAACCAATTTCTCCGCTGCAAATTTGCTCGATTGAGGCAAGTCCGCTTGAGGTGATCATTTTTTTTCACTATAATTTAATTTATTAAGTAAAGCATAGCAATTCAATTGCAAAATTAATAAATTACTTAAGATTTATTTATTTATTTCAACGCTACATTTCTTCTATGCATTTAAAGAAAAAAAATGTAATACATGAGGCGAACCAGAAACAGTCACTAAGATAAAAGATCAGGGATATATTTTTTTATTTGTTATCAGTATTTAAATAGTGATATAATATTGCATTAATTAAGGAAAATGTACAAAGTTTAAACGAAAATTGCTTTGGCGAAACGATAGATACATGAATAAATAATATAATAATGGACATATTAAACCGCGTTCTGGTCCCAAGCTAAGCTTATATGCTTGTGTTTTGGGTACCAGAATTCGGATATATACTACATAAACTACTTTTCTGTTGTAAATACATACCTTTTTTTTGTATGACAATTCAAAGAATATCGTACTCATGATAATCACACCAATCTACCATATATCAAACCAATAATATATTATTATATAGTTATGCTGGACTTTTATACGCATTCATGCTTATTATTTACGCGACAATGAATAAAGCAATTAATTTTAAATGACTGTTAATCATGATACGTAACGTAAACACATGTTCGGGGTACCAATGAGTAAGAGATCTTTGAACATTTCCTTAACAACATAAAGGGGTTATGTTTGGTACGCATATTAATCTGTTGATACTGCTTAAGGCTGTGATATATAATTAATTATTAACGGTGTTATTCATAATGACTTATCGGAGGTTTAAATGGATAAACGGAGAGATAGTAAACGTTTTAGCGTAAAAAGACTATTTATTATGAAGAACATTTTTTGACAATATTCGCGAACCGATTTTAGCGAACTTTTAAACCTCTGGTAAGTCATTAGGAATAAGACCATTAGTCTTTAAAATTTACTAATCTTAGGGTAATTAATTGTGATTGCTTTATTCACTATCTTATGTATTAATTGTAAGAACCAAAACAGCTTGACCGATTTTCATCAAAATTTGTATGTAAGTAGGTCTGAGAATCGGTCAAATTAGTCTAGAAAAGGGGGTGTCCAGTAAATACATAGCCGAGAATGCGGAGCTGAACTAGTTCTTATAATATACATATATTATATTCTATCTAATATTGAAACACGAACCATACAGATAATTTTAATCTATGTGCTAAACTAAAAATATTTTTATAAATGTTTTTATGTAAAAAGTGTATCGCAATTATTATAAAGTATTGTAGGGATTGTTATTCTATTTTAGAACAACAGAAAACAATATCTAAAGACAATGAACTCAACGTAGAAAAATAACTGTTTTCAATCAAAATTATTGTGTTCTTTAATATTGTATCAATAGACTAAAATAATACAGAAAAGAAATATTTTTCAATTTTTCCAAACTCGATTTCAATAAATTGATTCAATTTGCCAATATTAGAATAAGAATCTTGAAAATGTGAAAAGAATTGTGCGAACGAAAAGATTTACGGTGAATAGATTAATGTTAAGTTATCCATTTCAAGAAGAAAATTATACTTTGACATCAAATTCGATTTATATATGAAAGTAGCAATCACAGTGAAGCTTTTTAAGGTTTCGTACCAAAAGGTAAAACGGCCCTATTACTGAGAATTCCCTATCCATACGACCGTTTTTCACCAGGCTGCATCTCTCTAGAACCGTAGTAGCTAGATAGCTACTGATAGAGCTACTTGATACTATAACAACAAATACTTATTATTATTACTCTCCTACCCTTATCCCGATGTTTGGAGTCGGTATTACAAGGAATATATTACGATAACAACGAGACAACTTCCAGTAGTTGTACTTTTCTTAACCTAAAACCAGACTGCTACCAGAACTTAAAAAAAATTATAAAATTCAATGATATATTTTGCCATTTTATTAATTTACTTTATGAGAGGAATACATAAAAACTCTTTTGATTTATTAGTCCAATTTGTTACTAAGCTCAAGAGAAATGAAATCAATTAAACGGTCCATTGATGCGAAAAGAACTTCGCCAGCGACAGAAGCCCCTAAGATTCCTTTTCTTAAAAAAGATGGTAGATTTAAAAAAATTAATAGAATCGTATGGTTTTACGTTTATAGCATAAATAATTTGACTAATACAACCATAAATACTAAATCATAGAGTACCTAGAATCTTTCGCATTGTAAATTGCGTAGATGCTAACTCATGCTCTCTAAACGAATCTTTACTGAATATAAAAAAGACGTTACTTTTCTATGTATGTCCTTAGGTGACCTTACATTTTCAAAACTATGCAACGGATTTTGATGTCATATATTTTATAGATAAAGCTGCCTAAGAGAGTGGTTTTTGTCAGGGTTTAGTTTTTAAATTCCTAAAAGTTCTAAAAGTAATATAAATTGTGAATAAAATAAATAAATATTCATGGACATTTTACACAACGTCCTCTGGTCCCAAGCTAAGCTTATTATGCTTGTGTTATGGGTACCAGAATACGGATAGAATACATATACTACTTTTCTTTTGTAAATACATACTTATAATACATAGAAAACACCCAGACGTAGTACAAACATTTGTATGACATTTATGAAAATCACACAAATGATTGTCCCAAGCGGGAATAGAACCCGCGACCTTGTGAATGGCACTACGCCACGAAGCCCGTCACTAATAGAAGAATATGTATATATCTGCGTGTAAAATATAAATCAATTGCATAAACAGCCCATCATAAGCAAAATATGTAATTATTACTGGAAGGTACTAAGCGAATATCTGACGTTTATTGATAGATTACTATTTAGTTATTAATATCTGGGCGACCGAGCTTCGCTCGGGTGGTGTGGCCAAAAAGAAAAAAAAGCAATAAAATGACATTTTCTAAAAATGATTCCTAGCTAGATCGATTTATCGCCCCCGAAACCCCCTATATACTAAATTTTATGAAAATCGTTGGAGCCGATTTCGAGATTCCAATTATATATATACAAGAATTGCTTGTTTAAAGTAATAAGATATAACTAATATTATTATGATCAAAAGAACTTATTATGTAAAGTTCGATTAAAATATATAATTTTAATCGAACTTTACATAATAAGTTCTGCAAAATCTGCAATTAAATGCTGCAATTAAATAAAATTAAATAAATTGCGACATTTGAAGATTGAGGGCAATTTATTCTAAATCACTTAGTATTGAAATTGGTTACCTATTAAATTGTATTACCGTACAAGTCATAAATGGACGTAATACCCGTAATCAACGTAGTTACTAGTAATTTCGTAGCTAGCAATCTAGAAAAGTAGTTAGTACGTATTTTTTCATTTGCTTAGTTCAAAAACAAAAAATAAACGCTTGAAAATCCTGAATATTTTTTCAAATTGTAATTTTTTTTAATGTGTCCTACGAAGCTATTAATAAAGAGGTAAAGTTTTTAATATGTATGTAATAGGTAATCTCCGAAACTAATAGTCTGATCGTAATTTTTTTTTACAGGAATAATAAGCCTCAATTGCCGAAAGTGTAAAGGGAATTATAATAATATTATTTGTGTCTGTAGTGATCTCTCTTCTCTTTCTCTTTCTTCCCTCCAGCCCATTTACGCCCTCCGTTGGGCACAGGCCTCTTCTGCTTCAGGAGGGATTATGGTCTGCTGTGCCGCGATGAGCAGACGTGTTAGCACAGGATTTATTATTGAGTTTTCCACTCACAAAGGATGTTTTAGGAGGCTTTTAAAGCTCCCTGAGAAGAAAAAAGAGACCCATGTAGATATTCTAAATCCGTCAACACACGGAATGTGGTAGTAGTTCAAAATTCCCACAACTTATTCAATAAAAGTGGTTTGTATCGAAAAAAGTTTCCAGTGTTTTGAAACAAATCAATACATACTTAAATATTAAATTAATAGCACGAAGTTTACAAGCTACGTCATTTTTATGGCTTATGATATTATACTTTTATACTGCATATTGTTACAGTTTTTATAACACTCATTTCATAAAATTTTATCTTTATTCTTATCGAAAATTATCCGCACAGTTTTTATGAACTTATGAATCATTTATGAAACTTTTGTTAATTATCTAATCAGTCATAAATTGTAATTTTATTAAACAAAACAAATTCATCTAAATATAATTTACTAATGGGGAAGAAAAGGTCTGATATGTCGACCACCAGACTACATACATGTATTTATGTATTTGCATTTATATAATTAATTATTAAATGAAGTTACCTATACGAGCAGGTAAAGTTCCAACAATATTAAATAAGGATTTCGTTCGAAGATAATATGTATTATCTACATTTTATTCTTCTAGCGTTCTCTGGCAATAACTTTATTAGACTTTAGTTATTACAATTTTCATTTTTTATCAAACACAATCGACAGTAGCATCAAGCAACGATGTCTTGTTATCGTATTTACTCTCAATGGAGAGATCACTGTACACATTTCTTCTTTTAGGACGGATTGCAGGATTTAAATCAGCACAAGAAAAAAGAAAATTAAAACACTATCATTATTCTGTGAAAATATTTAAGGCTATAAGTGAATAATATAAGATCTCCCCTTTCATTTAAATAAATAAATAAATAAATAAATAAATAAATAAATAAATACTCATGGACATTTCACACAACGTCCTCTGGTCCCAAGCTAAGCTTATATGCTTGTGTTATGGGTACCAGAATACGGATATAATACATAAACTACTTTTCTTTTGTAAATACATACTTATAATACATAGTAAACACCCAGACGCAGTACAAACATTTGTATGACATTTATGGATATCACGCAAATGATTGTCCCAACCGGGATTCGAACCCGAGACCTCGTGATCGGCAGTCCATTACATAAACCACTCCACCACGAAGCCCGTCGAATTTTTATCGAATGTTTGTGCGAATTCCATAAAAATATTACGATGTTATGTAAAAAAATTCAGTTTATAACCTCATGGCTTTTCTACCAAGCCTAATACATTTAGATAATGTTAAAGAAGTAATCTTTCTTTATAGTTATAACAGTAAGTCATGCAACATTATATAAGGTATTTCAAGTGCGTAAGTAAAAAGCTACACTTTTTTTTAAAGCCTTGATGTTACACTAAGGACCTGACTTCTGACTGGTTAATTTGGCGTGAAATTCATACTCCAATATCATAAATGTCCTTCAAAAGAGCCAATTGGATAGTACTTACAATCTTCATGTATGTTTGATTAAATTTAGAAGAATAAATATAGCTAAAGAAGTGTTTCAATCGTAACAGTTGGCGCTTTATAGTCTGTACCTACCCTCAAGCAAAAAAGACAGTGTGATGATAATGTTCATCATCATTATCATACCGGTAGATTCTCGGAAATGTTGAAAATATCTCACAAATTTCTTTGCACATTAAACTGACGAGCGCAATCAAAAACTATCTGAGGTTGGTACCAGCTGTCTTGCTATCGGTAACCGCAAACGATCTAAGTTTGTTTTAACTTAAAACAGTTTTCACTCGTTTGTCTAATAGTTGAAACCATCTCCAGTTTAATATTCTTTTCTGGTTATGTAGCTTTCTCGAAATTACGGGCTCGTTTTATGAAAAAAGAATTTTTGAAAAAGTTGCATAAAAACGGTGAAAAATTTTGTGAAAATTCATGAAAAATAGACTTAAAAATCCTTATTTTAAGTCAATTTTTCACCAATAGAGGTTATTAACTTTAGAGTTATGAAAATTGTCCTTAAGGCAGTATTGTGCAACGTCTATAGTGAAATATATATGGATATATATGCTGTGGTTGCTAGTACCTACGTAACATATTTTGTAGAAATGAAACTGATGATATGAAGAACAGACATAGTACATTAAAAAACTATTAGGAGTAAAACAACATAGATTTTGAAATGATACTAGCTAATAGTATGTCACTTACATGATTATCTGTATTTCATAATGTTATTGACGTGAATGTGACAGGCCTCGTGGTGGAGTGGTTCATGTAACGAACTTCCGTTCACGAGGTCGCGGATTCGATTCCCGCTCGGGACAATCATTTGTGTGATCTTTTTAAATGTCATACAAATGTTTGTTCTGCGTCTGGGTGTTTACTATATATTATAAGTATGTATTTACAAAAGAAAAGTAGTATATGTAGTCTTTCCGTATTCTGGTACCCATAACACAAGCAGCAGAAATATAGCTTACTTTGGGACCAGAGGACGTCATGTGAAATGTCCATTAATATTTATTTATTTATTATTTAGTTATTTACTAAGCCTAGAAGTAGGCGGTAACTAAGCTATAAGCTAATTAGCTTTATATATTTTTATCTATTTGAAATGTTTGGTGACGGAGTAAGAATACATGTTTCACCACCCCATCTTCTACCAAGGGTGCTGTAAAAGTCAGCTAAGGGATATTGCACACAGATAACATCCTCTGTGAGAGACGGAAAACTCAAAAATAAATCTTGTGCCAACACGCCTCGTCAGCGCGGCAAAGTAGATCATAATCCCTCCCAAAGTGGAGGAGACCCGTGCCCAACAGTGGGACGTTAGGTAATGGCAGGAGAGAGAGAGAGAGAGAGAGAAGTAATTATTCGACGGTAAACCATAGACTTCCGATTTTAAACCGTAAACAGGCCGGGCCTTGGGACAAATCTATGTTCCCGAGTTGTTCCTCCCTACATATAACCTTCTTGCGGTAAACACAAATAGATTTGTCATTAAGACGTCATTTAATGCCAACATACGTCGATCAAATCCCAATACATATTAAATATTTAGTTAAACGGTTCTATCCTATTTAAACGTAAATAACATTATTGATAATCATCCCAAGATATCAACCAATTATAGTATTAACTAAATAAATTAAAGTCAGAATAGATTTCAATCAAATTCGGTAAACATGAACTGCCCATCAGATCAAACTGACAAGTTTTCAAAATAACTTGATTACATCGTTTACATGGAAATAGATAAGTAAGGTTGTAGTTAGGTCAAAAGCCGTTTCTTGTTTAAAGTTATTATAGTTTGTTAATTTAATTTTACTTACACGACTAGTATTTACTGTTATATCATCATGATACCGTCGCGCCATTTTCCCGTTATGTTAGAAGGAGACTAAATAGAACGCTATCTGGTACGATCTAAACACACTTCATTGGCTTTATTTAATTTATACTTATACATCTGGTCATACATGCACACAGAATTGTGTATGTACATATGGGCGCCCTACTATATTTATTGGCCATATTTATATTAATGTTTAATTTTAAATTAATTTGTTAGATTTTAAGTTATTTATCAATATATTGTTGTCATTATAATTAATATAGTTCCTGTTTTGATAAAAGTATTGTGAAATGAGCGCGATCTATACGAAATAGTAAAGACTAATTAATACCTGTTAACATATTTTATATAAACGCAAATTCTATATTTTATATTATTTGATATTGTTTAAAAATAATAAAATGAATTATTATGAATGTTAATTAAACTACTTTTAAAACTAATTTTGTAGAAATTTAATTAGTTTGTAATAAAGAGGATTCAAATTATTGTTCTTTTGAAGATGGCGTCATTGTCGTAAGTTTTGTTAAAAAGATGCAACCATGTTTTATTGTAAAAAATTATTGTAGTGTTTAAATGTTAAAATAATAAGTGTTAATCTGTTGTGTTACGCTACTTAAACTAATCCTAAATAAAAATTACTAAACAATCAAATATTAAAAGTTGAATTTGGCGTTCTCGCCGACATACACGACGGATGTAAGCGTTATCTACTTGACCCTTCATAGTTCATACTCATACATCTTGTAATACATACATAAGGATTGTAAGTACTTAGAGTTTGATAATTTTATAGGGGTTTAATAATAGTGTGGACTACAATAGTGTGGTTTAATGGGTTTAATATAATCTAGACTAGTAGGCAGTTGTAGTAGGTTAGGAAGTAATTACCTATATACCCAGTCAAATTGCATGAACTTTATAAAATCTCTTCCTATTTAGGAAAAAAATATTCCTCACAGATATAACATTAATAAACAACATGCATGAGAAAAATATAACAGATATAGCAAAATAATTGCCTTGTAATCACAAATGTAGGTACAACATTGTTACATTGTCCTTTTTCTAGCTTGCTTACATTTTTGTTGTTGAGGATAATAGGTATTGTATTTATACCCAGAATTAAAGAAGGATATATCATGAATCGAAATTAAAATTGAATGTATCTTACCATCATACATATCTTATATTACCATCATCAACTTCGACAAAATAATAAAATTAATGATATATAGGTACACTAGCTGTTGCCCGCGACTCCGTCCGCGTGAAATTTGGAATTTTGCTTTTCGCAATAAAAGGTAGCCTATGTCCTTTCTCAGGGTCTAAAGATTGTCTATGCCAAAGTTCATCAAAATCGGTTAAGAGGTTTAAGCGGGAAAGCATAACAGACAGACAGAGTTACTTTCGCATTTATAATATTAGTAGGGATAACATTATAAACTTTGCATTCGTTATACTTGTATTCTTCTTTCTCTACTTTGCTTATTAATGTCCCACTGTTGGGCACGGCTTACTTGCACTTCAGGAGGATGTTTTGTCTAATATACTACACCAACCAGGCGTGGCAGTATAAGGTTTAATTTCAAGGTTTCCGTCTCACATTCAATACGCTTACAATATCCCTTATCAGCCTCTTGCAGTACTCTAGGAAGAAAATAGGGTGGTGATAGTTCTATTCCTAATCTCAAACCAAACGGACGGCTTGTGGCCACTGCGGGTCTAAATGGGAGCCGTAAGAAACCTTGAAACTAGTGGGGTTATAGTGTTTTTAATTTTTTTCTTTCTTTCTTAAATTTGGTGCAAAAATTGCATTAGTAATAATATATTCTCAAAGTAGACCAAATAAGTTATGAAAGATATGCTGTAGAGAAACCTACGGGATATAATCTAGTGTTAATTTATATACTCGTACTATATTAAAAAAGATGTGGTGTCGTGGGACACCAGGTAGGAACGAAGTTCCTTCGGCTAATGAAGAATCGACACAATTTCCAAAAAAAAATCGTGCACAATTTTATGTAGGTTTTTTTGATTTTTCTCTTAATTTTGCTGATTAGTTTTTATTTAAGTACAGGAAAGTATTTAGGAAATTCAGTATTTTAGGAAATAATAAATTACGTAAAATAAAAAAAAATCGTAATTCAAATTATCAATTAAAATAATAAAATATGTCTCTTTATTTTTGTTTGACAACATAAAATTACATAGAAATAATTACAAAAAAGTTTATTACTATTAGTACGTTGTTATTTATTTTTATCTCGACTAACCGGAATGAAACTAATGGCACGGGCCTAAGCCAAGTGCTATTATTATAAGTAATTCTTCATTCTTTAACTCAGTAGATCTCAGATTGTGTCGGCACATAGATTGAGGTCAGGGCACAGCCCATTAAACAAATTTCGTTTTCTCATGAAAAGATCTGATTCCCCTAATTGTGAAACTTGCGGTGTACTGGAAGATGTGCACCACTTGTTGATGGAATGTGTCAGGCACAAAAGTGAGAGAGACAGATTGATAAACTTGTTAAACTTGAATAGGTTGGACGTTGGCATGTGGCATGGGGTATTGGCTGACCCCTCATCAGAGGCGGCAAGATCGGTCTATATGTTTTTGCAATAGGTAATGTTGTAATTTTGTTTAGAATAGTCACGATGGGATTGTCATCGTCACTCATGTGTACAAAAATCCCTAAATTAAATATACAGAGGGAAAAAAAAATTCTTATTAATCAGTCTCAGAAAAGAAAGAAGGAGATAGAGAAGGGTATTATACACTACTCGCTTGTGTATACGATTGTCGCGCCTGCGCACGTCTCATTTAACGGTTTTATTCCACGGACGTTTTCTTACGGTTTTACTATCACATTTTTATCAGTTCGGTCGCGCAGCAAAATCCCTATCTCCTCCAAGCCTGCCGTAAGGAACTTCGTTCCAATAAAATTCTTCGTGAATGACGAAATACAGCTGACAATGATTTAAATAAATTATAGCAATTAAATACAATATTTATCTTGCTTTTTCTTATAACAAATTATAAAAAACATCTTATGCGGTTTATACTGAGAAAAATGTATGGAATAATGTTTGTTTCTAATTTTGCGCGAAAATGAGCCTCATAAATCAATTTGCCTCGTCCAAAAAATATAATTAATGTTTCGTTTTCTTTCTCCGACAGCGAAGTGCACGGAAAAAATTCTTGCTATTAATATTATGTACATAAACTACAAACACAAAGTTTTATTTCTGTGTTTGTACTCTATAACCAACTTTAAAATAATCTTAGGAGGGTATTGTACTCCTCATTTAGGTATTTGCCTTAGGTATTGCTATCCCTATTTCCAAGCGCCGCGCTGAAAGGGACAAATATAGATGAAGCGGATTTTACCTACAAATTCTTTGAAAAAAGACGTTTCGTACTTCCGTTTTTTTTTTCGCTAAAGTTAAACCGATTTTAATAGTTTTTACGTTATATTATAGATAAAGAGTATATCTACGCTTCTATCACTTTCTTTTGTGGTAAAACTTTACCTAATTTGTGTGATAGACGCTGCAACTTTATCTAAAGAAAACCGAAAAACGTGGGTTTTTCGGATCGTCATATTTCTTTTAGTTATTATGTTTTGAAAAAAGAAAGTGACAGAAGCATAGATATACTCTTTATCTATAATATAACGCAAAAACTATTAAAATCGGTTTAACTTTCGCGAAGAAAAAACGGAAGTACGATACCCATACTTTTGTATGGAGCATAATTTGGTTTCGTACCGTCTTAAGTTCATACATAAACTAGCTGCTGCCCGCAACTTCGTCCGCGTGGAATTAGGATTTTTTTTGCAATAAAAGGTAGCCTATGTCCTTTCTCAGGGTCTAAAGATTGTCTATGCCAAATTTCATCAAAATCGGTTGAGAGGTTGAAGCGGGAAAGCGTAACAGACAGACAGACAGCGTTACTTTCGCATTTATAATATTAAGTAGGGATTAATTATATTTAAATGAAAGTCAGTTTAAACACAATTTGCTTAGATCAATAAAAAATCGTATGTAATTTTTTAAATTATTACATTGTCGTTGGTCCTCAATAAGTGTGCAAAATTTCAGATTAAAACAACTACTGAAACTGGGTTTTTCTGCCACGTGAGAAACCCTTTAAAACTCCCGTTTCATAGATTAACACATTGATAGATACTGTCTTCACAGTATCTATCAATGTGTTCACATAAACCTTCACCTCTGCTTCACATAAACCTTCTTCTTGTAGAACAATTCATTTATTTCCCTTCTAGGACTTGTTACATTTACAAAATAAAAACATTTAAGGCTTTACAAATAATTGTATTCTTTGTAAATTCATATTTGTTTCACCATATCTATTTTTTTTAATCTTCAATGTCCTCTCCTGTCTCCTCAAACCTTTTCTTTTTTCCTTTCTTAATTTTTTTTTTACTTTTTTAAATATAAACCATATATGGCCTGTATCCTTGAATAGGTTATATTCAATGATCACGACCTTTACAATACGTACTGAACTAATACAAGCGTGTTAAAAAGAAATGCTTTTATTTTTATCTAAAACCTAGAAATGTTTTTAATGGCAAGTAGGTAGTTTTATGAGCAATTAAGACCCAAATTACTTAATTTTATTCTTCACTAAACTTAGTGTTGCCCAAATTCAGTCTTGGTCTTGCAGTCTTGGTCTTGTTCTTGCATTTTTGCAAGACCAAGACCAAGAACAAGACCGCGTATTTTTAGCAAGACCAAGACCAAGACTGACCGTGCAAGACTTGAGCAAGAACAAGACTAATCCGGCAAGACTCTTGCGTCTTGCAGCTAGGACTTAGCGCTATTTCACGGAGTAGTTAGGTATAACAGTTCGGTGTACAGGTACGCTTAGGAATTCTATGAGACGCAATAAACTGTATCAAAACTGTATAAAAAACTTAATTTTTAATCCTAATTTTATGCAAGGAATACTAGTTATTTTACCAGCAACATATGTTCCCGTGAAACTAGGCTTATTGCCGTTTCTTTTGATATGCATATATTAATAATTAATTAAATTAATAAAAAAAAAACAATCAAATTCACGTCTAGCGTCCAGGCGCCTGCTCTAACAAAAGGTCGATCAGATTCGCAATTTTGTTTTTATAATACGTATTTTAATTATAAAAGTGTTTGAGTATGTTTATTTTATAGTAATTTACTAATATTTTAATAAAAACACGTAAATTAAATAAACACAAGACAATAAAAGTTTACGACATGAACGATTTCTTTGGTTACCCGGCACCTACATTTTTGAAGACCAAATTATAGTCGATCTAATTCGTGAAACTCAAGCACTTATAGAACGTGAAACAAAACTCCTGTGTTATGCTTGAAACCAAGCATTCTTTAGGTCATCAGTAATGACTACGTGAAGTTAGAAATTAACTTGCATTATAATTTAATACGATTTTTGATGATGTAAGTTTTTGCAAAATTTTTACGTTGCACAACCCTAATCAGCTGTTTTTATGAACTTTATTTGACCTAATAGTGATCATGTCCCGTAATAGAGATTAACGTAATATGCCTAACTGCTCATTGCCTCTGTGAGGAAAATTGTTTAAAATTTTTCCATGATGGTGAAGAAAATTTTGTTGGATGTTGATGGAAGAAAAGCGAGAAGAATATAAAAATGAGCGAGTTTTTTTGAGGAGTAATATTACCGAAAAAATAATGAATAATTGCATGTCGAAGATGACGAACGTGAATTGAGGAAAAGTTAAGTGTCAACTACTAGCAAAATGTGACGAGGGGAGCGAAGATATTGGCATATTAACGATGATACTTATAATTTTTCATAAAATTATGTTAGGTAAAAAAGTCACATATGCGACTGTCCACTCTAAATAATTTAATGACTTTTGACGAATCGTGATTGGTTAATATTAGAAATACGTCAGCCAATTGTATTACTTGATTGGCTACTTGAGTCCTTTGTAAAGAGCGACACCTTTGTCAAAAGAAACCGACTTCCTTTGATGTCAATGTGCCGCCCGCGCCGCTCCGATAGTCGGGGAATAACCGACATGAAGACACGTGTACATAGAGATGGGTCATCTCTATTATGTATCGGTATTTTATTATATTTTATTGTATCAAATCAATACAACGCGAACGGGGTAAAATACTAGATCATACGATAAAGTGATCGTCGTATCGTATCGCTGGTGTTTATTTAATAAACATCGTATTGTAAAACATGGTCTGTCCACAACAAATATTATTCATATTGGCTTATAATTATTCGTTGTAACATTTTCTTATAAACTTATTTCATTCCATTGAAATCCGATAAACTTTTTTACATTCTAGTAATAGTTACTCAAATTGCAAACACAATATGGTTGTAGCTAAGATACGATTTCAGGAGAAGTTTCGTAATAAATTGTAGGTTAATATATGAATTTGATAGCACATAATTAACACATAGTATTGTTTTTACCGATACAAATATTAAGTGTATTCTATTGTATCGAATTACCATAATATCGATATGTATGTGGGCATAGCTAAAGTGCATGAGCACAACCCTTTTACAGTATTATAGGTACCTAGGTAATGACAAAAATTATTTTAGAGCCAGCACGTGCCGAGGCGGCGGTAAAAAGCAAGGAAATGTACTATAAAAAAAGTAATTTAATAGTTAATTTTTAGCACATGTAAGCTTATAAAGCGTAAATGTTTATTAAGAAACAGTTACTCCCATGGAAAACGGCATATAGCTCAGTTGATCACCATGTGGCAGTTAATTTTTCGAATTTCTCATCAAATCTTCAGACATTTATTAATCTGATTGTTCTTTACTATGGCTATGTTAATTCAAGCTCACAATGTTCCAATTCTAATACGTTTTTCTAAGATCTAAAGTAAACTTTAATAAATAGCAATAGTCTAATAGGTAATTGCAAGACTTGCAAGACTCTTGCTGCAAGACCAAGACCAAGACCAAGACTGGGAGCGCAAGACCAAGACCAAGACCAAGACCAGGTGTATTGGCGCAAGACCAAGACCAAGACTGGCTAAGTCTCGTCTTGTTCTTGCATTTGGGCAACACTAACTAAACTCATTCGCATTAAAAAATTTAACAGGGAGAGCAGGAATTTTTTTTTCTCTTAATTATTACTTTTTTTCTAATCTTGGGGTATTTTCATAGCGTCGGGCTTGGATTTTGTATCCCATTAAGATGATAATACAAAAGAGGGATTATGGTAAATGTTGGCGGGATTGCATTGTAATGTCTTTTTTACTTCGGTGACCCGCTTGCCACAATCTGTTGTATGATTTTATGCGTCGAAGCACATTTATTTATTCAAATTAACTTCTTTTGTAGAGAATATCTCAATGCGATGTTTTTTTAACTTGCTTTTGTTTTCTTCGCTTGTATCTATACTACAACGCAATGGTAGACATTACAATTTTCAGCTTTTTTGTATACCTACTTGTCAAGAATGGACGATAATGGTACCAATTCTAAGTGCACAACTAAACTTAACTTAACTAAAAAATGAAAACAACTAAGATGTATATTTTTTATTAATTTGACTATTTCGTTGTTCACGTTCATATTAATTGAAATCGTTAGTCTATATTACACAGTTTTTATAATAAGAGAGTTTGGTTAACACTGCCGTATTATGTATTGACACTATTAGTTTGTTAAGTTACTTTTATTTAGTTGGTTAAGTTTAGTTGTGCAATTAGAATTGGTACCAATGATGCCAGTTTTGATTGAACAAATAAACTTTGTAATTTGTAAAGTTAGTATTTTGTAATAAAAAATTTTTTTAGGAGTTTAGTTTTTTTAGGCGATTATTATAGGAGTGTACATGGCAATAGCCATTATATTATAATATATCATAGTCGATTTCGTTTAAGTTAGTTTATTTTTTTGACTTATCAGAATTATTGCCAATTTTACCCAACCATCCATCAGCCTATTACTATGCATGGTTGGACTTAGGACTGTCCCTTAGTACACTAAAATTAGCGATTTCGCGCCTTTTGGATGCAGCAATGACAAGGTAATATTAAAGAATATATCAGCTTTCTTATAAAACTTTTTTATACTTTCAAACTTGGTAGTTATTTTCAATTTGGAGTCTATTGTAAAAGTATAAAGTTTCTTATATAACCCAGATATATGATATATAGGTATATATATTATATAGTAAGCCACATTATACTGAAAACATTTCTAACAATAGCTTACCTCGCATAGATAAACCTTATTAGTGTGCTACACACGTAGTAAACGAACGGGACCCTATTATCAAGTCTTTGTCATCTATGCTGCTTATCTTTCTAACCTATAAAGATTCTTAAAGTGATAACAGCTATTCTGGAAAAGCTTTTACAGAATATTGTATAACCACTCACACGTTCAAGGATACTTTGATATCCAAAAAAAAACGGGCAACTTACGTCCAAGGATACTTTTATATCCATAGCGACATATTTTATAAAACCGACCTCTATGGATAAATTGCGTTATTTTTTGCATCTTTAAGTTGTGTAGTAGATAGCTGATGAATTACTTTACAATCACAATTACTAGATGGCAGTGTAAGAAGCATCAACGAATAAAAACAAACTTTTTTCTTCAGTCCACTCTACGCTTTGTGTTTAGTGAACAAGTGGTTTTGAAGTCCCAGTGATTATGTCGTAAGTACTTCAGTTTTATTTATGAGTTCATAGATTATTATACATCAAGATAAACTAGATGATTTGTGCGTTATAATTAAGTATACATATCACAGTTTTAAGAGTAAAATAGTGTTATATTTTGAATTCAAAGTTCGAAAAAAATAGCGTAAGAGCGGCCATTCTTGTTGTTGACCAAATTTTAGTTATTTTTACGTAGTTTTTCAGTAAAATATTGTTTAAACAACGAGTAATAGTTCGTCATAAACATAATAATACACTTTAAAAACAGAAATATACAATAATTACGGAAGATTCCTTAAAAATGTCTTTGTGTTCCTCAGGTGTTTAAGCATGGATAGATTACTATCCACGGACGGAACTAAAATGGTTCAAAATAAGGGTGTGTACAAACTGCAAAATATGTTTGCAATATTTTTGTGTGGTGGTGTGTTTCTTCGTTTGTTTGATATAATAATGTTATGCTTGTTAACAATTGTCGAGTTTTGCTATCATTTTTAAATTTTCGTGATGCTTTCACTTTTTTCTCTTGTTAGAAGAATTTAATTCTCATATTTTATCAAAATTATTAATATTTCGGTTTCCGGTTTTAAGCCTATTTGTGTCGGGCTTATTATTTTTTTAATATTGATGTCATTATTGTAATAATTATACCATGTGCATACTTAGTATTGCTTGAAGATACGCTGCTATTAAAATGTGAATGTTTGTTATAAGTTACTAGCTACTGACTCTGATATTTCTAATGCATCATGCACATTATTTTTGCCTTTTGCCTTGATGATATTGATAGTTAAAATTAATACGTACACCAATTTTAGATCACCAATTGAATTTTCCTTGGCTCGTGGAAGTCGCACACGTGGACGAGGGGTTCGTACTAGAGGTGGGAGCGTACTTGTAAAAGTGTCTTCAAAGATTATTATTATTCTATTTACAGAAATAAATATTATTTCATCATCATTTCATTTGTTTTTTTTTTTTATTGAATAAGGATTAATAAATAAAACACAACATATAATTTATTATTGCTGTTTAATTTAAAAGCCCAACTAAAAAAAACATAGCCGCCTTTTTTGAGTTGCGTAAATAAGTCTGAACGAGACCTTAGGCGGCCATCTTGCTTATATTTTGACTTCGCGAGCGAGTCGAAAGCGTTCGGGGCCATCACGATAAAATTATGAAGAAAGGTGTTTTGTTTCGATTTATTTAACTACTTAGGATTAATTAAACATAATGATCCATGCATCGTTTTACAGGAAAACACTTCTAGTTTATTGTTACATTGTTTAATTGGTAAAATAAACAATAATTTTTCGTTGTGGTGTAAATTAATACAATATAAATGTTATGTTTTCTCCAAATTCAATATTTACACCTATTTTTAATACTTTAAAATAAATTTTCAGATCTTAAAAAATACATAGATTTCATCTGTAGTCTTTTAGCAATTTTTCGTAGTATTTGTCTTCACTCTAGATATTATAGATAAGAAGCTATAAAGGCTTTTTGTTACAACATGCGAGCGCGGTACCGATCGAATCAGCGCCACGCGTAGCTGGACGGACAAGGGTATAATAGGTATTTATGTCGGGACGTGTGAGTGGATAAATAAGCTAAAAAAATAAAGTAAAAGGAGTATACATACTTTTTAAGTTGCTATATTTATATACTTGTACTAGCTGCTGCCCTCGACTTCGTACGAGTGGAATTCAGATAATTTGCCCCGTTTTTGCAATATTTTTCACTAATGCTTCGCTGCTATTGCTGCTTTATCGCACCGTGATGTTATATAGCCGTCCTCAATAAATGGGCTATCCATTTCTATTCAACCAGTAGGTTTCAAATTGAAAATTTAATTCGTGAGTTTAGCGCGTTCAAACAAACAAAAAACCTCTTCGGCTTTATAATATTAGTATTGTTTCGTATTTACAGACATGCAAGGCGATGGCGTAAATCCTTAAGTTTTTCTTAAATCACAAATTAATTGAGGCTACTACTTTTTAACCTCCAGAAATTTAGAATATAGACATTCAAATTTCTAAACAAAATTTATGCAACGACTCCAAAAATTTTCTTGAAATTGCAGAATTGGAATAAGTACCCATTTCAGGTATGCGTTCTTTTAAAAAAACACAAAATCCTTCGCATACCTACTTGATATTATGACCATGAGAATACTTTACAAAAATGTTTAAAATGTGTATTGCAGTACAATAGCAAAATTATACCGAATAAATGAATAAATAATATCGTTTCCTGAATTTTTAATGCATTCACAAGAACTGAACCGAATTCCTTTTAATTGCATTATTGAGGCCGCACTCTGTCGAAAGTTTATGTTAAACTTGGAGTACTTTTAATTAATTTTAGTTGAATATTCTAATTTTCTCAAAGTTTAAAGTCTTTATACAGTAACTTACCTATTTCCTTAATGTTCGATAAGAGAATTGCGAGTAAAATGAATTAAAGCCATCGCAATTTGTGTTTCAAGTTCGGAATCCATAGCAAAATTTCATAATGCCTGCCGTTCACGAGGTCGCGGGTTTCATTCCCGCTTAGGACAATCATTTGTGTGATATCCATAAATGTCATACAAATGTTTGTACTGCGTCTGGGTGTTTTCTATGTATTATAAGTATGTATTTACAAAAAGAAAAAGTAGTATATGTAGTATATCCGTATCTGGTACCCATAATACAAGCATAGAAATATAGCTTACTTTGGGACCAGAGGACGTTGTGTAAAACGTCCTGAATATTTATTTATTTATATATTTTATTTATTTATAATATGGATATTAATGGAAATAATATAGTTATTGCGATTATGTTTACAAAAGCCTGTATCAGGTTGAAATTTATGTAAATGCTGATTTTCAAACCAAATAGGTAAGTGGAAGTAAATATTTCACAAGTAAAATATCGTGATACAATCCTCAGTGTACAATTATACAATATAGGTACATTTTAAAGGTTATATATACCATAGGTACCAATAATACAATTATTGGTACCTATGTTTCATTCCCGCATAAAACAAATATTTGTGTGACGTTAAACTCCACCTGCATAAAAACACCTTTTTGTACGCGTGGAATATACAGAATTTTTCCCGATTTTGCAACATTTTTCACTGATGCTTCACTCCTATTAGTCGCAGTGTGATAATACACAACCTAAAGCCTTTCTCGATAAATGCAAAATTCAACACTGTAAGAATTATTTAAATCGAACCAGTAGATTGAGATGGACCTTGAGATTAGCGCGTTCAAACAAACAAACTCTTCAGCTTTATGATATTATATAATACAGACTTCCTCTCCACGGAAAGCTACGTTTTATAGGTGGTCAGTTATGTTTGTATTTAACATTTTAAGCAGATAAATATGTTTAAGAGTATCACAAATGCTACTGAAATTCTTTGTATTGTATAACAAATATTTAATATCATAAAGCAAGTAAATAATTATACAAATTGTGGTCTGGAAATTCAGGTAAGTTTAATAGCTCATAAATTGCGTACAGGCTTCCTCCACAATGAAAGGGTCTTTCATATATACGCTGTATTTTATTTGATTTAATTTTCTCTTACGGTCTACAGCACCTATGGAAGGTTAAATATGGGATGGTGAGAGTGTTTCAAAGTCACTATGAGAATTATTTTTAACACACATAATGTTACAGTTTTTTTCCACGATAACAAATAGGGACTTCAAAGCGCCTCCTATTGTATTCGAGGTAATGTGTTTTCTATTCATACATACTATAAATATAATTGTGAAAGATACTCTGTCTCTTGATCTTTCTTTCACGAAAAATTACTAAACCGATTTTAATGTATTTACTCGTAGATAGTCTATCAAGTACCCCAAAATAATTATATCCTATAGCCTAATTTTTAATACAGAAAGAGGTGATTCCAAATTTCACACATCGCGGGAATTGGCCAGTAGCATAATATTTTTATAAATATTTTGTATAGGTACTTGAAAAGTAATATAACAGCGTCAGCAAACCCGTCTATTGCTAATGGCAAAAGTAGGCCTTGACATGCCTTATATTATGATGAAGTACCCATGCCATGATTGATTTAGACATGCATTTGCTATTTATAGCAACAAGATTGAGTAACTTGACTTCCTGCTATTAAAATTATAAAGAATTTGTTTTGTAAATACATCCCACTAATCAGGTAATAAGTCTACTCAATTCTTTGATTGCTCAGTGCCCTGAGGTTGATATATTTTTCAACAATTTGAATATATTTCTTAATTTATGTAAAAACTTCATAATATGCAATGTAAAACTGTATTAAGTGTATTTAGCTTACTTCACGCGTTGGGTAACTGTAAGTGGAGTACTCAGTTGTATATTAATAAATAAATAAATAAAGAGTAACTTTATTTATACCTACTCTGAGGTAATGTACTTAGTAAAAGTGACATGTAATACAAATCGGCGTGGTAGGACCAAATTTGACTGGTAAAAAGCTGTTAACAGGGAGTAACGTAGACTAATTTGATTTTGAAGATATAATTAGGGTTCCGTGAGAAACTCAAAAGAATGGTTATATGACGTATTGTATTTTAAATGGTTTAACTACCTAATCTTAATGTTATGTAGACGAAGTAGCTCGACAAATACGAGTTAAAATACCTCATTACTTTAATTACTAAAAACACGCTCATTTTCTTAAATCATTGTCATTTTACCCGTTATAAATATGCCAAAACTTTGATTAATTCGACTACTGAACAGAGTAAAAACCACTTCTAAATATTCCGTTCCATAGATTAATGAATAGATACAAGTAACGCACAAATATAACAAAAACACGTATTAAAAGAACTCAGTTATATTTAGGAGAAATATAAAATTAAAACAATGTTTATTAATTTTATGTACTCTGAGCAAAATTTATTGTCTAAGCTTTATTATAAAAGTCTTATAGTTATGTATAGTCAATGTAAAAATTAAAATGAAATATCAAATCTGGGTAAACCCTGTAACAACTAACCATTGAGGACACTTTACAGCTCAGTCTCACCCGTGACCATGGCGACTGCTAAGTCTCTGAAACACTATCGGGCTAAAATTTAAAACAAATATACGCGTTTAAAGCCGTAAAAAGCGAATTTACTTATTTTATTTTTTATTTGTCAGATTTTTTGTGATATGCCTTATAAATTATTATTTAAGACCGAGCCTCGTGGTTGAGTGGTACATGTAACGGACTGCCGGTCAAGAGGTCGCGGGTTCGGTTCCCGCTCGGGACAATCATTTGTGTGATTTTTCTAATTGTCATACAAATGTTTGTACTGCGTCTGGGTGTTTCTATGTATTATAAGTATGTATTTACAAAAGAAAAGTAGTATATTTATTCTATCCGTATTCTGGTACCCATAACTCAAGCATGTAAGCTTAGCTTGGAACCAGAGGACGTTGTGTGAAATGTCCATGAATATTTATTTATTTATTTATTGATAATTATTTTATTTTTCCGTGTGGTGACGAAATAAGAATACCGTATCTCATTACCTCTCCAGGGTACTTTAAGTATCAACTAAGAGATATTAGAACCAGATAACATCGTATATAATTCGCGGGACCATATAAAACTACAAAATTACGCATCTAGTACTCGTTTTAAATATTAATGTTGTAAGTTAGAGAATTGTAGCTCACTGAATCCACAGAATTATTCTTGTATCTCAAGGGATATACCAACTTAAGTAAACAACATTTTCTATTGGCAAATGTTTTCCCTTTGAGAATAAAGCAGAATGGAAAAACTTATTTACTTGCTTTATTATCTTGTTTCGTAACTGATATTATAAAATTATAATTTTGGTTCCAATACAGCAGTTAAAACCGAAGTTAAACTAGACATGAGTTGTCATAACCTAATATTGAGAATTATTACCAGTAGTATCTTTTAATAGAACATTCTACTTTGTGCGTGTGGTGGCGGATTAAGAATGCAAGTGTCACCACTCTTTTTCTATCCAGGTTATTGTATAAGTTAAGAGATATTATACATAAAAAACATCCTTTGTGAGAGACGGAAAACTTGAAAATAAACGCTGTGCCGACATGCCTAGCCAACGCAGCACAGTAGACCGTAATCCCTTCTGTAATATGTCCCTTCCAAAGCCTGCCTTTTTCACAGGCCCGCGTCCAACAGTGGTATGTTAATGGGCTGAAGAGAGAGAGTAGTTACTTTTTAAGTATTTATGTATAACATAAGTAGCAGCAGTTATTATCACTAAAAATAAATTGTCAGTACGCGTCGGAAGGTCACAGACACCGCTGCGCGCTCGTCCTGATGATGAGCATCGGATATGCTCGAAACCTGGGTTGACATCATCGATCCCATAACAATGAGTGTTAACATATTATATATACATTAATATATTAATATTTTGCGATTGACTCGCTATGCTTTTACTAAATAAACTAAATTATAATGGAAAAAATATAATATAATAATTTAGTTTATTTAGTAAAAGCATAGCGAGTCAATCGCAAAATATTAATATATTAATGTAGAAATACATGTACAGCCATTACTTCGGTCCAATTGTGTTCTGTAAAGAACGCTAACTGATCGATTGATGGAGTTGGTGCAAACCGCTCAATAGATGGCGTTGTACGAAAAAACATCGCACGATGTTAAAACTCGCATTGAGATGATTGTAGTGGAAAATTTGGTAAACATTTGCGTGGACCATAATAGCTCAGATGGGAGAGCGACGGAATGGCATTCCGAGGTCGCGGGTTCAAGTCCCGCTTATGGTTATCATTTTTTCCATTATAATTTAGTATATTATATATATTTTCTAAGATGACTCAAACGCACGAAAATTTCAATACTAACAATAAATTATAAACTTAGGTGGAAATATATCTATCTATTTTTATGACTATAAATATTTATTTTAGTTTCATTTCCTTATGGGAAATGAAATTTAGTGTGATTGGACAAACCTAGTTAGAAAATATTTTTCATAAAATTTATGCTACGCGTTCTCTCACCGACGCGCGACGGTATAAATTTTTACGGAAAAACATATGGCTTAAAATGAAATCGTTTTACCTGTGGAAGCGTTAAACGTCTGCTACGTAATACGAGAATGTAATATATTCTTGGGATATTACTTTTAAAACGAGTTTTATATATGTATGCAACATTAAGGGCCTACATCAATATTATCGTATATCATCGCCGACACGTACATATTAACACAGCCAGTAGGCACAGAAAATGAAGAATTAGGGATACTTTTCCTATTTACTCAAAATCTACTAAATATATTTTAATTCTGATCCACGTGTTTCTATACATAATAGTTACCTATGTTTTGAAAGTTATTTCATTAGTTAATACGCGATGATAGACCGACAAATAAAAAAAATAAAAAATTATAGAGGTTGTTTCGCTAAGATTTCCTATCGAGAAAACTTTTTTCAATCGCGTTTCTGAGTTCATGCGATCCTAGATTATATATTGAAAAAACATATACTTAAAAATTAGAGCTCTAGCCATTCAATCTAAAGAAAAAATGAAAACTTCGTACGTAGAAAAATGCACGAAGCTATTTTGGTATCCTCTTAAGTAATTAATCACTCTCTAATTATATTTCCTAAAAGCTCATTCAAAATTTGTTCATCATGAATTTCGGTTTTGTTTATCAAACAGTTTTGTACAAAATACGTATTGTTAAAAGATAATTAATGGCAATTAAACCTGTTGGGAGTACTTAAGTGTAACGGAACATTCAGTTCAAGGGTTGTGAAAATATGTTTTACTAAATGGATTTTTTTACTACCTACATAATAATATCTTCTCTCTCTCTCTTCCATTAAAGTTCCACGGTTAAGCACGGGCCACCTCTATTTTGGGAGGGATTATGGTTTACTGTGCTGCGCTGACCAGGAGTGTTGGCACAGAGTTTATTTTCAAGTTTTCCGTCTCTCATATAGGATTACAATCTGTGTAAAATATCCCTTAGCTAGCTTTTACAGGACCCTTGAGAGGAGATGGGGTAGTGACACTTGTATTCTTAATCCGTCACCACACGGACATGATTTTAACTATTAAAATAAATTCATAGTCCCGTCAATATAATTAATCTGAATCAGTAAACAGAATGACATGTTATTACGGAAAGTTAATGGGATTTGTTCGGCGTTAATAACTTACGCAAATTGTCAATTACCATCGAAATTACTGTATTCATTCAACAAATTAAAACTGATGACTTTTGAAACTATAGTATTTATATTTCGTTTTTTACATGGGGATTGCATTGATGCACTTCGCCTGTCCAGTTGCCGGGGCAACCTTCGGGCTTCGTGTGAGACTCCCGTCGGCGGCCGGACTACCCACTAAACCCCATGCTGTTTCTCCGCGCCCAGAAACCCGGATCGTGGTAGTCACTCAGGATATTTCAGTACTACTAATTATACTATTGTGTCTCTATTACTGTAAAGTTTTGGGACGGAAGCTAAATAAGGTTGGAAAAGTTGACTTTCTTTTGACGTAAATAATTTTCAAAAATCTCTGTGTAACATTTAGAATGTTATTAATGAACTCATTTTATTTTAGCAGAAGCATAATTTACCAAAACTAGACCAGCGACTAGTAATACAAATATTTGCTTAGTTCAAAAACTAAAAACACGCTTGAAAATCCTGAATATTATTTTACATTTTTGCATTGGACCTTATATTGTGCAACATTTTAGATCAATCCGACTACTGCAAGTGGGTGAAAATCACTATCAACGATGCCGTTACATAGATAATAAAAGCGTGTCAGTAGTCAGATTTATTCTCGCATTAATAATATTGACTATCTGTTAGCCGCAACTTCGCACGCGTATGTACAAAAGCCATCCTCTTTAACCACGGTATTGTTTAAAGTAAACCGCAAAAAATCTAAATCTCTTGTGTAGATAAAGATATAAACTCTATCATAAGGTCACTTATGGACATACTTACTTATAAAAATAACGACGTTATTTTACATAAAAAAAATATGTTGATTTTATTAAAAGCTCTGCTGAGTTTCTCACGCCGGTTCTTCTCAGCAGCTCAGCTTCTTTCTAAAAATTATGTCTACTTGATTAAATGATTTTTCATTTCATTTCAATAAGTAAAAATAAAGATAGAATGTAGCAGCTAGCAAATTGTATTTTTTTACGAAAAGATAAATATAAAAAAAGTCACAACATACAGTAATGAGGTAAAAATAATAAATCATTATTATTACGGTACTCAATCAAATCTTTCCAAATCATTCGTTGGGTCTAATTACGTAACAGGAAAAAGTTGTTTGAATTATGATACCTGTCTTGTCTTATTCCAATTTTTTTTATTAAGTATTTGTATTTGTATTTTTTATTAAGTATGTATTTGTATTTTTTAGTATTTGTTAAGTAAAAGCATAACATCATATTGCATAACTAATTTATCTTAACTAAAAAAAATTTACTTAGTTCATAAACTAAAAAACACGCTTGAAAATCCTGAATATCTTTTCAAATAATTGCATTGTCATCGGTCTTTTATATGTATGCAAAATTTCAAATGAATATTTCATATGGCACTGGGCAATGGGCACTGTTCATATTTTTTTAAAACTCTTAATTCGAAAACCATTTCGAGGAATAGAGTTTCTGATCATCCATTAGTTTTTTTCGGAAAATTTGCTATATTAACGATTATTTTTCCAAAAAAGCAAATGATCTCTATTTGCCCTTGAAATAACGGACTTAAAATATTAAGTCGTTTTTAGGGATACACTAGGTACTACTAAAGTGGAGTTGAAATTGGTCTATTATATCAACTTGTCAACTTTGAAAAGATAAAGTGCAATCTGTATTAAGTCTATCAAGTAAAGTCTATACACAGATTGCGTAAAGCGATGACGTCACAACATTTAAAGTAATATCTTCAAGAATTTTTTTTAAATTCTGTGTAGTGAATATTTCAATAATATTGAAATTAGTTGCTTAAAATAGTCTATATTTTCTGAAAAGAATATAAAAACAGTAGGTCAAAAATTATGAACAATCCCGAAAAATTCCGTGAAAATTGAGTTGAAATATTCCGTTACATAGATTAAAACATAAAAGCGTGTTAAAATGAAAACAACTATGGCCTATTTTGATTAATTGACTATTGTGTTGTGCACATTTATAATAATTAAAATCTTAAGTCTATAATTGACAGTTTTTATACTAAGAAAATTTTGATAACAATGGCAATTACATTACTGACTCTATCAATTAACATTTTTAGTGAAGTTTTTTTCAATCCGTGTGGTGACAGATTAAGAATACAAGTGTCACTACCCCATCTTCTCCCAAGGGTGCTGTATAAGTCAGCTAAGGGATAATTGAACACAGATCACATCCTCTGTGAGAGACGGAAAACTCGATAATAAACCCTGTGCCATCACGCCTGGTTAGCTCGGCACAGTAGACCATAATCCCTCCCAAAGTGGAGGAGGCCCGTGCCCAGCAGTGGGACGTAAATGGGCTGGAGAAGAGAGAAGAAGTTAATTTTAGTTTAATTTTGCACGTAGAATCGGTACCATTGTCTTATAACACTACTAGCTGTTCCCAACAACTTCGTACGTGTGGAATTTAGAAACCATACCAAATTACATAAAAAAGCCATCCTCTTGAACAACTCTATTTATTAAAGAAACCCGCATCAAAATCTTATGCGTATTTTTTTTTTAATATAAGCTCACCTAGGTACATACATACAAAAATAACGACTTTGTTTTATAATAAGTAAAGAAAATGAAAATCTATAGGTACTAAATAAAACTACTTTTTAGGGATTTAGACGCGTATATTTGTTTTAAATTTTGGCCCGACGTTTCGTAAACTTTGCAGTCACCATGGTCACGGGTGAGACTGAACAAAATTTAAAACAAATATACACGTCTAAAACCGTAAAAGTAGTTTTATTTAAACAAATGCGCCGCGCAAGTGTTAGAAAATATTATCTATAGGTACTATTAAAAATAGTAATGTTTGTAAAATGCATGTAGGGGATAGGTAACCACATAATTTTTTCATAATTCTATCCTAAACTTTTTCGTCTAATAAGAAATTACTGTTTCTAAGAGTACTATAGGCTTTATATTATGTACCTATATCTGCAGTGATTCTAAACACCAAGCTTAAGAAGTCGCGGGAACATTATATAGAACTAACAAACAATAAAATAGCGTGAAAATAGTTTCCGTTCTGTCGGAGATTGCATTTTCAATTTGCGGATTGTCGTTAATGTTTCGTTCGCATGCAATTTTCTCGACGTGCACGTGCCGTATCAGGTCATGAAAATCGAATTGAAACCACATACATTATTGGTACTTTATTTTTAACAAGATTGAGCTGTATTTAAGAAAATTTATATTCTGTGCTAGCATTTTGCTAGCGACCGAATTACGTACTAAATACACACAGGTGTTAATTATTAAAATCCATTCAGTAATTTTTGCGTGGAAGAACAACTAACATCCTTACATCCATCCGTACATTATTACAGGCTTTCGTGTTTTAGGAATAGTGTGATAGGAAAATAAATATAGACAAAGCGGAAAATTTAAAAAAAAAATCATTTATTTAATACAGCAGTCTTGAAAGTCATAATTTTCCTAGTAAATCCATATTTAATACCATGAACATGAACCCTTTTGCGTGTAGATTTAGTAGGATAAGGAATCTACTTCCTGTTCTTTATAGCCTTAAATAAATTTAATGTCTTGTAAAATGCTTGGTCTTTTCACACCCTAGTTGGTCGAAGGTTTTAAAGAAAAGTTTTATTGAAGCATTTAATTTTATATTATTCAAAAAATATCTATGCTTTTTGTTTTTGACGTTCCGTATAGCCAGAGAGCTGAAATTTTCACAATTTATGTATAACAACAAATACTTGCCCTTGGCCCTTGTCCCATTATTATGATAATAACAGCACGCAACCCTACATGAGCGAGGCCTACCAGTACTTGGCCATTTTTATAATGATCATACTATAGTGGATATGATTTGAAGTAAGTTAAGTTGTACCGTATTGTCCGTATTCCATATTTTTAGCGAAATCAGACAGGAAACTCAAAATTGTTCTACCTATTTGAGAATTTACTTAAAGCAGCCATCACACAAATTAGATGGATATTCCAAAACCAAGCTATTACTTTAATGAGGATCTCGACGTTCTCGGTAACTATGTGCTTAACGTGAGCTTAAACCAGGATTAAGAATGTATGAAGTAATACAATTTAGGAATATACTTAATGCTTCTATGTTTTCATTAATAAAATTAAGACTTTAAATTAAATTTTAACTAGAAGTTTACCTAGAAATTTACTAGTTTCCCAGTCTATCAATGTTGGTTGGGCACGGGCGTTCTCCGCTTCTGGAGGGTATTAGGTCTACAATGCCGCGCTGTTGGCATGGGTTTAATTTCGAGTATTCCGTCTGTTACCGAAGATGTTTATATGTTTGATGCCTTAACTGACTTTTACAGCACCCTAGGGACAAAATTGTGTGGTGATATTAATTAGTATTCTTAATCCGTCACCACACAGATACTTATAACTTTAAACTTTAACAAGTTTACATACAACATGAACAAGTTTATTTATTTTCGCTGTTTAAATCAAGTTTGATTTAAACGACTAATTAAATACGCCAATTTGATCAAATATTGATGACATCATAAAAGGAATTATCATTATATTTATATAGAAAAGCAGTAAACAATGTGTGCTTTTACATATTGATAGTCTTCAATCCAGATAGCGTATTTCAATAAAGTGTCGTATGGCACGAATGTGCAAAATGATAGCTATTAGGAACCTTTTCTTGCAATCAAGTACAGCTGTCTATGATGATAGATAAAACGTTATTACTAAGTTGAGGGGAAAAACGTTCTAGAAAGACTCAATATGTGACCTTTTTTGAGAATTGTCCTTTTAACTTTGACACATCTATACAATATCTAAAATAATACTTATTTTGTAGATATTTGTGTTTCATTATTACAAAGTTAATATTGAAAAATACGTAAGCCACATACTAAATTTCATCCCAACTATCAATAAAAAAAATATCAATCCAGATTAAGAAATGCGCAATTTAATAAACTAGGTACTGATAATTAACAGTCCTATAACAAGTATATCGTAGACTTAAAATAACTAACATAACTTTTGACTTTTGAAATTTTAAAATAATGTTAAATCTTATTCAACCACAAAAATGGATCATATTAAAAACCTAATACTTTAACTAACGATATTTCGTTTCAAAGTGATTCTTAAATAAATTATGTTTCTTCCTAAAATAATCGCCTCTTAAAAGTAAAATAATTGAAACTTAGAACTCTTGCTAAAGCTAATTCCTTTCTGTTTTCAGAACATCATACGTTACAAAGTAGTACACCAATTTTGAAAGTGATTACTTCAAATTAAGTTCTTGTCGAAAATTCCGTACGTATTTCATTTATAACTAATTGCCTAAAATTTTCTTCAGCTGCTTTAATAGCAGCTTCTTCATCTATACTTTCCAGAGGTTGTGCCATAGTTTCTTTATCTACTTTAGCCTTTACACGTATCTCTTTAACACGAGACTCGATTATATACTCCCTACGAGTTTCTCGTTCATACGTGTGCAACATCTTGTCTTTCTCAAGTTCACCTGGAGACATAAAACTATCCGATAAAGAGAGTAAATGAACTGACCCGTCTTTGTTTCCTACTGCAATAAAAGGACCATCTACTTGGCATTTTATATTCAATAATGGACATTTAGCTAGGCGCATTGTAATCAGTGGTTCATGTAATCTACGCAGGACATCCCAATAGCGAAATTGACCATCTGCACCTACAGAAATGTAGCAAGAGAATCTGTAAGGAGCCCATGCAACATCTTCGACTTTATAGTTCTGTGATGTTCCAGTTATAATTGGAGAAGATTTAATATCTTTACTCCAAATATTAACAGCCCAATCACCGCAAGTAATAAACATTTTTGAAGCGCATGGATTAGGTTGTATAGCCTTTACTGCACCAGTATGTGCATGAAAAACGCCACTCATCATATCTTGATATGTTTTACCTCTTTTGTTAACATTTATTACTAAGCCTGTGCTAGTTCCACAATAAAATAAAGTTGGGTAAGCTCGATCGTAATATAAAACGCTAACAGGTTCAGCATTAGCAAAATTGGGTAAGTGACCAGGAGGAACATTTGATGATATAATGAGTGAATCAGTAGGCTGTGACAAATTACGAACGTCATACCACAAACATAACCCATCAGAAGAAGCGCTGAAAAATGAGTTATTCGCTCGTGATTGTATATACTTTAATGCCGTGACTGGATCTCGATGAGCTAAATGAAACTCACTAAATGCAATAGGTTCTTTCTTGTCACGTATATCAAAAATACATACTCTACCGTCTGCTAATCCTCCAACTATTGCCTGCGGGGACACTGGAGAACAGGCTATTTGCCAACATGCTACAGGCGGTACTATCGCAGAAAAAGGTTCATTGTGATCTTCTACATTCCATAAGTAACAAGAGTGCTCAGTATTTAAACGAGACAAGTAGCTTTTGTCACCGTATGCCACAACCAACTTCGATTCATTTTCAAAAGTCCAGTCAATACAAGCTACGGGACGTTTCTTTTGTTGCTTGATTGGATCCATAAACATATTATTTAATTGGATATAAGGATTTTCCCAGGTTTCTATAGCTGCCATTCCTTTGTAGTAATGTTCATATAAATTAATGCCGTTGTTTTGATTAATAAAATGCTCTATTTCTGGAACTGCTGTCAAGATAGTCTGAATATAATCATCCCCTCTTTCTATACGGCGACAATGCCGGGAAGTGGCTTCTTCATCATTAAAATTTATTTCTTTAGGCCAGCCTCCTTCGACATGCTCTACACCTTTTACCGAATGTTCCACTTTTGGTGTATTGAGAAAATGATCAGAAGTATGATTACAGGCTTGACATTCTTGATTTACAGGATTACGTAAAATATACTCATTTTGGTCATATTTATCCGGTGCAATCGTGTCAAGCAGATGTGGAGCAACTTCACAAAACATTGGTTGACGACCAAAATAGCGACGTATTTTTGTATACACATATTCCATGGTGATAATGAAAAAGTAATTCCTTTCTTCTTATATCTTTGAAAATCAGAATTTTTTAATTTATAAGAAGTAATCTGTATTATTTTTTCTTTTGTGCAGGGAACTTCCCCCTGTGAAAATCATGACAGGAAAATATATGACAATTGTCATGTAAATAACAAAGATAATTTTAAACATAGACAATTTCATAAAAACCAAAAGAGTTTCTTAATTTAGCTGTAATGGCTCATATATGATACACGAGTATAGGGAAAGTTTATAATAAACATATAATTTGACAAGGCCCAACACGACAATGCCATAATACATAAGGCATACTTTGTCTGGAAGATAGCCGATCAATCTATAAACAGTAGATTTTTATATAAATAACTCTTGCGTATATTATAATAACTAGAGATTCTGAAGAATAAGATTTATTTTCAAAAATAAAGCGTTGTGTAAATATAACTTTCTGTTATATTATGAGGGTATTGTTTCGAGCTTCGAAATCCGAAACAAATACGCTTAGCTTTTTGGTTTGTTAAGTAATTCTATTTTAAAACACAATTATGTTGAAGTATTAAGAAATATGGACATAATTGAAACTTCGGAAAGATTGTCGTACTGTTACTTACTGTTCTTTCCTTTTCAATCTCGTCGAGTTATAAGTTAGACAGTGTAACAATCTTGTTAACGATTAACCATAAAGTTAAATTACTATTACAGCGTTGTTGAAGTTATGCTTTTGATGGTAATTTTCATTTTAACTTCCTTGTTTCATTAATTTTAATAATGCCTATAGGTACATTTGGATTTTTTTTTTTAGGATTTCTAGAAGTGATTTTTGTGTTGTAAGAAATTAAAATAATAATTAGTCTTCAATTGAAATCTTTGAGCTTACAATTTACGATTTAATAATATTAATATAGATAAAACAGCGTGTGTGGCAGCTCCAGCTGGTTTAATACTCTTAGATCCATGAACATTAAATATCAAGGTTTGACCTTTATAGGTTAGTAATAATGTCATATTAGCCTTTATGCTACGTTAAATAAAGTTTATTTACATTTTATACTTTTTCAAGAAAATTATCTTTTATATAATAAGCAAATAAAAGGTATTAAAAAATTCCATCTCGGAAATGTAAAAATGAGTAAAATGGTAATATACTTGTAGCGTAGGTACTAATTTATTTTCATTAAATCTTTATTTATTACTAGCTGTTGCCCTCGACTCCGTCCGCGTAGAATTTAGGAAATTTTTTTTAGGTAGGTTTTTGCAACATTTTTAACTACTGCTTGAGTGAGAGTTTTATAAGCGTAAGAGTAAACAAATATAATCAGAATGAACGAACTGCTAAGCTATCAGGAGTTACACGTGTTATTGTGAGTCAACCATAAAATATAGATATGTGCTGTTTCGGGATATTTTTTAGAAAATTTTATGTAGAATATTTCCGTCATACATGATTTCTATGTAACTTTAACCATTAAGGCTGCACACGCGACGGAAGCTTAAAAAATGGAGCACCTTTTCCCGTTTTCCCAACATTTCCCTTCACTACTCTGCTCCTATTGATTGTAGCGTGATGAAAAGTATACTATAACCTGCCCAGGAGTATGAAGAATAATTGTACCAAGTTTCATTAAAATCCGTCGAGTAGTTTTTGTTTCTATAAGGAACATACAGACGGACAGACAGACAGACAAAAAATTTACTGATTGCATTTTTGGCATCAGTACCTATCAATCACTAATCACCCCCTGATAGTTATTTTGAAAATATATTTCATGTACAGAATTGACCTCTCTACAGATTTATTATAAGTATAGATAAAATAAAGTCGTTATTTCTGTATGGATAAAATATGCAACGGATTTTGATCTTTTATTTTTATTATATAGAGTGGTTCAAGAGGATGGCTGTTTTCATAATTCAAGGTTTAATTTTAAATCCCACCCATACGACATTGTGGACAACAGCTAGTTAAATATAATTTCAAAACAACATACAGACCGATTAAAGACTCAAATTAAGAATTAAGAGAAATTTGCTTTTATAATATTAATAATAAATAAATAAATATTCATGGACATTTCACACAACGTCGTCTGGTCCCAAGCTAAGCTTATATTCTTGTGTTATGGGTACCAGAATACGGATACAATACATAAACTACTTTTCTTTTGTAAACACATACTTATAATACATAGTAAACACCCAGACGCAGTACAAACATTTGTATGACAATTAAAAACATCACAAAAATGAATGTCCCGAGCGGGAATCGAACCCGCGACCTCTTCATCGGCAGTCCGTTACACGAACCACTCAACCACGAGGCTCGTATAATTATTATTTTTTACCACGCGTTAATTAGTTTCATACACAAGTGGGTGAAAATCACTTGCAAAGATTCCGTTACATAGATTAATACATTGATAGATACATACTGAACTTATATAAGCGTATAAATATCAACGAAATTATGAATCTACTGAGAAAGCTAAGGTTTTGATATTATTTCGGTCTTATTATGACGGGCCTCGTGGTGTAGTGGTTCATATAACGGACTGCCGAAAATGAGGTCTCGGGTTCGATTCCCGGTCAGGACAATCATTTGTGTGATGTTTTTAATTGTCATACAAATGTTTGTACTGCGTATGGGTGTTTACTATGTATTATAAGTATGTGTTTACAAAAGAAAAGTATTTTATGTATTATATCCGTATTCTGGTACCCATAACACAAGCATATAAGCTTAGCTTGGGACCAGAGGACGTTGTGTGAAATGTCCATGAATATTTATTTATTTATTTATTTTAACAGACAAATTATATACTTGTAGGAATTTTAAAGTATAATAAAATTATAGGTATCTCTATGGGTTATCTGTGAAAAAAACATTATCGAAAGCTTAGCGTTCTCAATACATTCATATTAAGCAAAGATAGTGAGAGCGATTTTATTAATATACTTCTATTATGATGTTAACACATTTTGTCAATCTTCTTCAAAGCAGTCATTCAGACTAAAAGGCAGCATACCTATATCATATTAGGTGACGGTAATTGAATTTCATGTCTTGTTCCGAACGCTCTCAGAGTGCCAATTTAATTAACCTTACAGAAAATATGGTTTCATCTTGTGATATAAAGAAATTATTTCATTAATTGTTTTGCCATACAAAAAAAAGGTTTGAAAAATAGATGTTGGCCGATATTCAGACCTACTGAATGTGCATGTAAAATTTCATAAAAATCGGTCAAGCCGTTTCGGAGGAGTACGGTAACTAACACTGTGACACGTGAATTTTATATATAAGATTATAAAGCTCAAGAGTTTGTTTGTTTGTTTAAAACGCTAATCTTAGGAACCACCTGGTCCGATTTAAAAAAATATTTTAATGTTAGATAGTACACTTATCGAAGAAGGCTACAAACTAGGTATATAACATCACGCTGCGATCAATAGGAGCGAAGCATCACTGAAAAATATTGCAAAAACGGTGTGAATTTTCAAAATTCCACGCGTCGGAAATCGCTAGCTAGTAATATTATATTCGTCATATTCCCAACCCCCAATAGCGGGATGATGGCAGAAGAATGATGATAGTAAGTATTCGGTGATTATAGGAAAAAGGCATGTTTTTTATTTATTTTATTATTTTACATTTGCAACATTCAATTTTTCAGTAATGGTAGTTAACATAATATTTTCTAACACTTACGCGACTCATCTGTATAAATAAAACTACGTTTTACGGATTTCGACGCGTATACTTGTTAAAATTTTAGCCCGACGTTTCGGAGACTTTGCAGTCACCATGGTCACGGGTGAGACTGAGCTATAATGTGTCTTCTACGATCAGTTATTACATTGTTTACCCACATACGGGGTATTAGAAATATACGCATCTAAATCCGTAAAGAGTAGTTTTATTTAAATGGTAGTTAATATATAGTAAACCTAGATGTAGCCCTTAACATAGTTCGCGTTAAATTTAATTTAATCACAACAAAACCTTTTCAAAACAAAATCAAAGCCTGACAAATTATACAAAAATATCATCCTATTAAACCAGTCTATCTATTAAAAAAAAACCCGTCATAATCCGTTCCTTCGTTTTGCAAATATAAACTCACATAGGAACATACATACATACATAAATAATGAGTAAAGATTTATTACCAATATTGCAAAGACCAGGAAAACCTAATTTAGAAAGATTAAAAGGAAGTAAAAAATCCTTTTTATGGTATTTTTCGCAGTTTTCTGAGGATGACAATCTAAAGAGATTAGAACCTAATGTAGCCCATTAAAACGGATAGCAACTCCCATTTATATATGAAAAGATGAAAATACCAGAGTAACGTTCTCAAATTAGTATTGTGGTCAACCCTTTGAGATTACACGGTAATATAAACGATGCGGTTAATATTATATAGACATAACTAGCTGTTGCCCGCCACTTCGTACTCGTGTAATTTAGAAATTTTTCCCCTTTTTAAGCCATTGCATAGCTTCTATCCCGGGCCTTGAGCGTGGAGACTAAATGCACAAAATTCGAAATTTAAATTCCGTAACAAAGATAGCGTAACTAAAAAGTAACTACTACTAACGCCGTTTCTCTGTTCGCACTGGTGACTCATGTCAGTTTTGGTGTTAGTTTTTATTTTATTGACATTTGATTGACAATCGCTATTTTATCATAATTACCATAAACAATGGACAGATGTAAGCATCAGTAAATAAGGATTATTAATCTTATTTTAGTTTATGGTATTTAGATTCTTGCATAAATAAAATAAATAAATAATTATAATTGCATAAGTTGATAAAAAATACTATGCAATAGCTTTACCGCGTCAGTCCCCGAGTGCCACACTTAATTTTTTTGTAACAATTTTCACTAATGCTTCGCTCCTATTGGTCGCAGCGTGATGTTATATAGCCTTCCTCGATAGTATAAGAAATAGTTATATAGCCGTATATGTATAAAAAAAAATATATTCATGGACATTATTACGTAATAATATATATAGTAACATAGCCTTCCTCGATAAATGAACTATCTAACACAAAAAGAATTTTTCAATTCTAACTAGTAATTTCTGAGATTAGCGCGTTCAAACAAACAAACAAACTCTTCAGTTTTATGATAGTAGTATAGATATTCGTATATATTTATTTAGATATAGTACTTGAAATTGCACCAATTCTGCTTACACAATTATACTAAACCTAGCTAAATTATTAAGTTCATTAAATGTCTATAAGAAAATTCGGAATTGTTTACTGAAATTGAAATATATGATTATAAATTTAGACGCCAGTATTTATGTTTTAAAATCTGTTATTTGACATACTTTGTTCAGACACATTAATGTTTTGTTGTTGTTAAAAATATTAAAAAGCTTTTGTTGCTGTAATGTAAATATTGCAAATTGTTATCTTATTTCATATGAATAACAAATAAAAAAAACTCTATATTAACTGTAAAACTAGCTTATCAAAAGGATAGTGAAATAAGAATGTTAAAACGAAAATTCCGATAGTATTTATTGTGTGAAAATGAAGTTTGTATATAGATTGATGTTCCGTAGCTTTATTGATTGGATTTGGCTAGACTAAAGCTAACGAGAAACATCACATCATTCGCACTTCAAACAAAATTCAATTATCGTTGGCAATCGCGATGCTGTTTTTATTCACTTTATTTTTTGTGACTTTATGTATGTTCAGAGTTTTATATAATTGAACTCGATCAATTTATGTTAATTGAACATCGAATAATTTGAAATGAAATTATAGCGCTATTTGCGTATACAATAAAATATTATGTTACCGTTAAATTATTTTTTACAAAATAAATAAAATAAATATTCATGGACATTTCACACAACGTCCTCTGGTCCCAAGCTAAGCTTATATGCTTGTGTTATGGGTACCAGAATACGGATAGAATACATATACTACTTTTCTTTTGTAAATACATACTTATAATACATAGAAACACCCAGACGCAGTACAAACATTTGGTATGACAATTAGAAAAATCACACAAATGATTGTCCCGAGCGGGAATCGAACCCGCGACCTCTTGATCGGCAGTCCGTTACCAGAACCACTACACCACGAGGCCCGTCAAAAAAAATGTTGTTCATTTATTATTAACACACTTTTATTAGCTCGGATCGTATCGGATCGGATCGTATCGTATCGATAATGTATTAATCTTTGTAACGGAATTTTTGAAAGTGTTTTTACCAACTTACAGTAGTCGGATTGATCTGATATTATACAAATTTAACAAGGACCAATGACGATGTAATTATTAAAACAAAACAATATTTACGGTTTTGAAGAGTGTTTGATATTTTTAATTAAACAAATTTTACTTTATATTTTAAGACATGTTTCTCTCCGAGTCCACGTCTCCGGTCACAGACTCTATTATTGAGTCTTCATTGTGCGTCTATCTGTCCGTCAGTTTGTCATCAGGCTATGTCTCAAGAACAGTGATAGCTGGAGAGTTCAAATCTTCATACATGATGTTTTTCTGTTGCTTTTTTAACTACAAATACTAAAAACCAAAACACAATAAAGATTCTAGGATCTCAAGCAACAAGCGTTTTCATTACTTAATGATGATGCACTTAAGCTACATAAGTATGACGGTATGTTATAATGATGATAGTACAAAACGCATTGCGTGCGAATTCAACCCAATCTTGACTAGTTTTTCCGAACGCGCTAAAAGATAACTTAAAATACTTCTTGTTGTACAAACTATACTATGAACGGTCTCCTTTATGTCATCAATCCCAGCTTACAAAGCAGGTGACAAAAACAAAACGAAAAGCCGGTTAGCACACCACCTCGTTGTTGTTTACTTGAATAACAGATGCGTTTGCTTCTACAAATGCTTCAATTTACATAAACAGGCAATCCGAATACCAAAGGAGGCTTAGATGAAACTCATTGTCATAATTTAGCTTCATGTGGTTTCGCCAGAATACTTAGTGTAGTGGCACCTGAATTATAGCTTTAATATCAAGGTTTTGGACAAAAAATTAGTTTTGTAAATCAAATTATTACAAGTAAGCAACTGCTTACAATAATTTCTTATTTTGTTGCATTGTTGCAAATTACTTCCTATGATTTTACTTAATAAAGGAAATATATAAATTTAATTTATTAAGTATAATAAAAAATCATTATTTAGCTAAAAAAAGTTACATCATACAATTATATCACAAAATACAGATTAACCATTATCAATATTACAAAAGATGTTACAAATATAATACACATGTTATAGTTGCATTACATATTAGTATCTGGTGCTAAACTAGACTAGAAGCCTAGTAGTAAAGTATAACCATAGCAAGTCAAAAGCTATGCAAACTGCTCTATAGATGGCATAGTGCCATTAGTTGCACAGCTTTTGACTTGCTGTATACAGTTTTATCGTATCTACGTATAATCTATTCAATTAAAAAGTATTGTAGTGAAAGAATTGGTTAACACATCCAAGTACTATGTTACGGCTCAGTAAACGACAGTAAACAGTTGGCAAACAGCCGTTTTTATTTACCCTCGATTCTTGCCGTCTAGATTAATCTAAACTTTCGACCTTACTTGTATAATATAAGCTATATATTACTAATCAACTAAGTTTGTGCTGTCTATGTTTGTTTTGGATATGTCACTATGGTTGCTTTTAGACTCTTCCAAAATTTCTTGTCAACCGATCTGGTAGACAGTTTATAACACTAACATTAAGGATACTGGCAGAGTCGTGACTTAAACCTCATAATAAGTTGCTTCCAAAGAAGCCATTAAACAAGAACAATACATTAATATTATTATATTATATTATATATGTCGGCTAGGCGTAAAGGACATGGGTTTTAAAAGAATATTAAAGTGTTTATAACCAATTTGTAGGTATACGAAATTAGTTCTTGATTTTCTTATACCCAATTAGTTAGTTAAATCTCATTTAGATTAGTATCTGATTAATGTCGAGATATTAACTAAGAATATGCCCTAAAGATATTGAAGATTACATAACTCTTATCATGGCCGTAATGTTAAGATTGTATTATGTCGCAACTCCCCCACTACCCCCACTCGCAAGTTGCTTTAAATACGATAGGCGAACGTGGCTGAGGTTCAGTATTATTCGAGAATTCGTGCTGTATACATCACGGCGTATTAGTGTGTGTGTAGAAGTTGGTATTGTACGAGTCGTCGCGCTGCTCAATCTCCGACGTATTGGCATTGAGCTGGTCGTTATAGGCGTCGGCGCGGCGTGTATCTGTGTGCGCGTGTGTATGTGTATTATGTAAAGTCGTCATGTACGTGTTTGCGCGTACATGTATTCCTCATTGTGTGAACGTAGTGATGATTCTTCGTTGCGAGGCTTGGGCACTGACTATAAGGGGTTGATGTGGAGGCCAGTTATCCTTATAAGTGTGCAAGAGTATGATAGACTGAGGTGTGAATATCGGTAAGACAGTTCTTACGCTATGTGCTCGGATTCCTGTTCAGGCCTCTGGTCTATTCTCCGACATATAATATAATAATATTGTCATACAAATGTTTGTACTGCGTCTGGGTGTTCTATGTATTATAAGTATGTATTTACAAAAGAAAAGTAGTATATGTATTCTATCCGTATTCTGGTACCCATAACACAAGCATATAAGCTTAGCTTGGGACCAGAGGAAGTTGTGTGAAATGTCCATGAATATTTATTTATTTATTTATTTATTTAATAACAAGAACTACTGGCATATGTAACAATAAGCTACAGATGAAAGCATTCTCTATAGAAAATTTAAAAGGAGATAGAAATATCTAATTGATAAAGTGATAAACAGATTACAATCTATCCGTTATCGTAGATAGATTATTGAAAATGGCCGTAAATCAGCTAGTAACAACTTTTGTATATCGTTGGTATAATTACTTTCTGAAATAAAATGAAACTTCTAGATAAATATCTCCCTTCACGGAGGCCCACATCACATAATCATAAACTGAACGTTGACAGTTTTGTAATGAAAATACTCCCTAACTTCTTTATGTGAATGTTGTATTATTTTATGTAACTACTGGGAAGCGTAAAAAGTGTTATTTTTGTAGGTTAGACATATAATTTTATTTTATACTCTAGCTATAAATAATTTGGGGTTTTATATACGGACGCCACAAAATTCTCTTTAAGACTCAATCGTAAAAGTTGTTACAATTTCTTTCGATATCAGACTAACCGAAATCCATTTGTTAAATAAAAACATTACACAGAAAAGATCAGACACTATACTCGAATTAAGAAGAATTGGGGTGGTTATACTTGTGTTCTAAATCTGTCACCATACGGCTTAATGAAAATGGTAACTTAATTTTAAAATCCTTGACCTTAAAATAAGAATCATGCTTCTATTGTATTTTAGGACAGAGTAGGAATATTCACAATTTGGAACAAGTATTGTAAACAATTCAATACCTTTTGTATGTCAAGTATCATCATCTTTTTAAACTAGACATGGTGTGAAATAATTACTGTAGCTAATTTAATTTAACTACTATTTTAAGTAGGTACCTATTTAGTCCCAATTTCGGAGACTGCCCTACTTGTAACCATGGTGATTGAAAGCCTTAGAAACGTGGGACTTAAATTAAACACAAATGTAAACGCCTAAATCCGTAAAAACGGTTTTGTTAGAATAGTCTCGTATGTGTTAGAAAATATTACCTATTAAATTTTTATAACTTTTTGAAATTTACATGTCAAGTGCTCGAAATATTAGACAGTATATAAATTGATAGTGACTTTAGCCATGAAAGTATACCCTAGGAGTATACCTAGCCATGATATTAAACTTATAAATAACGTTTTAAAATGTTTCTTTAACGTTTAGTAACTTAATACTCTCCACAAAGCCGGTTACTTGCTGTTAAAGAGCTTAGACTTGCTTTCAGTCCTTTTACCTGTATGTTATGCTTATGAGTATTTTAAACATTTAAGAACAGCTTTATATTTAAGACTCTATAAAATAGAAACGTATTTAAATAGATCAAAAAACACGTAGACTGTTAATAACATTATTTCAGAAATAGATGTAACTTTTTCAACTACGGTTTTATTTGTTTCAAGTACTATTTCGAAATCATTTCAATGTTTACAAAATGTTGACGACTTTACAGGACTAGACAAGACTTATTTATTATTCCTTCAATTTCTTAAATAAGAAATATCTTTATTCTGTGTGTTCAGGTATCTTATTTAATGTTAAATGATCAATTAATTACTTTATTGAGGTCTCTCTATGCGCGATATTACTTGGGCTTTTTTAAACATCTTTCTTTTTCTTAAACATGTCAATCTTACAGCAGATAGTTTATTTATTAATTTACTAGCTGTTGCCCGCAACTTTGCATGTGTAGAATTTAAAAATCAGAAACGAACAAATTATACAAAAAATCCATTCTCTTGGACCACTCTATCTATTAAAAAAACCGCATCAAAATCCGTTGCCAGTTTTAAAGACATAAGCTCACATAGGGACATAAATACACCAACTTAATAACGACGTTATTTTATAATACGTAAGGATAACAAGTAAACTCAACATCTAATCCCAATCATTAAAGGTCATATTCCATAATAATAATACATCTGAATACCAGAGCGATACAATATAAACAAACGACGCAAACCAGGTTACAAAAAGGAAAATAATTTTGAATGTAATCTCGACAACAACATTTAGTGACGTCATTATTTTGGATTATGATCTTAAGGGTCTACATCAATATTAACGTCGACATGTACCTATTAACACAGCTAGTAGGTATAGAAAATGAAGAATTAGGGATATTTTTTTTGTTTACTCAAAATCTACTAAATATATTTTAATTCTGATTTACGTGTTTCTATATATAATAGTTACTTATGTTTTGAAAGTTATTTCATTAGTTAATACGCGATAAAAGACCGACAAATGACAAAAAATAAAAAATGAGAGAGGTTATTTCGCTAAGTTTTTCTAACGAGAAAACTTTTTGCAATCGCGTTTCTGAGTTTATGCGATCCTAGATTATATGTATATTGAAAAAACATATACTTAAAAATTAGAGCTCTAGCCATTCAATATTAAGAAAAAATGAAAACTTTGTACGTAGAAAAATGCACGATAATATTGATGCAGGCCCTTAAGAGGAATTTTAAACCCACCGCTTGGAAAATATCTCAGGGATTAGAGCAATAATTAAGTTACAAAGGAAAATATTTTTTTCTTTTTTTTTCTATTTTAACGAACAAGTTACGCGTTCAAACAAAACAGATTATTTATCTTATCTTGGTTCTAGAAAATAATGCTCTTGCAGGAGCCTCAGTTATGCCTGGACTCCGTAATTGCAGCTATGAGTATAAATACTTTTGACAGATTACAAAGCCTTCTGATGTGGAAAAGACCCGTGTGATGCTGAGAAAACAATCCTCAGTAGCTAATTCCTCATTCTCAATAGAGTTTAGAAAGTCATTGGTGCCGATTCTGAGCGCACAACTAAACTTAACTTAACTATAAAATTAAAATTGACAGCGTCATTATCATAATGCGGCAATGTTTACTGAACTTTCTTATCATTAAAACTGTGTATTATAGACTAACGATTTTAATTAATATAAATGTGTACAACGAAATAGCAAGTATTAGCTATATTGACACTACCAATTTTCATTTTTTAGTTAAGTTAAGTTTAGTTGTGTACCTAGAATTGGTACCATTGTCTTTAAAGTCCAAATAGAGTAGCAAATTTTTCTTTTTAATTAGTTCAGTAATTGAAAAAATTAAAAAATTATTTTAATTCAATTATTTCTATTGCAATCATCAACTGCCATCGGTCTTTAAAATGTGTACAAAATTTTAGAACAATCCGGCTTCTGTAGGTAGATGAAAATCACTTTCAAAGATTCCGTTACGTAGATTAAAACATTGATAGATAGGTACATACCGAACTGATAAAAACGTGTTGAAATGCCTTCTGCTGCATCTTTCTTTCATAGAGACTATCATTTATGTAATTACTATCTCTGCAAATAAAAGTTAAAACATACATTTCTGTATGATAAAAACTTTTTCTGTCTGACGCTCCAAATGTTGAGAAAAACAGGTTTTGTTCAGAACTGAAGAAGCGAAGTCATTTATCATTTTCTACCCTTTCAGACAACTTATGTTACTGTTTATTTGTACATTGTTATTTGTGTTTACAATATATTTGTATCCTACAGTAATGCAATATTTTGGTAAAGAATATTGTGTGAATAAATGCGAAAGAATATTTTGCGAAAGATTGCACTCTCACGTGAAACTTCACCTGATATATAAGAAGTAACTAGCTGGTGCCCGCAACTTATTTGCAATATTTTTCACTGATGCTTCGCTCCTATTAGTTGCAGCGTGATATTATATAGCCTATAGCGTTCCTAGATAAATGTACTATCCAACAATGAAAGAATTTTTTAAATTTAGTTAAAGTTAAAAAAGTTAGTTAAAGTTAGTTTTAGTTAGTCGTGATAGTACTGATCGGCATCATTCTCACACCCCTGATACAACTATGTATAATATTGTTGAAAAAAAAAAATTAAAGCAAATGAAAAAAAAAGAAATCCATGGAGTTTCTTGTCTGTTCTTCTCCATAGGACCCGCGTTTGGAACAGACACCTAGTTTCTGACGTTTCAAAAGAGCTTGTAAAACATGCCAACTTGAAATAAAATATTTTGACTTTGAATCAGATCAATGGTTCCTGAGATTAGCGCATTTAAACAGACAAACTCCTCAGCTTGTTTGTACAGCGTCTGGGTGTGTACTATGTATTTTATGTAAGTACTTACAAAAGAAAAGTAGTTTATGTATTTCTATCCGTGTTCTGGTACCCATAACACAGGCATATAAGCTTAGCTCACACTACGTTCTCGAAATGTCCATGAATATTTATTTATTTCTTTATTTTTAAAGCTTTTTAATATTCGTATAGACGCAAAAAGGCACATTTAATGTGATAGGAATACTTATGTGTAAGCTAGAAATTATGATAAGGATTCTGGTTCAAAGTTACTCACACAAATTCTCTTCTTCATTAGCTAGAGTGGTTTTCACGTACCTAGATCGCTTAACTTGCAACAACGTACCATATTCTGGTTAAGTGGCCATAAATACACAGTAAACCTTTCACAGTGTTGCCAGAGTTAAGTAACTGCGCTGCTTTGTTGGGATATTCGTAAAGCATATTCTCATTACTATACATTATGTTAATTACAATTCCATATTGCTATATAGCAAGAGTCCTTAAAATAGTTTTTGGAGAAAAAAAACAGTTGCAGTAATTAGGGCAAGCGAGTCGTAGTACCTATTATCCCATAATCCGAGAATTTTTGTGATACACTTTAATAGACTATCACCCCTATTTTGGGCTTCAACATAGTTATGTATATTCATCTCTAGGTAAAACATATAGAGATAAATAAAAATATAAATACATTTTTATAAAAATTAATGTAATGAGGGCTCACAAAGCTCAGTTTCTGCTTTGTGTGATATTAAGTTTTTGTCGCATATAAGTAGGTATTTTATTTATTTTGTCAGTTTGTATCAGAAAAAATAAATTGAAAATAAGTATTGAATATCTATTTAACACTCATACAGAATAAATATAATACTCAAACATGGTAAAAACCTTTACATAAATATCACACCAACAAATTTGGAAATGGACTTCAAGAACAGAAAGGTCCGTCTATTTGATGTAACACTTTTTCTTTATAAATACTCGTTTCTGTAAAATAATCTCGGTGAAAAGGAAAATAAAACAACCGTGTCCAATCCATCTTTCCAAATCATTTACTGGGAGGAAAATGGAGACAGGAAAATTTCCGTTGATATATGACACCTGTTTGTTAAGCTTGCTGAAATCTGAAAGCGATGAAAAAGACAGGATATTATTCAATAAAAAGAAATGGTTCTTGTACGTACGTACATAAGATAGTATATAAACGTATTTACAACATTACTGGGTTATTTCTTATTCTTTTCCTCCAATACAATTTTTAATATGTTTTTGTGTACGTCTATCTTAAAATATAGGTAGGTATTTAAATATACGGTTTTAATAATAAATAATGAACTGAGATGTGATCTTTAAAGTTTTAATAATAAATACGAAACTGAGACGTGATCTCTAAATTTCAGTGTCGGTCAGTCTGCCTGTCCGTCTGTCCAACATTTTATTTTAGATCATTCAAAGCAAAATCCTGAAAAAATAGACCAACTAGTCAAAAAGGCTTACTGGCACTGTTTTACTTCTAACTAATATGTAAGAGATCACGCTTTGTAATAAATAAAATACATATTTATCTGTAAGGTGACATATTTTTTAGACACACCTTACACCTCGCATCTTATTTTCGCAGTGCTACTAATATTTTCTGGATAAAATTGTTCATATAAATATAAGCAGATTTGTAGTACTACGTAGAGAGGCAATTTGTGGATATCCGTTAATGTGTCGTTTGCACGCAATTTCCAAGTAAACTGTATAACAACACAGTAAACACCAACTGTGACAGATTGAAGCCGTGAGTGTTAGTGTATCTATGTTTACACTAACTGTCAGTGCACACACCAAGTAATTGGCATCGTTTTTAGAGTTCCGTAATAAATGAGAAAACACCAAAGAGACAGACAAGATAAGACACAGAAAAGATAAGACGACAGAAAAGATAAGACGTCAGAAAAGATAAGATGACAGAAAAGATAAGACACACAGAGAAGTCTTATTACAAGACTTCTCTGCCCTACCATTTGACCAGCGGTCACCAGGCCGTATCTCTGGAACGGTCGGTCATCAGGCTGTATCTCTGGAATCGTGATAGCTAGAAAGCTGAAAATTTCACAGTTTATGTTCATCAGTTGATTCTAAATACTTACATAATTCTTCTGCTCTTAGCCCGTTTTTTGGATTCGGGAATATCACAAACATTTGTCAAGTTAATAACAATACAGAACACTTTACAAAATTAAAAACTTTTGTCTGAGATAAAATTATGTATGTTTTGCCTTTATATAATTTAGAAACTAAAATAATGTTATTAATTTTATGTAGTCTGAGCACAATGTAATATAACATAGTTTATGGTAAAAGTCTATCTTTATGGTCAATGTAAAATTAAATTGCATGTGGGTAAACCCTGTAATAACTGATTGTAGAAGACACATTACAGCTCAGTCTCACCCGTGACCATGGTGAAACGTCGGGCCAAAAGTTAAAACAAATGTATGCGTCTATTTCCGTAAAAAGTGGTTTTATTTAATACAGATCCTTGTGTGTGTGCGAGTTAAACTCGTGCTTGACTGGTTATAATATTTTAAATAGACTTAAACAAAAGGTTCGTCTGTTTATTTCGTTTTCGTACTGGTCACAAGCTAAGCTAAAAACTAAAAATACTTCATCTCTTCTATTAAAATAATTATTTCCTCGTCTTACTTATCACTTGTCAATGTAACGTACCACTTTTACCTAACTGATCATGCGCAACTTATCACTTCACGTCATTATACACGTCTAAATTTAAAATCAACAATAGCCCTTGTTTAAACAAAAATTTTACCATGTATTTATATCTATGTCTTATTTTTACATAACTGTGTTCTAATTTTATTCTATAAAAATTAATGACGAAATAATTCTTAAAATTTGTATACACAAATTCCACATTAATTAATATTCCTGTAATGCCACAAAGGTATCCTAAGTTATTAAAAAACTCTCGGTTTACAACGACACATAAATAAAGGCATTACCAACGTAAACAAAACCACATTATTAACGAAAACATTTAAACAGTCTCTACAATGTTTACGAAATCATTTATATTACGTACCTACAGTAAGTATAACTTTTTATTTATTTATAGGGTTCCTTATCAAAAGATAAAACGGTTCCTTCAATAATTTCGGTGTCCTCCTGTCTGTCCGCCTGTCATCAGGCTGTATCTCTGAAACAGCTAGAAATAGGAGAATTACACAGTTTATGTAAATCAGTTGATTCTATAACAACAATATCATAAATCATCTACTCATCATCAACATTCTCCTGCCCTCATCCCATTATTTAGAGTCGAAGATTTAACGAATATATTACGATAATATGTAACAGTACTTCTGTACCGTCCCTTTGTGTGTGAATTCAACGAGTACTAGAGCGGTTTTTTAAGTATTATTCTAGAAGACGCGTGTATTAGCTTCGCATACATCTGTCTATCTAGGTAGGTATGTACATTTAACGGAAATTTATGAAGTGATTTTTACCCACTTTCTGAAAATTTTCCCGTACTTGTTAAAGGACCGATAAAATGCAATAATTAAAAAGAATAATCTGGATTTGCAGGCGCAATTTAAGTTTTTAAACTATCATTATTGTTAGTTCCGAATGTCACCTTAATTGAAACTCGCATGATCACACGACACATTATTTATTTTGTAAAAGTTCCTAGCATTGCAAATTATATATATATCCATGTACCTATAGTCTGTGTGTTCACTTGAAACTGTGCCCCATATCACTCGAACGTAATCTGAAGGTTGACAGTTGTATAACGAAGGCGCTCCTTGTAAATCTTTTGCGAATTTATTCAGTTATCCTATTTATTTCTTGTTTACATTTGCTTAGCCATAAAATACTGACTAGATAAAAATTAAACCGTATTAAATTAGTATTTTTAAGCTATTGCATAGCTTCTATCGCAGGCCTTGAGCGTGGAGACCGAATCCACAAAATTCGAAATTTAAATTCAGTAGGTAACGGAAATAGCATAAAAAACCTTACACATCGGCGCTACTGCGCATGCGTAATCCCCTCTTCGCCCCGCAATTTATTACATACTGTTGATACCAAGGGTAAACGCCTGCCTAAAATTAAACAACGCACTAAAATAAGGATTTTGAATCGACAACATATATCCTAAATGTTCAGATAACAGCGTATTTTATATTTTTATAATGTAAAATAATGTCAAAACTAAAATTGTATACTAACAGATTGTCATTTGACATTTAATTTAAAACAGATTGACATTTGATTGACAATCGCTATTTTATCATAATCACCATAAACAATGGACAGATGTAAGCACCAGTAAATAAGGATTATATATAATCTTATTTTAGTTTACGGTATGTAGATTCTTGCATAAATAAAATAAATAAATAATTATAAATACATAAGTTGATAAAAAAATGCTATGCAATAGCTTTACCGCGGCAGTCCCCGAGTGCCACACATCTTTTTTCATTCATATTAATATAATAAATAATTATCTAACGCTTAAAAAACTGTAAACCTTATTTCGTTAATCCGTATGGCAGCGAAAACAAAATAAATGTGATATTTAAAAAAAGCATTTTTTTTAAAATAGAATAATATGATCAAAATTCTTTATTTTGAATTTGCCATTGCCACCATTTATGATTAAAATTTTCAATTTATTTATTTAATAAACACTGCTTAAAGAAAATTATAACTAAATACATATTAATATTTTTACACAAAAACACGTGCGTGTAATTTCAAAATATCTTACACCTAAAACTCGTCACGATAATTGGCCTCTAATTTAACTAAGTAAGGGTCTACGACATTAATGATTGTTTATCAGGTAAGTACAATTAATTTCCTCTGCCCTTCATAATCCGGAACATTAAAGTAGTTTAAAGGGTTAATGCGTAATTGTATCTAGCAAGCTTAAGCAGGATTAAAAGATTTAAATACGTTGCGAACTTTATCCTTCATGTAAATGTTAAGACTTATGTTATGATTTCACTTACCAAATATTGTTATAAAGGCTAAAGTGAGCTTAAGTCGTAAATCTATAGGTTACACAAATAATGACGTACAGTCAATATTTTTATAATCAAACTAAAATGAACACTGAATCGCTGCTAGGGATAAGAAATTGTACTTATATATGAGCAAAACTGTAAAAAAATTGCGCCAAGGGCATAAATACTAACATCTTGTGTGAGAGACGGAAAACTCTACACTAAGCCCTATGCCAACACACTTGGTTAGCGTGGTATTAGAAGACTATCATCCTTACCAAAGTGGACTCTCAATCCACACTGGTGAGACGTTAATGAACTGAAGAGAGAGTGTGTGAGAGAGAGAGAGAGAGATAGAGAATAAATGCTTTTCATTCTCATACCAGACATCTACCTATTTGTTATGAGAGAGTGAGTCTGAACCCAGTAGTATAATTTTGTAATTTAATATTATTGCAAGCGTAACATGCATAAAATCATATATAATAGGGTACATGCCTTTTATATAAAAAACACACAAAAACATACTCTATCAAAAATATAAAATATAGCCACTTATTAGCAACAGGAAGTTGTATCAATTACCCGGATCGTTGATGTGAAAATATTCTCTTTGAGACGTTTACAAGCTCTCTGTTTAAAAATGTAACATTTTTATTTTCTTTCATTTCTTTCAAATTAATACTTTTTTGAGATTAACTGACTCGCACAACTTCTTTGTCTACCTAATAAAAATATCTAGAAAAGTCGCTTGTTAGTAACCTGAAAAATTCGGCCAAGTACGAGTTGGACTCGGGCATAAAGGATTCCGTACAGGAAGTATCTGAGTCATTTTAAATGTTTAGTACTTATTAGTTGTTGTAATATCAACAGATATACATCGATAGAGTGTTCTTGCATTGATAATTATAACTCTCTAAATATCGCAGTGAGAGACGGAAAACTCGAAAATAAACCATATGCCAACACGCCTGGTCAGCGCGGCACATTAGTCCATAATCCCTCCCAAAGTGGAGGAGGCCCGTGCCAAACAGTGAGACGTTAATAGGCTGGAGAAAAGAAAAAATATCGCAGTTCTTAAGACATATCCTGAAGACGGACGAACGATTTTCAGTGAAGTTTCAGTTGTAAAGTCTCGTTTTAGTAGGGAACCCTAAATACTAATACAATCATTATATTAGTTAAGGTGTAAAAACTTGACAAACAAACTAACACACACATTTAAATTCGTAATAGACGCTATATCATCACTCGCTATTCATTTTAATTTATTATTCAGAGCAATCTCATTATGTTGAAAACCTACGGCAAATACGCAAATTAATAAAACAAATGTTTTAGACGCTTCTTGAAATAACTGTGTATCAAAGTTTAGGTATTATTTAGGTGCTAAATATTTTCCCAAGATAGAAGTAAAATCCTTCCATTTTAATCATCAACTTTGGTAATTATATTTTGTAAAGAATATATACTATCTATACTTCTATACTAATATTATAAAGCTAAACAGTTTGTTTGTTTGAATGCACTAATCTCAAGAACCGGTGGTTTGATTTGAAAATTCTTTCAGTATTGGTTAGTTCATTTATCAAGGACGGCTATACGGTATATAACATCACGCTCCGACTAATAAGAGCGAAGCATCAGTGAAAAATATTGCAACAACTTATTTCATAGAACAAAGTTGTAATCTTTAAAACTACGCAACGGATTTAAATTCGCTTTTTTATTTATGTAAAACTGTAGTTAAAAAGGAAGACTTAAATGAATAACTTCCTAAGGTTAGGTTTCCAAATTATACACGCACGAAGTCCCGAGCAATAGCTAGTTTACCTATAAACATGTGCGCTGTTTCACTTCCGTACTTAAAAATAGCATAATATATATTGGACATAAAATTTCATATAATGTTCAAGCCGTTTCACGAACTTTTTCAAAAGATTAGTTGTTATAGCTTAGATTATTTGGTGACTGACGGATTAGAAATACAAGACCCTAACATCTCCAAAACGCTGTGACACAGGGATAAGCTAAGCCGATAACATGTGTGAGAGACGGAAAACATAGCGATTTCATAGATAATATATATGTATTTAAAGGTATATGTTCTCCGCTATCCTTGTCAACCTCAATAGGTCACACAATCTAGCACGAATGAGTACAGTGGTATAAATAAGATCAGCCCCAAGAGGCGACATGTACTCCTTGTCAGACTGTAGTTACGACATACGTCTACTTTTATCAATTGTTCCATCAGCTATTACTATTTATTTACTAAGTAGTAACATAACTAATAATAATTATGATTGATACAGTAAAATTGCGATATTATTATATTCTTTAACACTTGCCTGACTACTTTATAAAAATAAAAAGTCTCCGAATAGGTCGGGATAAAATTTAAATCAAGATCCATTTGCGAGATTACTTAAAAATCAACATCACACAAGTTCTAATACATAACGAAAATAATACCAAGAAAAGGAAAGTAATTTTATGACAATGTTTTAGTAGACGTTATCTAGATATCCATAATGATGCATGTCACGCTAACTCACTTCTTACGCTAAAACTACAGAATAAATTTAAATAAAATTTGACACTCATAATACTTTTTAATGCGAAGAAGGAAGCGCAGACATGGCCATGCCAAGGTTCATGCATGCGAAGTCAAGGGCAACAACTAGTTTGTTATATTTGACGAATAGATACTTTGTCTTTTTACATCATCTTTCGTGGTAATTGTTGTTAATTTTGATTACCAGTAAAACGTGGATTCATTATAAGTAAAATAAATGTAGATAAAGAAACCTCAATAACATTTTCTTTCCAATAATATCTTATCTATTTGCCATGTCACTTGGTAACATATTGGGTTCGACAGACTTATTGAAACAAGGAGCTCCTAAGGATATTTCTTATTATTTTTACTGAGTTATCTGTCATTTTATATCAAAATTGTACGATGTTCCTTTTACACGACAGCTGTAGAAGAGTTTTTTCAGTTCTTTAAAAAAAGTTGCCATTCTTTATAGTTTTCTTTTTAATTCATTTTAATTACTCGACATAGATCATATCTACCTTTAGTCTACAATGCCGTGTTGATCAGGCGAGTTAGGATCGGGTTTAGTTGTACATTTAATATCCCATAAGTAGCCGTTACAGCGAGTCCAAGGGAGGTGTATTCCCAGCCCATTAACTTCCCACTATTAGGCGCGGGCCTCCTCCCTTTTAAGAAGGATTATGGTCTACTATGACGCGCTGACCAGGCGTGTTGGCATAGTGCTTGTTTTCAAATTTTCCGTCTCTTACTGAGGATTTTATTCGTGTACAATATCTTTATGCTGGCTTTTACAGCACCCTAAGGAGGATTTTGGGTAGATACGACATATAGCAACATTAAAATCGATAGTAATTAAATAGGATAGTAATTAACAATGAGTTAAAAATAATGTGACAACCGAAAAACTTTGGACATTGTTCGCGTGTACTTTTCAATTCCATTTTATCATGTTAAAGGCAATGTAAGGACTCAGCACTTACAAGTCCGATGGAAGTTTAACCGAGCAATTTTACTTTACAAGCAATATAAGAAGGCACATAAAAGCTGTTCTGACAGGCATGTTACCTGTGTAAATGTCTTGTGAAAAATAGCGAGTTTTGTATCAAAATCATTTATGTATTATCTAGATAGGTACCTACTTGGTTTTGATCAAAGAAAATCATCTGCTACGTTTTATTCTTTTAGATTATTGAGATTGTATGCTTTTTGTTAATTTTTGACTTAAACACATCGAATACTTTTAATGTCAATAGAAAAGGATAAAATATGCTTCTAACATAGTTGGCACGTTTCACCATCAAAGATTCCACTGCTGCTTACCATCAGGAATCAATAAAAGAATTTATTACAATTATAAACGAAAATGTGTAAAACATTTTACATTGTATACTCTTTGTCAATGTTATAACATAAATAAGTGTATATGGTAGGGGAGCCCACGATGCTAAATGGGGATTTACTCGAGCGTCATAGAGACCTATTGAGTTGCAAAGCTTAGATGATAAGAAGAAAAAAATGTTATGTGATTTTTCACTTTTATCGGTGGGGAAAGCGGCTATAGATTTTTAAATATGTAAAAAAAAACTGTTGCATGGACATCCTCGAGCGCGTCAGATATTGATAGCATCAATGCCCTACGTATTTTTAATAATGTACGTATGTTAATCTGATCGTTTGCATGATGCGGGTGGTTGTATTTAAGGGTTGAAAATGAAAAAAAAAAAAATTTTGTCGAGCGCGTCAGATTTTCTAAGGGAGTGTTAAGTGCACCAAAAAAAAGCTCTCATTCACTAATCTGACGATTTCGATGGGACGCAAACTCACGGGCAGTTTCATAATGTGCAAAAAAAATTCGCCATTTTGAAATACTCAAGCGCGTCAGATTAAGATATATATGGTTCATCTTTATGTTCTAAACGTACTGTCTCATAATCTGACGATTACCTAGAGGGATTCGCCTAATCTGACAAAAAAAAATTCGAAAAACGGTTCACCTTAAAGGCCATCCCTGCAACTTCCCGCTAATTCCATTCCTGGGCGCTTAAAATTGTACTTTGAACTATATTTTGAACTCAGCGGGTCATTCCCAGTCCTCCACACGTCACTCCACACAGCGTGATTTGAGAAAAATAAAATTGAAGCGACTATATTCAATACTAAAAGAAAGTTAGTAACTTCAACGTTTCCTTGTGTACCAAATACTTACACCTCAAAAGTAAATAGTTTGAAGAACGAAAACATTAACGAAAGTATTTACACTTTCAAATTATTGTCCATTATGTGATAAAACTATTCTGTGATACAAATTATCTTAGATCATAATATTTACTTTCTTTTTAATTGTTGTAAATTATAAATGATCACGCTGTAATAGAAATAATATTTTATACTTGTCTAAAAATTTGTATGATTTATCTTTACAACATACTCATAAATATTCCTAAGAGCTTTTTAATTGTGCTTCTTGTCTAGCTATGATTCAATGGAGATGAGATTTTACGACTCTATTGTCCTTAAAATCTATTGTTATATCTTATCGGCGACTCCGGTTGGCTAGACACAGAGCAGCTGGTAAATCTAACAATTTAAAAGCCGACAGTGTAACTTTGCAACTTTTTTTACGATATATTTTGATGGCTTAATATCTCATAAACAGTCCTAATTAAACATTTAGAAGTCCAACTCAAACAAACCCAAATGTAGGCATCACGCAGCTGCACGCATTTAACTTTATCGACGAATTTTTGTTATTTCGGCTTGCGGAAATTGTCAGATTATATATTTTTCATTATTCTTGAATTATTACCTTCAAAATAAAAAAAATTTAGCTACGCTCGAGAATGTCGAGATGACGTTTTTTTTTTACAACTTTGTTGCCCTCCCCTTTTTTACGTCACTCTCAAATTGTCAGATTAGTGGAATATACACTTTTTAGGATGTAATTAACTCACCCTACCTTAATCTGACGCGCTCGAGAATTTCTGATGGTCAATTTTTTTTTACTAATCTGATCCTGTATCCTTCACGGGCGGCCTTATATATGGGTCTCATATTTTGTGGAGGTACTTAACCGGGTACAAGGTATCCTCCTGTATATTAATCTGACGCGCTTTAGTAAATCCCGAAATCCCCTCTTCGGCTCCCCTACTATAGTATAGAATTGCCGTTAACTGTATTTTGCCAGAATAAAACAAATATAGGTTCATATAGTTAAGTGAAGCTACTTGCATACTACAATTTCTTACTATCCCGCAGCCTGAATAGTTTTGTGATACACTTTACCAAAATTCTATCACACCTATGATAACGTTGAAATATTTTAATTTAAATATTTTTTATGTATATGTATAGTAGTGCATTTAACTTCATAAATACATAGTACATACATAGTTCATACTTTAATGTTACCTGTAGAAAAAAATATAATCATTAATTATAAACATACACCGAAACTCCCAAAAAACTTTGCTTTTAGTTAGTATGTAGAGCGAGATCGTTAATATATTTTTCGTCCATAGAAACTCCGACACACAGTTTGTGGCTTTCATAACACTATGTAACTTATCTATGCTAATATTATTAGGCTTTATAGTTTGTTTGTTTGAACGCACTAATCTCAGGAACCACTGGTCCGAATTGACATATTCTACCAGTGAGGGATAGTACACTTATCGAAGAAGGTTATAGGCTATATAACATCACGCTGCGACTAATAGAAGCGAAGCATCAGTGAAAAATGTTGCAAAAACGGGAGAAATTTTCTAAATTCAAGGCGTACGAAGTCGCGTGCAGCAGCTAGTTTTTTTTACCAGGACTCCTGCATTTAATTATGGAAATTATTATTGTGGCAGGTGGAGACAATGTTTTTGTTATATTAAGTCATATTTTAAAAAGAACTGAGAGATTAAAACATTCCAAAGAAATTAAAAAGTTTGTACGTTTTGTAGTATCCTCTTGACACGCAGGAATTTTATAACTCACTTGACCTGAATTTTTGATGACAACTGCGAAAACCTTTTTAAAATGATATTATTTTTAATAATATTACCTAAGTAACGATCTAATGAGTAACTATAATAAAGTATATAAAGTAATTATTTTAAAATGTAATATAAATGTCCAATTGAAATCTTGAAACGAAATTTTGATAAAACTTCAACCTAATATTTATTTTTCTTAGCGAATCATTAGTACATAGATAATATTCAAATATTTGATGTTTGTATATTTTACTTACCTGTCTTTGATCAAATAAAATGTATTTTGAGGTAACTGGTAATCTGTGTGACAGGTTAACACCTAGTGCAGATACCAGTCTTCCACAAAAGGATTATAATGTAACCATATAAGACATGTACATAACTAGCTTTAAGTCTCCTTTGTGGAAGAGAAAATAAATATATTTTTTAAATAAATAGGTTTAAAATATCTTGAAAATCTGTTTTCATTATAGAAGATTTTTTTATAACAGTAAGCAATCACGATCAATAATAAAATAAAATAAATCTATACTTATAATAAATCTGTAGAGAGGTCAATTCTGCACATGAAATATATTTTCAAAATAACTATCAGGGGGTGATTAGTGATCGATACTGATGCCAAAAATGCAATCAGTAAAATTTTTGTCTGTCTGTCTGTTTGTCCGTCTGTATTTTCCTTATAGAATCAAAAACTACTCGACGGATTTTAACGAAACTTGGTACAATTATTTTTCATACTCCTGGGCAGGTTATAGTATCAGCAGAGTAGTGAAGGGAAATGTTGGGAAAACGGGAAAAGGTGCTCCATTTTTTAAGCTTCCGCTACGCTAGCTACGCATTAAAAATATATACCGCCTCAGTCAGTCAGACTCAGACAGTCCGGGAATATAAATAGCATAATTCTAGATGGTCATAAATAATTCAGTGTTCTCTGAATCGAGTTTAGTTGGTAACAAATCAAACTTTCACCACGACTTTAACTAAAATTTGAAGTTTGAATAGTTGACAGCCTTTGCTACGGCCTGATTTATTACTCTTAGTTCCCTTTAAAGAAACTTTGTCGACGCTAACTTAGGTACTCATTTTGTTACAGTATAATTTATACATACCTAAAACCATAGAACTAAAAAAAAAAGTTTAATTCTATATATTTCCCAATCACTATTTTGCTTGGTCGTCGAATCATTGGTAATATATGTATACAATTAAGAGGATACCAAAATAGCTTCGTACATTTTTCTACGTACGAAGTTTTCATTGTTTCTTTAGATTGAATGGCTAGAGCTCTAATTTTAAGTATATGTTTTTTCAATATATGATCTAGGATCGCATAAACTCAGAAACGCGATTGAAAAAAGTTTTCTCGATAGAAAATCTTAGCGAAACAACCTCTCTAATTTTTTATTTTTTTCATTTGTCGGTCTATTATCGCGTATTAACTAATGAAATAACTTTAAAAACATAAGTAACTATTATATATAGAAACACGTAAATCAGAATTAAAATATATTTAGTAGATTTTGAGTAAATAGGAAAATTATCCCTAATTCTTCATTTTCTGTGCCTACTGGCTGTGTTAATATGTACGTGTCGGCGATGATATACGATAATATTGATGTAGGCCCTTAATAAAAAGATATATATTTATAGGAAATTTTAAAAACAATCGGTGCTTATATTTCCATCAAGATTTGAGAATGTTGCTAGATGATTTAAACAAATTCTTAGGCAAACTTAGGACACTTTAGCCAATAAAAAATTTGAAAATGAATAAATAAGCATTTTTCATACAATATTTTTAATTACACTATAATAATATCTGAAACATTTCACGTCTATCCAACTTATGACAAAAATAATTTTACTAAAAGTAATTTTGTAAGACGTAGTTAATCTTTTTACAGAGTTTACGTAAACAAAACAGTACTAAATATTAATTGAATAAGCCTTATCCACGTAAATTAAGTTAGAAGGTAAGCTTCTCTAGGTATTAACTTTAATACAATTTTCAGTTCTCTCATCAAGCGCAAATTGATTATACTAGACTTTACCGTTCATGAATAAAATAGCGTTGTTTATCAGTTTTGTGTAAACAGCGCGGCACAGTAGACCGAAATCGCTCCCAAAGTGGATGAGGTCCGTTCCCAGCAGTGGAACGTTAATGGGCTGGAGAGTGACAGAGACAGAGAGAGATTAGGTTACACTCAGTTTACACACATCACACTATATACCAGGGTAACATACTCAGTTTTAGCAAAATATGATCGACGATAAAGTAGGTACAAAAAATCTTTATCTATTCAAGGGTGTAAATTTTTTTTTTAATAAGTACAACTATTTACGAAAAAGAACAGCACAGCGGAGTACGAAACGTCTTCTTTTTTAAACGCTATTGGTTGTTAACTAGTAATCCAATAGTCTTCTTTGATCCACAGATTGGTAACTATATAATCAGTATGATAAATTAAAATATCTAAACTTATTTCAACTAGCATAATGATTACAAACTTTCAAATTATTCCATTATTTCCTATAATCGTGAAGACACTTAAGTTTCTGCAATACATACACTAGCTTACTCGTAAGTAAAACAAAGTTTAAAGCATAAAAGTTTTTCCAAGACTGATGACTACAGATTGTTTTACGTTGATTCAGTAAGCGATATCATTAATTTAAAGTTTGGTGATTAGTGCCAAATCCGTTGAAGGCAGGGAATACTAAAACACAGTTCAAATTAATGAAAAGAGAATTGCGAAGAATACTCGTTGTATATATAGGTTAAAGTTTTATCTCAGATTTTATCTGTTTGTTAAAAATTTTGTAAACTCTTCAAATAAGTAACTATTTTATGGATCAATCAAGTAAAATGTTTATATAAAACTACTTTTTACGGCTTTAGACGCGTATATTTGTTTTAAATTTTGGCCCGACGATTCGGAGACTTTGCAGTCACCATGGTCACGGGTGAGACTGAGCTGTAATGTGTTTTCTACGATCGTGTGTGTGTTTTCTACGTGTTTTGTATCAAGCGTACAAAAGATAATGTTTCTTATATGCTTTTCGGCGGGTGTCACCTTATAATGTCACCTCCTGCTGGATCAATGCTCTAAGGTTTCATGCCTAGGCTCACGAAAGTAACGAAAGAGATATTAGTAATATCTGTTAGATATTACTCTAATACTTCTTTGGCAAACTTCAGTCGACTTTTATTATTATCATTGCAGATAATAGGATTTCATAATGTTAACTTGTTTCCTTCCCTTCAACTTTGTGGTTGACAACAGAAGCTAAAACCAGGTGAATTATATGTTATTTTTAGACTGCCTTGTTCAATCTTTTGGATGTTTACTATCACGCTTTTATTAATTCGGTATGTATCTATCAATGTATTAATGGCCAAACATGTTGGAACAAAATATTTATTGTTTTACCACCGATATTTAGTACCTATTACATTAACCAATAACCAAATGTTTTACAAATCTTAATAAAAAAAATTTAAATTCGATTTTTGAAAAGGTACGAGACCAATGATCGTATTCATTGTATACGTACACTGCCGTGTCTTAGTGTCCGCGAGTCGATTTTGGGTGAAGCATGTGTAGCGACCAAATAAAATAACACCTTTCCCTCGGCACCCCGTCGATGCAGTAGTATTTTTGTGAATGCAAACAGCGTGTGTATAATATATACAGCTCCTGTGAATTGAATGATCTAAGCATGAAACAGATTGGATACAATAAAAGTAATTCTACCTATTAAAATTAACGGATGAAGTTAGTTACTAGAATTATTTTTCCTATCGCTTCTAATCAGCTGATCCATTATTTTTAAGCACTTCTTTAATAACCTTTAAAATATTATAGCGACTGTATAAAAATTGCTAAACCAGAAATTGAAAAAATTTGACCTATGAAAACGACTACGACGAAACTAAGACTAAATCATGACGAATCTTATATCAAAATTTTAAACATATCTTCCCGGTCTATTAACGTACCACTTTTGGGCACGACGCCACTTCACTTTGGGAAGGCTTTTAGTCTACTAGCCACGCTGACCATACAATACATGTTGCCCATGTTGGCGGTTTAATTCCGAGATTTCCCTCTCTCACAGAGGTAACAGTATCTATACCTTAAATGGTATCTAATACCTAATGACAGTCAACTTATATAACGATCGTTAACGTCACTAAATGGTTACAATTAATTTTATATGATACCTTCATATCATAAGGGGACTAATTTATAACAAACTGTGATTTAGCAAGCGATAGTTAGCGAAATTATCTAGAATAGGTGCTTTAAATGCTTTTCCCTTCTCCGTCGAAAATATTAAGTTCTCTAATAAAAGATAGGTAAGTAGTTTAGTCTTTTTCCCAGGGGGGTAGGCAGAAACTATAAAGCGCTATCCGATAAGTGTAAAAACACTCTTCCTTGGCTTCATATACACTCATACATCTGGTCCATTTATCATTTATCTCATTATTTATTTTGTTAACTTATTTCAGCCGTATCTCTGTACCTCAATATTTTTCCAGTACCCCGCGGGAATCAAAGGTTTGGCAAGATAGAGTAAAGGATAATATAAATGTTCTATTGGCAGATGTTTTCCTTCGAGAATAAATATTGGTTAGGTATTGAAACACTATTTTTTGTGTATATTTTTAGTTTTCAATAGTGTAAAAATAAATTTAAACGCATATTACGCGTCTAAATCCGTAAACAATGAAACAAATGAGTCGCGTAAGTGTTAGAAAATAAAATATAGGTAACTTATTAAATTACTAGCTGTTGTCCGCAACTTCGTACGCATGGAATTTAGAAACGAAACCTTAACCAATTAAATAAAAAAGCTATCCCCTTGAATCACGCTATCAATTAAGAATAGTTTATCAAAACCCGTTGCGTAGATTGGAAGATATAAGCTCTAAGAAATAACGAAAATCCTCAATAAAGTCATTCATTTAATACATATAAATTCCTTTGTGCGTAATTTTCTTCATTTCCTCTGTAATACGTTTTTTCCTGAGATTTTTACCTCAATGAATTTTTTTTCTTATCTGGCGGTAAATCTAATGAGTCTGCAATTCATAAGAATAAAAGAATAACTTAATTTTTTGAATCTGCTGGCGATGCTTGATCTGTTCTATTGGAAAATCTTGAATACAAAGTTTGCAGACACCGTTGTGAAAAATTTAAAACCTGTATTATATCCCTTGAATTTTCTTTACTGTGATATGTGCGGTTCTATTGTTAGTGAGGGGTTTGAACTCGTAACGTTTTCTAAAAAGGAATTAAACGCCTTGCTTCTGGCTTTTTAAAAGAGCTTGTTAATCTTGCCTTCTTAAAATACAGACTATGAATACTGCTGTCACCACCTCATTTCTTCCCTAGAGTTCTGCAAGAGCCAGCTACGGAATATCATAAGAAACGGACCCTTGGAACTAAACGCTATGCCAACACGTCTGGTCAGCGCAGCATTGTTGACCTGAAAAAACCCTCTCGAAGTAGAAAAGACTAGTGTCTAACGGTGGGATATTAAAAGGCTGAGAAGAATGTTGGGCACGGGCCTACTCTACTTTGAAAGGGATTATAGGCTATATATACTGTACCGCACTCGGCAGGCGTGATGGGTTTTTTTTTTGAGTTTTGTAGTGAGTCTTGTTTTTACAGCACCCTGAGAACGAAAAGGGGTGTTGACACTTGTTTTCTTAACCCATCACCATACGGACCTATTAAATACGATTACAATATTTGCAAGAATATATTTATTATTATTTTAAAGTAACTTTTGAAATCAAATACAAGTTTATAAGTAGGTTAGAACTGTAGGTAGGTACATATCTTACGAGATAAAGTAAAGTACATATACACTTACACAACCACTTTATTTTTACAACGTACTCCATAAAAGTTAAGTAGCTAAAACAAGGTGTTAATAGCTTTTAGAACTGGCAATATCTGTGCCATACACAGAGTTTTTAAAATTGTTTACGATCTCATTTTCCGCTTAGTTAAAGTTAGCATATGTGAAGAAGCTTTACTTTAGAAAGTCAAAAAGAATAAAGTCTTATATACAATAGCTATTGCTCGCGTGAAATTTAGAAAATTTTTAAGTGATGCTTTACTCCTATTGGATCCATTTGGATCCGGAGCGTAATGTTATAGTCTATAGCCTATCCCTCTCTCTCTGCAGCCCATTTACGTCCCACTGTTGGGCACGGGCCTCCTCCACTTTGGGAGGGATTATGGTCTACTGTGCCGCCCTGACCAGGCGTATTGGCACGGGGTTTATTTTCGAGTTTTCCGTCTCTCACAGAGGATGTTATCTATGCATAATATCCCTTAGCTGACTTTTACAGCACCCTTGGGAAGAGATGGGGTGGTGACACTTGTATTCTTAATCCGGCACCACACGGAGAAGCCTATCCCTACTAATATTATAAATGCGAAAGTAACTCCGTCTGTCTGTCTGTTACGCTTTCCCGCTTAAACCTCTCAACTGATTTTGATGAAATTTGGCACAGACAATCTTTAGACCCTGAGAAAGGACATAGGCTACCTTTTATTGCGAAAAAATTTTTTTCCAAATTCCACGCGTACGAAGTCGCGGGCAACAGCTGCTAGTAATCTATATTACGCTTATTAAACGTTTTTCAAATACTTTTAGACTCAATAATAAGTAAGTTTTCATTCAAATATGTCTGATAAGTTATATAAAAGTAATAAACTTTAAAAGGACGACCTTTTGCTCGTTTTGTTTTCATATAAATACTATTTCAGTAGCAACTTTGAAGTTTTGCTCTTAATTTTCTAATGTAATATTCTTTTTTCTGCCCTAGTCTACTGTTGCTATTTCTAAGGTTATACATACTCATATACATAATCATTCTCCTATCCTTATCCCACTATTTGGTGCAACATGTCTTTTTCTTCCATAGTCTTTTATCAACCGTCATGTCTGTGTTAACTCTTCTTTCTTTAATGTCCTCATTCATACAGTCCATTCATATTTTCTTGTGTCTTCTTTATACTTATTATATACAATAAGCAAAATAGAAAACCGCATTTATAAAAATTCTTGAACATCGATTGTTATTTCTAAGGTTTCATAAATATACGCAAAAAAGATAGTAAATATAGAATTTTTTTTTATACTACTAACGGGTGACCAACAAGCATAGGACCCGCCTGATGGTAAACAGTTACCGTAGCCTATGGACATTTGCAACACCAGGAGTGTCGCTCTCGTGTCGCCGACCCTGTAAGAACCTTTTCACGCCCTTTTAGAAGAGCCCTATGCTGTAGTCCTGTGGGAAAACCACGGCAGGAAGTTCACTCCACAATCTGATCGTGCGCGGGATGAAGTTTTGCTCGAAAGAAAATTCAAAATTCCCAAAAATTTGATTCATATTTGAACTCATAATGAAACTTTCTCAAAATCATCATGATTTTCACTAAAAACCCGTAAAACTTAATTTATTTAGGAAGTTCTACGATTCTTTATTCATGAGAGAAAGCGTATTAATTAAACGGATCATTGACATAACAAAATTCGTCCCTTTTAGCTAATTACAAATTTTTCGTTTTAAAAAGTTGCTTGCATTACTTTTTCTCATTAATTGCATTTTACGCTTTAGTTTTAATCAGTTTAGAGATTGCTTTAACAAGGTTTGTATAAGTTTGAAGAAAAGGTATTGTACTAACTCAGGTGAGCGTCAACTTCTCTCTACCAACATAAATACTCAATGAAGATAGTAAAGAGGTTGGTTCAGAAAAATAAAAACCTGAAGCCAGTTTGCAAAATATTATTTAAGAGATATCTTTGCAAATAATAAGAAGAATCTTTATTTTAAGGAAGAATCATTACGTGATTTCCAGATCACATCATGCTTTTAACACTTAATATCATATTGGTCCGAAGGACCTGACGCTCTCCCAACTTGCAAAATAATAATTTAGGTATTATCTTTAGTGTTCTGTTTGAGATTACATGGAAAAATAAATTAGCAGATAAAATACAGATTTTTTATGTGGCTGGATACACCCATGTAAGCTGGTTCAACGATTTTGATTGAGGCAGAAATCACAGTAAGTGTAGGAACGAGTGTTGTTTGCAAGTAGACGTAATGTCAACAGGTCTACGAATGCATAGAGACCATTGTGCTAACCACCCTAGTTATAATAAACAAATATATTTATTACAGTATGTATGGTCCTATTGTTTGGTTATGTTATAAGTATACATTGTATTGTCATTTTTATTTTGTGTATTTAATGTAATATAAAGTGCATTTCTTTTAAGGGGGAGGCTACTGTAGGAACACATTGTATGAATTCATTGTTTGCAAGTAGACGTAATGTCAACAGGTCTACGAATGCATAGAGACCATTGTGCTAACCACCCTAGTTATAATAAACAAATATATTTATTACAGTATGTATGGTCCTGTTGTTTGCTCGACGCCTAAATTATTGTATACAAATATATTATGTATGAATTCATTGTATGCAACACTCAGCGCATCAGCAGTTTTAGGAATATATAGAAACGATTGTTCTCCTTACCTATATAAACTAATATTATATTAAATATATAGAGTCGCAAATAAACGCCATGCAAGTCCGGACGTATTTCATTTTATCCTCTAACCGACACGCACGTCATTATAACCCTAAAGTAAGCATAAAATACCAACTTAATATCACAGTTTGCAATCGCATTGCAATAAATGCGCTCAAAACCATATATTTTAACAGTTGTAAGGATCTTACGTTTCTTTGCCGTAAATAACATAAATCTATTTTCTGAAAATATGCTTGGTTTCCTCCGGGCGTCTTTTTCCAAATCATTAGCTAGTTATGACACAGGAAAATATCAAATTGAGGTTACCGATATAATTTCGGTCTATTTAACTCACGCTGGTATTACAAAATAATTTATTTTTTGTGTGTCAGTGTTTCTTGCATTTCTTTGTTATTTTTTATGCTAATAAACGTTTTTCTGTTGAACACAACTTTAAATATATTGAATTGGCGTATTGGTACCAGATTAACATGATGATGACATGTCAAATTTTACTGTAAGATAATAATCTTGTCAACAAGTTGCTAAAACATACTTTATATTATCACAAAGCATCTACGGTTTGAAATTACTACTGAGATCCTCGCCCGCTTTTTGTAACGTCACAATAGTATATGTTTTATTATTATTCTGTTTTGGTAAAGATGACTAAGATATTAAACATTAACAACAAAAATATAACATAAACATAAAATATACTAGGCCCGCAACTTTAGAACCCAATCAACTAACCAATTTATAAAAAAAGAAAACAATTATATCTTGAAGTACGGTCTACTAGAAAATTGCATTACAATCCTTTTAGGTTTAGAGCCAACGACGGCCAGACATACCTCATTTTATAAATGTTCAAATTTTCTCTGCACATGTCCCCTATACAGGTAAGAACGACCAGCGAATATGGAGTTTGTGTTGTGGTTACTTCGGCAGATATCAGCTAGTAAAGGTGCAAAAAAAAGCACTTAACTTACCTCATAGTATAAAGCTCAATCTAATATATATATGATATGCTTATTACAAGCATATCAAGCTGAAGAGTTTGTTTGTTTGTTTGTTTGTTTGACCGCGCTAATCTCAAGAACCACTAGGCCGATTGGAAAAATTCTTTCAGTGTTAGATAGGGCATTTACCGTGAAAGGCTTTAAGCTATATAACATCACGCAACGACCAGTAGAAGCAGTAGTGAAAAATGTTGCAAATCGGACGGAGGCGCGGGCAACAGCTAGTAATAAATATAACAGTAGGTAGTTGTTATATGCTTGAAATATTCATTTTTTAAATATTTATTCAACTGCGAAAGTTTTAACAAACGCTTGAAGCTTAACTGAAACTTTTCAACTACCTAGTATTTATACACTGCAGTAGGTAGGTACCTACCCTTGGTTAACGCAAATATATTCGTCTGAATTTGCTTACCACTTTTGCTGCTAATGTAATATTTGTGTTACGATATAGATAGATAAAATTGAACCAAAACATTATATATATATATATTGAAGAAGTTGCACAAAATTTACTTATGATTCTATATTATAACAAAGTCTAAGTCTCCTTTAATAAAATTTTCCCCGTTTTCGAAACATTTTTCACTACTGCTTGGCTTCTACTGGTCGTAGTGTGATGTTATATAGCCTAAAGCCTGCCTCGATAAATGCCATAACTAACACTGAAAGAATTTTTCAAATCGGTCCAGTGGTTCCTGAGATTAGCGCGTTCAAACAAACAAAATCTTCAGCGTTATAATATTAGTATAGATATTAATGGTCTTATTCATAATGAGTTATCGGAGGTTTAAACGGAGCTTTTATGGGAGAGATAAAAAGCGTTTTATCGTAAAAAGACTATTATGAATAACAAGTTTTGACAATTTTCGCGAACCTATTTTAGCGAACTTTTAAACCTCCGATAAGTTATTATGAATAAGACCGTAAGAATATATATTACCTATGGAATTTGTGTTTCATCCATGTGTCAAGTTGAATCACCGTATAGTGTAGGAGCCAGCTAAGAAATGTCGTTATCAGATAACATGTTTTGTGTTAGTGTAGTGGTTTAAGTAACGGACTGCAGTTCACGTGCTCGTGGGTTCGGTTTCCGCACGGGAGAATCATTTGTGTTTTATTTAAAATTCTAACGTTTGTCCTGCGTTAGCGTTTTATCTATGTAATATAATTATATATTTACAAAAGAAAAGTAGTTTAAATAATCTATCCGTATACTGGTATCCATAACACAAGTATATAAGCCTATTTTGGGACCAGAGGATGTTGTGTAGAATGCCCATGAATATAAACGAAAAGTGTACGCCAAAACTAGTCAGCATGACAAAGTAAAGCAAAAGCTATGTATAATCAAATTAACTATAAATCGTGCATATTTGTTTTAACAATCTTTAACGTAACTTCAAATATGAATCAACTTATTGAAATAAAATAAAGCGGAAACCACTAATTAGTCAAAACGTCAAATATCGGGAGTATTCATTGCATATAGTTGGACAACTTTATTTTAAGAAACTCACAATACGTGATCACAATTTCGTCTCTTAGCTAAGAGGAATAGTAATAGTCACAGTCTAACTTTACCCTAGTGAGTTTCAGTGAACGTGCCGTCAGTTTTTAATTAAAACAGAAGTCGAAATGAAAAACTAGAGCTTCTTCTTTGTATGGCATCATTAGGACCGTTCTTGTTCCAATCTGCAATCTTTATCAAGCTATCTATCAAAGAATTATACAGTAGGTATATTTCACCAATTAAATGAATCGTGGTAATCAATTTTATTCAAACCATTTGTACACAAGCCTTACAAATATTATTCAATGTAAAAGTAACTCCGTATCTGTGTAAGAGTCCGTCGCTCTTTCATGCTTGAAATGCTGAACTTATTTAAATAAAATTTTGTACACATTTCATAGAGCCTGAGAAAGGGCATGGTTACTTTAATACGAAGATAAATACTTGTATTCTTAATCCGTCACCACACATATAATTGTAGTAGCATTATAATTCATATTTTTTGGTTCTGAACGTGTAATTTATTTAGGTAAAACCTGGCCTTTAATCATTATTATTTAAGCAAACGATAGTGGACTTATTATTATTATAAAAATAAAATAAAAAATATCTTCTAATATATAAAATTTCCATGTCACAATGTTATTTACCGTACTCCTACGAAACGGCTTTACCGATTTTTACCAAATTTTATTTGCGTATTCAGTAGGTCTGAGTTTCGGCTACTATCTATTTTTCAAAAGACATTTGTATGGCAAAACAACGTTTGCCGGGTCAACTAGTTTTGATATAAAAACGTAAGTTCAGATAATAAATAACACTCAACAACCTGTCAAAGTCAAAGTCAAAGTATTTTTTATTGTGGACAAATAGGTACATAAGATGTTGAGATCCGTAGAAATTAAAACAGGTTTCACTATGTCCTGCCATTTAGGCGTACAACATTGGTAGATAATATAAACATTTAATATTAGGCATGCAGTTTTCATTTTGTTACAAAAAAAAAATATGTCAAGTAATAATAATATTAGAAAACAATGTCGAAATTAGCACATCTGAAGATATCATTGCAAATAGTATGTCATTTTAAGGTGTCATCATTTAAAAAGTCATTGACGGAGTAGTAACACTTTTCAAGTAATAAAGACTTAAACTTTTTCTTAAAATTTAGTAAAGTCCCATCTTTTAAATTATTGGGAATTTTATTATAAATGACAGGCCCCATACGAAAGATGCTCTTCCTTAACAATGCTGTTCTGAAACTACCTGTGCTTAATAAATTTGTATATTGAGATCTCATTAGATGAGGTCTGTTTGAATTATCAGATCTAAAGTTAAACAAGTTCAAGTGTGATTTTACAAAAATAGCAACTTCCAGAATATATAATGACGGAAACGTTAATAATTTAAGGGATTTAAACATAGGAACACAGCTATCTCTATATTTTATACCGGTCATAGATCTTAAACAACGCTTCTGGGCTCGAAAAATTCTTTCTCTCTCACTACAATTTCCCCAAAACACAACCGCATATCTCAAAACAGATGCAACCAAACCATGGTAAGCTAAAACAAGAGTTTCTATCTTTACCTTTCTATACAGTTTATAAAGAACAAATGCGGATTTACTTAATTTTTTACATATATATTCTGCATGTTCTTTCCATGTTAGTTGACTGTCAATTAATACGCCTAGGAATCTGATTGCATTGGCCCTGTCCAATAATTGACCCCTATGCTGGACTGCCAAAGAGCCTGGTGAAATTCTTTGGTAAAAATGTACTATTTTAGTTTTTTCTAGATTAATAATCAGAGAATTTGATTCCAGCCACTTTATTATATCTCCTAGTGTCTCATTAATATCTTCTTCATAATTCTTTTTGTTATTACATTTTACTACCGCTGTGCTGTCGTCAGCGAACAAAACCATAGGTTGTTGAACTTGCCTTGGCAAATCGTTAATGTAAACCAAAAACAACAGAGGTCCAAGCACGCTACCTTGGGGCACCCCAGATCTGGTTTCCCTAGATTTAGACACATAATGCAATTCAAGTTTGCGTGTGGGACATATTCTTGACAATTTAGTGTATTGTGATCTGTTACTCAGGTAAGATTTAATGAGTCCTAAAATATTTCCTCTAATACCGTATTTTTCAAGTTTGTAAATGAGAATATCATGGTTAACGTAGTCAAAAGCTTTAGTCATGTCTGTAAATAGTGCACAAATGGGTGTTTGATTATCGACGTTTGTCAATATAACATTTATAAGATCGTATATAGCCATGTCAATATTTATATTTTTTCTGAATCCTTTCTGCTCATCACAAAGGATATTATATTTATTTAAGAAGGAATAAATTGAGTTATATATAAGTTTCTCAAAAATTTTTGAAATAACTGAAATGAGTGCAACTGGTCTGTAGTTTGACATGTTCTCTTTATCGTTTTTTTTAAAGATGGGTTTTATAACGGTGATTTTAAGACTATCTGGAAAGATGCCGTTACTTATGCAAAGGTTTATTATGTGGCTTAGGGGAGTAGCTATTTCTTCTGATACGAATTTAAGGACGTTCGTAGTCACTTCATCATTGCCAAAGCTTGTTTTATTTTTTAAGGTTCTTATTACTTTAATTATATCTTCAGGAAGTACTGGTTCCATAAATATTGAGTTTATGTTGGTTTCTAGTTTATAGGTACTTCATAGATTTATTAAATTTTTCCTTGTCTTCTACCTGATCTATAAAGAAATTGTTAAAATGTTCTGCAATTAGTTGAGGATTTCTTATAGTTACGCTACCAGTGTTAATTTGTAATATTGGCTCTTTGTAGTGTCTGTCACCGTTAATAACTTGCCAGGAAGCTGCCTGTTACATACGATAAAACAACTACAGCTACATGGTACATTAAACAACAGTGAATGTCCCACGTAATTACGGTGGCTTTTACTCTCACAGACATTAATAAAATATAGGTACTTACATATAAATCTTGTCAGTAGTTTTCTGTGGTATACACAACTAGATAATGTATCAAACATTTATTATGATGAATGTTCATGTGGGGTTTTAACACGTCTTCGCTTCATTCGTAACTATAGGTATGGTTTTTTTCTTAGGTTTCACAGATAAGGATTCAGCTCTTATTTTTTATCAATGCTTATTATTTTTATTTGCATAATTTTTTGTGGTTTAACTCCATAGCAAATGATAAATTTGGTAATTAAAACACCTCCCTACTAAAAAAAAAATACTTTAAGCTACTTTGCCTTATTTGACATTAACCAACTGTAATTGTTAAACAATTTACCAAATTTTAAAATTACCATTTTTTTACTTTGATACATTATACCCAACTTGATTGTACTTTACTAATGGAGTTAAACCAGTTTACTCCGATTAAAATTGGGCACGGGTCTCTTTCACTTTAGGAGGGACTGTGGTCTAATGTAACGCGCTGACCAGGCGTGTTGGCATAGGGTTTAGTTTCGAGTTTTCCATCTCTCACAATGTATTCGGATATAAAACATTATACCTAAAAATAAAATAATACGATTTGGATATAAAACATTTTACCGATATCAAACAGAATGTTTTTTTTTGGATTTGAACTATTTTTACCTGTCTGAGATATTGAGGTAATCTGTATTAAGTCCAGAATTTAGTAGAAATAATAGACATATATTAGTTTTGTTAAATTGTTTACATTTGTAATACATTTATTACTAATTGACTTAAATTTCATAGAGATATCTTCAATACTTTAAAAGTTATGACATTTTTTACCTTTCAATCGTCTCTCCTGAATATTTTACTAAATGGCGGTTAATGCATTTTGCCTTTCCACCATCGATATTTATAATTGTCATACAAATGTTTGTCCTGCGTCTGGGTGTTTTCTATGTATTTTATAAGTGTGTATTTACAATAAAAAAAACACAACCACAAGCATTATGTGAAATGTTTAAATGCCTGAGAAGGGCGGCGAAAGTTTAAAATTATGCTCTATTATTATTCATTTATAGGGCGGCTAATTAAATTAGCCCGGGGCGCTACTTTTCAATATACACCTTTGTATCTGTCTATGTATTAATATATGTAAAGTAATTTTGAACGAAAGGATTAATCTAAAATTTTGCATACATCCTAAGGATCGATGAAAATGCAATAATTTAAAAAAATATTAAATTTTCATATTAAGAAAATAATGTAAGTAGTTTGTGTTTAACATCTAAACGACAACTAACCTAACCTAACCTAAAATGATTTATTTTACTTTTGACGTTAGAGCCTCATCCATTCGTCATTGGTACCAACTCTATGTGCAAAACTAAATGTACCTGACTTAGCTAAAAAATTTAAATTAATCAATAACATAATTCTGTAAAGTTCCATCCATCCATCAGCCTCTATCAGTTCACTGTTGGACATAGGCCTCTCCCATAGAACGCCACAACGCACGGTCCTGTGCGGCCTGCATCCAATGTCTCCCCGCGACCTTGACGATATCGTCTCTACACCTTGTCGGGAGCCGCCCAACGCTGCGTCGTCCGGTACGTGGTCGCCACTCTAGGACTTTTCTTCCCCAACGATCGTCAGTCCTACGAGCGATGTGGCCTGCCCATTGCCACTTCAGCGTGCTAACCTTTCGGGCTATGTCGGACACGCCAGTTCTCCTACGGATCTCCGTATTTCGGATTTTATCCCGTAGGGAAATACCGAGCATAGCCCTCTCCATAGCACGCTGTGCAACCTTGAGCTCATTTACGAGGCTGTAAAGTTAACAGAGCATTTTTGTAAAGTGTATAGAGCATTTTTATTAGAAAATATGTACATTTTAATTAATAAAAATGTACACAACGAAATGACCAATTAATCAAAATACGCGATACTTGTTTTAATTTTTAGTCAACTTTAGCTGTGAACGTAGAATTGGTAGAGGCAAGCCCAGCAACAACTTTGTTTAAATTCGAACCTATTTATTTGATTTGATAACTGTACCATTTTTTTTGGAAGAATTTAATACATTCATATAAGAATCACGTTAAAAAAACATTGTTCTATCTTTTTCAGTTGGGTCTAATTAGTTTATATATTGTCTGTGAAACATGCTTGTAGTTTGCAGCTCGTTGTCAATACGCTGTTAGCATGCAATTTTCTCTTAAATTGCGTACTCTGGCTCTAAATATCGACTGTGAAAATCAGATTGGAATCATCTATATCACTCTGTCTTTGTTTATATAAACTGCAATAAAGTATTTGTGTAATAAGTTTTCATTGTTTTATGCAATGAAGCCAGTTCTAATGCGTCAAAAATTTTACCTATATAAAACGAAAACAACTATAATGTATTTTGATTAAATAAAACTACTTTTTACTGATTTAGACGCGTATATTTGTTGTAAATTAAATTAAATCCGTAAAAAGTAGTTTTATTTAAGCAACTGAGTCGCGCAAGTGTTAGAAAATATTATGTTAACCCTTCGATCACTAATATTAGTGATCGAAGTGTTAACCAGTATTTTTTAATACAATGGTGCCTATTCTATGTGCAGAACTAAACTTAACTTAACTAAAAAATGAAAACAGCTATTGCTGTATCTTAAATGTTTGGCTATTTTTCTGCACACATTTGTATTAATTAAAATCGTTAGTCTATAATAAACAGTTTTTATATTAAAAAAGTTCTGTTAACATTGCCGAATTGTGTTATTGACGCTATCAATTTTCATTTTTTAGTTAAGTTAAGTTTAGTTCTGCACATAGAATAGGCACCAATAGGTATTTAAAGTTATTTATATATGTAGTAACTAGCTATTATGTATGTATGAGCTATTATAATATATTTAGTATATACCAGTATTTTATGTTAATATAATAATATGTATTATATTTGTTATATTTAGTTTATTCTTATAATCATATCTACAATGCATTCATGTATCACGTAAAGCAAGTAATGGACCTACTTCAAATGTCTCTGCATCACCCTAGGTTGACTGGTAGATAATGCTTTTAGCATTAAGTCCGCCTAATGTACAATACTGTGCTAAAAGTTTTTAAATAAATAAAATAAATAAATATTTTGATTAATTGGTTATTTCGTTGTACGCGTTTATATTAATTAAAATCGTTAGTTTCTAATGCACAAAAATAAATGTCTCAAATAAGAAAGTTTACCAAATTGTGTTATTGACACTATCAATGTTAATATTTTGTTGACTTTAGTTGTGCTAGTGGAATTGGTTTCATTTACATTGCAACTAGACCTTGAACTTGTATCACGATAAGTTTTCATAACTTTCAGTTTTAACTATATTATAGTAAATTGATTGTTTAAATTTCCACCTCAATTCATTTCAATTTAAGTTTGAACCTTGCCTTATAAATATACTATGCAGAATTGAATTACTCTTTTAAACTTCTATAATACAAAGAATAATACTAAAACCAAAAGTACCTAATATTTTATTTTTCCCACGTACTAGATTGTGAACCTAATAGTTTACAGTATTGGGTACATTTTCCATCTTTAAGATGATTGGACACGCCGGGAACGGGCTGTGTTGCTCGCTGACAGGCGTGTACAGAACGAGAGTGCATAGATACTCGTAAACTCGTTGACTATCGGCGCCTTGTAGCTCTGACGGACGTAGTAGACGCTCAGTACCTAGACTATGTTGAGTTGGGCACGGTGTGGGGCGGCGCGACAGGTTAAGGCGACGCGACGTTGGACTCGAGCAGCGCTAGGGTGACGTGGCGCTGGACTCGGGCAGCGCTAGGGCGACATGACGGTAGCCACGTGGTGATGAATGAGTCAATGAAACTTCGGGTGAATTCTCTAGACTGGTTTATTGCAGAAAGACATAGTTTATATAGTAGTTTCATTTATACACACATGCAAAATACGTGACCGCGGAGTGTTACTAAAAAGCTGACTATAGTCTATTTGCAACAGGCAATATGCCAACATTTTACTAAGAGCCTTTAGGTGTTTAGGTCGTGTCGGTTGGTTAGAGGATAAAATAAAATACGTCCGGACTTGAATGGCGTTTATTTGCGACTCTATATATTTCATATATTAATAGCTTATAAAGGTGGCGAGAACAATCGTTTCTATATATTCCTAAAACTGCTGACACGCATAGTGTTGCATACAATGAATCCATACATAACATATTTGTATATAATAAATTAGGCGGCGAGAACAATGGTCTCTATGCATTCGTAGACCTGTTGACATACGTCTACTTGCAAACAATGAATTCATACAATATGTCCCTACAAGCCGAATATACTGCCTGCCAAGAGCGTGGAGAGCTCAACTCACAAAACGAAAATCCACTCAATCCTTAATAAATACTGCATGTAATTTTTATATAAATAAGTTATTAGAACTCCTCTGTTTGTCTCACATCCTAATAAAGAATCACTTACCTCTACTTAGTAAGAGCATATTCTGGCAAATGGAGATGATAAATTTGCAGAGCTGTTGAAGATACTCCGCTCGATGTTTATCTACATAGTGTATGTTATAACATACACTATAATTGGCCTTTGTTACACATACACTCGAGATATATCTCGAGTGTATGTGTAACAAAGGCCAATTATATTAGCCGTGACGTAACATAGCTTGTACTTCAGAAACTACAGCGATTTAGATGTATTGAAGGTTTTTGTTTCAGAGTTTTTGTGTATAAAATGTTTTGAATTGCACATTTTTTTACATTTTGAAATATGTACACTTGGTCTTTATAAAATATTGTAGCTTGTTTCCGTTTAAGGACAATAAAAAAGTGTAATACAAATATCTACTGTTGTTTTGTGTTTGGATAGGGAGTGGCTTGGCAGTCTGGTGTTGCTGAGTCAATGAGCGACGGATACCACTCACCAAAACAGACATACGGAAAGGCAATAAAAAAAATCTTTTTCTTTATTTCTAAGTACCAATCAATATGTATAGTTGTCGAAATCATGAAAAATTTCACATAAATACAAACAAGATACGGTCAACAATTGGTAAGCTTTTCAAATTGGTATGTACAGATTTATCGCTACGATATATCGTTCGTGTATACTAGTCATTAGTAAGTAAGATATTTTGTACGAGAAATAAAAACAACTAATTTTGGAAAACTTAATCATTCCTAATAACATAACAATAAATTGTATCCACAAATGTATTCAATATTTCACACAGTAGGCATTTTCTTGCAAGAGTCCGATATTTCTTTGCCGTAAATAACATAAATCTATTTTATGAAAATATGCTTGGTTTCCTCCGGGCATATTTTTCCAAATCATTAGCTAGTTGATATTAAATAACAGGAAAATATCATATTGAGGGAAGTAATATCATTATATTTAACGTAACGTATATAAAGAAAAAAAAAATAGATTTTTTTCTTTAACACGCGTTTTTTAGCTGCATTCGTATTAATTAACTGGCTGGTGAACGCAACTTTATACGTGTGAAATCTAATACTAAGCCCTAACAAATTATACAAAAAAGCCATCCTCTTGAACCACTCTATCCATTTAAAAAACCGCATCAAAATCCGTTGCGTAGTTTGAAAGATATAAGCTCACATAGGGACATACATACAAAAATAACGACTTTGTTTTATGATAAGTAATAAAAAAAGTAATAAAAAAGTATATGTAGGTATAACTACGTTGTAATAGAATCTTTGAAAGTAATTTTCAATGGCTTGCTACTCGTATAATCACATTAATGTAATACTTTGCGCACATATTAAGGACCGAAGCTAATGTAATAAAAGCTTGCTTTCTTTCTCTTAATACTAAAAAAAAATCTGTATTTTCAAGCAGGTTTTTAGGGTTCCGTACCCAAAGGGTAAAAACGGGACCCTATTACTGAGACTTCGCTGTCCGTCCGTCCGTCCGTCCGTCTGTCACCATGCTGTATCTCAAGAACGGTGATAGCTAGACAGTTGAAATTTTCACAGATGATTTCTATTGCCGCTATAACAACAAATACTAAAAATAAAATAAATATAATAATAAATAAATAAATATTCATGGACATTTCACACAACGTCCTCTGGTCCCAAGCTAAGCTTATTATGCTTGTGTTATGGGTACCAGAATACGGATATAATACATAAACTACTTTTCTTTTGTAAATACATACTTATAATACATAGTAAACACCCAGACGTAGTACAAACATTTATATGACATTTATGAATATCACACAAATGATTGTCCCAAGCGGGAATCGAACCCGCGACCTTGTGAACGGCAGTCCAGTACATGAACCACTACGCCACGAAGCCCGTCAAAATAAAATAAATATTTAAGGTTACATACAACAAACATGATTTTTTTACCGTTTCTTGCTCGATACTAATATAATAACGTTGCCTTATGTTGCATAGATAATGGTACGGAACCCTTCGTGCGCGAGTCCGACTCGCACTTGACCAATTTTTATTTTGTTTTTAAACTAAGCAAATTGTTAAATGTACGGTTAAAAAACCTTTAATTAAATTGTCCAACTATTATATACTTTTAATAGAAATGATAAATATTAGATACCATCCATATCGAAATTTTGATTGTTAACTTAAAATATGAGGAAAAAGGGAAAGAATTGAAAAATTATTAAAGAATATTATGTGAAAAGAAAATAAATAAGGAAAAGTGTCATCAAGTTCTCTCTGTAGTATTTTATAAACCCTATTTTCAACTTCAATATATTGACGTAATAAAAATAAGATATTTGTTACAAAATTTCGTGATAATTTTCTCATAGCTTTATTGGCATAACTTTATATCATTTTTATAGAAAAACAACAAAAGTATTTTTTTATATTCCGATAAATCTGTAATAAAACTTTATAAAACTCGTATTATAACGGTGAATTTTAAAAACGCAAAAACCTGATTTTTGCGCACCCTACCATATTATGTAGGTTTTGGGACAACCTTTAGGGTGTTAATATACAAATATTTACAGCTTTTTTAGCTGGATAGCTCGGAATTCCTAGGTGAAATTCCTATATGGACTATAAATGTTATTCAATTAAGTCCCATATAACATTATGTTGAGCAACTTAAAAAGAATTGTTATTTGAATAAATTTATCGAAACATATTTCCTACATGCATGTATTATAAACACATCAAACAAAATGAGGGAAAAATTCTCGTTTACAGTATAAATTTTATCTGAAACCGATATAGCTGTTGTAATACATTATGTAAATAGCGGTTCTCCTTAGAAAGGAGTCATTACAAATGTAATAATAAGGAAAATGAGAATAGCGTATTATTTATTGTAGGTATTATTTTCACGCGCAGAATCTTATATATAAAAATCAATTGCTGTTCGTTAGTCTCGCTAAAACTCGAGAACGCCTGGGCCGATTTTGGTGATTTTGGTCTTGAAATATTCGTGAAAGTCCAGGGAAGGTATAAACGGTGATTAAATATATGGGGATCTCAAATTCCACGCGTACGGAGTAGCGGGCATCAGCTAGTCTAATATATAAAATTCACGTGTCACAGTGTTAGTTACCGTACTCCTCCGAAACGGCTTGACCGATTCTTCTCAAATTTTGCATACGTATTCAGTAGGTCTGAGAATCGGCCAACATCTATTTTTCAAACCTTTTTTTTTTTGTATGGCAAAACAACGTTTGCCGGGTCAGCTAGTATGTATATAAAAGAGTGTGAATTTGACTGATCTCGTGGTTCATGTAACGGACTGCCGTTCACGAGGTCGCGGGTTCGATTCCCGCTCGGGACAATCATTTGTGTGATATTTATAATAGTCATACAAATGTTTGTACTGCGTCTGGGTGTTTCTATGTATTAAAAGTATGTATTTACAAAAAAATGGTCAAGTGCGAGACGGACTCGCGCACGAAGGGTTCCGTACCATTATCTATGCAACATAAGGCAACGTTATTAGTATCGAGCAAGAAACGGTAAAAAATCATGTTTGTTGTATGGGAGCCCCCCTTAAATATTTATTTTATTTTATTTTTAGTATTTGTTGTTATAGCGGCAATAGAAATACATCATCTGTGAAAATTTCAACTCTCTAGCTATCACCGTTCTTGAGATACAGCCTGGTGACAGACGGACGGACGGACGGACGGACGGACGGACGGACGGACGGACGGACGGACGGACAGCGAAGTCTCAGTAATAGGGTCCCGTTTTTACCCTTTGGGTACGGAACCCTAAAAAAAGTAGTATATGTATTCTATCCGTATTCTGGTGCCCATAAGACAAATATATAAGCTTAGCTTGGGACCAGAGGACGTTGTGCGAAATATCCGTGAATATTTACTTATTATGATTTATTTAAGTACGGCGTAAATAGTAAAAAAATATTATATTTCCCTATAAAATTATAACTGTAACTGCGGTGCAATGATCTTTATTAGGTACTTATTATATAAACAAAGTCGTTTTTTGTATGAATGTCCCTAAATTAGCTTATATCTTCAAAATCTTACTAGGCGACGGATTAAGAATACAATTATAGCCACCCCATCTCTCAGGGTGCTGTAAAAGCCAGCTAAGGAATATTTAAAACAACAACTTCTTTGAGACACAGAAAATTCGAAAATTAATCCTGTCCCGAACACACCTGATCAGCGCGTCTCAGTAGACCACTATCTTTTCTAAAGTGGAGGAGGCCTTTGCCCAACAGTGGGACTTTAATGTACTGGCGAAAAAAAAGGAAGCACACGTACCTAACTTTTTTGTTATAAGTAAACATTAATTTTTATAACAAGGCTAAAATATCCAAATCTCTTAATTGAATTTCAGAAAATAACACTGTTTGACGTTTAATAATTAAATAACAACATTTTATAAATACAAGCTCATCCACCGCGTAAATTAAGGTCCAAGTTAAGCTATTCTAGGTATTAACGATAATTCAATTATCGCCTCTCTCATCAAGAGTAATTTAATTAATATATTATACCTGCCAAATATTAATACAGTAACTTATTTGTATCAAATACTAGCTGTTGCCTGCGGTACGCGCAGTGCTGTACTCTAGGTATGTGTATTTGTTATTTAAAGGTAGTTAAAGGACTTTACATACAATAGGCATATTTATGTTTTTTAATACACGAAATTTAAAAAAAGTAATATAAAAGGTTATATTTCATGTGGCACTGCTTTTCCGGGCAAGGCGACATCTCTGGGTCAAAATATCCTGTTGCTTTGTCTTACTTAACTCGGCTTGGTTGTAATTAACACGCTTATATATAAGTTCGATAGGTATCCATCAATGTATTAATCTATGTAACGGAATCTTTGAAAGTGATTTTCACCCACTTGCAGTAATCGGATTGATCTAAAATTAAAATTAAAATTACTAAAATTTTGCCTGCTTTATAAGGACCGATGACAATGCAATAATTCTGTGCGGCGCCGACCAGGCGTGGTGGCACGGGGTTTATTTTCGAGTTTTCGTCTCTCACAGCTGGCTATTTCAGCACCCTAGGAGGGGAAAGGGGTAGTGACACTTGTATTCTTAATCCGTCACTACACGGACATACGTTCATTTGTTTTCATTTAATCATTTAGTTATACATACGGCTAGGCTGGTTCATATAACTGACTTCTATTTATACGTAACACAACCATAACAATATTACTTCTAACTTTTCTAAGCAAGCGTATAAAATTATCACGAACTTAACATTCGTTACAGTAAAATATATAGAGAATGTTGCTCAAAGTGGCAACAAATTGGGATCCTTTTTGTAGATAATATTAAGACAAATGGGCAACTACTGATAGTTCGGGATAAATTTTCCCCATTTTAAGAGGTCAGCCAAGTCTCAAGTAAGTTCAGAGCTGCGACGCTTTTTATTTCGGGTATTTTACGAACAATGTAAAAAGTTTTGATATCCTTTATCCTTTTTTGTTTGTTTTCACAGCTGTGATGTTTTCAAAATTAGTAGGTATAATTCTGATACTTTCTATTTACTTACAATAATAATAAACTAACATCATTACAGACAAGCTATTATGCTGATAAACCAGTCAGAATAGTTCAAAGTATTTAAAACTATTAGAAAACACACGAAAATAGTAAGAGGGAAAGAAAAATGGAATAGAAGCGTAATATTTTGGTACCCACGAAATATAAAAACGAAACGAGGCAGACAAGACCAAAAGTGGGAAGACGAGATAAAGTTGATGGCAGGGAAAACGTGGACCAGGACTGCATTAAATAGAACGGAGTGGAACGAAATGGAGGAGTCCTGTGCCAAAGCTATGCAAACAGACCGGGTTGTCGGTGTCACAGACTCGCCAGATTCGCAAATTTAAGCACTTGTAAAAAAAAATATCTGTGTCTGAATAAAGGCAAATTTTTTTTTTTTTTTTTTTCTACCACAAATTTTTTGCCAAGTTTTTCTGGTGGATATTGCTTTGATGAGAGCCTTGTGTGAGCTAATGCAGATAAGACCACCAGACCTGGTCAACTATATAATAATATTGTGCAAAACAACACAATATAGTTGTTTCGGGGAATTGTTTGATCCTCAAGAACCTCTCAGTGATGGTGCCGGCCAATTGCAGAAGCGTTTTTTCTGGACAATGTCCAATATGTCCAAATAATACATCGATTTGTCCCCGGACGCACCGACTTTTGTTACCTTCGTCGAAGACTTAAATTACAAAGATAAACATTACAAAACAACATAAATTTTTTATTGCTTTAGATTAGATTGCGGTTACCCCTTTAGGATGCAAATTGACATGCTTATGAGTGTTGTGGTTTGTATTGTGGTCGCAACATATATGATACACTGTTTCTATTTAGCTTGACTGTTTACTTATATTTAGATAGATAGATAGATAGATTAACTCTTTATTGTACCCATTTACAAGAAACAGAAAACAGAAATTTCGCTTAAAACTAGGTACAAATGGCAGCCTTATCACATAAAGTGATCTCTTCCAGGCAACCATGGGATGGAAAGAAAAGTTAGGGACTAAAATAAAGTGGGGCTGCTGTGTACAAGTAGATTAATGTAAGGGAAGAGAAAATAAAAAATATAATAATAATAATGTTATTATAATAATAAAATAAATAAGTAAATATTACTTAAAATATACTATACATAAACTACTTATATACCGTTAATATCATATACATACATAACAAGTACACACATATACATAACTAATAATGGCATAATATTTATTTACTGTAACACAAAACAAAATTAAGAACTGATAGATAAGTAATGATCTTTTATTTGAAGAATGATTTAGATGTTATGGAAGATAAACGTAATTTAAACTTTACAGAATATGTATTTATTAAGTAATTGTAATTATTAATTTATTAATTTTTGCAATTGACTTGCTATGCTTTTACTTAATAAACTAAATTATAGTGAAAAAATTATCACTACGTCGTTCTAACAACTAAGCTATTGTGGTTCCTCCACATATTTGTTGTAAATCTGCATATAGTAATTGTGTTTTATTGACGTGTGCTTATGCACTACACATATCACCTATTTCTTTTTGCTTTATAAGAATGATAAACCGTCTACTTATGTTTTAACTATGAAGTAAAAATATCATGTTTATTAAGAGGATACCAAAATAGCTTCGTGCATTTTTCTATGTACGAAGTTTTCATTGTTTCTTTAGATTGAATGGCTAGAGCTCTAATTTTTAAGTATATGTTTTTTCAATATATGATCCAGGATCGCATCAACTCAGAAACGCGAATGAAAAAAGTTTTCTCGATAGAAAATCTTGGCGAAACAACCTCTCTAATTTTTTATTTTTTTCATTTGTCGGTCTATTATCGCGTATTAACTAATGAAATAACTTTAAAAACATAGGTAACTATTATGTATAGAAACACGTGGATCAGAATTATAATATATTTAGTAGATTTTGAGTAAATAGGAAAAGTATCCCTAATTCTTCATTTTCTGTGCCTACTGGCTGTGTTAATATGTACGTGTCGGCGATGATATTGATGTAGGCCCTTAATGAAAGAGTAACATTAGTTGACTAAATTTCAAAAATAGCTTCAATCAAATTAATATTACTAATTTGGCTGTACTGGTTTACATTCCCAAAAACATAATTTTATAATCTTTCAAAATGTAACAGCGTAAAGCTTCCGTGATCAGAACTTGGCCCTTTTATCTTAAATTTAGATTGTTTGAAATAAAGATGAAGAGATAAAAGCAATTAAAGTGGCGAAGTCTATTGTTTCTTGACGTCAATATATATTGTAAACGCTTTATGTATTAAGTTCTTTACAATATAACTTGATTCACGGTTCGATGCTTCGCTTTTACACTGTTGATGAATTTCTACCGAATTCATTGAGTCTTAAAGTAACAATAGGGGTAACAATTGTTGTTTTTATTTGATGTAATTATAAATATAAAGAAGTAAATATAAGAAAGAGCTTCGGAACGGTATTCGGAGGTCGTGGGTTCAAGTCCCGCTTGCGGCAATAATTTTTCCACCAATATTTAGTTTATTAAGTAAAGCATAGCATGTCAATTGCAAAATCAATAAATTACTTTAGTAATTAAAAGATGTTTAAAAATATAATTCAATTAACGGGCTATGTAGTCTAGTGGTTCATGTAAAGGACTGCCGTTCACGAGGTCACGGGTTCATTCCAATTATTGCTGTAATATTTAGGATTGTCATATAAATATTTGTACTGCTTCTGTGTGTTTCTATGTATTATGAGTAAGTATTTACAAAAAAAGTAGTTTATTTAGTATATATATCCGTAGTCTAGTACCCATAACACAAGCATATAAGCTTAGCTCGGGACCAGAGGATGTTGTGATATTAAAATGTATACCTAAATACATTGGAATAAAGTGTAGGGATTTTTTAAAATAAAAATCTCGCTAGATATTATTAACTTAAGGGATGATAATTATAAAAAAATGAGTTTTCTTAGCTTTAGGTAAGTAATGATTGATTTACTAACTCTAACTAAAATCCCTAACATTAGAACATCTTGAAGGGTTAAGACGTAATTGTATCCTACTGTCTTAAGTAGAATCAAAGGATTAATACCTCTAGCACGATTTAACCTCTATCGTGTTAGACAGATGTTTGAAGGCATATTACTATTTACGACATTATACAAGGGATTAAATGACATAAAACTAGAAAAGCCAATATTCGCATGCTTTGACATAAAGTTTAGGACAAAAATGGAAGTGGGCTGGACATGTTGCTAGACTAAAATATAAGCGATGGACATTCCAAGCTACCAAATGGCAAGGTCCAGTAAGCAAGAGAAGAGTGGGTAGACAGAAGAAAAGATGGGCAGATGACATAGCTAACATAGCAGGAAGGGGCTGGATGTATGTAGCCAAAGATAGGGAAAAATGGAAAAATATGGAGGAGGCTTTTACCCAAGAAGGGGCCACATAAACAATAATTACTTATAAAGAAAAATACTAAAATAAAAATCAATCTGTAATGTTACCTGTTAGTTTTGTGGAAGTAAAGCTCATTTATATACAAGGGATTAAAGATGCATAGGTGTAAGTCAATTTAAATCTTCTTGTGCCTTCTGTGTTAGTTGAGGTTCGTGTCGAATAGTTCTTTATTAAAATTTTATGTAATTCTATTTTGTACCCAGCAGTTTTACTAGCGCACCGCGCACCGACTGCCCTTCTCCCTTACAACAAGATACAAAAATAGATAATTGCCGCTTCTTAAATATTACTAAATATGAACACAACGTTGCATAAAAATTGGTAGAAAATTGGTCTTATCAGAATATCTATGTACGAGTTATATTACTCCAGGATGTAGTTATGTGAGTATAACATTTTCATTTGGAACACTAGTAATCGAAATAACTTTATTTGAATTTCCTTTTCATATGGCAATACTTGATTATCTCTTTTAGTCGCGGCCCAGCAAAGAAAATTGTATGGAGACATGATGATAAATGAGAATAACAGTAAAAATGTCTCTCTCTCTCCAGTCTATTAACGTGCCATTGTTGGGCACAGGCCTCCTCCACTTTGGAAGGGATTATGGTCTACTCTGCCGCGTTGATAAACCGTGTTGGCTTAGAGTTTATATTCCAGTTTTCCTTCTATCACAGAGGATGTTATCTGTATACAATATTCCTTAGCTGGCTTCTACAGAACCCTGGGAAGGAAAAAGGGGTGGTGAGACTTGTATTTTTAATCAAAATGTTACTACTAAGTTATAAAAGTGCTAATTACATTTTAATGATATCGTTTTTGTATGAAGTTATATAAATAGCAGATTATATTTGTTACCTTCGTTTTATAGGTTATATATTATTGCTTTGGGTCGTTTAGTAATGAACGTTGCGTAGTCAGCCTCTCAACCTCTACGAGAGACCCTTCGTTATAAAAGTATTGGGTCAGCTTTACTTGATGCTTGCTATATAAGGATATTTTCAACAGTCAAGCAATAAATATGTAATTACTAACAAATGTATTTTTACAATAAACTGTATTTTGTAACATATACGCGCAATAAAGTTTTTAGACTATTTTGCCCTCTATTTCTGGAGGGTTTTACTAGGTTGCAAGACCAGGTGTGTTGATTTAGTTTTAGTTTCAAGTTTACCGTCTCGCACAGAGGATATTATCTGCTTATGAGATCCTTTAGCTGGCTCTTACAGCACCCAAAGAGGCGGCAGACGCTGGTGACATTTGTATGCTTAATCTCAGTTTTTACTTACATTTTGTTCTAAAATTCTATTTTTCTTTAACCTCATTTAATAGCGTTGTTTATTAAAGAATATAAATATGTTTCTCGTAAAACAGCGAGTCATCAATCATCACCGTACTAAATTTTCTAAAAGCTTCTATTTCAAATTGTTAGTAATTAATTTTGGTTTAGTTTATCAAGCATTTGCGGACAAAACCATTTTGTTTTGATATAATTAATGGATACTAAACTCGTTAGGAGCGTTTAAGTATAACAGCATTAAATAACTGAACATTAATTTGGAGAGTTTTTGTAGAGCACGCAAAATTTTGATATTTATACATTATACAAAACTAACTATTTAAATCAGTTGTTTCGACCTAAGGCTTCTCCAACCTTCCAATAAGTATGGTTATGTGTATTATTTAGTTTCGAGTTTTCGGTCCCAAAAGGAGTCTCGCAAAGTCTTGAAAGGCTTGACTTTAGTAATAAGTCGGTGATCATCTAAATGCAGAAAGCAGTAGTTTTATCGGATAATGGTATTTCCCTCTAATAATATGTCACAGCGCCATAGTAGGTAAGTCCAATGATGGACCAGATATATAGAGTGATGTGGGTGGGCAAAACCCGTATAATTTGTCGGTTTCCCTCCCATCAATTTCCACCGCCACTTTTGACTATTGTCAACCTCTTCAGAGTGTGTCTTGCTGCCTTACAATGCGTCCAGGGTGCTTTATACATTAAGTAGTATTTTGTATATGTAAACTAGCTGGCCCGGCAAACGTTGTTTTGCTATCCCAAAAAAATGGAAAAAAAAATTTAAAAAAAATGAACTATAAACCTCACGGAGCCCGAGACCTTTCCAACGAATGCAAAACCGTGGAAATCGGTTCGTGCGTTCTGGAGTTATAGCGTCAGGAAGGAAAATCCGACTTATTTTTATATAGTAGATATGAAGTCCATTTATACTTCAAGTATCAAATTTATTCAAAAAAGAGAATAAATAAATGTAACATGACGTAAAAATGGCCACCACATTATTATTCAAGGAAAGAACTATCCTTTTGATACAAGTTTATTTTATTACCTGTACTAAAAATTGTAAAAACTTTATGTAACTATAAAACTATGATCGAAGATATACAGGAATAAAATTGTCGTTTTATTATTACTAGCTGTTGCCACTGACTTTGTACACGTTGTTTTGGCAACTTTTTTGCACTAAAACTCACGTCATGGACTTAAATTTGGTTTTTGAAATTTTTTTTTCTTGCACTTATAGTCAATGTTTTATGTGAACTAAATTTATAGTAACTCGCTTCAGTACTTTTTGCGTAAAAGATCGATAGACAAACTGAAAGAGTTACTTTCCCATATATACTATTAGTAAGAATTTACTGTTTAGCTATAAATACATAAAGTTTACTTAGATCATAATGTTTATATAACATAGTTATATAATTTTCTTAATCAGCTGGATAGGTAATAAGAAAAAATACCACCAATTCTACACGCCCAACTAAGCTTAGCTAAAAAATGAAAATTCATGTCAAATATTGTATTGAAAATTCATGGTTCAGTCATAGTAAAAATTTTCATTACAATATTTCTACAATCAAAATCTAAATTACCATAATTACGTTTGTGAACAACCTAAAAAACTTAATTACTTCATAGTTATACAAATTGTTACTTTCCTAATTAAATTACGTAAAATAGTGCAACACGATGCTGCAATATACGAGGGTCATATAACGTTAACGACATAATTAATTTGTATCGATGAACCGATATTGCCTTGTGTCTCAAAATTAATATTCTGCGCCAAATAAATCGAGTGCCTGTGTCAGTACGTAAAGCGCGCGATACGGAAGATAGATAAATTGGAAATATACATAGTTATTATACTATTTCTTTGATCTTCATGGAAATTTATTTATTTATTTCTTTAATACACACACAGAACAGATAATTTTTACATTTACAAAAAAATATTATAAATATACAGCGTGTTGCAGAAAGGTGTAGTCATAATTTAAAGTTGCATTAGATAGGCCTTAAATATTATAAATGTTACAGTTACACATAGAAAAATACAGTTGGTAAGTTCTTTTTTGTTTATAGCCTACTATTAAATAACTACCAGAAACGCATCAATTATGAGATGTTTACGGTTTATTGAATGCGATTGAACCTTACGATAAAAGATGACCTCATAGTAGTGTTGTATTTAAACAAGATCGATTAATTTAATAAATTAATTATACTTTTATGAACACATAAAAGTCATAATATAACTAGTATTTGAAATTTCATCCATGCCTAGTGCCTAGTCACCGGCCATGTGTAACGATGGTCAAATATGACTACACCTTTCTGAAACACGTTGTATAACTAACTAAAACTATGTACAAATATGAAAATTATATTCAATTGTAAAACCTAATATTTAATAGGTATGCTCTTATGCAAAAATATATTATCAAAATAATCTACTAGTTCAAAAACTAAAAACACGCATAAAAATCCTTTTTATTAAATTACTGGATTGTCATCGGTCCTTGTTAGGTGTGCAAAATTTCGAATCAATCCGACTACTGCAAGTGAGTGAAAACCACTTTCAAAGATACCTACTGTTACATAGATTAATACATTGATAGATACATACCGTGTGGTGACGGATTAAGAATACAATTGTCATCACCCCATCTCCTCCCAGGGGTGCTGTCAATATGTATGAAGTAGTCAAGCTGAAGATAAAAAAATAAGAAAATCTGATTAGTTCGCCACCTCAAAGTTGTATCTTTAAATTATGGATGCCTTGGCATCCCTAAATGCTTCCATTTACATAAACAGACCATCAGAATTACAAAAGAGGATTAAATGAAACTCATTGTCATAATTTTGGAATCTTCGTTTTGCAAAAAAATGCCATCAACTGTTTATGATTGAACAGTCTTTTAAGCATAATAACATAAAAAATAAATTTCTGTTTTTATTTTAAGGCACTATTTGAGATAATTTAGATAGATGATATTAATTTATTAATATTTTGCGATTGACTCGCTATGCTTTTACTAAATAAACTAAATTATACTTAATGGAAAAAATGATAACCATAAGCGGGACTTGAACCCGCGACCTCGGAATGCCGTTCCGTCGCTCTCCCAACTGAGCTAATATGGTCCACGCAAATGTTTACCAAATTTTCCACTACAATCATCTCAATGCGAGTTTCAACATCATGCGATGTTTTTTCGTACAACGCCATCTATTGAGCGGTTTGCACCAACTCCATCAATCGATCAGTTAGCGTTCTTTACAGAACACAATTGGACCGAAGTAATGGCTGTACATGTATTTCTACATTAATTTATTAATATTTTGCGATTGACTCGCTATGCTTTTACTAAATAATTTAGTTTAGTTTATTTAGTTTATAAATAATTTAGTTTATTTAGATAGATGATACTTAAAATTTTAAAAGTAGTGTGGTAGCGGAGCTTTATGTGGTGAAAAATTAAGTAGGTAATTAAGTAAGTGTCACCACCTGATTTCTTCCTCATGGTGTTATAGGAGCCAACTAAGGAATATGATAAGCAGTTAACATCTAATATGAGAGACTGAAAACTCGAAACTAAATCCTATACCAACACGCCTGGTCAGGGCGGCATGATAGACTACAATTCTTCCCAAAGTCGAGGAGACCCGTCTTAAAATATTTAAAATTGTGGGCATTTGTTATACCCTGAATTAGGATATTGGAAAACCTTAGTTAGTTAATTGACCAGCAGAGAACGCATATCAGTTCGATTGATTGCTTGTTGCTGTGCTTCTAGGCATATACCTAACTTACTTTCATTATGTAAGTCTTGAAAATACTAACGCTATTATATAAGACAATATTTTCTTTTTAAAGGGTATACGAAATGAAAATAATATATTCAACAATGAACTTGAATTATATTATCGTATATATAATAATCTAATGTACAAGACAGAATGACAATCTTAATATCTTCTTTTTATGACAGCCGTCAATAATGCAGCGACATTACCAAAGAGGCGAAGACTTAAACAACAATCCTCTTTGGTAATGGTCGCCACACTACTCCCCCGCCGAGACCGTTGCCTGCTACGGTCGATAGTAATCAGGGAAATAAATCTGTCTCCCACTCCGTGTTGTCCTGACTGGGGAATCAGCTGCTGGGACTGGAAACGTGCCGGATGATTTAAAACCGGAGTCATCCTCGACGGCCATGTGTGCTGGTTTCAGTCTGTCTATTGTCACCGTATTGGCTTTGCCTTTTATGTCGATCTTGAGAGTTTTTCCATTTCTCTCTAATACCTTGTATGGGCCTGTATACGGTGACTCTAGCGATCCTTTAGATGGTCCATGGCGAAGAAAAACATAGTTAGCAGTACTGAGGTCTTTAGGTACATAAAAAGTTTTCTGTCCATGACGGCTGCCTGGCACTGGTTTAAGTTGTCCTAAATGTTCTCGTAATCTTGCAGCAAAATTTGAGTAGTCTGAAGTAAAATCCCCTGAAGTCGTGAAAAACTCGCTAGGTAAGCGCAGCGGTTCTCCATACACAAGTTCAGCTGCAGAAGCCTGTATGTCTTCTTTCCAAGCGCTGCGAATGCCTAACAGAACAAGAGGCAATATTTCAACCCAATGGGTGTTGGTGTGGCACATGATAGCTGCTTTCAGTTGCCTGTGAAGACGCTCAACCATACCATTGCAAGCTGGATGATAGGATGTTGTTGGTCTATGTTCCGCTCCCAGAATGGTTGATAAGCTCCTGAATAGTTCACATTCAAATTGCCGGCCTCTATCGGTAGTAATCTTGCTTGGACAGCCAAAACGAGCTACCCAACCTGTAACGAAAGCTCGTGCGCAGGTCTCCGCCGTAATATCGGGCAAGGGATATGCTTCTGGCCAACGCGTGAAACGATCGATGGCAGTAAGGCAATATTTGTAACCGCAAGAAAATGGCAAGGGTCCGACAATATCCAGATGAACATGAGCAAATCTTGCCGATGGTGTGGTAAAACATGAAGTTGGTGCAAGTGTATGACGTGATATTTTATTTCTCTGACATTCGATGCATTCTTTTGCCCATAGGCGACAGTCTCTTTTGATTCCACACCAAACAAATCTCTGTGTAACCAATTTCATAGATGCCTTCACACCCGGATGACTCAACCTATGTAAAGCCTCAAATGTGGCCCGACGAAAAGTTTTTGTAACATAAGGCCTAGGATTTGGCGTAGAGACATCGCAGTAAAGTTTGTAGTCACCATCCGGTGCTTTAATTTTCTTAATTTTTAAAGCTGTGTCCCTCTGCAACAATTGTCGTAACTCCAGATCTTCATCTTGTGCTCTTGCTAGGGCTCTGAAGTCGATTGAGTTTGCAATTTCCTCTATCCTAGATAACGCATCGGCGACTAAATTATCTTTTCCAGATATGTATTTAATGTTTGTACTAAACTGAGAAATGAAGTCGAGATAGCGAAATTGTCTAGGTGGACACTTATCTCTTGAAGTAGTAAATGCATACGTGAGTGGCTTATGATCTGTATATATTGTAAAGTGTCTAGCTTCCAACATATGCCTGAAATGACTTATGGCATCATGTATGGCCAACAACTCTCTATCGTATGGACTGTACTTTTGTTGAGCAGGATTCAAGCGCCGAGAGAAAAATGCTAAAGGTTCCCAACTATTTTTAGATACCCTTTGTTGTAGTACTGCCCCGATGGATACATCTGAGGCATCAGTTTGTAAAGCTAATTCAGCACTTGCATTAGGATGTGCCAACAGAGCAGCTTTGGAAAGACTATTCTTACACCCATTAAACGCTTCTAGCATCTCCTTTGTTAATGAAATTTTTTTAGATGCACTTATCTTCGGGCCACTCAGTAATTTGTTCAGTGGTGCTTGTATAGTAGACGCATGAGGAATAAATCTGCGGTAAAAATTAAACATGCCAAGGAACCGGCGGAGCTCTTTAATCGTCTGTGGTTCCGGATAATCTAAAATAGCTTGTACTTTTGTTTGTAGCGGTTTTATGCCGTCAGAAGACACCTCGTGACCAAGGAAAGTAATTTTAGATATACCAAACTCACATTTAGATGTGTTAATGAGGATTCCATAATCCGCAAGTCGCTGAAACAACTCATGAAGGTGTCGCTGGTGGTCAGATTCAGAACGAGAAAAGATTAAAATGTCATCTAAGAACCCGTAGCAATAGTCTAGCCCTCTTAGCACTTCATCCATAAAACGCTGGAATGTTTGAGCTGCATTGCGTAGACCAAATGTCATATATGGGAACTGAAATAGGCCAAAAGGAGTTATGATGGCTGTCTTTGGAATATCAGCCATATGTACAGGAATTTGGTTGTAAGCTTTCACCAAATCTACTTTAGAAAAGATCGTGCTTCCTGAAAGCTGCTGTGTAAAGTCCTGAATATGGCGAACTGGATACTTATCCGGTATAGTACGTGCGTTAAGGGCGCGATAGTCACCGCATGGTCTCCAGCCGTCATCTTTTTTTGGTGCTAGATGAAGCGGAGAAGACCATGAGCTCTCCGATCTGCAGGCTGTACCGTTTTGCAGCATTGCTTCGAATTCTTTTTGCGCAATCTTCAAACGGTCAGGCGGAAGGCGTCGAGGTCTGCTAGTAACCGGTGGACCGGGTGTAGTACGGATGTGATGTACTGTATTATGTTTAGGAACCCTAGGGGTACCAGCCGGTCTAGTGATATCTGGATACTGCTTTAATATGTGGTGATAAACAGAGTTACCTGAGGTAATTTTCACGGAAGAAATGGCTTCTTTAGCTGCGTTAACTGAAGATTTGACTGAAAGTGTTGTCTGATTATCAATTAGGCGCTGATTTCTGCAGTCAACTAATATATTGTAAAAGGATAAAAAATCAACTCCTATTATAGGTCTTGAGACATCAGCAACCACGAATCTCCAGTTGAATATTCTACGTAAACCTAAGTCAAGTTGCATATTTACCGAACCATATGTGTTTATTATGGATCCATTTGCAGCCGTAAGCTCATAATTTGTTTTCGGGCGCGGACCCTTAAGGGCTGTTCGCGGGTAAACGCATAAGTCGGAGCCCGTGTCTACCAGAAATAATATTTTGGAAGCTTTGTCAGTCACAAATAGGCGGCCTCGTGTACTAAGGCAGTCGTTGGCCGCTAGTTCCGGCTGCCGCTGAAGTTTCCCGCACCCGCATGGCCACATGGCCTAGTACAACGGGTAGCGTTGTCGCCGAATCTTCTATGATACCAGCATATTGTCAAGTTAGATTTAGATGATGAATGTGAATGTCCTCTGTATGTGGATGGCGTGTAACATCTGCTTCGTAAACCATATCGTGATTGCGACTGTGTCAAATTAGATTTTGTATTCAAATGGTTTTTTAATGAAGCTACTTCCGTAGATAAGTCAGCCATTTGTTTTGTCATTTTATTGAAGTATTCATCTTTTGCAACAGCAGAAACGTGAGGAGTTGGTGGAGCAACATCGTGCACTTTATCAGCTATCTCAGCCAATTCATCAAGCGTTGCCTTTGATTGCGAAGCGATTATCATTTGAATGTTGCTCGGTAGTCGGTTTGTCCACACAGTGCGTAAAAGAACATCTGTCACTGACGTACCAGCTAACAACCGAAGACTTCTTAAAAATTGTGATGGCTTTCTGTCACCTAATTCTTCGTGCTTCATTAGTTGCAATAATCGCTTTTCTTGGGAAGCTGATAAACGTGATATTAATTCTAATTTTAACTTATCGTACTTATTCTCTGTTGGTGGATCAATGATAATTTCTTTGACCTCCAGCGCATATCTGTGCTCCAATTGTCCGATGACATGGTGGAATTTTGTAGAATCCGCCGTTATGCCACTTAGAGCGAATTGTGCTTCTAACTGAGAAAACCACAGAGCGGGTTCTTCGGCCCAGAATGGAGGTGTACGAATCGCAATTTTGGATACGCCAACCATCACGTCGGGGTCACCAGTAAAGGGTATACGAAATGAAAATAATATATTCAACAATGAACTTGAATTATATTATCGTATATATAATAATCTAATGTACAAGACAGAATGACAATCTTAATATCTTCTTTTTATGACAGCCGTCAATAATGCAGCGACATTACCAAAGAGGCGAAGACTTAAACAACAATCCTCTTTGGTAATGGTCGCCACAAAATGATATGTCAAGTTACTATCTCATCACTTGAGTAAATGTGAAAACGTACGCAACTGTCATCTTCAGAATAATTAAATGTCTCCGGTCGGCCTAGGATGTCTGCTGTCCCTCCTTTTGTAATCAAGTCACGGACTTGATTACAAAAGAAAGGATCTCAACATATTATGACAAAAGTTTAACGGACCTTTTCTTGAAAATGAAAGGTACAAATTCGTGCTGAAGTTCTTACAGTAACTTTGTCGTACACTTTTGATGAAGTGGAGGTATACATAGACACCTCTATATTAAGTGGAATAAGAACGTGACTATGCTAAGTTATACTTAGTAATTTTTTTTTACCTTTACATTTTGACCACAAAATCGTATGCTAACTTTTTCTTGCCCCAAATTGAAAAAAGAGCTATTTAATAATCACTATTTGTCTCTCTATCTTCAGCCCAAGAACATCCCAATGTTATTGGGCTGAAGATAGAGAGACAAATTAAAAAAAGAGCTTTTTAATAATAACTATTTGTCTCTCTATCTTCAGCCCAATAACATCCCAATGTTTTGTTGTAATTGGGCTGAAGATAGAGAGAAGGAAGTTCAAGAAGAAGAAGGAGAAGAAGGAAGAGTGAAGGAGGCTCGTATCCACGAGCCTCCTTCACTTTGGGGGAGATAATGGTCTACTATGCCACGCTGACCAAGCGCGTTGGCATAAGGTTTAGTTTCGTAGTCTCTCACAGTAGATGTCAACAGCTTATAATATCCATTAACTGGTTCTCACGGCACTCTAAGGAAGAAATGGGATGGCGACATTTTGTATCCTTAATCCGTCACTACACGGATATATATAACTACTAGCTGTTGCCCGCGACTTCGTACGCCTGAAATTTTGAAAAATTTTCAAGCTTTTACAACATTTTTCACTAATGCTTCGCTCCTATTGGTCGCATCGTGATGTTATATAGCCTTTCTCGATAAATGGACTATCCAACATTGAAAGAATTTTTCAAATCAGACCAGTGCTTCCTGAGATTTGCACGTTCAAACAAACAAACTCTTTAGCTTTATAAGATAAGATGTATATCTATCTTATATACATTTCTTGTTACTAAACTGTAGCAAATATCCAATATGTATCATCAAATTACGAACAATATTTGGCAAGAAACTCAACATTAATGAGAAACATTGTTGTCTTCATTTTTTCTGGAACTAATGGTCTCTTAGCTCCAAAAGTAATGCTATTGTGTAAAACTCTTGACCTTTGGTAGAAAGAAATGTTTTTATCTTGTTTCTAAGGTCTTCGTACTTTTTAAAAAATTAGGAAGAATACGGCAAGTACTGAATAATTCAATGTCCACTTGAAAATAAAGACAGTATTTTATACTTAAGACTTGTTTTTAGATAACAATAATATATTTTTTGCTTAAAAAAAGTCATAGAATATCAGAAAAATTCATGCTATTGTAAGCTGACTTATTAAAGATATTACGCACTGCTTATTATGGCACTATTTTGGAAGTAGGTATTTCAAACAAAAGCATAATTTTACAAATCAGTCTACACAGTTTCGAAGAATTGCTTAAATAAAAGAGCATAAAATATCGTCATAAATGAAAACGCCTTCGTTCTTGCTATCAGTTAAGAACTAACAAAATAAAACTGTAGTAATATAGGTAATCTTGTCCGCGTGGTGACGGATTAAAAATATAAGTGTCACCACCCGATCTCCTTCCCAGGGTGCTGTCGAAGCCAGCTAAGGGATATTGTACACAGATAATACCCACTGTGAGAGATAGAAAACTCGAAAATAAACCCTGTGCTAACACGCCTGGTCACCCTAAAGTAGAGAAGACCCGTGCCCAACGATAGAAAGTTAATAGGCAGGAGAGAGGTAAAGGGAGAGAATTAAAATCAGTTATTTTAATAGTAACCTACGCATTAATTTGAATATGAAACATCGTTACGCTGGTTAGGAAGACTGGCTTCTGGTACAAAAGGTTGTAAGTTCGATTCCCAATTTTACTTGTGTAATGAACACAAATAGTGAAACGTTGTAGACATTTATGTGCTGAAGAAAGAAAGACTAACATTGATTGCAAGCAATCACTTAATTCTTTGTAAACTAACATTTGGATACGTGTGTACGGATGGAATCGCTTTAGTTTGTGTTTAACAAGTTCTCGGAATTCGGAAAGGTTCTCGGAAGTAAAACTGTGTTAGCGTTCGCTGTGTGTCTAATTGCATGTTCACAAAAGGAAATGAAGTCTAAAGTTGTTTGTTTTTCACTAACATTCTATAACAACCAAAGCAATTATAAACACCGAGTTTGTTTACTTCTGATGTTGTTTTATCTCTTTATTTGGTTCTTGGTGTTCTAAAAGTGAACACTATATTAAAACATTCAAATTATAATAATATATTTGATTTTATGCAACATGGCATTTTTAAAAGATAAATATAATTAGTAAAACGGTCATTTTGTAGTTTTACCTGGAAAGCTTGCCGGGTGTTTTGAAAATTGGCAATTTTATAGAATTTGATGTGCTGTTTCCGAGTTTTTATTTTAACACCTCGTATCTTTGCCGCTCGCGCTGCCTTATTGTCGCCATTAGTTGCCTCTTATTTTTATTAACACGATTATATTAGCTCGGTAGGTATCTATCAATGTATTAATCTATGTAACGGAATCTTTGAAAATGATTTTAACACACTTACATTAGTCGGATTGTTCTGAAATTTTGCACACATATTAAGGACCGATGACAATGCAATAATTCAAAAATATACATATTTAGTATTTGCCAGCGTGTTTTTTTTTTTTTAATTTTAGAGCTAATCAAATTATTTTGGGCTAGACTGGGCCATAAATATATTTAAAAGAAAATACCGTGATTTTATTTAACAAACTAGTTATATATTGTTAAATACAGTCCACTATTTTATTTCACCCGAACGCCAGGACTTCAACAAGTATTACTAGCTTGTAAGTCTTATTTATGAGATTACGTAACGAAAATTTACTGAGAAAACAGCAATAACAGTTTTGTTTTACAAACAAAGTAGTTAGGTTAATCCTTACATATTGCTACAGGCATGTTAAGCTGTTAAGAAAACTTCTCGTTGTGCTTGGAGTTGAGAACATAATTTATTTATTTCTACAAAGGGGCTTTATGACATAAAACCAACCATGGGATGGTTCCGCACAGTACTTGCTCGATGCGTTGGACAGATTACAGCGACGCGCCATTCGTACTATCGGCGACGCTGAGGTCTCTAATAGCCTTGAACCTCTACAGATGCGTCGTGATATTGCGTCTCTTAGCGCCTTCTATAAAATTTTCCATGGCGAGTGCTCTGAAGAACTTTTCTGTCTAATCCCTGCTTCTCCCTTTCTTAATCGTACCACGCGCGCTGGCTTAAGATGGCATCAATTTACTGTGGCCACCATTTCTTGTCGGACAAAGAAATTCAGCGAGTCCTTTATTTGCAGAATTCCCAAAAATGGAATTCGCTTCCTGCGCACGTGTTCCCTTCTTCTTATAACATGGGGTCTTTCAAGCGAGGCGTGAAGAGGCACCTTGCGGGCTGGCAAGGTGAGGGTGGCTACTTTCACACCGTACTAGCCGTCCTCACATTTGGATTGCACTTCACTTAACATCAGGTGGAATGTAGTCATTTGCCTAACCCTTGCCATAAAAAAAAAAAAAAAATAATAATAATAATAATAGCACTTCGTGCTATGAGCTAGAAGGTTTGTGGCTATGAAGGAATAAAAATACGCATATCAGTATACAATTCACTATTATAGGTAAGACGAAGGGTTATTTGAGCAGTTCTGAGCAGCTGCTAAAAACCAAAACTCATGTTTGACGGATTTCTATGAGATATTATGTCCATAATTGTATACCTATTTAACACACTTGCAAATATTCGCCACTACTTCTTAAATGTGGCACTTTCCAGCAGGACTGCAAGTGAAACCGGCGGACACGGCTACTTATTACCTACAAATTAACGCTTCTAGAACAAAACTCATAAATCAGAAGAATAATTTAATCAGACGTTTATTATATACTAAAGAGTTCTCATTCAAAATTAGTTCACGATGAGTTTCGGTTTTGTTTTAAAGGAATTGCGGACAAAACTTATTTGTGCAAAAGACATTTATTATAAATAACTTTCTGTCGCATTATGAGTAAATAAGTTTAAACATCGGTTTTTGAGAGATTTTACAATATTTATTCTTTGATTTTTATGCTTTTATAATGTACTCAGTACGGTAAATAAGTATTGGGTAAATGGATTTTTCTATCGTTTTTAAGACCTTCTTATTTTGTTTTTCATAAGCCTGTACTTATTCTAAGTAATCAGCTGTATATTTCTTATTTAGGAAGGCACGATTCCAAATTATGCTCCATACAAAAATATGGGTATCGTACTTCCCTTTTTTCTTCGCGAAAGTTAAACCGATTTTAATTGTTTCTACGCTATATTATAGATGAAGTATAGTAGTATATCTATGCTTCTGTCACTTTCTTTTTTTCAATAAATAATAACTAAATGAAATATGACCATCCAAAAATCCGTTTTTATTCTGTTTTATTTAGGTAAAGTTGCAGCGACTATCACACATATTTGCTAACGATTTACCAAAAAAGAAAGTGATACAAGCATAGACATACTCTTCATCTATAATATAGTGCAAAAACAATTAATCGGTTTAACTTTGGCGAAGAAAAAAGGGGACTACGAAACGTCTTTTTTTTTTCAAAGAATTTGTAGGTAAAATCTGTATCAGCTATATTTGTCCCTTTCAGCACGGTGCTCGGGAATAGGAATAGCAATACCTAAAGCAAATACCTAAATTAGGAGTACAGTACCCTATTAATCAATGGAGAGATGCCTACAAACGTACATTAGCATTAACTCCAAGTTTTGCTGCACTTAGGATATCGGAAAATTACTTAATAACTTATTTTTCTTGGCTTATTAATTCCCCACTGTTGGGCACGAGCCTTCTCCATTTTGTGGAGGATATTTAGTTTGCTATTCCACGCTGACCAGGCCTGCCTGCCTACGTTTAGTTTCGAATTTATCAGCTCTCACAAAAGATGTTAATGGCTTTTACAGGACCTTTAAATAGAAATGAAGTGGTGACTCTATTCTTAATCAGACGCCACACTGAAAGCTTAAAAAACAATATCATCACTCTCCTGCCTTTATTCTTTTATACTCTTCTGTCAAACGTCATATCTGTGATGACTCCTCATATCATTCTTTCTTATCCTCTTTCACACAGTCTATCCATCTTTTCTTTATCTTAAACTACCATAATACAATATAGAAATAAACTAAGAATGCAATAACTTGGAAAGAGTATTTAAATAAATATTATCGTGAACAACATCCTCTTTAAGTAATTATACACCCTAAACAAATGCAGGCCAGCCGTTACAAAAATATCCCAAGTATTATGACGGAGGTATAATTAGGTTAATATTTTCCTCTTTGTACTTTGCTTTATTAAATAATAACATAAATGCATTTTGTTTATACAAAGTTATGTATAGTAGATTATGTTTTACAAAGAAACCCTTTTGACTAATTTGAAAATTAAGTTTGATGCAAGATGGCTCTTTGGTGTTCAAGGAAATTAGAAATCATCAAATTTAAGCTATGTTGCAAAATTATTCCAGTAGAATTTTATTAAGACATGGTTATAAAAGTGTTCTTATTTAAATAATTTTAAAGAATACGAGCTAAATTCCTTTATATTTACCTAACAATAATAGTTTCTCTAAATACTGTATGCATATGGCTATAGGTATGTTGCTAACTATCCGTTGTGGTGACGGATTATGAATACATGTGTCGCCGCCCTCTTTCCCTCCTAGGGTGCTGTAAAATCCAACTAAGGGATATTGTACACAGATAACATCCTCTGTTGAAGACTGAAATCTCAAAAATAAAGACTGTGCTAAAATACCTAATCAGCCGGGCACAGTAGAGCATAGCCCCTCCCAAAGTATATGAGACCTGTGCCCAACAGTGGCTCGTTAATATGTTGGAGAGAAAGAGAGAGATAATGTTAAGAGAAGCTAGATCCTATGATAAGTAACAAACATAAGAAAAAAATGTTAGTGGTCTACAATGTAGCGGACAAATTAGCCAACAAATATACAAAAAAGAATAACAGGTACAAACGATTTCTATAACCTCCTGCTGTAAAAATCAATAAATATATAACAACCACACGTTCTATGCATCTATGTATGAAACAGAGAAAACCAAAACATTATTTTAATCTTGAAAGTAATACTATGTTGTACTGATTTATGAGCCTAATTTCTCCAACGAAATTAGAAACAAAAAATTTACCAAGCCTGTGGTTGAGATATTTATTTTGTGTTGCTTTACGCCATATTTTGTATTTTCTGTCTGAAACCTAATACTAATTAAGCTATAGGATATAATGACGTATATAATGAAAAATATATAATGACGGGCCTCGTGGTGGAGTGGTTTATATAACGGACTGCCGATCATGAGGTCTCGGGTTCGATTCCCGGTCAGGACAATCATTTGTGTGATGTTTTTAATTGTCATACAAATGTTTGTACTGCGTCTGGGTGTTTACTATGTATTATAAGTATTTATTTACAAAAGAAAAGTATTTTATGTATTATATCCGTATTCTGGTACCCATAACACAAGCATATTAAGCTTAGCTTTGGGACCAGAGAACGTTGTGTGAAATGTCCATGAATATTTATTTATTTATTTATTATTATTTATAGATAACTGTAAGACTGGTAGTGGTACGTATAATCTATTATGTGATTTTCACCCACTTGCAGTAGTCGAATTGAGCTAAAATTTTGCACACAAAGATTAAGAACCGATGACAATGCAATAATTTTAAAAGCATTTTAAAATTTTTGAACAAAGCAAATTATTTAAATTGCAATTATATCAGTTACATGATTTTTAGGCAATCATTTTCTTAATAAAAATCAGTTAGATAATAATACACATGCATGAAACACATTCCCCAAAAAGGGTCAAGCGCGTAGTAGCACTTTCAACCGTCTTCTATGTATGATGAATAATGATAAATGAAGCCAAATAAGTGTGTTTAGATCGTAGCTGTTGGTGATCTATACTATCTGCCTACCTCTATGGGGAAAAGGCTTGTTTGATCTTAAATTATCTGAGCAGGTACATGAAAAGTTTTTCGTATTTTCCAATATCTTGTAAACTTTATGGGTGTCAGAATGACGAAGACACTTATTGAATTTACGATAGGGGCGGAACTTTAAAATTAGTCTATTTTATTACTTATGAAGCATGAGGTTGAAATATTTACGAGTCCAAAGATTAATTCCAGTTCTTATGTTGCAATATCTTCGTAGATTGAATTTTAGAGAGAACTTTAAAGAATATATGCTTAAAATTACATTGAGCAAAAATTTTATCACGTAACTTCTTATACAACAACACTTAACGCGCTGTCTAATGACACCAGAATCTAAAAATTTCTTGTCAATATGATGTTTGAAGTGAATAAATTGGTTTCAGGAGTCGTAAATTGATCGCGTTGCCCAAAAAATACGTTTAACCAAAAATAATAAGGAGAAAACGTTAATTTTTTTTTATTATTAATAAAAAAGAAAGATTTTTAAATAATCAAATCATTAACTTCATTTCATAATTCTTTGATCTGTACCAGTTTATATAATAAAACTAGCTGACCCGGCCAACGTTGTATTGCCATATAAAAAAAACATTTGAAAAATAGATGTTGGCCAATTCTCAGACCTACTGAATATGCATGTAAAATTTCATAAAGATCGGTCAAGCCGTTTCGGAGGAGTACGGTAACTAGCACTGTGACACGTGAATTTTATTTATAAGATGATATGTTATAAAAATAAATTGCGTAATTAACATTACCAGCATTGACGTCCAAAACAATATAAACAGCCAAAGCAAACCAGGTCACAAAAAGGAAAGTAAATCCAAATGTAATCCCGCCAACAACATTCAGAGAATATTATTCTTTTGTGGTATATTATTTTACTGCGAAACGAAGTCCAAATCTGTCGTTTTAAAAGCACTTTAGAGATTAAAGTAATAATTAAATTACGAGTATTTCTTATATAATTATTTTAAAACAAAATCCCTAATTTATTATGCAAATAACTTTGTTATTGACAAAAAATACTTGTTCATGAATATTTTATATAAAATTCACTCGAGACATTCCTTGATTCAATTTGAGGAAATGAATGCTACACAAAATGGTTAACGTTTTTGTGACATTATATTTTATTGTTTTTATTGACTATCCTTTTACCCGCGTCTTTGATTGCTAAAACATTGATTTTCATAGTTATCCATTGAAAAAAATAACGAAATTGAATATAAACTTTCGCTACACTTTCTACCTTTTTACCATAAATCCATTTTTTAATATTCACCACGTATTAAAAAATTTGTCAAGTGTGAGTCGGACTCGCGCACGAAGGGTTCCGTACCATTATCTATGCAACATAAGGCAACGTTATTAGTATCAAGCAAGAAACGGTAAAAAAATCATGTTTGTTGTATGGGAGCCCCCCTTAAATATTTATTTTATTTTATTTTTAGTATTTGTTGTTATAGCGGCAATAGAAATACATCATCTGTGAAAATTTCAACTCTCTAGCTATCACCGTTCTTGAGATACAGCCTGGTGACAGACGGACGGACGGACAGCGAAGTCTCAGTAATAGGGTCCCGTTTTTACCCTTTGGGTACGGAAACCTAAAAACCACGTGTTCACGTAAAGAATCTCACGTATTACCTCATGCGTTAAAGAAATTAGCACGCAAATCTTTAAATTCCTAGCCTTAGTAGTTTCTGCATTAATCTGTCAATCAGTCAGCTTCCTCTTTTTTGTATTACTACCTATTAGTTGTTGTCTGTCTGTCTGTTTTGTTGTCTATCCGTGTGGTGACGGATTAAGAATACAAGTGTCACCACCACTTCTCCTCCCAAGGATGCTGTAAAAGTCAGCTAAGGGATATTGCACACAGATAACATCATCTGTGAGAAATGGAAAACTCGAAAATAAACCCTGTGCCAACACACCTGGTCAGCGCTGCACAGTAGATCATAATCCCTCCCAAAGTGGAGGAGGCCCGTGCCCAACAGTGAGACGTTAGTGGCCACCCTATTAACGTCCCACTATTAGGCACAGACCTCCCCCACTTTGGGAGAGACGTTTGTGCATTGTGTCACGCAGACCAAGCGTGTAGATATTTCCTTGAATCAACGTAGCGTCAATATAGTTTTACAAAGTTTTATAACTTTACAATACAAGTAATAAAACAAACTTGTACCAAAAGATAGGGGACAGTTCTCCTTCTGAATAACAATGTGATGAAATTTTTCACTCGATGTACAACGGATTTATATTCCTATTGGATACAATACCGGAGGGAAAAATTGAAAACTTAGTAAAATGTGCGTACATTTGCTTTTTTAAACGTTTAGTTTTATTTCTAAAAGTAGCAAAAAGTAATACCATAATAACGTAGTGAAAAAATAAAATTATTTTAAAAAGATATTAAATTAATTTATATAACGGAGAAAAGAAAAGAAAATGAAAACCTAGTAACACTTCTTATCAAGGCAGACGAACGTAAAGTTAATTGTTAGGATTGTTGTGGAAGGAGTCGAGGGCAGAAGACCGATGAAGAAAAAGATGCAAATGATTGTGAGGTACGAGTATGATTATGATGACATGTCTTGTTATAACAGCTGTCGCAGCGGTAATACCACTTAAACTGTTTTATCTGTTTTGATTGCACAATAATTATCTAATTTGATTGATCATCGGATTCTATGTCACAATAAAATTATTAACTCCTATGGAAATAATTGAGTATTTTTTTAAAAAAAGTTCAACCGATTGCATGCCTTTGAAATATGAGGATTTTCCTCGATTTCTCAGGAGATAATCATCAATCTTGACCTGGTGCCAATGGGACCGCACTGGAACCACCAGCTTTCAAATAAAAAAAGAATAATTAAAATCAAACATTAAAAAAGGAAAAAAACATTCAAACGAATTGAGAATCTCCTCCTTTTCTTGAAGTCGGATAAAAAGGCGGGATGTTGTGATGATAATCATGTAAAGAAAGCACTATTTGATATTCAAATAAATGCTAGGTACTATAAGTTCTGCCAAATTTAGCAACATTTTTCATCATTAGGGTTCCGTACACAAAGGGTAAAAACGGGACCCTATTACTGAGACTTCGCTGTCCGTCCGTCCGTCCGTCCGTCCGTCCGTCTGTCACCAGGCTGTATCTCAAGAACGGTGATAGCTAGACAATTGAAATTTTCACAGATGATGTATTTCTATTGCCGCTATAACAACAAATACTAAAAATAAAATAAAATAAATATTTAAGGGGGGCTCCCATACAACAAACATGATTTTTTTACCGTTTCTTGCTCGATACTAATAACGTTGCCTTATGTTGCATAGATAATGGTACGGAACCCTTCGTGCGCGAGTCCGACTCGCACTTGGCCAATTTTTTATTACATTTGTCAGCATAGAGATAAAAACTACTATACTCTAAGTTTTTCATATTAAAATAATAAATAAATAAAAAACATTCTTGATTTATTTAAAACTTAAACTATTTAAATTTTGATATCACTTTAAGGGCCTACATCAATATTATCGTATATCATCGCCGACACGTACTTATTAACACAGCCAGTAGGCACAGAAAATGAAGAATTAGGGATACTTTTCCTATTTACTCAAAATCTACTAAATATATTTTAATTCAGATTTACGTGTTTCTATATATAATAGTTACTTATGTTTTTAAAGTTATTTCATTAGTTAATTCGCGATAATAGACCGACAAATGAAAAAAATAATAAATTAGAGAGGTTGTTTCGCTAAGATTTTCTATCGAGAAAACTTTTTTCAATCGCGTTTCTGAGTTTATGCGATCCTAGATTTTATATTGAAAAAACATATACTTAAAAATTAGAGCTCTAGCCCATTCAATCTAAAGAAACAATGAAAACTTCGTACGTAGAAAAATGCACGAAGCTATTTTGGTATCCTCTTAACATAATAAATTTGGATCAAAAAACCATTGCAAATCTCTTTCACTGTAAACCTTTTTTGATGCATCGTTAAAATTTAAAGCTTGGCATACACGACATAAATGAAAAGACTGTGTCCCAAAATACCCATGCTCATTGACAATTTTAAAATGATTTCTCCAACTATGAAATTTAAGCAACAATTCATCATCTTTACTTATACGTATAATACCATTAGCGAGTTCTTTTATTTTAGTCGCGTTATTTGTAACTGGTATGTACAAATAGGAATCAGGTGGTAAGAGTTTTTCACAGTCACTTTTAGAAGGTCCCATTATAACAGGTATTGCACCATTACTGTAAGCGTGGTACCATATTTTTTCAGTCATATACTCACGGCAACTAGAGTTTTCTAGTACTAGATAAAACAAATATTCAGATATTACTTTACAACCTGTTTTAAAATGTCCTGGACAACTGAAAAGGTAAAATAAACCTTATTAATTTAGCTCAACTACTCCCAACTATAAAATCTTTTGTCAAGGATGGTTTATATTGTTATATAGCCTTTCTCGATAAATGTAGCTACTATAGAACACTGAAAGTATTTCCCAATCGGACCCGCGGTTCCTGAAATTAGTGCGTTCAAACAAACAAAAAAACATTTCAGCTCTATAATCCCTATAATATTATAAATGCCAAAATAACTCTGTCTGTCTGTCTCTTACGCTTTCCCGCTTAAACCTCTCAACCGATTTAGATGAAATTTGGCACAGACAATCTTTAGACCCTGAGAAAGGACATAGGCTACCTTCTATTGCGAAAAAAAGGGACGAAAAGTTATCTAAATTTCACGCGGACGGAGTCGCGGGCAACAGCTAGTAATAGTATATACCTTACCTAGTATCGTTTTTATTTATCATCTAACAAAGATTTAAATTATGAATCTTACCGGTTTTTAGTTGTCTCATTTTTGGAACAACGTCCATACACATCAACAGGCATATAATCTTGTAATATTTTTATAAAGTTCATTCGTAATTTGACTCCACAATTTGATATAAGGATAGTAGCTAATACATCATGTCGCTTTTTCTTCCAGTTTGGGATGAGAGTTGTGACATTTGGATGTTGGCTTTTGAAAAACGGCTCCTCAAGGCCTACAGTTCGTCCGTATGGTACGGGTACATCAGCATCACTTCTGTAATGGAAAGAAATACATTTATTATGATGCGTGGAGTCAACAGCACTTTATGAAAATTTCGGCTTAACGAGTTAAAATGCCTTTAAAACCTAGTTGCATTTAATACCCTTAAATATAAGCTTGTTCGTATGTTGACAGATTTAGAATAAGTGTAACCACCCCATTTCTTCAGGTGACAGTAAAAGCCAACTAAGAAATATTAAATGCAGATATAACCTCAGTGAGAAAGAAAAAACTCGAAAATAAACTCTATGCTAAGACGCCTGATCAATTAATGCGGTATAGTAGACCATATACTATCTGGAAGCGAGACCCGTGCCCAAATGTAGGACGCTAATGGGCTGGAGAGAGAGAGACCGAAATAAAAGTGTAATAAAACAAGTGATATAATTACCTGAAAGTCATTGACCAATTAAAAACATTCGCAAATTCTTTATAGCTCTTTTTTTTATTTCCAGCTAGAGAGAAAGCATTTTTCGGTGATTCGTCGTTCAGAAATATCCATCTTTGATTCGGATTTCTATTTTTTACTTTTGGTATAGCACCACGTTGTAAATGAACAATCACTGCGTCCGCTGTTTTTATTTTATCATCGTCTCCAGTAAAAATGCAATTTTTGACACTACATTTTTCTAGAGGGTCATGTCTGCAATCATTTTATAAAAAGCGCTATTTAAAATAATTATTATTATACATTATTTTGTTTTGAAATATTTTTTGTAGTCTGACGAAAGTTTTAATTATGAGATATTATTGAAATTTTTGCCAACAAGATATTAAACATTAGCGGCCTGTTCAAAGTATTTCTATTATTATGGCAATTTTTTTTTAAAGATAGCATAAGTTTCTTAGAGATAAAGTAGCAGTGTAATGGTAAAAAAAACATTTGATATCAATCACATTTTGTTATAGATATAAACGAAAAACCAATCCATAGATACTGACCATACCTAGTACCTAACAAAAATGAATCCCCTCCCCTATACTACACCCAATGAGATAATATTTCTCGTTGTGTATTTAAAGAAAAAAAAAAATTTAAAACTGTGTAATGAAGTCGGTCTGGTCAGCTAAACAATAAACTATGGCCAAAATTATATAGTTAAGTATTCCGCCATTGTTTAATCAGCTTGCTTTTGACTAAATGAGTTCGGATATATTTGTAGTAACAAAGGTATACAATAATTTTTGTAAGAGCAAATAGCCTATTGTGTCACACAAGCAATACGTAAATTAAATCCTTATTTATTTTACGTATTGCTATACATTATGTTCATTTTAATACAGCTGTTTATTTATATCATCTTTATTACGGCCATACAGCTACTAACCTACCTAATTTCTTAACAATGTAAAAACCTGCCTTTGGAGTAATATTATACACGGCATGCTAATGGGTGGGGGTTCAAAAATTTCGCGAAATGCTTCCAGAAAAGATGCACTCGCTAAAATAAGGCTTTGCTAGCGTTTTCACGCTATTAGATTATTTTTAAACCGGCAAGCTAAGAAACAAGCTTACGGCCTGCCTGATGCCAAGCGGTTACCAAAACCAAACAATATCAAAGGTGTCACCAACGTATAGCCGACCCTGCAGAAATAATTTTGCTCATTTTTTGAAGAGCCTCATGCGTTCTTAGGGGAAACCTTGCACCGAAGAATAAGTTGTAGAATAGGGCTGCTAATGGGTACTTCACGGATCTTGTGATTTACCGATGGCAGAAACACAGACTGTTGTTTACGAGATCGTGGGTTCGATCCATGCACAGAAAAATCATATTATTTGTGTGTGATATTGTATGAAAGTTGTCAATATTTATAGAATAGACATTTCCGCTATTCTCTGCAAGGGTAAGGGAAAAGTAAACTCGAAATTAGTGGGTTTTATTGCGAAAATGTCTGCTTACCTATTGGTGTATACGACGAAGAGAGAGTCAGCGTGCTATAGAAAAGCAAAACTATCCTTGTGCAAGGGACCCAATAGGGATATCAATAATAGGATCATGAGCTAAGATAAGTAATAATAAATAATTATTCATGGACATTTCACACAACGTCCTCTGGTCCCAAGCTAAGCTTATATAAGCCTGTGTTATGAGTTCCAGAATACGGATAGAATACATATATTACTTTTCTTTTGTAAATACATACTTATAATACACTAGCTGCCCCGGCAAACGTTGTTTTGCCATACAATTCTGTGTAAAAATCAACAACAAAAAATTTTATCAAAATCGGTCCAGCCAATTGTGAATCTAAACCATCCTCAAACCCCCTTGAATACACACAACAAATTTCATCAAAATCGGTCCAGCCGTTTAGGAGGAGTTCAATTGCAAAAACACGTACAGAAGATTTATATATATAAAGATAGAAACACCCAGACGTAGTACAAACATTTGTATGACAATTAGAAAAATCACACAAATGATGGTCCCGAGCGGGAATCGAACCCGCGACCTCTTGATCGGCAGTCCGTTACATGAACCACTCAACCACAAGGCTCGTCAAGATACAATATAAAATATTAACTTACTGCTTCGAACCAAAATTATAAACGTGGCGATTCTGAAGCCACTTCCAATGCTTCCATACTAATATCACAAATGTTTTGTTCTGTTGTGCACCAAGGTCGGAGAGTTCTTCGTTCATAAACAAATATGAACCCAATATTGATGTATTCCAATCCTGAAATTAAGACGTTCACCTTATTATGTAATTGTCAGTACCTATTTATAAAAAAAAATACATTAATTTATAATTTTTTGCAATTGACTTGCTATGCTATCATTTTTTCCACTATAATTATATTAAAAAAATACATCTAAAAACCAAGCAAATATTCATGTATTTTTTTTTATGATTCGTCCAATCCATTCACAAATTATCAAACTAACTTGGTACCTATTTAAATGTTGATCTAACAACTTACACTATTTGTCATAGAACTTCTCCGAAAAGACTTTACAATTTTTTTATTACGCCTTTATACGTATCTAATAATGTATTTATTCTATCTAACGGAATCTTCGAAAGTTATTTTCACCCACTTACAGAATTGTCGTTGTCTTAAGTCGGATTGATCTGAAATTTCGCAGACCTATTATGGACCGATGACAATTCCGTAATTTAAAAAAAAAATATTAGTATTTTCTAGCGTGCTTTTTAGTTTTTCATGATTAAAGCCTTGTCTTGTGCCTTGTATTGTGCCTAAAAATGTACACCTTAATTAAACCAGGATAATACTATTTTATGTGTCTATGTGACGAAAGGTATAGGGCAGAAGTGGCCAACAAGTCGATCGCGCGACCAATTTTAGTCGATCACTCGCAGGTTCCATTCCCCTAGACAAAGTATTTTAACCCATTAAATAAATATTCATGTATGTTGCTGGAACTCGCAAGAGTGCATAAAAGCACATTGCATAAACATCCCCCTTTTTACCTAAGAAATAGGTCGATCGCGACTCAATTTTAAAATTAAAAGTAGATCTTATGTGCGCAAAAGTTGGCCACACCTGGTACAGGGTATTGTTTCTATAACATTTTTAAAACATTTTCGGAGGATATTTTTAGGGTTCTGTATCGAAAGGTAAAACGGGTATTCTTTAGTAATAGATTATTTTAATTTCATTTTATCTAGAGATAATCGCACTAGATAAGCAATATCGACACAATAATTTAATTAACTGGTATAGATATTTAATAAAAATATCAGAAAATATGAGATAATAATTATAAATACCATTATTTCACGGAATTTATCATTGATTACAATATTGATGCAATAAGAGCGTACCTATTTACCTTAGGCCGCGGAGGCCTTCTATGTACTTTAAAATTTAGCTCTGTCTCTATTAAGTTATAATTATATAGGGCGGTTAAATAAATAAATAAATATTCACGGACATTTCACACAACGTCCTCTGGTCCCAAGCTAAGCTTATTATGCTTGTGTTATGGGTACCAGAATACGGATATAATACATAAACTACTTTTCTTTTGTAAATACATACTTATAATACATAGAAACACCCAGACGTAGTACAAACATTTGTATGACATTTATGGATATCACACAAATGATTGTCCCAAGCGGGAATCGAACCTGCGAAATAAATTGGTTTAATAAATGAAACAGTAAAATTCTTGCTTAACTAATTGAGCTATAAACCTGTTAATTCAAGACCTGACGTTACATGTATGTGTTCAACCTGGGTTAGATCACGATGACAACAAATCTATAGGTACTATAATATTATAAAGCGAAAGAGTTTGTTTGTTTGTTTGTTTGTTTAAACGCGATAATCTCAGGATCCGCTGGTCCGATTTGAAAAATTCTTTCAGTGTTGGATAGTACATTTATTGAGGAAGACTATAGACTATATAACATCACGCTGCAACGAATAGAAGTGAAGTATCAGTGTAAAATGTTGCGAGAAACGGGGAAAAAAGTCACGCGCGCGATCTTTAAATGAAAACGCCGCCTTATCCATGTGAGTTACAACAAAGTAAGTATGTAAGTAGTAAGTAACAAGTATGGAGAAATTGTTTGTTATATAAAGATCTTTAAAAAAGTCCGCGAGGCCATATGTCTATCTTTAAAGGAAAACCTGCTGTACCCATAAGAACGTCAAAAAAATTATCAAATTCAATAGGATGTTTTCAAAAGCTATTTATGTGTATTTGGTAACATATTTTATCAAATTAAATACCTTAGTTAGCTTACACATTTAATATAGATTACAACTGCATTTTACAGCATACAATTTAAATGAATATCTTAGGAGATATGACGAAAAAAGAATTGCGCGCGGCAAAATAAAATACTTAAACTATTGGCTGAGCAACGCGAACGTTTCCTCGATCTTCTATCCATACTCCAGTGTTTTGATGTTTGGTTAATGTTGAATGTATGAATGTAAGGATGTTTGTGGTTCTTTCGCGTAAAGACTGCTGGATGGATTTTCATGAAACTTTCCAATAATATAGCTTAGGTACAGGTCGTTACGCTGCTCAATCCCCGACGTATCTGTGTTGAGTTGATCTTTATAGACGTCGGCGTCGTCGTCGGCGTATGACCGTTACGCTGCTCAAATCCCGACGTATCGGTGCTGAGTTGGTTTTTATAGGCGTCGGCGTCGTCGTATGGTCGTTACTCTGCTCAAATCCCGACGTACGTATCGGTGCTGAGTGGGTGTTTATAGGCATTGGCGTCGGTATCGGCGTCGGCGTTGGCGTCGGCGTCGGCATCAGCGTCGGCGTATGGTCGTTACGCTGCTCAAATCCCGACGTATCGGTGCTGAGTTGATTTTTATAGGCGTCAGCGTCGGCGTATGGTCGTTACGCTGCTCAAATTTCGACGTACGTATCGGTGCTAAGTGGGCGTTTATAGGCGTCGGCGTCGGCATCGGCGTCGGCGTTGGCATCAGCGTCGGCGTCGGCATCGGCATTGGTGTCGGCGTCGGCGTATGGTCGTTACGCTGCTCAAATCTCGACGTATCGGTGTTGAGTTGGTTTTATAGGCGCTGGCGTAGGCTTTGGCGTCGGCGTCGGCGTCGGCGCATGGTCGTACGCTGCTCAAATGCCGACATATCGGTGCCGAGTTGTTTTTATAGGCTTCGGCGTATGGTCGTTACGCTGCTCAAATCCCGACGTATCGCTGCTGAGTTGGTTTTTATAGGCGTCGGCGTCGGCATCGGCGTCGGCGTCAGCGTCAACGTTAGTTTTTAGCAAATCTCTCATGTAAAGTGGTAATAAATTACAAGTTTTTTGGATTTTTATCAGCACTATGTAGGCTTGGTCATGCAAAATTTCAAGTCTCTGGGATAGTGGGAAGTAACATGTTAATTTTGATTCCCTAGGGAAAAATGAAAATACTCAAAAATGGCTGTTATTTTCGGTTATATCTTCTGAATGCGTAGATCTAAATTATTAATTGTATCTTTTGTAGCAAGGCACCGCATAGATCTACATTTGGTATAAGTTTCAAATTGATACCTTCAGCCGTTGCCGAGTAATAAAAAAGTTTTACGGGCGGATAGACAGACAGACGGACACCGTAGTGAGACTTTAAGGGTTTGTACGAAGCCCTAAAAAGGTAAAACTCTGAGATATCTTTTACTAAAATTACATTGGGGCCATGTGTGTTACTTCTTTAGAATTGTGCAAAAAAGAAAACCAAACGGACGATTTGTTAATTTGCTGTAAAATAGCGTTATTATTAGTTCATTTAATTTTTCGTTATTAGGGTTCCGTACCCAAAGGGTAAAAACGGGACCCTATTACTGAGACTTCGCTGTCCGTCCGTCCGTCCGTCTGTCACCAGGCTGTATCTCAAGAACGGTGATAGCTAGAGAGTTGAAATTTTCACAGATGATGTATTTCTATTGCCGCTATAACAACAAATACTAAAAATAAAATAAAATAAATATTTAAGGGGGGCTCCCATACAACAAACATGATTTTTTTACCGTTTCTTGCTCGATACTAATAACGTTGCCTTATGTTGCATAGATAATGGTACGAAACCCTTCGTGCGCGAGTCCGACTCGCACTTGACCAATTTTTATTTAAATTCCACGCGTACGATTTCGCGGGCACAGCTAGTAGTACACAATTGTAAGTACCTCTGAAAGTTATGTTTCATACTCGAACTTACTCCCGATAATTAATTATTAATTAAATTATAATAATATTAAATAAATTATTAATTAAATAATTATAATAATTAATTAAATAAGTGGTTGTTAATAAAACTTGAGATTTCATACAAACATGACTTTTAGGTTTGAAATTACAAACAACGACACTAAGAAGTTAGTTGCAACCATACGATATGGACGCATAAATAATTTTGAAGTTATTTATAATTGTAGGATAGGCACCAGGAAGGATAAAGATTATGAATAAAACTTATTCCGTACGAAAGTTATTCCGTCAGACTGCTGGTGGTCATACATTCAAAATGACATTTGCCAGCCTGAATCAGAGCTTAGCGCAGGTCAGCGTGGGCCATCCTGAACCCATTGAGTATCCACCATAATTTAAGCGCTCCCGCCTGAAACAGCAGGAGCCGTCACACGCACTGTTTTCTTTGTCAGATAAACTGTCAGGCCGACGGGGTGCCGAGCTAACAACTTAGTAACACAAACACTAACTTCATTTCATTGGTGCTCGCTTTTAGATGCATGTCCCGCTCAAAATTGCATCACGCACGCTAAAAGACACGACGGTGTCTTTAATGAGTATGAGCACTGCTCTTGTAACTTTTTCAGCGGAGGTCGCAAGATGATCCAAACTTCTATTAAATTTAATGTTCTAAGCTAAGAACACACTTCTTTGCACCTAGCTTACCTGACGGTCTCTGTAGAACTTCTCAACTACAGCTACATGTGTCCTACGCGATGGGTCCTCACCCACATCACGGAATGTCTGATGTATTGTAGCCATGTAATTATCATGAGGACCGAGTAACGTAAATATAATTAAACCTAACAGTAAACAAAGTAATATTCTTCTATTACGATATGTACTTGAAAAAAACGCTAACATTTTATATGCCATTACTAGCATTACTAAGTTATAATTAAATATTCACCATAATTTTATTATCACAGCCACTGTATTCTCACTATATTTTACTTAAGATATAGAAAAATCAGTACTAAATTAAAAACATATTTTCATTTCATAATATTCAGATCTATATTTAGCCAGCTCTAGCTTTGATTACCGCAAAGCAAAAAGACTGAAACACTATAACTCTGTAATGTACACGTAAATAGCATTCATGTACTTTTATATTCGTCGTAAAAGCAAATTAGCGTAAAGGTTCAATCATTGAATTAAATGAAAAAAAAAATTGTTAATTTGTTCTCATGAAAAAAAAAATTGAAACACACGCGCAAAGGTAATGTCCACACTGCCAGTCAGTATAGTTGACACAAAATACCATTTGCTGATAATATCGTTCATTGTTACCGAAATGTAAACTTTGTGTAGATGCGTATCATTTGAACAATTGTGTTGAATTCCTATGATACTGTTATTAAAATTAGTAAACGTTATCACTGTATTATCAAAACGATGTTTTTCGGGTGAACCTCGTGGTCTAGTGGTTTATGTAATGGACTGTAGTTCACAAGGTCGCGGATTTGATATTTGATGTGTGATATTTATATTAGTCATGCACATACAAATGTTTGTACTGCGTCAGGGTGTTTCCTACGTATTATAAGTATGTATTTACAAAATAAAAGTGAGATATATATAATCTATCCGTATTCTGGTGCACAAACACAACATACACATAAGCATAGCTTAGGGCCAGATGACGTGGTGTAAAATGTCATGGATATTTATTATTTATTTACACGTAAAGATTATCATTTTGTTTATTAATTCATAAAATGTTTTCTGGATCCCAAAGTAGGCGTAATAATTCTAAACATTAAATGTTATTAAAAACTGGGAAAATGATTGCTTTGTTTAGTAGACATTGGTACCAACTCTGAATGCACAACTAAACTAAACTAAAAAATAATTTTGATAGTGTCGATAACATAATCCGGCAATATATCTGAACTTTCCCAGTAAAAAACAGCAACTGTAAAATGTGCACAATAAAATAGCCAATTAATCTAAATACACCAATAGTTGTACACGTAGAATTGGTACCAATAGCGACCTCAAACGTGTCGCGTGGCAAAACTTTATCCTCATAACCCTTTTGCAATTTTTTTTAATCAGCAATGACTAAAGTTGAAATAATTGGTGTAAGTGTAACACAACTAAGTAAATTTAACCACGCCCTCAAAAATGCAATCAAGTTAATACACGCAATTGAAAAATATAATCATAGGACATCCACTTGTAAGCTTTTTCGACTAATAATTAAAGCCAATAGGTTACTAGGTATTTTCCATTCTCTCAGAGACTTGAAACTTAACATGGACCAAGCTTATGAAGTTCTGAAATATGCGATTATGAAGTTCTGAATGCAATAAAAATAGTTTTTATCAAAAGGTGCCAACTTACATAAATTAGCTTAAACATAGGCCAGCAGCCTCCCTACGTATTTCTGTTCTTGGTGCAACGCTTTGACGAGTCTACCATTAGCCACCTTCAAATAAGTTTCTCCCAGATTTTAATTGGTACGGTAATAATTATATTTCATTTTTTTATTTCATATATACAAAATAATTTAAAAAAATGCGCTGTAACCACAGCTGTAACAAAGCGGAAGCTTTTCTTTCCTTTCTAATAATTTGTGGCGCTCTTTTTAAAATTCTTCCACTTGCTACTATGGCGCCACCCTGTGGCGCCAGCTTAATTTGCTGCCTTTCAGCGGACACTTTTTAATGTACTGAGATATTCCAATTCCTCCTTTCTTCTAGTCTCCATGTAATCACCTAAGCACGACCATTTTTTGAGATGCGCCATCTCAATTTCTTTGTCCCCAATATATATATGTCAATAGGTTATCTTAACTAGATGGCGATAAAATACATTCGCACCGAATTGTTAATTTCGATAGAGGACGATGTAAAGCTAAGTTATTTATTAAGTTTAGTGTCCTATTGTGTAAGTTTTCTAGTTATTATAGGAAGGGTACTATATTATTTTTCCTTACTATTTTGGTACCTAATATTGAACCACGATTATAAGGTACAGGATTTTATAAATATAACGTATATGAGATTAATGCCTGGAGTATAAATAAATAAATAAATATTCAGGACATTACACACAACGTCCTCTGGTCCCAAAGTAAGCTATATTTCTATGCTTGTATTATGGGAACTAGATAAGGGTAGACTACATAATATACTACTTTTCTTTTGTAAATACATACTTATAATACATAGAAAACACCCAGACGCAGTACAAACATTTGTATGACATTTATGGACATCACACAAATGATTGTCCCAACCGGGAAGCGATCCCGTGACCTCGTGATCGACAGTCCATTGCATAAACCACTCCACCACGAAGCCCGTCAAATATTTTTTTGATATTGACAAGAAGTATAAAATTTAGTCTTTAGTTTTCTTAGCTTGTCATCAATATCGTCATTTAGTTATGACATAATTATTAATGCAACAGTTACAAAGTTAAACATGCGTTTGTGAATGTATATCTCATGTTGTGGAACAACAAAATCAGAGTCTACTTTTTTATGGCAATAAAAATACATAAGATGCTGCTTTATTAGTATTTGGTACTCTTAACAATTTTATGTCTATGGTCTATATCCGTCTTTGTCATCAAACCAAAATCAAAACAAATTTTGCTTTTTGGTCAATGGTCAGGACTTCCCGTGGAATTTTGATTTTACCTCTGTTGTTTTAATCCTGCGTGCTTAAATCTGTAATCACTTAATCAGTGACCGACCTAAAATCTGCAAGTACAGAGTGATATTAAAGTGCCTTATGTAATCTAAATTTAACAAATTTTAACAGTCAGATGTGCAACTAATATTTACATTTTTACCATATATAAGAAGTTAATCAAGGAACAAAGTGTAAGTAAGTATTAAAAAAATTTTGAACATTATAACAAACTACATAACACTATGTATTACAACAATTCACCGTACATTTTTTGTAAATATTACTTAAATCCTTTGTTTCACCATTGTGTATATTCAACAATACATGTTTCATCATCTAAACCTTTAATAAACTGTTTTACATTTAATAATGCGTAGAAAATAGAGATGCCTATGAAGAAGAATTTATATTGAGTTCAAATATAAAACAAACCATTTTATTTATTTTTGTTGTTATAATATTTAAGAATTCATTGATAAAATACTTATACTTAATAAAATTTAATTATTGTAAAACCCTCAACAAGGCTTTACTAGTTCTACTGTAAAGTAACTGTTTTTTACTTTTGTCCACACATAACATTTTTTTGATTATCCTTAGTATTCTGGTACCCATAACTGTGTCACTTTTTTGTGGCTTTGTGCATGCACAGTGCTAAAAATTACTGTCATAATTTTTCCTTGGGATGCCAGAAGATGTATGCTACAACAACAAATACTCATAATCATTTCCTTCTTTTAACTTGAAATTTAACTTGAAACTTGAACCACCATCCACACCATCAACTCGTTCTTGACCTCCCTTTTTATTAATTGTGGTGAAATCTGTAATATTTTTTTTTACCACTTAAAATTATATTTCTTTTCAGATTAAAATGGCAGCAATATGGCAAAAGAGTGATAGGGGTGATATGGATAATTTTGAGCATGAATTAGAAAATAATATGTTCATTTCAAATGATGATATTGTGGACCTGCCAATTAAAATGTCTCCAGTTCAAATCCAACAGGAATATTTTGAAAATCTTGGTGATTGTGATTGGGTAAAGTGAGTAAAGGTTTTATTGATATTATTTTACATAATATGATAAAAGCCTTTATAACAATATTTTGGTAGGCATTTTTATTTAAATATTTTGGCTTAGGCAATAGCCTGTAATGGCGCACTATTCAGCACAGGCCTGCTTAACTACTCCTTAAGTTTGTGTAATGTAGGTAGTTAATGCTGTAACAAGAAATACTTCATTATTACTTTTCTGCCCCAATACCATTATTGGAGGTTTCGTAATTTGTTGTTATTTGGGGTCAGTATGACAAATCATACATGGTACAGAAGCCTTTGAGGGAGTCCATCTTGTATATTGTGTTTGTAGGTATAATTTAATTTGTTATGTAATTATTAACTTTGTGTATAATAGTTGATCCAACTGTAACAGTTGTAGTACATACTAGCTGTTGACCGTAACTTCGCACGTGTGGATTTTTAAAAATTTTCCCCATTTTAAAACATTTTTCACTAATGTTTTGCTCCTATTGGTCGTAGCGTAATGTTATATAGGCTATAGCCTTGATAAATAGCCTATCCTGATGTAGTTTCTGAGATTAGCATGTTCAAACAGACAAACTCTTCAGCTTTTTAATATTTGTATAGATTTCTTATCACTGAATTTATTAATATTTTAATACTATATGTTCTTATCACTAAAGTATGCGTGACATCATTGATAAAATATAATTAATGGAGTTAGCATATTGCTACTGTTTAGTGAATTCTGCTAATTTTATTCTGTCATTATAGTTAGGTTAAACAAATTTCAACTTTGAGTCATTGAAAACAACATTTAAATTCCCTTCCATGTGTTGTGATCTTTAATAATATAGTCTATGTAGTTTTCCAAGGACTATATTAATTTCTGTAGTAGAATAATGGTCAAAACTTGTTTTTACTAGGAGGGTTCCATACCAAAAGATAAAATTTGACCCTAGTACTGAGACATCGCTTCTCGTATCGGCGCTTTTTGTCCGACACTACAAGTGTCATCTCCCCATACCTTGCCCGCGGGAGTCATAAGAACCGGCCGAGGGAACCATGTCTTATAACATCCGCGCACATGCCCTAGGACGTCAGGCACGCGGCCGGTCGTAAAAATCAGCCAAATCCCAATTGCAATAGAAATTAGTCATGTTGCGCCAATCTCGAATAGCGGGATAAGAGCAGCAGAATCATTATGATTGCTGAGCCATCACTGTCCGTATATAATATAGCAATAATGTTTGAAATTGCTGTGTGTGCCGACATTATCATGGTTGTGATTACTTGTACCACAAAACTAGTCAAGTACAAACTAGACCTCACATGAGGGGTTGTGCATTGTTGTATTCTAAAAATGAATTATTAAATAACTAGTAGTAATAAGTAATAATCCAGTAGTTTTACATATAACTAGGTGTCCCAGCAAACATTGTTTTGCCATATTAAGAAATTAAAAGATTGGTCAAGTGCGAGTCGGACTCGCGCACGAAGGGTTCCGTACCATTATCTATGCAACATAAGGCAACGTTATTAGTATCGAGCAAGAAACGGTAAAAAAATCATGTTTGTTGTATGGGAGCCCCCCTTAAATATTTATTTTATTTTATTTTTAGTATTTGTTGTTATAGCGGCAATAGAAATACATCATCTGTGAAAATTTCAACTGTCTAGCTATTACCGTTCTTGAGATACAGCCTGGTGACAGACGGACGGACGGACAGACAGCGAAGTCTCAGTAATAGGGTCCCGTTTTTACCCTTTGGGTACGGAACCCTAAAAAAGGTTTGAAATATAGATGTTGGCCGATTCTCAGACCTAAAAATTTAATAAAAATTCAAGCCGTTTCGGAGGAGTACGGTAACTAACACTGTGACACGTGAATTTTATATATAAGATAACAAAATATTTATTGCCATAAAAAGGTTTATACTCATGTTAACTTAGATACACTTATGACCTTTCATTAGAACTAACATTATACCGTGAATTTAAACCTCTAATCTACAGGAATACAATACAAAAAATAACTACATCAAAAATGTACGCAGTCTATGAGGGATGCAGTGACATGCACATGGATTTGAAATGTCTATGAATATCTCACGAGTCACATTGTTTGTCTGCGATAGACTCCTAAACTACTGAACCGATTTTAAATTTGATTTGCACACCAATGTGCAATTCGACCCAACTTGAAAGATAGGATAGCTTACATTTGAATTCATAGTCGCAATATTATTTTATTGCGAATTATTTGTCTACCCCTGACATTTGTATGGCAAAAAAACGTTTGCCGGGTCAGCTAGTTTATGTATAAAAACAACCGTAATGACATCTCTAAAGAGCATAACGCAATTTTAATTTTTTCCTTTTTTTTTCTTAACACCCAGTGGCTTATATGATTAGATTATTAATAGTATAAATTATACAGATTCATCGTAAAAAATAATCTTTTTTTTATTTTATTAACAATGAAGCTAGGATTTATGTTGAATCATAACAAATTTTATCTCGTGACAAAATATGATGACATACTTTTAAAAGGATTTGATGTCTGTCTGCCTGTCTGTTATGCTGCATTTGTTTTTATATTACAAGTGATTCTAAAAATTACCTTAAATTTATAACCTCTGTGAGAGATGGAAAACTTAAAAATAAACCTTGTGCCAACACGGCCGGTCAGCGCAGCATAGTAAACCATAATGCTTTTGAAAGTGGAACCCCATGCCCAACAGTGGGATGTTAATGAGCTGGAGAGAGATGTAATCATTTAAAATTCCAAACATATAAATTAAAATTGTTATATTACTTTCAGATATGAGAAACATAATCGAAATTATTTATTACAAAATATAGCATTTGCATTGTTTGGTGGTCCAAGTATTGAAGGTCAATTAACAGAGAAAAAGGAAGATGAAGTCGCCCACTTAGAGGGTTACAATTCTAGACAGAAAGAACAAGTTATGAAAGTATTTGAGAAAATATGTGAACAAAGTATGTATTTACTTTTGTTAATCTAATGAATGATCTAAAACTAGGACTTTAGGGCGGCCTATCTTCTCAGTCGTTCATTCTTGGCAGAATCGTCGTGGTTGATGATGCTTCATTCTCATTGGCCAGTGCAGCTCCCGCGATGCGTCACCATTTGTTGCGGTCCTTGGCGTCTCGTGAACTTTGAACAAGGCTGGTCCTCGTTGCTGTTTTAATGGTGTCTGTCCAGCGCGTGGGTGAGCGCCCGCGCGACCGCTTGCCTTCCACCTGCCCTTGGACAACTAGGCGCTCCATAGAGTGTTCGTTCCGGACGACGTGTCCGAAATATTTGAGGATTCGTGTTTGCATAGTTGACGATCATCGTTGTTTGATGTTTAGCTCTTCCAGGATTGAGGTGTTTGTTTGACTGTCCAAGGGACCGTAGAAGTCGACGCCAGCACCACATCTCGAGAGCATCGATTTTTCGTCGCTCTTTGCGGCCTATAGCCCTGGCAATATCACTATTTAGGTATTTGCGTGAGGTATTGCTATCCCTTAAGAGTTGTCCCTTTAGGGATAGCAATACCTCACGCAAATACCACTATAGATCACCAAAATTTCACCTATAAAACCCTTGAAAAAAAAAAAGACGTTTCGACGACTTACTTCCCCGTTGTCTTAGTTAATAATTAACCAATTTTAAAAGTTGTAACGCCATGTTATACACTAGCTGTTGCCCGCGACTACGTCCGCGTGGAATTTAGAAATTTTCCCCGTTTTTGCAACATTTTTCACTACTTCGCTTCTACTGGTCGTAGATCGTGATTTTTATAGCCTCAAGCCTTCCTCGATAAATGTCCTATCTAACATAGCCCAAGTGGTTCCTGAGAGAAACAAACAAACTTCCGCTTTGTAATATTAGTATGAATGATGAAAAGTCTTTTGGTAAAACTTTTTAAACTTTTGACAGGCTTCGTGGCGTAGTGGTTCATGTACTGGACTGCCGTTCACAAGGTCGCGGGTTCGATTCCCGCTTGGGACAATCATTTGTGTGATATTCATAAATGTCATACAAATGTTTGTACTACGTCTGGGTGTCAACTATGTATTATAAGTATGTATTTACAAAAGAAAAGTAGTATATGTATTCTATCCGTATTCTGGTACCCATAATAAGCTTAGCTTGGGACCAGAGGACGTTGTGTGAAATGTCCATGAATATTTATTATTTATTTAGTTATAAAACGTTACCAAAGTGTGATGCTGATGCTGCAAGTTTATTCTAAGACAACCATGCTGGTTTTGAAGGGCCTTATTTCTTTTGACAATAATGTTTTGGAAAAATATATTGGAAGAAAATATTTTCGATTATATACCCGGTATGTTTAACAATTACTAAATTATTCCGTATTTTCTTTTCAGGTAAATACTCACACAACGATGAAGATATTATGATGTCAGTAATTCTAATTGTGTGCGCTCGTCCGAAGCCTTTGAGTTTCTATCAAATTCAGCCAAGTAATTATTGGTTTGATCTTCACGAGAGAACTGATGGTGATATTTGGTGTACAGCTGTTTTCAAGATCAGAAAATGTATACCTATGACAGTTGGATGTAAGTTATTATTGTTTATTTTGGTGCAAAATTAATACCTAACAAATTGGTCTATTATTGCTTTATTTAAAAACCAGATATTTTGCTACAGATAACTTATAAAAAATTTGACAGACGGACAACAAAGTAAGACTATATATAAGGGTTTCTTTGTTGTAGAAAACCCTTAAATCTTGTCTGTCACATCACGTCATAATATATCATTGAGAAATTGGTTAATGTTCCAGTCATATATCACACGATAACTCAGTGGGATTTTTCCCACTGAGCTATCATGTAACGGTATTCTATGGTCGTAAGCTCAACCTGACAATAACTAATTCGGTGCGATTAATTAGACGTTATGGTCATTATATACATTTTGGAAATCAATTTATTCATTTAGATAGCTTATATTACATTAATTTGTGCACTAAGGAAAAATTATTTTTTTTAGCAAAATCATGTCGCGTGTACGTCGATGAAAATGCAAGAGTTTATCACAACTGGGATTCTTACCTGTCAGAGAACACACTACCTAAATGTGTCCTCACTGTACCAGAAAATGGGGAATACACTGGTACTTTACTTGAGGTATGTGCTAAAAGTAGTTTTATCCATCCATCAATCCATCAGCCTGAGTCGTGGACCGTCGAAAGGTGTTTTGGAATTTAATTTCATTAATCTTTATTGTACACTCATACAAATAAGGCAAAGTAAATACATACACTCATACAATACTACTACTGGTGTTTACTATGTATAATAAGTATGTATTTACAAAAGAAAAGTAGTTTATTTATTCTATCCGTATTCTGGTACCCATAACACAAGCATAATAAGCTTAGCTTGGGACCAGAGGACGTTGTCTGAAATGTCCATAAATATTTATATTTATTTATTTATTTTTATTTAATGTCACATTTGGTGCACAAAGGCGAGCTTAGCTCACATTAAGTTTTATACAAATCCTTGAGTATAAGGAGAAATAAAATAAAATATTTATAGACATTCACTCAATGTCTTTTGGTCTCAAAGTAACTATATTACTTGGGACCCAGAGGACGTTGTGTGAAATATCCATGAATATTTATGTATTATTATTATTATTTATTTCTCTGTTTGTATTATGGGTACCAGATACGGATGACATGAAAGACACACTTCGTCACCATAGGAACAATACAGATCTAGCACTACATGCATTGAATAGCTTCCTGTGATCTGTAAAGATATCACCTGCCTGCCTGTTTGCGGGTTGCTATAAGTTTTTAGTTAGTGCTTATTACACGTTCTATTTATGCTATTTTTATAGGCAGAAGAAGCTTTCACTGTCAAACTAACAGTGGTTGCATCACCAGCACTTGGTATTAAGGCACGTGTACTTAGTACCGCAGATACTGCCAGTACTGTCGCGTCTATTGGTGCTATTGGCATTATTGGCGCGGCGGTATTCACACCAGTCGCGCCAGTTGTATTGGCGGGCGCGGCAGTAGCTACTGTTGCAACTGGCGTTTATGGCCTGGTTAGATCGTCACTACATTTACATGATAGAAGTAGTCATGAACAGGTAAATCTTTCAATCTATCCTAATAATATGAAGCTGAGAAGTTTGTGTGAATGAGTTAATCTCGGGAATTACTGGTTCTAAATGTGTTGGATAGTCAATTTATTTAGGAACGCTTTAGGCTATATAACATCACGCTGCGGTTAATAAATGCAAAGCATCAATGAAAAATGTTGCAATAACGGGGAAATGTTTCTTAATTCCATGCGTACGAACTCGTGGGTAACGGCTAGTTTTATTTATATAAAAATGCTAGAATAATTTCCTAAACCATGGATATGGTTAGCACCATTGCATTCATAAGTGTTAACGACGTGACAGTATTCACGTTATTCGTGCCAGTTGTATTGGCTTATGTGACATTAGCGACTGGCAAGTGGCGTTTATGGATATGTTAGACCGTCATTGCATGATAGAAGTAGTCATGAATAGGTGGGATTTGTTATTTCTTATAAAAATACTCTATTAAATGCCTAAATGTTGGATATGGTTAGTTCTGTTGTGTCTATTGGCGCGGCAACATTCACGTTAGTTGTGCCAGTTGTATTGGCAAACGCGGCATTTATATGTTGGGATGAGAGAAGTTGTCAAGAACAAGATAGAGTTATTAAATAATATGCAGTGTTTAGCATAGCGATAAAGTGCCTTTCGCCATCTATTTATCGAAAGACATGTCACGTTTAGACCCTGCTATGTGTCAGAATAAAACGCAATACCGACGAAAAAATTTAAAGATATCAATGGGTTGGAAGATTCTCGGTCAATATAAGTATTTATTGAACATGTTCTTTTTTTAAATAGTTTTTTGTTATTTTCTAGACAATAAGTCCAACTGACGCTGAAGCGCGTGGTAGTTGGCTTAACATTGCAGCTTCAAGTGTGGGCTTAGCCGCGGCATCGGCTAGCACTCTTCTGTCAAAATCTGCCGCTGCTGGGACTAATATGACCAAGGTACTATTTTTTAATCGTATTTATCTGAAATGAAATGAAATTTATTGATGACACATAAATAGGCTTATAACATTGCGAGTTTCTTGGCACCTGTGCTAGTATAAGCTGCCGTAGTATGCCGTAAGATCTTTGCGAAGAATACGTAAATTATTACCGTTTACCAAGAAAATAGCACTTGTAGAGAGTCAGACTCTTTTCGTATTGAAATTTTCGTGAGTTTGAGTCATATTAGAAATACTATATTACCGGCTAACACTCACAGTTTTGGGATCGAAGATGTCGACCCAGGTTTCGAGCATATCCGATGCTCATCTTCAGGACGAGTGCGCAGCGGCGTCTGCGACCTTCCGGCGTGCACTCGTCAGACTCTTAATAAATCAAATTATATTGGAAGATTTCCGTGTGGTGACGGATTAAGAATACAAGTGTCACCACCCCATCTCCTCCCAAGGGTGCTGTATAAGTCAGCTTAGGGATATTGCACACAGATAACATCTTCTGTGAGAGATGGAAAACTCGAAAATAAACCCTGTGCCAACACGCCTGGTCAGCGCGGCACAGTAGATCATAATCCCTCCCAAAGTGGAGGAGGCCCGTGCCCAACAGTGGGACGTAAATGGGCTGGAGAAGAAGAGAAGATAGTGGAAGAAATAATGAACATGAGCAGGACTTGATCCCAAGATTTCGGAATTCCGTTGCTCTTTCTACTAAGCTACCACTTATGTCATCGTGGGTTCAAGTCCCGCTCATGGTGATAATTTTTTACCCTTATAATAGGCAATATAAACATATTTATTATAATTTTTTTTAGACTGGACAAGCCATCGCCGTATCAGTAGAAGTTCTACGTCATGCCAACATAATAACGGGTGGTGCTGGTGTTGCCAACAGTCTTTTGCATATCATTCTTAAAGTAAGTTTTATTAAACTACTTCTAAAAAGTAGGAAGTTCTCAACTCGTCTCTATGTTTTCCTTTTTTTTTTACAAACTTTTTATAAAATTCTCCTGTCACGGTGTTTGTAATTATACCTACTCCACCGAAATGGCTCGACCGATTTTCGTGAAGTTTTGTGTACATATCCGTTAGGTCTGAGAATCGGACAGCATCTATTTTTCATCCCCCTAAGTGATAACAACGTTTGCCGGGACAGCTAGTTATAGCATAAATATGGCTCGTTTAACTTGCCTAAATTGTACTTGTTGTATTAAGTTATATACACAAACTGTGAAATTTTTATCTCTGTTGCTATCACCGTTCCAGAGATACAGCTTGATGACAAATGGATAGCGAAATCTCAGTTAAAAGAGTCCCGTTTATTCGTCCCGTAGTTCAAAATTTGTCATTTTAACATTATTTTTTCAGTATCGTAAACACGGTGAGAAGCCGACATCATTGGAGATATTCCAATTCACAACAGCGACATTGTTCTTCTGTCATGCTGTTGTTTCTAACAGAACTGCTCAGAAGATTATTGAGGAAGCACAAGCAAATACTATTAACGAATACCGTAGTACATTACGTAGTAATAGACACAGGTATGTAATATAACTGAAAGTGTTTCACCATATTCGATTCGAGTTCGATTCCCGCAGAGTACAATTATTTTTTTGATATTTATATAACATACAAATGTTTGTACTGCGTCTGGGTGTTTCTATGTATTATAAGTATGTATTAACAAAAAAAATATAGTATATGTATTCTATCCGTATTCTGGTACCCATAACACAAGCATATAAGCTTAACTTGGGACCAGAGGATGTTGTGTGAAATGTCCATGAATTTTTATTTATTATTTATCACTCTCTCTTAAATCTACCAATCTATTATCTTTATTATATCATATTCTCAATTCAATTTTCTTTATTTCCGAAATTGGCTAAATGCACACTATATATTGGGTCTCACGGTATATCGGATTGCTGTTTACATAGTTGGATGTTCGATCCCCGCACAGTACAATTACTTGTGCGAAAGAGTATATTGATTTGATTATTATTTTTCAGAAAAATATTCGACAAAATAACGGCTGAATCTAGAAGGATTCAAGGCAATGTGCAAGGTAATACTGAAGTAATAAGAGGTTTAAAGAACATAATAGACAAAGACCAATTCTTTGCTGATGCATTAAGAATTAATAAAGATGTCAACCAACACAAACTTAGAATATCAATGACAAGTGATGGTCAAGTCAATATAAACGCACAACATAAGTTTAATCCATCAGATTTATACAGACTTGGTCAAGAAGAAAGATCACAGTTATTCAGTACTTTGGGTGCAGTGGAAGTTTCCACTCCAAATGTTCCCACTAAACTTAGTAACCCGAATTTCCAAGTCACCCAGATCCCGGATCATGAAGAAGAAAATAACATGTTAGTAGGTATACATCCGGGTGAAGTATTAAGAATTGGTGAACTTTTAATCAGAATCAGTACAGCCGGAACCGAAGATATTACAAGAATGTTAGAAAATTTAACACAAGATTTACATGCAAATTTGATGACGATATCTTTCAATATTTTGTCAAGATTGATTCCGGAAGAAATTGCCAAATTGCGTTTGTTAAGTCCAGACGAAGATTTGTTAGTACAAATAGTTAAATTTGTATTTAATTATATGAAACAAGAAAGGCCTTTTGGGGAAAATTGTGAAAATGATAATAGTATCATTGTGGTCTTAAGAGAATTCTTTCACGATGGTATTGTAAGGCAAGATACAATTTTAATGTTAAAACAACGTCTATTAGTTTGGATAGATGAACAAACAAACAGAAGACAAATGGAACATCCGAATAAGAAGTCTGCGATATGTGAAATTTGTAGTGGTGTCAGGTATGACTAAATATATTTTGAGAGTGGCAACACAGTAAACTTTTGTGGCACTTAATATGTATTTACAACTATAACACTCAAAATTTGACAATTTAAATTAGGTATGCCTCATAGACTTAGGATATAGATCTAGACGTAACACTCGGTACAACGAATCCGGCCTGCTGCTTTGTTTAGTTGAACACAGTATGAAAAATAAATGATTTAGTAGCCTTTCTAACTCTTTCTTTTTAAGCGGGAGTAAAAGAGAAAGCAAGGCTACTATTTACTATTTTACTTTTAAACCATAAACAGGGCGGCCCTGCCTTGGAACAAATCTATGTTCGCGAGTTGTTTCTCCCTATTTATAACCTTCTTGGTATTTACAACTATAACACTAAAAATTTGACAACTGAAATTAGGTATGCCTAAATATATTTTGAGAATGGCAACACAATGAGCTTGTGGCACAAAATATTTTAGTATTCATATTTATTTACAACTATAACAACGAACTTCAACAACGGGGAACATAAAGTTATCCTATCGAGTTGGGCCCTAATTAAAGGCCCTTACCAGGTCATGGTAAGGCTTAAGGCATCACTATGCCCTACTAGGCCATAGTGATAGTAGAAAAAAGAACTACTAGAACAGTCGAAATTTTTAAGTCACATTTGCTTTGATATGCTAATAAACTATGGCATATAGATGTGCAATAAATGTCTGCATTACAGTCAAAAAAAATCATTGATATGCTAAGAAACTATGGCATATAGATGTGCAATAAATGTCTGCATTTCAGTCAAAAAAATCAATGTTTTTATGTATTTTTATTCTGCAACAATCTCAGACCAAAAAATTTAAAAAAGACAGAGTACCGCAAACTAAAATATAAAGCTACGAAATCTGTTTTCGGTTTATATTATATTAGGAGTGTTTTTTTTTGTAAACAGCAAGAATTACGTTAGCCACTAGTTTAACCAAGTTTAATTAAAAATTAATATTTATAATTTGTGTTTATTTTAATATTTTAATACAATATTACGGATAATCATAATTAATGCAGTTTTGAACAGTGGATGCCCATTTTAAATTCTAAAAGAGTTTTACCAAGGGCATAGTACAGATATATATGTATTTAACATGTAGACATTTAATTTAAAGCACAATACTTAAATTATACAAATTTTAGCTACGTTTATTATTCTTTGATCCGTCTTTATATTTACTTGGTCTGAGGATATAAGCAAATCTCGTCTAGTTGATATATGCTATAAGTTTTAAGCTTTTAACATCACAAATATATTTATAAATCTACAAATTAAGTAGTGTTTATTTAGTTAATAATGCTTTTTAGTGTATTAAAGGTACCTAGTGCATGCATATATCCAGCGAAAGCTAACATTAATTTTAGTAATTATTTAATTCTAACACAGTTTCATTGTAAACGCTAAAATTAGCAAACTACACACTCTCTATCTCTCACCAGCCCATTAACCACCTACTGTTGGGAGCAGAGGCGTATTTTGAAAATTAGTGCCCTGGGCCATTAGATTTGACGTCCCGGGCCAATTTAATTAGCCGCCCTATAAATTAACAGAGATAGAGCAAAATTTTACACTTGAAGGCTTTCGCTACCCTTCTCATACTGACCATCTCGGGCCACGGCCCCTATGGCGCTAGGGTAAATACGCCTCTGGTTGAGCACGGACCTCCTCCACTTTGGATGTGATAGTGATCTACTGGTATGTCCGTATTCTGGCCACCATAACACAAGCATAATATAAGCTTAGCTTGAGACCAGAGGACGTTGTGTGTAATGACGGTGAATATTTATTTATTTATTTATTACTATTATAAACGTAAATATAAAAACGTGAATATTAAAAACTAATATCTATTAAAATATATAAATATCTAACTTAATATTAGTTTCTGATTTTTTTGGTTGGATCCTAGCAGATTGCGGTCTATAGTCTTTTCCTACCCCCGTGCGATAAAATCGTGAGGTTAGGTTGATGATGACCTTTTACTTTCTTTATTTTTCCATTTTTTTTTATGAATATTTCACTTTCGTGTTTACGGTACTTAAACAAAAGAGGTGATTGTTTTAGAAGAAATCCATCGTTTGTGATTAACTTTCGTAGAAGATTGCAACGCACTATTTCTAAAATGCAAGGCTTAGTATGGCTTTTTTATTTTTCTTTTGATAATTTTATTTTTTTAAATAAAACTTCTTTATAAGGATTTAGACGCGTGTACGAGTACCTATTTGTTTTAAATTTTAACACGACCTTTCGAAAACTGCAGTCACCATTGTCACGGTCGAGTCTTCGAAATGTCCGGCTAAAATTTAAAACAAATACACGCGTTTAAATCCGTAAAAAGTAGTTTTTTATTTTTATTTATTTAATGGAATATAATTTTTTCGATCGTTGTCAGAATGCTTGCTGATAAGAAAAGTTTGAAAAATTTGAAGTTACAAATAAATAAGTTTCTAGAAGAAAAACGAGTTTTAAGACGACCATAAATAGCAGGTAAGGTCTAAGTAGTCGATTATGAAGTGTTATTAATGTCTAATCTGAAAGTAAAACTTTGATTTTACATTTACATCCATCTTTTGAACAAAAAAAAAATTAAATCCAGAAAGAAAAGAAATATATTAAATAGGCACAACGATTCTGTGCCGCTTACATACAGTGGCTTCTACGATCTTACCAATATTTTCGCTCCACATATAGAACACCCACACACTCCACATACCGAAAGGTGACTCATTTTACTTATTTTCTCAGAGAGAGAGAGACAGAGAGGATTTACCTTTCTGATCTTGTTCTATATGAAGAGAAACGATAACGATAAGATTGCACCTCTTTGATCTCAGTCCAACAGTAAGTGGCTGCCCTAAGCCGCGTTACTTACGGCGTGTAAGTAACGCGGCTTAGAGCATTATAATATTACAAGAAAATTTCTTTTTACGTTAAATAAACAAGTTAGATGTCTTTGAAGGAGCAAAAAGAGTAAAATTATAAATATTTATGTGTTTTAGCTTTGGTTGTATATACTTGTATAGAGCGAGAGAGAGGATATTTAATTTTAATGATCATTGGTGTTGTCCCTTTATGTCCAAATAAATTAAATCGCTTACTGTGATAGATCCAAAAAAATGGCTCTTATTATTATAATAAGTGTTTTTGGAATAGTTCAGAATTTTCTAAATTGATTGTAATTAGTATAATGCTTATTGTATTCTCGTAAAGATCCGCTTTTATTAGTTTTGAGGATGATATTTTAAGTGATAGGTGTTAACGCTTTTAGAAAAACATAACTATGTATTTAAAAAACGTGTTTTGGAGTAATTATAGTGGTTGGTTAGATAAATGTGAACCTTTTTACTGTTTTAGAATTTTCTAGAGGCACAAAATAGGTACTCAGTAAAGTTATTGCTTTACTGGGACCTTATTTGGGACCCCTTTAAAGTGAGTGATGACACTTTTACTGGTAGAAGAAGCACAAACTATTAAATCTGAATTAGATTATACTACAGAAATTATAAAACATACTTTTCTAATACAAGTAGTAATATAGTAGTATTTTCTAGAATCATTGGTTAAGAAAATTATGTTCTAAATTCAAAACATTATTGCTTTACTGGGACCTTATTTGGGACCCTCTCAAACAAAATGAGATGATGAACGAACAAAACGACAACGTAAACTAGTTACTGTATAAACTTAGAACACATTTTACTAATATTTTATATACACATATTATAGTATTGTATATTTGTAAACAAATCATAGTATTGTATTGAAACAAAACATATCAAATTGTGTCCAATTTAAAACCTGTATATATATATATTTGCTACCTATTATACAAATTCAGAACTAATTACTCTAAACAAATAGTCGAGTAAAAATCATTATTTTAATGCAAACGAATGACAACAGCGTGCCTTAAATTAATATCATAGCACAGGGCCCTGAGTCGGGTATTTCAACGGTGTCACAACTGTACCATTATGGTGCAATAGTAAAGTTTTTGGTAGTCTACTATTATTGTGTCGTCGACTTCATCATTGACTTACAATTGTCAAAGTGACATAAATTGCTAGTCTCGTACAAAACTGCTTCACAATTGCAATTCAATGACTGAAATGTTTCGGTAGTCTGCTATTTTGAATTTGACAGTAATATTTTGAAATTGTCCTGTGTCGACAGATTGTCATAAATAAAAAATAGATAGATAGAAATATTAGAAATTGTTCTTTGTAATTTATTGCAATTTACTAATCTCCTAAACTTCACATTGCTTTTTATACTAATAAATAGTATGTACAAATATATCTAAACGAAGTCTAGCATGATTAAATGTTTAAATTTATTAGTAGTTTTTCGAAAATCACGTCAACTAACGCATTTTTTAAAAACGGCAACACATACATACCATTCTAACACAATTCATAGATAAAAGAGACCGAAAATTCAATGCATAGATAAAAGAGATCGACAATTCTATTACCATTGACGACCGTTATGACGGCATATAGCAGACTACGGATATTTGACTTCAATTGCAACGGTATCGTGCCGGTATTGTGCCGGTATGACAATTGTTCCAAAATAGTAGACTTGAGCACCTGATCACTTACAATAAAGAGATTTTTGTTAACGACTAAATGCCGTGGTTGAAGGAATGCACGGCTTATGGGGTCGCAGCACAATTGCAACCATACGCCAAGTTCTCATACATTACTATCGAGAATAGCGTATACGTTTGGCGAGAGTTGATCGCTTTGCGTGTGAAATCTATTATGGGTGATCTATGTATACACATATTAGGGGTGATATGTTACACAAATTATTTTATCTGATGTTTAGCTCGTCTACACTTAGGTATAGTAATACATACAATTGTATTTTCGCAATTAAATGCTTGTATAGATTTAGGTGCTAATAATGTATCTCAAAGTGGAAAATGTATTCGTATAAAAATAAAGATGTATTTGGAAATGTGTATTTTATTTCTTTTTTATGGTTGTTACTCCCGAATTAATTATTCAGTCTCTCTGTGAATAATTAACCAATAGCTTTTTTTATACAACTAAATTGGCGAGCAAACGTATTGCTCTCGTATATTTTTCAGCGGGAGGCGCCTTATAATGTCCACTCCTGTTGGGTTAATGCTTGAACTTTTTTGTCATGGTTGTTATTTCCGAAGTAACGGATAATAGTTATGCATGTAGAGAGAGATTTTAATGAGACAAGAAATTAAATGTAAATTGAAATTGTTTATTAAGCAGTATTCAGAGGCAGAGCTCTTAAATTATCCTTATGTTCTGGTGGGTTAAATTCAAAGAATTTAGCAATGAAGTACCTGTGAACATAAATAAGTAACTAGAGCTGTGAATAACTTAAATCGGTCAAGTACGAGTTGGACGAAAGGGTACGTACCTACCGGTATTATCATAGAAATTCGTCATATTCCTGACCCCCCAATAGCTATTAAGGACAGAAGAATGCTGATAATGAGTATTTGTTGTTATAGCATCAATTGATATCTAATGACAGACGGACGGACAGCAGTCTCAGTAATAGGGTCCCGTTCCAATTTTTACGGATATAGGTACTTTATTCAACCAAAAGTTCCAATAAGTGACTACTGAGATTTTAACAATCACAGTTTATCTGCGTAATCTATAAAGATACCCGGCAAACGTTGTTTTGCCATACAAATGTCAGTGGGGGGTTTGAAAAATAGATGTTGTCCGATTCTCAGACCTACTGAATATGTATGTAAAATTTCATAAAAATCGGTCAAGCCGTTTCGGAGGTGTACGGTAACTAACACTGTGACACGTGAATTTTATATATAATATTTGAATTTTTTCCGTGGAGATAATGCGGTTAAAGTAGGTACCAGACTAATATTTCAACAGTAACGAGCAGAGCGGCTGCAACACTTTGGGCTATCATGCGGCTTGGTTCTGCGGAACCTCGTAGGACTGCAGCTAGCATGGCATCGCTGGCGTCAGAAGCTGCCTCGAGCGCAGCCACTAGCAATGCTGGGGCAGCCAACCAACGAGCACCTCGTTGCCACCATGATTGCTATAACAATTTAAATTCTTTCCAATCGGCACGCTTGTATCTCGGGGCTCCTGAGATACAAACGTAACTCCACTACTGTCCGACCAGCTCATTCATAGCAAACCTAGAGCATTTCTGAGTCTCTGACTTCATCGACCGTTTGGTAGATGGTCTAGGTTAGAAATTAAAATTTGGGTTGCTTCCCCTAAATTTGCCCACGGTGTAGTTGGAACTAATGGAATGACGATGACGACATAAAATATACTCATGAAATATCTAGGAGCAGAATAATAATGACAACAAGTAACATAATACCTTGGACATCACAGCCACCAATAAGAGCAGTGATGAGATTGCGGTGACAACAGCGCTGAGCTTACCAGAACCCATCACTAGACGTATTGTAGGTTTTGTTATACTGCAACGTGACAACGATATAATATATCTATTCGTAATATGCACCTAATGATTCTCAATGATTATGTAGGCATAGATAAAATTTGGATAGTGCTTTATTTAGCGGTGATAATATTGGCATTGTCTAAAGTCAAATTGAGCCAAGTATGACTGGCAGCTATGACAACCCTAGAATGTGACTACTCAAGGATGTAGTTGAAGTGGTGATGGGCTATAAGTGAGACTACTTGGTTGGCTCCTGGAAGAAGGGTTAGTACAGCACTCCAAATCAAAAGTGTATTCAATGATATCAGAATTACATCACGTACCGTCTAGCAAAGCTCACGTTGTTGAGTTTTTGCGCAACCTCGTCATCATTCAATTCAAGTTCTACTGGCTGCGAGGCAAACGCACACGCTGACATGGACACACCCAATAATGCTACTAACAACGCCCGCAGTTTTAATTTGACGCCCTGAGAATTTACTTCATCGATAACGCGAGCCACCTAAAACAACATTAATTTGGAAATAGAATTTCTATTTCCATGTTGCCCATTTCGCAGAATATTCTTGTGCAGTTTTTTGTGGACTGCAAATATTAGTTTCTGTTAGTAACTACCTACAATCTTAGTGCCCCAGTTATGGCCTAAATTTAATTTCATTAAAGATTTTATAAGAAAAAAGCGGAGAGATTTATTTAGCATGATTTACCAACTATTTTCGGTTTACTGATGGGAGTATGTTTCAAAACTACAACAACTTATGCCCACAGCTTATGCCTATTCCTCCATAGCGTATGAATAAATGTAGATAATACTTACAGCGTTTGAATGGTTTACATGCTTCAGATGAAGCTGGTCTAATAAATTATTGCTTTCAGTTTCCATTTTGATACTCTTTACCGGATCCAATGGAAAGAAACCTTCATTGTAATGGATGAAAGGAGACAACAATGAGAATAGTCATGGCAAGTGTAGAGGACTTGAATTTTAAGCTTACAGATTTTTAATTAATTATTGAATTACATAATGCATTGTCCAAATACAGAATTAACTGGATTGACAACACGATGTCAAATGCTTTTGGCGTTTAAGTCAATGTCAAATTTTCGCTTGGTGCCAGCATGAGTGCCAGTAGTTTTTGAAACAGTAGGTACCTTTTTTTAACGGATTTTGAGACTTCGGCTGGAGAATTTCAAAAATATGTTTTGCCTTACCCTTTGATGAACCTATAAACAATGATTACGAGCAGAAAGGAAACAAAATTTGAGTTATTTGCATAAAATATTGGCTTTGTTTATCATTATTATAAATCACAAATACAGAGATACTGCCTGAACGTACAAAATTCTTGAAACAAGTTAAATGTTAGTAAAATTATTGCAGGTACTTTATATACAAGTTTTTTATAAGCTTTAAAATTTATGGATATTAATAATAGTAAAGCATTTAGGAATTTCACAAGCACGATGAATAGTTGGCCGAAGAGGTGGGGTAGAAACAATGATGGATTTTCCTGTGAAATAAAAAAACTATTAATAACTAAAATATTAGGCGAAAAATGGAAAGTAACGTTCGTACTGGTACTAAGCCTTTATATGTCACGCTGCAGCTACCCAATATCATAAAAGAACTAGCTGTGCCCCACGTCTTTACTTAAGTCTTTACGTAAATGACCCGCCTACATATCAACTAGTGCTATAATATTGACTACTTCTCGGACCCACCCAATATTGCAGGCGAATTTCATAAACTTTGATTGTAACTCTATCCATCAGTTGTATCTCATTTTATTCCCCATTCACACCACGCTTATAATTAATTCTTTCCAATGTTATACCTAGCTTAAATATTAATAAATCTTACCGTCAAACATCCAGCAACTAGACAAGCATATTGCAATAATCCCATTGACGACGAAATAACTCTTAGGTCATGTATCAGCATCAAGTTGCAATCTTTATTACCTGGTACTGAAGAATTCTGAATGGTATTAGGTGCTTCACCCAGATGTTTCTTCAAATGACTGGCACTTACAAACTGAAATACAAGCTCAGACTTCATACATATTGGATAGAGAGCTTTATTTGACGTTTCCCTAAGTATACAACTGTATGTTGGCTCAAATTGAACTACTCTTCTGCATAATATTATGTTTTGGAAAAAAGAAAGTATAAATGAAGCATAGAAACAGCGAGAAAAAATTGTCGCTCTGGAGACAATATCCACGAAGAAAACAGCGGAGTACGAAGTCCATATTTTTGTATAGAAGATAGCTTGCGATCGTGTTCTATTCAAGACTCAGCTTTATTACATGAATATATTTTCAAGAATAACTTTTTTAGAACAGAACAGCAAAGTATCTAAATAAAGGCTTGACGTCTTTAATGCTACTAAAAATCTATGGGGTGAAAGACAACACAGTAATGAATTCTAAGTATAATGATAAAAAAATAGTGAAGTTCGTACAAATCCAAGCATTCCATACAAGAATGTGTAATATATGCTCATTGAAAAAGCTGGACGGTTACAAAAAAGCCTGGTGCGTCCGAGAGACTTTTTTAATATTGGTGCCAAAATGGTATTCAGTGGCAACTTCATTGTTTATGCATATTGGAGCCCACGTTATTATATATCGGTAAATTGGTCATCATAATATTTTCTTTAAGAAGTACATAAGTATGGATGGTTAAATTGCAAATTGCAAATAATATTGCCTAATGCCTCCTAAAATCTTTGGAATTTATGACAGCCATATATGACATCCATCACTCATCTATCACAATGATTACCATTAGTAGTCAAATGGTAGTCAATGAAAATTCCACAGGTTAGGATATATTGATAAAACATTTCTATTTTATTACACATCTAATTATATATTCTACATTATTATTTTAGATTAAGAATACAAGTGTCACCACCTCATCTCCTCCCAAGGGTGCTGTAAAAGACAGCAAGGTGTGTCCAAACATTGAGCGGCAAGAGCGCGGCAGCAACACGCGGCGTTTGCAGGACACATTTCTGCCGCGCTCTAGTTAGGACGAAGCTGACTAAGGCTAAGCGTATGCTGAGACGCAGACGACGCAGGTCCACGAAGGGCAGGGCGGCGCAGATTTTGTAATGCTTGAGCGTACCGTGTGCTACGTACGTTGCGAGTGTTGCGACGCAGGTTGCCTGCGACGCAGACACGAGTCTGCAGGCGTATTATGAGCTTTCAAAATATTATGCAAGTTCCAGGCGATTCTGCTGACGGCGGCAAACGGCCTGACTTTTATTTCGTAATAAGACATACTTAAAACTAGCAGACTTTTGAATGGATTATGTATCTATGGCCGAGTAAAGCTTTTTGATAGAGTCGTTCGGAAACTTAATTATTATGTTTATCGGCTAGTTACGGTTATATTTTATAATTTTTTTTGTATTCAATATAATACAAAATACAATATATTTGTTAAACACAAGTTACTTAGACCATTATATAAAAGAAAAGAACGGTAATACTATTATCTATTTTTATATTTAGATTTTATTATTTTATATAATTCATCTATATTTTGGGATTTAGTTTTGGAACGACACCCGTCACTTGAACTGTCAGCTGATATAGCGGGAACTTAAGCTTAGTTTTTCATTATCCTAGAACGGACATTTAAGTTGTTAAAAAAATATTTTTTGTTTGATGATTCGCATGAAAGTAACTTTAATACACATGGCGATATTATTGTAATGAATAATTATTTTAATAATATATTAATATAATTTTTTATATTTATATAATTATATAATTTTATTATATAATTATATATTAATATAATTTTTTATTTTTTTCGGAGAGCGACGATGATGAATCATCGTCGCTCTCCGAAAATTCAAACACCTCCAATTCATCACCCATCGTTAATATGTAGTTAATAGTTACTTTTAATTCTAAATAAACCAAAACAATTTATTTTACGTAACCATATAGCAGCTTCTATTGAATGGATTTACTTGTCACTTCTAGATAGTTAAAACGATCAATTACGTGTCAAATTTGCGCTCGTAATACGCTTAACGCCAGCCAGTGAAACAAAAGTCGGGCCGATATCAGTCTGAAGTCACGTGACCACTGATTCGCTATCAATAATATACTCATAATACGAATTTGCTAGGCCGTTCCATTCACGGCGTAAACCATAACTGTAACTAAAAAATACTACACGGCGCTCTAGCATTACGAAATTTGCGCCACCCTGCCCTGCGTGGACCTACGTCGCCTGCGTCTCAGCATACGCTTAGCCTTCATCGTGCGCGGCAGGTAGTCCGCGTGGCTGTCGTCTAATCGTAGCGCAGCGGGCCGCGCGCGGCAGCCTCGCTCGATTGCCGCTCAATGTTTGGACACACCTGAAGGGATATTGCACACAGATGGCATCCTCTGTGAGAGACGGAAAACTCGAAAATAAACCCTGTGTCAACACGCCTGGTCAGTGCTTTACAGAAGACCATAATGCCTCTCAAAGTGAAGGAGGCTCGTGCCCAAGAGTGGGACGTAAATGGCCTGGAGAAGAGAAGAAGGAACGTTTTAGCCTATTTTCCATTAGATGAAGATTAGATTATTGGATTCCAAGGAGGTTGTATATTTTTTCTTCTTTATACGTAGGAGATAAACCCCTAGCACGACGGTTTTATTAAACAATCTTCGTCCATTTCCCGCTATTCAGCGTTGAAGAGTTGTTGCACTCTCTCACTCCAATTTCAATTTTTTTTATTTTCCAGTTGAGGAAACATCAAGTGAAACCACATCTTGGTCTAAAAGTCTATATTCAGTAAGAACTACGAACATTTAATGACAATTTAAATACAATATTTCCAAAGTAAATCAGGAAAATACAAGAATACTATAAAGAAACAAACAAATTAAATCTATAATAAATAAATATTAGCACAGTAAGCGTCCTCTTTATATATTCCTACACATTGAGATATAAATGAATCTTGAATTGCAAACTTAGGATGCATGCGTTGACAACCAGCAGAAAGTAATCTACCTAAGAAAGGATGGAGTCTTGAAGAAACTGCGATAAAAGTTCCTTCGGAATCTAAAGAAAGAAGAGATATATCACCAGAGTTTCTATTCTTAGAGGGTTTGTTGTCTCTTAAATCTGCATTGATATCAGCATGTGCAATTGGGTCAGGTACTGGAACAGAAGGCAAAATACCGTCCGAAATAACTGAAAAATCATAAAACATTACCACCTGTGGATGTGCTGACTTATTTAACGTCTCATGTCGTACTTCAGTTTTGTTAAAGTTTTCTAATGGTACCAGGTCTTCTATAATCCTAGTGGTATTATCTCCTGGAGGTTTAGTTTTATTTGCGTCTATGGCCGTAGCAACCAACGTTTGATATTCATTTTTCTTGAGGTCTTCACTATTTGAGAAATTTAATATATTTAGAAAAACAGAATTGATGTTTGTACTGTTAACGTCCATTGCTGTATTAGCAACTTCCCGTTTGTTTCTATGAGTACGTATTAATGGATCATTTATATTAGTTAACTCTTTGTTCGCAATAGGAACAAGCCGAGGAAATGATGGAAAACTGTTAGTCAAAAATGACCGAGTTTCGTTTAAAATAGAATGCATTAATCCACAAAACATAGCTATAAATTCAGATTCTTCTTCACGTTCTATCTTATTCAATGACTTAGCGTATTCCTCAGGCTTTATGCCATCATTATGCTGTTTAAGTATTGCAGCAATTTTGCGATCTAAATGAAGTTTATGATCATGAAAATTGTTATTGAAATTATTTAAATCCATGCCAACTCCTCCATTCTGCCAAACTGAGTAAACGCGTGCATAAAACGTAAGATACTGTAGTGGTATGTTCCGCCACCTATATTTCAAAGGTGTTAGAGCCATATATTTACTCAAAGGCATGATTGTAATATTTATATTAAGAAATCGGTTTTGGAAATCTGCAAGTTCACGTCTGCTATTCTCGTCCACTTTGTATAATGGGTATGTATTTGACAAAGGTATTGGCATAAAAGTCTTGATAAATCTTGGATGGCCGGAGACTCTGAAGGATGTTTGAATGGTGTCATCAACTAAGAAGATAACATGGAAATGTAGGTAAGGATATTCGTATGCCATCTTTGATAAATAATCAGTATGAAGCATTACAGGAACGGAACTGCCCCTGGGTATAATTTTGTGGTAGAATACATCCCTCGGAAGATTAGACCCGTTGCACTTTATGAGAAGTAATGGCTGTCTGCGATAGGCTTCCATACCCAATCCATAAAAAACTAAGAAGGATATTCCTATCAAAATCAAAGTCATCCAGCACGCGGAAATGTATTCTGAAAAAATTTACTTGTTAGAACTTTCATTAATAGAGCATTAGTACCTACTAGTACGAGAATAGACAGAACATGATGCCGCTTTTGTAAAAAAAAACTTAATGCTGATGAATAATATATTTGGCTGTTGCTAGTCGTCCGCCAAGCGGATGAATAAAATTAATTAGTCGTCCGGTTTGTGGACGAATAAAATTAATTAGTCGTCCAATTATCGGATGAATAAAATTAATTATTCGTAGCTGTATCATTCAGTCGATTTTTTTTTTTTGAACGTCTCCCTTATGTGATGTGATTATGCGTACACATGAAAACGCGACAACAACGGTAAATATACTGTATACCCGTCATAAGTTTTGTATACTTATAACAAATAACAATTTAATTAAAAGGCTGAGTCTATTAATACGGGTACCTACTGTACGAACAATTTATAATTATTAATACGGGTACTAATTACGTTTCATATAACTTTAGAAATTAAATAAAATAAGGTTTTCGAAAAGAAAAACCCTAACCTAACCTTCACTCGGTTAGCATCGAGATCTAATAACTCTGCAATTTTTTCCTTCTGCTCAATACATTTAATAATAAAAAAATAATAATATCCGTATGAATATACTCATTCAAAAACAAGCTAATTTCCAATTCATTCTTAAAAAAAAAATATAATAAATACTAAATACTACGTACAACGTCCTCTGGTCCCAAAGTAAGCTATATTTCTATGCTTGTACTATGGGTACCAGATACGGATAGACTACATATACTACTTTTCTTTTGTAAATACATACTTATAATACATAGAAAACACCCAGACGCAGTACAAACATTTGTATGACATTTATGGATATCACACAAATGATTGTCCCAAGCGGACGATTAGTAAATTTTATTCATCCGCTAAGCGGACGACTATACACTTCGAATATATCTACTAACCCGGCCATCGCGTTATCCATACTCTTCTTGGGGTACAAGTGACTCCCCAAGCTGCTGTAGGCAATGTTGTTGCAACCTGAGGCTTAACACCATTGTCGCCACCTCCACAATCTACTTTTAACAAAGGATACTGCTCATCTTGCTTTTTTTGTGGAGCACGCTCCACCATCGTGTGTTTACTGAGGAAATTTAATAAAGATAAAATAATACCACTAACAGTAATATTGCTAAACCTAGCTTTTGATGCGATACCACTTTAACCAATAAGAAACACTATCTTAGCACTAATGTACATGGAACATGTAAACAAAGTCGGGAATCAAAGTTGCACATTAAGTCCTGTTTGGAAGCCGACCATTCCCTCATATTCAGAGCCTCATATTAAATTCATTTGTTACAATAACATTATAGTTTCCTTTTACGCAACATAACAATCCAGTCATGTTTCTTAAGTGTCACAACTGGAGTCTCAAATTATATTTGCCTAGTTTAAGTAATTTTAACAAAGATAACTTCTGGGATTTAGCGAATATTTCTTACCTTGTATTTTATTTTATTTGTAAATATTATGTGTTACTTTAAATGTATATTTAACGCATGCAAAATTCCAAAAACGGGATGTGAATAAAATGCTAATGATTTGTCATATCACCGTTCCAATTTTGAAATAAATGTCAAGTTCTTATTTTTTTTAATTCGGATAACATTGTCTTTTATATCTTGCCATGTTCCTTTTATAACAAACAGTTTTGCAGTAAAAAGTACCTTTACCTATACAAAATTACATAGGCGTTGCTTTACCGAATTTTAATTTTGCTTTGATTTACGCTATAGTTATTGTCCAGGTACTGTAAGGTTTTACGAAATAACATTCAATAAAAACGCATTGTATGAAAAAGTAACATAAAAAAAAATCAGAAACCTCGATTGCTTGAAAACTGAAAAGAAATAAGCACAAGAAGTGACCAGACAGACAACAGAACGGTTTAGCCTTTATAGTGCTTCAAAGAAACATATGGACTTACTTATGTAATATTCCTTGATCAATGATAATATATTATTATTTTACAGGCTTTTAAACACATAACCACTCCTTTGCGTCGCGTAGTCGGGTATAAATCCAAACATACTTTCTCGTTTATAAATTAAAAAGGATATTTTATTAACATACCTACATCATAATTTTGACCTTGGTTAATGTGCAAAGTTACAATTCAGCACAAATAGTATGATTAATGTACGTGAGACAAATCGGATATTGTATCAATAAAATTATAGCGGAATAAGTAAACGTGCCCAGTGCCCTGCGTCTGTCACATTGTTTAAACACTCATAACTTAAACTGTGTTACGTTTAATAAGTCAATATCAGCGTTATTCAACTAATTTATTATAAAATTAATATATTTTGCAATTAAAAGTTGTCAAGTATCCAGACACTAGATGGCGGTAGGTGTTCTTTATTTTATTAATTTCTACATTGATTGGTAAGGTAAGAAATGTCTTCTCTTATATATAAAAATCAATTGCTGTTCGTTAGTCTCGCTAATACTCGAGAAAGACTGGGCCGATTTTGGTGATTTTGATATAGAAATATTTGTGAAAGTCCAGGGAAGGTTTAAACGGTGACAATATATACGAGGATCTAAAATTCCAAACGTACGGAGTAGCGGGCATCAGCCAGTAATAATATATTTTTGAATAATAGATAGAAAATATTTTAAAAAGTAATGTAATGAAATAATTGGAGTGTGACAGACTTGAATCCTTAGTTCATACATAGGGTACCACTAGATGCAGGGACCGCGTGTTGTGATGTTCTATGGGAGAGGCCTTTGTCTAGATGCCTAATGTGATACCTAAGTGAACAGAGGAAGACTGATGTATGAATGGATTATTAAGTTTATTCTCGATTATCTTGTTAACCAAGTAAAATAGTTAATACAATGACTGCCAAGGGTGTAGTGCACAAAAGATACTGTGCTATGTTTTAGTCTTGTTCTTCTACTTCTTCTCCAGCCCATTTACGTCCCACTGTTGGGCACGGGCCTCCTCCACTTTGGGAGGGATTATGGTCTACTGTGCCGCGCTGACCAGGCTTCTTGCACAGGGTGTATTTTCGAGTTTTCCGTCTCTCACAGAGAATGTTCTCTGTGTGCAATATCCCTTAGCTGACTTTTACAGCATCCTTGGGAGGAGATGGGGTGGTGACACTTGTATTATTAATTCGTCACCACACGGAGGGTTTGTGTTTGTTATAGTCAAATGTATGTTGTGTATGTTTTCAGTCAAATAGTAATAAATTTATACTTTTAATATAAAGCTGAAGAGTTTGTTTGTTTGAACGCGCTAATCTCAGGAACCACTGGACTGATTTGAAAAATTCTTTCAGTATTGCAAGGTACATTTATTATCGAAGAAGGCTGAAGGCTATATAACATCACGCTGCGACTAATATGAACGAAGCATCAGTGAAAAATGTTGCGTAATCGGAGAAAATTGGCTAAATTTCACGCGTACGATGTCGCGGCAGCAGCTAGTACTTAATATTGTCATTAGGTAGGAGCTCTTTTGTTTAGCAAAGGCGTCTAGTATTTTAATTCAATAACTGTATACTTTATATAGTAATACTAGCTGACCCGGCAAACGTTGTTTTGCCACACAAAAAAAAAATTGAAAAATAGATGTTGGCCGATTCTCGGACCTACTGAATATGCATGTAAAATTTCATAAAAATCGGTCAAGCCGTTTCGGAGGAGTACGGTAACTAACACTGTGACACGTGAATCTAATATATAAAATTCACGTGTCACAGTGTTAGTTACCGTACTCCTCCGAAACGGCTTGACTGATTCTTCTCAAATTTTACATACATATTCAGTAGGTCTGAGAATCGGCCAACATCTATTTTTCAAACCTTTTTTTTTAGTATGTCAAAACAACGTTAGCCGGGTCAGCTAGTTTTATATATAAGAAGAAAGATAAAACTGAAGAGTTTGTTTGCTTAAACGCTCTCATCACAAGAACTAATGGTCCGGATTCTTTTTATATTAAAATGGACTATCCCATTTATCGAGGAAGGCTTTAGGCTATATAACATCTCGAATTCACGCTGCTACCAATAGGAGCGAAACGTCAGTGAAAAATGTTGCAGAAACGGAAAATTACCCATATCTGAGGGCTTCCGGTGTGTTCTCCTTAATTGCACGCGTATGAAGTCGCGGGTAAAACGACTAGTAAATAATAAATAAATAAATAAATAAATTAATATTCATGGACATTTCACACAACGTCCTCTGGTCCCAAGCTAAGCTTATATGCTTGTGTTATGGGTACCAGAATACGGATAGAATACATATACTACTTTTTTTCTTTTTTTTGTAAATACATACTTATAATACATAGAAACACCCAGACGCAGTACAAACATTTGTATGACAATTAGAAAAAGAACACAAATGATTGTCCCGAGCGGGAATCGAACCCGCGACCTCTTGATCGGCAGTCTGTTACCAGAACCACTACACCACGAGGCCCGTCAATAATTTTTGATTAATATTATGATGGTATATTTTACAAATAAATGAGGAGTGAGTAAAGTATAAATAGCACGTTTACAATGGTGACGATAATAGCTGATATTATTTTATGATGTTATATAAAGCGTGACAAAACACGCGGTTAAATAGTTTATAGTACACGACCATTTTTATAAACATGCCTATTGCCCATAGCGTGATGTGTAGTGCAGCGGTTGATAGCTCTGTCTTTTTTAGTAATAATTCGTACCTTTCGTTAATATTCAAACAAAACTAAATTTTTTCTTAAACTGACTGTAAACTATAAGGTTTTGATATTATTTTTACCATTTTGTTTTTCTATATTTACTTAAGTTTTCCATGAATTATAAAATAAAACTAAATTCCTAAAGAATTGTAAATCAGTGCTTACATGTATTTAAAACTAAAAGAGAATATTATTAAATTCCATTAACAAAAATAGAAATGCAGGACTCTAAAAACGTGTGTTTTAAACTTAAAATCATTTTGTCAGTAAAAATTTATTTAATATTATCATATTTTGTAGCTGGTGAATTAAATAAAGAGGTAAATGTTCTACTAATAAGTCCTTTGTAGTAACTTTATACTCGCTCGACATTTTTTCACAAAAAAAAAAGAAATGATTTGTTATTAAATTGACGGTCAAAAATATTGACATTATAAATATTATAATCGTAAAATTTTCAAACATTGCATTTGTATTTATGTTACAATAGTGGTTATATAATTTTATTATTAATAGTAGGATCGATGGAAAGTGATGAGTGAGTACTGTCGTGAACAACATCCGTTGCTATGTGAGGAAGGGCAGGAGGAAGAGCTCTATAGTCCCCAGTTCCATCGGAGGATACGAACGAAACATTATCAAGGACGAGTCAGGAATAATCTGAAAGGAGCAGCTGCAGTCCTTACCAGTTGGCCAGGTGTGTATAGACGAAGCTTACGTATTTTGAATTATAATCTTTAGCTTTACGTATTAGAAAACCAAAGTCGTGACCTACGAGTATGTCTCTATATTAACTTAAATCTTCAAACTACGCAAAGGAATTTGAAGCGGTTTTTTAATAAATAGAGTGGTTCAAGAGAATGGCTTTTTGTATAATCTTTTAAGGTTTGGTGTATGTTGGAGAAGGGAAGGGTATTCACAATAACTATAAACCCGAGTGTCACTGCGGGCAAAAGCTAGTGGAAAATAGTAAAGAGCTGACCTATTACAATTCAGCAATTTATTTTTCTTATTTATTTTAGTAGTACCTAAGTTACTTTTTTTAGTCCATTAAAACTATGTCTATTATGCACAAGCCTTATACTTCCACGCTATGCTAGGCTGACCTGAACTGATTCGAGTTCAATCATTCGCAGATGTTATCTGTCTATATTGTCTCTTAGCTGGCCCTTAAATCACTTTAGGAACTGTAGAGGTGATACTTGTGATAATTGTATGATTAATCGTCACCAGACGATCGCTAGGTATATTGTAGTGGGTGATATTTTTATCTTTCCAGATCATTGGTCTTCATTTCTTACATACATATGGATAGGTGTCGGCATGATAAGCTTATCAACATTTATAATTTATAACAGCCTCTTTGCATTTTCGTTATTGCCTGCAGTGGACTTGAATCCAGTACATACTGTTCTCAATGAAAATGAGAAAACTTCAATCAAGAGAATACTGCTGCCTGATGTTTACATGCATATATTTGTTAATAATGAAAATGACGATATAAATTTTGAGCATTATATGCCAAATATCGAAGTAGTAGCGAAAACGTTCTCGGAATATACATTTAATTTTATTATAGTTGCTAATGATACAAATGTTGGATGGATAAGTGCAGAGGAAAACAATAAATTAGCTTTAAACGCGTTGTGGAAAAAAGATATATCTGGTTTGCCAAAGGAAACTCGATATCACAATGTTAATATCGAACATGTAGCACTTTTTACATTATTAGATCGCTCACCATTAAGAAAATATTGGAGGATATTACCACAGCAACTCATACAGTTTTTAGCTCGCACTGTTTCTATTTGGGACAAAGGGGGAGTTGCTTTCAACCCTGATATATTAACAGCCAAGTTTCAACACAGCCTTTATATAGAAAAACTCCAAAAGGTTTTGAATAAATATGCGAATACTAATAAATCTATCAATATTTCAAAAATTATAACAAGAAAGGTAAATAAAACTCCAAAGAAATATAGAAAATTAAATAATATTCGTGATATAATTGATGCTTTAGAAAAAGAAAACATAGAAACAAATGCTATATCAGAACCTGTTCTTGATGAAGCTGAGGATAAAGGCATAAAGATATTACTAGATGATGGCTATGAAAATAGTGTTAAAGAAAATAAAAATAACACGCCTGAAGCTAAAAACGATTCATTCAATAACCGTAATGCTATTGCTATGCCTTCACATACAGATGAAGACGTGCGATCTAATTCCTATGACGTTATGCCAACTGATGCTGTAGAAATTGGTTCTAATGTAACTAAATTGAGTTTTCTGCCCCTATTATTTGAATTCTTTTTTCATAATGGAGGTTTTATGAAACCAAAGCCGTTGGAAGTCTTACCAAACAGAACACGCAAAAGTGTCATCGTAATACCTGACTCTGATGATGAAATATCGTTGTTGAAAAAGAACGTAATAAAAACTAATGATATCAAAACCAGTTACAAACCAATTATTCTGCCTGTTACAGCAGAAAACAATATCAGAATTAAGCCAGAATCGAATGATAATAATGTTGATGATCATTTGGATGCAAATAGACTTACAATAGATATAAAGGGAAATATTATAAGTACTGCTACTCCTTGTCATGCCTTTTTAGGTACAATATTTAGTAATGTTATCCACCATAGCGATGAAGAAACTTTGACAGACTTTATAGTAGCTGAACTAACAATATTTTGTAAAGGCGTTTTATCTACATGTAGTGGTATTGATTTGATTTTATTGTAACTATGTTCATGACTATTTATCTTTACTTTAGGAATATTATAAATAGTTACTTTTTTCTTACTTGTTCTTTTTTTAATTCCCTCTATTTTTCTGTCACGTAAGGATTACAATCTACTTATTTGAACAATGTTAACAACAAATATTGTATTCCATGACTGATAGTATTGTTTGATTCGTAATCAGCGTGACGATGTATACTCGTATGTATATTAATACTATGACCATTCAATATCGAATCTTTACTAACTTTAATAATAGTTTATAGTAATAGCCAGAAAAATGTTTATACAAGTGATAATTTTCGATTGTTCATTACGTCACGAGCACATCAAACTAAAAAAATATGCAGCTATATTAACTAATTCAGTTTGATATAAGTGTAGTAGGACTACTCTTATTACACTTCTAGCAAAATGAATTTGTCATTCCCTTATACCTACGTATAAGGGAATGACAATTGGGTATTATAAATTACAAATCTGGAAAGGCAATGGGGGCAAAAAGGTAATTTCGATAAGATAAAAACCTTTCGCCATTAGTGATTAATCTTTGGCACCTTTCATATCAAAATCAATTTAAAATCATCATAATTGCGTAACATAGGGAAGCGATGTTAAGAGGGCACGATACCAAATTATACTCCATACAAAAATATGGGTATCGTACTTCCGTTTTTTCTTCGCGAAAGTTAAACCGATTTTAATTATTTCTACGCTATATTATAGATGAAGAGTATACCTATGCTTCTGTTACTTTCTTCGTTTTAACTTTCGCGAAGAAAAAAGGGGAGTACGAAACGTCTTTTTTTTCAAAGAATTTGTAGGTAAAATCTGTTTCAGCTATATTTGTCCCTTTCAGCACGGTGCTCGGGAATAGGGATAGCAATACCTAAGGCAAATACCTAAACTAGGAGTACAGTACCCTCTTAAAGCGCACACGATTTCCAATAGCTTTATATGAGATAGTTTAATAATGGTTTTATCTATGGTAAAATCAATAGCTGTTCGTTAGTCTTGCTGAAACTCGAGAAAGACTGGGCCGATATTTGTGATTTTGGTCTTGAAATATTCGTGAAAGTTCAAAGAAGGTGGCGGTGACAAAATATATGGGGATCTAAAATTTCACGCGTATGGAGTAGCGGACATCAGCTAGTAGAAAATAAAAACAAATTTTACTTGCGAATAATTTATTTAATCACTTGTTCTTATCACCTAGTATGTATTAGTCGTGATCAAAATATTGCCAGTTTAACTGTTTCCAATATTTTGTTCACAAGATTATCATAATATTATGGCAGCAAATCCATTATCGCTGTTTAAATGTCGTAGACTAGATATTTCGTTCATTGAATGAAATATTATACACATAAATGTATTGCAAAAACAACCGACTTCAAAATGTATTTCTTAGTAAGGATTTTCTAACTTCCTATTAACTATGATTTTTTAATTTCTAACTACCTATCGAGTATTTTACGTAGCATACAGAAATTGAGAAACTCCCTTTTAAGTCGGTTGTAACTACTTATGCTTCTAACTTATAACTACTTACATCTGTCTAAAAAATATTGTTTATTTGTCATTCGATTTGTACGTAATGATTAAGTAAATATTCTATTACAATATTTAGGTGGTCTTTGTCGTCTATATCAAGAAATTTTCCTTCCATTAGTACACGCGAATGGACCAATCATTAGGTACATTATTATTCGTTTTCCAAAGACCAACTGCAAGAACTACTCTGAAATTTTTTTATGTAGGACCTTTGTTACATTACATTAATTTTGTTACAGTTGCAGAATATTTAGTTACAGTTTTTTCTTGGGGATTATTAAATCCAATAGTTCTCTCCTTTTTACTTGAATTTTAACATTATACATAAACTTACCTAAAAATATTAGTTTACAATAAAAGAAAAGATTTTCAGTTCATTTCCATGAAATATTTCGAAGAGTGTAATGAACTCATGTCACAGTATAACAAGGTAGGTAATATCTTGTACATTGAATTAAGCTGTGTCTTGATGAAAATATTATTATGCCTAGACTTATTAACTTTTACCGATTACGACATGTATTGTGTTATGAGTTTATGACACAGTTATTGTTCACTTCTTTCTTAAGGATACATTATTGCTGATGCAATTTGTTAAGAATTACAACTTAGATACCGTTAGCACAATTATAGTTCACTCACGACCAATCTACGTTTTTATTTTCTATAGGTATCTCCCATCTTCTGCTCCAATCGTTAGCATAAGAACGTTTGCAATCACTAATTCTATTAACCGGTTCACATTTTCTGCTCTTTGACCAGAAAACATAACCAGTAGGACATTGGTATACATATCCTCTTAATTTATTAGACTTTGTTTTGAAACATTTAAGAAAACCTGGAGAACATTCACTGCCTTTTTCAAACATGAAGTAGCCTTTATATGGACATGCGAAGCTATCTTTACTGACTTCAATCTGAAAATGAAAAATATGTTAAAATTCTCTAAAATCCATGTGCTTTTTGCTACCCAATCCTAAAAACTTTATTATATGAATAGTATAGAACACTAACAACATTTCTAAAGTAATTTATTATTTAAGTCCCGCTTGCGGCAGTCACTTTTTCCACCATAATTTGATTTATTATCTAACAACATTTCTTAAAATTTTAAATTGTGAGGTTTTAGTGTAGGTATATTAATTAAATTTTGCTCCTGATTTAATTTAAAAAATAAATATTTTGAAGTACTTACAGGACTATTTTCAGTTATTGAACCTTTTCTTTTAACTCTCCGTCTTTGAGCTATTTCTCCTTCACATTTTTTGTTAGCTTTATTTTCTTCAACACATTTGGTTTGACTTTCATCGTAAATTGTGTTATTAGGACATGTAAAAGTTGCAATTTTCATCTCATGTGTGTCTTCATTTTCATCGCATTGATAGAACATGTTACAATATTTAGGATGTCTGCGGAATGACGTTGGGCATACAAATAAATATTGATCTTCTTCCGTATCTGGACATTCTTTATCTGTAGAATTCTTGTCTGTAGATGTTTCAGATGTCGTATTTTCTTCAGTCGTTTGAGTTGTAGTGGATGAATCTGTGGTAGACTCTTGAGTGGTGGTAGTACTGGACGATTCAGTAGAATTTTCACCTGTCTGTTCAGTTGTGCTTTCGCTTAACTTTTCTGTTGTACTTCCTTCTGTGGTTTCTGTAGTGCTGATAGTAGTTCCTTCCGTGGTTTCTGTAGTACTTGCATCCGACGAAGCAGTAGTACTCTCTCCTAATTTCTCAGTGGTACTTTCTCCTAAGTTTTCTGTAGTACTTTCTTCTGACTTTTCGGTTGTGCTTCCATCTGATTTAACTGTTGTAGTCTCATCTGACCTTTCTGTTGTAGTTGTCTCTGATTTCCGAGTAGTAGTTTCGCCAGAAGTTTCTGTTGTAGTTTCCTGTGATTTTTCAGTAGTACTTTCATCCAATTTGTTTGTAGTAGTTTCACCTAAGGTTTCAGTAGTACTTTCATTTGAACTACTGGTTGTTGATGTCATCGCTTGCGTAGAAGTTGTAGTTTGTTCTGTAGAATCACTTGTTGTAAAATCTGTCGTTGATTGAGTCGTGGACTGCGTTGTGGATTGTGTTGTTGATTGGGTGGTTGATTGCGTTGTTGATTCGGCTATTGTCTGGGTAGTGGATTCAGTTGTAGACTGGGTCGTGGCATCGGTCGAAGATTCGGTTGTTACCGTCGTTGTCGACTCGGTTATTGATTCAGTTGCCTGTTGGGTGGTCATTGTTGATGTTGACTGGGTTGTTGAATCAGTTATTGCTTCGGTTGTCGACTGAGTTGTGGTATCAGTGACGGAAGTAGTAGTTGTAGTTTCTACCTGTGTATTTTCTGTTGTAGAAGGTTGACTTTCAGTTTGGGACTGAGACCCACTACAGTCGCGGGGTGGATATACTGATTCTTCGTGATTACACGTTTCAACAGCTGGATCCCATATGGTTCCTTCAGCGCAATCAAAGTGGAAAACAGAAAACTTTGTGCCACTGCCATCCCAATCGACACATCTGTAAAATTTCTTGCAATCATTTGGATTTGCGTAGAATCCGGCTTTAGTACAATTGACTTGAGAATTATTTGGATGCTTTGAGCTACTATTATTATCTGGACCTTGAACAGGACTAGTTTCCGTCGTACTCGATAAAGTACTGCCAGTTGTTGAACTGCCAGTTGGTGAACTGGTAGGTGATGAACTATCTGTTGAACTATCCGGTAATGGACTTGCTGAAGATGAACTTTCCGCATTAGTACTTGATTGAGTCTGATTACAAGAAGGATTTAAAACATTTTCGGGATGATTGCAAGTAATTACATTTTGATCCCATATAGTTCCCTCAGCGCAAACGAAGTTATATTTAGTGTATCCTCCCTGACCGTTATCTACGCATCTATAAAACTTTTTACAATCTTGAGTATCTCCGAAAAATCCTTCGCTATCACATGTATGCTTACCATCGGCACTAGTAGAATGTTGTGAAGTTGATTCTACATTAGGTTGTAAGGTAGTTGTAGTAGTCTGTGTTTGTGTCGTAGAAGAATATTGAGAAGTAGTTGTAGACCCTTCTGAAGCTGTAGCTGGACTAGGTTTTGCAGTAATTGATGTTTTCTGCGCTGGTGTAGTAGAGGTATATTGAGAGCTCGTTGCAGAATCTTGCGTTGTTGGAATTTTAGATTCGTTTTGGACAGCTGACCCTTGGCAATTTGGTACTTGATCAATGTGGTTGCAACTTTGTAATTGGGAATCCCAAGCTGTGCCCTCACTGCAAGTAAAGTCATATTTTGTATAATTACCTTGGCCATTATCTACACACCTATAAAATTCCCTGCAATTACTCTTTTTTCCATAAAATCCTTCCGATGTACAAACATCATTGGTTGATTGCGTCGGTGGCTTTTCATCTACTCCTTCATTACTAGGAGGTGTCGGAGGGCGTTTAGAGGTACTTGTTACATAAAATTCGGTCGTTAGAGGTTGGTTTGTAGAAGATGATCCATAATCTTTTTCTGTTGTTGGTGGTATAGATGTATTATTATGTGTTTGGTCTAACTGATCATCAGTACTTCCAGGAGTTTCAGAAGAGGATTGTGTTGCAGAAGAGGTGCATTTACCCTCTAAATCATGATTGCACCCTTGTGATTCTGGATCCCAAATGGTTCCATCTCCACAAGTAAAATCGTATTTAGTAAAACCACCATTCCCGTTGTCAACACATCGGTAAAATTTCTTACAGTCACTATTGTCTGCAAAAAATCCTTCAGATGTGCATACTCCTGTAGACGCTGGTGGCTTTTGTGTTATGTAACTTCCCTCTTTCGTTGTTTTAGTTGCCTCTGTATGTAAATTTTCTTCTTGTGGCTGTTTTACTGTAGAAGTAGCAACTCTTTCATCACATTCTTTATCTGATGTAATATGATCACATGCTAAAATTTCTTGACTCCAATACGTTCCTTGACCACATTCAAATTCATATCGAATAAAGCCACCCTTATCATTATTAACACATCTATAGAATTTCTTGCAGTTATTTTTATCACCCATAAAACCTTCATTTGAACAGGTAATGCCACCATTTGGCGCTTCTGTTGCATAATCAACTATTGGGGTTGCTATTGTTGATGATTGTTGGTTAATATTATAATCACCCTTATCATTTGATGGATAGCCAGAGTCCGATTCGGATTCACTAACTGGGTATTGTGGTGCAATCCCTATAGTTGTACTAGAAATCGTTGTAGTAATTTGATTGCCACTTCCAGTAAAAATACTATTAGTTTGGTCCTGAGTAATCGATTCAGTAGTAGTTTTTCCACAACTACCCACAGCAGAAGCATGATCACAAGCACTTATTCTGTCATTCCAAACCGTGCCTTCACTACATGTAAAATCATATCGAGTAAAACTACCTTTGCCGTCTTCTACGCACCTATAGAATTTTTTACAGTTGTATGTGTCTCCAATAAAACCATTAGTCTTACATAGAGAATTATCTTGGCTCACAGGCTGTGGTGCTTTCGTTGATGTAACTGTTGAACTATCTTCTTCCGAAACACCATAGACTGGTTCGGCATGTTCATTATTATCTAAAGCACTTTCTGAAGAAATATGAGTCATAGTGGTACTTTGTACCTGGGTAGAAGTGGATGTAGATGGTTTCTTAGTTACGATTTCTATTTTATTGCTATCTAAAGATGCATTTCCACCACATTTACTTACAGCCCATGCATGATTACAAGCTTCAATTTCTGGATCCCAAACTGTACCTTCACCACATTTGAATTCATATTTAGTGAAGCTACCGCCGCTATTTTCTACACACCTATAAAATATTTTACAATCGTGGTCATCACCCATAAATCCTGAGGTAGTGCATTTCACATCCTTCGAAAGATTTGTTTGACTGGGCATTGTTGTGGTAGTTGTTGATGAAGATAAAGTACTAACTGGTTGTTGGGACATATAGCCATCATCATTTGAATCCGCAGGTTCATGAATACCTACATAATTTTCAGTAGAAGTTGTTGTATAATAGCTTTGGGTTATCTTATGTGTAGTTGTACTAACAGTGTGTGATGAATCACTTGAACTTTTTGCGCCACACTCTTTCACAGCCCAAGCATGATTACACGCTAAAATACTCTGATCCCATACCGTTCCTTCTGCACAGCTAAACTCAATTTTACTGTAGCCGCCATTGCCATTATTTACACATCTATAAAACTTATGACAATCAGCGCGATCTCCAATAAAACCAACATCTGAACACTCATCACTATTGTTATCTTCTCTAACAATATTCGCTGTTGTTAAAGCAGGAGTAGAAGATTCTATAATCGGCCGTGGAGTAAAGTCATTGTGAGATTGCGTTGGGTACCCATTATTGCCGTAATTATTTTGCGTGTCTGGTTGACTAAAGGTAGGACCGTAATTGTTTTGCGTGTCCGGTTGACTAGAGATAGGACCGTAATTATTTTGGGTGTCTGGTTGACTAAAGGAAGGACCGTAATTATTTTGCGTGTCTGGCTGACTAAAGGTAGGGCCGTAATTTACTTCAGTATTATTTGGTTTATTTTCTTGTAATTCATTAATTTGATTTGCATAATATATTTCAGTCTGATTTTGTACTGTAGATCCCCAATTCAATTGCGTTTCAGTATTTGAGCCATAGTTTATCTGAGATTGTTGTTCGATGTTATTATATTCTTCTTTACTGGGCTTATCTTTTTTGTCCCAATTATTTTGTTGCCCGTTTTGTGAGTTTAAGCCATTACCACTATTAATGGCATTTAAACGCGCACATCGTGTCCTTTTAACTGCCCAAACATGATTACAAACTTGAAACTCTTCATCCCAAATAGTATTTTCTGAACATGTGAACTCAAATCTAGTATATCCTCCTCTATCATTTGCTACACACCTATAAAATTTACGACAATTTTCGATATCACCCATAAAGCCGTCCACTGTGCACATATTATCACCAGATACTGATTGTTGAATGTTTGCTGTGCTGCTTGGTACAAAAATTTGATGAGGTGATGTTGTTTGTGAAGGATATGAACTCAAACCACCTTCAGGGTATCCGTGATTTATAGTCGATCCCCATGCATATGAATTGTCAGAGTTTGTAAAATACGTTCCATCCGATGATAATGGCAACTTTTCTGTTGTGTATATAGGAGGTTTTGTATTATTTTCAGCAGTTACATAAATGGGTTTATTTGTAACTATAGGCGAAGGTACTTCATTGTTAATGCTTTCAATTTCATTGATATTTGTCGTGTCTTCTACAGTAGGCATATGTCCACCACATTCAGATCTTTTTGTACTTCGTGGATGATTGCAGACCTCTGTATCGGGATCATAAACCGTACCAGGTCCGCATTGAAACTGAAACATAATTTAAAGTTTGCCTTTACTATGTGCCATAAGGCCATATTTCGATCAAAACAGTTGGCGCTCTTTAGTCTCTGCCTGCTTCCATGGTAATAATGCGTGATGTTGTGATGATGATGATGGTTGTGATGAAAATCCCTTCTAATATTATAAATGCGAAAGTAACTCTGTCTGTCTGTCTGTTACGCTTTCCCGCTTAAACCTCTCAACCGATTTTGATGAAATTTGGCACAGACAATCTTTAGACCCTGAGGAAGGACATAGGCTACCTTTTAGTGCGAAAAAAGGGATGAAAATTTTTCTAAATTTCACGCGGACGGAGTCGCGGGCAACAGCTAGTAATATAATATATAGCAAAATTTCATGCAAACCAGTTCAGTACCTACTTCAAGGGAGAAAACTCGACACCAATATGTGGTTTTGATAGCTTATTCGCAATGGTGTTTGTATCTATACAGACTATCCTATTCAGAATCTCTTATTTCTGTGTCGTGTTTTACATAAACTTCATTAGTTGTTGTCGTATGACTTGGTAAAACATCTTAACAACGAAAAAGCTAAGAAGGGCCTGTTCAAAAGAAATCTATACTAATCATAGAAGCTGAAGAGGTTTTTTGCTTGTTTGATCGCGCTATCTCAAGAACCACTGCTTTGATTGCTTTTGCTCTTGTGATTAGCATGATTTTATCCCTACCACTATTAGAATATCTTACCCTATAGACTGTATATTTCTCCTTCGCTGATTTTACACAACGATAGAATACAGCACAATTATATGGATCCTTTTGAAAACCTTCATTCGTGCACAGAATAGGTTCAGGTCTTGGTCCGGAGTATAACTTTACAATTCTGCCTGCACCTCTGGATTCACGATGAGTATTTAGTGACGTTTCTGAAATACATACAAGTCCATAATATTAACGTGTGAAGAAGGTCATAGCGCAGTCGTAAGTGATTGTGACTTCTGTATGCAAGGTAGTGTGTTCGATTTTCAGTTACACATAAAAATATTTACTACTTACAAAATAATTTTATTTTTAGTAAGAAGTTTATATGGGAGTAAAATTACGTTAGAGGCGGTTAAAGCTACTAATTATTTTTCTATATCATAATTATTTTATCTACTAACTAAACCTAACTAAAAATAAATAATAGTTTAAAAAAACTAAAAAACACGCTTTACTTATATAGAAAACCCAACTGAAAAACAGAAAAAAGAGTTTCTCTGGAAATGCGCGCATGCGTAGTTCGCGTACTAGCCCTCTCTCTTACTCTCATGCAAAGGATCCGGAAAGAGATTAATGAATCCTGGCGAATCTAAGCAGGATAATCGGATATTTTAATCGAATTATTGCATTGTCATCGGTCTTTGACAGGTGTGCAAAATTTGAATAGAATCTGACCGTTTAAAGTGGGTCAAAATAGCGTCCAAAGGAGTCTGTTACAAACATACAAACAAACATACAAACAAACATACAAGTGAAGCTAATATAAAGCGTGTAATGAAAACAACTACATTTATGCTGTATTATGGTTAATTGGCTATTTCGTTGTACACATTCACAATAATTAAAATCGTTTTTCTTTATTACACGATTTTATAATAAGAAAGTTCAGTTAACATTGCCAAATTATGATATTGACACAATCAATAATTTATTTTGAATTTAGCACTTTGGGCACTTGGAATTGTTACCAACATCTAAACAGAACTGAACTCTTTTAATGATTCGTAAAAATATAAAATTATAAACAATGTTACTAACCATTATTATCACTGCCTGTTACTTCTATAATTATAACGAAAAATAATAGAGGTATATACATTTTTATTAACATCGTGTTAAGTTCTTGATACACTTAAACCATGTACGTCATTTTCTAACTGCTCCTGTAACAAAAACATACTGTTATTACTACTTCATCGTTATATTCTTCTTTACTTATGCCACTAAAGTCAATCTAAACGATTGTACCGGATTTTTTTTTATTTTATCTGCGTGTACCAATGTATGCTTAATGCTCTCATGCGTGATCCATTTAGTATAGTGATTTAATTTATTTATGTTTCAGAAAAGTTCATTTATTTATTTGAATGCGTTAATCTCGGGAACCACTGCTCCGATTTCAACAATTCTTTCAGTGTTGTGGACAGCACAGTTATCGACAAAAGCTATAGGCTATAAACATAGGCTATAAACATAGGCTATAAACATAGGCTATAAACATATAAACAAGCTATAAACATCACGCTGAGCCTAATAGGAGTGAAGCATTAGTAAAAAATGTTGCCAAAACGGGGAAAGTTTTCTAAATTTCACGCATATAAAGTCTGAAGCACTTAACAAACTTTTGTGGACTATAAACATATAGACCTACGCGATTTTAGCCCATTGCAATACTATTTTCATCGAGCCTTTATTTATTACTAGCTGTTGCCCGCGACTCCGTACGCGTGGAATTTAGAATTATTTTCACGTTTTTGGAACATTTTTCACTATTGCTTCGCTCCTTTTTGTCGCAGCGTGATGTTATATAGCCTTCCTAGATAAATGTACTATTCAACACTGAAAGAATTTTTCAAATCGGACCAGTGGTTCCTAAGATTAGCGCGTTTAAACAAACAAACAAACTATTCAGCTTTATAATATTAGTACAAACTAGTTGTTGCCCGCAACTTTGTACGCGTGAAATTTAGAAACGAAACCAAATTAAACAAAAAAGTCACCCTATTGAACCACTTTATGTATTCATAAAACTGCATCAAAATATCCGTTGCCTAGTTTTGAAGATATAAATAGGTAAGCTCGCATAAGGACATACATACAAAAATGACGAATTTGTCTTATAATAAGTAGGTACCTAAGGATGTCCGAGATGACCTATTAGTATATCCATTGCAATAAATACCTAGCTATGATTATATACTTAAACACTTACATAGCAATTATCAGATATTATTTAGAAAAAATATATAATAATTATGTATTAATTATTAATACATATAATTTTAATTTATTTTATAATGTATAAATTTTTTATATTTAATTGTATATAGATTACCTTTTTGCAAATAAAGACACCATTGATAAATGATAATTATGTATATATTTTTTCTAAATAATATTTTATAAGCATGTAAGGTATGTTATGTGTCACAATTAATGACGAATGATTTCGCAATTAAATATTATATCACTTGTTGTTTTTATAAAAAGTGTGATGATCATAGTTTTATGCAATTATGATAGTGATATCGTTCTAGTAATGTCAACATTAAATAGGTACTTATAACTGGATTAACCTCGTAACAGGAATAGCAAATACAAAGGGCCCCGTGCCTTTAGGGCACTTACGCTCAGTTTAATTACTACGTCCGTACCTCTCCTCGCAATCAAAGGGCCACAGAGTATTTAGTCTCCAAGGGTCACAGTGCAGAATTTGCAAGACGCACGCTGATTTAATCTAGGATCTCATACATAGATTTCCTAAGCCCTACTGTTGTGTACAGGCCTACTCCGCAAGGAAAGAGGGCTCTAATATGTCACAATAATTAGGCATTACCATACCATTAGATGGTTATTCAATCATAGCCTGGTAATCCTGGTACTAATAATGTAATTACGTTATCCTTTCAGTTTGTTTAGCTTGCCATAATATTGATTGAATATGACTTTTATATGAACAAACAATAAATTTACGAAACGAATGGTTTTTTTTACTTTTGAAATGACTTTTTATGAGAAAAGATTTTGCGGTTTTATTTTTCTCAGGAAAGATATAAGGGAGGAAATTTGCACAAGTTCATACAATACGTGACGATTGAACAAATTGCGTGATTGAAATATTGTTCAGCAGCCAAAGACGCATGTGTAAGCATAAAATAGTATTGGAATTATTTTATTAGGTTTACTGAAAAAAAATTATAATATCGTCATTTGAAGAAAATAAAATAGTAGATACCTATATTTATTATAATCGTCATAACATCACGCCTTTTTCCCATGGGAGTAGGTAGAGACTATAAAGTGCCATCTGCTACGATCCAAACATACTTATTTAAGGCGTAAAGAATAGTATGTAATTGGAGTAAACTAGCCAGTAATTGAAAATGTTTATACAGTTTCAAGATGATATTACGCGACATAATATTTTAAAATCTCTAAAGCAAATCTAATATAATTATGAGACTCCTATTTGTTACCAATACACAAAACATTCAATGAAAAAAAACAGACGTATGGCTGTAAATTACAAGAAATATCTTAAACTGTATACAGCTTCGTTCCTAAGTTTTATTAGTCAACTTTTATCATAAAAAGGATTGAAAACATCACAAGTTTCTTATTACGAAACAGCATAAAGAATTCTTAGCGATTTCATGAGTATTCTTATAAAGGTTATAAGTGAATAACCAGCCAGCCTTCGTAGGGACAAATTGATCCTCTTAGTTCGCTGCCACAATAATTACAACTGGAAAGAACTGTGCAATAAAAAATAAAAATAGTAAGATTCTTTTTATATCAAGAGTCAGCCACTGGCATAACTGGGAGCCTGTCTGATGAGTATTATGCAAAATGAACAAGAATAAAAAAAAAATTTTAACGTGTTAAATGCCTGCCTAGGTAATAATATAAACGCTCACAGAAATAAAAAGTATAAAGAGTTATAAATACTTATTAGACTTAAGATTTCGCAGTTCATACAATATAAATAAATAATAATTTATCATAAAAATATCACGCCTTTTTTCCATGGTACCTAGGCATAATAGCTTAAACCCTGAATGTATATTTAGGGTTTAAGCTTCGGCAGATATAGTATTTATGTTCTAAAATGCAGTTACATAGATATAAACGAAGCTAAAACGAGCTTGTTGAAAACAGAAAGCAGAATTTTTTATCGAAAGAAGTTCCTCTTCGAACCCTAACTTTGTGTAACAGACTTTGGCACTTATGCCCAGGTATATCAACGACAATGTTTTATACCCATTTTAATAAAGGCAAGTAATTCTATATTTAGCCTATTTTAAAATATAGGTATTAGGTTAATAAACTATACAATTCACTTAATACTGAGAGTATTAAGTGAATTGTATAGTTTTAATGAGAAAATAAAGATCTTAAACCATATAAAGAAGAAATAGTGATTTGTGACATACATTTTAGATAAAATTTTCAATAATTGAACTTAATGAAATGAATGAAAATGAAAATGAATGAATGACTTAATCTTAATGTATTGATTATGTGAAAGGTGTACAAATAAAGAGCTATCTATCCATCTATCTATCTAATTTTAAAAATTTGCAGAATATAAATATTCAGGACATTTCACACAACGTCCTCTGGTCCCAAAGTAAGCTATATTTCTATGCTTGTATTATGGGTACCAGATACGGATATACTACATATACCTACTACTTTTCTTTTGTAAATACCTACATACTTATAATACATAGAAAAAGAATAAAAAATAAAAATAAAGAATAACCTTACTTAATACCTAACTCTTACACCTAAGCTTTTCTCGTGAATCACCCTGTTTATTAGCGAAAATCTAAAGAAAATATGTAACATAGCTGACTCTATCATGAAAAAACAGACGCTCATGTTCTTTAAAAATGTAGGGATATAACCGTAATCGCTCAATTCTTCAATGAACTATTCCCACGCATTATCTTAATAAACTTTTACTTTCAGTACAATAGTGTTACATTACTTATAGGAGATTACCCGTTTTTATGTGCTAAAACAGGTTTCATAAAGATTCCCTTTCCAGGAATAATAGTGGCTTTAACAACATTCTTGCGGTTGCTGTTCGATTGACTCCCGATAATTTAATGTTCAGAAATAAATTGGATACGTAGGTACTGCGGGAACATTGTAGACGTCTCGTTACTTTATCTTAGAGATAATATGTTAAAACAAGTACTAGTTCTAAGATTGTAAACAACATAATTCAGTTCAGTCAGCTATTTTTATGGAGATTATAGATATAATCTCAATATGAACAGTGTGATATAGTATAACGGTCTCATTTGCAAAGACATTATACTCCCCGCTCGTTGCTACTGTTGGACACCCCCCTCCTCCACTTTGTGAGCGTTTTTGGTCTACTATGCCGCTCTGACCGGATGTGTTGGCATAGGATTTAGTTTCAGGCTTTCCGTCTCTCACAGCTTATCTGATTATGCTATCTGTAAGGAAACAGGGTGGTGACCATTGTATTATATCCGTCACCACACGGACAATGATAAATAATAAAGGCTAAGACAGTTAAGGGCCTACATCAATATTATCGTATATCATCGCCGACACGTACATATTAACACAGCCAGTAGGCACAGAAAATGAAGAATTAGGGATACTTTTCCTATTTACTCAAAATCTACTAAATATATTTTAATTCTGATTTACGTGTTTCTATATATAATAGTTACTTATGTTTTTAAAGTTATTTCATTAGTTAATACGCGATAACAGACCGAAAAATGAAAAAAATAAAAAATTAGAGAGGTTGTTTCGCTAAGATTTTCTATCGAGAAAACTTTTTTCAATCGTGTTTCTGAGTTTATGCGATCCTAGATCATATATTGAAAAAACATATACTTAAAAATTAGAGCTCTAGCCATTCAATCTAAAGAAACAATGAAAACTTCGTACGTAGAAAAATGCACGAAGCTATTTTGGTATCGTCTTAAACAAAGATTATTTTTTACTTAGATTAAATAATAAGCACTACATAATTTGCTTATTACCTTTCTATCTAACTCAATGGCTTTTACCGCGATGATAATAATTAATGCTATAGCCTATGCCGTGCTATTACGTGACTGTGTTGTGTTTCATACAATTTAGTTCAGCCCTTCTAGTTTTTTTGAGTGACAAACTAGGGGTTTTTTGACGAGCGTTCAATAATAATTATCGATAAATGTTCGATAATAATTGACGCCGGTAATCTGCATACTGCAAGGAACAAAATCCCGCTTATAATCTCTGTACATAATACATTGAAGTTCCTCATAACTATAAACTAACGTTATACGTGTGCAATAATATCATAATTAAAAAAAAAACCTATAAATCATACAGTTTTCAATGATGAGCCATGTTCAATGATAAGGGATCATTCACTTCCTTTATTATTTCCTTAATAAATTCTATCATAAGAGTCAGTTTCTGTAATCATCATTACTAAAACTTGTATTACAATGGCGTGTCTAATTCATCTTCACTGTTGTTTATTTAAGTAGCGTTACTATGAATTACTATCAATAGGCAATTGAGTTAATTCATCAATTTAAACGATAAGGGTCAATGATAATTAAATAAATGAAGTAAGTGAAGGCGTTGGCGTCTTATTTTAATTCTAACTTACGTATTAACTCGCTTATGCACACACAGACTAAAAACCTCTTTGAATTGTTTAAAATTTGTACCTATTTAAGTAAATAATTATGTTAATATTAATCTACAACTGAGACATTATTTGACCTGTTACTGAGATCATACTATGGAGAATAGAGCTTTTAAAGAACCTACAATGTTTTTGCAGAAAAATAATTTATTAAAAAAAACGTTTGTGTTAATTGTACCTAGTCTAAACTATTAGGTGCGTGTTTTAGGTGTCTTTGTGTGTGTACGCGTATGTGTGTGTTGTATATGTGTACACCATATAGAATAATTATATATCTACCGTATCTACTTAAGTAGAAACTCTTTGGTTTAGAAACGTATATTTTGTTTGTGAACCTACCCTGATGGTTCGGATGTATGAACGTAAATGAAGCCAAGGAAATATGTTTAGATCGTAGCAGATGTCGCTCTAGTCTCTAACGCCTTTGTAAAAAGGCGTGGCGGTAAGATAATGATGATGTTTGGAATATTTTTCAGCTACCATAATCCCGGATAGGTCTGATGTGCTACCCGTGATTATGGTGTATGATATTACCCGTTATTATTACTACTAAATACAACATGAAACACCATGCACATCTCATCACAATATATTAATGCAATTAAATAAAATCATTATGTATTTAATATTGCGTGTTGTCTTTTCATCGTATAAATATTACGTAAAGACCTTGAACTTGACTTGCACTGCGGGCACCTGCAGTGTATCGACGATATACTTTATTAAGCATGTACCAACTACAAAAAGAAAGCAAATCAAAAGACGGCTGTTTCTTTTTAATTTCTTTTTGGTCGTTAAAAAATGTTATTTCGCAGCGAGTTCTAAACAAGAACGCGTTGGACTCGCGTATTTAGGGTACCGTACCGTTATTATCAATTATCTGACAGTCCTCTGAATGGTTCATATAACGGACGGCCATTCACGAAGTTGCAGGTTCGATTCGACTCCCGCACGGGACGAATGTTTATGTGATGCTTACAAATGTCATACAAATGTTTGTACTGCGTCTGGGTGTTTACTATTTATTATAAGTATGTAGGTACAAAAGAAAAGTAGTATAATATATGTAGTCTTTCCGTATTTTAGTACCCATAATACAAGCGTATAAGCTTAGCTTGGGACCGGGGGATGTTGGGTGAAAAGTCCATCAATATATATTTAAAAAAAAATATTATCATCTTCATATCATCGTCAATACCATGTCGTAATGTGTCATCAAGTTACACTGAAAAAAATTGTTATGTAAGAGCCCTCCTAAAATGTATTGTATTTATCAACCAAAATACATCATCTGTGAAAATTTCAAATCTCTAGTTGTGTCTCCAGTTGACTCCAGTTGTTCTAATTTGTCTTCTTGCCCTAAACGGGCCATGGTGTGTTCGCTGAGCCCGACCATGACCCAGCAAGGGGTGGCCCCATTACGTGGGGCTCAGACCAGTGGGGGAGCAGTAGGTCCCCCCAAGAGGTATCTAGCTATCACTGTGTTGTTGAAATGCCTGGTGATAGACAGAGAGATGAAGAAGAAAACCGTGAAACCTCTGTAATAGGGTCCCGTATTAACTTTAGGTACGGAATCCTAAAAAGGACTGGAGTCCGACTGTATGTATTTTTGTTCAACCATAACTCTTTGTTAATTAAGTAACTTATATTTGTGGTTAGAAAGATTTATGGCTTTGAAATCAATGGCGTTGCTCTTAGGTCTTCCTCGAATGCAAACTCGAAGAACAAATTTTGAAGTCTGTTTTCTGTACCTAATGATTCTGTTTTTTTTTTCTGATTATATATAAGAAAGTTTCATTTGATTCTGAAATTGATTTTGCAACGCTTCTTCTCTAGCCAAAGTCCCACTGCTGGGCATGGACTACCTCCACTGAAAGGGGTTATGGTCTACTGTGCTGCGCTGACCAGGCGTGTGGGACAATATTTAGTTTCCGCCTAGCTTTCCGCCTCTCACAGAGGATATCTTTTAATGCTAGCGGGCTTTTACAGGTTTAGGTTAGGTACATTAAGGTTTGAAGTATATTAAAGGATGGGGGCTCCATAACTATAAACGTAGCTAAAATCTTGGTTATTAGCTAGTTTTATAGATATACCAAAACTTAACGAACAATCTATCGAGCCTCGTGGTTGAGTGGTTCATGTAACGGACTGCCGATCAAGAGGTCGCACCAGAGGACGTTGTGTGAAATGTCCATGTTATTTATTTATTTATCTATACAAATTAAAATGCACCTTTATTTTTCTTGCAACATTTTATTCAGATCAAACAAATTGATACACTCATTACCACAGATAGGTCTCAATCCACCGGATGTGAGCTATTATTGTGGGAAAATCTGCGATCAATAGCGATTAAAATATCACCAGAGTTCCGTTGACAATGGTGACCTTCGTGATAATAAACTTTGTCATTACTTTCCTTCCCAGTTCTATATCGTGTCACTGTGGGACACGGGGCCTCGTCCATTTTGAAATGGTATTTTGTATGCTATGCTAACCAGGTCGGTTGGAAGGGTATAATTTCGAGCTTTCCGTCTCTAACAAAAGATGCTATATTATCCCTGGGCTACTCCTTAAAGCATAGCAAAGATATTCATGAATATGGATAACTCATTAAACCAATACTTGTAGCTATCTCATTTGTTACAACAAGAAAGTAAACCAATAAACTATTGCACTAAGATGAACACAAACGTTGTAATGTTGTATTATTTAATAAATTATGGTTCATCTGTATATTTTATTATTTACCATAAAATATCGTAATATTTTAAACACGAGAAAGAAAATCTTATTTTTATTGGGTAATTAACGAAAAATAATTCTAACTATTCGTTAAAAATTGTTTACGGGTGTATGTTGTAAATAATATTGCATGACTTTATAAGCTATTGAAAATTGAAGAGTAGTTAGTAGAGTTAGGTAGAGTACATAAGTTTTGGTGAGTTGCTAACGGGTGACAGAGGTTTTAGTTGCTTATCTAATATATAAAATTCTCGTGTGACAATGTTCGTTCTCATACTCCTCCGAAACGGCTTGACCGATTCTTATGAATTTTTTTAGCATATTCAGTAAGTCTAAGAATCGGCTACTATTTATTTTTACACCCCTAAGTGGTAAGAGTTGTCAAACCATAACATTTATATGGCAAAGCAATGTTTGCCGGGTCAGCTAGTTAATATATATAAATAAAAAATATATTGAAGGATCAGTCACTGTATCCATGCACAACTATTACTGAAACAGCAAATGTTTTATCAATCGATAGAAACATTTGCTTTTTTTTTATTTTGCATAATCGTTATTTCTCATTTTCTGCAAATGGAACTACGCTAACATTCTGTAGGAGCTACTCGCAAAGTGATACAGAACGCCATTACGTAAATAAAACTCTAACTTGGTCAGTTTTTACTCAATCACATAGAGTACACGTAACCATTGTAATATATCTTCCTATTTTTTATTCTTTATATCATTTCTCAAGAGAGGATTAATAACTTCGCTGTTTCTTTTAACTTTGAAGTTTTATATTCTAGTTTGTACTATAACGATATTTCTAGCAGTTAAATATACTAACGAAAATATATTATAGAGTAGTTTCATTACAAACTAAGATAGAGTTAATTGGTTATTTATAGTTTAGGTCCTTGTGGTGAAAGATTAAGAATGAAAGAGTAACCACCCCATTTCTTTACCAAGGAGCTATGGATCCAGGTAGGTATCTACCCGTTCTAAGATAGGTCATGGTTATAAAAGTATAAGTTTAGATTGAAAAGTAAAAGAAATTATCTTCTGATAATTTGGAATTAAGAAATAATCATCATCATAGCATCATGCTTTTTTGAGGGATAGATTTTTATGAAATTTTACATGCGTATTTTTCAAACCCTTTTTTTTAGTATGGCAAAACAACGTTTGCCGGGTCAGCTAGTAGTAGATAAAAAAATAATTATATTTCTCTATGTTGATAAGATTGTTGATCATAGTATGCCGCTAATAAGACAATTTTATTCAATTAAACGTTATAAAAACCTATGACTAACTGTTACATATTCAAGTAAATAATGACGTACCATGTGTTGTTATTATATACATACATCAATTAACTTCATTGTAGGTAATACTTATACAGGATGATTTAAAAATATTATCTTAACCACTCTATAAAATGCAATTTAGTAAAAATAATTACTATTAATGATCAAATTATATAAACATGACTTGTATTTCTCATGTTTAGATCACAATTAAACACAATATTGTAAATTGCTGTGTTTCAAAGATCAATTACAACCAGTGGCTTATTTTAATAATATATAGTTTTTAGCACCCCGGAGCTTTCCGCTACATAAATTAATGGAGAAAGAGAAAATTATAAACGCGAAGACATCACCCCTCACACGCTGCCGCCCCGTAACATGAGCACTGAAGCCCTAAGGGAAAAACGCCTTTGATTTCAATATGTCTCAAAAATTGCATTTTAAAGGCCATGTTCACTATTCTTTTTTGTTCCATACGTTTTAGTAGAGCTCTACGTAGTAATCTATCTGTCAGAGCGGTATGTTATTTTATGCTTGATTCCAACGTGCTTGATGAGTACGATCGATTTAAATGAAGGCGCTTTGCAAGACGTTTGCGGCCAATAGTTTGCGTTTATGAACTCCGAAGCTCCTCTCATACACTTTTTTTATTTTGACGTAATATTTATGATAGTGAGAATATATTATACGACTACAAATAATATTAAAAAATATTTTAAAAGAAAAATAAATTCTTCAAATTCAAATGAAATGATTTTATTTTAACAATCAGCCTGTATATACATTTAATAGAATGCTCATAACGTGTTAAAATCTAGTGACGGAATCTCTGTATTTTAAATTGTTTTTTCGGGACTATCGTAAAAACTGCTCATTCAAAGGAACATTACGAATGAGAATTTTATGCACAGTAAGTTTCCTGTTATGAGAACAATTGATGGATGTTACACAATGATGATATTTTTTCTATAGTATAAATTTAATGACCATTAATGGTACTAAAGGCTTTATTAATAGAATTAGGTTGATGTTAATCACTGGTATTTTCCAGTTTTTAGGCTGGAAACAGTGCAACTGACCGTCAGTGCTGAAAAAAGGTCGGCATAGCTGTATCTAAGCAAGTCAAGTTGGAAGGGATTATGGTCTATTGTGCCGCGCTGACCAGGCACAGGGTTTATTTTCGAGATTTCCATATCTCACAGAGGATGTTATCTGTGGGCTATATCCCTTAGCTGACTTTTACAGCACCTTATAGGTATATTTAATAGGATGTTCTCTCCATGGTGGGCTATCTTAATCCGTCACATGGAGGTACCGTACCGCGTACCTTATATATTCATTGAATTGCATAGATGTAGTTTCTTATTGCTACGCTGACTGACCGTCAGCGCTGACCGTCACATTAGCACTGTGTCCAGTCTTAAGGTTTCGTATATACGTAAATTATTACCTATTATTTTGATTATAAATACTTTTTGTTTGCCGTTTCATTCTAAAGTCTACAGTTGAACTTTAATTCGTTCTTACGTACATTAAAGATATGGATATTACATACATGTAGGAACTTTATTAAATACTGACTGTTGGATGCGACTTCGTACGTGGAATTTAGAAACCAAACCTTAACAAACTATCCAAAACCACCACCTCTCTTTGAACCACTCTTTCTTACAAAACCGCATCAAAATCCGTTGCGTAGTTTTGAAGAGTTTTATATAAGTAGTTTATACTTACTTTTTTGACAATACTTTTTATTTTAGTTCATTTTTTGTTGTACATTTTTTTTCTATATAATTTTTTTTTAAAGATTTTTTATTTTTTTAGATCACATAGGGACATACATACAAAAATAACGACATTGTTTTATAATGAGTAAAAATAACATTCAAGGTATAATTAATCAATATTAACAAGAACAATTTAACCATATCAAACCTTGACACCAATACTACCAGGATACCATGAACAAGTACAATTTTCCTTTGATATCACGATTTTCATAGTAGCGATGATTAGTTTGTAACATCACGGCAAAGATATTTTTACAAGCAATTATGTCAGATATAATTACTGGTATATACCTCCATTTTTGAATAAATACACGAGTAGGTACAGCTTCCTATGGTTTTCATACCATCTAAGTAATATTTTCTAAAACTTTTAATAGTAGAGGACACTGGTGACTGCAAAGTTTCCGAAACATCTGGCTACAATTTAAAACATTAATTTACATTTTAAACGTATTTAAATCCGAAAAAAGATTTATTTCAGCTAACTTATATAAATATAATACTTTTGATGAACTCGTCCATATTACGAAGGTATTTTGTTTTCTGTTGGCGAGGTTCATCTAACATTCTTTCTCCAACTACTATTGGGCATAAACCTTTACGAATAACAGCTATAATTGACTCTTGTTAAGACTTCATTCGACTCCCACCATGTAAATAGGGTTTTTACATGAATATCTTCTCCTTCTTCTCAGGGGCGTATTTTGAAAATAAGCGCCCGGACCATTTGATTTAACACCCCGGGCCGATAATTTAATTAGCCGCCTTTACAAATTAATAGAGATAGAGCACAATTTTATTTTAAAGGCTTTCGCCTTCGAGTTCTTCTCAGGCTGGCCGCCCCGGGCCATGGCTCCTATGGCCCTAGGGTAAATACGCCTCTGCTTCTTCTTCCTGTCCATGTCACAAATAATTTAACGCCAAGGCAATACGTTTCTTTTTTCAAACTCTCCTGCCAACCGTCATTTATATTTATGTGACTATGTGAAGTTTAAGTAAGTTAATTTTTACAATTTCTTTCATTGTCTCCTTTATAATAAGAGTATTCAAACAATACCTACGCGAACAATAAATCAGTCTACAACAAAAATCATTTATTTAGTTTAGCAACTTGCGTTACGGACTTGTACCATCTGATTGTATCGGTCATCCGGCGATTCTGCAGATTCGTTGTGCAACTATATATCTACATAAATCTACTAACTTTCTTATTGTTTTGTCTTAATTATATAGACTCCGATGGTGAGTTAAAATAGCACAAGTGTGAAGTAGTAAGGTCAAACTCTGTGCTTAAATTCATTAGTACAGGACGTCTTTTTATGTCAAGAACAAGATGGCTCCATTGAACTATATGCGAAGAGCTGTATATTTTTTATGGCTTGAGTTAGGCAATAGATTAATTATGGATGAAAGATAAATAAATGTAGCATACGTGAATGAATAAATATAAATAAATAAATAATAAATAAATATTCATTGACATTTCACACAACGTCCTCTGGTCCCAAGCTAAGCTTATATGCTTGTGTTATGGGTACCAGAATATGGATATACTAATACATAAACTACTTTTCTTTTGTAAATACATACTTATAATACATAGTAAACACCCAGACGCAGTACAAACATTTGTATGACATTTTTTGGATATCACACAAATGATTGTCCTGACCGGGAAGCGAACCCGAGACCTCGTGATCGGCAGTCTATTACATAAACCACTCCACCACGAAGCCCGTCAAAATCAATCATCAAAATATGGTAGTAGACCAAAATCCCAGGCGTGAATCCTGTCAGGAATTTTGTCAGGTATGAAATGTATTGGGTCAGCTAATCATTATCCGTAGCATCATTGTAAAAATACCCGCAACTCTATCCCCTTGGTGGTTTTACATCAATTTGATGTTAAATTCTGGTAAAAATATATACCTTTTATTATTTTTAAGTGTTCAAATTTACTTGTCTTAGAAAATACTCCTAAAAATGTATAATGACTACTTCCAGACACCTTCCACCAGACATTACTTACTACTAGCCGTTACACCCCGACGCAGTATAAACATTTGTATGACTATTATAAATATCATACAAATGACAGTCCCGTGCGGGAACCGAAACCGTGACCTCGTGGTCAGCAGTCTGTTACATGAACGACATGTTTTACCACTAGGCCAAGATGCCCGTCAATCACAAACCAGACTAAAAAGATTAAAAAAATGTTTATATATGTTATATGGTGGCTAATACTATCAAAAAGTTTGCCGAAGCCCATGAATGGAGGCTTCATCAACATGTTAACGTCGAGGCTATCCAGCTTCTTGACAATACGGATCTAGTTAGAAGACTTAAAAGAACAAAACCGTTCGAACTAGTTTTTCAATAGTGATAGTGTTAATTTGTGAGTGCACTTTTTAAAGGAACACAAAAACAAAGTGCCTTTACCTTTCATTTTCACATTCTTAGTTATTATTCTATTTAGTAACTTAAGTTGGATTAAAATTACTTATTAACCTTGCTAGGCTAGATTGTAATATTTTGATGAATGTGGTCTCCAAAGACCGAAGTCGTCAAGAAAATGTTATATTATTATATGCATAGGTAGGTATCGTTCATACTCAATAAAATTTTATATAAATAAATAGGCACGTCCGTAGTTCGTAATAATTACAAATTATACCTACCCATAGCATATTTTTCTATAAAACTTAGGTCAATGTAACGTTTATGCTATCAATTAAATTGTTTTTAACTTTATTTTAAATTACTTATAGTAACACAAAAGCTTTTATAATTACTAGACGGATACAATTAGAATCATATCAAAAAATATATTTCAATTTGGAAAATAATAGACCGCCATTTTGTGAAATTATTTTTATTACTCATAATAAACTATCGAATATACTGATGATAGCTAATTGCAACAAGATTTAAAGGAATGATGATGCTAAAAAGTCATTTAACTTTTGTCCAGCAAACATTGTGATTATATAACGTCACAAACGGATTTAGTGTTCGGAATTCGGATAATTAAAATTTCAATACAAAAGAGTCCTGATGAAAAATGTAGAGCGGGCTCTATCCCTTGACTTTGGTGTCGCGCAAGAAAATTATGATTTTTTTTGCATTAAAAACAACAAAATGTATAGCTGAATTTGAGACCGAAGGACGTTATGAAATATCCATAAATGTTAATGTATCTAAATAATCAAAATAACATATAAAGTCTGGAAGGAGGACTTTTGTTTCCTATTAGCATACCTATACAAAGTACCATATTTATATTCTTTGCGCTTCGATAGTTAAAATCGTTATAGAATCGGACGATTACTATCTGAGATTACCACAAACCGTAAAAACTTAGCTATTTTCTAGAATTAATAAAAAATGCAAAGAGACTAAGGAAGTAGCTAAAAATTCTGGCCTATCGATTTTTTGGCACGAACCTCCTCCACTTTGTGAGGGATTATGGTCTACTGTGCTGATTTGACCAGGTGTGTCGGTACAGGGTTTATTTTCGAGTTTTCCGTCTCTCACAGATGTTATCCGTGTGCAATATACCTTAGCTGACTTTTACAGCACCCTTGGGAGGAGACGGGGTGGTGACACTTGTATTCTTAATCCGTCACTACACGATGCTAAATAAATAAATAAATTTTTTTTCATTGTTGATTAAGAGGATACCAAAATTCTTCGTCGATTTTTCTACGTACGAAGTTTTCATTGTTTCTTTAGATTGAATGGCTAGAGCTCTAATTTTTAAGTAAGTATATGTTTTTTCAATATATAATCTAGGATCGCATAAACTCAGAAACGCGATTGAAAAAGTTTTCTCGATAGAAAATCTTAGCGAAACAACCTCTCTCATTTTTTATTTTTTTCATTTGTCGGTCTATTATTGCGTATTAACTAATGAAATAACTTTAAAAACATAAGTAACTATAACTATTATATATAGAAACACGTAAATCAGATTTAAAATATATTTAGTAGATTTTGAGTAAACAAAAAAAATAGCCCTAATTCTTCATTTTCTATACCTACTAGCTGTGTTAAGTACATATCGACGATAATATTGATGTAGGCCCTTAAGCTCAATAGTTTTAATCATTGGTATAAGAATTGTTAGGACTTGTTATGTGTCCATCTGGTTTATAAACACAGCCTTGGGAGCGGTTTTCTATCTTTACCTAATTATTTGTTTAAAATTATTGTTTATCGAATAATCAATAACGGCTTAAAACCATTAGGTCTAATCAATATGTAGGCTGTCGTGAATTATTTCATAAATACCGTACGTGATGTTTCGCAAAACAACATTAGTGTCGTGTTTAGTTCTTTATGTTGATTAATTTGATTGATTAGTAAACCATTAATTAAATCTTATTTTATTATTTATAAGAGAACTACAGTTATTTTGCAGAAATTCAATTCTGCAAATCGTGTTTTAGTCCGTCAATTTTATACATAAATTCGTAGTATTTTATTAGATAAAAGAAACGTACAGGTAAATGAAAAATGACTTCTAGTTCTCTTTTAGGCGGGCCTTGTGGTCCAGTGGTTCATGTAACGGACTGCCGTTCACGAGGTCGCGGGTTCGATTCCCGCACGGTACAATTATTTGTGTGATATTTATAAATGTCATACAAATGTTTGTACTGCGTCTGGGTGTTTCTATGTATTATAAGTATGTATTTACAAAAGAAAAGTAGTTTATGTATTCTATCCGTATTCTGGTACCCATAACACAAGCATATAAGCTTAGCTTGGGACTAGAGGACGTTATGTGTAATGTCCATGAATATTTATTTATTTATTTTAAATTTCAAATTTTTAAATTTCATGTAAAGAACATTAGGTAGTGATATTGTATTTTTAATCCATCATGTGCATAAAATATACTTACGTATATATCGATGTAAGTATCTTTACTTATTTATTTATTTATTCTTTATTGTACACCATACATATCTTAAAATTAAACTTATATACTAAAAAAAATCAAGTACAATGTAGGTGCACGTTTATACCTAATATAAACTACATAATATACTAACAATAAACATAAAACAAAGTCATTGTTTTGGTATGTATGTATGTCCCGATGTAAGCTTATATCCTCAAAACTACGGAATGGATTTTGATAAAGTTTTTATAATAGATAGAGTGGTTCAAGAGGATGGTTATTTTTACATTATTTGTTAAGGTTTCTTGTATATTACGGGAGGAAGTCACAATATCCATAAACGGATGAAACCGCGGGCATCAGCTAGTATATCTATTGTGCCTTTTAACAGTTTTTAACGCGATTATAGTCCCACTAATATTAACAAATTATGAGTTCAAATCGCGTAAGTTTAAAATCAATAATATGTATTTAAATATTGAAAATCTAGCAGAAGACTTACTCCCGTTATTAAACTAATCCAAACACTCCCAAAACCACCCTGTTTTGGAAGATTTGACGTTAAAATTCGTAGTTAAGTCTAGTTTCTTTTCCCATTCAACATTATATCCAGGTCAGAGTATCTGGTTTATTAAATAGATTCGCATAATCTCAATTTTTAACCTTTGTGACCTAAATACCTCATAACCGTGATATAATTAGATATTTTAAACATATTTTTTAAAATAATGATAATTTATGTAGAAATAATTAATTAAAACCGGATTAAAAAATGTTATATCCAAAGAAACAACGATAAAAATAATATACTGTTGATTTTATAGCATTAACTGTGATGACTGATGATTGATTAGTGATTTTGTTTAATAACATTATATTGATACATAGTTAATCTATAAGTAGTAGCCCAAATGTTATTGTACGTAGGTAAAACAGTCTTTTATCTACCGTTTCAGCATTTGTCTAAACATCTATGTGCTATTAACAACGAAGTAAATTATATGATATCTTCTATAAGAACGTCTGATAAAAGAACATGAAAGAAAAAGGGATGCAAAAGCAACCCCAAATACAGAGATAAGGACAGGGCAATAATGATGATGTATGTAGGAAGGTAATTTTTAAAAGTAGTGGTCCTATTCTACTAAGGATTTTACTAACAAGAAGCTTCACCTTCAGGCCATAGGTATATATGAAATTTTAGGCGTACGAAGTCGCCGGCAACTGCTATAATAGCGTATGTATAAAGCAACATAACTAATTACATCAAACTTTATCATTACATCAAATGAGTTCTCAAATTAAGTCAACGATGACATCATACTAGCATCCTAAAAGCATTTTGTACTTTTTATTACCTATTTTGTAATATTTTTAATAGATAAATACCATAAGCGCCTCATAATATCCGGCGGCAATTATTAAACAAAGAGTTATTAACACTTAATTTGGTAGATGGACGAGAAAAAACCACATTTAAGAATACAAAGACCAAGTTTATACACAATGTTCTAAAGAAACAAAACATATACTCATTATGTACATGTCGATAGTAATCTTAGTATAATTATATCTCGGGCTTGTAATTTGGTTCAATGGCCGTGTGATGAGCTAACAAAGGAATGGTTGTTATTATTTTCACAATAAATATTGTTATAATCGTAAACTTTGTGAACCTTAACATTTTACTTGTTTGTTATACATTCAGGTCACTAAAAGGTTGAATAATTCAGTGAAAACCTTTCTTTGTAATAATAATTACGGAATAAAAAACCCCGTGGTAATGGATTAAAAGTACATAATAATATTATGTCATCATCACAATTCTGACAGTAGTCGGCTAAGGAAAAACTTAAGCCTAAAATGATTAAAAACCCAGAAAATAAAGAAAATGATCAAGTATTTGTGTGAAGAATGAAGAAAATAGCTAGAAATATTATGTTTTTATCTCGAAATTTTAACCTTATACTAAGACACCGTATAGCAGAACAAATGTGACAAATATAGCTGTAATGAAGTAGGGACGTGCTCTAGAAGTAGGGAAGCAATGGATTGAGAAGAACAATCAAAAATTACATGCTGCAATGAGAAATAAATGTTATTGTTATATTGAGTCAGACATTTCGTGGAATAAATAAAAGTTCACGTGGAAAGTTTTCCGGAAGTTTTGAAAACTGGTAATTTTATAGATTTTGATGTGCTCTTTCCAAATTTCAACTTTGCCACCTCGTATGTTGCACGTTTGCGCCGCCATATTGAAATAATTGGTCAAGTGCGAGTCGGACTCGCGCACGAAGGGTTCCGTACCATTATCTATGCAACATAAGGCAACGTTATTAGTATCGAGCAAGAAACGGTAAAAAAATCATGTTTGTTGTATGGGAGCCCCCCTTAAATATTTATTTTATTTTATTTTTAGTATTTGTTGTTATAGCAGCAATAGAAATACATCATCTGTGAAAATTTCAACTGTCTAGCTATCACCGTTCTTGAGATACTGGGTACGGAACCCTAAAAATCATGTTTGTTGTATGGGAGCCCCCCTTAAATATTTATTTTATTTTATTTTTAGTATTTGTTGTTATAGCGGCAATAGAAATACATCATCTGTGAAAATTTCAACTGTCTAGCTATCACCGTTCTTGAGATACTGGGTACGGAACTCTAAAAATCATGTTTGTTGTATGGGAGCCCCCCTTAAATATTTATTTTATTTTATTTTTAGTATTTGTTGTTATAGCGGCAATAGAAATACATCATCTGTGAAAATTTCAACTCTCTAGCTATCACCGTTCTTGAGATACAGCCTGGTGACAGACGGACGGACGGACGGACGGACGGACGGACGGACAGCGAAGTCTCAGTAATAGGGTCCCGTTTTTACCCTTTGGGTACGGAACCCTAAAAATGGTGCCCAAAATCAGTTTTTTGATAATAACTCCTTTCCGACGGATTTTACAGGAAAACATATTTATACAAAATAAAAGTAGAGAAAATTTCCTACAGTTATGTCATAATTTTTTTTTCCCTAAAATCAATAGTTTCTGCGTACGAGCGCCGTAAACCGTTATACATTCACACCAACGTGTATTATTTATTTTAATTAACGAGGGTTAAATATTGTTCCACACAATGAAAACCCAGCTAACTATAGTGTGTCATGTCTCCACATGTATAAAGGAATACGTCCCTTCTGTGTCAAGCCCCTTCTTCCCCTTCTAAGAAACATCTGGACCCAGCTGCTGAGCCCAATAGAATAGGGTCATAGGTCATAAACTGGGCCACATCATTAATTACGTGTACCATTTCATTTATGGAAGCTTTGTTTAGGTAAATTGATCCATAATAATTATAAAAATTGGTCAAGTGCGAGTGGGACTCGCGCACGAAGGGTTCCGTACCATTATCTATGCAACATAAGGCAATGTTATTAGTATCGAGCAAGAAACGGTAAAAAAAATCAGTTTTTTGTATGGGAGCCCCCTTAAATATTTATTTTATTTTATTTTTAGTATTTGTTGTTATAGCGGCAATAGAAATACATCATCTGTGAAAATTTCAACTGTCTAGCTATCACCGTTCTTGAGATACAGCCTGGTGACAGACGGACGGACGGACGGACGGACGGACGGACGGACAGCGAAGTCTCATTAATAGGGTTTCCGTTTTTACCCTTTGGGTACGGAACCCTCAAAAAATAATAAACCTACCAAACGTGTTTTTGCCGTTATAATTAGAATCAATATAGTTATAAAATATTCATTTAAATATGTATAGGTATAAGTTACAAAATATTCTTAAACAGATAAAATTACTGACTAATCTGTTAAGTTTATGTATTTGTTAGTGATTTATGTATTAATCTATTATATTAATAAAATTAATACAGTTTCGTTTGTTTTTGGTACAAGTAAATAACTTTTACTGACTTTTTTACACTTTTTCCGGAACTGCGTCACTTCTTTAGCAGTTAGTAGTTAAAGAGGGCACGATAAATTATGCTCCATACAAAAATATGGGTATCGTACTTCCGTTTTTTCTTCGCGAAAGTTAAACCAATTTTAATTGTTTCTACGCTATATTATAGATGAAGAGTATATCTATGCTTCTGTCACTTTCTTTTTTCAATACATAATAACTAAAAGAAATATGACCATCCGAAAATCCTGATTTTTTCGGTTTTCTTTAGGTAAAGTTGCAGCGTCTTTCACACATATTTGGTAACGTTTTACAAAAAAAAGTGATACAAGCAAGATATACTCTTAATCTATAATAATAAATAATAATAATAATAAATATTCACGGACATTTCACACAACGTCCTCTGGTCCCAAGCTAAGCTTATATGCTTGTGTTATGGGTACCAGAATACGGATATAATACATAAACTACTTTTCTTTTGTAAACACATACTTAAAATACATAGTAAACACCCAGACGCAGTACAAACATTTGTATGACAATTAGAAAAATCGCACAAATGGTTGTCCTGAGCGGGAACCGAACCCGCGACCTCTTGATCGGCAGTCCGTTACATAAACCACTCAACCACGAGGCTCGTCATAATAATATAAATAATATAATATAGCGTAAAAACAATTAAAATCACACAACAAACAACGTACAAAAATATGGACATCGTAATCAGCTGTTTTCTTCATGGATATTGCTTCAAGCAACGAATTTCTCTTACAGTATCTAAATCTAATATATCTAAGCTTCTATTACTTTGTATTTTCAAAGATTTTTTAAGTAAATCTGGTATAGAATTACCCTCCAGCGCACCGCTCGGGAGTAGAGACGGCAACACCAAACACAAATTGTGATTTGGATAGCTCTGTAGTGGGTTCTTAATTGATTAATTTATTGATAATTAGCTTTTAATCACAGTCTAATAGATCTAGATAATTCATAACATTAATTTTATCTAGTTCATAAACATTCGGATGAATCGGAAATGATTATGCTATGATTCACTCTTAAAGTTATCGACCGATCTTTATTAGTCACCTTCAAAAATAATTAAATTATTTGTCAGAAATTAACGGATTTATAGCTTAAAATTATTCATAAAATAGACGCATATATGTTTTTCTAGCGAGGCAATAAATCAACTGAACCAAATTCCTTATTGTGTTACCATATTAATTGAGCTTATTTACTCGTAAAAATCTAATTGGTACATTTTTTTACGTATATCAAGGAGTTTTGCAAAGCTGTTCTTTTTTCTACTGGAACTACTAAGGCTGTTCCAAAATATACGTCGAATCAAAAACCATTTAGAACTGCAGAGCTATTACTAATGAATTAAAATTTATGAAAAATCAGAAATCAATGAAAATTAAGTTCTTCCGACACGTATCATCCAATTTTCGAAGAAATTCAAACGCAAAAGCCAACGACTAATATATATTTATTTCAAAGATCCCGTTTCAATTATTACATATTTCTAATTTTATATTCCGGATGGAACAAAAAGTGGAAACACCATAAAACTGTAGGTAACAAAATTCAACTAAAGCATAAAAAAATAATGTTGTCCTTTTACTACCTAATGATATATACTTGCGTAATCATATATTATTATAATGTATTTAAGATAATTACTTGGAAGATTAAGTCGTTCGATCATTGAAACTAATTCAAAAATAAAAAAGTGCTGCCTGATGTCATCTTTTGGCAAATCATCTTTAACCATTGTTATATGAACCGCAATTCAGATGAATATCTTAACTACGGCATATTGTCAGCAGGAATTCATGACCACGCCTTTAAGCGTTCGTCCAGTAAATACCTAGGCATACCACAGTTTAAAAAACAAGGCATATAATTATATGAAAAGAAAACTATTAAACAGTCAAGGTATAGTTAACAGTTTACGGTGACAGCTAATGATAGACAACAGACATTCTGTGTGATAGACACATCGTGTTCTACATATTTTTATTGGAATATCCTGATTTTCGTATCGTATGCCTCATAAAGGCCTCATAATTAAGATTCTTGATATCAATTCAGCAATATTTTTACTTGTACGATATTTTTTGGAATTATTTCTTGTCCCTAGCGTTGTGTCTGGTGTTGTATTTGGGCCAGACGAACTTTTTCCTCTCCTTTTTAAGTTACTAGTTAGTTAGACATCGTCTCGTCTGTTCAAATGGCCAAACTATTAGGAAATAATCCATTGGACAACGTTCATCATGGAAACAAGTATTCATAATCTCCCCATGTATAAAATCAGTGCCACGAAAGACGCCAAAATACCTTCCCAGTAAGACTAAACCGCCGTATGCGCCCCGAATAACGACAAACAATATTATAATGTCATTGAAAGCTATAAACAAAATTCTTGGCATTGAACTTGGGACTCAATCTACTTGGCGATGTTGCCAAATGGAACATTTATTTGCATATTTTCCGTATGACAATGCTTAGTAGAAATACTAAATGTCACATACCCACTACAGTTCATTGTTATCTTAGGGTTGGAAAATACTTAGTTTATAGAGCTTCATTTTAAAACTGACTGTCATAAATCGAACGTGCACGCTGATACAAAACAGTCATCTACTCCACCGTTTCGTCAAACTATACTAATATTAAAAAGCTGAAAAGTTTGTTCGTTTGAACGCTCTAATCTCAGGAACCGCCTATGCTATACGAAAAATTCTTTCCGTGCTGAATAGTACATTTATCGAGGAAGGCTTTAGGCTGTATAACATCACGTCGCAATCAATAGGAGCGAATCATCATTAAAAAATGTTTCAAAAACGGAATATATTTAGTCCAGGATCCACGGTCCATTTTTGCATTTGATTTCTGGTTAGTAATCATTTATGGTGACCTCGTTATCGATACATGTTAGAAAGGGGGGACTCTTTGATCAAACCATAGATTTTGTAGGACAAATATTTTTTCTAATAATTTAGGTGCTTATCTTGAGATTTAACAAAAAAAGATGCAAATCAACATATTAAATCAACATATTAAATCAACATATTTTATCCTTGCTACATCTGTTAGCTACCACAATCGAGAGTTTAGTATAGAAAATTATGGGGAGTCTCATCAAAATAAAGCTACGCACGGAAAATTAGCTTGATAGAAATCAAGTGAAAAAATGGACCGTGGATCCTGGACTAATTTTTCAATTCCACGTATACGAAATCGCGGGCTAGTGGTAGATAAATTTATAAACAGTTAAACATTTAGCGGTTCTCTTTAATACAGTACCCAAAAATTTAATAATGTGAGATATTTTTGGAGGTGTTACATGAATTATGTTATGCATTTACTTAGGCTGTGAATTTTTACATGTGAATTTTAAATGTTATATCATTGTCCGTCATCCATGAACTACATAGAATTTTTAACCGTAACAATGTTATGCGAAAGCTTTAGGTTCAAGGACGTATTCTCGGCCAAACTATTATACTTTTTTATCAGGGGATTCTTAGGTACAAAAAACCGAAAATATCGATTGAATTTTGATAAATGTGACAAATTGATTTATATCCGAAAGACATATTGATATCCATCATAATTTGAACAAATATTAACGCAAATATCGTTCATTTTATAAGTCTTTGATGTGATTTTTTGATTGTGACCTAAATGCTTGCATTTTTTTTACGTAGGTATATCCTCAGCGTTATCTTTGAAATGACTGACCCTTGTCGAAAACTAATAACTTAAATATCTTATGTAGAAAAAATAGTCACAAGTATGATAAATCATTCGTATTAACAAATAAAACCAAATTGCATGAAGAATCACTTTAGATATGAATTCAAATCGAATGCACTTGTATACATATAAGTGTTGTAGATACCTTAAAAGTTTGAAGTAACTTGTTTTGCAAGGGAAACTCATCCTATAATTTAGATAACTCTTTATTTGTACACCTTTTTACATAAACATTACAATACATTAGGATTAAGTCATTACGTACTAGTACAAATGGCAGCTTTATTGCTAATGCAATTTCTTGTAGGCAAACTTTGTTGGATAGGAGTGTGTCCGACTTAGACACCTAGCCAGTCATAATTTTAATACTGCTTTACACCGAATTTTCGGCCGTGGCTTTATTTTCGGCTGATACCGAAGCCGAAACTAACGTGGTCAAGTATAAAATTTCTTAAAATACTGATCTTTGGTGCATTTTACCTATTATTTTGCATTAATTAGATTTTTTTTATTTGCCTGAAATGGATACAGTATATTAAGTTTGATGGAATCATTTATTTAATATAATTTTAAAAAATGTTATTAGAAAATTTATTTTATTTTTTAAAATTATGCTCTCATAATTCCTGAACAGGGCCGTCATAGCGTTGCCGAGGGCAACAAAGTTAGGCGAGCATGAGCGTGCGTGAACTGCGGCACGAGTTTCGGTTTCGGCAAAAGTTTCGACCAATTTCGGCCGAAACCGAAAATGCCGTCGAAACTTGATTTTTGGCCGAAACTCAGCCGAATCCGAAACCGAACTTTCGGTCTTACACTATTTAATACCCTTTTATTAGCTGGGTACGTACGTATCAATGTAACGAATATTTAAAAGGGATTTCCGCCCATCTGTAGTAGTCAAATTGACCTGAATTTTAACCCAGATAGCGCCGATTACAAGGCAATAATTAAAAAGAATGTGGATTTTCAAGCGTGCATTTTAGCTTTCTAACTAAGTAGATTATTTGATAAATCGGTTGATTTCTAAATTTAGGCAGACGAAATGGCGACAAAGTACTAGTATAGTGCGGTGGATATATCCAATTATTTCTTGACTTTGCAAGAGCCTGATAATATCGATCTTCGCGAGTGATAACTTACATTGTCTGTAGAATTCAAGTGCAACTTAACAGTGTTATAGAAACTAAAGTTAAATTCAAAAAATATATCTCTATCTCCAGCCCATTAACGTCCAATGTTGGGCACAGGCTTCCTCTACTTTGGAAGGGATTATGGTCTACTATACCGCGCTGACCGTCCATCGTATAAGCATAGAGTTTGGTTTCAAGTTTTCCATATCTCACTGATGAGGTTTTCTGTGTACAATATCTCTTAGCTAGTTCTTGCAGCTCCCTGGTCAGAAAAAGGACACATCTCTTACTGCTGAAAAGGGAAGGAAAAAGGGGTGATGACACGTGTATTCCTAATCCGTTACCACACGGACCTAAAATATACGCGTCTGAATGTTAGGATGTTAGGATTCATTTGCATTTTTATGTTTTAGTATCTTATAGTTTTTATTTTCAGGTTAACTGACTTCCTAATTTAATTTTTATAAAAATTTAAACCCAGTGTAGCTCAATGTCTTTTAAGGTCTATTTAAAGATCCGGCTACATTCGTAATACATCCACACGTATTTTAAGATAGGATAGATGATATATTTATATCGTAACATAAAAACAAAACGTTTAAACAAGACCTGTTGCTCATCCTAGGGCTCAAGTTCATTGTAACTCACTATCAAACTGGTTTTATTGTCGATAGCACGTCACAACTCACATTTTTTAGGGTTCGGTACCAGAACATAAAATGGAACTCTATTACTGAGGTTACCGAGATTCAAAGTCAAAGTCAAAATTTTTATTTCATGTTGGCTTTTTTGAAACGTCATAAACTAGGTGTGCGCTTTCTTTCCGTCTGTCAGCAGGCTATATCTCATGTGCGTTACCCTTGGGCCATAACACCCGTGGAAAACCGGGACCATATCACTGAAGCTTCCCTGTCCACCTATCGCGTCTATCCACCTATTACCAGGCTGTGTTACTGGAATGGTGATAGCTAAAGAGCTGAATTTTCAGCTCTTAACTGTCTAGCTAATAAGCTAGCAGTTTACTACTGTTTATTATGGTTATTACTGTACATAATAAGACCAATTCTGATCCGTCTAAAACTTAACCTAACTAAAATTAGAACAACTATGGTGTATTTTGGTTAATTGGCATTTCATTGTCTATATTCATATTAGTTAAAATCGTAAGACTATAATATATAGTTTTTGTAATAAGAAAGTTAATAAGAAAGTTTTGTAATAAATAAATTTAATAAGATAAAGATTGAAGCTCCCAGAATTTGAAGCAGAACAGAGCTTTTCAGTTAATACGCTTAAGAGGATACCAAAATAGCTTCGTGCATTTTTCTACGTACGAAGTTTTCATTTTTTCTTTAGATTGAATGGCTAAAGCTCTAATTTTTAAGTATATGTTTTTTCAATATATAATCTAGGATCGCATAAACTCAGAAACGCGATTGAAAAAAGTTTTCTCGATAGAAAATCTTAGCGAAATAACCTCTCTTATTTTTTATTTTTTTCATTTGCCGGTCTATTATTGCGTATTAACTAATAAAATAACTTTCAAAACATAAGTAACTATTATATGTATATAGAATCACGTAAACCGGAATTAAAATATATTTAGTAGATTTTGAGTAAACAAAAAAAATATCCCTAATTCTTCATTTTCTATACCTACTAGCTGTGTTAAAAGGTACATGTCGACGATAATATTGATGTAGGCCCTTAATTAAACGACATAATTATGACGGTATGATATTACAACGACAATGGTACCTACGGAACACTTTCTACACAAGTCCAACTCGTACTTTGTAGATTTTTTATTTTGCACTGAATTGACTAAGCATAGATTAACATAAAATTAATATAAAACATTTAAGTACACTCGCAATGAATGGTAGTTTTGTAAACGAGATTATTTTTGTAATAACTGGCAAATAGCTAGTTGTAATATTACCACCGTATTTAATAGTCAATAAATATTTAAATGTACCCGTATATGTAGAGTAAAGCTGAGTTTTCTAGACTAAAATTATAAAGCTGAAGAATTTGTTTGTTAGTTTGAATGCGCTAATCTCAAAAAACAACTGGTCCTATATCAAGCTATAGGCTATGCTATATAATCACGCTGTGACTAATAGGAGCGAAGCATCGGTGAAAATGTTGTAAAAGCAAGGAAAATTTTCTAAATACCACACGTAAGAAGTCGCGGGTAACATTGATAAACACTTGTGTTATTCATTGTACTAACAATCGTAATAAATTATGCCTAACACAACAAAAATAAACTGCAAAACTTGTTATATGCATTGCTCTACGCACCTGCTTTGAAATAACAGTCAAAGAAATAAGAAAAATGGCTGCGTCATTTGTAAAAATAGCATTGCATTGCAAGAATTAGATATTATCTTATTAAATTTATTTATTTTATTTATTATTGCTAAAATTAAATATGCATGTTCATCTTCTAATCATAACTGTATTTTGAGTTTCATATTTTAAGTAAAACACATATATGTGTTATGTTTCATGCCATATTTGGCACGAAACATAACACTTCTATTTTATCCTATTTTGGTTACAAACCCTTTATTTTACTTCTTTTCTCGACACGATAACAGTTATAGAAGTTATACATACAGCCAAGCTATATTTGCTACATAATAAGATCAATTCTGATCCGTCTAAAACTTAACCTAACTAAAATTAGAACAACTATGGTGTATTTTGGTTAATTGGCATTTCATTGTCTATATTCATATTAGTTAAAATCGTAAGACTATAATATATAGTTTTTGTAATAAGAAAGTTCAGTTAACATTGCCATATATTGTTATTCACACTATTAACATTCATTTTTAGTTACGTTTAATAATAAACGTAGAATTGATACCAATGTTGTCCACATCTACGTTTAGCATACTATTGGTACCATATCGACGTAAACGTAAACTTAACTTAACTAAAAATGAAAACCACTATGGCGTATTTCAATTATTTAGCTATTTCATTGTGGACATTTTTAATAATTGAAATTGTCAGTATATAATATAGAGATTTTCTAAAAAAAAAGTTCTCTTAACATTGCCGAATTGTGTTACTGACAATATCAGTTTTCATTTAGTTAAGTTTAGTTTAATGCGTGTTAAGTGCACGTTTGTTGTTTTAAGACCAACGAGCTATATTTAATAAACTGAGTTACATTATGGAAAAGGCAGCTATTGTTATTGGTATGCTAACAATAATCAGTATCGCGGAAAGAAATAATTGATTGCTTTATTTTAAATTCGTCATACATTTTGCTCTTTTCTCTTTCTACAATAACGCCAAACATCATTTTAAGTAACTTTATCTTTGCATGTATCTAAAATTATAATAAAAACAAACATTAAGTATGTATAGTAAACCAATAACTCAATAATATTATCTTTTTCGCGAAAAAAAAGAATATATTAAAATGATATTACAATTAACACTAAAAATACATGTTTCCGAAGAAAGTATTTTAAAACAAAACCTGTTTTGACGTTTCTTTTATGTTAATTTCGTCTTACACACTTAACGTCCTCCTACCCTGATTACTGGGTTGGTGTAATACATTTCTTTTCGGGGTTTCACAGCTTACTAGCGTCAATTTCCTAAAATTGACGTATCTTATTGCTTAGATATGGTTAATAGATGGGTCTATTGGTAGTAACTTACTTAACAGCAGCGCAAAGTCTTTGGATCAAATCAATAAATTCAATTATTTGTATGCTGAACTTTTTCTGTGAGAAATAAATACTCTAATTAATAATAATAAATAAATAATAAATATTCATGGACATTTCACACAACGTCCTCTGGTCCCAAGCTAAGCTTATATGCTTGTGTTATGGGTACCAGAATACGGATATAATACATATACTACTTTTCTTTTGTAAATACATACTTATAATACATAGTAAACACCCAGACGCAGTACAAACATTTGTATGACAATTAAAAACATCACACAAATAATTGTCCTGACCGGGAATCGAACCCGAGACCCCATGATCGGCAGTCCGTTATATAAACCACTACACCACGAGGCCCGTCAAATTCTAATTATTCTATGAGTAGAAATGCACATAGTTATTGTAAGCACATATACTCTAGATTTTTAAAGGAACCCGTTGTCAATCATTTTGTTATTCTTTTTTTTTTTCTATTTCCGTATCAGATATTTAATTATAAGTTTACACACAGATTTACATTACACCTTTACATTCTTACAGTACTCGATCATAAAATTGAATACTGTTACACAATTTAAGATCTAATTTGTGTTATAGGTACCAGAATATCATTTATAGGTCTAGGACATTGTATAGTTAGTGTTTCACCCGGAACATACTCATTTACAGACAGTTAATGCATATTCACATGTCACATCACACGACGCTACGCGTGCTCATGATTTACTAAGAATGATAGCAAATTGACATAAAACAGACGTAGAGGCATCCATTACAATCAGTTTAGTTAAGGTTCTGATACACAAACTATAATAATTTGATAAACTATGTTACTAGCAAAAGCGGTGATTTGTGACGAGTTGCGTGTGTTATTTTTTATTCTACTTCGTAAGAAGGAGATTGCCAATTCATGTGATGTGATTTAATTTATAAATTATATTTTTTGACAGATACACATCCAGATATAAATAAAATGTAGCAATAAATTTGCGTATTTAGTCCAAAAAACAAAAAAAAAACGCTGAAACAATGTGGATAAAATTTATAAATTATTGAAGTATCATCGAACTTGATTATGTGTGAAAAATTTCTGAATAATCCTGGGTGAAAATCATTTTTAAAGATTCCATTACATTTAATACCTACATCGACAAATAGACATACATAAATAAATATACAAAAGTATTTAACAAAAGCGTGTTAAAACCAAAGTCGTATATAAATTAAAATAAAACCTTAAGCACTAACAAGCAGGTAACTAGAATTGTCAGCCTGCCTGTTAGCACCTTTATAGGTAATGACCACTACAACAGCCATTATCGATCGTATTAACATGAACGGTGTACAAACTACAGTATCAGACAATCTACCCGCAAGCTTTACTCCTAACAATGTTGTACACAGACTAGATATTTCTTTTAGATAAAATAATAAATAAATATTCATGGACATTTCACACAACGTCCTCTGGTCCCAAGCCAAGCTTATATGCTTATACATTAATTTATTAAATTTTGCAATTGACTTACTATACTTTTCTATATACATATATATATAATAAATCTGAAGAAAAAAAAATTTATACAATGAATATACTTTTAAAAAAATAGTCAGATGGTTATAGAATAATCAACAGAACCCATTTCCAGCATTTTTGAAAATTATCTCTGTTTGTCTGTTTAGATGTTTGTCTGTGCACGCATCCCGTAAAACGTACAACACTTATAAATATAAATGTTATACGTAAGAATTGCACATAACTCAAGGTATTACTTAGCCATTGTTTCATCGCAATCAGTCCACTCAGTCAAGAGATATTTACATAATACGAAATTTCTCAATTTTGTTACTTGCTACGCTATTTAGCGACTAAAAAAAGAATCAAAAATTTAATGGGTCGCTTGGATCGATGGCAAAAAAATCGATTCACGGGGACGGAGTCGTGGGCACAGCTAGTACTTAATAAATCTAATTTTAGTGGAAAAAAATATTACCATGAGCGGGACTTGAACCCACGTGGGTTCAACAATTTTTCCACTATAATTTAATTTTTAAATAAAACTAGTCACCATGGTCAAGGGTGAGACTCACCCGTGACCATGGTGACTGCAAAGTCTCCGAAACGTCGGGCCAAAATTTAAAACAAATACACGCCTCTCAATCCGTAAAAAGTAGTTTTATTTAGACAAATGAGTTGCGCAAGTGTTAGAAAATATTATATTCTTGCATTATACGATTTATAAAACAATAGAATATTTTTTATTGTCGTATCACAAATTGTATGTGCAAATTGGCTAGTAAAAATAATTGTTGATAATTAGTTATCACAATCAAAGAGTTTCGATTATAAAAATATTAATAAGTAAGTAAAGCGAAAGTTTTTACAGAAAAAATTGACACACTTATTAAGGTCCGCGTGTTTTTTTAGAGTTTATTTTAATAATTTTTTTTTTAATGTTGTGCGCCTAGAGGTTTGCAAAGTTCCCTATACCTACTATATTTTGAATAAAAAAGAGACAGATTGCAATTTCTTATAGGGCGCAAAAAATAAATTGTCGAATTATGAACGCTTAGCGACTGCTTATCACAAAACAGTACCTACTAAAATCATGACACGTTAATACAAAAATGTCTTCGAAAAAGACGCTTTCTCTACGAACAAAATATTTTAAGACAACTCCAATAAATGCATAGTCATAGAACATAGTTTTATGAGTAAGTTCAGGCTATAGAATTCTACAAAAGTCTAAACAAAATGCGTATTGTAACAACTTCTGTATATAGAATTAATTTGAAATTAAAACAACCTTGACCGACACAGATAAACAAATCACGATAGTTCGAATAATACAATGCGCTGGCGTGTCAAAATATTTGCATTTGAGATCTTAGAGATTTTTGTGTTTGAGTTGGTGCTACCTTCAGTGCAGGATATCGTGGGATCATAACAAATTTCTGATTTAAAGCTAAGTACATGAATTCTTTGGTCTTCGGTAGTGTAAAATTTATTTTAGTTTACCTAAAAACAAAAAACTAAGCGTCAAAACTTTGAAATATTTTTTCTAAGATCTATAACACATCTAAGTATGTATTTAAATAACTATTTTTTTTTTAATTTATTTATTTATTTATTGAGATAAAAACGAATTAACCACTTACATTTATCTCACAATAACATTAGAATAAAAATTAAATAATATTAGAAGCATGCAAATAAATGTTATACATTTTACAAACATTTATATTAAGATATAAACTATATCCTATCCTATATAATAAATAACTTTATTTCAGTAAAGTGTAACACAAAACTGCTCAGATTGTAGGCAGTGTATCGTGGATTTAGAAAAGTATATAATCTAATATATAAAATTCACGTGTCACAGTGTTAGTTACCGTACTCCTCCGAAACGGCTTGACCGATTCTTCTCAAATTTTACATACATATTCAGTAGGTCTGAGAATCGGCTAACATCTATTTTACAAACTTTTTTTTTAGTATGGTAAAACAACGTTTGTCGGGTCAGCTAGTCTTATATATAAAATTCACGTGTCACAGTGTTAGTTACCGTACTCCTCTGAAACGGCTTGACCGATTTCTATGAAATTTTACATGCGTATTCAGTAGGTCTGAGAATCGGCCAACATCTATTTTTCAATTTTTTTTTTTTAGTATGGCAAAACAACGTTTGCCGGGTCAGCTAGTCTAATATATAAAATTCACGTGTCACAGTGTTAGTTACCGTACTCCTCCGAAACGGCTAGACCGATTTTAATGAAATTTTACATGCACATTCAGTAGGTCTGAGAATCGGCTAACATCTATTTTTCAAAATTTTTTTGTTTTAGTGTGGCAAAACAACGTTTGCCGGGACAGCTAGTAATATATATAGTTCAAAATAAGATTCATTGCAAAAAATAAACAAAGTTTTTATTTTAAAAGCTTTTTTTAGGAAAAAAACTTTATTTATTTTTGTATTTAAAGAGATAAATAAAAGCAATTTATTATTAGTAATAATAATTTGTAAACCCTTCGGTTTGTATAACTAACATTATAATTTTAGAGTGGCCAATTACTCGTTATAAAACTTATTTAATAAATAACTGATTAAACTCTTAAGATAAATCTTACAATCTGAATACTCTTCTTATCGTCTTTTAAACGGATAATTGCGGTCATTACACTCGCATTTTCTGGTACTTTTTAACGAAATTAAAAAAAAAGGTTTGTGATAAATTAAGTATACAAAATCACTTATTTCCTCAGACTTGGGTTTGTACTTCACATTGAAATAATATGTAATGGAAATATAAACTTACATTTCTTTTTGATTAACAACATTACAATTTTCAATTCAAACAGAATATATTAATCACATCCTCTTTTTTCAATTTTTTCGGTACTTAGTCATAATAATTTTAGTCAGAATAATGCATGGAAATGCTTGTATATTAAGTATACTATAAAGATAACGTTATCACGGGATGTTCATAACTTCAAAGTTATAACTATTAAAAGAAACTATTTTTTTTTTTTTTTATATATTCTGCTTCTTGGCAATCTGTTTGTACAACAATAATCCAAGTTGCGGTCTGAGTAAATCTGGGTTAAAAAAAAAACTATAAAATTGTAAAAGTAAGGAGCAATTACATTAAAACGTCTATATGAATAAAACCTCTTCGACCTAGCAGCATTTTAGGAGCTTCTTGTAATAATGGTTAGTAGAAAAAATATAGGTAAATACCGTTTTTTTGTTTATTTTTCACCAAATCCATGACCGTCTAACTAAAAACTTAGTTTAAAATAAAAGTAGGTGTCGTAGATTTCCATGTATCTCTCTCTCTCCAGCCCATTTGTGTCCCACTGTTGGACACGGGCCTCCTCCACTTTGGGAGGGATTATGGTCTACTGTGCCGCGCTGACCAGGCGTGTTGGCACGGGGTTTATTTTCGAGTTTTCCGTCTCTCACAGAGGGACTCTCTCATGTTATCTGTGTGCAATATCCCTTAGCTGACTTTTACAGCACCCTTAATCCGTCACCACACGGAGAATGTATGTTTAAGTGTAATTTATGGAGAAATTTATATACTATAACACACATTTAGACTCGGGCATAATATTAAATTATTAAAATAAAAATCGTTACATATATCGTAAACAACCGTTATATTCGCCAAATTAGTCATTAAGAAACATTCAGGTGATAAAATCTTTAAATTGATAGCCGTTCAGACTAACGAGTCAGTACACGAATATTGGACTTTTGCGACAAGTCCTTAATTTAGATATCAACGAGCGCGGTACTTTTTGTATACAGTTATAAATGTAATTAAATCTCAAATACTATACCCCGTGTTGTGTTTAACTCGATGGTTATTTATTACGGTCTCTTATTACAATATTTATAAATTTAAATTTACGAACTTTGTTAAAAAAAGTTCTTTAAAATCGACTTTACAAAGTGCAGATGCTTAGATGAATACATAAATTTATTTTTTGTAATTTCATATTAAAATACGGGTTATCAAAAAGTACATAATTTAAAAATAGAATCTAAATTTTTATGCGTCCGTATTTAAATTAAAAGATAAAAAAAAATGTGTACTTACCAAGAAAATCCTTCAACACTTTATATCACAACACTAAAATTAACAATTTTATATGAAATAATAAAATAAAAAAATATTGTATATTTTTTAAGATTCGTTGCGAGTGAGCTTCACGCGTTCGAGTGCGTATGAAAATGGTCAGTTTTCGTATAGGGGCTGAACTCGTCCTTGCGTGGCGGGCAAGGTCTTAATTCTATGGAGGCGCGCCGTTGCCCCCAAGCCTCTTATACTCGCTAACATATGATACACTTAGCAATCTTAGCACTACGCTTTGTTATACGAAGCTGAGCTCGCGGGGAATCGTGTTTGCTTTTTTATCAACAATTACCGCATGCGATTAAATAGCGATTTAAATTCTATGTCGAGTCATGTAGTCGCTATTGTAGTGAGGATAAAGTGGCATAAGTATATCGATTAGGAAGTTTTCTTTAGTTCCGCTTAAATTATTCAAAATTGTACCTTATACTTGAGTAGTGGTTGGTAACCCTGTACCTACTTAAAATTCGAACACTATTGTTTTAAAAATGATCTGTACACGGTTGAGGTATTTATTTTCTCTATGGTTTAAATTCATCGTCTCATCTTAGCCCATTAATGTCCCACTGTTGGACACTGACCTAATTCACTTCGGAAGGATATTTGGTCTACTTATAAAGGCGTGTTGGCATAGGGTTTAGTTTCTTGTTTCCTTACCTTAGCTTACACGTTATTTTCTTACTTTTACAGGACCCTTGGGTATAAGAGGGGTTTGTTTTCTTACACCCTCCACACATGGATAATTCGTACTAGTATGAAATCATTATTTTAGGATAAAAAGTAATTTATGTTCTTTCTCAGGCTCTTGACTACCTATGTACCTACCTACCATTTTTTTTAAATCCGTTGAATAGTTTTGGCCTAAAAGAGCCACAGACAGAGTTATTTTTGCATTTTTATAAACCTCCCCGCTGTTCATTTATGCAAAAGACTTTCGATTATCACCAAATATATTTATTTATATTTTTCCGACTGACCTAAATAAGTGGGATTTGTTTTATAATGCCTTGCCTTTATGTTGTTATAACAAGGTTTGCATATAAGCAAATTAATAGCAATATAATTCTTTTTGGACAAAAGTTCATCAGGTCAACTAGTTTAACCTTAAAATAAAACATTAACATAATAAGATTAAATTAAATTCTGTAACAAGATTTTATTAAAATGTGCAAATATATTTTTCCCATAAATAAATAGCGAAAAATATATTTATTTCTTCCTAAATGTGTTTATATTTAGGTTATTAACACAGATATATACAAAATATTGTATATAATGATAATTAGACGTGTTTTAATTTAAGTTATTATACATACAGTTTAAAAAACATGTTATTTTTTTAAGACACTAGACACATTAGTTTTTATTTAAACGGGTACTAATATATTCAGTTGTATCTCCCGCTGAGTACCAAAAATTACTGTGTCACAAGAATCTGTTACATATACATTAATATGCATCTTAGAATACAGAAAATATTTGGAATTTATCTGTTTGTCTGTCCGTTAATTAAACAATGATTATAGACTACCTAAAATTTCGAATAAAACTTTTTTACTTAATACATGTGTATTAAGTCTCTCAGTCTCAGTTCTCTGTGACGTCTAAATCCTTTTAAAGTGGTTTTACAATTTCATTATTTGAATAAATGAGTCACGCAAGTGTTAGAAAATATATTTCTTTCTTGTTTATTCTTTAAGTAAAAGTTATACAGGCTATGATTTGAATGTTTATTTTTGTAGAAATTAAAAAAAAATTTTTATGTAAACCGTGTTCCCTCATATTTCCTAATTTTAGAGTCTGTCGACGGAACGGTAGTCCGTCGTCTTAGGATTTGGTAAAAAAACTTAAGTGCAAAATTAAGTGAACCACAAAGAATAATCGTTTTATGAAACAACTAGCTGTTGCCCGCAACTCCGTCTGCGTGGAATTTAGAAAATTCTCCCCGTTTTTTAAACATTTTTCACTACTGCTTCGCTTCTACTGATCGCAGCGTGATGTCATAAGAAAACTATCAGATAAATATGATTAAATCAACCACAAAGTTATATTACAAGTTAAGAATAAATCTTTTAATCAATTCAATTCAGAAAAGTTAATCATTTCTGATACACCAGATAAATTGAAAGAACTTCAATAGAAATAAATAACAAGAGAAAATAAATGGAACTTTTATTGTGATTTAATCGGGATAAAGTTTCTAAATAAGTCGTGAATCAATGTCGAATTGTTATCGTTTGAAACACCCGTTTATGAAAATTTAATTGAGTAATCCATTAGATTTTGTAAGAAATGGAGTGAAAAAACTTCTTTTAAATAAATATGTATGGAAATTTCATACAAGGTCCTCTGGTCCCAGCGTTAAGGCTTCCTCGATAAATTCCCTATCTAACACTGAAAGAATTTTTCAAATCGGACCAGTAGATCCTGAGATTACCGCGTTTAAACAAACAAACAAACAAACTCTTTCGCTTTCTAATATCAGTATAGATTATGCTGAAACACATGTGAAATTAATTATTTAGATAGAGTATTTAGTTCAATAATTAATTGGACACGTTTTAACAAACAAGGATTCAGGCCTGCTTGGGAAAAATGGAACAAAACTCTGAACAAAATATGATTTCTTATCTACTTATTATTGTTGTCATCTAACACTATTTTAACAACACCTGGAGGTCAATAAATAATAAGCGTTAAAACACACCTTTTAAGTTATCTTAAATTTTTGGTCATTCTTCTCCACCCCATTAAGAGAAGAATGACCAAAAATTTGAAAAAATAAAAAAGGAAACTTAAATTTTTGGTCATTAAATCCAAAGAAATATCTACCTCTGTGTGGTGACGGATTAAGAATAAAAGCATCACTATCCCATATCCTCCCCAGGGTACTGTTAGCCAGCTACGGGATATTACACAGACAACACAGACTATGTGAGAGACGATAAACTCAAAAATAAATTTTATGCCAACACGTCTGGTCAGCGTGGCATAGTAGATCATAATCCCTTCCAAAGTGGAAGAGGCCCATGCTCAGTGAGACGTTAATGGCCTAGATATATACATACATACATAACATCACGCCTTTTTCCCATGGGGGTAGGCAGAGACTATAGAGCGCCATCTGCTACGATCCAAACATACTTCCTTGGCTTTATCCACACTCATATATCTGGTCATACATGCCCAACGGTTGTAAGTGCTACCTACAAGAGAGAGATAGAGAGACGAGAGAGAGAAAGAGAGAGACGAGAGAGACGCTTAACGAGAGGCATATACACGGCGGAGGTAAGTGGAAATGCTGGGAGAGGACGCCCGAGAAAAATATACTCCGATGTCATCGCCGGCATACTTCAAAAGGGGCCTAGATAGGGAGAGAGAAATAGCTAGCTGCTAATATCACACTACTACCAGTAAGGTCCTAGCTAGTGTAACTAAAGCCTAGCTGCCTCCAGCGACTTGATTTACAGTGTATGCCGTCATTCTCCTCCGAAACAACTCGACTGATAAAGCAGCAAACTCTTGCTATTCTGATATACTCGTACTTTGATATTCCTCTTAATCATTAATTCGCTAAGCATAATAATTTATTCAGTCGGCTTGTATTTACTTTGTCCGTTTGAGGGGTAGAAGTCTATCAATAGCGTTAAATATTTCATATTATTTACTATAATGAGTATTCAAATAGGAGATAATTATATAAGAAGAATAATGAGGAGGAATATTCAAGAGTTAATACAATTACATTATACTCTACTGAGAAAAAGCACTGAGTCGTAGAAATTCAGTAATTATCGTTTACTTATAGTATTAAAAAAATAGTACAGATTATTGAACTATAGCAGTAAAGAGTTTAGAGCTACCTATATGGTATTATTTGTTTATCACTTGCACATAAGAATCATTCACTCATAAAATATGTTTCTGTTTAATATTGTTACGTGCTAGGGTTCGAAGGATTTGGAGAGAAAGACCTGCTGACTCTTTTAGAAGACTTTATTCACTAGCACTAGTTACACACTAAGCACTAGGTCCAAACACTAAGCACTAGGTCCAAACACTAAGCACTAGGTCCAAACACTAAGCACTAACAATGTCCTAGATCGTAGCCAAGTTGTAGGTTTCACTGGTATCACTCTTGATCACTTGTTTTCGCTCTCGAAGTCGCCTTTATCGTAGCTCGAACTGAACTGCCCGGACTCGCCTCCCTGCCGCTATTTATATGCGCCGAGACGAGTTCCAGACCATTCCAGAATGTTCCCGACTGTGCGCGAACGTGATCGCCCGGAACGAATGTTTCTGGAAAGTTCATAGTTCCTCTAACGCCATCTAGTATCTAATAGGGGTTTCACTCTGTTCGGTTATTTAATTGGTTTTACTAGTTGCTGCTAGATGGCGCTAGCTCCTTTGTTTTGTGTGTTCGTAACACTACTCCCCTCTTAGAGATGCTCGTCCCGAGCATCGTTGTTACTACCATGGTAACGCGCCAGACGGTCTATGTGTACCACTTTGAATGTCCCTCTTGGTTGCTTTTGAATCCTATAGGTCACATCATTCAATCGGGTAACCACTTTGTATGGACCGTCCCACTTGCTCTGCAACTTTGGAGATTTCCCTTTCCGGCGAGTTGGGTTATGCAGCCACACCAGTGACCCTTCCTCGAAGCCGCTCGTGTTCGATTTCCGGTCGTATCTGGTTTTCATGTTCTCACTTGACTGTAACCCATTTTCCCGAACCAAGGCGTGTATATAGCGCATCTTTTCCCTTAAATCGCAGACATAGTCTTGCACAGTCTTTGGTCCCTCCGGTGACCCTCCTGTCAATAGGTCTACTGGTATTCGTAGTTCTCTACCGAAATTGACATACGCCGGGGTAGCTTTTATGCTCTCATGCTCGGCGGTTCGGTAAGACAGAAGGAAGAGTGGTATATGCTTGTCCCAATCCTTTTGTTTGTCATCTACCAATTTCGCCAAATGCCTCTCAAGGGTCTGGTTAAATCTCTCAACCATTCCATCAGACTGCGGATGGTACGCGGTGGTCCTCGTCTTATGCATGCCCAAAATTCTGCACACTTCCTGGAACACCTGCGATTCGAAGTTCCTGCCCTGATCAGAATGGATTTCCAGAGGCACACCAAAACGACATATCACTTCTTCGACTAACTTGGAAGCGACTGTTGTGGCTTCTTGGTTTGGTATGGCGAACACTTCGGGCCATTTGGTGAAGTAGTCAATGACGACCATAAAATACTTGTTTCCCGAATTCGTTACAGGAAATGGCCCAGCTACGTCAACTGCGATTCGTTCCCACGGTGCGCCGACGTTATACAACCGCAGGTTCCCACGGCTCCTGGTCTGTGGTCCTTTCACAGCAGCGCAAGTAGTACATTTGCGGCACCAATCCTGTACATCATCTCGACAATGCAACCAGTAGAATCGTTCTCTCACTTTTGTTAACGTCCTCTTGACACCTAGATGACCTCCTGATACGCCATCATGTATTTCACGGAGAACATCTGGTACTCTCGTTCTTGGGACAACTATCTGAAGATGGAACTCTCTGCCGTTAGTCTTCTCCCATTTCCGGTAGAGTATTCCGTTTTGGAGTATCAGACTGTCCCATTGCGCCCAGTACGCCTTAGTGACAGCGCCAGTGGGTGCAACCTCACTCCATATTGGTTTTACGTCACCCCGTTTCTTCCATGTGATGATGTGCCGAAGGTCGTCATCTTTTTCTTGAGCCTCCCTCATAGCATCATTCTCCCAGAGACTCAAAGGATCTGTTCTCGTTAGTTTTAATGTTTCTTCATTGCATTCCTGCTTGACACAATGTTTGCAGTCCTCCGAACACGGCCTTCGTGAGAGTGCGTCGGCATTCCCATGTGTCTTTCCGCTGCGGTGTTCCGTCTTGAAGTCATACTCCTGGAGCTGTTCAATCCATCGAGCTACTTGACCTTCTGGGTTCTTGAATTGCAGTAGCCACTTCAAGGCTGCGTGGTCAGTTCGTAGTAAAAACTGTCTGCCGATGAGATATTTGTTGAAATGTTGTAGCGTCTTTACAACAGCCAAGAGTTCTCGTCTTGTCACACAGTAGTTTCTCTCTGGCTTGGATAAAGATTTGCTGAAATATGCAATAACAACTTCTCTTTCACCCTGTTTTTGAGATAACACCCCTCCGATGGCCGTGTTGCTTGCATCCGTGTCAACTATAAACTGACCTTCAGTTTGTGGATACCCCAGGATTGGTGTTTCACACAGATGTTTCTTCAGTTTCTGAAAAGAATCTTCACAAGTCTCATCCCAACTAAATTGTCGTTTATCTTCTGTCAACCGATGTAATGGCTTGGCTATCTCTGCGAATCCCTTAACAAAACGCCTGTAGTATGAGCATAGGCCGAGGAATGCCCGCACTTCGGTTTTGTCCTTAGGGGTAGGCCATTTTTGAACTGCTTCCAGTTTCTCCGGGTCTGTCTGGATTCCATTACTGGAGATAATATGGCCGAGATAGTTGACCTTGCTCCTGAATAAATTACACTTTTCCGGGTTCAACTTTAATTTGGCTCCCTCTATTTTGGCGAAAACTCGCTCCAAGTTTCGCAAATGGTCCTCGAAGTCGCGGCCGACAATTATGACGTCATCCAAGTAGACTAAGCAAGCCTCTCCAACTAAGCCTGCCAGTACACACTCCATGAGTCGCTCAAATGTGGCAGGTGCGTTGCACAATCCGAAGGGCATGACGTTAAATTGCCATAACCCTTTACCGGTCGAGAAAGCTGTCTTCTCCTTGTCTTTTGGATGAATTTCCACCTGCCAGTAGCCAGATTTCAGGTCTAGGGTCGAGAACCATTTCATGCCACTCAGGGTATCTAAAGTGTCGTCGATTCGAGGTAACGGGTAACTGTCCTTCTTAGTGACATCATTGAGACGCCTATAGTCCACACAAAATCTCGTGCTACCATCTTTCTTCTTCACTAATACAACAGGTGAGCACCACGGACTTGTAGACGGTTCAATAATCTTATTCCTTTTCATGTCCTCCAAAAGGCCTTCAACTTCTTTTTCCTTTGCAATTGGTATCCGTCTTGCTCGTTGACGAATTGGTCTCTCGCTTCCGGTATCTATCCTGTGCTGAACCATTGACGTTCTTCCAAGGTCCCCTTCTTGACTGGAGAAGATATTCGCGTAGCGCTGCAAAAACTTCTTAGCTTTCATGCTCTGCGAATAAGTCAGATTACTCTTACAGTCATCGAGTAGCTTAGTCACTAAATCGTAGTTATTGCTGTTTGCTGAGTCTGCGCCTGTCATCGAACTACACTTTTTCATCCAGACAACTTCCTCGCACTTTCCAATGACATCACCTTTGTTCAAGCAGATCTCGCGATCACCAAGATTCAAAACCCTGACCACAGCGTTTCTGCTTCCACTAACAAGGGTTCTCGCCGTCATCAGTTTTTGTGACGATGTCTTGGTAGGTGTGTCTTCGATCAACACGCATCTGTTTGACTTTTTCTTTCCAGCTGGCGGCAGTTCCACCAGTACCTGAGCTTCCGCTCGTCCAGGTATGATGACTGTCTTTACACATGCGACTTTCCCGCAGGCGCCTCCAAGAATGAAGATTTCTTCTTCACCACACTTGAAAACTCCTTCAGCGACATTAATTCTGCAGTTGTGTTTCTTCATGAAATCCAAACCCAAGATGCAATCATCCATAATCTCAGCCACGATTACGTTATGAGAGTATGAGGACCTCCCTACATACATCGTAACTGACGTTTCTCCCAGGACGGGTATTGGCTGACCGGAGGCAGTAAGTAGCCGACAGTTAATTCTCCTCTTGTGTCCCGTTGCGGTTTTTACCAGACTTGGGTTCACTATTGTTCTAGAGGCTCCTGTGTCCAGAGTCATTTTGCAATCCGTCCCGTTAATAGTCCCCTGAATCGCAAGACTATTTCCGCTGCATGCCTGGGAGATAACAGTTATCGGGGCTCCCTCCGTCTCCGCCGGCACTCGCCCCTTAGTCCTGTTTCCCTGATCCCGGGCAAGGGACAAAGCCCCCTGCTTCTTCAGAACCTCTATTTGTTCCTCGATCCTTTTCATCCTTTCCATCTGGGTTTCCTTCTGCGGGCAGTTGAGCTGAAGATGGCCCCTCTCGCCGCACTTGTAGCACATGGCTCCAGAACTTTTCTTCGTAGGGGCCTTAACCTCCTTGACTTCCTCAGAGACCTCGCGGATCTTATGGGTATGCCGTATGTCATAACGAACAGCCTCGACCTCCAAAGCATGCGCCAATGCTTCTTTTAGCGAGGTATGGTGACGAAGCCTCACTGCAGTTCTGACCTCCAGGTCTTTGATTCCGTCGACAAATGCTTGAACAATATTCGTGTCTACCATCTTGGTGTCGGCTCCTGGGTGTGCCTTTCTGACGAGTTTTTCAATTTCCAACGCCCATTGTTGTAGTCCTTCTCCTGAGCGTTGGACTCTGTCACGCAGTTGGGCACGGAACACGTGCTCCAGGTGTCGCTCCCCGTATCTGGATTCAAGTGCCTCCATCAGGTCTTGGAACCCATTTCCTGTATGTGGCAGTGCTTCCAGGACCGACAAAGCTTGCCCTCTGAGCGCAACAGTGAGCGCGGTCAAGCATTGTTCTTCCGTCCATCCGTTGGCAGTAGCAACCGTCTGGAATTGCTGACGATAAGCGTTCCAGGAAGTAGTGCCGTCGTATGGCGGAACTTTCACTCTTGGTCCTTGTGCCACTCCGATAGTTCCACTAGAGATCGCAACTCCCGTGGTTTCAAGGCGCACTACTTTCTTCTGTAGTTCAATGAGGCCGGTTTTCACATTTTCGACATCCAATCCTAACCCGGTAACTCGTTCTTCCACTACGTCGACATCTTTTCGAAGCTTAATCACCGTGTTACTAACATCATTTATAGCACAAATCACTTTTTCTTGTGACTCTTGCAAAGCGCCGAGCTTGCGTTCTTGTGACTCTTGCAAAGCGCCGAGCTTGCGTTCTTGTGACTCGAACTTGCGTTCTTGTGACTCTTGCAAAGCGCCGAGCTTGCGTTCTTGTGACTCTTGCAAAGCGCCAAGCTTGCGTTCTTGTGACTCTTGCAAAGCGCCGAGCTTGCGTTCTTGTGACTCTTTCATTGACCGAATTTCAGCCCTTTGCATCTCTATCAGTTCAATTAAACTTCCTAATTGAAGTGCTACTGACGCTACGCTGCCGCTGGTGGGCGTGGCTTGTCTAGTGGGCGTGGCAAGGTGGGCGGATCCAGTGGGCGGAGCTTGTCTAGTGGGCGTGGCCGGTGTGGTGGGCGTGGCAAGGTGGGCGTGGCATGGTGGGCGTGGCCAGTGGGCGGGTCTAGAGGGGCGTGGTCGGTGGGCGGGGCCTGGTAGGTGGGGCCAGTGGGCGGGGCTTGGTCCACAGCGGGCGTGGCCTCCGCAGCTCGTTGTGCCCTTGTCCTGACGCCCTCGAAGTCCTCTCTCGGAGTCAATGGCATCTCCAAATCTCACTTCCGACACCAGTTGTTACGTGCTAGGGTTCGAAGGATTTGGAGAGAAAGACCTGCTGACTCTTTTAGAAGACTTTATTCACTAGCACTAGTTACACACTAAGCACTAGGTCCAAACACTAAGCACTAGGTCCAAACACTAAGCACTAGGTCCAAACACTAAGCACTAACAATGTCCTAGATCGTAGCCAAGTTGTAGGTTTCACTGGTATCACTCTTGATCACTTGTTTTCGCTCTCGAAGTCGCCTTTATCGTAGCTCGAACTGAACTGCCCGGACTCGCCTCCCTGCCGCTATTTATATGCGCCGAGACGAGTTCCAGACCATTCCAGAATGTTCCCGACTGTGCGCGAACGTGATCGCCCGGAACGAATGTTTCTGGAAAGTTCATAGTTCCTCTAACGCCATCTAGTATCTAATAGGGGTTTCACTCTGTTCGGTTATTTAATTGGTTTTACTAGTTGCTGCTAGATGGCGCTAGCTCCTTTGTTTTGTGTGTTCGTAACAATATCATGAAAAAATGTTTATTTTTCACAGTCCATGTTTGGTTGTCACTACTTAGTCGACTTTAACTGAATGAGATTAACTGGAATTATCAAAATTCATCTCTAATTTTTAATATGTTGTTAATCGGATGGGCCAATTCTACAATTTTCTAATTCACGAGGTATACCTACACGGGTGATAGTCCTATCAACAAAATAGAATGTGAAACTATTTACATATTTCGATATATCCATCCATTCCATATTCCAACAGTCTATCTACGACTACTTTTGAACCTAAGTCTCCCCCAAAAAGCTTGGTTTTAGCAAGAAGAGCATTCAGAATTTTAGGTCAAGGTAGAATTAACTCTATATTGTTTAGAACTTACCAGTAAGACCAACCATTGCTATAGTATAGTTTCAAGGTTTAAGAATCAGACTTAGATAATTTTTGAATATTTATAGTCACCTTTCAAATGACTAAAAATAGTTATTTTTATATTCATAAACATATTGGTGAAGTCCTCTTGATAGTTCATTCATCATTATTCTAATATCTTTTTTTTAAATTGAGCAGACAGTTCAAATCTAAAATACCTTGTGTAGCATGATGTCTATTATTTAGATTTAGATGTATGTGTCTGTTAAAGTAGGTTAGGCTTGTATAACCATTAGATACGGCTATAACAGTTATTTGATAAATATTCTTTATTATATAATGTTGATAGTAAGATCAATGTCAATATGTTAATACAAATCGATAGATTTTCTTTTCATAAAAAAAACTGGTTTTATATTGTTAACTTTAGTGTAGAATATTTATTTTATAAATCATTGATTATTAACAATTTGATTTATCTATCGATTTGTGAGATGTGAAGATTATTTAATCCAACAGTTGGGACGTTAATGGGTTGGAAAAAAAAAACAAATAAAGAAATGAATTGTTTGTATGATTAACACAGATTCCTGTGCATACAACTATTGTGTTTAAGCTTAATTATATAGTTTAAGTTACTGCCTCTTGCGCTGTAGATACAATTTTTACTAACTACGATGCGATGTTCTTTTTTATGCAAATAACTACGCACCTAGACAAATTGTCCCATATTTAACTAGCTGCGTACGGGCCTCCAGCGGACTCCAAAAAAACTGCTTGCATTGATAGGTACATGGTTCAATATTCTTGTGAATATTTATATTATTAGCTCATCATTGATTTCCTTTAGATTATATTTACCAACTAACTGTTGCCCCCTACTTCGTACGCGTGGAATTTAGAAATTTTCTCCGTTTTTGCAACATTTTTCACTTATGCTTGGCTCTTATTGGTCGCAGCGTGATGTTATATAGTCTATAGCCTTCCTCGATAAAAGTGGTGTCCTACAATTTTTCAAATAGGGCTAGTGGTTCCTGATCAGCGCGTTCAAACAAACAAACAAGCCCTTCAGTTTTACAATATTAGTATAGAAGATACGTATACGTAATTTAATAAATTAATATAGTATTACATTACATAATTACATGGGTTATTAAATAAATATTTTCTCATTTTCTCATCAATAATGACATCAGCAGTATAAATCATGACTATGAATCACGTACAAGTAATTTGTAATTATTGTTTGATATGATAATTGGTTGAGAGAAGGAATCGTGGTTTTATAGGATAAAAAGGGCCTACATCAATATTATCGTCGATATGTACATATTAACACAGCTAGTAGGTATAGAAAATGAAGAATTAGGGATATTTTTTTTGTTTCTCAAAATCTACTAAATATATTTTAATTCTGATTTACGTGTTTCTATATATAATAGTTACTTATGTTTTTAAAGTTATTTCATTAGTTAATACGCGATAATAGACCGACAAATGAAAAAAATAAAAAATGAGAGAGGTTGTTTCGCTAAGATTTTCTATCGAGAAAACTTTTTTCAATCGCGTTTCTGAGCTTATGCGATCCTAGATTATATATTGAAAAAACATATACTTAAAAATTAGAGCATTTGCCATTCAATCTAAAGAAACAATGAAAATTGCGTACGTAGAAAAATGCACGGAGCTATTTTGGTATCCTCTTTACGCATGATTATGATAACATGTTGAACATTTGAAACTAACAGTAACTTATAATAAGATTGTTACACGCGGTTTAAAAGTTATAGAAACATATTAACACATATAATGGTCAAGGGCGGAAACACAACGTTTTTTTATCCATCCATCAACCTTTCTCCGTCCACTGCTGAACATAGGCCTCCCTCATAATCCTACAGGAAAAGCGCATTTTTTGAGGATTGAAAGTAACCTATGTGTTGTTTAACACTATCTTAATACTAAATTTCTTTGCAATTCGTGCAGACAGTTTGAATGTAGTGGATAAATACTTTGAAAATTATTTCTAAATATTTTGACGCCTTGATAGTGCTGAAAATAATTCGAATTTTAAATCTTTTACAGAGATGCTATGGAGTTAAATAAAGAAACACGAAATATGTTAATAAAGACGTTTCTTTATTGACATGTATTAAATAACTTAAAAGATAAAAGCATTTATGTAAATAGTAAATTACTAACTGTCTTATCTAGCTAAACATTATAATATTTCACAATAAATAAAGATAGTCTTATTTATAAAATGTGAAAAATCGTGACCAGATTAAGTTTATTTACCTACATCTTTACATAATTTTTATAAAATCTTAAAGCTTTATGAACAATTTGTAGCGTTTAGAACAGAGTTAGACCAATTACATGTTACTGCTGTTAGAAAGTTAGGTAAATAGTAAATTTTGTAATTGTGTTAAAAATACGATTGTCATTGCATTTTCCATTGTTTAGGTAGATACTGTAAGAGCCCTCTAAGGAATAATAAGTAAACTAGCTGGCCCAGCAAACGTTGTTTTGCCATAATAATGTTAAGGGTGGACAACCCTTAACTCTGTTCTATCTCTCTGTTCTCACTTAGGGGTATGAAAAATAGATAGTAGCCTATTAGCCTTGCATATTCAGTAAGTCTGGGAATACCCAGACTTACTGAATATGCAAAAAAAATAAGAATCGGTCAAGCCGTTTCGGAGGAGTATGGGAACGAACATTGCGACACCAGAATTTTATATATTAGAATAAAATCTTCTGTAAAATATCGAAAATTTGGAACTAGAACTGCGCCGATTTGCAGGTCAGTGTGGCAAAGCATACCTAAAATAACCTCCTGATGTGGAAGAGGCCCGTACCTAAACTAGGGTCAATAAGGATGTGAACTAGGAGCAACGTGATTCGAGAGAAAAAAAGGAACTTATTTAGCTAACTTCTTTTCTGATTTGTGAGTTTTAATTCCAAAACTTTATACCGCATGTAGTTCTTAAAAAAAATGGTCACGAGATTTTGCAGGTTCGACGACGCGTAGGTAAGTGATATCTCTGGTGTTGCAGACATCTGTACTCTATGCTTACCAACAGGAGGGCCGATTGCTTGTTCGATATCTTAGTAATCCAAAAGTAATTATACCAAAATGAAAGTTTTCATAGCTTTGTCGCAAATTATCACCACATTTGAGCTCACTAATGGTGTATGAGTCGTAAAGAACATGGTAACACAAGACGCTGCTATTTATAATTAATGCAAATAGGTAAATGGATATAAAAATCAGGTTCTGTATAAATTCAGGTCATATTAAATTTAGTTCTTTGGTATTTTTATGATTACATTACTAAGAGTTGACACTTAGATAACTTAGATTAGGAGATTGTTTAATACATATCAAACTAGCTGTTGCTCGTAACTTTTTTAAATTTTATCCACATTTAAAACTATGAACGCATTGAAATGAAGCCTCTATCCCTTTTCAGCCTGCAATGCTGACCCGAATTAAAATAAAATTTGCTACACAATACGCTACTTTTGACGTGACGTAAAAAAGCGACAGATAGACAAACAGAGTTTACATTAACATTAGTATAACATTAGTTAAATGTAGTAAGGAGAAGGCTTATTTACATCCTAGAGTATATATAGAGTCAAAGTGTTTGTAACCATACTTCTCAATTACGCCATAACCAATGGTAATGAAGTGTTGTGTAGAAATTCAATAGGCCGGAAAATAAGGAATGACGTAGCCTGTAATCTAAAGAAGACGAAAACGAGAGTTTATTAATAATAAATAATAAAATAAAATATTCTTTATTGCACACCATATTAATTTACATAACTTAATTACTAGACTTAATAATAGGTACAAAGGGCGGTATCGCAACCTGCGATCTCTTCCAGACAATCTTAGTAGAATGGACTTGACCGAGACTGAATAGGTAACTTGTGGTGTACTAATATAATGCTAAATATTTTTATATTTATATTTTTAAAATTATAACAATTAGGTACATTGTTAAAGTTATTGTGGATTACAAGAAATAGGTTAGGTCATAAATAGAAACTACTTCAATAAGAAAGCAAGTGAAACTGTGGGGTGAGGCTAGTTTTATACAGGGTGTCCCAGAACGTAACGTAGCTGGGAAGGGGGGTGATAGGGGGGGTCACAAGGGTCACCAGAAAAATAAAATAAAAATTCCCCTCTGGCTATTTAAAAAATAAATGGCATTTTTTTAAAAACTAAAAATTTTACACCTTGTGGGGCTATTTTGCTAACTGTACCTACAAATATAGCTGTTTAAAAAAAAAAAAGATGTTATGTAATCCTCAATAACCCTTCATCAAATTGAATTAAAAAAATAATACATATCCAACCAAGATTTTAAAGAAAATTAAGTTCTTTTCCAGTCAAGGACTTAGTAATTACAATTTCACTCAACTTTCTCCAAGTGTACTGAAAAAAAAATGTACTATGCATCTCCGGCGTGTAACTTAAAAAGATAGGTAATTTTATTGCAATTCCAAAATGGTATAACACTTATTTGAAAAAATCATACTTAGACATTTAAAAATAATTTTCGGGAACAATACCCCTGCAAAACAAAACATATCAATAAAACAATAGTCTCAAATTCCTAAGAAAATACATTTTTAAATGTCTCTTCTGTTCCTCTAATGTTACTGCCCGAACGCCCCACGTCACCCGGATAGCCGTGTTTTTGTCAATGTCCACCGACTATTGTCTGAGGGTCGACTTCCACATCAAATGGTTAATGAACGCAGATCTCGGTTCGATGTCCAAGATGTAGTGCTTCAAACCGTCGCAGACAACCCGAGTACTTCAGTTCGGACAATTGAAGCAAATACAGGTGTATCAAAAAGTACTGCTCATCGCATATTACAATCAGAAAAGTTCCACCCGTACCACGTGCAACGCGTACAGAGTCTGATACCACGCGATTTTCCTGCGAGACTTGCATTTTGTAGTAGGATGCTGCGCATGCATAGGGAGGACCCTCAATTTTTTAATAAAATATTGTGGTCCGACGAGTCTACTTTTAAAAAGGACGGCTACATGAACCTACATAATTTACACGAGTGGCACGTAGAAAATCCCCACCTTATTAGAGAAGATCGATCCCAATATCGTTTTAAAGTGAACATGTGGACCGGAATACTGAACGGTAAAATAATCGGACCCTTTGAGTTACCTGAGGCACTGACTGGCGAGGCGTACTTGCACTTTTTACAAAACGAATTACCCAATTTATTGGAAGATGTGCCGCTGGAAACATTAAGGAATATGTGATTCCAGCATGATGGGTGCCCAGCACATTATGCACGCCCAGTAAGAGATTTCCTAAACAACGAATATCCTGGTAGGTGGATGGGAAGGGCCGGTGTTATAGCGTGGCCAGCTCGTTCACCGGATTTAAACCCGTTGGACTTCTTTTACTGGGGTGCTATAAAAGAAAAAGTTTATGGGAAACCCATCAGGGACTTGGGTGACTTGAAGGCGAGGATCATAGAGGCCGCGGGATCAATCAATAATAGAAGATTTGCTCGGCACATTTCCCGCTCATTTTTAAAACGATGTAGGGCGTGCATTTATGTTGGTGGTGCACATTTCGAGCACTTAATTTGAATAAATAATTACAATTTTGTTTTATTTTCGAGTTTCATTTAAATTCCCTGTCATAAAATATGGTAAAGCTTTATCTGGCCTAGACTGTACTTGAGTGTTTGAGGTATGTACAGTACTCCAATCTTGAGAATTAACGGGCAGTAACATTAGAGGAACAGAAGAGACATTTAAAAATGTATTTTCTTAGGAATTTGAGACTATTGTTTTATTGATATGTTTTGTTTTGCAGGGGTATTGTTCCCGAAAATTATTTTTAAATGTCTAAGTATGATTTTTTCAAATAAGTGTTATACCATTTTGGAATTGCAATAAAATTACCTATCTTTTTAAGTTACACGCCGGAGCTGCATAGTACATTTTTTTTTCAGTACACTTGGAGAAAGTTGAGTGAAATTGTAATTACTAAGTCCTTGACTGGAAAAGAACTTAATTTTCTTTAAAATCTTGGTTGGATATGTATTATTTTTTTAATTCAATTTGATGAAGGGTTATTGAGGATTACATAACATCTTTTTTTTTTTTAAACAGCTATATTTGTAGGTACAGTTAGCAAAATAGCCCCAAAAGGTGTAAAATTTTTAGTTTTTAAAAAAATGCCATTTATTTTTTAAATAGCCAGAGGGGAATTTTTATTTTATTTTTCTGGTGACCCTTGTGACCCCCCCTATCACCCCCCTTCCCAGCTACGTTACGTTCTGGGACACCCTGTATATTAAGAGAGATATTAAATTACTGAGGCAATTACTTACGATGGCATGACAAGTTTTTACCGTTATTTACATAAACTAAGACAGTGTTTTGACTACTACTTCTGTGACGTCCAATTTCATAAAGTATTACTACGCTATTAGTTTTAGTTTTTAGTATAAATATTGATAATATTTTATACAAAAAGACATAAAAAATATACGAACATTGATTTATCCATTGATACAGGCTTATTCTGTTTTTTTTTTTGTATTCAATTATCTATAGTTTTTAAATATAATTTGCATTTATTTACCTTTGATTATACAGGTTGTTTAAAAATACAAAAAATACAATTCGATAGTAATAATAAAGAAAAAAAATATTAGTATCAATTATTTTCTCTTTAAAACTATTATCTCAATTACAAATAAATAATCATACAATAATGGTCAAATACAAACAAACATCCATGGAGTTTCGTTTTCGGTCTGCTCTCTAGAATTATTTTTTCCGTTACCAACCAAAGTCCGTTTGAAATAAAAAAGAAATGGTTTTGACTTATTTTGCAAAATGTTCCACACAAACTCTTCTTCACCTGAAAATTAAATCGATAATTTTATTGTGTAATCAAATACCATATACAAAACGGTCATCGGTAACATGCTGTGTTTAAAATGCCGAAAAATTTACTTAAAATTTATCTTTTTAATAATATCGACAAATACCATGTATATGCTCACGACTAACAATTCAGGATATTTTAGAAATTAAAAATATAACACCGTTTTTCGATTTAATGTGTATTTCGTCGACGAAAGGAAAAAAGTATAAATTCGCCATATTTTTTGATAATATTTTAAATACTGTCAACCAGCCATGTTATTAGTATTTAATCCCCTTTGGTCAGTATAATAAATTTATTAACAAATAATAAACCTAAATATTTTATATTTATTACTTTTTAAATACTTGATACCGTTTCTGCTACCTAGGTTTTGTATTAATTAATATATAAGTCACTTAAATCTTATAAATTACTTCTCTTGCATTTATTTTTATTATACACTACCCGCGGCTTCGTACGCGTGAAGTTTAGAAAATATTACCCGTTTTTTAAAATTTTTCACTGAAGCTTCGCTACTATTGGTCGCAGCGTGATGTTATATAGCCTATTTATTAAATATATACACTAGTACACTAGTACTACCTATATAGTACATTTATTCCGGGATAAATGTACTATAGATGAAAAAAATTCTTTTAGTATCAGAACACAGATTTTTTTTAAAATAGGACTAGTGTTTCCTGAGTTTGGCGAGTACAAACAAACAAAACTCTTTAGCTTTTTATTATTAGTATTTACACATACTTCCAGTTAAGTTAAAAAATGTACCATATTTTGTGTTCCCTATTTTCTAAAAAGAACGATAACAAGAGCATTATCTTGCTCGTATCAGGATTTGAACTTAAAACCTTTATCTCACAATGCTGACTTAACTACTCTGCCACACAATCAAAACAGAGACGAAGAAATATTTGAAACACTTTTAGTGTGAGTTAAATTAATTTCTTTTTAAATTGCGCTTTTATTTTGCTGAATAATGAAACACGTTTTAATGTTTTTGGTACCTTAAATAATGTTATGAATCGTAACCAAACATGTAGTACGTCCCATAAAGGGGACAGCGGTAATAATTTCGCGCAAACGATGCCACACCCAAAAATTTATTAAGTTACGGTTTTCGAGTTTGACAACAACGAGATTGCAGATTCAATACAAGATTAATAACATAATAAACTATTACAATAACCGTTAGTTTTATTTTGTACGGATATAACGTGTATGTGTAACTGGTCTTATTGATAGGTAATAATAGGTATGTACTTAAAAAATTATCTAAGCTTATACAGTTTAGGAGCTCTATTCTTGTGTTGCAGAGATTTTTGAGCATAAGTTTTATTTCGTTTAAGGGCTAAAAATTTTACCAAATAAATAAATAGATACTTATTCATAGACATTTCCCACGTCTTTTGGTCACAAGCTAAGCTTATTTGCTTGTGTTATGCTTACCAGAATACCATTAAATATAGGTACAAATTAGTATGTTTAGTATATCCGTATTCTGTTACTAATAATTTTCATTTGTAAATACGTTGTTAGTAAGTATCTATATTCTTACTAGCTGTCCCGGCAAACGTTGTTTTGCCATACAAAAAAAAGGTTTGAAAAATAGATGTTAACCGATTCTCAGACCTACTGAATATGCATGTAAAATTTCATAAAAATCGATCAAGCCGTTTCGGAGGAGTACGGTAACTAACACTGTCACACGTGAATTTTACATATAAGATATATCTCATAGGTGTTTTGACCCAGATGCAATACAAATATATTTATGTGACCAATAAATACTAATATCACAGAAATATTTGCTCTGTGCGGAGGTTCAACCTCTGCCTTAGTGAATAAGAGCCAATTGCAAAAACCACTTGATCAGGAATAATTCTGTTCGTCCTATTAATACGTAGGTTGAACTGTAGAAAAGGATTATTTTTATGAACTGTATAATAACATAGGATTATTTTTATTAAGCATACATTATAAAGTCATAAAAATATTCATAACTATAATAAAATTTACCGTTATTCATTTACATGGCACGAAAAATTTGTACTATGAAAGTTTGTAGTATTTTTCTGTTACAATTTCTACTTCTACTGACACAAAATCCAGGTCCTATAAAAGGTTAGTGGGGCATCGTCAAAACTAGAATCTACAAATAAATCTAATTGATAAAAATCCGACATTCTAACTTTACTTGTACCTACGTCGTGTCGTCTCCATATTTAATTCTTTATTCAATTATACTTACGACTAAATGACTATACTATTTGCTGAAAGAAAAAAAAACCTACAGACGAATTAAGAAACTCCACCTTTTTTTTAAATCAGTTAAAATAGAACGCTCTGGCATTGCTTATTTATTGTTTACGTTAGATACTTTAGTAACCTTATTTATATAGATTAAATAAAAATCTTAGCTATAGATGTAATTACGTATTTTTTAAAGTGTTTTTGTATGTATGTCTCTTGTGAACTTATAACTTACAAACTACGCAACAGATTTTGATGCGATTTTTTTTTCAATAAATAGAGTGATTCAGGAGGATTGCCTTTTTGATAAATTTGTTAAGGGTTAGTTTCTGAATTCCACGCGCACGAAGTTGCGGGCAACAGCTAGTAATCCTTACTAATTTATAAATGCGAAAAGCGGAATTAATAACTAAAAATCTTGACGCGCTTAAGTGTTAATGTATGTAACCAAACCATAGTGCAATTTAATAGAACTGTACAACGCCATCTATCGAGTGATATGGTAAACTTCTGTTTGTTAAGGTTTAATTTCTAAATTTCACGCGTACGAAGTCGCGGGCAACAGCTAGTACTAAATATAATTCGAAATATCTCAAGACATTTTTTTATCTTCGCATCAAACTCGTCTTCTAGAATGACCGAGTAATCTCGATTTTAATTAAATACATTAAAGTCCTAAATTTTTATGATTTAACAACATTTTTATTGCCAATTTAATATATTTAAAGGAAAGTTAATATAATTTAATTGGGAACTTTGGGAGCAAATTTTTTATTAGAAATTCTAATGATTAATTTTATCAATCTTTAATCAGTGAATTGGCATACGTGAAACAGTATAATGTAAAAATATTGTCACGGTAGCTACAAGGTTGCAACACTGGGGGAGGCCCCTCCCGTCGAGTCGGGCCCCGAATAACAAAGCCATCCCTTGACCCGGAAAAGGGCTACTTTGGCCCGATAAGGACAAGAAGGGAAGAAAAAAATACACGGTAGCAACATCTATTGCTATCTATCTATAGGTAGTAAATTATTTGAATGAATGAATGAATGAATGAATGAATGAACTTTATTTCACTTATTCACTTATAAATAAAAATACAACTTAATTCATACTTAGTATATGTACGCGGTCAAAACTATTATGAAGAAGTATTTTAACAATTCTGCAGTCTTTATTTTTTATTTATGTTCTAGGTATGTATTTATAGTTTTTATGTTATGGTATAATTCTATAATAGAACAGTCGTTAATTACAGTTTTGGTGGCATTGCTCCTTAGAATCGAAGAATGCAGATCGCCAAGAATGTAGATAATTTAACGCGGTCTCAAATATGGACTCCAACGTAGGTATATAAAATGTAATGTTCCATAGTTTTTAAACTGTAATACATAGTTTACAAAGAAGACATTTAATTTTAAGACCAGTAATTGCTGTTCTTTCTGTCAGTAATGTTTATAGAATATCGGACGATAGGCTGTATAAAGTCATATAAAAGAATGAGTGCTGGTGTGTGCAAAATTTGTTGGGAACTAAAATACGAGTAATATTGTAACTATTATCTATTTTGTCGTAAGTAGCTGCATATTTATATGAATGAGAGAGCTCTATATGTTGGTTAGAATGCCTTTTTTAACACGCTTTTATAAGTTCAGTAGATATGTATCTATCAATCAATGTATTATTATGTAACGGAATCGTTCAACGCGATTTGATTGATTTGAAATTTTTTCATACATATCAAGGACTGATGATAATGCAGTTATTTAAAAAGATATTGAGGATTTTCGAGCGTGTTTTTTTAGTTTTTGAACTCAACACATTTAATTAGTTTCAATAAAGTCACTTTTGCGTTTTAGACGCGTATATTTTCGTGTATATTTTGGAAAGTTTACAGCCATGACCAAAGTGGCTGAAAAGTCTCTTAAATGTCGGGCTAGATTTAAAACTAAATTTAAGTAGATGCATCGTAAAAAGTGGTTTTATAAATAAATCGTGCAATTTTTCTAAAACTTATACTCTCTAGATTATTACGCGTAGGTCAATAAGTTATTCATCGGTAGACCTAAAAACCAATTTTAATTAAGAAAACGCAGCCAATTAATATCCTGATGATAATTGTTGCGTAATATTGATACTATTGTGAGAATTTTAATCAATTTGTTTTAGGAAAATTATTAATAAAATACAGGTAGTAAATCTACTGTATTAATAGCGTAATTGAAACGTTTATATCCAACATTGAAACTATTACGCTTTGATGTAAACGCGTAATTTAGGCACATCATAATATAAGCCAATCTGTTACGGTCGGTGTATCCGAAAGCAACTACGGAAACGCATGCTCCCATAAATTGTTTGTTTATTACTGATGGGCACTATAACATTGATATTAGTGATTTTATATTTTCCGGTAGTTATTGTACTCTATGGTTATCCATGTAGGTATTCTTAGTTTATGAGTAACAATATAGCTTGGGTTTGGGTTTACTAAACATAATTTGAAGTTATGTATATCTAAATAGTCACAAATACTTGAGTACAAATAAATGTAGATTCCACTCTTGATTTGGATACACGCCATAGGTACAGCTGAAATGGATTGATATCCGCATCACACAAGTTCACAACAGTGCATAGTTTTGGGCCTTATAGCGCGAAGGAAAGTATTGTCAATTTCAAATTGACAATTTGGATATGCGATCGGAATGAAATGTTAAATTTTACACCTCATGTGTATTGAGTAGTGCAAAGACTAAGCTAAATACATTATGACAAAAGCTTGACAAAATTCCAAACTGTATGCGTCCGGCCAGTCTGATTTTCTTCGACGCCGGACGCGATCGTAAAAACATAATAAGTATTATAAACTGAAGTCAGCCACGGAACACGCTAAATTCAGCGATATTTTGTTAATACTACCTAATTGAGGTTTACGAAAATATTGAATACTAGCTGTTGCCCGCGACTCCGTCCGCGTGGAATTTGGGAAAAAAATTTTTTCGCAATAAAAGGTAGCCTATTTCCTTTCTCAGGGTCTAAAGATTGTCTGTGCCAAATTTCATCAAAATCGGTTGAGAGGTTTAAGCGGGAAAGCGTAACAGACAGACAGACAGAATTACTTTCGCATTTATAATATTAGTAGGGATGTATCTATACTAATATTATGAAGCTAAAGAGTTTGTTTGTTTGTAAGCGCTAATCTCAGAAACCACTGGTTCGATTTGAAATATTCTTTCAGTTTTTGATAGTACATTTATCACGCTGCGAGTAATAGATCCGAAGCATCAGTGAATAATGTTGCAAAAACAGGGAAAAATTTCTAAATTCCACTCTACGAAGCAGCAGCTGTTTATTTTTATAAGCTAGATTGTCGACTCTTCATAACTACATTAAGTACTTTATCAAAACTATGGAGCCACATAAGAGATATGGAGAAAATGATGATTAGTTTTGTAAATAATACTCGTATGGACACAAAATAAGGTCATTTGTCATAATTTATGGTACCGTTTAGTAATACTGTCACAATGTCGCAAACCTTATATTGTATGTAAATATCTTTTTTTGGACAATTTACATAGTGTGTACGAGAAAGCAGTTATAATATGTTCTAACATATACAATAGGTTAACACAATAGGTACATGTAAAACTCCTAGAAACAAAATAGATATCTGTGTTCATTGTGATTGAAATGTATAAATTTGAGTTGTCAATATTATTTTATGTGTACAATTAAGAATAAGAATAAGTTATTACAGCAGCCGTATTATGAGCTTTTATTTACAGGCAATTTACGCCGTGAATTGAACTGTCTGGCAAATTCGTATTATGAACAAAATTGTTAGTCAGTCAGTTCGCTAAACCAGTCATACATTAATATGTTTAAGGAGAAGGTACAACTAAAAGTTAAAGTACTAACTAAAAATTTTCAACTAATATTTTATTTTTTCCACAATACCAAATTTAGCCATGCAGTTTACGGCCTGCCTGGAACTTGAATGATTTTAAAAAGCTCATAATACGCCGGCAGAGCCATAGAACTAACTTTCACTGCCGAACTACTCTAGGAAATCCCGATTCAGTCATTAATAATTATCTAGAGGAGTACCTTGTACTTTATATAGTTTTAACTTTATTAGATATTTTTCTTTCGTAAACATTTTGTTTGCCTTATTAGATAAAAAAAAGAAAGACTGAACGAATGCTACAAATAACGAGTCATTGCTGTGGTTTATAAACATACTAGCTGTTGCACGCGACTTCGTCTGCGTGAAATTTAGAAATCAAACCTTAACAAACAGAAGTTTACTATACCACTCGATAGATGGCGTTGTACGTACGTTTTTAAATCGCACTATGGTTTGGTTACACACATTAACACTTAAGCTCGTAAAAATTTTTGGTTATTATTCCGCTTTTCGCATTTATAAATTAGTAAAGAGTAAAGATGTACTTATTCTGATTAATTGCTTTAAATTATTCTAAATATTTTCTTAAATCTTTCGTACCAAATACTGAGAAGGAAAAATATTAGTTTCAAAAAAGCCCCTGATACGGTCATTACTAAAGGAACACCTTGAACGCATTCATTGTCAAAAACAATCGAATTACGTTGTCGAGTAACGCATTACATAGTAAACTGTTCATCAACCTTGACTTGCCAATAACCTCACGAATTGAGGTGAATGATTTGGTATTTTGATTTTATAACAGGAGTTATAAATTAAGTACATATCAGACACTATAATTATGTATTTTGCTATAAAGAGAAGCATCAATTAGAATAAATACGGGAGTAATCTCCAGAGGATATAGCTTTTCTTTTAAAACGACGCCGCGCGCCTCTATATTAAAATGCGGAAGCCAATTCAAATAAGTTGTCAATCAAATTATACCTATTACTTATTTTGTAATACTAATCTGTGTACTAATCTACCATAAAAATAATTGCTAATCGTTTGTATCGCTGGAACGGCTTTAATTGCGGTTAATTAGCTAATTTTGATTTTGGAACTGTCTTTCGTAATTCTTTAATATATTATCTGTGGTTCAGCTTTAAACGGCAGGAAAGTTTTGAAAACCTGCGAGGAAGGTAGTAAAAACAATAATTTTATTTTCAAAATGCCGAAAATAAGTATACTGAATCTCAAAATCTGATAAAAGGTTCTTATAATTTTTTGTCGTTTCATTTTGAGGGAGATCTAAAACATGAAGGAAAAATTGTAAATAAATACTGAATGAAAAATTGTATATAAACACTCCCGAAATTTAACTTTTACTTGTAACGAATTATAATAACAAAAATCATTATCTCTGAAAGCTGCCATGCGTGAGTGTTTGCAATTTATTCACGTGTTTTAACGAGATTGCAATTTGTCTCAAAATCCAATCCCAATCGAGAGCCATCTAATAAAAGGATGTCTTGCGTGGGTATCCAGTTTCAAAACGGTACTTTTACGAAATGTTCAAATTTACAATTATTAATACGCCCTTAGCAGAATATATTTGAGGTCATATTGAAGGAATTTATATAAAAATGTCACACTGACAGTTTTATTTGAAAAAAGAAGATAAACGGTAGTTTTACGAGTGTGTCTCAATAAATTATAATTTAAATCATTTGTTAGATACCTGTATATAATTACTATTCCTTTTACACTAGCTATGCCCCGCGGCTAAGCACACGTTACTTTTCCATTTATATTGCTTTTATGATTAAATCTGTATTTGTAAGTTTGTACTATCTTTCGTTACAAAAATTTATAAGTATAAATAGGCTAGCTAATATAATAGCTTTTATTTCCATCTTAAACTCGGCCTAGAATCTCTATAAAAATTAAAGGATTCAAAAACCAATATTCCGTTGTTATTTTACTTTTTTATCCCTAATAACCTAAGGCTAAAATAATATTGGTTATTGACCAATATGTATGCGGCAAAATTTCATGAAAATCGTCCTAGTAGTTCGGTGGAGTTTGGTAACAAAATGTGGAATTCAGAAACTAAACGTAAAAAAAAACATAATTACAAAATAATTGGTCAAGTGCGAGTCGGACTCGCGCACGAAGGGTTCCGTACCATTATCTATGCAACATAAGGCAACGTTATTAGTATCGAGCAAGAAACGGTAAAAACATCATGTTTGTTGTATGGGAGCCCCCCTTAAATATTTATTTTATTTTATTTTTAGTATTTGTTGTTATAGCGGCAATAGAAATACATCATCTGTAAAAATTTCAACTGTCTAGCTATCAACGTTCTTGAGATACTGCGTACGGAACCCTAAAAATCATGTTTGTTGTATGGGAGCCCCCCTTAAATATTTATTTTATTTTATTTTTAGTATTTGTTGTTATAGCGGCAATAGAAATACATCATCTGTGAAAATTTCAACTGTCTAGCTATCACCGTTCTTGAGATACTGGGTACGGAACCCTAAAAATCATGTTTGTTGTATGGGAGCCCCCCTTAAATATTTATTTTATTTTATTTTTAGTATTTGTTGTTATAGCGGCTATAGAAATACATCATCTGTGAAAATTTCAACTCTCTAGCTATCACCGTTCTTGAGATACAGCCTGGTGACAGACGGACGGACGGACGGACGGACGGACGGACAGCGAAGTCTCAGTAATAGGGTCCCGTTTTTACCCTTTGGGTACGGAACCCTAAAAAACATCCTCTGGAACCATTCTATCTATTGAAAAAACCGCATCAAAATCTGTTGCGCATATAAATGTCACATAGGGACATACATACAAAAATAATGACTTTATTTTATAATAAGTAAAGATAAATAAAGTAGCTAGAAAAGGGGAAATTTAAAAGTTGATGGTGGCGCTTACTAAGTGTGAATATCTTCTTCGAATTAATATGATTCAATGATTTATGTGACTGCCTGATGACGTGCCTAAAACGGTATCTTTGATAGATCGAATAAGTATAGTAGTTTTGCAAGCGTGGGAAAAATTCCTTGGTGACTTGAACATTACCACGATCCGACAAGGGAGGCCCCTCACACTTCGTCTTCCTAATGTGGCCACACTGGCAGGTGGCCTACCACAACTAACATGGCGCGAGTAGGCAGAGGCGCCAAAAATCCGAACCGCTGCGCGTGACTAGGTGGTCAGGGGGGGGTGTTATTTGAGGTTATTCATATGGATAAACACTACAAAAATCTCGGGTGTTTGGTTGAAATATGTTTTTTTTTCCGGAAAACTGCCGTTTTTTTTGTTAGTATAGGTAATATATGACAATTTTGGCTCCTGCCGATCTTGGAGTGGTCAGCCTCCTAGCGCTTTTTAAACTATGATAAATCCAGAGAATCTCGGATAGAGAGCCGCCCTACAAATGTATAGTCATAAAATGGCTTGATCTGCAAGAAGCGGAATCTCTTTCTACTTAGTTAAAAATTTTAAAAGACCTCATATAAAAAATTCTTTATTTCAAATATTACAACACTGCAATTAATATAACCACAATTTATGTGCACCAAGGTACTGATTATTTGCAAGCTGGTGCTCAAGTCCACTATTTTGGAACAATTGTCATACCGGCACAATACCGGCACGATACCGTTGCAATTGAAGTCAAATATCCGTAGTCTGCTATATGCCGTCATAACGGTCTTTCAATGGTAATAGAATTGTCGATCTCTTTTATCTATGCATTGAATTTTCGGTCTCTTTTATCTATGGATTGTGTTAGAATGGTATGTATGTGTTGCCGTTTTTAAAAAATGCGTTAGTTGAATTGATTTTCGAAAAACTACTAATAAATTTAAACATTTAATCATGCTAGACTTCGTTTAAATATATTTGTACATACTATTTATTAGTATAAAAAGCAATGTGAAGTTTAGGAGATTAGTAAATTGCAATAAATTACAAAGAACAATTTCTAATATTTCTATCTATCTATTTTTTATTTATGGCAATCTGTCGACACAGGACAATTTAAAAATATTACTGTCAAATTCAAAATAGCAGACTACCGAAACATTTCAGTCATTGAATTGCAATTGTGAAGCAGTTGTGTACGAGACTAGCAATTTATGTCACTTTGACAATTGTAAGACAATGATGAAGTCGTTATGACGACACATTAATAGTAGACTACCAAAAACTTTACTATTGCACCATAATGGTACAATAATGGTACAGTTGTGACACCGTTGAAATACCCGACTCAGGGCCCTGATCTGACCAAATTATAGGGTTATTTTATGAGTTCGAAGTCCGTTTAATAGCATTTGAAAAATAAATTGATATTTATTACAAATTTTGTGCAATCGAAAAAAAAACTTAACTAAATCCAAAGAATAAAGTAAATAGATTTGATTTTTGAACACCATGTATCATTCATTCTATCTACCTACCACGGAATTAAAAATTTTACCACGAAATCAGTGGCTTCGGACATTTTTGCAATTTTACGTATTTTAAGATCTTTAATACATTTTTATAGCCATTCTGTGAGTATATTTCAAAAGCAGAATGAACAACACTTCTAATAAAAATAGTTAATTAAATAGAAAGGAACATTAAATGCCTAATTTTGTATGTTCTTTCGAGTTTTGGTGAAAATGCCACGGAATTAGGAACCTTTACCTTAAGTGACTTTTATTCGTCATCATTAGTTCAATAGACGCAGAAAAATACTGTTAGACCATGAATAACCAATGCTTCTACTAAAGGTCCTAAAGTGTTTATTCTCCTGTCGTCGCTTCAGGACAGGTTATTCAATGAAAAGACTGGCGATGTTTTATTGTAGTTAAATTTAAATTGTAAAGATCTGTCTGGGCCCTGAGTCGGGTATTTCAACGGTGTCACAACTGTACCATTATTGTACCATTATGGTGCAATAGTAAAGTTTTTGGTAGTCTACTATTAATGTGTCGTCATAACGACTTCATCATTGTCTTACAATTGTCAAAGTGACATAAATTGCTAGTCTCGTACACAACTGCTTCACAATTGCAATTCAATGACTGAAATGTTTCGGTAGTCTGGGCCCTGAGTCGGGTATTTCAACGGTGTCACAACTGTACCATTATTGTACCATTATGGTGCAATAGTAAAGTTTTTGGTAGTCTACTATTAATGTGTCGTCATAACGACTTCATCATTGTCTTACAATTGTCAAAGTGACATAAATTGCTAGTCTCGTACACAACTGCTTCACAATTGCAATTCAATGACTGAAATGTTTCGGTAGTCTGCTATTTTGAATTTGACAGTAATATTTTTAAATTGTCCTGTGTCGACAGATTGCCATAAATAAAAAATAGATAGATAGAAATATTAGAAATTGTTCTTTGTAATTTATTGCAATTTACTAATCTCCTAAACTTCACATTGCTTTTTATACTAATAAATAGTATGTACAAATATATTTAAACGAAGTCTAGCATGATTAAATGTTTAAATTTATTAGTAGTTTTTCGAAAATCACTTCAACTAACGCATTTTTTAAAAACGGCAACACATACATACCATTCTAACACAATCCATAGATAAAAGAGACCGAAAATTCAATGCATAGATAAAAGAGATCGACAATTCTATTACCATTGAAAAACCGTTATGACGGCATATAGCAGACTACGGATATTTGACTTCAATTGCAACGGTATCGTGCCGGTATTGTGCCGGTATGACAATTGTTCCAAAATAGTGGACTTGAGCAGATCTCTGTAGGTACTGTTCGTTAGTCTCGTTAAAACTCGGGACAACTGGACTGATATTGCTGATTTTAAAATTGTGGTCGCTTTCAAGGGAATGTTTAAACCGTGAAAAATAATGTAAAAGTTATGCTTACGAAGAACAATTTCAGTTTATTAATATTTTTTAAAAGCTAGTTTTTCATTCGATGCGTCTAAGTAGTATGTCGTTTGAGGTTTGAATATAAAATAAATAAATAAATAAATAAAATAAATAAATATGAATTACAATTAAAATCCAATAGTTGAGCGGATATTATTAATGTGAAATTATAATTGTCATAATATAAATGTTTGTACTGCGTCTGGATGTTTGCTATGTATTATAAGTATGTATGTATTTACAAAAGAAAAGTAGAAAATGTACCTAGTCTATCCGTATTCTGGTGCCCATAACACAAGCATGGAAATATGCCTTACTTTGGGCCCAGAGGACGTTGTGGGAAATGTCCATATAGGTATATTTATTTACATAATTATTAATCAAAAGATTTATACATAATACCTACAGGCAGGCATCAAACCTCATAAATGTATGCTAAGCTTATATGATTGTAAATGGAGCATAATTTATGAATCACCATGATAACATTTTGTCGTGTAGATCGTTCGTCAAGAGTTGTGTCAATGACCTATGACATTAGCTCTTACACACACGGGCGTTTCTTGTGCGAAAATATTATTTTATAGGTAAGGCTACAGGGTAAGAGTTAAAAAAATTTATAATGTATCTAGGTATCAAAAATAGGCATTCTCAATTCAGAATATTATATAGTTTCTTGAATATATAATAGTACCAATTCTACGTGCACAACAATATTTAACAAAAAAATTAAAACAACTATGGCGTATTTGAATTATTTATCTATTGGATTGTACGGAAAGTCATTTCGTTTTTTCCCGACAGAAGATTTAATTGTATTCTTTTGCACCCAACTTCACATTTAAGCCGTATAATTTTTATATGCTCTGAGAGCTCATATAGCAGGCTTGTGTGTGAAAAATTCCAATTAAATTCAATTTCAACAAAATTAATTCCACAAGAAAAAACGAAATGACTTTACCTATCTACATCTCTTTCTCTCTCTCTCTCTCACTAGCTTTTTAACGTCCCACTGTTGGGCACGGGCCTCCTCTACTTCAGGAGTGATTTTGGTCTACTGTGCCGCGCTGACCAGTCGGCTGGCACTGGGTTTGTTTTCGAGATTTCCGTCTCTCACAGAGAATGGTTATGTAGTACAATACCTATCCCTTAGCTGGCTCCTACAGCCCCCTGGGAAGGAAAAGGGGCATGCACAGATAAACGCTAATAAAACAAAGTGTAGCTTTAATGCATAATAATATTATTTATTTTCTGTACTCATGTCTGATAATTTTCAATGTTTTTCTAAAACGAGAGACAAAAATGGTTATAGAGATTGGGTACAATCAGAGGGGTACTTACCCTTGGGCCATAGGGGCAATGTCCCGTGGGCGGCCACTCCGAGAAGGGCGGCGAAGGCCTTCAAGCTTAAAATTTTGCTCCTATCCCTATTAATTTACAGGGCGTCTAATTAAATTGGGCTGGCGCGTCTAATCAAATGGCCCGGAGCGCTAAATTTCAAAATACGCCTCTGGGTACAATCCCATAAGATTTTTAAATAATTTTTAAATAAAATCGCGTCGGTTTAAACTATCAAACCTTTTTGAACGCTGCGCTGGAGAGTATATAACTTGTGTTTACACCCATTCCTACATACTCTTAACGATTTGCAGTTAATCCTTACCAGGTGCTCAAGTCCACTATTTTGGAACAATTGTCATACCGGCACAATACCGGCACGATACCGTTGCAATTGAAGTCAAATATCCGTAGTCTGCTATATGCCGTCATAACGGTCTTTCAATGGTAATAGAATTGTCGATCTCTTTTATCTATGCATTGAATTTTCGGTCTCTTTTATCTATGGATTGTGTTAGAATGGTATGTATGTGTTGCCGTTTTTAAAAAATGCGTTAGTTGAAGTGATTTTCGAAAAACTACTATTAAATTTAAACATTTAATCATGCTAGACTTCGTTTAAATATATTTGTACATACTATTTATTAGTATAAAAAGCAATGTGAAGTTTAGGAGATTAGTAAATTGCAATAAATTACAAAGAACAATTTCTAATATTTCTATCTATCTATTTTTTATTTATGGCAATCTGTCGACACAGGACAATTTAAAAATATTACTGTCAAATTCAAAATAGCAGACTACCGAAACATTTCAGTCATTGAATTGCAATTGTGAAGCAGTTGTGTACGAGACTAGCAATTTATGTCACTTTGACAATTGTAAGACAATGATGAAGTCGTTATGACGACACATTAATAGTAGACTACCAAAAACTTTACTATTGCACCATAATGGTACAATAATGGTACAGTTGTGACACCGTTGAAATACCCGACTCAGGGCCCTGGACATTTAGTCACTGACATGTAATTAATATTATTGTTTATCAATGCAGTGAGTGCGCTTTTAAAGTCTGAAGTAAAAGAATATCTTCCTTGTAAAGGAAAATAAAGTAACATTAAACCAACAAAAGTAAGTAAGTAGGTATTTTATGGTTGGTTACATTTTATGTTTCATTTAGTTGGGCGCAACAGAATTGTCACTAATTTATTATCCATTTCCTGGTCCGCTCCGAAATGCAGCCATGTCTGCTGTAAGAGTCCGCTAAAGGAAAATCTAAGCTTATCTACTTAAAGACATTAGAAAAAAAAAGCCAGGTATGAGTTGGGACCCGCACCCGTCGTGTGGGAGTCCACACGACGGGTTCCGTGTCATTACTGTGACTATTATACCTCCTCCCACCTCAAATATTCTGTATTCTAGTTCTATCTAGTTATAATATTTGTTGTTATATATTTCAACAGATATACCGACCAACGTGAAAATTTCAACTCTTCAGCACCGTCCTGTACACAGCCTGGTGACAGAGACACTGCCATTTCAGAAGCGGCCCAGCTTGAGTTGAACGGGACGTTTATGGGATTAGAGTGCTTAAGAATGGCCCTCGTGGGTATATAATGCTAGTTTTCCAATTGCAGAGCATAATGCGACTCAGTCCCGCACAATGCTGAACTATGCTGACGCTTAATTGTAGAGATGTGTAACTCAGGAGTGATTGGAAAAAAAGATTTACATCTGTAGAAAAGATTTAATAACTCAGTAACTCACTTCATTTCAAAACACATCTTTAACTCACTTCATTTCAAAACACATCTTTAACTCCCTGAGGTATGATTCAATTTAGATTTGAACCAAGAAGATGTGTATAGGCCCTGAGTCGGGTATTTCAACGGTGTCACAACTGTACCATTATTGTACCATTATGGTGCAATAGTAAAGTTTTTGGTAGTCTACTATTAATGTGTCGTCATAACGACTTCATCATTGTCTTACAATTGTCAAAGTGACATAAATTGCTAGTCTCGTACACAACTGCTTCACAATTGCAATTCAATGACTGAAATGTTTCGGTAGTCTGCTATTTTGAATTTGACAGTAATATTTTTAAATTGTCCTGTGTCGACAGATTGCCATAAATAAAAAATAGATAGATAGAAATATTAGAAATTGTTCTTTGTTATTTATTGCAATTTACTAATCTCCTAAACTTCACATTGCTTTTTATACTAATAAATAGTATGTACAAATATATTTAAACGAAGTCTAGCATGATTAAATGTTTAAATTTATTAGTAGTTTTTCGAAAATCACTTCAACTAACGCATTTTTTAAAAACGGCAACACATACATACCATTCTAACACAATCCATAGATAAAAGAGACCGAAAATTCAATGCATAGATAAAAGAGATCGACAATTCTATTACCATTGAAAGACCGTTATGACGGCATATAGCAGACTACGGATATTTGACTTCAATTGCAACGGTATCGTGCCGGTATTGTGCCGGTATGACAATTGTTCCAAAATAGTGGACTTGAGCACCTGAAATGAATAATAATAATATGGACGATTTAAAATTATATGCAGATAACGAAAACAGTATAACCGGATTACTAGATATAACTACAACATTTTCACAGGATATCAAAATGGATTTTGGGCTTGACAAATGCCGTAAACTGAACATAAAAAATGGGAAGGTAGTGGGAGGTAGTTACCATATAACTGAAACTGAAGAAATAGTAGCTATGGAAGAAAAAGAACTATACAAATACTTAGGATATAAACAGTCGAAAGAAGTAGATCACAAAAATATTAAACAGCAAATCAAGGATGAATTTATAGCTCGAATACATAAACTATGCAAATCAAATCTTAATAGTAAAAATCTTTTTAGGTCCATTAATACTTACGCTATACCGTTACTTACTTATTCATTCGGGGTTATAAAGTGGTATGTATCTGAATTAAATAATCTTGAAATAAAAATTAGAACCATTTTAACACAATATAGATATCATCATCCAAAATCAGCAAAGGAGCGGATTACAATATCAAGAAAAGAAGGTGGTAGAGGCTTAATAGACCTAGGTCAACTACATCAGAAACAAATAAATAACTTAAAAACATTTTTCTTAAATAAGAAAGTGTCAAGTCCACTTCATAAAAGCATCTGCGAAATAGATTTAAAATTTACACCTTTGAACCTTTCTGACTTTAACATTAATATTATAGATACCGTTAAATACAATCAAGATAAATACAATAACTGGAAGCATAAAGAACTACATGGCCGACACCAGAATGACCTAAATCAACTACATGTTGATAAAGAAGCTTCAAATAAATGGTTAGAAACAGGGAACTTATTTCCCGAAACAGAAGGTTTCCTAGCGGCAATACAGGATCAAGTAATTAACACTAAAAATTATAGAAAATACATAATTAAAGATAGAAACCTCTTCAATGACCTATGTAGAAAATGTCACGCTAAACCAGAAACAATACAGCACATAACAGGAGCATGCATCACACTAACACCAAACGATTACACTCACAGACATAATCAACTTTCACACATAATACACCAAAAACTAGCTGCTAAATATAATCTCATTCACACATCCCATGCATGTCATACACCGTATTACAAATACTCACCGTCGCCGGTACTAGAAAATCCCACACACAAAATGTACTATGACCGCACCATACATACCGATCACACCGTATATAACAATAGACCAGATATAACTTTAGTAGATAAAATCAATAAACATACATACATAATTGATATTGCGGTACCTAATACAAACAATATACAGACAACAATAAGTGAAAAGATTAGGAAATATACAGAACTACAAGAAGAAATAAAAAGAATTTGGAAAATGGAGCGAGTCACAATTGTCCCTATAGTAGTTTCTACAACAGGTGTAATCCCTAAACAACTATTTAATAGCCTAGACGTACTCAATCTCTCAAAATATACATATCTCACTCTACAAAAAGCGTCGATTTTAAACACATGCCGTATAGTTCGCAAATTTCTTCAATTAGATCAGGATAATAGCATTGCACCTTCTATCCAAACTTAAGACAACACTTGGCTTTGAGCCCGTGTTCTCTTAATAATACCGGGAAAACCGAGAAACTGAAGTTTAAAAACATAATAATAATAATAATAATTCTTTATTGATTTAAGATACACATACCACATTTTATGGACACCCTAGCACCCGCGCTAGTCAAAACTGTGTTGCAGGTGCTAGTTCATCCCCTCATTATTTGACAGTATCAATTAAGAAACAAAAAAGTAAAAGAAATAGAATTTGTAAATAAAACAAAAATTCAAAACAGAACAGAAGTAGTAATAGCTATTCACTCGAATGGTCAAGTGAGCAGCTATCACTACAAATTATACAAAAAAAAAAAAAGGCACTCCCCTGAACTCAGTCCCGAAACGAAACGAAAAACCCACATCAAAATCCAGGGCCCTGAGTCGGGTATTTCAACGGTCTCACAACTGTACCATTATTGTACCATTATGGTGCAATAGTAAAGTTTTTGGTAGTCTACTATTAATGTGTCGTCATAACGACTTCATCATTGTCTTACAATTGTCAAAGTGACATAAAATTGCTAGTCTCGTACACAACTGCTTCACAATTGCAATTCAATGACTGAAATGTTTCGGTAGTCTGCTATTTTGAATTTGACAGTAATATTTTTAAATTGTACTGTGTCGACAGATTGCCATAAACAAAAAATAGATAGATAGAAATATTAGAAATTGTTCTTTGTAATTTATTGCAATTTACTAATCTCCTAAACTTCACATTGCTTTTTATACTAATAAATAGTATGTACAAATATATTTAAACGAAGTCTAGCATGATTAAATGTTTAAATTTATTAGTAGTTTTTCGAAAATCACTTCAACTAACGCATTTTTTAAAAACGGCAACACATACATACCATTCTAACACAATCCATAGATAAAAGAGACCGAAAATTCAATGCATAGATAAAAGAGATCGACAATTCTATTACCATTGAAAGACCGTTATGACGGCATATAGCAGACTACGGATATTTGACTTCAATTGCAACGGTATCGTGCCGGTATTGTGCCGGTATGACAATTGTTCCAAAATAGTGGACTTGAGCACCTGTGGTCTTTTTTTTTTTTTTTTTTTTTTTTTTCTTTTTTAAGAAAAAAAAAAAAAAAAAAAAAAAGCTTAGCTCACATAAGGACACACACACAGAAACAACGACGTTGTTTTACAATAAGTAAAAAACAAATACTTGCTTCTCATGTTTCTCACATTATAGAAAATGATTAGTTTGTTTTTAATTGCAGACAAATTTTCAAGAACTTCGATGATTCTATTTCGTTCTAAAACTGATTATAAACGTGACATGTCGTGAATGAAATAGATGCTACAAATTGAGTGAATTGGAAAGAGATAGAATGATGTAGGCGATGCGATGCACAACGTTGATCGTATTGAGTTACGCATACGGAATATACCGAGTGAGGGAATCATGAGTTGCAGACGTCAATATATTTATTTAATAACTAGCTGACCCGGCAAACGTTCTTTTGCCATACTTACTAAAAAAAAAGGTTTGAAAAATAGATGTTGGCCGATTCTCAGACCTACTGAATACGCATGTAAAATTTCATAAAAATCGGTCAAATCGTTTCGGAGGAGTACGGTAACTAGCACTGTGACACGTGAATTTTATTTATAAGAAGATTAACTCGTTGCCATTGGCATAACGTTTATTTACTTTTGGAAGTAATTGCACTCACACTTACAGACTTTAATACAATATGTAGATAAATAAAATAGCGAGCGATGCCAGAGGCATAAGTAATGTACCTATTTTAGTTCATCGAAATAATGGTAGTACTGATCACCTATATTATGTATCGATGGAATAATAGATTAATGCAACATCTGGCGTTATCGTATCGTTATGAATATCAAAAATTGCCTATCGATCTATTAAAGGTAACCCTCAAAGGTTAAAATCGGGACCCTATTACTATGACTATACATATATATATATATATATATATATATATATATATATATATATATATATATATATTATATACCTACAATGTATTAATAGGGATATTTTTAGGATTCCGTACCTATGTCACGGAACCCTAAAAATATGCGTACGTAACTACGTAATACGACGAGTACTTAAATAATAGTATTAACCCGCCGCTATCACAACTTTGATTTACTTATTTACATTATTATAAATCACACGGTACTATTTCGTATCAGATTTATGAATAACTGATGATTTAAAAATTTCAAAAGATTAATTACGATACAGTCGTTATAAATCATCGGCTCAAAATCAATCTTGAATCTATTTTGTATAGAAGAGGCAAAAGATTTGGTTGCGATTTTCTGATTTAAAGATTTAAAAGAGTGATTTAAATCTTTTCAAGCAAAAGATTTAAAGATTTAGTTTCACATAAAAGATTTATTTTGCGCATTACTACTTAATTGGAACATGAATTAGTTTTCAAATGCACCCACAGAGTGCGCTAAGTTCAGTGTTGAAAAAAAATTCTAAATGTATTCACATTATAAGTGTGGAATATAAAAAAGTCATTGTTTGTACCTTCATCTATATATTTATTTATTTTTAACACAGCTTGAATTAACTTTGATTAATTCCAGAAAACTCCGACGAAACGAAAGCCTTAAAAATTTTTTTAACAATAAATAATATTAAATTATTACATTAAAAACAGTCACGATTAAATAGTAAGGCTACCTACTTTTAAAAGAAGAATAAAGATTTCTGCGGAAAAGTAACACTTTTTTCAATTCTATAAACCATTCACTGTAGGTCTGTATATTTAGCCGCTTGCAGTGAATGGGAGATTTACTAGGATGGCAACACTTACAACATCGTCAAATTGTCAAAGGCATGCAACACTGATTTTGATTTCGAATTCCGGTTCCGATGAGACGTCAACGCTAAATTTATCTGATTTTCAGTATTTTGTTGAATAATTTAATTAAATTCGTGCTTTTATTATTAAATTTTAATCTACTAATAATTTAAAGTTTAAACTTACATAGAAATAACAAAATGCCACGCGGTAAGTGAATCGTTTACGTGTTAATTTTCAATGTCGTACAATGTTAGAAGAATGTGCCTGTCTATCAAATTGGCACAAAATAATAATTTATAGAATATTGAGACATATCTTGTTGTTGTATTTACTAACATATCTATTCTCGTAAGAGTAGAAGTTTTAACATTTTGATGATCGATTTGTTTTTGTCGCATAACCTTGTAAATATTTGTTTTGTAAAACATTTCAGGCAAGTTTACGAATCACAAAGGTCGGAATCGCAAATTCACTAGCCCCGAGGAGCTTGAAGAACAGCGGAAACAGGAAGAAATAAAACAAAAGTAAGTAAAAGTCAGATGCCTAACATGTTTCTGACAAAATTCTACCATACTGTGATGTGTGTATGTTCTCTAGAAAAGTAATTTATGCGTATAATACCAGAGTTAGTGTATAGTCTAAAAAGCTTTTAAAACATGAAATTGATCATCCTGTAAATACCATGTCGGCTCAACTGCTGATTGCCCGTTGTTTGATAATGCATTTTTTGTATAACAAAAATGATATTTTTATCCCTATGTTGAGAAAGATTATAATTTATGTAAGCCTTTTTTTAGTTTACCCTGTGTTCCAATGTTTGTCCTAATAACTAGTATTTAATTATATAATTAATCAACATTATTGCTTACAACTTCTGGGAATAAAAGTCTTATCAAAGTGAGAACAATAATGGTCTTTAGTTAACTGTAACTCTAAACATTATTGCTTTATGGTTTCATTGTTAGCTATGTTATGGCTATGACTAACAAGGCTTTGTTGTCTATCAACATACATACTAACATATTAGTATGTTGTATATACTAACATATTAGTATGTATGATGATTATAGTTATATCTAGCTATAGGGATGTTGACTATTTTTTGAAATTGCTTTTATTTTGTAGATAGCTATTAATTGAACACCATGACAATATTTTTTTTTAAAGATATATGTTTAGTATAAAAAAGCTAAAATAAAAATTATTTTTAAAATTCCCGCTAAAACGCTCCAAGCTGTCAAGTGACGGCAATGACGTCAGAGCACTGATGGCTCGCTTCCGCTTGCATGTTGAATTGTTTGTCAGTGAAAGATAAACATTAAACAGCTGATAGTACGAATGGGTTGTTTGTGTTGATGTGTTCATAAGAATAAGTTTATCCGTAAAGAATCCGTTTCGCCCGATAAAATAGCATGGAGATATAGCTTAATTTGGTACCAAAGAACGTTGTATAAAATGGACAGAAACTTGATGAATTTTCCAAATTGGTCTAAGTGTATTCGAGAAATCGCGGAACATACCTAAATATCAAAAGGTTACGGTGTTTCTAGAATATCCAGCTTTTTCAAAAGTCGGTTACAATTTAGTTGAAAATTTGACCGATATATCGATACTTTTCCTCGATATATCCACCGCCGATATAGATTTCAATTCCGACATCCCTGTGGCAATGGTGACAACTGATTCATTTTGACGTAAGGGTATCTACGTCATCGTGCTCTGATTGGTGTTCGCAGTCACGTGATAATGTGTACAAAATAATGCAATTTAAATTCATTTTTATTTAATTTTAACAAGATATTGAATCTTCAAAACGATATTTTAGGTATGAAAATACTGTCTTCAATCTATAAAACATAACTTTACATGAATTTGTAACATGAGTCAACATCCCTATTTTGTTGTTGTTGTTGTTAAAGCCTTCCTCGATAAATGGTCTTTCATTGACAACATAAAAAGAATTTTTCTAATCAGTCCAGCGGTTGCTGAGATTAGCTTGCTTAGTCAGATTAATCTACACTTGTCCTTAATGGCATATCAAATAAAAATAATATCAATAAAAATTAAAAACAATAAATTGCCATAAAAACATAACCGAATAACTATGGTATCTGTCCGTCTGTTTGATCGGCTACCTATCAAACTTTTTTTTATTTGAGATGTCAATTCATTTCTGTATGAATATTTCTAACAAGTACTTTTTTGTCAATCTCAGATGGAGAAAAGAACACGGTCAAGAAGAATCTAGTGAATCAGAAGAAGAAGAAAAGTCTGGATCCGGATCTGGCAGTGAGGATAGTGACTCCGATGATGATGTAAGATATACATATTTAATATACAACCTTAATTCCAAATCCAAACTTACCTAAATAAAAGTAGGGACAGCTTTGGTATTATTGTAGCTTAGAATAATATAAATAAATATAAGCTATTGTTTTGTAACAATTTTGAAAATATAGTATTTTATTTATTCACATTTTAATGCATCCTCTGGACTCAAGCTAAACTTATTTGCTTGATTTTTACTAGAATATGGACATACTGTATCATTTTTTTTGTTAATATTTTTAATACATAGGAAACATCCACCCAGTGCAAATATTTATGTGTGGGACTAAAAAATCACACATGGGATTGAACCCGTGACTAATAAAAATATTAGTGACTTGATTTTACGGACTAAAGTCTGTCCAAATTTCACTTGCACTCTAAGTTTATTTGAATGGAGACTTAAAAAATTTGGTTTATATTGTATGGCACTACACTAGTAGACCAAAACCTTGCCGAACTTTGTGCTCATGTTTAGGGGTTAAAAAGAATAGCTTTAAAAAGTCTTTATGAATGTAACACTTTACAAATATTTCTATGATTACAGAAACCAACAAAGGCAAAGGGTGTCTCAGGTTTAATTGAAGTAGAAAATCCAAACCGAGTTGTTAAGAAGAATAAGAAACTAAACAATTTGGACAATTTAGGTGAAGGTGAAAAGCCTCAATTGTCAAGGTAATTTAGCTTTTTTATTACATGCATGTAAAAGTAAAGTAAAAGTAAAATATTCTTTATTGCACACCATAATGATTTACAAAGCTTATATAATATAATATAACAATGCATTGCATGTGTTACATACACATCGAATCTGTAGAAAGTAATTATATTTTGATTAAAAATGATCATTTGTATGAGTGTAAATGAAGTCAAGAAAGCATGATCAGATTTGTACTCTAGTCTGTGCCCACCTCTATAGAAAAAGGAGTGATGTTATAATGACGATTTTGATTTAAATTCAGAACCTTCACAACTCTACTGCGTAATATACTTTAATTTAAAACTTGTTATTTTTGGTAGAAATGTTATTTATTTATTTGTCAAGAAAATAAACAGTCATTTCAAATCATCATGGGGAGTAGGGATGCCCGTTACGATACGATATATCGGAATATCGATACAGCACTATACGATATAGCGATATTTGATGCGATATTTTGACCATCCGATACGCTTCGATATATCGCATTCTTATAAAAATATCGCATTACCGTATCGTATCAAACTATGTCGGTGATTAATTTGTATAATTTTAAAGTTCCCATTACATCATCACTAAACGATAATAGACAGTGCCATTGAATATACATATTGTTATTAGTAATAAGAGAATGATAACTTCGACAAAATTGTTTATGGAACAAGAACAGCCGGCTTTTGTTTAGACTTTGAGGTAGATTTAAATAAATCTTTGGACTTTGTAGTACCGTCAAATATGATTAATAAATGTTTAGTTTATGCTCTCCTTTTTCATTCCGTTGGAAAGGCATGCGATACGGTTACGATACGATATATCGATACAAAGGAAATCGATAATATCGCGTATCGATACAACCAAGTTCGATACAGTTACGATGCGATGTATCGATACAATACACTTTTTTGGGCATCCCTAATGGGGAGGTGAAACTTGTATATTTGATCCGTCACCATATGGATGAATGACAAAAACATACTGGATCAATTTAATCACTTTGTATTAAAAATCACATGTACTATAAAAATTCTATTTTGTATATTTTAGACGTGAACGAGAAGAAGTAGAAAGACAGCGTGCGGCAGCGGCGTATCAAAAACTTCACGCTGAAGGTAAAACGGACCAGGCTCGGGCAGATCTAGCGCGGCTTGCTATCATTCGTCAACAACGAGAGGACGCTGCTAAACGTCGGGAGGCTGAAAAGAAAGCAAAGGATGAAACACCTAAGAAAAGGTAGGATCTCCCTTTGTCTGTTTCTCCTGCTTCTTAATTAATGTCCCAATGTTGAGCACAACCCTCCTTCAAGTCGGGAAGTTATTTGGTCTAATGTGCTGATCAGGTGACCAGCATAGGGTTTAATAATCTACTTAGTTTAAAAACTAAAAAACACGCTTAAATATCCTGAATATTTTTTCAAAGATTGCATTGTCATCAATACTCAATTCTATGCTACCTACTTACAAAACATTGACAGTTTATGTTGTCAGAGACATACGTTTCTGTTATCACATGTTGTCACAATCGTAGTAAACAAGTAAACAATTATGAAATTTTTACCTGATTCTATAAACAAAGCGTTTTTATGTGAAATTATCTGATTGTATATGAAAGGCATACATAGAAGCACAATAATCTTGGTGAGTCTACTCATATACAATTCAACTATTATGTGTATAATTAAAAGTACAAGTGTGGTCAAAGTGATACTTCAAGATGCTATTCTATTAATTCTGATCAAGGAATTGGGATTATTCTTTTAAATTATTGCATTGTCATCGGTCCTTGCTAGGTGTGCAAAATTTCAGATCAATCTGTCTACTGCAAGTAGCTGAAAATCGCTTTCAAAGATTCCGTTACACAGATTAATACATTGATAGATACATACCAAACTTATAAAAGCGTGTTAATATAGACCATTACATCTGTCACAGATGATTCTCCTTTAGATAGCTCTTTCGACACACTGGGGAGGAAACTGGGTGGAGGCACTAGTATTCTGAATCCATCATCACATGAAGTAATCTTATAATCTCGCATAGCAGATATTGCAAAGATGTTTGTATCCTATAGTGTAATATTGAATTTAATAAATATTGGCCTTATTCATAATGACTTATCGGAGGTTTAAAAGTTCGCTAAAATAGGTTTGCGAAAATTGTCAAAACTTGTTATTCATAATAGTCTTTTTACGATAAAACGTTTATTATCCCTCCGATAAAATCTCCGTTTAAACCCCCGATAAGTCATTATGAATAAGGTCATAGGTGTTTATAATAACACCAGCAAACATTGTTTTGTCATACAAATGTCAGGGGTATAAAAAAAGATGGTACCCGATTCTCAGACCTACTGAATGTGCATATTAAACATAAGAATCTGTCAAGCCGTTTCGTAGGAGTAGAGTTAGTTTTTGTTTAGGGAATGAACATCGTGACACGAGAATTTTATATATTAGATTATACCTTGCTATTAAAAACCTTATCTATTCTGTAAAATATTCTTATTTAATAAGTTTTAATTAAATTGTCTTTACAGGTAAAGAACCAGGCCGGCGTATTGTGTAGCAATTTGCAAATTCATAATCTCAAGCTAGGTGGCTTTCATAATTCACAAACTCATATTTGATAATTATGATCATTTTCTTATTTACCACATGCATACAAAATTGTCCTATCATCGTTCATAATAAATTTCTACATCATCTATTTTATAAAGCATTGCTGTATTGTAGTATCTGATTTTTCAATCATCTAAATAAATAAATACATACATGATATTATGTAATTGAGAGACTTGTGTGCTTGTCAATAAATTTCATTTCCTTTTATTTTGAACATAATCATGGGAAGCAGTCCTTTTTCGAAACAGTCAAAATGAGCTGTGTGAATGTCTTTTTACAAATTGTCAATAAATAAGTCCCCTTCCAAACTGCCACACAGGTCAAAGTCCCCTTTCAGACAGTTGCAATCAGCCAAGTCCCCATTCACACAAAATACCAATGGCAAAAGTCCCTTTTCAAATCTTGAATTGACGGATTTTCTTTGCCTATTACTGGAAAATAGTATAAAGTTCCTTATTATGCTTCAATAACTTGAATTAATTATGATTGAAAAATCAGTCACAGTTTTAAATTATCATTTTGTGACATACCATCTATATGTATAATGTGTTTAGTCGAGTCTTTTTAAATATATTATTTACAATTGAAATTTCAATAATGTTTATAGTAAGCATGGTCATTGTATGTAAACTGTTGTTTTTATATATTTAGGTGAATTGAATGTTGTATTTTACATTATATATATATTACGCGGGAATCCTATACATATTTATAATTTCATGTATCTTATTACCGACAGACTGACACCTATTGTGGTGTATTAGAGAAATTAATTATTGAAAAATATATTTGTAATCATTTTTAAATGTCTGTATAATGATTGGCGAAATTCGTGAAAGATATTTTTAGAATTTTATAAACCCATTCTTTCATATTTTGGCAGCAAAATAGGCACAAGTATACTAGGCATACAGCCAAAGAGCTAGTCGACAAAATCTTAGTTGCTAACGCCAGATACAGACGGCAAAAATCCCGGACATTTGGGTGAATTGGTATCATCCCTGGTCTCTTCTGACAAAAAAAAATGACAATATTTTTGGCAACTAAGTTTTGCTTTTTAAAGTCCTAACGCGAGACGCCCTTTGAAACAAGTTTTGAGAAAACGCCTATCCATATTCGACATGTGAATTTACTCGAAGATAGGGTTATCATCATACCATCACGCCGTTTTTGGTTGTCGTCTGAAGTTATAAACAAGACACTGACCAAGAGTCAAGAGTGATTTTACTTGCGATAGTCAATAAAGGTTTTCTTAATATTAATTGCCTTAATTACATATTTGGTCTCTGCCAACCCCCTATAGGAATAGCCGTGATAGATATTATGTTTGTTTGACTGTATGCTATACATATTATGTTTTACACGTCACAGATATTATCTAGACATTTAAAATGAATATATCTATCAATATATTGTAATAAATTGCAACAATTAATTCAGCAATAATTATTGTATTGCAATTATTAATTTTTGATTAATTGCCAATGAAATATAATAATGTTAATAGTGAATTAAATTGATTATATGTCACTTAAAGTATGTTCACATAGTTTTTTTTAATTCCACCGGTAAAGTTGTTGCTGTAAGAAATTTAAAAAATATTAGGAAGGATAAAGATTGGCTTTATCGATTTTAATAATATATATAAAAAAATTAAAAAAAAATTTCATACAGTAACAATTATTTCAATTTGCTTAGGTTTTAATTGTTAGATAGTCTCACTAGACAATTTTTATAAAGCAAATGTGTATCTATATAATAAAAATTGAAAAATATTTTGTGTTTATTTACTCCGTCTATCATACACAGAGATTTTCTAGGTGCCCAAGTCCGGTAAATGAATTGTCACAATGGTCGCTCAATGGCACATTATAACCTCAAAAACTTAACAATAGACTACCAAACTTGATAAAATTACGCCACTAAGCAATCAAGTTGTTTGCAATAACACTAAATAACTGATTGCTTTTCTGTTCATTTTTTGAGGTTATAATGTGCCATTGAGTGACCATTGTGACACAATTCATTTACCGGACTTGGGCACCTGATAGCGTGTACGCGTGCAATCTTGAAGACACGTAAAGTTAGCTTGGATAAATCGTATTTCATAGACTAATAATGTTTCATATGACGTATAGCATGTATCAGAGACACATTGATACATATTTCACGCACACATAGATATTTATGTGGATTCAAGCCGGGTTAATGATGTACACAAAGACCCTATCTATAGGTAAATCTGTGATCATACCTATGTAGCCAACTACTGTTTCACAGTCCGTAAGATTTTTAAAGGCAAACTCATCTTTCATAGTCGCCTTTAGAAATCTTATTAATTTAATTTAAATAAAACGACGTTATCTTGTGATAAGTTGATGAGAAGAGAGTTTATACGGTAAGACCAAAGACAACAGAGTACACATTAAGACCATAGACTAGTTACAGTTTATTTTATGTTACCAGTATAATTATAAACTTATATTTTTAACACCCCAACTACAGAAAATAAACAAAAATCTTATAAAATTAGTATTATTTAAATTAACTCTTCGTTACTTACTAATCCTAAACCCTTTATACACTGGTTATGCCTCGCAGGACATAAAGCTTTAGTAAGAACATCAGCTGGCATTTCTGTTGTTGGCAAATATTTTAAATTGATAATATTTTTACTAACTATATCCTTAATGAAATGATATCTTATATCAATGTGTTTACTTTTTCTACTAATAACATAATTTGCCACCAACTTCTGTGCACTTTGGCTGTCATTATACAAAGTTACAGTACAGACATTTCCTGTAATTTCATGGAGTAAAGATCTCAAATAAATGGTTTCTTTGCATGCCTCTGCAATGGCCATGTATTCAGATTCCATGCTTGATAATGCAACTGTCCTCTGTTTTCTACTCTCCCAGGAAATGACTGAGCCTGACATCTTAAAACAATAGCCCGTGTATGATCTGCGATCTATGGAATTGTTTGCCCAATCAGCATCGACATACCCCACAAGTTCAGCCGTTTCCTTTACATATCTTAGACAAAAACTTTTAGTTCTTTTAAGATATCGCAGTATCCTCTTTGCATAATTCCAATGAGTAACAGTAGGACACTTGTTAAACTGACTGAGATAGCTAATACTATAAGAAATATCAGGCCTTGTAAGAACCGATAAATACATCAAACTTCCAATCAATTGTTGATATGGAATTTCTGGATCATAATATTCTGATTTACTAATATCTAATTTACATTCCATTGGAGTGCTGGCAACTTTACAATCCAACATATTAAACTTTTCTAACAAATAATCTATGTACCTTTCCTGATCTAAAGTAATAACATTTAATTCTTTATCTATTTTGACCCTCATTCCTAAACATTGTTTAACCTGGCCTAAATTCTTAATATCAAATTTAGAACTCAATACAGAAATCAACTTATCAGTCTCTATTTTATTATTGGAATAAATAAAAAAATCATCTACATATAATGCTATCACTATTTTAACCTTAGTATTAATCTTTGTAAAAACACATGGTTCTATGAGACTCTTTTTAAAACCTAATTCACATAAACATTGATCTGCTCTTTCATACCATGACCTAGATGATTGTTTTAGGCCATAAATTGCTTTATTTAATTTAACAATCACTTTATTTTTATTAGAATCACAATCAACATCTGGTTTAATCATATAGATGTCCTCCTTTAGCAAACCATTTAAAAAAGCTGTTTTTACATCTAAGTGTGTAACATTCAAATTTAACTGAACAGATAATGCGAACAATAACTTTAAAGTAGAATGTCTGACAACTGGTGAAAAAGTCTCCTCATAATCAACACCAGACCTCTGCGTGAAGCCTTTAGCTACTAAACGAGCTCTATAACGTGCACTGTTATCACTATCCACCTTTTTCTTAAACACCCACTTACTTTGGACTAAAGTTTTATTAGAAGGTAATTTACTCACAGTTATCCATGCGTCATTTTTTTCAAATGCTTGCAACTCATCCTTCATAGCCTCTGTCCACTTGTACCTGTCAGGACGACTTAGAGCTTCACCGACACTTACTGGATCTTCTGTAGCATTTAGATATGATGTAGTGCATAGATTTGATATTCCATAACGTTCTGGCGGCTTCCTAGTACGCTTTAAATTCACTAGTGGTAATTCTGGTAGTTTATCATTGTCATCTTCACATTGTTTCAAAGTAGAATCTGGATCACTGTCATTATCAGTATCTGCATATAGATATTCAGATTCTGAAGAATCAACTGAATCTGGATTTATTGTCAACTCATCTTCCTCTTCTTTCACATCTTGAGTTTTTGAGTTTTGCGTTTCCTTATCCCCAACTGAAACTGACACGACTGCATCATTTGTACAGTTTCTTTGTATATTTTCATGTATACTGACATCTCTACTTATAATTACACATCTTTTAATAGAATCATAGACACGGTAACCTTTCACATTTTCAGAAAATCCAACTAAAATATGTTTTTTTGACTTAGTATCCCACTTAAGACGTTTCTCTTTTGGTATGTGTACCATTACTTCACTTCCAAAAATGCGGACATGGCTTAAATCAGGTTTTTTATTTGTCCAGAGTTCATATGGAGTTTTATTATTTAATCCTGATGCTATAGATCTATTTCTAAGGTAGACAGCAGTATTTGTGGCCTCTGCCCAAAACTTTTTATCTAATCCTGCATCAAATAACAAACAGCGAGCTCGTTCAACAATTGTTCTATTAAACCGTTCGCTCATACCATTCTGCTCCGGAGTATAAACATTAGTTCTCTGATGAACTATACCAGCCTGTTTTAAATAATTCTCAAAATCATTACTACAAAATTCTAAACCATTATCAGTCCTCAACATTTTAATTTTTCTGTCTTGTTGGTTCTCTACCATATTTTTAAACTCTTTAAAATACATAAATACTTCACTTTTAGCCTTTAAAAAATAAACAAATGCCATACGGGTAAAATCATCAATAAATATCAAAAAATACCTGGATCCACCAATTGAAGTTGTCTCCATTGGCCCGCAGACATCAGAGTGTATCAGACCTAGAGGCTCACTACTCCTTGTACCAGACTGAGAAAATGGCAACCGCGACTGCTTTCCTTCACAGCATACTTTGCATGAACTTTTGTTAATTATTGACTTATTTGTATATGATATTCCCGTAACTGCTCCATCTCTCATTTTGTTTAGATCGTTTGCATTCAAATGTCCCAATCTCCTATGCCATACTTCACTATCAACAACACTTGAAGTACATGTAAACAAACATTGTTTGGGTTCCATGACTAGTTTATAAACACCATTTTCTTGGTTCGCTACAGCCACTAAATTGTTCATTCTGTTATAAATGTAACAACAATTTTCTTGGAACTTTACTCTATTTCCATTTTTAATAAGTTGACTAATGGAAATCAAGTTTGTTGTGAGGTTAGGAACACACAAAACTTCTTTCAAAGTAATCTCATATTTGCAACTTGGCGTAACTGTCACTATATCAACATCACCCGAGCATAGTACAGGCATGGCATTACAGTTTGCTGCCATAATCTCCTTTACTTGTGGTGAATATGATGCATTTTTCATCATTTTTTGATCTGCAATCATATGGACGCTCGCGCCACTATCCAAATAAAAGTAACTTTTACTGTATTTTCCGCTCAAAAATACAGCAGAAAAAGCATTACTTTTCTTTACTTGCTGTTGATTACACTGAGATTTGTAATGTCCAAACTGTTTGCAACGATAACATTTTATTGTTTTCTTGAATAGTCCGTCGCCATGATTATTTGAGCTACTTTTGTCTATGCTTTTAGCAATACTGCCAACCTTATAACGATTGTGCTGCCCTCTGCTCAAAAATGCACTTCCGGCTTCACTATTGTCGTTGCCCGCAAAGTCTATCAACTTGGTCTTCACAACGTCACCTGTAATGGCGATCCCCGAATGTTCTATCGCCATAATCATAGGGAAAAATTTTTCAGGCAAACCTGCTAACATTAGGCACCCGATCCACTCGTCGTTCACAGAAAACCCTGTTCCTGCTAATTTTTGCGCTGTATCCATAATTTGTGTGACATAATCCGTCATTGAATTGCAATTTTCGAGACGAATTGAGATCAGATTCCTAAGTAAATTTATTCTTCGAGAAAATCCAGAATCATCAAACATAGTTTGTAGTCTTTGCCACAAATTTTTTGTACTTGACGCATCTTTAATGTGAACGTATAACGACGGATCGATCGTTAAAATTAATTTGGCTTTCGCTTTTGCATCTTCTGCAACTGCATCTTCAGCGCATTCTGTTTTGATAAAATCTTCTGTGCCTTCCAAAACTAATAGATTTTTGGCAGCAAAAGCCCATTCGTGATAATTTTCGCGTCCTTTTAGCTTCGGAACGTTTGTCAAGAACGCATTGGACGCCATTACCGTAAATTTCGTTTTTCACAATTTACACCAATGATTTACACTGTATACTGTAATCCTTTTGTAAAAAACAGTGCCTATACCTATGCTAGCTAAAATATACTTGAAATAATGCCTAATGAGCGTTACTGGGTCCATAACCTAATTTAATTTAAATAAAACGACGTTATCTTGTGATAAGTTGATGAGAAGAGAGTTTATACGGTAAGACCAAAGACAACAGAGTACACATTAAGACCATAGACTAGTTACAGTTTATTTTATGTTACCAGTATAATTATAAACTTATATTTTTAACACTTATATATAGACTAGCTGACCCGGAAAACGTTGTTTTGCCATACAAATTGTCATGTGATTTGAAAAATAGATGTCTGATTCTCAGACCTAACGGACACGGACACGGTACAAAAAATTGCACGGAAATCGGTCGAGCCGTTTCGGAGGAGTACGGTAACTAATATTGTGACATGGAAATTTTATATATTAGATAATTTTATAGCGTTATGCTAAAAATCCTTTGGGCTTCGCATAACAGTAATTTGAAGTACCTACTTAATAACACTAGAAGCGATAACGTAACTTGATACGTGAAAAACGTAAGTTTTATCTATTTTTTTAGTTTTTCATATACCTACCTAATATATTATCTGGTTACGATATCCCTTAGCTAGCTCTAACAACACCTTGGGGAGGAAATGCGATTTTTGTTTTCTAAATTAGCTTCCAATCGGATAGACAAATAAAAATATTCTGTTATCGACAGGTATCAAAATAATCCGAATCGTGATAATTAATTTCACCTTCCACTCATTTGGCTTAGTAACAAATAAATTCCAAAGAGCTTAATCATAATAACAAATCCTTGAATAGCCTTCATTAATCAAGATTCGCGACAAGCGTCTCTTTTATATACAAACATTAAACTGGAGATTTAACCAAGGAAATGATGAATAGGTTAATTAAAAATGTAACTAAAACTCTTTCTTGTGGAATAATTTTCTTTTTTATTAGTAAAATGTCGCTCTTTGTAAAAAATTACGTAAATTTGATAAAATTTTAACAGACTTGCATGCAGGAGGTCATTGGTTCGATCCCTGCATACCGCAGCTAGGTGTAAACCTGTAGTTTGTCTGATGAACACAGGTATTATTTTCTTCTGCATCTGAGTGTTTTCAGTAACCTAATATATCCAGAGGCATATTTTAAAACTTAGCACCCCGGACCATTGGATCTGACGCTATCGCGCCACTGCATATTGATTACCTAGCCGCCCTATAAATTAATAGAGATAGAACATTATTTTAAATTTGAAGGCTTTCGCCACCCTTCTCAGTCTGGCCGCCCTTGGTTATGGCCCCTATGGCCCTAGGGTAAATACTCTATCCAGCCAATTTACGTCCCACTGTTGGGCACGGGCCTCCTCCACTTTGGGAGGGATTACGATTATGGTCTACTGTGCCGCGCTGACCAGGCGTATTGGCACAGGGTTTATTTTCGAGTTTTCCGTCTCACAGAGGGTGTGCCTGTGCGCAATATCCTTTAGTTGACTTTTACAGCACCTTTGGGAGGAGATGGGGTGGTGACACTTGTATTCTTAATCCGTCACCATACGGTGAAAAATAGGGTAAATAGGTACGCCTCTGTATATAATACCTATAATATATAATATAATACCTAGGTATTCTAAGTAGTGTGTAAGTAATAAAAAAAAATATAATCATAAACCAAACTACGACAATTAAGCTTCGTTTTGGACTAAAAAGACCTTGTGGAATATATCCAGGTCATCAAACTGAAAAATGAATCTAAAAATCATACGAAAACTTCTAAAGCTTCTAAGAAAATTATGTAAGAAACTTTACACACTAACGTCTAATTTAACCCGCCCATTGATTTATTAAGTTCATAAATTTTGCATGTCACTCGACTTCCTTATGTTCTCTGAGTCGGATATAACATCATTTATTTAATATGCGCATACATAAAACACTTTATGACACACATTCATGCATGAACACTTTGGTAAAGAAGACAAAAGTTTTCCTTTTTTCTTCATTTGTGTATTAGAGCTTTTATTTATAATTGAACATTTGCCAACAACTTCCCTTGCTTATAGTCATGAATAAGTACTACTCAGATATTTTTAGGGTTCCGTACCCAAAGGGTAAAAACGGGACCCTATTACTGAGACTTCGCTGTCACCAGGCTGTATCTCAAGAACGGTGATAGCTAGAGAGTTGAAATTTTCACAGATGATGTATTTCTATTGCCGCTATAACAACAAATACTAAAAATAAAATAAAATAAATATTTAAGGGGGGCTCCTATACAACAAACATGATTTTTTTACCGTTTCTTGCTCGATACTAATAACGTTGCCTTATGTTGCATAGATAATGGTACGGAACCCTTCGTGCGCGAGTCCGACTCGCACTTGACCAATTTTTTGAATATAACACTTTTTCGCTACTGTGATGGGTAATACAGATATACTACATAAACTTCTTTTCTTCTGTAAATACATATTATTATAATACACAGAATCACCCAGACACAGAACAAATATTTGTATGAAAATAATAAATGTCACACAAATGTTTGTCCCGAGCGAGTATCGAACTTGAGACCGAAAGTTAATTGAACCACTAGATCACGAAGCCACACCCCAGTAACTCCACTCTGTAATACCTATCTATCTACTCTCGATCCAAACACAACCTTAGTTCAAATTTATTCTAATACTCCATTACAAAGTGTAAACCCCAACACGAAGAGAAGATATCGGCCGCTCAATTTTTGTAGCACAAGGGTGCAGTTAAATTTCCAAACGATAAGCGCAAGGGAGCGAGATAAGGATGGACGTAGGTTGATGGAGGTAAACGTGGATCTTACCTAGGGCTACCATCCATCTGAAATAGTTTGAAAAACTTCCAAGGGCCGTCTTGCAGGAGTCAGTAAAAAGTACGTGAAATCGGTACAATTTTGTTGTTAAAAAGTGTAAAAACGTGTTTTGGAGATGTCCAGGGAAAGAACATATTTCGCTGAAATGTATTTTTTCACTGACGGCACTTGACGCCATAGTAGGGGAGCCGAAGAGGGGATTTCGGGATTTACTAAAGCGCGTCAGATTAATATACAGGAGGATACCTTGTACCCGGTTAAGTACCTCCACAAAATATGAGACCCATATATAAGGCCGCCCGTGAAGGATACAGGATCAGATTAGTAAAAAAAAATTGACCATCAGAAATTCTCGAGCGCGTCAGATTAAGGTAGGGTGAGTTAATTACATCCTAAAAAGTGTATATTCCACTAATCTGACAATTTGAGAGTGACGTAAAAAAAGGGGAGGGCAACAAAGTTGTAAAAAAAAAACGTCATCTCGACATTCTCGAGCGTAGCTAAATTTTTTTTATTTTGAAGGTAATAATTCAAGAATAATGAAAAATATATAATCTGACAATTTCCGCAAGCCGAAATAACAAAAATTCGTCGATAAAGTTAAATGCGTGCAGCTGCGTGATGCCTACATTTGGGTTTGTTTGAGTTGGACTTCTAAATGTTTAATTAGGACTGTTTATGAGATATTAAGCCATCAAAATATATCGTAAAAAAAGTTGCAAAGTTACACTGTCGGCTTTTAAATTGTTAGATTTACCAGCTGCTCTGTGTCTAGCCAACCGGAGTCGCCGATAAGATATAACAATAGATTTTAAGGACAATAGAGTCGTAAAATCTCATCTCCATTGAATCATAGCTAGACAAGAAGCACAATTAAAAAGCTCTTAGGAATATTTATGAGTATGTTGTAAAGATAAATCATACAAATTTTTAGACAAGTATAAAATATTATTTCTATTACAGCGTGATCATTTATAATTTACAACAATTAAAAAGAAAGTAAATATTATGATCTAAGATAATTTGTATCACAGAATAGTTTTATCACATAATGGACAATAATTTGAAAGTGTAAATACTTTCGTTAATGTTTTCGTTCTTCAAACTATTTACTTTTGAGGTGTAAGTATTTGGTACACAAGGAAACGTTGAAGTTACTAACTTTCTTTTAGTATTGAATATAGTCGCTTCAATTTTATTTTTCTCAAATCACGCTGTAATAGAAATAATATTTTATACTTGTCTAAAAATTTGTATGATTTATCTTTACAACATACTCATAAATATTCCTAAGAGCTTTTTAATTGTGCTTCTTGTCTAGCTATGATTCAATGGAGATGAGATTTTACGACTCTCTTGTCCTTAAAATCTATTGTTATCTCTTATCGGCGACTCCCGTTGGCTAGACACCAGAGCAGCTGGTAAATCTAACAATATAAAAGCCGACAGTATAACTTTGCAACTTTTTTTACGATATACTTTGATGGCTTAATATCTCATAAACAGTCCTAATTAAACATTTAGAAGTCCAATTCATCTTTTTGAAATTTAACTTTTTCTAGTGTCGGCTCCTGCACTATAGTGTGGAGGACTGGGAATAAACGGCACCTTTCCCTCCTCACCCTTTTTATTCCCATTCGTCCACACTATTCCCATACCTCCACACTGTGGACGACGGGGTGTGGAGGACTGGGAATGACCCGCTGAGTTCAAAATATAGTTCAAAGTACAATTTTAAGCGCCCAGGAATGGAATTAGCGGGAAGTTGCAGGGATGGCCTTTAAGGTGAACCGTTTTTCGAATTTTTTTTGTCAGATTAGGCGAATCCCTCTAGGTAATCGTCAGATTATGAGACAGTACGTTTAGAACATAAAGATGAACCATATATATCTTAATCTGACGCGCTTGAGTATTTCAAAATGGCGAATTTTTTTTGCACATTATGAAACTGCCCGTGAGTTTGCGTCCCATCGAAATCGTCAGATTAGTGAATGAGAGCTTTTTTTTGGTGCACTTAACACTCCCTTAGAAAATCTGACGCGCTCGACAAAATTTTTTTTTTTTTCATTTTCAACCCTTAAATACAACCACCCGCATCATGCAAACGATCAGATTAACATACGTACATTATTAAAAATACGTAGGGCATTGATGCTATCAATATCTGACGCGCTCGAGTATGTCCATGCAACAGTTTTTTTTTACATATTTAAAAATCTATAGCCGCTTTCCCCACCGATAAAAGTGAAAAATCACATAACATTTTTTTCTTCTTATCATCTAAGCTTTGTAACTCAATAGGTCTCTATGACGCTCGAGTAAATCCCCATTTAGCATCGTGGGCTCCCCTACCACCATGGCAGCCCTAATCTTACCTAAATGTTGATAATATCGGATGCTGGTGAGTATCTTTATGCAAATGAGATGTATTACAATTTACGTCGATCGCTTCTTGAGTGAAGGTTTAAGTACTAGAGCCCTTTCTGCCTGTCAGAATAGTAAGATTGAAGACATTCACGTCTGCCTATTTATGCACAAACCTTTGTAGTAATGAGATTAAATCGGCGTGTGTATGATTTTAAAAAGTTGTTCTGAACTTTTGGTATAGTTTTTGGTAAATACCAAACGTATCTACCAAAATAGATAACCATGATCACGGAAATTATGAACAAAAAGCTATGATCACGGAAAATGTTAAATGTTCACCACCAGAAGTTATGAACAAAAAGCTATGATCACGGAAAATGTTCACTCGTGATCACGGAAATTATGAACACAAAGCTATGATCACGGAAAATGTTCATCCGTGATCACGGAAATTATGAACAGAAAGCATTAATTAGGTACATAATGTACAAATTACAGAAAAATATGTGTAATTAACTTCTCTTGTCCCCCAGTTTTAGTCCATACCTTTTCGTCTTCAGCGAACTATAATATTTTATAGCAAATTTAAATCTACTCCTCTCCAGGCCATTTGCATCCCACTGTTGGGCACGGACCTCCTCCACTTTGGGAGGGATTATTGTCTACTGTGCCGCGCTGACCAGGCGTGTTGGCACAGGATTTTTTTTATATATATTCATGGAAATTTCACACAACGGCCTCTGGTCTCAAGCTAAGCTTATATGCTTGTGTTATGGGTACAAGAATGCGGATATACTACTTTTCTTTTGTAAATACATACATACATATAATACATAGTAAACACCCATTTATTTTCGAGTTTTCCGTCTCTCTCAGAGTATGTTATCTGTGTGCAATATCCCTTAGCTGACTTTTATAGCACCCTTGGGAGGAGATGGGGTGGTGACACTTGTATTCTTAATCCGTTACCATACGGAGGACGATTAAATCTATAGTAGATTTAGTAAAAACTTTTAGTAGAAAGTATTATTTAAAAAAATATTTGCCTGAGTAACCTTTCCTACACTGTTACACGAACGAATTTTACAATTCAGCCAAAATATTGCATAAAAGAATCGTTTTAGTACTTTTTGATCACAGGAAAGTTAAGGCATTTTCCAAGTAGCCCAAACCCGTAATGAATATTATTATGGATAAGAGTATCTAAAGCAACTAATTGAATATTAAATAAACAAAGTGTCTAAGTTTCCCGCCGTACAATAAATAATAGATAAATTAAATGGCCAAGAGCCCGACGAAACAGAATTAAAACTTTCACAGAGATTTCGCATATGATTTATGTTTCACGTTGCCTAGATTGTTGAAAAAGGATAGTGTAACTATCAGAGCCTCCTGTATGTTTCTTACATTTCAGTATAAGAACTTTGTAATTTTTAAGGATAACTCAAACATGGAAAATGGTGAAAATTAAGCTGTCCTGTCAAACAACTTATCTGTATGAACTCATTTTTATTTTTTCTGGCCGTCATGAAAGATGATTATCAGAACAAGTATGAAATACTTATTTGGTCTACCTAATTGATTTGCAGTGTACGATCTCCCAGTTTTTAACCTGTAAGCTTATTTTAGGTACTTCCCGTAACAATAGAAAGAAACAAAGGTCACAAAGACATATCCATAATATAAAAAAATAATAAGTTTTTTTTTTAAGTAGGCTCCCTGTATGTAAACATTCAAAAGTACCTATTTATTAAAACGCTGTTATTTAGGCATTACAAAGATACTTCAATATTAATTATAAGTCTACATGAGGCTATCTAGCGTACTGCGTAAGTTCAGGACTACTTTGATAAAGTTCTCTTAGTTCTCAAACAAATCTAATAAACGATTACTGAACGATATTATCGATCATCTAAATAGCCGAGAGCTATGTACTGGTTATACAAATTTATTCGATGTCAGTTAAACTGTCTGAAGCGAGTCGTACCTACTCACAGTGTGTACACAAAACTTTATTTGTTCCTATCTCGACTGTGCTCTAACTAATTGAGCTAGAAGTTCAATTTCTGTCTTGATTTTTATTCAAATACTTGAATTATGAAGTTAAATTTAAAATGATTATAATGATTTTGAGTTTCCCGATATACATGTATACATGTAGGTATCTTGCTTTTCTCTGCTAGCGAGTATTTTCTGTTTTTAAGTAATGATACCTACGTATCATACCCAGCCGTGCCAATTCCAAGCCATACCAACTCCGCGTTGTGACGGACACTCCTTGTGGTGACGGATTAAGATTAGAAGTGTCACCGTCCCATCTCCTCCCAAGGGTACTGTAAAAGTCAGCTAAGGAATATTGGACACAGATAACATCCTCAACGAGAGACGGAAAACTCGAAAATGAACCCTGTGCTAACACGCCTGGTCGGCGCGGCACAGTAGCTCATAATCCCTCTAAAGTGGAGGAGGCGTTGCGCCCAACAATAGGACGTAAATGGGCTGAAGAAGAAGAAGAGAATCTTCTGAAACATTGGTTATTATCTTAAAAAGCACATTGATGGCGACATGTCAATGTAGTTAAATTCAGAAGTACTTCGAACAAAATGCGTTTTAGTTATTCTACATACACACACAAATTTACACGGCTTAGTGTCTATAGCTACATCACTCAGCCTGCTTGAAGCCACTTACATAATTATCTATGTGTGCGAGAAATGTGTATATAAGAAGGTCTATGATAGCGGCTATACATCATATATTCAGCGGAAAGGCAAAATTACTTTAGCGCCAAAACTGCATTATTGGGAAATGGATTTTAAAGTTTTATTTTTCGGAAAAAAATTCGTAGAAAATTTTGTATTCCGTATGTTATACTAAACATAAAATGGCATACGAATTAAAAAAAAAATAAACCTTTAAAATTCATTTCCCAGCAATGCAGTTTTGGCGCTTAAGTAATTTTGCCTTTCCGCTGACGATGTGAAACAGTATTTGTCTATGAACTACGATTTAGCCAGGCTAAAGTTACGTCCCTTGAAGATTTTTTCAACAGCCGCCAACACACTTGCGTGCACTTGCTATCTGTGCATAGTGTGCATACACACTTAACTTTTTTCACTGGCTGTTGTACCTTCTATACAATCTTAATAAAATAGTCTCTTGATGTGTCAGAAAGCTTAATTGTAGCTGAGCTGATACCTAAACTTTATGCGGGAACGCAAAATTTCCATCAGCTGGGTTAAAGCTAGTTTAAAGATTTTAACAATTTAATCAATTTTGATACACCACGTATCAAAATTGGTTCAATTGTTAAAATCTTTGATGCCAAATAAACACACTATCAAATAACTACATATAATAATCATACATAGAACCTCCTTTTTGACTTCGATTAAACTAGCTTTAACCCAGCTGATGGAAATTTTGCGTTCCCGCATAAAGTTTAGGTATCAAAACCTAATATTTTCGGAGTAGAGTGGAATATTCGCAGGCAAATCTGCCAGTTTGAATATAAAATGTATGAAGGTTAAGTCACTTATGCAAATGAGACGGGCTCGTAACCCTTTCTTTGATATTGAGTCGTAGTACGAGTATTAATAGCAACGTGGGTACTTTGGTTTTACAATGTTTTTTAAGTATAAGCAAGTGGTTTGGTCGGATTAAATTCTTACCTAGACAGATAGGTATTATAGGTACTGTGACGCCTCTGCTTCACATAAACCTTCTTCTTGCAGAACAATTCATTTATTTCCATTCTAGGACTTGTTACATTTACAAAATTAAAACATTTAAGGCTTTATAAATAATTGTATTCTTTTTAAATTCATATTTTTTTCACAAAATCCATTTTTACATCATCTTTAATGTCCTCTCGAATCCCCAATCCTCTTTTGTTTTTTAGTTCCTTTCTTAAAAAATTTATTACTTTTCTTAAAAATAAAACATATGTGGCCTGTATCATTGAATAGGTTATATTCAATGATCACGACCTTTACATTACTCATATTTCAGTCTACAGGTGAAACTTAATATATATGTAAAAATATTATCATTACAGCGATTGATAGATAATATTTATTAACTCTATTTTTTCTGACCAACCTGTACTTTTTCCAATTTTTAAGATACATCGTACTCCTGGAAAAAGAGTAAGGAACCAAACTGCTTTTAGCGTCCATGCCAAAGAATGGAAAGTCAGAAAACTAACTATTCTATCAGACTGATCTTTTCAGTATTAAGAGGATACCAAAATAGCTTCGTGCAATTTTCTACGTACGAAGTTTTCATTGTTTCTTTAGATTGAATGGCTAGAGCTCTAATTTTTAAGTATATGTTTTTTCAATATATGATCTAGGATCGCATAAACTCAGAAACGCGATTGAAAAAAGTTTTCTCGATAGAAAATCTTAGCAAAACAACCTCTCTAATTTTTTTTTTGTTTGTCTGTCTATTATCGCGTAATAATATTGTTAATGAAATAACTTTAAAAACATAAGTAACTATTATATATAGAAACACGTAAATCAGAATTAAAATATATTTAGAAGATTTCGAGTAAACAAAAAAAATATCCCTAATTCTTCATTTTCTATACCTACTAGCTGTGTTAATAGGTACATGTCGACGATAATATTGATGTAGGCCCTTAACTCGTCTTTCTTTCACCTGAAAAAACAGTTTTAGCTATTGAAGATATCTTGCGGAAAATAGTTTGAAGTTGAAATTTTTATAGCGTAATCTGCTTGTATTGAACTGCCTTCTATTTTTATAATAATAATAATAATAATAATCTCTTTATTGTATAAATTGTGGTACATAAGATTTTACATAAAGATTTTAGAAATTCAGCACAATTTACCCGGAAAGGCATACAATATTCGTACAATCAATCGCAACATGAATCAGAATAAGTCGAGCAATTTACATAATATAATTCCAGTTTTAAGCCAGGTCAAAGTTACATTAAAATATTATTTACAATAATTTCTAGTTATTTGTTACATTTATCATAGTCATATTACATGCTAAAAATTTATTTTATCGTATTACATATTATAAATAATTTATGTTTGCTATATTACAATCTTTTCGTTAAGAAATTCCTTCAGACTATAGAAGCAATACCTTATTAGTATACTTTTCAATTTCTTTTTAAATTGTGAAAGATTAAGGGCTCTTAGCGATTCTGGCAAATGATTATATATTTCTATGCTAGTGTAATACATATTCTTTTTAAAAATGTCATATTTCGGTTTAGGTATTATGATTTTATTTCTGTTACGCAATCTACTATTATAGCTGAAAGTATGGTTTTGGGGATAATAATTTGGGTGTGTTTTGACAAAAACGGCTGCTTGCAATATGTATATGCTAGGGAGTGTTAGGTATTTATGTTTTATAAAAGTTGATCTACATGAGGCATTTCTTTTGAGCTTATGAATTATTCTTATGCACCGTTTTTGCAGAATAAGTGTTGAGTTTAACTCTACAGAGTTTCCCCAATATAATATGCCGTAGCTTAACAAGGAAAATATTTTGCCATAATATGCCGATATCGCGGTAGTTGTATTTGTTGTATTTACTAGAACCTGCAAAGTATAGCAATAGCTTCTTAATTTATTATTTAGTTTCTCTATGTGACACTTCCAGTTTAGATGATTATCTATATATAATCCTAGAAATTTTGTGGAGTTTGTTTCCTCTATCAGTTCATTATGATAATGCAAATTTAGTTTATTATGTTTGACTTGGTAAGGGCGGAATTGTATATAGTTAGTTTTAGTTTTAATTTAATAATATTCTATACTATCTTGTAATTATGTACTAGGTCTAATATATCTAACACTATTCACAGTCACAGTTATATTATGTTTATTATTATAACAATGGGACAAGACATATAAGGTGAAAGGGAGTTAAAATATTGAAATCCTTAACTCTGTGGTACAAAGTTATGAAATATTCATAAAGCATTAAAGTTTGTATCTCGGGATTGTGGTTCGCGTCATATTGGATATGTATAAGTTGCTCATATTGCATAGTTCCACATGGATGCAGCTCAGGTACGCCCCCGGGAGTGGGTTCCTATTACCAAGTAATACCTGCAATTTCACTGGATGCTGGTAATGTTACGAAATTGCAATACATTTGGTTTATCTTTACATATTTTTGTTTTAAATAATATACCAATATTAGCTGTAACAAATATACAAATATTAGCAATAATAAATTATATACATAAAACCTTTCTCTTGAACCACTCTATGTATAAACTCAACGCTACGAAGCTCCGTTTCGTAGATTAGAGAAATTTAGCACACTTAGGGTCATATACGCCTCTCTCTCTTTTTCCGCTGTAACTTATTGAATACATATTATTTGCAACTTTCTGTTCTCTCTCTCTGTTTAAACATTTTCCTATTGCCTGCTTTTTTATAACTGTATGTACTTTGTGCTTGTTATTTTATTTGTGTGCATGCTTTTTTATTTTTGTTTTGTTTTTATTTATTTTAAGTCTATTCTTTTCTGTATCTTGTTCTCTGTGACTTCACATAACGGCCCAGCGGAAGACCAGCGCTGGTCTTAACCAGCAATCAAGCTGAGCTGTGGCCGTTTTGTGGCGGACACACTTGTTTTATTTTCGTACTTACTATATAGCTGCTTTTTCTTATCTCCTTTTATTTTTTCTTATTTTATCTGCTTGCTATTGTTATTCTCCTTCTTTTGTTATCGTTTTGTGTTCGTTGCAAATAAATTTATTTTCTTTCTTTCTTCTTTCATATAGACAAAAGTAAATAAATATTCATGGACATTTCACAATTCAAAGTGACTTTGGTTTATCTGTACTTATCTATACTAATAATAAAAAGCTGAAGAGTTTGTTTGTTTGTTTGAACGCGCTTATCTCAGGAACCACTGGAGCGATTGGAAAAATTCTTTCAGTGTTAGATAGGGCATTTATCGAGGAAGGCTTTAGGCTTAATAACATCAACAGTAGTGAAAAATGTTGCAAAAATGGGGAATTTTTTTTAGAAAATTCCGAAATTCCACGCGAACAGATATAATATTATAAAGCTGAAGAGTTTGTTTGTTTGTTTGAATGCGCTAATTTCAGGCACCTCTGGACTGTTTTGAAAAATTCTTTATGTTGAATAATACGTTTATTGAGTAAGGCTTTGGGTTTAGGCTATATAAAGCTAGGCTATAGACTATTTAACATTAAACGGGGAAAATCGCCCAAATTCCATGCGTTGCCAAAAATACTAAAAGTTATACGTAAGTTTGTAAAAGAATACAATTGTCACCACCCCGTTCCCTTCGGTGATTGCTGCATAAGCCAACTAAGGCATACTAAGGGCTGATAACATTTGGTAAAGACGGAAGACTGGAAACTAAACGTTGTGCCAACACGTCTGGACAGTGCGGCTTAATTAGACTAAATACTCTCCCATAGTGGAAGAGGTCCGTGCCCAACAGCGGCACATTAATGGGCACAGAATAAAAAGATAATAAGTTTGTACTTTACTCTGCGTAAAGCATAGCATGCCAATTGCAAAATTAATAAATTACTTTAGTAACCCAAATTAGTTACTTTGCAAAATCTAAATGTATATCGTAGCGGCCCTAAAGTGCGACAATCGATCACTCGTATCTGGTAATCGAATCATTTGCCCGCATGTCTCGATACATAACGTTTTGCGGTGTGACAGAGGCTCTTCGTGTAAATAAATCGCTTCACATTTATACTTTCTACATTTCCAATAACACTAAAGTTTTATTGCTATATTTAGTTAGCAATCAGTAATAGACGTTTATTACGATTTAAAATTATTTAAACATCAAAATTACTCTACTTACCTACATACCTATGAGTACATGCAATTCCTTTTCAATTCAATCTACTCGTGTCTATTCCTGCGATCTTTGTGCTCAAACTTCCACTAGGTACTACTGCTAGTAGTGGAAGCAGATGTACTGCATAAAAATAAATAAAGAATCAAAATAATGGTTAATCAATTCTTAGGTTATTAAATTATAATAAATTATTAGATAAATACCAGCTTCAATTAGCTGGCGAGAATCAACGTCACCTTTGTCAGACCTATAACTTATCCATCGTCTATATCTAAATAAATCATTTCGGTAATAAATACTCATGTTTATTATTCGCAATATTATGATGTCCCAAATTCTAAATGCCCCAAGGGCCAAAGGGGTGGTTAGTGGATATAAATAACTTAATCAAGACTTGTAGAATATTCTGTATTGGTAACTTGGCAGTTATATATTGCTTCACTTACTTATTTAGATAACTGTTTAATTAAGTTTTAGTTGGAAATATATTTGTACACAGAAATACCAGATGGTGGGTTGACGTTTAAAATTGAGGATAAGTAACTTTAAACCATTGCCTTAACCTAGCTAAATCCTATGTCATAGAATAATGACATTTCATATGACGTATAGCCTATATTATAGACACATACAGATACATTTTCACGCACACATAGATATGTAAGTGGCTTCAAGCTGTCTGAGTGATATACCTAGTCATAGACACCACATATTATGGTAAATCTGTGTATTTTTAAGTATTGAAAAAGCCGTTAGGTGCAGCCGCACCAGACTCTAGGTGGTTTATCAGTCGAAATTATTGTGTATGTATAATCTAAGAACCTATCTCGACACGGATCTCAGCTCGTAACTTATTATTTTAAAGCTGAATTTAAAAACTACTTTTCACCACATAATGTAAATGCCATATTCAGAATGAAGTTTCATTAGTTACAAACTGGACCATGTTAGATACGAATAACTTTACCTACCCAACAACTCGGACTATTGAGCACAATTAGTTTCTGTTATGTGCTTCAATGAACCAGTGCTTTACATTCTACCATGTTTCAGTTGGGAATACTTTTTATAAAAGTAGCATATGTAGTAGGTATCCATAATACAAGCAAATAAGCTTGAAGCCAAATGTGCCGCTTTATGCAGATAGCGCAGGACCGCGCGTTATGGCGTTATATGGGGAAGGGCTATGTCTAGCAGTGGGTGGAGAAAAGTTGATGGATGGAACTTGAACGTTGTATAAACTTTACTGAATTGATATAGCAACAAACAAGTAAATTATAAATAATTGGTCAAGTGCGAGTCGGACTCGCGCACGAAGGGTTCCGTACCATTATCTATGCAACATAAGGCAACGTTATTAGTATCGAATCAAATCAAATCAAATCTTTATTTTGCATAATACAGGTATGTACATTGTGTTTTACAGATAAATATATTAAGTATCACTGTATTATACCGTCACAGCGGTATGCAAAAATTACATAGAAATAAATATTTTATAAAACTAGTATTTAGAAAAATTAAAAAAAATAAAAATTTTAAATATTAATAATCATTGATGTCATAATAATAATAATAATTCTAGTCATAATTAAAATACATGCATTTGTGTGTGTCAAGAACAATAATAAAATTTATAAATCTACATGCAGTAAGTATAATTGATTACTAATACAGCAATTGTTATTCTAAATACAAACTTATTTTAATTCATCATTAAAGTAATCATCCACAGAGTAAAAACATTTTTTTAATAACAAAGATTTTAATTTATTTTTAAAAGTTCTAAAGTTATGAATTTCTAAAATGGCCTTTGGTAAGTGATTGTAAATTTTCTGAGCCATACATAATACACTTTTGTTGAATAACGATGTTTTATGCTCAGGTATACTTAATTCTAGGTTCCTCCTTTTGCTCTTGAGATTAGTAAATAGATTTAAGTTTTTTCGAACGAAAATTATCATTTCAAAAATATATATAGCTGGCAAAGGAAGCAATTTAAATTTTTTAAACAGTGGTTGACAGCTCTCTGTTGATTTAATGTTGCACAATGCTCGAACACATCTCTTTTGAGCTCTAAACGCATTTAGTCTATTAGTAGAATTGCCCCAGAACAAAACGCCATATCTCAAAACAGGAGAAACATACCCATGATACGCTGTTAACAGAGCTGATAGATTTCGAGCAAGAAACGGTAAAAAAATCATGTTTGTTGTATGGGAGCCCCCCTTAAATATTTATTTTATTTTATTTTTAGTATTTGTTGTTATAGCGGCAATAGAAATACATCATCTGTGAAAATTTCAACTGTCTAGCTATCACCGTTCTTGAGATACTGGGTACGGAACCCTAAAAATCACGTTTGTTGTATGGGAGCCCCCCTTAAATATTTATTTTATTTTATATTTAGTATTTGTTGTTATAGCGGCAATAGAAATACATCATCTGTGAAAATTTCAACTGTCTAGCTATCACCGTTCTTGAGATACTGGGTACGGAACCCTAAAAATCACGTTTGTTGTATGGGAGCCCCCCTTAAATATTTATTTTATTTTATTTTTAGTATTTGTTGTTATAGCGGCAATAGAAATACATCATCTGTGAAAATTTCAACTGTCTAGCTATCACCGTTCTTGAGATACAGCCTGGTGACAGACGGACGGACGGACGGACGGACGGACAGCGAAGTCTCAGTAATAGGGTCCCGTTTTTACCCTTTGGGTACGGAACCCTAAAAAAAGGTTAATGTACTATGAACTAACACCAGTCAAGTACGAGTTGGACTTACAAACAGGGACCCATCCTTTTTTATTTTCCATACCGTTTTAATCAATATACCTTAATCCTTACTAATTTATAAATGCGAAAGCCGGATGATGCAGAATAATAATTTCGACGAGCTTAAGTGTTAATGTGTGGAACGAAACAATAGCGTGATTTAATAAACGTACAACGCCATCAGCAGAAGTGTAAACTTCTGTTTGTTAAGGATTGATTTCTAAATTTCACGCGTACGAAGTCGCGGGCAACAAATAGTATTTATCATATTCCCGACCCCAAAAGACGTGATAAGGGCAGGTGAATGATGATGATGAGTATTTTTTGTTAAAACATATACATAAACAGTGTTTTCAGCTCTCTAGCTATTACCGTTCCATAGTTACAGCCTGGTGTTAGAAAAGATGGACAGTGAAGTCTCAGGACCCTACTAACTAGTAGGGTCCCAATTTACCATTTGATGCGGATTACTAGAAAGGGAGAGAAATACCTACATAGACCCCAGATTGTCGAACTACCCGCTAGAATTTTCAATTGTGTTTTAGTGTTATAAGTGCGGTGCGTAAAATATAAATCAGTTTGTTGTGATTTACGCGAAACCTCTGCAAAAGTTTTAATTCTGTTTTGCCGAAGCTCTCGGCCATTTAATTTATTTATTATTTATGGGGTGTCGGGAAACTAAAATAGGTACTTTATTTATTATTCTATTAGTTCACGATGAAAGCTATTAATAAAAGCTATGTCCAATAAACCATCCTGTGCCAACACGCCAGGTAAGCGTGGCATCGTAGACCATAAGCCCTCCTAAAGTGGAGGAGGCCCGTGTCCAAGAGTGGGACTTTGATGGAGCGGAGAGAGAGAGAGAGAGAGAGATGTCCAATAAAAACTTACATTACCTTATGTATTTTCGGTTTTTGACGGGTTTCAACCGTTTGTGTGATATTAATAATTGTCATACAAACGTTTGTCCAGTGTCTGGCTGTTTACTATCCTTACTAATTTATAAATGCGAAAACGAGATGATGACACAGTAAAAATGTAAATGAGAGTGTAAATATTAAAATTATTTGGATAGTTAATTCACTTTCCCATTTAAGAGTGCTTTGCAACTCATAAGTTAGTGGAATTTGACTAAATACAAATCGAATAAAACAGGTGTGGCCAACTTTTGTGTACATAAGATCTACTTTTGATTTTAAAATTGAGTCGCGATCAAACTATGTATTTCTTAGGTAAGAAGGGGGACGTTTATGCAATGTGCTTTCATACCTCCGTGCACTCTTGAAAATAGTAGAAAACTACTAAAAGTGATCACGCTGAACGTCTCCCTACTCGAAGCATGAGCTGCGTACTTACATGTTCATTCCTGTAACAAGTACTAGAAACATTTGGCATTGAATGCGTCCCCTCATGGAACTTGCGCGTGATCGACCTAAAATCGACTTGTTGGCAACTCCTGGAATAAAACAAAGATTTTATGATGGTGACAGAGCGCATATACTATGCGGCACAGATTTACCAGATGTAGTATCTATGGCTACATTTCTTACCCGGCTTGAAGTCACTTGGATATGTGTGCGTCAAAATATATTTATGTGTGTCTATGAGAGAGACTAGACGTCATATGAAACTTGATTATTCTATGAAGTACGATTTTGCCAGGCTAAAGTTATATTAGAAATACTATATTACCGGCTAACACTCACAGTTTTGGGATCGAAGATGTCGACCCAGGTTTCGAGCATATCCGATGCTCATCTTCAGGACGAGTGCGCAGCGGTGTCTGCGACCTTCCGGCGTGCACGTTCGATTCGGCGTTCGATCCCAAAACTGTGAGTGTTAGCCGGTAATATAGTATTTCTAATATGACTCAAACTCACGAAAATTTCAATACGAAAAAATGCTAAAGTTACTTGTCTTCAATTTTAAAAGCCAACTCGTTATCTGATATATTTGTGCTATCCGGTATAAATTCTTACACCTTGACCTTAACACAGTACGATACAACTATCACACACAGGCAGTTATTCCTTAGAGGTACTTACTGTATCTTAGATTGAATCTTAACAGATCTGACATTGAAATGAAGTTTATTGGATTTATTGGCATTAATTTTACAACCACAACTAAACTTAACTGAAAAAAATGATAGTGTCAAGTGTCAATAACATAATTCGGAAATGTTAACTGAACTTTCTTATTATAAAAACTGTGTAATAAAGTGGTCTTATTTATAATGACTTATCGCAGGTTTAAACAATAACTTTATCGGAGAGATAATAAACATTTTATCGTAAAAAGACTATTATGAATAACAATTTTTGACAATTTTAGCGTACTTTCAAATCTCCGATAAGTCATTATGAATAAGACCATGATTTTAATGAATATAAATGTAAACCGCGAAATAGTAAATTAATAACAAAATACGCCATAGCTGTTAATTTTTTTGTATTTTTTAGTTAATTTTTAATAATAAATAAATAAATAAATAAATAAACTTTTATTGACATCTCACAAGGTAACAATATTGTTCTTATCAATGAATTAAGACATACAGTTTAAATCTAATCTTGTGAGAGTCTGGAGTCTGAACTAGACCTAAGCCTGTACTACAGAACTCCAGGCTCCCCCTTTAAAAGCTATTTACAGAGAAATTTTAACATTTTTGTAATTAGTGAATCAGACTGCGTAAGATATATCTACTGTTGGATGCATGTGTGAGAGACCTCTATTAATGCTCATGTATATGTGTAAATATATATAAGAATAAAATATAATAATATAGAATTTTGTTTGTGTAGACTCATATTATAGCTGACAAGTTATCTATTAACTGTATTTAGGTACTACATAATACTATAACATATAAATTAACTGTGTAATAATATAAATATTCATGGACATTTCACACAACGTCCTCTGGTCCCAAGCTAAGCTTATATGCTTGTGTTATGGGTACCAGAATACAGATAGAATACGTAATTATACTAGGTACTTATTTTTTGTAAATACATACTTATAATACATAGAAACACCCAGACGCAGTACAAACATTTGTATGAGAATTAGAAAAATCACACAATTGATTGTCTCGAGCGGGAATCGAACCCGCGACCTCTTGATTGGCAGTCCGTTACATAAACCACTCAACCACGAGGCTCGTCAATTAGTTTAGTTGTAGACGTAGGATTGGTACCATTGTCAATTTTAATAGGTATAGATAGTCATCTTCTTTGGTTATGGTGCTATTTATCGTGGTGCACGTGCCTGTACTTAGTCCTTCAAAATGTAATTAGCATTGTAATATAACATAACATGTTAGATTTTCTTAATAAACCTGGCACTGTCAAAATAACAGCACAAAATAGCCCACTTAATAAAATTTCCCGGCAATTTCATCCAATTGCCGGCTTTTATTGTTCTCCTGCCGGCGTATTATGAGCTTTTTAAAATCATTCTAGTTCCAGGCAGGCCGTAAACTGCATGGCTAAATTAGATATTATGGCAAAAATAAAACTTTTTGTTGAAAATTTTTAGTTAGTACTTTAATTTTTAGTTGTACCTTCTCCTTAAACATATTAAAGTATGAAAATCGGTCGAGCCGTTTCGGAGGAGTACGGTAACTAACATTGTGACATGGAAATTTTATATATTAGATAATTTTATAGCGTTTCGCTAAAAATCCTTTGGGCTTCGCATACCTAACAGTAATTTGAAGTACCTACTTAATAACACTAGCAGTACTAAGACGTAGGCGATAACGTAACTTGATACTTCTCCTTAAACATATTAAAGTATAGCTGGTTTAGCGAACTGAGTGACTAATAATTTGTTCATAATACGAATTTGCCAGACAGTTCAATTCACGGCGTAAACTGCCTGTAAATAAAAGCTCATAATACGGCCGCTGATTGCATAATATTCTTTTATTTATAATCGTCTATAGAAATGAAGACAAAAAAAAAAACAAGGCACAAGCTAGAGCTTATTCAGCCTCCATTAGAGCCGTGGAACGAGGAGCTGACGGGTCAATAAATCATTTCTTGGCATCTCTTATCGGATCTATTGAAGTATTGAATAACGAATTATTCATTCGATTTTTAATAGCCTCTTTTCAATTATGAGTGATCTTAAACTATATTCTTATTAAAATAAAAATGTAGGATGAGAATTCAAGATTATTTGCCCATTGCTCTCGTTACGAATAGCTTAGTGTAAATAGGTATATTCTGAGACAGCTTTATACATAGATTTACCGAATGGAGTGTCTGTAGTTACATCACTGGGCCGCTTGAAGTTACTTGTATATGTATGCATGAAATACGCTCTATGTGTGTCTATGATACATATCTCTCTCTCTCTCTCTCCAGCCCATCAACGTTGGGCACGGGCCTCCTCCACTTTGGGAGGGATTATGGTCTACTGGGACGCGCTGACCAAGCGTGTTGGCACAGGGTTTACTTTCGAGTTTTCTGTCTCTCACAGAGAATGTTATGTGTGTGCAATATGTATCCCTTAGCTGACTTTTACAGCACCCTTGGAAGGAGATGGGGTGGTGACACTTGTATTCTTAATCCGTCACCACACGGAGTTAATTTAATTTAACCCATAAACAGATCTTCTTTCCTAATGGAATGCTTATTTTATTGCTTGTAAAATGACATCTGTAGTTTGCGAAAACATGAATATGTCACATGAATATTTATTAGACTTTGAAGTAAGATTTAGCCAGGCTAAAGTTAGGTACGTTTCTTCAAGATTAAATGCGTATGCGTCTGGTGAATCTGTGGCTTTATACTTCATATTAAATCATATCTAATATGTACCTAATGGAGCGTAAGTATACAATTTTTGAATCTTATCTTCTTATTTATTTCTTTAACATTATATACTTACACAATACATTTTTAATAATGCATGTAATAAATAGAATGACAGATGCCTAGTCAAGCTTAAGAACACTTATAATGAGATTTACATAATTTATGTTTATCATCGTAACTTGAGCATAAGATATAGGTACTTTGCAATCTTGAGACAAAAGCCACTTAGTTTTTCATTACATTAATATTTCAAGGTTGAAGAAGTTACCTCAAGTTTTGATAAATATGAAAATATTGTCACTGTGTTTCTTTATAAGGATAGATACTTTTATGTAGGTGATTTGTAATAAGTACCTACGAGTTAGAATCGTACACCAGGGGTTCCATACTGTTATTATCATAATACCATAAATAACAGGGCCCCATATAACGGGATAAGGACAGAAGAATGATGACGATAGCTCTCTAGCTATCACCGTACCATTGTTACAGTCTGGCGACATGAACGAACGACCGGATAATTTTTTTATAATGTGTTTTATTATTCGGATATTTTTGTATTTGGAGTTTCTTGAGATTCCAAATTTAAAAATATTTCAAGGAACTCCCATTAAATATTTTAAAAATAGAATCTATCTCATTTAATTGCATTTAAAAACCGCTTCAAAAGTTAAAATAACATATATTCCGTATCGCATCAAATATTCAATGTAACATTCGTGTCCCATTCAAGTATGGGCAATATTAAATTCCTTATGAAATCCGCGTAACAGATTATATTAAATTTGTTAATTCGTTCGTAATTTCTTTTCATATTAAATTCACGTTGTCGGGCATTACGGCTTTTTATTAATACACAAGCAATTTTAATTTTCGTAGCGACGCGGGACGTCGCGACGGAATTGCTTCGCGATTAAATTACAACCTACTATTGTTTGGAAACACGTTGCTTGTATTTCGATTTACATTCCAAATGGTTAATTTGTAACTTCACTAGTTTAATTAAGAAATCAAGTATGTTATATGAGACTAATTCTACACCAAGTTGTGCTATTTTAAATCCTAATTTTGAGAAACGGAACAACTCCTAGTTCTCGGTTTCGTAATTAGATTTGTCTAATTATGGAATGATTGGATTATTGAATTAATGAAAATTAGGAGTACAAATAACACTGACCTGCAATAGGGATGTTGACTCATGTAACAAATTCATGTAAAATTATGTTTTATAGATTGAAGACAGTATTTTGATACCTAAAATATCGTTTTGAGAGTTTAATATCTTGTTAAAATGAAATAAAAATGAATTTAAATTGCATTATTTTGTACACATTATCACGTGACTGCAAACACCAATCGGGCGCAGTGACGTAGATAGCCAAGGATGTCGGAATTGAAATCTCTATTATATCGAGGAAAAGTATTGATATGTGGATATATCGGTCAAATTTTCAACTAAATTGTAACCATCTTAAGAAAAAGCTGGAAGCTCTCGAAACGCCGTAACCTTTTGTAAAAACAAAAGGTTACGGCGTTTCGAGAGCTTCCAGCTTATGTTCCCCGATTTCTTGAACACACTTAGACCAATTTGGGAAATTTTCTGTCTATTTTATAATAATTTATCAATCGAAATAGGATTATATTTTACACAACGCTCTTTGGTCCCAATTTAAGCTATACTTCCTTGCTTTTGTTATGGGTAGGTACCAGAATACGGTTATATTATGTTCGAAAGTATGTGTATACTTTTTTGAAGACAGTGCAAATATTTTTATAACAATTAGTATTGAAAACTGATTATAAAAGAAGTTAGATCTATTATTTTATAAAAGAATAAAATCTCAATTAATCGATAAAAACATCGATCTTTTTTCTAAGTGTCCACTTTAGCCACACTATAGCCCTACTATCAGGGTTCTGACGTAATCGCCGTCACTTGACAGCTTATAATAAGCACGTATAATAAGCACGTAAACGTTATCAAGAGAAATCCACAAAATCCGATTATGCAAATATCTAGGCAATTTCCATAAACATTCGCGTTACGACACCAAATAACTTATATTTGAGGGATTCAGTATCTTTTTTATAAACTTTGTAAATTTTATTCTTGTTTCTAAGCTAAGTTACCCTTGACTTTCAATGTCAGTCGTAACACCCAATTCAAATATTATTATTGTAAAAAGTTAGTTTTGGAAAAGGATTTGAAAAAAATTTAACCAAAGCTGAAAGATTTCGTTTTCTTTTTTAACAAAACTTTTGTTAAAAAAGAAAACGAAATCTTTCAGCTTTGGTTTAAAAAAAAACAATATTTTTTTTACATACGTTCAAGGAGTGATGTATAACCACAAATACACCAGATGGTAAGTTTTAGACGTTTAAAATTGAGGACAAGTAACTTTAGCATGGCTAAATCGTTCTAAAAGAATAATGAAGTTTCATATGATGTATTGCCTGTATTATAGACACGCAGAGATACATTTTCATGCACACATAGATACATAAGTGGCTTCAAGCAGACTGAGTGATGTAGCATTAGACACTACATCTGTAGAACCCAAAAGTATAATCTTTAACCTAACCAAATCCTCTGTTTACGTATAAACGTTACGTTATATCCCTAGACAGTTGGCGTGTCTCTGTCTCGGGATATAACGACTGTCTCAGTCTGTGCCTCTCCGTGTGGAGACGGGTTAAGAATACAAGTGTCACCACCCCATCTTTTCTCAAGGGTACTGTAAAAGCCAGCTAAGGGATGTTGCACACAGATAACATCCGCTGTGAGAGACGGAAAACTCGAAAATAAACCCTGTGCCAACACGCCTGGTCAGCGCAGCACAGTGGACCATAATCCCTCCCAAAGTGGAGGAGGCTCGTGCCTAACAGTGGGACGTAAATGGGCTGGAGAGATATATCCCTAGAAGAGTAGTATTAATTAAACACAATTTTTAGTATACCAACTCGAAACCTGCGTATTTAATGCTTACCACTTTTGAGTCGGTAGCCGACGTTACTTATATACTTTTAGCTTAGCACTAAGCGACGAATATAGCCAGAGAAGGAAACACCCCTATCTATTCTGGTGAATAGTCCAATTCTAGTGATTTGCAGGAGGTAGTACTCCTCCTACACATGGTAGGTACTTGAGGTATATTTTGCAAACAATCAAACAACAGTTTGGTTTCACTAAAGATCTTTATTTCTTATAATACAAATAACGTTATTTACAATATGTTTATTATATTTACCGTTACAATAGTAATATCTTAAACTAATAGGTAATAATATACACATTATTAACTCATCTCTGCTACAGTGGTTAAGATTTTGAATACAGCTCAAGTAAAGAATTGTAAGGACATGCCTCGTTCACAATAAATTCAACGAACTAATATTAGTTATTTTGTTACACTGATATGCTACCATACGCTACCTCTATAAGTTTTAAAACAAAACTTAAGGTTCCTGATTTCTGCTTTTGAAATAATAATGTATGTACAAGTTATGTTTTAGTATTATCGCGTATTTTTTACAGTTTCTCGCTTGTAGTTTTAAAGACTTTTTAGCCACCGTTGCGTTGTTACGATTAAAAATAAATCTTGGAGGTGACATTTTAATTGTATTTAAAACATTTTTTGACTGCCACAATTTGTATCTTTATCTTATATATAAAATTCACGTGTCACAGTGTTAGTTATCGTACTCCTCCGACACGGCTTCACCGATTTTTATGAAATTATGCATGCGTATTCAGTAGGTCAGAGAATCACCCAACATCTATTTTTCAAACCTTTTTTTTTTAGTATGGCAAAACAACGTTTGCCGGGACAGCTAGTATTAAAATAAAATTGACACATTCTATTCTTTTTCGTATGTATTTTATAAATCTGAGGGCATATTATTTGGCGGATATAATTTTGATTAGGAACATGTATATCAATGGCAGAATAATCAATTAATACCAATATTAATCCGTCGATTACCTACATATAGTATATTACCATGGCGGTAACATGAGATGTAGTTGTTTCGTAGTTTTCGTATCGAATTTAAAGGAGGCATTATCATATTAAACAATATTTTATGAAAAGTATGTCCATAAAAGTCTTATCACGATAATATTAGGTGGTTTTGTTGTTCTACTTTTGGACAATATAGAAGTAAAAGGTCAGATTCAGAGTAGATAGAATATAGAGGATAAGACTTTGATATTGTAGAGAAAAAAAATCTATAAATATTTAGATTTATGTTGACTGTTTCATACCTGTAATAGCTATTAAAAATATCGCTTGAAATGACCTTTACATGAAATACAATTATCCCTTTATTTTTAGTCATGTTATATTGATCGCTTTCTTTTAAATAAAACTAATGAGCAATGAAAAATTTAAACACATAAATTTTATAATATTTATATGTCACTTAGTAGATATAAGATAAATAAAATACTGTTGTATTGTTAATTCTCTTATTTTAATAACTGGTTGTTTATTTGTTGTCTACTGTCACTAAAGTTGACGCCTAAATTATAAGCTATGCGAAACCATTTAACGACAAGCCCGAGGATACAGCCATAAAGTTACAAAATAAATTATTGACTCGTATAGTTTCGTCCTTTTCATTGTGTAAAACATTTATAAATTGAAAAATTAATAATTTAACTTCAAAATACGGCTGGTACTAACTTAAAGTCATACGGAATAAGTAGAAATAAAAGTCATTAAAAGGAATACCCATACTTAGGATAAAGAGTTACAGTGTTAGGAAGAGTTAGTGTTATAGCTTATAGCAGGTTAGCAATAGCAGGACTAAATTAAAAAGTTCACTATTATATTATAATAAATGTATTTACATATGAGAACTAAACAACCATTGGCACTAAATGAATAATTTCATTAGTTGTACATCACGGTGAAGAATTTGGTTTATCAACAATCGTCACTTCAACTACTTATTTATTCATATTAAAATAATTTGTATCAATCGTATATACACGGCACATATTTTGTTAAATATAACAACTATTCAAATCAAAGTCAGTGTCAGTGCTTTAAAAATATTTACAAAAAACTTAAAAATAATATAAGGTACATCAAACCATTACATTTTCAAACTGAGTTATACACAACACGGCTCAATTATTTTGTTTTGAATCGGCATTAATCATTATCTTACAAGTTTAGTGTGTCTCAATGAAATACAAAAAAAAATTATTTCAGTAACTTTTGATAAAGGAGGCCCTCTTAAATAGCAAATTCAACTACGGCTTTCTGTATAGGATCGTAGCATAGTTAGTGATTTCTTATTTAGCGATTAATATCGATCCGTTTGCATAACCCGCATTTATCCGAACAATACTTTCCAGCCTCCAACCGCGTCATTGAAATGCTTTCATAATGAGATATCTTATTATGTGCGTCTTAATAAATTCGTACTGAGATCATTATAGTTTTATAACGATCTGCTTGAACTTATACAAATAAGAATTATGCAACTAGCATAAATACGTAAATACTTTAGGTTAGACTAGCTACTTTTAAAAACCTTTTAGGGAAATAAATAAATGTACAATATTTGTAATACGTAGTCTTGTAATATCCATACTAATCTTTCCATACTAAAATAGTAAAGAACTAATTTATGCAGCGATTCAAAACAAAATACTTGAAATAAACACAAATATATAGTCCATTTTGTTAATTTATTATATTTAATATACTTGCATTCTATGTTAAATCATTTAGCTTCAAGAACTTCAGTACCTAAAGCTTTGTTGGCGTAAGACAGAGTTTTCCAAGTCTTGTGTCTTACTTAGGAATACTGTTGGAGTGGAATTTCGATTAGATTCTCGATTTGTAGCTATTGTATTGTGCTACATATTTGTTGGGTTATAAATGCGCTAGTATATCTATTTCTGAGGAAGATTGTGTATGAGTATCATTTAATGCTGGTGACCCTGATACAGTTACTATAACTGGTTGTGAGTCTGTATGAACTATTGTTACTAGGTGTTCGTCTGGGTCTTTTTCTTGATCTGGTTTGGGAAGAGCGTCTATTGTGTTGTCGACGTATTTAAGGTCGATAGGTGTAATGGTGGGCAGGTTGTCGTTGATAGTTATTGGTGGATCCGACCGCGGTGCGCGGTAGGACGGTGGCCCGCTGAACTCTGTTCCGCACCAAGCGGCGCCTGCTGTACCTCTGCTAAAAAATAAAAAAGGTGAGCAAAAAATACTTAATCCATCCATCAACCTTTAACAAAAGAAAATATTGTATCCTTATTGGAAATATTTTGCAATTCAATTGCAATGTTAATTTTTTTTTAAACAATTAAAGCAGGGCTGTCACGTGTACGATTTGAACCTATGACTTTTGGGAAGCTGAGATTCGTAAACTATCGTTGAAAGTTTTGTTACTTGCACCGGTGTTTTAAATATGAATAGGTATTAGGTTTATTCTTCTTTTACTCTAATTAATTTTAATGTAAATTATTTAAATGAAAATTTCTGATTAGTATTAAATTAAAATAATTATGTTACCTGACTAGACTGGCTGTATTTGATCTGTACGTCGGGGGAGGCGATACCGCGGGAACACTTCTATCTAACAGAAGTAACCTGCGAAAATAAACAGTTAAATGAAAAAAAAATAAAACAAAAACACTACTCCACTTTCTATGTGTAGTATGTCCGTGTATTTTGATACCGGGCAAACCCAAATACCAACTTCGAAAACTTCGAAAAAAAAGCAGGCCGCTAAAGTTCCCATAATATAATTACACAGCGTTACTACTTATTTCTGTGTGTCGTCAGCACCCCTTTCATTTCCCAGGGTGCTGTAAAAGCCAGCTAAGGGATATAAACAATACAAATAACAGCCTCTGTGAGATATGGAAAATTTGAAAATAAGCCCTAACCCAACACGCCTGGTCAGTGTAGCACAGTAGACCATAACATCTCCCAAAGTGGAGGAGACAGGTGCCTAACGGACTTACGTTTAATGGACTGGAGACATTACTTAGGTGGCTCAATATTTAAATATTTGCTATGTTTTCAATAAGTAAAAGCTACTTATAACGTCTAGGTACTTTCAACAAGTTTGTTACATTTCACTATTAATACAAATTAATTTACTTATCACAGAATTTGTACCTATGAATTTATATTAAAACTTTCCAGTAAAACTTTGTATTCCATCGGCTGTCTACGCTACAGACTTAATATTCCATAATGATATAAAGTTTACAAAGTTATGATTACTTTGTGTAGTACCATTAATTCTATCAAAACAATATGGTCTATTCTAAGCATGAAAATATTATGATTTTACAAGCTTTATATTTATTTAATTACAGTAGTCGTAGGTACACTTTGATATAAAAATTCGACTTGCAAAGTTTATACAAATTATTTAATTCTCATTAGTGCCGTCGTTAGAAGTGGACTAAAATAGGGACGCGAGATCACAGTTTGATTCCGCCGTCTAGCAAAATGTAATAGGTACTAACTTCTAAATACAAAAATAATCATGACAATCTGTTCACAAAGTGAAAATTTACGCCGTAACAATATAATAAATACCGTCAAACTGTGAATCAGCTTCTTTCATAAAACCGTTTAATGAGAAGTAAAAAGGAGTTCATATATCGATTAACTTAATAATAATTAAAAACATACACATACCTGAGTCTATATTCTTGCATAGAGGCCTGATAGGTAGGCGGTGGCGGTCTATAATGAAACTCTGGGTATAACATAGCCGCATATGGATGATGCGGCCGTGCGTATGAAGGTGGTAATCTTGGCACGAGACGACGGCACGAAGCACGACGTAGCCCTAATAGAGCACAGGGGGCGTCACGAGCGCCTAACCGCCACGCTAAACCTGCTGCTGTCACTAATACTACTCCTATACCTGGAAAACAAAAATGGTCCAATTAGACTGACGACTTCTGAACTTCTTGCTTTGACCTGAAGTATATAGTTTAATTGCAAGATTTCTATCTCTCACAAAATATGCATATTATAGGAGACTTCTATTCTTAACGATAACTAACTACCTCAATGTCTGCGTGGTGACGGATTACGAATACAAGTATACTTTAATTCCAAGGGTATTTTAATAGCCAGCTAAAGGATATTGTACACAGATAACATCCAGTGTGAGTGACGGAAATTTCGAAAATAACATCTGTGCCAACACGCTTAGTGCAACACAGTAGACCCAGTATCCCTCTTAAAGTGGAGGTGGTCTGTGCCCAGTAGTAGGACGTTCTGGAGAGAGAGACAATAAAGGGAGTCACAAATGGCATATTATGTCTCTTTCTCACCTCGTCTTTCTTCTATATAGGTACATCTGTCTCTTTTTCGCTATATTAATATATCGTAAGATGCTGTTTGTACCCTTTAATAATAATAATTAAAACAACAAAGACGATAATGATTGAGGTAACAAAAGTTTTAGCAACAACAAACAAATCAATCAGTCTACCATGAAACATCCAATATAATATATTTTAATATCTTATGCGGTCCACTTTTAATTACCGTTTTCAACAGCCACATGTTAACATTGCCAATCAACATGGCATGACATGCTATATTAACAATATTTGTAACAAAATTGGCCACAGACAATAAAGACAACTGGCACATTTAACAACTGTTGTTAATTATGGTCGTGCTTGAAATCATCAACATCATGTTCCGATGTAATTCAGCGCTCATTTACAAACTTTGTTAACATTATTAGTTTATTTTGGCGTCTATAATCTATACTACAATATTATAAAGGTGAAGAGTTTGTTTGTTTGTTTGAACGTGCTAATCTCAGGAACCACTGGGCCGATTTGAAAAATTCTTTCAGCGTTAGATAGGGCATTTATCGAGGAAGGCTTAAGGCTGTATAACATCCCGCTACGACCAGTAAAGGCAAAGCAGTAAAGAAAAATGTTGCAAAAACGGCGATTTTTTTTTAATTCCACGCGGACGGAGTCGCGGGCAACAGCTAGTAATAATATTATAAAGCTGAAGAGTTTGTTCGTATTGAAAAATTCTTTTATTGCTGGATAGTCCATTTATCGAGGAAGACTATTAAAGCATATATTAAAGCATGCTGCGACCAATATAAGCGAGGCATTAGGGAAAAATATTGCAAAAACTGGTAAAATATTCTAAATTTCACGCGTATGGAGTCGCAGGCAATGGTTAGTAAGATAATAAACAGATAGGGAATATTAAAAATCTTATTAGGTTAGGTGTTTTGACGTGGAGTTGTATATGGAACCTACCACAATCAAAATAGTAATCTTTCAAATTAATTAAAAAACATATTGGAATGTAGTAGTTTATGTAGTAGGTATATCCGTATTCTGGTACCCATAACACAAGCATATAAGCTTAGCTTGGGACCAGAGGACGTCGTGTGTAATGTCCATGAATATTTATTTATTTATATATATATTAATGATATTAGTTCAATCGCCGTTTCTAAATAGTTGAATGTTGTGCCTAATAACAGTCCCAAAAATATATAGTTTTATACAAAATTGTCTCAAAATGAAGCAGAATTGTGATTGAAAATAGTGTAATTAATACAACATATCTGTTTATCTGTTTGTGTAACAGAAACCATAAAATCCTGTGATTTGTGAAAAGAATAAAAATTCACAATTATTAACACGCTTTTATTAGTTGTATATCTATCAATGTAACGGAATCTTTATTAGGGACGGATGACAATGCAATGATAAAAACTATTAGAATTTCCAAGCGCTTATTTAGTTTTTGAACTAAATAAATCATAATTATAGTCGGTAAGAGCCTTATGGTATATAACTGTATACATGATGCGTGAAGTTTGGTGGTGACTGACGCGCATAAATTGGCTTGTCGGCACAACAATAGATCGCTTGCCTGTAACAATATCATTTGTCCCTAACGCTAATGAAATTCCAATTAATTTCACTCTAAAACTCATTTGAAGTTTAATTGAAAACTCGACGGATGGGGCTACGTGAATGATGTAATGAAATTTCGACCAAACTTGTTATTGTCATATGCACACCGAATAAGCAATGAGGTTGCCCAGGTTGTTTACTTGCGTCTTAGGGAGAATCGTTTCGTATTCGTGGGTACGCGTTTAATCTTAAGAGGGTACTGTACTCCTCATTTAGGTATTTGCCTTAGGTATTGCTATCCCTATTTCCGAGCGCCGCGCTGAAAGGGACAAATATAGATGAAGCGGATTTTACCTACAAATTCTTTGAAAAAAGACGTTTCGTACTTCCGTTTTTTTTTCGCGAAAGTTTAACCGATTTTAATGGTTTTTGCGTTATATTATAGATAAAGAGTATATCTATGCTTCTATCACTTTCTTTTGTGGTAAAACTTTACCAAATTTGTGTGATAGACGCTGCAACTTTATCTAAAGAAAACCGAAAAAAGTGGGTTTTTCGGATCGTCATATTTCTTTTAGTTATTATGTTTTGAAAAAAAGAAAGTGATAGAAGCATAGATATACTCTTTATCTATAATATAACGCAAAAACTATTAAAATCGGTTAAACTTTCGCGAAGAAAAAACGGAAGTACGATACCCATACTTTTGTATGGAGCATAATTTGGTATCGTGCCGTCTTAAGGACACGTAAATTTAGCTTCTCTCTCGTCTATATACTTCTTTAGACTAATAATAATCTATATTAATATTAGAAAGCTGAAGAGTTTATTTGTTAGTTTGAACGCTCTAATCTCAGGAACCACTGGGCTGATTTGAAAAATTCTTTCAGTGTTAGATAGGCCATTTATCGAGGAAGGCTTTAGGTTATATAACATTACGCTATGATCAGTAGAAGCGAAGCAGTAGTGTTGCAAAAACGGGGAAAATTTTCTAAATTGAACGAGGACGGCAAGTCGCGTGCAAGAGCTAGTGTTTTATATGACGTATAGCCCGTATTAGTGACGCACATAGATACATATTTCTCGCACACATAGATATTTATGTTGCTTCAAGCCAGGTAAATCACTTATGATTTAGCCAAGACACTTGGTAAATCTGTGTTAGTAACAGATTAATAATTTATTTAGTTTAAAAACTAAAAAAGACGCTTCAAAATCCAGATTTTTTTTTAAATTATTGCATTGTCATCGGCCTTTGACAAGTGTGCCAAATTTTAGATCAATCAGACTTCTGCAAGTGGGTGAAAATCCTTTTTAAAGAATCCTTTACATAGATTAAAACACTGAACTTATATAAGCGTGTTAATAAACACTTGTTTTTAAATTTACACGAGGACGCTTTCAATACATAAATAATGATTTAGGTTTTCACTACCTACTAATATAGGTGTTCAGTGAATTTATTTTAACAGTTTTACTTATTCCTCGTTACTTTTAACACTACCTATATGATCAGCTATAGTAATATAGCTGATCAAAGATATTATATGGCAACTAGATAAAAAAAAAACATGGAGATGAATATTTTTTCACAGGGTTAATTAACTTCTTTAGAAGACGCATGTTAACGTTTTCTAAAGTAGCCTGTCATCAGAAAGTTATGAATATCCGCAGCCCACTGTACGAATCTCCTCTATTTTTGATTTATCCCCATCTGTTTGCTCACCAGACCGGATAAATTTAATCAGCTATAAAAGAAAAAAATACGCTTGAGCTTTGAAAGAGTTACTAACTGCACAGTGATCAAATAGGTTATATAAAGGGAATCTTTCTAATGATCAGTTATAGCAATAAATTATTTGACACCTTGCTTTTATAATTTAGGAAGAAGAGGCGGAAACGAAGGAATTTTTCAATTTTATGCACAATTAAATTACACAGTTTAGATTTGAATTCGGTTTTTTATTTGACGAATGAAGGCGTGTACGTACGAAGGAGTTATGGGAGTGAGTAAGAACAGATTTAAGTATTTAACTACAACAAGGGAACATAAAGAAAATCACTTCCAAAGATTCTATTAGCGTGTTAAAAAAATATACTGGACATTATTTTGTCTGTATATACATGTGATATGAAGGTTGCAACATTTCGTTTGCATATTTCGACCTATGCAAAGAACAAGGTTACTTGGGAATAAGTTACCAAATCGTTTTTTTTTGTAGTTTTAAAGCTAAGCTGACCTATATTTTTTATTAGTAAATCTTTTTTTAATTATTGTCATGTAGTTTCAAAGTTAGTTTAAATGTTATAGCTGATTGTGTGATTGGCAAATTTAAAATCGCTCTCCTGTAAAGTAACGATTATGCAGAAGTAACTTTATTCTACGGATAGGTCGATTTAATCGAATGAGTGGTGCTTTTTTATGTTCAATCAAAAGTGTTAGTTTAAAGTGTCCTGGTTATCTCTGTATTTAAGACCTTGTGATTCAATCTGCCATCTACAGCATAATTGTCCGCACATAAAGTTCAGCTTACCATACAGCCATACACCAAATACACCTTACTACTAGATCACTAGATCCCAATATTAAACAATTTAAAAAAAGGTATATTTCACCTATCATAAGTAGTAGTAATGTGAGTGGGGCCTTCGGATGAGGCCTTAAGGCCCCTAGCACTGCCCCTGCTGCGACGAGGCAGGCTCCAATAACTCCAAGGAACAACACGCACAATCTGAGCGGAGGTCGGCCGCAGCATGACTTTGGTGCGTTTCCATCTCCATCGGAACAGGCATACGCTGCTCCTCTGCCAGATCTGAAAAAACAACAGTTTATTAGTTATAGTACTATCTTCATCATCATCATCCTCCTGCCCTGTTCCCTTTATTTGGGGTTGGCGAAACATGTATTGTCTTTTTCTTCCACAGTCTTCTATTAGCGGTCATGTCTGTGTCAACTCCTCTTTCTTTCATGTCCTCTTTCACACAGTCCATCCATCGTTTCTTAGGTCTTCGTCTAGACTTTTTTCCTGCCACATTTATACTCAGAACTCTCCTAACGACATTACTTTCCTCTCGTCTCATAGCATGCCCATACCAGGACTTATTATTCTCTTCTATCTTCATAAACAATATTTATTATACAAAAATAATCCTAAAATTTTAGCCAGAACATACGAAATTTTATATTTATTTCAATCTAAAAGCAAATGTTATAAAAATATTTCTTGTGTATGTTTTCACGTGTCGTAGTTGCCATAAAAATAATATAAAAATAGTTTTTCGTAAAGGTTTGCTTAACTTTAATACATACGAGTATCTTCAAAAATATTTTAAACTCCAACTACGTTATTAAAATTATTTTTAAATCTAATTAATAATCTTATTTTGGAACGTTCATGGAACATTCACACATCAGTGTTGCGTTTCTTTTACTGAATAAATATACAAAAAAAAACAACTTTTGTAATAATATATTCACTATATAGAGATAAGGGTAAGGGAATGATGAACTGTGAAATTTTCAGCTCTCTAGCTATAACCATTCTAGAGATACAGCCTGATGACAGACGGACGGATAGACGGACGAACAGTGAAGTCTCTGTAATAATGTCAAACTTTTGATACGGAACCCTAATGGTACGCTTATGAACATAAACTTAAGTTTTCAAATACTCATAAAGAGATATACTTAATACATAAAATTATATGCAAGTCCACAAATGCGGGACAATAATTAGTCTTAGGGAGAGCATAAACATCCCTGTATAACTTAATGGACTTTGTATGTTGCATGGCATTTAAAACAGCCTATACACTTTTAACTTTTTTGGCGCACAATACCTCAACGTGGTTGGAATTAATTCTGTCCCTCCCTGTCTGTAATCTCCTTTGAAACATAAATTCAAATTAACTTATCTGCGCATCAAAGTTGCTTATTATTACAATAAATCTGTCTTTTATGTTTATGACTATCATTGAAGTCGATCACGGCTGAATGCACATGAGTTTGTTCACCCTTTTGACCCTAAAAGAAGGGCTCTTATAATGTAAATAAGTCATAACTAACTCATACTGATACACTTATCTGAGTCACGGTTCAAATCTTTGTAATACATTACCATTCATTGGATTTCTATTGATCCAAGAATAGTCAAATAGGCATTAATGTAAATCGAGCAAAACAATTGAGGTCAACGGAAGCCCACGAAAAGCCGTCATTAGTATTCCGCTGGCGTGATTTGGCTTACTTAAGAATGGAAAGCTGAGCTGTCAAACACAAAACATTTTATCTCTTCCAATGCAGTGATCCTAATAGATACGTATTTGGAATGTAAAAGCAATAAAGTTAGGATGTTCTCATTGGTTAGTTTTTAGAGTTCCATAGCAAAAGGTTTAACGGGACTACTGCGACATAGGCCGTATTTCTAAAACGGTGATACCTAGAGAGTTGAAAATTTCAGAATTTATTCAGTTGATGCTACAACAATAAATTTTAATACTCATCATCATTATCGTTTTCCAGCCCTCATCCCATTGTTTGGGGTTCCAGTATTTCGTGTTATTTGGTATCGGTATAAAGAAAATTGTCCGGGTCGTAACGGCTAAGGGATACAAGTGAAACCAACACTTTTCCTTCCCGTGTACTGTAAATGCCAGCTAAGAAATATTGTACATATATACCAACCTCTGTGAGAGATGGAAACCTCGAAAATAAACCCTATGCTAACATGCCTGGTCAGCGCGGCACAGCAGACCATAATCTCTACCAAAGTGGAGAAGGCCAGTGCCCAACAGTAGGACGTTAATGGGCTGGAAAGAGATGACGAATATATCATAATTACGGTACGGAACATTTCGTGTGTAAGTCTAACTTATACTTGACAGATTTTGTTATAAGACGAGCTCGGTACTATAGTTGTCGGATGCGGACATTTTGATAAATTACTTACAGCACAATAACATTCGTTTGGTTGGTCGTTCGTCTCTGTTTTTAATTCGTCAAGTCATTCTCGACCTCGTCGTTAACTTTGATGAAAAACACGTTTTCCATTTCTACTTCACTGGAGAACATTCGAGTTTTTTTTATCACGCTGATGATACTTAAAGCGATAAGTATTAAGTTTAGTCGTATTACGGTCGTATATCTGATTGAAATATTATTTATACAAAGTATCACTATTCAGTGTTTTACGCTTTATTGAGCCGTTCTTAGACTCCGCAAATGCGTTTGTAAATTAATGGAAAAAGATTTTATTTTCTTATGTACAAATCATATAATTGGCTCTACATAGTTCTACACAATTTTTTACACATGTTTTTGGTTAGTTAGATATCAAACCTGCGACGTCTCATTCTTTTTTTACATAAAACATATTGGCACTAGATCCCATGCCATCTGATGGTAAGCGACAATGGAATCTTTGATGGTTATGCGTAGGTACCAACTCTTTATTTATTTTCATTCATACATACATAGAATATATAAAAAATTAAAAGACAAAATAAATAAAAACAACGAAACAAAACACCCAAATCCCATTTTATTATCTGAGCAGTTAATTCAATCGATAACATCTTTATGATGGGGATGTTGTGGCGTGTGAGATGAGATATGTATATGGTAATACAATAAAGTGCATCGAATAACGCCATGTGCTCAGTTGATCGTCCGATAAAATAGATGACTCACTAGTTTATTTCTATCGTAATAGTCGACACACGCGATACGACACGCGTTCTAATTACGTACATACTCGTAGTTTTATTACATTAAAAGGCTGCCCACCCCTATTTTATCACTAGAGTTCTTCCCTAGGGGTATATAGCCCGCATAAAGTTTGGAATGTCTACAACTACATATTCTTGATCTAAAAGGCTTTTCATTTTTAATTATTGTTAAAAAGGGGTCTATCTTGAATGAAACAATAATTGAACTCTGCTCAGGTGTGTAGTTTAAGCAGTTTTCTTAACTCTAGGTAACTAGAAACATACAAGGAATACTGCTGGTACATAAGCAACTCCATATCCATTTAATTGATTTTCCGAAATTCAAGTTAACTAAAAAGGTTAACTAAAGGAGTTGATACATAAAATTTGTTTTCACCACAGTTTGTTGCATTTCAACGTTACATTTCACGGAATTAAAAGAAAAAAAATATAAAAATAATATAATAATATATAAAATTCCTCAGAACAATGGAAAATAAATAACTATAGTTTCTTAACAAGTAATCTTTAGAGCTTCTATTATAAAGTTACCGGCAATCATAACTATTACCTCAATTCGTTGTGCTTAACGTCTGGCTACAGTGAAAATGATGTTCAAGTAACTAAAAAGTTTCGCACCGATTTTCTTCGCTAACTCACGGACACAATCAAGAAATCTCTTCAAATTCATCAGCGTTCGTCACGCGTCAACGACGAATCTTTGTTGATAATAATTGCTTTGCGTGACCATCCATAGCCGTGTAAGAGGCTATTAAACTGTCAATGACAGAAGGTCATAATCTGGAGTGCTTACCGCAATATGGGCAATATAAATCAGCTAATTAACCCTCCTAGCCCTTATTAACGACATAAATTTCGCGCTCCGAAGCACACTTCTCGAGATGAGGGTTATAGCCCCATAACACACTCAACGCGATATCTGCCAGCGAAATTATGCCTCTTAGTGTTGACGGTCTAATGTGGTTTCAGTACAGGATATTGTTAATCTATGCTAGGTAGGTACTTACTGCCTTACTTGACGATCTACATTTATAATAATGTTATCAATGGCTCATATTATAACCAATTTTCAAATAATTGTTGACACTGTGGAATAGAAAACAAACCAATTTGTACATTGCTGATAATCGACGGGCTTCGTGGTGGAGTGGTTTATGTTATGGACTGCCGATCACGAGGTCTCGGGTTCGATTCCCGGTCAGGACAATCATTTGTGTGATATCCATAAATGTCATACAAATGTTTGTACTGCGTCTGGGTGTTTACTATGTATTATAAGTATGTATTTACAAAAAAAAAAGTAGTATATGTATTATATCCGTATTCTGGTACCCATAACAGAAGCATATAAGCTTAGCTTGGGACCAGAGGACGTTGTGTGAAATGTCCATGAATATTTATTTATTTATATTTAAATGTAGTAGTATTTTATAACAAAAGTTATTTGACTGTCTTAGTCCATACTTATATTACTTGAAGTCATAATCGCACAGTTTTATAATACGAAAGGTCAGTTACCGTAGCTGAATAATTTCATTATTATTTTATTGAGATTATAATTCTTTCTACTGTCTCAGTTCAAGTTCATTCAAGTTCAAGTTGTTTTTTACAATTTTCGCGAACATATTTTAGCGAACTTTAAACCTCCGATAAGTCATTATGAATAAGACTGTAATCTTTAAAAGTATCCATTTTTCTAGATTTATTCAGATATCTATTTTAGATTAGTAAAAACTTGATCTTATTTGTTTGTTTGTATTCAGCATCATTCTAGCTATATTGGAACTCTCCATAGTTAGCAGAGAGCCATATACATAGAAGTATTCCTTTATTTGTACCTTACTTTACCTTTGTGTAAATAAACATTACAATGGTACCTATTCTACGTACACAACTAAACTTAACTGAAAAATGAAAATTGATAATGTCAATAACACAATTCGGCAATATTGATTAAACTTCCATATTATAACTTTTTATTAATTGTTTATTCGTATTTATTTAGGAGTATTAAATCTAATATTAGTATTCGCAATGATATATATAATAGGGGTAAAAAGAATTAAAGAATAAAAATTGGTCAAGTGCGAGTCGGACTCGCGTACGAAGGGTTCCGTACCATTATCTATGCAACATAAGGCAACGTTATTAGTATCGAGCAAGAAACGGTAAAAAAATCATGTTTGTTGTATGGGAGCCCCCCCTTAATTCTTTATTTTATTTTATTTTTAGTATTTGTTGTTATAGCGGCAATAAAAATACATCATCTGCGAAAATTTCAACTGTCTAGCTATCACCGTTCTTGAGATACAGCCTGGTGACAGACGGACGGACGGACGGACGGACAGCGAAGTCTCAGTAATAGGGTCCCGTTTTTACCCTTTGGGTACGGAACCCTAAAAATTGTAAAAAAATTAATTATAATATCATAAAAACTGCGTATTATAGACTAACCATTTTAATTAATATATTGTACAACGATATAACCCATTGATTAAAATACACCATAGTTGTTTTTATGTTAGTTAAGTTTAGGTTAAGTTTTTGAAGCGTCAGAATTGGCCTAAATCTCTCTGCTTTAATCGTGCTATACAAACAACTCGTACGCAATTTAACGTTAGGTTGGTATACGTCTTTATTAGCCGTTATACAGTCACTAGTACCAGAAATATGTGCTACAAGCTTAACAGACGATATAAATAAAGTGCTGAATCTGTGTAAATATTGTGCCGAATATTCAACAACGTAAATAATGTTATATTTGCGGTGCGAAGTGATGCAGACGTGAAGCAAGTAATGGCAGAGTATGATCGTCGCGCGTGCCATAAAAATGGCAATTTTGTGAACAAACAACCGTAGCCCTCGTGTAGACGTCGGAGACATGCTTCATCAACTACACTACGTATGGCAGCTAATCATGGCTCTTATAAAATATTACTGGATGTGACTAGTAATTTTGTTGTATCAAATTTTTAATTGTGAAAACTATGTGGTGACGGATTAGGAATGTAAGTGTTACCATTTCTTCCCAGGGTATTCTTTAACCTCGTGATATTATATGAAGATAACATCCTCTATGAAAGACAAATGGTCTTATTCATAATGACTTATCGGAGGTTTAAACAATAACTTTATCAGAGAGATAATAAACATTTTATCGTAAAAAGACTATTATGAATAACAATTTTTGACAATTTTAGCGAACCGATTTTAGCGAACTTTTAAACCTCCGATAAGTCATTATGAATAAGACCATTTGTCTTTCATAGAGGATGTTATCTTCATACACTATCCCGGGGTGAAAGAATACCCTGGGACCAGTAAACTACAAAACTATACCCTTTGCCAAGATATAGCGCGACACAGCTGACCAAATATCTTCCTTGTAAATGAAACCCGCGCTCAACAGTGGTACGTGGGCAAAAAGACGAGTTAAGAATAGCTGCAAGATACAATATTTTTACTTATTTAAAAACGGAGTCGTTATTTTTGTATGTATATTTCTCTTAGACCTTCTTGTGAGCTTATATCTTACAAACTACGCAATGTTTTTGAGGCGGTTTTTTTAATAGTAGAGTGGTTCAAGAGGATGGCCTTTTTACAATTTTTTAAGGTTTGGTGTCTAATATCCACGCGTACGAAGTTTTGGGCAATAGCTATTAGTAATGAATAAGCAGATATTAAGTTTCGTTCTCTTGAAATGAACTAGAAGGATAGCCGATATTATAAGTCTAGTTGAAACAAAGATAATTTTTACTTATTTTTGAAACAACATTTTGTAATAATTTAATTCAAACTCCAAGTTATTAATGAAATTAATTAAGATGTATTACGCGTTCATAACAGACAGTTTAACTTACATAATATTATTCGCTATATGAACAGCAAATCTGTTTACATTTGTAAATTAACTCGCTTTCTTTGTAATGCGGTCAAGGTCTACAAAATGCTTACATAATTTTTAAATAATAGAATAATCATAATCTTTGTTTGCACAGCAGTAGAGCATGATATACGACTAATGAACTGAGGGCAATGTCAAGTCTCAGTAATTCAGGTCAATATTATTTTCAGTATTAATACATCAGTACCTAGTATATAAAAGAGTGAAAAGAATGAAAAGAAATCACAAGAAAGAAGTATCATAACTTCTGTCAGTCTAACTGCCGCACTCAGAGACATTTAATGGTTACTTAAGGAGCTCTTTAGTATTGATTTAAAAAAGTTCACTCTCAGAGTCAGATAACGGTTTATTAGGGTCCCTTAATTTGCCGCACTCAGAGACATTTAATGGTTACTTAATAAGGAGCTCTTTAGTATTGATTTAAAAAAGTTTTAACTTAACTTTTACTTTTTTAAATCAATACTAAAGAGCCCCTTAAGTAACCATTAAATGTCTCTGAGTGCGGCAGTAATTAGCCTTTTTCAGGTGACCAATAGGTTTATACACCATGAAAAAAAAATCACGCCATGAATCTAAATAATTCGTAAACTTTATTAACACGCTTTTATTAGCTTGGTGTATTGTATGTATGTATCAATCAATGTATTAATCTATGTAACAGGATCTCTGAAAGCGATTTTCATCCGCTTGCAATAGTCGGATTGATTTAAAATATTGCACACATATTAAGGACAGATGGCAATGCAATAATTTAAAAAATATATTAAGGATTTTCAAGTGTGTTTTTTAGTTTTTGAACGAAGTACCTAAATATTTTTTTAATAACATTCCGGTTTCTTTCTGTAAAACTACAATTGTATCAACATTTCTATCACCTCCAACTCTACGTTTTTGCGTTCACGTAAATACTATTTAATATTAATAGTTTTATTTATGTTTACATTGAATAAATCTACGCACAATATTTACCAACATGGGATAGTCCAGTATCTATTATTATAAACTCGACTATCCCATCCCATGTCCCTTCCGTTACATTTATCGTCAAACCATAAGTACAAGCCGGACGGTGTCCTATCACGACGTCTGTCAGTTTCCCCTACGTCCTGTACAAGCTCCACGGACCATGGAATACCACGCCTATAAAATACGACGTTACTATCTGACTATAAGTTTTAGAAATTTAATGGTAATGTTTTGTTATGTTTTTCCTTGACTTACTTAGATTTTAAATGTATGGACAGTGTCAAAATGAAATATAGACAAATCTAACTCATTTCCTTAGCTTACTTAGACTTTAAAGGCATAGCAATTACCTAATAAAAATTAAATAAAAACAAATTGAACACATTACTACCTAGAGCAGTAAATTTTCGAGATCATAATGCATGCAATAGTCATTGTATTGGGAACACCCCAAAATTCCGAAAAACATTATTCCGAATTTTGAAATCCCGATTTTCAAAAGTCCGAATTTCATAATACTGAAAAATTGTAATGTCTATTATTCAAAATCACGAAAAACATTTTACCGAAAGTCATAAATCCAATTTGTATCTTTTCCGATTTTCATTTGTCTGAAGAGTCAAAAGCTCGAAGGGTTATTAGTCCGAAAAACGAAATTCCGATTTTTTACACTTCGAAAAAACTAAAAATATGTAGTTACAAAATTTTGTGACTAAACGAATCGCTGCAAAGCCGATTCTATGTAGACTTATTTGTTTGTTGTTTGTTTGAGGGGTGTGACGGCCCGCGAGCTGAGGAGCAAGTGATTTGAAGGCCTACCGTAGCGGTTGAGGCTGGCCGGCTCTGCCGGCCAGTAAGCCGAAGCAACGCCGGTGGGCCTTCAGGTCATTAGCGACGATAAGCTTACGTGGGGCCACCTATACCCCGCAGCGCCGGAGCCGTGACATAATAATGCTTGCTGCATTGTGCATGGTACCTTGCATGCTGCATGGCTGCTTGCATGCTGCATGGCTGCTTGCATGCTGCATGGCTGCTTGCACGCTGCATGGCTGCTTGCATGCTGCATGGCTGCTTGCATGCTGTTTGCTTGTATACTGCCTGTCTGCATTTTGCATGCTGCCTGCATGCGTGTTTCGTGCTTGCCTGCTTGTTTGCATGCTGCAAATCTCCTATGTTATTGATGCATCGCTTAGGTTATGTTAGGACTGTGACCAAGGAAACTAAATATTTTTAAGCGAAACAAAATGCTTTTATTAAAAAGTAATTAATCATATTTTTAAATGACAACCAATACACTGCAAAAAGTGTACTTCATCATATAGATTTTTCTTTAAAATTATTTGTGTTAACGGTATTTTAATAATCAGAATTCATATTATTTATTACGTATTTCGAATTACCAATAATTCGGATTTTTTATTATTCGGCCTTTTGAAGTTCGGAATTTTGAGAATAGTAATTATAATCGTTAGGAATATTAAAGTTTCGGAATTATGAAAATCGGAGTAATGATACATCGGAGTTGTTATATTCGGAATTTTGAACCATTCGGAATTATGAAAATCGGTATTATGAAATTCGTATTTGTGACTATCGGAATAAAGTTTTTCATCTTTTTGTAGTGTACCCCATTGTATTAATAGTCAAGGATTTCTAAAGTTATTTATTAATTTTGCAGTTGACTTGCTATATTTTCATTTATTAAGTCGAGATTTTGACCTGTTATATCAAGGGAAGAAAAAAAGAATTGATTCTATTTAACTGAAAGTCCTGAAATAGATGCGCATTTAAACCTAAGAAAAGACCTTCAGAATATTTGTACAAGATATAGTACCTATACACTAGTTATAAGATTTTTTGTGTAACAGACACGCAAACTCATTTAAACGCATAAGCTTTTGCACTTTTGGAATTTAACTCGAGTTATAAGTTGAACACCTTGACTAACTATAGTTTTTGTTAGTGCTCTAAACCACAAATTCGAGCTATCTAAGGTGACGACTTTTTTCACAATGTAATCTGAAGGCTGGTTTGATCATGCGCCTTATTATACAAATTACGATTTACATGAATAATTTTAATAATTAGGGTTAAACTCTCGTAACAGAAATAAACCTCTCGACAGCCCATTAGCGTGCCACTGTTGGGCACGGGCCTGCTTCATTTTGCGAGGGATTTCGGTCCGCTGTACTACGCTGATCAGGCGTGTTGGCACAGGGTTTGTTTTCGAGATTTCCGTCTACCACACATGTTACCTGTGTATAATATCCCTTAGCTGGCTTTTACAACACCCCGGGAAGGAAATGGTGGTGACACTTATATTCTTAATCCGTCCCCACACGGACAGATCAATACAACTGATACGACTAAATCTAATTAGCATTTAAACAAATTTACTAATTAAAAAGTAATACAAAAACACAGTTGAAAGTGCAACACTCCTTTTTATCTTGTTTATAATCACTTCCAAGTGCCTCCAACGCTTTGACATTTCAGTCAACTACATAAAATATTGCAACACTTGCTGTTCAATGTACTGACATGAATAAACGACTACAAATATTGGAATGTAGTTAGCATTTGTAGATAGAATGCTTATGACTATTGTTTTATGTTGCTATAGACTATTCTTCAATGCACTCAAAAAAATCATAAATTAGAAAATATATTTTATTTATGCTTTATTGTACACAAGAGAAGATAACAACAGAAATAAACTAAAAAAAAAAAAATGTACAAAGGCGAGCTTAACTCAAACCTGAGTTTTCTTACAGCAAACCCTTGAGTGATAGAGATAAGAGATGATGGATAGATTTGGTGTACAACAGCGTCTAAAGTATTATATAAAGATATTTTAAATTGAATACGTAATAAAGATACACAAATACAATAAAATACACTTACACATATACACAATAATATAATAGTACACAAACATAAATACATAAACATACATACACAACTACATAAATACATAATCACAAGGAGAGGAAATATTTCTTAAGTCTTTTCCTGAAGACATCCTTAGAAGAACTGGCTCGTATAGAATGAGGAAGAGAATTCCAGAGGCGTACAGCATGAATAGTAAAAGAACCATCGTATCGGCTAGAAGTATGGCGAGGAGTACTTAGAAGAAGAGAAGAAGTAGTACGACAGGGTTTGCCTCTAGGAATGATATACTCAAATCTTTCCCGAAGATATTCTGGAGAATTAGGGTTGTGGAGTATAGAATAGAGGAGACCCAGTTTTTGAGAAGATATGTACAAAAATTTACCCTTATAGGATTTTATTATTATTATTATTATTTTTTAGACGTCCGTGTAGTGACGGATTAAGAATACAGATGTCGCCACTCCATGTATTCCGCAGGGTGCTGTACCAGCCAGCTACGGGATATTGTAAACAGATAACATCCTTTGTGAGGTGACAAAAAACTGTCCAGTGCCAAAACACGCCTGGTCAACGCGGCACATAAGACCATAATCCCTTTCTATAGTGAAGAAGAACCGTTGTTAATGGGCTGAAAAGAGAGAGAGAAGACTATAGTCTTTGGTCCTGCTTCCGTCACAGTCACTTTTTATCCGTGAGGACCTAATTTAATTGGCTTGCTGATATATATATTTTTTTAAATAGTGATTGTAATGCTGTTGGTTTTCTTTAAAATAAATAAATAAATATGTGAGCATAATGTATGATGTCATTTTTGACCTATTTGTTTGTACCTCTGAAACCCAAGTTATACGGGCATAATTATATCAGTAAACAATTATTATCTAGTTAACAATGACCACCAAAAACTAACAAATACATTTTATAAAAGCTGTTCAAAATCAACAAAAATACCTGGTTGGCAAAAACTTACAATGGCCTGTCAATTTTTATGTAGGTTTTGTAGAGCCAAATGGGTTTATAAAAACTGGTTAACAGGGTGAAAACACGTAAAATATCTGAAACTGTATGAAAAGGGGCTTTGCTTTATATGAGTTACGTTCCATTAAAGCCGATATTAATGAGAAAAGTACTTAATATTTTAATACCATGAAACGCTTCGTAATTTGATGGAAAATGATCGTGGTTTTATTACTCGTCAATTAAAGGGTTTATAACTTATAAAATTAGGTATGTAATTGATGAATTCAGGTCGTCAGGTGTTCTAATTACTTAACAAAAAAACTGTTGTTGAGTTTATTAAGTATCATGTATAACATCGCATAAACGTGTAAGATTGTTTTTGCGTATTTATGTTTAGAAGAAATAAAAAACAAAATGGAAACCAAGAATTAAAGCCATCTTGTATTTAATAGGATCTGTTGAGTCACAAAAACAAAATATTTGTAATAAATATTAAGTCAGAATATCGAGATTTTAAAATTATTTAGTCTCCTAAATACCACTATCACTCACTCTCACTCCACCTCTCCAGTTCCACTTTAGAAGGGATTTATTATCAGTTTTCCATCTCCCACAGAGGATGTTATCTATAAACAATATCTCTTAGCTGTTTTTTACAGCATCCTGGGGAAGAGATGGGGCGGAAACATTTGTATCCTTCATCCGTCACTACACTACTACTAATCCTATACCGGATAAATTATTGTAAATAAAAGGGGAAAGCCCCTGAAAAGGGGTAGGATCTATTGAGTTACAAAAACATTTTTGATCAATATTAAGTTAGAATCAAGAGATTAAAATACCACCATCAATTGCCACTAAAGCATAATAATACATGTAATTCAATTTTCCTTATTCAATAAATAGATGATAATTACAATGTTTGTATCAGCGTAAAATGATTTTTTTAATAGTTTTAGATATCGCAACACTACCGTATTATGTTGCCAAAAGACAACACACTCATTAAGATACTTCCGTGATAGGACATTTGAAACATTCAGTTGACATTATACTGTAACCTTGGACTTGTGTATGGCCTTGTTATGATAAATCTATTCTAAGGTTGTGAAAAAACATAATAGCTCTATCATTACAATCGATTATTTATGTACAAGAAGTGCTTGAGTCACTTCGCAAATCATGTAGTTAAAAAACAAAAGACATCGATTTGGTTTCTTATCTGTTTTACTTCATATGATTCAGTTTTGGTACAGTCTCTAAGTTTTTGGACTTTTCAAAGTAAGTAAGAATCATCACGTCAGCCTATCGAAGTCCTCTGCTGAACATAGGGTTCTGCTCGCAATATGCGCCACAATTTCAGGGTAACTAAGAATACTTGAAACAGAAATCTTTGACTTCAAACTCTCCATTCAGTAATAGTTGCGATCTGTCGTAATAATAATGAAAGCAGTACAAGGCTAGTAGTATATTTCCCTACTCCCTTTTACTAGCATACTACATAGCAGGAGGTATTTCAAATTTCCTAAAATTTATGATTTTTGTAAACTTCCTTGATTAGTCTTCTTTATTTTTTAATTAGTGTTATGATAACAATCTACTTCAAGGATTTAGTTTAAAATCAAAAGCAAGTAATTTAGATATTGGTTTTAGTATACAATTTTAATAAAATCTGTTCAATTGTGTATCAAATATAAATCTTCTTCTTCTTCTTTTCCAGCCCATTTCCGTCCCACTGTTGGGCACAGACCTCCTCCACTTTGGGAGGGATTATGCTCTTCTGTGCCGCGCTGACCAGGCGTGTTGGCACAGGGTTTATTTTCGAGTTTTCCATCTCTCACAGATGTTATCTGTGTGCAATATCCCATAGCTGACTTTTACAGCACCCTTGGGAGGAGATGGGGTGACATTTGTATTCTTAATCCGTCACCACACGGAGGAGTAAATCTTACTTATTATAAAACAAAGTGTTTATTTAGGCTCCTAGCTTAAAAACTACGCAACGGATTTTAATGTAGTTAATTTTTAATAGATAAAGTGTTTCAAAAGGAAGGCTAATATAAATTTGCTACGGATCGGTTTTCAAATCCCTCTAGTTCAAAGTCACGGGATGTAATTAGTCTCTTTATATTATGATGATATAGATCGGGTTACAAGGAAAAGGAAGTGTTATTCTGATCACGACTTGAACGATGCGGTTCACACGCAAGCTCGGTTTATTAGTGACGAGTCATTCCGTCTCTCACCACTTGCGAAGTGTAAACGCACCTTAATTACTAAAGCTATTTACATCGATGTTGCGAGAAAATTAATATTATGCTTGCTTTGCTCTGTATCTATACTTAGATATGATAAGTAAACCATGTATTTAGGCGGTAATTTCTGATTATAATATTCTGTTGCTGTTATCACAATCTCTTAGTGAAAACTGGAAATGCTGGGAGAGGATACACGAAAGATATAATATGCTGATATCATAATCGAAAATAGGAGTAATGTAGCACTTTCAATCGTAACGTCCTGCAAGATGTATGAGTATAAAAAAGGGCCACGAAGTGTGTTTATATCGTACCAGATGGCGCTCTGCTACTTCCATGAGAGAAAGCCGTGAAGGTATAACACCCGTATTCACAAACAATACTTAAGTAAGTACTTAAGTGTTGATGCACTGTGCAAAGGGTAACACTTCTCAGTGCGTTCCGTTCATTGAGCCTTTGTATTCATAGACAAAACTTAGCTATGCGTTCAGTTTAACAAACGCATAGTGCGCTTCACCACATAAGTATTGTTTGTGAAATGATTTTGCTACCCCTGTGCGTCCGTGCCTACTATGAGACCTCACAGTAACGTTTGTGAATACGGCTGTAAATGTATGATGATGATTATGACAATTTCTTAAGTTTCCTTTTACGCCCACAAGTAACTAATACTGATACACCTTAGACAATTTTTTTAAAGAACTTGCTTTTCCTATATTCCCTGTGAGATATTTGACATAAGTATGTATATATCTAACAATAATATTATGCATGTCTAAAATTCTAATATTATTTCTGTAAACGGCCTTAACGACATTCACATGCGACTAGGAAGCTAATAATTTTATGTTTCTCGAGCTTTTACCTAATAAGTAATGGCATTATGGCAAAATCAGACATAATGTGATGGAATATTGGTATGAGGCGGCTTCAAATTATTTCCTTCAATAATTTCACGAATACTGTTGATAATGAAGTGTTTGTTCTCCAATTAGTTGGTGAAGTAGACGGAAATCGGATGGAATATTAATTAAATGTTAAATTACATTTGATACTAATTATATACCTACGTTTTACAACGTAATAACATATTTTACAATGTATATAAATAGTGTAGATTATAATTACGTTGTCAAAATATTTAATTTACAAAAATAATTTAATTTAAAAATATTTTGTTGTAGGTTTGGTAATTTTGTATGTTATACTTTACTACGATTTAACTATATGGAAATTTCTTTCTCCCTTTATGTTATATCTACTTAGAATTCTGAGTCTTTAAAGTGTTTATATTTAAAGTTACAGATATTATCAGTTCAAAATAAAGAATGATACCTAAGGAATCGTAACTAAAGCCCATGGAATGCTAAACCTAAAATTCTACCAAAAACAAAATTTTACAATATTTTCGAAATTTTTTTAGCTTTTTTGGCTCAAACCCCTACCGAAATGAAACTAAGATTTATAAACACAGATTTTCCAATAGTGAGTCAAAAGTTAACTAGTTAACTCGTCTAGAAGGCAAACAAAAATCTATGCGTGTGCGTGAAATATGTGATTATTTGTAGATCTGTGTTTAGAAACCCGAAACTAAATCCCGGCCATACCCATGCTATATGACATAAAGCATTCAACATAAACAATAAAAATAAATAGGCGATTTTTCGACGTAATACGTGGAAAATATGGCGGTGACACGATGAAATGTCTATGACAATGTTACGTGCAAATCCCGCTGAAACAAATTGGGACCAGCGATAAGCGCTCCCTTTGACGAGTCCTGTCGTCGGATTAGGCTGTGAAAAATGATAGCTTAGGTACAAGATGACATGTACCGTGCAACCGTTTTGTTACTCCGCCTACACTCCTATCTTTATCTAGGCGATATTTTATTGCCTTTGAAGTGTTCAACTATGTCCAAAAATATACAATTCGAATGAGACATCAATGCCCGAATAATCAAAGCTTAAAAAACTTCTGATGTTATATGAATAGTTTTGCGGCTTTTACACCTCATTAATAAGTTATGATACTATATGGCGAAGTTCTTATGTAATTTTGCGATAGTATGTTTGTACAAACGTCATCGGATTAACAGTAATTGAGCACCAAGCGCCGCATTTTACAGAAAAAATATAATTTGTATTTATTTTAAATATTATTTGTTTTGTATTTATTAAATTAGAGAGTGACGGAATGTGAGAGACGGAAAACTCGAAAGTAAACCCTGTGCCAACACGCCTGGTCAGCGCTGCACAGTAGACCATAATCCTTCTTCTCTAAGAGGAGGCCCGAGAGAGAGAGAGAGAGAGAGATATAAAGAAAACACCATGATACCCACAAAATTACATATTGTTTACATTACAAATTATTCTTTTCTTGGAATTGTAACTACATCAAGCAACTACTAATTCCAGGAAGCGCTCCCAAATAATTCTGAAATTTAGATTAAAGTTAAAATACTATTGAATTAACAAGAGATTTATGTGTACGAGAAATATGGTAATATTTATGTCCATCCTGTCTGATATAAATAAAAGTACAAGGGCGGGTGAAATCATGACGAGCGTATTCCTATTTGCCCAAATCCACCCGAAACCGTGAGTGGATATTTATTGGCGTGACATGTGTCAAAATTCACAATTTAGAGGCTTTCTGCTTGTTTATTGTTGTGTTAAAGTATCGGCTTTATTATAAAATATTTTATGTTTTATTTACATACTTGTTCAATTTCTCTTTATTACGCATCCTATCTGGATTTCATTCAATTAATTATCATTAACATCATACCATCACGCCTTTTTCCTATAAGGGTGGGCAGAAACTATAGAGCACCATCTACTGCGATCCAAATACACATCCTTGGTTTTCCACTCACATATCTGATGATACATTTAATTAATTTAACACTAAAGTAAAGATGAGACGTAGTTAAGTGTCATGCCACCGCATCGGGCCAAGTTTTATAAGGAGAATCATGCTGTGGGTATTGAAGAACTTAAAGAAGTAAATAATTGACGAGCTTTGTGGTCTAGTGGTTCATGTAACGGACTGCCGTTCACGAGGTCGCGGGTTCAATTCCCGCTCGGGACAATCATTTGTGTAATGCTTATAATGTTATACAAATGTTTGTACTGCGTCTGGGTGTTTCTATGTGTTATAAGTATGTATGTTAAAAGAAAATAGTATATGTATTCTATCCGTATTCTGGTACCCATAACACAAGCATATGAGCTTAGCTTGGGACCGGAGGACGTTGTGTGAAATGTCCGTGAATATTTGTTATTAATAAGATGACCTACTAGTTGCCACTGCTACTGGATTTTCTACCAATCTAACAAAGAATTTGTCGTAATCAGAAATCAATAAGTAAGACCCAAACCAAACACCCTCTCCTTTTTCCCGTAACTTAACAATAACCAAAAGTAATAAATAAAATTATTTATAAAAGCGTCAAAGATATATTACAATAAATTTTTAAGATACTTCATGTTGTTAACTTTGTGAGAGCGAACTGCCCTAGCGTTCACCCTACCTCTTAACTTTGTTGAGTAAAATATCTTGTAAACATAATGTATGGATCTATGTCTGAAATGCGCATCTGTTTCGTCTCGACTTCTAAAGTTCGAGCTCAATTAGTCAACGGATGTTTGCATACATTGTTTACAATCTCAAAGGGCGTATTATACGACTAAGTTAAGAAGTGTTCTGTTTGATTTTATTGTAGAAAATTGAATTTGTTTACACAACTAATTTAATTGTTAACATTGATAAGAAAGAGTAGGTTTTTTTGAAAATAATAATAGATATGACTACTAAGCGTCTAAATCTTAAAAGAATATTTTATCTATCTATCATAGAGACAGCTGGTTTAGCAGTAACGTGATAGATACATACCTACTCCGTTTTCAACTGAAATATATAATACTCAGATCCTTTCCGGTGTGCCTCTGATTCGCTCAGTGTCGATTTCCATAGGATACACAAGGTAAGAGATTTGAATTTCTTACTAAGAGTATACGCTATTGATACGAATATTTGTTTTCTACTCAATCCTCCACATTCGAATCACTGGGGATATATTTTAGAAACATGCCTTTGGATTTACGAGTTTATCTTGCTTTATCTCGTGCACCTGTTTTGTTGGCCTATTTTTCAATCTCACCGCAGGGACACACAAATCGGTCGATTCGGAATTTTGCAGATGGAAATATGATCTTACCAGTATCCCCCTGCGAACTGAATGTTCAAGTTGGGATTTTATTATCATACAGTAACTTATCTAAAAGTTTATCGGAGCAATTTTTTATTTTATATCTAACTTATGTTTTGGATCTAGTTATCCTTTTATAATTCAAACTATATTTCTTGCTAATAACTATTTTAGTCAGTAAAGTTAAGATTTTATTTATATTTTAGTCGTACAAGAAGAAAAACTATCCAAATTAAATATGGAAATCTCTTTACTTATAGACCAAATGATTTTATTCGTCCAAAGCTTTTTAAATATCACATATTGCAATCACCTACCATTTTTATCGGATAGTTTCGTATATTTTAATCAAATGTAAGGCATAAATAAAATCCACATAAAGCGCATAATACTGATACTATCACAAAGTATTCGTTCCACTAATAGTAAATACATTGAAGCGTATCGTGTTTTGGGCTCAGGTAGAATCTTTTATATTAGCTGTCTTTGTGGGCGTATATGACAACGAAAAAGGTCCCTATGATGCCTTTCAAAACGAACGCGAGGGTCGCTATCTATTCGAATTCTTTAGGGTTACTGCGGATACCTTTTATAAGCACAACACAGCTGTAGAGTGAACACAATCAGATGTGTCCCAAACCATTTTTTGTACAAACTTTAAGTGTAGCTCTTACGAATAGAATGTTAAAATTTGATAAAACTTTTTGTTAAATAAATCAAATAACAGTTTACATAATAAATGAGGTGGTAGCTCAGTTGGGAGACTAACAGAACGGTATTCGGAGGTCGTGGGTTTAAGTTCCGCTCATGGTGATCATTTTGTTTTCTATTATAATTAAATTTATTAAGATTTAATAAATTATTATTAAAAGCGCAAGTCAAACAAATTAATTACTGTCAAATTATCGATCATCGATGTTATGTGATATTATGTGTAGATAGTCAAAAATATATATTAAAAAAAAACACTGCAGATTTTATGTTACTTTATTTCAACTTATATAAGTAGATGTAACGTTTTTGTTTTTAAAGCAAATATAGTTTAATTAATTAAAGCTATAATTTACTACACACTGTATTACTCAAGTCTGAAGACTGTAAACATAAGAAATAGAAGCCCATCTTTTTAATTTATATCCCGTTGGAATAAAACTTTTATTAAGCCAACGAATACTTAAAAATAACCAATGACGAAACTCCATGGTTATTTCGATAGAAAAGTAAATGAATTAAGTTCCCGCTTTATCAAAAGTCTGTCACGTGTTTTCTTGCACAAGTTAGCACGTGTTAGAAAGGCACTTTCAGACGCCAGTGTCAAGCATTTCTGGCCGCTAAAGTGAACAAAAGCCTTCAATAAATTAATAAAAACATCTTTACAAAAACTAATCTTTGTGAATATATTATTATTGGCGATATTTTCTAAAGTTAGATTGAAGGAAATACATTTCATAATGGTGAGTGTAGTATAACACAAGATTCAGTCATGTATGTGCTTGCTGGTTAACTGGGAGATAATGCCCCTGGCATTAAGAGGATACCAAAATAGCTTCGTGCATTTTTCTATGTACGAAGTTTTCATTGTTTCTTTAGATTGAATAGCTAGAGCTCTAATTTTTAAGTATCTGTTTTTTCAATATATAATCTAGGATCGCATAAACTCAGAAACGCGATTGCAAAAAGTTTTCTCGATAGAAAATCTTAGCGAAACAACCTCTCTCATTTTTTATTTTTTTCATTTATCGGTCAATTATCGCGTATTAACTTATGAAATAACTTTAAAAACATAAGTAACTATTATATATAGAAACACGTAAATCGGAATTAAAATATATTTAGTAGATTTTGAGTAAATAGAAAAAGTATCCCTAATTCTTCATTTTCTATACCTACTGGCTGTGTTAATATGTACGTGTCGGCGATGATATACGATAATATTGATGTAGGCCCTTAAGGCCGTCATTGTACAAAAAATATTTAAAGTGTGCAAAAAGTTGTAAAATAAAACAAATAAATGAATAAATAAACTTCTATTACACCTCTGGCTATTTCTTCACCAATTTACGATACCTAAAAAAATAAATATTTTTAAAAACAAATCATAAAAGATACCATTTCTACAATCAATTTAAAAGGGAAAAAGTCATTGGTGGTTTTATAGGGTAATCAAAAGTATATAAATTACATTGTGTTTGTATTCGTAGGCAAGCAGTATAAATGTTAGCACAGTAATAAAATCTCGACAATTTTAAAACTTGTACTTTACTTGTAAGCAAGCTTAATCAACTACTACTTTCAATTAAAAAACAAATAATATACCTACTTATGTATTTCAAAAAGATGCTAATAATAAAAATAAAATAACATTACTTTAAAAAAGAAAATAGTAAGGATATTAATAAAATAAATAAATAAATATTCATGGACATTTCACACAACGTGCGCTGGCCCCAAGCTAAGCTTATTATGCTTGTGTTATGGGTACCAGAATACGGATAATAACTAAATTAAGGATGTTAGATATGTGAAATGTTAAGATAGACGTAGGTATTCTGTGACAAACATCCCCTTGACTTTACACTGCCTAGTCTGGAAAACAATGTGAAGTTTTGGTGAGTTTAGGCACCCCGGGAGTCTACTGCCACACGCATAGAGGTATCCATAAAGAAATTCCTTCTTTACAAACAAAATAAAGATACGTTAATTAATGGATAAATAAAATTTCTTTGTGTTTATCTTCATTTTACCACGCTGTTTATTAAAAGTTTGTTCAAAAAAAGATCGAACTAAAGTTCGGAACGTACTTATCTCTCATTGTAATGAACTACCTATGTAATGCAATTTTTGTAAAAGCGAATTTCACTCACTTGCAATGGCTGGATTGATCTGAAATTTTGCACACATACTAAGAACCGACAACAATACAATACCTAATGTAAAAAAAATTAAGTTTACAAGCGTGTTTTCTAGTTTTTAAACTAAAAATTATTAAGATACTGCTGTGTATAACACAAACCAGAAAACTACAAATTGCAAACCAAATGGAACGGGGAAGATGCAAAAGATTAAAACGTAATCTATAGCTACAATAAAGTGGATGCGAGCGGGCGAGGTTTCCCAATTAAACCACTCGTATGAATAAATAAAACTACTTTTTACGGTTTTAGACGCGTATATTTGTTTTAAATTTTGGCCCGACGTTTCGGAGACTTTGCAGTCACCATGGTCACGGGTGAGACTGAGCTGTAATGTGTCTTCTACGATCAGTTATTACAGGGTTTACCCACATTCGATTTTAATTTTACATTGACCATAAAGATAGACTTTTACCATAAACTATATCATATTACATTGTGCTCAGACTACATAAAATCAATAACATTATTTTAGTTTCTGAAATACGTTAACAAATTGTAACAATATAAAGAAATTTTTAAATTATATAAGGTGAAACATACATAATTTTATCATAGACTAAAGTTTTAATTATTATTATAGAGGTAGTATACAATATAGCAAGCAAAAAAAAGCAAAATTTAAAACAAATACACGCGTCTAAATCCGTAAAAAGTAGTTTTATTTAAACAGATGAGTCGCGCAAGTGTTAGAAAATATTATACTCGTATGAATAATTTGATTTAGATGCAGCATACCGCACACATTTATAACATGATAATAACATACATATTCCTATACGTCCAGTTTAAAATTTTTGTATAATGGACATAAATATTTGTACTGCACATTGATGTCTTGTATAAAGTTAATTTAATAAAACAAAAAGTAATATTCTCTAACACTTGCGTGACCCAATTACTCAAGTAAAACTACTTTTTACGGATTTAGACGTGTATTTGTTTTAAATTTTGCCTCGACGTTTTGGAGACTCACCCGTGTAACCGCCAAAATTTAAAACAAGTACAGGCATCTACTACTACTAAATCCGTAAAAAGTAGTTACATTTGAACAAAAAAGTAAATAAAAAAGAATAAGCAAAATAATATGTATAACTTAGTATGACACCATAAGACAATTTACGAAATGTTCATGAATAATTATTTAATCGGCCGAGTAAAAATTTCCAACTTTTTATGAAATACTGCCCCCTTTACTGAAGAAAAGCCCTCTTTCTCCTTAAACTCGGTCACGGCCGAGTCGCAATTATTAATAAATTATAATCGTTGATCCTATTTGTCTGTGGTTACGCCTCCATAAAAAGCACCTATTCAAAAGATGTAGAGCTCCCAAACACTGGGTTAAAATTGATTTATGCTCCACAAACATAAACCTAGAAGCCATTTCCTTTTTTGCTGAATATGGGCTAAAGAACACAATATTAAAAGATGTTTACAATAAGCTGATAAAAATATTATTATGTGCGTGTCATATTCCTATTATTCCTATTCTAAATATAGTGAGATTATAGGGTCTGCTTCCTCCTACCAAATATGAGGCTAACCTATAAACAAGGCTATTGAATTGTCACACAAAACCAAATAATGTATAATGAAACAAATATCTTAGGGTTACACGTAAATAAAAGAAAAAAAAACTAAATCTCTCTATTTCACGGAGCTCAATTTCATTGGAATTCATTTCATGTTCACCCTCATTTTTGTTCAGACAATTTATACTACTGTAAACAGTGTCCCCGAATATTCTATTTAAAGTAAGCCGAGGGTAGGCAACATTTTCGGCCCATCCGGATATTCATGGCTCTCAATTCAATTTACCATACCGCTTCAGGGAGATGAAAAATTTCCCTAACAAATTATGAATTTGATACTTTTGTCACGCACTTCATCAATTTAATTACGTCTCAGAATTTGTTTGCTACTTATTAAATTTAACGCCTCGGTTCTTAGTTACGTAATGCGCAATGGAAGTAGAATTAAATTAGAAACTACGAATTAGGAGTAGATAATGTAGGAGGTGATGTTTGTCACTATATTTAAAACAAAAAAAAGCAAAGAGTATTTATACCTTGTGATAACAATTGTGTTGCTTAGCTCATATTTATGTACCTACCTATATAAATCAGAATATTTACTGTACAGGTATCAAAAGCATATGTAAATGCGGTATTTTCAAACACACGATGGAAATATTTATATATTTTGTTTATTAGTTTTCATGTCACTGTTTCTTAAAGTTTAAATGAAGAATTGACAAATATAGAATTCATTTTTAAATAGTATGACTGTGACGTCAGCAGGCCTGAATACGGAGAATGATGCAGAGGCGCTGACAAGGGACTAATTGGTGCGGCACTCGAGATTGGAGATTACACTAGATAGGGGCCGACTGACAACCGACGAAATTAGAACAAAGCCAGAGACTATTCAATCCATTGGTGATATTCGAATCAGTCAGATTCTCTCGTTTAGGTAAAATATACTAACGTTGTTATTTGTTTTTGGGAAAAAAACCAGGCATGGACAAAATAAAAAATACTGAATATTGGACGAAAACTTGAAAACAAACCCTGTGCTAAGGTGCTAAGACGACTGGTCAAGTGGAGTAAGCCCGTTTTTTTTTTACGTGGGGAATGCATTTGCGCATTTTGTGTGCGACTCCCGGGTCAGAAACGGACCCGAACTACCCAGTCGAGTATTTATTAAATTTAAGATAAAATCATACAAATTAAACTTTATAACGATAACACCATATAAAATACATACGAATTGTATAATTATTATAATAAGGGGAAAGTGATATGCGATATGAATATAAATTGATGACATGAATAGAAATAAATTTATATACTAGGTACGATATGGCCTTGATTTGTGCGTTTGAATGTATTATCTCGGTATATCTGGGATATATCTATGAATAATTATGTAAAATCATCCTAAAAATAATGTTTGTTTATGTGATCCATACTTTATTGGTTATATTTGAGAAACACGCCACACAGACATACAGGATGGTGGGTTAGCGGTTAAAATTGAGGACATGTAACTTTATCCTGGCTAAATCGTACTTCAAAGAATAAAGACGTTTCATAATATGATAGATATTCTGTATCATAGACACACATAGATACATGTTCCACGCACACATAATAAACACATAGTTAAGTAAGTGGCTTCAAGCCGACTGAATGATCTAGCCGTAGACTATACATCTGAGAAATCTGTGCTTCTAATGTAAGTTGTTTAAGGGAAAGACCTAAATATTACTTAAATAGACTTTAGATACGAAAAGAGGTTCCCAAACCATTACCTCTTACATTCCTGTAAAAAAGAAAAATAGATATCCCCACTCTTATTATATTTTCTTTGTGTGAACATTTATCACTAAAATGAAATGAAATGAAATGATTTATTTGCAGATTATGGGTTAACACTGTATTTTTATATAAATTATTATTCCATAAGCAATAAAATAAATTATTACTATACACTACAAGAATAATGTTGCCGTCATGTTTTGTTTTCGGCAACAAAACAAAGTTCATATAAAGCTTGTAGCCATTAGCTGTCTGTAACGAGAAATACGTTTAGAGGTCCATTAGGATGCTAGTATGTGAGATTTAAAACATTGAAACAAAACAAGAGATTAATGACGTAGAACTTGCTATTCGTGTTCTACCGTACACGGATTTATAAATAAAACTATGTATCATTTTGAATTTGGAATATTTTTTTTAAGATAAACGGAAACAGAATTTTAAAATAGGAATTACATTTTTTTTTGTAACTCACAGGTCAGTGTGAGTAAGCGGCAAATGGTTTCTTTCTTGCGCATTTTTGGATTTTATTTTACTTTTTAATTTTATTTTTGGTGGCGAAAAGGAAATCATCCTTAATTCTGAAACAATAAAATTAAAAACTCTATGATAATGACAGAAGGAACCCATTTAAATATTTTTCACGTATTCATACTCATAGTTCATTTAGGCCAAAATCTAAAAATCTTATTAAGTAGGGTTTGGTCATTATATAAACTTAATACATGTAATATATACGCACGTATAATAAAGCATTAATAGGTATTGTTTACACAAAGAAAATTGATAATAAAAAAACTTATCAGAAACACAAATAAAATAATTTATTATTTACGAGACAAGATAGTTACAAGTTTCTGGTAATATGCCAATAAAAATCATTCCCTTCCTACATGAATTCGACAATATAGAAAATAACACAGTTCTGTATTAATAAAAGTAGTTTGACATATAACATGACAAAAATAACGGGACGGTGTATTTTATACATATAAGCTGTTTTCTTGAATTTATTATATGTAGCTATTGCCGCCAACTTCGTTTAAGTGGAATTTAAAAAGTAAACCTTTAGGGTTTACTTTTTAAATTCCACAAAGAATTGCACAAAAACAATCATTGTCTCAAACCACTCTGCCTGTGAAAAAAGCCGCATAAAATAAAAATAAAGAAATTTGGACGTGACTAGATGCCCCACTAACAAGGCTGACACTTCCCGTGCTTTGACCACGCGGATGTCAAACATCCCTATATTGTTACAACATTTACACTTGACATAGTTAACGATATTTAATAAGCAATGACAATATTGTTACTGACAGCGTTTAAGAAATGTAAAAACTCTGTCTACAGCCCATTTACGTCCCACTGTTGGGCAAGTGGAGGAGGCTCGTGCCCAGCAGTGGGACGTTAATGGGCTGGAGAGGAGAGAATGATTATCTAACAGGTAGAAATTTCAATCAGTTCTATGACAAATGTCATTAAACATATGTGTAACCTCTGTGGTGTAAGCCACAGAGGTCAGAGTTTATTTTTAAAATTTGAAATAGATATTTAAAACCTATGTTTAAGACTAGATGTCACTATTGAAATAGAATAAAATAATGTATTGAAATATTTAAAAATATTATTGTATAGTCAAAAGGAAATAAAAACATTAAATGTTGTTTCTTTACATAATTTAAAGCAACGCAATATTGTTATTTTATTTCTAGTATAAAAATATATCATTTGTATATGTTTTCCCGGGAATATATCTTAAATGCCACGCGTATGAAGTCGCGGGGAACAGCAATTATTAGATAAATGTTAGAAATTTTTACCTAAAATCTGGGCATAAAATTTCCAAATAATATTTATAGAACTTTTGCATGTTAAATAACATGTTTGGTTTTTGTTCTATAAATTAATTCTCTTTGAAATTTTGACTAAAATTTATACACAATTTTTGCTTCAATATTTAATACTATGGCGCAGTTTGCCACCAGCAGTGTCGGTTAAATATTGTTATAGTTTTCACCTATTGCAAAATTTTAATAAAACTATACTGAAAAGTTTAACAAACTGCCTGCCGTTAGATAAATGCTTACTTATTATAAAGCAAAGTCATTATTTTGCATGCATGTCCCTATGTCAGCTTATATCTTCAAAACTACTTACATTATACATTTTAATAAGAAGAGTGGCTCAAGAGGATGTCTTTTTGTATAATTTGGTTTGATTTCTAAATTCCACGCGTACGAAGTCGCAGGCAAGAGCTAGTTATTTATTAAATGCACTTAGAATCAACTAATGGTCTAATTTTCGATTATTTAAAAAAATAATTCTTTTTTTTTTCATAGTTAAATGTAAACAAACAGAAAAAGGTGATTATATTAAATTCGTCTATGGCTTTATTAACAAATTATTGAAAACTCATTTGAGCACTTTAATGCTCATGTACCTACTACTAACAAATAAATAAAAATATATACATAATAATAGTATAAATGATAAAAAACAAACCTTCCATACTGTCTCTTACAACAATATATTAAACAGACGATTTTACAAAGTGTATATACTCGTAAACATAATACACTCAATGAACCACTTTTTATACAGTTTCTATAGACGAAAATTCGCATTTTCCCGTCGTAACTCTTAATATATTATGTCCATGTTTCTACCGCCCCGTGTCTCATATTCGGCCCTCAAAAGAAGACAAAGGGTGCCAGGGCTAACGATCTTGACACCGATATGCTATTGTCCACATAACTCTGTAACACATTGTTCAATAGGCGATTTATGGGTCTCCCTAACGATTCCGTAGATAGTGACACTCAAATTCACTGTTACAATGATAAATTACCAGTATTAGTTACATTTTCAGTAAACAGTTGTAACTTTATACGAAAAAAACTTATTGCAAATATAGATAAAAATGGATTTATAAAGCGAACTTACTTTTATACACATATCTATTTATTTATTAGTAAGAAAAACACACAGTCATTGCAAATGAATATCAAAAGAAAAAGTAATACTGATAGACTTATAGTTCCATTACTAACATGTATAAATGATGAAATATGTATAGGAGGAGATGCAGTTTGTTTATTTTTTCTATAAAATATTGTATAAATAGAGAATACCTTACTTGACGAAAATCTATCAGGATTTCGGGTTGCAAGACAACTAAACAATAAAAAAGCTAATTTTGTTTTCCAGCTATCCTATGGATGCCTATTTTACAAGTGAAACGCGTGCTGAATAAGTAAAATTATGAATTCATTTAACTGAATATATCATTAAAAGCAATTTACATTTGTGATTCGGGTTTCGAACAATGTTATCTAAGATTTCCTGATTTACCTACTCGAACTAACAATAATTTAGCATTGAATCAATTTGCGCAAAAACTCGATTCAAATTCAATGAAATAATCGATGCGCGGTTTAACCAATGTCATTTACTGTTATAGTTTTTTTAAAAGACAAAGGCAGGTGACATTAGTAAGGATTGGCCTTCGATGTGGTCACAGCTCCCACGACTACCATTGGCAATGATCTTGAGATTTTTTTATTATTTTTTTGTGATTAAATTTGTCATCTGTTTTTATCTGTACAAAAAGATATTAAACAAGGTACAGCTAAGCACCATACCTTTAGATCGTTACACAGCAGTGATTCTTTTAGGTAAAAACGAATAAGCAATGAAGGTATCAAGGTGCAGTATTCGCTTACGTAATTCCAAGGTTATCAAAAATTTTGATGGCTCTTTGTTGCTGAGAAAAAGGAATTTATAATAGATTTAATCTTTACGGCTATTTTATATTTCATTGACTTTAAAAAGTTTACTCATAACTTATTTTAACCTCTAGTAGAAAAGCAATGTTTAGAGTTTTAGTGGAGTAACTATGTGTGGCTGACAGGAGACCAATGCAACGCAGTAACGATTAGAAAGAAGCTTTTGACACTATCTTTGAGTTTATGAATTTAGCCTTTTAAAACAGATCAAAGGAACTGCAAACATCCAAATACAAATTAAATGACTAGTTGAACATTAACTTGACTACATTAATTTATTAATATTTTGCGATTGACTCGCTATGCATTTACTAAATAAACTAAATTATAATGGAAAAAATGATAACCATAAGCGGGACTTGAACCCGCGACCTCGGAATGCCGTTCCGTCGCTCTCCCAACTGAGCTATTATGGTCCACAATACCATACACCATAATAGCTTATGGTTATCATTTTTTCCATTATAATTTAGTTTATTTAGTAAATGCATAGCGAGTCAATCGCAAAATATTAATAAATTAATGTAGTCAAGTTAATGTTCAACTAGTCATTTAATTTGTATTTGGATGTTTGCAGTTCCTTTGATCTGTTTTAAAAGGCTAAATTCATAAACTCAAAGATAGTGTCAAAAGCTTCTTTCTAATCGTTACTGCGTTGCATTGGTCTCCTGTCAGCCACACATAGTTACTCCACTAAAACTCTAAACATTGCTTTTCTACTAGAGGTTAAAATAAGTTATGAGTAAACTTTTTAAAGTCAATGAAATATAAAATAGCCGTAAAGATTAAATCTATTATAAATTCCTTTTTCTCAGCAACAAAGAGCCATCAAAATTTTTGATAACCTTGGAATTACGTAAGCGAATACTGCACCTTGATACCTTCATTGCTTATTCGTTTTTACCTAAAAGAATCACTGCTGTGTAACGATCTAAAGGTATGGTGCTTAGCTGTACCTTGTTTAATATCTTTTTGTACAGATAAAAACAGATGACAAATTTAATCACAAAAAAATAATAAAAAAATCTCAAGATCATTGCCAATGGTAGTCGTGGGAGCTGTGACCACATCGAAGGCCAATCCTTACTAATGTCACCTGCCTTTGTCTTTTAAAAAAACTATAACAGTAAATGACATTGGTTAAACCGCGCATCGATTATTTCATTGAATTTGAATCGAGTTTTTGCGCAAATTGATTCAATGCTAAATTATTGTTAGTTCGAGTAGGTAAATCAGGAAATCTTAGATAACATTGTTCGAAACCCGAATCACAAATGTAAATTGCTTTTAATGATATATTCAGTTAAATGAATTCATAATTTTACTTATTCAGCACGCGTTTCACTTGTAAAATAGGCATCCATAGGATAGCTGGAAAACAAAATTAGCTTTTTTATTGTTTAGTTGTCTTGCAACCCGAAATCCTGATAGATTTTCGTCAAGTAAGGTATTCTCTATTTATACAATATTTTATAGAAAAAATAAACAAACTGCATCTCCTCCTATACATATTTCATCATTTATACATGTTAGTAATGGAACTATAAGTCTATCAGTATTACTTTTTCTTTTGATATTCATTTGCAATGACTGTGTGTTTTTCTTACTAATAAATAAATAGATATGTGTATAAAAGTAAGTTCGCTTTATAAATCCATTTTTATCTATATTTGCAATAAGTTTTTTTCGTATAAAGTTACAACTGTTTACTGAAAATGTAACTAATACTGGTAATTTATCATTGTAACAGTGAATTTGAGTGTCACTATCTACGGAATCGTTAGGGAGACCCATAAATCGCCTATTGAACAATGTGTTACAGAGTTATGTGGACAATAGCATATCGGTGTCAAGATCGTTAGCCCTGGCACCCTTTGTCTTCTTTTGAGGGCCGAATATGAGACACGGGGCGGTAGAAACATGGACATAATATATTAAGAGTTACGACGGGAAAATGCGAATTTTCGTCTATAGAAACTGTATAAAAAGTGGTTCATTGAGTGTATTATGTTTACGAGTATATACACTTTGTAAAATCGTCTGTTTAATATATTGTTGTAAGAGACAGTATGGAAGGTTTGTTTTTTATTTGTTTGTGGACCATAATAGCTCAGTTGGGAGAGCGACGGAACGGCATTCCGAGGTCGCGGGTTCAAGTCCCGCTTATGGTTATCATTTTTTCCATTATAATTTAGTTTATTTATTAACTTGACTACTTAGACTACTTAGAATGTAAACTAAGAAATATTCTCCGTTATTGTTTTAAGTAGATATTAAATCTGGTGTTAATCGAGTATTTAAATGTGGTGTTAATCGAGGTTGTTTAAACTATTTTACGACGATAGAGAATGATAAAAATGAAATTAAGGCTTATGAAGTTACAAATTGAATTGCAAAATATATTATTAGGTATTTGTTTTCAAGATATTTTATGGTTTTATTTTGAACCAGGATATTTAGAAACATAACATTCAACAGTAACATAACATAAAACAGCGTGTGAATGAACCGCAATGCGTTTATTTTCCCATAGTGTATGTAGTATGGACGGTAAAACTCTTGACTCAACTGCCGTGTGAATATCGCGACCTTGGTTTAATACGTGCCGTGTCATATTTTCCTGCTTATTTCATACATAATAGCTATAACTGTAAATATATACACAGTGAACTAAATATTTTTAGTATAAGCATTAGTTTTGTGGCCCAGTTCACCACAACAAAGCCTTAATATTACTAATACTATAAATCTGAAGAGTATGTTTGTTTGAATGTTAATCTCAAGAACTTTCGAATTGTAAAATTCATTTTCTTTTGGATAGTACAATTACCGGGGAAGGCGTTAGGCTATATTTATAACATCACGCTGCGACAAATGGGAGCGAGATATCAGTATCCGTGTATCTATCCGTGTATCAATTTGTATCCATGGGTTTCTCTGATACAGGCTATACGTCATATAAAACATTAGCTGTTGCCAGCGACTCCGTCCAAGTGGAATTTAAAAAAAATTCCCCGTTTTTGCAACATCTTTCACTACTGCTTCGCTTCTACTGGTCGTAGCGTGATATTATATAGCCTAAAGCCTTCCTCGATAAATGCCCTATCTAACACTGAAAGAATTTTTCAAATCGGTCCAGTGGTTCCTGAGATTAGCGCGTTCAAACAAACAAACTCTTCAGCTATATAATATTAATAAAGTATAGATTATTAGTCTATGAAGTGCGGTTTAGCCAAACCTAAGTGTCTTTAAGATTGAAAACGTGCCCTTCCTCCTTCCCATTACCGTCCTACTGCACGGGCCTCCTCCACTGTGGGAGGGATTGTGGTCTACTGTGCCGCGCTGACAAAGCGTGTTGGCACAGTGTTTATTTTCGAGTTTTCCGTCTCTCACAGAGGGTGTTACCTGTGTACAATATCTCTTAGCTGGCTTTTACAGCACCCTGGGGAGGAAATGGGGTGGTGACACTTGTATTCTTAATCCGTCACCACACGGACATGTGCCCACTATATGGTAAATCTGCGGTTACAATAGCATAAAAATTACCTTAGCATATAAAAGTTCAAGTTAAGTAAGGTCGCATTATTAATTAAAACGTGTGGTAATATGGTCTATTGTTTAGTGGTAACTTTTATAGTAATTAACACGAAATAATATTATCACAACAATATATTTGTAATTATTACAGTCACAAAATATTCGCATGATTTAATATTTCTAATGAATTCTCACAATAATATTGTCATTTGTTTTTTTTTCTTCGTATTTGTGCCTTTTCTGTTTTCAAATTGATTTTATTCTACGAGTATTACAAGTGATTTATGGAACGCATTATAAATGTATTTTTTTTTTAATTTACCTTTTTTTTTAGATTAGTGCTAGCACGCACAGGCCGTGTTGGAAACAGGACTTGACAAAAAGTTTGTAAATACTTTCATAAAGACCAACTCAAGTGAATCCTAACTATCATAATATTCCATTTTTATGTATGCTTGCTAATATTATAAGTAACTCTGTCTTATCTGTCTATCTGTATGTCGTGATTTCATGTCAAAACCAAAACTAATCAACCGATTTAAGGGCCTACATCAATATTATCGTATATCATCGCCGACACGTACATATTAACACAGCCAGTAGGCACAGAAAATGAAGAATTAGGGATACTTTTCCTATTTACTCAAAATCTACTAAATATATTTTAATTCTGATTTACGTGTTTCTATATATAATAGTTACTTATGTTTTTAAAGTTATTTCATTAGTTAATACGCGATATTAGACCGACAAATGAAAAAAATAAAAAATTAGAGAGGTTGTTTCGCTAAGATTTTCTATCGAGAAAACTTTTTTCAATCGCGTTTCTGAGTTTATGCGATCCTAGATCATATATTGAAAAAACATATATTTAAAAATTAGAGCTCTAGCCATTCAATCTAAAGAAACAATGAAAACTTCGTACGTAGAAAAATGCACGAAGCTATTTTGGTATCCTCTTAAGTTAATAAAATTACTATTACTATGCATCCTTACTAATTTATAAATCCGAAATTCGGATGATGGCACAATAAAAATTTTGACGAGATTAAGTGTTAATGTGTGTAACGAAACTATAACGCGATTTAAAAAACGGTACAACGCCATCTATCGAGTATTATTGTAAACTTCGGTTTGTTAAGGTTAGATTTCTAAATTACACGCTTACGAAGTCGCGGGCAACAGCTATTGCGAATAAAGTCATAATAAACTTAACAAACTAAATTATATTGCAAGTCAATTGCAAAAATTTATGGCGAATAAAGTCGTTAGCCACAGCTAGGAAGTCTTGATTTACTAAAACATTTTATATACAACTAGCTGACCCGGCAAACGTTGTTTTGCCATACTAAAAAAATTGGTCAAGTGCGAGTCGGACTCACGCACGAAGGGTTCCGTACAATTATCTATGCAACATAAGGCAACGTTATTAGTATCGAGCAAGAAACGGTAAAAAAAATCAGTTTTTTGTATGGGAGCCCCCCTTAAATATTTATTTTATTTTATTTTTAGTATTTGTTGTTATAGCGGCAATAGAAATACATCATCTGTGAAAATTTCAACTCTCTAGCTATCACCGTTCTTGAGATACAGCCTGGTGACAGACGGACGGACGGACGGACGGACGGACGGACGGACGGACGGACGGACGGACGGACAGCGAAGTCTCAGTAATAGGGTCCCGTTTTTTCCCTTTGGGTACGGAACCCTAAAAACAAAGTTTGAAAAATAGATGTTGGCCGATTCTCAGACCTACTGAATATGTATGCAAAATTTGAGAAGAATCAGTCAAGCCGTTTCGGAGGAGTACGGTAACTAACACTGTGACACGTGAATTTTATATATTAGAAGATATTAAGGTAAGGTAATATGCCTTATTAGCCGACACCTAGTAGCGTACAACAATGTTACGCAAGATTATCTGTTGGCCCTGATTATATCTTGCGTCTACTTTATTAAAATAAATACGTGTTCCATTCATAAACAGTAATTTAGAAATCCATTCTTTCAAAACTACTTACTCGTAAGTATAGAATTACAAAATAATTGAATTTATATTATACAATAGACTAACTTTATGCAATAGTACATTCGTACTCCTTCCAATCCTATAACGTACTTACTGCTACGGCTACTTATGGCCTCCTCTATATTTGTTTGACATATTTTGGTCTAATATTATCTTTACTTATTATAAAACAAAGTCATTATTATTATAAGTATTTCCCTATGTGAGCTCATAATTTCAAAACTACGCAAAGGATTTTGATATGATTTTTTTTAATAATAGATTTGTTCAAGAGGATAGCTTTTTGTATAGTTTGTTAGGGTTTGGTGTTTGAATTCCACGCGTACGAAGTAGCGGGCAACAGCTAGTATATAATATAAGACACCGAGATCATTACAGACAGGTGAAATTATTAAAATAATCTCACCTGTCTCTATCCTGACTCTTACACTTAGGCAAGGGATTGACCCGGTGTAAACTATCTAAAAGAACTAGATGATTAGGTCATATAGGACATTAAATGATAGCAAGTGGACTGTATAAATATTAGGTATATTATAACTAAGTAAATACTACAAGTGCCTGCACTCAGGCGAGCCTCTCCGCGGAGTGTAGGGACACCCGGCTCGGTGTGGTCGCGGTAGGCGAACGTTGGTCACCCTACCACTGACGCATATAGTGCGGCAACACTAGATATTAATTATGTTAGATGATTTAAGAAAATTTTGTGTAATATTCTCTAACACTTGCACAACTCCTCTATTCAAATAAAAATACTTTTTACGGATTTAGACGCGTATTGTATGTGTTTTAAATTTTGATTGTTTAATTGTGACCAAACATAATCCAAAACGTCAAAATTGTTTTAAAAGTAGTATCAAAATTTGCTACGAAAAAACGTAACGTAATTTTGTTCAGTACCGCTCTACAATGCATTACATAACAGAGTTGAAGTTTTTAGTTTGACGATGTACAGTTTATTATCAAACATAAGAGAATACATTAACTTTGACCTAGACCGATCGAATTCACGCACCGATGATAATTTAGCCTTGCACGTTCAATACAATTTTAATGCCTATTAACATCTAAAATCAACATTTTATTTGCACATAGGAAACTGGCCAGATCGGTTGCTACGTAACACCATTAAAAGTGAGTCCGAATTCACATAAAATTTATATGTTCGCGCATGACATCGTAAATGCGTCCTGTACGAAGAAATAAAACAAGTACTTACATAAAATTCTGGTGAAAGGAATGCCTTAACATGCTGTAATAAACCATTCTTTATCGGTATCACAAAATATTCAGTACGTAAATAACTTAATAAGATTCCAATATCAAATACTTTGTTATCGATAAATGCTACTTTCATGAAATTTATTTAAGAAAGCCAAGCTTACGGCAAAAATAGAAACTTATTATTTTTTATAATTAAATGTAAATTACAATTACAGTACTATTTGTAAAAGCAAATATTCTTAAAACCATTGGCACTCTAGTGTCTTTAGCAATATTTATAGTTATATAAATTAAGAAAATTGTGTTATGTTTCTCGTTGTGTCTATAAATAGCAAGAAACAAATAACTATAATTTCTTTTGGTAAGACTTTCACAAACCAATTACTATGGTAAACATCAATTACTATGGTCTGCGTATAAAGAAAGTATGACTACAAATTTGTAAAAGATTTAATTAAAGATGTATCTAACATTGACCTACATTTATTTTATTACTACATTATTATTATCGCTAATTGTGATTTTGTCTTGACATTTTTTACTCCCTACATAAACTTATAGGTTTTTTTATAAAACTGTTTACGGTACAGTGTAGTACGGTAAAAATACATTTTTTATCATTTTGAAATAATTACTGAATTTAAAATTGGAAACACGGCACAGAATAAGTTGTAATTCCATTTTTAAAAAATAAACATTTTGACTATTTTAAAGGATGTATGAACCTAAATTAACATTGTGCAATAATCGAATAAAGGCGGGCTATTTGCGCACATGGTTGGCCACGATTTATTGCAAAAATTATACGAATAACGAACATAGTTGCAACATGTTCGTGACTATAGTGCGCGAGCTCTAGTCACAAATACATTGTTGCTTCATACTGACAAGGATCTGAGGCCTAATACGACCTATTATTTGTAATTGTTTTTTCTGATGTTTTTTTTTAGTCCTAAATGCTCTCTAGATAATAACATTGTTCTGTATTTGAACTTTAGTGAAAAAGAAATGCTACTTGAATTAAGAACCTTCTTTTCAAAAAAGTAGAATACTGAGCCATTTCTTATGTCGGTAACACATTTTTCAATAAATAGTAGAACCAATGCATCCACTTTCATAAGTTATAAATTTATAGTATTAATTTTTTAGTTACATCATTTTAGTACCTACACAATCTAAAAGTTTAGTTTTATCACCAATAGATGGCAGTGCTCCGTGTGGTGACGGATTAAGAATACAAGTGTCACCACACTATCTCCTCCCAAGGGTCCTGTAAATGTCAAGGGATATTGCACACAGATAACATCCTCTGTGAGAGACGGAAAACTCGAAAATAAACCCTGTGCCAACATGCCTTGTCAGCGCAGCACAGTAGATCATAATCCCTTCCAAAGTGGAGGAGGCCCGTGCCCAACAGTGGGACGTAAATGGGCTGGAGAAGGAAGCAGGAGATGGCGGTGCAACGAATTAAAATTCTGCTGTTTGTGTTTCACTATCACGAAGATTACATGAATTATTTAGTGTTTTTTTGCTTAAAAAAAGAAATTCATATTATTATAGTTATAAGATATGAAAAATATACCTACTTACATTAAGTTACCTGGTTTAAATGTAACTTTACCTAAGGGACTTTACAAATTAAAGGTCCAACTTTATTACTGTACTATGAATTAACTCATGAAAGCAATTATGGGAAGCGGTTCGGTATCCCACAGAGACATTTCGATGTCAACTGGTATCATGAAATGGATAGGAGTGAGATAATGAGACGCTTATTTAGCTTTGGGCTGCGCAATCGACGGGGATTCGCAATCATTGTGGTCAAATGCGTGAATCCGTATTGTAGTGTTGCGTCGCTCTACGAATTATTAATGTCCCATTGACAAATTCGTTGACAACACAATCCTCAATTATCGTACGCAATTGAATTTATGTTATAATTAACGGTAATTAAGGATTAATTACCGTTAATTATATCATAATATCGATATTATATCTTATGGGAAAACTTATTAGTCATTAAAAGTGTACCATAGCATAATGAAATTGAGTATGTTTAATTTAATTAAGTGATTATATGCATATAGTGATGACCAATATACTAATTTGGTATATATTTACTTTAGAAGTTTCGAACAATAATAATTTACAAATAGTGTGTAACTAATTTTAAGAGGGCACGATACCAAATTATGCTCCATACAAAAATATGGGTATCGTAAGTCCCTTTTTTCTTCGCGAAAGTTAAGTTAAGTGTATAAGTGTGGACGAAGCCAAGGAACTATGATTAGATCATAGCAGATGGCGCACTATAGTCTCTGCTTACCGGTATAGGAAAAAGGCATGATGTTATGGTGAAGATTATGACCATAATGCTAAAAAAAAAGATAGGTTACAAAAAAAAAAGAATCAGTGTTTTAATATAATTCTGTCGAAAACTAAGCTTAATTAAGGTTTTCGATTAGAATCGACATTGGTGAACAAACAAAGCTATTAAAGTGATCTTTATTTGTTCTTCGTGTGGTAACTAAATGTGTTTGCGTGTGAAAAAAAGATTTATTCCTACTTACATTTTATTTCTTTGTTATAATGCATTTTATTAGAAAACATAAATCTTTGACAAATATGCTTAAAACTGAAATATAATCAAATTATAAACGAACTAAAACTTAAAGCCTAATTTTAAAAGTCTTCTAATAGGCACTTATGTCAAAAGGATCGTTATTACAATTCTGGCCTCTTAAGAACAAAAATCTAACTAAAATAAAACACTTGGTATGTTTCAAATGCATTTCCAAACGTGATAAAAAAAAATTGTATTCTCTTACACTTGCATTTGTTTAAATAAAACTACTTTTTTACGGATTTTGAAGCGTGCATTTGTTTTAAATTTGCAGTCACCATGATCACAGGTGAGTCTCACCCGTGACTATTGTGACTGCAGTCTCAAAAAAATTCTTGTCTTCAAAAATCTTAGGACATAGAAAGAATAAGTACAAGTTAGCGTTACTAAGCCAGCATTTATTTATATTTATGTTTGTAACTTTAATAAAATCTAATTTGCATTGTTTGTATACATAAAACACCGAGTTAAAGTATACACGTAGCATTTACATAAACACAATAGAATATTTATTACTCCAAGAAGCTACGTGTGTATTTCAATTTGCATTGATTTGAATTGATTAACTTCTATTACGATTGAGACGATTTAAATAAAGGTCCAAGGTGGTATGTTAATTGGAAGCATATCTGGGTAACACAACATTTTTGGTCTTCAAGACAGTACCTACTACTAGTGTGGACATCATTTTTTCGAAACTAAGACAACAAACTTTAAGTAATACCTAATATAATAACCTACTATTACGTTTTGTTTATCTCGTAAATTGATGTTATTGTGAATTATTTAATAACTGATTTTGCGACACGGCAATTAAATAATTGAAAACTGAACTAAAGATCTTTAGTCCCAAACTGATTTCAGATACAATAATAATATTTTAAATTTTAATGCAAAGGCAAAGCCATCATGTTACATTATAGTGAATTGACCTAAAAATCTTTTACTTGGATATGAGTTCTTATATTTTATTGCTGTTTATTCAATAGAATAATGTTATGTTACAGAAATGTAGCTCGGATCCGCGTTTGGGTGTTCTGGGTAATGTAGAATTTCACATCATACATTTGCACCCAGATATCGTCTAGAGCCAATCTCCTAATGGATTAGAATACTTTAGTGTATCAAAATTCGAAATCGTGGTTATTTTTAAAATACTGAAAAGAATGAAGGTAAAATACATCTATTTTAATAAAAGAAGCGACTGATTGATCTTGAGACTGACTGTCTGACTGACATATGCATCAATGTACACAAAAACTACTAAAGTTACGAAAGTGAAATATTGCATGCTAATTCCTTTAACACTATAGGCAAGCACTGTGAAAATATTTTCAAAAATTTGACTTATAATGCCGAAAAACGTAGGGTGGCAGTTTGTTTGCAATTTTACAATTTTCAACTCAGTATTTAGGCTTAGGAAGTCCTAGGGAAAAGGCGAGTCAATGATGCAAAATATGATTTTAATAGGTGTACCATTTCAAAAAAGTAGAAAGTAGATTCATATTTGTTTAGATATGATGTTGCATAATGAACGTGGAACAAAACTATTGATGTCATACGGAAGTTTTATGCCGATGCGTTTGATTTAAGATGAAAAGATTAATCTGTATGAAGTGATGCATCCCACTCAGAAGGCGTTGACGTAATGAGTAAAGCGATACTTAAACAAATACCCTCAATCTATTCAATCAACATCTTTGTTGTTTTCTTATAAACAGGATTTATGGAGGTTACAGAAATAGTTCGGTCATTGTTTGTAATAGAGAATAACGACGATATTCAAATGATGGTGGGAAAAATATATATCCATAAAATTATGATACATACTAACGTTTCCATAGATATATCTTAGAACAAATAAAATAACTATTTTGCGATGTGTCTCTTTTCACGAAAATTACGCATATGCGAGAGAATGATTTTACACAGTTAAGAGTTGAGTTGGTGCTGATAGTAAAACATTTAATATTTTTCATAAAATGATAAAAAAAGTCTGACAGTCTTGTTGAAAACTTACAAGAATAGTAGCTTAGCATTTTTAGCTTAACAAAGATATGCTTTTTAGGGTTCCGTACCCAAAGGGTAAAAACGGGACCCTATTACTGAGACTTCGCTGTCCGTCCGTACGTCCGTCCGTCTGTCACCAGGCTGTATCTCAAGAACGGTGATAGCTAGAGAGTTGAAATTTTCACAGATGATGTATTTCTATTGCCGCTATAACAACAAATACTAAAAATAAAATAAAATAAATATTTAAGGGGGGCTCCCATACAACAAACATGATTTTTTTACCGTTTCTTGCTCGATACTAATAACGTTGCCTTATGTTGCATAGATAATGGTACGGAACCCTTCGTGCGCGAGTCCGACTCGCACTTGACCAATTTTAATTATTTTGTTGTATTAAATATTTGTTTTTAGTTTAGTTTTTCTTATGCGTGAATGTGTTTTATAGTAATCTTTTGAAAATATAAATAATAAGATGATGAATAAATAAATAATGAAACAAAAAATGAAGGATTATTTTTCGAAATGTGTAAGGAAGTGTAATAAGTTTTATGGCTTATAATTAGCTTTTGAAATGGATATGACATCGTTAATATAATAATTTCTCAATTATTATTTTACATATAAATAGAAACACGAAGGCTAATTTTCCTGAATTTTTAACCCGCACATACTTACAGCTTTGATTATATAAATGACATTTATATAATCAAAGACATACAGAAATCCTAATCTTGACCAAGCCAAGATTACAATGAACAGTCTACACAAAGACAAGATATCTAATATCTAGTTGTAACAGATTCACACCCACATCGACTTGACTTTATTAAACTATAAATTACCTTCAATTAACTGCAATAAGATTTATATTATAGCATTAAACAGTCGACGTATTTGGCTCTATTGACTATAGATCGTAGCAGATGGCGCTCTATAGTCTCTGCCTACCCCCATGGGAAAAAGGCGTGATGTTATGATGATGATGATGATAAAGTTATCAACTATCTTTATTACTATGTACTTGATAGCATAAGTTTAGGTAGTAGTTATTCTGTTGTTTAGGATTATAATATAACTAGCGGATTAGGAATTTAGAAAATATATATAAAAATTCCATTTTAGTTTATACCAAGGCTATATTATTTATTGGAACCCTTATAATTTAATTTCGGCCATTTCGGACCGGTCATGCAACCTGAATGTTCAACTCTACTAATGTTTGGCGTCAGATTAAATTAACATGGTAAAATGTGGTTTTCACATGTTTTGTTTACGATGTCCTCCATAATGATGACCCTAACATTATTGTTTTCATTAAATTAAATTGTTTTAAGTATACATATTTTTTAAGTCCGTATGGTGACGGACTAAGAATGCAAGTGTGACCACCTCTTTCCTTTCTAGGGTGCTGTAAAAGCCAGCTAAGAGATATAAACACACTATACACAGACAACATCCTCTGTGACAGACAAAATACTCGAAAATAACCCTATACCAACACGTCAGATGGGCAAGTCCGGTAAATGAATGGCGAATTTTATAAAGTTTGGTTAGTCTATTGTTAATTTTTTGAGATTATAATGTGTCATTGTGGTGCCATTGTGACACCATTTATTTACTGGACTTGCCCACCTGGTCAGCGCGGTATAGGGTTATTTTTGAGTATTTTGTCTCTGTGCTTGAGAGAAAGAGAGAGAGAAATAAGATTTCTTTCAATCATAGTAACATCTGTTCACAGAACATTAATATTACAATAAACGGGCCTTATAAAGAAGGATCATTGCGACAAAGGGTTTAATAACGACATAATGACAAATAGCTTCTATGTCCGACCTTAACCTACTTATAAGTGCCAGTGTCCTCAGGATTCCTTATTTAGATAGCATTATGCTTCACTGCTCAATTCTCGCGATTAATATTTACTTGTAGTACTGTTTCCATCCATAGGCCATTATCACGAATTTTTTAAAAGATAATATAAAATAAATTAAAAAAATATTACTTGTATTGACTAGTTCCTCTCTCATTGTACATTTCTGTCCGCCATATTGACTTCATATCTGTTTTTCGTGCAGCGGTCGTTACACGTCAAAATTCAATTTATTTAATTCTCCGTTAAATGTGTATTTGATAATAGTGCAGTCTGTGCGGTGATTACATTGATTACTTTGAACATGGGAAGAAAGAGGAAACACAAGGAATATAACGATGAATACATTTTAAGGAAACTTCGTAAGTTGGAAAACAAATTACATAAACGAAGTCGATCGCGTTCGCAGAATTCTGAATCAAGTTCAGGTGAGTTATTTAACACAATATAAAGTTATTTTTGAGTGTAAACTATTCTAGATTTCCTATTTACCAAATAGCTTTTATATATCTATCTACGTGAATAGTGACGCGAACAATACATTGGGATTGTTACCCTCACAATTGAAAAATAACAGTAATTATTGCTACCTTCGCAATATATTATCATCTTTTTTCTTCTTGATTAAGTACATAATATTAGCAACGAAGTGATGCGAACAGTACAGTTTGGGACTGTTGCCTTCACGTATTTTTGACATTACAGAAATATCATTGTTAAAATAAGTACAATGAATGTTAGCTCCATTTTTATGTGATGCGAATGATTTTTAGGGATCATTACCTTCACGTCAATGTGATTTTTTCAGTATCACCTCATCATGATCGTTCTAAAAATGAATTAGAATTCGAGCATATTATACCAAATGAACTATATGGTGACAGCACTGATGATAACGACGCTCCCTCCGTCCGGAGTGTAATCTCTCCTCAAATAAACATAAATTCAGATCCAGTCCCATCAACGTCCACGACTCATCTGCTACCAAATATAATTGAAAATAATAATGTCATATCAATTGAAGAGACACCATTAAATGATGAAATACTCAACTTACTTGGAGATGCTCCTAAAGAGGACTGTCCAGTTGGGAAGGATGTCCACTCTGATATAGCTAGTAGATTATTTGCAGTGTTACAAAATGGCTTGAATAAGGAAATTAAGAATAAAATAAAAGATGAGTACCCGATACCTGGTAATTGTCAATCATTTAAAGCTCCAGTATGTAATCCAGAAATTAAGGCTGCAATTTCAGAAATTTTATATAAAAAAGACTGTTCTTTGGCAGCAAGACAAGATCAAATCGGTGTTGCCTTAACTGCATTAACAAAAGCTATGGACATTTTGGTGACTGATAAGCCTGATAGTAACCAGACTCTTCTTAAGCATATTAGTGATGCATGTCGGTTATTATGTGACTCTCATTACATTGACACAAAAATGAGGCGTAATTTTTTGATATCGACACTTAATAATAAACTCAAAGATACTTTGAAAGATTCAAAACATGACACAAATTTATTCGGTGAAACATTACCAGAAAAATTGAGAGCCTCCAAGGCGATAACAAAAACAAGTCAAGACTTAAAAAATTCAAAGGCAAAACCATATACTAATAATAATTTAGGTAAAAACAATTTAGGTGCTAAACCAAATGCAAACAATTTAAACTGGAGGCACCCGCAGTCGAGCAACCAGTTCCAGACGCGCAGAGCAGTAAGCTCAGCGCCTCGGACTGCGGGTGCTGCTCTGAACGAGACTCACCGGTACCAGACTCACCGGAACCAAACAACATGGAGGAAACAACAGCCGCAGCTTACACCGCCTCATGCACGGACCAGTGCCCCCTACAAGAATCACAAGAGAACCTAAATCAGGTAACACTACCAGCAGGTAGATTAAAGCATTTTAATCACATATGGCGTAAACTAACATCTGATGGCAAAGTATTGTCATGGATTGAAGGTTATGTTATCCCCTTTACCACCACTCCTCAACAATCCAGCTATCCGAAAAATAATCCAAGTAACAACAAAGATTTAGTTAATTTTCAAATTGAAATAGATAAATTATTGTACAAAGGAGCTATATCACTATGTAAGAGGGTCCCTGGAGATTTTTTATCACATATTTTCTTAGTCCCAAAGCCTAATGGTGAGAATCGGTTTATACTTAATTTAAAAAAGCTAAATAGATTTATAAAAACTTCACATTTTAAAATGGAAGATCTGAGAACTGCTGTTAAATTAATAACACCTTATTGCTTTATGGCTACAGTAGATCTCCAAGATGCATATTTTTTATTACCTATACATATTGACTATAAAAAATATTTAAGATTTGAGTTTAAAGAAAACTGCTATGAATTCAATTGCTTACCATTCGGTTTATGTACAGCCCCTTGGGTTTTCACAAAACTAATGAAACCAGTTGTTGAACACCTACGTTTACATGGTTATATGTCAACTATATATTTAGATGATTTGCTTTTAATAGGCACTTCATATACAGAATGTCAAGATAACATTAAAAAAACAATTAAATTATTAGAAAATCTTGGTTTCATTATAAATTATGAAAAAAGTCGCATTGAACCAAAATTACAATGTAAATTTTTAGGGTTTATTTTAAATACAAATTCATTTTGTGTAGAATTACCTGATGAGAAAATTAATAAAGTAAAATCAGAGATACTAAAATTTAAAAACTTAACTACTTGCAAGATTCGTGAATTTGCAAAGTTTATAGGTCTCATAATATCAGTTTGTCCCGCAGTGGAATATGGGTGGTTACATACAAAAACTTTTGAGAGACTTAAATTCACAAATTTATTACAACATCAAAATTATGATAGATTTATGAAATTACATAAACAATATATTGACGAGGACTTAGATTGGTGGTACAAAAACATCGATCAGGCCAAAAACCCTATACGAAATAATAATTATGAGTTAGAAATTTATACTGATGCTTCTAAAACGGGCTGGGGCGCTGCTTGTAAAAATGAAAAAATCCATGGTTTTTGGACTAAAGAGGAAAAACTATACCACATTAATATCTTAGAACTACTGGCAGCCTTGTTTGCTTTACAAACTTTTGCTAAAAATATATACAACACCCAAATTCTACTGCGCATTGACAATATAACTGCCATTGCATGTATAAACCGTATGGGGAGTGTACAATTCCCACATTTAAACAAAATAGCTTATGAGATATGGTCATTTTGTGAGAAAAGACGGTTATACATATTTGCTTCATACATTAAGTCAGCTGAAAACACTGTTGCTGATTTTGAATCTCGCCGTATTCAGGTTGATACAGAGTGGGAACTTGCACCTTATGCTTTTACTCGTATAGTTGATTGTTTTAATTACCCAGAAATAGACTTATTTGCTAGCAGATCTAATGCTAAATGTAACAAGTATGTTTCATGGAGACCTGACCCTTACGCTTTCTGTGTTGATTCATTCACTTTAAGTTGGAGCAACTTGTATTTTTATGCATTCCCACCTTTTAGTATTATACTTAGAATGCTTAATAAAATTATTAATGATCAAGCTATTGGTATTGTAGTTGTACCATACTGGCCAACACAGCCGTGGTTCCCAGTATTTAAGAAATTAATTATATCAAAAATTATTTATTTTAGACCAAATAGTAATTTACTGATTTGTAACAATTCCAGATCAGCCCACAGTCTTCACAAAAATCTTACCCTGGTTGCAGCAGTTTTATCAGGGAAATGTTATTAAGAAAGAGTGTTCCACCCTCCTCAACACATATTTTAATGAATTCTTTATCAAAAAATAGTTTATCACAATACAATTGTTATTTTAAGGAATGGTATAATTTTTGTCAACAACATAACAGTGATTATTTGATGGTCTCTGTACCAAATATTATTTTCTTTTTAACTAAATTATATAATTCAGGATATCAGTATGGAAGCATAAATTGTTGTAAATCTGCTTTGACATTTATACTTGGTAAAACTATAATGGATGATTCAAGGATACAAAGGTTCATGAAGGGTGTATTTAGGTTAAGACCTCCAAAACCCAAATATGATCTCACATGGGACACTAATACAGTTCTTAATTATTTATTGACTTTATATCCTAATGAACAATTAAATATTGAGCTTTTGTCTAAAAAATTAATTACACTCTTAGCACTTATTACCGCTCACAGGGTACAAACATTATCAAAAATTCTATTAAATAATATAATTATCAGCCCAGAATGTGTAATAATTAAAATATCAGAGGCAATTAAGACCTCAAAACCAAATTGTAATCAACCTTTATTAAAACTTCCATTCTATACTGAAAAACCTCAGTTGTGCCCTGCAAAGACTTTAATATGCTATATAGAAAAAACTTCAACAATTAGGAATTCCAATTCTGATCACCTGTACGTGAAGTATTTAGAATAACAATTGCTGTATTAGTAATCAATTATACTTACTGCATGTAGATTTATAAATTTTATTATTGTTCTTGACACACACAAATGCATGTATTTTAATTATGACTAGAATTATTATTATTATTATGACATCAATGATTATTAATATTTAAATTTTTTTTTTTTTTTTAATTTTACTAAATACTAGTTTTATAAAATATTTATTTCTATGTAATTTATTTCTATGTAATTTTTGCATACCGCTGTGACGGTATAATACAGTGATACTTAATATATTTATCTGTAAAACACAATGTACATACCTGTATTATGCAAAATAAAGATTTGATTTGATTTGATTTGATCACTTATTCATAAGTTTTAGAAAACCTCATTCAGTTGTTACTAGTCAGACTCTTAGCCATTGGATTAAAGATGTACTCCACCGAAGTGGTGTAGATACCAGTGTGTTCGGCTCTCACAGTACACGCCACGCAGCCACTTCTAAGGCGCGAGCTCTAGGGGTGAGTGTAGATACCATAAGGAAAACCGCCGGATGGAGTACATCTTCTTCAATGTTTGCTAAATTTTATAATAGGGAAATTGTTGCAAACCAAGATGAGAATTTTGCTAGAACAATCTTAAATAACCATAATAATACTTGATTGTGTATTTTTGTGTATTTTGAATATATAAGGTTGATTTAATGTGGTGTATTTAATATTACCTAACCCACAAACATGGGGCATATGTCTCACTCGCTTTAAACATCTACAAGTAAATATTAATCGCGAGAATTGAGCAGTGAAGCATAATTAATGATAAAACGAACTTACCTGTACGTGAAGTTCTATCATTATTATGCGAGCTGCTCAATTCGAAGCGATTAATATTATCACCCTCCCCGAAAAACCCGCCCAATCACTACGGGTGATACATATGCTTATCGTTTGTGGGAGAATACTAAGACATTTCAGGATAGTTGCAAAGCTTTAAACTAAATGAAGTCAATATGGCGGACAGAAATGTACAATGAGAGAGGAACTAGTCAATACAAGTAATATTTTTTTAATTTATTTTATATTATCTTTTAAAAAATTCGTGATAATGGCCTATGGATGGAAACAGTACTACAAGTAAATATTAATCGCTTCGAATTGAGCAGCTCGCATAATAATGATAGAACTTCACGTACAGGTAAGTTCGTTTTATCATTAATTATACCATGCATAATAATGTTTTAAACAGGACAAGGATAATAATTACTAAATTGCGCAATAAATATTGGAGTAGAAATATGGGATAAATAAAAATAAATAATAATATATGTGTACCTACATGAATATGACGTACCTCGTGGTCGAGTGGTGCAAATAACGGACTGCCGTTAACGACGTCGCGGGTTCGATTCTCTACTCGGGACAATCATTTCTGTGATAATTTATAATTTGTCATACAAATGTTTGTACGGGTCTAGGTGTTTTCTATGTATTATAAATAAGTATGTATTTACAAAAAGAAAAGTAGTATCATATATTCCTTTTTTGCATTCCGCGTTCTGGTACCAATAACATAAGCACATAAGCTTAACTTGAGACCAGAGGACGTTGTGTAAAATGTCCATGAATATTTATTTATTTATGAACTCGATCTCGAACTGATCGTGACTGGATGTGCAGCGATCAAACCCAGAATCTCGTGAATGGCAGTCCATTCACGAGGTTCGTCAAGATAAGGACAGGTAGAAAACATATGGGAGTACAAATAAAGTTACATTTTATGTATTCTATCGTGTTTACTTTGAGTGTGTTTCATACCAAACGCCAGAATAAAATTCTATAAAATGTACATTATTGGCCTTGCTCGACCTTAAGAGGATACCAAAATAGCTTAGTGCATTTTTCTATGTACGAAGTTTTCATTGTTTCTTTAGATTGAATGGCTAGAGCTCTAATTTTTATGTATATGTTTTTTCAATATATGATCTAGGATCGCATAAACTCAGAAACGCGATTGATAAAAGTTTTCTCGATAGAAAATCTTAGCGAAACAACCTCTCTAATTTTTTATTTTTTTCATTTGTCGGTCTATTATCGCGTATTAACTAATGAAATAACTTTAAAAACATAAGTAACTATTTTATATACAGAAACACGTAAATCAGAATTAAAATATATTTAGTAGATTTTGAGTAAACAAAAAAAAATAATTAATTCTTCATTTTCTGTGCCTACTGGCTGTGTTAATATGTACGTGTCGGCGATGATATACGATAATATTGATGTAGGCCCTTAAGCTCTACTTATAATAAAATAGAGACGTTATTTTTGTATGTCCCTATGTGAGCTTACATCTTCAAAACTACGCAACAGATTTAGATGCGGTTTTGTTATTAGAAAGTACTAGCTGCTACCCACAACATCGTGCGCGTGCAATTAAGAAAATAAAAAAAAACATAATATTATTTAAAAAAAAAAAAACAGCATCGAATTCTGTTGCATAGGTTTGAAGATATAAGCTCACATAGGGAAATACATACAAAAATAACGACTTTGTTTTATAATGATTCAAGAGGATGGCCTTTATGTGCAATTTTTTAAGTCTTGGTTCTCAATTCTACGCGTACGAAGTTGCAAGCGACAACTTAAATATAATTGTATAATAGTATCAATAATATCACATATAACTATTTACATACGTTACGCAAGTGAGATCAAGCGTAGCATCTAAGATATTGAAACGTAATTTGTAGTTGGAACCGCAACTAATTAAACGCTGTCAGTACTCCCTAGACAGTTAATGATCAATTACGCTTAGGCGTCAATTTGGTAATATTATACATAGATATATACCACATACAGAACCATCCATACAACGGCCAATTAGCCGAAAAGTCATGCAATTCAGATCATTTGGTGTATACAAAATAACATGAAACCTATATCTAGCTCGCTAGTTGCTAGCTCCAAAAGTAATGTCCGTTTTAATCGAATTCAGCCGAACAATAAATAAATATTGTTCTAATACTGACTATTTAAGTTTAAATTTAATTTGTTTAAATTAAACCACTTTTTATTGTTGAGACTCCCACCCGTTGGGAGTCCCCAGCCGTGACCATGGTGACTGCAAAGTCTCCGAAACGTCGACGCGTCGGGCTAAAATTTTAAATAAATATACGCGTCTAAATCCGTAAAAAGTGTTTATTAAACCTAAATTGTTAATATATAACAGACTCAGTAATTAAACCCACAGTTTTTACCTTACATCCTTAGATTCGTAAATCACTGCCGAGATGAAGTAAAAAGTAATATGTTTTACCTGAAACAAGAAACATTTTATCATTATTACGTTTATTAGCAAACATAAAACATGTTATACACTTCTCAATCATAACTTCAGAATGAAGAATGTGACAATTTATAGATACGTGAAACATGGCGGTTTGCAAGTAATTGCTTCAAAACTAAGGGACTTTGATCCAACTGGCGTTTACATTACAAACCCTTGCTGAAAAGGTACGATAGCAATGCTCATATTTATTGTATACGCACACTGTCGTCTCTTAGTATGCGTGCAGCGAATTTGAGCGGGACGTGCACAGCGACCAATGAATTTTGTGTGTGTGAGTATCTATAGTTCTATACCAATATTATAAAGCTGAAGAGTTTATTTGTTTGTTTGAACTCGCTAATCTTAGGAACTACTAGTTTCAATTGATTATTTTTGTCTTAGATATTCCATTTATCGAAGAAAGCTTTAGGCTATATAACACCACGCTGCAACCAATAGGTGAGAGGTATCAGTGAAAAATACAGTAATGGCGAGGAAATTTTTTTTATTCCACGCGCATAAAGTCGAGGGTAACAGCTATAGTTGATAACGAGTACAGCACGTGTAACAACTCCTGTGTGGTTTTTCTCTAAGTTTTAAAAGTACATTAAACTTGCTGATGTGAATATTTTAGTGTCCACAGTTATAAAAGCGATGTGATGTTAGCTGTCACGCTGTTTAATAGATAATTGAGAAAAGGTGAAAGGAAAACAGTTAACAGTTGCTGTAAATTTAGTGTTAGAGCCATGTTTGATATAGTTGCTGTGGACAATGTTGTCTGTAGTTGAATAAATGTAATTGTTTTTAAAGAAAAAATCCAGATAAAAATTAGAAAATACACAATCAAAATAAACAAATTAAGAAATTTAAAAACAATTACAATAGAGCAGAAAATGAGATGACCATAAGTGGGATTGAAATTCATGACTTTCCAACTGTGTGCCGTGTAATGCCGTTCCATGGCTCTACCGACTGAGCTATCGTGGAAGTTCCTTGTATTAGCTAATTTGTCTGTATTTAACTTTTATTTGTGACGATTTTAAGCTACATATCTTTTTTCCTATCAATTTCGACGCATAGATTACGCCTGTCTCGGTTTTGATATTCTTTTAATACAAGAGCTATCTCATTCCATGAAGGATGATTTAGTTTTAGAATATTTATATTTAGATGGGTTTTAATAAAATACTACAGATACCATCCAATTATTATTTATTAATCCATTGATACAAATTGGGGCAGCTCAATTTAATGCTTAGCTTCTGAATTCCAAATTCGGTAAAGGAGAAGGTAACACAAAGCAATACATTTGCTTTGTAAGTAATGAAAGTGCACTATCATAAAACGTTCGCGTGCGTAAATGTAGGAAATATTGTAGACGGTATAAGTGCATGATATAAAGCTATTTTAACCCCGATGGTAATATAAGGGCGTTACAATTTTGAGGTGCGTTTAAGGGCATCATAAACGGCATATTACGATAATATTAATATAGCGTGAAAGAGACAGATGTATATAGGAAAAAGACGAGGCGAGAAAGAGATCGATATATTTATTTACTATACCGAGATGTATATATACTTATCACGTCACCGACAGATATATATATTTCTCTTTCTCACAATATGTACGAGTATATATATTGATATGCCGTTTGTGTCTATTTTATTCGGCTTATGGTTTCTTATTTCATGGAAATCTATCAAGCTGTCTAAAAGTTACTGATCTAGTAGGATCAATTCCAAACAACTTTTTTCTATATGCTCATAATAGTTTTAGCACAATTTTTATTTCTAAATTATACTTAATTACGATAATTAAAATACGCGATGCCGCTAATAAACGATTTATAATTCATCGAATAGTTCATCTCCCAGTAATTTCACGGACTGTAAATCTTCAAAGTTAATCAGTCTTACTTCTAATAAGTTACGAGTTTATGAATCATAACAATACGCAGAATAATAATTACTTACGGAACCACTCAACGTAACTAAGTATGTGTGTGTTACGTAACGCCATTACCGCATTGTATTTATTATTACTTATGTATAGGGTTGGCAGACATGAGCATTCTTCGATATTTTAAAAGAAACTTCTAGAGCTACGACTAGCACGTTCTGGTAGCTAAAAACTTTATAGGTTCCTGTCACCAACATGCAGGACACCGCGAATACGTAGCAGCCTACTTAACAGAACTTAGCCAGATACATAAGTTGAAAGTTTCACTTCTATCGGCAGGTGCTTAAATACGGATTTAAGAATACAAGTTCCACCACCTGTTTTCCTTCCCAGCCTGCTGTAAACGCCAGCAAAGGGATATTACACAGATAAAAACCTCTGTGAGAGACGGAAAACTCGAAAATAAACCCTATTACACGTCTGGTCACTGGTGAGGAGTGAGTTAAATATTCACCATCTAAACTATTAATTTTCCTATAATGCGCAGAGATAAAAAGATTGCACTGAAATAGCATTGATTAAGATTCAATTGGATATGTCTTCCATAGTCCTCTGTCAGACGTCATATCTGTGTTAACTCCTCTTTCTTTCATATCCTCATTGACACAGTTCATATATCTTTTCTTAGGTCTTCCTCTAGAATTTTTTCCCTTCATTCGCAGAACTCTCCTAACGATATTACTTTCCTCTCGTCTCATTAAAATGTCCGCTGTCCTGGTACAGCCGTTCATTCTTCATTTTTGCGTTTGAAAATCCCGTAATTTCAAAATGTATTACACATTTCAAGAAGCACATTTCATATTGTTCATTACTAGCTAATACCCGCGGTTTCCCCGCGTTCGTAGTTATTGAGCGCCCCTTCCCCAATATACACTAAAGCTTTACAAATCATACAAAAAAGCCTCATGAACGACGCTATCTACTAAAAAAAACCGCATCAAAATCCGTTGCGGAGTTTTAAAGATATAAGCTCAAATGGCTATGTGAGCTTATAATATCTAGTTTTATAATAAGTAAAGATAAAACACAATTGAAATGTAAAGCGGATTTTTGCGGATTGGGTCTCGTTGTAACTATGATGACAAGAGCCAGTCGTCAGGCACTGTTCAGTGACCGTGAAGTACTTGTAACACTTCAGCGCATCTTACTGTTCTCTGCTCTGTACTTACTGCTCTCAATACCATGACTTTATAGCCATTTTGAAAAGAGCGTTTCCATATCTGTTTTAATACCAGTTCTTATAAGAAATTCCTTTAATAATGCTCTAAATAACATATTTTTAGGGTTACGTACCGAAAGGTAAAATGGGGGTCCCGTTTACTGAGTGTTCGCTGTCCACATGTCTGTCAACAGGGTCTGTGTATCTCGTGAACTTTCGGAGATGGATGGTTTCGTTCAAACAAATAAAGAAACCAACTTTAGTATTAATATATTAGTAGATATGATGATAAGATGTCCGTGTGGAGACGGATTAAGAATACAAGTGTCACCAGCCCATTTTGTCCCGAGGGTGCTGTAAGAGCCAACTAAGTGATATTTTACACAGATGACATCCTCTGTGAGAGACGGCAAACTCGAAAGTAAACCCTGTGCCAACACGCCTGGTCAGCGCGGCCACAGTAGACCATAATCCCTCCCAAAGTGGAGGAGGACCGTGCCCAACAGTGGGACGTTAGTGGGCTGGAGAGAGAGATAAATTAGTATGACTAACGATATTTATTGTAATAACAAAATGCAAAATTAATTTTTAGGCTGTTTGTTGTGATGTTTTGCGTCTAATAATGAATATAATAAATGAAGCCGTTTTCCATAAACAATATTTAAAACATCTTTGTTTTAAATTCGGTTTATGTAACAAAAGTAATTAGTTACTGTCAAACAAAAAATAAAGGTTTTAGTCCATTAGACGCGGCTGACATGTTTCGCAGAAAAACGAAACATGTGTTTTACCGTGACATAAATGGATGTAACATGAACGTAGGTTTTGTTCTGCCCTATTATCTTTTGTTGAGCATCGTGCTGTGAAATATGATGGCGATTATTATGAACTTTCACATGTTTTGTTACTTTTAAATAATAGTAACATTATTTATATATATATACATAATACTACTAGGCGTGAAATTTAGAAAATTTTCGCCGCTTTTGCGACTTTTGACGGGCTTCGTGGTGGAGTGGTTCATGTAACGGACTGCCGTTCACGAGGTCTCGGGTTCGATTCCCGCTTGGGACAATAATTTCTGTGATATTTATAATTGTCATACAAATGTTTGTACAGCGTCTGGGTGTTTTCTATGTATCATAAGTATGTATTTACAAAAGAAAAGTAGTTTATGTATTATATCCGTATTCGGTACCCATAATACAAGCGTATAAGCTTAGCTCGGGACCAGAGGACGTTGTGTGAAATGTCCACGAATATTTATTTATTTTTTACAAATGCTTCGCTCTTCAAACAAACAAATAAATTTTTCAGCTTTATAATATTAATAACATGTTAAATGCTGTTGGTTAGTGACAATTTCTTACTGTTGGGCACGGGTTTCCTCCACTTTGGGAGGTTGGTCTACTGTGCCGCGTGGACCAGGCTTAGGCACAGAGATCTTTTCAAGCATTCTGTCTCTCACAGATTTTTTTTCATAGGCCATGATGGTGCCTGAGCTTTACCATGACCCGGCAAGGGGTGGCCCCGCTAATCGGGGCCCAACCCGATGGGGGGAGCACTAGGTCCCCCCATCATGTTTGGCGCGGCGGGTCTCTGGGTACCAGCCCGCCGCGAGCGACCGCTAGCTATTGCGCGCCGGCGACCCCTGCACGGGGCCCTGCGGGGTGCAAAAGTTTCGTCAGCACGTTCGCGCTCCCGCAGGGCCTCCCTCTTTGCCGTCATCATCTCCCTAGCGAAGGAGGCGACGGCGGCCCGTCTATCACAGATAATGGTAACTATCAAACTACAGAAAATAGAATTCAATTCTTTACAATCATTTACATATTCAATCAATGCTGTTTTATTTTTAGTTACGACCAATAACCTTGTTGTCTTGTTGTCATAATAATGTGATTGTCATGTTTATTACATTAATATTTATCAGTATTCATCACACGCCCGTTATCGTGCGTGCTGTCAATGTAAATGAGAAGTTTGTGTAATTGATTAACTGTCATCAAAACATTAAATCAAACGATATCGATATAACATTGTTTTGGTTTAAGACTTTCGTAATAAACAGTTCGTTGAACGTCTAATATGGGGAAGGTCTAAGAAAAGCAGTCAAATACATCGCACATGAAAGGTTCCATAACATTAATATCATAATAATAGGCAAGAGCAGAAGAATGATGAGAAAGAGTGTTTATTATTGTACCATCAACTGACATAAACAAACTGTGAAATTTTCAGGTCTCTAGCTATCACCGTTCCAGAGATACAGTCTCCATAATAGGAGCCCGTTTTACCTTTTGTTGCGGAATCCTAAAAACCACTAAAGTAAAATCGTTTCATCCGTTTAAGAGCTATCATGCTACAGACAGAAACAAAGACGCTCGCAGACAGACACTGTTGTAATTAGTTTTAAGTTTAGATCATTTTATATCCTACATTAGGGCCTGGTTATCTACGTGACAGGGTACCCTGGTACAGGTACAACTCTCCCACAAAGGTTTGTCATTTTCTATTTGTTAGCAACATAAATTAGTTATTAAAAAAAGTTGTTCTATGAATTCTGTTTTTTAGCAGTCCTAAGACGCGGGACTTATATTTATTATACAAAATCCAAATAGTAATTAAGATAGTATTATGCTCTTTAAAGAAAGAATAAAGAGTATCAAACACAGCAGTAATGTTTGGTCTCGATGCAAGATGGATTCAACCTGGTCAAGTGCGTTTACGAAGAACGGTACTTCGCAATTACATAAACAAGTTTTGAACAAAATGCTGCCAATTGAACATTGAACTAAAGCGTTACCGCTTTTGATTATGTTTTTAAATTTATTACTCGAGATTTTCTTCAATTTTAATACAAAACAAATGTAAAAAACCATATTTGGATGCCAATAAAAATACACATAACAATTCAAATAGAATTCAAATAGAATACAAATCAAGGTTACATTTCTGGTACACTTTTCTTGAAGGTAACCACATTACCACAACTTTAAGAACATCTACACAAAAAAAAACATTTCAATCTCTACGTGATTTTTTAAAGTTAGTAAATAGCCTTCTAAATTAAGACTTTAAAACTTGATTTCTTTTTAACATCAGAAGAGTGTGTCTTCACATAAATTTTAATGTAAAAATTGGAGCATAAATAAAATCAGTTCATACTGCTATAGAAACTATACAAAACTACATGTATTAAGTCTTTCATATCCTAAAATTAGCCTTTCAAGAGATGATTTCAGATATCCTCGGGTAAAGAACTGGTAAGATTTCTTCTTGCAAAAATTCTGCTTGATTTTCTAGCACGAAATGGCACACTTTGTTCATCACTACACGGGCGGATAGTTTTATCGGTAAATAAGTACCTATACACTTGAGAGAGGAAAAACTTCAAAGGTTGCTACGGTAACAGCAGTTTTACGGCTCATAAAGAGATATGTTAATTGATTGGAAGTGTCAACTAGCCTCATCAAACACGTGTGACCTTCAGTAATACATTATCCTAATAGGCCCTTGACTCAAAAGGTGTGATGACCGCTGTTATACTCAAAAGATTATACTCAAAAGAAGGTAAGTAAGAACTTACCTTCGTTTGAGTATACTCAAACGAAGGTACGGTTAGGTACGGTAAGGTTTTGTACTAAACATACCGATGACTTATAAGTCATCGGTATGTTTAGTACAAAATCAGAGCCAGTCGCGGGACCAAATCGCAAACACCCAAAAAAACCTTAAAAAATGAGGAGTCTCGAGAACTAGGCCAATAACTTTATCGAACATTCAAAAACTTGAGAAAACATCGGAAGTTAAAAAAGAAATGACACTGCCAGATAATAGATGTTCTGATAAAAAATATGTTTATATGACCCATCACACTGAACAAATAATTTGACTAAACATTGGTTTATTGTTTTTACAAAAATCCTAAAATAAATATTGCTATCGAGTAAATGACGGTCACCATATTGTTGGACCACACACAATCTATTGACAGAAAAAAAATCACTTAGCAATTTAAAGGCTGTCCTTAGTGACACGTGTTTGCTTACAAAAGTCTCATGGCCAATGCAAGATGCAAAGACATTTATGTAACTAGCAGACCACCCCAGCTTTGCAACCTTATTGATGAAAACTATTGTTTGTTCAGACTTTCAGACCACGATATTTTTCTTACTCAGACAATTTTTATACCCGTCATAACTTTGTAAAGAAAATAACGATTACAATAATTTAAACTGCAGATTATACGTATGTAATCACACTTAATCATCAAATCATTTAAGTGGTTTAATACCATGGGATGGATAAAGAATACAAGTGCCACCACCCCTTTTCCTTCCCAGGGCGCTGTAAAAGTCAGCTAAAGGATATTATTGTACACAGTTAACATCCTCTGTGAGAGATGGAAATTTCAAAAATAAACTGCTAACACGCCTGGTCAAGGAGGCACATCCCCATAGACTGTAATTCCTCTTAAAGTGGAGGAGGCCTTTTTTTCTAGTCTGACTAAGGATCTCTCTGTCTTTACAGAGATCGTTAGTTCTAAGTTCCGTAAAGACAGTATTAATATAATATTTTCTAACACTTGCGCGACTCATCTGTTTAAATAAAACTACTTTTTACGGATTTAGACGCGTATATTTCATTACATATCATTACATTAATGCTGCCTTTGTTAACATATTAATACTGACGCGTATATTTGTTTTAAATTTTGGCCCGACGTTTCGGAGACAAGTCTCACCCGTGACCATGGTGACTGCAAAGTCTCCGAAACGTCGGGCCAAAATTTAAAACAAATATACGCGTCAGTATTAATATGTTAACAAAGGCAGCATTAAGGGCCTACATCAATATTATCGTATATCATCGCCGACACGTACATATTAACACGGCCAGTAGGCACAGAAAATGAAGAATTAGGGATACTTTTCCTATTTACTCAAAATCTACTAAATATATTTTAATTCTGATTTACGTGTTTCTATATATAATAGTTACTTATGTTTTTAAAGTTATTTCATTAGTTAATATGCGATAATAGACCGACAAATGAAAAAAATAAAAAATTAGAGAGGTTGTTTCGCTAAGATTTTCTATCGAGAAAACTTTTTTCAATCGTGTTTCTGAGTTTATGCGATCCTAGATTATATATTGAAAAAACATATACTTAAAAATTAGAGCTCTAGCCATTCAATCTAAAGAAACAATGAAAACTTCGTACGTAGAAAAATGCACGAAGCTATTTTGGTATCGTCTTAATGTAATGACATTATAAGTCAAGCGCTTTTGTCTAAGCAATATCTGGTTAATATCGATACCACAGATAATACGGTATTATGTCTGTTTATCCTTTTAATTTATTAACTGTAAGCTTATTACTATAATGTATCACACCTAAAGTAATGTTAGGACATAAAATATTGACGGGTTTTACGATCATATAGTCCCTATGAGTGATAAAAAACCGGTCAAGTGCGAGTTGGACACGATTTTCTGCTTTCTAGCCACCACCGTTCCAGAGATACAGCCTGGTGAGAGACAAACGGACAGACTGACAGTAAAGACTTAGTAATAGACTTATTACCCCATGTTTTACCAACATTTTAATCGATTACTCTTTTAACTTCATAAAATCTCAGTTTCTTATTCAAGTGTTTCATCGAAAGTTTAAAATAGTTAACATTTATAAAATACTAGCTGTCCCGGCAAACGTTGTTTTGCCATACTAAAAAAAAAAGGTTTGAAAAATAGATGTTGGCCGATTCTCAGACCCACTTAATATGCATGTAAAATTTCATAAAAATCGATCAAGCTGTTTCGGAGGAGTACGGTAACTAACACTGTGACACGTTAATTTTATATATAAGACTAGCTGTCCCGGCGAACGTTGTTTTGCCATACAAAAAAAAAAAATTGAAATATAGATGTTGGCCGATTCTCAGACCTACTGAATATGTGTGTAACATTTGAGAAGAATCGGTCAAGCCGTATCGGAGGAGTACGGTAACTAACACTGTGACACGTGAATTTTATATATAAGATATACCAATCTTTACCAGGTCATGGCAAGATGAATGATGCTCAAGGCATCACCATAGCCCTGTAGGGTAGAGGGCGATATAAAAGACGTGTACCAATCTTATGCGTCATAGACATGAGAAAAAACCCTCATTAAATTGGATTAATTACAGTTACAAAAGCATGTTCTTCTTACCAGCTCCTTTGAATGAAATATAGAATCCGTCCTCTAAAAATCCGTTCATATTTTACTTAATCAAAATACAAACATCTAATTCAAATCATGTCAACCTAATTAAAGACATATTAAAAATAACAAAATAGATACAATTTGTCACAGAACATTAATATGATTTATTATTATTAATCTTTTTATTTATGTTGCATAGTGCATCCGGAATATTATATGTGATTGGCACCCAGCCAATATCCACTTACTTACGTATCCTGTTTCATAAGCATAACACATACTTAGTTATAAGTTGTTCATATCGAGATATGCCGGAAAGAAAAGTTTTTCGAATAAGTGAAATAATGTTAGAAAAAGTTACTTTATTTGAGTGACTTCTTAAGTATAGAATATAGAGAATGTAGTTTGTAGTTTTTTATTGTTGTTCTAAGGGAAACAAAAAAGATATGTGTGAACATTTTCGATTTGACTGTTTTTTAGATTTCCGTACCAAAACGTGAAACGCATTCTTATTGAGACTTCGCTGTCCGCTGGTTGGTTTTTCACCAGGGTGTATCTCTACAGAGAAATATTCAGCTCTCTAGCTATCACTGTACTACATAGTACGGCGATAGCTAAAGAGCTGAAAGTTTCATAGTTTATGTAGGTATATTTGTTTATGTTATAACACCAAATACTCAACATCATCATTCTGATGCCCTTATCCCGTCATTTGGGATCGGGAATAAGACGCATATATAACGAGAATAATGTGTTCAACAACCCTTCGTGTGCGAGTGTGTACTACTCGTACCTGACCGCTTTTTGAAAGATGAACTTGTAACGTGAAGGTTTAAACTCTGAATTTGAAAAAAGTTCTAGCTTAAAAATGTGTAATTTAAGCTAGAACTATACAATTGCAAGAGCAGAAAAAAATTGAGTTATACAGAGACTAATCCCTAAGCAACACGCGGTAAACAAAAATATACAGACGAATTGAGAATCTCCTCTTTTTTTTTAAGTCGTTTAGAAGGGATAGCGTCACCTTCTTAATTTTTTAACACATGGTTAAGTTTCACATAACTAAACTCACATATTAGAGGGTAATCTCAGTGCGATACTACATTTTATATTCATTTCCAAGCCATTGAATATCGAGTAGATAATATCAAAGTTGTTCAGTCGGCAAGCTGATACAAGGATCCGTGAGTGCGTGGCGGATATACATTGTTCATGTTTTATACTTGTACCAGCTCATGGATGCATATTTATCTTCACGCTGCTGTGTTCTTGAATGAGTAGGTAATATGGAGTATTTGAATATTTAAAGATAAAGTAATCGATGAAAAGTTAAAATAGAGCAAACTTAATTTATAACTAGCTGTATCACGCGACTTCAAAGGCGTGAAATAAAAAAAACACCGTTTGACTGCTCCGTTCCTATTGATCGCAGTGTGGTGTTATGTGAACCAGTAGTTCCTGAGCTTACCACGGTCATACAAACTAACAAACTCTTCAGCTTTATAATATTGGCATAGATATCTATTAAATACATAATTAAAAAAAAATAGCGCCGCTCTTAAATAAATAAGTAAATTGCAGTTTTTTTTAACTGCAGATACCGTACTAAGTTAAGCATGTTTAAAAATTGTAGGAAATTAGAAACACGCTGTTGCTATGGTATAATATAAAAATTAGTTTCCTATAAATAAAACTACTTTTAACGAATTTAGACGCGTACATTCATTTTAAATTTTATCCTGACGTAAAATAGTTTTATTTAAACAAATAAGTCGCGCAAGTGTTAGAAAATATTAGCTTTCTATGCCTATTAAATATGTAAGCAAGTCCAAGGTAAAATATATCGTTAAGAGGATACCAAAATAGCTTTGTGCATTTTTCTACGTACGAAGTTTTCACTGTTTCTTTAGATTGAATGGCTAGAGCTCTAATTTTTAAGTATATGTTTTTTCAATATATGATCTAGGATCGCATTAACACAGAAACGCGATTGAAAAAAGTTTTCTCGATAGAAAATCTTAGCGAAACAACCTCTCAAATTTTTTATTTTTTTCATTTGTCGGTCTATTATCGCCTATTAAGTAATGAAATAACTTTAAAAACATAAGTAACTATTATATATAGAAACACGTAAATCAGAATTAAAATATATTTAGTAGATTTTGAGTAAACAAAAAAAATATCCCTAATTCTTCATTTTCTATACCTACTAGCTGTGTTAATATGTACATGTCGACGATAATATTGATGTGGTCCCTTAAATCTATGAACTCGTAATAAAAATGACCACCAGTCACGCGCCCGATAAAACTTCATAGCATGTTTATGTTTATTTATTTGTGTATTATGTGTAAAACAATGGTGTGAGTGCAGACAATTATTGCAATAATAATCGTTGACTAGTATCTTAACACGAGGTAGTCGAAGGCAATCGTTGTATGCATCACCTTGACTTTGTTGAAAAGTCACACGCTATCTATAATTACGTTAGTAATGAAAATCAGCCGAAAGTGACAATGTTACTACTTCAATTTTTTCTCTTACCTTATCTTAATTTAGACAAGCACAATCTCTTTCTAATTTTAAGTTAAAACTATCGAAATTATCTATCATTATAGTAGTGTTTAAATAAATTTTAGTATTTTTATAGTGTGTATGTATATTATATAGTAGTTTTTACTTATTAGTGTACTTATGTATAAGTATGTATATTGATTAGATTTAGGTATGTATTTATTCATATATTCAATTTAATATTTAATATATATGACACCAACAACCACCGCGATGTCTATTCTAGATTCTATCCATTATACGGTTGCCTGGAAGAAATCACATTAGTGATAAGGCCGCCCTTTGTACAATAGCTTTTAAGACTGTATTTTCTTTTGAAATTCTGTGTAAAATTGGTGTTAAAGAGTTATCTATCTATCTATCTTAATTTATATTACCTACCAACCTAACTTACTGCCTAATCTTAAGGGAAAATAATGTAGGTATGTAATAAAATAATACATGCTAGATTTAGACGAGCTTACGGTCTCTACTCACGGTTATACGAAAGCCAATTCAGGCCTCATTCTCTCTCACCTTATCGTCTCTGAAGAAGTCAGAGACTGACTTCTATAAGAGGAGGTTGTTCATTCATTTAATTTTTTTTATAAAGTTTTATTATCCGATTCTTAACAAAACATAATAAACGCTCAACAAGATTCAAACCGAATGCAATACTTGTAATACAAGTTGAATTTTGTTACGCTTATTACATTGCCATTATTTTATTGCTTGAAAACTTTTACATAAGCTTTGAAACATCTTATGATTAATAATTGCTTTTTTCGTAACCATCATAACGGTGAAACGTTAAGAATTTTATATAATTGTCAAGGCTTTTGTTTAATATTGGTTTCTCACTAGGGAAACTTTTTGGTTCTTAAGGAATTCTCACAATATAACGTTTTCGGTGTTTTCTCGCCTATTGGTCGCAGCCACATAACATCACGAATTCCTCGATAAATGTAATATCCAACATTAAAAGAATTATTCAAATCGAACCAATTTTTCTAAATCTCATGCGTACGAAATCGCGGGCAACATCTAGTTATGTATATCTTAGCTTATAAAAGTACAAATACATGATTTAGGAACACATTAACCTCATTTCCGCACACAGTTAGGTAAAAAGAACACAGTTTTAAGAATGATACTTGGGTTGCAATTATGATCTAAACTAGATTTTTGATATACTACAGTGCATATGGCGTGGGAAAGCTGTACCTAATTAACGATGAATCATTCCTTGCTTGGCAATTATTTACAAAATTAGCCTTACAAACGTTGTTTTGCTAAATTCATAAAAACTAAAAATATATATATATATTTAATAATTCATTCAGTATATAATATTATTATTAATTATTTAGCAACCAAAGCTTAACAAATATACAAAAAAATCATACTGTTTGACCACTTATATATTAAAAAAAACGCATAAAAACGGTTGCGTAGTTTTGTAGATTTAAGATTACATACCTACAGAAATAACGTAGAGATTTACTAAATTAATAACCTCCTTCTGTTAAAGTCGAATAATATTGAAAAACCAACAGAGAGACTCCAGATTAGAAGTAGTTATTTGATGAGTCACAAAGATTAACTAAAATTTGTCCAAGGTAAAATATCTGCCACTTCACCAATCGTATTACTTAAGAGGTTCAAAATAGGTTACAATCACAAACTTACCAACACACAAAAACTACATACAAATTCGTCAATTAATTTCGGAGGCATTTGTTAACAAACACTGTGGCAAACAGATTTGAAAACAAGTTCCCATCATTATCTACTAATAGATTAAGCAAGCAACTAACACATATTTATAAAACAGTAAGTCCAAATAGAGTGGGAGGTCTTTCTTTAAATGGTATGAATAATGATAGAACAAGATTCGTGATCAGTAGACAGTCTGTACTAGATATGGGTCAGGGCGATGTGGAGGTAAACAAGTATTGGCTGTTTAATATGTATCAATAAAATATATCTAATATATAAAATTCACGTGTCACAGTGTTAGTTACCGTACTCCTCCGAAACGGCTTGACCGATTCTTCTCAAATTTTACATACATATTCAGTAGGTCTGAGAATCGGCTAACATCTATTTTTCAAACCATTTTTTTTTTAGTATGGCAAAACAACGTTTGTCGGACAGTAGATATGGAAGAAAAGGACATGTTGCGTCGACCCCAAACAATAAGATAAGGGCAACACTATGACGTCTTTGTATAAGGAAAGAAAAGGCCAGCTGAGAGAGAATATGGAATTACTTTACAGCAAAATGCTTTTGACAATTACTAATATGTTTAAATGAAAGTCTTTCGGTGTACTTTCGAAAATTACGAACAAAGTCACAAGCAAAAAGCTAGTGTTATTTTAAGCTTTTTAAAGATTTTCATCAGATAGTTAACTTTCAAATAATATTAAAGGATTTTCTTTCATTGAAGTTAATCCTTTCGTTGATCTTGTTAACCTAATAATCTTCAGAGGCGGCAAATATAGAGTAGGACGGCGAGTGAACAAAAGAATTAACCTTATTAAGACGATACCAAAATAGCTTCGTGCATTTTTCTATGTACGAAGTTTTCATTGTTTCTTTAGATTGAATGGCTAGAGCTCTAATTTTTAAGTATATGTTTTTCCAATATATGATCTAGGATCGCATCAACTCAGAAACGCGATCGAAAAAAGTTTTCTCGATAGAAAATCTTGGCGAAACAACCTCTCAATTTTTTTATTTTTTTCATTTGTCGGTATATTATCGCGTATTAACTAATGAAATAACTTTAAAAACATAAGTAACTATTATATATAGAAACACGTAAATCAGAATTAAAATATATTTAGTAGATTTTGAGTAAATAGGAAAAGTATCCCTAATTCTTCATTTTTTGTGCCTACTGGCTGTGTTAATATGTACGTGTCGGCGATGATATACGATAATATTGATGTAGGCCCTTAATAAATAAAATGAATTGAAAATCAAATATATTGTATTTTTAAGTGTTTTTACGGACATATCCATGATATTTCACACTACGTCTTCAAGTCCCAAGCTAAGGTTATTGTTTATATGTGCCTATTAAAAAAAATATTGGCTAATATTCTAACCAAAAAGAATCTAAATTGGAAATGAAATAATCATTATTTGCGACTACAACAGACAACGTGAAAGCAAAAGTTGACGGCAAAAAGCCTCGTCATGACTATGACAGGTGTAAGCGAAAGTTTTGGCTCTAAGCCTATGCAAAACATAGACAACGAACAGTTATACAAACGCTTATGTAAGTTAGTATTATACAATTAAATATCACAGTTTAGTTCTACATCTATAACAGATTTGAGACTAACACTATCGCTTCTTGAACTAGAATAGAATAGAGTACAATTGCACAAAAATAAATACAAAATGATGTTACAATAAGTAAACCTAAATCAAAATTTTGTACAAAAGGCGGCTTTATTGCAAAATGCGATCTATTCCAGGCAACCGTAATGAACAAGTTTAGTAGGCATCAAAAGACTTTGCAGTCACCATGGTCACGGGTCACAGCTCAGTCTCACCCGTGACCATGGTGACTGCAAAGTCTCCGAAACGTCGGGCCAAAATTTAAAACAAATATACGCGTCTAAATCCGTAAAAAGTAGCACTATTAGGTATTTATTTTATTTATTATTTATACACTTTATTGTACACCATAAGAATAAAATTTACAATAAATTATAATTATAAATAGAGTACAATGGGCGGCCTTATCGCTAAAAGCAATTTCTGCCAGGCAACCTTTGGATGGAGATCTTGAGAAGAGAGAAGAGCAATAGTTGTAGGTGCACTAATTATCACAATAGAAATGTTATATAGACATACACTTATAAGTATACTAAATACAAATAAAGGTATACAAAACGACATACATACATAAACGTACACAGACAATTGTCATTGTTCATAATTTTTGACCTGCTGTTTTAATATTTTTTTTAGAAAATATAGACTATTTTAAGAAACTAATTTCAATATTATTGAAATATTCACTATACAGAATTTTTTAAAAATTCTTGAATATATTACTTTAAATGTTGTGACGTCATCGTTTTACGCAATCTGTGTATAAACTTTTCTTGATAGACTTAATACAGATTGTACTTTATCTTTTCAAAGTCAAAGTTGACAAGTTGATATAATAGACCAATTTCAACTCCACTTCAGAGTAGTATCTCCCTAAAAACGCCTTAATATTTTAAGTCCTAGTATTTTTAAGCCTTAGTATTTTTTCAAGGGCAAATAGAGATCATTTGCTTTTTTGGAAAAATAATCGTTAATATAGCAAATTTTCCGAAAAAAACTAATGGATCATGATCAGAAACTCTATTCCCCGAAATGGTTTTCGAATTAAGAGTTTAAAAAAAAAATGAACAATGCCCATTCTGACCGGGAATAGGTAGAAGAAAATCTTATGAATAAGCTATACCGAAATTCTAATAATTATGCAATCCCATGGTGGTCATTTTGTGTCAAAACCATAGGTAATTTGAACTAAGAATAAACGCGATATAAACACGTGTATTCAAATAGGCAATCACAAGCCTAATTTTCTATAGAGTACAAATATTAATTAACTATCAATGAATAATGTTTGTTGTTTCTGTCATGTTTGTGATTGCTATTTCCTAACTGATATTAAATAATGACGCCATTAATTTATTTCTATTTAGTTCCATATTTTGATATGATTTTACACCCTAATTCAAGATTAAGTTGCGAGAGAGAAAACACAGTTTAATAATATTATTTTTAATGAAATAAATATTTTACACATGAATCCAACCCAAGTCCTCTCTACTATAAGCCAAATACCTCTACCAGTACGCCACCTAAACGTCAAAATATAAATATAACATAATAATTACAACTTAGGAAACAGTGGAATCGTATTGCATATTTATAACTATGAGCTATAGCTAAAGAGCAAAGAGAGCTAAGTACCAAAGACAAATATTTGTGTTTCCGATACGTAAATACCAATTAAATAATTTATTAAATAACTAATTAGAATTAGTTGTTTCTTATAGAATACTCACTGTTGCCTAAGACTTTGTCAGATCAAACTCCGATTTTCATAACAATATACCTAACCTATAGCACTCATTAAGACTAGTTTCCTTTTAGTACAAAACATTTTAGTATCGGCCCACTACTTTCAACAATTACTCCCAACATAAATATTACAAACTTTACCTCTTTTTTATATTCATGGACATTTCACACAACGTCCTCTGGTCCCAAGCTAAGCTTATTATGCTTGTGTTATGGGTACCAGAATACGGATAAAATACATAAACTACTTTTCTTTTGTAAATACATACTTAGAATACATAGTAAACACCCAAACGCAGTACAAACATTTGTATGACAATTATAAATATCACAGAAATGGTTGTCCTGAGCGGGAATATAACCCGCAACCTCGTGAAGGGCAGTCTGTTATCAGAACCACTAGACCAAGAGGCCCGCCAATTTAATAATAGTAAAGAAAAGAAATACTTTAGTAGACTAGTAGACTCAAAAATCAAATGTTAAAACAGAGCTTTGATTATAAATAAATAATAAATATTTTATTTTGAAAAATAAAAAAATTATTATTATTAAAAAAAAAAGAGGAAAAAATTCAAATTAAGAGCAACATAATTTAAAATCTTAGTGTTCATAAATAACGAAGAGTGCTCCATAGAGTTACGGTTTTATTTTTTTTTAAAGCGTCCGAACAGCAATGCGGCGTCAACCAAAAATATCCGGTCGTTAGTCGAGACATCCAAGGATTAAAATTAGTTAACTATGGCAACCCCATTTAGGGTGACTTCCTTTATTCCGAGGCGCTAACAAATTAAATCCCATTTACACTTCTAGGCTAATCTAATCTAATTCTGTCTTTACGCTTTCCTATCTTTGATTATATTTATTTTTAAGACTTGAATAGCCAGAACATAATTTATATTTTCGCATATAATGTATTTTAAGTATATTATGTACTATTAATGCTCAATGATTTATTTAATTAAAATCTTTTTAATAACTAGCAGTTAACTAAACATATTGTTTATTGCGATTAAAGCAAGTACTTACAATATTATGAGGAGAATTTTGACAACGGTGCAATGTTGATTTAACCTTATAGTACCAGTATAGATGTTTACTATGTATTTGTATGTACATATTTACAAAAGAAAAGTAGTTTATGTATTACATCCGTATTCTGGTACCTATAACACAAGCATAGAAATATAGCTTACTTTGGGACCACAGGACTATTTATTGAAAAAAAAGTATATTAAAGTAAATTTGGGCACCTCACACTGAAAATAATACAGAGAAAAAACTAAAAACTCTTTTAAAATAATCCTGAATAAAATTAAACAGTAATACTCGTATATAATGTTGCAATTGATTTGTTATGCTTTCGCATAGTAAATTAAACTATAACTTAGTGTGTTAACTTGGAAAGAAGCACAGATTCGACATAACCAAATTGAAAAAATTGGTCAAGTGCGAGTCGGACTCGCGCACGCAGGGTTCCGTACCATTATCTATGCAACATAAGGCAACGTTATTAGTATCGAGCAAGAAACGGTAAAAAAAATCATGTTTGTTGTATGGGAGCCCCCTTAAATATTTATTTTATTTTATTTTTAGTATTTGTTGTTATAGCGGCAATAGAAATACATCATCTGTGAAAATTTCAACTGTCTAGCTATCTATCGAGATACAGCCTGGTGACAGACGGACGGACGGACGGACAGCGAAGTCTCAGTAATAGGGTCCCGTTTTTACCCTTTGGGTAGGGAACCCTAAAAAACGTAGCAAAGATAGAAACTGAACAATGGTAAACCAAACCAATTATATTGTTCTCTAACAATCAATACAGCTACTCTGCCAGTTATGAAAACTGAACACTGAAACAATGTATTTCAATTGGCAAGCTTACCTATTTAATATAGCCGTTTAACGTTGCTATACAATGAAAGCAATAGAGCGTGAAGACAGATAAGAGTTAGCGTTGTCTACTTTACATAATTTACTTTTCATCTATATTTACTTCCTAGTTGTTCCTTGCAGTGGAAAAGTTTCAGAGAAGACGATAAATTAATTATCCTATAGGTACTTATTATATAAAAGTGTCGTCACTTTTGTACGTACTATGTGAGTTTATATCTTCTAAACTACGCAACGGATTTTGATGTAAGCTCTTTAAAGATGTAAGCTCACATAGGGATTTATGGAAAAACTGTTTTATTTCAACATCACAAGAGTGGTCACTCACAAAAGAACACGCAAGCAAAATTCTGGGGCACGACTAGTTATAATATAAAGATGTATGCTGCACTAAAGACTAAAACAAAACAGAGAATTGCAGACAAGTTAAACTAATTGTAATAATTTAGTTATTATTATAAAATAACAACTTAATTACCATCTAACTAATTATAAATAAACGTAATTAACGATAATAAAAAAACATTACGATGTATACATTACGACGTTTAATTTTTTTTTTTATAATAATAAGTATTTTTTTTAGATGTATCAACAAGTTGCATAGCACAGATTTATCAGATGTAGTGTCTTTGGCTGTTGTTTGTCTTACATTACATGTCTATGTGTGCTTGAAAATATATTATGTGTGTATATGATTTAAGTTATATGAAACGGCATTATTCTCTGTACGATTTAGCCAGGCTAAAGTTAGTTGTCCGCAAATTTAATCGTCAACCCACCATCTGGTATATCAGAATCTGTGTAGCATAGCTAAACCATTCTAAGAATTTTATGAGGTTGTTTAATTAAGTTAGTAAGTTAAAAAACAGACTACTATTTCCCCAACACAGGGTCTTAATAAAAACTCCATTAAGGAATGTCTGATTAAAATACCAACAAGCGTTGTAGGTCGTGGGACATGATTAGTCTCGGGACTCTTTATTTTTCCGCTTCACCTTGTAGTATTAATCGATGTCACAACGTTATGGTGACATCAAGTGTGGTTAACTATTACAGCATTTACAACGCACGAGCGTAACAATATAGTCTCTACCTACTCCCATGGTAAGAAGGCGTAATAGTATGATGATGACGACAGTATCATTAGTGTAACAATACTAACGATTTGTTACGTTTTAGAATATTGTCTTCTTTTCCTCTCCAGCCCATTAATGTTTCACTGTGGGGCATGAGCTTCCTCCATTTCAAGACGGTATTTGGTCTACTACGTCGCTCTGAGCAAGGCGTGTTGGCATAGAGTTTAGTTACGAACTATCTGTCTCAAAACAGAAATCTGTTTATAACGTTTCTTTGCAGTTTTTTGCAGTATCCTGGATAGGGAAGAGGGTGGTGACACTTGTATTCTTAATCCGTCACCATACTGATGTCAGTATACAGTAGACAGAGGACTGGCTGGCATAATAAAAAGTAAATAATCTGATACTTTATTGCATTTTAAAAATAATATAGCATAAACCTATTTAAGAAACTGTTCGTTTATTCAAATTCCTTAATGTTCGCGTTGAACGCTTTGAGATTCCCATGACACTTAGCTCAATGGTGTCGTATAAAGGAGAAATAGAGCATCTCTGCATTAAAGTGCACCCCATTAAAACCACATGTGCTAGACGTCACCTCATATGATGACAGCGTTACTCAATATTAATTTAACTTGAAACTAAATTAAACGCGGAGAAGTAAAATTTGTTTTTCTTGGAGTTTTAAACCATTAAGAGTTGTTAGACACGCTCTGATATATTTGGCGAGAACACCGTCAGTTCGGCGGAGTACCGAGGTAACGCACACATACGCTATAGACGTTATTTTACTTGACGTTTTCCAAGCCAAACCTGAAATCACCTCACGTGCACTACGAGAATATAATGTCCGGAGTCCGCACACATTGATTATGAGCGTTGCTCTCGTAGCGGGATTCGCCAGGTAAATGCCTGTTTAAAGCTCTAAAAATTTATTAAATTTTATTATATAATTCTTTAGCCGCGTTAAACAATTTTGATTCATTACAATCTTCAATAAATAAATAAATTACCTTGTATATTACCATTGATATGATTATTATATTGATATGAGTGTGTGGTATTTACACATGTTAGGTTAGACGCTGTACCAAATTACCTGCAACAAAAAAAGAAAATATTAAGCTTTACTGTTAAACATAATTAGATCAACGTGTAAAATTAAGGTCTTGGTACATCGTTGGACGCGAAGGTCTGCGGTTCCCATTTTTAATACCTTTTAGGTAGAGCTGCTCTTTTCGCATTTAATCTCTTTCCAGCTCATTAACGTCCCAAAGGCACAGGCCTTCTCCATCTTAGGAGGGATTGTCATCTGTCCCTTAACTAGCTTTTACAGCAACTTGGGGATGAAATGGGGTGGTGACAGTTGTATTCTTAATCCGTCACCACACGGCATCTAACCAATAATGGCCATATAATATAGATAGTATCAAGTTAAAGGCGACATTTGAAAATCTGCCTCTTAATAACCCACAGTGCTTTACGTCTCCTATAAAATTGGTAAAAATTACTTATACAGTGTTGTGAGCTATTAGACGGTATGAAATGTTCTTTAGATCGCTGTTAATCTAATTTCAATAATTAGAAGACAAACTTTAATCTTAGTTAAGTAACAGAACAAAGTTTGAGAAGCTGTGGCGGTGATAATTTGTTTGCGCGGCGGCGGCGGCGGCGGCGCTTCTCTTGTTTATATTACGCTCCACAATATTTATGCTTAGGGGTCAAATCTACGACTTACATCAATGTTGTTTACTCTTCTAGAAGTGTCATTAAAATATATCAACTTAAAAAGAGCTTAACAGTTAACTGTATAAATATTTGTAATAAACATACATAGAAGCCCTTAATCCGCTAACAAACAAGTGGCCAGTTGTGCTGCTGAAAGCATTCAACATTCAATATATGTATAGCAACGATATGATTTGGGCGACATCATTAAAGGCTGGTTACACTTTGATTAGTGTGAGTGCAGGTGATTAGTGCGAGTACAGGTGTGTAGTGCGAGTAGTGTCCAATTCACTGCCAGTAATTTTCTTAGCCTCATGCGCATATGTAGACTTCAAGTTTCTTATTTTAGTATAAACTTCTTTACTTCCAAACCCTGGTATGTTCATAGCTTCATTTATACGTACCAGTGCCGTATCTCGAGCTCCCTTAATTTTGTACCTAGGGGCTTTACAGTTGTAAAGGCATTCATGTTTTATATACTCCTGCACAAATTTATAAGTTGTGTCTTCGGTCTACTTTACCATTTTGTACAACAACAAGCGTACGACGCTACACACTAAACGCTAAACACTCTTTTCCAGACGTGTTTAGTGGCAGGCACGCTGCGAGTAAGGGGAAAGGAGGGTGCGCGGGACGTGGCTACTCGCAGTCCACTCGCAAAAAAAATAGAACACGCTTCTATTCACTTTACTACACAGCCAACTAATCACTTGCACTAATCAGTCGCTGTCCACACCTAGTCACTAAGCACCAGCACTAATCACCTGCACTCGCACTAATCAAAGTGTAAACCAGCCTTAATATCAAAAAATCGTCAAATATATTCTCTTTATAAATCTTGGAGTTTTATAATATTACTAGCTGACCCGGCAAACGTTGTTAAGCCATACTAAAAAAAAAAGTTTGAAAAATAGATGTTGGCCGATTCTCAGACCTACTGAATATGTATGTAAAATTTGAGAAGAATCGGTCAAGCCGTTTCGGAGGAGTACGGTAACTAACACTGTGACACGTGAATTTTATATATTAGATATGACGTTATTATGTTTCTATGACTGGTGTAAACATTTTTCAAAAAGTCATCAAAAATAAAGATTTGGATACATTTATAATTTTGAAGATCTTAATATTGTTTTTAAGCACACTCTGACGCAGTACAAACAAAATAATAGATAAATATATTACATAATTGCCCTGTGCATTTATTGAACCCGCGACCTCGTGAACGGCATTTCGTTACGTTAACCACGAGATCTGTCAAGGCAAAATGCAAGAAAAAACAACTTTGTACCTATTACATTTTTCGACAGAGATTTTCCTGGTAAGAACTCTTAAGCTAAGAAAATTACCTTATCCATGTGTTGACAACTATTCACAACTTAATAGAATAATCCAAGAGCCATAAACACTAATATAATGATCTAATCTATCGTAAAGCAACACAAAAACGAACCTTAATATAGAACATAAACACGAGAAAATTGCTTTCACAAGACATCAAAGGATCTCAATAAAATTCTTATTTGAACAGTTGCTAAAGCAGACACATCTGCTTCTAATAAAATAAACTGAAATAAACATCATTTCTCATCATCTATCACTTTATATTCCAGCCGCTGGGAGTTCTTATTAAATTCATGGAGATTCGATTACCTATGTTTACAAAATTGACAAGTTTGGAAGCCCATCTCATTATTAATATTTTGATATTGAATATTAAAACGCGACCTAGCGACGTTCTGTTTCCATAAATTTATTATGTATACCTTGTGGAACCCCAAATGGTTTATATTTCTAGATGTTGTCTACTTTAATAATCTACTTAATTTAAAAACTAACAAACACGCTTAAATATCCTAAATATTTTTTCAATGATTGCATTGTCTTTGTCATCAATACTTCTATGATTATTCTATATCTAATATAATTCTATGCTACCTACTTATAAAACGTTGACAGTTTATATTGTCAGAGATATAAGTTTCTGTTGTCACATGTTGTCACAATCGTAGTAATTTTACCTGATTCTATAAATAAAGGCTGTTGCTAGTCGTCCGGTTATACGGACGACTAATATTCAATATTTGTCCGGTTATCGGATGAATAAAATATATTAATCGTCCGGTTATCGCATTATTACGCATTATCGCTGATGCTGTTGTTTTCATCAAATTAGAAGGCTGTTGATAATCGCACGACAATCGTATGAATAAAAAATAATTATTTATACGACTACTTTATTATTTGTACTAATTATGTTTCATATAATTTTAGAAATTAAATAAAATAAGGTTTTCGAAATAAAAAAAAAACCCTAACCTAACCTTCACTCGGTTAGCTTCGAGATCTAGTAACTCCGCATTTTTTTCCTTTTGCTCCTTAGTTAATCTTCTGCTCCGTGGATAGTGTCGAAAAAGATTTTCACGTTTTTCACAAAAAAAATCCTTAGTAATAAATTTAATAATAAAAATTGCGGAGTTATTAGATCTCGAAGCTAACCGAGTGAAGGTTAGGTTAGGGTTTTTTTTTTTCGAAAACCTTATTTTATTTAATTTCTAAAGTTATATGAAACGTAATTAGTACAAATAATAAAGTAGTCGTATAAATAATTATTTTTTATTCATACAATTGTCGTGCGATTATCAACAGCCATTTATTTAACACAAATAAATTTCTACCTTCTTTATTTTTTTTACCGGACGACTAGCAACAGCCATAAATAAAGCGTTTTTATGTAAAATTATCTGATTGTATATGAAAGGCATACCTACGTAGAAACACTATAATCTTGGTGAGTCTACTCATATACAATTCAACTATTATGTGTATAATTAAAAATACAAGTGTGGTCAAAGTGATACTTCAAGATGCTATTCTAGTAATTCTGATCAAGGAATTGGGATTATTCTTTTAAATTATTGCATTGTCATCGGTCCTTGCTAGGTGTGCAAAATTTCAGATCAATCCGTCTACTGCAAGTGGCTGAAAATCGCTTTCAAAGATTCCGTTACACAGATTCATACATTGATAGATACATACCAAACTTATAAAAGCGTGTTAAAAATGATGATACAAGTAAGATAGAATTACAGAACAACCTCAATAAGACGAATCTGTGGGGAACTCGTAAATAAATATTGGTTATATCAAGTAATGCATAATTTGAGGTTTGTTAAATTGAGGTCAGTTAGGTCTAAAATTTGTTATATAGAGGTAAAGAAATAGTCACGACTGAATCACAAAATAGAGGTTGACATAAAACGTTATATAGAGGTTTGGAGTTGACAAAATAAGTTAATTAGAGGTATTTACACTTTTTGATAGTTGAAAATTCGTTATAAAAAGGATTTTTGTATAAACGATGCGAAATGTAAAGGCTGTACTGAATCATAAGGACAATTCACGGGGATAACGAAACATTTGTTTAATTGAGGAATTCGTTAAATGGAGGTTTGTTATATCCAGGTTGTACTGTATATATAGATTTTAAGTATTTGACATTTTAAAGAAAACCTTTGTGGGATTGATATGACCATAAAATATGAATCCTGCCTTGTTGCTATGGACGATCACATTTACGAAAAAAATAATTCCAAATTGATGACCATAACAGTCGAAGCCAAATGCCAGATTCTAATGTTGTGTTTTTCTCCAGCCCATTAAAGTTCCACTATTGGGCACGGGACTCCTGGAATGGTCTCTGGTTATGGTCTACCTACTATGCCGCGCTGACCAGGCGGGTTGGCACAGTGTTGAGAGGAGCTGGCTTTTACTGCACCCTTGGAAGGAGATGGTCACCATCCCCATTTGGACAATGTTGTCTAAATAGAAAGAAATATATCTCTAGCGATAAACTGATATGAGCTGATTCATTATTAAAAATGACATTTATAACGTGTTTAATAAAGAAAAGTAGTATATGTATTCTATCCGTATTCTGGTACCCATAACACAAGCATAATAAGCTTAGCTTGGGACCAGAGGACGGTGTGTGAAATGTCCGTGAATATTTATTTATTTTATTTATTTTTGTGTTTACAGCAGCACCCAGTAGACAATTTAATATTATTAATGTTGATTTGATTAAACCCATGAAGTTGCTACAACAGTAACAACTACTTTGATAATAAGCTGATTTACTATTAAAAATATGCTCGTATTCAAAATTATGACGTCAAATAATATCACTCATAATATACTCAGTATAATCACTTTTAATAAAAACTATAAAAGCCACCCACCTAGTGTAACTGTCTTTAAAGTATTTCATTGCCTTACCAAGAGCACATCAAAAACGAATGACCACTTCCAACCATAAACTTGTCATCTTAAGGAGTAAGATTTAATAAATGAATTATTATGGGTTATAAAATCTTGTGTGTATAACAAGGAGTATACATTAGTGGGCATAGAATAAATACACAGCTAATAAGATAAATAGAACGGTATTTATTATCTTATATATAAAATTCACGTGTCACAGTATTACTTACCGTACTCCTCCGAAACGGCTCGACTGATTTTCGTGAAATTTTGTGTACATATCCGTTATGTCTGAGAATCGGACAACATCTATTTTTCAAACCCAGACTTTTGTATGGCAAAACAACGTTTGCCGGGTCAGCTAGTAGTCTATAAACTTTGAAGAATTATAAGTATCATAGAGAACAAATGATCAGCAGTACGCTTTAAAGAAAGTATAATTTTTCAGTAGTACAGAAATCGTAGTGATGAACACAGAACCACCTTTTTTAAAGTCTATTTAATAACATCGTGTGATAGACAAATAGGAGATAAAAGAGTATAAAACTAGTCCTTAATCTCTTATTTTAGGCTTAATAGAATATTTCGTTTATGACATCATAATTATTGTTAGCGCATAATTTTTATTTCCAACAATCTTTTAACACCAGTTTAAGAAAAAGTGGAACAATTTAAGAAAATAAGAGAAAAGAATAAGTATAAATGTCCTTTCCATCGCATTAATCTTAAAACTCTCTAATTGAATATTCTTTTTGCAAAATACTATCTTATTTCACCCTTTAAAATAAAATAAATGCCGAAAGCGAAACATGTAAATCGAGTCTGAGCGTGCGGCCGTCGGGGCAGGCACGGATCTTTTGCGATTCAAGGTAAAGGAGAAAACTTGGCTCGTATTTTCCACTAAAACTTCCCACTGCAATGCTCGTTGAGAAATACTTTAGTGACTTACCGTAAGTTATAAAAGAATGGCGTATTGTGTGGATCGACTTCGAACTAACAAATCATTTCAAATGTTCCCACCAAGAATTTGGGGCGGTCAGTGTGAAAGTTACTAGAGCGAAAATATAGGCTGCGGCAAAATCCACTATGTGTAAAATATATGTATATCCCGGTGAGTACCTATTCATATTGCATAAAATTTCACAATGTCGGAAGCTGAACATTGTTATAATACATACAATAATTCATTTACACATAATAATGGATATGTAGATTGTTTTCGTATGGAAGTTTTGCAATTAGAAATTGTTATTTCCGCTTCTCTGTCATACAACAAGTAAGTTTAATTTTACACTGAAGTTTACCGACACGACGAATATATTAAGGTTGTTTGAGGGAGTTTTATTCGTTTTAGATTTTTTTTTAACTATGTATTTATAGCTAAGTAACAACTTTTGAGAAATTAATATAAAATATTGCAAGATTGTCATTTAGTTCATATCTACAATGTTGTCAATTGCGTAAAGCCAAAAACTAATAAATTGCATGTTTTGGATAAAACTTTATGCACGTCGTGATTGTAGTTTTCAGCTCCAAATTTATTTTTACAATACATGTCTTTACTTACCTTTTAATACAAAGTCGTTATTTATGTTAGTTTAGGACCAGCGTTAGCTTGGGACCAGAGGACATTGTGTGAAATGTCCGTGATATCTATTTATTTATTATTTTGGGTCTCTATGTGAGCTTATGTCTTTAAAACTACGCAACGGATTTTAATGCGGTTTTGTTTAATAGATAGAGTGTTTAAACTAAAATTTCTACATCATCGAGAAATTTATGTACATAATGGAGCTAATTCAGATGTTTTTAATTATTATAAAAACAGGTCAAGTAAGAGTCATAAGGACTCGCACACCTATGGTACCGTCTCGTTATTATCGTATCATATACGTCATACATACAACAATAAGAAGATCTATAGATGATAGATCACATCTCATATAGATTTACAGAAAAGGAACACTCAGAAGATGGGTGGACGAAATAAAAGTTGTAGCGGGTGATGTGTGGACACGAAAAGCAGGTAACAGAATTGCATGGAAACAGTTAGGGGAGGCCTTTGGCGCAAGGCAGACAGACGAAGCCATGGATTTTATATAATGTAATTTGGAATTTGTCTGAATAAAGGCTTATTTATTTATTTATACGTACTATCATAATCACGTTGTCTAAGGGTATCATCAAGTTACTCAGAAAACGTTTGTTGTATGTGAGCCCCCTTAAATATTTATTTATTTATATTATTCTATTTTTAGAATATGTTGTTGTAACATCAACAAATCAATAATCAGCAACAATTTCAACTCTCTAGTTATCACCGTTCCTGATATACCTACTGCCTGGTGAAAAACGGACGAACAGCGATCTCTCAGTAATAATTTCCCATTTCACTTTTGGTATGGAATGAAAAATGCTAGCTAGGTCAGATGTTTTTCGTTATTATAAATAAAAAGTATCTTTTATTGTTTGTACATAATAACGATTTGCACCAGGGTGACATTCTTATATTGATGTCAAATTTCACCATCTACTCTCACGGAGTCAATAAACGTGCTTTACGTGTTTTTATTACGGTTATACCGATATTTACTAATTAGCTGTGATTTATAATCATTGGTGCCAATTCTACGTACACAACTAAACTTAACTAAAAAATTAATACAACTATTGCTTATATTGATTATTTGGCTATTTTGTTGTGCACATTTTATATAATAAATATCTTTAGTTTTCTGGTACCCATAACACAAGCATATAAGCTTAGCTTGGGACCAGAGGACGATGTGTGAAATGTCCATGAATATTTATTTATTTAGTTTATTATAACGAGAAAGTTAAGTTAACATTGCCGAATTGTATTATCGACGCTATCAAAATTCATTTTTAGTTAAGTTTAGTTTATTTGTGCGCTTAGAATTAGTACCAATGTTGATATATTGTATTTTGGTGATGGAAAGTAAACATACATCCTGACATACATAGGTACAAAAATCTGCAAGTTTCTATTTTTTTGTATAACGTCCTCTGGTCCCAAGCTAAGCTTATATGCTTGTGTTATACGGATAGAATATATATTGTAAAGGTTGTGATCATTGAATATAACCTATACAATGATACAGGCCACTTAAGATATATTTTTAAAAAAAGAATAAAAAATTTAAAATTTGAAAATAAAAATAAAAGAATAGAGGAGATGTAAAAAGGACATGAAGTGAGGATGTTGGAAAAATGATTGTAAAATAGTTTTTCTTTATTATAAAAAATATAACAAGTTAATTAAATGTGTTTTAAATTATTATTATAAATTAATGTAAAGTTTAAGCTTTACAAATGGTGGAGGCGCCGGGTATAGCGGCCCGATTGGTAAACCAGCTCCTACGCCCAGGGATGTGTTGACGAACAAAGGGTCGACACAGGATAAATATTAATTATCAGAGAAGTAGCCGTATCTTTTTATTAAATTTTTATAAATTATTTATAACTAAGATGGAACTAGCCACGATAACTTTCGGTGGTTGCGCACAGGAGTGCCTAGATGAATTCGAAGAAATGTTTTACGCTTTAATAACTTTCAAGAGATGCTCGTCTGAAGAAGAAAAATTATCACTATTGCCCTCATTTTTAAGGGGTAACGCCTTACTTTTCTTCCGGGGCATTAAAGACACGTGCAAAAGCGTGCAGGAGGTATTTGATAGACTAAGGGAAGAGTTCCAAGAAGTAAATTACCAAGAATTGTTCTATAACGAAATAATTATTTGCATAATGATGTAAATTGGTTTAGTGATTCAATTAGATTAAGGTTATATATATAGTGATAATTATAATTTACTAATATTGTTTTATTTTGGTGTGTTTCATATTATTCGGGATCGGCGAGACTTCATAATGACGTCAGCAGATTTGTACATAAGAAAGATGCTATGAAAAGGAACCACATCAAAAATTTAATTATTTTTTCATATTTATATTTTGAATGTTTAGTTAAAAATGTGAGATAAATATATTAACATAGTAATTGGATAGTGAGTATTTTGTACTAGATTATGATTATGGTGTTAAGGTGGAGCGATTGATAGGTATAATAATGGGTTGTATTGAGTTATAGTGTCGAAGGTGGTGGCTTGGTAGAGTTAGTTGGATGAGTCGTATCAACGGGTAATATCTTTGAATGCAACATGGTAAGGCCATAGGCTATTTGTCATGGAATCCTGTTTTGGGATATCACGCATTTTAGAGATAGAACTCATAAGATAGGATTTAGGAAAGTAGGTGCTAGAGTAAAGTATTTGTTCATTAGGAGAGAAATGTGAAAGGTTGAAAATTGTAAGAAGTTGTATTATAGTGAGAGGTTGCTGATAATATTTTTATTTTATTTATTGGGTAATAGTTAGATAATAATGATGAGCGAATAGTTTATAATTACTTAGATAATAGAATGATTGATTATTTAAAACGTTACTTGTGGTAGAAGAATGGTTGGTAAATTTATCTCACGAGAAGGAATTCTAAATGTGGAATAAATTGGTCATTCCCGAGCATTCAGGATTACTTAGTAGAAATTATACCTAAATAATTGAAAAGAAGGTTGAGTATTATCTGAGCATACTTTAAATTTTAATTTGATAATCTCTGGATTCTATCAATTATAATGGTTTCTTATGTAAATTTTCTCATTAAGCTGGAAAGCTGTTAAATTAGCATATCTTTCGGATATATGATGCTGACCTCATAATTGAAGCTCGATAGTTTTTATAAGAGCATTAATTGTTTGGTGATGAACATTTTTCTGATTGATTGTTGATGATATATGCTTTGTGTCTTGGTGTGATAGTTTTAAGGATGCCTTATCACTCTTGTTTATTATTGGATAAATCAATTTTAAAGATGAAGTAGTTTAATATTTTATGAAAAGAGTGATATGATATAAGGGCATCGTAGTTAGTGTGGTTCGGATAACTAAGATTAGAAAGGCAATTTTTGGTTGGTTTTTTGCTTTTCAAGTTTTTCGAAATGTATTGCTTCGAAAAGCTAGATCCTAGCTGGATCTAATCTGGTTCATCCTAGTTTGTTATCATGCTTTCCAACCTTAGGTAGGGTGTCCAGTATTTTGTAACTTAGAAAAAAAAAATTTTTTTTTTTTGAAAAAAAAAAATTTTTTTTTTATCCTCTAAGGGGGGGAGAATGTAAAGGTTGTGATCATTGAATATAACCTATACAATGATACAGGCCACTTAAGATATATTTTTAAAAAAAGAATAAAAAATTTAAAATTTGAAAATAAAAATAAAAGAATAGAGGAGATGTAAAAAGGACATGAAGTGAGGATGTTGGAAAAATGATTGTAAAATAGTTTTTCTTTATTATAAAAAATATAACAAGTTAATTAAATGTGTTTTAAATTATTATTATAAATTAATGTAAAGTTTAAGCTTTACAATATACTACTTTTCTTTTGTAAATACATACTTATTATACATAAGAACCCCCAGACGCAGTACAAACATTTGTATGACAATTAGAAAAATCACACAAATGATTGTCCCGAGCGGGAATCGAACCCGCGACCTCTTGATCGGCTGTCCGTTACATGAACCACTCAACCACGGGGCTCGTCATTGTTCAGGATTCTGTACCAAAATGTAAAGCATAGTATTGAGACTTTGTTCGTCTGTTTATCAGCAGGCTGTGTCTCTGGATAGAACTGAAAACACAATTGCACTTGGAACGCACAAATGTAACGCTTGCTAGAGCGTTACATTTTACACAGAGAGTGTCATATGTATGTGTGCAATATCTCTTAACTGGTTTTTACAGCACCCAGGGGATGAAATGGAGTGGTGATACTTGTTTCTTAATCCGGCTACCATCGTCATTAAACTTACTAAAATATAAACACAAAATCGACACAACATCAACCAGGATCTTACTGTTCGAAAATAACTTAGTACAAAGTATTATGAACTTAGCAATGCCATTCTAGAACTTAATATTATCTTTGAATACGGAATGATGCTTTATTTCACAGATAATAAAGCACAAAATATTTTATTGTAACTTTTGCTGTTACCTCGTAGGTAGTGGTTTGCCTTTCACTCCAATATGCTCTATAGATGTATAGACATAACTAAGTGTAATAGGTCTGAATCTGTGCTTCGTGGACACTGATCACATTTAATAGATAGAGCACTAGCTGTACCGGTGAAATAGTTTAAAAAAGACGACATTAAAGCATTGTGTTTTAATAAATCATTGCATTAAAGTGTTTTACAACGCTGCCTCTACGCTGACGCTGTCTAGATGTGTTTGTCAAACTAAAAGTCATAGTTTTTTTGTTGTTGTTATCCTTTGATTTATTTATTTATGGTCTTATTCATAATGACTTATCGGAGGTTTAAACGGAGATTTTATCGGATAGATAATAAACGTTTTACCGTAAAGAGACTATTACGAATAACAAATTTTGACAATTTTCGCGAATCGATTTTAACGAACTTTTAAACCTCCGATAAGTCATTAAAAAAATAAAATAGTCTATCTGCTAAGCCATTTGAGTGAGAAGGAGTTACGTACGTAAACATAAACACACACATATTTCCAACTTTACAGTATTAGTAAGATTGAGATTATTTTTAAAAAACTAAAGGCACCAACGTTAAGAGGATACCAAAATAGCTTCGTGCATTTTTCTATGTACGAAGTTTTCATTGTTTCTTTAGATCGAATGGCTAGAGCTCTAATTTTTAAGCATATGTTTTTTCAATATATTATCTAGGATCGCATAAACTCAGAAACGCGATTGAAAAGAGTTTTCTCGATAGAAAATCTTGGCGAAATAACCTCTAAAATTTTTTATTTTTTTCATTTGTCGGTCTATTATCGCGTATTAACTAATGAAATAACTTTAAAAACATAAGTGACTATTATATATAGAAACACGTAAATCAGAATTAAAATATATTTAGTAGATTTTGAGTAAATAGGAAAAGTATCCCTAATTCTTTATTTTCTGTGCCTACTGGCTGTGTTAATATGTACGTGTCGGCGATGATATACGATAATATTGATGTAGGCCCTTAAAGGAAAACTCGCCTTGCGGGGTATATGTATAGATGGAATAATGCATTTTCATTAGTCGTAGCAAATACAGTTTTCATATACATGCGTATAGTTCAGTGTGCGTTCATCGGCTTGCGTGCGGAATCTATTACATGTGATCAGAGTTCGCGAACCACTGGATTACTGTACTTGCTGTTAGTGCTATTTTAAAATAAGTTGGTTTCGCTAAATTGCTCAATCGAGCGTAGTGAGAAGAGTAAGCTGTCAAAATTGCTGTGGAATTGAATTTATAAGTTCCGTTACATATTAAACTATCATCATAACATCACGCCTTTTTCTCATAGGGGTAGGCGGAGACTATAGAGCGCTTTCTGCCACGATCCAAACACACTTCCTTGGCTTCATCCTCACTCATACATCAATTTTTGTAAAAAGGTATACATAGTTTTTGCTTAATTGTATAATGTAATAAATAGGTTTAACTAAGTTTGAAGCCTAAACTTGAGGTGGAAGAATAAAACAAAGTAATTTATCTAAGCGAGTTGAAAAACTCTACAAATACCCTTACAAAAGAAAGGACCTCAGAGGCTTAGTCATTGTGCTACGAAGGTAGTCAATGTGTAACCGAACGCAATTTACATAATCCCATCTAAAACGTACAAGGATGACTATCCATGTATCGAATATTCCCTTGCCTATGATTAAATTCGATCATAGTCTAAATAGGTTTTGGTTTAAAATCCAAACATCGATTTACCCAAATATAGCCACGTCAACATATAATTAACACACTTATATCAATGCAAATTTAGTTACGTTGCACTCGCTTATTAGAACAGTCAGTAGAATGAACAACCCACAGTAAATATAGTTTGGATTTTGATAATAATAAATAGATATATTTTAAGTACCGCTTTGCTAAGCCTAATTAACTGATAAGCCTTACTTATTTTTATACAAAGTCGTTATTTAATAAATTAAATTATAGTGGATAAAGTGATCACCGCAAGCGGGACCATTTTTAGGTTTTCATATAAACCCTTATAGTCTCACTACGGTGTCCGTCTGTCCGTCTATCAAACTTTTTTTTACTCAGCAACGGCTGAAGGTATCAACTTAAAACTCATACGATATGTAGATCTATGCGGTCCCTTGCTGCAAAAAATACAGTCAACCTTTTACCTCTACGCATTTAAAAGATATAACCGAATTACGACCATTTTTAAGAATTTTTAGACTTATGCTAGGGAATAAAAATTCACAGGTTACTTCCCGTTACCCTATAGCCTTGAAATTTGGCATAGTTCAAGTCTATATAGTGCTGATATAGGAAAAAATCCAAAAACTTATAATTTGTCATCACATCACAAGTAAAAACGTGTTTATACCAATACCAACTTATGAAGTAGCTGAAATGTAGGCGATTCCCTATATTTCAACTACAAAATTAAGTTGGTTAGTTGTTTTGAGTATTATTAACTGATTATTTGAATGCAGTTGCAATGTTTATACGTCTAGTAGGTACGAAACCCTAACGAAACGAGTTTACCTCGCTCTTGACAGGTTTTTCCACTATAATTTAATTTATTAAGTAAAAGCATAGCAAGTCAATTGCAAAATTAATAAATTTCTTTATCAAAGTCGTTATTTTTGTAAGTATGTCCCTATGTGAGCTTATATCTTTCAAATTACGCAACGGATTTTGATGTGGTTTCTTTTAATAGATGGAGTGGGTCAGGAGGATGGCTTTTTTGTGTAATTTACAGAGTTGGAGGCAACGGCTAGTCATTAAATAAGATAGATGTTTTAATTTCTAAAGTGTGATAGGAATGCAAGTAGTTAATGAAAGTTTACTTGCGAGGCTTTCGGTAAACATGCAAGCCAAAAAATCGTTCATATTTACGATATAAATACGACTATTAATCTCAGGCAAAAATTCAACATTTTGTTGAGTGAACACTCATACATGCCCGACGGTTGTAATTGTGGTATCTATTGACCAAATTGTGGTTAATTCATTTTAGATTTCCGAGAAAATTTAATGTAAGATGAAATAAAATAGCCAGAAATTAATTTAAATCAAATATAATTGGAATACATAATTATTTTAATGAAGTTAATGCCAAAATATATTTTATAACAAATTCGTGACGACCTAGATCAAATATGGCGATCGCTATGTCGTTATGCATGCTATACGAGTGTATTTATTAAGATCAAGGAAAAGATTATTTTACAAAGACCCTCAAGCACTGACGAAAAACCTCAGTAGTTTTCAGGGTTGCGTACCCAAAGGTTAAAAAGACCCTATTACTGACATTTTCTACTCGTGAACAGGTGCCTTCTGCTGGGACTGGTTGACTTGCTCTAACAAGGCAATCTTGTCTCTAAATTACTTATTAATTTTAGTCTAGATAGCATTAATCGGCATCATTCTCACACCCCTCCAACAATGTAAAATCATATTGAAATTAAAAAACCATGGATTTTCTTGTTTGTTCTTTTCCATAGAATTCGCGTTTGGAACAGACACCTAGTTTCTAATAATAATAAATTAAATAATAAATTTCAAAAGAGCTTGTAAAACATGCCAACTTGAAATATAAAAAATTGACTTTGACTTTTTGACTTTGATTATAATGGTACGGGACCCTCCATGCGCGACAAAAATTCCTGCCGATGGGTTTTTTGCATCTATATATATAAAAATGCATATCTATTCAGCCACCATATATAAACTAACATGAAACATAAGTTACATAATAATGGTATAACGATCAGATTTCAGTCACCACAATGTAATTTGATGCAGTTGAAATACTACGGTCTGATATTTAAACAGCTGATAATTTTGAAGCTATGTAAGCACGCTTTGTATGCCACTTTATGTTAAGTGATACAGAATACGGAACAGTTAAATTATATTTACAGTTTTCCTCTAAATTCTATTAAATAGTAGCTTTTATTTGGGGAGAAAAAGACAACTTTTAATAAAATAATTTGCTTAGCTCAAAAACAAAAAACGCGCTTTAAAATATTGAGCATTTTTTTAATTATTGAATTGTCATCCGTCCTTATTCGTGTGCACATTTTCAGACCAATCCAACTACTGCAAGTGGGTGAAAATTACTTTCAAAGATTCCGTTACATAGATTATACATTGATAGATACGTACTGAAGTAATAGAATATTTAGGTATTTATTTAAATTAACAATTGTACAGATATAAAAGCGAGTTAAAAAATTATCAGCGTCTTTTTTTTTGTTTTAGTGTGTTCGTGTGTTTTTTCCCTGTGTTTTTTGGGACTTTCAGTCATTTTCAAATCTAATAATTACATTACTACATGTATAATATTTGAAGTGAGTTCAAACAACTAAGCGATAATTTCGTACTTGTAAAACAGAAGATCTTCGTACTTCATGTTAATATATTTGTTTCTTTTGCATACCAAAAATATAAATCAAGAAGGCGAGAAAAAAGTAATACCACGTGTTCAAAATCCAACAAGATAAAAGTTGAAATCGGATCAACATAATACTGTTAGAGAAGTAACGCTTGCTGTTTTGCGTAAAATCTTTTCTATAACTTTTTCTAACACAAGAGTTGAGTGAAATTTTAAGGATAAAAACGTGTGGCGTATAAGCTTAGCTCTGTAGGGGTAACGTTTACAAGTCGACGGGGTAAATTGGATCCCTAGGGATTTACTGACGCCTTCATGCAAACATTTCGCGGCCGAAAGCCGTCAACGACGATGTTAGCGAAATATTAAGATTTAGCCCATGTTATACGTTAAAAATAAGGTTAAGTCTATTTTACAGAAGAAACGACAGTGTATATTTTAAATTAGTGTTTTTAAAAAATAGATAGTCATTTCATGAGAATTTTCTATTTCCTGCAAATCAGTATCTTTAGGTAATAAATAGTGTCATTTGGCCACGAGCATAAACTGGATTTTGCTTCGAAAGGGAAATTTTAGTTTCCTGGGGAAAATGAAATAATATAAACGTAACTAAATTTTATTGATTCCATTAGTAATTTAATATGATGGTACTAGTAAAGTACGTTTAATTAAGGGTCTAATACAAATATCACATATTTATTCTTTGCGATAATCGAACACGCGACTTCATAAATGGTAGATAATAAACCGTAGGTATTATTACAGAAATAAATTCATTGATAAATCTAATAATCGGTTAAGATATATCATGAGTTTCACGCAGGTAGTGTCCTGTAATTGGGCGGGTCTCCCGCGGGGCACCCATTTCAGAACATAACGTGGGTTCGCATTGCTTTAATGAAGAACATGTCGGAAGCTCTTTTTAGGTTTTTTTTAGAAACCTATCACAAATAAACTGGTAACGTTTATCTATGTTGTGATATTTACAATGTCATGATTTTTTTAGCTTAGAGCCTATCTATCGTGTAGGTACAGATTTTCATTCCCTTCCAATGAAAAGGTTTATCAGAAGTTTCACGTACTTACCAAAAAATTATTATTAGGTATAAATTTTTTTACGTAATACTAATACGGTACGTAATACGGTAATCGCTTACCATCAGGTGAGCCCAATGCTTCTTTGTCACCCTTGTTGTATAAAAGATAACCAACCCAAAATCAGAAATTTTCAAATATATATAACATACACGACGGGCTTCGTGGTGTAGTGGTTCATATTGCAGACTGCCGTTTACGAGCTCGCGGGTTCGATTTCCGCCTAGGACAATCCTTTGTGTGATGTTTATAAAATGTCATACAAATGTTTGTCCTACGTCTGGGTGTTTCTTTTGTAAATACATATAAGTATGTATTTATATTAAAGTAGTTTATGTATTCTATCCGTATTCTGGTACCCATAACACAAACATAATAAGCTTAGCTTTGGACCAGAGGACTGATGTCTGTGAATATTTATTTATTTATACAATATGAGCGAGCAAAACATCACTTTTCCTAGTTAAGCATAAATATAGTAAATGACAAGACAGAAAGCATCAAAGTTGCAGACTAGTAATGACGTGAATCTATGTCAATGGTTACGTTGCCGATGCAGAGCGTGAGAGTAAAGTGTGCTTGCATTTCCGAACGATTTGCGCTTCAATCGAGTTGTAGAGTCAGCGAAACGTAGCGTTCGCTGACGGGACGTTCGTCGAGAAATATATTTTGTCGTTTATTATTCATTCGGTGAATATTTGAAAGTGGAATAAACCGTCAACCAATACGTGACTATGCTTGTCTCAAACATCTTTGATTGTTTTGTTTTCGTTTATTTCTGAACGTTATCTTTCAATATTCAATTTATAAAGTATAATTTTAATTTATAAATATTTTTTATTTGCTAACAAACATTTATTATTCAATATTTAATCAGAAAATCAACTTTTAATGTTCAAAAAGCCATGATAAAATTAAGTGAATTTAAGTCGGCATATATTTACATTACGACAAAATAAGTCAAAAACTCTCTAAATTAAGTGAAATTTGGACATTTAAGATGTACACCAGAATAGCATTATCACTAAATTGTATAGATTGACTTATTTTGTTCCTGTCAAACTTAATTTAAGGGCCTACATCAATATTATCGTATATCATCGCCGACACGTACATATTAACACAGCCAGTAGGCACAGAAAATGAAGAATTAGGGATACTTTTCCTATTTACTCAAAATCTACTAAATATATTTTAATTCTGATTTACGTGTTTCTTTATATGATAGTTGCTTATGTTTTTAAAGTTATTTCATTAGTTAATACGCGATAATAGACCGACAAATGAAAAAAATAAAAAAATTGAGAGGTTGTTTCGCCAAGATTTTCTATCGAGAAATCTTTTTTCAATCGCGTTTCTGAGTTGATGCGATCCTAGATCATATATTGAAAAAACATATACTTAAAAATTAGAGCTCTAGCCATTCAATCTAAAGAAACAATGAAAACTTCGTACATAGAAAAATGCACGAAGCTATTTTGGTATCCTCTTAAGTGAAGTTGTGTCTTTCAGAATAAGAGAGTGAGATTTGACAGGAGTAAATCAATTTTTAGTTAAGTTTAATCAAGTCGTTGGACACAGAATCGACACCAATATCTGTTTATAATATAATTTAAGCAAAAATTTAAAACACCCTAAGGAGAAAATAGTGAAATTGAAACAAATAAATAGAAAAAAAAATTAAAAAAATTGTGGAATACGGGCAACATGGTAATATCGACTCTACCTTACATAACCATACTTAACTGACAAAAAATATCTGGAGTTGCGCGCTAATATCTATTTAAATTACATTTATTAGGAAAAAGCTGAAGAATGCAAATTAGCAACTAGCGAATCATTGGCGCTAAGATGATGTGATTAAAAGAGGATATGAAGGAGAGAAGAGTGCATACAGAAATTATACTTGACAGAAGACCGTGGAAAAAAAAGCATCTTGTATCGACTCAAAAACAAAGGGATAAGAGCAGGGCAAAGATGATGGAAATCTGTGTGGTAACGGATTAAGAATACAAGTGTTATCACCTCCCACGGGTGTTGTAAAAGTCAGCTAAGGGATATGGATAACATCTTTGGCTCATGGATAACATCTTTTGTGAGAGACAGAAAACTCGAAAATAAACCCTGTGCCAACACGTCTGGTCAGCGCGGCACAGTAGACCATAATCCCTCCCAAAGTGGAGGAGGCCCGTGCCCAGCAGTGGGACGTAAATGGGCTGGAGAAGAAGATAAGAATGATGACGATAAAGTTGTATTAACCATAAACCTTACGAAAAGCTTACGTAAATGTTAATCGAAATATCTATCGAAATTCCTTTTGTATTGTTCACGTTTTATTGTATCGTCAGAACCCGAACTGTCAATCTCACGTCATATTATAAGAAGCAAAAGTAACTATTTCTGTGGAACTCGACTAAAACGAATTTATCTCAAATTCAAATAGTGACACGTGATGTACACTTAATATTTTTTTTTAATAAATATACAAGACATTTCACACAACGTCCTCTGGTCCCAAAGTAAGCTATATTTCTATGCTTATATTATGGGTACCAGATACGGATAGACTACATATACTACTTTTCTTTTGTAAATACATACTTATAATACATAGAAAACACCCAGACGCAGTACAAATTGTACTTAGTGTCAAAATTATACATGTATGTACATTATTTAAGTTAAAAGTAATAGAAAAGTTAAAAGAGAATTGTCTGTTCTGGAATGGGCATGTAATAAGCAATAAAATACACTAGAATAAAAAGATGGTGATTATAAAAATTATTTCTATTGTGCCTATTATCGTGGGTACAAAATTATAGTTATAGAAAGATAAATTGATTAGCTATGTCCCGCCTCATGGGCATACAATATTCTTAACTTAATCATAAATTCATTTAATTACATTTCATTTATTGATGGTCAAAAGAGTAGAGAAAGACTTTAGAAATGATGAATAACAGAGGGCGTGACAGATTTTATGAAAGAAAAAGGAGTTAATGAAAGTATGACACTGACAGAAAAGACTACACGCAGAATAACATCAATACATAACATGTACCCATGTTAAAGAAGGTTGTTTTTTTCTATAACAGGGGTTCTGTTTAGCGTACATCTGTATATTTAGCTATACGTGTGGAGTATCAATAAATAAAATACAACGATTTTACATTCTAATATTATACAATACCAACTAATCTTATTATAAGAATTAGTACGGCATCCGTAGTACATTTTTTTCACTTGATTACTATCAAGCTGATTTTCCGTGAGTAGCTTTATTATGACGAGACGCCCAATAATTTTCTATTCCAAAGTCTCGATTGTGGTAGCTAACAGAGATAGCAAGGATAAAATATATGTACTACGAATCCCGTACTAAATAATTTTGTAACATTACATGAAAGTTTTCGTTCAAATATCGTATGTCAAATAATCGTTACTAACATTATGATGTAATGACATAATAATCTCTACTTCTTTCAAAGTGATTGCTTTAAGTACTGTTTAAATTGTAGTTATTAATAAATGGCTTAAAATCACGTAACAAGAGTATGTCACAAGAGAAAAAGCCACAAAATATAAAGAACACGAGTAACATAAAAAAAAGTCCTAATGATTTGCCATTTAATTTTATGTGTTGTGTCTTCGATATTGATTTATTGCTGAAATCGTATTATGCCTATCTCTCTCTCTCTCCAGCCCATTTACGTCCCACTGTTGGGCACAGGCCTCCTCCACTTTGGAGGGATTGAAGTCTACTGTGCCGCACTGACCAAGTGTGATGGCACAGGTTTAATTTCGAGTTTTCCATCTCTCACAGAAGATTTTATCTATGATCAATATCCCTTACCTGGCTTTTACAGCACCCTAGGGGAGGACATGGGATGGTGACATTTGTATTCCTAATCCGTCACCACATGGACTATAATAGTATGCCCATATTATGATGTAAAAAGTTAACATAGTTATTTACAATTAGTAAAGCTTTTTATGCTAGAAATAAACGTAGGTTAAATGGATAAACATATCACATCTTCTGATTTTGTCAGATACCAACATAAAATATATATATATATGGGTATTTCTATGTATTATAAGTATGTATCTGCAAAAGAAAAGTAGTTCATGTAGTCTATCCGTGTTCTGGTACCAATAACACAAGCATATAAGCGTAGCTTGGGACCAGAGGACGTTATGTGAAATGTCCATGAATATTAAAAAAAATAAAAACATAACGTAAAATGACTTAATGTCTTTTTTATAAAAGTTAAGGGTTGTTAATCGTAATTGACATTGCGTGTAGCTAACCATGAGAAAAGTCCTGAGCGAGATTAAATTGGTAAGTAAGTACATATTAAAGACGAAGACTGTGGAGACGAGAGCCCTAATTTATACCTTCATATTCGCCTTAGGCTCTGTCTCGCCACTGTAAACGTATAAAAAAAAAATTTTAGCTCTGACAAAATTTAACTAATTTTTAAAACACTGCATGCGTTTTAAGTTATTAATTTTCATTCGTAAGTAACCACTTAAGGTTGTAATGGTTTAAAATCACATGAACACAATATCAAAAATAAAATCTATCAAAACTTGTATTAAGGGCCTACATCAATATTATCGTCGACATGTACATATTAACACAGCTAGTAGGTATAGAAAATGAAGAATTAGGGATATTTTTTTTGTTTACTCAAAATCTACTAAATATATTTTAATTCTGATTGACGTGTTTCTATATATAATAGTTACTTGTGTTTTTAAAGTTATTTCAATAGTTAATAAGCGATAATAGACCGACAAATGAAAAAAAATAAAAAATTAGAGAGGTTGTTTCGCTAAGATTTTCTATCGAGAAAACTTTTTTCAATCGCATTTCTGAGTTTATGCGATCCTAGATCATGTGTTGAAAAAACATATACTTAAAAATTAGAGCTCTAGCCATTCAATCTAAAGAAACAATGAAAACTTCGTACGTAGAAAAATGCACGAAGCTATTTTGGTATCCTCTTAAGAGATCTATTTGAATTTTACGACTTAGACAAATTAGTAGAACTGTCTTATATTGCACTATTATACAATTGGAATACTAGAAACAAAGATTTCCGGGCAACATTTGAATATTTTATATCAACGAAGTGCATTTAAAATAAATCTCTAAAATTAGAGAGTAGGTTAAGACAGACCGTAGATACTTTAAAGTACGAAAATAACAGAAAAGATTGCAGTAAAATACGAAGAGAAATACTCTTTTAAGAAAGAATGAATTTTTCAACTTTAAACCCAGTTGTTTTACTTAAAAAATCCCTCGTTCGTTTTACTTTTAGCTACAAACTGCACTTTTCAACTGCGACTAAAGTTTCATGAGATAAAGTCTATCACGCTTATTAGCAATATTATAAATGTGAAAGTTGGTGAGTGCATATTATGCTTCTTATTAGTTCTTACTCGTATCTACTTCTTAATTCGAAAACATGGATTTTTATTAAACTTGTGAAAAGTTTGTAGATAAATAATAACGTTTAAAGTTCTTAACGGTAAACTACAAAACACCACTTTACATATAAATAATATATATATACATAAATAGCTTATATATATATTAGAAAGACGTAGACGCTAAATTACGAAGCTGGGCAGAAACATTATTATAATAATATTATATATACCATTATTATTCATCATCCTTTTTCTGTTTTTAGTCGCTTATAAGGTCTCCTTAAAAGTTAGACTACAAGCTAGAACGCTATGCCTTGTGCAGTTTGCAACCAATGACTCGCCGTTACCCAAATTAAATATTTACTATTCGCCTTGTATTAATTATATTTTCCGTCTCAGTCTTCCAATATAAAAACTGGTACTATATTTCCATAATTATCTGGACATACCATACTTCAATTAAGGCGACTTAAATCATTTTTCTTTGAATTTCTCAAGCGAAATCTACTTTAGGCATACCCTTAAACGCCAATATTGCATACTTAGCTATTATTCAACATATTTATCAGTGAACTCATAACAATGAGTGTTATTGGCATAGATTTTCTCCACGGGCGTGTCGAAGGCCGGTAAAAGGCCGTAATGTAGTGCACTGGCTTACTTTATTCTACAAAGGCCTTCAACTTTGCTTTCGCGAGCTTTTATGAAAATTGAATGGTTAACGTTTATGCACTTGCAAACAAATTTACTATAAATCATTTTATGTTGAAATACTAGCAGTTACATTGGATATGGACACCACATAATATAGTGAAATTTTATTAGTGCAGCGGAATATTATTGCGGTATTAGCTGTATATATTTGTACGATAACGTTCAAATGAAAGAACTTTTTACGAATTTGAACTATATTTGTTTAAAATTCCTAAATTATAATTGTTCTAAATCCGAAATTGTTGATACATACAAAAATAATATGACTATGTTTTGTAATAAGTAAAGACTACTTACAGTTATTTGTTTTGGAATAATAAATCTAACTAATCCATTTGCACTAGAGAACTTAAGTGAGCAGTAATTTTTCGATTTCACTATATTGAATTGAAAATACGTGTTTCGCAAATTAGTTACGTAAATAGAAACGTAATGTCAACTCTCGCTAGTAACGATTCTAACAATATGTACGGTAAAGTAAGAAAATTGCTATTTCTAGGGTTCTGTACCAAAAAAATGGGACTTTATTACTGAGACTGCTGTCTATCCGGCCGTCTCTCTGTCACCAGGCTGTATCTATGGAACAGTGATAGGCTAGAGAGCCGAAAATTTCACAGTTTGTCTTGCCCTTATCCTTTTTATAGTTCCGTAATTTGACGTTAGTTGGGGTCGGTATAACAAGTATATATTATGATATATCAATGATACACAAAATGAAACAACATTTCTAAAACGGAGTATATGATGAACTCTACAACATTAAAAGTGTAAGCCTCCAAAATATAACTCTAATCTTTTAAAAGATACAAATTTAATTCGCTTCTTCAATTTTTCTAGTAGAGATTTTATCTCTTTCTCTTTCTCCAGCCCACAAGCGTCCTACTTTCCTCCACTTTGGGAGGCCAAATCCCTCCCAAATATCTCTCTACTATGCCGCACCGAACAGGCGTTACGGTATAGGGTTTAGTATTTTTTAGAGATTTCCGTCTCTCACAGATCTGTGTACAATATCCCTTACTTAGCTGGTTCTTACAGCACCCTGGGAAAGAAAACGGATTAAGAAAATGTGTTTTTTTTCTTAATCCGTCACCACACGGACAGGGAGAACTTATCATTTTCTTGTAATTGAAAATAGCATCTATCTACTCACGTATGAGTTTTTATTTATTGGAGCGCATACCTGTAACAAACAACAAATATGTATTAATAAACAATGTCAACTATAATATTAAACATATAATATAACATTTTAACAAGCCAATTTACACCACATTGCACTCAGCTGTAGAAATATATAACCTATAAATTTCCACTCACAAGTTGCAACATTTTAAATTGCTTTTACGCTATTTACGAGTGCATTTATACTGCTTTGAATTTGTATAACATGTTAGTGTTAAAAAAGCACTAACTAATGTCCACAACTTCGCACGCGTGGAATTTAAAACCAAACCTTGACAAATTATACAAAGCCATACTTTTGAACCACTCTATTTAAATAAAACTACTTTTTACGGATTAAGACGCTTATATTGGTTATTAAAGGTCTCCAAAACGTCGGGCCAAAATTTAAAACCAATTAGGTATATACGCGTCTAAATCCGTAAAAAGTGATTTTATTTAAATAAATGAGTCGCGCAAGTGTTAGAGAATATTATGTTAACCACTCTATCTATTAAAAATAAACCGTATCAAAATCCGTCGCGTATTTTTGAAGATATTCACTGCTACAAAATTTTTATTAAAAATCAATGATGAATTAATGTTTAAATACGGAATAACTTTTTTCAAGCGAAATCATTTTTGAGCTACACAATATTTAACTTTTAATTCTGTCGGCAGTTCTGGAGTAGGTACCTACCATAGCTTTTAAGGCTCCGTATCAATAGGGAAAACAGAACCCTCCTAATAATGATACTCGTTTTTAAATCTACCTTACAAACTAGAATTAGGGTTTTTTGACCATATGGCCACCCCATTGAATCATATCATATGAAATATACATTATTATCTAATCTAACAAAATAAAATGATAAACTAATCAACTAGTTCACCATGATATTGTCGACAAGAAAGAACTTTGAGAATTGTATAGCTAGAACACAATTTGGACGGGACCTATATCTTGGATTAGGCCAACATCAAATTTATTTAAATTGAACTTGCGGAACAACAACTCCCTTTCATTTTTGTTCCGCAAACAATCTATCAGCAGGTGTTGAAAGTCCTCAATCACATGACACAAATTACAATTTGGAGTCGGTCTTCCTCATAAGAAAAGCAAGCATTGTCGAAGGATAGTGTCCAGATCGTATTCTCAATGCAATAATGAGACTTAACTATCCGTATATCCGTCGTTCGTAAAATACTATCATACTTTTAGTAATACATTGTTGATATCGAAAAGAAAATATTTACTTTATGTTTATAAACAGTAACATAATATTATAAACATAATAGAGATACGAAAATAAACAGATGTTATGAAAACATATTGGTCGATGTTTATTAGTTGGTAACAACTGGTAACTAAATCTCGCTTTTCGCGCCACCATATTGTTGATATGACATTCTTTTTAAATTTCTCACGGGTTTTCAAACGGGAGATTCTACAGTTTGCCGCTATTTACGTTATATTTGAAGGCAAAATGCAACATTGTTTAACAATGGAATTTCTTTCTGCTCGTTGCAACTATGTTATTATACTGAACAGTATGTTAGTACAACTAACAAGTGTATAGATATGAAAGATATTGCTACCGATTCTACTTGCACAACTAATCTTAACCACTTTAGGTTAAGGGCCTACATCAATATTATCGTATATCATCGCCGCCACGTACATATTAACACAGCCAGTAGGCACAGAAAATGAAGAATTAGGGATACTTTTCCTATTTACTCAAAATCTACTAAATATATTTTAATTCTGATTTACGTGTTTCTATATATAATAGTTACTTATGTTTTTAAAGTTATTTCATTAGTTATTACGCGATAATAGACCGACAAATGAAAAAAATAAAAAATTTGAGAGGTTGTTTCGCCAAGATTTTCTATCGAGAAAACTTTTTTCAATCGCGTTTCTGAGTTGATGCGATCCTAGATCATATATTGAAAAAACATATACTTAAAAATTAGAGCTCTAGCCATTCAATCTAAAGAAACAATGAAAACTTCGTACATAGAAAAATGCACGAAGCTATTTTGGTATCGTCTTAAACACTTTATGTAAGCTTGGATTTAAACAAAAAATATTTTTATAACAGAGACGTGCAGTGGAATAAAATTCGCCCATGTCTAATATGATCAACTTATTCTTTTAAATAACCATTTTTTTTAATCACTAGCCATACTATAACGAGGAAACAAAAATGTTGCCAGCATTAACTGTAACTCATAAGTCTCTGAAAACTATGTGTATGAGAAATTTTACCGACAAACTACCAAAAACATGGAATACTGTCAGGTTTTACTTGGAATTTGCCTTATTTACTTTATATTCATAATCAGCAAATAACTCGTTCTCATCTCGGGTAATAAGAACCTTTATTGATTTAATATTAAAATGGTATAATGTTTGCAAATAACAAGGAAGCTCCAATTAACAGTATATTGTGAGTCAGGTACCCTATGTTTGTATCGGTGTGGTCCTAAGGTATGCCATCTGGTGGCCGAGCAACGACCTCACAGTACCGGTTTAGTCTTGACTCGGCACAGTCTGCACCATTCAATTGTTTACGTAAACATCGTATTCACTATATGTATCTGTGTAAACATAACTTCAGGTGAATTGACTTTACGTATTGCCTGTATTTGAGTATTTCAATTCTGAAATGTGGTTTGAAAATACTCCGCATTAGATTTAAGGACATGCAAGAGTGAGGATATAGTACTTAACTCTCTCTCTCTCTCTCTCTCTCTAACGTCCCGTTGTTGGGCTTCGCCACTGTGGTAGAGATTATGTTCTACTACGCCGCGCTAACCACGCGTGTTAGCATACATAGGTTTTATTTTAGAGTATTCCGTCTCTCGTAGAGGATTTTATCTGTGTATATCCCTAAGCTTACTTTACAGCACCTTGGAAGGAAACGAGGTGATGACACTTGTATTCTTAATCCGTTGCGACACGGATAGTACAGTCTATAGTAACTAGTATAGTAGGTATTGCATGTTTTACAGTACGACAAAGTATTATGAAAAGCCCCATAAGTTAATAAAATCAGAACCGAGTAAGGATAATCAGTTTTGCGTATCTGATGTAATACTTATCATTATAATTACAATATTTAAGGATCTGTTATTATCAAGAGCCATGTATATGATAAAAAGTGGCTTATAAAATCGTATTATTCTTGCCTTTAGTTTCCGTAATTTTCTCTTTTGGTACGATATTTTACAAATCATTGTATTCTAAAAATACATTCTTCAAGTAACTACAAACAATAAAATCGTCTATTGTATGAACACAAATTAAGCATAGCCTATGAAAGACGATGAATAACCAAATAAAGGTTGTAGATATTCATTATTGGCTGTTGAATGGTATCTCTGGTTAGCGACGCGTGATCGTTCCACAGACTTGCTCCCAGTAATTCATCGACACAACTCTTACGAAATCAGTTCAGTAAACTATTTACATAACGAGATTCATGTAGAAAACATTATCATAAGTAATAAAAGGATACTTATAACGCTGTAGACAAAGCAAATGGTATCTACTTATTTTAAAACAAAGTCTTTAATATTGTATGTGTTTCCCAATGTAAGTTCTTTAAAATTTCGCAGTAGAATTTGATGCGGTTTCTTTTAATAGATGAAAGGGTTAAAAAGAATGTTTTTTTTTTGTATAATTTGTTAAGGATGTTTTCATTTTCCAACGCGTTAAATGTTGCAGGCAACAGCTAACAGTGAGGTAATGGAAGGATACTTTTAATATTGAAAACAAAGACAAATCATTTAGCCCATAAAATGAAAGTAAGGACATGTTGCGTGTGTTTATTTCCCACGGTTCTGGCGTGCGTAGGCTCACATTATTTTCGTCTCGTTTACGGACCAAATTTTATACCAATAAGCGTGAGAGAGACAAAAAATTTACAACGTATCGGCGTGTTGCAACCAGATAGAAAACCTGGATGAACAGGTTTGAAAAAAAAAATAAGGGTCAAGTATTTATTGAAAAATCTTTTAACCTGATTTGCTTGAGGTTTACCAATATTGTTCAGAAATGTGGTGTGATAGACAATTTATGAATTCAATAGCGTGAAATAGAGATTTACAGTATCTACTTAGGCTCTATATTTACAGTTAAAAATGTCGAGATTTTATTTTATACTAGCTGTTGCCCGAGACTCCGAACGAGTGGAATCTAGAAAACTTGATCAACAAACATTTTACCAATTACAGGGTCTCGCGTTTAAGAACTACAATATGATATACAGCAGTTATGAACAGTCTAACACACATTGCATCCCTCACAACAAACCAAAATTACAACAATACAAATACAAGAATTTTATCGACAAACAATTAATTTAACTTACACATGTTGAGAACTAAAGAATTAAGATTAGTCAAAAAATTTTGAAGTTTTTTTTTAATTCTAAGCAGTTCCTGAGATTAACGCGAACAACACAACTCAACTCTTCAGAACAAAAAACAAACAAACAAACTCTTCAGCGTTGTAATATATTATTAGTATAGAAGTATACATTTCGAATTGGCTTTGAAATATTATAATAATTTGCCAAGTCAGTAGCCAACATTCCAACAAAAGAGAACTGTAATGCAACAACCATTATGTATGAGAGTGCTTATGCATTGTTACTGAAATCTTTAGCAGGTAGAGAGCTATTGTAAAGATAAATAGCCCAAGAATGGAGATGACACAACGTAAATCGACTAAACTGATACAAATCAGTTGCTCAAAGTGTTTTGTGAATTTCAAACTGTTATTGACTTTACCCAAAACTTTCACGTAATCAGAGATTTAGACTGTATAAGTTATTTAGGTCGTTTATCGTCAATTTCAGCTCAATTGAATATAACTTACAACTTATTTTATAACTAGACCGATATTAACTTTTTAGGTATAGTTGTCGATTTTATATTTTTGCTACTCTCAATCTTTTTTTTAAAATTAGATGTTTAATGATTAAGAATGTTTAGCTAGTCTGGTGAACGTTTTGGCTCTAAGACTAATTAATTACTTTTAGAGATTTTTAAATTAAAAACTCAAATTATACATACACTAATAATATTTTCTTTATCTACTTCAATTTAATATTAAATACAAAACCAATGAGTTTGCGTAATCAATTTGAAGAAAAAAAAAACATGCAGCTTACAACAAATTACAAGAGAAACTCAATTGATAATTTAAATCAACGATAACATTTCACTTTATAATATTCATTGAGTTACGCCTCAATGATTTTCTCAGATGACGTAATTTAGAGTACGTTTCAAAACGAACTAACCAGCCGTAGGAAGGTCCGATGAAACATGAATAGTACTGTTGAATAAAGGTCATCAATACATTGAACCTTAATGGTAAGGGGCCGTTTCTATAACAGGTAAGGCATCCCTTGTCAGACGAATATTGCTGCAAACCACATGTGCGAGCATATACAATAAATCACTACTCACAATGTCATAGAAAAGACAGCATATTATTACTTCAAAGATAAATTGTATAGAAGCAAAAACATATACATAGAGTTTGCGTTATAATAATTTTAAGTTGTAACATGGCTGTCTGGGCTTTCGAAATTTGTAGACATTTTGTTCTTCGTTGTTTCTATCATTATTTTACTAAAATATTACAGGGGGCGCAAAGTTTCAATATGTATTGTGTCAATTTGTGTCTATCTGTGAGATCGTAGCTCATATATTATATAATTTGAATACGGCTTTTTATTAAAACTAGTTTTCAGGCGGTGGTTTATTGGTTCAATCAGATCTTTTATAAACCGTTGTAAGACGAATTACCCGTAGCCAGGTTTTGCTTGAACCTAAGGTAAGTTCGGAAGCAGACGCTAGGCGCATAGTTTTATTAATAATAAAATATCCCCGTTTTTATGGGGTTACGAAATTATTATAGACTTTTGACTTAAGACAGTAGTAGAATTTACCTGTACCAGTATGGTCTTAAATTAGACGATGGCGTAGAAATTCTTTGTGTTTAGATTTTATTTTATTTTCAATAAGTCAGGTTTCTACCATTAATACCATTTATACTGTTTCGTGTGTAATCTACATTAACATAATATTCCTTACCTGCTGTACCTGAGTCATCCATTTATCGCTCCAGAAAACCAGTTTGAAAAAGGTATAGTCGAGCTGACCTGCGCTGGTGCATCTGTGTGTATACATGCAATATCAAAGTGAGTGTAAAAACGTTTATGTGTGTACTAGAACCTGCCGTGGATTAAAGTTGTGTGCGTTTTAACCTGTTTAATGAGTCTGAATGAAGAGTGGCTCAGCAGGTAAGCTACTTTCTTTCTACCTGTCGTTTAATGAAAATGCACGTGTCTTCAATGTTTACTAAATATTGGTTGAAATCCCTTAATTTTTATTCTAGTTTTAACCCCTTTTCGTGCATAAGGCACAAGAGACAGGGCTATCTGTACCACAGATATTTAAATCAAATTATTTTGGTTAAAGATGTGAAAGTTGACGGGGTCATTTTGTTTATTACGATTGACATTTTCAAACATGCTTTTGTGTGATACTGTGTCCACAAAGTGAGTAATAAAATAAAAGATTGCGAAATATTAACTTCTAATATAATTGCGCTGTTCTGGTTCGTATCAATTCGGTACGTATCTATCAATGTATTAATCTATGTAACGGGATATTTAAAAGTGATTTGCACGGACTTGCAGTAGTCAGATTGATCTGAATTTTTGCACAAATATTAAGGACCGATGACAATGAAATAATTTAGAAAAATATTCAGGATTTTAATGCATGTTTTGATGTTTTTTGAACTAAGCAAATTAGTAAATAGTGTGTAGCGTAAAAAAAAATTAACAAATAACCATTCAGTAATCCACAATGGAGCATTCAAATAACAAAATCTCATATAAACGGATATTACGATATAAGATATATACGTTCGATGGGTAAATAACTATTGCTTATTGCCCGTTCCGTATAACCCTTATACTCAGATCGTAACAAGATTTGAGAACATCCGAACATGAAATAATGGCAATTTTCTATTGGACTTTATTCGAAGAAAATGTACAAAACTTTGATTTTATTTCTTTTCTTACAATTTCTTTTACGTTTTGATAAATTCATGTTTTTTTTTTGAAACTGCACTATTTTTACACGCTTTATATTAGCTTCACTTGTATCTTTGTTTGTATGTTTGTTTATATGTTTGTTTGTATGTTTGTTTGTATGTTTGTAACCGACTCCTTTGGACGCTATTTTGACCCACTTTAAACGGTCAGATTCTATTCAAATTTTGCACACCTGTCAAAGACCGATGACAATGCAATAATTCGATTAAATAAAGCGTGTTTTTTAGTTTTTTTAAACTATTATTATTTTAACATAATATATGTAAATAGTATAGATAGTACAGTAACTAATTTTAAATAGAAAACCTACTTTTTTGGAAAGGTCCCAAACCTTAAAAAAAATCTCATGAAATTAAATTATCCAGTTGTAGGAAGGGTAATAAACGGTATTTTCGCATTTTTATATAAGTATAGTTCATATCCAATATATCCATATTTTTACTATATTAGTTAGTTTTTCTACACGGTAACGAGTTCGATATATTTTTATACATTAAAGAGATACTACGGTCCTAGTACGGAATTATCAGAAGAACTCAGTTCTATTCCGATGTAATGAACCAGTCAAATTTTTTGCAGAAAATAGTTGTTGATACACACACACACACACACATTTAACAAACTCGAGCTAAAGATAATGAGTAAAACGTGTGCCAATAGTAAACTATTGGCACTTTCCACAACTTTGGTTTAAGGGCCTACATCAATATTATCGTATATCATCGCCGACACGTACATATTAACACAGCCAGTAGGCACAGAAAATGAAGAATTAGGGATACTTTTCCTATTTACTCAAAATCTACTAAATATATTTTAATTCTGATTTACGTGTTTCTATATATATGTAATAGGTACTTATGTTTTTAAAGTTATTTCATTAGTTAATACGCGATAATAGACCGACAAATGAAAAAAATGAAAAATTTGAGAGGTTGTTTCGCCAAGATTTTCTATCGAGAAAAATTTTATCAATCGCGTTTCTGAGTTGATGCGATCCTAGATCATATATTGAAAAAACATATACTTAAAAATTAGAGCTCTAGCCATTCAATCTAAAGAAACAATGAAAACTTCGTAAATAGAAAAATGCACGAAGCTATTTTGGTATCGTCTTAAAATAAAGTTGTACTAATGTACAACTTTATTTTGAACCAAAGTTGTGGAAAGGCAATTAATGCAAATATTTTAATCACTTTTTGAAACGCTGTCCAGTATTTTTCTCTTATATAGATTCATCCAAAAGATTACTGTAGCCTGAAAATTACGATTCCTAAAATTGAATTGTGAGGCTAGTCTAGAAATATGTACTTACTATAGGTGACGTTAGTGGTGAAATAAATATTCCAACTTCACATACAATCGAAAATAAAATATGTAGTTTTTAAAATTAATGTAACTAGCACAAACATAATTGGTGACGAAACTGTTTTAATTATTTTACAAAAGTGTATTTTGACACGTTTTACACACTAATGACATGTAAATTTTGCTGTATCATAGTAACACCTTGATATTTAGATACATATTATTAGGTCTTTGTATAATTGACTACAAACAGCCTTGTGTAATAAACATAATTGCTGACAACATAGATCTAGCTGACAAATTAAACGCTTATTGTATAGTTTCACGCTTGATTGTCTCTAAAAGACAAGCAAAAGTTAATAAAACAAAATTGTTAAGTGTATTTATCCACGTAAAAATGTTTAATTCTGCGTTTGCCCTTCGTGCTATCCCGCGTTTTGCACACATATTAAGCATCCATGATTATGCAATAATTTAAAAAATATTTTGGACTTTCAAGCGTGTTCTGTCTTTGGACTAAGCAAATTATTCTTCCGCGATATTCTTGCGGGCTTCATTTGTGTATTTACTCCTCTTTCTTTCTGAACTACACTCTCTTTTTAGTTTCCTGTAAATATGTCTAATAATTTCTAATAAAAAATGTCTAAAAGATAGACTTAGTGCTCGATATAACTTACTCTATAATATGCAATTTCGAAGGTGCCCGCGAATCGATATCTATCTTTTAAATTTACATAACAAGCTTATAAGAATTGAATTTTGAAAATTGATACATAATATAAACACCAGTAAATTATATAAAAATATGTCTGTTAAGGAGAGGATACAGTAACGCTCTTAATTCGTATATTGAGTAGAATTTGGACGAGGGGTGGCAGATCAAAGCACAAAGGAACTCGTCCACGTCATTAGAGACCATTGATAGACGAATATAGGGGATGTTTGCAATACAACCCATGCAAGACTGTAACAGATAAAATACTTTTCACTTTACTGTATGTCCTACTGTTACTGACACTGTCCTATTTATGGAAAGGCCAATCTATTAACTATATTGGACAACATATTTACGTTATGTCAATTCCAAGAGTATTAAATTTTTGTAAAAAATCTTTCTGTGTGGCGACGGAATAAAAGTGTCACCACCCCCTTTCCCAGGTTGCTGTAAAAATCAGTTAAGGGATATTGTAAACGGACGGCATCCTCTGTGAGAGGCGGAAATCTCGAAAATAAACCCTATGCTAACATTATGGTCAGCGCGGCATAGATGACCATAATCACTCCCGAAGTGGGGGAGGCCCGTGCTCAACAGTGGGACGTTGACGGGCTGGAGTGAGAGAATACTTACGAAAATGTGTCAGTATTTCTTCCATATATATACACTAACAAATATTTATTTATGTTATTTATACATTATGTATGTATCGTTCACTCTCGACGCGGACAGGGAGCTTCTAACATTATTTATTAAGACCAAAGTCGTGTCACCAACAATAACCCGAGTGCAACATGGATTTGCTGATTTCGGAATTTCTTTAACATAATTCACAGAAGATTTATGGAATAAATTTCGCCATTTATACATATTTATTTATCAAAATGTATGTCTATTTTTTATTTGGTCTGTGTTCAACAGACTGTAATAAATAATTTGAATGTAAGACCAAAGTATGTATACTTTTTTTAAAACTATGAATCAAGTTTGTAGTGTAGTCGGCAGTGGTATTGACATTGAGTTTGCACGAGGCCGTGAGTTCGATTCCCACTCAGAACAATGATTTTTGTGATATACACCGGTATTATGTACTAACCAAGTCATAATAAATAGTTATAATATCCCCGTAAAACTACTTACTCGACAATCAAACCTAAAACCTAGAAAAGTTGATACAATATAAATTGTATTTTGAACCAACTAACCAGTATCGTCTTAGTATTTTCTGGAACTAAAAAATCTAATTGTCTATTGTCGAGAGGTTTTTAATTTAGAGATTAAATTTTAGGCTTTTTTTCTTACAGTCACTTCAGCGTATGTATTTTAAGAACACATTTGGGAAATAATAAAAATAATTCAAAAAGCCATATCGCCTATTTTTCGTCCCCTACAATTATTATAGCCATAATTTATAAGCAGACAACACGTTATGTTGTCTATGGGGACATTATGTTCGGGTCACAGCACGATACGAAGCCATCTATAAAATAAGGAAAGTAACTATCCTATAAAATACATGGTCACTATATACTATGTCTATAGATTTATTGGTATATGATGTTTACCGCAGTAGTTTTTTATAAGTACATAGTAAATAAGAAACCAATAAGTACATCCCTTTTCTAAAGACTTGACGCGCGATGGCTTGAGCTATCAACAATTTACCACTACAATTATATTTCTGGTCTAACAAAGAAATTTAGCGAGTCGTTCAATTTATATAAATGAAATTAAAACAATAATTTTCGTAGTTTGATATTTAAGATTTTAGATCGATAATTTTATTTTGTAATAAGCATAGTTCTACATTATTATAATAGTTAAGGGCCTACATCAATATTATCGTATGTCATCGCCGACACGTACATATTAACACAGCAAGTAGGCACAGAAAATGAAGAATTAGGGATACTTTTCCTATTTACTCAAAATCTACTAAATATATTTTAATTCTGATCCACGTGTTTCTATACATAATAGTTACCTATGTTTTTAAAGTTATTTCATTAGTTAATACGCGATAATAGACCGACAAATTAAAAAAATAAAAAATTAGAGAGTTGTTTCGCCAAGATTTTCTATCGCGAAAACTTTTTTCAATCGCGTTGAGTTCATGCGATCCTAGATCATATATTGAAAAAACATATACTTAAAAATTAGAGCTCTATCCATTCAATCTAAAGAAACAATGAAAACTTCGTACATAGAAAAATGCACGAAGCTATTTTGGTATCCTCTTAAAAAGGCGTCGTATTTAGTCTGTAAAAGTGTTTTCTATTTTAAGTTTACTGATACATACTTTAACCTGCTTAAATAAAGAATTTTATAAACAAACAAACAGCGAGTCGTTTATTTCTAAAACTTTTCAAAAATGGAATTCGCTTTTTGCGCACGTATCTCTTCTTATAACATGGGTTCTTTCAAGCGAAGCGTGAAGAGGCCGGCAAGGTGAAGGTGGCTAGTGCTTTCACGCTGTACTAGCTTTCCTCACATTCGGATTGCACTACCACTTAACATCAGGCGGAGTGTAGTCATTTGCCTAAAGCTACCCATAAAAAAAATTTGCACGAACAATCATTCATCATAGTCAAAGAGCCACTCTAAGAACAACCTACACTTTTTGATAATAATATGAAACCAAACATGAAAGACCGTCGAATTCTCTACACGCGTGTAACACACACGCGTGGTAAAAAATATTCAAGGCTTGTTTTTAATTTCATTTTAAATATATCGCAATATTTTCCAATAGGAAAGATTCCAACATTCAAGCACATATTAATAAGTTAAACTGATATATACTATTATACATAAAGCACAAATAATCCATAACATCGCTACCAATAACTAATGACATAGTAAAGATCTTATATAGAGCAGCAACTAGCTTAATTAAAACAGCCATTAAGCCGAACAATGGACATTAAATTGCTAATGTATCGTAACGATGACTCTCACCGCTTGTTTCATAATTCAGAGGGGATACATAATAAGGATACAGATACATTGAAATTGGCAATACAATTGGCATTATTATTATTGACAAAAAGCTTATGGTATAAAATTGTTTTGTCATAACAGTGCTCGATTTTTAGGTTTCCGTACGAGACTCTATTACTGCGATTTAGTTGTACGTCCGTCTATCACCAGGCTGTATCTTAGGAACGGTGATAGCTATAGAGCTAAAATTATCATTGTGTATGTTGACCGAATAAAAGAATTGGACGGTATTTTCCATAAAGAATAAAAGCTGGTCGCGCGATTGATTCAAGGGACCTCCGAATGCCACCTTAATGGAAACTGAATTTACAATAAATTTTGGACTTAGTATATAGCTAGGCTGTTTCTTACTTATTATTAAATAGGTAACTAAAGCTCCAGGAGTTTCAACTCCATTCATGTAACAGAGGCTGGCTCCAAGATACAGGATATATAATTGGTAGAAAAATCAAACTAATATTTTTATATTTGTAAGTTAACAAGAACTCAAGTAGCAGGGTTGAATGTCCAGTCAAGACCGGACGTAATTAGGTATAGTGGTTCGTGAGAGCTATCTTACTAAGGCAATAACACCAGTTAACAACGTTCAATTATTTTTAATAACAGTTAGCGAAGCCGATTGCTGTGTATGACTTTAACGTCAATTGATGCATTTATGACTTTTTATAGCATTAATGCTACAGAATCTACTTCCCTTACTCGGAAAGCGCTCTAGAAATCAAGATATATTTTTGGATTCAGCCATTTCCCTGCCCTTGTCACTTGCACTTACAACCGTTGTGTATGTATGATCAGATGTATTATGTAAATGAAGCCAATGAAGTATGTTTAGATCGTAGCAGATGACGCTCTAAATGCCTCTTCTATATCTCTTGTCTCTGCCCACCCTGCGAGAAAATCGCGTGAGAGTATTGTGATGATAATGATGACAACAGATCAGGTAAAATGCGATATACTCCGAGTGTTGAACGCCGAAATCATCTTGGACGTAACTAATAATAAATTCAGAAAAGCTGAACTTCGAATAACTGTCATCACAAATGAAGACGGGCTTCGTGGTCTACTGGTTCGTATAACGGACTGCCGATCATGAGGTCGCGGGTTCGATTCTCGCCTCCGACAATCATTTGTGTGATGTTTATAAATGTCATCCTAATGTTTGTTCTGCGTCTGGGTGTTTCTATGTATTATAAGTATGTATTTACAAAAAAAAATGTAGTATATGTATTCTATCCGTATTCTGGTACCCATAACACAAGCATATAAGCTTAGCTTGGGACCAGAGGACGCTGTGTGAAATGTCCGTGAATATTTATATATATTTAATGAATAAAATAAAATTAAAAAAAAATATTCATGGACATTTCACACAACGTCCTCTGGTCCCAAGCTAAGCTTATATGCTTGTGTTATGGGTACCAGAATACGGATATAATACTTTTCTTTTGTAAATACATACTTTTAATACATAGAAACACCCAGACGCAGTACAAACATTTGTATGACAATTAGAAAAATCACACAAATGATTGTCCCGAGCGGGAATCGAGCCCGCGACCTCTTGATCGGCAGTCCGTTACATAAACCACTCAACCACGAGGCTCGTCATCTTCTGAATGAATCTTTTATTTGATATTTTATATGGCAAATTTTATCAATAAAAGTAACAGTGCCAGCACATACTAGTCGGGATATTTTATTCCATTTAAATCTTTTTCGTTTCAAACACGAACTGAATTGATTCGATGCTGAATAATATCTTTTGATACTTCTAGCTTGGAAATTCTCGTTTCTTCACTATTTTTCGTTTACATTTCATTTGTTCTATCTTTCAAACGAAAATTATATTCATTTTATAGGACAAATGAAACGAGAATGTACGGTAAAATTGTGTCGGGCAAAGGTGTGAATTCTAATGAATTTCTGTGTATCTGTCTCCAGCTGGCTTTTATAGCACCCTGGTAAAGAAAAGAGGTGGTGACACTGGTATTCTTAATCCGCCATCATACAGACTTGACATAAATACAAAATGAGCACTTCCATAAAATTATGAAAACAATTAATATTGCACAAAAACATCAATTTATAATACCAGGAAATCAAAGTTATCCATAATTGTGATACTTTAAATATTCTTGGAAGAACAGATGTGGCCTATATATTTATTTATATATAATAGTAATAGGTAATTTATTTACTGATTATAGCTATGACACAAAACACTACTTATTTCATCACACAAACAAATTGCATACAACAAGTACGTTTGGTATAAGGTGCGGTATTTTACCAATGTTATATATACTACACAACTTCAAACCTTGTCTTTAAGTAACAAGAGTTAAAATAGGTAAACTATAGTTAGAATGTATAGTACAACTGTGTGGGTCAGTTGTACCGAGGTCGTTAAACCAAATGTCAGGCAGTCAGGATCCGTGTCATTGTCGCTAAGTTCGACTGCTAATCAAAGATAGATACGAAAGCAATAGAAAATAATTGAATATTTTTACAAAAAAGTTCAACCGACTTCAGGTACCTTTGAAATTTGAGGGTTTTTTTGATTTCCCAGGAGATAACCATCAGATCCTTGCCTGGTGCCAATGGGACCACACGGAAACCACCAGCTTTGAAATAAAAAAAGAATCATTAAAATCAATTCGCCCAGTTAAAAGTTATGAGGTAACAAACATAAAAAGAAACATACAGACAAATTGAAAACCTTCTCCTTTTTTTAAAGTCGGTTCATAAAAAGAAAAGCGGCTATGTACGAAATGGATTGTTGAGCGAAAGGTTTCATACCATTATTGTCATCCTTAGAGCACTAATATGACAGGAGTTGGTCATAAAACTCAAATTTTTCACCAAACCATGTCATCAAGATAAGCAATTTTATTTGTATGAAGACCCGCTTTCAATTTTTATTTTATTTTAGTTAGTATTTGTTGTTATAGCGACAACAGATATACATATATGTATGTCATTTTTATATTGACGAGCCTCGTGGTGTAGTGGTTCTGGTAACGGACTGCCGATCAAGAGGTCGCGGGTTCGATTCCCGCTCGGGACAATCATTTGTGTGATTTTTCTAATTGTCATACAAATGTTTGTACTGCGTCTGGGTGTTTCTATGTATTTTAAGTATGTATTTACAAAAAAAAAGTAGTATATGTATTCTATCCGTATTCTGGTACCCATAACACAAGCATATAAGCTTAGCTTGGGACCAGAGGACGTTGTGTGAAATGTCCATGAATATTTATTTATTTATTTATTTATTTTATACTCCTATCCGGAAATCTAGATTGAGACCACACGATAACATGCAAACACAAGTGCAAACTTATGTTACGGAAATGTCTTGCAGAATAAAACAAATACAGAACTAAGTAAATATAAATAAATATAACCTACTTAAATCAGATTTTGCTATGACATACTGCATATTAAAACTAGTTTTTTACGTTTTTCGTTGCATATATAATTTTCAAATATTTTTATACATTCATATTATTAAAATTATTATAAAACAACGCCGATTTTTCTGTGCGTTCCCATGAGGTTAAATCTTTTACAATACGCAATGATCTTTATGCGGTTTCCTTTTAACAGATAGAGTGGGACAAAAGGAAGGATTTGATGTATGATTTGTGAAGATTTCGTTTCTAAATCCCACGGATATGAAGTTACAGTCAACAGCTAGTAAAAGGCTACTTTTTACTAAAAATTAACCGTTGCCTGCGACTTGGAATTTTCGATCACTTTTTCCGCAATAAAAACTAACTAGTTTACGTCCTTTATATTCTCTATCTGTGTACCAAATTTCATTTCAATCGGCCCAGGGGCTGTATCGTGAAGGAAGGATAGACAGACAAATTTATTTTCGCATTTTAACATTAGTGAGAATTAATTTTGAATTCTGACACAAGTCTGTACAAATCTAATTCCGAAACAACATCATCCGAAACTTGAATATCATCCATCAAAGTATGCTTACTTACAGACCACAATAACAGTGATCAATCAGCACCAATGAATTGCAATAATATACTCATTTATCATCAAAAACTTCAACATACTTTATTGGTAATATTTTTAGTCTTATTACAAAACGCGGCTCAACGTTAAACCCAGGTTTAACAAAATTTATTTACGAGGAATTGGATAGTTAGACCCGCTCTGACACTAGTTTGGCGTCGGTTTAAGACTAAAGTCGTTGTTGTTAAGATCTAGAATTTGAGAAAAATCTGCTTGAAATGCGCAATTGAAGTGTTTAAAAACCAGGCTTAAACTGTGGCTTAAACTTAGTCCACGTTTTGTAATGAGGCGGATGGAGTCTAGGAATAAATAAAACTTTCACTAATTATTGACTTATTATGACAAGAGATGGGTATAATTCTTGGAGCAGTAATGATTTTAACGACGACGAATAATAATAATAATAAATATTCAGGACATTTCATACACCGTCCTCTGGTCCCAAAGTATATTTCTGTGCTTGTATTATGGGTACCAGATACGGATAGACTACATAAACTACTTTTCTTTTGTAAATACATACTTATAATACATAGAAAACACCCAGACGCAGTACAAACATTTGTATGACAATTATGGATATCACACGAATAATTGTTCCAAGCGGGAATCGAACCCGCGACCTCGTGATCGGCAGTCCATTACATAAACCACTCCACCACGAAGCGCGTCAAGGTAATACGAATGCTAAGCTGTTGACGAATAATTTTTACACCGGCCGTTTACGCACTAGAAGTTAATCTCTCTTGTTTATAATACCAACATCGAAAATATTGGCAGTCTTGAAAAAAAATACAAAGCCATAAAATAAAAAGAAGAAGAAATCTTTAATAGTCATATTCAATAACCAATCTACGATTGCGGATACTTTGTTATCAATTTAGTAAGACATTGATGCCGATTCTATAGTACAACTTAACTGAACTTAACTAAAAAATGAAAATCGGTAATGTCAATAACATAATTCGGCAATGTTAACTGAACTTTCTTATTATAAAAACTGTGTATTATAGACTAACGATTTTAGTATGTACCATGAAATGTGTACAGTCTACAGAACATACATGGTTTCAACACAGAATAGGTACTCTGACCGTAGCTTATTAAAAAGCAAATAATAACAAAAGATGTATCTATCTTTAGTAGCAACAATAAAATTGTAGATAAAATATTGAAAACAGCCGTAACACAGCCTTTGTTATAGATAAACTAACAGATAATACATTCCAGGGACAAACATACATCTATACTTATAATAAATCTGTAGAGAGTTCAATTATGTACATGAAATATATTTTTAAAATAACTATCAGGGGGTGATTAGTGATCGATACTGATGCCAAAAATGCAATCAGAAAAATTTTTTTCTGTCTGTCTGTCCGTCTGTATGTTCCTTATAGAAACAAAAACTACTCGACGGATTTTAACGAAACTTGGTACAATTATTCTTCATACTCCTGGGCAGGTTATAGTATACTTTTCATCACGCTACAATCAATAGGAGCAGAGTAGTGAAGGGAAATGTTGGGAAAACGGAAAAAGGTGCTCCATTTTTTAAGCTTTCGTCGCGTGTGCAGCCTTAATGGTTAAAGTTACATAGAAATCATGTATGACGGAAATATTCTACATAAAATTGTCTAAAAATATCCCGAAATAGCACATATCTATATTTTATGGTTGACTCACAATAACACGTGTAACTCCTGATAGCTAAGCAGTTCGTTCATTCTGATTATATTTGTTTACTCTTACGTTTATAATACTACTCAAGCAGTAGTTAAAAATAATAATAATATTTTATTTTATTTTTTCTAAAAAGATTACAATTTTTGCTTACATAACTCTGGATCCCGTGCTAGTAGAAACTGTATTACAGGATCCAGAAAATGTTAAAAAATGTTGCAAAAATGGGAATAATTTCCTAAATTCTACGCGGACGGAGTCGAGGGCATCAGCTAGTACATACTATATGAGTAATCTAATGTAGGAATTTTAAGTCAATCATTTTGAGTACCTTAATGCTCTTCTGAGTTTGTAAGTAAATGTTTTAATTTAAAAATATATTAAATATGTTTCATGAAATTAATTTTGTTAATTGTTTGTCATTAAAATAAGTCTAGCATGTTAATTAACTTTAACTTGGAATATATGAATATACATTATAATCACAATATTTTTGTAGAATTTAATTGTTATAGTTACTTACTATACATACTAGAGTGGCATAAAGGCGGACTTAATGCCGTAGTTACTCTTTACCAGTGAACCTTGAGTGGTGCAACAATAGACGAAATATTTTGTAATAAGATGATAAATAAACTTGTTAAATAAATCACTTTTTACGGATTTTAGACGCGTGTTGTAAATTTTTGTCCGACGTTTTGGAGACTTGGCAGTCACCATGGTCAGGGGTAAGACTTATATATATAAAGACATATAATATATAAAGCCTTCTTGACAAATGAGTCACGAAGTGATAGAGAATAAACTTATTTTATTAATACTATCAATAGATTACATACAATACACAATCTATCTACACAATCTATCTAACTAAATTAAATAACAATCAAATGGTATATTAGATTGCGTCTGCGGTAAAGTAGTGAGATGTGTTGGAGACGAGATAGAGATAAGTAATTTTTGCTTTAATTGATTGCAGACATAATATAAAAAATTTAAATATTTCTATAAAAATATACCACAAAGTGATAATAAAATAACTATGATTAGATATTACATGACATTTTTCAAATACATCGCGCAACGCTACAAATAGACATACAGATGCACAATGACGAATCTTTTTGGTTTTTCTTTGTGTTATTTTATTTATACAAATATACTTACAACAAAGAATAAATCATTCAATCATCAAAAACCTATTCAGCAAAACATGCTAACGTAACTTGTATCTTGAACTTCTGAAGTCCCTGAACAAAAGATACCACACATCTATAAATCTATGTTTAACATTATAAAGCTGAAGAGTTTGTTTGTTTGTTTGAACGCGCTAATCTCAGGAGCTACTGGTTCGAATTGAAAAATTATTTTTGTGTTGGATAGGCCATTTATCGAGGAAGGCTTTAGGCTATATAACATCACGCTGCGACAAATAGGAGCGAAGCATTAGAAAAAAATGTTGTGAAGACAAGGAAAACTATCCGTATTTGAGGGTTTCCGTTGCGTGTGCTGCGTTAGTGGTTTATATTTGTTTTATAAATTGCTCGGGTACGAAGTCGCGGGCAACGGCTGGTCATTAAATATCCGTTAAATACAACGTGATGCCACCATTATTATATAGATTCAATGATTTACATAATGATCTACAGAATGGTGTGAAACTGTGAAAGCATTAAAAAACATTCGTCGCATTATTTCGTAAATCAATTTACTACAAGAATGCTGTTTGGGCGATTTCAAAATAATGTTGTTTTTCATCTATATTATGCATTGTACTTTATGACGTGTGCATTAAACAATGTTATTAGGTCATGGTCAGATAATGTATAACAAAGAATTCTAAGTAAATAACTATAATACTTGTGTGCGGATGGTCCTCACACTATTTGGGTAACAGCTACGTTTTTTGTAAAGTTGGGCTGCAACGTCTAAAATATTCAGAGACAATGTGGAAGCTTACCTCTGGATATGTACGATCCTATGTCCAAGCCTGTCCAGCGCTGGGTACACCGCTGAAGTCTCGCCGGCCGGCACATAAAGTACTTGCTTGTAATAGTTTATTAATGATTTTATATATTAATTCCACTTTCCTCACGATTAAAACGTTTATACACACACACACCCCGAATAATGTTTATACAGATTTGCACTCGCGATGGCTTTGTTGTACTTTCAAAGTTTTACGAATTTTCTTCATACTAAAACGTATTAACCCTTTTTTGAAATCCATTCGAATGTCAACGTCTTGACCGATGACGCAGTGTTGCCGCGAAATGGATGCGGCTTGTCATTGGACGGAACGTATGGCGTGACATATACGCCCTGCCATTGGTTAACTCCCAACAATATCATAGAAAATTCCAGATCGTTGCAAATTAAAGCCCAACATATGATAAAAGGCGGGAAGATTTGAAATTCGAATAGAAATAGATTACGGTTACGAAACATTCCGCCCACCAAAATACACTTGTGTATTTTCTATTCAGGAAATAAACTAAAGAATAAATGTAATCTAAATTGATGAAGGCATTTGAACTAAAACTACTTAAATCTACTATAACGTATAATGAATTTTCAAGACTATGCGATTTGGTTAGGTAAAGGACAGAGCTTAGCTAATGGCCTAGTAAGTTGAGATCCATCCGCGGTACGCACTGTAGCGATACGTATGATTCCGTCCGGGCTAGGGTGTAGTTTTAGTACGCGTGCAAGAGGCCAATGTAATGGCATTGCATTCTCAGTTTTTAAAATAACGACTGTTCCTATGTCAAGTGGCTTAGAATGTTTTGTCCACTTAGCGCGTTGAGTTAGAGTTTGAAGGTACTCGTTATTCCAACGATTCCAAAAATCCTGTTGAAAACGCTGAATGAGTTGCCAACGATCAAGACGATGTATATTAATAGAAGTTAAGTCTTCATCAGGAACAGACGTTAACGGTTCCAGCGTTAAAAAATGACCAGGGGTCAGAACGCTTAAATCGTTGGGATCAGAGCTCAATGGACAGAGCGGTCGCGAATTAAGCATGGACTCAATTTGAACGAATACAGTTGTTAACTCTTCAAAAGTTAGAGCTTGATCACCTACGATACGGTAAAGATGCGTCTTAACGGCTTTTATTTGAATTTCCCAAACTCCACCAAAGTGAGGACTCGAAGGCGGATTGAAACGGAATTCGATGGTTTCACTTTGAGCGGCTGAGTGCATGAGTGAATTAAGTTGATTACTCGCGCCTTTGTAATTTGTACCACAATCAGAGTGTATTATACTGACTCTACCGCGACGGCCTACGAATCGACGAAGAGCGGCAAGAAACGCGTCAGCTGAGAGGTCAGAGACGGCTTCGAGGTGCACAGCCTTCGTGCTGAAGCAGACAAATAGACAAAGATAAGCTTTACCGATTTTAGCACCGCGATGTTTACCAAGTTTAATACGGAAAGGACCGCCGTAGTCAGTACCGACGACAGAGAACGGTTTTACTTGATTTACGCGAGTTGCAGGTAGATCACTCATGTACGGTTCGAGCGGAGTAGGTTTCAGTTTATAGCATTGCAAACACTTTGACAAACAATGACGAATAGCACGTTTAGGAGAGAGGATCCAGAATTGTTGTGTCAAAAGGTATTGCATCGTGTTAATACCGGGATGACAGTTTTCACGGTGAAAGGCTTCGATGATAAGGTACGTTAATCTAGAGTCGCGGGGAAGTAGAGCAGGGTGTTTGTGTTCAAACTCGAGTCCGGATCGGACTAGCCGACCGCCCACCCTGAGAACTCCGTGGGAGTCCAGAAACGGGTTCAACTTACGCATTTGTTTTGATAAAAGGCTGTTAGATTGAATTTGATGAATGTCATTCGCAAAATGAGTTGATTGAACGTGCTTGACGATAGTCGTTAGCGCGTCACGAAGCTCTGAGCGTTTATGAATGGGAGAAGAGCAGCGTTTACGTCTATTACGAATGAAGTCTAAGAATTTTAGCCACACGCAAATAATGCGTTGGATTTTACGAAGGGACGAATAACGGTCGAATAACAAGTCTATAAACGAGACGGTTAAGTCATCATGTGTGAAGAGCGCACGCAGCGTTCTCTCTTCACTTTCAAGAACGGTTTTGTCGGGAGCTTCATCTGAGCCTGTAGGCCAAGAGACAGACGGTTGGGATAGCCACTTAGGGCCCGCCCACCATAACCTATTGTCGGCAAGAGCTGACGGAAGCTGACCGCGGGAGACTACGTCCGCTGGGTTCTCTTCGGAGGCCACGTGACCCCAGCGAGCATCTGGAACGACGTCTAGAATGTGACCTACGCGATTCGCGACGAAGGTCTTCCAACGTGAAGGGTGAGATCGCAGCCACGCAAGCACTACCGTGGAGTCTGACCACGCGTAGATACCGGTACATGGAAACACAGGTAAGTATAAATCCTTAACGAATTTCAGCAGATCGGCGAGGAGGACAGCAGCGCACAACTCGAGCCGAGGTAATGACGTCGATTTTGTTGGAGCGACACGACCTTTGGAATACACAAAAGAGACTTTTACGTTGTCGTAGATATCAACTGTGACTAAGTAGATTACTGCGCCGTAACCGGTTTCAGAGCTGTCCGAAAAACCATGAATTTCACACGATTTTATGTCTTTTACAGACACACATCGAGGTATCTGCAACGATTTCAAAAGAGGGAGTTCTTCGAGGTAACGATGCCAGAAGTTTACGATTTTTTCAGGAGGATCTTCGTCCCATCCTACACCAAGGATCCAAAGGCGCTGGACGAGAACTTTTGCGACAATAGTTAACGGAGAAAGAAAGCCCAAGGGATCATATACACGCGCGAGCTCGCTGAGTATACTGCGCTTGGTACATTTTTTGTTTTGTGGAGTCACTGCGAAGAAGAAGCTATCACTAGATGGGTCCCATTTTAGACCCAAAACTTTAAGGGTGTAATTTTCTTTTGCGTCTAGAGTGACAGGTGCGGTTAAGCAATGCTCTGGGGATAAGTCAGACAAAAGTTCGGGTGAATTGCTCGCCCATTTGCGAAGCTCAAAGTTCCCTCGTTTAAGAAGAGCAATAATCTCTGATTTGGTTTCATGAGCGGTTTCGAGTGTGTCACAGCCGGTTGCGACATCGTCAATGTATAAGTCCCTGGATAAAACTTTACTAGCAAGAGGAAAGTCATTACCTTCGTCAGAAATCAGCTGTTTGATAGTACGGCATGCGAGGAACGGAGCGGAAGACACGCCATACGTAACCGTATTGAGCTGATATTCCTGAACGGGTTCGTCGGGATTAAAACGCCATAGAATACGTTGATAGTCGCGGTCGTCGTTGCGTATAGAAATCATTCTATACATTTGTCGCATATCAGCAGTAAAAACCACGAAATGAATGCGAAAATTGAGAAGAATCCCGACTATATTCGTTTGAAGTTTAGGCCCTATTAGAAGCGAGTCATTAAGTGAGATGCCTCTGGCGTCTTTCGAAGAAGCATTATAGACAACGCGAAGCTTAGTTGTAGCCGAATCAGGACGTAAAACACAGTGATGTGGAATGTAATATTTTCCTTTTCTTAACTCTTGGATAGGAACTAAGCTCATGTGACCACTATCTAAATAGTCCTTCATGAAATCGTTATACTGTTTGTGTAAATCTGGATTCTTAACGAGTCGACGTTCTAGCGAATTAAAACAACGAAAAGCGACATCACGGGAACCTGGAAAGTATTGAACGTTTTCTTCCTTAAAAGGTAAAGAAACCACGTATCTACCCGTTGAATCACGAGAATGTTGCGAGACGAATATCTCCTCACAGCGTTCGTCTTCAGGAGTTAAGCGTTTAGAAGTATCGAATGATTCTAACTCCCATAAGCGTCGAATATCTTCGTTTAATTGGTCGTCTTCTTTGATAAGAAATGATTGAAGGTCTTCCTCTTTGGGGCCAACACCTCCCAGAAGTAGCCAGCCGAACACAGAATTAAATGCAGAGGGTTGCATGGGACCGCCGCTAACAGTACCAGGAAGCAAGAGCGAAGCAAACACCTCTGCGCCAAGAAGAAGATCGATAGGACCTGGCTGGTGACACTCTGGGTCAGCTAGCCGCAGGTCTTGCAGGTGATGCCACGATGATTTATCAATACGGGTGGATGGCATCCTGCCGCATATGGAAGGTAACGTGAATGCGTCGACGTTGAATAGAGGTTTACCATGAGCACCTACTTCGAGTCTGACTGTTCCTGAAACAGCAGAAGACGACGGGCCTAAGCCACGAACACGCCGAGAAGTGGGAGTACAATCTACACCCAAGCGTAGGGCAGCGCGTTCGGTGATGAAGTGTGCCTGGCTTCCCGAATCAATGAGGGCGCGAAACGATTGGAAGTTACCTAACGAATTACGAAGTTGAACGATAGCGGTTGAAAGTAATACAAGTGAACTTTCACCTATATTTGTAAGTACACGAACTTGATCGGTCGTTTGACTACTCGAAGCGGATTGAGAAGAAGAAGTAGTCAAATTTTCGTTTTGGTGAAGTAGTGTATGGTGACGCTGACGACACTTCTGACATTTAAAAATAGATTTACACTCCTTCACACTATGTGACGATTTGAGACAGTTGAAACACCAACGATGAGTTTTAGCGTAATCAGTCCGTTCAGAAACGGATAACTGTGCAAAGTCTTTGCACTGCATAAGAGAATGATTTTCTGAACAAAATGAACACTTCAATACGGATGGCGAAGGTGTCACTGGAACGGAGATCGAATGGGGCTTCGTATTATTGAACTGCAGCTTCGTATGATCGGACTGAGGCTTCGAATTATCAGTTGTATTGGAAAGAAACACAGAAGTTTGCTTTTGTTTGTTATTTGTTTTATTGTTGTTATTTAAATTAGATTTACTTTGAAATTGAAACCGATTAGAGTTACTTTGACTTTGTGAAGAGAAATGAGTATCTCGTATGAGCGCCTCGCATTTAGAATTTAAGAATTTCATTAATTCTCCGTATTTAGGCAACTCAGAACAAGTATACTTTTGTTCGAATAAACAACGCGTGTTAGAGTCCAATTTAGATAAAACTAAATAACATAGAATAAAATCCCATTTTTCAGTAGGTAAATTAACCCCTTTTAAAATATTTAAATTCTCATTAATGAGATCTAGCGAGCGACGAAATTCGATTGGAGAATTTAATTTGAAATTAAGGTTTGATATTTCTTTCCAACACTCGAATGCGAGTTCGCGTTTATTTTGATATCGAGAGATAAGAGTTTGAAATGCTTCTTGGTAGAAACTACCCTGAACGGGGTAGGAACGTATGAGGCCAAGAGCGTCGCCAGAAAGACTCGATAAAAGATAGTGCATACGCTCAGTATCCGATAACGCTTCATTCGTATGTATCAATGAATTAAATATGTCATAGAACTCGGGCCAAGCCTTAATTGATCCTGAAAAGGTGGGGATAGTGATTTTAGGTAGCTTGATGTTGGAAACGCAAGAACGACCTAAGGCGCTTTCGAATGAATGGGAAGATTTTACTTCAGTTGGTACTAACTGTCTATGAATTATCATGATACCATAGTATATATCATCGAATTGTTCGCGAATTAAATCTTCCTCTTCCTCTTGATCGCTATCAATCACGCTCAGAATGTCAAAATGCGCTTCCTCAAAGTTGTTGCAATATTTTTGAAAAGACGAATAATGAACGAGAAACGAATCCAAATACGAGTCATCTTTCTTTGCCAACTCAGCTACTTCGAATGCTTTTTTTAAGCGGTTTAACGCAATTATACGTTTACGGCGCAATACAGGTAAATCAAGAACTGTGAAAACATTTTTATCTTCTTGGTTTTCCTTTTCTAATGACTTAGGCTTGGAACGGCGTCTCATAGTTACGTAAGACATATTAAAAAATAAATATAAATAATAAAAAATTATTTATCGAATAATACGAATGCGTCACGAAATTAAACAATTGAATTGAGAGAATAAAGTTAAACTAAAAACGATTATCAATTGTTTACGTTAAACAGTCAACCAATAGGAGCGCGAAGCGCGAGTGCATCGAATGACGTATAAGACGGCTAAATAATGTTGGTGCGTGCATACGTATCGAATTGAAGTAAATTAACGACCACTAAATTCTGTCGGGTTATACCGAACCGATTCGCATTAATAATGACGTATCCCGGTTTTCCTTTTTACAAAATAACAAATTTTCACAGGAATTTTGAACGCAATTAAACACAAAAAACACAAATTTTAATGTTCATATGCCTTCGTAACTAACTTGTTATGTTATTCAAGCGGAATTGAATGCAAAAGATCAACGGAATGTCAGCCGGTAATGGCGGCAGAACGAAATTGTTAATAAAATTTATTTCAAATGGGCGCTAAATATACGATATTTTACGAGATATGCATATAATTGCATAGATATCTAATGGAAAATAAGCCGATCTAAAGGGAATGGGTGCTTATTTCCCGGGTTTCGGCACCATAAAAATGTGTGCGGATGGTCCTCACACTATTTGGGTAACAGCTACGTTTTTTGTAAAGTTGGGCTGCAACGTCTAAAATATTCAGAGACAATGTGGAAGCTTACCTCTGGATATGTACGATCCTATGTCCAAGCCTGTCCAGCGCTGGGTACACCGCTGAAGTCTCGCCGGCCGGCACATAAAGTACTTGCTTGTAATAGTTTATTAATGATTTTATATATTAATTCCACTTTCCTCACGATTAAAACGTTTATACACACACACACCCCGAATAATGTTTATACAGATTTGCACTCGCGATGGCTTTGTTGTACTTTCAAAGTTTTACGAATTTTCTTCATACTAAAACGTATTAACCCTTTTTTGAAATCCATTCGAATGTCAACGTCTTGACCGATGACGCAGTGTTGCCGCGAAATGGATGCGGCTTGTCATTGGACGGAACGTATGGCGTGACATATACGCCCTGCCATTGGTTAACTCCCAACAATATCATAGAAAATTCCAGATCGTTGCAAATTAAAGCCCAACATATGATAAAAGGCGGGAAGATTTGAAATTCGAATAGAAATAGATTACGGTTACGAAACAATACTTGTATTATTTGTTCTGATATTATTATGTATTTTACATACATTGCATCCTTTTTTAGGGTTCCGTACCCAAAGGGTAAAAACGGGACCCTATTACTGAGACTTCGCTGTCCGTCCGTCCGTCCGTCCGTCTGTCACCAGGCTGTATCTCAAGAACGGTCATAGCTAGAGAATCGAAATTTTCACAGATGATGTATTTCTATTGCCGCTATAACAACAAATACTAAAAATAAAATAAAATAAATATTTAAGGGGGGCTCCCATACAACAAACATGATTTTTTTACCGTTTCTTGCTCGATACTAATAACGTTGCCTTATGTTGCATAGATAATGGTACGGAACCCTTCGTGCGCGAGTCCGACTCGCACTTGACCAATTTTTTCCATTTTACATCTGAATAATTATATTTCTGAAGTGATGCTCGTATCTCCTTTATTCACTTTATCATTTAGCTGTTGTAGTAAAAGAAAATCTTATGATTTTCCGCCATTAACATGAATGACGTTATCCACAGCGGTCCGTGTACACGAATAGTTTATCTTCTATCAACAGGCTTTACTTATAACTAACTAGCTGGCCCAGCAAACGTTGTTTTGCCATACCAAAAAAAAGTTTAAAAAAAATTTATAAAAATGAACTATAAACCTCACGGAGCCCGAGACCTTTCCAACGAATGCAAAACCGTGGAAATCGGTTCGTGCGCTCTGGAGTTATAGCGTCAGGAAGGAAAACCCGACTTATTTTTATATAGTAGACTACATTTTTTATCATAGCGAAATATAGTTTGATGATGAGAAGAGAAGAATTACTATGAAGTGCGTTATCTTGCATCCTGCTATATTTACTTTATGTTTTATTATGTATGTAAATCATAGGAATTCCTTGGATTTATATTAATTACTGCCAGGTTTTCGTATGCATGAAATTTAGAAAATTTTCACCACTTTCACAATTTTTTTTTACTGTTGCCGAGTTCCTTTTTTTCGTAGCGTGATGTTATAATACCCTATAACCTTCCTCGATAAATGTACTATTCAAAACTGAAATAATTTTTCCTAAGTTTTTTTTTTTTTCTTGTCCCAAGTTAAGTTAATTTGCTTGTATTATGGATACCAGAATAGCTTTGTTGTGATTATCTAGAAGGAGTGACACATTATAACACACCTCTATTTAAGCAACTCCAAATAAGTCATGCCATGCCATGGCTATTGTATCACAAATGAAAGTAAATAATACTAATTGTTACACTAAAATGTGAGTTAAGAATGTATGTCACGGCACCGTATATGTCCGTCACGGCATTTGTACTTAGATAACACATGAAAGTGTTTAAATGTATTATTGTGCAACATTTATTTGTGGGAATAAATAATACCGAAAATACATTATACATTAGGGTTATCAAAATGGTGGAGTATAGTCATTTGCCTACTCCTAGCAGCAATAAAATCTGAACCTTATTAAAAAACAAAGGCTGAAAATGATTCAGTCATATTTGATAAATATTTAAAAGATTTTATTTTGATAACCCTAATGGTTATCAAAATGGTGGAGTATAGTCATTTGCCTACTCCTAGCAGCAATAAAATCTGAACCTTATTAAAAAAGCATAATAAAAAACAAAGGTTGAAAACGATTCAGTCATATTTGATAAATATTTAAAAGATTTTATTGCTGCTAGGAGTAGGCAAATGACTATACTCCACCATTTTGATAACCCTAATGGTTATCAAAATGGTGGAGTATAGTCATTTGCCTACTCCTAGCAGCAATACAATCTGAACCTTATTAAAAAAGCATAATAAAAAACAAAGGCTGAAAATGATTCAGTCATATTTGATAAATATTTAACGGTACAAATGAGGATATCAAATAACAAATTCGTGACTGTTTGCAATGATTTCTATTCAAATCCTTTCTTTTAAATAAATCTATTATTATCTCCATAAAAATCTACTTTAAAAATGTAAGTTATCTAAGCTGAAATTAAAAAAATATGGATGATGGTTTTTGGCTTCATTTCATTATTTTCGAGATAATTTCAGCTAGGATAACTACATTTTTATAGTGTTCGTTAGTACTCAAGTTGTTTATTTATAATGAATGTACAAATATCAAAAAAAAAATATTTCAGATTTTAAAGTTTTTGTGGCAGCCCTAATTTTATGTTTGTGTGTGTGTGCTCTACCTATATCTCTATTCAGTTGACGCCGCGTTGCGCAATACGATTGCTTTGTTCATCATTTTGTTGATGAAAGTGGTACAGCTTAACTTTCGGTGTGACGGTGAATTTATAGTTGTGGTATAAAGTATAGTAATTTGTATAATGCTCACTTCCCACGCTGAGATTGGCGTACAGAGGAATCGTTGCGTCTTTAAGTGAAAAGAAATCAAGCAAGACTTTTCTTTACATAATAGCCAAATAATACCATATAACGGTACCCGAAACAAAGAGATAAGGACAGGAGAATGATAGTGATGAATTTCAGCTCTCTAGCTATCACCGTTCTAGAGATAAAGCCTGGACAAATATGCGGATGGACAGACGCTAGACGGAGAGAGAAGTAACAGAAAAGAATAAAAAATATGCATAGCAGTTGAAAATGATGACAAGAGACCAGTTTAATTTTATTGGACTACAAAACCTATTTGATATATGATACTAGCTGTTGCCCGCAACTTCATACGCGAGAAATTTAGAAAATATAAAAAATATCAATAAATCTTACAAAAAAGCCATCCTCTGGAACCACTCTATCTTTCAAAAAGAACGCATCGAAATCCGTTGCGTAGTTTTCACGATATAAGCTCAAATAGGGACATACATGACATACAAAAATAACGACTTTATTTTTAAATATTAATAAGTAAGTAATCTTTTCTACACAGATACTGTTATGTAGTTGTATTCCATATAATATATGTAGTTGAATTCTTAACACTAATTTACGTGCATTAGCTAGAGTCAAATATACAATCTGATACAATCAAATATATGTAGAGATGAATATAAAATTATAAAACATTAGTATATTATGTTCCGTGTTACAAAGTATTTTTACGTAAATGATAGATTCGCGTGTCTTGTCCAACGACATAAGAGTCCGATCAGTCGTGCAATGAAAAGAAATATACGTGATACACACTATAGGTGCTTATTACATTTTGTTTTTAACTCTAAATGTAGAGGCGTGACAAAAATCAAAGTGTTATAAAAAATCCGGCTAAGTACAAGACGTTAGAGTTAGACTCGGACACGAATGGTTCCGTACTGATCATGATAATATATATATTCGTCATACCGACCTCAAATAATAACTAATAACGAGACCCCAAACAATGAGATAAGGGCAGAATGATGATGATGGTGACTATTTCTTGTTGTACAAATTGATACAGCCCGGTGACAGATGAACAGACGGACAGTGAAGTCTCAATAATAAGCTCCCGTTTCACCTTTTGGTATGAAACCCTTCAAAACTAACATTAATGCATCTATTTGATGGATGTAAATGATTCGATCAACTCTCTCGATCAACTCTCAATCATACTGAGCCAGATTTAAAGTGTCAAAGGCATTTAACGTAAATGTAATAAGCTCTATAGCAGCAAAGACCATAAGCACTGATGACATCGCATAAACACATCAACGTAATGTGTAGAAGCCATTTGAATAATATGTTACATAATAGCCAACGGGTAGTATGACAATTTGTTACCAGGGTGGACATGCGAAAGAATGATTTGGTACTTTTACTTTTTAATTTCATAAACTTAACGGTCCTTCCAATCTGTCAAAGTGACATATGGGCGGGTTGGCGATTGAGTTCTAGTAATAGGGCTCCAATCGACATCCTAGGGTACTTAATCTATAAAAGTCGCAATCAAAGCCCAAATGGGCAATAAAATCCTAAACTTTTAATGAAAATCCATGTCAACTATGAAACGTTTCTAGTGCACTCTATCGATCAACTAAAAAAACTATTTTAATTATTTATCATCTAATAATGACTATGACTTAAAGGTCCTAATAACTATTGCGTACGAGCTTTCACAATAATTTCGTCTAAATTTGCCACAAATAACTAAGCATTAATAGAGTTTAATATAATAATATATTTTTGGATTTTATTTTTATTTATTTATTTTATTCTTAATTGTACACCATACAGAAGCATATAACTTGCATTGCAAAAATGTCCAGGTAACCTGGGTATGGATCTAAATGAGGAGCGAGTAGAGTTGTCGGTGCACGAATATTATTATTTTAATATATACATAAAAATATATTTTAAATCCTATTAATACATATCATAAAATATAATACACAAATATACAAATTAAAATATAATATACACTATCAATAAACTCAATAAAATACACAAGAATACATACAATTACACATAATAAATACATATACTCTATATGCTTAAAGACAGATTTGATTTTCTTGTTTTCTTAGAAGTTTTCTTGTAAGATTTAGCACATTTATAAAGTTAGAACTCAGACAAAAACTGTAATATTATAGAAACATGTATTTTTTATAAGTCCATGCACCAATAAAGCATAAAATATCAATTTCCGACTCAATAACCTTTCTTTCTTTATTATTTTCTACAAACATGTAACCATAAATACTTCCTTAATAACTAAAGAAATTTAAGCACTAAGGCATCAGCCCACTGCTATTTACGATAGTAACGTTATCTCTATAACAGTGAAAAATATTATATTTAATTTTATAGTAGGTAGGTCTATTAATTTAAAAGCAAAATGGCGAGACAAAACCTATTAACCCACATATGAAATATTTAAAAGATATTTTGATAATGTTCTTAATGAGGATGCGCAAATTAAGTAAGTAATCAACCTGTTACATTAAATAAAATAATAAATAATAGTTTAAAAAAACTAAAAAACACGCTCTATATAGAAAACCCAACAAAAAAATAGAAAAAAGAGTTTCTCTGGAAAAGTAGTTCGTAGTTCGCATACTAGCCCTCTCTCTTACTCTCATGCAAAGGATCCGGAAAGAGATTAATGAATCCTGGCGAATCTAACCAGGATAATCAGATATTTTAATCGAATTATTGCATTGTCATCGGTCTTTGACAGGTGTGCAAAATTTGAATAGAATCTGACCGTTTAAAGTGGGTCAAAATAGCGTCCAAAGGAGTCGGTTACAAACATACAAACAAACATACAAGTGAAGCTAATATAAAGCGTGTAAAAATAAATAAATATTCATGGACATTTCACACAACATCCTCTGGTGCCAAGCTAAGCTTAAAATATGCTTGTGTTTTGGGTACCAGAATACGGATAGAATACATATACTACTTTTCTTTTGTAAATACATACTTATAATACATAGAAACACCCAGACACGGTACAATCATTTGTATGACAATTATAAATATCACACCAATTATTGTCCCGAGTGGGAATCAAACCCGCGTCCTCGTGATGGGCAGTCCGTTACATGAAACACTCAACCACGAAGCCTGTCTTTTAATTAACATTAATTTCATTGCGGATAATTATTAATATCACAGTATTTTAATGAGTCATTAAACTGTACATCTGTTTTAGAAATAAAACGTTAGTTGCACGAGTATAATAATAATATACTAAGTCTAGCTGTTCCCTGCGACTTCGTACACGTGGAATTTAGAAAACTTTTTCCGTTTCTGCAACATTTTTCACTGATGCTTCGCTCCTGTTGTTCGCAGCGTGATGTTATATAGCCTTTAGCCTTTCTCGATAAATGTACTATCCAACACTGAAAGAATTTTTCAAATCGGACTAGCGGTTCCTGAGATTAGCGCATTCAAACAAACAATTAAGCTTAATAATATTAATATAGATTGTCCATACTAGTTAGCTTACTTATATATTTAGGTTTGATAGCACCAATATCAAAATATCTAATCTAATATATAAAATTCACGTGTCACAGTGTTAGTTACCGTACTCCTCCGAAACGGCTTGACCGATTCTTCTTAAATTTTGCATACATATTCAGTAGGTCTGAGAATCGGCCAACATCTATTTTTCAAACTTTTTTTTTTTTAGTATGGCAAAACAACGTTTGCCGGGTCAGCTAGTTATATCTAAATATTAGAATAGAACGTTGACTTCAAATACAATTTTGTAAACTTGTCCATAAACAACTGTTACACGGAAGTAAAAGATTAATCTGAATGTTTATTACTTGTAAACATAAGAAAATATTTTTGTTTTTTTTTACATACAATCAATCACTTTCAGTACGTTTAAGTCTAGGATACAAATGAGAGTATTTGTGTGACAAATAGTAATGGGTTAGATAACATTTATCAGTAGCATATAGTGGTTTTTTTTTTTTTACGCGGGGAATGCATTTACGCACTTTGTGTGGGACTCCCGGGTCAGAAGCGGACCCGAACTACCCACTAAACCCCACGGTGTTCCTCCTCGCCCCTTAGCCGGGCCATGGTAGTCACTCGGGTATTACCATGACCCGACCAGGGGTGGCCCCCTATCGGTGGGGGCTCACTGTGACGGGGCGGGCCCTAGGCCCCCCCGTCAGACCGACGCATCTCCCCAGAACACGTGGAGAGTGATTGTCCGCCGCTGTTGGCGCGACAGGCCCTCCGACCTGCCGCGCGCGGCCTCCTCGTCGGGTGGGGCCGCCTGCTATTGCGCGCCGACGACCCCTGCCCGGGGCCCTGCGGGGAGGCAACGTGTCGCCCGAGCGCTCGCGCTCCCGCAGGGCCTCGAACAGTGTCCTTTCTAAGTTATTGTGAGATAAGATAAGATAAGAAAATATTAATATCAGTTATAACATAATCTATCGACATATGTGTATTAATTTATTAAATGAACTAGCCGTAGCGTGATGTTATGTAGCCTAAAGCCTTCCTCGATAAATGCCCTATATAACATTGAAAGAATTTTTCTAATCGGCCCAGTGGTTCCCGAGTTTAGCGCGTTCAAACAAACAAACAAACAATCAAACAAACAAACTCTTCCGCTTTATAATATTAGTATAGATAACACTAACCCAGTTTTAGTATAATACTATCTAAACTTGTTTTATGAAAAAGAATGTTGAAGAATATGTTTAATTACTTGTATTTCCGAGATGTTCCGAGAATTGTAGAGTGAGCTTCAATCGAAGCGTACATCTTTTGAGTAAAATATTACTTTTTACAAGGCCTAGATATTTTTATTGAGAAATAATAATAATAACGTATGTATATGTAAAACCGTAATCTTGGATTTTTCTTAAGTGGTTACCAGATTACAGCCCTCTTAAAGCGTTGTCATATTATACAAATCGTTTTATTTTCCATAGATATAGCCAGATGCTATAGTTCGCTAACTGGTGCGATTAAAACATAATTCCTTTACTTAATTTAATCTTCACATAGATCTTAATTGCAAACTTTTCTCATACTTACAGCATTCTTGGTAAATGGGGTGGTGTCATGTGTAATCTTTATGCATCGCCGTATAGATTACTAGCTGTTGCCCGCGACTTCGTACGCTTTAGACGCAGCGTGATGTTATAGCTTCCACAGTCTTCTATTAGCCGTCATGTCTGTGTCAACTCCTCTTTCTTTCATGTCCTCTTTCACACAGTCCATCCATCTTTCCTTAGGTCTTCCTCTAGACTTTTTTCCTTCCACATTTATACTCAGAACTCTCCTAACGACATTACTTTCCTCTCGTATCATAACATGCCCATACCAGGACTGTTAAATTATTGTAACTGGTTAATAATTCCGCTCTACTAAACATTTCGCATAATTTAAGACCGTAAAGACATGTTATACATTAAGATTAACCTCGTACTTTTATAATCAAGGCCGTTACAATTGCTGATTATACACAAATGTCAATTTACATTCAGAGAACATTCACTCTAAATATTCTATGTGCGAATTCAATTACAGTTGACAATGCGCTAACTCAGCTATGTTAGTAAAGTCGTAAAGATTTGACTGTGGCACTTTCACCTTACCGCGTAGCGTACACAATTGCCACACTCAGCGCCATTGCTGTCGCAAATTCAACGTGAATAGGATAGTTCCGACAGAATGCTAGGGCAATTTACTAAATCAAAGGTATTCTTATTCTTAAAAGCAATTCTTTTAAGATGTAACTTTTTAGACAATGTATAGTAATATAAGTAGTTAATACGAAAATTTTATTGCACGTAATACACTGTACAATTATTACAAAATTAAATTGTATAACATAAGAATTATAATTACATAATGATCAAAAATTGGTTTAGAAAACATTTTTTCCGTTTTGATTTGATCTATATTAGGATACTCGTTACTACTACCAAATTCGTGTTCGTGTCCAATCGTACCACTTTAATGAACTGAGAAGTAAAGTAAAGAGTATTTAGTTTCAAATATAGTAAAAATCTATTTGCAATTCACACTTCATAGTGTTATACGATAACCATTATGTAATCCAATCTAGGTCATGGACTAATGATGCACGTTATAAAATGTGTTAAATTGGATGATAGACAGATAAAATATTACTTTACCCGTATGTTTGCTTTAATGTTGCAACATGGTAATTACATAATTATCATCTTTCTATTCTAATCCCAATAGCATTTGCCTTACTGCATGATCTGTTTTTATAATCCCCTACCGGAAGGCATCCAGACACCCTTCAAACTATAAGAAATCTAGTAAAACCCAGAAGAATGCCAACCCTAACTCAACCCAGACTATAGTGTCCCATTCCTGAACAAAGGCCACTCTTTTTTTCCACGCTTGTCAAAATGGGACTTGAATCCACAGCAATTGGCATTACTACAGACTACGAAAATCGAATCGTCAAATTCTATTAACACTTATAGAAGAGTTGAGCACCATGTAATGGGGCTACTTACTGGAGGAACTTGCCAGATCATTTTCAAGCACATACCACGTCCCAGGGAAAGGCGGAAAGAAAAAACTCTCTCACACATCAGAAGAAACGAGATCCTTGCATCTAATCTTAATCGATTTAAAAGTCCGTTAATGGTATTCCAAAAGATTGTTTACAAACATTTGTATTAGATATTAATACTATCTGGGCTAAACATGTAGCGTGACACAGATATGCTCGTATAAAAACAGGATGAACATTATAATTAACTGTATATTTCTATGTACAGCTAATAGGATTAAAGATTAATGTTGTACATATCGTAAATTGTATGTAGTATCTAGTGACAGGCATGACGAGTTTTTAAAACGCCACCCACTTGCCTTAATTGAATAAAAAAAATGCCGGTAAATGCGAATCAAACTAACTTATAAACGGTTCTGTAATATTATCATCATGTTATTCTCTCTCTCTCTCTCTCCAGCTCATTAAAATCCCCTTGTTAGGCACTCCACTTAGTGAGGGATTCTGGTCTACAGTGCAGCTCTAACCAGGCGTATTGGACCAGGGTTTCGTTTCGGGTTCTTCGTTTCTCATGGAGGACGTTGACGACGACCACTCAACCACGAGGCTCGTAATTCGCGACGGGCTTCGTGGTGGAGTGTTTTATGTAATGGACTGCCGATCACGAGGTCGCGGGTTCGATTCCCGCTTGGGACAATCATTTGTATAATATCCATAAATGTCATACAAATGTTTGTACTGCGTTTGGGTGTTTCTATGTATTATAAGTATGTATTTACAAAAGAAAAGTAGTATATGTAGTCTATCCGTATCTGGTACCCATAATACAAGCATAGAAATATAGCTTACTTTGGGACCAGAGGACGTTGTGTAAAATGTCCTTAATATTAAAAAAATCATAGCTACCGCCTGGTCGGCTACGGAACTCTAATTATATTATTAAGACATGTAATTATGTACTGCTTAAAATAAATATTAACAAGGTGCATTTACACCGCGTAAAGCTTAATCTTACTCGAAATATTTGTATTATATTAAGATGACCATGTATTGGGTTTCCGTTTTTTTTTTATTTATCTGATTAATGATTGCATAGAGTAGATAGTCGTATCGATTACATATCCAGAAAGAAGCAGAATCTTTATTCAAGTTATTTACGCTATACGCAATAGGTAGTAAACCTTTGCTTGTAACATACGTGACGATGCAGTATTATGATGATATGGAGTTGATCTGATGTCCATCATCTGAAAGTTAGACATAAGAATTTAACCATTAACAAAACAGAGCACCTATAACAAGTTTTATGCCGTTTAAATAGACTTTGAAAGCTTCATACGAAAAAGAAACCCTTGTAGGATATGATCAATTTGATGTCCATCTGTCTTTTAAGTACTTTTTACTGATATCTATACTTTTATACTAATACTAGCTGACCCGGCAAACGTTGTTTTGCCATATAAATGTCAGGGGGTGGAAAACCCTTATCACTAAGGCGTATGAAAAATACAGAGTAACCTACTGAATTTGCATAATTTTTTTATAAGAATCGGTCAAGCCGTTTTGTAGGAGTAGGTATAGGAACGAACATTGTGACATGAGAATTTTATATATTAGAAGATTATAAAGCTGAAGAGTTTGTTTGTTTGTTGGAACGCGCTAATCTCAGGAACTACTGGACCAATTTCAAAAATTCTTTCCGCGTCAGATACTAAATTTATCGAGCTATACGCTATATATATATAACATCACGCTGCGACTAATAGGAGCGAAGCATCAGTGAAAAATTTTACGAAAATAGGGAAAATTTCCAAAATACCACACGTAAGAAGTCACGGGCCACAGCCATTATTTCATAAAGAAGTAGTTTTCCCGAAATTTTAAAAGTCGGACAACACCAGTATAACCGAATAATAACCAGTAACTAACTATTATATATATTTAGCTCGCAGCGTTATTGCTACATGAAATCTCAGCTGTTAATAAATTACATTCTGATCTATGTCTCGTTCAATACAATACTTGTATTGAGTTGTGCAACTGTTCTACTAACGGAATGAATATATCACAAGAACCTGCATGTGAATACCTATTTCAGAAGTAACAGATAACATTTAGTTACCATAGAATGAATTGGAAATAAACCTCTCTCTCTTTCTCGCTCTCTCTACAGCCCATTAACGTCCCACGGTTGGGCACGGGCCTCCTCCACTTTGGAAGCGATTATGGTCTACAACTCTTCCGTGTGGCGACGGATTAAGAATACCATCTCCTCCCATGATTATTAAAAAATCAGCTTTCTTGCTATCATCGCTCCAGAAACACAGCCTGGTGACAGACGTACGGACGGACAGTAAAGTCTGAGTAATGAAGTCCCATTTTACCTTTTGATACGGAACTCTAAAAACAATAACTAATTTAAAAAAAGCCTTGAATATTATCTTTAAGTTTAATCTTAGTTAACTACATTATTCAAATTAGTTCATCTTAGTATTAAAAACAACAATAAGACGAAGTCTTTTGGGTAGTCAAAAAGCATTCGTCCATAAAGATAATATATAAAGACAATGCATACTATGGCAAGACCTTCTAACTAATATATTTATTAGAGCAGTAGGAAACATAACAGACGTGATCGTATCCTTAATGAGGTATACTTAGCAATTATAATTACGTTAATTTCTGTTATATTCAAGGCCGGTTTGTTAAGTAATACAGTGCTGCTGTGATTTAGCACTTATTTTACACTTCTTCTTCTCCAGCCCATTTATGTCCCACTGTTGGGCGCGGGCCTCCTCCACAATGGGAGGGATTATGGTCTACCGTGCCGCGCTGACAAGGCGTGTTGGCACAGCGTTTATTTTCGAGTTTTCCGTCTCTCACAGAGGATGTTATCAGTGTGCAATATCCCTTAGCTGGCTTTTACAGCACCCTTGGGAGGAGATGGGGTGGTGACACTTGTATTCTTAATCCGTCACCACATAGAGATTATTTTACACATTTATTTACAATTTACTATAGTTGTGTATCGAAATTTTCCCGAGTTTGAGTCATATTGACGGAGTCATATTGAGTGGTTCATGTAACGGACTGCCGTTCACGAGGTCAAGGATTCGATTCCCGCTTCTGACAATCATTTGTGTGATATTTATAATTGTCATACAAATGATTTTGCTGCGTCTGGGTGTTTTACTATGTATTATAAGTATGTATTTACAAATAGACTTTTGATTTTTTTATTAGTTTTCTACAGAATTTGTTACGTCACTAACGCTGTTTAAATATGTGTTTATTTTAAGAAGCATTTATGACGTAATAAACGGATTCTGTTCAATCTACATAAAAGAATTATCATAATTATTTCAATATAATTCCGCTAACAAAAATAGTTGATACTTCAATAATAAAATTAATGTAATAATTATTACGTAATATACTATCCAAACTTTCAAAATATGTATTATAATATTTAAATAATATTCTTGTAATAAAGTACTAATTTATGTTTGTATTTAGACTAAGAATTAAATTAGTCAATAAATATTTTGATAATAAAATTGACATGGTTCAACTGTTACATATATTGAAATAAATACATAATAGCTATTTATTATGTCAATATTAATTTTATAATATAATAAATATTTATATTTTTAATGTAACTATTGCCTAAATACATATAAAAATTAAAAAAAATAGATTTATAAAATCGATTAGGTAATACTGTGTTAAAATAAATTAATAAATAAATAGTTGATTTTATCTCGGAAGCACAATTAGTTTGCAATAAAAAAATTTGTTTGAATTTGTATGTTAAAATAAAATTGTGTACGTATGTTTCTAAAAACTGTGATCTCTGTCGCCAAAATTGACAGATTTTGGAATGGGAATTAAACGGTTCCCTAATCAAAGCTCGATATCAACAAATGTTTGCAAATACTGAAGGTTACCTTGTCACTTAAATAAATAACAAGTTATATTAATTTCGCGTTTTTTCATGTCCATATGTATAGTTGCTCAATATACCTACCTATTAATTATCATTTTCATATTTACATCTACATAATAGGAATTCTACTTCAATTCGTCCTAGTGCACAAAATCTTGGCCAAAAAACTCTCGAAAAAATCTTTTTTGCATTTCAATGTGATGAATTTTTGTAATAACTATTTTATAAGGATACTTTTTAGGGTTCCGTACCCAAAGGGTAAAAACGGGACCCTATTACTGAGACTTCGCTGTCCGTCCGTCCGTCCGTCTGTCACCAGGCTGTATCTCAAGAACGGTGATAGCTAGACAGTTGAAATTTTCACAGATGATGTATTTCTATTGCCGCTATAACAACAAATACTAAAAATAAAATAAAATAAATATTTAAGGGGGGCTCCCATACAACAAACATGATTTTTTTACCGTTTCTTGCTCGATACTAATAACGTTGCCTTATGTTGCATAGATAATGGTACGGAACCCTTCGTGCGCGAGTCCGACTCACACTAGACCAATTTTTTAAAGATATTACTTTCATAAAGATACTAAGCCCCCAGCTTTTCCCGTTTTTGCTACATTTTTCACTGATGCTTCGCTCCTATTGGTCGCAGCGTGATGTTATATAGCCTATAGCCTTCGTCGATAAACGTAGCATTCAACACTGAAAGAATTTTTCAATTCGGACAAGTGCTTCCTGAGATTAGTGCCTTGAAACAAACAAACTCTACATCAGAGTACTTTTTAATGCTTTAGTAGCCATATGTACATGTATGAATGAGATGTATCGGCCCACATCGAAGCGTTTACGTCGTCGACCTACACGGACTTGGTTACAAACTGGGACAATATTACACACACATTCAAAATGCAAGAGAGAAACTGAGGCTCTCATTTCATAGACAATTGATGACAACCCACTATAAAGAGCCGGCTCTTTAAAATATTGGCACTAGACCATACTTTGACCTACAAACTTCTAAAATCTATACTTCTATACTAATAATAAAAAGCTGAAGAGTTTATTTGTTTGTTTGAACTTGCAAATCTCAGAATCAACAGGTCCGATTTGAAAAATCCTTCAGTTTTAGATTGTAAATTTGTCGAGAAAAAAATCGTAGAAAAGGTAAAGGCTATATAACATCACGATGCGACCAATAGGGGCGAAGCAGCAGTTAAAAAATGTTGCAAAAACGGGGAAAAATTTCTAAATGCAACGCGTACCAAGTCGCGGGCAAAAGCTACAGCTAGAGACTGATATTAGTTTACGGTTGATCAGTTAATAGAATAAAATCCTTATCCTAATTCTAATAGCCTTACAAATTTATAAATGCGAAATCCGGATGATGACACAGTAATAATTTTGACGACCTTAAGTTTGTGTTAATGTGTGGAACGAAACGATAGCGCGATTTAAAAAACTTACAACGCCATCTATTGAGCAGAAGAGTAAACTTCTGTTTGTTAAGGATTGATTTCTAAATTCCACGCGTACGAAGTCGCGGGCAACAGCTAGTCGTAGGTAAAGTTATAATAGCTTACCTTACAATTCGCAAAGAATCGATGAGGTTAAAAAACTTTTATTGGATGGCTCACTTTTAATTCAGAACAAACCGGTCTAGCTATAACTATTTCCTTGACAATACAAAATAGGCATTCAATGGTTCGCTACCATAACAATTAATTTTACTTTTGACATTGAGAAACAATAGTCATAAATTGAGAAGTCTCAATAAACGTTTTACTTAGAAGTTTAGATATATTAATGTTATTTAGTCATTAGAAATTCTGATAACAGGCCAATAAATCATATTTAAAGAGACAGATAAAATTTATGGTTTCAATAAACCTATACACAGCGATAGTAAGCCGCATTCACCGACCACTTCAGATTTACGACATTGAAATTAGAAGAGTTGCTTGAAACGGGAATCGTAACAAAAGTACCAACTTTAGCTCAAGTAAATATTATATTCTATAAATTATTACTTGTTGATATCCTCAATAAATTAAGCAAAGTCTAGACAAAGGGTCACATTTACTTTAATAGGTTTCGTTGCGGGCATATTCGAAACTGTTTGAAGAACTCTACTACGAAACACTCCAATGTATTTAGGTACTTTACAATTTGAAAATATTCCACCAGGATCTATGCTACATTTGAGTTATTTTCTTGGAGGTTGTATCGTCATCATCATAACATCACGCCTTTTTCCCATGGGGGAGGTCATCATCATAACATCACGCCTTTTTCCCATGGGGGAGGCAGAAAAAAGGCGTAAAATCGTGTTAATAAAATAATCAGTATCTTAAATAACTTTCTATAGTTATATTTTAACTTGAAGCATTATATGACATTTAAATAGCTATTTAATAACTACATTGAAACGAGCAACTATTTCGTTGATTTTGGTATTTTATACAATTTAAAAATAAAAATTAAGTAAATTGTCAAAAAGTCCTACCGATCTAAGTTCAACCAACCAAAATATTATGTATCATACAAGCGCTCAAACTGAGATACACATTTAAATAACTACATATTAATACCAGTCATGTTTCATCATAGGATAAATAGCAGCAAGAGTTTCGTTTGTCACAGTTTATAGCTCGCCATTAAGTGGAGGGAGCGAAAAGCAAAAAGTAGCAAACTTTCACATCATTATTCAAAAACGACAGGTGGAAACAAACAGCGTTCCATTAACTAATACCATAACACAGTCAATAGTACTATTTTGGTAGCAACTCTAACCGGTTTCAATATCACCTACAAATTATACTTCTAAAATTGTTTTGTAGTTTGCATATGAATTAGTTTTATTTAATAGCATAGCCAATACTTGCAGTTTCACTAATAGTAAAGATTCCCAGAGGGGGAAATAGAAATGATGATCTAACTATGTATTCCTTTTTATCACTCTATCACTACGTATCATTGGTAATTCCGCAATTTTTAACAGGCCAAAACTGAGTCCATATAACTAGAAGAGAAGCTGAGCTAGCTAACTTCTAGTTATTTTAAGGACTGCGTTTTCGATTCCGATTTCCGCATGTGCATTATTTATGTTTTGTTAAAAAATTACTAGTACAAATCTAAGTACCTAATACAATACAGTCTAAGTACTTAATACAAATCTAAGTAGCTAGTAATACAATTTTTTTTTTTCAAAAAGATGACACAATATATACAAGACAATATTTGCAAAAATAGAAATATGAAGTACTTTGTTAAAAAAACTGAATTACTTGGAGATCTTAATTACTGTAACAGCTGAGAAACTTGAAGGCACCCTTGGGAGCTTTTTAGAGGCAGAAATTACTTTGCGTAAAATATAAGTATTATTTATACTGGATTTTATTTTGCTACCTGAAAATTTCATCTTTTCACATCGTTGTAATAAGACGACCAAATTATTAAAATTCACGATAGTCACCTCTCTATCTTCATCTATCGCTTATAATTAGGTCACAAATTAGGTCATACATACGATCTGGTTGTTTTGCGTGTGGTTTTGTTCAACAAATTCAATCAACAAAAAAGAAAATATCTCGTAACTAATTTATTAAGAAGAATTGAATTTACTATCAATATTTTGACGAACTCTTAAGTATTACAAAGAATAGTAGATCACGGAAACCAGTTTAAGCACGTGATGGAAAGTGGCATGGATGCTTAGGTGCCGGCTCTTGCATACACTAACACATATAACACATGCCTTGTGCTTAATTTGTCAGCGGTTTTTTTTCAAGCTACTACTCCTGCCTATTTTTAACCGACTTCAAAAATGGACGAGGTTCTCAATTCGTCTTTATGTTTGTTGCCTCATAACTTTTAATGGGCGAAGCGATTTTAATGATTCTGTTTTTATTTGTAAGCTGGCGGTTCCCGTTTGATCCCATTGGCACCAGGTTAGGGTCTGATGATTAACTCCTGAGAAATCGAGGAAAACCCTCAAATTTGAAAAGCACATGAAATCGGTTGGACTTTTCTTTTCAAATACTCAATTATGTTTGTAGAGAAACGAGTATGGATGTTCTCGGTGAATTGTGTGACTGCAATTACGGCAGCGCTCTGTAGAAGGGTGGTGGAAGGAAACTCGAAGTTTTTTCTTATTCAGTTGAGTATGTGATGGTATTTTAAGTAACTATTGACAATAAAAATGTGTTATATTAAATAAATTGTTAGTAGAAATAACTATTATAACTAGTGATCCATAATGTGGCCATATATATGTAAATACGAAATGAAGCTCAGATTAGGAAAAGACAATCAGTAAACTCTGTAAATTTGCCAGTTAGTTACTTAACGTCACACTAGATCCATATTATATTTTATTTGTTGTGTTTTTTTTATACTTGATATTATAGTTTTATTAACTTTATTAACATAAATCACTTAAGTATTACATTATGTTCTCTGAGCCCTACACTAGGAGAACCTGTGTCGCAGGGCTCAGTATCCACCCAAGTTATACAAAAGGAAAAATTTAACATAATTCTATAATAGCAAAGTTACATAGTTATTATTTTCAGATTGAAATATATTAGTAGTTTCTATGCTAACGGGTGTAACATAAAATATTTGTGAGCGCCATTTGTTTTATGAATTGAAACTTTAGTTTAAATCCTAATAGCTGTCAGCAGTGTTATTATGATGCGTAGTTAAAACATATTTCCTAGTTCATATTTCCTGAAATGACTCTTTATTTGGGGGCTACAGGGAATTTATAATTAGAAGATTTTATTGTTCTGATGTCTAATTTATTCTATTAACACAGATATAATAAAAAACGGAATAATTATATCGAGTATTTTTTATATCAGGTATGTCTCGATATTGCTGACGATGGACTATGTACACTCTTTACATTTGTGGCTTTAGACTTATGAACAGTGACATCGAAAAGAAATTGTAAAAATAAATAGCAAATTTCATAAGCATAGTAGTAGATCTATCAACTTATTCCTAGCATCCCCATTCCTGATTATTCGCCTGGTGACTTCTCTACGTATATACACGAGTTACAAACTCGATACTAACTGCCGCACTCAGAGACATTTAATGGTTACTTAAGCAGCTCTTTAGTATTGATTTAAAAAAGTAAAAGTTAAGTTAAAACTTCTTTAAATCAATACTAAAGAGCTCCTTAAGTAACCATTAAATGTCTCTGAGTGCGGCAGATTAAGGGACCCTAATAAACCGTTATCTGACTCTGAGAGTGAACTTTTTTGAATCAATACTAAAGAGTTCCTTAAGTAACCATTAAATGTCTCTGAGTGCGGCAGTAAAAGAACTAACTATAATAATTTGGATATTATTTGGTTTGCAAAATCACAAAAAACTAAAGCGAATGTTTGACAGCCAGCTCGCCTTGAGGAAGTTGAAAAACATGGAGTGAACGGGTAATGTTAAAAGTTCAAATATGCTATAGTATTTTTAAACAAATAGTGCATAGATTCAGACAACTTTACACTGTCAACGGTCTACAAAATTCAAGTTTAAATTTTAAACAGTAACTATTTACCTAACTAACTAGCTTTCTTTGAGATTGATATTGTTTACAGCGACCTGTTCCACACTGCACGCGCGAATAATTGAATTTTTATTAAAAACAATTTTTTTTTTAATTTTTATTGAAGCAAATAAATTGGAGCCACAAATGGGTCTATCTAAAACTATGCAGCTCTCGTCCATAGTGCACCAAGTGACTACTCTGCAAACGCATCCCTTCAAAATCAATCTTTCTACAACATTAATTTCAAGGACTTACTAAACCTTCCAGTAAACGAATAAGTAAAAATGTATACACATTAATATAAATACAACCATGTTTTATATGTATTTGTTACACATTAGACTTGCGTAGTTATGTTTTTTTAGTAATGAAATTGTTTTGATCATGCAACGTTTGTAATGGACGCTAACTACAGCGACCTCGCTACATAATATTATTTATACAAGGTTGATTGTATATTGTGTGATGCCCATAAATATTAGTTGTTTTATCCTCATAATGGTTGTGGTTGGTCGTCACTGCCTTTTTTGGAAATGCTTCGCCACATCTGTCTAAAATAAAAACCATTTTCATAATACGGTTGCCATGACATTTTAAGAAATTTTTGAACAAATCTAATTACGTCGCAAATTACCCTATGTATTGGTATAAGCGACATAAAAATCTATTTAAAATTAGTTTTAACAATTATGGTAATTGTGAACAAAAAGTTCATTGCGACGTAATTAGATTTGTTCAAAAATTTCTTAAAATGTCATGGCAACCGTATTATGAAAATGGTTGCATATTAATTTTAATATTATACATCTAGGATTTAAATTTATTTACAAATAGTGAAATAGGAAAAAAAGCACTTGACAATGATTACTATAGGACGTATATTTTTCATAAAAATAATTATCAGAAGTAGGATTGCACTTCTTGAATTGCATTATACAACAAAAAGCAAAACTGATATGGACATGACATAATTTTTCGAAACAGCTAACTTTGACATGTAAATGAATATACTCTACATAATCATTATTTTGCAAAAAAGGTAAAAATGGTGTCTGAAATATGCATTTTGTACAAATAGCAATTACGATATTATTACGATTATAAGTTACTAGCTGACCCGGCAAACGTTGTTTTGTATATTAGAAGATTATGATTTGATTTTTATATCTTTCTTATTTTTAATGTGTAATTTAATTCTTGTAAGATTTAACAATGGATAATCAAATGTTTTCCATGATTAGGTAACTCACTAACGGCCATTTTCAATAACCAATGATTACGGATAGTGTTAGCCTCGTTTATCAGTAAGATATTTCTATATCCTAGCAAATCTTCAATAATGAATTCTGTCATCAGTAGCTTATTGATATGCAAGTAAGGACAAAAGTTTAAATTACTCTTTTATAGCAAGAAGCGAGGTTAGGTACAATATAGACGAGCCTCGTGGTTGAGTGGTTTATGTACTACTGCCGATCAAGAGGTCGCGGGTTCGATTCCCGCTCGGGACAATCATTTGTGTGATTTTTCTAATTGTCATACAAATGTTTATACTGCGTCTGGGTGTTTCTATGTATTATAAGTATGCATTTACAAAAGAAAAGTAGTATATGTATTCTGTCCGTATTCTGGTACTCATAACACAAGCATTTATGCTTAGCTTGGGACCAGAGGATGTTGTGTGAAATGAATTTTTATTTATTTTATTTATATTGAAAACAGCCATAAAACGTTAGAAATTTTCAATGTCCTTAATTTGTTCTTTGCGACATATTGAATAGAAAATGTTGTCAGCTTTCATTTCCAAGGTCATTTGACGTTCGTTCCACTTTTCGACACGACTTTCTGTTCGCATCTTAATACAAATAATGCTTTAATAATAATGAGATTGCGTTTATTGTATAGTAATTTGTGACTTTATGATTTGTAACTTATTGGTAAATAATTTAATTATCGATTATGGAAAGACGCAATCTGTGAAAATTTGTAAACGCCAATTCTCACGCGGCCCTTAAGGTTTTTTCTTTGTAATAGTAAACTAATTATGTGGTTACCTATGTCATTTATTTAAAAAGTTAATCAATTTACTATTTCGGTAATACTTCAAGATACATTTTAAGTTTATTTATAACATGTTAATAAACTTGCCGACATCTTTCTAATGCTTTAGAGCTTTTTAGTTAGTCCTTTTTTGGAGAAATGGTGTTCTCCAAGATCTCTCTAAAAAGATTTCTGCAGAGTCGATGACCGTTCTATAAAGAGTACAGAAATAGGACCTGGATATGTATGTACTACGAAAAACAAGTAGTCTGAATTGCATCTTCCAATTATGGCTATTCTACAAATTCTACAAATTAATAACTATGTATTTAGCAGTTTAAAAGTTTCTTACAAATATTACACACATCAATTTACTAAAGAAGATAAAATTAACTCAATTAAGCATCAATTTAAAAACTTAACAAAAGACTAAAACTCTCTGGAGAGTTCGTAATACAATTAAGTACGACAATGTTTTATAATGAGGACGATGTCTGAATACAATAATTGAATTAAAATATAATTATCATTTGTTTAAGTAACTTACACTACTTCTGAATATCAGTATCTGTGAAACATAACTATTTATAAATTCCTAAATTAAAACATGAAGGGTTTTTAAATAGCTACCTACGTAACAGATTTTCTTGATATTATCAATTGGCTTTAACCTGTATTCTATTTCTAATCGTATTACTCTACACACTATAAATTAATTTAGCTTATAGATCTTTACTTATTATAAAACAAAGTCGTTATGTGAGCTTATATCTTCAAAGATACGCAATGGATTTTGATGCGATTTTTCTAATAGAAAGAATGGTTCAAGAGGATGGTTTGTTTTAATAATTTTTTTGGGTTTGGTTTTTAAGTTCCGTGCTTACGAAGCTGTGAGCAATCGCTAGTAACTAATATAATTTTAATTAATAAATTATAGAACATACTTCTTTTATTGCTTATAATATAATCGTTGGAGATTAACGATATTTTATAAAAGTATTAAATTGTCGACTTTTAGAGAAGTTGTTACGTATAGTTAAGAATATGTAGTTGTAACTTTATTATGATAACATTACTTTTAACTTTTCTGTTTGTATTTCCTTGTTGTTTATCTTAAGCTATGAATGTTTAATGTCTTACTTATAACTTAACTATACTGTATTGTAAACGAATTTTTTGGCCACACAAAATACTACATAGTGCATACATAATGTTATGGTACCTTGTCCCCGATACCATTATGGCATCAAAGTAGTTTAGGCCTTTCGTTTGTTGTTATCGTTTTGTCGCTGTGGGAAATTACTTTTTTCTCGAAATCTCACGACGACAGCAAAGTTTTTGTGTTTTTGACTTCTTGAATTAGAAATAATTGAACGTTTAAAATCAAATATGTAATTCTGCATCACAAAAAGACCAGACCAAAAAAGCTGGCACCTACGCTTTAAAGGATATTAAACTTGATAACGTAGCAACTTTAATACAACAAGCACTAGATAGCAATTTTAAGCTGCAAACTCAGAGCAAAACATTAAAAATACCGACTTAAAAAAAATCCTCTAGCTATTCCAATCATATTGGTATCGATTCTACTGACACACTAACTAAAACCTGAATATATTGATAGCGTCAATGTCAACAATAGCACTATTCGGCAATGTTAATTTAACTTTCGTATTATAAAAACTGTGTAATAACTAATTAAGAATAACGATTTAAATTAATATAAATATGTACAACAAAATGGCGAATAAAAATATAGATCAAAATATGATGTATTTATTAGTTGATTTCATTTTAGTTTAGTTATGTTAAGTTTTTGACGTAAAAGAATTGATGTCAATGACTGAAACAATCATTGCATCTGAATCTATAATGTTGTTTAACTACCTTCACTAATCTTTTCTAAAGGTTGCGTGGGTGCAAATTGCACTTAGGAACAAAATTTTACTTTGCTGTGTTTGCCCTTTTTATTTATGAGTATTTTTAGCGACTCAAGTAAAAGTGGTGAAAGTTTAATTGAATTGCCATAAGTTATGTGCCTACCTGAGAGGGATCGGCTGGAAAGGGAAGCGATGCGCAGGGGGATGCGGGGGCGGTAATATCGGCGCTGGCGGTGGGTGCACCGGCACAGGGTGCGGCAGTGGCGGTGGTTGTGGCGGCAGCGTGCTGTACGGCGGTGGAGGAATATTCTCCAGCAGCTCCGGAACGCGCGGGGCCCGCGCGCGTCTCGCACGGCGGCGCCTGGGTTCCTCAGTCTGGCATTCCGCAGTAGCGACACTCCGCTCTCTCTCCGTCTGCACGGCACTGTTCACAATAGCACCAGGCGGTGCATCCTGCACCTGCACTATGTTCACGTTTACACTGGACACGTTCTGTCGGCTCGGTTCTCCCGGAACGCGCACTGATACCGAGTCCGACTTTCGAAGCGGGCCAGGCGCCGGCACGGGCAACCGCATCTCGTGGCGGGGAGTGATCGCGCGGTACGACGCGCGCGCATGACGACCGCCGTTTGGCGACTGGGGGGCGCAACTTTCGGGCAAACCCCCCTCGCCGCGCGCGCTCGATAGCGCGCCATCGGTCCGCGAGCGCGTCAGCAGCGGAGACCGACACTCGTAGGGCTGCCACAGCAGCGACGAAAGCGCTTCAGCAGCAGACAGCGGCGGCACTAACACGTTCAGAGTGCTCATCTCGGGACCACTCTCCGCTGCCGAGCCACCGCCATCACCCGCCACCCATCATCGCTTGCATCTGCACCAAAAACAAACAATAACTATATCAATAACATCCTCAGCCTTTGTTTGCATAAGCATTTCCTGTTTGCAGACTAGGTCGATTGGATCCAAGTTATATCATTACGTTTGTGACATTGTTCAAATTTATAAACTCAATCACAGATCGTTGGAATCACGCAGAGGAATTTATCTCAGTTAAAACTAAACGAGATTTGACAGTGAAGAATGTGGCAAATGCTGGGAAGATACGTGTTAGAATCAACCGGGAGAAACGAAAGTCTGACTTTATTTTGTATACAATTGAATGCAATCTATATCAGAAGTTGATTCTGACACGATGATTACAAACAGCAAAGATTTAGTAGCATATATTCCTGTAATATACCTTCCATCACAGGCTAAACGACTTCGAGGTAACCGCATGTAGATACATGTTGTAGCAGTTATGGACGATGTGTTAGCTTTCGCAAACCACAATGGACAAAATATTATGCTATTGTTCGGCAACACAATAAGCATCCCGCCTCAGTAGTCAACAGAAAATCTATCAGGTTATAATATAATGATTTTCATCCGTGTTTTTCAAATTTATTTGATCTCTGTTATAAAACTCCAAAATTATTTGGAACAAATTTATTGATATAACCTAAAAGACGGAATTCCTAGAGAGAAAAAGAGTTACCGTGCGTAATTTTTTTGAAACAAATTAGGACATCAATGAGAGCAAACAAGGTTTAGATCAACCAGGATTTCAGTCAGATGTTCTCACAAAAACTTATTTTTCATCTATTTTAATAATTAAAACTTTATTAGTTATATTTACCATAATGAACGCAAATAGAGGAAACTGTTAATGACTTCCTACTTGGTTAATAATGTATAACAAATGCGTATTCTTTGTTTATTTTTCTTGGTATGTTACGTAGTAACTAATACTAGCATCCATCTCATCTTGGAATAAAAATCTTATAGATATAAGTCTATGTTTCTTTGGACTCGGTCCGCTGCTTTTACGTAACTTCTTTGCTCCACTTACAATACCCATACTCCGTTTATCTCTTTGTTACTTTTACCAAAACTTTTATTCTTAGTTGCATCATTATTCTTGCTCTTATTTTGTACTTTTTATGTTGTACAAAGTCTTTCATGTCCCAAATTTATTACTAGCTTTAGCTTCTCCAATAGTTTTAAAACTTTTTCTGACTATGATATATATATTACTCAAATAAACGGACTCGAAGAGGAATTTTTCTATGTTAAAAAAACAAAGTTATGCTTATCTTTCTTGTTAAGGGCCTGCATCAATATTATCGTGCATTTTTCTACGTACAAAGTTTTCATTTTTTCTTTATATTGAATGGCTAGAGCTCTAATTTTTGTTTTTTCAATATATAATCTAGGATCGCATAAACTCAGAAACGCGATTGAAAAAAGTTTTCTCGATAGAAAAACTTAGCGAAATAACCTCTCTCATTTTTTATTTTTTGTAATTTGTCGGTCTATTATCGCGTATTAACTAATGAAATAACTTTCAAAACATAAGTAACTATTATATATAGAAACACGTAAATCAGAATTAAAATATATTTACATTAATTTATAAAATATATTTAGTAGATTTTGAGTAAACAAAAAAAAATATCCCTAATTCTTCATTTTCTATACCTTAATAGGTATAGAAAATGAAGAATTAGGGATATTTTTTTTAACTTTATTTATTAACGTCGACATGTACCTATTAACACAGCTAATGCTGTGTTAATAGGTACATGTCGACGTTAATATTGATGTAGGCCCTTAACCGTAAGGTTATAATGGATTTCAAATAGAAAAAAAGGACTCAATTTTTCTGTACAATTATGCGTCCAGTACCGATGTCTACTGAATTTGGATATCAGGAATAGCATTAGTAAATAATATGTATTTTGTGTGCAGGTTTATGTAGGTTAAATTAAGCAAACATATACCACGGGTACAGATAATATAGCTCTCTAAACTCAGTATACGGAATCACTTAGTTTAATTGATACGAATTTATATGGATGTAATTTATTACACTGTAAATTTTACAAATAAGTTTCCAATTTACTTCAAGAAACTTGACATACAATAAACTCGTGCAATTTTCCAAAAGAAAACGTCTTTAAAGTTGAATGGACATTTGCATAAATAATCTCCAGCCTGATTTTAATCCTTTAGTAAAAATTTCAAATGAATAAAGATTTACTACGGCCGAGTTTAATATTATGCAGCAGGCCTCTTACATAAGAAAGAGCCTTAGACAGCGGGAAAACTTTATGAAATTTTAATATGCCAGCAAAATGGTGCTTTAAACTAAATAATTTTAGCAATATTGTGTCGCGAGTACCTAGAGGTTATACCACGGTTATAGCCAAGACTTAGCTTCGGAGAAGGTTCCGAACTCTACGTTTCATTTTTATGTTTATTGAGTAACAAGATATTATTGACATTTTCAAGTTATTTTTGGTTGATTATAAATAGAGTTCAAGATATCTATACTAATAACATAAGCTGAAGAGTTTGTTTGTTTGTTTGAAGGCGCTCGCTATCTTAGCAACCGGTAGTCCGATTTGAAAAAATCTTTCATTGTTTGATAGTACATTTATCGAGGAAGGCTATATAGGCTATATCTATATAACATCACGCTGCGACCAATAGGAGCCAAGCATTAGTAAAGAATGTTGCAAAACGGGGAAATTTTATAAATTTCACCCATACAAACTCGCGGGCAACAGCTAGTAATTTTATATAGGTACTTTCAGGGTTATGTATGTAGGTCCAGGTAAAACGGAATTCTATTATTGAGTCTCCGTTACTCCGACTCTTCAGCTAGTTTTTAAGGTTCCGTACCAAGAGATGAAACGGGACCCTAATTACCCGCTGAATGACCGCCGAAGGGACAATGAAGTCTCAGTTATTACTGAGACTTCATTGTCCCTTCGGCGGTCAGTCACCAGGGTGTATGTCAGGCAGCAACGATTCTAACTAGAGAACGGAAATTTTCACAGATAATGTAGGTACCTACCTATATCTCATGCAGCATGCATCATCAATATGCTGTAACAAAAAATACTAACAATTGAGTATTATTTAAAAAAAAATTTAACCGACTTCATGAGACCACCTCGGTAGTCTACTCTTTGAATATTTAGATACATAATAATAATACTTATGTGAAAACAATGCGTGCCTTTGAAATTTGAGGGTTTTCCTCGATTTTTCAGGAGATCACTGACAGAGCCTGACCTAGTGCACATTCGTGACCACACGGAATCATCAGCTTACAAATAAAAAACAATCTCTAAAAACGCTTCCCTCAGTTAAAAGTTTTGAGGTAACAAACATAAAAAAACATACAGACGATTTAAGACCCTCCTTTTTTGAAGTCGTTTAAAAATTGGAATACTTACACGATGATTGTATGATGTTATGATAGTAAGGACAAATGGTAAGGAACCCTTCGTGAACACGTCCGACTCGTACTTAGCTGCTTTTGTTGTAACATTTTACTATTGCGTTTTACAAGCCAATCATATTTAATAATTAAAATAACAAATTGTTTTGTCTCCATACGAAACAAAATAATTAACTAAATGATTGGACTTGTTTGAATACTTGATTGATTTTAGAGATTTTTACATTGACGTAATATTAATACCTAAAATAATTTTGACCTATAATAATTTAGCTACTAATTTAGTTAGACTTGCTTGTTAGTCGTGTAGAGTGTTAGGTTTGATTTTTCGGTCAGGCAATATTGTTGGTAGGCTTTTCCATTAAAAATATATAAGTAACAGTAATCTTCTAGGCAAATGCTAGATGTATAGAATACAAATTGTGTGAAATGTCCATGAATATTTATTTATTATTATTTATTTATTTTATTTAAATAATTTCAACATCTTTACTAATATTTTCTAACACTTGCGCGACTCATCTGTTTATATAAAACTACTTTTTACGGATTTAGACGCGTATATTTGTTTTAAATTTTGGCCCGACGTTTCGGAGACATGGTGACTGCAAAGTCTCCGAAACATCGGGCCAAAATTTAAAACAAATATACGCGTCTAAATCCGCAAAAAGTAGTTTTATCTTTACTAATATTATAAAACTGAAGAATTTGTTTATTTGAATATGCTAATCTCAGGAACCGCTAGTCCGATTTGGAAAAGCCTTTAAGTTTTGGATAGTACATTTATCGAGGAAGGTTATAGGCTATATAACATCACGCTACGAATAGTAGGAGCGAAGCATTAGTAAAACATGTTGCAAAAAACGGAGAAAATTTTCTAATATCCACGCGGACCGAAGTCACCAGCTACATCTAGTGTTATGTATGTAGGTATGTATGTTTTTACTAACTTTAATTGGGACACAATTTCTATTCCGTATTGGGTGGTAAAAATAAATGGCACATTAATTATCTGTTAGATGGGATTTGCAGATGTGGTGATATAATATATTATGTTGCTATATAAATAAATTTCATATTTATTTCATTTAAAAATAAAAAACATGTAAGCACACAACATTAAACACTTATAATATTATTTAATTCATTACATAACTGAATATTAAATAATTTAATATTCATATCAATCTCTAAAGTAATTACAAAGTAATTCAGTAAGTCGCAACAAATCGTCGTTGATTGAACTTGGAGAAGTGCCTATTACATTTATACAAAACTAGTTGTCACCCGTGACTTCTATATATTTAGTTTTTTTTTTATAATGTAGTCTATGTCTATAATAATTTAAAAATTTTGTAATTGACTTGCTACGCATTTACAGTTACACACATAATTAACTTATGTTTAATAAAAACCGGTCACGCCTGGCTGTGAAATAAATACTTTTTTTTCTTTCTTTTTTCATGTACGTTTTGGACTCTAATACGAAGGATTCCGTAACAACGGTATGAGGGAAATATAACGATGATCAGCGTTTGTTGTTATAGCATCACCTACATAAATTAGGAAAATTTCAGCTCACAAGCTATCGTTTTTTTGCTAACCGAGCTATTGTGCTACCTGCAAGGTGGCGTGGAAAGACGATAGAGGATACAAAGAGTCATTTTCTGAATTATAATAAATAAATAAAATAAATAAATATTCATGGACATTTCACACAACGTCCTCTGGTCCCAAGCTAAGCTTATATGCTTGTGTTCTGGGTACCAGAATACGGATAGAATACATATACTACTTTTCTTTTGTAAATACATACTTATATTACATAGAAACACCCAGACGCAGTACAAACATTTGTATGACAGTTAGAAAAATCACACAAATGATTGTCCCGAGCGGGAATCGAACCCGCGACCTCTTGATCGGCAGTCCTTTACCAGAACCACTACACCACGAGGCCCGTCAAAAAAAAAACGTAATATTTCTAATATATTAAATTCTCGTGTCACAGTGTTAGTTAGCATACTCCTCCGAAACGACTTGACCGATTTTTATGAAATTTTATATGCATATTCAGTAGGTCTGAGAATCGGCTACTATATATTTTTCATACCCCTAAGTAATACCGGTTGTCTACCCCTGACATTTGTATGGCAAAACAACGTTTGCCAGGTGAGTAGGAGTTAATATATTTATCTATCCTCGATTCTTGCTGTTAAAGTCAGACTAATCTAAACTTATGTCCTTACTTGCATACCAATAATCTACTGATGACAGCATTCTCGCAGACGATAGAAGTATCTTACTGATACACGTGGATAAAAATTTATCCGTAATTGTAGATGGGTTATTGAAAATGGCCACTAGTGCACTTTAGTTAAATGTAATTAGCACTAAAGGAGATATCGTCGGTTACGTGAGCTAATATCACAGGGAGATCAGCGGGGCTGAGATCTGAGCTCTGTAGTGAAACCGCATACACTTTCTCCAAGGCCGAACGGCGCCACTATTCCCCTCTACTTTAATAACTACATTATGTTCCAAATATGTATGTTTATCTTTATACAAACATCGACGGAAATGTCAAGTGTAAAATAATACATACACAGATATTTTACACAACGATTTCTAGTCCCAAACTAAGCGTAATAGTACAAGACTGTAGCTGCCAGGCTTCTTAATATGCACATATTTTTGTGCTTGTTTATGTTAATTAGTTTTACTCGTATCTATGTAAAAGTAATATGCTCGTGGGTATGTGTCAAAGATCTCTAGCGTTAGGCCTAAGGCTCTAGGGCTAGCCCAAATTAAGCGTGATAATAGCATATAGGTTATGGCGTCCATACTACAGAAGACGTAAAGTTTTTATTACCTTTACTCGTTTCTATGTATCCAGGTGACGGAATCCTTGAACTCAATTTTGACCTCATCACAATGTTGGATTAACCTAAATCTTACATTTATTAAATTGATGACAATTTAAACATCTATGCTGCTGTGTGAAAAATCAAACCTCCGACCTCGCCCTCAGCTGGCATCTTGCACTTGTAGCCCCGTAAAATTAAATAAGAATCTAAAAATACAACAAATTATGCGTCATACACATTATTATCACCTAAGTGCTAATTATTAAGCATTGCATAAAGGCGAGATCGTACTATTGTTTTAAATTTCTCTCAGCTTTTGTTTAAACAATGCATTTCTTCGAGAAAAACACACGAAAACGCGTTATTTTTAGAGTTCTGAGATCCGCTGACCCGCCCCGTCCGTCTGTCATTCATTAGGCTGTATCTATAATTCTATACACTTGAAGTTCTCGTAAATCTGTTTCCATTCCTCTTTACTTTAACAACAAATGGGTGCTAAACACCAGAATAAAACAAATATTTACGGGCTCCCATAAAACAAACATTTTTTGCGTATCTTGATGATACGCTCATCACGGTGTTATTATTAAGGCATGATAATAATGACAAATACATATATTACGATGATTATTAGTACAGAACCTTCTGTTGCAAGCCCAATTCGTAATTGCCCGTTTTTATTCAGAAAGTAACACCGTGGAACATACTTGAGTCGGATAGTATACGGATATCAGCGGCATGATTATGTCATGCTTCATTAAGCGGCAATATATTTATAACTTTCATTTATAATGGCCTCTTAACACATTTGTTATTAATCCTATAGTTTATAGGCGCAATTTAAATCTGTGCCAATATTTATATGATAGATGCGTATTTGTATTAGTTCTATATTTTACTTGGTTCTTTTCTCTGACCTACATACATGTAGGGATATTTTAAAAATATGTTATGTAATATAACTATTATTTCCACTTTATTGTTTATTGATTACTTGGTATTAGAGTCGCTGCTTCCCTTCCTAACGCGTCTCCGATGATTGGACTGCTCCGCTTTGGGAGAGTTTGTGGTCTACTATGCTATAACGCGCTGAGTAGGTTGGCATAATGTTTAGTTTTGAGTTTTCCGTCTCTTACAAGAGGTATTCTGATCTGCTTATTACAGCTACATTGGGAGGAATTGGGGCGGTGACACTTGTATTCTTAATCCGTCAACATACGGACATGTGTGTGTTATGTGTGCCAATGCTAGTTCCAGTTCTTTTTCAGCTCATTAGGCTGAGACTGTGACAACAGGCCTTGTCATCTCGACACAGTAAACTATAATCCCTCCCAAAATGGAGGAGGTTCATGCCCAACAGTGGGACATTAGTGGGCTCGAGAGAGAGGCTGAGCCTGGCTACTCCTTGGATTCTATTTTTAGTCCATCACCAATCACCATACAGACTTTTCCACTCCACTTGAATAATAGTCTTAGATAATAGATAAAATTTAAATTAAATTGCTAAATTAGTAAAGTCAATTTAACTAGTAATAACAGTTACAATTTGACCTAATTTTAAATAGGTTTATTAAGACCAGGTGCGTAACAATATCACCGATATGATAGACAGCTGTGGTCGCCATAGTTGTCACCTTTCGGTACCATAGCATCGCTGCAATAACAATGACCTCCATGATACAGTGGCCAATTTTGCATTTTAATAGTTAGTAATAAAAATAAAATAAATAAATATTCATAGACATTTCACACAACGTCCTCTGATCTAGCTAAGTTTATATGCTTGTGTTATAGGTAAAAAGTGTATAATGCTGTTTTATTTGTTGAAAATAGATGAATTCTTTTGAATACAAATTTCATCCATACAATTGCTAGCATTGGTATAAAACTTATCTATTTTCCGTTGCTACAACATTTTTAGTAGTTTTACATTAAGGATCAATGAGACGTATATAGTGGTAAACTACGAACGGGCAACATAAAACATTTTCACAAAGGCGTCATTTCTACCAGCTCTCTCTAGACTAAGGACTAAAGGATAGGTAGGTTCAGTCACGGCCAGTAGGCCAATGGTAAGTTCAATATTGATCCAAATTGTATTTACGATCTCAATGATCGTATTTTTATCTAAATTTAACGCTACGCATGCTATATTATTTTAATATGACATACACATTGTATTATAATGTTTTGTAATAAAAACTTAATATATTGGTGTCAAAGAACATAATCTACGAGTAACGTTGATATAGGGTATCTCTACATTGCAGCTGGTAACGTGAGCACGCAATCATATCTTTATTTAAATACTCGAACGGAAATCATTGTTTAACACGAATACATAGATAAATATATAATTACATATTATTATGATATCATAGCGCATACAAAGACTTCGCCACCTGGTAGCTTTGACCGCTGTAACAGTCGGTACTACAAATATTACGCCGGGCTGATGTGTTGGCATAGTATAGAATTGCGAGATTTCCGTCTCTCACAGACGTTTTAATTTATGTACTTAATTGTTTAATTGATTTTTTTTATATACTCAATTGTTTATTTTTCAGAAGCCAAGGATATTGAGACGCATTCATCAATAACCAATATTGTTAAAATTCATCTATAAGTATAGATATCGGCGAATTAACCACACAGCGTGAGTAGCAAATGCTACGGGCCTCTAACTTTAAGGGCTTCACGCTCAGAAATCTAATTAGACCTCATCTAAAACAAAGGCAAAGGTCAAGAAATAATTAAGGGCCCGAACACAGAATGCAGTAACATACTTTGGCACTGCGTGTAGAAGATACGAAAGAATAAACAACATGAATGTACACATAAACAAAATACACCCGAAAATCTTTCTTGACAGTCTGTAAAGATAGGTTCAGAAACTATCATTTCATCCAATTGATAAACACGAGAATAACGATCGGTCAAAAGTTACGCTTTCACTGTGGGTCATTCGCCGGTAAGCGAACTTGATTTCCACGTAGCTCGCACTAGTCTTATTAAGTTTCTCTCATAATTAAAGCTACGAGCTGTTTTAAATAAGCTATATTCATACCGACTTATTTCTCATCCTATCTTAAACGAGCTGTTGATATTATTACTAGTTAAGTAATTTGCAGATCACATCAAAATCAAGCTCATTTTCTTAAACAATTGACGTTCACAATGTTCGCATCAATTTATTAATTCGATATCGGTTTTTAGAGAATGTTTTGAGGCGATCTTAATTAGTATATTCAGTAATAAAATAAATAAAAGCGATTAATTTATTCCGAATAATTATTGAAATAAATTAACAATAAGTATCGTTAATTAATATTTTATCCCTCATCATCGAAAAGCGTCCAAATAAATATTGTTAAATTTCGATTTTCATGGATAAATAACGTTAACACAAAGGTTTCCGATAAATTAATTTTCATTTAGCGAGCGTCGATGTACGCAAGAGTTGGCTTTAACGCATTATGAAGTAATTTATCAGGCGCTTTGCGGACGTCCGCGTTGGTAATCCATCCTCATAAGCAAAAGCGGCGACTGCAGAAGCGCCCACCAACCAACTTAATCAATTTCACACAAACACGACTATGTTATATTAAATATTCATTAATTTTTAGGTATAAAATGTGATTCACGAGTCTTTATTTACGATGACGTTAAGAAATATCTTCATGTGATGGAATAAGGGCAAAGCAATAATGAATGATAAGGGTGTTTTAATATTGAACACATTTGTCGTCTGTTAGTGATACTTCATCGGTGAATTTCAAGTAGTTTAGAAAAAATAGCAGCAATTTTTGGAAAAGAAAAGACAAAAAAATGAAACATAATGCCTAGCTAAGATGACAAACTAAATTATAGTATAGTATATCAAAAACGTAAATTACTTGCCTATAACATTAATATTCTATCTCAAATACTTATAACAAAATTATATAAAGTGCAAAAAACATAATAAATAATAAATCAACTTACAAAATAACAGCAAATTTGTTTAACAAGTAAAGTTATTAAATGCTCAAACAAAACTGAAAATTAAACCCAACGTAATGAATATGAAATCATAATCAACTCAACTAAAATAACTTGAAAACAACAACGAGGGAACAAAAGGGTAACTTTTGAAAATAAGTATTTAGTTTGATACTCATCCTTTACTTTCACTGATGAATATTAAAAGGCTACAAATAAAACAATTAGTTAACATTGTAATATTGTTAAAAAGAGACTAACATCAGCGGTCTCTGCTGCGTTTATAAATACTATTCGGTAATGTTAAAAGAAATTTGAAGTTAATAACTGCCGATGAAAGCGAAATAAAAATGTTTAAAGTTTTGTTACGCATAAGGTGCATGAGTATGACTGTGGATGAAGCTAAAGAAGAGTGCTTGAATCGAAGCAGATGGTATTCTATAGTCTCTACCTACCCCCATGGAATAAGTATGTGCCGGTATGATGATGATGATGCAAAAGGTGTCAAAACACGTCTAACATGCACAGGAGATTGCTAGTGGGTGACGTTATTCCTAAGATTTTGCTTTATGAGGCTAAAGAAACCTTTGATCCGAGTCAAGATAATGGAGTCGTTTTGACGTTTTGCTCATAAATACAATTCGGTGTATTAAATTATATAACGTTTAGTATGAGAAAAGTTAAGCGTTATTAATAAAGTGAGGATCGCTAGCAACTTGACTTTATATAATGCTTTCTCCGAAATGTATTTGAGAAATAAAATAGAATGCGTTCCCTTTGTAGTGGCGCAAACAACAATAGCTTGGCGCCGGAACTCTGAATAAAAATGAAAGTGGATTCGCCTGTTATTTTTATAAACCTGACAATCTTGTTTTATTTCGTTGCGCCCTCATTAGCATACGTTGGTCCGTACTGTCCGCTTCGCCAAGATACTCCTAACTTGATTTACGGAAAACGCCATTCAGTTTATAACTAAATTAAATTACCTACTTTTCTTAACATCTTGTAATTGGCTGCGACAGGTTTTAAAATCACCTGTTCGCTGTGTTCCAGAAAATTAATTACCAGTTTTAAATGATAATATTATTGCACTCGAAACAAATAATTTTCTTTTTTATTAATACGGGGAATAGCTGAGTGCTTATAAATGCTTGTGGTCAACATCCTCTAAAACTTTTTTGCAAAGCTTCAGCGGTACTTTGTTAATGAAATAAACTATTTTCTTTGGAATCTATCTAGAATAAAATTAAAAATTTATTAAATTATGGAGAAGTTGGCAGTTCTTCCTTAACTTACCGCCATAAAACAACATCATTTTTACAAACCGAGAACAACCCAAATTTTAAGAATACATCAGATGGTGACGCAGAATTATAAGAACCTATTTCATTCTTGTTGCCTATCTTAAAACAGCATTTGTATTTTGTTCTATCTGCAACCAACATTTGCAAGACTACGATACAAATACATATAATACTGAACCTTATCAAAATAAAATCCATTTTAAATTCAGAATTCTGGCAAATACAATAGGAAGCCAATCCTTCAGAGTGGAGGGAAAGAAAAAAAAACCCAGAATAATGGTATTGCTTGTTGAAAACAAATTAAATATACGGCAGACATCACTTAATTAATATAATCGGAAGCCGAAATCCACTGATTTAAATAAAATTCCGCTTGTATCTAGGCATCCATGTTACAACATGCATTGATCATAAAAACAAATGAGTGACTTTCTTTAGCAAAGATTCGGTCAATCGGTCAACGAATCTATTAGTTTTCATGAATAGTAATTTTATGCGAGAACACGAAATACGAGTTTAATATGTTATTTTATACGACTGTATTTCTAAAGTGTGATCTCTTTTATTTGTCTATACGTTTATCTAACAGACTGGGTTACGTGTATAGCTCATTCAGAGAGATGAATAAAAAAGTGGACATTTTACTTCCATTCAGGATACTCACAGATATTGAGGCCAATTCTGACGTGTCAAAAACTCAACCCAACTTAACTAAAATATAGCCTCCTGACTCAGGTCAGGAGGCTATATTGAGTTAGAACAAATGGGGGCAGGCATCCTTCACTTTCGGATTCGAGCATTTCTCCTCCTATACGCTCCTTAGATCACTCTTACTAGAATACCCTGTGGAAGACAATGGAGTGTTGACTCTTGTATTCTTAATACGTTACCACATACTAGCAAACTATTATTAGGTAGCTATCATCAAAGTTATTTCTGATTTAACGTAAATTAACCACATTTATAAACACAACGCAGTCGACCGCATCACGTAGCAATATTGATGCTGATGGCATCAACAGTGACCACAAATAGACACAGATTATTACATTCAATGCCGTGATTCCGTTTATTATGAGTTATTGCTCTATGGCTCTACAGTTCACCATAAATCTGCCACTACAAATCGGTGTTTTGCAATAAGTACCGTTTGAGATTCTGTAACGATAAAAGAACGCAATGGGCTTAAGAAGATGACTTTATTTCACATATATCTAATCAATAGCTCACTTAGGACCCATTACACTGTAAGATTGTAGTCCTTTATCTTTTTTATGGACATTTTAAATCTTGTTTATTATCTACAACTCCATATATTCAGGATTTCGTAAGCAAAAATGTATTGAATCAACACACTATATTTTAGTTTAGTTTCGTGTACGTAAATATTACTTTTACATTTGCCTAGCCAATAAGTGTGAATGATAAAGACGCGTTGCACTGACTTCAAGTAATTGGTCAATAACAGAAAAATCATCTAAGTATATTAACCTCTAACAAAAAGTTACATAAATACTATAGATGCATATTTTTGTATGTATATAGGTCTGTATATTTTGTCGTCTGTTACGTTGTAGCTCTAATAGACTAACCACATTAAGTATGTTAAATAATAAGCTTTACGCTTTACGTAACTTTAGACGAATAAATAAGCATATTGATGACAATTAATGTAGATGGCTGAACCATAGGGCTGAACACATAGTAATACGTCTATATTGCTATGACGTCATTATTTCATTAAAGTGGTCGCTTCTCGGATCGTCTAGATCTCGGATGTTGCAAGCACGCCTGACCAGATTCAATTACTTCCAAATTGATTACCATCTGTATAATCCGGGCTGCTATCTACCCACGCGTTTCCTATAATCAATCGTGTGTTGTAAAGGATTGATTTAGGTACCCAAAATAATTAGGTAAAAGTTAATTCAACAAGGCGCGAGATAAACGTGTGATTGTGGTACTCAGTCATTCTCGAGAACTTGTTGGTCTGAAAAGTCATTTAAACATCGGAGGATAATTATATTAACTCCACATAAAAATTATAGTAGATAGAATATATACAGATAAATAATAGGCCCTATCACACTACTTTACTCTACTATCAAAAAATATGAACGCAGTATGCAAAACACAGGTAACATCTGCACAAAAAAATATGACACTAACTTTGTTCATTGTAATTTATTCAAGCGTATTGGACTGTCACAGACTGTCTGTGCTCTTGTGTACGCGTTACGAATACAAGGTTTCGTTTGTTCCGTGAAATTGTAAATAATTTATGTGGAGGATTACTTGTGAAAAAAGTTTGTCACTGGACTCACCTGTCCAGCAAAAGCTCGGGGGCTCAATAAAATCCGAGTCACCGACAAGTAAAGCCATCAGCCGCAGGTCGGGGTGCATAAATAATTTAGCCGGGCAATCCGCCGCTTGTTTGCATGCGGATTATCATATTAAACGGATATCAGGGTCATCGACCGCAATCACAATACAAATGCAAACAATATCATGCAGCATTTATAAACAAAAATAAACTGCCTCGAAACTCCCCATGGAACAATAAAGCAATGTTATTCAGGCTCAAAATACCGTATAAAACAAGTTTATCACAGGATCTTGAAACAATATTATTGTTACGTAAAAACGACAGATTTTACAGTCTATGTGACGCAGTTTGAATAGCTCAAGTTTCGATTTGATCTTGAAATAATTTTACAAACTTCTTCATACACTTATATATTTAATATGCCCATTGCGCACTAGATAACCATAGGTGTGGATAGGTGGACTGTAAAAATGTACGTATGAAATTTTCATACGTACATTTTTACAGTCCAAAATTTAGCTAGTGTTTAGGATACAGTCCCTAACCACCTATGGTTATCTGTTATACTCATAAACAGTTTTTGTAAATGGCTTACCAGCAGTACTAAAGTAATTTTCTGTTTGAGAATTAAAAATTTATTTATATGTCGGCGCAACCACAACAATTAGTCTAGAGAACCTAGAATAATTAAGTTAAATCATTTGATTGTTCCAATATTAATTTATAAACCACCAAGTTGATTACTTTAGGGTTTATTACGATGTAAAAATAACGTCATAGTAAATTCAATACTTAACCTAAAAACTTACGAACACGTGCAGGTACGACCGAATGACATGCACGTGCGCCGGCACTATAAATACCGCCACACGGTGGGCAATCGAGGCAGTTACACTCGAGCCGCCGTACAGTACGGACCTTTCTTGGGCGAATCTCTGCCCGACTAGTTGCTCACTCACAGTAGTGATAAAGAGTTTATTCCGGTCATAATCGCGAGTGTATAATTATAAAGTGTGTATTTGTGAGAAAGTGTAAAGTGACGATTGAGAGGTGACGTTTTGTGTGAACATCATCTTGGTGGTAGAGGCGCAGGTTATAGGGGATTTGGTTGGAGACCTGCTGTGGAACCTTTTATGTGTGAAAGAGAATGTCAGATTGATGTATGAACATCTTAAAGACAGTGTCTACAATTTGTAGACTGATTTTAAAACATGGCAATTCCATCCTCTACTATGTTACTCCAACATCAGAAGTGTGGGATAAAAAACCCGAGAGGCGGCCCCTACGACTAACTCAATAAGTGTAAAACATTTAAATTGTTAAAATCAAAAGTAAAGATATCGTGCACTTTTGCCGTCGTAATAATAAATAATAGGATATGCGCATAACCGCGTTCCTACCAATAATTAAAAGTAGTTAATAACGTGTCTCCACAAGTGAGTAAAATTTATTACTTTCAAATAGTCGTCATAGTGAGCAAAGGTGATATTTAAAGCAGCAACTTGTGGCTATGGAACCACGTCATCATACTCGGTAAGCAGTATCATTCTTCTATTAATTAAAAAAAAAGAGAGAGAAAGATAAAAACAAAAGTCATTTGCAATAATAAGCTGTGGTGCAATAAAAATACCAAAATTCGACATAAAATTTCATATTGTTATGACATTTCATATGCCTAGTTCATCTTTGTAATAAGAAAATAAAACGTCACGTAACAAAGCTAAGTTTATTGTAAAATTGCGCAATACACAGATTTAATAGACACTTTTTATATTGCTTTGATTATCTTCAAAGTAAGATTGATAAAAACAAGCCACAAGTACTTACCCCATGTTATAACTGCGTAAATTAAAACGTATTCACAATGCTTCTTCACTTCACTTATCTCTTTCCATAAAACTACTCAATTTGTTTAAAATTTATCACAAAACACTTAATTGATAGATCACCACACTCATTATAAAAAAAAAAACAATGTTCTCTAGTTATCTTTTAAAAACTGAATAAGTTTCACAATAACACCACGTAATTTTATCGCTTAGATGCGCTTCGTTTGTAATCAACATTTTCACTACCGGTTGCTACACTACCGAAATGAACTTTATAATAGTATGATTTTGTTGAACTACCGTCATTAATTTTGACTTGGTAGAAAAGTTAACAATTGTGATGAAATCGATGGATTTTGTATTCGACAATTACACACACATTGTAAAATGATAAACAAAGTTGAGAATTTCATCTTGATAACGAAGACGTTACCGTAACTAAAATATAGTGCACCAGTTTTCATCAATTCAAAAATATAGTGCAGTTTTCAATCTTTATAGATAACGTTTATTTTAATTTTATCATCGAGACATCGTTCGAATAAGAGGCGAGTCAATTTGTAATATCCAATTAAATCAATATGTTTGGAACAAGTTAAAAATCGCTTCAACCTTAAACATTTTTCTTTTTGAAAGAAATTGGAATAGATTGATTAAAATTTACAGTCGACGATTTCATAACAAATCCGCATAATCCATTTCTTTCAAATCTACGAACAGTTATTAAAAAAAAAAATTGTTCTTAAATCAAATAAGGAACTAATAGACAGTGATTTCCGGTGTGTGATTAATATTTTTACCTCTATACAAATAATGAAGTCAGTGTTGACAACTTCTAGTGATAGCAATTTTATCGAAGATATTAAAGTGATAAAAAAAAGCAATACAAGAAATTCTTAAGCTAACAATTTTAATAATGGATGTTAAGGGTTCTTAACAATCAAAATCACGAATCAAATAGTTTTGATGCGCTCCTGAGTCTTCTGACTATATCTTTGAGGATATAAGCGTTAAATTGTTACGTTGTATCTGACATCGTTTTGGTCAGATTCATTTTATTTGCTCGTATTAGCTTTTTCTTATCCTATTGATCTTTAGAGCCTCTGGGGCCACGGTCATAATAATAAGGCCCAGACCCCCAGCATCGACCTTCCTCACTCTCCGAGAACAAAATATCTGGAGAGTGGTACCTCTGAGCTAAACCATGTGTTACCCTTGAGCTAACCACGAATCCTTGATGCATCCACATGTGAACCATGAGATACCGTTGGGACGCCTTGTGGAGCCATGAGTGGACACGTACACACCATAGATACTAAATGAATAAGTCAGTACATTGGAGATGTCTTTGTGTACTGTCCTAACAATAACCCTTTCAAAATGAGCAACATAAGTTGCTTACAGATATACTACTCAAAAGGAGTTATTTCTCTTCTTTCAGGTCAACGAGAATCGACGAGATCCAACGAAAAGCTACGAGAACCTCCGAGAACTCTACGAGAACCTTCGAAATCCTTTCGTTATAATCTCCGAGAACCTAATAACCTTACTCTACTTATTAACCTCACAATTACATCTCTGTAATAATAATCTACGAGAACAAAATATCTGGAGAGTGGTACCTCTGAGCTAAACCATGTGTTACCCTTGAGCTAACCACGGATCCTTGATGCATCCACATGTGAACCATGAGATACCGTTGGGACGCCTTGTGGAGCCATGAGTGGACACGTACACACCACAGATACTAAATGAATAAGTCAGTACATTGGAGATGTCTTTGTGTACTGTCCTAACAATAACCCTTTCAAAATGAGCAACATGGGTTGCTTACAGATACCGATCTCAGAGAAAACTCTTAATTTCAGATAACACACATCACATCGCAGCCAGGTGCAGAGCGCGCACCGCCTGTCAGAATGGCCGTGTCGGCGCAACCACAACAATTAGTCTAGAGAACCTAGAATAATTAAGTTAAATCATTTGATTGTTCCAATATTAATTTATAAACCACCAAGTTGATTACTTTAGGGTTTATTACGATGTAAAAATAACGTCATAGTAAATTCAATACTTAACCTAAAAACTTACGAACACGTGCAGGTACGACCGAATGACATGCACGTGCGCCGGCACTATAAATACCGCCACACGGTGGGCAATCGAGGCAGTTACACTCGAGCCGCCGTACAGTACGGACCTTTCTTGGGCGAATCTCTGCCCGACTAGTTGCTCACTCACAGTAGTGATAAAGAGTTTATTCCGGTCATAATCGCGAGTGTATAATTATAAAGTGTGTATTTGTGAGAAAGTGTAAAGTGACGATTGAGAGGTGACGTTTTGTGTGAACATCATCTTGGTGGTAGAGGCGCAGGTTATAGGGGATTTGGTTGGAGACCTGCTGTGGAACCTTTTATGTGTGAAAGAGAATGTCAGATTGATGTATGAACATCTTAAAGACAGTGTCTACAATTTGTAGACTGATTTTAAAACATGGCAATTCCATCCTCATCTATGTTACTCCAACATATATAATAAAATAAATAAATAAATAACCGAAATACAAAGATCTAGAAGAATGATTGCAAAAAGCTGAAAAAGTTAGCTTCACGGTATTCCACACTTATGATGTGAATACCATTTTATTTTAGTATTTTTTTTTCAACACTGAACTAAGCGCACTCTGCTGGTGCATTTGAAAACTAATTCATGTTCCAATTAAGCGTCAGCATAGTTCAGCATTGTGCGGCACTGAGTCGCATTATGCCCTGCAATTGGAAAACTAGCCTTATTAGCCGTCCCAGATACTCGCACAGTGTCGCATGCCAACTCTCCGCTGGTTCGTGCGCTTATCATGTTAAACTCACTGTTGACTTCTGATGTCTGAATGTGATCTGTTGAAATGTGAATGTGATCTTGCCCTGGGCCCTGAGTCGGGTATTTCAACGGTGTCACAACTGTACCATTATTGTACCATTATGGTGCAATAGTAAAGTTTTTGGTAGTCTACTATTAATGTGTCGTCATAACGACTTCATCATTGTCTTACAATTGTCAAAGTGACATAAATTGCTGGTCTCGTACACAACTGCTTCACAATTGCAATTCAATGACTGAAATGTTTCGGTAGTCTGCTATTTTGAATTTGACAGTAATATTTTTAAATTGTCCTGTGTCGACAGATTGCCATAAATAAAAAATAGATAGATAGAAATATTAGAAATTGTTCTTTGTAATTTATTGCAATTTACTAATCTCCTAAACTTCACATTGCTTTTTATACTAATAAATAGTATGTACAAATATATTTAAACGAAGTCTAGCATGATTAAATGTTTAAATTTATTAGTAGTTTTTCGAAAATCACTTCAACTAACGCATTTTTTAAAAACGGCAACACATACATACCATTCTAACACAATCCATAGATAAAAGAGACCGAAAATTCAATGCATAGATAAAAGAGATCGACAATTCTATTACCATTGAAAGACCGTTATGACGGCATATAGCAGACTACGGATATTTGACTTCGATTGCAACGGTATCGTGCCGGTATTGTGCCGGTATGACAATTGTTCCAAAATAGTGGACTTGAGCACCTGTTTACAAGTGCTTGGTTGGACGTGCGTCCTGAGTGCCTAAGTTCTGTGAGATGATGAATGATAGTTATCTAGTGTTTGTTTAAATTAAAGTGTTTAACTTTTTATAGTACATATACTTCGTGTTTAATTTTTTATTATTTTTATTTTATATGTCATTTTATTGCTTTTTTGTTTATTTTTAGTATTTTGTTATTTTTTTTTTGTAATTTTAATATTGTCCTTTTAGTACTATAATTTTTCAGATTTTGTATGATTGCTTTGTGTATAACGCATTAGTTTTATAAACTGTAATGTTGTACATGAAATAAATAAATAAATGTTTCTAATATTTCAACACCTCTACCCTTAGGAAACACACTGGCTTATTTTGTATACATAAAAATGTATGAATACAAAACATTAACATGCTTCTTTTATTTATATACAATATACATGATCGTTAATTACACAACTAGGTATAGAAGGTTAAGACGCTTACTGAAGTAGACCTTTTGGGATTTACGGCTAACATCCCGCACCCGTTCTCTCCTAATACTTTACCTTTTCTTTCACTATAATAATAGTAGTCAATCCTTTATAGTAAAATTGACTAAGCGCTTTCCTTATAAACATAAGGATTTTCCTTTCCTCGGCGTTATCATTTTGTACTATTTTCACTTGATTCATGGTATGGAGTTATCATCTCACCATCAGGGATGTTAATGAAATAATGGTTTCTTTTTATATAAAGAAAATAACACTAAGCGAAAAGAATGCAAACATGTTCTTATTTTTAAAAATAAATCAAAAATATTCATGGAAATTTCACACAACGTCTTCTTGTCTCTGCACACTACACTCTGTGTTAGTTACAAGCAAATAAGCTAAGCTTAATTGCTTGTGTTATATGTACCAGATTAAGGATGTATTCTACATAATATTACTTTTCTTTTGTAAATACATATTATGTACTTATAATTCAAGCACCCAGACGCAGTACAAACATTTGTATAACATTTCGGTATTTATTTCATTTCGATTGTTAAGAAAATCAAAACTAAGAAATGGATTTGCTTATATATAGGCATATAATAAGATTGATGTGGCGTTATCAGAAGGAGATAAATAAATTTATGAACAGCATACATTTTTGAAATTTATTTTGATAACCCCAAAAGAATGTAGAAACCCAAAAGTCTACGATTACGAAAACGTTAACATTGGCCGCAGAAGCACAGCGATTCCTAAAAGTTTTTAATAAATATTTTGTGGCACCCTATTCCTATAATATTTTACAATATGTACAAAAATATATTCTATTTTATACGACTAGAAAAGAGATGTTCTAAGAAATTTATAGAAATTTTATCTACTTTTTTATGACCCTTAAAAATATTTTATTTTTAGTAGCTGTCGTCACAAATCCTATATTTCAATGGTTTCTATTTATAGAAATTTCACATAACATCCTCTATATTTCTATGCTTGTGTTATGGATACTAGATACATACATACTACATATTATAATTTCAATTTCACATTTTGTTTGTAGTTTGTACAATATTGAAATCTACGTTTTCGTCGGTTATCTTTTATTTAACCCGTTCACAGATGCAGATTTTAAGGTTGCTTATTTGGCGTTTCATAAACAGAAGCAATTTGCAGTAGCAAGTTAAAAGCTTATCATACAAAGGCGATCAGACACGAAGCACATTGGCAATTTAGGATAAGCAATAAACCGATTGAATTACACAAAAGGATCGTCTTTGGTGCAATACGCTTCGATGGTTACACAAATCCTTTTCGAGGGTATAAAAGATCGCAAGCTACGCGACCGATAACTGGCTGCTGATTTTTATCTTTGGCTTTGTGGTACCTATCAGACTTTCAAAGAAATGACTGATGAATGAAGCTTTTCTTTCCGTGATTTTATCTAAATGCAAAAGAATTTCTCATCGCAACGTATATTATTATTGTTAAAGATAATGAGTTTACAAGATGTTGTCGCACGCAGACCATAATACATTACATCACTTATAAAATACATACACATAATTAATTTAACAGCACGTAAAGGGCTTGGAGCTATTTTATTCAGGTATACATTACATAAAGCAGAAATATTTAAATTTCTATATCTGTTCGCTGTCTAGAGATTATTTCAATTAAAAATGTTATAAAAATTCTATGAACTAAATAAAAGTAAATTCTTTGTAAAGAAGTATTTATGTTAAGTATATCATTGCGATCCATAGGGAGTCCATTGCGGGACTTTTTCTTTTTTTCTATTTTCCATAAATATTCTTAGGGAGAAACACTTAATTATTGCCTAAACAGATATTTATGTAACAATTTGTCATCCATCAGGGTAGAATCACCTCTCTATGTCCACATAATCTCGCATCTAAAACAAAATCACGACCTTCTTATTGCAATCTTTACTTATTACAAAGTCGTTATTTTTGTATGTATGTCCCTATGTGAGCTTATAACTTCAAAACTCGGATTTTGTTGCGGGTTTTTTTAATAGACAGAGTGGTTTAAGAAGATGTCCTTTATGTAAACCTCATTTGTTTAAGTTTGGTGTATATTTCAAATTTTACGCGTACAATGTTGCGAGCGACAGCTAGTATAAACTAAATACATTTTGTCAAAGGCTTTTTAAATTAGTAAATACAAACTTAGAGACCTAACTGATAAGAGTTACTACTAGTTAGAAAATATTATGACCTAACTGATGTTTTAGAAATAAAGGAAACTTTAAGACAAACAATATGACTAACATACTCTAATAAGTAACTATTTTATTTACACAATCGCTGCTTTTAAAGCCACTAACCAAATATGTGCCTCAATAGCATGGTAGGATAAAATCTGGAATATCACATAAAATAAATATCTATATTATTATTACAGTTTCAATAGTTACAAAAACAATAGGATATTTACATTACAAAGATGTCCTGTGATGTTTATGTTTACAAAAAACGGGACATTGATAAGATCCGGGTAAACTCAGATTGTTTACATTACCCTTTTCAACAAAAAGCTGTATATAAAGACATACATATTTATATCAAACTTTTTATTGCTATTTGGTACATATAACGTTCATTTTATCTGTATACATATTAAGAAAACAGTTAGTAAAATGCTTTTTATAAAAATTGTTATTTTTTAATACGTTTCGATAGCCTTTATTCAGCCTTGTTGAAAGATAATATCCTTAGTAACAGATGTACCAGATGTAGTGTCTATGGCTATATTACTTACTCCGCTTGAAGCATGCTTGAAGCCACTTACATATCTATGAGTGCGTGAAAATGTACCTAAGTGTGTCTATGATACAGGCTATACGTCATATGAAACGTCATTGTTCTATGAAGTACGATTTGGCCAGGGATAATTTACTTGTCCTCAAGGAGGTTATAAGTAGGGAGGAACAACTCGGGAACATAGATTTGTCCCAAGGCCCGGCCCGTTTACGTTTTAAAAGTAAAATAGTAGCCTTGGCTTCTCTTTTCTTCTTACTAGCTTTCTCTTTTACCCCAGCTCAAAAAGAAAGAGTTAAAAAGGCTACTAAATAGGCTCTCTGTCATTTATTTTTCATAATGTGTTCAACTAAAAAAAGAAGCAGGCCGAATTCGTTGTACCGAGTGTTACGTCTAGATCTATATCGTAAGTCTATGCTTGTCCTCAATTTTAAACGTCAACCCACCATCTGGTACATTTATGTTGATAAATTTTATTTAATACCAGTAGATAATTATTTTCCACAATTTTTTGTAATTGATAAACTAGAAAGCGCGACGCTTCTTACGTTCCTTTTATCAAACCAACAAGTTAATATAAGGCTTCAAATAAAGTGAGACTACGTAAAGTAAAGTCTATACCAAGGTGAAGTAAGTTAGACTACATAATATTCTCCAAAAGCGCCTGATATTTAATAAAAGCAAAATTATTGCCAGCTGCAAAATTTAAGGCGTCCAATAAAGTACCAGAAGCTAAAAAAATTTGAACGTAAAATTATGATGAAAAGCTACGAGTTATAATGAAGGAAATCAAATACGACATCGCGTTTAATTTGCGTTTATTATGTACAAAAATGAAAACATATTTCTTAATATAGAACAAATTATTTGTCGAGATATTGAAAAACGTTATTTGGTTTGATATTATTTTTGTCACTAGTAATTGTATACCTTTAATTTAATTATGGCAAAGAGCAATGTTTATTCCTATTTCGTTAATTTATTTTCAAGATGAAACGTAATATTTGGGTTGAAATATAATATTTTGAGAGCTCCATTTATGCCACAGACAGTACTTGAACTCGGTCAAAAATACAAAACTAAAATTGAAATTTTACAGAATTAATATTAAGGTAGATAGAGGCGCTTTTAACAGCGCTACACTTAGGTAATAGTTTCATTTTTTCAAGAACTTGAAAAAGCGCTGTATAATCAGTCTACTTATTTCTTTTATAAAAACATTCTAACTGACGACGGGATGGTAACAAATGTTTATGTTTTGAAGTGTGTTATATGTATAAATCATAAAAATACAATTCTATTATTTTTTTAATTATGTTGTAGGAAATAACTGCTAAAATAATATGACATGACTTTTTATACACAGCTATTGAATAATTGACACAGCAAAAAAATAACAATCATATTTTGGTACCTATTATACAACAAAGTCGTTAATGTATGTATGTCCCTATGTGAACTTTTATCTTTAAAACTATTTTTAATGTGGTTTTTTCAATAGATAGGATGATTATTTTTTGTATAATATGTTAAGATTTGGTGTACCTATATTTCAAATTACACACGTAATAAGTTGCGAGCAAAGATTAGTAATTAAATACATTTAAGAACATCAGAGCTGTATAACAATTTATATTATCTTCATCATCATCATAACATCGCGCCTTTTTCCCATAGGGGTAGGCAGAGACTATAGAGCGCCATCTGCTACGATCAAAACATACTTCCTTGGCTTTATCCACACTCATATATCTGGTCATACATGCCCGACGGTTGTAAGTGCTACGCACTTGCCCATTTTGGAGTATGCCGGCGATGTCATCGGAGTATATTTTTCTCGGGCGTCCTCTCCCAGCATTATATTATCTTCTTAATAATAAAATACGTAAGAATTTTCATAAATACAAAAGTATAGAAAAGATCACAATACAAAAGTTAGTTTAGCAAGAGGAAGTCAAATCGAATTTACACAGATTCACAGTATAGTTCGTTTGAGTTCAGTATTTCGAAGTTCTTAGCACCTGACACGACTTACAAATTGTATTGGCAGGTTTCTCTTGTGCCAAGTTTAGAACTGCTAAGTTTGATATATATCATTCTCTACTACTTGAAGAACTATTTTGTTGATTAAGTTGGGCGAAGAAATTTACTTTGATATTGCAAAAAAATTGTGATCTTATCCTGCTTAATATCTTCATATATAAAGTAGGTACCTACTTTTGTGCTAGCTATAGATTACTAGCTGTTGCCCGCGACTTCGAACGCGTGAAATTTAGAAATCAAACACTAACAAACAGAAGTTTACTATACCACTTGATAGATGGCGATGTTTCCAATTTTTTAAATCACGCTACAGTTTCGTTCCACACATTAACACTTAAGCTTGTCAAAATTTGTGAAGTGTCATCAGCTTTTTTTCACATTTATAAATTAGGACTATAATAACTAGGAATAACTTTCTTTCACTTTGGACTTTCAACTCAACTAGCTGTTGTCTGTTGTTCACAAATTCGTAGTCTTCATACGCATGGAATTTTAAAATCTAACTGTCCGTGTGGTTTCGGTATAAGAATACATATGTCACCACTCCATTTCTTTTCCAGGGAGCTGTAAGAGCCAGCTAAGGGACAATATGAGTAGTCAACGTCTACTGTAAGAGACGGAAAACTGGAAACTGAACCATAAATTTAATATGCCAACACGTCACGTGGTCAGCGCGGCACAGTAGACCATAATCCCTCCCAAAGTGGAGGAGGCCCATGCCCAACAGTTGGACGTTAATTGGCTAGAGAGGAAGTCCTAACAAAACAAAATACCTACCTAATGAAAAAAAACAATTATTTAGATGACATTTATTCGACTATCCATCATTAGATCATCGTTTCTACAGAAGTTCGACTATAAGAACTTTTAGCCTTATGAGGTTACTGTACTCCTAATTTAGGTATTTGCCTTAGGTATCGCTATCCCTATTTCCAAGCGCCGCGCTGAAAGGCACAAATATAGCTAAAGCAGATTTTACATACAAATTCTTTGAAATAAAGACTTTTTGTAGTCCCCTTTTTTCTTCGCGAAATTTAAACCGATTTTAATTGCTTTTACGCTATATTATAGATAAAGAGTATATCTATATGCTTCTATCACTTTCTTTTTTGGTAAAACCTTACGATAGTCGCTGAAACTTTACCTAAAGAAAACCGAAAAAAATCGTATTTTCGGATGGTCATATTTCTTTTATTTATTATGTTTTGAAAAAAAGTGAAAGTGATACAAGCATAGATATACTCTTCATCTGTAATATAGCGTGAAAATAATTAAAATCGGTATAACTTTCGCAAAGAAAAACGATACCCATATTTTTGTATAGAGCATAATTTGGTATCGTGCCCTCTTAATATTAGTTCGAACCATGATGTTCTCAATGGCTAGAAGCCAGTGATCTATACAAGCTTTTGATAGTTGAACGATTAAACGTTCCTCGCTGAACCGTTTTTCAACTTCAAACATTCGCTGCCAATATGGCATTGTAAAGTTTTTATTAGGCATGCATGAAATCGCTCTGACCTACCCTGTGTTTCAGTTTTAATGAATTTTTAATAGGCACTAGCCAAATACAGAAAAAAGGAAAATAATGTTTTGATTTTAAAGAATGCTGTTTCAATGATTTAATGTAGAGTATTGGTTATCCAAAATAAACGAATGGTTGTACCTAAGCTGATTCGGTTATATTGTATTTTAAAAATAATGAATAAAACGGACCTATATTATTCTCATATCCTTTCAATTTGATGCCTCAAACTGTTGCTGAGAAAATTTGACAGACACCGATCTTACTCGAAGTAGCTCCTTTTATTTGTCTCAACAAATATTAGAGAATTTTAGGTTTAATAAAATTTTATACATTGATAAATCTTGATAGCATTTATAAAAAACCAGGTTAACGGGAATAACCAAGCCAATATCTGAATAAGGAATTTCAAGTATACTTAATAATAGTTATTACTTATTAGTTTCCGTTCACTAGCAAGTAAATGAAACTGTAAAACAAGAGTATTAGCAACCGGATCAGTTGACGGTACAATTTAGCTAATTTATTCTCGCAAGCGCAAAAAGTTTCCCTCGTTAACTTAAGAGACAAGTGTAGTAAATCTCGCGGCTCAACTTGTATCTGAGACACGATTACTATCTACGAATTAAAGGAGAGAACGCTCTGCGCTGATTGCGAATCTATTTAATTGTTAAATTGCATTTTCCTAAAAATAATTATGTTTCGAGTAACTTCCATTTCAATTAATGTTATTCTGATTCATAAATCGTAATCGATATCATGTGACCGTATAGAATAGACTAAAAATAATAGTGACACCAACTAGTATCTTCCCCTTGTTGCTGTAAAAGCCAGCTAAGAGATAATGGGACTAATTCTAAATTAAACTTTATTAAAAAATTAAAAGAAAATATGGCGTATTTTGATTAATTGGCTATTTCGTTGTGCACATTTTTATAAATTAAAATCGTTAGTATATAATATACGAATTTTCTAATAAAAAAGTTCTGTTATCATTGCCGAATTGTGTTATTGGCGCTATCAATTTTCATTTTTAGTTAAGTTAATTTTAAATGGGCATTTAAAATTGGTACCATTACCAGAAGATAACATCCTTTGTGAGAGATGGAAATATCTAAATCAAACCCAATGTCAATACTCTTGGTCACGTGGTATGATTAGACCAAATACCTACCTTAATCGGAAGAGGCTTGTGCCTAATGGTATAGCAATAATGGGCTTAGAAGAAAAATCAATATTATTAACACAGACAATAAACAAAATAGCAACGATAAGCTCAAAACAAAATATCTATTAAAAAATAAGAAAACCTTTTTTACGAAAAAATAAACGCCAAGGTTCATTTCGATGGTATAAGAAATTTAAACGAGATCTTTTACAGAGTTGGAATAATGGGACTATTGGGGCAGTGAGCTTTTAGTATAAAAAGCTATAATTGATACGGTGATGAAGTGAAAAATTGAGAAGGGCTTCTTTTACTGATTTAATTCTATGATACGCCATTTGTTTTGCTAACTTCTGTTCGTAATTTGAATTTTTAAAATTTTATACACGGCATTAACATTATGTCCTCTAGTGTCGGTAGTTCTCTCTCTCTCCAGCCCATTTACGTCCCACTGTTTGGCACGAGCCTCCTCCGTTTTGGGAGGGATTATGGTCTACTGTGCCGCGCTGACCAAGCGTGTTGGCACAGGGTTTATTTTCGAGTTTTCCGTCTCTCACAGGGAATTTTATCTGTGTGCAATATTCCTTAGCTGACTTTTACAGCACCCTTGGGAGCAGTTGGGGTGGTGACACTTGTATTCTAAATCCGTCACCACACGGAGAGTCTGCAGCTGCCGGTATTTGTAATATTGGGTACATTGTGTTAACTACGGTTAATATATACCTTAATAGTATAAATATTACTTTATGTATAACGGAAAATACCTAGCGTACCTAGAAGCAATATATTAATATCACGCACAAGGCAAACACTGATTGTGTGATAAACATGCAGGCGCGTTAGCACAAGTTTATTTTTTCAAGATTGCCGTCTTTCACAGAGTATCCTTGGAAGGAAAAGGGGTGGTGACATTTGTGTTTTTAATCCATCACCACACAGACAACGTTCTAAACGTTGTAAGGTAAATAAAAGTACAATGGAGGCTTGAGATAGAAAAAGTATGGTAGTTAAGAAAGATTTCATAAAATATGTACCGAAAATTTCACAGAGAAATATTTTTTTTTTTTTTTTTTTTTTTTTTCCCTGTAATTGCAATCTGTCAATGGAGACATTCAGCAATTTTTAAATGGATGTTGCAGACTTGCGAGGCATTTGTCCAGTGACACATCCCCATAGTTCATAAATTAGAGTAGGTCTTGAGGTACTCTCTTTTTCAATCTCCGGGAAACTGGAAATATTTCATCCATCAGATGGTGTGCAAGTCTGTTTGGATGTTGCTGCAGTCTATGACTGTACGCTTTGGCTTTTTCTTTTATTACTTCCCTGACCATTCTGATGCCAAGTTCTTTGTGGAGTCTCTCATTGGTGACGTACCAAGGTGCATCTACTATCATTCTCAGTATTTTTGACTGATATCTCTGTAAAATTTCGACATTTGAATTAGCAGCAGTGCCCCACAATTCTATACCGTACGTCCAAATGGGTTTTATTATGCATTGGTATAACAATAACTTATTCTCTACCGATAGTTGACTCTTTCTGTTTATCAGCCAGTAGAGTTTTCGCACGAGTTGGCTGATTGCCAGACGCTTAGTAAAAATATGCTTCCTCCATGTTAGACGTCGATCCAGGTACATACCAAGGTATTTCACATCGTCTGCCTGTGGGATCTGCATGCCGTTTAACAGTACCGGCGGACAAGTTTCTCTTCTAATAGTAAATGTGACCTGCACAGATTTAGATTCGTTGGCTATAATACGCCAATCTTTTAACCACGTCGTTATTTCATCTAGACTTTTTTGCAATTTATTTGAAGCATCAATAGGTGAGTCATCGCAGGACATGATAGCTGTATCGTCAGCGAATGTCCCCATGACGACATCGTCAGCAATAGGTAAGTCTGCAGTGTGAATGAGGTATAGTGCAGGTCCCATAACACTGCCCTGTGGTACTCCTGCAAGAATTTCCTTGAGCTCAGTGGTTTCTTCTCCTTGACTGACAAAGAAATATCTCCCTGTTAAGTAGGACTTGATCAGACTATAGTAATTAATGGGTAGCATCTTTTTTATTTTGTACAGGAGACCTTCATGCCAGACCTTATCAAATGCCTGGGAGATGTCGAGAAAGGCAGCGGTGCAGTATTTTTTCTCTTCGAATGTTTTGGCAATTTGTTCAACAAGCCTGTGAATTTGTTCGGTTGTGCTGTGTTTCTGTCTGAACCCAAACTGGTGATCAGGGATTAATTTTAATCCGTGAATAATGGGGTTTAACCGGCCCAGAATTAGAGTTTCTAATAATTTGGAAGGAATAGGTAACAAACTAATCGGGCGATACGATTTTACATCATCCGGGCTTTTGCCTGGTTTAGGAATCATTATCACCTTTGCTACTTTCCATTGTGGAGGTATGTATTCTCTTCTTAAAATAGCATTATACAGTTGTGTAAGGTATACTATTCCATCCTCTGGAAGCTCCTTCAAAGCAGTTCCTGTGATTAGATCGTAGCCTGGAGCTTTTCTCGCATCTAACTTTCTAATCGCGCATCTTATTTCAGACTTGCAGAATTTCTTAATAGGAAGGTCCAATTGGTGAGTTTGTTCCAAAAATTTTGAGACTAAATGGGTCTGTGTAGAGCCAGAATCGACATTAGGTTTAAAAACCTCCTGAAGGTGTTCCATGAATGCATGGGCTTTCTCACAATCGTTGTTGGCCCAGGTATTGTTGGCTCTAAGCAAGGGTGGCTGGTGTGTTACAGGACGTTTGAGGCCTTTAGTCGCCTTCCACAGTGAGTAGTCAGTCGAGGGTTTGACGTTCAGATTGCTCAAATGTTTTGCAAGGTTTTGGTTACGATCATCAGAAAGTATGCGTTTAAGTTGAGCAGTCAGTTTATTTAATAATGTCTTGTCTCCAGGATGTCTTGTGAACTGCCATCGTTTACGAGCATTCCGCTTTTCAGTTATTAACCTTCTAATAGGCATTGAGCAATAGAGCTCATTGTGAGGTGAAGAAGTTGGAGCGGGCGTAGCCTCCCATGCCGCTTGTTGGATCACGTCATTAAAATGTTCAACAGAACTTATGATATCCTCGTCTGTTTGCAAGGGATGTTTGGTATTTATGGAGTTTGTTATGAGATCCCGATACAGGTCCCAATTGGTTCGATAGCTGTGTAGTCGACAGGTTCTTGCCTTTTGTTGGATCTCTCGACTCAATACTATTTCAACTGGCGAATGATCTGAGGATAGGTCAGCACTGGACTTGCAGCTGAAGTAGTTACTCCCAATTCCTTTAATGACGCAGAAGTCTATTAGGTCTGGTTTCTTTTTTCTATCAGTGGGCCAATACGTTGGCTCACCAGATGACACCACTTTGAGCTTTAAATTGTTCACGGACGACAGTAGTTGGCGACCTTTCGAAGTTATTATTCGAGAACCCCAGTAAGTATGCTTAGCATTAAAGTCACCGCCAGCCACAAACCTCAAACAGAGAAATATAGAGTAAAAAGTGTGGTCCTTAGTTACCTAGGCTTCGTTGCAGCACCTCCGCTTTTCATGATAATTCCCGAGCCAAGTTTTCCTTTATATTAACTTTTTTTTTCGGTTTAATAATATGCAAAATGAAGCCGAGGCCAAGATATTTTGAATGGTTGGGCGGCTTATTGCATCCGACCGTAAAGCCGAGTCCCTTGTCAGACGTCTCGCCAATCATTACTTTATAATTCTGGTGGGATATTTTCTACAAACTACTTAGTGTTGTAATTGTGTACCATTTGAGTTCGTGATTAAAATTGAAGACGACCCATTGATTTTCTTCATACTTCAGAAGATAAAGTTTTCACGGTCTACACAAGTAATTAGACCATTTTCATGCTTATGTTTTGTATAGTCAAGGATATGATTTTCTTTTTTTAAATCTTTATTTATTTATTGAGGACTTTATTTACTTTATTATATGTGGAGTGTAATCATTTGCCTACCATAACTATAAAAAATTCTTAGTTAGAAAGATAGATAGCACATATGTCGTCTTTGTAAATAGGTGTAAATGCCTGTGCATTTATTATTCTGTCTGTGTATTTATTATTTTACCAACAAAAGGTAAATTTAAGTATTTTAAAATTTAATGATTTCATGGCATTTATTTCTATGGCATTTGAATAAAAACGAAAGCTTTTATTCTTTTTAATTTCTCTTTTATCTCTATAAATCCTTTTTCAAGAAGAATTCCTCGATGTAACTTTTAAAAACATTGGCACTTGGCAGGAAGCCTGTTTAATCGCATTTCACTCGACAATATAAAAGTACTAGCCAAATATCGATCGACGAGGAGGCGGTACTTGAGCATTTTTCTTTGGAACTATAGCTTTCTTCACACTATTAGTTGTGATACATATTAATTATTGTTCAAAATACTTTGGCTGAAAATACAATCATCGATAAATATGTACCAAATCAAAATTTTTTATTTGCGTTATATTTTGAGAACGGCGGAGCCGATTTAGCAGATTTTGTGATAGTCCAGGCAAGCCTTGAAAGGTGAATAGTATTTTCAAAATTACGGATACAATAGCAAAGACATATAAGGATTTTCCTGTAATCATTCCATTAGAAGAATATCTAAAAGAAGAGACCATGTCACAGAATATGAAATGACAAACCTCTTTAGAATCGCTATTACGTATACATATCTAGTAAAAATAAAATACAAAAAAATACATTGCCATTATTCTTACCAGCTCTAGGCTCCCAAGTGACTGTCATTCAACGAAGCGTCGACAACTTTTTACAACTTTACCCGTCTTCAAATATTAGAACATTTTTTCTAAGTATTTGCTCTTCTAAAACATTACCATAATTTGCATTTTCATGCAAATTTGAAACAAATTGAGTTATACTATTGGCATTGGCTGATTAGTTATATTGTAGAGTGTGTGTAGTCTAGTCTCAGTAATAGGGTTCGTTTTCACCCTTTGATTCGGAAGTCAAAAAAAATACCTGATGAAATTATGTCTAAGATCTGTAAATTAATTATCATACCTAAATAAAACTATTAATATTACATAGAAATTACGCGCCTGTAATGGATTGCTATTCGCGAGGTCGCAAATTAGTCCCCAGACAATAAAATTATTTGTGTAATATTTATAAATGTCTGTATGTATGTATGTAGTATATTCGTATTTTGGTACCCATAACACAAGCATAAAAATATAGCTTACTGTAGAAGACAGGATGCGTTCCACAAAGAAAAGCGATGATATTTGCAGCAGAGGTTTTATTAACTTCTCACAAGTAGGTAGGCAGTTGAAAAGTGCTAGGAATGTGTGACGTGCGTATGTGCAATGGAGTGCAGTTAACGAGTACTAACAGTAATGTCAAACATTATAAAACAAAGTGTGTCCCTTGCCTCATACCGCACGCCCCGCACGCCCCGCACCCCTAGCGAGTTGATCTTATATCTGTACTTATTACTAGACTTACAAACTAATAACAACAATGTGATTGCGTCGCCAACACTTACTTTAACACCAGAGGACGTTTAGTAAAATATCCACGAATATTAATTAAATAAAAAAATTGCAATAATTTCATTATCTTTACTTATTATAAAACAAATTCGTTATTTTTGTATGCATGTCCTATGTGAGCTTATGTCTTCAAAACTAAGCAACAGATTTTGATGCGGTTTTTTTAGTGGATAGAGGATTCATTAAATAGGGTGTTCTTTTTGTATTGCTTAAGTTTTTTATTTTCTAAATTACACGTGTATGAAAGAAAATAATTAAGAAATTAATTAAATTAATTAATTAAGTAGAATAAATGCTGTAGAGATGCGTTCTTTGAGAAGTATCTGTGGTGTGACTTTGAAAGATAGATTAAGAAATGAAGTTATAAGAGAACGTTGCGGTCTGAAAGAGGATGTAGTGACTAAGGTGGAGAAAAGTATGCTTAGGTGGTTTGGTCATGTGGAGACGATGGATGAGAGACGATTAACGAAACGCATATACACGGCGGAGGTAAGGGGAAATGCTGGGAGAAGTCGCCCGAGAAAAATATACTCCGATGTCATCGCCGGCATACTCCAAAAGGGGCAAGTGCGTAGCACTTACAACCGTCGGGCATGTATGACTAGATGTGTGAGTGTGGATGAAGCCAAGGAAGTATGTTTGGATCGTAGCAGATGGCGCTCTATAGTCTCTGCCTATCCCCATGGGAAAAAGTCGTGATATTATTATGATCAGTTTAAGCAGTGTACGGGATTCACTGGTGAGATTATACTCACGTCACCCTTAGCAGCTTATTATATAAGGTTTTTTAGTTTTGTTATAACTTGTAATATTTATTTTGTTATCTATCGTATAGGTATAACGTAGTATGTAGTTGTTTCTTTTTGTACTTTCCTTTTTGCCTAAACTCTTAACGCTGTGCTGTATTTAGTCACCTGTATGTGTCATGTGTATGTGTACCTGTGTGCTTATCATTAGCTTTTTAGTTGTAATTTTAGTTTCCTAGTTTGTTTAAGATGCTGTAAGCTACCCTAATAAAAAAAAAATAAAAAAAAATATTTATAAATAAAAAAATTATGATGATGAGACGTGTATGAAATTCTTAGAATAAAATAGTAATAGTTGTTTAAAGCTTGTTGTATTTGATTAGAATAGATTACAGTTCGTATAATTTTGTTGAATTCCTTGAAAGTCCGATGAGTGACGTGAATGATTAATTCAAACAGAGAGACGATTTATTCTATCCTGAAGCAATAGGTACTGTTAATTAGTCCGTTGTCAATGTGGTCTCTTGATAAATGATCTGTTTGTATAATAAAACCTTTGTTGAAATATTTTATAGAAAGCTTGTAATTGTTTCTTTAGAGGACTAAACAGAAAATGATTCTTCAAATAAAACTACTTTTTACGGATTTAGACGCGTATATTTTGCGGAGACTTTGCAGTCACCATGGTCACGGGTGAGAGTCTCACCCGTGACCATGATGACTGCAAAGTCTCCGAAACGTCAGGCCAAAATTTAAAACAAATATACGCGTCTAAATCCGTAAAAAGTAGTTTTATTTGAACAGATGAGTCGCGCAAGTGTTAGAAAATATTAAGAAAATGAATCTGTTTTCTAGAAAGATTAGAAATGAATAGACAGAGCAGCAATTGTAAAAGCATTTCTATACAACGTGGCAATGCGGCCAGTCTTTTGGGCACGTTACCAGATGATTGCGATGCGGACGAAATTTTTGATACCTAATTTTAAGCCCCTCCTTTTTTTTGTCTTATAATAAGTTTGTAATTATGTCATTGAAATTACATATAATTAAAAACAAATGCTATAGACAGTTGTATTTAATAATTTATATGTAAATATACTTAATCGATTAAAACTTAATTAAATCTGGTACATAGGTAGCGTAGAATTTGACAAAACCATGCTTTTCTCTGCCGTTTAACGTCCTACTGTTGGGTGCGGGTCTCTTCCACTTTGGGAGGTATTATGGTCTCCTGTGCCACGCTGACCAGGCGTATTGATGTAAGGTTTATTTTCAAGTTTTTTGTCTCTCACAGAGGATGATGAGCTGTGTACAATATTCCCTAGCTGACTTTTATAGAACCTTGGGAAGGAAAAGGGATGGTGACACTTGTATTCACAATCCGTCACCAAACGGACTTATTCGTCATCACACATACTAATAAAAATAATGTTTAGTGACTTCAAACTTCACATAAGCACAGTTTTATTAGAATTATTCGATTATTTACAAAATAATGCTTTCATGAAGATCATTAGTCAAAAGGAAAACGCACAAAATATAGTTAAAATGCACATAAAACTGATGTTTATAATCAAAAGTACTCGTAGCACTTTTACAATCGAGCCTAAATTAAAGGCCTGCACGTTTGAACGGGAGCGCCTACAAATCCCTTCGAATGCGGCTTTATTTCATTCCGTCATACCTAGGGATGGCGATCTGAGATGTATTAATAGAAAAATCAAGTTTTCAAGCCAAAAATATCTATTTTCGTAAAGATCATAATATACTTTATTGTATCAACACAGTAAGTCGATATTTCACCCTTGAATATCGATTTTTAATGTTTTTAAATCATTTAGTAAATACATAATTGTTTTCTTCTACTTGAATGATCTGATGCCTGAATATGGTGCAAAACTATTATTTTCATTGATTAACCTAAATGTACTTCTAAACGATCGTTTATTATAGTATCTGTTATGTTTTTAACAAAATGAGTTCATATTTAACAGTTAAAGAAGATTTATATTTTTTTACAAGTCGATTTTTAGACTGTCGCTTGCTTATAGCTATTTTTCAGATCACGATTCCAAATCGATCTTATTCAGAAAGAATTGCCATCCCTAGTTGCACCAATCAGAGCAATTAACGTACAATAAAAAGAAAAAGTCGCTTTTCCGCTCTACGTGTGGGGTGCGGAATAGGGGAGTCCGTACGGATTCCTAATTGTCCTCTATTGAGCCGACAGTAGGTATACACTTTATTAGTAGGTATTATTCAGCTTAATAGGATAATATGTATGCTGAATAAAGGTTTAAAAAGAACTTGTGTTTTATATATTTCCGTCTTGTTTTGTGTAGGTATTGTTGTACTGTTTTTGTGGTATAACAACGAGTAGATCTTTACGTAATGTTTACAAACAACTGTTAGTTCTAGTTATAATAAAAAAAAAGCGTGGTTAATAAAATAGAATTATAAAAAATGGTGGAGTGTAGTCATTTGCCAACTCAAACCCAAGCAAACTCGTACCGGACGACGTAGCGTTGGACAGCCTCCGACAAAGTAGAGCGACGATATCGTCAAGGTTGGAGCGAGATATTGGATGTAAGCGGCCCAGGACTGCGCGTTGCGGCGTTCTATTGGGGAAGGCTAATACTCAACAGTGGCCAGAGAGAAGCTGATGGGTGGTTGAAAGTATGTTATCCTTATTGATTTTAAACTGACGCGATTTGAACTCATAATTTGGTAATATTACCGGGACTATAATCACGTTAATAACTTAAAGAGGCACAATACCTCTGCTCCCGACGCAGCCTTTTTAAGTTATTAACGTGATTATAGTCCCGGTAATAATAACAAATTATATTATCCTTTTTTTCGCAAATTCTTGTTATTAAAACCGTCTCTAAAACAGACAAAAATTGCGTCTTTGACACGAAAATCAATTGAAAGGATAATTGACAAGATCATTTCCGATAAGTACAACATTTATACTTTAGATTTATACCATTGTTATTGTAATTTGATCGTCCCAAAATATTTCACAGGCTATTTCCTCTTGGGAAGCGACCGTTTTGAATATAAAACATAGTCGCTAATGACGTAAACGATTATTGACGAAACGTTTTCACAGACAACGTAGATATGGCAGTTTTATAAATTAACTTAATGGAATAAGTTATGGAAAGATAAAAGAAAAGTTAAGAGATGGAAAATACGTAAAGTATTTTTATAAATATTTATGTTATGTAGCAAATAACATTCATATTATAAATCTACATCAGTTTGCCTTTGTATATCTGATTATAGCTAATTTACGCCAAAACTATAGAATCGATTAAAACTGAAGGGCACTACAAACGGCATATTACGATACATTAATATAGCGAGAACGAGACCGATGTATGTAGAAAAAAGACGAGGTGACAAAGAGACAGGTATAAATATTAATAAACTGAGATGTATCTACACTTATGACGTCACCGACAGGTATGTCTGTCGCTGTCTCACATCGTCTTTTTTCTATATACATCTGTCTCTTTCTCGCTATACTAATTCACATTAATATGCCGTTTGTGACGCCCTTACTTACATTAGATACACAGAATAATCTAGAGACTGAGAAGAAAAGAAGATTCCGGAAATTTCGAATATTCGTACGTCCGGGAAGCCACGGGAAACAGCTAGTATAAGAATACAGGATAAAATGTCTTCATGTGTAATAATAATATTCAAGTAAATATGTGTGCGCGTTTTGTTGACGCCAACACGGAGAGTTTTCTCGTTCACAGTTTATTTATCTTACAAGGTACTCGAGAATTTGTTTTATTTTGTTCATTTCCTCGCTCGATTAGATGGTTCCTTTTTATTCAAAGACACGCACGTAAACCAGATGCCATCAATGTATTTCTAGTGTTTATTTACAATTGTTATTGATATTATGTTTGTTTCTATTTGTTTATGTAGTTTTACAATCTATTTGTATACGAAAATATTGTTATTTGTTGTAGTAGGTATCTTTGCAATAAATCTAAATATCGTAAAAGAAATACCTCGCTTTCTATCTGCATTTGTGTTCAGTCTCAAATAGTTATTACTTGTTATTAATTAAATTTTACCTAGATAATACACAGAACAGAAGAACGAATAATTGGTCAAGTGCGAGTCGGACTCGCGCACGAAGGGTTCCGTACCATTATCTATGCAACATAAGGCAACGTTATTCGTATCGAGCAAGAAACGGTAAAAAAATCATGTTTGTTGTATGGGAGCCCCCCTTAAATATTTATTTTATTTTATTTTTAGTATTTGTTGTTATAGCGGCAATAGAAATACATCATCTGTGAAAATTTCAACTGTCTAGCTATCACCGTTCTTGAGATACAGCCTGGTGACAGACGGACGGACGGACGGACGGACAGCGAAGTCTCAGTAATAGGGTCCCGTTTTTACCCTTTGGGTACGGAACCCTAAAAACAGAAAAGAAGTTTTCAGTCGTAAAGAATAAATAAAAATCTACCAAAGACCTTAATAATATGGAATATTTGTTGAGACCACAAAAGGCATATTGCTTCTCCCCATGAATTTTTAGTTTCTTCATTTTATGATATCAATAATTAAAATAAATAATTAGAAGTGCAAGGCTGTACCATAAACATGATTGGCAGATAAAAGAAAAAGGGAAACACCGTGTGCCTGAAACTGCTTAGTACGTGACATCATTAGAGTTATAGAAACAGCTATATTCACTAAAAAAACACATCCCTTTCGAACCCAAAAGGTTTTTCTTGAGGAACCTTGAGCTCATTATCCCTTTCTGCGTTTATCGTCGACACAGAGATTAGCTAAAGGGAAGGAAAAGTGGAACACTTTTACTAATTGCGGCTAGTTGAAAAAGTGTATGTTCAGGTAAACGTAGCTGCGATGAATAATTACTAGAAAGAAGAAATATAGCTTTCTGTATGAAATATCTGGGAATGTATGTAATTGAACCATTTACAGTAACATAGGTATATTCCATACGCATGAAAGTATTTTTTTTTTATAAATATTAATAATAAAAAGCCATTTATTTCTTTGCAGTTTACCATCAATGAAATAGTAAATAATATGTATTACTTTTCGTTATCGTTAGTAAATCATAAAGTTTTTAAAAAAATATTTTAATATTAGTTTTTAGTTTGTTTACAAATATGTCTATTTTATTTAATCAATTTTTTGCTAGTTTATAACTTAAAATTCTTTTTACCTAGTTTTCATAATTAATAATTAATCTGCAAGAACCCCTTACGGGTGATGGCCTCTGGATAGTTTTGAAATAATGTCGGTATATAAATGATATCTTTTTAAAATTGTCTTTCAAATTTTTTTTTTGTTTGTGAATAAAGTTGTTTCGTACTCTATCACGTTGTTTAATTAGCTATTAATTGCGATGATTTCTTTGAATGAGAATGGAATTTAGAAAACGCATGTTACATATAAATCTTCAAATATGGATAATTTTCTTCGTTTTTGCAACATTTTTCACTAATGCTTCACTCTTATTGGTCGCAGCGTGACGTTATATAGCCAAAAGCCTCCTTCGATAAATGGACAATTTAATACAAAAAGAATTTTTCAATTCAAATCAGTGATAGTTCCTGAGATTAGCGTCTTCAAACAAACAAATTCTTTAATAGTTAAATATTAAGCTTAGAATAAGATATTAAGTATGGATTTCACTAATAAGTAAAGTTTGTATAAGTAGTGACGGATTAAGAATACAAAAATCACCAACCTATAGGAGCGAAAGATCAGTGACACTTTTCTAAATTCGAATACGAAGTCGCGGGCAAGTCCAAGTCCTTACTAATTTATAATTGTGAAATCGAGTTGATGACGTTACGAAAATCTCGACGAGCTTAAGTGTTAATGTATGTATCATAATCATATCGCGATTTAAAAAACTATACAACGCCATCTATCGAGTGATATGGTAAACTTCTGTTTGTTTAGTTTGATTTCTAAGTATCACGCGTACGAAGTTGCGGCCAAAAGCTAGTATAAAATAAACTCGATTAATAATTCTTTACTAAAAAACCGAGATGGGCGTTTTTAATGAATGTAGGTGCTTAAATATTGAACGGTCATAGTCAGTGTTTCTAATTACATTTACAAAACATTAACGATAGATTAATCGAGTAGCATGACCGGACATTTATTCTAGACGTTTCTTTAATTAATGCTAAATGATGCTTAAAAATTAAATCGATATCGTCAAATATGCAGGGAGTTGGATTCGGATAGAGCATGACTGCGCATCGTGCCGTCCTATGCGGGAAGGCTATGCCCAGCAGTGGACGGAAAAGGCAGCTCTTTTCCGTAAAGATGATTCCATGATAAAATTGAGCAACCATCCATCCATCAGCATGGTCGCTCGATTTTATTGTAAAAGATCCATTCCATGTATTAATTTATTATTTACTTACTATTGCTAGCAACTTTGTACGCGTAGAATTTAAGAACCAAATCCTAACAAATTATACAAAAGAGCCATCTTTTTGAACCACTCTATCAAATATTCGGGACCAGCTAGTAATACTATATACGAGTACATACAAAAATAACAATGAAGTTATAAGAGAATGTTGCGGTCTGAAAGAGGATGTAGTGACTAAGGTGGAGAAAAGTATGCTTAGGTGGTTTGGTCGAGGATGGATGAGAGACGCTTAACGAAAGGCATATACACGGTGGAGGTAAATGGAAATGCTGGGAGAGGACGCCCGAGAAAAATATACTTCGATGTCATCGCCGGTATACTCCAAAAGGGGCAAGTGCGTAGCACTTACAACCGTCGGGCATGTATGACCAGATGTATGAGTGTGGATGAAGCCAAGCAAGTATGTTTGGATCGTTGCAGATGGCGCTCTATAGTCTCTGCCTGTGTTTTGTTTGTTTTATCCCTCATCTTTACGTGCCCATACCATGACAGACAATTCCCTTTCAACATTAGCTATTCATAGAAACAATAAAATACTAGAATGTTAATGTATGAACACATGTTTGTATTCTGCTAAAGCGCCTAAAATTATTTCACAATAGTTAACAATTCTCTGTATTTAACACACTAATATCTGACTACACAAACATAGGAAGGAATCAAAAGGATATCTGCCATCTTCAGAGCTACCACACAGCTTTTAAGATGTTAATCGTTCGCCTTTCAAATATTCGACGCAGACAAATTAGATTAAACAGGCTTTCACACTCTATACAGCGTTCCATTATTAATTAGTGTCGACATCGAATATCGTTAGGGTGTGCCTCAGTGACAGATATGTTTTTGGACCGTGTTTTGAAGTCAAAAACATAATTTTTCATCGTCAAAATGAACAAAATATGACTGTTTACTATTTATACTAGCAAGTTGAATTTTGTGAGGGATAATTTTTTAAAAGATTTTAATTTTTTTCTCTACAAGTAAATAGTAAATAGTAGATAAATAGATAGATAACACTGTATTTGCATATTAATGATTTACCTTTCTTAAGAATTGAATTACAGTAACAAATGTACAAAGGGTGACCTTATCGCTAAATGCAATCTCTTACAGGTGACCTTACTATTTATTTAAAAGTAAATACAAATTAATGTAAATACTGGTATGTAGCTTTCATCCCCAGGCGAGCTTTAAAAGAACTTTATTAAATATTAATTAATAGTTACAAATCGTTTCAATTCTTCAATGGAAAATTATGTTTTTAAGAGGGCACGACACCAAAGTATGCTTCATGCAAAAATATGGGCACCGCAGTCCCCTGTTTTCTTCGTGGACTAACTAACTAACTAAAAGAAATATGACCATCCATAAAACCCGTATTTTTCTTCTTCTTCGTGGTGCTTCGTGATGAAGTGGTTTATGTAATGGACTGCCGATCACAAGGTCGCGCGTTCGATTCCCGCTTGGGACAATCATTTGTGTGATATCTATAAATGTCATACAAATGTTTGTACTGCGTCTGGGTGTTTTCTATGTATTATAAGTATGTATTTACAAAAGAAAAAGTAGTTTATGTAGTATATCCGTATACTGGTACCCATAACACAAGCATATAAGCTTAGCTTGTGACCAGAGGATGTTGTGTGAAATGTCCGTGAATATTTATTATTATTTATTTATTATTTTCAGTTTTATTAAACATATTTGGTAAGTTATTAAGTTATATATCCAATAAAGAAAGTGATAGAAGCATATTGTATACTCTACTAGATTTCATTCAATTGTTGTTATAGTTTTTAGTAGCGGTGTATCAGTGTGTAGTTATTGTAGGTCTTCACTTAGCTATATTATATTATACACGCAGTTACATAACTTCAACAGTTTCACAGCATATGGATTCAGGATATTAAAGAACAGCAGCATATGTAGTATATCCGTATTCCGGTACCCATAAAACAAGCATAGAAATATAGCTTACTTCGGGACCAGAGGACGTGGTGTGTAATGTCTATGAAAATTTATTATTACTATTACTGATTCAAATTTCGATTTAGTTTAACATTAGTAAGTTTGTTTATTACATAGTCAAAATAAATTGGCGTATTTTGATTGCATTTTCAAAGGAATTTATTAGAAAATGTTACATAATAATCAAGCCCTTATGATGATGAAAACTCAAAAGACAAACGAATCAGCCTGAACAAAGAAATCGTTTTACTGTGTTTTTCCTAAATATTTCCGTCAATTGTATGAAAGATGGGTGGAATTACCTCCGAGCGTAAACCCCTATAAATTCTTCTGATGGAAGATTATTAACCTCATACTTATTTATAGTTAAAAAAGGTTCTGTTATTGGAATGTAGCCAAAATACATTTTGTTTTCATAAATTTACAAAGAAGTTATTTCACAAATCAAATTATGGTGGAAAAAATGACTGCCGCAAGCGGGACTTGAACCCACGACCTCGTACCACGAACCTAATAATAATAATAATCTGGATAGATGGCGTTGTACGTAAAAAATATATATACTCAACCGAGTGACAAATGTGGTGGTTAATTTGAATGTTGCAAGCACGACCGCAATAAGCTCAGTTGGAAAGAGCTTCGGAACGGTATTCTGAGTTCAAGTCCCGCTTGCGGCAGTTATTTTTTCCACCTTAATTTGATTTGTTAAGTAAAGCATAGCATGTCAATTGCAAAATCAATAAATTACTTTAAGAATTATTTCGACCATATTACACCATAATTCCTCCTAAAGTGGAGAAGGCCCATGCCCAACAATGGGACATTATTGGGCTTGAGAGAGAGTGAGTATTTTAATTTATTTACTTAAGTTTTATTTTTATTTACAGTTTCCTTTGTGGAACAGCATTAGAATCCAGGTCCCTATTGTCTTCATGTAGTAATTAGCTCCATAATATAAGCGTATAATTACTACTAAGCTTTCTCATGAATGACCTTATTTATGAAAACGGAAGATCTGTTCAAGTAGTATTACAGTTTAGTGCAAATAACGCAGATGTTAGAGGCATTTCACCATTCTATCTATTAAAAAAACCGCATCAAAATCCATTGCGTGGTTTTAATAAATAATATAAGCTCACATAGGGGCATACATACAGAAATAACGCCTTTGTTTTATAAATAAATTAAAGATATAAATGTATAAAAATTAAATTTCAATTTCAATATTTTGTTACAAATTTTAATCCAGACGAAAATTTGGTAGCCAATCTTTGAATCTAATCAATAAAACACTTTCATTATGTATAGCAGATTGTTTTAGGCCTTTCAGGAGTACTAACTTTACGCTATATTGTATCGGATTTCGATTCAATGTTTGAGCACGAATACACAGGGCGTAAGGCAGAAAAAACAATTACAAGAAAAGCTCTTCGCGACGTTATTAAAAATAAACTTGATAAAAGTTACAGTCGAATCTTTATAGGTTGTTATTTTGTCTGATCTTTACGGTCGCTGGTCATAATTGCAATTAAATTCGATATATTTTCTAAAGTAATCTTGTTTGGAGTATTATGTGAATGAATTTAGAAGGAATCAAATCTTGAGAATAGTCAAAGATAGATGGATTGTGTGAAAGAATGAACGAATGAAATAGGAGTGACGTTGGGCCGATCTTAAATAATGGGATAAGGGTAGTACAATAAAGCTGCTTATAAATCTAAATCTGTTGAGAATTGGGTGTGTGAATGAATATCAGGAGCTTTATTTCTACTTTTTACAGTTAGTAGCTACATGTAAATTAGCAACATCCTACAATAAAAACATCGGCTTTGTGAGTTTAATGTTCAACATAAACAAATATTTGTGTAAAAAACATAGATAATTAATAAATTGCTCCATGTTTGGGAACGTTTAATATTTTATATGTGAGCATTACGTTTATTTTTTAGTGAAAATATTTGTTGAAAGCATAAGAAAAACTAAAAGCTAGCTGAAAGGCTTAGTAAAAATTCATGAAAATCTATCTGACCCGATAAATCTTGTTCTGCAAAAAATTTGTATGTATAGAGTATAGAAGGTTTTCGAAAAGATAATGACTTCGCCCTTTCGTCAATTTGTAATATTAATTTCGGCGCGAAAAACAGACGTAGGAAGAAGAATAACCTGTCAAGAGCGAGGTAAGCTCGCACACTTAGGGTTCCGTACCTACTCGACCGAAAAACATAAATAACTAAATACAAATAAACAGCTAATTAAGCTTAAAGCAAGTCTCCAACTTAATTAAGTAGTTGCAATATAGGGAATCGCCTACATTTCAGCTACTTCATAAATTTGCGCTGCCTGGCAGATGCAACGAAGGGAGCTTGCCCTAGTGATCGGCGGGGACTTGTCGCTGAATGCTATTGTCCACGCAATGCTTATCAGCGACGAGTGCTGGCAAGCAGTGGCCGACTTCTGCGAAAACGTCATGCAGCTGAAGGAGGCCGCAGAGCGAGAACGCGAAGCAGATGCTAATGCGAACCCGCTCCGAAGAGCAAGGCCAGGAAGGAGGCTACAACAATATGTTCGCCTACTTCCCCCGCAGTAAGCGGTAGCAACACTCGACTAGTTGTGCCGCCAGGCCACCGTTAGAATGACGAGTTGAGCGCCGCAGTTAGGTTTAGTCGGTATTCCGGCGTCCGTTTTTCACCTGGACGTCGGCGAGTCCGACACTACCCACTCCTATCACGGCGGTGATGATCGCGATGACAGGAGTGGGTGTGCGTAAATGCACTCCCCTGCGGAAAAAAAAAAAAAGCTACTTCATAAGTTGGTAAAATTCAAATTACAAGTTTTTGGACTTTTCCCTATATTAACATTATGTAGGCTTGGTCCATGCCAAATTTCAAGTCTCTGGGGCAATGGGAAGTAATCTGTAGATTTTGATTCCCTAGCGTAAGTCAAAGTGCTTAAAAAAGGTCGTAATTCGGTTATATCTTCTAAACGCGTAGATCTAAAATATTGATTGTAGATCTACATCTACATTTGGTATGAGTTTCAAGTTGATATCTTCAGCGGTTGCTGAGTAAAAAAAGTTTGACGGACGGACAGACAGACAGACGTACACCGTAGTGAGACTATAAAGGTTTGTACGAAAACCTAAAAACAAACAAAGATGATTCCAGATATCGCTTGATTGAATTGATATGATGCTTAAATTCATCTAAAGTCGCGGGAAACAGTTAGTATTTTAATATAATATAAACGTACATATGCATACGAGCCATATCGTATTACGGCACTCGTAATTAAATACCACGCTCGAAGTCTCTTATGATGGAATATAAACTGAATTATACGTCCTGGTTAAGTTTACATACCAAACTTTACCAATAAAACTTGGAAAGTAAGAAAACTCATTCACACACCGTTGATTGTGTAACGTAATCCTTGAAAGACCTCCTGGTGTATTAGGAGATAAATTATATTGGATTTAATTGCAATTATGTTCAGTGACCGCAAAGATGAACTGAGAAAATAAGAACAGATATAACTTTTGGTAAGAGTTTTCCTTGTATTTGTTACTAGCCCGCAAACTTCGTACAGCCATATTTTTTTTAGTAAAATTAAAATAAAATAATTTATTGGTTAGTGAAACATGCGGGTTATGTATTAGCCTATGTGTTATTCACATCTATATAACCTTTATAGCTTTAAATATTTACATCCATTTAGTAGATTTGGCATAAAAGAGCAACAAAGATTCTTTAATCCATCTATCTAACCCGATATTATTACAAACTTTATTGGGATTTAAAACAATCAGGTTTTTATTTCTATTGAATTAAGTACTAATATAAAATCCCCGAACCTTCGGGTCTCCTCGTATTTTAGACCAAATATCCTCGCGATTATTGGAGGAATTGTTTGTTTTTATTATTGGGCTAAACAAATATAGTCATCTATTCCCAAAATAAGCTTACCTTGCGTTATGGTTACTAAATATAGGCTTAGCAATACCTTTAATACTTTAATTCTGTAAATACAAATACATAATGGTACCAATTCTAAGAGCACGACTAAACAAAATTTATTTATTTTTATTTTTTGTATAAACCTTTTTGCACAAAAAAAATAGTGTACAATGGCGGACTTAATGCCAATGGCATTCTCTTCCAGCCAACCTTAGTTAAAAAATGAAAACAACTACGATGATTTGGATTAATTGGCTATTTCGTTGTGAACATTTATATTAATAAACATTGTTAGTTTATATTGCACAGCTTTTATAATAAGAAAACTCAATTGTCGAATAGTATCTTTGACACTATCAATTTTAATTTTTTAGTTTGGTTATGTTTAGTTGTTCACGTAGAATTGGTACCTATGTATTTTGTGTACAACATTTTTTTTGTTTCTTTACGGTGACGACTGAGACTTGACTCAACTCCCATGAGATTTGATAGGGAGAGAAAGATGTTGGCACATGACAGGCGTACGAAACTACTAACGCACTAAATTATGAAAGAGGGGAAACTTGGCGTAATCGAAATGTAACATGCAATGTTGTACTAACATTTTACAAAGAAAAGGGCCAACAAGAAAGTCAAAATAATTACCTATGTATAATTTTTATTGACATTTCCTTACTAATTTATAAATGTGAAAAGCAGATAAGAAAGAACTAAAAAAATTGACGAGCTTAAGTGTTAATGTATGTAACCAAACCATAGTGAGATTTAAAAAGAAACTGTACAACGCCATCTATTGAGCGACATAGGAAACTTCTATTTGTTTAGGTTTGATTTCTAAATTTTACGCAGACGAAGTCGCGGGCAGCAGCTAGTGTAATATAAATAAAAGAAATAATATAAAACCACGTGATCATAAGTAACAACGTAAATTTATTACAATAAAAGTAACATAAAGATCGTTGTTATCCGTTAGTAAATAAAATAAAAAGACGGCCTCCTGGAAACTACTCACCCTTAGATTTTTGAATTTGGGCTTTGGGTAGATGTCCATAACGCAGTATATCGGTTTATAGGTAAACAAATAAATATTATGAAGTTATGAAACAATAATAATAGTAAGTAATAATAATAGTAAGTATTACCTTTAAGCAGGTATAACAAGCAAATAGCTTGGGACCCGAGAACATTGTGTCTCTCAGTTTTTTTTTAATACATACTTATGTGAAATTAAGATTTGTGAGACGAATATAAACCAGCGACCCCGTGAAACGAACTACTGCATCTCGAAGCCCGTCAACAAAGAAATAAAATAAAATTGACCTCTATAAATGGTATTCGATGCCCTCCGTAATCAATAATCAAATCATATAATTTTATTTTCCTCTGCAAAAATTCAATTCAATATTTGAAGAAGCACATCTGTTCTGTTGCCGACAATGTGAGAAAACAATAAATAAACTATTTTACTATCATTCACTTTCTCGTAAAAACTTCATAAACGACTGAAAGCGAAGAGGGGAAAGTTTCTTGAAATAAAAATATACTTGTGTAATCATTTTAGTTTATCTATGAAGTATCACAACCTAAATATTAGATCTATACTATAATATTATAATGCTAAGGAGTTTGTTTGTTTGTTTGTTTGTTTGAACGCGCTGATCTTAGGAACTACTGGTTCCAATTGAAAAATTATTTTTGTGTTGGATATTCCATTTATCAAAGAACACTATAGACTATATAACATCACGCTGCGATTAATAGGAGCGAAGCATTGGTGAAAAATGTTGTAAAAACGGGGAAAATTTCCCAAATTCCACGTGTGCGTAGTCGCGGGCAACGGCTAGTGTAGAATATACCGAGTGATAAAACAAAATAATTATTAAATTACATTTATTGAAGACTTTCTTACGCATTGGTAGAAGATACTCGTATAACGTACCATTTATAACTAATTAGATATTAAAATTAACTGAAGTTTTACAGATAGACAGACAGATATTCGATATAGTGATCCTATAGGACAGTCTTGAGGTTTTTAAATTGTCAAAAGTTAAAGTAAACTGGTTTACGGGTCGTTAATTCATCAGATTATCTTTAAGATCACTGAATATAATTGCAATTAAACGCGATATAATTTATTTTCTTCGTTTTAAGTCCCGTGGGAGGCATTCGAGGATTATTTAAGGTAAAGCAATCAGCAACCAGCGAGTTTGTAACTTACTTTTAGAGTTTTATTACCAAAGTTATTCGTGTAAACTTTACCGGGGACACAAATATGTTTGGTTCCTCAAAATATCTACTCAGAAATGAAAATAATCCGGGTAATACTGACGGGAATTTTTGTAAGAATTTATGGATAAATGTGTGCATGTTTGTTACTCTTTCAGATATGAAATGTATTTTACCGAAACTTCTCACATTCGTCGATACTAATATTGTAAAGCTGAAGAGTTTGTTTGTATATACGCGATATTCTCAGGAACCTTTGGTCTGATTAAATTCTTTCAGTGTTTAGGCTTTAGGTGGAAAAGGTGGAAATTTTCTTAATTCCACGCGTACGAAGTCGCGGGTAACAGCTAGTTTATCGATATAACAACTTTCCTCGATACATTGTTGGAAACAGGACTCTCTCGTTGAATACAACAGAGCTCTATAGTACGAAGCCGGCATCCAGCGTCTCTTTACAGCTCTATAACATTATTACTTACTTAAAATAAAATTTTAAAGGAACGTAAGTAATTTTGTCTAATTTGTTTATATTTTGAGTTTTCTCTTGAAAGATACCTTTTGATCATTAGTAAAAGGTCACTAATGATCAAAAGGTTTATCATTTAACAAGGGTTAAATGTTGTCCCTACAAATTCTTCTGTAAAAGTTCTGTAATATTATTCTACGTAAAAAGTAATTATCTAATTTCGTATCTATAAACAATAAAAAAAAGACGTGTGGCACTCGGGGACTGCCGCGGTAAAGCTATGGCATAGTATTTTTTATCAACTTATGCAATTATAATTATTTATTTATTTTATTTATGCAAGAATCTAAATACCATAAAATAAAATAAGATTAATAATCCTTATTTACTGATGCTTACATCTGTCCATTGTTTATGGTAATTATGATAAAATAGCGATTGTCAATCAAATGTCAATAAAATTAAAACTAACGCCAAAACTGACATGAGTCACCAGCGCGAACAGAGAAATGGCGTTACGCCGTGTGTAATATTTTTTAGTTTAGTCTCCACGCTCAAGGCCCGCGATAGAAGCTATGCAATAGCTTAAAAATTTCAGACCAGTATCCATATAGTGTTGGTTACAAATAGTTGTTTCTAGTGTCTCCAAATATCTCTAACTAGCTGATACGCACGACTCCGTACGCGTGGAACTGAAAAAATTTTCCTCGTTATTGTAACATTTTTCACTAATGCTTCGCTCCTATTGATTGCAGCGTGATTTTATATAGCACATAGCCTTCCTCAATAGTATAGTACATTACTATACAACACCCAGACGTAGTACAAACATTTGTATGATATTTATAAACATTACACAAATGATTATCCCGAGCGGGAATCAAACCCGTGACCTCGTGAATGGCAGTCCGTTACATGAACCACTGAACTCCGAAGTCCGTCAAATTGCCCGACAAAATTGTTTAAAATCCCAGCTTATAGCTTTTAAAACAATATAAATAAACTTTTTTACTATTAAAACAATACTTTGTATTATACCATACATTTATAATCATCACAATGTTGTCACCAGAGAGACTGATGACTGAAACAGCTGGCGGTAATTGAAACGTCAGCGTCGACATGGAGCACTGCTACAAGTGTCACTCGATAAACGGACCAAATATATCCCTTATTTTCGATTAAAATTCCGTTATTTTATGCTAACGTCCAGGCTTAAATATTCATCAATTACTATACCATGTGGTTGGTGAAAATCTGTACTGTATTGTGAATTGCGTTGTTAGACAGATACGATGTGTTTTTAAATAAATAAATATTCATGGACATTTAACACAACGTCCTTACGTCCTCTGGTCCCAAGCTAAGCTTATATCCTTGCCTTAACTCAATTGTCGTGAGGCTTATGTATTTGCTTCTATCAAAATACAATAGATTTACTAGAGAGTTGGTACGCTTTTCAATCTTGAAGACACATAAATTAAGCTTAGCTAAATCATACTTCGTAAGCTAATAATGTTTCATATTACGTATAGCCTGTATGAAAGAAACATATTTCACGCACACATATATCTTTGTGGCTCCATGCTAAATGAATGATGTAATCATAGACACACTATCTGAATCTGAATTTGAATAAAAATAAAATATAATTTTATTCGTTTCTAATTTGAATATTAGCACAATAATACCGCTGCTAGGACAGCTATTAGCTCGCTCTACCAAGCCTACCTAGGTTTCACTACCATTCTCAATATATTTATTTATAGTCTACTGTAACAGACATAGTAACAAAATGGCTTTGTAAGGGTTGTTTCCCTCTATCCTTATATAATGCATTATGTGGCTATTACTCTAGTCTCGTGTGAACATCTCACCCTATTAAGCCTCATGGGATCACAGCCCTATTCTTAGTCGACACCATAAAGGTACAAGAACTTACCTCGTAATACATTTTAGATGCTTCACTGAATATATATTGACCTAAATTTTATTGATCTACGTAAAATATAGATAGTATGCATAAAATATAATCTTAAATGAAACCTTACTAAAAATGAAAACAACTATGGCATATTTTGATGAATTGGCTATTTCATTGTGCACTTTTTTATTAATTAAAATCGTTAGTGTATAATATTCAGATTTTCTAATAAAAAAGTTCTGCTAACATCGAATTGTGTTATTGACATTATCAATTTTCATTTTTAGCTAAGAGTAGTTGTGCACGTAGAATCATATCGTACCATAATTAATGGGAGTAAATTCAGAGATAGCATCTTTCAGAAGAGTATAATCGGGAAAAAAAAATTGTTACATCAACCCCCATTAATTGGGATGTCGGTACAGAATGATCAGCAAAATATGCTTGTTTAAAGTTATAGTCAAATATTTAACAGTTAGTAAAACCAGTTAGGACAGATTGAGACACGTGTGTGTTTTCAATTTTAGCCCTACGTTTCAGAGACTTTTCAGTTACCATAATTACTGGTAGGACTGAAAAGTCGTGAACTAAAAACCCGTTACCATGGTAACTAAAAAGTCAAATCTGTAAAAAGTGATTTTATTTGGTCGCGCAAATTTTGAAGAATATTAAACTGTTGAACTGCTGTTAATTCTTTGTTATTCACTAATGGTCTTATTCATAATGAATTATCGGAGGTTTAAACGGAGATTTTATCGGAGAGATAATAAACGTTTTAGCGTATATTATGAACTAGCAGTGCCCGCGACTTCATACGCGTGGAATTTAGAAACGAAAAATTAAATGAACTAACAATAACGCCATTTTACAGCTAATTAATAAATCGTCCGTTTGGTTTTCTTTTTTTGCACAATTATAAAGAAGTAACACACATGGCCCCAATGTCATTTTAGTAAATGATATCTCAGAGTTTTACCTTTTTAAGGCTTCGTACAAACCCTTATAGTCTCACTACGGTGTCCGTGTGTCTGTCTATCCGCCCGTTAAGAAGGTATCAATTTGAAACTTATACCAAATGTAGATCTGTGCGGTCCCTTGCTGCAAAAGATACAATAGATATATACAATAAGGTGAATAATTTAGATCTACGCATTCAGAAGATATAACCGAATTACAGCCATTCTTGAGTATTTTCAACTTCATCACCGATACGTACGTCGGGATTTGAGCAGCGTAACAACCATACGCCGACGCCGATGCCGATGCCGATGCCGACGCCGACGCCTATAAACACCCACTCAGCACCGATACGTACGTCGGGATTTGAGCAGCGTAACGGCCATACGCCGACGCCGACGCCGATGCCGATGCCGACGCCAATGGCGACGCTGACGCCGACGCCGATGCCGACGCCAATGGCAACGCCGACGCCGACGCCTATAAAAACCAACTCAGCACCGATACGTCGGGATTGAGCAGCGTAACGACCATGTGCCGACGCCGACGCCGATGCCGACGCCAACGCCGACGCCAATGCCTATAAAAACCAACCCAGCACCGTTACATCGGCATTTGAGCAGCGTAACGACCATACGCCGACGCCGACGCCGATGCCGATGCTGACGCCTATAAAAACCAACTCGGCACGTTGGCATTTGAGCAGCGTAACGACCATACGCCGACGCCGAAGCCGATGCCAAACATTAACCAAACATCAAAACATTGGAGTATGGATAAAAGACCGAGGAAACCTTCGCGTTGCTCAGTTAACAGTTTAAGTATTTTATTTTGCCGCGCGTAATTCTCTTTTCGTAATATCTCCTAAGATATTCATTTAAATTGTATGCTGTAAAAAGCAGTTATAATCTATATTAAATGCGTAAGCTAACTAAGGTATTTAATTTGATAATAAATGTTACCAAATACACAAACAATTTGTTTGACGTTCTTATGGGTACAGCAGGTTTTCCTTAAAAGGTAGACATATGGCCTCGCGGACTTTTTTAAAGATCTATAAGTAACAAACTATTTCTTCATACATTACTTTGTTGTAACTCACATGGATAAGGCAGCGTTTTCATTTAAAGCTCGCACGCGTGACTTTTTTCCTCGTTTCTTGCAACATTTTACCCTGATGCTTCGCTTCTATTCGTTGCAGCGTGATGTTATATAGCCTATAGCCTTCCTCGATAAATGTACTATCCAACACCGAAAGAATTTTTTAAATCGGACCAGCGGATCCTGAGATTACCGCGTTAAAACAAACAAACAAACAAACAAACTCTTTCGCTTTATAATATTAGTATAGATAACAAGTTTTGACAATTTATTTGGGTTTATTTTATTTGGGTTTTTTTTGGACTTTTCCGTCTCTCACAGAAGATGTTATCTGTGTGCAATATCTGTCTGCTACAGCACCCTTGGGAAGAGATGGGGTGGTGACACTTGTATTCTTTATCCGCCACCACTCGGATAAAGTTATGATTAAATTAACATAATTTATACCCCAAGAGATTACTTGAGGTCGCAAGATCAGCGGTGTGTATTTAAGTTACTTTTCAAGTTGTATCGGTGATGTTTCTCGTGTCAAGTTACCACAAACGTGTGGTTTCTTACAATGTGTGAAACTTAGCTTTAAGCACAACTTATTAAATGTTAAATTTATTGTGTATAATAAAACACCATGTGCATTAGTATCTATGAATCTATTCTTCTTTGATTAATATTATAAAGCTGAAGAGTTTTGTTTTTTGAATGCGCAAATCTCAAGAACCGATTTGAAAAATTCTTTCAGTGTTGGACAGTACATGTATCGAGTATGGCCATAGGATATATAACATCACGCTGCAACTAATAGGAGCCATTTTTTTCTAAATTCCACGTTCACGAAGCTGCAGGCAACAGCTAGTATTTTTATATTTTGAAATTTAATTGCCATTAAGCCTACGCAGAGATTTTATTATTGTTGAGCATAAAGTTTCTAATTTTTATAGGCAGTTGGGGACTGTGATAATATTATTGTATACTAGCATATTACCCGCCTCTTCAACAGCCTACACACGGATTTTATAACTCTTCATTGAAAAATAAGGTCTTTTCTTACAAACTGTGACCATCTCAAGCTCTACTAATTTAAAAATCTTTTCTTGGGGATTGACTAAGTACAATGTAGAACCAGCAAACAAGCTTCTAGACCTCTAGCCACTATAATTTAGTTTACACCTCCATATTAATCCAACCATCAACCTTTCTCCATCCACAGCTAAACATAGGCCTCCCTAAGGCCACAACGCGCGGTTATGCGCCAATTGCATTCAATATCACTATATCCGTATAAAAATTGAATTAAGTTAAGTACATATTTAGCGGTGCTTGATTCATAATCAGTGCTAAGTGCGTCGGGTCAGGGTGATGTTATGTAATAAATTGTGGGTAGCAGAGTCTAAACGCTTTCGAATTACCAAGTGGCGTAATGGGCTAACTTAATATTCACGACGGGAGCACAGCTCGTTGGAACCTATGAGGGTGTAAGCTTTAGTACCTACCCCGACTCATAATGCCGCTGTTATGTTTTGATCTTGTAGTAAAATAAATGAATACATTATAGACATATATCCAATAAAAAAAAATCTCAAGTATGTTATAGTCCTGAGCATAATTGAGCTTTTTTCTACCTCCTTGTATCCTACAAAGGGGTCCTTTTACGCTATCCAAATTTGTTTTAATACTTAGTTGGACTTTCATATTGATTATCTACTGCTTAATTTTATACGCAAACCGCAACCACCACGTATCTTTTAATTTTTCTCAAAGCGCAGGAATTGCCTAGCCCCACACGCCGCTGTCAGGGGAAAACAGAAGGGTAGTGTGGGGCACTTAACCATCACGTACCTAATTATTGTATAAAAATGTTTATCATCCTAATTTGATTACAAAATTTCTGTAAAGGCTCATACATACTTAGTAAATAAAGTTTTAAAATAAAATCGAGATTAAACATCGTCATTTTTGATACCTTTTGCATCTCTCAAATCTATACATATTGTATTGTTTATATATTGTTTGGTTGCAGCAATAAATGCATGGCTACCTATACGACAGCGACGCGAAATGCGTGCGCTGACCACTCTCTTCACTATTCTACACTCTCCTAACGATCCTTCGTATCTCTCTTCACATTTTTAATATCTATGCTTGACTCATGATAGATATTTTCGATCATGTCATAACCTTTTACTTAGTTGTCCCTCTCATAGCTCGAAACTTGTCCACTCTTCTTTCTTTGTCCAGCCCATTATATTATGGAACGCTCTTCCGTTGGAAATCAGGATGTGCAAAAGCCGTAACACCTTCAAGCGTAAGTTGCGAGAGCATTATAGACGTTTATCACGCCATTCTCACGCATAACTACGTCTATAACTGATCCTTTGAGGCTACTGACTTGTTAATTTTTCATTTGTTATTGTCATGTTTGGTTTAATAATGTGTTATGTATGTTTATATTACGTATGTTTGTGTACGTGTGGTATTTATTAAGTAACATTGTAATGTGTATATTTGTATGTATGTATCATGTAAATCATTACTTCAATATATCCATGTCTATACCCCTATTCATTTTATAATAAATAAAAACTGTAACTTTCATTTTCCTATTAATTAAAATTTTTTTTTCTTCACCTCAGCTATGTATTCCCACCTGCCTCCTTTAATTCTGCATCACCCTATGGTTGGCTGGTAGAAAATGCCTTAGGCATTAAGCCCGCCTATGCATGTAATAGCATTAAAGTGTTAAATAAATAAATAAATAAATAAATAAATGTTTCTTTCTTTCTATATACTGATAAACATAGTTAATAGATTTTATGTTTGTACTGCGTCTGGGTGTTTTAATATGTATTATAAGTATTACAAAAGAAAAGTAGTATATATATTCTATCCGTATTCTGGTACCCATAACACAAGCGAATATGCTTGTGATCAGAGGACGTTGCGTGAAATGTCCATGAATATTTTTTTTTAATATTTTACTAACGATCAGAAGTCTATAAAATAAATAACACGATGTATAAATGAAACGATCATAGCATAAAGCTCAGTACTGAGCATCATTAGAGACATTGTAAACAAATCCTTTACAAAGTTTATATATAAACAAGATGAAAGGTTAAGTACACTCGCAATTAACATTTAAATATTTCCATAGAAGGTAAGTAAAATTAAATTCATGAAATCTGTACCTCTACGGGCCAACTTGTTACGTTAATTTCATTTGTATATTTTAAATTAGAACTTTCCACGAAGTTAGATATTAATATTTTGCCATCATGAAAATTTAAATGAACTTTGTATGTTGAAATTGGAATATTTTGATTTAAGTTGCAATATTTGAGATGTAAATGTGTTGGTGCTGGTTATCAGCAAACTCATCTAAAGAAAGTTTATTGACGTCAGCTATAGGCAAACGGTCAAATATAAACTTACTGTAATTAGCGTGTTTTTACCGTCAAAAAATTCATAGTAGAAGTTATTGTAAGCCAATTCAATAGTGATTGCTGCCTCTATGTTCAGTATTTTGAGTACTCAGACAATGTTATCAGTTAGTGTCATCAATATCATGCATCTTTAAATATTTGGATACTACATTGAATATGTAAAATATTTTTAGATTCAAAATAAGTATATTATAAGTATTTTAGTATTCAAATTTTCGTGAGTTTGAGTCATCTTAAAAATATTTATATGTTACCGGCTAACACTCACTTTTATAGGATCGATGATGTCGACCCAGGTATCGAGCATATCCGATGCTCATCATCAGGACGAGCGCGCAGCGGTGTCCGTGACCTTCCGACGCGCACTGCGGACCATGGCGCGTGTTGCCCGCTGTGATAATGTGGAGGGCGGAGGGTCTTGCGGTGTTGGGGGGATTGTTGTAACACTGGTGTTCACCGCCTCAGATGGAGAGAGGTCGGTGTCACGTGGTAATGTTGTATTGCTGTCGGCAATCGCATCGTCCTGTATCGCGAGAGCACTTTTGCACACACTGCTCACTGTGTCACTCTCTAGGCTAACCACTTGTAGTTTCGAGGTTGCATTAAGATGATGAGCATCGGATATGCTCGAAACCTGGGTCGACATCATCGATCCTATAAAAGTGAGTGTTAGCCGGTAACATTATAAATATTTTTAATATATTATAAGTATATTATTTTAAACATTTCTATACAACGTGGCAATGCGGTCAGTCTTTTGGGCACGTTACACAATGACTGCGATGCGGACGAATTTTTTGATGGCTAATTTTTGCCCCCCAATTTTTCTTGTTTTATATTAAGTGTGTGTAATTATGTCAATGATTGAATATATTAATCAGTATATTATTATTTTAAGATAACTGAGATGAAATTAGGAGCCATATTTTTGTATAAATACTAGCTGACCCGGCAAACGCTGTTTTGCCATACTAAAAAAAGGCTTTGAAAAATAGATGTTGGCCGATTCTCAGACCTACTGAATATGCATGTAAAATTTCATAAAAATCGGTCAAGCCGTTTCGGAGGAGTACGGTAACTAACACTGTGAGACGTGAATTTTATATATAAGATGTTGGATGACTTTTTTGTTACATAATTGTAAATAACACGTAGCTTATTTGAAAATAGATGAGGTTTACTTCCTAATCAATAAAAGGCCGCTGGCATGCAATCAAAACACAATATATATAAAATACAATATAAAACTGGAGTGTGTTCCGAGGCGTGCTACGCGGCTACGCTACGACTCGCTACGGCCATCAAACGATATTCACATTGCATTCCTTTTGTTATCCTATGAGAAGTATTCTCTGTTCCGATCCTCCGCATTTTGCATTATTTTCCTTTTTCCACTAACGAATCGAATGTTTCATTCGAACATCAATATCGATGTTGATGCGCTTCGGCTGATTGTTTGCAATTCTTTGATGCTTTTATTTTGTGACCAAATCGATTCAAGACTCTTTTCATTGGAATAATGGAAGTTATTACTGCTACTGTCAAGTTCGCAAAACAAAATACTAAGACAATGCATTTGTTCTGTTGCGGCTTTGTCCATGCAAATAGTATCGAATTTCTTTTTAGAAGGTATGCTCTGCATTACATAGGCGGAGTTAATAAATACTTGTGGCTCTACGAGTGCGCGACAAACAATGGTAGAAGTGAATGCATTTATTATCTCTCTGTGTATCTTTTATAGGCTACTGGAATTTATAAATTTGACGGAGGGACACACGTTACACCAGGGCCCTGAGTCCGGTAAATGAATTGTGTCACAATGATAGCTCAATGACACATTAAAACCTCAAAAAATTAACAATAGACTACCAAATTTGATAAAATTCGCCACTAAGCAAACAGTTATTGCATTTGTTTGCAATAACAGTTTGGTAGTCTTATAGTCTATTGTTAATTTTTTGAGGTTATAATGTGTCATTGAGGTACCATTGTGACACTATTCATTTACCGGACTCGGGGCCCAGAGCTCGGGGCAGATTACCTACTATGTATGGTCTTGAAGAGACGGTTTTTTATATAATTTAAGCCACTAAACATACACCTTGCGTTATATAAAAGTATGTTTTAGTTCTTACAGCTTACTTTTTATTTCATTTATTCTTTATTGTACACTCATAAAAGTAAGCCTAAAGTAAATAATAATATTACAGATGTGCACAAAGGCGAGCTTAACTCAAATTGCTAGCTTATATCATATTTTATAAGATTTATTCTCATAATTTTTAACACTGTGACGCACTTAAGTATAATGTTGTTCATGATTCTACTATAATCACGAGAACATAAGATACTAGTACTTATATACACATATTAATACACAACCAGTTTAATACTTTTCACATAAATTATATAAACAATATCCTCGTTGCGCGCTTTATTCAATTACCGACGTAAATAAGTTTAACGGGAGCACACAGCTTGTGTACACAATACGTATACGCTAACCCGTCGCTTTCACAATATTAATGTCAATTATTAATTATAACGCAAACAATTATCCGACTCCTTAATTTGGAGACCGCGAGCCGGCGCCGGTTTCCCCGTTCCGAATTATTGCGCTAAATACGCAGCCCAATTTATCTCGAATCTCTTCGTCCAAATTTAAATTAAAATGTAAATGTTGGGTTGGCTCGCCCTCTCTAATTGCGAGCCGACTCTGTCCGTTGTCAAACTTGTCCTGTTGAGGTTTATAGATACGTTACATTACTCTAGTTCTAACTATACTATCTTTATAAAGATGTGTTCGGCTACTTCAATACTTGATGTTCAATACATTGTGTTGGTAAATATAAAAACTTTGCAGTAAGTACGCAAGTGATAGCCATGCTTACTAATACAAAACAAAAGTTTCTTTGTCGCGTCTGTCAATCTGTCTGTTCACGTAATGATGTAATGTTATACCTACTTAAAAATGCAAAACAATTTTTTTGTTAAAGTTTTATGTAAAACTAGCCGTTGCCCTCGACTCCGTCCGCGTAGAATTTAGGAAATTTTCCCCGTTTTTGCAACATTTTTAACTACTGCTTGAGTGAGAGTATTATAAACGTAAGAGTAAACAAATATAATCAGAATGAACGAACTGCTAAGCTATCAGGAGTTACACGTGTTATTGTGAGTCAACCATAAAATATAGATATGTGCTGTTTCGGGATATTTTTAAGACAATTTTATGTAAAATATTTCCTTCATACATGATTTCTATGTAACTTTAACCATTAAGGCTGCACACGCGACGGAAGCTTAAAAAATGGAGCACCTTTTCCCGTTTTCCCAACATTTCTCTTCACTACTCTGCTCCTATTGATTGTAGCGTGATGAAAAGTATACTATAACCTGCCCAGGAGTATGAAGAATAATTGTACCAAGTTTCGTTAAAATCCGTCGAGTAGCTTTTGTTTCTATAAGGAACATACAGACGGACAGACAGACAGACAGACAAAAATTTTACTGATTGCATTTTTGGCATCAGTATCGATCACTAGTCACCCCCTGATAGTTATTTTGAAAATATATTTCATGTACAGAATTGACCTCTCTACAAATTTATTATAAGTATAGATGCTTGCGCTTGCTTACTTAAAAAGGTTTTTAAACCCCAGGACACTTGGTAGATATCATGTTACCCGTATTATTTAAAATAACGATACTACTTCGCATTTTAAAAGTCCATTCTTTCCCATCTCTTAAGTGACTGCGTAAACAAAACTAATTTAAGTTACCACGTAAACAAAAGTAATTTAAGGTTTTCATAAGAGGTCGCAATATGCGATAAGTTTCCCTATTTTACAAAATACGTCAAGTATTTGGACCGAATGCGATGAAGCAATGACACCTTTTTGTTTCGTCGTAATCGAGTTAATGTCAAACTATATAAATGACTAATCTATTATTATTTATTGACGGGCCTCGTGGTGTAGTGGTTCAAGTTACGGACTACCGTTCCCGAAGTCGCGGGTTCGATTCGATTTTTACAAATATTATACCAATATTTGTACTGCCTCTGGGTGTTTTCTGTGTATTTTAAGTATGTATTTACAAAAGTAAAGAAGTTTATGTAGAATATCCGTATTCTGGTACCCATAACACAAGCATATAAGCTTAACTCGGGGCCAGAGAACGCTGAGTGAAATGTCCATGAAAATTTATTTATTTTATTTATATAGTTATTTATGATATGCAATATTAAGATTTATCTAGATATCAGTAAAACCGTTCAGAATGCCTATCCGTTATTTGCCGTCTAATGCGAATTGCTAGTAGGTTCCGACGGTGCGGTATATCCAATAAATATACTCTTCGAAGTTATTGTAACTATCACAAATTATGGGTACTGATTTGATAAATGAAGTTAGTAATACCAAGTTTAACTATAATTTTAACATTATAAATAAATAAATAAATATTAATGGACATTTCACACAACGTCCTCTGGTCCCAATCTAAGCTTATATGCTTGTGTTATGGGTACCAGAATACGGATAGACTACATATATATACTACTTTTCTTTTGTAAATACATACTTATAATACATAGAAACACCCAGACGCAGTACAAACATTTGTATGACAATTAGAAAAATCACACAAATGATTGTCCCGAGCGGAAATCGAACCCGCGACCTCTTGATCGGCAGTCCGTTACATGAACCACTCGACCCATTATTATAGTAGATTTTGGAGTGCTTAGTTTGATAAAGTTCCAACGTTAAAATTCTGTGTCAACCGCGACGAGCACACCAATCCGTGTAGTATATCAGTTTAATGGCTTCCAAATCTCGGAGTGGCGTTTGAGTACGCCGGAGTCATATTTAAAGATATATTGCTGTTTTGTATAATTTATAACAGTTTTTATCTGTTTTATTTGCAACTTCCTGCTTACTTAACTCTTAAAATAATTTAACGTAACTTATAAATTTTTGAATTCTGGCTGACCATATCCTGATGGCATGTGGTTTATAGAAGTTTGCTTGTTACTATGTTAGTTAAGGATTTCTGAGAGTCTTTTCGTTTATTCTGTTTTCTTTTCTAACATAGCTTAGATTATTTACAACCAATCTAAAAAAGGTTTCGCAGCAAATTACAATAACTCAATATTAAAATTATCAGGGATGTCATTTTTTATTATGTCGATGACATAGAAATGTGTTTAATATTTGTACGCAAAATCTTATAATATGACCCCCTTTTCCCCATGGGGGTAGGCAGAGACTATAGAGCGCCATCTGCTATGGCCTACGATCTAATAATGCTATTCTTACCGACAATATGTGACAAAGTCAAAATTTTGTATAATTTAGCGGACTTGGTGTGCTAAGATCCTATTTATTTTCCTTTATTTTTGTTCAACGTAACTACATAATATTAATTTTGTGAGAAGCTGTTGATATGTTCTTACATGTATATGTTCTTACGGTGTGGCAAAGCGACCAAGCCCTTTAATAAAAAAAAAAACCATTTGGTATTTATTTATGTGTCTGAAAACAAAACCACTGAATTAAGTACCTGGGTGTTTCGAAAGCTCATAACAAAGTTAACCCTATTGTAGTCATAAAAAACTAAAGTCGTTAAGTCAAGTCGGCAATAAGTGGATTATTTACGTCTTATACCAACGCCTAAACTTTTTTACAGAATTATTAATAAAATATTTAAGTTCTAAGACTATAATAGATATAAAGATCTAAGACCAAGCTGTGCTTATTTTTAAGACAAAAAGACACACTGGTAATCATTTTAAAAGTTATATAATTTTAATTATTGTTCAATATTGTAGGAAACTTATAATAAACTGATGTTGTTTTTGTTTATGTGCGTATCCATGAACATTACGCAGTACACACTTACGATCTTATTCATAATGACTTATCGGAGGTTTAAAAGTTGGCTAAAATCGGTTCGCGAAAATTGTCAAAAAATTTTCTTCATAACAGTCTTTTTAAGAGGATACCAAAATAGCTTCGTGCATTTTTCTACGTACGAAGTTTTCATTTTTTCTTTAGATTGAATGGCTAAAGCTCTAATTTTTAAGTATATGTTTTTTCAATACATAATCTAGGATCGCATAAACTCAGAAACGCGATTGAAAAAAGTTTTCTCGATAGAAAATCTTAGCGAAATAACCTCTCTTATTTTTTATTTTTTTCATTTGTCGGTCTATTATCGCGTATTACCTAATGAAATAACTTTCAAAACATAAGTAACTATTATACGAGTATATAGAAACACGTAAACCGGAATTAAAATATATTTAGTAGATTTTGAGTAAACAAAAAAAATATCCCTAATTCTTCATTTTCTATACCTACTAACTGTGTTAAAAGGTACATGTCGACGATAATATTGATGTAGGCCCTTAAGCTAAAACTTTTATTATCTCTCCGATAAAATCTCCGTCTAAACCACCGATAAATCATTATGAATAAGACCATTAACCTGTGTTGAGGTTATAAACAGTAAATGAAACGAAATCACAATAAAAAAAATCAAATTCACAAAACAATTAAATTATTGATTCCAAAATTGTTTCGTACTTCTTCGTAAAACTTTTCATTACCTACTTTAATAAAAACATAATTTATAATTATACTTACTTAATTTAGTCATTCCAATTATCAGAAAAACATTACTATCCATAAACACTTCGACAAATGTTCTAAAACTTTATTTAAACACCAATAAACTAATGTAATAGGTGTTTTAAATATCAGTTTTATAATATACTGTCATATAATAAATTCATAAAGATGAATAAATTTAACAATGAAACAATGGTATCGGTCTTTTGTTCGTCTTTGATGTAGGGAAAATCGAGTACCGCACACGTCTGAACTCCCCAACGCGCTCTTTCGTACTGGCAGTTTTCCCTAAAGCAACACATGATTTTCTAAAACAACCCCCCGGGCGTAACTCGGTCGAGAGTGCAAAACCTTCACACAGTGACACGAGGGTGAAACATAATAGCAGTTCGTTAGCATAACGCCGCCCCAACAAGGCATAGGCTGACTTAAGTAAAATATTTGCGTTATTAAATGATTCCAACCCTTCAAATTTCACTGTTTTGCGCTGAATCAGGTATAATTTTGGCAGTCGGTGTTACAAATGTTTTAAATTTGCATAATTGTAGCAAAAAATCTTTGCGTAAAATTATTATTTTAAAAATATTTAATTAGAAATGTGATTTTACATAGATTCGGTAAGTTTTAAAACATACTAACATTAATTCTGTGCATTACTTATGCAATTGCGACCTCATAACAAGATGTAAGTAAATGGTCTAAAATCAGTAAGATAACCAAAGTTAAATAAGACAAGTTTTCTTTTTATTGATATCTTTGATAATATTCAATATTTTTAATGGTTATCAAAAAGTATTCTTTAATGATTTTCCTGTTATATCAGAGTTTTCTATGTCACCAAAAATGATGGCACGAGTCCAAATACAGAGTAAAGTTTGTGTTGCCAAATTCTGTCATGTTTTATTAAACTGTGTATATAGATTTTGGCCATTAAAGTTTAGGTACAAGGTCTGATAAAATCAAAGCAACATTTTTTCTTTCATCTATATGTTTAAATTTAATATATTTGAATAAGAGAGTCGAGGCGAGTCGAAAAAATACAATCGTAACAAATATGATGCCTGATTGCACAAGGAAAGAATTTTGTAAATGCACATGGAAGGTTCAATGTAGTCAATGTACAGATAGGCCGAGAAAAAGATGGATGAATGATATGAAATAAGATATGAAAGAAAAAGTATGTCGCTCCATCTTCAAGCACGTTAAAATTAACAAACAATCGTAAAAATCTGTCTCCAGGCTATCAACATCCCACTGCCTAACAGTCCATTTCCACTTTGGGAGGGATAATGGACTACTGTGCCGCGCTGACGAAGCGCGTTTTCGTAGAGTTTATTTGCGAGGTTTCCGTCTTTTACAGAGGATGTTGTCTATGTACTTATATTGCTTGGTTTTTACAGCAAAATAGTAGTGACACATGTATTTTTTTAATTCGTCACCACACAGACAAATCACTGTACATAATTAAAGTTCTCAAAATAAAAAGACATTCTTATTTTGAAATTGTATTTTACCAAAATGCTGTCTGTTTCAAAGCGATCTCGAGACGATTGCTTCTATTTAAATAACATGTCAGTGCGAATATTATAAAATAACTAGCTGACCCGGCAAACGTTGTTTTGCCATACCTACTAAAAAAAAAGTTTGAAAAATAGATGTTAGCCGATTCTCAGACCTACTGAATATGTATGCAAAATTTGAGAAGAATCGGTCAAGCCGTTTCGGAGGAGTACGGTAACTAACACTATGACACGTGAATTTTATATATTAGATTTATCAAAGAAACTTTTAAAACAAACTCAATCCTAAAAAGCTGATAATTAAAAGCAAATATTCCTCGTTGATATTTGTATTCAGTAGGGGTCGACTTTAGATGCGTCTAAATATTTGCACAAATAGTTTACAGAGAAATCTACTGAATTAACAAGAATGTTATTAACTGTATTTGTTTTTAAACTTAATACCGTCTGTGCGTCTTGTTATTTTAAGCACGGAGAGATTATTGCCACCCTCTATTAAGATATCTGTGTTGTTAACATTTCTAGTATCTATACTATTAAAATAAAGCTGAAGAGTTTGTTTGTTTGAACGCCTTAATCTCAGGAACCTCTGGACGAATTTTTTAAATTCTCTCAGTGTGGTATAGTACAGTTATCAAGGAATGCTATAAGTTATATAACATTACGCTGTGACTAATACGAACGAAGCGTCAGTAAAAAATGTTGCAAAAACAGGGTAAATTTTCTTAATTCTACGTGTACTCCACTTTGGGAGGGCTTTTGAACCACCTGACGCTGACCAAGTGTGTTGGCAAAAGATTTAGTTTCAAGTTTTCCGTCTCTTACAGTTGATGTTAACTACTTATAATAACCCTTAGCTGATTCTTACAGCAAGCACCCTGGGGAAGATATGGGGTGGTGACACTTAATTCTTAATCCGTAACCACCCGGATAATTATTAAATAAACTAGTCGAGCTAAATTTCATGCTTAATTCGTACCCAAAATAATATATCACAAGTAGTGTGCGATGCCTAAAATTAAAAATACTAGAAAAAGTTACATTATTCTAAAAGCAATTCGTGTACGAGCAAGTTCGAGTTTAAACTAACCAAAGTCCAATCCAGTAACTATGCACAATATGCTATGAAGTTTGAGCAAACTTCGTTCACTAATAGGAGTTTATCTTTCTACATTTATATTTAAGTATGCATCTGAAATAGCTATGTACTCCACATATAGACGTCGTTCTTAGTTTTTAACTTTGAACCTAGCAATTCATTAGCTTTCCTAAGCTTTTGGCGCTTTTACATTGTATGAAAAAACTGGCTTAATACCTATGGGTTGCACTCGCACCCCTATGACAGTATGACGAATATATTCGTCATAATGTGACTATCATCGTCGTACTGTGATAATCATCTCATCTAAAGGTAACATCAAATTAAACTGAAAACGTTTGTTGTATTGGAGCACCCTTATTGGTGTATTCTAGTTTTATAGATATACTAGCTGTTGCCCGCGACTTCGTACGCGTAAAATTTAGAAATCAAACTTTAACAGTTAGTTAGGTTTAGTCAGGATATCATTTGTGGAAATTTTATTTCTCTAGCTGTCACCATTCCTGAGATACAGCCTGGTGACAGACGAAGCGAAGTTTCGAAAGACGACCTTTTGCTACAGAACCCTAAAAAGTATTTGTGCATAATGGCTCTCGACATATAAGATCGTTAACTAAAGCGACGATATTATTTCAGAGTAAGCTTCATTAAAAGCTCATTGTTTTAGTTGCAGATATTCTCAGTCGAATACGTATTTTTGGTTTTAAAGATAGTTCCACCGATAGCAGGGAGAAAGAGTGGATTACGTAATTCAGGTGCTAATATTTCCCATACTAAATCGCATTTATACGTCGAGGCACGTTCGTAATAAGTGAGAGTAATAAGACACTCGTATGATTAAATATAAAATCTCTCGGTTCACGTGCCTTCAATTTTGTAAAAGGCGAGATCCCAAATAATTTGTATGTACAGCTTCACCGAACGAGCTTTTTCCCTCAACTGCAATTTACAAAACACGTAGACATATTTTAAAGTTTAAAGTGTATTCAAATCACGGTGTAGGTGGGACCACAGCTAAGTAAATTGTGTACGTGCTTGGCCCAGTGCCGAATAGGTCAACCGCAAAGGATGCATAACACAGTACACATAACGTAACTGCCAATAGTGACCATTAAATTAAAAAAAAACTTGTTTAAGCTCTTCGACGATTAGCAAGTCTTTCAGTTTTTCTATCTCTTGCATCACTTTCAGACTTCCTCAAATATTCTCTCTCTCCAGCCCATTTACGTCCCACTATTGGGCACGGGCCTCCTCCACTTTGGGAGGGATTATGGTCTACTGTGCCGCGCTGAACAGGCGTATTGGCACAGGGTTTATTTTCGAGTTTTCCGTCTCTCACAGAGAATGTTATCTGTGTGCAATATCCCTTAGCTGATTTTTACAGCACCCTTGGGAGGAGTTGGGGTGGTGATACTTGTATTCTTAATCCGTCACCACACGGACAAAATAAAACAAATATACTCATTCCATATTTTATCTATTCACATTCCTTATTCTATCACATGAATATTAAATTTGTTAGAAAACGTTAAATTATTATCGTTTAAACAATTAATGCCTACCCATTCCAATGCATTTATCAATAATACGTAATATAGTTACATACAAAGCTCAAACTACTTTGTATTCTAGTATTGAAGCGTTTACGTCGTTCATGCTGGTTTTTATGACATAAAAATTTCTGAGTCTGTTGTGTGTGTTCTGAGTGTGTGATACCAAATTATGCTCCATACAAAAGTATGGGTATCGTACTTCCATTTTTTCTTCGCGAAAGTTAAACCGATTTTAATAGTTTTTGTGTTAGATAAAGAGTATGTCTATGCTTCTATGACTTATTATCTATAAATAGGTACAATGTTCATTCATTGGTCAAGTTCACATACAAAGCTTAATAATAAGAGTACTTTTAGTCTTTCTTGTCGTCTAGCCTGCTCAAATTATTTGAAAGGCTTTTCTTCCACGCTGTAATCAATTTAGATTTAGAAATACACTATACTTATACCATAGGCCACATTTCACTTCCAAAACTGTACTCTCGCTAAAATTACTCATGCACCCATATACTAAAACAGTCTGAGATTTGACAAAAAAGTACAAAAACATAAAATAGTAGAAAAAAAAACTATAACCACCAACCTCGATGTGACCTACATTCTGGATAATTAGCCTGAGAGGAATTAACCGAGCTTTTGCATCATACATAATAGTCATGAATGGTGGAATAATTATTTAAGAACATACTTTTTGGATTATTATTATCTTTAAATTGTGAGTGTGTCACAATAACAGACGTTTTAATCTTTATTGTAGTTTTATTAACAGTATTATAACTACATTAAATGCATTTTTAAGACACCTTATAAAAGTTACTTATTAACTCATCATCATTCTCCTACCCTTGTTTAATTTTTTGTCAGCACAACATGTAATAGAAAGAAAGAATGCGTAAAAAGGCTGTAAGCCCGCCTTTGTAAGGTACGAAGGAGGTCTTAATACCTGAAGCATTCTCTACCAGTCCACCTTCGATATAAGAGAATGAAGTAGGATTTATCATCAACACATATTATATTTGTAATATTATATGGAAAACACCCAGATGGAAAGAAAATACTTGTGTTGATTACATACTGACCAAGCGGGCATCAAACCCGTGACCCGCAGAAAAATCACTGAAGCTTCCTTTCTACTTTATGAGAAATGTATATTATTTATATGTGAACAGCATCTTACCTGAACAGAGCTCTTTTAGCTATTGTTAGGTAAGTCGTGACATCAACAAGCTGCCAGCGTTAATATCGTGATTTAGAGTAACAATGTAGAAGTAGGTACTTGTACTTTAATCTCAGAAGACGTTCAAAGCTTATCGCGTAGTTGAGGCATGGTATCGCAAAACTTGGCACAGCACCGTAACTTTATCGTGAGCTGTGAGTCTGTGAGGTATTATGCTCTAACGAATGGACTTTATAAAACTGGCTGTTTCACGTCTTCGCCAATGCAACGTTCTATATACTCGTAATATGCATACTATTGCGTCTTTAACTTTACTTAAGTATTATAAAAAAAAAACGTTTATTTTCGTAAGTATGTGAGCTTATATTATTATCTGCAAAAGTATAATACAATGGATTTTGATCCGGTTTTTTTGATAAAATGGTTCAAAATGATGGCTATTTTATTTTTTTATTTTCACTTTGAATAATTTGTTATGGTTTAGTATTATGGTTTCTAGGTTTCACATGTACGAAGTTGCGGGCGATTTGTCACTTTCAGCCATCGTTTCGTCCATGGCTGAGAGCGAACGTTGTTGGGTTGCCGTCACCGCCTTTGCTCGGGAGGTAATGGCGGCAAAGACGGAGGCCCTGCGGGAGCGTGAACGCGCTGCTGAAACATTTCCACCCTGCAGGTACCGGATCGGGGTCATAGACGGGCAAGAGCCGGCGGCCCCTCTCGAAGAGGTAGCCGCGCGCGGCGGTTTCGTATTCAGAGACCCGCCACGGCAAATGTGGACTTGGCCACGCGATGGGGGTACCTAATGTTCCCCCCGTCGGGTTGGGCCTTGGTTAGCGGGGCCATCCCTCGCCACCATAATGGCCCGGCAGGGCTAAAAGGCGAAGTTTAACAAAAAAACTTTATATTAATGAGAATAAAAAAAATATGTGGGTTTCTTAAAGACCTACAATTATTAAAAAAGGCGTACACAGATTTTTACAAGGACAGTGGCGCTAGATTGACAAATATATTAGGTACCTATGTAAGCACATAAAAATTATCATCCCCTCTCCTTGAACAGTAGCAAGAGCTGGCCGAAGCCTTTATATGTCCAGTGCACTTTATACATTTAATGGATTTATTAACTTAAACGTCCAGTTAGTTCCGGATTAAATATAAAAGGATGCAGAAATTTATCAAGTCTCGCTCGTAAATATCTAAAAGCGACAGTCGGGTCCGCCATTTTCCTGTTGACAAAATCACACCCACAATACATTCAAACTTGTCTAAAGTTTTCATTGTTTATTACACTCCCGTGTTTTCTAAGTGATATACATCGCTTTTAATTCAATTACTTACATTTTATATTAGTGCTAATGGAAAACATGACTTTTATGTTCGGATTAGTTGAGTAAATTATTTAAAACGGGTTGTTTGTGAATTAAAATAGTTTTATTCTTACTAATATTATACGAAAGTAACTCTATCTTTTCGTTTTCACGCCAAATTATTTCTCTTAGAATATTTAATAATAACTATAGCTACATATATTATTATATGCAAGCGCTGGACTGTCCTAAAATATATTAGGCATTTTTATAACGTGTGGAAAACTTATGTTAATAAAGTTCTTATGAATGTGTTTTAATAATAATAATATGTACTTCTAGTTACTCATCTCGAAATTAATTAAATCTTTCGCAAGTTTCGTATAAACTTTAACATATTGTAAATCAAACTCTGCAAGCTCGTGTAAGCAGCCGGACTAATGTAACATTAAAATATTCGTAATTTTAATAAAATTTTCTACAAATATTTGGGCATTGAACTCAAAGTTTTATGACTAAAAAAATTTATCAAATACGTTTCTACTTAAATAGTTACAGTAAATGAGTGTCTATCATTGTGCAAATATTATAGGATGTGCAAAAATTTGTAAAATAAATGAATAAATAATAAAATGTGAGAAATCACTGAATAATGCGTTCAAAGTTTCGAGAGTAATAAGCATTACCGAATAACATTCAAGCGCTGGATCTAATCAAGTTATCGTGGTGTCTCGATTTGATTTACCTCTTGAATATGATGATGATAATCAGTTACATTAATATTTAGTTCTCAAAATGTATTAAAATTATCAAATTTTCATACTAGCAATGTCTTGCATGCAATGATATTCGGCAGGTAATTGGCCATCAAGTAGGGCACTAGGCATAAGTTTACATTCCGTAGCAGAGGCAACGTTCGAAAACAATCCCACGCTCCAATACACACTGATAAACTTTGTGACTCGGTCCAATTCCCAAATATAGCTGCCTGGACACCAAAAACTTCCCATAATACATACCTACACTACAATTTTCCTGAACAAATTTGTTTATTTTTAGTTAGAATTGTTTTGCTGCTAGTTATTTTGTTCCTATATTCCTCAATTGGTTTTACCGTTGTGAAGCTTTTTTATTCTTGCTCCTTTGTCGTCATTTAGTTCAATTTTAATTAACACACTGTTATTAGCTTTATTTGTATTTCTTCAATCAATCTAATGGAACTTTTGGAAGTGATTTTCACGAACTTGCTAATAGTCGTGGACAATGTAATAATTTATTAAAAATCTACACTCTTCGTTTTTTTTTTCAAATCCTATTCCACGATGTATATACCTTATATATGGGTTCCGTACAAAAGATAAAGACCCCATTACTGAGACTTAGATGTCCGTCCGTTTGCCAGAGTCGCCGAAGACGGTCCCGGTATTGTATTAGATTTTTACTTAATTTTAAAAGATTTTTAAACCGGTATTCAGTAAATATTAAGTATTAGTACTTATGCGAATAAGCAGTCAGTTTCTTAAGGCACGCTGCGCACGACACAAAAGGCAATTACACCGATTGTTTGCAATTTAGGGCGCAGTTCTTAGTTCACAAATAGCGTTAGGTACTATAGTAATAGCAGGCCTGTGCACACGTGTGCTGTTAGTTTATGTTCTGAGTTCTAGACTATTTTCAAAGAAATTGAAATAACAGTTCGAGTAAAACATGAATGGCAACATATAAACCTAATTCCGAAAAAAGAAGAGGTTTTTAATGGTACAAGGGTAAAAATAATAATAATATGGCAAATAATTTACTGACTATTCTGGTTTCGTATTTTTAAAACCAGTAGGTAAACTGATCGTTTCCATTTTAATAATTATTCATTTCGGTTTTCACATATGTTTCAACATTTTAAAATGGAAATTCATTTAAAACATGTAGGTTAAAACCAGAAACATGTCATTAAAAACATTTCAGTTTAAAATGTTATTCTTAATTGCTCTCCATTTGCTTTCATTCTTTTAATTTGGCAGGAATGTGAATTTTTAAAAGATATTTACTTTTCTCTATATGGGTTGGCTTTGGTTTACTTACGGCTCTATTCAATGGTTGCTCTCGCTATAAGAATCTACTGCGGATTGTCCTAAACAGAGATTGATAATTTTAAACGAAACACATGCTAGGTCAGGGCAATAGTAGTTAACTATTTCTCCCTGATAGAGGACGACCACGTACCTGACGACGCAGCGTTAGGTGGCCACAAGGTAGAGCGACGATATCTTCAAAATTGTGGGGAGCAATTGAATGCAAGCGACACAGCGTTCTATGGGGAGGCCTATGTCCAACAGTGGACGGAGAGAGGCTGATGGATGGAAGAGAGATACAAAGTATCGTTTTACAAGAAGAAATTCGAGGAATGATACCTAAGTATACTAAAATGTATTCAGCACATAAATAAAATTTGAAATGATATTTTTAAATGTGCAAATAAAATAAATTTGTCATTGGTCATCGTGGTCTTGTCGTTCGTTTATCGAAATACCGTCACGAGCATATACCCCTATTTACTTAGAATATCGCATTTTACAATAATTATTAAATTTAAAAAAATGCGCTTTTGCGTATTAGGTAAGTTGGATTACAGATTTAGTTAAACGTACAACATAATTATTATTTAAAGAGACAACAAATCAGCATCGTACATCCCGCAGATTAGTCTCTGTATATGAATTCAAAACACACTATGTGAATTCATAAGATAACAAGTGTGGTGACTGAAAATGACACATCGTTATAATATCTTCTTTGTGGAAAACAAAATATTAACGACGTGTCATTTTCAGTGATCTATTACAACATACTACCTGCTTAGATTTTCTCTTTGTTAAATATTAATTTATACGTACACATGTCCAATTATTTCGTCCGTTAATTGGCATTGTTCATATTTTTTTAAACTCTTATTTCGAAAACCATTTCGGGGAATAGAGTTTCTGATCATGATCCATTAATTTTTTTCGGAAAAATTCCTATATTAACGATTATTTTTCTAAAAAAGCAAATGATCTATATTTGCCCTTGAAATGAAGGACTTAAAATATTAAGGCGTTCTTAGGGATATACTACTCTGTGGTGGAGTTGAAATTAGTCTATTATATCAACTTGGCAACTTTGAAAAGATGTATTGCAATCTGTCTTAAGTCTATCAGGAAAATGCAATACACAGATTGCGTACAATGATGACGTCACAACATTTAAAATAATATGTTCAAGTATTTTTTAAATTATTTTCAAAAAAAAATTTAAAACCAGTAGGTAAAAAATTACGAACAATCCCAATTCCATACCTACACTAGGTATTGACTTCATATGCGTAGAATTTTATAAAATTTTCTCCGTTTTTCCAACATATTTCACTTATGCTTCGCTCCTATTAGTCGCAGCGTGATGTTATATAGCCTTTTTCGATAAATAAATTCTCCAATACTAAAAGAGTTTTTCAAATCAGGAACGTGGTTACTGAGATTAGCGCGTTCAAACCAACTATTCAGCTTTTTAATATTGGTATAAAAGTGTAGATATACTAGCTGACCCGGCAAACGTTGTTTTGCCATACTAAAAAAAAAATGGTTTGAAAAATAGATGTTGGCCGATTCTCAGACCTACTGAATATGTATATAAAATTTGAGAAGAATCGGTCAAGCCGTTTCGGAGGAGTACGGTAACTAAAACTGCGACACGTGAATTTTATATATAAGAAGATAAACCGTCCTTTCTTTGCTACTCTTCTTAGATATAATACTTTGTAATCAAATGAAACTTTTAGATTGATAGGCCGCAAAAATTTGATTCTTCCACCAGGTAATTATCATATTATGAGTTTTATAAATACATCAATAAAAGAGATTCAATCAGTTTACGTTCTTTCCTTTGGTAGAGTTTTTTCAATATCTACTGCAAATATTATGCTAATTTAAGCCCTAATTCAATATAAAACAAAATACCACACTAACGTTTGGATATATAGTACTGGCTTTGTAATAATATCCTGTTTGTATTTATAATCCTTGACTTTCTCCAGCTGCGCCATGTTATTCAATAACCCCGTTAGATTACTTTCTAGCCACAATTATGTAGATAGCCTGAAGGTTTGTTATTTATTTCCTTACTGGCGGGCCTATATCAATATTATCGTATATCATCGCCGACACGTACATATTAACACAGCCAGTAGGCACAGAAAATGAAGAATTAGGGATACTTTTCCTATTAACTCAAAATCTACTAAATATATTTTAATTCTGATCCACGTGTTTCTATAAATAATAGTTACCTATGTTTTTAAAGTTATTTCATTAGTTGATACGCGATAATAGACCGACAAATGAAAAAAATAAAAAATTTGAGAGGTTGTTTCGCCAAGATTTTCTATCGAGAAAACTTTTTTCAATCGCGTTTCTGAGTTCATGCGATCCTAGATCATATATTGAAAAAACATATACTTAAAAATTAGAACTCTAGCCATTCAATATAAAGAAACAATGAAAACTTCGTACATAGAAAAATGCATGAAGCTATTTTGGTATCCTCTTAAGGGCCTACATCAATATTATCGTATATCATCGCCGACACGTACATATTAACACAGCCAGTAGGCACAGAAAATGAAGAATTAGGGATACTTTTCCTATTTACTCAAAATCTACTAAATATATTTTAATTCTGATTTACGTGTTTCTATATATAATAGTTACTTATGTTTTGAAAGTTATTTCATTAGTTGATACGCGATAATAGACCGACAAATGAAAAAAATAAAAAATTAGAGAGGTTGTTTCGCCAAGATTTTCTATCGAGAAAACTTTTTCAATCGCGTTTCTGAGTTCATGCGATCCTAGATCATATATTGAAAAAACATATACTTAAAAATTAGAGCTCTAGCCATTCAATCTAAAGAAACAATGATAACTTCGTACATAGAAAAATGCACGAAGCTATTTTGGTATCCTCTTAATACATGAATTTTAATGACTATAACCTTGTACTATGCACGGCGCAGCGTATAGCTTAAATAACACTAAGAAGATTATTATTTGATAAAACTACGACAGGTCTTCTGCACTATCTTTACATTTTTCTTCCAGCCGTGTGTATGCTAATGAACTCTTCCTAAACGGCTGGACCGATTTATATTAAATTGTGGGTGTGTGTGCTTTTCACCGAATCCGAGAATGGATTAACTTCACAATTCACATTACACACAACGTCCTCTGGTCCCATGCTAAGCTTATTATGCTTGTGTTATGGGTACCAGAATGCGGATATAAATACATAAACTATTTTTCTTTTGTAAATACATACTTATAATACATAGAAAACACCCAGACGTAGTACAAACATTTGTATGACATTTATGGATATCACACAATGTCAATACCACACAAAATATATCTATGAATAATCGAAATAATACCTAGCTGCTTTGCCAATTAAATAAATGCGGTGAAAACAACTAAACTTAACTAAAAAATGAAAGACGATTGTGTCAATATATCGAATATTTGCTATTTCCTTGTACATAGTTATCTTAATTAAAATCGTTAATCTAAGTTCCACTGTTTTTATAATAAAAAAAATCTGTTAACATTGCCGAATTGTGTTATTGACACTATCAATTTTCATTTTTTAGTTAAGCTTAGTTTAGTTTTTCACGTAGAATCTGTACCATTGTCACTGATCTAGGTGCAGGAAGTGTATTAATTGAAGAAAATAAATCAAATTATCTTACCAAATAGTATTACGAAATGTTTAAATAACATAACGTAATATTGGAACATTATCCTCTATTGTACCACTAAGCTCTTTGCGATGCAAAATAAATGGTGCTTTCTCCATTGTTATTACTACAATTTGCCTCGAAGCGCAGTCTGAATAGCGCAATGAACTTCTATCAACGACTCTTTGTTATTCCCATAGGTAATAATAATACGCGGTTATGTACAATTACGTACATATCTGATGTTCTAATAAGTATTACATTATGTTCATGTCATTTTTAGGGTTCCGTACCCAAAGGGTAAAAACGGGACCCTATTACTGAGACTTCGCTGTCCGTCCGTCCGTCCGTCCGTCCGTCCGTCCGTCCGTCCGTCCGTCCGTCCGTCCGTCTGTCACCAGCCTGTATCTCAAGAACGGTGATAGCTAGAGAGTTGAAATTTTCACAGATGATGTATTTCTATTGCCGCTATAACAACAAATACTAAAAATAAAATAAAATAAATATTTAAGTGGGGCTCCCATACAACAAACATGATTTTTAGGGTTCCGTACCCAGTATCTCAAGAACGGTGATAGCTAGACAGTTGAAATTTTCACAGATGATGTATTTCTATTGCCGCTATAACAACAAATACTAAAAATAAAATAAAATAAATATTTAAGGGGGGCTCCCATACAACAAACATGATTTTTAGGGTTCCGTACGCAGTATCTCAAGAACGGTGATAGCTAGACAGTTGAAATTTTCACAGATGATGTATTTGTATTGCCGCTATAACAACACATACTAAAAATAAAATAAAATAAATATTTAAGGGGGGCTCCCATACAACAAACATGATTTTTTTACCGTTTCTTGCTCGATACTAATAACGTTGCCTTATGTTGCATAGATAATGGTACGGAACCCTTCGTGCGCGAGTCCGACTCGCACTTGACCAATTATTTAAATAGTTATAGTTTTATATGACGGGCTTCGTGGCGTAGTGGTTCATATACTGGACTGCCGTTCACAAGGTCGCGGGTTCGATTCCCGCTTGGGACAATCATTTGTGTGATATTCATAAATGTCATACAAATGTTTGTACTACGTCTGGGTGTTTTCTATGTATTATAAGTGTGTATTTACAAAAGAAAAGTAGTTTATGTATTCTATCCGTATTCTGGTACCCATAACAAAAGCATAATAAGCTTAGCTTGGCAACCAGAGGACGTTGTGTGAAATGTATGAATATTTATTATATTATATTTATTAAACGAAGTTTTATGTAAGAATTAGTGTCAGTTCTACTCCATGGACCACTCGATATATAATGCTAGTATATTATAGTATATTTAACTAGTAACTATCAATTTTCACATTTTGATTAAGTTAAGTTTCGTTGTCTCTCCGTGTGGTGACGAATTTAGAATAGAAGTGTCTACACCCCATCTCCTCCCAAGGGTTCTGTAAAAGTCAGTTAAGGGATATTACACACAGATAACATCCTCTGTGAGAGACGGAAAACTAGAAAATAAACCCTATGCCAACACGCCTGGTCAGCGCGGCACAGTAGACCATAACCCCTCCCAAAGTGGAGGAGACCCGTGCCCAACAGTGGGACGTAAATGGACTGGAGAGAGAGAGAGAAGTTTAGTTGTGTTGTCTGTAGAACGGATACCAATGTTTCTCAAACTGTTTAAGTTTTTATTCCATTACATATTTTGATCAAACCATCGTATTCTTATCGTTACATTGCTGGACACAATTTGTACGACACCGGAATTGTGATCAGAAAATTAATCTCAGTTTGTTGAGTTTGTGAATTGTCGAGTATTCAGTAGATACGTGTAAACAGAAAAGTTCTTACATGATCGTACGAGGGGAAGCAATAAAATTCACGGGTCGCTGGCCCTCCATCGAGGGAGGAAACGTTTAGTTCACGATCGCAGCTATAAATCTGATAGTAAGCTAGGCGATCTCCAACATTTCCGTTAGTGCAGTTTCGATCTTAACAATGACCTTTATCTGTATAACTTTCTTGAACGGTACAAACATGGTCTGTGGTTAGATCTTAAATTTTTATATTAAAACTAGAAACATAGAGTTACTAATATGGAGTATATAGAGAAGCTTCCTATCTTAAATGTGGGGTTTACAATTAATGGCCTTTATATTTTTTAACTTCCAAAGGGATTTCAGCGTCTGGGCTGTTTTCGGATCAAATTTTGGCGTGCTTTTCCCAAATGGAAACTTTTGAATACAAGTTTTTAAAATTCCGCATTTTTGTTTTTTTAACCACTTGAAACTTCTACTAGTACTTATCACGATAAAAGTCTATTACAAAATACTTATATAAGTAAGACATAATAAATATACTTTATTCTATGAACAATATTATTGTAGAGCTGTGTTATTAATTACGCCATTTGTTTTAACTATTCCAGCTGCGATAAACCTGTCTATTACTATAATCATCGGAATATTACTCGTATTTATTTAAGGGTCTACATCAATATTATCGTATATCATCGCCGACACGTACATATTAACACAGCCAGTAGGCACAGAAAATGAAGAATTAGGGATATTTTTCCTATTTACTCAAAATCTACTAAATATATTTTAATTCTGATTTACGTGTTTCTATATATAATAGTTACTTATGTTTTTAAAGTTATTTCATTACTTAATACGCGATAATAGACCGACAAATGAAAAAAATAAAAAATTAGAGAGGTTGTTTTGCTAAGATTTTCTATCGAGAAAACTTTTTTCAATCGCGTTTCTGAGTTTATGCGATCCTAGATCATATATTGAAAAAACATATATTTAAAAATTAGAGCTCTAGCCATTCAATCTAAAGAAACAATGAAAAATTCGTACGTAGAAAAATGCACGAAGCTATTTTGGTATCCTCTTAACATCTAAAGGTTATGCAATGTTCTGTACTTCAATCTTTTTGGAATATAAATATAAAATAATTTCAAACCGTTTTATAAAAATTGTGTATACCCCACTTTTAATCTTATACCTTATCTAATATATAAAATTCACGTGTCACAGTGTTAGTTACCGTACTCCTCCGAAACGGCTTGACCGATTCTTCTCAAATTTTGCATACATATTCAGTAGGTCTGAGAATCGACCAACATCTATTTTTCAAAACTTTTTTTTTTATTATGGCAAAACAACGTTTGCCGGGTCAGCTAGTATTACATATTATAATACACGAGTTATAATATTATTGGGCCCCTACGTTGCTTATTAGGGTCTTTCATTTAATTGTCTTCTGCTAAAAGCTTGCTTCCGCTTTCCACAGCTTGGCACCTGTCTTGTTATCTAACAAGATGAAGATGTGAGATTTTTTATTTAGAATTATGGAATCCTTTTTAGGGAATAGTATCTACTCGTCGAGCTAAAACAAAATCTTCATGAAAATTGCTTGAGAGGTACGATACGCCACACAAATGCTGAAATATACAGAAGTGTATATCTAACACTTCATACTTATTTCACCTCTCGTTACTTCAACGAATCAACATATTCGTATCATTACTTAGCAACACGTGCGTATTTGTTGAGTGTTCCATTTAGGGCGGTAACGACGAAAATATCTTCAGGTCTGATAGCGCAGCATCCACGTGATTTATGCGAACTTGCCGTATCATTAATCATACGTTGTCAATTGGAAAGCGACCCATTTTCGCGCCAACATTATTTGTTTGGTTTCCTTCCCACAATTTACTGAAAGGTGACGGAACATATTTTATCAATACTTTTGTCGCGTTATTGCAATGCTTAAATGTATTCAGATTTATATTTTTGCTATGCTGGGTTTCCTTATATATAACGCAGCATATATTAATACGTAGAATTATATTAAATATTTATGTCAGGAAAGTTACAAAAGTATCAGTAATAGCAAGAATGACTCTAAAATATTATTAAAATAGCATAACATGAAACTTATCTTCTTCAAATGTACAGAACTGAAAGGTTATTTGGAATTAAACTGTTAAAGATTGCCTAGCGAGAAATTGTTCAATTCCATTCAAATCTAAAAACCCCATCCTCTTGAACTAATCTATCTTTCAAACTAACCGCATCAAAATTCATTGCATAGTTTACACACAATAATAATGACTTTGTTTTATATTAAGTAAAGATGCCGAAATCGGGCGAGCTCAAAAGATAAAGTCCTCAAACCCTGGGAACTAAACGTCGAGCTAGGTTTAAAACAAATTTAAGCTTCTAAATAATTCGTGAGAAGTAGATGCTGCAAGACATTTCTCATCAGCACTGGCCATAAAACATTTAATAAAAAGCAATACAATAAACAGGAAAGTCGCGTGTCTTCGTAAACGAGCACTATGCTGGTCGTGTTATTGGATTGAACCGTACTACAAAGGTCCAATTACGAGAGGATGGCACGGATACAAGGTCACTCCAGCCGTCCGCTCACTAATGACCGTAGCCGGATTTACCGTCCTATATGGGAAAATCAAGGAATGTTTCCGTGACATATAGGATAAGATTAATGCCACTGTTTGTGTGAAGAGGATAATCTAAGCGCAAATGAGGTATGTCTTTAGCTGTATAAATTATAGATTATCTTATGTATAATGTACTTTCCAAACCCTGTACATTGTATCTAGATAATACAAGTTCCGAAGGTTAAAAAACAAAAACAGTTAATTTGCCTTTGTGAGGAAATACGCTGATGAATTCGACCAGCGATCCAGTTGTCTGTTTTCCGGTCGCCACTACTAGACCTCCCCATAGAATGCTATATATTATTATCCTGACTCGTAAATGAGGGGAGCCTAATATCCTCCCCTATCGAGTCGGGCCCCATCTAAGGGGCCACCCCTTTAGCCGGGTTGTGGTATTACCTGAGTGACATTGCCCCGCAACTGGACAAGCGCAGAGCGTCAATGCATTCCCCATATAAAAAAAATCCTAACTTGTAGATGCCCTAGGTAGCGTAGATGGATATGTATATTCTTATTTATCACATATCACACTACAAGTCTCACACTATAAGCCATACTAAAAATCGTGAAATAATTAAATGACGCTCCTGAAGCCTAACTAGTAATAGTTATTGTGACGAATTAGTTTCCTTTGTTGTAAAACAACACAGAAACATTAACCCCGACATATGTATGGAGTATTATTTCAATCTATAAATAACCGATTCGATACAGACAAAACAATTTACCTACATCGATACAAGAAATGAAAGTAAACAAACGTTTGCTATTTACTAAATGAACTCAATTATCAAGCTCAAACAAAAGAAATATTTCTTGTGTCTCAAACATTTAGAATTATGAAAGCGTGCCCGCTTTCATAATTCTAAATGTTTGATAAACACATTAAGTGCTCACAAATACATTGGTAAGACATTTTGTTCGTAGTAACCGCCTACATAGCTTTACAAAACCGTTTTAAAGACCTTGCATATTTGGTTACCGGTTTTGATGAGATGCCTGACTGTTTTCTTATACTTTAACAATATCGTAGAGTACACACACAAGTTAACAGGATACTTAATGACGCGTTTTTATTCTGAACAAAAATGTTTGTATAAAGAGAAAAAGTAAACCACTCATTGGAAACTACGAGGCCTTACACGGATTAGAACATTACATTATTTCCCGTTTTGAGTCGAAGCTTTTTTAAAAAGTGCTCTTAAAATCAAATTTATTATCCATCGAAATTAAGCATTTAAGGTCTCACTTTTAAATAATATCAATTTCTATACCTGTTGTTAAAAAATTATACTTTTAAGTTGTGTAATACATAATTTCAAAAATTTGGCAATTCTATGGTAAGAACAACTGTTATTTAGAGATATGACAACTACTTCAGTGTATAATCTTCTTAAGGAATATCTTCATCGTTTCTCGGGCACGCTCCATTCTCCATTGTGTGTACCAAAGAATTCATTCGTTCGTGCGAATTGAAGATCGCTTAAACATGTCGATAAATCAATGCCTATTGTCTATTCCTGGACTCGAACTGAACAACTTATTTCGTGTAACTACAAAATGAACTCCGTTTATCTTCTATCATAAAAGAACTAATTTTTCCTCGCGACTTCTAAGGCGAGCAATTCCATAAACAAAGATATACATAATGTTTTGCTGGACACCCGCCTCCACAATTTAGGGAGGGGTTTATGGTCTACTGTGCCACGCTGAATAGGCGTTTTTGTCTCACACAGAGGGATGTTACCAGTGTACAATTTTCTTTAGTGGTCTTTTACAGCACCTTGGAAAGGAAAAAGGGTGATGATAATTGTATTCTTAACTCGTCACCATATAGAAAAGATATTCTCATTCATCACTAAATACAAGTAAATTGTCCGTGTGGTGACGGATTAAGAATACAAGTGTCACCACCTCATATCCTCCCAAGTGTGCACAGATAACATCCTCTGTGAGAGACGGAAAACTCGAAATAAACCCTGTGCCAACACGCCTGGTCAGCGTGGCACAGTAGACCATAATCCATCGAAAGTGGAGGAGGGCAGTTCCCAACGGTGGGACGTAAATGGGCTGGAGAGATACAAGTAAATACCATTTTATAATATTTAAAAATAGATGTCAATAGATTGCGCAAGCTGAAGGTAATGTTTCAAACATAATACGTGACCAATCGTAGCCACGGCCTCTTTAAATAATTATGCATGGGGCGACGTAATTGTACCATTAAATAAATGAATGCGCAACATTCAACGATTAGACGTTTTGAATTTTTATTAATATAACATAATACAGTCATAACTGGCAAGCCTTGGAATCTAATATATAAAATTCACCTCTCACAGTGTTAGTTACCGTACTCCTCCGAAACAGCTTGACCAATTTTTATGAAATTTTACATACATAATGGTCTGAGAGTCGGCCAACATCTAATTTTCTAACTTTTTTTAGCATGGCAAAACAACGTTTGTCGGGTCAACTAGTAATTATATAAAATCATGAATAATATGAAACAATCGCAGTTATATCTGTCTTTATTGCAAGGAATAGATTTATATTAGCAATCAAAGCATGACCACTATTATGTAACCTTCCATCTCAACCCATTAAGAGGGGACTACAGCCCTAATTTAGGTATTTGCCTTTGGTATTGCTATCCCTATTCCCAAGCTCCGCGCTGAAAGGGACAAATATAGTTGAGGCAAATTTTACCTACAAATTCTTTGAAAAAAGACGATTCGTAGTGCCAAATAACTAGTGAATAAATACTTTTCTTTCTTTCTCTTCTTTCTTCTTCTCTTGCCATTATTTCACGCCATTTTATAAATGTAGAGTGTATCTATGCTTTTATCACTTTATTTCTTGGTAAAACCTATTGTGCACTGGCCTTCTCTACACAAGAGGATGTTTGCTCTACTATGCCAGGCGTGGCCAACTTTTGTGCACATAAGATCTACTTTTTATTTTAAAATTGAGTCGCGATCGACCTATTTCTTAGGTAAGAAGGGGACGTTTATGCAATGTGATTTTATACCGCCGTGCACTCTTGAAAATAGTAGAAAGCTACTAAAGGTGGTCACGCTGAACGTCTCCCTACTCGAAGCATGAGCTGCGTACATGTTCATTCCTTCTCAAGTACTAGAAATATTGCATTGAATGCGTCCCCTCATGAAACTTGCGAGTGATCGACCAAAAAGTGTCGCGCGCTCGACCGGTCGATCGCGATCGACTTGTTGGCCACTCCTGTACTGTGCCACGCTGACCAGGCGTGTTAGCATATGAATCCATTTACAATTTTTCTTTTCTGGCAAAAGATAATCATGCTGTGGAAAGAAATAAGGTGATGACAGTTTATTCCGTCACTACAAGGAATTATGTAACTTATAGCCTATATATATATTATAGCCTGTCTGTTACGCTTTCCCGCTTAAACCTCTTAACCGATTTTGATGAAATTTGGCACAGACAATCTTTAGACCCCGAGAAAGGACATAGGCTACATTCTACTGCGAAAAAAAATATTTCCAAATTCCACGCGGACGGAGTTGCGGGCAACAGCTATTCTTTTTTTATATTTAAATAATTTTATACCTATTATAGCAATATATTTATTTAAATCATTCATTTCGCCGCTTAACCCTGTATTACTGAGTGATAACCTACTCTTAACAAGACGTCGACACTACAAGCACAAGGTCGAGAACAGGTCAATTGGTAATCAACTCAAGGAATGGTTAACCAGCTCTATAACTGCTAATGACTAATTAAACAATTACTCTTGACCAAAACATTCTATATGTACAAAGCTACTGTTCATTGCGGATATTTTGTCTAAAACGTGACATTAGTACTAATTCTAAGTGCACTAACTAAACTTAACTAAAAATGAAAACGACTATGGCGTATTTTGTTTAATTAGCTATTTTATTGTGCACATTTTTATAAATTAAAATCGTTACTCTATAATATATAGATTTTCTAATAAAAAAGGTTATGTTAACTTTGCCGAATTGTGTTATTGACACTATAAATTTTTATTTTCTAAGCTATTGCATAGTGGAGACCGAATCCAGAAATTTCGTAATGAAAAATAACCTAACACTCCGACGGACAGACCGACGGACGGACGGACCGACGGACCGACGGACGGGCGGATGGACAGACGAACGGATGGACCGACGGATGAACGGACGGACCGACGGACGGACGAAAGGACCGATGGACGGACGGACGGACAGACAAATAAAATAATTAAAAAATTATAATTGCATAAGTTGATAAAAATGCTATGCAATAGCTTAAGGGCCTACATCAATATTATCGTATATCATCGCCGACACGAACATATTAACACAGCCAGTAGGCACAGAAAATGAAGAATTAGGGATACTTTTCCTATTTACTCAAAATCTACTAAATATATTTTAATTCTGATTTACGTGTTTCTATATATAATAGTTACTTATGTTTTTAAAGTTATTTCATTAGTTAATACGCGATAATAGACCGACAAATGAAAAAAATAAAAAATTAGAGAGGTTGTTTCGCTAAGATTTTCTATCGAGAAAACTTTTTTCAATCGTGTTTCTGAGTTTATGCGATCCTAGATCATATATTGAAAAAACATATACTTAAAAATTAGAGCTCTAGCCATTCAATCTAAAGAAACAATGAAAACTTCGTACGTAGAAAAATGCACGAAGCTACATATTTTGGTATCGTCTTAACCGCGGCAGTCCACGAGTGATACACGTCTTTTTTAGTTAAGTTTAGTTGTGCTCGTTAGTACCATTGATACCAATATTATTCTACATGCCTTTCGCGTAGTATCTGCCTACCCCTGATGATAATGATGATGATTCTACGTCTATAATTAAACTTTATTATAAAATAATCTACTCAGTTCAAAAACTAAAAAACACGCTTGAAAATTCTGAATATTTTTTTATATTATTGCATCGTCATCGATCCTTGATATGTGCAAAATTTCATATTACTTCAATTATTGCAAGTGGGTTAAAATCACTTTCAAAGATTCCGTTACATAGATTAATACATTGATAGATACATACCAAAACTTATTTAGGCGTGATAATGAATATTGATATGTCGATAATACTATTTGGTGTTATTATATTACCTTTTTTACATAAATGTCTACAAAGTCAAGACGGGCTTCGTGGTCTAGTGGTTCATATAACGGACTGCCGTTCACGAGGTCGCGGGTTCGATTCCCGCCTCGGACATTCATTTGTGTGATGTTTATAGATGTCATACAATTGTTTGTTCCGCGTCTGGGTGTTTACTAAGTATAATAAGTATGTGTTTTTGTAAATGAAAAGTAGTTTATGTATTCTATCCGTATTCTGGTACCCATAACACAAGCATAATAATCTTAGCTTGGGACCAGAGGACGTTGTGTGAAATGTAAAAAAAAAAGTTATAGCCATTAAATCAGAATACACCATAGCTATTTGATTAACCTAAGTTTTTGACGCATCAGAATTGGTGCCAACATTACGTTACGTTATATTTTATACCATGCAAATTCTCAATTCCAAGTAGAATTTTTAATCAATCAATCGAAAAGTATGAAGTCGTAATGTCATTTCTTCATTGTTTAGCATTGAAAAGTAATTTAATATAACAGATTGTGAAAATATAAATAATTTAATAATTTCACACCTAAATGATGGAAAGGGTTCTATAAATTTAAGTGTGAAATTAAGGTATCGGCCAAAAGTATTAATTGATTGACATTTGAGATGTTCTCAAATAAAAAAAAACATAATTTATTGAAAGCAAAGAGATCGAAAGTAAACTTAAAATTGTATAGATTACTTAGTTATTACTTTACCAAAACAATCTTTATGAAAGAAGAATTTAGTATGTATCTGTTTGTAAGCTGATATAATAAAATTAAGATTTTCGTTCAGGAATTTTGAATTTTGTGCGCCCATTCTTGCTTGGTGTAATGACCCATCAAACATAGATTTCTCTACATAAAATTGTACTTAATGTTATACAAGTGCGTGGTACTTACATCTATACTCAATATTAAAAAGATGAAGAGTTTATTAAGCTATTGCAAAGCTTCTATCGCGGGTCTTGAGCGTGGAGACTAAATGCACAAAATTCGAAGTTTAAAAAATACTATGCTTACAGCATTTTAAGGACAATGTCAAAATTTGTAATGGATACTCGATCTTGTTCCATACGTAATAAAGTCGTAACATAAATGAAGACATCATTAGGGCACTGTAATGAAATTTCTGAACCCACACCGCAACAGTCCCCGAGTGCCACACGTCTTTTTTTGTTTGTTTGAACGCGATAATTTCAAGAATCACTGGTCCGATTTGAAAAATTCTTTCAATGTTGGATAACACAGTTATCGAAGAAGGCTATAGACTATATAACATCACCCTGCGACCAATAGGAATGAAGCGTCAGTGCAAAATGTTACAAAGACGTTGAAAATTTTCTCAATTCCCCGCTTACAAAGTCATGGACGACAGCTAGTGTATATGTATATAAAATACAAGTTAAACGCTTCTGTAAGTAATATAGCCGGATGTAGAGCAGTATAATGATAAGCAGTGGTATTCAGTAAGAAAAAGTGAAGTGAATTTTCGGTGAATCTTGATCACGTGACAGCGCTCCTCCAATAAAAATAGAGGAGCGCTATCACGTGATCAAGATTCACCGAAAATTCACTTCACTTTTTTATACTGAATACCACTCACTGCATAACACGACATTAACACTTGAGGAAAGCGTGAAACTTAACAAGCACGTCATAATATCTCACACTTTACTCCTTTCCTTTAACTGTTACTATTTAGCTTTGATTTGCTTCTCAGCTGATAAACGTTCTACTTTCTTCCCTTGGGCTATTGGGCTCGGGTTCCTCCACTTCGGAAGGGATTTTAATTTAGCTTCTTGTTGCCAAAGGGTTTAGTTTCGAGATTTCCGTCTCTCACAGTTGATGATAACCGCATTATAATGGCACCAATTCTGTTGTGTCAAAAACTTAAACTACAAAAAATAAAATGAAACCAACTGTGGTGTAATTTGATTTACTTGCTAAATCGTTGAACACATCTGTATTTGTTTCGGTTGTTATTCGATATTAATTTGAATATTTCTATGCTTGTATTATGGGTACCAGATACGGATAGACTACATATACTACTTTTCTTTTGTAAATACATACTTATAATACATAGAAAACACCCAGACGCAGTACAAACATTTGTATGACATTTATGGATATCACACAAATGATTGTCCCAAGCGGGAATCGATCCCGCGACCTCGTGATCGGCAGTCCATTACATAAACCACTCCACCACGAAGACCGTCAAACACGTCCAGCAATAACACAATTCGGCAATGTTAACAGAATTTTCGTATTAGAAAATTTGTATATCACAGACTAACGATTTTAATAAATAAAAATGTGTACAATTAAATAGCCAATTAATCAAAATACGCCATAGTTATTTTCATTTTTAGTTACGTTTACTTACACACTTAGAATTGGTACCATTAATAAAAAAGTAGCCAAAGTAGTCTGTCTCAATGTTATAAACCACCTTTTACAGAATCCTTTGTTCCATAAACACCATAAAGTATATCCTTGACATTTGAATCCTACTACCTATGAGTCAACTTATCGTAGTAAAAGTTGAAAAAGAGCGAGGTCATACAAACAGACGCGTAAGTCCTAAAGATAACACTGGGCAAGTTGATGATTATTCATCATTTGAATTGTAAGGGATTTGATGACGACCAGAACTTGACAGCCTGAGCTGTTTCTACCTAGGTACAATACTGTGGAGCCGACAACTATAAGCAGAATTTGTCGGATTATAGAATATTCCTTAGACCTCCAAAGTCCGGAATTTTTAAATAAAGAATAGACAGAAAGAGAGAAAGACAGACAGTAGAGATCAAAAGATTTTATTTGAACCGAATAATACCGCATAATAAATATCGGTTGAGCTGATCAACACTATAGAGAGAGTTAACGTAGATTACAATATAGTGCTCATCTCAAAGCTTGTAACTAAACATTAGGTAGGTTACCTCAAGTTAATAAATATTTACAAAATAATATTTGTATTTCTACATTGCAGTGATACTCTTGTTAGATTACAAGGGTAGCCGGATTAACCAGGGGCCCGATTATCGAGGGACTACTGTACTACTTACTAGGCTCTAATACAAACGTCATTCACCCACACCAGTCTCCGTTGAATCGTCCGTGAGTACGACCGCGCGTCGCAAGCGCACCGCTAGCTCCAAATTCGAATTTCTAATCGTGACGCATTAGATAGTGTTGTGTTGTGCCAATTGTAATTCGTGACAGTGTATCGATAAAATCTGTGTAACAAAAAGAATCGAATCAGCATTATGTTAACGATGTGAAGTGGATATTTATTGTATTGTCAATACTGGTATGGCAGACGTTTACATTTTTATGGTAAGGAAGTGTTTTTTTTTTGTGTTTTTATGGGTTCGTTGACATTGTTAGCACTCATAACATATACGTTGCACATCTTCTGTGATAAGAGCCATTGTAATAAATTACAACTAAACATAAATCGCGAGATATTATATACCCTATATGCAATAAAAATGTTATCAGGAGAATGTAAAAATACTGAATGATTCATATAAATATAATGAGTAATTATTAAGTGAAAATAAATGTAAAAACGGTATAAATATTTTTAATGAAATCATTACAATAAAAAAGAAATATTATATAAATATTAAAGATTTAACGGCATTAATATTAATACCAAGTTAATAATGTAAAAGTACAACTGAAATATTTTGAAAATAGAAGCTTGAAAATGTAGCGCTTTCACTAAAAAGCCTTTTTTTTTTATTAAAAATTAATAATCAGAAAGTTATAGATATTACTTTCCGATACTTACGATTTTGTTATTTAGCTACACAACAAATGCTTGAATTTTTTTAATTTTTTTTTATAAACCCAAACATAGTAAAAATATCTGTGTTCATAACATTATAAAGATTGGTTAGTGATCGAACCAGTAACCTCGTGAATGCAAGTCTTAGTCTTAGTACATATTTAATCTTCGAGAATCCAGTTAAACAGTTCAATTGACCACGTCCTTCGTTTTCAACTCTATTTAAAATTACTAGATACATCTAGACTGAGTTGATCATTTAATGTTTATCAAACAAAGTTCTTTTTACCCTTTAACGACCCACGGTTGGGCACGAGTCTTCGCCACTTCGGTTGGATTTGTGGTCTACTATGCCGAAATGTCAAGGTATGTTGGCATAGGGTTTATTTTCGAGTTTTTCCTCTCCCACAGAGGTTGCTAATGGTTTATAATATACCGACTCTTACAGCACTTTATGAAAGTAATGGGGTAGTGACACTTTTATTCTTAATCTGTCACGGCTGAGGCTTATATTATGTTACCGACAATATAATAAGCGAAAGTGTAGCGGCATGTATTCAAGAGTGGTCTCACCACGCGCATGACTATTGACTTATAGGTTCTGTGCATATTAATGCGTGCAAGTTTAACTACCATTAAGAATATAGTACAATACTTCCTGGTACGAGCCATACAAAGTAGACGACTTGATAAAGAACAGATGTTATACAAAAGTTACAAAATATAAAGTAACGTATGTGGGTTTTAAGCACGAGGCCTATTATTTGGTCCCTTGAATAGTTATTTATACAGTGGCAATCTGTTAGCTTATAGGCCGAAATCCGAAAGGTAAATCCTTTTACTTATATTTTACATCACTGAGAAAATAAGTAAGAATTCACTTCTCGAATCTCGATCTACTTTTTAAACATTTAAAAAAATTACGTTTAAAAGATGAATCCACCTGCTGTACAAGACTTATTATAAATTCGTTACTTATGTGGTATGTTTTAGTGTTCAATAAATGTATTCTATTCTAAGAATATCATTTGTCATCATTTCGATCATACATTACTTAAATCTTAAAGATAAAATTTTGTAAAGCATGTCAATAGCTTATAAAGTAAATCATAATTAATATCGACTGTTATGTGGGGTGGCGATCAATAAAAATGCCATCATCACCTCCCTATATCTTGCTCGCGGACCTCGTAAAAACCAACCCAGGACACCACGTGACGTGATGTGACGTCAGGCAGGTAACCGGTCATAAAAATTAGTCATAACCCATTTCAACATGATCAAGAAATCATTACAAATCCCGAATATAACAGGCTATGGGAACATTGTAATGTCAATGTTTAATGCATGATATTCCTATTCACATTTGTTAGTTTGATTTTGTTCTAACATAATGTAATTAACTGATGTGCAAATAAATTGTTATCTATCTATCTACGATATTACAAATATATTATGTCTACTAAACAATAAAAATATATCTTACAAGTTAATAATTCTAACACGTATACATATGTACGTTGAGGAAAAATACATTGCATTACTGATTAATGCAAAACCTAGAGATTAAAATTAACTTATCAGATTGCTCACATCACCTCTAATGATTCAATCACCATTATTGCAATCATTATACTCAGGATTGCAATATTTATTCTTTAACATTGCTCTCAGCTCAGTGTTAAGTATAAGAGACAGATTAATGTTATGCACATCGCTGTCTCTGTCTCCAGCCCATTATTGTCCCACTGTTGCGCACGGGTTTATGACGGGGATTATTGCCTATTGTGCTACGCTGATCAAGAGCGTTAGCAAAGGGTTTATTTTCGAGTATTTCGGCTCTCGTAGAGTAAGTTTTCTGTATAAGTGTGTACAATATTAGTCCAGTCAAATTACCGAAAGAAATAATCACTAAAATACCTAGTTTGGGAATTATGAAGGATCGATCGGGGGATGTATTCTGAGCTTATATTCCAATTTGAGGGAATCTAGGGAGGTCAGCTCAAGGTCATTTCGATGAAAATGCGTTTAATTCGATATTTCGAGAACGGTTAGTGTTAGGCAAAAAATTGTAGAGACCTTTTCTCTTCTAAATTAAATTTACTAACTATTTTATCCGAAACTTTTTTTTTATCATCAATATTTTTCAATTTATTGCTTCCGAAAGGCAAAAATTTTACTATTTTCCTCCCTGTTTTTTATTTTTCGCCATTTTCTCCCCAACCGTTCAATTTTATTAAATTTTACCCGAATATGAAAGTGTTGCTCTTTTAATTATGAACAACTTGATATGTAAACTTTTTTCTGTAATGCCAATACCTTCGGAGTTATATATTATTACTCTACCGAGTGAAATCCGTGCCACTGTCGCGACGCGTATTCACAGACACACTGTCGCGTGCATTAGTGTGGGCCTTTAAGAGGATACCAAAATAGCTTCGTGCATTTTTCTATGTACGAAGTTTTCATTGTTTCTTTAGATTGAATGGCTAGAGCTCTAATTTTTAAGTATATGTTTTTTCAATATATGATCTAGGATCGCATCAACTCAGAAATGCGATTGAAAAAAGTTTTCTCGATAGAAAATCTTGGCGAAACAACCTCTCAAATTTTTTATTTTTTTCATTTGTCGGTATATTATCGCGTATTAACTAATGAAATAACTTTAATAACATAAGTAACTATTATATATAGAAACACGTAAATCAGAATTAAAATATATTTAGTAGATTTTGAGTAAATAGGAAAAGTATCCCTAATTCTTCATTTTCTGTGCCTACTGGCTGTGTTAATATGTACGTGTCGGCGATGATATACGATAATATTGATGTAGGCCCTTAATATTGACGATTCACTTCCATCGACCTCGCGTACTTAATTTTACCAATTTTATGACCTATTTTTTATCAATAAATGTGTGAAACAGTTTCAATTATTCGTTTACTTCTTTTTCTAATCCTTATTCACATTATTATCCCATTGAATGGAATAAAAAATACCCAAATTGAAAAAGTACAATATTTAAATAAATAAATAATAAATATAATAAATATTCACGGACATTACACACAACGTCCTCTGGTCCCAAGCTAAGCTTATATGCTTGTGTTATGGGTACCAGAATACGGATAGAATACATATACTATTTTTCTTTTGTAAATACATACTTATATATATAGAAACACCCAGACGCAGTACAAACATTTGTATGACAATTAGAAAAATCACACAAATGATTGTCCCGAGCGGGAATCGAACCCGCAACCTCTTGATCAGCAGTCCGTTACATAAACCACTCAACCACGAGGCTCGTCAAATTGTTATTTTATTTAATTAAATGATATTTCAATTATTACAATATTTAATATTTAAATGAAGTTCAATTTTTTAATAGTTTAATCGATTTACCTTTTGATACAGGTAAGTTGGCTAATAAATGATCATGGAATACTTTAATATTTCTTTCAAATACTAAATACCCACTGATGTCGATGATATTGCGACAGTGGCACGGATTTCGCTCGGTAAAGTAATATATAACTCCGAAGGTTTTACAGAAATTTTGGCATTACAGAAAAAAGTTTACATATAAAGTTGTTCATAATTAAAAGAGCAACACTTTTATATTTGGGTAAAATTTAATAAATTTTAACGGTTGGGGAGAAAATGGCGAAAAATAAAAAAAAGGGAGGAAAAAAAGTAAAATTTTTGCCTATCAGAAGCAATAAATTGAAAAATATTGATGATAAAAAAAAAAGTTTCGGATAAAAAAGTTAGTAAATTTAATTTAAAAGAGAAAAGGTCTCTACAATTTTTTGCCTAACACTAACCGTTCTCGAGATATCGAATTAAACGCGTTTTCATCGAAATGACCTTGAGCTGACCTCCCTAGATTCCCTCAAATTGGAATATAAGCTCAAAATACACCCCCCAATCGATCCTTCATAATTCCCAAACTAGGTATTTTAGTGATTATTTTTCCCATTCTCAGCCGTAATTTGACTGGACTATATATCTTAGCTGGCTTTTACAGTTCTCTGGGAAAGAAAAGGTATCTCATTGTCAATATGCATATACATAGCATCTATTCTAAGCATTTACTTCATCAGTTTGTAGAATCAACTATCTGTCGTGGCTTATCCAAAGACCTACAACATGGGCGTTCAAAAGTTCCTACACTTTGTCACTCTATAGTATAAAAAAGTGACAGAGTCAAATAGGTACTACGAGGGTCACATCTTATCACAAACTTTTTAAAAAGTTTCAGTGACTTTGCCTGCACCTTTTTTTATAATTACTATCAAACATATCTAGATAAACTATTTTTCCTCGTGTATCTGAATTCTTGCACATTCGATCCAGTTTTTATTTGGTGTTCTCTCCGTGTATCAATACCGTTTATGTAACATGGTTGCCTCCTAAAATAGAAATATCGATGTCAAAATGGCTCTCACCTATTCTGTACGTACCTATGGTATGAGTACCGGGAAATTTTAAATTGGCAGATAAAAGTATTGGCAACATAAGGTAGGTTTTTGTTAGGGTTAACGGTAAATTTTATATAGTAGAAGTAACCAGATACATAATAGTTTTGTAAGAACTCTCACTCTTTCTATCTCTTTTTCTCTCTACAGCTCATTAACATGCGACTGTTGGGCACGGGTCTCCTCAACTTTGGGAGGGATTACAGTCTACTGTGCCTTGCTGTCCAGGCGTGCTGGCAAAGGGTTTATTTTCGAGATTTCCGTCTCTCACAGAGAATGTTATCTTGTAACAATATTCTTTAGATCGTTTTACAGCACCTTCAGAAGAAAAAGGTAAAATACACTAAACTTGTATTCTTAATACGTCGTAAAAATTTGCATAGCGTTTTTCCACGATCTTCAAAAGTGGCAGAAACTAAAAAGGTCGAAGATATTCTTTCCATCTGTGGTACTGTATTTATTGTAACGCCTATAATTGGCGCATGACGAATACAAGTCAAAAAAGGTAGCATCTTGCATTTTAGCCTCATTCGACACTGCCATCTTAGCCTTTAGTTTCAATCTTGGCAATTCAAAACGTTTTTTACACAGAAAGGTTTTGGCTAAGAAAAAAAAATGCTAGATGTCCTAATAAAGAAAATGATGCTTAGAATAGTTAATGAATTAGTAAACTATATGCATAAATAAAATTGAAACGAATGGAGAGTTAAACAAAATCTGTTTGTCCACAGAAAAGTAATATTATGATCATCCTCCTGCTCTCATCCCAAAAGAAAAGTTTATCGTCAAATATTTGACGTTATACTTTTCTTTTTACAAACTTAGTAAGGATCACAATTTTTTTAAGAATATATTAAAAAATAATAACTAAACGATGAATATAATACCTAAGTTCTTCCATTGATCTCGGTAATAACAACCAAACAAGGACACATGTTTTCCAACGCTCGTGACGTTCGTGTCATACTTGTCATGTTTAATAATTAAATGATGACAATTATTGTCATCAATATTTATACGCACCGACCGTGACCTCCTAGATTTAAGATTTGTTTACACGACATTTAAAATTAAGCTGAAAAGAAAATTATCATATTAAATTATAATAATGACTTCATCATTAAAGTTGAGACAAAAATATGAGTACACAAAACTGCGTAAAAATTTCGGCAAGCAGACGTTGTTTCAATGTGTACCGGCTCAAATACTCGATTCAATTAACCCGTCAGAAGAGGATAAAGAAATGTATATACTTCGCAATCCCGTTCATCAAGGAGTACAGGCAGTAAGACCAATGTCAGAAAGTCAAGTGAATACTCCTTTACGAGTGACCCGTGAACAGGGTATGAATCATGTAGAAGGAGGATGGCCCCGAGATATTCATCCATCCAGTGAAGAGCACACACATCGACATCGACGGCGAATAATGCACGATGATGGCTATTGTGATACGATTTTCAATTTAGCACCTACGCTGGAACACTACATCGATCAAAATAATGCTATTGAAATGTACCAAACCTATTTCGCTAATATGCAACCTCAAAACCCTGTAGAATCTCAAAAAATTAGCATACTTAACGTTTTTCATGACAGATTTCAAAGGCCAGTTGCATCTGTTAAATTTACAAATGAAACCAATGCAAAACTAGCAGTTGCATATTGCTTTAAAACGTGTCAACCAGATCCTACATTAAATACGCAGAGTGAATGTTTTCTTTGGGATGTAAATAATCAATCAAAGCCAATAGTTGAACTAGAACCAGATTATCCATGCTGGCAGATAGATTGTTCTCCGATAACACCCGAATTGCTATTATTTGGACTTGAAAATGGAACTGTGAGCGTATTTGATATGCGTGTTGGCAAAAGAGCAATTTCATCTAGTCTTGTTTTCTCTTCTCATAGCCAAGCTGTTAGCTCATTGCGTTTCATACATTCTCGGACGCACACTAATTTCTTTAGCGGATCAGCCGATGGTCAATGTCTATGGTGGGATCTAAGAGACCTTTCCAAACCGTTGGATCAATTACTAATGTCTATCAGAATGTCACCTTCAGATCAACCAAGCTTTAACAACGCGGAAGGTGTCAGTTACTTAGAATATGATTATGGTTTACCAACAAAATTTCTTTGCGGAACTGAATCAGGTTTAGTAATTAACGTTAACCGCTCAGGAAAAAGTCGTTCAGAAAAATTAGTCTCATATTGGCGGGCTCATGATGGACCAGTACTATCAGTGCAACGAAGTATGTGTACTTTTGGGATGTTTCTTACATGTGGAGATCACAGTGTACGAATTTGGAGTGAAGAAGTCCGTACAGGACCAATAATTACGTTTAATCCTTATAAACATGCAGTTACTGGTGCTTGCTGGGCACCGCTAAGATATTCGACATATATGTCCATTTGTGCAGGTGGATTCTTTTATTACTGGGACCTACTTCGTAGATATAAAGAACCGATAAAAACTCTTCGGATATCCAAGTATCCACTTACGAAAATGATTGTTCATAATCAAGGTGAATCGGTAGCAATTGGAGACAACAAAGGTTCGCTATGTTTAATTAAGTTATCTGAAAATATGGCATTACCTGGTCCTCGTGATAGAACGCTAATGCAACAAGTTTACGAAAGAGAAACAAGACGTGAACACGTTTTAGACACCCGTTTGAAAGAAATACGTTTAAAAGCACGCCAAGAGGAAACACACCCATCTATTGATGTTCCAATTGCTTCTGTTGATGAAGAAGAAGTTGAGAAAGCTACTCAAGATGAATATTTTCGTATTGTGCAAGAACAATGCAAAGAAATGGACATTGTTCCAAATTCAGATTAAATTTTCATTTATTTTTCCTTTTTATGTTTTGTTTGTACATTGAATATTAATTTATAACAATTATAATTTTTTTTTAAATATTTCATGCCTTTCTTTAATTTATTTTAATCTTCTATTGACCTTTGTAATTTTACTGATAGGCTAATTTTCATGTTATTCATTAATGTAGAGTTCTTTTGTGTTTATTTTATTCTGGTAAAACTCAATATTCTATTAAACACACGCAGTTTTAAAGTCGTGTTTAAGGGAGAGGTTTAATCTGAAATAAATATAACTTTGTAGCCTTTATAATCTTAAGTATCTATGTCATAACTACTCATGACATTCATTTTCCCTCTTGACATTGTTTTAATAAAAACTAGATAAAGATATAAATAAGTGAGTAATAAGAGCAACTCCCGGATGTTTTATGCGGCCAACAAGCCCGCATGTCTGCAGGCAGATCCGGCGACTCAGCTTCAAGGGGCATGACCGTCAATTTACACAATATAACTTATTTAAAATGAGCTTCTAGGTTTAAATATAAATCCCTTTCTTAGTTTGTTATGTTAAGTTATGGGAGAGGTATGGGAGGTCTTATTTAAGTGGTGGCGTAAATTGCTGCAGGGCCGCGAGTTGCGTGAACATAAATGTGCGTCACAGACAACTTTCACCGTAGCTAGGTAAGGTACTTACAAGTCACACGCGTACTTACTTTATGTGGTAGCACGGTTATTCCAACCTTCCTATTTACTTTTAATATAAACATTAAAATGCTAAAAGTCAGTAACCGTAAACGATAACATTAGAATACTTTTTAATATAGAAAATATTCTACTTTCTGATGACATTATCTTGCTAAGCATAACTGTTAGAATTTATAAATTGTAAAAAGTGATACCTATACCCACTTTTAAGTTCCAATAATTCATAAAATAGTATGTTATTTACTTCTTTATATTGTGCCACAGGTAATAAACAACTTTGAATGAAGATTGTAGCTAACTCAGCAGTGCTACATTATATACAGTTTTCATTGATGAATTCACAGCAGGTATAAATTGAATCGACCGCCATTACTAGTATAATTAATTAGCACTTTCAATGTTTGTAAACCATTACAATATTCTCAGACTTCATTGTTAAAATAACTAACAAATAGGTACCATTTAATCACGATTTATCAATCTGTAAAATAAAAAAATTCAATAATAGATATTAGCATTTAATTACGATTTAATTTAGTATTAGTTAGTTTTGGTTTAATTTTTACTAAGCTGCTGTCAAAAATAACTTCTTTAAAAAAAATATAATTTGACAATGAACACATCGATAACTTGTTTCAAATCAAGCAATAAGCTTAAGCTGTGAATTCAAGCTGTCAGGTTATTTATTAACATTAAAGTAAATAAATAAATATTTGTCAACAGACTCCAAAGTCAGAATCATGACTAACATAACAAATTTCATATTACAACTATTACAGCAAGAATAAACTATCTACAGAGTAAAAACCCGGAACTAAAGAGAATAAAAAACAAAACAGAACGTTTTTTAAAGCATTCTTCCTCAGTGTAGCGTGTAAATGAAGTTTCTAAGCAATTAAGCATTATTCTAAGCAAAAAAGCTATTAAATGTATGTAGAGTACCTACAAAAAACGATTAATTTATACAAATTATAGTTTAGTTAATCTGTAGTTACGTAAAATTAATAAAGTCATCAGCTGACTATAAGATACGTTGAAAATTGTAATTCCCACGTGCTTTCGTTACGCTCGTGCGAGTGTAAATAAAATTTTTTACAAAGTTTGAATTACTTAGAATCGTGCATAGTTTCCCGCGCTTTGGAGACGAGCGTATTATTACTATTGTACTACATATTAGTACTATACTGTATTAGATTTTACTTAATTTTAAACGTTTGTTAAACTCGTATCCTTCCACTGTTGGGCACGGGCCTCCTCACACTATATGGTCCACTATACTACGCTGACCAATTGTGTTGGCACACAGAGTTTATTTTCGAGTTTTCCGTCTCTCACGGTGCATATTAACTGTGTAAAAATAATAGAAAAAATCTCTGTGTCGGACAACACAATAAAAAAATATCCTCTTAGACAGATTTAGATATTTTGTATTAAATTTTATTTCTGATCGAAAAATCAGTTCTATATTATATCCATGCTGGTCCGACCATTTAGTTTTGCATTTATTTCTGAAAAGAAAATGTTTCTAATTAGATTTCTCTCTGGGATAAAAATCTAACAATAAAAAATTTACAAAGTTACCTATAACATAATACACGTGTGGAAACCGCGAGACACAGGTCACTATAATAAATACTTTGTTGCTATAAATTCTGTTGAATTCCCAAGCAAGTACTTCTGACCTATGTAGGTTAATGTTTACTACGCTTGATGGAGTACTAAGATTTAATTACGTATTAAAATAATAATTGCTATGCATGTAGCGACTGGTAATGGAAAATTTGGAACAAGATTCGTTGATGTCATTTTATCAGAGGCATATTCCTGTTATAAATGTATTTAAGGGCCTACATCAATATTATCGTATATCATCGCCGACACTTACATATTAACACAGCCAGTAGGCACAGAAAATGATAAATTAGGGATACTTTTCCTATTTACTCAAAATCTACTAAATATATTTTAATTCTGATTTACGTGTTTCTATATATAATAGTTACTTATGTTTTTAAAGTTATTTCATTAGTTAATACGCGATAATAGACCGACAAATGAAAAAAATAAAAAATTTGAGAGGTTGTTTCGCTAAGATTTTCTATCGAGAAAACTTTTTTCAATCGCGTTTCTGAGTTTATGCGATCCTAGATCATATATTGAAAAAACATATACTTAAAAATTAGAGCTCTAGCCATTCAATCTAAAGAAACAATGAAAACTTCGTACATAGAAAAATACACGAAGCTATTTTGGTATCCTCTTAAAGACAATTTTAGCATTCGAGCATAATAATAATTTTATCCTTCCTTCACAATACGAAAGTAACTCTGTTTGTCTGTTATTCTTTTACGCTAAATCTACGGAACCGATTTAAATGTTATTATAGAGTTATTATAGAGTTGGAGACCTTTTTCGGTCGATATACTATCTGTGTACCATATTTCATTCAAACCATTACATTAGCTACTTTTAAATAGGATAAAATGTTGTGCGAATCGATTCCACCACAAATAATAAGTTACAGTATAGTATGTGTTTTTTTTTATTAATTTTTTCTTCTCACCCTAACCGGGTCATGGTGTGTGCCTTGAGCCTGACCAAAGCACGCCAAGGGGTTGTGTTTCTTTTTTTTTAAAGCTAGGTACTTCATATTGTATAGCTTTTCATAAAAAACGGTCAGTAAATTAGTAGGCAATATTTAAAAAGGGTGTGAAATACTCATTTAATATTATGTTCATTCGGTAAATCAAATATCGCAGTGTGCGCATATTTAACCTTTTTAGCGACGTAACGCATTAAGTTAAATCTTGAAGCTTTATCATTGTTTATAAATAAAGCGAAAGTAGACAGGAAGCGCTTCCTTTTCATTAGCTGCATGTGTATCTACCTATCGTCAAGATGTCTGTGCTCTTATTATAAATATTTAAATTTGTGTGTTTGTGATTTCATATACCTATCTATTCGTCTGTTGACGGATTGAGAATATAAGTCTTAGTGTTACCATCCCATTTCATCCCTAGGGTATTGCTGGAATTATAGTGGTATGTACCTATATGTATGTAAATTCATGAAAATTTCAATACGAAAATATATGTATGTATTTATAAAAGAAAATTAATTTATGTAGTATATCCGTATTGTGGTACACATAACCCATGGATATAAACTTAATTTGGGACCAGAGAGCGTGGTAATAAATTAATGGCTGAACTTTAACGTGAACTTATTTCTATAATTTTTCGCTTGTTCTTATTCCAAACTGCAAAATAACGTCTACCGGACACAATACGTAATATTACATCATTTCAAACACATATAATTGTACAAAACAACTAACATAGCCTAAGGCATTTTAAATACGAGTTCCGTCTCCATAAGTTAGTTACACGCAACTGTACATTACCAACATTACAAAAAAAAACAACAGTCAAAAGCGAGTTGATCTCGCACGCGAAGAATTCCGTATGATTAGTAAAACAATATATTCAAATCATGTCAGAACGTCGTAATAATGCGGTCTATGGGTAGGTATCAGCAAGTTATACTGAAAACATTTGTTGTTGAACCCCTTTAAATAATAATATTTATTGTATTCTGTTACAATTCGGTGTTTACGACATAGCCCGAAGAGGTAGCACGCTGAAGTGGCAATAGGCAGGCCACATCGCTCGACGATCTGATGACCGTTGGGGACGGAAGGTCCTCGAGTGGCGACCATGCACCGGATGACGTAGCGTGGGGAGGGTCCCAGTAAGGTGGACCGATGATATTAAACGATGTCAAATACGCCGGGGGCCGCTGGATGCGTTGTGGCGTTCTATGGGAGAGGCTTATGTCCTCAGTTGACTGAGAAAGGTTGATGGATGGATGGATTGTATTCTGGTTTTTAGTGTGTTTGTGATATCAGCAATATCAATACATTATTTGTGAAAATCTCAACTCTCTAGCTGTCACCGTTTCTGAGATACGGCCGATTACAGACGGAATAAGAAGTCTCCGTCTCCGTCTAGGGTTCCGTTTTATCTTTCGGTACGGAACCCTAAAAACTATATAAGAATGGCTCACACGTTCGTGACTTACTAAACATGTTGCATCAACTTGTAGCCGTCTGTGGCATGTATTTCTATAACCTTTATTGACTAAGTCTTAGAGTATAATATTATTTATACGTTATTTGTTGTGTTTACGTGCTTTTAGGGGCCATAACTGAGTACAAAATGATACGGTATATACAGAAAACACGACAAACGTAACGATTGCAAATGGATAAATCTTCATATTTTAACGTAAAGAATTCAAAAAATTTGGAACAGGTTTTGTGTATCGTGTTCTATGGAATTACTACGCATGATTTGAATATAAACAATTTTTCACCTATCACGTTATATACCGTGCGATATTGATTTTTTTTAATACTAGCTTGAATCCATACCAGCGCATCTCAAGGCTTGAATCAAACATTATAATAACTTAAAATAACTCTCAAAGAAGCGAGAGAAATATTGTTCGTTTTCACAATCAACTAACTTCGTTTTAAACTGAGTTTTTTCTTACATATTTCTTATCGACGAATTTTATCGATCTAAACCTAGCACTTCTTGGAATTAAATAAATATTTTACCACTAGCTGTTGCCCATGCCTTCGTACGAAAGAATTTAGATTTTTTTCCCATTTAGGCAACATTACACACCGATGCATGCTTCGCTCCTATTCACACACGGCCACAGCGAAATGTTATGTAGCCTACCTTCCTCGGTAAATGTACTATGCAACACTGAAAGACTTAATAAATAAAAATTATAGTGGAAAAAGTGATCACCGCAAGCGGGACTTGAACTTTTTTTAAAAGCATAGAAAGATAATTGAAAAATTAATAAATTACTGAAAGACTTTTTCAAATCGGTCCAGCGATTTCAGAGAGTAGCGCGTTCAAACAAACAAACAAACTCTTCAGCTTTATAATATTAATTTTACCATAATGTTAGGTTTCTATAAATTTTCATCGCCTTTAACAAAAGAAAGAATTAGCAATGATTACCGAGTGTGATATATTCCTATGGGTATCTATTACCTATTTAATTATTATACACGTGAACGTAGTAGGTAATACCACAGATAATATAGTAATACTAAGAAATACTTACTGATAAGGTGGTAACATGGCCGCGTGGTCATGTCTTTTACAAGTTTTACACGATAATTACGCAATTGAATTATCTTACAACAACTTGTGGTAGTATGAATGGAATTTTATATAACGAAGTTATATAGGGTGCTATATTGCTGTACGAGCCAGCTATGAGATATCATACTCAGATAACTACCCTGTGAGAGACGAACCGAGACCTCCGTGTGGTGACGGATTAAGAATACAAGTGTCACCACCTCATCTCCTCCCAAGGGTGCTGTAAAAGTCAGCTAAGGGCACACAGATAACATCCTCTGTGAGAGACGAAAATCTCGAAAATAAACCCTGTGCCAACACGCCTGGTCTGCGCAGCACAGTAGACCATAATCCCTCCAAAGTGAAGGAGGCCCGTGCCCAAAAGTGGGATGTAAATGGGCTGGAGAGAAGAGAGAGAAGAGAGACGAAAAAAAAAGATACTAAGCTCTATGCTATCACGTCCGTTCAGCAGCAAAGTAGACAAAAAACCCTTCATAAGTGAAGGAGGTTCGTGGCCAACAGTGGGATGTTAAATTAATGAGCTGGGAAGAAAATGTAAACTTCGAAAAGGTATTGCGTACGTATAATTTGTCAACAAAGGCAGAAACAAAAGCGTTCATTAATATTAAACACTTGACTTTTATCGTAGGTGTGTGAAATACATTGGTCTTTATCGAATGCCAATGTCAATGTATTTTGCAAACTCGTCTCGTCAGTACTGTTACATGAAGACCGGCCGACGAGACCGTGTGACCTACATCAAGCACAAATTAAGGGCCTACATCAATATTATCGTATATCATCGCCGACACGTACATATTAACACAGCCAGTAGGCACAGAAAATGAAGAATTAGGGATACTTTTCCTATTTACTCAAAATCTACTAAATATATTTTAATTCTGATCCACGTGTTTCTATACATAATAGTTACCTATGTTTTTAAAGTTATTTCATTAGTTAATATGCGATAATAGACCGACAAATGAAAAAAATAAAAAATTAGAGAGGTTGTTTCGCCAAGATTTTCTATCGAGAAAACTTTTTTCAATCGCGTTTCTGAGTTCATGCGATCCTAGATCATATATTGAAAAAAACATATACTTAAAAATTAGAGCTCTAGCCACTCAATCTAAAGAAACAATGAAAACTTCGTACATATAAAAATGCACGAAGCTATTTTGGTATCCTCTTAAGGATTTTTTGCCACATAGGACCGCGGTGGATGTGCTGTCATTATCCGAGACTATTAATAAGATAATATGGTGACTCAGATGAATAAAATAATGTATTGATTGTTAGTTATTTATTCGAATGGCCTTGCATTCCGTAATATAGTGTTTAGACAGCAGATTCGTTTAATTCAAGTTTGTTGTTATTTTATTGACAAAGTAAAATTTCTTTTAAAACGTGTTTTGCAGGGTTTTAACGTATTTGTGTATAGCGTTATGGCGTCATTTTGTCTGTATTTATATATTAGGAATGTAGAGTTCGTTTAACTAGAATTGTTAATATGTTAAATCATTTGACATACCTACTTAAATGTTGTGAAAACCAGAAGTCCTCCATTTGCTAAATTTTAGTATTCGCCATAGCTAAATCCGAAAATAAAATATATACGTACATTACGTACGAACCTTCTCTACATTCGCAAGGTATTAGGTCTAGTCTATCACGCTGAGTGCACGTTTAGTGTTTTCAAGTCATGCAGATTTTATCTTTGTCAGCCAAAGAGTAATGCGAACAGATAACATCTGCAGAACTATAAAACACTAGAGAAGAATTAGTATGACGTCACAAGTATTCTTAATACCAAATGTTAGTACCACATACGGAGAAGTACGTTCTCAAAGTCAAATCTTTAAAATATCGTGACAACAACTATTTTAAACATTAATTGCAATACTGCAGATCGTAACCACACAGATATTATAATAATTCAAGTCATTGCGGATGTTAAATATTACATACACATACATCATAGTGAAAGCTAATATGGCGTCTATGCACGCCATCAATTTCGTGAAACGTTACATGAAATTAATACATAAAACACGCACGTTTCTTTTATCGGCATTAAAGATGTCCAACTTAATGTTATGTTTTTGCGGCTTACTTTATGTGCCAGATGTCATAACAAAGAAACAAAATCCAATGGTTTTGTATTACATATGATGTGTTGCCACAGTTTTTTTTTTCATTGTAATGAAATATTTACGCAGTCCAAGGTAATACTATTATGCCTACTGTTATATTATTACTTAATGTTATGACAATGTGATTTGTTTTTATGACTTTGATTTATGTAATCATATTTTAATTAGAGTTTGTTATGGACCATTATATAATGAAAAACCCTAACTACCTACTACACACAAAAATTTTTTAATTAGTGTTTTCGTATATTCCATACAGCCAGGTCACAATAAAATCTGCTTTAGTAGTTCATTATCTATAAACGTTAGTGTAATAGACTTTACTGTTAACTTATAATACTGTGATATTAATATGTGAGCAGTTTCCCTTCCCGAAATACTCCTAGAAAATGCACCTTTAATTTTTACGCTCTTTTCCTACTAGCAAGAATTTAAATAAGACCTAGTTTTCAGTGCACTCTATTTTAGATTAAATAAGTATCTAATTTAAAATATTGTATTTGAATACAGTAATACTAATAACATTTAAACTGCAACATAGCAGTTTAAACTAATAACTAAATGCGTCCTATATTAAGATAAAAAATAAAACCTGTATTTACTCTTCTACTACCTACTCAAGTATTATTAAGAATACATTTGTCACCACCCCATTTCATCCCAAGAGTGCTGTAAAAGCCAGCTAAGAGTCTTATGTAGATAATACTCTCTGTTTAATGCGGAAAACTCAAAACTGAACCCTTTACTAACACGTGTGGCCAGCGTGGCATAGTGGATTAAAAACTCTCCCAAAGTAGTGAAGGCCTGTGCCCAACAGTGGGTTAATGGGCTGGGAAGGGAATTTAATACTCCTGATTTGGTCTGAACATATAATTTTCTTTCTCAGTGATACCAAGATGGTCGGTGTGCGATGACATCCGCAGCAGTGGTGGCGCTCGTGGTGATGGCGGTGGTTAGCGTCGTCTCAGGGCAGCTTCCTCCAGCAGATGCGCCTCCACCCATTAACGACACACGTGAGTGAGTCATATCTATGCATATCATAAAACTAGCTGTACCTACTCGGTGTAATCAATTGCATAAAGTAAAAAAATAAAGTGGGTCTGTCTTAGGGCTGTTATCCTATTGGATAACAGCCCTAAGACAGACCAAGGATTTTTAAGGATTTTCCCAGATTTTCCTTTTTTTTTAAATGCGTCCAGGGCACGTCCAGTCAGGTAATCCGGATGTCAGGATAGACATATGAAAACCAGCTAAGTGCTTACGAGTTAGACTCGTACACGAAGGGTTTCGTACCATACCAATTTACAAAAAAATAGGATATCTAACGATCCGACTAACAAATTTAAATTCAAAAAATATTACCTTTAGATTTTTAAAGACCATGAGATGACTTTTTTTTCTTAATACTAATTTTACTCGCAGATATATGTCCCAGAATTCCCTAAGCCAAAATTAAAGAAATGACTGAAATAACCTTTTTTGAATCCAAAAATAAAACGTATCATTGAGTTACACTGAAAACGTTTATTGTGATGGAGCCACTCATTTGTTTGCTTCTGTTATGCATACCAGAATACCACATAAACATTTTTTAAACACATACTACGTACATAGAAAACACTCAGATGCAATACAAATTTGAGTGCCAAATTTAATAATCACACAAATAACACCTAGTCCTGTATGGGAATCGAAACTGCGACCTCATGAACAGCAGTCTGTTAAAAGAACCACTTAGCATTAGTTACGTCATATAAAAATTAATTTGTCTGTCAAAGATGATCTAGTTCTCATACTAACTAATAATATCACTATAGAATAATAGTAATACGGTAGTTTCAATGTGATCAGGAAATATCTAATGACTTTGTTTGTGACAATACTTTCACTTAAACCTTAATTACTTTTAAGATAAAATTGAGGATGTATTTATAATTACGGTGGTACTTAAACTAATGTTATGTTAATTTAATATGTAATAACTAATAATAAGATTTAAGTACCGCTAAAGTATTGATATATTTTGTTTAAAAATATTGCTAATAATTTCTAAATCGCAAACCAAGTTTTTTGTACATTTATTTTGCTGTCTATTTTTAATGAACTTAAATTAACATATAAAATTGTAAGACTAGGAAACAGTTCTTTCTGAATTTATCACAAAGATGTGCTGTCCTTAACAGGCATCAAACTCAAGACTTAGGGCTCAGAAGTCGGCATCAAGACGAAGCCCGAACAGTTTATGACAGACACACTGACGCAACAGAATTATAACTCTTGCCATCAGATATTTTTGCTTAATTGATTTTGTTATGTTTTAACAATACATCATATCAGAAAAGAATAAATCGCCAGGCTAAGATTTCAAGGTCAGAATCTAGGCATACATTTTCGGCACTTCCACAGATAAAATACTTTTGAAAACAATAAATTCTATTAAATAATAGTAACAGGTTAAACTTAAGGTATATTTACAGTCTAAACATGTCTTTCGAAGTAGGAAACTGAAGCACTTCCGTACATCAGATTACTCAACTAGAGGATGGCCTCTTAAAAATAAGGTGGTAATCTTTTCCAATAAATTACACAACACAACTAACGCTTGAGTGACAATAATAACTTTTAATTGAATCAGATCAATGTGGAAACTTACAAACATTAACTTTCTAAAACATTGTGATGCAAACAGATGGGAACACTGTAACAACGGTACATGATTTCTAGTTTCTACCTCATATAAAAATAAAATTTTATGTTTTTAAATTCAGTAATGTTGTTTACCATTATACGGCGCTAAGAATTCACACAATCATATTGTATTGTGTTTTAATTAAACTTGTTTACGGAAATTATGTTGTGTAAATCAATTTCTCTTTTGTTAACTTTATTTTACCATGGCGTTATAATATTATATAGTATATAATGGCTTATTCATAATGACTTATCGGAGGTTTAAACGGAGATTTTATCGGAGAGATAATAAACGTTTTAGCGTAAAAAGACTATTATGAATAACAAAATTTTAGTTTAGTTACGCACTTTGGCCACCGATGACCACTTTCCTGCTTAAACCTCTCAACTGATTTTGATGAAATTTGGCACAGACAATCTTTAGACCCTGAGAAAGGACATAGGCTACCTTTTATTGCGAAAAAAAGGAATGAAAAGTTTTCTAAATTTCACGCGGACTGAGTCGCGGGCAACAGCTAGTGTAAAATAATATTAAAAAAAATTTTTTTATAAATAATAAGAGAAAAAAATCCATGGTGGTTCTTGTCTTGTGTGTAGTATTCGCGTTTGGAACAGACGCCTAGCTTCTGACGTTTCAAAAGAGCTTGTAAAACATGCCAACTTTATTTTATTTATTTATTTATAACATGCAAATAGTATAAAGTAGGTACATATTGTTACAAATAGTTTACAAAAGTTATATATTACCACTACGTATGTGGAAGGAAAAAAGTCTAGAGAAAGACCTAAGAAAAGATGGATGGACTGTGTGAAAGAGGACATGAAAGAAAGAGGAGTTGACACAGACATGACGGCTAATAGAAGACTGTGGAAGAAAAAGACATGTTGCGCCGACCCCAAATAATGGGATAAGGGCAGGTGGATGATGATATATTACCACTACGGTACCACTAAGGTACTTTAGTGTATCTTTGTACCAACATGTACACCAGTTCAATGGTTTTGTCGTGAAAGAGCAATAAACACACAGATTTTCTTTTCTATTTGCTATTTTAGTAACAATTAGTATGAATTAAACTTAAACCGAAAAATAAATAAATTGTAAATCCTATAGATTCTTAAAAATTCTAGATTGTTTAAACCGTTTGTCAAGATGTTCTTAATTCAAATAATCAATCGAAATTGGTGTCAAGAGATTGTGTAATGCCAACATGGTGGCACTAACACAACTTTCCAAATACTGATTTGTGTGTGAGTTGCATCGCTCTGATCAAACATTTCTTCTATAAACAGCAAGTCAATATGTAGGAGCTTATAACAGTACCTAAACTTACGTCTTTTTTGTAAACGAATTATTAGAATTAGGTTATCTGCTATTCGTTCCGAAGGGCAACGCATTCTACAAAGAAGCCATCCAGACTAATGAACTTATAATATATCTTTTAGAAAATATATAAATATAATATAAATATTCATTGAAATTTCACACAACGTCCTCTGGTCCCAAGCTAAGCTTATATGCTTGTGTTATGGGTACCAGAATACGGATAGAATACATATACCTACTACTTTTCTTTTGTAAATACATACTTATAATACATAGAACACCCAGACACAGTACAAACATTTGTATGACAATTAGAAAAATCACACAAATGATTGTCCCGAGCGGGAATCGAACCCGCGACCTCTTGATCGGCAGTCCGTTACATAAACCACTCAACCACGAGGCTCGTCTCTCTTCGAAATCGCGAAAAATCGCATAAAAATCCATTCCGTAATTTTGGAGATATTAGCTCACAGAGGGACATACATACAAAAATAAAGACTGTTTTACAATAAGTAACGAAAAAGCTCTTCCTGTTCGAGTATCTTTATCCTCATCATACCGTCACTCTCTTTTCCGATAGTCGTAGGCCGAGAAATGTAGTGCCATCTGCTACGATCTAAACACACTTCCTTAGCTTCCTTCCTTCATCGACCCTCAAATTGAAATTTTACAATGGCCCACATCATGGACATTTCACACAACGTCCTCTGGTCCCAAGCTTAGCTTATATGATTGTGTTGTAGACGATTTGTGACATCAAATAGTTTTCTAAGAAGTATTAACTATTTATAGATCTATATATTACAATACATTCACGTAATATTTCCTTACGCTACTAAACCACAAAAGGCTTTTAATTCTAACAAGTAAGGAGTAAAGTATAGTCCGTAAAGTCATTTGTAAAGTAAACAAAGTAACATGTCTATTCATGCGCTTACTTTAGTCCCGTTAATTGAACAGTCACTCGCCAAGCGCATATTGACAGCACTTTCCCTTCACACTGGAAAGTATTGAAACACCACTCATATTTATCCAATAAATATTATCAGTCATTGGATTAAATGACGTGATATTTTGAATAGTTTGTACATATCATGTATTGGTTGTAATGACATATACAAATACAAAGCCGTGATTTTTCGGGAGATATAGAAAAATGTAATAGTAATGTATAATTACTTAATAAAACAAAGTCATTATTATTGTATGTAGGTATGTATAGGGACATCAATTGAGCTTATATTGCGATGCTGTTTTTTCTAATAGATAGAGTGGTTCAAGATAATGGTTTTTTAAGTATAATTATTTTATGTTAAGAGGATACCAAAATAGCTTAGTGCATTTTTCTACGTACGAAGTTTTCATTGTTTCTTTAGATTGAATGGCTAGAGCTCTAATTTTTAAGTATATGTTTTTTCAATATATGACCTAGGATCGCATAAACTCAGAAACGCGATTGATAAAAGTTTTCTCGATAGAAAATCTTGGCGAAACAACCTCTCAAATTTTTTATTTTTTTCATTTGTCGGTCTATTATCGCGTATTAACTAATGAAATAACTTTAAAAACATAGGTAACTATTATGTATAGAAACACGTAAATCAGAATTAAAATATATTTAGTAGATTTTGAGTAAATAGGAAAAGTATCCCTAATTCTTCATTTTCTGTGCCTACTGGCTGTGTTAATATGTACGTGTCGGCGATGATATACGATAATATTGATGTAGGCCCTTAAGGTGTTCTTATTTTATAAATTACATGCGTACGAAGTTGCGGGCAATGACTAGTAGAGCTAAAAAATAAAAATAAAGTCCTTATGTAGAAGTTTTATGTATAACAACAGGACGAATGTATGATTAAAATAGTTTTATGAGCACTTTACTTATGTGCTTTTGCCAGAAGTCGAATATTTGGTGTGGTATTTTTTCATAGTAAGTTATATGTAAGACAGAGTTGATCCAATGACGAATAGAATGAGATGCAATAAAAACATATATTTGAAATAAACTGAGTCATTAATTTTATAATAGGCTCATAAACACAAAATGATTGCCAAAATCGTTTTGGATATAAAGAGCAAAGATTTCACCATTGAACATAAATTTATTTTGAAAAAAGAAATAAAAATATTGTTCTACGCATTATTTTTAATAACAGCTAATAAAAACATCTTAATTTACATGTTATTATGCATAATAATATAATTTAGGATTACTTAGCCTTTCGAATGAGAATAATAATTGTTGCACTTACATAAGACTTGAGATGATTGAGCTTGATTTTTAGCATATAGCACTGTTTGGTTTTATTATTGATTTTAATTACGAACATAATGGCTGTGTAACTAGCAATCAGATGGATAATTTTTTAGAGAGGCTTACTAACTGGTTTCAGCAGGGTCACAGTAAATACATAACCAGTAGAGAAACTAGGAACGAACTATTTGAAACAACGCCCTCAGAGAGATATACAAATTTCGCTGGTCTCGAGTAATGACGTACCGTCATGAGGAGTGTTTAGAATCGTATATGAGTTGTATAAATGGTTATTTATGGTTCTTCATATTATTCATGGGTATATTTATAGAGTTATATAATTATAGGGTTCTACCTTCCAACACGAAAGCACCAATGGCGCGTAAATTATTGTTTAAGAAAGTAAGTGTTATTTTGCTACTGTTTTAGCTAATATTTATACTGTGGTACGGGGTATCCGACAGTCATACGTCGACTATGCATACATTACGCCCAAATGTGGTTCCATTTATTAGCATAGATATTCGAAATATTTTAATGTTGGCATATGCCTACGGTACTTAGCGACTTGTATATTCATGAGTTATCAAGGTTTGAATGAATGAGTGTAGGCTTCTTATTTATTTTAGAAAAATAAAACCAATTCATAATCAGAACATAATTTTCAAGTAAGAATAACTCTGAGGATATTTTGTAGTCATGCAGCGGTGTTGGTAATGATACTGTTGTCCTTAGACTAGTTTAGACCATGAGGTTGTAGGTTTTATTCTCTCGCAGGGTAATTCTTTGGAAGAGATTTTCGGAAGAATCTCAAATGTTTATATTAAGACCGTAATCTTGTACTTATAGCGTAAGTACTACGTTTACTTTAATATGCTATATACCTATAAAACGTTTAAAAAAATTAACAAAATTGCATGAATTATAACTAATTATTGTTTTTTGTGTGATTGTAGGCTGTGGAGCTGAATGCGTACGCTGCGCAGCGGACGGCTGTGTGAAATGTGCTAGACTGTTGGTGTGGCCAGGAGGCACTTGTGTGCACGAATGTCCTTCAGGCAGCAGAGAAGCTTGGGCTCATGATGATCACCTGATGGGAAGAGTTTGCTATCCTATAAAATCGTACAATGAGGTAAATAGCTCTTTTCTATTACTCTATGTATATTTCAACTGAGAAGTACTTTTGTTATACGGTAACTAACTAATGCCCGCGGTTTCAACCGCGTATAGATTTATTGAGCCCAAAATACACACCTAACCTTAACAAATTGCACAAAAAAGCCGTCCTCTTGAACCACTCTATCTGTTAAAAGAAAACCGCATCAAAATCCGTTGCGTAGTTTAGAATATATAAGCTCACATTGAGACATACGTACGAAAATGTCGACTTTGTTTTATAATAAGTAAAGAAGGTGACAAATAGGTGTGATGGTAAGAACTTACCGTAGTCTGTGGACGTTTGCACACCAGGAATTTCTTGGTACATAGATAGTGTGGACTTCAAGAGCCTAAGAAAAGATTTGTTAATTTTAGTGCCAAGCTATGATTCTAAAATCCACTCTTACGAATTAGTGGGCAACAACTTGTTCAAAATAATCAAAAACAAAAAAAAAGATATATAAAAAAATGATAACGCCTCGGAGTTTAAAGAAACAGCTTACGATTCTATGATTATGAAACGCCATAGAACCATTAGGCAATAAGAAATGATGTTACACATTGTGCATAAATACATCCACGTAATGTATTAGCCCAATTTCACAAATGCCAGAACATCAAAGTCGAACATCGTAAAGATAGAACTACATAACTATGATGCAACGATTGATGCGGCACGCCACGAAATGTAGTACTTATATACGTAGCATGTCATTATAATCGAAGTCGAGGCCTAATCTACATTAGTTAGCTATAAAAAAAATAAAAATCGTTGTGCCTTGTTCCTAGAGGAGTAGGTCTCTAAGATTGGTAGAGACTTTACAGCTGCTTCGATCTAGGTAGAGAGAGAAGCGAAATATAATTTTAGAATTTTTTAAAATGCGATTTTTTTTGGTTTTTTTTTGTCTCTCGAACGAAGACAAGCAAAAGTGAAGCGCCTAAGAAGAAATCTTATTTACTTTTATTTAATTTACTTTAAACGCATCATATAATATTAGGGAAGATGTTAAAATAAATGAAGAGGCCCGTGCCCAACAGTGGGGCGTGAATGTGCTGAAGATAGAGAGAACAAAATTTTATAACTTAAATATTCTTTATCACCTGCGACAGGTGTTTGGTCAATATTAATATACAAAGAAGGGGCTCCAATTAAGCCCTTGAATTAACTAAATAAATATAGGTTACTCCTATATTCATAAGTAAAAAAATATACACAATTTCGTAAAAGTTTGAGTTGCAACGTACAAACTAGGTCTTAACTCTAACCACTGAAATTTTCCTAATAAAAATAACTTCACATTGTTAAATATACATATGTTTAAAGATTTTCTCGTATCAATCTACTTATTAATCTAGGTATGTATCCATTTAATGAATTATTTTAGATAAATATTAATTAATATTTAATCTAAGAACAAAGAAAACCTAGCTGTAATTTAATACAATGTGGAACAGTCGTAAATCTAAATCTTTCTTCCGCACTTACACAGTTTTATGACAGACATAGAACAGATGGCAATCAAAGTATAATTTATTTAATAGATATTGCTTTTAGCTTTTAAAGTACAAGAGAGAAAGTTACGCTTGGTCGGCATAACATTTGTTTATAAATAAAATATAATATATATTTGTACTAAACTAGTTGTTGCCCGCATCTTCGCACGTATCCACTTTGATCTTCTTCACCGACCAAAACTTTTGATAGGCCGATTTTATTCAATAGATGTACTATCCAAAATTGAAAGAGTTTTTCAAATCGGACGAGTGCCAGTGGTTTCGGTGATTAGTGTATTCAAACAAATTAACTTTTCAGCTTTATAATATTAGTATAGAATCATTAGAAAATACTAAACGTAATTAACTGCTATAAAAATTCTAAGCTATACGTAGCTATCCAGTTATATCCAGTTATGCGAGTTTAAACATACGTTAGGTATTTACTTACCTATATTCAATGCTGTTTATTGTGGCATGATCATTGATATCTATTGTTGGAAAAACTATTGAAACAGGTGCAAGACGGTGACGTAGTTACAGCAAACAAACTGTCGGTATCACCCCCTTGGTATTGAACAGTTTTACGCATTTCATTACGTTTTCAATAATATTTTATCCTGTTATTAATACGATAAGATTGTTTGTTACGCTTTCACAATTTACCTGCGAGGCCGCTCGTTATTTTTTTTTATAATAAATATTCATGATTAACGTCCTCTGGTCCCAAAGTAAGCAATATTTCTTTGCTTGTGTTATGGGTACCAGAATACGGATAGACTACAAAAATCCCTATATATAAATACATAGTAAACATACAGACGCAATACGAACGCCGCAACCTCGTGAACGGCGAACCCATAGGATCTATTTTTCAAAGAAAATATGAACTTCGTAACTTGATAAAGCATCATAAAAAGTCAAAAGACCTATCACAATATTCGTCCTCCAATGGTTAAAAAAACTGTTGTCCAACAGCTTAATACATAATTACATTTACATTGATAACGAAAGTTAAAACTAATCGAGGAGTTCTTGTACCAAAGAAAATTTATAAGCAACATTTTGTAATGAATCATGTAATCATAATGCGTAAAATTGCTATAGATAGCTGTAATGTCATATGTTCTAGTAAATTAGCAGTATTGTTCTTGTGGCTACTTATTGCTAAGCATTGCTCACGCATTACTGCATCTGTGATTATGTAGGTTAGAAAATTTCATACGGATATCTAACGTTTTTCGAGTTGTCATGTTATTTTTTAAGACAGATAACTCTTTTAATTGTTAGAGTAAATCATAGACTTAGGAGTAAATAAATATATAAATACGTCATATTTAAATATTGCATTCGTTATGGTTTTTATATCCTTAAACTCTAATGGTCTAATTCATAATAACTTATCGGAGATTTAAAAGTTCGCTAAAACAGGTTTCGTAATAGTCTTTTACGCTTAAACGTTTATTATCACTCCGATAAAATCTCCGTTTAAACCTCCGATAAGAATTAACAACTCTACTGGCCCGTCCGTTTTGAAATAGAAGTAGGTAATAATGTTGCGTACAGATAAAAATCTGCAGTCATTATTTCTGGGTATCTAACCGGTGCCATAAACTATAAAAAAGATATTTGGGTCGAAGCCTCGTATTTGTAAAAAGACACACAAAATTACTTGTTGTACACAAAATGTTTTGGATCAATTCGGTGCCCATCTAATTGTCTGTCTCATGTGATCAGGTTTAGCGTTGGTAATATGGCAATAAGCTGAACAATTTTTCTTTAACTCTCATTTTCACTCAATTAACCTGCTATTAGTCTGAATGGACTGGTTGTATATTCTAACAAAACTTACTGTGGTTGTCTTACAGCTAATAGTTGGTGGTGCATGCGGTGTAGCAGCATGTATCGCGCTAATAGCAGTTGCAGCAGCATACGCCCGGTGCAGAAGTAAACGCGCCCAACCACAACCACTTCCGCAGCCAAACCTCGACGATGACACGAGACTCAGAGAGTTTCATAAACAGTTGGATTGCTTGAGAGTTAGTATAATTATATTATGTTTAAAAGTAGAGTAGTGGTGTGCTTTGAAAGGTAGATTAAGGAATGAAATCGCAAAAGTCGAGGTTTAATCATGGCTTAAAGGAAGATAAGAGTTCACGTGACTCACTTATTTTTATAAAACTACTTTTTCGGAATACGTTTTTGAGAATACATACTTTTTAATAGACCTTAAAATTTGCAATTTTAAATATTCCATTTTTAATCGATAATTAGATGAAATAGTACGAAAAATTAAAGCCTACTAGAATTAAATTGAGTCGTCATAATAAACTGAATCATTAGTCTACATTCCTATACAAATTACTAAGCCACAATATGATTTGAATTTAGGTTGGGAATAGAATTCATCTCTAGTTTATTATCTTTAAAACCTGTAAATAATGTTAACACAGAGAGCAATACTCAATACATGATTAAAAGTTAAGAAATGTGATATATTATCATTATTTATGATATTTATTCTACATAGGAATAATCCGACTCCGAAGGATCACACGGTGTGGCGTAACTTAGTTCTAACTTTCTTATAAGTCACGATACGCTCCAGATTTAGATTACTTAATCAGCTGATGATAACATTGTTGTTACAGCCTCACGCATACACGCTGCTTGCAATACTTAATCATACAAGACATCAAGTACGAGAGCTCTATCAACTTGGGAATAATGAAGCTGCACTGGCATACAGGTCTGTTTTCTTAAAAAAAAAAACATTTTTTTACGTCAATATTATTACTACTAGATAATAGATATGACCACCCAAAAATTCACTTAGTTTGATTGACCTGCTCAGCATTGCACATGGACTGCTGTTGAATAAAATGCTAAGCGCCGCATATGCCATAATATTCTTACTGTTTTAGGGTTTCGTATAATAACTTCCTCAGTTTAAAACCTAAAAAACACGCATAAAGATGATATATATTTTTTTTAAATTATAGCATTGGCATCGGTTCATAATAACTGTACAAAATTTCAGATTAATCAGACTTCTGAAAGTGTGTGAAAATCACATTCAAACATTCCGTTACATAGGTTATTACATTCAAATACAGTGTTAAAAAGAATTTGTTATAGGTAATATAACTCCAATGAACTATAAAATTTTTATCAACTCAAAGTGTCAATTTGAAACTTAAACTATATCCATGAGTTAAAGTAATTTATTGATTTTGCAATTGACATGCTATGCTTTACTAAATAAATTAAATTATGGTGGAAAGAGTGATTGCCGCAAGCATTATTATTATTCTGTACAGAATACTAGGTGGTTGGTTGAGATGTTGCAAAGCAATCTTGATAGATGGCGTTGTACGTAGAAATACGATATTATAAACTCAATCGAGTGAAGAATGTGGTGGTAAATTTGAATGCTACAAGCACGACCCCAATAAGCTCAGTTGGAAAGAGCTTCGGAACGGTATTCCGAGGTCGTGGGTTCATGTCCCGCTTGCGGCAATCACTTTTTCCACCATAATTTAATTTATTATATCCATGAGTTATTATTTTACTTGCTTTTTAATCTAAAAGTAATCAGCTCAAGTTAATGACACAAATGTGTGATTGGTACCTAAAAACAATATTTCTACATTTTCTGCTATTTAAAATTGGATTACCCATTTAAAACCGCAGAAAAAGTTTGGAACCATTTTAGCCATAAACCACGCAAAGATGACCTGGATTATCAATTTCCAATGTTTTATCTTTGTGAGAATATATTTGCCAGCTTCAAATGCTGCAAGAATGTAATAACGACTTATTGTAAACTTTTTGTAAAAAAAATATACGCAAGTTCTTAGTTATTTCACTTGCGTTATGCTACATTGCAAGCTGCAAGCTAGCAGTTATTTTGTAACACAACGCACGTGTTGTGTAGAGAACTGCGTAGGTATGGATTACGTTACAAGCAAACAAAAACACGTTTACCGTATTGAGAGACTAGTGATATTTGTTTTATAAACATCCGAGCACAATTGGAGGTTACCGCTGCCAGCTATGTGATTATACCTACGCATAATAAAGTTTTACACTGAAAACCAATGATGTATTTTATAAACATTATCAATGCGAAAGTAACTCTGTCTGTCTGTCTGTTACGCTTTCCCGCTTAAGCCTCTCAATCGATTTTGATGAAATTTGGCACAGATAATCTTTAGACCCTGAGAAAGGACATAGGCTACCTTTTATTGCAAAAAAAGGGATGAAAAGTTTTCTAAATTTCACGGGGATGGAGTCGCGAGCAATAGCTAGTTCTCAATGCTGAAGACAATAACCAGTAGAAGTAACTCATGTGAGGTTAAAAAGGTATTAAATCGTTTTACTATTCAACAAAAAGCTGACTTAATGCCCATGGTTTCACGAGCGTTTATAGTTATTAAGCCTCTCCCTCCTCTAACATACATCAAACCTTAAGGGCCTACATCAATATTATCGTATATCATCGCCGACACGTACATATTAACACAGCCAGTAGGCACAGAAAATGAAGAATTAGGGATACTTTTCCTATTTACTCAAAATCTACTAAATATATTTTAATTCTGATTTACGTGTTTCTATATATAATAGTTACTTATGTTTTTAAAGTTATTTCATTAGTTAATATGCGATAATAGACCGACAAATGAGAAAAATAAAAAAATAGAGAGGTTGTTTCGCTAAGATTTTCTATCGAGAAAACTTTTTTCAATCGCGTTTCTGAGTTTATGCGATCCTAGATCATATATTGAAAAAACATATACTTAAAAATTAGAGCTCTAGCCATTCAATCTAAAGAAACAATGAAAACTTCGTACGTAGAAAAATGCACGAAGCTATTTTGGTATCCTCTTAACAAATTATACAAAAGTAGTTGTTGCCTTCAAATTCGCACGCGTGGAATTTATAAACCCAACCCTAACAAATAATACAAAAAAGCCATCCGCTTTATCTATTACATATAAACCCCCTCAAAATCTATTGGCCAGTTTTAAAAGTTTAAGCTGACATAGACATACGTACAAAAATAGCTACCTAATTTGTTTTATAACAAGTAAAGATACGTAGTTGAACCACGTACACAATAGCAAATGCTATGGATCCCAGACCTAAATCCTATCGGCCTCAGGTCCGCAATCAGAAAATGTATTACCATAGTATTACTCCTTATCTACCTAAGTATCTTTACATTTATGCTAAAGCAATCAAGGGGCAACTTCATAGAAGTTACTATACAGCCCAAGTTGGCTTAATCCGGCATTGATTGGCATTTTTTTTTTGTTTCAGCTGCATCTTAAGCGACTTGGCAAAGCTGCTTATATTGTTGAATAAACAGCAGGTGCCGGTCGTACCAGAAGAGTGGCCACGGCTTGCTAGTTGGGCGGAAAGGTAATTTCTTTTGAAACTTATAGTAAATAATTTAACATATAAATGGGGAAATGTTACGTAATTTTTATTCGTATGGTGACGAATCAACACCACAAGTTTCGTTTTATTTCTACCCTAGCAAAGTGTGAGAGTCAGATTAGAGATTATATAAGCAGAGCATACCTATACCCTATGGGAAACGGCAATGTAATGCCACTGGTAAGCGCTGACACTAGAACACAATACACTTCCGAAGCGAAGTCATATTATATTCTTCAAGGAATACCATATTATCAGCTGGGGAAGCTATTATCTCTCTTTTGTTGCTTTTATTCATTCGATAAAAGTGTAATACTTTTAGAACTCGCTCGATTTTCGAATATTAGTCAAAATATTTTTTACAATTCATTGTTACAGAATCTTAAAACGTTACAGCCGTACAACAGTAAATGCACAGCAAGAAGGACAGTTAGTTAATTTCCTACCCGCTCCACCAAGTCAAGGATCCGATTCGGAGACAACACAACAGTCTTTCTCAACGTTCAAACCTCCTTCATACTCCCCTTCCTCATATGACAGTAATATCATAGAAAAAGAGATGGAGTGCGAATGGAGTGATGCCGGAAGACCACCAAGTTATTCACAAGTGGAAAGAGAAACTATCGTCCTCTCCGACCCATGGGAGAGGAGACCGATTGTAAGGAGAGAAAGCGTCTGGTTAGAAGATGAATTCTTCGAAATGACAAGGCGACCGCAGGATGAACTAACAACAGAACTGTAGTTATATAAGATATTGATATTTTATAAGTATTTGGTTCACCATTCCAAGTCTGATAAGTACAAAATATTTTACTAATATTTTAATGTATAGTTAAAACTATCAACGGTCTAAGTATTGTCTGTCTACCATCTTAAGCACTTGTCCTATATTTATAATATAACGTAGTGTTATCTTTAAAATAACGAGTAGCTACAAATATCTAGTAATATTTTTTCACGAAAACCATGATTTTAGGAAGTAAAAGCGAATAAATAAAATCTATGCAAAATTACAATACTAAAGTTATTTACAAATATTTTTTAGGGTTCCGTACCCAAAGGGTAAAAACGGGACCCTATTACTGAGACTTCGCTGTCCGTCCGTCCGTCCGTCCGTCCGTCCGTCCGTCCGTCCGTCCGTCCGTCCGTCCGTCCGTCCGTCCGTCTGTCACCAGGCTGTATCTCAAGAACGGTGATAGCTAGAGAGTTGAAATTTTCACAGATGATGTATTTCTATTGCCGCTATAACAACAAATACTAAAAATAAAATAAAATAAATATTTAAGGGGGGCTCCCATACAACAAACATGATTTTTAGGGTTCCGTACGCAGTATCTCAAGAACGGTGATAGCTAGACAGTTGAAATTTTCACAGATGATGTATTTCTATTGCCGCTATAACAACAAATACTAAAAATAAAATAAAATAAATATTTAAGGGGGGCTCCCATACAACAAACATGATTTTTTTACCGTTTCTTGCTCGATACTAATAACGTTGCCTTATGTTGCATAGATAATGGTACGGAACCCTTCGTGCGCGAGTCCAACTCGCACTTGACCAATTATTTTAATATTCTGGACTCTCTTAAGAGAGGTTAATCTCACTTATTTTGTATGACACTTTGAGAATATACCTAACAAATACGAATGTGGAAAAATTACGCCGTGAAAAAGTAACTAAAATAAATTACACACATGCGTTGAACGATTTTATGTCTTGGAAATAGTTTGAATAGTTAAATTGATTTAAACTTTATCACTCTATGAGAGATCTATTTTTATTGGGTTCATTTTTTTCTATCAATGAATAAACTTAATTGTTTATGACAGGCTTTAATATATTGTATATACGTTACATATTATTACGTTACTTATTCTATTTATAAGTTAAAACCAAAGTAGATAGAAAATATAATAGTTATCTAGTCTTCTTATATTTCAAAATGTCTATTTGTCTAATTTAATACTGTCTTTAAGTAATTGAAATAAAAGTAATATAAATTGTACATAAAGGATAAAAAATATAGGTTACTTTATTTATCTATTTTGAACCACCTGAAAGACCAATGTAAAGTAGATAAAACACAATACATTTTATAAGTATTTTATAACTATAAATAATTTTATTTGGGAAGTCATTCTTTACTTGTTTCTTTTACTAAATACAGAAAATTATTTTTACAGATCTTTTTTCGATTACAACTAGGTATATGTTCATTTTAACAGTTGTACCAGCTGTTGCCGTCAAAATATTATTACATGGACTAGGTACATCCGACTTTTGTGTTAGAGTAAAGTCGTTTGCCTATTTATAATAAAAAAAAAATAACATCAATCGGCCTTTCTTCGAACACACCAGAGCATACCACTGTAGGTTGTGTCGTTCTATTAGTAGGTTCTTTAAAACGACACAACGCGCAATCCTAAACTGCTTGCATTCAGTGGCTCCTGACACATAAGACTGTTCTACTTTTCCTCGTTGTCTAAATCTTTAAATTATGCAAGTAAAGGAAATCGTCTAATTTAACTACAGTACTAATATATTTCTACGCGATTAGTAAATAAACATAGATGTATATAATATGTATTCTATAAAAATATTAAAGCTACCTAGATATAAGTAGTTACTAAGAATAAAATAACAGCTAAAAGCAACGAATAAATTTTGTTACAACGCAATAATACATGTTATTATTGTTAATTTAATAAAGATGAATATATCCCTGTTCAAATTTATTTTTGAGATCTAAACCCCGTTTCTAAACCTAAGAAAAAGCATCTTTTACGGTCAATGGTAAGCAAACCCAGTCACACATCTGTTCAGTCCACAGAATAGATAGAAGATACTGTTCCGTCTAAAATATTAAACAAAATACCACCATTTCTAATCTAGAAGAGCCTCTTGCCCTGGATGCAGTTAAGCGGAAGAAAAATAATTTTGGATTGAGTTTTTATTTCATCAGACGTTTTATAGGCTTATCAACCTCTAGATGACCGTAAAAAAACAGTTATTTTTGATTAGATAAAATTAATAGTATTTGGCTCCCGTTTCTTTCGTCATTATATCCATGATATTCTTTCATCAATTTTAAGTATATTATTATACTCTTTCTTCCTTTCTTTATTCTTTATTGTACACAGTGATACATCATTACAAACTCTTTAATTATATCTTTCGATGAAAGATATTCATCAGAAAGAAATAGGTAACCTTTTTTAATTTTTCCCGCTTAGCTTCCTGCTTGGTTTCCTGTGGTTTCCTGTGTGATGTTGTTTGAAAAAAGTCAACGAGTATTGCCAATTATTAAATTTGATATGATTATATTTGGAAACGCAATAATTTAATAATAATTTTTTTTTATATAAAATACCTCTATCTTGCTTGACACGCAAGTACGTGGCGAAGCTTTATGCTTCGGAATATTAAACTATTACAATACATTGAACGAAGTATTTGACTGTAACTGGTAACACTGTAGTATCCTGCCAAAGCTGTCACCAACCAGCTGACAGCTGTCAGCCGCTGTCGCATAAGTGTTAGTTATTGTGAATTTGCTGCAAGCCTGCAGAAAATATTTTTATTTTATCAATTTCACCCATTAAATAAAACTAATAATGTTATTTTTATAACATACATATAGTAAGCAAGACTGTTGAAGTGAGTTATCGCTCTAAATCATATGTGTATTCTGTATATTTATTTATAGTCTGCGTTGTGTATAACGGTACGAGTATAAATATAACACTTTATTTTTTATCACAGTACGAAATACGTGACCTCTAAAACCTCTTATAGCATATATATTGAAGTAATTATCACTGAAACATTTTTAGTATTAATTATGATTAAAATTTTGTTATAGGTGTATTGTGTTGAATAGATCAACCTGCCTTTGTTCGAAGTATTGACCGCTAATCAGTTATGATAATAAAATTGTAAACAGAGATATATAATTATGTGAAAGTCAAAACCCGTACTCTCGTTTTACTCAAATACAACAGAACCATAAAATGCTGTATAGTAAGTACAGTTAAGTCACCTACTTATTGAATGTGCTTGTTAATACCATTTAACCTTTGTAAAATGAGACATCAGATAGAAATTTAGAAATTTATTAAAAATATCAAAGCAAAATCGGAGGCACTGGACATGTGCCCAGTTTATCTAATGGAAAAGACAAGCCTGAGTAAAAGCATCTTTTTAAAAATGCATTTACTCAGTCCAATTAAAATTATTAGGGCTTTCTCCTAATTCATAATAATTTTTATCTATAGTAACTATCTAGCAGGATGTATAATAATATACCCTAATGTGCCCAGGGCATACGTACACTGGACCTAAAAAGGTTAAAGATGGCCCTGCATGTACTCGTCTGTAGATAAACTTTGATACGCAATCACTTTGATAAACTATAAGTACATAATAAACTACATGAATGCTATCTTCAATAGTGCATAATTTAAATCTAGTTAAATACCAAATCAAACTGGTTCATAGCTTATCCTAAAGAAGTTGTTCCCACTCTAATAATATACGGTTGAATATAAAGACAAATTATGTTACTGATACATAACACCGTTTCATTGTGTAACATAAAATGAATTATGAAGAATTCAGCTTCTGAATATTTATACTTCAGTATTATAACATCTTGCATAATTACTTATGATAAGTGCTACATTCAATATTAATATTATTTTTAATTTTCAGTGTTCAATGGTCTGAAAGAGACAATTATATAAAACCGTACACATATATAATTCATCATGAAGCAACTGGCTGCATGGTAAGATTTCTTATTTTTTTTTACGGACAGGGACACCGCCATCTACTATTTCGAGTTCAGTATGCTGAGCTAATATTGCAGGCACTCTTCTATTACAGCTGTATTTCTATGCTTGTGCTACTAAAATATGATTTTATACCACATAAATATTTTTTTTTTGTAAATACATTTTAAATACCCAGACAAAGATTTGTGTAACTGAAATATGTATCTCTCTCCAGCCCATTTACGTCCCACTGTTGGGCACGGGCCTCCTCCACGTTGGAGGGATTATGGTCTACTGTGCCGCGCTGACCAGGCGTGTTGGCACGGGGTTTATTTTCGAGTTTTCCGTCTCTCACACAAGATGTTATCTGTATGCAATATCCCTTAGCTGACTTTTACAGCACCCTTGGGAGGAGATGGGGTGGTGACACTTGTATTCTTAATCCGTCACCACACGGAGTAAATATGTATACTTCACACAAATTAATTTCGATCCGTTATAGGAACTGCTAGACCACTAGGCCCGTTAAAGTAGTAACGTAGTAAGAGTTCAAGTGTGTACATAAATTTGCAAGTGTTACTTTTCATGTTGCTGCAAATTGATATATGTATAGAGGTCGGTTGTAAAGTTCTTTCGTAAATACTGTGACCTTGTATTCAATCTTAAACATAAGTACTACTTTGTTATTTTAATTTCTGATACCATCATAATAATTGACTCTTTTACTCACGAATATAAAAAAAATTTAAAGTCGAGTAATATATGGTTCTACTTAATTACATATTCGTAAATTGATTTATTTAAAATATTTTTTTTATTAATTAATTTTTTTATTGGCAATTTTTGATGTCATGTGATTTTATCAGGTATCAGAAAAAAATAAGTTCATACGACAAAGAGGAATGGGAGACCATGGTAGAACAGCTGTTGATGCGCGGTACATACCGCCGTCGAATCGTCGATTTCTCAAACCACCCTCGATCCTATCTTATTGATGTTGATTTGGTTAGAGGTAATTTTCTTGTAATTTTGCTATATCTTTTCCTTGTATTTATAATTTTGAAACTGACCGGAATAATTAACTAAACTATAGTGCGAATTGGCAGACAGTAAAACGCGATCTACCGAGACGTATAGTAAACTTCTGGTTTCTAAACACCACGCGGACGAAGTCGCGGGCAATAGCTAGTATTTAGTATATTTAACGTATTCCATGGAAAGATTAAGTTTCAAAGAACACCAAAATTTCTTTTTATATAATAATAATAAGTTCTTTATTAGCAATGTGTTAATTGTATGTTATTTTCTCTTATTTATTGTTATTTCAAGGTTTATATCCTCATAGTTGACGATAAACTAGCGTAAATGTTTTAATCTTATTATCAAAAAACGCTATTCTCAAAATTTTCAGAGGGCAATCTCATTGAGGTCAAGGTGAAACCATACAGGCATTCTCTACATAAGAGAATATAACGTAAAATATGCATAAATTATGCTCTGTTTTTATTTATTAGGCTACGCATTACCGATTTCACGTAAATATAACGCATCTATGTACTTTATCTTATTTAAAAGTAATGAATATATCAATGTCTACCACACAAACACTTCTAAAAATCTCAATAATAAAATGGTAAATAAAAAGTATTATAATTTTATAACAGGATCGTCCTTTCCAAAAGCGAAGCCCACATTGGGCATGCGTCGCGTAGTCTGGTACGCTCTAGTCCGGCTATTGTTCCTACCAGCACTATACCAATGGTGGGCGCAACAGACATCACCTTCCTGCGCCAAGTTCCTTCTTACATTATGGTTAATGCAAATCCTTAACATCACCTTGTATTTTATGACGCCAGTCACAGTTGAGATTGACGTAAGTATATTTAAAAAATACACATGTCGCTAGTTAAGGGCCTACATCAATATTATCGTATATCATCGCCGACACGTACATATTAACACAGCCAGTGGGCACAGAAAATGAAGAATTAGGGATACTTTTCCTATTCACTCAAAATCTACTAAATATATTTTAATTCTGATTTACGTGTTTCTATATATGATAGCTACTTATGTTTTTAAAGTTATTTCATTAGTTAATACGCGATAATAGACCGACAAATGAAAAAAATAAAAAATTTGAGAGGTTGTTTCGCCAAGACTTTCTATCGAGAAAACTTTTTTCAATCGTGTTTCTGAGTTTATGCGATCCTAGATAATATATTGAAAAAACATATACTTAAAAATTAGATCTCTAGCCATTCAATCTAAAGAAACAATGAAAACTTCGTACATAGAAAAATGCACGAAGCTATTTTGGTATCCTCTTAATATAACTCGATAAATGGCATGATACTCATTGCATTAATGATATATGGCGAAAGTAATATTTGGAAAAAGAAAGGGGTGGTATGAGTAAATCCAATGATGGACAGTAGTCTATTTTGAAAATTAGCGCCCCGGACCTTTAAAATTTGCCGCCCCATAAGTTAATCGAGATACAGCAGAATATTCCGCCATCGCCAGACGCCTGTCTCTGTCGCTTTAGCTTGCGTCTCACAGGCTGCTGCCCAGGGCGGTGGGTAAATACGCCATTGATGATAGGTAAAGTCAAAGAAATCTGGGCAGCCAATGACACTCTATAGCAGGTGTAGCCAACTTTTGTGCACATAAGATCTACTTTTTATTTTAAAATTGAGTCGCGATCGACCTATTTCTTAGGTAAGAAGGGGGACGTTTATGCAATATGCTTTTATACCGCCGTGCACTCTTGCGACTTCCAGCAACGACATGAATATTTATTTAATGGGTTTAAAATATTTGTCTAGGGGAATGGAACTTGCGAGTGATCGACCAAAATTGGTCACTCCTGCTCTATAGTATAGTTCGAATTACCACTACAGGAAAAAAGCCGGTATAATCGCATATCATTTTGTTAAGTTTTTCGCCGTCCATAAATCATTTATTCTCGGATACGGGAATCCTCAATGACAGGAGAAATCACTCGGTTTTGCTATCCAGACGTTATGGTAAAAATGTTTGCACAGATTGTATTTATGATATCCGTGTCTCACAGACACTGTCCTTGCTTCTAATGATATTAGCTTTACATCACGTTTATATCGAAAGAAGCCACTAAAATATAAATATAAACAACAGAATTCATTCATCATTGTTGCTGACGACCTTATGTATAAAAATAATGAGTATTGTTTGTAAATTATGGTGTTAGGTTTTTAACTATGGACTTGAAGCCATTTTAGTAACCTTTTCTGTAATGAAAAACACTATTGTTTTTGTATATAGCTATTTAAATTACAAGAATTTTTGCAACACTGCCGATAAAATAGCTCTATACTTAGAAATAGCTGAATAGATTTTCATATTTATATTTATTTATTTATTGCATTCATGTTGTGTACAAGTTGGTTTTTGTCGATACATATCTTCGCTTTTATAATATAAGGTTGTATGTATTTTTTTTATTGGTTTGCAGCCAAATTGTTGGGTAGTACCCCTAGGTTTAATGATAGTACTAAGTATAGTACATTCTCAGATAGTTAGTACTACTGAGATGGAGCTCGCTAGAGTTCGACCACGAGCCACCTTCCGCAGAAAATTGCCAAGATATTTTAGGTTAGTATTTATTTTGAAACATATAATGTGTTTTACTTAATGAATTAAATTGTAGTGGATAAAGTGATTACCGCAAGCGGGACTTGAACCTACTACTTCGGAATACCGTTCCGACGCTCTGCCATCTGAGCTATTGCGGCGTGCTAACAGTAACCAATTTTGCCACTACAATGTTACTCGATTGATTCTAAATCGCATTTGATGTACAGCGCCATCTATCGAGAATGCGTTCTGAAAAGAATACTAGGTGGCTGGTCGAAAATGTGCATAACATTCTCCATAGATGGCGGTGTATATCAATTGCGATGTAGATTTAGTTAATTGCAAAATTGATCAACTACATTTAATGTGTATAGATAATATTTTTGTGGTTAGGATATGCGCATGTACCGAGCACGACCAATGTGCGTGAGAGATCAAGCTCGGGGCGTGTTACTCTGTTACCCCGCCTCAACCCTGTTACCAAACACACTTAAAAAATAAATAAATAAATATTCATGGATATTTCACACAACGTCCTCTGGTCCCAAGCTAAGCTTCTGCTTGTGTTATGGGTACCAGAATACGGATATACTACATATACTACTTTTCTTTTGTAAATACATAAATATAATACATAGTAAACACCCAGACGCAGTACTAGCATTTGTATGATATTTTTAAATATCACACTAATGATTGTCCCGTGCGGGAATCGAATCCGCGACCTCGTGAACGGCAGTCCGTTACATAAACCACTAGACCACGAAGTCCGTCGTAAATAGACCTAAATATGTATTCTGAGTATGTTAAGCTAGCGCTCATAACTTCTGATACTACCTATACTTAATATGTTACATTTAGGAGACTTTCCTATAATACATACGAAACTAAATCTTATGCCAACACGCCTAATCAGCTCGGAGTAGTAGACTAAATACCCACCCAGAATAAAGGAAGGCCGTGCCCAACATTGGGACGTTAATGGGCTGGAAAGAGTTAAAAATTAAATAATTGTTGTATTGTAGGCGATCAAAATCTGAATGTGATGGCGGCAGCGCCGGTGGTTCAGGTGAAAGTGGCGCCACCTCTAGCCAAAGTAAAACGCCTACTACCAAACCTGCCAAGTTCAGGAGAAGACAAACTAGACCTGAAGTTGCTGATAATGGGTTAAGGTAATATTCCAGGTACTTACCCTAAGTATACTGTCTAGAAATATTTGCGATTCACATAAACTTAGTGTTTTAGAGTAAAACTGTATTGGTGTAGGTTTGTGTGGTGACAGATTAAGAACACAAATGTCTCCACCCTTTTTTCATCCCAAAGCCAGCTAAGGAATAATGTATACAGATAACATAAATAAATAAATATTCATGGACATTTCACACAACGTCCTCTGGTCCCAAGCTAAGCTTATATGCTTGTGTTATGGGTACCAGAATACGGATATACTACATAAACTACTTTTCTTTCGTAAATATATACTTATAATACATAGAAAATACCCAGACGCAGTACAAACATTTGTATGACATTTATGGATATCACACAAATGATTGTCCCAAGCGGGAATCGAACCCGCGACCTCGTGATCGGCAGTCCATTACATAAACCACTCCACCACGAAGCCCGTCAATACCGTCATAACTCTGTGAGAGACGGAAAACTCGCCTGGTCAACGCACAGTAGATTCTAATCCTCCCCTCAACGGAGGCTTACATCAGTGGGACGTTATTGGGTTGGAGAGAGATTAGAGTAAATCATGTAATTGGGATTGTTCATAATTTTCGACCTGCTGTTTTTATATATTTTTTTTTTAGAAAATATAGACTATTTTATGCAACTAATTTCAATATTATTGAAATATTCACTATATAGAATTTCTAAAAAATACGTACAGATATTATTTTTAATGTTGTGACGTCATCGTTGTACGCAATCTGTGTATTGCCTTTTCCTGATAGACTTAAGACAGATTGCAATAAATCTTTACAAAGTTGCCAAGTGGTTATAATAGACCAATTTCAACTCCGCCACAGAGTAGTATATTCCTTAGAACGCCCTAATATTTTAAGTCCTTCATTTTAAGGGCAAATAGAGATCATTTGCTTTTTTAGAAAAATAATCGTTAATATAGCAAATTTGCCGAAAAAGACTAATGGGTCATGATCAGAAACTCTATTCCCCGAAATGGTTTTCAAATTAAGGGTTTAAAAAAAATATGAACAACATTTATGCCAATTCGCTGGATAGACACTAGACAGACAGAGTTCTTGTACTCTTACTACGTCTAAAATTGTTTTAAGTTGTAAAATTTCTTTTACTCAAATGGAGTCTGTTACATTCTCGTCATTTTATGAATTTTGCGAGAATACTTTTAAGTAATTCCTAACAATTTATATTATTACTTATTTACTTTTTCCTAAAATACGTAAAAAGTAGAAGTAGGCACATAATATAATGTATTATCTCAACTCATTTAACAAATATTTGTATTTACAGAAAACGTAAAAAAGAATTAACAAAAGAGATCTTTATGAAAACACTAGAACCGCCAATAAAAAATAAAACTGTGATAAAAATGAAAGCTAAAGATTCAGATGACGAAGATTATATGGCTTGGAAGAAACCAGATATTTCAACTCCTATAGTAACTTGCACCCCACCTACAGATGACGCCACTCCGAGCTCTTCATTCAAATATAAAACAAATTTATTGACAAAAAAGCAACTAGAATCATTTAATGTGAGGCAAAATAATATTGCTAAAATAATAGCTGATGGTGACGATGGCTTTGAAAGTCTAAATGGGTATAATTCAAATGGCAGCGAAGATAGATTAAAGAATGAAACAGAAAACATAGCAGCAAAAGTTTTTAATGAAATTAAAACTGAATCAAATAATGTTAATGATAAAAATGAAGAATTAGATATACAAAATGAAAATGAAATATTTATAAATGCTGATATGTTGAAGAAAGATGATGAAATTGATGATTCTGATGGTATAGTTCCTACAAGTAGTCCGAGTGCTGGTAAAAGGATTGGTGTAAGGTTTAGAGGTTCTTGGGTGCATGATAGTGTTAGGGAATCAAGTGATGATGGGTTTACAGTCAAGAAAAAAGATAAGGTAAGTTTGGATTTTTAGTTAAATTATTTAGAACAAATAATTATATTAACCAATCTAGCTGTTGCCCGCGACTCCATCCGCGTGGAATTTCGAAATTTTTTTTTTCGCAATATAGGTAGCCTATGTCCTTTCTCAGGGTCTAAAGATTGTCTATGCCAAATTTCATCAAAATCGGTTGCGAGGTTTAAGCGGAAAAGCATAACAGACAGACAGACAGACAGATTTGGTTTTGGAGATGTTGGCCGCGAATTCATAGGCGTGGAGTCTTGAAAATATTTTCCGTTTTTGCAACATTTTTCGCATATGCTTCATTCCTATTGGTTGCAGCGTGATGTTAAAGCATATTGCATTCCTTAATAAATAGTCTATCCAACACAAAAATAATTTTTCAATTCGAACCAGTAGTTCCTGAGATTAGAGCGTTCAAACAAACAAATTCCTCAGCCTAATAATGTTATTATAGATACAAAACATACTGCACTTTACAAAATATGTTTATTAAGGGCCTACATCAATATTATCGTATATCATCGCCGACACGTACATATTAACACAGCCAGTAGGCACAGAAAATGAAGAATTAGGGATACTTTTCCTATTTACTCAAAATCTACTAAATATATTTTAATTCTGATTTACGTGTTTCTATATATAATAGTTACTTATGTTTTGAAAGTTATTTCATTAGTTAATACGCGATAATAGACCGACAAATGAAAAAAATAAAAAATTAGAGAGGTTGTTTCGCTAAGATTTTCTATCGAGAAAACTTTTTTCAATCGCGTTTCTGAGTTGATGCGATCCTAGATCATATATTGAAAAAACATATACTTAAAAATTAGAGCTCTAGCCATTCAATCTAAAGAAACAATGAAAACTTCGTACATAGAAAAATGCACGAAGCTATTTTGGTATCCTCTTAATTTATTTTTTCTGGCTTAAATATTGTAGACCATTTTATAGCACTACATATATGTATATGCACAAATTTACCAGATAGTATGTCAATGGCCACCTAACTCATCCGGCTTGAAGCCACGTGAATGTATGTGTGCGTGAAATATGTTCTATGCTTGTCTGTGATACACGCCTAAGGTTCAATTTTAACCATAGACTAATAAAACAGATCTTCTCTTCCCTGTGACATACTTGTTTTATTGCTTGTAAAAATGATGTTTGTAGTTTACGAAAAGTACTTTAGCACTTGAATTATGAATACTCTATGTTATTAGACCATAAAGTACGATTTAGCTAGGCTATAGTTACGCGTCTTCAAGATTGAACGCCTATTCACTATTTCAAAAATCTGTGATTATATGCATGCTTTACTTTTTTTACAATTTTGCATACAATATACATAATAACTAATCGATTTGGTATTTATTTAATTAACTTATGCTATCTTTTAATACTAGGTTGGGCAAGAAAAGAACGAGAATCCAGGTAGTTAAAGTGTATATGCATGCTGATAACCAACCGCTTGATGCATTTTGTTAATAAAATGTTCGTAACACAATAGATAGAAATAACAGATTAGGCCCATAGCACACGGCGTATTTTAAAAGCGCAGACGACGCGCGTATACGTGGTTAAAACGAGATTTGATCGCAACCTTGTAACTTAAGCACACGGGGCGATTGTAAAACGCGCCTCTACTGCGCGTATACGCACAGGTACAGCTGTACAGACGCGCTGTAGTCACTAGTCACTCGTAGTTTTTGCGTTTCGATCAGAAACTCAGAGGCGCGGGCGCAGTGGTGACGTGAGCATCCCAGCCCCCTCTGCCCTGTACGCGCGTTTGTATCGCTTCAAATGCGCGTATACGCGCTTCATGCGCGCGTTTCTATTATCAAAGCAAACGCAACAATCAGCGTTTACGGCGCCGAAGAAGCGCGTTCCTGAAACGCGCGTCGTCTGCTCGCTTAAAATACGCCGTGTGCTATGGGCCTTAGATAATGGATGAATTGAAATAACCCAAATGACATCTTTATTAACATTAAAATGAGAATTTAAAAAAAAAAGTTCGGTCGACTTCATGTGTTCAAATTTGAGGGCTTTCCTCGGTTTCTCAGGAGATAACCATAAGATCCTGACCCGAAGCCAATGGGACCACACTGGGACCAGTAGCTTTCAAATAAAAAATAATCATTAAAATCGCTTGGCGCAGTTAAAAGTTATGAGGTAACAAACATAAAAAAAAAACATACAGACAAATTGAGAACCTCCTCCTTTTTTTGAAGTCGGTTAATAAATATGAAAAGCTGTCGAGCCACACCAACCCGTAAAATATTATGAATAACTAAATGAAGCTTTATACAAAGTATACGACGGGAGATTTAACATTTAGTATTGAAATAGAATTCGAGATGCTTTCATAAGTTTATATTTCGCAATAATAATTTAATGTTAGTATAATTGTAGGTATTTAATTTAAAATAATAAATGAGGCGTATTGATGATAAATGAATTTCCGTAGAAATTAGGCAATTACCAGACGTCGTCGTCGGACGGGGAATGTTCAGCGTCGGCTCCATCCATCGCCCTTCCATCCCACCATACCATGTCTGATTGGGTTGGGCAAACTACTAACAGTAAGCATCTATCGATTATTTATACTAATTATCATGTATTAAGAGATTTTGTGACATTGGGATAATATTTACATAATTAAAAATAATAAAATCAAATAATAGTTCCATAAACACAAAAGCTCTAGATGACCTTCAGTAAGTGCGTATTCAGCATGTGTGACGAAATGGTGTATTTATTTATTGGATTATTAATAAACATTACTTTTTATACATGCAACTAGTTTTTGTTTTATTATAAAAGCCTGCTTAACACGTTTTTTTGTTTTGCAAATATCGTCAGTACGGTTATTGCCGTAAACTTTCAAATTCTCCTTATTACCAGTACGGTAGGAGCAGCTTAACAACTGTGAGTTATACATACAACACATTTCCACTGGCACTCTGTGAGAAGAATATAAGTTTGTACTGTCAAAATGTAATGCACAAGATCAAATTGTATATTTGTATTGAAGTCAGTTTGGGATGTGTGCGCTCACAGCGACACTACGGCTGTTGCCGTTGTGTTTGTATGCGTGTTACTTCGACGCATGACGGTAATAACCGTACTGCCTTCAGGAATACCTTTTTTTGTTATATGTTAAGACAGTACGGTTATAACAGTGTCCCTAAAATGTATGGAAATTTTTTGTGATTTTTTACGAAACCTATCAGTTAAATTACCGCGCGCGAACGTGTTAAACAGAAAAAATATAATATTCATTTTGAAACCGCTTTTGTGTTTCAATATGATATGTACGTATACGCTAACGGGCACGTATACGTACTAGGTACGCACTCTGTGCACCTAGGTATACTACAATTTAAATGTTCTTATAATTGTTATTATTCATATTTATTCAAGATTAATTATGTTTATGTCTAAGGGACTAAAACAAAATGTAAAAAAGAAATTGATAGCAATCTTTTTTAAATTGCGCTATATTTTTGTAGTGATTGTTTGAAGTACCCATTCCAAAAGTTACGCCAACAGATAGAAAACGGAAGTACTATTTACCAATTGGGATTGTTCATAACTTTTGACCTGCTGTTTCTATATTTTTTTAGAAAAGATTGACTATATATATATATTTTAAGCAACTAATAGCAATATTATTGAAATATTCCCTATATAGAATTTAAAATAATTGGTCAAGTGCGAGTCGGACTCGCGCACGAAGGGTTCCGTACCATTATCTATGCAACATAAGGCAACGTTATTAGTATCGAGCAAGAAACGGTAAAAAAATCATGTTTGTTGTATGGGAGCCCCCCTTAAATATTTATTTTATTTTATTTTTAGTATTTGTTGTTATAGCGGCAATAGAAATACATCATCTGTGAAAATTTCAACTGTCTAGCTATCACCGTTCTTGAGATACTGGGTACGGAACCCTAAAAATCATGTTTGTTGTATGGGAGCCCCCCTTAAATATTTATTTTATTTTATTTTTAGTATTTGTTGTTATAGCGGCAATAGAAATACATCATCTGTGAAAATTTCAACTCTCTAGCTATCACCGTTCTTGAGATACAGCCTGGTGACAGACGGACGGACGGACGGACGGACGGACGGACGGACAGCGAAGTCTCAGTAATAGGGTCCCGTTTTTACCCTTTGGGTACGGAACCCTAAAAAATACTTAGAGATATTATTTTAAATGTTGTTACGTCATCGTTGTACGCAATCTGTGTATTGCCTTTTCCTGATAGACTTAAGACAGATTGCAATACATCTTTTTAAAGTTGCCAAGTTGATATAATAGACCAATTTCAACTCCACCACAGAGTAGTATATCCATAAGAACGCCTTAATAGTTTTAAGTCCATAATTTCAAGGGCAAATAGAGATGTTTGCTTTTTTGGAAAAATAATTGTTAATATAGTAAATTTTCTGAAATAAAACTTATGGATCATGATCAGAAACTCTATTCCCCGAAATGGTTTTCGAATTAAGTGTTTAAAAAAAATGAACAATGCCAATTGGTGTAGAGCGTAGAGCTACCGAGAAATCTATATTTTATGTCTCTTGGATAAAATCTCTTAAATATACTTATCCGGCTTCATTCATACTCATACATAATCTGGTCATACATGCACGACGATTTTGAAAGCTACGCACTTGACCCATAAGAACTTTTTTTTCTAGTTATAAACATTCAGTATTACTACTTTATTTCAATATTTATTTCATATTTTTAATTATTTGTTTCTTCAGGTGAGGAAAGTAGTTACGAGTCCCAATCCGAAGGGGAACATTCAGATGTGGGATTTCCATACACGGCTGACAGTTCATGGGATCCTTTCGCCATACTTGACCCAAGTAGTGATACAGGTAATTATAGAAATTATTCTTAAACCCTTCTAAACTTATAAACAGGTTTTCTCGTCTTTGCTTTATTGATTTGGTATCAAAATATATACAGAACGAACACTTGTATTAGGTGAGAAGAAACCCAATTATCCCCAATACTGTGAGTGCGTGGTATATTTTCCTCTTAATTTTGTACAAAATGTGGCATAAAAAATTATTTGCTTGCAACAAAGCCATTTACGTATCGATCGGAGCTCCGTTAAATACTTATTTTAATCTGAATTATAATATATTATGCATATTGTCGTAGCTGCAACAGAAATAGAACATCTGTAAAAATTTCAACTAAATATTTGAATTTTTTTTTAATTTCGTTCTTAGAGGTCAGCGTGACGCGTACTATACAGGGTGTCCCAGAACTCAACGTCAAGCCGAAACGGGGTGACAGGATAGATCATAACCATCACGAGAAAAATCAGAAAAAAAATCTATCCCATGCAGTTTGGAAATTATGGGCATTTTAAGAAAAACCTAGAAATTTGGTCTAACTGTACCATTTTTCGGTTATTGTGGTTAATTTTTATTATTTTTGGTCATTTAAACTTTGGAACCGTAACCCTAAATAACATCTCGAGAATCACAGTCTAAAATAATGACACAATTACCCCAAGTTTCCTAGAATTTAGACTATTTGTTAAACTATGAATTTAAAATTTTCAAACTTTGTCGACTTTGAAACACCCTCCTTTAAAAAAAATGTACTAGAGTGCCTTGGCAAGTGCCATTAAGAGTTGGCGCATTTAATCAGGATTGTAAAATGGTACAATACTTGTAAGTTTCGTACTAAAAAAAACGAGTAAAAAATAAAAACCTCAAGTAACCCGATTTTTGCTAACCCATTTTACTCAGTTAAAATGTTTTTTATTCGCACAAGCCCTTGGTAGGTTCTTTATTTTACGGTAAAATGATGAGAGATATGGATAGTGGACATGTTTGCCATGAGCGAGCGAGACAGATAGTGACGCCACTTTTACCAAAGCAACAAAATACTAATAAAATAATGAAAAATGTTGACCTTGTTTTGTTTAGGTTTATTGGAATAAAAGTCAGATTTGAAAATAACATTTTTTATTAAAACAAATGTTCAAATTGTTTACCATCAGCTTCAACACACGCCCTACATCTTCTTAAAAAAGATCTACTTATTAGCCGGGCATATCCTCGAGAGTTGATGTCCTCAGCAGCTTGAGAAATTCGTTCACGCAGCTCGGCTACGCTCTCAATGGGCTTAGAATAAACTTTTTCTTTGAGAACGCCCCAATAAAAAAAATCCAGGGGATTTAAATCTGGGGAACGGGCTGGCCACGAGATAGTGCCTGAACGTCCAATCCACCTTCCCGGATATTCTTGGTCAAGGAAATCTCTTACTTGCACTGCGTAATGCGCTGGGCAGCCATCTTGTTGATACCACATGTGGCAACGATCTGTTAGTGGTACGTCCTCTAACAAACTTGGTAAATTTTCTCGTAAAAAATTTAGGTAATTCGTGCCATTCAAATTCTCAGGCAGCTCAAAAGGCCCAACTATTTTGCCGTTTAAAATTCCTGTCCACAGGTTAACTTTAAAGCGATATTGGGATCGGTCTTCTCGCATTAAATGTGGATTCTCCACATGCCACTCATGAAAATTGTGTAAGTTTATGTAGCCATCTTTTTTAAATGTAGATTCATCTGACCAGAGAATTTTTTGGATGAATTGGGGATTTTCATTATGCCTCTGTAGCATTGTTCTACAAAATGAAATCCTTTCAGGATAATCTCGAGGGAGAAGACTTTGAACTCGTTGTACGTGAAATGGATGCATTTCAGCTCTTTGTAAAATACGATGTGCTGTGCTTTTGGGTATTCCCGTTCTTTCTTCAATTCCACGAACGGAAATACTTGGGTCATCTGCGACCTCTTCCAACACTTCTTCTTCGTAAGGAAAGCGAGGTCTACCTCCAGCCCGTATTTGATTCGGGAAATGGCCGTCCTCTGTGAGTGAATGGTGCACATTAACAAACACGCGGTGATCCGGATAGCGCTCTAAATTTGGATATCTTTCACGATAAAGTCTAGCGGCGGCACTTGCGTTGCATCTGCATTCCCCATAAATGAGATGCATGTTCGCATATTCTTGTGAAGTGTAGCGCGTAGGCATAGTGATGAGAAGGATGTCAACACAAAAGTCCAATTCCAAAAGAGAGAAGCCAAAGTTGCCGGTATGTAATCAACAAGTCCAATTCACAAAAATCCAAGTCCAAAAAGAAAAGCCAAAGTTGTCAGTACTAAATTAACACAAGCGAATACGGAAAGGTGCGCAGTAGACGAATGAGCGAAATGTACTAACTGGTGTCAGACTGGCAGCGTAGCTATTTGCTTGGTATGGCGTCTGTATCTGTTTCATTCGCACTCGTTTAAACGATGCATCTCCGTCTCACTGCGTGGCGTCACTATCTGTCTCGCTCGCTCATGGCAAACATGTCCACTATCCATCTCTCTCATCATTTTGCCGTAAAATAAAGAACCTACCAAGGGCTTGTGCGAATAAAAAACATTTTTCCTGAGTAAAATGGGTTAGCAAAAATCGGGTTACTTGAGGTTTTTATTTTTTACTCGTTTTTTTTAGTACGAAACTTACAAGTATTGTACCATTTTACAATCCTGATTAAATGCGCCAACTCTTAATGGCACTTGCCAAGGCACTCTAGTACATTTTTTTTAAAGGAGGGTGTTTCAAAGTCGACAAAGTTTGAAAATTTTAAATTCATAGTTTAACAAATAGTCTAAATTCTAGGAAACTTGGGGTAATTGTGTCATTATTTTAGACTGTGATTCTCGAGATGTTATTTAGGGTTACGGTTCCAAAGTTTAAATGACCAAAAATAATAAAAATTAACCACAATAACCGAAAAATGGTACAGTTAGACCAAATTTCTAGGTTTTTCTTAAAATGCCCATAATTTTCAAACTGCATGGGATAGATTTTTTTTCTGATTTTTCTCGTGATGGTTATGATCTATCCTGTCACCCCGTTTCGGCTTGACGTTGAGTTCTGGGACACCCTGTATATATGGTATAGTACGCGTCACGTAAAATGAACGCTGGAAGAAAGTGGTGTGGGCGTCTTTGCGCATGGGTACACTCTTGCATGAAAGTTATGTGCATATTATTTTATTTCTGAACTAGACTTGCGCCGGCGAGGCGTAGCTTGGTAGCTACATATTTGTTATTCTTATTAGTTATTACATAGAAAATATATATTAGATAAAATATCAATAAAATGAATTAAAAACATGTTTGAATTATGTATTAAAGAATGTTTAAGAGAAATTAAATTAAAGTAATGTTGAAACTCGCGCGGGGGGGAAGCCATGTGGCGCATGGCTTCCCCGCGCCCTACCTCGTATAAATCGCCTTATGCGCAGCTTGACCGCCAGCGTTCTTTTTACATAACGCGACCTATATCAGGAGATCTCAGTAATGGTCCCCTCTATACCCTTTCGTACGGAACCCTAAAAAATATTTTTTCTATCAATATTCTAAATTAACTATACTTATAGTGAAATGTACAATGTGGGAGCGTGGCTCAACTCTTCGTGCTGAACTATCGGCAGTTGATATTAGCTGGTACGTGGTGGCTCGAGCTGAACGAGCCATGGCGTCTGACGGTGGACTATGGGCTGGGTTAGTTATGGCTTCTGCTGTGGGTTTAGTTGCACCATTTGTACGACTTGTTCAGGTAAAATACATTTAAACTACTTAAAATTTGTACGTTTTTAACTATTTTCTATTTATGTACAGTAATTTAATAGTTTGTAATTGAATTACTATGTTTTGACTCTACTTAATAAATTATAGGGGAATGAAATATTCCGCTCAAGCTAATAATAATATTTTTCCACTATATTTTGATTACATACATATTTTAAGAATTATTATTTTATAGTTATAAAATTGTTTGGGGACAAGAGAAAGATTTATAATCTCTGCCTTCCCCCAAAATGGGGGAAAGGTGGGACGGTATCTTTACTTATTATAAAACAAAGTCGTTATTTTTGTAGGTATGTCCCTATGTAAGCTTATATCTTCAAAACTACGCAACGGATTTAGATGCGGTTTTTCTTAATAGATAGAGTGGTTAAAGGGGACGGTTTTTTAATGCGGGATATTAAAAAACCATCCCCTCATGGTTATCATTTTTTCCATTATACTTTAGTTTATTTAGTAAAAGCATAGCAAGTCAATTGCAAAAAGTAATGTAGGGATGGTTTTTTGTTAAATTTGTAAGGAGTTGATTACTTAATTCAACGCGTGCGAAATTGCGGGTAACAGCTAGTAATGAGTATGACAGATATTTTCTAAAGCGCTGATCTTAATTAGTAGTATTTTCTTTTCACGCTCTCCTCTCGCGGGTCTACGGGCAGAAATTTCTATAAGAAATATGTAGACCCCTACACGAATATCCTATGCATATTGTATTTTACTATTCATGTGTTTAAAATTGTTAAATAAATTAATAGTTTATGATCAAACAAATACTATCATGATAAGCTGATAGTAGACTGTTAGGGAAATATTACATATCCTAAAATAGTCCCAAAAATGTTTTATATAAAAAAATTCTTGTGTTTGATATTAATATTTGAGTAATTATTACGTATATCCAAGTAATCTACAATTGTTGGCAGGTGGCCATAGACCAAGATACGAGATCTGAAGAGGAGTTGCAAGCACTCACAGTCTTCACCTATCTACCGTCACTGGTCGCCAACTATGGTCAGGGATCTGTTTTCTCTCTCTTCTATGGCGCGTACGGGGATAATATTTGGTAAGTTCTTAGTCATAATAAATCAAGCACGCAGACATATAAGAAACTAGTTGATGCACGCGACTTCGTCCGCGTGGAATTTGAAAAACTTTCCCCGTTTTTGCAACATTTTTTACTAATGCTTCGCTCTTTTTACTCGCAGCGTAATGTTATATATCCTATAGCATTCCTCGTTAAATGTACTATCCAAAACTGAAAGATTTTTTCATATCGGATCAGCGGTTCCTTAGATTAGCGCGTTAAAACAAGCAAACTCTTCAGCTTTATAATATTTATAAGATATAATCATAAGTTACTTAGTAGCTGAGAGCATTAAACCAACAGGAGGTGTTAGACACGTTGTTTTCTTTGTTAAATATACTGTGAGGTCGGCGCAGTGCCGAGGTGATGCACACAAACACTAACGTAATTTCATTAGTAGCTACGCACGCCCCGCTGAATAACCAACTCTTGTTGGTATAATGCTCTAAGCTTAGTAGCAATCAGAAGTGGGATAGAGAAAAATTCTATGGCGTAGTAATTACGGTTACTTAATTACGTTACGTAGTACTTACGGTTACGTATTTAGCTGTCGTTGGATATGAAATTTGTATTTTACTGTATTGCGTCTCAACTTTAAACTCCACGCAATACAATAATTTGGGTGACAAACTTATATTTGAATTTCACAAATGCTAATATGTATTAAGAGAACATCTATTAAGCTTAGTTTAGGACTAGATACCTTGTTTATAAAATGTGTAAGTTTATTAATTATTATAGGGTAATGTCAACGAATATACTATCATGCTGTCTCCGGTTTGCATTGAGTGCACTTGTATTCTTCCTATTGGCTGTAGCTGAACGTGCTTTTAAACAAAGATTCTTATACGCCAAGTTGTTCTCACATCTAACGTCGGCAAGAAGGGCACGTAAATCAGAACTACCACACTTTAGACTTAACACAGTGAGGAATATCAAGACTTGGTTGTCGACAAGATCTTATTTGCGGGTAAGTATTTTAAACATATAAAGTTTTTTACAGGGTAGAAGGAAAACTCTCGAAAATTTTAAAAGGATGGCGAGCCAACAGACTCTAAACATTATTTCCTTAAAACTTCTGATGAAAAAATGCATAATTTTATCTTAATCAGAAGTGGGATAAGACGTTGCAGTTTTGTTCATACTTATTTAAACAAACTTATCGAATTACGTTCGTGCCAACATAAAAAAGTTTTCCTGTTTATCGCGAAGATTTAAAAAGCACTAATAGTGATTATTAAATGATCCTAGTAAAATCAATATAAAATAATTATTGTTTATGTCAACACAGTACTTACAGAAAAATTACATAAATAAATAATATAATTACTTACACATTTCTTATTCCCACTCCCACTCCCCATCCCACTGTTGGGCACGTCCTCCTCCACTTTGGGAGGGATTATGGTCTACTGTGCAGCGCTGACCAGGTGTGTTGACACAGGGTTTATTTTCGAGTTTTCCGTCTCTCACAGAGGATGTTATCTGTGTGCAATATCCCTTAGCTGACTTTTACAGCACCCTTGGGAGGAGATGGGGTGGTGACACTTGTATTCTTAATCCGTCACCACACGGAGGGTTATTTATATATAAAAATGATACAATAAATATAATATTTCAGCGTCGCGGACCACAGCGATCAGTAGATGTTATTGTATCGGCAGCGTTTATGTTAACATTAATGTTACTTGCTTGTGTGAGTGCACAGCTACTAAAGGTAAGTAATTTAAGCTTTATAGAAAGCTTATTAATAGATTTTTTTCAGTCTAGTAGTAGTAGTACGTAGTGGGATTCGCGCAATAAAAGGTTCCGTGCCATTATTATAAATATTACAACGTTAATGATATCGTCGTAGCGTATTATATTGGGTTGTTCGAAAAGTCATTTCGTTTTTTCCCGACAGAGGATTTAATTGTATTCTTTTGCACCCAACTTCACATTTAAGCCGTATAATTTTTATATGCTTTGAGAGCTCATAAACTCTCTCTCGCTCACTTCAACAAAATTAATTCCACAATAAAAAACCATACGGGAACCACCCGCTTTCAAATAAAAAAAGAATCATTAAAATCGCTTCGCCCAGTTCAAAGCTATGAGGTAAAAAACATTTTAAAAAAACATACAGACGAATTGAGACCTCCTTTTTTTGAAGTCGATTAAAAAGTTTGTTATTTGGAAGCCCCGTAAATATTTAAAAAAAACATTTTTTTTTGGTATAACGACTACAGAAATATATAATCTGTGAAAATTTTAATTGTTTAGATGTCACGAAAACTCTAATAACGGATGTTATATATAATTGAGCCATTACACTAAATATGATTAAAAATTCTAGGACTCTGTGACATTAGAATGTGGTTGGCTTCTAGAGGCAATGGTATGGAGTACTTGCCTTGGTATATATCTGCTTCGTTTACTAACACTAGGCAGTAATGTTAATAGAAAATACCGTGGATGCCTGTCCGCCATATTGACGGAACAGATAAACTTACATTTAGCCATCGAACAAAGACCAGAGAGTAAAGAACAACTTACTGTAGCCAACAATGTACTGAAGCTTGCAGCTGATTTACTTAAGGTAATTATAATATTACATACATGCATATTATTATATATTACTAGCTGCCCCGGCAAACGTTGTTTTGCCATACAATTCTGTATAAAATAAAATTTCATCAAAATCGGTCCAGCCAATTTGTAGCCTATGTGTTATTCTGATGTATAAGCTATATTGTGGTAAAGTTTCATTCAAATCCATTCAGTAGTTTTTACGTGAAAGAGTAACAAACATCCATACATACATCCATACTTACAAACTTTCGCCTTTATAATAGTAGTAGGATAGTCCGGATTGGGCGGATTCTACCATAAATTAAGTCGGATAAACAAAAAAAAAATCTTGTAATTCTTGGTATTGTTTACGTTATATTTTTTATTTACAAAAGCATATAGGCTAAGCTGTGGAATGTCCATGAATATTTATTTAAAACAAACAAAAAAAGACGTGTGGCACTCGGCTCATTTCATTCATTCATTCATCATTCATTAATTATAATTATTTATTCATGCGCTTACATTATTTTTCACTTGCAAATTTTAAAATTAAACTATAACATTATTATTAATAATATATAATAATAATGAAATGTATGTACTCACTCATTTTCTTTTACTATTTTTTCGCGACTTTCTTCATTAATAAATGCACTTTTTTTCTTTCATATTTATAACTAACGCCGAAACTGACATGAGTCACCAGATTGCGGGGCGAACAGCGAAACGGCGTTACTGCGAATGCGTAATCCACGCATGCTATTGCATAGAAGCTATGCAATAGCTTAAAAGAAAATTCATGAACATTTCACACAACGTCCTCTGTTCCTAAGCTAAGCTTATATGCTAGTGTGATGGGTACCAGAATAGGGATATACATATACTACTTTAGATAGATAGACATATACTACTTTTTCTTTGTAAATAGATACTTGTCATACATACAAGGAAAATTTATTATTTATTTATGTGGCCCCCTAAACCCTCACAGCTACGCCCATGAAATATCCCGCTATGATAATTTAAAAGTATATATTATATTCTTTGGATTTTGTTATTAGTCTTAAGAACCAGTGTCATTTGATACCCATGTTCTAGTAATCTGTTTGTCATTTTGGATTTAAAATGACGTGACAAAGTAACCCTATCGTTATCTAAACTAAATTAGGTATTCATTAATTGATTGTTGCAGGAATTGGATTCACCATTCAAGATATCAGGCATATGTGCTAACCATTATCTTTACACAATAACTAAAGTAGTTATATTATCAGCTTTATCTGGAGTTCTATCTGAAATGTTAGGTTTCAAATTAAAATTACACAAAATTAAAATTAAATAGAAAAAAAACCATTAACATCTCGGGATACTCGACAAAAGTGATAATCGAAGATGAAAAGCCAGATATGGGTGCCGTAACGCGTTACGTTACGTAACGATGTACGCTCCCGTGAGAAATTATCACTTTAAAAGTTGTTATTACATCTTAGCAGTATGGAGGATAAAACTACTTTTTACGGATTTAGACGTGTATATTTGGTTTAGATTTTAGTCCAACTTTTCGGATACTTCAGTTACCATAGTCACGGGACGGACTGAGATGTAAAGTGTCCTCTACGATCAGTTGCTAAATCCGTAAAAAATTGTTTCATTTCAGTAAATGAGTCGCGTAAGTGTTAGAAAATGGTATGGAGGATACTAGACTATCCAGAACCAGGCAATTATATAGTCAGGAAAAGAAGGATATTATAATAATATCATCGTAGTCATATTTTGTTCGACATGCATTTTCAAGGAAAAATGCTCTTGTAATTTTAGTATTATTACCGCTTGTGTAAAGCAGGTTGTAAGACAGATAAAATAAATATCAACGAACTTTTTATAACGTTCTTTGGTCCCAATTTAAGCTATAGGTCTTTGTTATATGGGTACCAGAATATGTATTTAATACTTTTTTTAATCGATTGACGACGATGAAATATGAACAAAATAATATTTAAACTGACGAATATATTTATATACAATAAAATAAATTTACTTAGAAAAATTAGTAGTTAGTGAAATATTTTCTTATATTGACCTGGAGTTCTATAGGCTCTTAAATGTTCGAATTTTGTAAGAGAGGTTGGAGATTATTTTAGTTTTATTGATAGCGTGTTTACATTTAGTATTCGGAAGATTTAAATAACAGGCAATGGTGCCAATTCTGAGCGCACACAACTAAACATAACTAAAAATTTAAAATAATGATTGTGTCAATAACATAATTCGCCAATGTTAACTAAACTTTCTTATTACTTATATAAAACTGTGTATTATAGACTAACGATTTTAATTTATATAAATGTACACCGCGAAATAGCCTATTAATCAAAACACGCCATTGTTGTTCTAATTATTTAAGTTTAGTTTGTGGACGTAGAATTGGATCCAATATTGTGTAATACGCGTAAAAATGGAAAGGGATATTAATCTCCAGAGCCCCGAGTCCGGTAAATGAATTGTGTCACAATGGTAGCTCAATGACACATTATAACCTCAAAATATTAACAATAGACTACCAAACTTGATAAAATTCGCCACTAAGCAATCAGTTATTTAGTGTTATTGCAAACAAATGCAATAACTGATTGCTTAGTGGCGAATTTTATCAAGTTTGGTAGTCTATTGTTATTTTTTTGAGGTTATAATGTGTCATTGAGCTACCATTGTGACACAATTCATTTGCCGGACTCGGGGCCCAGTTACGGAAATACATTGGAGTCGTTTTACTTCATGTCGCATCAAGCATAATACCTATGTAAGTGGTTTTAAGAAAAACCATGGTGGAAACCATAGCTTTAACTAAGGATTTTCTTAAAACCCAATAAAAAATTAAACTATTTCAATATATATATTATTGTTTTTATACAAATAATTATTTTATTAATGGGAGCCAAATTCGAGGCTCTTTATTCAAGAATTTTCTTTCGACTTGTGATCATTTTTATCACTTAGAATGTTCCTACATTTAGACTAGACTCCTTAGGTTTTTTATGTTAGCAAGCATAAAAAGGGGCGTAACCCAAAATTTTATATTCGGGCCACGCCCCATTTTTATGTTTACAAAAATGTTATGTACCTATACAGACCCAGATTATAATTATGTTCTATCATATAGTATATAGTAGGTAAACAGGAGTATTAGTTTATGACGTCATATTCTACTAATGTTGAAATAATCGGATTATTATTAACAAATGTTTTTGTAAATATCAATAAAAACTAAAAACTAGCAAACTTTTTCTGATTCGGCTAAGTACGTTATTAATATTTGTGTTTTAGTTTTCGTTAATTTCAAGCAGAATCGTCACCAATATACATATAATAACCGATTAATTTTGACTATTTAAACAAGATTTTATAAGCTTGTTAGTCTAATAAGTGATCTCATTAAAAACTGTATATTTTTTTACTTCATAGCAAATATTTTCAAATAACTAGCTCTGTTCACAGTTTTAACTGAAAGACATCACATTTATTTTAATATGTATTAGGTTTAATAGAATTTAATCTGTCTTAATAAATCTCTATATATTTTCGTATAAACCTTAGAGCATTATTCAACAGGAGTCGCTCGCTTATCCTTTTACGCACCCAGAGTAAAAAGATAAGCGAACATACTCAAGCCATAGTGTACGGATGGTGAGCGTGAGGCGATTTTGGGTAGCGACCAATGAAATTTGTTAGTGTATGTGTGTGAAACTGCTCCTCTTGGTTTAATACTCGAGGTATAAACTGAATGAATTATGAGGTTATTTGTTAAAATATATGTAAAAATAGGCCTCTATTTAATCATTTTTATATATTTATTTTAATCTGTAGATATTATGTTTTTTATAATCATGAACAAAAATAAACTTCTACAAATCCATCTAGAATGATATCAAGTTTAGTATAAAAGATTCAAATTCTTATTTCATTCATTTGCTTATTTACTTTGATTATTAATTATTTTAACCCTATGACTATGGAGTATGGTGAAATATTTTCATTTAGCATCAGATGTTTCTAACCGTTTTTTAAAGACACACTTCACTCACACAAAATTTAAAATATGGCTTCAGTTTCTTGTTTGAAGTGCCCTATCTACCTTTTTATATTTTATCTGAAGCGCTATATGATAGAAAATAATGTGGGTATAATACTATTACGTTATATCTTTTTGTTAGTTTGTCTATTTTCTAGAACATCTCAGGACATAACATATTTGTAAGTTAAAAATATAGTAAATTTAAAATCTTGATTCTTATCTTATGACAGTGTAAATGATCTATATTCTATATATGAAATATCTAGATGTAGTAAAAACAGTGTGATGAAATTTCTAAATCATGTATTTTAAGAAATACATTTTATATTGTATCAAATTCTGAGCTATGTAGAGACTTATAGATGTGAGCATTTAATGCTACACAATAAACTAAATAGGAAAAAATGGTGGTTATTTTATTTTTCCAACTTTTTTATTAGCCACACAAATTGGTAATGCGCCTGGCGGCCATGTTGGTGACGTCATAGTGACGTGTAGATGAGAATATTACATTTTGTTAGCTGTATTTTTTCTTTGCTGATGACGTCACAAGGACGTTAATTTGACAAGGTTCCAGCGCATTACCAATTTGCGTGGCTTATATCTACCCACATTTAGACTTCGGCTTTTATAATTCCTAAAGCGTAAAGAAGTGGTTCTCTCTCCCTCTACAGCCCATTAACATTCCGCTGTTGGGCACCGGCCTCTTCCACTTTCGGAGGGATCAAGGTTTACTAGGCCGCGCTGACCAGGCGTCTTGGCACAGGGTTTATTTTCGAGTTTTCAGTTTCTCGCAGATGTTATCTGTGTACCATAACCCCTTAGCTGCCTTTTACAGCACCCTAGGAAGGAAATGGGGTGATGTCGCTTGCATTTCTAATCCGTGACCACACTAACATTTAATTTTCGTCTACCAAGCCCTAGGAATGGAATAGTGGCGCATAGAACAGCACTCTTAGATATGCGAGCCAAAAGGAAATAAAATAAATTTCTCATTTAAAAGAACAAATTTATTTAATAGTTGTGGTTTTCATCATTGTTTCCCAAACACAAATCATTACCTTAGCACTAAAGTAACAAAACAAAATAAAACCTTATTATTTATACACACAGTACATATATTAGGAGATTATTTTAATAATATACAAAGATACGCAACTTACCTACATTCCATATACATAGCATCTAAAATGAACTCTTTCTAATTATGACTAATCTTATAGAACTTTATATTTTTCTTAGCTAAAACTTATTTCTTTACATTTAGATAAGAGATAAGTATGATAAAATAGTAATGGTCTTATTGATAATGAATTATCGGAGGTTTAAAAGTTCGCGGAAATTGTCAAACCTTGTTATTCATAATAATGTTTTTACGATACAACGTTTATTATCCTTCCGATAAAATCTCCGTTTAAACCTCCAATAAGTCATTATGAATAAGACCATAGGTATATATTTCAAATATACAGCAGTGGTGTAATTGATAGCACACTCATAATGAGGAGTGACCTTCATGTGAGGGTCACTTCTAAGCATGTGCTTAGAAGTGAAATTCGTGCAGACATTAGTATCCTATCTACATGTACAACACAACTAAATAATGAAAATTGATGGCGGCTTAATTGTACAATGTTAACTGAACTTTCTTATTACAAAAACTGTGTATTATGACTAACAATTGTAATTAATATAAATGCAACGAAATATCCAAAAAATTAAAATAAGTAAATAATAGTTGCTTTTATTTTAGTTAGGTTAAATTTTTATGTGTCAGAATTGGCATCATTTTCTCGATGACATCTAATTTAGCCCTTTATTCATTACTTGCCCCATTCCTAAAAGTTTCTCTGAATCTGATATGATCTTGTACGCGTATAATCGTCATATTTTTACAGAATAATGCATACATAATCTAAAAAAGACGCCCAGTCAAAGAAAACAAGAGCTGTCATCGAGAAAATACAGGGTGACTTTGCAAGGTGTTGCCAAATTTATTAAATAAGCTCTATGGAACAATACTAAAATACGTCTTTGTAGTAACTATTTGTAAACGTAGTATTTTTCAAAAAAAAAACTATTTAAAATGTCCTTAAAAGTAACTCAACAAAGAGACACCGCGTGCGTTGTCATTCATCAGAGACCAGAGCCACAAACGACCTTATGCAGACCACATAACGACAAGCGCGCCAACAAGTTCTTATGCAGTGGACATACGGTGCAATTTCATCAACACGCCACCGGTCAATGACCCTTCAATAAACACTCCCCCTCCATTTGTCGGCCTACGCTTCCCGCTAACCCTTGCTTGCGCGGGCGCCCGAACCTTATGTTGTTAAGCATAAGGCTTATTTTCGCGCACCATAATCACTACTACACTTACAGTTTAACTTTTGCGAAACTATCGTGACGTGCGTGCGTATTTTTCTATGAATGAAGTAAATTATCCACGCGTACTATTTTTAAACAGCGGATAGGATTAATTAAAATGAAAAAATTTTTTTTGATGTTCTTTACGTAAATCGATTAAGTTACTGATTCAGAGTCGCTCCTAAAAATTTGGCAACACCTTGCAAAGTCACCCTGTATAGAAACTGAAAAGTAGTTTTGTGGGCGTGAGACAATTCTGGGCGGTGCATGCCTAGCGACCAATGAAATTGACGTGTTTATGTACCTGACACTATATTTCATAAAGAAAACAGCCTTTATTTAGTTAATACCCAAAGCTCCTAAGTATTCCGCCCCATATATGTGCAATAATGTTACACCACCATTGCATAATTCGTACATAGACAATATAAATCGCGCTAGTAACACCCAACTACTTTTACTAGGAGAATTAACGAACAAAAACACGCAACATACTTAGATAATGCTTACAATTGTAGATGGTATGTGCCTACAGGTTATTTATTATTCGATATTGGACTACTTTACAGCAAGACTAGTTAGCCTACAACAGGCATTCACAAACTGGGTTCTTTAGTCATCAGGATTCCATTAAAATTAACTGTTATACAATACCTACCACAGTTAAAAACTTGAAATGTGGTTCCGTAAAATAAAAAAGTATTTGATTGGTATTCTGTTATTCTTTAACATGCTTTTATTAGCTTGGTATATCTATAAATGTATTAATCTATGTAACGATATATTTGAAAGTGATTCTCACCCACTTGCAGTAGTCGGATTGATCTGAAATCTTGCACACAAATTAAGGACCAATGACAATGCAATAATATAATATAATATTCAGAATTTTAAGCGTGTTTTGAACTAAGCGAATTATTAATATTAGGAATCCCTGTTCTACATTCAAACATCACATTGTCTCCTTAATATGTATAGTAAAGGCTCCTGTTTTAAGCCAGGTTTACAATGCCATGTTTTATATACAATAAACCTGAAAGAGGTATTGACCACACACTGGTACATGCAATGGTACATTTCAAGAATCTTATAGTACCCTGTAAATGTACTATACTAATAATTATTACTGTGAATATTAAATCTTATTAGAAACTATTAAATATTACAATACAAATATAATGGCATGCATATTTATTGCAAGACTATTGGTCTTATTTGTTATAACTTATCGGAGGTTTAAACAATAACTTTATCAGAGAGATAATAAACATTTTATTGTAAAAAAAACAAACACAATAACATAAAACAATTTTTGACAATTTTAGCGAACTCTTAAACCGCCGATAAGTCATTATCCATAAGACCACATATCTATAGTAGTGGTTCAAAAGTTTACAAATATTTTTCATAGACAAACTCAACTTAATTAAATTTATACTCAAAGCAAGGTGGTCTATTATATTAGAACGTGTCAAAATTGTGCCAAAAAATAAGATCTTACATTACTTTCGACTGTAGAACTCGACAGTTATGTAAGTAATTTTACATTTCTTTTTTCATTTTTTTTTTTATGTTTGTACTGTGTCTGGGTGTTTCTATGTATTATAAGTATGTATTTACAAAAGAAAAGTAGTTTATGGATTCTATCCGTATTCTGGTACCCATAACACAAGCATAATAAGCTTAGCTTGGGACCAGAGGATGTTGTGTAAAATGTCCATGCATTATTTATTTATCATACAGCTTTTGACGTTGTTTCATTGCGCATGCGCACCTAATACACGCTACACTGCCCTGACTGGAATTAATAATATATTCACAACATGAAGTGTGAAAAAGAGACGTTTGTAGGAAACTATACTACCCACAAAATGGAAAAAAAATGTGCTAGACGATTTTTAAGCAATAATAATGACGTCACTTGCTTCTTATCTACAAATTATTTTTTGATGTTTCCTATTGTCATGTGGTAACATTTTTATGATTCGAATTATTTCATTGTCAATTTATAAACTACAGTATAGTACAGTGAAACTTGGTTATATGGGACCTCGATAAGTGTAATCCTCTCATATAATGTTCACAAAAAACGTTATTTCATTTAATAAACATACCTCCTTATGTGAAACAACCTGTTGTATGAATAGAACCATCTGCAAGTGAGACAAATATTTCATTAGCTTTTAGCCACTAGTCTTTAGTCAATTATATTTAATCGCTTTTGGCAATAGTATTTGGACATTTGTCTTAAACCTGGATATCTGAAACACTGGGCGAGTGGATATATAAGCGAGACAAATTTACTGATCCCTTGAGGTCACACTTACTAGATTTCGCTGTACATAACTTCACCAAGAAGTCTTTAACAACAAAGATGCACATTATGATAGATGGATATGTTATAATGTTGCAAAATAAAAATAGTAAAATTTAATGAATGTAGTAATCATGTGTACTCCATTTTCACTATAAGAAACTATAAAGAATATAGCATCAGCTACAAAAAATATGACCAGTTTCTAAAAAGCTGTTCAAATATTATATACTACTAGCTGTCCCGGCAAACGTTGTTTTGCCATACTAAAAAAAAAGGTTTGAAAAATAGATGTTGGCCGATTCTCAGACCTACTGAATATGTATGTAAAATTTCATAAAGATCGGTCTAGCCGTTTCGGAGGAGTACGGTAACTAACACTGTGACACGTGAATTTTATATATTAGATTAATGCAATGTATGTATCATCAAACTTTAACATAAGCAAAGAGTTATATATAATAATAATTATTTAAAATATTTACGGTCTTATTCATAATGACTTATCAGAGGTTTAAAAGTTCGCTAAAATCGGTTCGCGATAACTGTCAAAACTTGTTATTCATAATAGTCTTTTTACGATAAAACGTTTTTTATCTCTCTGATAAAATCTCCGGTTAAACCATTATGAATAAGACCATTAGTGGTTAATACATACGATGATCAGCGGTTCAGAAACTGGTGCTTTAGTGTCTAATCACCTTATAAATTAAATGTTAAAGGCAAGTCTAGTCTCTGCGTTTGTCGCGAGAGTTGGAGCGCTGAGATCTGCTGCGTCTGGTGCGTGACTCACGTTCACGGTCACGATCACGACCGCGGGACTTCTCGCGTGACTCGTCGCGTCTACTGCGACTACGGGAACGACTGCGTCTGCGCATACAATATTGTTAAATGAAGATGAAACAAGATTACACAAATATTCAATATAAATGTTGACAAATCTTTACAGAAACATAGTCTGATATAAAACAGGCGACCAAGTTTAGACCACAGAGTAGAGCATTGATATTGTTTTAATCACTTCTTATGCGAAAGACCTTATTGATCAAGATTGATACATTCATACGCAATCAAAAATAACCGGATTTTAAAAGTTTATCTTTCCTATAGGCATCACAGTATCAACAGAGTTCCTGTATGACAAACTATGGGAATTCTCCAGTGTCATGGTTTGCCTTCAGGAACTCTGTGATCAGCTGGAACCCAACAAGAAAAACCTAGAGATTATCTCATAAATAATTTGTTATAATTACCTTTTATCTGTATCACGAGGACGCTCCCGCTCTTTCCTGTCACGATCGTTACGGTCACTGCGTTCACTTCGATCGTTACGATCATTGCGTTCATTACGATCATTGCGTTCATTACGATCATTGCGTTCATTACGATCGTTGCGTTCATTACGATCGTTGCGTTCATTACGATCATTGCGTTCATTACGATCATTGCGTTCATTACGATCGTTGCGGTCATTACGGTCGGTACGGTCGCCTTCCTTATTGCGGTCTCGTGCGGTCTCACGATGTCTTCGTGCACGACGGTCCAACTCTCGTCCTCCGACGTAATGACGCCTTCCACCGCTACGTTCACGTTCAGAAGCTCCGCGCTCTTCGCGACGCTTCTCAACTGTCTTCTACAAATCCGGTTAAAAAAATTATAGTTATTTATTAGGAACTTTTGCATAATATTGTTATTATTTTACACACTTTTAACGTCGTAATAGTAATTTTTCGTGATATTCCTTTGTTTTCACAGTTGAAAAACTCATGAGTACCAGAATCGTATTTCTTATTTCCTATTCATATTAATTAAAATGAATAAGCAAAAATTTATTTATTTATATCTAAATACCAAATTAAAAAATATTCCCAACTCCAATAAAAGTAATAGTAATGAATTGCTACCAATTCATTACTTTTATTGGAGTTGGGAATATTTTTGTGGAGAATTTTAATTACCTTTAGTTCTGCTAATTTCTCTCTAATGGTTATAAAACCAAGGTGAAGTTTTCCTCCGAAATGATCAGCCAACCTTCTATCATTGTCATGTATGCCTAGGTACGCTGAACATACTTCACAGACACGTAACTTCTGTTGTTGGTAAGATGACGCCGGCATTGAGTTGCGATATTCTTGTTCGGCTACAGCTTTCTTTTTACGTAATTCATCAATCTGTAATATAATTCAAGAATATTAACCACGCAAGTTATTAATCACGCATTAAGAAAAGTATACACAAAATGGAAACGGGGAACCAGACTTCGATTTGTGACTTAGACTTAGATGAGTTACAGTTAGTCTGTTACTATATAATACTTATGGTATTATACTAAATATTTATACATATATGGAATCAAATTATAGACACGAAAAAAGCAACGGAAAAAAGTACAAAAACGTGTAACGGAATTAACCCTGACCATTATTAACTTCCGTCAATTATTCGTGTAATATGTATTATATAATTTGTATGTAGTAATTTGTATTTGTCACACTATTATTTGCACTGAGTCTGGGTGTTTTCTAAACATTATAACCATGCATTTACAAGAAAAATTTATTTATATTGTGTTGTAGTAATAATTCAGATTCTTACCTCTCCCATAAGTTTAACACTCTCTTCAACCATACCCTCTTCACCCAGTGCTTCAGCGCGAGCCAACTTTTGACCGATCTGCTCAGCTAATTCATGCACCGAATTTGCTTTTTCGGTAACTTCAGCGGATAATTCTTCTTGTGTTTCAGCAAGTCGCTGTTTCGCTGCGGTTGTACGACGGTCGCAGTCCGCAATAAACGCTTCTAGATGTTCTGTTGCCTATATACACGTTTTTACTTTATACATCACTGTTACATAGGTTTAGTATGATCAGAATCTATATCTATATAATTTATATAATAAATGATCCTTTTTATATAATCAGAAACACGCAAATGCAGGCTATGCAAGACCACGCGTTATGGCGTTCTATAGAGGAGGCCTATGACCAGTGCAGTAGGCAGAAACAGACTGATGGATGGACCGATACATAAATATCACAAAAGTTGAGATTGATTTAATAATAAAACTGAAAAGAATCCTTAAAAGAATTAAAAGCGCGAAAAAAAAATAAACATTGCTTTTGAAATCTGTACCGAAAAATAATGCAGAAATTACATTACCTACTACTACAACGTTCGAACACAGTAATAAAATCTAGCCACTAAAAAGCACTTAATTTACATCCCATAGTATTATTATGTATTATGTTACATGTAATGCCCTAATGTTTTCATCATATAACGTTCACTAAATATCAACGATTTCAAGGTTAAAACAGTAGAGACCCCATGTCAACTAAATTACCGATAAGAAGTAAGCGAAATGGCTATGCTTATCTTTATTCCAATTAAGTAACCAACACTAAACTGTCAACAAACGATTTTTATTTATTTACAGATTTAACACGTGTCGATATTTTAAACGTATTGGTTTTGTTTACGTAAAATATTACAAAATATCGATCGTCATTATTTTCTCATCCACACACAAAAGTTTTTTGCAATGTAAAATTGTACTTCGTTACAAACTTTATTATTTAAAAAGTATTACTTAATTCGTTAAAACACTATTAAAATAATAATATTATACAAATGAAAATACTTACATCAATATCATAGAAATAGTCTTTGTTTTTTGATGCCAACTCGTAATCCGCCCGTAGAGCCAGATCATGTATTTTTGGACACTCACCTAAATCCATACGCTGCAATAAAAATTAAAGTGCGATAAATACTAACTGCCCCTTAAATAACCTCCAGAACAACAAGGTAAGAACATGTTTATGTATAAAATTTTACAAATCTACAATTTTATGTTTGTTTCACCTAAAAGACATAGAAACATAAATGTTTACATAGAAACATAAATGTTTACATACAAACATAAATGTTAACATAGAAACATAAATGTTTACATGGAAACATACATGTTTACATATAAACCATTTGCAGACACATTTGATTAAAAATATTTTAAAGAAATACATACTAAATGACCACAGCTAGACAGCCCAGGTTTGCGCACAGGATATAATGTGTATATGTTTGTTAAATACTTACAAATTATAGAGAAACACCCTCCTGAATAACCTAACCAGAGCAAACATTTCTCAGACACCAAAACAAAATGGCAAACAATTAGGAAAATTATGAAAGGTTGGAAATATTAGAGCTATCAATAATTATACAATTTCATATTACATTTCAAAAAATTATTATAAACATAGTTTATGTATTAAAAAAATCTTTAGTTTTTGTGGAGAATTTTTTTTTTGTAATAACAGATGTTCACAATATCATTGTACGTAATAAAAAAAATTACAATTTATTGTGAAAACTATTCTTCAACGATTCTCATTCATTGAAAATACAAACAATTATTTAGTTTTATTTTTCTAACTTCCAATTCTAAACGGCAATTAATAAATTTGAGTACATTGCACATTCAGCTCATTACAATTTTCATTGTTTTTGACATGCAAATTGATTGGATATGCTAGCCATTTAAACAGCACAGTACGTACCCAATGTAGTAACAATGTATGACACCAAATTGCGCTGACCAGTGTTAAGTTTTTTCATGTTCCTAAAATTTTTCACATGTACTCACCGAAGCAGCATTAGTAACCGTTGGAAAATTTTAATTATTTTAAGAGCCTTATTAAAATTAAATACTGCTTAGCAGTAATACAATCAGCTAACTATAAATGATTTTATACGTACATCCTGGTACTTACAGAACAGCCTAACTCATACAATCTATCCCTCATCTGTTAAGTATTGTGATGAGCAATAAAGACTAGTGTTGGGCATTTTCTGAAAAGCATATTTCACCACAGTTAATGCCACTCCGATGTAAATATCCACCAGTTTCACTACTTTTACACAGCAACAGATGTAAGTTCAAATGAAGGTTGTATCAGACACAAACAATGAGAAAACCACATACTAGATTATTGAAACAATCCATTCTCTCATTATATGTGTCATAGAAATTACAATACCACACACCACTGTATTAGAAATACCAAAAAAATTATATCTTCAAACGTCACACAAAATACAAACATTAGCTTGTGTAAAATAAGCTAAATCTTTTGTCAATTTGCTGTTTCAAGTTTAATATAATTTTTTAATATTGATATAAAATAATGCACGGCTCTTTTTAGTCATCAGGCCTAGCCAGTCATCAGTTTAATATCATGTAGTCTTATTTTCAATTTAATAGCTTTCCAAGATTTCAAAACACACACACAAACGTATTAGGTATTTGAACTTTGTGTACAATTACACAGTGCGTTCATTTTTCCTAAGTTTTACATAAATTTAAAGCATTATGTTTTCTTTAGTGAAACTAAATTTTACTTTAAATCTAGTTAATAGTACCAGTGTCTGGTATTTCTAATACAGAGTTGTAACGAAAATGCTGAGATTTCATTACATAATAATTAAATGAAGAATTCAAAGTAAAAAGCAGTCCCGTAGTGGTAAATAGACAACATTATCATAATTAATGAAAACTCAGTAATTACCCCATACGTTTACTACTGAAAGATATCTTGAACACTTACCGTTGAAGACAGTATCTCATGTGGACAACATTGCAATAAAAATGATTTACACACTGCATCATCATAAAATTTTACTCCATGCCTATCCGATTCACCTGAAATAAACCAAAAATTTATAAAAACTTGGTTCTGCAAAGTACTTCAAAACGTTAGGTTAGAGCTCAAACATAGGTTCATTATAAAGATTACACTAAGACGTAGTACCTATATAATATAGATAATTAACCAAATTGGGTTTAATAAAATAATCACCATTGCGAGCGGTGCCCATCAATTGATCTAACATTGCCCTCATTTGCTCGTGTGCTGACATATTGTGTCCGTGATGCAGTAACCCCAGTAACCACAATCTTCTGCGTCTTCTCCTTACTTCAAGCAATCGCAGCTGAAATAAATCCCAAGCAGTATTCGTAGACAAAGCTTTCTGAAATCTAAATATTCTAAATTCTGTGAAAATTCACAACAATACAATGCCAACAAGGAATTCCAATCGAAAACGAAAATAAAATGGCGTCTGGCAACTACAGACTACAGACCACAGAATAGATAGAAGATACTATGCTACAGACTCACAAAACTGTGTTGCTGTGCTGCTATGTTAGTAATATTATTTATTGTTAAAAAAAAATTTAAGGCTTTCTTTTCGTCGAAGTTTTCTGGAAATATTCAAAGTTAATTAAAGCTGTGTTAAAAAATAAATAAATATAAGTTTGGATGAAGGTATAAAAAATGACTTTTTTTATATTCCACACATATAATGTGAATACAACGTTTATTTTCTTCTGACGGGCTTCGTGGTCTAGTGGTTTACATAACGGACAGCCGTTCACGAGGCCGCGGGTTCGATTCCTGCCTCGGACATTCATTTGTGTGATGTTTATAAATATCATACAAATATTTGTTCTGCGTCTGGGTGTTTACTATGTATAATAAGTATGTATTTACAAAAGAAAAGTAGTTTATGTATTCTATCCGTATTCTGGTACCCATAACACAAGCATAATAAGCTTAGCTTGGGACCAGAGGACGTTGTGTGAAATGTCCATAAATATTTATTATTTATTTATTTTACAATTTTTCTTTTCAACACTGAACTTAGCGCACTCTGCGGGCGCAACTAATTCACGTTCCAATTAAGCTTCAGCATTGTGCGGCATTGTGCGGCACTGAGTCGCATTATGCTCTGCCATTGGAAAACAGGGTTAGAGTCTGTCAAGCGAGTCGAGTCCACAACCCTTTTACTGATTTCTTATAATGGCAATACTATGATCTGTCAAACAGATTGTCACAAATTCTGTTGAAACCTCGTAATAATCCGGTTTTTGTTGAGTTTTTTAATGTTATAATGCCGAAAACTATTAAAAGTAGTGTCAGGAGCTTGTTGTTTACAATGATTAATAAATATAATCGTGTACAGAGTGAATCTGACGACGTGTTATCGCAAAAACGACGACTTTTGGATGAAATCGTTTCAACATCAGGTAGGTTGGCAACAACGTGTTGATACTTTTAGCACAATTGTCTAACTTTTTTTATTTTACTGTGATGTGATCACGATTTCCGTTTTGGTTTAGATCCAGGTGCTCAAGTCCACTATTTTGGAACAATTGTCATACCGGCACAATACCGGCACGATACCGTTGCAATTGAAGTCAAATATCCGTAGTCTGCTATATGCCGTCATAACGGTCTTTCAATGGTAATAGAATTGTCGATCTCTTTTATCTATGCATTGAATTGTCGGTCTCTTTTATCTATGGATTGTGTTAGAATGGTATGTATGTGTTGCCGTTTTTAAAAAATGCGTTAGTTGAAGTGATTTTCGAAAAACTACTAATAAATTTAAACATTTAATCATGCTAGACTTCGTTTAAATATATTTGTACATACTATTTATTAGTATAAAAAGCAATGTGAAGTTTAGGAGATTAGTAAATTGCAATAAATTACAAAGAACAATTTCTAATATTTCTATCTATCTATTTTTTATTTATGGCAATCTGTCGACACAGGACAATTTAAAAATATTACTGTCAAATTCAAAATAGCAGACTACCGAAACATTTCAGTCATTGAATTGCAATTGTGAAGCAGTTGTGTACGAGACTAGCAATTTATGTCACTTTGACAATTGTAAGACAATGATGAAGTCGTTATGACGACACATTATTAGTAGACTACCAAAAACTTTACTATTGCACCATAATGGTACAATAATGGTACAGTTGTGACACCGTTGAAATACCCGACTCAGGGCCCAGACGTCGTGTTCATGACCTTGAAACTTACAGGTGCTCAAGTCCACTATTTTGGAACAATTGTCATACCGGCACAATACCGGCACGATACCGTTGCAATTGAAGTCAAATATCCGTAGTCTGCTATATGCCGTCATAACGGTCTTTCAATGGTAATAGAATTGTCGATCTCTTTTATCTATGCATTGAATTTTCGGTCTCTTTTATCTATGGATTGTGTTAGAATGGTATGTATGTGTTGCCGTTTTTAAAAAATGCGTTAGTTGAATTGATTTTCGAAAAACTACTAATAAATTTAAACATTTAATCATGCTAGACTTCGTTTAAATATATTTGTACATACTATTTATTAGTATAAAAAGCAATGTGAAGTTTAGGAGATTAGTAAATTGCAATAAATTACAAAGAACAATTTCTAATATTTCTATCTATCTATTTTTTATTTATGGCAATCTGTCGACACAGGACAATTTAAAAATATTACTGTCAAATTCAAAATAGCAGACTACCGAAACATTTCAGTCATTGAATTGCAATTGTGAAGCAGTTGTGTACGAGACTAGCAATTTATGTCACTTTGACAATTGTAAGACAATGATGAAGTCGTTATGACGACACATTAATAGTAGACTACCAAAAACTTTACTATTGCACCATAATGGTACAATAATGGTACAGTTGTGACACCGTTGAAATACTCGACTCAGGGCCCTGGAGCATCTTTAAGTGAAAACTACCATAAAGATTGTTGTCATTTTTTTCAGCCACCTTGGATGACTGTGACATTGTGACACTGATCATTGTGACCTGAACGCTATTGAACTCATATGGATTTTGGCTAAAAGAAAAATAGCCAGCAAAAATTTAGGGATTCCAGGTAATGAAATGGAGAACCTTATAAAAACATTCTGTTTTAATAGTGTCACAGCCAATGATTGGAAAAAATGCAGCGATCACACTATTAGTGTCGAAAAAAAATATAAAGTAAAAGACAGGATATCCGAAACTGAGTTGGAACCTTTCATCATTTCTGTGCGTAATGATGATACTGACAGTGATTTCTCATATGAAGGCATTGAATTTCTTGATTCTGATTTTAGTTCTGATTGTGACAAATAAATACTTACATTGAAATCCTTTTTTTTTATTTATTTCAAATATGTTTATTTTTATAAAAAATTCAAGTATCAATAAGTTTTTAGCGTGTTATATCAGTGTTGACACCTGAAAGATTTTTGAATTTGCCGCCTTTTTCATGGGACTAGACTCGCTTGACAGACTCTAGTTTCAAGTTTTCCGTCTCTGAAAGTAGACATTAAAACCTGGGCCCTGAGTCGGGTATTTCAACGGTGTCACAACTGTACCATTAATGTACCATTATGGTGCAATAGTAAAGTTTTTGGTAGTCTACTAATAATGTGTCGTCATAACGACTTCATCATTGTCTTACAATTGTCAAAGTGACATAAATTGCTAGTCTCGTACACAACTGCTTCACAATTGCAATTCAATGACTGAAATGTTTCGGTAGTCTGCTATTTTGAATTTGACAGTAATATTTTTAAATTGTCCTGTGTCGACAGATTGCCATAAATAAAAAATAGATAGATAGAAATATTAGAAATTGTTCTTTGTAATTTATTGCAATTTACTAATCTCCTAAACTTCACATTGCTTTTTATACTAATAAATAGTATGTACAAATATATTTAAACGAAGTCTAGCATGATTAAATGTTTAAATTTATTAGTAGTTTTTCGAAAATCACTTCAACTAACGCATTTTTTAAAAACGGCAACACATACATACCATTCTAACACAATCCATAGATAAAAGAGACCGAAAATTCAATGCATAGATAAAAGAGATCGACAATTCTATTACCATTGAAAGACCGTTATGACGGCATATAGCAGACTACGGATATTTGACTTCAATTGCAACGGTATCGTGCCGGTATTGTGCCGGTATGACAATTGTTCCAAAATAGTGGACTTGAGCACCTGAACGCATAGCTAAGTTTTGTCTATGAATACAAAGGGTCGATGAACGGAACGCACTGAGAAGTGTTACCCTTTGCACAGTGCATCAACACTGAAGTACTTACTTAAGTAGGTAAATATTGTTTGTGAATACGGGTGTTACTGCTTATACTGTCCCTTAGCTGCCTCTTCCAGCACCCTGGGAAAGAAATGGGGTGGTGACGCTTGAATTTTTAATCCGGCACCACACGGATCATATATTTTTGTTTAGTTTAAATTTTAACGCAATGACGTTGGTGCCACAATTTGTTTACAATTTTACCTTTAAATTGTTTTAGACCTGCTCGTAAAAAAGTGTAAGTTTGTCGTAATTTAGAAAAAAATCCATATTTAGCTTCACAATTATGAAGTAAAAGAACACACTTGTCATCACCTAGCATCGAAAAGTTCAACAGGAACTTAAACTCGATGTCGATAGTTTTGAAGTCACATCATTATATGTAGATAGGCAGCCATTTTATGTGCCAAAAAAATTGTAGGTACAGGGCCCTGAGTCGGGTATTTCAACGGTGTCACAACTGTACCATTATTGTACCATTATGGTGCAATAGTAAAGTTTTTGGTAGTCTACTATTAACGTGTCGTCATAACGACTTCATCATTGTCTTACAATTGTCAAAGTGACATAAATTGCTAGTCTCGTACACAACTGCTTCACAATTGCAATTCAATGACTGAAATGTTTCGGTAGTCTGCTATTTTGAATTTGACACTAATATTTTTAAATTGTCCTGTGTCGACAGATTGCCATAAATAAAAAATAGATAGATAGAAATATTAGAAATTGTTCTTTGTAATTTATTGCAATTTACTAATCTCCTAAACTTCACATTGCTTTTTATACTAATAAATAGTATGTACAAATATATTTAAACGAAGTCTAGCATGATTAAATGTTTAAATTTATTAGTATTTTTTCGAAAATCACTTCAACTAACGCATTTTTTAAAAACGGCAACACATACATACCATTCTAACACAATCCATAGATAAAAGAGACCGAAAATTCAATGCATAGATAAAAGAGATCGACAATTCTATTACCATTGAAAGACCGTTATGACGGCATGTAGCAGACTACGGATATTTGACTTCAATTGCAACGGTATCGTGCCGGTATTGTGCCGGTATGACAATTGTTCCAAAATAGTGGACTTGAGCACCAGTCTGTCAAGTATAAGTTTTTTTTTTTTTTTTTTTTTTTTTTTTTTTTTTAAATGGCTAGACGCTATTTGCGCATTGCCAAAGACAAAACGGAGAAACTTATAGTAAATAATAAAAAGGAAACGATATCGGAATTTTGTATTAGGAAATTAAATTGGACAGGATCAGGTTTTAAATAGTATTAAAATAAATATTTACATATCATAAACGAATGTTATTTATAGACATAAAAACTACAATACAACTATATATTTTAAAGTCTTTAGAGGATAATAGTACAGGAACAGAAGTAGGAAAAGGAACACCAATTGATAGTAAAGACTGAAGGAATTGTTCATGGTCATGAAAGGAGCAAGAAAAGAAAATGTGATTTAAATCAGCGTCTGATTCACCACAATCACATGTATCACAATCAATAATACGTAGTCGTGCCAGATGAGTAGGGTAAGCCGCATGTCCCAATCGCATGCGAATGAGACAGCTAGTATAAGTTTTTTCAAAATAAAATTTATAGAACCACGGTTTTAACGGAATTTCGGGTTGAATCACTTTATAGTATTTTCCTTGGGAGATGCTGTTATCCTTCCAAGAAGAACCCCAGGACCTCCGTAGGAAATCTGCTGCAAGATTAACAATGTCTTGAGAGAAATTAAAAAATGGCGTTATGTCACCACAGTGAACAGCCTCAGCAGCAAGTGTGTCGGCTCTAGCATTACCTAAGATATTGCTGTGCCCAGGAATCCATGTAAAACAGACTTCAATTTCACATTGTGCACAATCAAAAAGAAGTTGTCTGATTAACATAACTACCGGATGGATAGACGATTTACAAAAAGGAGCGCTTCCAATAGCCTGCAAGGCGCTCTTGGAATCTGAGAAAATTACACATTTATTTAATTTTAATAATTTAATATACTCTATAGCTTTATAAATGGCAAAGCATTCACCCGTAAAAACTGAACACTCTGGTGGCATCTTGACTTTCTGGACTATATTGTATTGTTGGTGGTATACCCCAATGCCCACTATGCCTAAGGTGGAATGTTTTGAAGCATCAGTATAGATGTAATGCCAGTTATTCCATTTTTTACTCAAAATACTATTGAATGAAAATTTTATGCCACATTCATTTTTCTGCAGTCCTGTATTGAGAAATATATCTGGGGAGTAAACTAAAGATTCGTAACTATTTCTAAAAAGTGGATATGACGCTGTTTTATATATCGGAGCTTTCAGAGCTAAAAATCTCTTATAGCTTTCGATAAGGCGTGGTGGAGACTTATGAGTCCAATAACCATCGGAGTTCGTGTAGTCAAGGAGAAGTGGAAGTTGTGAGTGTAACGGATGTTTTGAAAATTGTAACGCCCGGAATAAATATCTATCGCAAATATATTGCCGTCGTAGTGAAAGCGGTGGATCTACAGACTCAACTTGCAAAGCAAGAAAGGGGCTAGATTTCATAGCTCCCAGTACAATCCTCAAAGCTTTAGCCTGAATAATATCTAGTTTTTTAAAAGCTGTTTTATTACCCGGTTCTAACAAGAAGGTACCATAATCTAAAATACTTCTTATGAGGGCATTATAAAGTAACTTCAGACAAAATGGATGGGCACCCCACCAAACTCCTGACAGACATCGTAAAATATTTAAACGCTTTTCGCATTTAGCGACAATATAGTCACAGTGAGGTACACCGGTTAATTTACTATCTAAAACTACGCCTAAAAATTTTACAGATGATTCTACGGGAAGGTGATTTTCATTGTAATATACAAATACTGGAGGAGGAAAACTCATTCGTGAAAAAAGGACAACTGTGCTTTTAGATGGAGATAACTCAAGACCATTGTCATTGAGCCAGCCATGAAGTAGATTAAGGGAGGAGGTTAAAGAAGAACATGCGTTATTAACAGAATAGTCAGATATATACAAAAGAAGGTCATCTGCATATTGGAGTACCCTTGCCTTATTGTTTAAGCTAGATTCTAGATCACAAGTGTAGATATTGTATAATATAGGACTAATTACAGACCCCTGGGGCAAACCTTTCCATACGTATCTACATTCTCCACTGAAATCCAGGTAAATATGTCTCTCATATAAAATATTCAATATGAAATTTGAAAGAATTGTAGGAATGTTCAAAATATCCAGTTTATTTTTGAGAATAGATAATATAACATTGTCGTAGGCTGAATTGACGTCTAAAAATGCCGCAACAACAGATTTGTTCTCAGAGAAAGCCAATCTGATGTCAGTTACTAAAATGCTGATGTTGTCAATTGTGCTCTTTCCTCTTCTAAAGCCATACTGAGAGTCACTCAGTAGCCTATTGTGCTCTATATACCACTCCAATCGATTTTTCACTAAATGTTCAGCAATTTTTAAGACTACCGAGGACAGAGCAATAGGACGATAAGAGTTTGCGTCGCTAGAAGATTTGTTTGGTTTCAGAATTGGTAAAACAATCTGAGATTTCCAAGATAGAGGAATATTACCACTTATCATAATTGAGTTAATAAGGTTTAAAAAGTACATTAAATAGGACTCACTTAGGTTTTTAAGGAAAGAGTATGGTATTCCATCTATCCCAGGTGACGAATCCTTTAGTTTGGATAAAACTCCTTTAAGTTCCTCAAAAGTAAAGCAACCAGAAATATGATCAGTGTGTGATATAGAAGGAAATAGAGGAAAATGTTGAGAATCAGAGTTTTCTGGGACATATGGCGGGCACAGTTTATCAAGAAATTGGTTATTTATAGAATGAGGAAGACATTTAGAAACGCTATCTGTAAAGGCTGATCTAAATCTTCTAATATTGCTCCACACTTTCGTCAACGGAACATCAGGAGAAATATTTAAACAAAAAGATCGCCAGCTTTCAAATTTCTTTCTTTTAAACAATTTGCGAGTATCTGAAATAACTTTAATTAATGTGTCAAAATTTTCTTCGGTAGAATTTTGACTGTAAAGCACCTCCATTTTTTTTCTATGCTTTATGGCATCTGTGCATTCTTTGTCCCACCATGGAGGGGATCTTAATCTGTTTTCAGGTGCTTTTTTTATTGGAAAAAGTGTATCGGCGGTGTCAGTTAGGGCTTTCGAAAAGGCATCAGCACAGGACTGCTCGTTGTCTACAGTGATTTCAGGAAGGTTACCCAGTGTAGAATCTAAACGTTCTCTATATGCAGACCAGTCTACATTATTTATTCTGTATTTAAAACGCGGCTGACGATTATAAGATAATTTATTGTTGAAAGGAAAGGTAATCATTACAGGAAAATGGTCACTCCCGTATGTTGAAGTAAGTACTTCCCAAGTTAAAGTAGAGGCAAGCTTCGAAGAACATAAGGTCAAGTCTGGGGCACTAACTCTTTCACTAGGCGATGTGCGCCGAGTTGCAGAGCCAGTATTAAGAATACATAGATCATATATGTCCACTAAATTAAGAATAGAAGAGCCGTAGATGTTAGAGTGTCCACCCCAACATGGATGTTGAGAGTTTAAATCACCCATTAGCACAAAAGGTTTAGGAAGAAGGGATAAAATATTTACAATTTCAATAAAAATATCAGAACTAGGTCTAGGAATATATACAGAAACAAAACAAATATTATTTACAGTGGCTGCTATAATAGAGAAATCTCTATTATGAGCCGGAAAAGGGATATAAGAATAGGAATGAGGGTGTTGAATTAATAATGCAACACCACCATACCCATCCGAACGGTCTTCTCTGAGACAGGCATAACCCGGAACCTTAAATAAGGAATCCGGTTTAAGCCATGTCTCTTGAAGACTTATAATATAAGGTTTATACTTATTAATAATAGAAAAAATTTCAGATTTCTTAGGAATTATGCTGCGACAATTCCATTGTACCACCTTGGCTGCACAATCCATTTTTATTTACATTATTTACAACTGTCTCTACAGATGAAGCAGCGTTGGACGGTGAAACAAAATCAACTTGTGACAAAGAATGTAATAGAGCCATAATTAAATCTTTTACTGGTGTGTTCGCTAAATCTAACTTTTCAATAAGAGCACATCCATTGTTAGGTAGAGGATTATTGTAACCTTTGACAAGCTCTTGATGAGCTTTTTGATCATAGCCCTTGGAGGCAGATGGCTTTGGAGAGTGAGGTTTAATAAATACTGTTTTAGTGTATGATGATGTTTTATTTTGGTTAATCTTTACTGTATTTTGTGTTGGGTGTGGTGAAGGTAAGGTGTGTGGTGTATTTTGAGAAAACATTAAAGCCTCTGCATAAGAATGTCTTGTAATAGTAGGGTGTTTTTTACATGCTTCGGCATATGAAATGCAGCACTTAGCCATGGAGTCCTTAATTGCTCTTTGCCTTTCATACTCAAGACACTTTTTGCTTATGGCCTCATGGGAACCTTTACATAAACAGCATACTAACGAATCTTCTGGCTCAGTGCAGGAGTCCCCAATATGACCTTGACCACACTTGAAACACCTAGGCTTTGATCTACATAAGTTTTTAACATGGCCAAACCTACAACAATTGTAGCATTGTATTGTGGGATAAATATATAACTCGACAGAAAGGGCAGTATAACACATGTATATGCGTTTAGGTAAGATTTGGCCGTCAAAGGTAAGAATAACTGTTTGTGTATTTACATAATTTACATTATTATCTGTTGTTACTTTTCTTTTAATCCGTCTTAACTTAATAACTGGACCAGATCCAGTGGGAACTGATATATTCTCTAGCACTTCAGTGTCTGTCCATTCTACGGGGACGCCTTTTACGACGCCCATACGGGTGACGGAAAATGATGGTATGAAAGCTTTATATTTTTCACTTTTTAATTGTGAACTATTAATGAACAAATTGGCATCATTATAATTAGAAAATTCAATGGACATCTTATTTCTACCTATTTTTTTGAGGCTTCCGTTCACTATGTTTTTATAAGAATTTCTTTTTAAGAAGCGCCCGAAAGTAACAATATTAACGTAGGTATTATCATTAGCTTCAAATTCTTTCTGAATGTGCACAGCGAAAGGAGCAATATCTGAATCGTTATATAGTAATCGTGCTACAGATGCTGGTGACTGTGAAGGGATCTCAGTAGAATTTGTTTGAGAATTTGGTAAAATATTTACAGGGTTGAGAACCGGGGTTTCGGTATTGCAAATGTCCATTTCTTGGCCGCATACACAATCGGTCTCTCTTTTGGCGCCATTTTTTCGCCTCCTTTTATTACAATGTTTGCACATTGAGAGACGAGCTGACAATCGTTTACGTTTTGAAATATGTCCTAGGCTTACCGAACTATCTGTATCGGCAGTAGTATCATTGTTCGAAATTGTGACGTAATGTGCGACTTCACCAATTGTCCCACCGGGATCTATTGGTGGATCCATATTGTCATAAAAATAAACTTACAATCTATCACTTACCTAAGAGATGTACTACAACTACGAAGACTAGGTATATATATACACACTATACAACAAAAATATTAAGTGAAACAAGATCCTGAAACCGAAATATTAAATTTTAAAAACACGAAACACCAAAACACGACCGCCCGAATTGAAGTTTCCCGCGCTTTTCCAAGTATAAGTTGGCGTTTGAGCGGGGGCGCCTCCTACGCTTTGGGTATTGCCACCTTTATTTTATGTTCCCTACATCTGCCTAACAAAATATTTCTTGACATATATATAATATTAACATATAACATATATTACACTAGCTGTTGTCCGCGACTTCGTACGCGTACATATTTGAAAGACTGAATACATCCCTGATACGGAGTTGCCGAGACAGTTTCGTGTAGGGCTCCCGGCCTTATGAAATCCGGACTACCCACTAAACCCCATGTTTATGAAAATCTTTACAGAATATAAACTACCTTGAATTACATTATTCATATTTACGAGTATAAATAAAGAGAAAACATTTTTATGACACCAGCTCACATCGAGTTTCTATGGCAACCATGTACATTTTACCCCTAAGTTTGGGGTAACTTAAAAAACTTTGAGCTCGCAACTTTTACCGTGTACCCGACACAAGCAACTGTGAACTGTCAAAATTAGTTCTCTTTTATGCCACGCGCCAACTTATAGGTACTTGCACGCTATTTCGATAGGTATGGCGCGTCTATCTCTTTTACCTATGTACAAAACTTATTTTTCTGTTGGGTAACATTGTGCAAATGTCAAAATAAAATGACATGACAATCTGATTGGCTGTCATTGCTGTCAATCGATTATCATTTAAAAAATAAACAAATGCGAAATCGGAGGCAGCGATTCTATGCAGAGAAAGAATTGCAATAAACTTATTAATCAGGTTTTTTAGTTTACCTGTAGTATTAACAGTATTATCTTCAACATGAACACTATAAAAATACTTGTGCCCAATATCCCACCACAAACAATTTTTTTAAAAGGTTATATTGATAAGCCAAACAAATCCTTTGTTACTATTTATATCACAAAATTTTCAGAAAGTTTTACCCTATTAGATGAAAAAGAGGAAGATCCCGAGAATGTGATATATGGCTACATAGGATGTGATTCGCAGGAAATATACTATGAGAATGTCGTACTTTTGGAACGAAATACAAACATCAAGAAGTTGACATTAAATAATCAGGAAATAAACATAAAAAACTGTATTATCATGACTTATGATTATGAAGATTTTAAAAATTCTCAAGCCGTTACAAATAATGATTGTTATTCTAAGTTAGTGAACTTAATTCAAAAGAAACATGAGTCACTGTCTGAAAACAATTTAACACCAACTTTTACAAGCCCATCTTGTTTGTACACTTCAATGTTCCTGCAGCATGCTTATAATTACTGGAATATAATAAAATGGCTAAATCCAATATCAAACAGAAGTAAAAAAGTAAGATAATGTTTTTCAAAATGTCCATTAAAAATATCTATAAATTTACACAGCTATGCATCTGGACAGTTGGCATTGTTCATAATTTTTTAGCTTTGATATCCCACTTCAAAATTTCCAAAGAAATCTAAAATTAAGGATATCTTACTTTATCTTTATAAAATAAAAAAAATATCACATTTAGATTTTTTAAAGACCAAGAGATGACCATTTTTTTTTCAATTTTTTTATTTATTTCGCTGTTACATGTCCCAGAATGCTCTAAGCCAAAATTAAAAAATCTAAGAAACCACCTTTTCTAAATCCAAAAATAAATTATATTTCAAAGTTTCAGAATTTTAAAACAATTGGCACCACGGTGAGGGCTTCCCAAAATATTATTTCTTTGAAAAAAAAATTTTTGTTTATTATTACCTGTAGGTATGTCAACGACAAACAATTTTCCAATTTCGTAAACTTGGAGAACTTAATTTTGCTATAGATATCCCTATCTGAAATTTCATTTTGTCTGCTGTCTGCTAAATTCAGGGTCATTATAAGTAAACTCCACTGTGATTTTTTTTAAAGTAACAGGTCCCAAGATGATGTTATAATCACAAACATTACAATGTAGTACAATGCAGAAATTTGAAAAAAGAACAGTCTACTTGACTCAGGTTTTATTGAAAACTTTTTACCAAATAAATTTGGAGTCATGTTTTTCCTGCCTTACACAAATTTATTTAAATTGATTCAGTAGTTTTGATGTGAAAGACAAACAAGTCATTTTTGCATTTTTAATATTAGGCTGTTTTGCTATGTAATGCAATGCAATATTACATGCAGATTGTGTTAACTAAATATTGGGTATTTGTTTCAGTTCTCTATGAGTTATAGAAGTATGATGTTAGCAGTATTACTGGATGTTATATTGGGGTGTATATTATTACAACTTCTACCACAAGATAAAACTGCTATTACTTCAAAATTAGTTGAAGTTTTACAGGTATATAATTCTAGTCTTCTTGGCTTTGACTTTAACAAAGAAATAATCAAATATGATAAGTTTGTGTGTTCTTTGGGCAGTTCAAGCCAGTAATTATTAGAAATTGAAAATCATTTAGTTATGTAGGCATAATTTTTAACAAAATTTGACTTAGTACGTACGTACTTAGTACTCAGCAGATAAACTTTATGATAGCAGGATCACATTAGCTTTCTCCAATACCAGGTAAATAGGATTTAGTACCGTATTTCTACTATTTCCTACTAACCTTAGAAAAATGCTAAAATAACAAGATATCCTATAAAGTAAGTCCCACCATTGCGGCATCAATATGGAGTCGGAGAGTCAGAATCTGAATTCAATATCACTATTCATTATGAATGATTTAGTAAGACTAATCTTGAATGATTAATAAATTTTTTTTTTATAATGAACGAAATAATCATCTTAAGCAATTCAGATGACTATTCTGTGTCTTTGGTGTCTCAAATGGTGAAACCACTGTGTACAATCCCTTGTATTTTATGTAGATTTATTTTTTATGGAATGTAGCCTACTAAGCCTTACTAAACATTTTTAACCTGATAATTGAATTTAGGGTAGTTCCTCCATTGTTACGTTCGCAATAATTAGGAAGCGGAAGGCGCGGTTGATGGGGTATGGAAATAATGGAATAAATAATTTTTATTAGTTGCAGCGAAATCACACAGACCAAGTTCTAAAACATTACGTACTCATGCGAGAATAAGAGTATCCGTTTGGTGTCCTTTGATCGTCTCGCGTGCGGTATCTATTGGCGTTCATCTGTGCTTCCAATATTAATATATTGGAAGCACATAATCAAAATGGGAAATAATTTTCCCATTTTGATTATGTCAGTCTGTTTTTATGTGAATCAAGGTAAATAATTTTGTATTGTAGGAACTGATCAACTTGCTTAAAAGTCTACTAAAATGGCTTATGGGTGCACCGGTTGGCTTGAAACTTAATAAAGCCTTGAATGTAATGCTTGGGAACTTCTTCACATATCATGTGCAGCTTTGGAAATTATTTGTTGGTAAGACCTTCATAATTTTTACATATTTTTCACCTACAGTTTCACCAGATGTATAGTGTGTGACTACATCGCTTAGTCGGCTTGAAGCCTCTTAAATATCTGTATGAGTGAAAATGTATCTATGTGTGTCTGTGATACAGGCTAAGTACGTTATATCAAACGTTATTATTCTATGAAGTACGATTTAGCCAGGCGAAAGTTACTTGTCTTCAATTTTAAACTTCTACCCACCATTTGGTATAACTGTATCTTTCACCGTTGTAGATTATCCCAGCCTTCTCCGCTTTACGTTTTTGCTTAAATGTCATACTTTTATATTTTCTATATCACAATGCACTTTTTTTCATTTCAGATTTATCAACAGAAAGATTAGATACACTTGTAAACATATACTGGTGTATTGGATATTTAGGATTAACATTCCAAATAGCATTCATATCTGATTGGATATGTTTAGTTACATTCCATGTTTACTGTTTTTATGGTTATGCAGCAAGGTAAGTACATATATGTATAAAAGCTCATGTCACGTTTTTTTCTTTAAATAAATAGTGGTCCTCCGCCACACGCACACGGCACAACCGCCTTCCTTAGGATATCTTAAAATTTTACAGTTGTAGATATTTTTTTAAAGAACACACTTAGTAGGAATAGCGTACTAAACGCTTTTCACTTGATATTCGAGAAATGAAAAAAAAAAGAGGAGTTAACACAGATATGACAGGAGACTGGAAGAATATGTTGAACCCAAGTAATGGGATAAGGGCAGGCATGAATGCTTGAAGAAAACAGGCATGTTCCCTTTATTATGACGTTGATAAACTTTAAATTCTACTATCTTTCTTCTGTATATGTGATGTCATTATACTAAACGGCTGGATTAATTTTGATGAAATTTCGAATGCGTGTTCTAGTATATTTAGGTGTCGCTGCAATTATCTACGAAATCGCGGGCAACAATTAGTTCAATGTAAAAATGTTTCAGGTTATACAATATTCAAATATCAGCACTCACTGCTTTGTCAAGATTATTTGTGGGAAGAAAATACAACCCGTTGAAATGTCTAAATGATTCATGTGAATATACTAAAGAGGAGTTGTTTGTTGGAACTTTGGCTTTTACCATAATGTTGCTGCTTTTACCGACAACTATTGTTTATTACACTGTGTTTACTGCGGTAAGATACTTCATCAACTTAACTATTTGTATTTGTCTCTAAAATTCGATTTAATTTTACCCTAGGCGTAGCCTGTAACTCCTGTTGGGTCAATGCTTTAGGTTTGGTCCAAAAGATTTTGTGTGAAATATTCATAATTTTTTTTTGCAGTTTAGAGTAGTATCACTAATGGTGCAAAATGTAATGGCCAAGTTGATCTATTTAATACAAACATTACCTTTACACGTTATGTGTTTGTGGGTGACGGGGTCTCCTAAATTAAGAGGTGAGAATAACATAAAAATTTTTGCATTTTAAACAACCAGCAGGATTAGCCTTTTATTTGGGATAATAAAATTAGTTTGTAATATGTCTAATAGGGGAAAATCAGTTACAGAAGCTACAGTTTCCCATAGTGCTATACTATAGACTGGTTAGTATGAAATCAGTCTTTAGCAAAAGTAGTTACTTTGGCTCTATCTGTCAATTTATTTCAAATTATGACTTTGAACTGATTATCATAAAAAATTGTAAAACTTTTCAAACTGTTCTACGTAATGTAAGAAATATAAAGTTTTTTCCCTCTGTTCTCCGGGCCTAAAACATCGAATCTTTAATAGTTTAGCACAGCACATACTAAGTTTTGTATTGCAATTGCAGTAAAATAGCTCTATTATTTTTCACACAGGCAAGTTCGTCATAGAAGTTATAAAACCAAAGAATCATGGAGCACGTAGAGTGCATTTTTCAATTGACTATGAAGACAAAGTGATAGATGCTACGAAAACTAAACTCTATGTACCTTTAGTACTGAGAATAAAACTTGTGAACAAACCCCTTCCAGAACTAATAAAGTTATTCAAACCACCAGTTGTTACACCGACGCAAGTTAAGTGGACTAATGTATTGTCTAATATAATATATGGAAAACAAATAATATAATATTAAAAATATTATTTAGTTTTATTTCATGAAAAGATTTATCACAAATTTTACAATCAATAAATAAATAAATAAATATTCATGGACATTTTGTATGTGGGTAGTTCAACTATTTTATTCTATGGGTGTGGGAAGCATGTTTCTCTTCGATTCGCTTTAGAAAAGCGCAATAAATATAAAAAAAATCCTTTCAGATTCTAAGACTTACGTACATTTTTAGGGTTCCGTACCCAAAGGGTAAAAACGGGACCCTATTACTGAGACTTCGCTGTCCGTCCGTCCGTCTGTCACCAGGCTGTATCTCAAGAACGGTGATAGCTAGAGAGTTGAAATTTTCACAGATGATGTATTTCTATTGCCGCTATAACAACAAATACTAAAAATAAAATAAAATTAATATTTAAGGGGGGCTCCCATACAACAAACATGATTTTTAGGATTCCGTACCCAGTATCTCAAGAACGGTGATAGCTAGAGAGTTGAAATTTTCACAGATGATGTATTTCTATTGCCGCTATAACAACAAATACTAAAAATAAAATAAAATAAATATTTAAGGGGGGCTCCCATACAACAAACATGATTTTTAGGGTTCCGTACCCAGTATCTCAAGAACGGTGATAATGAAAATTTCAACTGTCTAGCAGTTGAAATTTTCACAGATGATGTATTTCTATTGCCGCTATAACAACAAATACTAAAAATAAAATAAAATAAATATTTAAGGGGGGCTCCCATACAACAAACATGATTTTTTTACCGTTTCTTGCTCGACAATAATAACGTTGCCTTATGTTGCATAGATAATGGTACGGAACCCTTTGTGCGCGAGTCCGACTCGCACTTGACCAATTTTTTTTATTCTTACTCTTATGAAAGTGCAGAACTAAAACCACAGTATAGTATACATAGGTAAGAAAAAAAGAAATAATACAGCAAAGGGTAGATTTGCGCAGTATTCATGGACATTAAATATAAATATTCATGGACATTTCACACAACGTCCTCTGGTCCCAAGCTAAGCTTATTATGCTTGTGTTATGGGTACCAGAATACGGATAGAATACATAAACTACTTTTCTTTTGTCAATATATACTTATAATACATAGAACACACCCAGACGAAAGACAAACATTGGTATGACATTTATAAACATCACACAAATGATTGTCCGAGGCGGGAATCGAACCCGCGACCTTGTGAACGGCAGTCCGTTATATGAACCACTAGACCACGAATATAGTAGTATAGTTATATAGTTAGTATAGTTAGAACACACTCCGTTGTGTCTTTAGTAGAGGGCTGAAAGGAATATCTTCTTATTAATAGGTTTAAATGAAAAGAAATCAAACACAGAAAACATATTGATTTATTTATTATCGTTCGATATTTCATTATGCGTAAAAAATAAACAGTTTGGTCACCACACGCGTGAACGTATAAATGCTAGATACTTGTCTATTGCAACAAACTGGGCGAATACATTCAAGTAATGACGCAAATCACAAGTATTATATCAACTAAATGTTGAATAATTACAAGAATCCATTTGTCACACAATAACTAAAAGTCTATAAGACCTAGAGAGACTAACTTCATGATGGAATATTCTACTATTGCGACTCCTTACAAAATATTAAATTAAAATTTACATTGAAGATTGTTTTATTTAGTTACAAATTGCTTGCTGGACTATTATAATATACCCCAAACAAGCATATTAAGGTGGATGTTTAGTACAAGAATTTCGTAGTGTGATTTAATTTAAGTAGGTGGTTAACATGAACACCTAATCGAGTGTGCCTTTTATTTTTATCAAGCCTTTTTATTTCTCTTAGTTAGTTAGTAGTCGGACAGTTTTAGTTAAATATTTTATGAAACTTTTAGTCAATTTCATTTGTTACGCGCAATTTATATTTCCATAGGTTGATCATGTGATGATCATGACTAACCAAGTTTTATTTGTAACATTTCTTCTATTCAGGATAGGCTTTATATTACGAACGGTTGCCACATGCTTTATTCAATTATATGTGATGATTATTTTTAACCACGGCAAACACTCAAAGAGATATTGTACAAAAATCTTCGTACTACACATCCTCATTTTCCAATTAAATTAATAAGGCAAGACACGACTCATGTCATAATGCTAAATAAATTACACACAACATTTGCAAAATTGTTACTAGTGACAAAAGAATTAGGGCTCCCATCATCTAAATTGCTGACGCCGGATAAATACCTCAAAAATCCTGGATTTTTGGGCGAAATACGGTTTTTGCCACAGAACTATTGCAATGTTTTTTGACAACTAGCGTCTGGGCTTTCCCTGTATGAGTAATTAAAAAACCTACCGGAATGGATGCCCTTAAAACTAGGAGAAAAGAAGGAGAAAACTAAATTTCGGACGGATGGCAGCCCTATGGTAAATGTTTTTAGTTTTACCACAGAATAGACATTATGTAAGTATTAACACGGTATTAGTACATGCCTATAAGAATATTATTGTGACACGCATGCAATTATTTTTAGTTAGTCACAGAGTATCTAGTTTTTGTAATATTTCTTACCGTTTCAGCGTGGAAATACGTAATTCACAAACTACTATTCAACGTTGTGTATTAAATAATTAATTTGTGTATTGAGCACCTGATTATTATAAATAGATTTACTAATGTGTTATAGAGGCGTTACTAAGCAGTTATTATAGAAGGATATCTCGAAAACTAATTTCTGTATTAAATCATTCGATCGATGTAGTTTCTAAACAAGATGCAAAGGACGTAGAAACAATTAACAATCCTATGGCAGTCTATAGACAGTTCGGCCGCAACCACAACGTTCAGGCAAGAAAACTTAATGTTCGTTGAATATATTTTTATAAGATAGCGTAAAAATTTATTAAAATTTCTATATTTAACAATATAATTTTATTGATATTAACATGTTGCCAAATATATAAATACACCTTCTTTTATAAATCGTCAACTAAATAAAAATATGTAATTATTATGCACAAGTACAAAACATATAGTTATACATACATATATTGTATTAAAATCGCAAATATCGTGATATTTATTTAACAAATTCATACATACCTCTTTAGACATACTATTTACATAAATATCTTTCCAAAATATCTTGTCACCAATAAACTAAAGTATCTAATCTATTAATTATGATATTAATAATTATTATGAGTCCAAAGACTACCTAAATTTTACACCGAGAAAATGTGCACGCAAGTGATTTTTATATAATAACGTTAATAAATATGGTACCCAGAGAGATCCAGGCCCATATATATCCGTTGAAGACGGTAATTTACAACTTAGGTACCTACAGTGAGCCCCCACAGATAGTGGGCCAACCCTGGTCGGGTCATGGTAATACCTGAGTGACTACCATGGCCCGGCTAAGGGCGAGGAGGAACACCGTGGGGTTTATTGGGTAGTCCGGGTCCGTTTCTGTACCGTACCCGGGAGTCCCACACGAAGTACGTAAATGCATTCCGCACGTAAAAAAAAACTTAGGTACCTACATGGACGCTTCGTGTTTATTTTTATTAACAATTGATATAAAATGTTTTGCGAAGCTGTTAAGACGGTACGATACCAAATTATGCTCCATACAAAAGTATGAGTATCGTACTTCCGTTTTTTCTTCGCGAATGTTGAACCGATTTTAATAGTTTTTGCGTTATATTATAGATAAAGAGTATGTCTATGCTTCTATCACTTTCTTTTTTTCAAAACATAATAACTAAAAGAAATATGACGATCCGAAAAACCCACTTTTTTCGGTTTTCTTTAGATAAAGTTGCAGCGTCTATCACACAAATTTGGTAAAGTTTTACCACAAAAGAAAGTGATAGAAGCATAGATATACTCTTTATCTATAACATAATGCAAAAACTATTAAAATAGGTTTAACTTTCGCGAAAAAAAAAAACGGAAGTACGAAACTTCTTTTTTCAAAGAATTTGTAGGTAAAATCCGCTTCATCTATATTTGTCCCTTTCAGCGCGGCGCTCGGAAATAGGGATAGCAATACCTAAGGCAAATACCTAAATGAGGAGTACAGTACCCTCATAATATGGTGTTTTCTCTCACAAGGTGTTAAGTTCTCCGGTGGGTAGGCCAAAAATATTCGAACATATTATATATCAATCCTTAACTATTTCATTATAATCACAGATATTAATTAAATTAGGAAAAGAAATAAGGTGATATAACATCACAGTACTCGAGTTATTTTTGTAATAAATCAGCTAGATGCAGTACAAGCGATGTTAAAAGATTCTTTCAACATTTGAACTACATATGCCTATTAACCATCTGCACCGCATGGGTAAATCATTGTACTAAATATTTTCTACGGAATTATTCAATTTGCCTGAAAATAAACCGAATAATTCTGCCAAATTGCTTGATCTACCCTAATATCGAGATACAAGAGTAGATTATTAAATATTAGCTATTAAAATTTAAGAGTATTGTAACGTTTCAATAATGCCGTGTCCCTTCTAGACGGGGAATGAAAGGAAATAGGCGTCTTAATAAATTTAGGAAAGAACTTTATGATCTGGTACTGTGATCGACTATGAAAGAACGCCTGTAATCTCATTGCCCATCTTAGAAATGTTGGTCTCTAGTCTTGGTATCTGACAAAGCCGCAATTTTTGTTGTCAATCCTAGGAATTTTATATGATGTAGCAATAAAAATACAACTCCCATTGCACTGGCGAGAATTTCATGCACTTTTTAGTAGGTATAACTTTGATATAAATTATATTGTATAAATATATCACCCAACAGCAATGAAAGAGAATAAGACGTTTAGATTTATCTACTTAAACGGTGCAGGTGATATCAATGGCACCCTGTAGTAACATGATAAAAGCTGGCTCTGTGGAACGTCACAAGACAAGTTTCACGATGACATGACATGTATTAGTTCTTGAGTACACACCTGTAGTCCTTATTCACATCCGAAGCAGAATTTGGTGAATGTTCTTTAGGTCTAACTGTACCACGACACGATGCTAACTTTGATTCCAAAGCCTACAATGAAGAAAAAGTACACAATAAATGAATGATGTTAATATTAGTAGGTGAACAGATATGTGCAATTATACCAACACCGGATAATATATAAAGCGCTAAATATATACAAAATGTGAAAATGAAAAGCAAATGTAGCATTTTTACCCCAAAACAATCTCACATACAAAGGCAAAATGTACATAATAGTTTGAGCAAAGGACATTCTATAATTCTTCATTAAAGGAAAAATTATAGAAAAAGAAGCAAATCAATTGTAGTTTATTATTTAAAAGAAACACGATTAGCTACTCTTTTACTAGGTTGTGTGACAAAATGGTCATACGCCATAACTTCCGCGTATTACCTAGACTGTCACTTGCACGTGTACGTGAGCGTGCACGTATACGTGCTCGTACACGCACATATTTGATGATCACGATCTTTAATACAACTAAAACATTTCCAAAATCTTTATACTTGTGACCTTGAATTTAAAAAAAAAGCCAGCTTTCAAACCTTTTTTTTCAGTATTTATGATAATTTGCTTTTGTATGGAATTATTTTTGGACAACCTGTAGGTACCTACAACGCGTAAAACATCGCTAAGTGTTAATTTATTATGCGTTATTTTAGACCCTAAACACAAAATATACAGTTTATACAATTATACATTGTATTTATTATAATAATATTTAAAGTAAGTATATCTACAATAAAATTTGTATAATTATAGTTCTATAAATTAACATTACAATTATCAAGGTGAGATTTATTATGACACTTATTACAATTTAAAGCATTGAGTTTATTTATATAACAGAAAACCAAAATAAAACAACACAATTGAGAAAAATCAAGCATGAGTTTGGTTTTTACGATGTAATTTAGTTTTTTTTTTTGTTTTATAATATTTCCTATTGCTTCCGGTTTTAAAATGTCAATTTTTTTGTAATAAATAAATTAATAAAAAGGAATTCTCGTGTCTTCTATACTCAAAGAAAAAGTATGTATGTATACAACATTTAACATGCATTTCTACGTAACAACTTCAAAACTTAAAATATATTTTAACTATAATAATATTTACAATATGGCGCTGTAATATATAGCACAGGATTCTGCACAATAAAGACATTTATACACAAAATAAAGCTTTGGTTAACAAACATTTTTTGTTAAATTTGCACTGGTTTAGGTTTACTCTGATCATTGCTTTTTCTTATGGAAAAGTTCAAGAGATTTTCCAATCCCTCACGAGAACGCACTGCGAACGATCTTCTTAATTTTCCACTTTCTGGCGTCGAAGAACGAATAAAAGGTTGTTCAGACGATCGCTGGTTTAATATAGGTGGTTGTTTTGAAGGAATTTCATTCTCAGACTCTGAATGATGTCTAACTCTTTGGCTTCTATATTCTACATGGTCATTTGACGTAGTTAGACCATTATTTGGTACATTATTGTCATTCGTCGGTAATTGGTTAGCGGCAGGAACGTCGCAGGAACATCTAACTTTACCACACTCACGGCAAAGAAACCGTTCAAGCTGTAAGCAATAAACATCATGCATACTACAACACAACACGCAAACCATGCAGCTATCAACAGTTTGCTTACTCTAACTACCTACACTACTTTAATATTGATATAAGCTGGGTATTGGTTAAAATTATAGCTTATCTAACTACAGCACCATAGTGAATAAGTAATTTAATAATCACTTTCAAAACTACCCCCATAGTAAAAAGGCAGGACAGTATGTATGAAATAGGATTCCTGACTATTCACAAGTTTTCTATCTACCCACTCTAATACATACCATTTTTCATAACTACCGTCATAAATAAAACGTATGTATTTTATCTAATGTAATGTACGTATGTACTAATACAATAAATAGTCATAATGATGTATTAGAAACTAGCACTAATGACTAACTTTAGTAAAAAAAAAACGTAACCAGTTTTGTTTCGTGGACGTTAATGATCTTGGAAATACAAACCTTAAAACTTAGTTTCTTAAAACATTCAATAATTCGTTTGATGAAGTTTATTTTACTATACTTCAGGGGTCGTTGTTTAACTATGCATGTCACTGAAGACAGTAAATAGAGAGCATAATTTATATACACTTAACATTTCCCTTCATTTTTACATTACGATCTAACTGACATGTAAGTAGAGGCTAAATCAGAAGCTAATAATGATAGTCTAATCCTAGCGCTCTATTAATGGATTGCATGTTAGGTCCTCTAGTGGGCAAACTTAAACTTTTACACAAAATGGGACATTTTAACCTAACACCCTTGGGCGTATGACTAGATTACCTTCGGGTTATTACTTCACAGGGCAAATAAATTTAATCTAGTATCTCTACGACATATAGAGCAGAATTAAATCGTTTCGTACGGCAATAACAACCATGAAACACTATTAAAATAAACATATATTTAGATCCAATATCTACAAAAATATATCAAAAAATAATATCAATATATCCACTAAATACTTACAGTTACCGGAGATACTGTATACATAAATTATATATTTTATAACAGTAGCGATTTATTTTATACAGCTTAAAATGTAGCATAAATAAAAATACATAAATAAAATAAATAAAAAATACATCAAATAAATAAATAACATGTAACCTCTTTAAGCTTATTATTCCCTTACAGCGGTGGTGCACTCTATAGTAGCTAATAATACTAAAAATAAAATAAATACACCTTTAACTACAGTTATTATGTTTAGTTGACTCACCCCCACTTTGCGTAGAAGATCACCAACTATATTTATGGCCGTAACACGAGATGATGGTGTCAATGCATTGCCGTTAATTTCACCTGTCAAGAACATTATCATAGAAATAAAAGAACTAAAATATTAAAAAATTATATACAAATTTTTCTATTACTTGTGTTATTAAGTATGTAAGTGTGACTCTCCCCTGCTGAAAAAATATACGAGAGCAATGCTCATACTCATTGTGTACGGACACTGGTGTCTCTTAGTGTGCGTAAGATGAATTTGGAAGTGCATTCTGACCAATGAAATTACGTTATGTTGTTTGTTAGCACTCAGCACCCCAACGACGCGGTTGTATATTTGTCAAAGAATGCAACGTGTTTAACTGCTCCAGTTGGTTGAAGACTAAGATATTACCTTACACAAATAAAACAACAGGGCCCTGAGTCGGGTATTTCAACGGTGTCACAACTGTACCATTATTGTGCCATTATGGTGCAATAGTAAAGTTTTTGGTAGTCTACTAATAATGTGTCGTCATAACGACTTCATCATTGTCTTACAATTGTCAAAGTGACATAAATTGCTAGTCTCGTACACAACTGCTTCACAATTGCAATTCAATGACTGAAATGTTTCGGTAGTCTGCTATTTTGAATTTGACAGTAATATTTTTAAATTGTCCTGTGTCGACAGATTGCCATAAATAAAAAATAGATAGATAGAAATATTAGAAATTGTTCTTTGTAATTTATTGCAATTTACTAATCTCCTAAACTTCACATTGCTTTTTATACTAATAAATAGTATGTACAAATATATTTAAACGAAGTCTAGCATGATTAAATGTTTAAATTTATTAGTAGTTTTTCGAAAATCACTTCAACTAACGCATTTTTTAAAAACGGCAACACATACATACCATTCTAACACAATCCATAGATAAAAGAGACCGAAAATTCAATGCATAGATAAAAGAGATCGACAATTCTATTACCATTGAAAAACCGTTATGACGGCATATAGCAGACTACGGATATTTGACTTCAATTGCAACGGTATCGTGCCGGTATTGTGCCGGTATGACAATTGTTCCAAAATAGTGGACTTGAGCACCAGGCAGACAGTATTCATAAATGACAAGAGGATTATTCATGTGGTGACAGATTACATAAAAGTGTCACCACCTGTTCTCCGCAGGGTGCTGTAAAACATAGATAAAGATAATAAAGGCACCAACCATCATCAGGAAAACTCGAAACAAAACGCTTCGCCAACACGTCTTGTAAGTGTGGCATTACAGACAAAATACTTACGTCTCTGTGGTGACATCAATGATGTTTGCGTTTCAATTTCTACTTGAGTTCGAGATGGATTTGGACTGAGTCCATTTGCTAATAAACTTTCATTTGTACTATCATCTGGTTTCTTATCTTTTGGAACTAATTCCATTACTTTCAGTTCTTGTTTCAGATCTGCAAAAAAATATAGCAATTTTTGTATTTCTTCTCACGAAAAGGTAGCGATCGATTTCACGCGACCGCGCCATGTACGTGGTGATTAGATGGCATCGCAATGTTGCTATGCAAGATTCAAATGTCGACATTTTCGTCGTGTTAGCAGAATATTGCAAAATGTGCAAAAATTCATATAACAGACTGCCATTTACAAGATCGCAGGTTCGATTCCCAGACAATTCAAATTCAGACATTACAAACCCCACATTTGTGTGATATTTTTATTTGTCATACAAATGTTTGTACTGTGTCTGGGTGATTTTTACATATTATAAGTATGTAATTACAAAAAAGAAAAGTAGTTTATGTAGTTTATTCATATTCTGGTACCCATAACACATATATAAGCCTAGCTTGGCACCAGAGGCCATTGTGTGAAATGTTCTGAATATTTATTTATTTAATTACAATGTATTTTCTTGTCTTATGATTGAGTAGTAGATTTATTGGCTTTTTAGAATATCTTGCTGGGTATGCAGTCAATGTCATATCCCACTTTATTTAGCAGCCACTATGTCAAAGTGTCCTGGGGCATTTTACCAAGTATTTGAGTACAATAATTTTATTTACAAACATACCTCTGGCTTCATCCGTTGCTCTTTGCAAACTGACTCGCAATGTCTCCAATTCATCTACTTCACTCTCTAGTACAGCATTTCTTTCATATGCTTGGTTTAACATTGACTCTATGCATGATACTGATTCTGATATCACTCTGAAAGTTATAAAAGTTAGAGATTAGCTCATATTGCTCCAATTAGTATTGAGTATTACATTTATTGATTAGTATTAGTATTGAGTATACTTATTATAAAACAAAGTCTCAGACAATATATTGTATGTTACCGGCTAACACTTGCTATACTAAGTAAGAGGTTTTTGTTCTATTAATGTTAATGTAATTTACATTTCTAAAATAAAGGTTATGATATTTATCTTATTACCTTTGACCTCTTTCCAAGTCATCATTTTTCTGTTCTAACTCTCTTATATATATTCCTTGTTTGTCTTTATCTATTTTCAATGCTTGTATTTCACTTTCTAATGCATTTGTTTCATGTTGGCTTCTCTCCAATTTGGTCTAAAATAAAGCAAAATCAAATACCAACTGTGAATTTAATATTTCTCATTTAATTAAGAAAAAAAAAAGGAATCTTAATTTTCTTTGTTTACAATGTAATATTTGGATAAAAGATTTTAGTTCCACTGATAATCCACACAGTTTCACCTTATTTCTATAGAATATCAATAGTTTGGTGGTTATATACAGAAATAGTGTCTTTTTGAATTTTATTTAGAATAGTAATTGATAAGGGTTGTCTTTCAATTTATGTGGTGACGGATTAAGAATACAAGTATCACCACCCTTTCTCCTCCCAAGGGTGCTGTAAAAGTCAGCTAAGGGATATTGCACACAGATAACATCTTCTGTGAGACGGAAAACTTGACAATAAACCCTGTGCCAACATGCCTGGTCAGCGTGGCACAGTAGACCATAATCCCTCCCAAAGTGGAGGAGACCCGTGCCCCACAGTGGGACGTAAATGGGCTAGAGAAGAAGGGCTGTCTGTAGAATGTATCAACTTTTCCCATGTACAAAATGTGTCTTTAGACAATGCGAATTAATTTATCTCTACCAAATCAGCATAATTACAACAACAGCGTTTAATATAAGGGTGAACATAATAGTTCAAATAAGAATCTATACAGTTTATGTACAAAAATTGTATAAAACATACCCTTAACATTTCAATTTCATTTTTTAAACGTTGATTTTGATGTTCCAGATCTCTGTTATGTTTCTCCACTTGATTTAAAGAGGCCTCCAATTCCTTTTCCAATTGTGCAGAATTTTCAGTATAATCATCCAATTCATGTTGTATGTCGATAGCCCTAAAATAAAAAAGTAATCAATGAATCATGGTATGTTTGTATCCATGGTCATTAGCTGTGATAATTTCTATTAGAGCACTACGTCATTATAATTTGTACTTACTTTTGCTCGTAATACTTCGCTTGTTTTTTCCAATACTCAACGGTTTCAGATTCCGACTGTCTTGGCGATTCCATGTTTATCTATTTAGAAACTATAACGGACAAGATTCCACGGAATCTTAACGAGTCATAACAATGTAATTTTATTAGGATTTTAAGTATGAGTATATAGTCTTTTAATTGCACGTTCGTAATAAATTGTATACGATCGATATTATGCACGTTTTTGCTTGTAGAACACAAATACAGACAGAACTTCGTCGTCTAAATATCCAAAACAAGCTTTATTTTATAGGAAAAATAAAATGGCTGCGTCTGTTAGTCAATGACAACCAAATGACAACTTGAAAAGGAATAAAAAAATTAGAATGTCATTTTAATAGAGGTAGGTTTTTTTTTTTTTTTTTTTTTTGGCATCGGTTTTACTTTTGCCATTTTCAAGTAAAAATTAGGGAAATAGTAGGTAGTAGTACAACAAAGGAACGAACGGAAAATTTAGAAAAGGAACTGATCAGGAAAGTTTATATAAAAATAAATAGAATATACATTTTATAAATCGGGAACAAACACAGAAACAAGCAAGTAAATATGTACAAAAATAAGAGAAATATAGAAAAAGATAAATATACTTATAAATTAAAAATAAACGTTTATACTACAAGTCAATATTATTATTTACAATATAATCAGCTAAAATTTGATAAACGAGAGGATCTAAAGAAGCAAGGAGGACGTTAATATGTGTAGGGAGAGGGATTTTTAGGGCTATGAGGCTGTTTAACAAAGTTATGTTATCATAAAGGTCACAAGAAAAGAAGATGTGATTCAGGTCTCCTAACTTACCACAAGTACACAATGGATCCGAACGTACTTTAATTTTAGATAAATGTGCCGGTACACAGCAATGCCCTAGACGCATTCTTATGAGAACTGTGGTCGCCCTTTTACCAAGATTTAACTTACTAAAAACACGACCACAGAACCATGGTTTTACCGGAATATTAGATTGAAGAGTTTTATAGTTTTTGCCTTTGACTTTACTAGTCAGCTCCCAAAGTTTATTCCAGGCATCGCTGAGATAAATTCTGGGAAGCGCCAGCAAATCTTGCGGAAAAATATAAAATGGATACAGATCGCCACATTCCACCGCTTCATTTGCTATTCGGTCAGCATATTCATTTCCGCGTATACCTACATGACTAGGTATCCATACAAAGTTTACTTGGTACCCAGCTTGAGCACAAAGAAATAGTTTAAATCTGGCTTCAAAAATTAGTGGGTGATTTTTTAATTTGAAGGGAAATTTTTCAAGACTTTGCAGTGCACTCATGGAGTCAGAAAATATTATTGTTTTTTGCAGTTTAAATAATAAAATGTATTCCAATGCCTTAACAATGCCATAACACTCCCCGGTAAAAACTGACGTTTCAGAAGGAAATTTGATTTTTTGGACAATATTAAACTGCTTATGGACGATGCCTACACCTACCTTACCCGACTGGTTGTGTTTGGATGCATCAGTGTAAATATGATGCCATCCATGCCAGCGGTCATTAACAATATGATTAAAATATTCATTAGCGCTACCCCGATTGGATTTAATGTTTAAATCAAAATAAATAGTAGGCGAAAGTATCAGGCTAAGATAATTATAGTTATATATTGCTAAACGTTCGGAGGTGAAAACTGGTGCTGAAAGGTTTTTAAATTTATTGTAACTGTTTACTAAGCAAGGCGTAACTTTATATTTCCAATACGAGGAAGTAGTAATGAGGTCAGCTAATTCGGCAATTTTAAACAAGAGTTGATGATTTGAAAATTGGGAAATTCTGAAAAAGAATCTATCAGCCAAGTATTGCCGTCTCAGGTAAAGAGGTGGATCTCCACATTCAGTCTGTAAAGCGTTACAAGGGCTGGATTTCATCGCTCCCATGACTATTCTTAAGGCTTTGTACTGAACCTTATCCAATCTTTTAAGTGCCGAGAGATTACAAGGCTCCATTAAAAACAAACCGTAGTCCAGTATACTCCTTACCAGAGCGTTATACAGTAATTTTAGAGAGGAAGGATGCGCTCCCCACCATACCCCCGTGAGACACCTCAGCATATTTAGGTTTTTTTCACATTTGACAATAACATGATCGCAGTGGGCATGTCCAGTCAACTTAGAGTCTAACTTAACTCCTAAAAATTTTGCGTGGGATTTTTCTGTGATGAAAGTGTTATCAAAATAGATGTTTGCCCGTGGAGGATTACGTTGGCGACTGTATACTACTACCGTACTTTTAGCTGGCGAAATTTCTAGTCCATGTTCATCCAACCACGATTTTAAAGAAATTAATGCTGTCGATAATTCGTGCGATGCTGACGTAATACAGTGACTCTTACAGTAAACCAGTAAATCATCGGCATATTGGAGGATGTTGGCAGATTGTCCAATAGAAGTTGCTAGGTCATGCGTATAAATGTTATATAACAGTGGACTTAGCACAGACCCTTGAGGTAGTCCTCTAAAAGAAATACGTGACAAGTCCGTACCCCTCAAAAGAATTTTACGCCCTGAAAGTATATTTTTTATAAAGTTGACTAGTGTAATAGGAATTTTAATGTTTATTAATTTTTTGCACAGAATTTCTATTAGGACGTTGTCATATGCAGATTTTAAATCTAAAAATGAGGCAACCACTGATTCGTTTTTTGTAAACGCTAACCGGATATCTGTTATGAATAAACTTATACTATCTATTGCACTCTTGCCCTTTCTAAAACCATATTGAGTGTTTGATAAAATATTTTGATTTTCTACGTACCATTCCAGTCTGTTCTTTATCAAATGTTCCACAATTTTAGTAATGACCGAGGAAAGAGCTATTGGCCTATATGATGAGGGTTCTGTAGGATCTTTTGATGGTTTTAAAAAGGGCAACACAGTCTGTGACTGCCATTCTGAAGGAATGACACCTGAAAAAAAGCGCGGGAAACCTCAAATCGGGCGGTCCTGTTTTGGAGTTTTGTGTTTTTATTTTATTTTTTCTTGGTTCAGGATCTTGTTAAATATTGTGTAGTGTATATATAAATAGTTATTTGTAGTCATTCTTCTAGGTAAGTACTAGTTTTTAAGTTTTTATGCTTTTACCATGGATCCTCCTATAGACCCTGGAGGTGGAGGGACAGTTGATGAAGTAGCGCATTATGTCACCATATCAAATAATGAAACTAGCTTTGATACGGATAGTTCGTTAGGTCGAACTAATGTTCCAAAACGTAAAAGATTGTCTGCGCGTCATTCATTATGTAAAAGCTGTAATAAGAGGCGTAGGAAAAATGGCGCCAGAAAAGAATCCGACTGTCTTTGTGGTCAAGATATGGACATTTGTAAACCTGAAACTACTATTGTCAACGATGTAGCTGCATTACCGAATGTAGATAATTCTAAAAAACTTACAACTAATACACCGGCACAGTCATCAGAAACGGTGGCTAGGCTGCTCTATAATGCTTCAGATATTGCTCCCTATTGTGTACACATTCAAAGAGAATTTGAGTCAAACGACGGTGCTTATGTGAATATTGTAACATTCGGGCGCTTATTAAAAAGAAATTCATACAAAAATATTGTGAACGGAAGTTTAAAAAAAATCGGTCGCAACAAGATGTCCATAGAGTTCTCAGATTATAACGATGCTAATTCCTTTATTAATTGTTTACAATTACAGAATGATAAATATAAAGCTTTTATCCCTACCTTTTCAGTCACCCGTATGGGTGTCATAAAAGGCGTCCCTACAGAATGGACTGACAGTGAGGTATTAGATAGCATATCAGTTCCTACAGGGTGTGGTCCAGTTATTAAATTAAGACGTATTAAGAGAAAAGTTACTACAGATGGTAATATTAGTTATGTAAATACTCAAACTGTAATTCTTACTTTTGATGGACAAATTCTCCCCAAACGCATTTACATGTGTTACACAGCTTTAACTGTGGAGTTGTACATATACCCTACTATACAATGTTTCAATTGTTGTAGATACGGTCATGTAAAAAATTTGTGCAGATCTAAACCTAGGTGCTACAAGTGTGGTCAAGACCATACTGGGGATACCTGCACTGAGCCAGAGGAATCCTTAATATGCTGCTTGTGCAAAGGTTTTCATCAGGCGATAAGTAAAAAATGTTTAGAGTATGAGAGGCAAAGGGCAATTAAGGACTCTATGGCTAAGTGCTGCATTTCATATGCTGAAGCATGCAAGAAACATCCACCTTTAGCTAAAAAATCATATGCAGATGCTTTACTGTTTACACAAAATATACCTAGCACTTTTCATCCATCACAGACAACACAAAACACATTTAAAAACAATCAAAATAAAACTTCGTACAATAAAACAGTTTTCATTAAACCCCATCCACCAAAGCCTTCCGCTTCGCAAGGTTATGACCATAAGGCTCACTTGGACTTAATTAAAGGCTACAATAATACTACTCATTCTGAGAATGGATGTGCTTTAATTACAAAATCAAATCTTTCCAACATATCAGTAAAAGAGCTAATAGTTGCCTTGTTGCAATCATTATCTCAATTAGATTTTACATCACCGTCCAACGCTGCCTCTTCTGTGGAAACAGTAGTAAATAATAATAATCACAATGGACAGCCCAGCCAAGATAATTCAATGGAATTGTCGAAGCATAGTTCCCAAGAAATCTGAAATAATTTCTATCATTAATAAATATAAACCATTTGTTTTTAGTGTTCAAGAGACATGGCTTAGACCGGAATCTTTATTTAAAGTTCCGGGCTATGCCTGTCTCAGAGAAGACCGTACTGATGGATATGGTGGTGTTGCATTACTTATACAACACCCCTATCCCTATTCTTATATTCCTCTACCTTCGCATAATAGAGACTTCTCTATTATAGCAGCTATTGTAAATAATATTTGTTTTATATCTGTATATATTCCTAGACCTTCCTGTGACATTTTTAATGAAATTGTAAATATATTATCTCTTCTGCCTAAACCTATCGTGCTGATGGGTGATTTTAATTCTCAACATCCATCTTGGGGTGGGTACTCTAATATCTACGGCTCAACTATTCTTGATATAATGGACACACATGATTTATGCATCCTTAACTCTGGATCCCCTACTAGGCGTACATCCCCAAATGAGAGGGTCAGTGCCCCAGATTTAACTCTATGCTCTTCAACTCTTGCTTCATCTTTAACTTGGGAAGTGATGACATCTACTTACGGAAGTGATCACTTTCCCCTTGTAGTTTCTTTCCCTTTTGTAAATAAAGTAACTCACAACCGTCAGCCCCGGTTTAAGTATAGGTTAGAAAATGTTGACTGGTCTTTATATAGAGAACAACTAGATTCTAAATTATGTAGTCTTCCGGATGTCAAAGTAGGAAATGAGCAAATTTGCGCAGATACCATGGCAAAAACTATAACTGATACTGCCGATACATTATTTCCTATTAAAAAATCGCATAAAAACAAACTAATGTCACCACCGTGGTGGGACCAGGAATGTACAGATGCTATAAAATATAGAAAACAGATGGAAGTTTTATACAGTCAAAATTCTACGGTAGAAAATTTTAATACATTAAGCCAAGTTATCACGGATACTCGTAAGTTGTTCAAGCGTAAGAAATTCGAAAGCTGGCGTTCGTTTTGTCTATCTATCTCTCCTGATGTCCCGCTCACTGATGTGTGGCGAAATATTAGGAGATTTAGATCTGCCTTTGTTGATACCACTCCGAAAACTCTACCATGTTCTGTAAAAAATCAATTTCTTGACAAACTGTGTCCACCCTTTGTTCCTGAAAAGTCGTTTCCGCTCTGTGTTTCAATCTCTCAAACAAATCACATCTCCGGGTTATTTACATTCGAGGAACTCAAAGGTGTCTTATCTAAACTCAAAGATTCATCACCAGGGATTGATGGTATGCCCTATTCCTTTTTTTCTAATTTAAGCGACTCTTTCTTGACTTATTTTCTAAATCTAATAAATTCTATCATGGTAAGCGGTAATATACCATCTTCCTGGAAATCTCAAATTATTATACCTATCTTAAAACCTAATAAAAATCCTTCTGATAGTAATTCCTTCCGTCCTATTGCTCTGTCTTCTGTGGTCTCTAAAATCGCTGAACATTTGATAAAAAACCGTCTCGAATGGTATTTAGAACATCATGGGTTATTAAGCACGTCCCAGTTTGGTTTCAGAAGAGGGAGGAGTACAATTGACAACCTTAGCATTTTTGTGACTGACATCAGATTGGCTTTCTCCGAGAATAAGTCTGTTGTTGCGGCATTTTTAGACATTAATTCTGCTTACGACAATGTTGTCTTATCTACTCTTAAAAACAAACTTGATATCTTGAACGTTCCTTCAATTCTTTCTAATTTTATTTTGAATATTTTATACGAGAGACATATTTACTTGGATTCTAGTGGTGAGTGTAGGTATGTGTGGAAAGGTTTGCCCCAGGGGTCTGTGATGAGTCCCATATTATATAATATTTACACTTACGATCTGGAGGCTAGTTTAAACAATAAGGCAAACGTGCTCCAATATGCAGATGACCTTCTTTTATATTCAGTTGACTCTTCTGTTAATACGGCGTGTTCCTCTTTATCTTCCTCTCTTAATCTTCTAAATGTTTGGCTCAATAGCAATAGTCTCGAGTTGTCTGCATCCAAGAGCACGGTTGTCTTATTTTCAAGAATGCGTTTTCCTCCACCTGTATTTATATATTATGATGGAATTCAAATACCTGTGGCAACATCTGTAAAATTTTTAGGTGTAGTTTTAGACTGTAAGTTAACGGGAGTCGCTCATTGTGAGTATATTGCTTCCAAATGTGAAAAGAGGTTAAATATATTACGATGCCTGTCGGGAGTCTGGTGGGGAGCCCATCCCTTTTGTTTAAAATTATTATACAATGCTCTCATAAGAAGTCTCTTTGACTATGGCACCTTTTTATTAGAACCAGGAACAAAGGCTGCCTTTAAAAAGCTAGATTATATTCAAACTAAAGCCTTGCGAATACTGTTAGGAGCCATGAAGTCAAGTCCAGTCAATGCCTTGCAAGTTGAGTCCGTAGATCCTCCCCTCTCTTTTCGTCGTCAATACATTTGTGATAGGTATTTATTCCGAGCGTTACAATTCTCTAAACATCCATTACACACACAACTTCCAGTTCTACTTCACTACACAAACTCCGGTGGGTATTGGTGTCATAAAACGCCTCCACCCCTTATTCATAGCTATAAAAGGTTTAAAGCATTAGAAGCTCCGACTTATCAGGCCGTTTCATATCCGCTATTTTGCAATAGTTATGAATCGTTAGTTATAAAACCAGATATCTTTGACAATTTAGGATTGCGCAAAAATGACAACTTCATAAAATTTTCGTTTAACAGTATTATAAACAAAAAATGGGATAATTGGCACTACATCTATACCGATGCGTCGAAACACTCCACGGTGGGCATAGTGGGTGTTGGAGTTTATCACGAACAATATAAAATCGTACAAAAAATCAAATTGCCACCTGAATGTTCAATTTTTACCGGAGAATGTTACGCAATCTATAAAGCTGTTGAATACATAAAATTATTGAAACTTAAAAATTCCGTAATCTTCTCAGACTCTCAGAGTGCCTTACAGGCCATTGGAAAATTCCCTTTTCGAACTTCACCAATTCATCCTGTGATTATGATGATTAGACAACTTCTCTTTGAGTGTGCTCAAAGTGAACTCAACATCTGTTTTGCCTGGATTCCAGGTCATAGTAGTATCTTAGGCAACGATAGAGCGGACATGCTTGCTGCCGAAGCGGTTGACTGTGGCGATGTATATCCGTATCAAAATTTTTCTCGAGACCTTGTTAATCTTGCCACAGTTTTTCTTCGGAGGTCCTGGGATCATTCTTGGAATGATAGCAGCGCCTCCAAAGGAAAACATTACCGAACAATACAACCTGAAATTCCATTAAAACCATGGTTTTACAAATTTCATTTCGATAAGACTGTTACCACTTGCCTGATTCGCATGAGATTAGGACATTCGTCTTTTCCTGCTCATCTTGCGCGACTTCGTATCATTGATCACGATATATGTGAATGTGGTGAAAGTGGTGCTGATATAAATCATATTTTCTTTTCCTGTTCCCTCCATAATCATGATCAATTCTTCCTTTCTCTACTTTCGTATAATATTACTTTTCCTACTTCTATTCCTGTTCTGTTATCTTCCAATAACTTTGATGTGTATAATTGTATTGCTTCATTTATTTCTATAAATAATATTCGTGTATAATGTGTAAGTAGCTAATTAGTATAATAATAACCTGATCCTGTTCCATTCCAATTCCTAACCCAAATTTCCGTTATAATTGTTTTTCGTATTTTCTATCAAGTTTCCCCGTTTTTGTCAGTGGCAATGCGTAAATAGCGTCTAGCCATAAAAAAAAAAAAAAAAAAAAAAGGAATGACACCTGGGCCCTGAGTCGGGTATTTCAACGGTGTCACAACTGTACCATTATTGTACGATTATGGTGCAATAGTAAAGTTTTTGGTAGTCTACTAATAATGTGTCGTCATAACGACTTCATCATTGTCTTACAATTGTCAAAGTGACATAAATTGCTAGTCTCGTACACAACTGCTTCACAATTGCAATTCAATGACTGAAATGTTTCGGTATCTCTTTTATCTATGCATTGAATTTTCGGTCTCTTTTATCTATGGATTGTGTTAGAATGGTATGTATGTGTTGCCGTTTTTAAAAAATGCGTTAGTTGAAGTGATTTTCGAAAAACTACTAATAAATTTAAACATTTAATCATGCTAGACTTCGTTTAGATATATTTGTACATACTATTTATTAGTATAAAAAGCAATGTGAAGTTTAGGAGATTAGTAAATTGCAATAAATTACAAAGAACAATTTCTAATATTTCTATCTATCTATTTTTTATTTATGGCAATCTGTCGACACAGGACAATTTAAAAATATTACTGTCAAATTCAAAATAGCAGACTACCGAAACATTTCAGTCATTGAATTGCAATTGTAAAGCAGTTGTGTACGAGACTAGCAATTTATGTCACTTTGACAATTGTAAGACAATGATGAAGTCGTTATGACGACACATTAATAGTAGACTACCAAAAACTTTACTATTGCACCATAATGGTACAATAATGGTACAGTTGTGACACCGTTGAAATACCCGACTCAGGGCCCTGACAACATGACAGAATTAATGATGTGAAGATAAAAATTCAATGCGTTGTCGCTTAAATGTGAAAAAAAGGAGTATGGTATACCGTCAGCACCTGGTGCTGTATCAGATGTTAAGATAATATACCTTTTAATTCATCCAAATTAAAAGGAGTATCAAGCCCATACGGACATGTGGATATTGTATGTACATAAGGAGTCACCACTAATTCCTCAGCAGGAACTGTTGAAGGTGCTAAAGTATCTATAAATTTACTACTTAGCGACGGTGTCATAGATACAAATGAAGTTTCAGTTATTCCAGCTCTATAACGTTTTATATTTTGCCAAATAACTGATGGATTGGTGCTAGGAGAAATTGAAGAACAAAAGTTCCTCCATCCATTGAATTTCATAGAGGTAGGTTTAAAAATAGTCTACCATTGAACATTGTCTATGTAGTCTATGACGTAGAACCATGCATGATATCACTCATTACATAGCTTCTTAGAGCATTAATCCAACAGTATGTAATTGCGTAGTTGACATAATTACATAAGTATGAGCTTTCCTTTCGTATTTTTTTAAACGAGGTGCGAGGGTGTTCGTACATTAGCATCTCTTGTTGAATTACTGCTCTGAGTATGCTGGTCTATAGAATTCTTACACAATGTGTAGGAATCATGCATAGACAATCATTTTCTAGTCTGTGGTCTGTGTGGACATTTCATGTCATGTCACAGTCACGAAGTATAGATACAAGGAATCCGAACGTAATGTTGAACGAATGGTCTCAATTTAAGGGACAGATTTTTTGCCGGTAGAGCGCGCCATTTTTCAAGAAGTACTCGTTTGAACTATTGACACCTGTGGAAAAAAATATTCTGAGAAACGTGGAGTTAAATATAAGTTTTAGGAAATTTTTAGAAATTTTTCGAGTGCTTTAAACCCAACAATACAGAGAAGGTCAAGAGATATTCTGATATTCTATAATAGCATCGGTACGTCCTGAATACTTGCGCAGCCAGTGGCAGAAAATAGAACTATGATCTGGGTTTATTATTGTGTACACGAAATATTATGGAAAAGCCTATACCGTTCGGACTCCTTGTATCTATACTTCGTGGTCACAGTAGTCACAGGTGGCTTATGTCAGAAATGTCAGAAGTGTGATTTGTCAATAACAAGCCCGTGTCATGAAAAATTTAATAATTTAAATAAATGGAATAACATTTGTGTAATTATTTAGTGAAAATTTATTATGAATTTTCCATATAATCTACAATATACTAAAAGTGCCACCGTATATGAAAGTAGTAAAATCTTCTTACAATGCTGCATCGATGATCCAGTTTCGTTATCACTGTTGTTTTTAAATGACGTGTAATGTTTCCAACGGCGGATTCAGAGGATATTTCTCAGGTCACGTCATTAACAACAAAACCGAGTGCTTCTAGCGATGCACAAAACACAACTGAAAATACACAAGTCGCAACACAAAACAGCAACAGGGACATAACACTTAACATGTTAATCAAAGAGATGGTATTTTGTATAGCTCTGGCTTTGACCACTTACGGAGCGCTTCATAATACGTGAGTTACCTAAATGTTTAAAACAAAACTAAGACAATATGACACAAATTATTCAGTAAATTTGCATACAATTATCTTTTTTAAATCATTACAGCTATGGGATGGATTATAATTATTCCATAATAAGTGAAATTAATATGTTTTATATATTCTAAGATCTGTACTCAGGTACAAAAAATACAATAATGAACTGCATAACTTTTTTTTAATTCTAGGCCTACTAAAATTTCCAAACATCCACAAGCAATAAGGTTCTTTAAACCAGACTCGATAGTTAGAGATTGGTATAGAGGGCAGTTGAGCAATGCACTCACTAGTGTCAATCAGGCTGATTTATCATTTGTTATGTACTATGCACCTTGGGATGCAGAATCCCAGTATGTGAGAGATGAATTTGAGAAGGCTGCCAATATATTGAGTGATCGAGTAAGTGCTAACTTTATTTCAACAGATGTTTCATCAAAATGTTTGACATACATTTCGGTATAGTATCTTATAATTTTTTTTTCTACGTTCCTTCCTTGTTCCTTCTGATTAAGACTGCAAGAATATTAAAAAAAAAATCTTACTATCTATATTAATACTAATAGTTCTATACTATCTTTACTAATACTATACAGCTGAAGAGTTTGTTTATTTGTTTGAACATGTAATCCGCTGGCCACTTTAAAAAATTATTTCAGTGTTAGATAGTACATTTATCAAGGAAGGCTATAGACTATATAACATCACGCTGTGACCAATAAGCAATAAAGAGCTAGTTATTAATATAAATTGTTTATAAATATGCGTTAAATTGCAATACCATCTTCTTGTAATTTTCCAGGTATTATTTTCTGCAATAAATTGTTGGAATCCAGGCAGTGAATGTAGATTACAGAATAATAAAATTCCTTCATGGCCTATCTTGATGGCTTACACATCTATTTCAAGAGGTGTTTTATATAAAGGTAAGTTAGTAATGATTTTACTTAGTGGACTGACACCACGAGTAAGAGAATCCTATCCATATTTTCGTGCCACACATTTATGTATAGTCTCTCATAAAGCGTCTCCACACGTTAATGTTATTGTGGCCATACGACGACTACGACGAGTACCGATGTGTGCGCGCGCTAGACATCAATGTATCGCCGTTATATATATTTGCTACCCAAGCTAACTTTCCACTCTTGCCCTGAGTACGCAAGATGGCCACAAGCGAGAATTGGCCAGATCTCTCGCTTGTGACCATCGTTCATAATATTTGTCAGTAAAACAACATATCACTGAAAGGTCCGTTTATATCTCTTTAATTAACTTAAATAGCTGATGAATGAATTCCTGTACGAATTTTAGTAGTAGACAGTGATTTACGAAAGAGCTTGAGAACTAACAAATTATATTTTTGTAAAGCGTTGAAAACTGATATTGCAAAATAGTGAAGGTGTGTATATTAGGCATTTTGAATAGACAATATGCTACATATATTGATTTCTTGTTGCACTAGGGCCAAGGGATGCACACAATATGGTCAACTTTCTAGAGTTAATGATGAGACCTTTGAAGAGGGTGTCTTCGTCTGATGATTTAGTTCAGTTACTCTCCTACTGCGATGTAAGTATGTATTATGTTATGTGCTTTCTAGCTCTTGAGCATTGGCGATTTTGCAACAAAATCTAATGAAGTATTTTTTCCCACTGTATCAGTTAATCATGACTACTTCAAAATCGTACGCGTGATTATACAAATAAATGCTAACATCGTATTTACTTGATATTGGAGACACCAGCGGTGATGACGATGTTTAGTAGTTTTTGCTTTTAAAATGTTAGGCATAATTATTTAATCCAGTCGCAATAAAGTCTGTGATAATGTGAATAGGAATTATTTAAACACGTACGATCCTATTACGTAGGTATGTTTTTTTAAATAACATATAAAGTGCTTTTGCTTAGCAAAAATTGATTACCACTAATGGGGTTCGAACTCACGGCCTTCGACCATTCAAGTGCTATAACCAACTAAGCTATCGTGTACTTACATATAAAATTTTGACTAACATATCTGCAGGCCGTGGCAGTTGGTTACACACCATTGACTGAAACATCGAAGTATTACAATATTTGGTACACGGTCGCGTTGAAAGTACGAGAGGCTGATACTATTGGGGAGATATGCTTGGCTACCGTGACATCAGAAGAGCTCGCGGCAGATCTTGGAGTTGAGAGTGTACCGAATGCGCGTATGATGCTGTGGAATGACACTAAGGTACATACTCTGTTCAAGATAGCAGTTAAGTGTCTAGTTAGCGTCTTCTGTACATCAATTCATGAGATAGATAGAATTCTCCGAGATTGACCCCGCTTGAAACGCAGAGTCTGTTTTAAAACAGTGTTCTGGTAAAACCTGAACCTCATGAGACACAATAACTACAATTTTTTTTTTTATTACATATTATCTTTTCAAAGATGTGCAAAGAAAACAAAAAGAGTAAGCTGTTTTCTTTGTCTGCTATACTGTCATAACGGTGGGTGTCGAGGTAACGCACCCAAACACTATAACGTAATTACGTTTGTCGCTACCCGCGTTCCGCCCAAAATCACCTCGCGCAAACTAATGCTCTTATTCATAATGACTTATCGGAGGTTTAAAAGTTCGCTAAAATCGGTTCGCTAAAATTGTCAAAACTTGTTATTCATAATAGTCTTTTTACGCTAAATCGTTTATTATCTCTCCGATAAAATCTCCGTTTAAACTTCCGATAAGTCATTATGAATAAGACCATAAGAGATAATAGTGTCCATACTCTTTCAGCGGAAGTCGCCTTATATTATTACCTCCTGTTGGATTAATGCTCTAAGGTCATAATGGGCTAACAACAAATATGAAAATTTTTGGTACATCGCTTATTTGTTTATACATTTTAATTTGCCAGGAATACATATCTCATGATGGAGATATGCAAGCGTGGAACGAGTCTTCTCTCCTACAATGGGTATTAGAGAACTTTTCACAGCCAGTACAAAGGATCATACCAATGTGGAGGAAGGCGTTCAGCTTCGAGAAATATGTGGATGGGAATCCTATACTTATGTTGTTTACACCACTCAATCCACTATATGAACAGCTGCCAGCATATGCTTTGGTAATTATTTAGATCTAGGTGACACGACGAGCATCATACCATTATTTTATTTTGTAGGAAAATTTTATTTTTTAATTCTCTTCTAACATACAAACTTTGTACTTACTACAAAGAAAAAAAAGGGTTGTCTATTTTATTTGGCGCAGTCCGTATTGGTATTACCGACAAAAATTAACTCCATTCTTTTAAAATAATTTTACTTCCAGAAGTTGTATATCTCAACCAATAGGGATGTTAACCATTTTTTGGAATTGCTTTTATTTTGTAGATAGCTCTTACTTGGAAGCCATGACAATATAATTTAAAAAAATATATATATTATCAGAAAAAAAGTAGTATAAAATTATTTTTAAAATTCCCGCTAAAACGCTCCAAGCTGTCAAGTGACGGCGATGACGTCAGAAAACTGATGGCTCTCTCCCGCTCGATGCCCGATTGTTTGACCAAAAGTCATTTGGCAAAACTACACTTGACAAACAACGTTTGGCAAAACAATGAATTCGCCTATTGATAATTTTACTATTGATCATATTCAAATGTTTCATTTCGCCAAATGATCAACACTTAAATTTACATTTTATAAATGATTACTTTACAAAACTAACATTTGTCAACTGAGATATCATATAAATCTACTATTGGTCTAAAAATTTGGTATTCTTGTTAAAATAACCTTCTTTTGCATATTTTTTTGCAAAGCCATTGCTCTGTGTTTTCCTAACACGAAAATATTATAAGTATTTATTGATAGATTTTATTAAATATTAGCAGTGCCCGCGACTTCGTACGCGTGGAATTTAGAAATGAAAAATTAAATGAACTAACAATAACGCCATTTTACAGCTAATTAATAAATCGTCCGTTTGGTTTTCTTTTTTTGCACAATTCTAAAGAAGTAACACACATGACCCCAATGTAATTATAGTAAATGATATCTCAGAGTTTTACCTTTTTAGGGCTTCGTACAAACCCTTATAGTCTCACTACGGTGTCCGTCTGTCTGTCTATCCGCCCGTTAAACTTTTTTTTCTCTCGGCAACGGCTGAAGGTATCAATTTGAAACTTATACCAAATGTAGATCTATGCGGTCCCTTGCAAAAAAATCAATAATTTAGATCTACGCATTCAGAAGATATAACCGAATTACAGCCATTTTTGAGTATTTTCAACTTCAGCACCGATGCGTACGTCGGGATTTGAGCAGCGTAACGACCATACGCCGATGCCGATGCCGACGCCGATGCCAATGGCGACGGCGTCGCCGATGCCAATGTGGACGCCGACGCCGACGCCTATAAAAATCAACTCAGCACCGATACGTCGGAATTTGAGCAGCGTAACGACCATACGCCGACGCCGATGCCAACGCTGACGCCTATAAAAACCAACTCAGCACATCGGGATTTGAGCAGCGTAACGACCATACGCCGACGCCGATGCCGACGCCTATAAAAACCAACTCAGTACCGATACGTTGGGTATTGAGCAGCGTAACGACCATACGCCGACGCCGACGCCGATGCCAACGCCGACGCCGATGCTAACGCCGACGCCCACGCCTATAAACACCCACTCAGCACCGATAGGTCGGGATTTGAGCAGCGTAACGACCATACGCCGATGCCGATGCCTATAAAAACGAACTCAGCACCGATACGTCGGGATTTGAGCAACTTAACTACCATACGCCTATAAATGCATATGCATATATGGGTTCGATTCCCGGTCAGGACAATCATTTGTGTGATGTTTTTAATTGTCATACAAATGTTTGTACTGCGTCTGGGTGTTTTCTATGTATTATAAGTATGTATTTACAAAAGAAAAGTAGTTTATGTATTATATCCGTATTCTGGTACCCATAACACAAGCATATAAGCTTAGCTTGGGACCAGAGGACGTTGTGTGAAATGTCCATGAATATTATATTATTATTATTATTATACGCCGACGCCGATGCCAACGCCAACGCCGACGCCTATAAACACGCACTCAGCACCGATACGTACGTCGGGATTTGAGCAGCGTAACAACCATACGCCGACGCCGATGCCGACGCCGACGCCTATAAAAACCAACTCAGCACCGATACGTCGGGATTTGAGCAGCGTAACGACCATACGCCGACGCCGACGCCTATAAACACCCACACAGCACTGATACGTACGTCGGGATTTGAGCAGCGTAACGACCATACGCCGATGACGACGCCGATGCCAACGCCGACGCCGACGCCTATAAACACGCACTCAGCACCGATACGTACGTCGGGATTTGAGCAGCGTAACAACCATACGCCGACGCCGATGCCGACGCCGACGCCTATAAAAACCAACTCAGCACCGATACGTCGGGATTTGAGCAGTGTAATGACCATACGCCGACGACGACGCCGATGCCTATAAAGACCAACTCAACACCGATACGTAGGGGATTGCGCAGCGTAACGACCTGTGAGCTATATTATTGGAAAATTTCATGAAAATTCATCCAGCAGTCTTTACGTGAAAGAACCACAAACATCCTTACATTCATACATCCAACATTAACCAAACATCAAAACATTGGAGTATGGATAGAAGACCGAGAAAACGTTCGCGTGGCTCAGCCAACAGTTTAAGTATTTTATTTTGCCGCGCGTAATTCTTTTTTCGTCATATCTCCTAAGATATTCATTTAAATTGTATGCTGTAAAAAGCAGTTATAATCTATATTAAATGCGTAAGCTAACTAAGGTATTTAATTTGATAAAAAATGTTACCAAATACAGATAAATAGCTTTTAAAAACGCCCTATTGAATTTGATAATTTTTTTGACGTTCTTATGGGTACAGCAGGTTTTCCTTATAAGATAGACATATGGCCTCGCGGACTTTTTTAAAGATCTATAGGTAACAAACAATTTCTCCATACATTACTTTCTTGTAACTCACATGGATAAGGCAGCGTTTTCATTTAAAGCTCGCGCGCGTGACTATTTTCCCCGTTTCTTGCAACATTTTACACTGATGCTTCGCTTCTATTCATTGCAGCGTGATGTTATATAGCCTATAGCCTTCCTCGATTAATGTACTATCCAACACTGAAAGAATTTTTCAAATCGGTCCAGCGGATCTTGAGATTACCGCGTTTAAACAAACAAACAAACAAGCAAAGTACAAACAAACAAAAGTATAGATAGATAGAATGAAAAAAAAATGAAATTTTACATTATTTGCAAAATGATTACTTATTAACCCGTTCGCCTTTGGAGATATACATATATATATATCTCTTTTATTCGATTGAGTTAGGTTAGAACTTTAACCCCAAACGCCAGAAGCGAATTTAGGGCGTTTCTCCCTTTAAGGGCCTACATCAATATTATCGTATATCATCGCCGACACGTACATATTAACACAGCCAGTAGGCACAGAAAATGAAGAATTAGGGATACTTTTCCTATTTACTCAAAATCTACTAAATATATTTTAATTCTGATTTACGTGTTTCTATATATAATAGTTACTTATGTTTTTAAAGTTATTTCATTAGTTAATACGCGTTAATAGACCGACAAATGAAAAAAATAAAAAATTAGAGAGGTGGTTTCGCTAAGATTTTCTATCGAGAAAACTTTTTTCAATCGCGTTTCTGAGTTTATGCGATCCTAGATTATATATTGAAAAAACATATACTTAAAAATTAGAGCTCTAGCCATTCAATCTAAAGAAACAATGAAAACTTCGTACGTAGAAAAATGCACGAAGCTATTTTGGTATCCTCTTAATAATAATTCATGATGATAATGATACATTTAAAACAACTTAATTTACGAAACATATCATTTGGTGAAATGACAAAAACGTCAATTGACATTTGAATACTTAACACATTTGTCAAATGTAGTGTTTGCTAATGGATCATTTGCCAAGTAAGTTTTTGTAAGATGATACTTTTGTCAACTGTATCGTTTGCCGAGTGATCATTTGGTGAAACGTTGTTTGTCAAATGATCATTTTAAATGTCAATAATTTTTTGGTCAATCAGGAACCCTCCCGCTCGCATGCCGATTTTCAAAACGATATTTTAGGTATCAAAATACTGTCTTCAATCTATAAAACGTAACTTTACATGAATTTGTAACATGAGTCAACATCCCTATTACATTTTATATTTTGCTAGCCTTTGCCCGCAACTTCGTACGCGTGGAATTTGGAAATCAAACCTTAACAAATTATACAAAAAACCATTATCTTGAACCATTCTATCTATAAAACAAGCCGCATCAAATTTCGTTGCGTAGTTATTTATTACAGAAGCTTACATAGGGACATAAATAAAAAATAACAAGTAGAGATAACATTATTTTTTCTACAATTCCTGGAATTATCTGACCTTTGGGTTTCTTATTACAGTTAAGGGAAGTAGCAATGGAATACTACAACTGCAATAATAAACACAATAGCCAATGGACATCGGAATTATTAAAATTACAACAAGTCCAAAGGTTCTTATACCAACAAAGAAACATAACAAAATTCTGTCAAGAATTCAAATTCAAATTGCCAATAACAAGACATAAAGTGTATAAAAAAGAGATCGAATCACAGAATAACAAATACCCATGGTATAATACAACACAAAAAAATCAAAAACATGGTGTTTTTGATTTTCTTTTGAAAAGAGGTTTTTCTATATCTAAAAATATAGACAGTGTTGCCAGTCATACCCAAGTATTGTCTATGCTCGATTGGCTACAAGAATGTAGTTTTAAAACGTTGCCAGCTGAAAAAAGTTTCTATGAGCATTATGAGCAGTGTCAGAATTTTGAAGAAAAATTTAATAATGAACCTGAGATTTTAGCAGAAGAAGAGGAGTAAGTATTTTTTAATATTTTAACAATGGCCTTGTCACTTGGCCATCATCACGCCTTTTTCCCCATGGGGGTAGGCAGAGACTAATAAACGCCATCTGCTACGATCCAAACATACTTCCTTGGCTTTATCCACACTCATACATCTGTTCATACATGCCCGACGGTTGTAAGTGCTACGCACTTGCCCCTTTTTGAGTATACCGGCGATGACATCGGAGTATATTTTTCTCGGGGCGTCCCCCGTCCACTATTGTCTAGTTAGTTTATTTGATTTGATAATGACTTATCGGAGGTTTAAAAGTTCGCTAAAATCGGTTCGCGAAAATTGACAAAACATTCATAATAGTCTTTTTATGCTAAAACGTTTATTGTCTTTTCGATAAAATCTCCGTTTAAACCTCCGATAAGTCATTATGAATAAGACCATAGGTATTTAATAGTTTCAATAAGCAAAATAGATGATTTTCTAACTACACTTCCTTGGCTTCATTTACACTCATACAATAATTAATAACAAACATTGGTACCGATTCCACATGCACAACAAAACTTAACTAAAAGATGAAATATAACTATGGCGTATTTTCTTTAGTTGGCTAATTCGTTGTTCACAATTTTTAACACGCTTTTATAAGTTCGGTGTGTATCTATCAATGTATTATAATAATAAATATAAATATTCATGGACATTTCACACAACGTCCTCTGGTCCCAAGCTAAGCTTATATGCTTGTGTTATGGGTACCAGAATACGGATATAATACATAAACTACTTTTCTTTTGTAAATACATACTTATAATACATAGAAAACACCCAGACGCAGTACAAACATTTGTATGACATTTATGAATATCACACAAATTATTGTCCCAAGCGGGAAAAGAACCCGCGACCTTGTCAACGACAGTCCAGTACATGAACCACTACGCCACGAAGCCCGTCAAATTAATTAAAAAAAAAATATATATTATTATTATGTATTAATCTTTCAACGCGATTTTCACCCACTTGCGATAGTCTGATTGATTTGAAGTTTTGCATACACATCAAGTACCACTGACAATACAATTATTTAAAAAGATATTTAGGATTTTCAAGCGTGTTTTTTAGTTTTTGAACTAAGCAAATTATTAATTAAAATCGTTAGTCTATAATCTATATACAGATTTATATACAGATTTTCTAATGAAAAAGTTTAAAAAAAAAAAAAAGCCGAATTGTGTTATTGATACTATCGATTTTCATTTTTTAGTTAAGTTTCGTTGTGCACGTAGAATCGGTACCAATGTAACATCAATATATTTTGTTAGAATAGAAACAACAATGCTGCCTTATGAAGATGACCCTTTATCACCAGAGAATCTCATACAAGATAAAGTGAAACATTTTTGTAAAATTATGAGATTTGCCAACGAAATGGGTCCGCCAGTAATTCCGGGTTCGATTCTGGACGAGAGACGTAATTTGACGTCTATAAATGGACTGTCTTGTGCACATAACTTTACTCTTCATATGTTGGCTGTGGATAGTATAAGAAATCACCATTTCGCTGAATCTTTGGGTATTGATATTACCAATAGGAAAGACATGACGGCTGTTGTTATATTGGATACTAAGGTAAATATAGATTTAATAATTAAGTATTATATTTTGATATTTTCCTTTAATAAAAATTATATTCCGAACGTCAAATGTTCCCATTGAAGTGTAGTGCTATGAAATATATTTTATTGGTCTTATTCATAATGACTTATCGGAGGTTTAAAAGGAGATTTTATCGGAGAGATAAGAAACGTTTTAACGTAAAAAAACTATTATAAAGAACAATTCTTGACAATTTTCGCGAACCGATTTTAACGAACTTTTAAACCACCGAAAAGTCATTATGAATAAGACCGTAAATATTTTAAATAATTATTATTATTTGGGCATGATATCGTAAGAAGTCATTTTAGTCATTAACCTTAAAACGACTTCTTACTGTGGTTTTGATGTCTTTCTGTTTGTTCATATATCACCAGGCTTCGTCTCAGAAACGGAAATCAGCTAGAGTTGAAATATTCACCAATTGTGTTTTTTAAATATTTGAAATAAAATTTTAATATATCTTGTGCTATATTTCCAGCAAGAAAATCAATACGTATTATCGGAAGAGTATAACGCTAAATCAATAAGAGATTTTATTCATAACTTTACATTAAAAAAGTTAAAACGTTCACTACGTACACACGTGAACGACGCGGCCCACACACATTACTTCGGCTCTGAAGGACAAACAGAACAAATGGGTGTTAATATTGACTCGGTACATGTTGTAGATCTTACTACAAGAAGTTTTAGAAAAGTTGTTAAAACACCAGGAACGGTAAGTATTACATCTATACTAAATATCATAAAGCTGAAGAATTTGTTTGCTTGAACTCAGGAACCACTGGTCCGATTTGAGAAATTCTTTCAGTGTTGGATAGTACATTTATCGTGAAAGGCTATAGGCCAGGTGTGACCAAATTTTGTGCACATAAGATCTACTTTTTATTTTAATATTGAGTCGCGATCGACCTATTTCTTAGGTAAGAAGGGGGACGCGTATGCAAAGTGCTTTTATACCGCCGTGCACTCTTGAAAATAGTAGAAAACTACTAAAAGTGGACACGCTGAACGTCTCCCTACTCGAAGCATGAGCTGTGTACATGTTCATTCCTGTATCAAGTACTAGAAACATTTCGCATTGAATGCGAAATGTTTCTAGTACTTGAACTCATGGAACTTGCGAGGGATCGACCAAAAATAGTCACGATCGACTTGTTGGCCACTCCTGCTGTAGGCTATATAACATCACACTGCGACCAATAGGAGCGAAGCATTAGTTAAAAATGTTGCACAAACGGGGAAACTTTTCTAAATTCGACGTGTGCGGGGTCGCGGCCTATAGTTAGTCTAATATATAAAATTCACGTGTCACAGTGTTAGTTACCGTACTCCTCCGAAACGGCTTGACCGATTCTTCTCAAATTTTACATACATATTCAGTAGGTCTGAGAATCGGCCAACATCTATTTTTCAAACTTCTTTTTTTTAGTATGGCAAAACAACGTTTGCCGGGTCAGCTAGTATTTATATAAATTCCTATTCCTATACAGCTCAGATATAGAATGCCAGCTACCCTTACGTGTTATTAGTTGTACGTTATATAACTATAGCCGAAGAAATTTTAAAGACCACTTTTGATATTCTTAATATGACAGAGACCTATCTTTCTTTGACTTTAGCCGTATGTTGTAGAAAATTGTTTATTAATTCAGTATTTTTCTTAAGCATACCTAGAACTTGAAAATTTAACAAAATTTGTGTCGAATATTATGTGTTGAAACATAGTGTTATTATACAGATAAAACGTGGATGTGTAGATGCGATTGTAAACGTACTCTATTGAAACTGGGATCCTAGTTTGTGCTAGAGCAGTGTTACAATTAAATCAGTGCTATTCAATACTAATCCAACCAACTGCGCCAATTTTGAACTTTGTCATGTATAATTCTAAATTAAGACTATTAACCAACTTAACGCTGTAAATGTAAAATTTGTAAATGTAAATGTATCGTGAATAGTAGCTTTTAGTGCAGATATTTTCTGTAAAGAGAATAACAGGCGTAGTCTTTTATAACGTAGTTAAATCTATGTATCAAATCCATGCCTTATCCTATCGACTGCGCCAGTTTTTGGAACGAAGTTCCTTATCGGGCGTTACGAAAGGGGGCTAGACGGAAAAAATTAGGACCAAAAGTTGTAACGACACTTTTTGCTATAGTTGTAAGCGTGTTTCTCTGTCTGTCGCTCTCTCTCTCATAACATGAATAAAATAATAATAGTTCCTTATTATTTTTTTATGCATTGTTGAGTATCTATTAGACTATGTAATAATTTATTATATAAAATTTTATTACAATTCCTTTACTAGTCGGTAAAAATTTCGTTCCATCCGGGTGTCCCTTGACACCTCTCAAGTTTCTTTTTTATTAGGGTTCCGTAACCAAAGGGTAAAAACGGGACCCTATTACTGAGACTTCGCTGTCCGTCCGTCCGTCCGTCTGTCACCAGGCTGTATCTCAAGAAAGGTGATAGCTAGAGAGTTGAAATTTTCACAGATGATGTATTTCTATTGCCGCTATAACAACAAATACTAAAAATAAAATAAAATAAATATTTAAGGGGGGCTCCCATACAACAAACACGATTTTTTTACCGTTTCTTGCACTCATACAACAAACGTGGTTAATTAAGTATTGTGTGTGTTGTTTGCTCATTTATTAATAACGTGCCTTATGTTGCATAGATAATGGTACGGAACCCTTCGTGCGCGAGTCCGACTCGCACTTGACCAATTTTATTCTTTGTATTCCAAATTTTAAAAACAGCTGTTTATCTATACAGATGACAATTGTTTGTGTATGTGGTGGTACTTGTAATGCATTAACTACCCGTGCGTTGGTATCGGCACAACGTTTACTAACAAGATGTGGCGTGCGAGTGATGGTGGCGAGACTAGATGCATTAAGACACGACCTGCCCTGGCATTATACTGTACATCATTATCCTACTATACTTGTGTTTTCACAGCATAGGTACGATTATATTTTAATAATTATATTTTTAATGTATTTCTTTTTTTTTTTCTTAGCGTATTAATGACTAAATACCCTATCCAGCGGAAAAGGCCGGCGCCAATATTGATAATATTGGTGCCGGCCTTTTCCGCTAGGTAGGTAATTTAGTCAAACTATAGGACGTTGACTTGTAGTGTTAAAATGCGGGTTATTTTCTAGTTTTCCGTCTAACACAGAAAATGTTGAGGCCAATTCTGATCCATCAAAAACTTATCTACTATATAAAAATAAGTCGGGTTTTCCTTCCTGACGCTATAACTACAGAACGCACGGACCGATTTCCACGGTTTTGCATTCGTTGGAAAAGTCTCGGGCTCCGTGAGGTTTATAGTTCATTTTTCTTAAATTTTTTTTTTTACTTTTTTATTGGCATGGCAAAACAACGTTTGCCGGGCCAGCTAGTTTCTTATAAATGTGTACCGGTCACAATAGATAGTATTTTATAATAAGAAAGTTCAATTAACATTGCCGAAATGGAGATCAGTTTTAATTTTTTAGCTAAGTTGTACATGTAGAATTGGTACCTTTATCAATTTCCTTTCGCTAGTTTAGCTTTGAAGGGAAATGAGAGTTTAAAATCAACACACTATTTCATCTCAAAATTGCCTGATTTTGACGAATTTCTGTTTGTACATAAATAAAATAAATAAATATTCATGGACATTCCACACAACGTCCTCTGGTCCCAAGCTAAGCTTTATATGCTTGTGTTATGGGTACCAGAATACGGATATAATACATATACTACTTTTCTTTTGTAAAAACATACTTATATATTAAACACACAGACGCAGTACAAACATTTGTATGACAATTAAAAACACCACACAAATAATTGTCCTGACCGGGAATCGAACCCGAGACCTCGTGAACGGCAGTCCGTTATGTGAATCACTAGACCACGAGGCCCGTCAATTATTAATTAATTTTTGTACATTTTTCAGGAGTGGTGAATTAGACAGCGAGTCATATCCTAGTGAGGAGCGTGTGACGTCATCAGGTATAGTCGCGTTAGCTCTACGCTCACTCGCAGCGCCCGAACATTTAAGGGTTAGACTCGCCCTGTGCTCCGCTGTACAGGTCAGTAATTTAAATTTCACTTCTTTTGATACGTTAACGAAAAATTTTGAGAGTACATTCTGAAGATCATGTCACGAAAAACCGATGAAGTTAAAACGAAACTTAGGATAACGTGAGCTGAATGATAAAGTAATTAAAACTTCTAACACATAATTTTTTAATTTACTTTAAGCTATGACTCTGAATCAATAGCTCTCTGAATGGAATGGACATAAGTTTGCAGTCATAAAGTTAGTCCTCCAGAAATTGTTGAAAATTTCATTTAATTCAATGCAGTATTTTTTCTTTGTGTTATTTGTGTACAAGCATACTCACAGACAGACAAGTTTTAATATTATCTATCCCAATGTCTGTCTGTAAACAACTCTAGGTCTATGTCTAAGCTATGTCCAACAGCGGACGAAAAAGGCTGATGGAATCAACTGTAACTTTAAAAAAGTTCGTTTTTATTTTAAACTAGCTGTTGCCCTCGACTCCGTCCGCGTAAAATTTAGGAATTTTTCCCCGTTTTTGCAACATTTTTAACTAATGCTTGAGTGAGAGTATTATAAACGTAAGAGTAAACAAATATAAACAGAATGAACGAACTGCTAAGCTATCAGGAGTTACACGTGTTATTGTGAGTCAACCATAAAATATAGATATGTGCTGTTTCGGGATATTTTTTAGACAATTTTATGTAGAATATTTCCGTCATACATGATTTCTATGTAACTTTAACCATTAAGGCTGCACACGCGACGGAAGCTTAAAAAATGGAGTAACTTCTCCCGTTTTCCCAACATTTCGCTTCACTACTCTGCTCCTATTGATTGTAGCGTGATGAAAAGTATACTATAACCTGCACAGGAGTATGAAGAATAATTGTACCAAATTTCGTTAAAATCCGTCGAGTAGTTTTTGTTTCTATAAGGAACATACAGACGGACAGACAGACAGACAGACAAAAATTTTACTGATTGCATTTTTGGCATCAGTACCGATCACTAATCATCCCCTGATAGTTATTTTGAAAATATATTTCATGTACACAATTGACCTCTCTACAGATTTATTATAAGTATAGATTTTTACTTAAAACTTTATTCTGGATATGCTCGCGCTAAATACTTAATTCTCTTATTTTTTTACAGAATTACAGTGAAAGAAAAACGTGTTTAAAAAATATAAAGGAGCATGTTACAGCAGTTATCGGCAGAAATCTTAAATATTGGAGACAGACATCAAGTTTAGAGCTTAAACAAGCAATATTTAAAAGACTGGAACATTTACATACAGTATCATTATATTTAAACTTATTCCACATCACAGATCTCAAAATAAACAGTGTTAAACAAACATCATTATCAAATATATTTAGTTTATTATCGAAAAACTGGGATATCGATATATCAGTGTTAAGTAAAAATGTTACACGGACTATAAGTTGATATTGAATAATATTAATATGTAAATAGTGTACATTGCTCATATATATAGTTATCTAACTATGTTATTTATTTTTGAAACCAAATATTATTAAAATGTTGGCAACAAATATATTTTTATTTATTTAATGTTTTCTTTGTTTTCTTTCACCTTTTATATAATAATCTACTTAGTTCAAAAACTAAAAAACACGGTTGAAAATCCTGAATATTTTTTTAAATGATTGCACTGTCATTGGTCCTTAATATATGTGCAAATTTTCAGATCAATTAGACTACTGCAAGTGGGTGAAAATCACTTTAAAAGATTCCGTTACGTAGATTTTTACTGATATTGATAGATACATACCGAACTTAAATAAGCGTGTTAAAAAAATACGAAAATATTAAGTAGTGTATTAAAAGAAAGATCAAATTTGGGCTAATGGCAGCGCTGTAGTCTTAGGGTATTGCATCAACAGGAGTTAAACTGCCTGGTCGGTGGGGTGCCAGGGTAACGTACACAAATTGTTCCGTAATTTAATTGGTTCACGCTCACCCCGCCCTAAATCGGCCCATACTAAGTGACGACACTGTCCGCGCGAGTCGTCTCGCAATGTCAGCTCCTGTATGATTCCTGCTCTGAGACTTGCGTACCATTTTGAACGGTAAATTGACGCATTGGAAATACAATCCTACCCTTCAAATTATTTGTGTGATATTGTATTGTAAATCGGCATTCTCCTTCAAAATGGCTGGACCGACTCTTAAGAAATCTTCTGTTTATAATCAATTATAACTTTTTTTTATATCCGCATATCTATAGAGAAACTATAGGACACAGTTTTAGATAAAAATACAGTTCCATTCTATATAGTTTAATGTTCAAAACTCAATCTCTCTACCAAAAAAGTGCAGAGTATTTTGTTTGGTACTACTACGCCAGCCGCGTACTACACTCAGTATAGTCGTGATAGACTTCTTCACGTAACTACCTGTACGAAACAAAATTAAATTAGTTTTAATATTTCTATATTATTACTGCTAATAAGGTCTTGGGGTGCTGTGGTTAGTATAACGGACTGGAATTCACATGGTTATGGGTTCAATTCCCTGACAGGAGAATTATTTGCGTGGTATACTTGTTTCAGACATTTTTTCTGCGTGTACCTGTGCGATTACACCCTCTATTTGCATAGACTAAAAAATGGTACATAAATGTAGTGAATCTGTATTCTGTTACCCATAACACAAGCATATAAGGTTAGCTTGGGATCAGAGGACGTTGCCGTTGTATAATGATGTCCACGCATACCCATGCATTCATTTAGTTACAGACAAAAAGCTGATCCTCTTGTATTACTTGCCTTTTTTCTACATCCTACTGCTCTATCCCTAATTTATACAAGATTTAAAATTTATAAAGTCTTCAAATCTTTGATTTTTCACTTACTGAGAAGGTTGGTGTCCGTGAAGTTAGGAAACATTTGATGGTACGGCCTCAGAAGGAACACGAGATCAATACCCACTACTCCTGATATATAGTCGCTCAATGTTCCTGCCACTCGATCATCGTTACTGCTTTGATGAACCTGCAAGTAGATAGATGTAATTTGCCCCCCTAATAAGTATCTAGGTTTTTTTTTTAAATAAATATTCATGGACATTTCATATAACATCCTCTGGTCCCAAGCTAAGCTTATTATGCTTGTGTTATGGGTACCAGAATACGGATATACTACATAAACATACTTTTTTTTTGTAAATACATACTTATAATACATAGAAATACCCAGACGCAGTACAAACATTAGTATGACAAATATAAACATCACAGAAATGATTATCCCGAGCGGGAGTCGAACCCGCGACCTCGTGAACGGCAGTGCGTTACATGAACCACTAGACCACGAAGCCCATCAAGATATAGACGCATTATTAAGATTCACCACCGATTTGGTGATTAGATCTCTTTAACAAAGATTGGTGGCAATTTAGCAAGCAAATTGACATGTGGCTCCACTATTTTTATATTTTCTTCCAGTTTCCGTGTTTGCGTATTAGGTAACATTAGAAAGTTCAGTCACTGACTGATCGCGACGAGCTTTTGACAAGAATTTTCGTCTATTCTTTTCTTTTGACCTTAATTATTTTCGAACTACTGTGTTGTTGTGGAAAAAGTTCAAAGCTTGAAGTTTGCCTACATGTTAGATCCGGCTGGCATAGGGAGATCCATAGAAGAAATAATTTTCTTAGTTCAAAAACTAAAAAACACGCTTGAAAATCCTAAATATATTTTTTAATAATTGCATTGTCATCGGTCCTTGTTATGTATGTAAAATTTCAAATCAATCCGACTACTATTGCAAGTAGGTGAAAATCGTGTTCAAAGATTCCGTTACATAGATTAATACATTGCGTGTTGAAAATGTATCAAGGATAACGTAACATTTTTTAGATATCAGTAGGTACCTAATAGCAACAAAATGAATGTTCAGTTAAACGTAAGCATGCTTTGTCGGCAGTTTAGTGCGTATAGGCAGTTTATCATACTACATATATGCATAAATTGCCACCGAAGTCTCTCTCGGGTATACATTGATGCAATAGGCATGCAACACTTATCTAAATCAGTTTCAACTGCTGGTGACGTGCTTTTAAAGTCAAAATGTGTTAAAACGTCCAAAATGAAGGAAACGTTTGTGAGGAAACCATTCTTAGATACTTTTTGGGCCCTCGGCTAGCCTGACGTAGGGCCTCAGCAGTTGATATGCCCCTGCCTCTCTAATAATCCCGTAAGACAAACAGGGGGTTTAAATAAGTTTGTTATATCTTGACGATTATCTAACAGATAATGAAAATGGTAAAGTAAAATAATTACAAAGTAATAATTCGCTTTCAAAATATTAGGTGTATGTACCTAATGTCAACATATCGTGCGCAAATAAAATTAATACAATTACGCACGTATTTATAATGTTATCGCGGATTTATTACGTTTACAAGATAAAGCGCAAAAGATTTAGATATTCTTAATTTTTACTAATTAGGTGTTCAGTTACCTATCGGACAAGGACGAATGTCAAAAATTGTAGTCACACGGCTTCTCTAGACAGAAAATGCAAATTCTTGGTATTATAGCTGGGGCGAGGTCGTGATGTTTTCAATTAAACTCTGATAGGTAGAGATCAATAAATAGATATGTTTGAGTAATTTTTTGGCGCCTCAGAAAGAAATGAATAGAGCGACCACGAACCACTGACCAAAACCAAACGTAGGAGAATGTGCCCACACTGTGCCATCACTCTTAAGAGGATACCAAAATAGCTTCGTGCATTTTTCTACGTACGAAGTTTTCATTGTTTCTTTAGATTGAATGGCTAGAGCTCTAATTTTTAAGTATATGTTTTTTCAATATATGATCTAGGATCGCATAAACTCAGAAACGCGATTGAAAAAAGTTTTCTCGATAGAAAATCTTAGCGAAACAACCTCTCTAATTTTTTATTTTTTTCATTTGTCGGTCTATTATCGCGTATTAACTAATAAAATAACTTTAAAAACATAAGTAACTATTATATATAGAAACACGTAAATCAGAATTAAAATATATTTAGTAGATTTTGAGTAAATAGGAAAAGTATCCCTAATTCTTCATTTTCTGTGCCTACTGGCTGTGTTAATATGTACGTGTCGGCGATGATATTGAATAATATTGATGTAGGCCCTTAAATCTCGGAAGTTATTTATAAACGTAGGATAATACGAGTATGCGATAGATAGGTAATATAGAAGTATAACTTTAAACGTGCGTACCTACATAGTCATGCACAAGGTTTCTTTTTTACTTCTTAACTTCTCATTTTTACATAGTTCTTATTTATTGGTATAATTAATTTAACAAACCTCGTATAATCTGCCATCAGGTAGCCGGGCTTTCCTTGCTGCGTATTCACCAATATCTTGTAAAGTTCTGTAGTTACTCGGTTGGCGTAGTGAGAAACGCCAAGGATATAATATATATTCCTGGAATGACAATATTATAAATCAACCTAGGTTATAAGTTTACAATGAGATGGAGATTTTGGTGGTTTTAACTCTCATTAGAAATATCTAAAACCTAAACCTTAGATTCGAGGATTTGAGTAAAAACTGACAGAGCGGCAACTGAAGCGGCCGTTGCTCATGGATCGAGCATATAGGAATTATATTCGAGTGCATTTTTACATATTTTGATATGAATATGCATACAGAATACGAAAAATGGGTACCTATTTAATGGAGCATACTTAATCGTTACATTGCTACAAAATTGTAGCACGAAAAGCGCCACCATGCTGTCTGACTGTTCACGATAAACTTTGAAAGGTCTATAATTTGCTAAGATTTTGTGAAAATTGTAAATATTGTTAGAAAACGAATACATTTGACGCGACTCGTGGTTGAGTGGTTCATATAATGGACTGCCGATTGCGAGGTCGCGGGTGCAATTGTATCTAATCTAATGTAATCTACAAGGAAGTCATAAAGCGGAGACATACTGAAATGAAATTCGTTCGCCGGGCCAGCTAGCATTCGTATTTATTACTACAATAGCTAATTAATAAGCGATGTGTCGGTACTTATAGCATAAAACAGTTCAATAAAGATTTAACTTACAGATAATTGACAAGAATTGCGACTATTTGACACTTACACGGAATAGATAACAATAATTTGATAGTTATCTACTGATTTTACAATCGTTGACGAAATTAATGTCTGCTACAAACTTATCTAGACAGACATTTTTATTATTCGGGTTTGCTTAAAACCGATTTGACGGTGGTGGTTATGGTACAATTTTTTATTAGCTTAAATTGAAGGTAATAAAGTTATTTCCCTCTACAAATTATACAATCCGAAAGCTGCCAATTGCACATCCAATCACATTACGCGTCAGGTGGAGCTTACGGATATTAAAGACTATTATATTATTATCACCATAATATCACGCCTTTTTCGCCACGGGGTTATGCAGAGAATATAGAGCGCCATCTGCTACGATCCAAACATACTTCCTTGGATTTATCTACACTCGTAAATCTGTAATACCGGTCATACATGCCCCAGGGTTGGGAGTGCTACGCATTTGACCTTTATGGAGTATAAAGACATAATATCTGAGCGACCGAGCTTCGCTGGGGTGGTGTGGCCAAAAAGCTATTGTTATGGGTACCAGAATACGGATAGAACACATAATATACTACTTTTCTTTTGTAAATACATACTTATAAATCTTATAATACATAGAAACACCCCGACGCAGTACGACATTTAATTTTGTATGACAATTAGAAAAATCACCCAAATGATTGTCCCGAACCCGCGACCTCTTGATTGATAGTCCGTTACATGAATCAACCAACCACGAGGCTCGCCTAAATAATTTTTATTTTATTAATTATCATTATATTTTTAATTATTAATGAAGTATATTGTTGTAGACTAAAAGAAAACAATTTTTAAACATAGCACCGGATATTACTGTATAAGCGGTGATAATTTCTTATAACGATTATCATAAATATTCATTATGTTAATATTCGTTGTTAACTTAACTAGCTATCATGAACAGTTTATATTTATAGTCACAGATAGCAAACGATATTTTTTTCAGGAAACTAAGTAAGTAAAAAGGGCAGGATTTTTTACTTACTTAGTTTCTATAACATATAGTATATAGTAACTTCTTAAGTAATCAAGCCCGATTGAAAGCTTTCAGCATGCTTGGTAGGTGTTGACTACAGGCCCAAAAATAAACACTCCAACTTGTTACAGCAAAATGTATTTATGATAAAACAACACAAAGTATTTAAGCGCAGTTAAAAACAATATACAATACCAAAAATATATACTGACATGATGCACATCTTAATAGCGCGATCTAGCCGCATCAATAATCAAACAAACGCGCCATCTAGTTTGCGATCGTGAAACGGTTCGAACATACCGCCCACCAAGGATATATTGATAAAATTATCCTTACGTTATACCGCCCACCATGAGTGGAACGATTAGTGACTGACTAATTTGAAATTAAATGCTCAACGATTGTGGGAATATAATGCAGCTTTGAATATATAAAAAAGGAAATACTACAAGAAGTACGTATGCTATATATTATCTTACAAATATAGGTACACTACCTTTTCTCAACAGACAGTAAAGCGAACTATTTGTTTATTTAGCAATTGGCAGAAAACACAGTTTAGAGACTGGACGCTTAATTAATGAACCCTTACATTTTAAACTGACTACTCGCGTAAGCTTGTCCGGTCCCGCATGTTTCTCAATTATAATACCGTATAACCATCTAGAAGGAGGAAGGTCATCCTCCATCACCAAAACAACATCTCCGATCTCTGGTTCGGGCTTCTGATGTGTCCATTTGTATCGATGATAGAATTGAGTTAGGTATTCAAGCGACTATCTTCTCCAGAAATCCTGAACCATCTTCTGAGTAAGCTGCCATCGTCTTAGAAGACCGACATTAGAATTTTCATAATTTATGTCTGGTGCTACGATCAGAGATTCGCCCACCAAAAAGTGACTCGGAGTTAGAGGAATCGGTTCATTAGAATTACTGCTAATTTTTGAAATAGGTCGCGAGTTTAAACAGGCTTCGATTTGTGCAAGTATTGTTGTTAATTCTTCGAAAGTTAGCGTTGTATTACCGATAATTCTTTTTAAGTGATGTTTCGTTGACTTCACTCCCGCTTTCCATAGCCCTCCAAAATTAGGAGAGTGAGGAGGTATAAAATGCCAAGAAGTCCCATTAACCGCAAGCTGTTCCGCTATTTCAGCGGCTATGCCCCCCTTCTCTACCATATACAAGGACTTTAATTCCCGAGCAGCACCTACGAAGTTTGTTCCATTATCGCTCCACAAATTCTCGCAAGTTCCACGCCGAGCAACAAATCTCTTGAAGGCTGCCAAGAAGCCTTGCGTTGTCAAATCGCTCACAAGCTCAAGGTGAATGGCGCGGGTGGCCATACAAATGAAGAGACAAATGTATCCCTTTTGAGCATGATGCCCGCGACCTTTTGATGTTCTAACATTTATAGGTCCGGCATAGTCTACGCCACTATTAATAAAGGGACGAGCTGCTGTTGCCCGTGCTATGGGTAGTTGGCCCATCAGTTGATTTCTGGTTTTGGCCGAGTGACGTAGGCATGGCACACATTTTCTTGTAAAGGCCTTTACTAGATGTTTAGCTCCAATTATCCAATATTTCGATCTTAAATAATTAAGCATTAGCTGCGGTCCACCATGAAGGGTTTTAACATGAGCTTCGGTTACCAAGAGATCACTGAAAGGTGACTTATAAGGCAGAATAATTGGGTGTTTGGCTTGCTCTGTCATATTGGCGTGGTGCAACCTCCCGGCGACTCTTAGGATCCCGTCCTTGTCAAGAAACGGACTCAGAGTAATTACCTTACTCTTCTTATTAATCTCCTTGTTATTCTTGATATTTATTATTTCTGTACGAAATTCTTCTGCTTGACAAAGTTTGATGCATGTTTTTAGCCCTTCCTGAATATCTTGTCTTTCCAACCAACTACAAACCGGGTTCTTCTTAAATTTTCTTACCCAACGTTTGATGTAAGCAATAACTCTTATAAGTCGCGTGAAAGAAGAAAATCTTGAGAATAGGTCCGCTGAGAATTGTTCATCCCGATTAGATGGGTGTACATTAAAGAAACATTGTTTATTGGTTTTTTCTTCCAGCTTAGTGTCCATTCGATTGAATATTTTGTAATTAATTGTTTCCTGTTTTAGCCATGCTGGACCCTCCATCCATAAGCCTTCATTTTTCAACTCTGTGGTTCCACGAGAAGCACAATCTGCAGGATTATCCTTGGAGGACACGTGAGACCACTGATGAGGTTCAACTGCTGTTATAATTTCGGTTACTCTGTTAGCAACGTAAGTTTTCTATCGATTAGGTCTACTATTAATCCAGGCAATGACGATAGAAGAATCCGTCCATGCATGTATATCTTGGGATTTAATACCCAACACTTCAGCTACTTCGACCAAAAGATTTGTGAGGAGTACTGCTCCAAATAGTTCTAGTCTCGGAATAGAGACCTGTTTAATAGGAGCAACCTTAGTTTTTGATGCAACCAAACGAATGTGCACTACACCGTTTTCGTCCACGACACGCAAGTACACAACAGCAGCAAATCCGTCGCTGGAAGCGTCAGAGAAGCCCTGCAGTTCATGAAGTTTATCCGTCAATCGGGTGTTTATCCAACGAGGCAACCCAAAGTTAGTTATCTGCGTTAAGTTCTTACGATAATTGATCCACTCTATTAACAACTGAGACGGGAGCTCTTCGTCCCATTCAATACCTGTCAGCCACAATTTTTGTATAAAGATTTTTGCTGTTATAATTACCGGAGCCAACCACCCTAACGGATCGAATAAACGTGATATGTCTGAGATCACCTTTCGTTTAGTTATAGGTTCCGTCATGGCAGGCAGGGCCACAGAAAATTCAAAGGTGTCTGTGTTCCGGTTCCAGATGAGACCTAATGTCTTCATGTGAGTATCCAATTTAACTTTTAAGTTACTCTGTGTCTCTCCATTGTTGATCTCCCGAAGTAAATCTAAGTTGTTGCTACTCCATTTTTGAAGTTCAAATCCTCCTCTTTGTAACAGACGTGTTGCTTCCTTATATATTTGTTTCCCTTCTTCCACAGTTTCACACCCTGTCATAAGATCATCCATATAAAAATCTTTCTTTATTTTTTGAGATATAGAGGGGTAAAGATTACCGTCATCTTCAGCGAGTTGATGTAAAGTTCGGACTGCAAGATAAGGTGCCGCTGCTGTCCCAAAGGTTACGCGTAACAAACGCAAGTGCTGTAAATCTTGATCCTGTCTGTCCCGCCAGATGAGACGTTGATAGTCTGTGTGGTCTTTGTTGATTTTTGCTTGTCGGTACATTTTTACTATATCGGCAATTAGACATATTGGAAAGCCTCGCCACCGCATTATGATGTGACGTAAATCATCCTGTAGGGTTGGTCCAACCAGTAGGTCATCGTTGAGAGACACACCATTGGAACCAACTTCAGAAGCATTGAAGACTACTCGAACTTTAGTTGTGTCCTTGTCTTCTCGAACGACTGCGTGATGTGGCAAATAAACTGCCGTGAATTTATCTAACTGATCCTTGGGAGTAACTTCCATATGGCCTAGTCTCAGATATTCAGCTATGACTTCGGAGTATTGTTCCTTCAAGTGAGGATCCCTGCTTAGCCTACGTTCTTGTTGAAGAAAACGTTTGATTGCAATATTTCTAGAATTTCCGTATTGGCAGTTTGGATCAGTGTCCCTGAACGGTAAGTTGACAATGTACCTGCCCGTTTTGTCTCTAGTGGTAGTGGAACGAAATATTTGTTCACATTTCTCCTCTTCTTCCGATAAAAGAAACCCTTTTGGTGGTAATTCCGATTCTTGCTCCCAAAATTTCTTTAAAAAATCATTTTCGATGATTTCCGTAGCCAAATTGCAGGAAATTGTAAAAGGCTCTGAATCGAATAAATCTATTGAACCAGAAAGGATCCAACCTAGTTTGGTGTTTTGGGCCACTGGTGTTCCAGCTGGACCCTTGATAACACCATCTAACAGAATTTGTCCATATATGTCTGCTCCAAGCAGCATATCAATTTTATGTGGTGTGCCAAATTCTGGATCTGCAAGAGTAAGGTCTGAAAATTGTGACCATTGATTCATCACGACACGTCTTGCAGGAAGGATTGATGTAAGTTTAGGTAGCACCAAAGCTTGAATGCTAAACTGTTCATCAGTATTATGAAGTGCCTGAATTTGTATAGAAACCCTCGATTTAGAGGCTATTAAATTATTCTGATCACTTCCAATACCTATGATGGAACTTTGGTGCTTTATCCTTTTTAATCCTAACAACTGAACTGCTGCCTCAGTGATAAAAGAAGCCTGAGATCCTTGATCGAGTAAGCATCTTAGGGTTACTGGCAAACCAGACTTAGACTTTACTTTCACTAAAGCCGTCGCCAGCAACACTTGAGTATTGCTTGTCGACAGACATGCTGTGACATTCGATGGGGCTCCTTCGTCAGTGTCTGTTTCAGCGGTTGTTGCAGGAGCCACAACCTGAGAATCGGTTGAGTGAATTGTTTTGGGATGTAGAAGAGTGTGATGTTTTCTTTTACAAATACGACATCTCGAGGTGTGACGGCAAGAATAAACTGAATGACCCGACCCCAGACAATTGAAACATAAATTGTTGGACTGGACAAACCTACGTCGAGTGTCAATGTCGTCATTAGCAAAGTCCTTGCAGTGACACAAACGGTGAGCATCCTTACAATAAATACACAAAATTTGATTATAATTTGTTTGATTAACTTGCGTGACATAAGATTGAGATTTAACCTTTGACAATTTGGGATCGATAAATTCTAAAGCACGTGATCTAGTTTCTAAAAAGTCCTTATATTGATTGAGGGTAGGGAGCTCGTTCGCGGATTCACTGAGTTTTACCTCCCAATGTTTTCTGGATTCATTGTCTAGTTTTTGGCTGAGAATATAAATAATGATGACATCCCAGGAGTTGACATCAATACCAATGGTTTTCAGGGCGTATAGTGTTTCGTTTGTGCAGTCCAACATTCCCCTGAGTGCTGTAGCTGATTCGGATGTAAGACTTTTTTGACTCATGAAATTTTTCAGGATGCAATTTGCTAGATATCTTTTATTATCATATCTGTCCATTAACTGCTTCCAGCATAATACATAGTTCTCTTGAGTAATGGGGATGTGTCGCAAAAGCTGTTCTGCTTCACCACGAAGGTGACATTTTAGATAATGTAATCTCTGCACATTGTCTAAGCTTGAGTTCTTATGCACTAAAGACGTAAATAAGTCACGAAAGCTCATCCATTCTGAATATTGTCCTGAGAATATCGGAATGCTAATTTTTGGAAGTTTCATCGGATGATGTTTATTTTCCGTAGCATGTGTAATATCCATATCGTGCGACAACTCTCTTTTATCTTGTTTCTTTTCTGTTTTATCAATTGCCTCTAGTAACTCACACCTGTAAGCAGTGTATAGTTCTTGACACGTTTCGTAAATATCGTTAACGAAATAAGAGCTAGTCTTAAATACTATAGAATCAGCTTCCTCTATAATGGAGGTGTGGTAGGTTGTAAAGGTCTTCCAAGCTTCCTCCAATGTTTGGAGGCGAGTTTCCTAATAGGATATGGATGACAAGCGTTCCTTTGAAGATTTTTTATAATTTCTTTGTGCCTTTTCTATACGCTTATACAAGTCTTCCTGGACATTGAATTTAGACTCCATGTTGTAGGACTTCAACTACTTCATAAGTTTCAAACAATTATCTCGAAAATTTTTCTAAGTGTTTGGCAATTGATTCAATTGTAAAAAATCGGGCATAGGTTCCCCGTCTCGTCGTTTTTTCTTAAACTATTCTAAGTCCTAGCCAACACTTAGCAAATTCACACAACATGCATTAACGAAAAATTTTCTAAGTCCAAGAATGATATCAATTTCTTCTATGTTCAAGATTACGTTAAGTTTTTCCAACGTTATTGATCACTAGTTAATAAGGTTTAAAGTACTCACAGTTTTTATGTCACTCACACACTGAACTCGTTGATTTTGTATCACGTATCGTATCACGAAGTTGTCTGTTCGATGATCCGCTTCACCAAGCTTCGGTACACGATGGTCTGTCGATCCAAGATTAATGAACGTTGTCCCACAGCTCGAGGTGCACACAGAGCAAGCCACTACCGTGTCGACGCTCAGTAAGGCTCTGGCGTCACGATCCTCAAGTCGTAGCTTCCGACTCGTTAAGGACCAAATGTTGACTACAGGCCCAAAAATAAACACTCCAACTTGTTACAGCAAAATGTATTTATGATAAAACAACACAAAGTATTTAAGCGCAGTTAAAAAACAATATACAATACCAAAAATATATACTGACATGATGCACATCTTAATAGCGCGATCTAGCCGCATCAATAATCAAACAAACGCGCCATCTAGTTTGCGATCGTGAAACGGTTCGAACAGTAGGTTTTTATTGAAAGAAAATAAAATTCAAAACGAAATATTTTTTTTTAGTGTTGTACTACATTGTATGTATTGATTTAATGCGTTGTGATATGAAACTCTAGAGTCTAGAGTACCTGCTTAGGAATAAGTATCAAAAATTTCTAAGCTATTACATAGCTTCTATCGCGGGCATTGAGCGTGGAGACTGAATCCAGAAATTCCGCAACGAGAATAACCTAACAGAACACACCCCACTCCGACCGACACAGCGGTGATACTTTTTAGTTTTGCCATCTGTCGATGAATAGCAGAACTTTTAATGATTTTTTTGAAATATCACGCTTGTCTCTTTAGTTCAGCAACTCGCCTCTAGGTGGAATTGGTTGTAACGGCGTAAATAAAATAAATAAATAATTATAATTACATAAGTTGATAAAAAATGTTATGCAATAGCTTTACCGCGGCAGTCCCCGAGTGCCACACGTCTTTTTTTATTCGTAGATAAAAGCGTAGTTATCGCCATAACTGCAGTTTTCTAAAAGATCCTTTTCTTTTGGGTCATAGATGCATTTTGATACAGACCTAAAGCAAGCTCGTAGCATGCTAAGATACTCTTCGTAGACGTATAAAATGTTATTTTAAATTTACTTTAAGCTAATTCACTACATGCTCTAACATGATACCAACCTTTTTGTGCACAAAGCTGACGTGTAAATGAATAGCCAAATTAATAAATTCTCCAAGATTATCAACATAAGTACGTATAGCTTTGGCTTCAGACGTAGTAAAAGGTTTAGCACCCGGATAGTACTGGGAACATCGTTGTGGGGATTTCCGTACATCGTCTGTAAACAACCATATAAAAATAATGACGTATTTTACAGGTATCTAGTGATAATCTATAGGATTGTTTTATATCCACCATATTACACTTATTTTTATGAATTAACTAGCAGTGCCCGCGACTTCGTACGCGTGGAATTTAGAAACGAAAAATTAAATGAACTAACAATAACGCCATTTTACAGTGAATTAATAAATCGTCCGTTTGGTTTTCTTTTTTTGCACAATTCTAAAGAAGTAACACATATGGCCCCAATGTCATTTTAGTAAATGATATCTCAGAGTTTTACCTTTTTAAGGCTTCGTACAAACCCTTATAGTCTCACTACGGTGTCCGTCTGTATGTCTATCCGCCCGTTAAACTTTTTTTTTACTCGGCAACGGCTGCAGGTATCAATTTGAAACTTATACCAAATGTAGATCTATGCCGTCCCTTGCTAAAAGATACAATCAATAATTTAGATCTACGCATTCAGAAGATATAACCGAATTACAGCCATTTTTGAGTATTTTCAACTTCAGCACCGATACGTACGTCGGGATTTGAGCAGCGTAACGACCATACGCCGACGCCGACGCCGATGCCGATGCCGATGCCGATGCCGATGCTGACGCCGACGCCTATGAAAACCAATTCAGCACCGATACGTCGGGATTTGAGCAGCGTAACGACCATACGCCGACGCCGACGCCGACGCCGATACCGATGCCGATGCCGATGCTGACGCCGACGCCTATGAAAACCAATTCAGCACCGATACGTCGGGATTTGAGCAGCGTAACGACCATACGTAGACGCCAACGCCGACGCCGATGCCGATGCCGATGCCGATGCCGATGCCGATGCTGACGCCGACGCCTATGAAAACCAATTCAGCACCGGTACGTCGGGATTTGAGCAGCGTAACGACCATACGCCGACGCCGGCGCCTATAAAAACCAACTCAACACCGATACGTCGGGATTTGAGCAGCGTAACGACCTCATGCCGACGCCGACGCCTATAAACACCCACTCAGCACCGATACGTACGTCGGGATTTGAGCACCGTAACGACCATACACCGACGCCGACGCCGACGCCGATGCCGATGCCAATGGCGACGCCGACGCCGACGCCGATGCGGATGCCGTCGCCGACGCCTATGAAAACCATCTCAGCACCGATACGTCGGGATTTGAGCAGCGTAACGACCATACGCCGACGCCGACGCCGATGCTGGCGACGACGCCTATAAAAACCAACTCAAAACCGATACGTCGGGATTTGAGCAGCATAACGACCATACGCCGACGCCGACGCCGATGCCGTTGCCGACGCCGACGCCCTTAAACACCCACTCAGCACCGAAACGTAAGTCGGGATTTGAGCACCGCAACGACCATACACCGACGCCGACGCCGATGCCGACGCTGACGCCGATGCCAACGGCGACGACGACGACGACGCCGACGCCGATGCCGATGCCGATGCCGATGCCGATGCCGATGCTGACGCCGACGCCTATGAAAACCAATTCAGCACCGATACGTCGGGATTTGAGCAGCGTAACGACCATACGCCGACGCCGACGCCGACGCCGATACCGATGCCGATGCCGATGCCGATGCTGACGCCGACGCCTATGAAAACCAATTCAGCACCGATACGTCGGGATTTGAGCAGCGTAACGACCATACGCCGACGCCAACGCCGACGCCGATGCCGATGCCGATGCCGATGCCGATGCCGATGCTGACGCCGACGCCTATGAAAACCAATTCAGCACCGGTACGTCGGGATTTGAGCAGCGTAACGACCATACGCCGACGCCGGCGCCTATAAAAACCAACTCAACACCGATACGTCGGGATTTGAGCAGCGTAACGACCTCATGCCGACGCCGACGCCTATAAACACCCACTCAGCACCGATACGTACGTCGGGATTTGAGCACCGTAACGACCATACACCGACGCCGACGCCGACGCCGATGCCGATGCCAATGGCGACGCCGACGCCGACGCCGATGCGGATGCCGTCGCCGACGCCTATGAAAACCATCTCAGCACCGATACGTCGGGATTTGAGCAGCGTAACGACCATACGCCGACGCCGACGCCGATGCTGGCGACGACGCCTATAAAAACCAACTCAAAACCGATACGTCGGGATTTGAGCAGCATAACGACCATACGCCGACGCCGACGCCGATGCCGTTGCCGACGCCGACGCCCTTAAACACCCACTCAGCACCGAAACGTAAGTCGGGATTTGAGCACCGCAACGACCATACACCGACGCCGACGCCGATGCCGACGCTGACGCCGATGCCAACGGCGACGACGACGCCGACGCCGACGCCGATGCCGACGCCGACGCCTATAAAAACCAACTTACCACCGATACATCGGGAATTGAGCAGCGTAACGACCATGCGCCGACGCCGACGCCTATGCCGACGCCGACGCTGATGCCAATAGCGACGCCGACACCTATAAACACCCACTTAGCACCGATACGTACGTGGGGATTTGAGAAGCGTAACGACCATACGCCGATGCCGGCGACGACGCCTATAAAAACCAACTCAGCACCGATACGTCGGGATTTGAGCAGTGTAACGATCATACCCCGACGACGACGCCGACGCCTATAAAGACCAACTCAACACCGATACGTCGGGGATTGCACAGCGTAACGACGCAGCAGCAGTCTTTACGTGAAAGAACCACAAACATCCTTACATTCATACATCCAACATTAACCAAACATTAAAACATTGGAGTATGGATAGAAGACCGAGGAAACGTTCGCGTTGCTCAGCCAACAGTTTAAGTATTTTATTTTACCGCGCGTAATTCTTTTTTCGTCATATCTCCTAAGATATTCATTTAAATTGTATGCTGTAAAAAACAGTTGTAATCTATATTAAATGCGTAAGCTAACTAAGTTATTTAATTTGATAAAAAATGTTACCAAATACACATAAATAGCTTTTAAAAACACCCTATTGAATTTGATAATTTTTTTGACGTTCTTATGGGTACAGCAGGGTTTCCTTAAGAGATAGACATATGGCCTCGCGGACTTTTTTAATGATCTATAGGTATGAAACAATTTCTCCATACATTACTTTGTTGTAACTCACATGGATAAGGCAGCTATTTATTTAAAGCTCGCGCGCGTGACTAATTTCCCCGTTTCTTGCATCATTTTACACTGATGCTTCGCTTCTATTCGTTGCAGCGTGATATTATATAGCCTATAGCCTTCCTCGATAAATGTACTATCCAACACTGAAAGAATTTTTCAAATCGGACCAGCGGATCCTGAGATTACCACGTTTAAACAAACAAACAAACTCTTTCGCTTTATAATATTAGTATAGATTTGTAATACGCTATTAACTTATCAGAATTACAAAATAAGAGTCTTACTGCCGCACTCAGAGACATTTAATGGTTACTTAAGGAGCTCTTTAGTATTGATTTTATAAAGTTTTAACTTAACTTTTACTTTTTTAAATCAATACTAAAGAGCTCCTTAAGTAATCATTAAATGTCTCTGAGTGCGGCAGTTAATAACGTTGTGATAACGTATTACCCTTACTTGACCCTTATTTTGTATCGATCACGTGAGTTAAATTACACTAAATATTCGTGATAGGTGGTGATAGGGATGACATTTTTTAGTAAATTTAAAACAGAACCCTTTACCAACTAGCCTGGCGAGTGGTCAGTGTAGTTAATAATTTTCAAATGTAACCTTGTTATGATAACCCGGTTAACCACGGGTTAAAGCCTAGTAAGAACAGCATGCAGTAACAGACATTAAGCATGATCATGACAGACTCTACGCCTTCACCCGATCAAGAACCCGAACCGCAATATTGCTGATATGGTTTACTAACCAGTGCACGGTGATAGTAATAATAGGTGGTGATATATTACGTAAAACAATTTGGGCATAAGAAATAATTGATGTCTTAATCATAAATAGAGAAAAAATACTATAAATAAATCTAATATATTTTATCTACCACTACAGGAATAGTGATGACAAATATAAGAGATTTTTGTAACAATTAAACAGTTAAATAGATACACGTCCTTCCCGATGCGTGAGTGCTTTTACATATATTATCGTATATCATTAACAAGTATATTCCAGTTTATAATCTATAACAACTAACCTTGCCAATGATAAGCGAAATTACGATTGATATTTGTACCAAAACACGGCCCACTTCCAGAGTCCTTGTCGACGTTCTTGTGCCATTCTGAAGGACGAGTCAACGGCCTTGCTGTATCGTTCTTCGCCCAATTCACTGGATCAATAGGCGGCTTAGATCTCATATTTTGTGTCAATGTTATGCCATCTGGGTTAGCCATTGGAATCAGATACCTGTTAAGTTAGATAAATGATACTTATCATAATTTATTATGTAAAAATACGTTTAAATAAAACTACTTTTTCCGAATTTAAACGCGTATATTTGTTTTAAATTTTGACCAAAATTTTCAAACAAATATACGCGTTTAAATCCGTAAAAAGTAGTTTTATTTAAACTAATGAGTCGCGCGAAAACAACGTATTTTTATAATATTTTCTAATACTTATTAGAAAATATTATAAAAATACGTTGTTTTATAAAACTAACTACTTTTTGTTTTATAAATTCGTCGTGTCGTGGGCACAGCTAGTCATACTATAGTATGACTAGCTGTGCCCACGACACGACGAATTTCAATAATGCTGGTAATGGGTTCTGTCGGTTATCCTTTAATCATCTGACATTTTTTTTTGAAATATTAATGTACAAAAAAATTTTCTACACATTTATTATATTATGTATAGATTAACAGCCAAAGTCGGTACCTTATGAATAAAAACGAACCATCTGTTACTATTTCGAATTTTAACACGGCAGAAACCAGGGTGACGCGGAATAACATTGAAACTTGGTATTTATGTAAAGACTGGACTATGGTAAAGCCACTAGAGTTACGTTTGTCGATCGTCCTGGTGGAAGTAGACCTCATGACGGTTCTAGAGAAAATTAGGGAGAGTAAACTCGCCCCTCTAAATCTGTTATAATAAACTTAACTTCCTTTGACGCATTCTCAAGCAAGTATGTAAGCGTGTAATGGGATTATGATCAGTGATAGATATTGATAAGATATAGAAGATATATAAGATATATAAGATATGTAAGCTGAACCAATTAAAGTCACGGGTAATTACCTATTTATCACAACAATACATACCAGTCGTAGTCATTAAAATATGGCGTCTGATAGCTGGCGTCGTAAAGTAAACTTTGTGATAACTCCACTATGGCATTAGGTGCTGCCCAAGCCATCGCATCTATGCCTGGAAGATAGGGAATGCTGCAAAACAAATAGTAGCAAAAAAGCGAAAAGACACTACTTAGTAATCTTTACTTATTATTTCCTTATTATTATTTCTTTATTATTATTATAAATCACACTCGTTATTTTTGTATGTATGTCCCTATTTGAGCTTATATCTTCAAAACTACGCAACGAATTTTGATGCGGTTTTTTTAATAGATAGAGTAGTTCAAGAGGATGGCTTTTTTATAATTTGTTAGAGCTCCGGTTTTTAAATTTCACGCGTTGAAGTTGTGGGCAACAGTTAGTAGTACAGATAATATAATAAAGTACTTTATAATACAAATATTGAGCTGAAAACTAATGCGCTTATAAGATTTACCTCCAATAATTAAAATTCCCGGTTTCCTACTAAGTTTATCGCTGCGTAATTCTACAGCTATAACATTGCGATTCTCTGCAGTTGGTGGCATCAGCTGTTTGGTAGTAACCACTTCTGGATGCTGCTCGTCAACTTTTTTGAACATTGACGAGAGTGTCTGGTACGTTATATACTGCTCCAAATACGTACCTTCATCGACATTTCTTTTTGTTCTTATTTTGGATCCAGACCTAAGTTTAAAAAAAATGTATTAAGTAGCTGTATCATTTAATATACTATACAAATGAATGATACCCTTAAAGTTAAACTATGTGCATATTTACACATAAAAAGGTAGGGGGTACATGTAATACATATATTCGTAATCTGTTATACGTTATACATAGAAAAACATGAGCAGTTAGCAGCCACAGCTGTCCAGTTAAAGCCCAAACGACAAGTGTAACTTATTCGTATAAAATCCACTGAATATCTTTACTTATTATAAAACAAAGTAGTTATTTTGTATGTATGTCTCTATGTGAGCTTATATCTTCAAATAGTTTTGAAGATATAAGCTATAGCTAGCAGCATCAAAACCTGTTGCGTAGTCGCAACAGATTTTGATGCTGTTTTTTTATAAGATAGAATGGTTCAAGAGCATGGTTTTTCCGTATTATTTGTTAAGGTTTGGTTTTTAAATTCCACGCGTATGAAGTTGCTGTTTCTGATAAATAGGTTAATAATTTATTTTAAGAATTTGATTGATTTTGGCAAACGTCTGTATGTACATGTACAAGCAGAAATGCATTATCACACATGCTATGTATCGACATAATACTGCCTCATTTTTACAATAACAATCATTTGTTATCGTATAGATTGCCCACCAAGTATCACACATTAGTGTCGTGATACTGACGCTATGAATTACTTGAAAAACGAGCAAGTTAAAAATATCGTCAGAAACATAAAAAGCGCTTACAAAGTCATGTAAGTTCCCATGATGAGTTCAATCGAGAGTTACTTACATATCAAAATTTCTAGGTGGAAATAAAAACAGAAATAGTCCTCCTAGTATGTACATGGTACCTATTAAATATATTTTTATTTGTAACAGCATTCTGAAAATTACAAAATATTTACTGAAATAAATATATGATAGCAAATTAAGTTGACGAGTTAAATCAAAAGTGACAATATAATCATAGAGAAATGATTAGTATTATCAATAGTATTATGGTTGTAAGTGGGGAATTTGTATGGTGGATGTTTCGTTTTTGTACATGGGTTTGTTAGTTTGATTCCCTTATAGAACAAAATATATTTCCAAAACTTTTTTAACAAAATTATTGCATTAGTGATGAACATAATTAATTGTACGGCATCTGAGTTCTATAATGGTTCTGTATCTAGCATATTATTAGTATCTACATAATAAAGCAGTAATAAGTGCATAGATAAAGAAAAATCTCCTTTACGTGAGAGTCCAAGATTTAAGTTCTGGCCACAAAAATTCTATTTTTCATGACTTCACACTTCACAGAAGTAAATGTCATCATACGGCATCATGATATGTCAAAATATGAATATTTTGTTAACATGAAAACTTATGATTTTTTGATATTATTAGGATTTATTCAATTAGTTTTCTGTGGAAACTCCACAAATTATACGGATGATTCGTACCCAGTATGTCCTATGGAGCGTAAGTACGCATAAGTTACTGTGTTTATCAGAAAACTTTCTGAACTAAATGTTTAAGCAACTTATTCTTTCGTTTGCCAGTATTCCGTCGAAAAAGAACACTTACGGAATATACTCGATTAGTGTTGCCCAAATGCAAGAACAAGACGAGACTTAGCCAGTCTTGGTCTTGGTCTTGCGCCAATACACCTGGTCTTGGTCTTGGTCTTGGTCTTGCGCTCCCAGTCTTGGTCTTGGTCTTGGTCTTGCAGCAAGAGTCTTGCAAGTCTTGCAATTACCTATTAGACTATTGCTATTTATTAAAGTTTACTTTAGATCTTAGAAAAACGTATTAGAATTGGAACATTGTGAGCTTGAATTAACATAGCCATAGTAAAGAACAATCAGATTAATAAATGTCTGAAGATTTGATGAGAAATTCGAAAAATTAACTGCCTCATGGTGATCAACTGAGCTATATGCCGTTTTCCATGGGAGTAACTGTTTCTTAATAAACATTTACGCTTTATAAGCTTACATGTGCTAAAAAATTAACTATTAAATTACTTTTTTTATAGTACATTTCCTTGCTTTTTACCGCGCCGCCTCGGCACGTGCTGGCTCTAAAATAATTTTTGTCATTACCTAGGTACCTATAATACTGTAAAAGGGTTGTGCTCATTCACTTTAGCTATGCCCACATACATATCGATATTATGGTAATTCGATACAATAGAATACACTTAATATTTGTATCGGTAAAAACAATACTATGTGTTAATTATGTGCTATCAAATTCGTATATTAACCTACAATTTATTACGACACTTCTCCTGAAATCGTATCTTAGCTACAACCATATTGTGTTTGCAATTTGGGTAACTATTACTAGCATGTAAAAAAGTTTATCGGATTTCAATGGAATGAAATAAGTTTATAAGAAAATGTTACAACGAATAATTATAAGCCAATATGAATAATATTTGTTGTGGACAGACTATGTTTTACAATACGATGTTTATTAAATAAACACCAGCGATACGATACGACGATCACTTTATCGTATGATCTAGTATTTTACCCCGTTCGCGTTGTATTGATTTGATACAATAAAATATAATAAAATACCGATACATAATAGAGATGACCCATCTCTATGTACACGTGTCTTCATGTCGGTTATTCCCCGACTATCGGAGCGGCGCGGGCGGCACATTGACATCAAAGGAAGTCGGTTTCTTTTGACAAAGGTGTCGCTCTTTACAAAGGACTCAAGTAGCCAATCAAGTAATACAATTGGTTGACGTATTTCAAATATTAACCAATCACGATTCGTCAAAAGTGATTAAATTATTTAGAGTGGACAGTCGCATATGTGACTTTTTTACCTAACATAATTTTATGAAAAATTATAAGTATCATCGTTAATATGCCAATATCTTCGCTCCCCTCGTCACATTTTGCTAGTAGTTGACACTTAACTTTTCCTCAATTCACGTTCGTCATCTTCGACATGCAATTATTCATTATTTTTTCGGTAATATTACTCCTCAAAATATTTTTTATATTCTTCTCGCTTTTCTTCCATCAACATCCAACAAAATTTTCTTCACCATCATGGAAAAATTTTAAACAATTTTCCTCACAGAGGAAATGAGCAGTTAGGCATATTACGTTAATCTCTATTACGGGACATGATCACTATTAGGTCAAATAAAGTTCATAAAAACAGCTGATTAGGGTTGTGCAACGTAAAAATTTTGCAAAAACTTACAACATCAAAAATCGTATTAAATTATAATGCAAGTTAATTTCTAACTTCACGTAGTCATTACTGATGACCTAAAGAATGCTTGGATTCAAGCATAACACAGGAGTTTTGTTTCACGTTGTATGTATAAGTGCTTGAGTTTCACGAATTAGATCGACTATAATTTGGTCTTCAAAATGTAGGTGCCGGGTAAACAAAGAAATCGTTCATGTCGTAAACTTTTATTGTCTTGTGTTTATTTAATTTACGTGTTTTTATTAAAATATTAGTAAATTACTATAACATAAACATACTCAAACACTTTTATAATTAAAATACGTAATATAAAAACAAAATTGCGAATCTGATCGACCTTTTGTTAGAGCAGGCGCCTGGACGCTAGCCGTGAATTTGATTGTTTTTTTTTATTTATTTAATTAATTATTAACATATGCATATCAAAAGAATCGGCAATAAGCCTAGTTTCACGGGAACATATGTTGCTGGTAAAATAACTAGGTATTCCTTGCATAAAATTAGGATTAAAAATTAAGTTTTTTATACAGTTTTGATACAGTTTTTTGCGTCTCATAGAATTCCTAAGCGTACACTATACACCGAACTGTTATACCTAACTACTCCGTGAAATAGCGCTAAGTGCTAGCTGCAAGACGCAAGAGTCTTGCCGGATTAGTCTTGTTCTTGCTCAAGTCTTGCACGGTCAGTCTTGGTCTTGGTCTTGCTAAAAATACGCGGTCTTGTTCTTGGTCTTGGTCTTGCAAAAATGCAAGAACAAGACCAAGACTGCAAGACCAAGACTGAATTTGGGCAACACTATACTCGATGGCGAGCTAATATAGAAACTACAAATGAATTCCTAGTAAAAGTTTTAGACGAAGATTTAACGACTTCACATGCCATACCTGTTGCTGCTATCAATATTTTACCTGCTACGAGACTAATAGATAGGATCATAATAGGAGGCGCAAATGTACCGTCGACGACTACGACAATGTCTACTACCGATCCAAAAGACTATACAAGATTTATAGTGCCAACAACTTTGCCTGCACGAAATACTAACTATCAAATCAATGTCGCTCCCATAACAGCGCTTACTGCGCGTAATATAATCCATCAATTACAACCCCAAGGTAAATTACTTATTGATGTTTAAAGTCAAAAATATGAATATATATACTTAGAAGATTCTTTATTCGCGCATTTCAAATGTATTGTGACAATTATTTCTTTTGCCTGATGATTCTATTCGAGCTGACACCAGTCAATAGAGCCGCCAGCCGATAGGGGAACTTTCGCAAAGTCATGTGCTAAGTACTATTGAATATAAACTAAACTGTTATTGTTTGAGGTTATCATATACAAAGAGATGACAGTCCGCCTGCAAGTCCTCAGTTTATAGCGCGGACTCCCACATTGGTAGCAGCCCGACAGTTTGCTCCCATCGAACAAGTTGCTTTTACTCGACGAAATATTATAACTACACTAACGCCACCTTCTGCGACAACACTTTATGTAAGCACTTTTTGATTTTATTCTATTTGGGCACAATTACACGGATTGTTCATTTTCTATCTAGGAAACTAGTTACAATTTTATTAATGCCACAATAACAAAAAAGTATAAAGTCAATTGCTTTGAAAGCTAACTGCTTTTACCTAGCACAGCGTCAATTTAACTATTTATACATAAATTAAAACAGACACGCTTATATCAGATTTCATTTACACTTTTAATTATTTCAGACCTTTACACCACCAAATCGGACACCACTTGAAGAAATAATTACATTACCAACTAGAACCAAGTCTAATTTTAATATCCGCAATTTTAAACCCTTTGAAGAAACTATTACTCCAGATTATATTCTACCAGAAAGGACCACAGAGTTTGAATTTTCTAGTGCAACAGAAATCGAGGAGTTTGCAGCAACTAGTAATAAGCTGCCTCAAGATAATAGAAGACATGAAGATGCTCAGAAAGTGCATAAACATTCCGAGACATCATATAACATGATGTTTTATAATGATGATGAAACACTTGGCAATAAAAAGGAACCAGATGGCATTGATTTAGATTATGATAAGAAACCTCCTGACGGAACTTTTTTGTTTGATACTGACCAAGATAATCGGAACCGTACTGATGTTGGACAAAAAAATAGTGATATTAGTGATTTTGATAATAAAAGCGACGACAGTATAGCTAATGATCTCAATAGCGAGATGTTAACTGACCTGGAAATGATTAAAACTGTAAAACCAAGTGTGCGCGAAAGACGCCGCCCTATATGTAATTTACTAAAGCTTAGGGAGCTTAATTTCAATTCACCACAGACGCTACCTGAGGTACAGATTAAAGTTATAGTGTTAATTTTATTTGTTTTATTAGATAAATAATTTAATATTCCGTCTGATCAACAGATAGTTAAACAAATGAAAGCGTGGGCGGAATCCAGTCCAGTGGCAAAGTGGGTAGATATTACTTATGGAAATTACACAACTATGGAAAATCCAATATACATGATGATAGTAGATGATCCTAGTAGTGGTCAGATAGTTACTGCTAAACAAACAGTGATGGTTGTAGCAGGTTAGGACTGTTTTCTTAGCACCATGAAAAATTATGTTAATACAATGGCCTCTCATAGGGGATTATTCAGAAATTTTTAGCTTCATATGTACATTCACCAACAATTTAGCATATTTAGCCCATAAACATTTCTCTATTAAATTAATCTCTATTTCAAAAGAGTATTTGGCCCACTTCTCCATACTGGCCAGGTTTGTTGTCATAATTAATTACGTGTTTTCAATCACTATACAAAAGCTAATGCTAAATCTATGTCTGTCTGTACATAGATTCTACCAGAACAGTATTCTTATTTGTTCAAAGTTCATTTGTGTTCTCGACTCATATACAGTGTATATTGTAACAACTGCAGGTATACAAGGTCGTGACCACCACGCAGTAGCAGCAGCCATGTATGTTCTCTACCAACTAATAGAAAGAACCGAAAGTCATGCGGACTTACTCACTAAATACCGCTTCTGGATTATTCCTGTGTTTAATCCGGATGGATATGATTATTCTATGACATTTCCTCAGGTTTGTATATTTTCTTTTTTCTTAAATTACCGTGACGTTAGTTCTTTATTTTATTATGCTACTGTAGTTTATTTAGGTTTGTTTTCTACCTTCGTAGGGGCAGTATTACTCTGACTAAAAGCTGATAGATATATAACTAAAAGAACGATTGCCCTTGCTACAAAAAACTAGTTGAAGAAGTAGATAAAACTCTCATAAAAATAACATTTATTATTTGTAATAAGGTTATATATCATACATAACTAGGTTCTTTATTTACTTTATTTTAGAAACGAGAATGGACCAAAAACTTACGACAGGATTGGGATTCATGCAAAGCTCGTGAAACTTGTAAATTTTGTGAAACCCACGGCCTAAGATGTACAATACAGCGGTGCTATGGTGTAAACTTGGACAGAAATTTTGAATACCAGTGGATACCCGGTAATTGACTTTTCTTTATCAACGGAAATCCCGCATGATGAAATTAAGTAACTAATTGCATTGAAATCTTTGTAAACAAATATTTTAGATGCAAAGATACTATGTTATCAATATCATGTTTTTATTACAATTAGACAAGCACCTGTAGATAAAACTAGCGGTAAAATTTTGATTATATTACAGTTAAGCATATCAGCGTCAGTTAATTTGAATTGAGGGCAACAAAATAATTACTGGACTTCTGTAAACCTGGCCGTATAAAACATAGCACTATTAAAAAAACATGGCCGTTTCGAGAGTTCAACCTCGATAAATATCAAATTATTCATGTTATGTAATGCTTTAACGGCAATAAATAAATAAATAATAATTGATTTATGTAACCTTAAGCTCTGCTATACCTTGGCTATAATTTTAGCGTTAAACGTTAAGCTCTGTTGTATGAGAGGTTTAACTTATTTTAGCTGAAGAACTTCAAGCTGAGCATCCGTGTGGAGGCCTATATGCAGGTCCACGTCAGCTCAGCGAGACGGAAACACGTGCACTTACCTCGTTCCTTCACGATCAGAGAACACCATTATATACATTTATAGCATTTAAAGAGGGAGATGTCTTGGTACGTTTTTTTATACGATGTTTTTGTTTCTTTTTATGAGACAAAATTTTCCTGCAATTCATTTTGTTTGTCTCATAGTAGAGTTAACGATAACAGGCTTTGTTATGACCAGCAAGACTGATGTAATGTTTATTTTTTAATTTTAATAGCATCTTGTCTGCGATTTAAATCTCATAAAATATTTTCATAAATGCCTACACTACCTACTCAAGAAAAATGAACCTTCTAAGAAAAAAATAGAGATTACGGTCATGAATAAAACTAACTGTACCTCTTTATAGTATTAATATACATGGTAGCTTTGTTTTCCAATCTACATTTTGTTTCCTCCTCTCGGGTATATCGAATTCTGAAATTATTATTAATTAGTCTTTTACTGATATATGTTCCACAGGGAATTATGTATCCGTATTCACACACAAAGAAAAAGCGCGCTTTTGATCATCTCTATGTGAGTATTAAACTTTTAATATCCTTTAAAAACGTATCCATCCTTGTATGAGCCAACAGCACACACATTTTTTTTTCATTGTCGCCTCCTGCCTTCTGGGCCATGATGGTGCCTTGAGCTTTACCATGACCCGGCGAGGGGAACAACACACACATGGCGTATACTGCATATTAGCGCATATATAATACACTACGTGTGGAATTTTGAAAATGTTCCCCGTTTTTGCAACATTTTTCACTAATGCTACGCTTCTATTGGTTGCAGAATGATGTTATATAGCCTCGATAAATGTACTATCCAAAAATGAAGGTATTTTCAAAATTGGATCACTCGTTCCTAAGATTAGCGCGTTCAAACAAGCAAACAAACCAACTCTTCAGCTTTATAATATTAGTATAGATTTTCTACACAATACAGTTACACTTTAGTACTTGGTTAGGTGTCGTTGCTATCATAGACAATCGGGCAAAAACTCAGGTTCGAGTTACCGAGGTATTGTTCTCCTACAGCGGGTGTTCTTTACTTATATCCTAGCTCTTACAGTACTTTGGGGAGGAATTGAGGTAGTGACGCTTGTGTTTTTAACCCGTCACCATATGGACGTTTTTGTTATTATTTATTAATGGAAATGTATGTAAATATATGTTACTTGAATAAATATATATTTTTTTTACATACACAGAGGCAGAGAGCTTCTCAGGCCGCCTCTGCTGCCTACAGCATCAGTAATCGCCCTTACGTGTATGGACCGACATCGGAGTTTTTACGTAAGTATAAACCTTAGATAATTAATATACAATTCAAATTAATTATTAAATCTGTCTCTAAGGTAACCTTGCGTGTGCCTTTCAGCTAAGGATAATAAGATAATTATGTGTTTTTGTTTTGTCTGCAATAAAAAATGTAACAAGTATCTAAATAAGGTACATGAATATTCATATTTCTAAGACAGATTGGTTCTTGATTTTAAAAGCATTTAGAATAATAAGGAAGTAAACTACTAAATCTATAGAAAAATTTAAAGAAACATCTGTGTGTATATTGCCAGATTGGTCAATTGTCAGATCGGAAGAAATCTTTTAGTTTTTTTTAAAGTAAAACTCGCGTGCCTGTCTGTATGTCTGCCAAATATTGTTCCATTTCCGTAGCACTTAAGCTTTATGCTGATTCATTATTTTTAGGGTTCCGTACCCAAAGGGTAAAAACGGGACCCTATTACTGAGACTTCGCTGTCCGTCCGTCCGTCCGTCCGTCTGTCACCAGGCTGTATCTCAAGAACGGTGATAGCTAGACAGTTGAAATTTTCACAGATGATGTATTTCTATTGCCGCTATAACAACAAATACTAAAAATAAAATAAAATAAATATTTAAGGGGGGCTCCCATACAACAAACATGATTTTTTTACCGTTTCTTGCTCGATACTAATAACGTTGCCTTATGTTGCATAGATAATGGTACGGAACCCTTCGTGGGCGAGTCCGACTCGCACTTGACCAATTTTATTTATAGTATACACAAAGATATCATATCATGTCTGGTTTGTGCGAAAAAGTATAATATTAATATACAACTGAATACTTACTTGAGATTAATATGTCTGCATACCAAAGATTTTAATGTTAGATAGTATAAAGATTAACTGGTTGTTGTTTACGGTGATTGTGACGTCAGTAACTAAACTCAAGAACGTCTTCAGGCGATGATAAGTGTACAGGAAAAGTTGACAAAAATAAATAAAAATTAAAGATAATCAGTTTGAATATTATGTTCATATTCTGCTGCACGTAACACTTCAAGCAGTAACCTAAGCGGACTTTTCACATGCCATCCTCAAGTAGATGCCGAAAAAACAAAAGCTAAAATAAGTAAAATAAATGTTCATGGACATTTCACATAGCGTCCTCTGGTCCCAAGCTAAGCATATATGCTTGTGTTATGGCCACCAGAATACCGGTAAATAAAACATCTGTTTTTGAAATTACCATATTAAAGCTCGGGGAAAGTTTCTTAAAGTATTGAGAAGTAGTCTCTAACAAGTTTATAGAAATAATGAAATCGATTTCGCTGTATCAAAATACACGGTTCATTGCATTATTTCTACGTTATATTTTAGCATTGTATGCTGGAGGAATAGAAGACTGGGTCGACGGTCACTTGGGAATAGACAATACATACACTATCATGATGTTCCGACCGTCGGATTCGTATAATTCTAAACTTATCACTGAGGTTAGTATCATTCAAGGTTTTAGCGTAAGTAGTACATACTACCAAGGTCTTTTAATTACCCAAAGGCAAGCTCTGTGCGATAATACATATACTAACTGTAATGTAGAGCTATAACAACCATAGCCAACTATTGGTATGAAAAATAAATGTTTGCGAAGGCGTAAGAGAGGAATAAGAGTGGCTGAAATAATTGCGCGTCGCAATAGCTTTTGGGTGATTTTTACGACTCAATCGACTGTCGCCATGATGTCCACGGGTATATCCGCAGATGCTATGCGACGTAATTTCTATGGCCAGTTACGCCCGCGAGCACGATACACTTTACACTTGTATTCTTTTTATCCGTCATTCCACGGACGCTTTTTTGCATTGGAAATATACCCAGATATAATAAATTTTTTTTTCAGCGAGTAGTACATGAAACATACGCTGCTATGGATACATTACTTTTACAAACTCTGGAGCCCTTAGGCCTACCGCCAGCTGTTAAAATTACCACTAGAGCGAGGGCGAAGGGATTCAGACCGCAAAAATTATGTTATATACTTCATATTTATAGCTTGATGATATTTTTAATTAGCTAATTACTTAGTAGTGGCGATGTGAAAGATAATAAACATGATCTAAGGAAAGTAATGTAATTAGGATTTTTTCTCAGAATTTATTAATATCTGATTTAAAAACGGTACTATGTCTAACCTAGACAGGTCTCTTTAAATGAAACCTTTTCTACACGGAAAGAACTGTATTTAAATCACATTCCAGCTGCAATAACTATACTATAAATCTGTTGATTTATTACTTATTTTATGTTATATTTTGTATCCATGTTATAGTAGTACCTATGTATAATATGCATCCTCTGTTTTAATAAAGTATTTGAAAATACTGGAAATTTATTAACATATTAATTATTTTCTTATTTCTTGCAAAAGGCTCGAGTGGGAGGCATAAACTGAACGACGAATCTATTAAGTGGAGTGATGACTTAATTAGAGTCACGGGGTATCCTTACATGCAAACGGCCTAACAAAGCCAAGAGAGAGTGTTGTGATGTTCTTTGCCTATAACCTATGTTAATTAGAGGACGGTAAAAGCTCGATAGTTGAATGGATATATTCAAGTTTGTAGGACAGTGCAGTATAGCATGACGTTTGAACTCTGTGCACGTTGCTGTCCGCTCACTGAGGTTAGAGGTGCGAGTGCGTTGAACTCTATTAGATGCAAAATATTAGATTACATATTTGTTTTTAATTTTTGGACAGGAGTTTAGAAGATAATTATACCGATTCTACGTGCACAACTAAACTGAACTAAAAATGAAAATTGATAGTATTAACAATACAATTCAGCAATGTTAACAAAACTTTTTTATTAGAAAATCTGTATATTCTAGACTAACGATTTTATTTAATAAAAATATGCGCAACCAAATCGCCAATTAATCAAAATACGCCATAGTTGTTTTAATTTTTTTGCTAAGTTAAGTTTAATTGTGCCCGTAGAATTGGTACAAATAATTATTATCTCAACCATCTACTAGACCAATAAAAAATTTTGTCAAATAATCTACTTGTTTGTTTAAAATATAGTATTACCTATTCGTATTCGTATACCACAGACCGTACTGACGATTATGCATACTTTACATAACTATAATTCTATACACAATACATAAAGGTAAGTTACTTCTAACTGTTGGTGTTAAGGGCCTACATCAATATTATCGTCGACATGTACCTATTAACACAGCTAGTAGGTATAGAAAATGAAGAATTAGGGATATTATTTTGTTTACTCAAAATCTACTAAATATATTTTAATTCCGGTTTATGTGTTTCTATATATAATAGTTACTTATGTTTTTAAAGTTATTTCATTAGTTAATAAGCGATAATAGACCGACAAATGAAAAAAATAAAAAATGAGAGAGGTTGTTTCGCTAAGATTTTCTATCGAGAAAACTTTTTTCAATCGCGTTTCTGAGTTTATGCGATCCTAGATCATATATTGAAAAAACATATACTTAAAAATTAAAGCTCTAGCCATTCAATCTAAAGAAAAAATGAAAACTTCGTACGTAGAACAATGCACGAAGCTATTTTGGTATCCTCTTAAGATTTTTATTTATTTTAGTCTATCCAACTCAAAGGAAAGCAACACCAGATCTAATGTTCCTTTTTTACACTCCATTAAACGTATTTTGTACGCCACATAATCAAGTACTATACTTATATCAGTTTTAAGTTTTAATGCCTTTATTTGACCTTGATGTACATACGTCTTGATCGCATAATGCAGAATAAGTAACTATATATTTTATACATTTGCCTAGCTACAAGCTACTACTGTAATTAGTATGTGATAAGACAAATTGTTAAAGATTACGTCTTATTGAAGATAATCCGATCCATTATCGTGGCTAATAGTGATCTAGTTCACTGGTTATCATTCATATGAGGGATATGGAGTTCTGTAATAATAAAGAATTTAAAAAAAAGGTTCAACCAACTTCATTTGCCTATGAAATTTAAGGGTTTTCCTCAATTTCTCAGGAGATAACCATCAGATCCTGACTTGATGCCAATGGACGGACACGGAAACCACCAGCTTTCAAATAAAAAAAGAATCAATTAAAAGTGGTGCGCAAACCCAATATTTATCTAATTACTTAATTTATCATTAACATTAATTTTAATTTATGAGATTGTAAAGATATAATATTCGATTAGCTTACTCAAAATTCTGCCTGTAATTGCATCTACAGGGCACTGCTTCACCACGTGCCGTGAGATTTAATCCAAATGGCGTGTTGCGTCAGCGTTGCTTAGGTATAACAATATAAGACATAGTTAGCCACACCAGAACTGTGCCATCGTAGTATTATTTCGTTCTGGTCTTGCAGCGACAGTCCCGCCCGCTTCAGCTTAGTTCGCTTAGTTCAGTCGAGTGTACGTTGCATAAAATTGCGTCGACGCAGCGCATCGTGTAAACATTATAATTTTTAATATATAGACGTAGCATCAGTGCTAAGTCTACGAAACGCGCCGTGTGGACTGAACTTAGAGGACGCACTCCTTCGAGATTGGCAACAGTCTCGGTCAGAGCGTAGTTTGATTACAATATCTTTGATGCTGTAGTTCAGCTAACAGCCGTTGCCGACGAGGTTGCGTGTTTGATAATCAAACCCTTAGATCACATTTTGATCCCCGCCCATAACAAATAACTTCTTTCCTATCTATTAATTTTATAACATGCATATGTAAGTTTTTATGATCAATTAAATGACGCTCGGTAATGTCCATCCTCTTAACACCACTATATCCAATTTTATTAAAACCCGCATCAAAATTCGGTTCGTGGTTTGGAATATACATAAAAATAACAATTTCACTTTATTCTAAGTAAGTAAAGAGAGAGAACTCAGTAAAATATATATGAATCATCCGTAATCTGATACCCATAATAATACAAGCATAGAAATATAGCTTAATTTGGCTCCAGAGAGCGTTGTATAAAATCCATGAAATAGTAAAAAAATACGATAAAATATATTTATGTTTTTATATAATGTTATGTACATATATTAAGTTATATTATAATATATACACATTTACACTCGTAATAATAGCTAGAGCAAAGAACTGTACTGTAAGGAAATGCACAACGTTGTTACCGGAACAGCCTTCACGATGTGAGAATGTTGCTTGATACTATGCGTTTTGTTGAACATGTATGTAGGTTTTTTGATAAACAATCTATTTGCTTAATTTACATAGACATTCTTTTATGTCCTTTGATAAGTAGATACACTGCCTAACATTGAGTTTTGACCTACGTTGTTTATCTATGCTGCTCTAGTTATTTTTACCCGACTGTCAAAGAAGTGTTATTAAACCATTATTAAACGTAGTATCTTCTATCTATTCTGTGGTTATTAAGAGGTTTTCACAGCAGATATTGACATCAAATCAAATCATTTTATTTTATTTACAAAAGAAAAGTAGTTTATGTATTATATCCGTATTGGTACCCATAACACAAGCATATAAGCTTAGCTTGGGACCAGAGGACGTTGTGTGGAATGTCCATGAGTATTATTTATTATTATTATTTACTATTATTTATTCTCATAAACAGATTGAACACAAAGGAAATGGATTCACCTGGTTCCTGTGTTAGTCATTTCTGTGTTACAGGAACCAGGGCCCTGAGTCGGGTATTTCAACGGTGTCACAACTGTACCATTATTGTACCATTATGGTGCAATAGTAAAGTTTTTGGTAGTCTACTATTAATGTGTCGTCATAACGACTTCATCATTGTCTTACAATTGTCAAAGTGACATAAATTGTTAGTCTCGTACACAACTGCTTCACAATTGCAATTCAATGACTGAAATGTTTCGGTAGTCTGCTATTTTGAATTTGACAGTAATATTTTTAAATTGTCCTGTGTCGACAGATTGCCATAAATAAAAAATAGATAGATAGAAATATTAGAAATTGTTCTTTGTAATTTATTGCAATTTACTAATCTCCTAAACTTCACATTGCTTTTTATACTAATAAATAGTATGTACAAATATATTTAAACGAAGTCTAGCATGATTAAATGTTTAAATTTATTAGTAGTTTTTCGAAAATCACTTCAACTAACGCATTTTTTAAAAACGGCAACACATACATACCATTCTAACACAATCCATAGATAAAAGAGACCGAAAATTCAATGCATAGATAAAAGAGATCGACAATTCTATTACCATTGAAAGACCGTTATGACGGCATATAGCAGACTACGGATATTTGACTTCAATTGCAACGGTATCGTGCCGGTATTGTGCCGGTATGACAATTGTTCCAAAATAGTAGACTTGAGCAGCAGTGTGTCTGCATGTATTACCTCTTAGCTCGCTTTTACAGCACCCTGAGGATCGTAATAGAGTGGTGACACTAAACTTGTATGCTAAAACCTGGATGGCCGTCTTGAAACTTAGAGGTATAAAAATATAGTCTGAAAAAGTCATGAAACTGAAGCTTCATTTGTTGCAGAAATACGAGTACATTTTACTTAATCGTGGGTCGCATAGGTCGGATATGGTATACACATGCATTTTCTGTTGCCTGTAACACCGTACGCATTGAAATTTAAAAAAATATTCTCTATTTTGCTACATTTTTCGTTGCTGCTTCGCTCCCATTGGTCGCAGCGTGATGTTATATAGCCTATAGCCTTTCTCGATAAATGTACTATAACACTGAAAGAATTTTTCAAATTGGACCAGTGCAGTGGTTCCTGAGATTAGCGCGTTCAAACAAACAAACAAATCTTCAGCTTTATAATATTAATAATTATGGATTAGATAGTTACCTATGCCTATGAATGAGTTCGTAAGTCTAACTCAGTATGAGCTGTGGTATGAGTGTCGTAATACTAGATACTTATTTGTAGTGATTATTCCCTGAAACTGAATCATTTATCAATACAATTCCTTAGTTGTATAACTGCGTATAATTTAAAACTTTCCTCAACAATCATACTGACTAATATTAGAAATAAGAAACCAGCTTTGCCGTTCGCTATTTGACGTTCCAACTTTTTTAGAAATTAATTTAATTAACTGTTGTCTGCGACTTCGTAGACGTGGAGTTTAGAAAATTTTCCCGTTTTTGAACCAATTTAGGGATTCGTACAAACCCTTATAGCCTCACTTCGGTGTCCGTCTGTCAAACTTTATTTACTCAGCAACGTCTGAAAGTATCAACTTGAAACTCATACGATATGTAGATCTATGCGGTCCCTTGTTGCAAAAAATACAATCAACGAAAGGGAGCGCAGGGCATTAGCAGTTCGCAGCATTATGCTGGCCCGCAGATTTGTTCGATGTACGGATTCAGTGAAAATCACTCTTCAAGGCTTACTGTCAGAATCTGTACACAAGCAATCTGTGGGTCGGCTACTGTAAAAGGACGCCGGATGTCCTACGCGTCAAGTATAATAATGTGTTTAGGATGCTGTTGATCACGCATCACGTAAATTGTACGACATTTATGACTACGTCTCGTGTCTACTGACGTCCTCGTTGCTGCGGAGAGTGCGGGACAGTCGCAAAAGCATCCTGAACACCGTAGCCTGGAGTTACAATTGCGATTGTTCATAATTTTTGACCTGCTGTTTTTATATTTTTTTAGAAAATATAGACTATTTTAAGAACCTAATTTCAATATTATTGAAATATTCACTATATAGATTTTTTTTTAATACTTAAAGATATGTTGTGACGATGACGTCACAACATATCTTTAAAAAGGCAATACACAGATTGCGTACAACGATGACGTTGTACGCAATCTGTGTATTGCCTTTTGCTGATAGACTTAAGACAGATTGCAATACATCTTTTCAAAGTTGCTAAGTTGATATAATAGACCAATTTCAGCTCAACCACGGAGTAGTATATCCCTAAGAACACCTTAATATTTCAAGTCCATTTCCAAATTTTCCAAAAAAATCTAATGGATCATAATCAGAAACTCTATTACCCGAAAGGGTTTTCGAAGTAACAGTTTAAAAAAAATATGAACAATGCCAATTCTCCAATCTTAAGAAAATTTATTTTTAGAACACTAACCACTACTAACATTAAGCAATAAGTTAATATATAAGAATACTAACACATTTACAAACACATAAATGAATAATAATTGAAATTTGTAATATTATGGATCTTTTTGATGTCTGAAATAAAAGCTTTATTCATTATTAATTTATTTATTAAAATAGCGAATTTATCAAAATATATCAATAGATGTTATCATTTTTTAGTTAAGTTTAGTTGTGCGCGTAGAATAGGCACCATTGCCAAATTTTGTTATTACAAATTATTAAGTCGTTATATTTCCTTATACTTTGTGTTTTTGTGTAGCAATAGCACCAGAATAAATTTATTCAACAACATAATTAATAATTGTGAAATTTTATTATCCTCAGGTTTTTTCGCGGTGCAAACCGATATAGGGGGAAAAGATTGCGTATTATATTTTGGGACTTAATAACACTAATAGTTATATTATATAAGCATCTTTGTACATAATATTATGAATCATAACTGTTTCTATAGTCTCTGCCTACCCCCATGGGAAAAAGGCATGATGTTATGATGATGATGATTGTTATTAATATTTAGCTATTAATAAATAAATAATAAATATTCTTGGACATTTCACACAACGTCCTCTAGTCCCAAGCTAAGCTTATATGCTTGTTATGGGTACCAGAATACGGATAGACTACATATACTACTTTTCTTTTGTAAATACATAATTATAATACATAGAAACACCCAGAAGCAGTACAAACATTTGTATGACAATTAGAAAAATCACACAAATAATAGTCCCGAGGGGGAATCGAACCCGCGACCTCTTGATCGGCAGTCCACTACATGAACCACTCGACCACGAGGTTCGTCATTGCCTTTATTGCTTTATCTATTGCATATTGTTAGGTATAATAACTAGGTACAAGTTGGTGTTTAGACATCTTATTTATAAATTTTGTAACAATCTGTCTCGATTGATTTAGAAATATATATAGGAATATATAGGATGGTAAGCATGTGATTCTTTCACGCAAAAACTACCAAATAGATTTTAGTGAAACTTTAAAGCTGTAGGTATACAACTGTTTCAGCTGTAGCTGATGAAAAAGCGCATCACGCTAATAGCTCAGGACTGAACCAGCAATAATAAATTTAAAATGTTTCTGCATGAAAGAAAATATTATAGCTTTCAAACATATATTATGTTGCGCAGTTTGATGGATACTAGATTTAATAGTCAAATGCCAAATGTTAAATTGTAATTACGAGAAAACGCCACGATTGTTTCAAGATGTATGCGAAATTATAGGCAAAGAGCTGGGCTAACATCGATATAGAAATGAATAGGCTTTTATAAAATACAGGTCTCATCTAGTTGTTAACACTATGAAAGCTGATGTTAGCGCGGCTCTTAGTAGTATGGTATATTCGGCACATGGCGATTGTTAAGTGGCAAATAAACTATAGTCACTTACATATTTCAAAGATAAAATGATTTTGACATTCAAATTGTGTAATTTAAGGCATTAAACTGTGTTTGCGGTCTTTACTGCTATTAATTTTCGCTTAAGGTGAACATTATGTAACGCGTGGTGCATTATTAAGTTTTGTTTTTTAGACACAGAGCCATTTACAAAACCTTGATGTATGTATTATAAGTAGGTATGTATTTATAAAAGAAAAGTAGTTTATGTAGTCTATCCGTATTTTGTTAACCATAACATAAGCATATATTATAAGCTTAGCTTCGGAGCAAAGGACGTTGTTTGAAATGTCCGTAAATGTTTATTCAAAAAATATTTAAAAAGCCTTTATCAAAGTGTTGAGTTTAAATGTTTGGGATTTCTGTGCTGAAGTATTTGGAGTTACTACCTAATTTGGGAGTTATATTCTCAAAGACGACTCTTTTAATTCGCAGTGCCAGATGAAACCGGCCCGGGGTCTATGACAACCTCTATCAATGGGACCTTCGATTGCTTTATTCAGCCTTGCTTTGCTCTTTCTGAATCCCGTAAAGGCGCGGGCTCGTAGCATTTGCTACTCTACTATATGCAATATGCCATTGTAATATTTTTCTAATTTATTTAAATCAGGATTTACTACAGTGTATAAGGATAGATACCATCGAAAATCTGCCCAACAATAACAGAATAATGATATAACCGCTTACGTTCGCATAATACTTGATTGGTTTGCTAATTTTTTTCGATATTAAAAAAAAATTAACAATTCTTATTACACAAATTCTCTTATAATGTCATAAATGTCATAAATGTCATATTATTATAAATTATTATAAATGTCATAGTCAGATTTTTCCTCCATTGCTTTTTTTATCAAATGCTTTTCATATGACATTTACAATATGCTTAAAAAAGCCACAAATGATCGGTGGGGATTACTTGCCATCTAGGTAATATTTAGGTAGGTACATTTTTCATTCAAAGTCAATTCTTTCTGCAGGTATCTGCAGAACGAATTGACTTTTACCAGTTATCATGTATCGCCATTAAATACGAATTATTTGCCAGATAATGAATTCTCAAATCTACATAGATTAAAGAAGTTATTGTTATAATATTAATGATAGATATCACTTGTTGTTTCATACTTTTTATTTAATTAACAATTTTACACACAGGAACAGTAGAATAAAATATATATAGGATAATTCGTGTAGGGGTCTACATATTTCTTATGGAAATTTTTGCCCGTAGACGCGCGAGAGGAGAGCGTGAAAAGAAATAATACATAGGTGTGTAGCAAACCTGATAGTCCGGATAGTGACGGATAGTCCGTGTGGTGATGGATTAAGAATACAAGTGTCACCACCCCATCTCCTCCCAAGGGTGCTGTAAAAGTCAGCTAAGAGATATTTCACACAGATAACATCTTCTGTGAGAGACGGAAAACTCGCAAATAAACCCTGTACCAACACGCCTGGTCAGCGCGGCACAGTAGACCATAATCCCTCCCTAAGTGGAGGAGGCCCGTGCCCAACAGTGGGACGTAAATAGGCTGCAGAAGAAGAAGAGTAGCAAACCTGAGATAGATTTTAACAAATAAACTAAATTAACTAAATTATAGTGGAAAAAATGATAACCATGAGCGGGACTTGAACCCACGACCTCGGAACACCGTTCCGTTGCTCTCCCATCTGAGCTATCATGGTTCCCGCATATGTTTACCAAATCTTCCACTACAACCTTCTCAATGTGAGTTAAACATCGTGCGATGTTTTGTGTACAACGCCATCTATTGAGCAGTTTGCACCAACTCGATCAATCGATCACTTAGTGTTCTTTACAGAACACAATTGGACCGAAATAATGACTGTACATGTATTTCTACATTAATTTATGAATTTTTGCAATTGACTTGCTATGCTTTTACTAAATAAACTAAATTATAGTGGAAAAAATGATAACCATGAGCGGGACAGCATATAGGGACAGGATAAGCATAGCAAATCAATTGCAAAAATTCATAAATTAATGTAGATTTTAACAATTAACAAATTTAATTTAATAAATTAAGAAGAGATAGTTTCGTACTATAAATACTCGTAATAAAATTTTTTAAAGATTTAATACGATATTTACTAGCACACTCTACTAGCAATAATAATAATTTAGAAAACGAACCACTCTGTCTGTTAAAAAACCGCATCGAAATCCTTTGCGTAATTTCACATTGAGACTATTTGGGACAGAGGTACATAAAACACGACTTTGTTATGTAATAAGTAATGAAAAGTATCAACATTTGTATTGGGTACCTAAGAAGACTGAGGACCATTAACGCGTTTTATTAGTCGTACTTTTGAAGATGTGTTTACCACTATAACGTAATGAATCCCATTAATTGGTCTTTCCCTAATACCAATGTTTTTTTACTAAAATGCTTTGAATACATATTTTTAAATATGTTATATATTTTTTATAACTTAATGACTTTTTATAGAACTTATACCATTTTATTTTTATAACTTCTAACTACGTTGATGATGATGATGTTGGCGTTTGGATCAAGTTCAATTTGTATCCCAATCGTGAACTTAGATAATTTAGTAGTTCTATTTAAACCAAAAGTAGAGCCTATCTTAGAACGGGAGTTAAGAAAACACGTCATAAAACAAATCTATAATTTGCAAATTAGATACCTACGTAGGTAGGTACAAAATTTTGTTACACTTGTTTGTTACACTTGTACTTTAAATAAAACTACCTTTTCGGATTTAGATGCGTGTATTTGTTTTAAATTTTGGGCCGACGTTTCGGAGTTATCAGTCCTAAATCCATAAAAGTAGTTTTATTTAAACAAATGAGTCGCGCAAGTGTTAGAGAATATTATTTTGTTACACTGCTCGTATATAATTAACGTATATAAAATGAGACAAATATTACAGCAGATGTAATTAGATACGTGTAATACGTTTTTAATTTTATGTTAGCATGGTCAGCATATAGAAACATAATAAGATATTGAACATTACCCTATAATTTAGTGTAATTTTATGAAATAAGTATGTAGGTCATTTTTTTTTTCTCAATATTTTTTGTTATATTTTTTTATACTCAATTTTAAATAAGTACCTAAATTGACATTTTGTTAAGTAATTGAACAAAATAATCTAAATTATACTTCAACATTTGCATGACTCATTTTTTCAAATAAAGCCACTTCTACTGATTTAGACGCGCATATTATTGATCAAAAGCTTTTGTCTTCTTTTGGTCATTTGAAAATTGACTGGATCTTTCAAACCCAACGCTACATTAACATCTTAGATTGCTTAAACTAAGCATTAGTCAAAAAACATCAGCCATATTCATCCAGATTTAACATAGGAATAATCAACAAGCGATATATGTGCAGTGAGTAAGTCCCTAATAGTAGGTATTCGCGTATTCGGTATTCGTATGTCGCGTCGTCCACAGTGTGGACGAATGGGAATAATCCCCAAATCAGGTCATTCCTGTTCATCTAATTGGTACGATCCACTAAGGATCCACTGCTTATTGCACTTATCGTATCAATATGTTTTTTTTACAAACATACATTATTACGGCCAGTGCAATTAGCGCTACATAAAAGGCGCATTAGATTAAATTATTGTTTTATTTCACTAACCCGGCAAACCCTTCTTTAATCACCGGCTACAGTGACTAAATGTGTATACAATATGACTCGTACCTATTTCCTCATTAAGTACAAATATGTTTGATACCAACACATTTTTCTAAAGAATTCCGTACTATGTGTTTTATAATGTTTACCCTTCTGTCTTATCAGACAAAAATCATCAAAAATGGTTCATATATACTATGTTACAAAGGACCGGAATTTGTGACTCATATTTTCTTTGTTATTGACTGAAGTTTTTAAATAATTCCTTATGCATTGCACCTCATAACATATTTGCATTTTTGTTCTTTTGTGACAGTAACCTTATTATTCCTTGCAACATTTTTTTTTTCAATTGTGCAACATAAATTAATTACTTGTAGGCAAATAGAATAATTTAGCACGTATGATGATTGATGACGGATTAAGAATAAGAGTGTCGACAACCAATTTCCTCCCCAGGTTGGTGTAAAAGCCAAAAACTATTTAAGTATTTATTTTATATGGTTTTTTACTAAACAGTTAACATCAGACATCACTGTTTTGTTTCGCGAATCTAAATGACATAGCATACGTAATCTCGAGACAGGGCTTGAAAATAATCACTTTTCGATCAATTTGATATGCCATGAAGATTATTACAATTGGCAAAATCAAACTTTTCCTTGGTACCTTAAAAATATCTAAATATGTATTTGAAATATCTTCTTATTTATTTCATAATTAAAAATAAATACAAATAAAACTCCCAATTTGTATGTACGCGGCTACGAAGTGACATCCTAACGACTGTATCAAATTGGATAATACCTTATTTGTCCTCCTTAATGTCAGGACAAGGATTGTACAAGAGGAAATTAAAAGGGTCAAGATATTTTTACCAAATAACATAAGGAAACGGAAGTTTGCCGGTTCAGCTTTCCTTCAAAAAATTATCCGGAAGTTCAATGTATCATCGACGTCAAAGATAACGAGCCTTGTATTCTAGTGGTTAGTGTAAAGAACTGTCGACTGACGTGTTCACTTACGGAAGAGATCGCTCGCTGGAGGAGCGATTGCGGCGACGATCTCTTCCGGAGATGGGAGGAACGATGTACAAACCCCTCGGCAGGCAAACAGCTTGTCGAGGCAGTCCGCCCAATGCTACGGCAGTGGGTGGAGGCGCGCGGCGGGTTGCTGCCGTGCCGAATGTGGCAGACGTGGACCTGACGCTCCCCCCACTGCGCTGAGCCCCTCGAAATGGGGCCACTCCTTGCCGGTTCATGGTCAGGCTCAGGGCACACACCATGGCCCGGTTAGGGTGAGGAGAAAAGCATAAAGAAATAAAATAAAGACTGACGTGTTCACGAAGTCGGGGGTTCGATCCTCGCAATTATTTGTAGAATGTTTATAAATGCCACACAAATGTTTGTACTGCGTCTGTGTGCTTCTATGTATTTTAAGCATGTATTTACAAAAACAAAAGAATAATACATAATGTAGCATATCTGTTTCTGTTACCCATAACACAACGTTGCGTGAAATGCCCATAAATATTTTTTTTAAACGTTGAAAACCAAAATCAAGTAAATGGCGAAACTCAGATACCTCAATATTTATATTAATATCTAATTAAATAAATATTGATGGACATTTCGCTTATCGTTTTTATCTTAGGTACAATGTAATCGTGAAGCTTATGATAGGGATAACAGATATTTATATACAAAACATACATACTATCACACCTGATTTCATATGAGATAGACAGAATAACCAAAAATCTCGCTTTACTTATTAAACACTGAGGACCTAAATAATACGTCAGGCGATGGCTTTTCACTTGGTCTCCTTTCAATACTGATAACTAATCATGTACCTAATATTTAGGCTTTGGCTACTAGCACAGCTAGCACACATAAATGTGTACGTGGTTTCAAACCAATTGAGTGTTGTTGCCATAAACACACCATCTGGTTTATCTGTGATCATAGACTAGTCTTTTTCCCTCAACTGTGTCCGCCTAAACACTGTATTTCAAATCTTTATGTTACAAAATGTCAAGCTTTCATACAAACACTTCTTTCTTTCTTAGAGTTTGTATCTAGTTTTTATAACATCTAATAGACCACATTTTGTTTCGAAATGTTAAAGTCACGAATTGAAATGTTAAATCGACTGTTACACACAGCCTTCAGTCGGTATTATGACCATGAATTGTAGTTGAACGAGAGACTTAAACTTCAATAGTACTATGGCATTCACGTAGTTAAGTCGTACATTGTTAATTAGAAAACTAGACGGTGATTTAATTAATCGATCGATTATAATTTCGTGGATGTGTGAAAAGTGATAATGATAAGATTTTAATTATTAATCGTAGATTAAAGGAAATATCTAACCGAGAACGTTTTGATACGTATTTATATAAAATTGGTGAGGAAGTGTTGTTGCGAGTCACTCTTGTACGAGGCAGGTGTGCGTTACCTGCCAAAGTGCTCACACTCACACTGCTTTCAAGTGATAGTTTAGTTATAAATATATCGCAAAAATAATAACGGACATTGCGAAAATGGTAAGGAATTCATTAAATAAACAAACATTTCTTAATTATTAATGTTTATAAAAAATGTGTGAAAACAATTACGAAAGTACTTTTGAAACTTTTAGATTATAAATACAATAAAACTATAAATATCTTATTAGTTTAAGACTTAAAATAATATGTAGCGACCGTTATATTTCGCGTATTTATTACACGAGGTATATTTATTAAAGATTATCATCGCATATAACTTATCTATACCTAAACTATTATCCTTTCAATTTCAGTGAACTTTAGATATTGAATTGCAACCGGGAAATTTGCAAAACTAAATCGGAATATACAAAGTTAACCTTGACGTTTACTAAGTTCTTTTAAATTACTAAACCAAGTTATTGTAAATTGGAATTAAGTATTTATTGCAACAATGTTTTTTAAAATATAGTAAATTATTATTCGATTTACTTTCAATTTGCCAGTTAATCATAAAATTTAGAAAATTTTGTTACGGTTTGTTAAAAACGTAGTTGAGTTAAAAATAATTTTTTTTGAATAGTTGCGAAATATTTTTTAAGCAATTAATTTGAAGTAAGTATATATTTTAAAAATTTTACAGAAGTCTTTAAATTGATAAACAAATTAATGATGACTTAAAAAGAAAACAAACATACATCTACAAGTAAAAATGTAGATAAAATATATAAATACCAAAAGTATACACATATTTATTTAATTAGATAATTATCTGACTACTGTGATTATATCATGGTTTATCATTGTGTTTACAAGCTTAAACAGGATAAAGTATCCTTATTTATTTATGTTTGTGCCAATTATATTATCAGTTTTTGGCATTGAGATATAAATGTAGGTCAAGCAGAGGTTAGAAAATGAGTTAGTTTAAGTTACTTTATGTCTCTACGACTTATAGTATCTTAAATTAACTCATTTTCACATAAAACTGCACTAAAGTAATAAAAGATAAGAAATTGTACAGTACTGGTATAGTGTAATCATATTCAATATATAACATATGCCAAAACAGTACCAGTAGTAATATTGAATCATATTTCCCATCGATGCTACGTATTTAAAAACTCTAAAATTGAAATGTAGCATTTGTAGAGAGAACAATTATTTGAATTAAATGGATCTCTTTATGTATCTTATCCAGCGCGATTAAAAATTAAAAAAAAAAATTATAGAACTTTGATCTGCTTGACTGTAAAGCTCTTGTAAATTGAGAATAAATACTTTAAAAACTTCTAATTGTGTCGATATTTTAAATATTGTCTGAAAATTGAGCATGTAAAATTGGCATAATAATATGTTAATCTGTATTGTTCTACATATTGACAAATACCAGTAGGTACCTGTGGAAAAATGAACATTGCAAAAATTTATCTGAAAAAAAATAATACCTGTGAAATATTTGACATTTTACAATAATTAGAACTGCTTGTTATAGGATTGATTAACCGCAAGTAATCGTTCTTTACAACAATCAAAACTGCATTATACCATTTAGCATTTGACGCAGATAATATGCACCGTGTGAAGTTAACTAATAGAAAGCTTATAGATAGTTTGTTTAAGAGGATACCAAAATAGCTTCGTGCATTTTTCTACGTACGAAGTTTTAATTTTTTCTTTAGATTGAAAGGCTAGAGCTCTAATTTTTAAGTATATGTTTTTTCAATATATAATCTAGGATCGCATAAACTCAGAAACGCAATTCAAAAAAGTTTTCTCGATAGAAAATCTCAGCGAAACAACCTCTCTCATTTTTTATTCTTTTCATTTGTCGGTCTATTATCGCGTATTAACTAATGAAATAACTTTCAAAACATAAGTAACTATTATATATAGAAACACGTAAACCGGAATTAAAATATATTTAGTAGATTTTGAGTAAACAAAAAAAATATGCCTAATTCTTCATTTTCTATACCTACTAACTGTGTAAATAGATACATGTCGACGATAATATTGATGTAGGCCCTTAAAAATGTGATCTAAGACATATTTATTTGATGATATCAGCTATTTATTTTTCTTTCCCTGAGCCTTGGTAAGTTTAACCCAAGTGCAATTTTTGTTTTTTCTTCAAGCTTGGCACACTAAGAAAATATTTTGTTTGTCCATATCGCTGATTGATTTTCCAAGTAAACGAAATAAAGAATTTATCTTTATGATTTTTACGTATTTACTTAATCTCCTATAATAAATCGATGACATAATGTTATTACATTTACATGTGATATTATCTACAATTTGATTACGTTTAATATTTTATTACTAGGTGTCCAGTTAGTGTCGGTAATTTCATTTGAGGCTTCATTATTTAAAACAGTAGGTAATAAATTATAATTATTGATAATATATCTCACGTGTCAACGATATGTTTTATCAAATTATTCCATATAAGTATACCTATAATTCCTATGAATATTGACATTTTATCTAAATTTGAATTATAAAAATGGAGGATAAGATTAGTATTAACAAATCCTTAAACATCGTCATTTTATGTATCTAATTGTTTTATAGGTATTAACAAAATTCGCAGCTGTGTGTGCAAATAATTCTTAGAATGGTAACCGATTGCTCGTTTACATTCATCGATTAATCGCTAATCGTTTGGAATCAAAATAATAATTGCAGACCATTGCAGTCAATATTAGAAATGAAGGTCGCAAAAGCAATTTGAGACTATGATGTAACTTTATGAGAAATCTGTACAGCACAGAGTATTACTATATTTATTTCATTTGTTACTTTTTTACTTATTATAAAACAAATTCGTTGTTTTAGTTTGTATGCCCCTATGTAAGCTTATATCTTTAAAACTACGTAACGGATTTTGCTGCGCGTTTTTTTTAATATATAGAGTGCTTCAAGATAATGTTTTTTTTTGTACAATTTGTTAGGGTTTCGGGTTTTAAATTCCACGCATACGAAGTTGCGGGTAACATCTAATAACTATTAACCTCAAAATTGATACAGCTATTTCGTTTAATGTGTTGAGCGCTATGTAAACAAACCATTAATCAACAGTGTTTTATATAAAAGTTAGTATCTTTACTTTCATTTGCATTGGAGCCCATTCATAAAATGTTATCGTATATTTTAATATTACAATGGAGCTAATTTCATCTTACTTAAGTCAGAGGGTGTAAAAATCTTTCATCTTTTATGAGATGACTGAAAGCTAATGATGATAGATTGCAGACTATTGCTATTAAGTATTTCGACCTAGTTAAATCAGATAGATAATTAACATGACCTTATTGTTTTCGGTTCAATGCATCATTTCAAGTACATATTTTAATAATTCACAAGTGTTTACTATCAACACTTAAGGTAGAATGTAAATAGCCTTTGATATCGAATGATGACCTCGTAATTGTTGTCTATAAAATAGTTTTACAATAATATAAATAAATGGCAAAAAGAATAAAATAAATCAACACAGTTAGGAGCCTTAGTAGACCCTATTGCGTAGCACCTGTAACGATACCTAAAAGATTTCTACGAAATAATAATTTAAGAACTTCTGACAGCTTACAACTTTTTACATCAAGGATATGCATGTCTCACGATTTTTTAATGTTAAAAAATCTAAGCATAAGATAAGATACAGTGTGAATCTCGAAGGTCGAATCCACAGAATAAGCTACCAACTATCGAAGGTTACATGTACATTGTTATAGTAATTATAGCTTGTTTTACTGGTGAAGGGAACATCATGAGGAAATACAAAACATGTCCGAGTTCAAATGTAATAAAAATAAATAAAACAGGCAAAATGACCGCAGTTTTTTTATATTGTTAATTGTACTCTTGACTTTAAATTTATTATCGTCGCAATTTTACTGTCTCTTTTATTTATACTGATGGCCTGTTTTATTTTATTAAATATGCAAAAGGGTACTCTTGAGTGACCTATACTTTGATCGACTATTAACTTGGGTACCAATAAGTATGACAGTTGAATTATTTCAAAACCCGATGTTACGTTTTCTGTAACAAAATAATTAAACTCTCTTTATCCATCCACCCATCCATCCATAAGCCTTTCTCCGTCCACTGTTTAACATAGACCTTTATATTTATAAAATTGAAATAAATACCTGCTTCTTAATTCAACGTTCACGGTTCGAACAATCATTAAAAAGAGTTGATTTAAAAAAAAACTCCTCAGTAACTGGCAAAAAGATGAGCGTTCTATTAAACAAGGATTTTAATTACTCGTTTCCTACATATCGATCTTTATAAAATAGCTTTACTATTCTCAATATATACATGTGTTAATTAGGCGTTATTTTGCATAATTGAAGACTACAAAACAAACGTTTTACATTATAATAACTAATAACTAACTAGGTACGAGCGATGGTAATATTTACGTATTTCCTTATTACTGATCTTATCGTAAATAGAATATATGCACCGTATATTAATGTCCATAGATTCTAGAAGACCTTGAAGATATTTTGCAAAGATATATTTCTTTTAAATAACCAATCAAAGCCTTAATACAATAAGGAATGGGAACAAACCTTATGGATTGGACATAGAGGAATTTATCCCTATGATGTACTCGTATGTCCCTATGTGAGCTTAAATCTTCGAAACTACTCAACGTACTCGTAATTTTATGTGTTTTTTTTTAATAAATAGAATGATTCAATAAGAAGGTTTATTGGTATAATTTGTTATAGAATAGTTTCTAAATTCCACGCGTCCCTACGCGCTATATAAAGTCGTGGAGCAACAGATAGTAATCCAATAATTTATAGTGAATATCAACGGTTATCCGTAAACATTAACAATTTGCATTAATAAATGTGTATGAAGAACTAAACAAAACATTATCTGATTGGTTGTCTACAGTACAAAGAAAGGAATACTGGCAATGAATGCAGGCATTAAAAAGATCAATTTTAGTGTCTGAAGTTCATAGCCTATTGATTTAACGGATTATATTTACATATGTCTTTACCTCATTTTCTCATTTGAGTGCTGAAAAGACCAAATATTTTAATACGTATGTTATAATATATAGCTTTAGCGGTAGTACAGTTTAAATAAAGTGAGACTCACCCGTGACCATGGTAACTGCAAAGTCTCCGAAACGTCGGGCCAAAATTTAAAACAAATATACGCGTCTAAATCCGTAAAAAGTACTTTTATTTAAACAGATGAGTCGCGCAAGTGTTAGAAAAAAAAAAAGGTAGTACAGTTTCTTTCTATCTGCACTTTACTGATTATTTTAATAAATTATTCTTCATTAGATCGGATATTATTTTGTATGCGAAGTAGAAGTCCATATACCTATGTGGTGACGGTGATCTCTCCGTGGTGACGGATTAAGAATACAACTGTCACCACCCTATCTCTTCCCAAGGGTGCTGTAAAAGTCAGCTAAGGGATATTGCACACAGATAACATCCTCTGTGAGAGACGGAAAACTCGAAAATAAACCCTGTGCCAATACGCCTGGTCAGCGCGGCACAGTAGACCATAATCCCTCCCAAAGCGGAGGAGGCTCTTTCCTAACAGTGGGACATAAATGGACTGGAGAGATACCTATGTCTCACCTATACCTACCTATTGATATGTCAACGGAAATTACAACTACGCTGCAATAAGTACCGCCACTTAATTTAACGCCAATGGCTTAGCTCATCCACTATATCATTGTTTATCATTTTGTCAATGACTATTATCATTGGCAAGCATTTGTATGGCCTTAGTCACAATGATATAGAAAATTACAACTAATCGCCTTATCTTACTGTTTATCCTTTATAATAATTTATCAACTTTTAAATTAATTTTCACGATCGTCCTTAAAATATTGCAAAAGTGTAAAGTGTAAGCTTGAGGCGTTAAATTAGTCAAATTCAGGTATTAGTTACAACAATGCAAACAAAAATGCAAACAACAAAAAGTCTAAAAACAAAGCTGACAGGGTACAATTATAATGTAGATAGAGTACCTATACATAAGTATATCAATACATTTTTAAATAAAAGCTAGTTAAGTGCAGAATGGCGCTGACTCCGAGGTCACTGAAATATAATGATAATAATTATTACAAATTCATGTGATAAGATGAGCATTAGATGAGATCGATATTAACAAAATCTATATAAATATCTTTACAAAAAGCAATTCTTATATTTCAATATAATTACTTAGATTACAAAAATTACAATGAAGTTTTGTTATATCCTTATAAAATACTTCCAACCAGTACATAATTGGTATCGTTAAATCAAAATTAGTATGGAGATATTATTAACATAATTTACACAATTTAACATCAATAGATATGGTTTAAAAGATAATTTATTAAATAATTAAATAAAAAGGTAATTGGAATTAGATTATGGTATTTATTTCTTTTAATTATCGCAATTATTTGATTTCGTTTATTAGATATTTTCTATATCAGCTGCAATATTTTTTAAGCTTTTGTTTTTGTTGTTGTAGAGGATTACATATTAAGAATGCTTGTTATCCATTTCCAAGCTTTTTTTTCTTTTTCGATTAGATAAAAATATAATCGATTGATTAAAAATATTATGATTTTTTACAGGTTTTTCACAGTTTTACAGGTCTTACAGACCTGTAAAACTGATAACAATACATATTACAGATATTTATTTCAATTTAAAATTTAAAGACCCCAGGGTTGGGGTGAGGGGTTACAATGAGTTAACATTCCTTGTTGGCAAAAAAAGCATAAAAATCTCCCGTAAAAATATAGATTAACAAAAAACAGAAAAATAACCGCACGCGCTGTTTTCAATTTCTGTAAAGCTTAAAAAAATTTGTTAAAAATACATTTTTTTTTTCAGAATGACAACGGCGATATTAACGGTGATTCTCCGGGTAATAGTCGTGGTCCTGGCGATGGACCTGGACCAGGGTTTGAGCCTAAAGGAAAAGGAGAACGACCGGACGTCCTTACCAAACTGCCCCAAGAATTTAGCGAAAAGAAAGTACGTATTGTTAGTCTTTTAAATATTTTGGCAAAAACTTCAAGCACAATATTAATTCTGGATATTAAAAAAAACAGTAGGTAATCTACTATATAAAAATAAGTCGGGTTTTCCTTCCTGACGCTATAACTACAGAACGCACGGACCGATTTCCACGGTCTTGCATTCGTTGGAAAGGTCTCGGGCTCCGTGAGGTTTATAGTTCTTTCTTTTTAATTTTTTTTTTTTTACTTTTTTTGTATGGCAAAACAACGTTTGCCGGGCCAGCTAGTCCTGTTATAAAATTCCGGTATCTGGTTATAAAACTCCAGGTTTAATGTCCGACTCTATCTACCTATAAAATCTCTTGCCGGGGCAAGGTATGGTTCAAGGCACCACCGAGGCCCGGAAGGGCAGAGGAAAAAAAAATATTTAAATCTACCTACATAATGTTAAGGGCCTACATCTATATTATCGTATATCATCGCCGACACGTACATATTAACACAGCCAGTAGGCACAGAAAATGAAGAATTAGGGATACTTTTCCTATTTACTCAAAATCTACTAAATATATTTTAATTCTGATTTACGTGTTTCTATATATAATAGTTACTTATGTTTTTAAAGTTATTTCATTAGTTAATACGCGATAATAGACCGACAAATGAAAAAAATAAAAAATTAGAGAGGTTGTTTCGCTAAGATTTTCTATCGAGAAAACTTTTTTCAATCGTGTTTCTGAGTTTATGCGATCCTAGATAATATATTGAAAAAACATATACTTAAAAATTAGAGCTCTAGCCATTCAATCTAAAGAAACAATGAAAACTTCGTACGTAGAAAAATGCACGAAGCTATTTTGGTATCGTCTTAACTGTTGCTAAAACTGATCTGTAGATATGTATGCATAATCCTAAGAAAAGAGCTTGCGGTGTATACGTAAACTAAATTACTTTATGGTGTAGCATAACACAAGGCTGTAATACAAATCTTCATAAAATTCTAATAACATAGAGACATAGAGTTCGATGATGCGGCCACAAAAGCCTTATAGACATAGACTTATATTCCATTTTTGAAATTAAATAAGTAGAGCTAGTTTTAACCACAAACCACAATATAAAATACTAGTTTCTGCTTTAGTTTTCAAGCTTTAAACCTATGTTTTTATTACCTACTCTTCATTCATAAGCTAATAGAAAATATTTATTAAACTAAATCAATGTTTATTTGCAAATAAATCTAAGAATTATTATTTGCAACTACATCAAAATACTGTTTTAGAAATTGACGCCTACGTGCACAACTAAACTTAACAAAAAATTATTTAGGTACACCAATAGTTGATTGGTGTAAATAAAACCATTTTTGACGGATTTAGACGCGTCTAAATCCGTAAAAAGTGGTTTTATTTAAACAAATGAGTCGCACAAATGTTAGAAAATATTAATTAATAGGTGTATTTTGATTAATTAGCTATTTTATTATGCACATTTATATTAATTAAAATCTTTAGTCTATAATTATACAGATATTATAACAAGAAAGATCTGTTACCATTGTCGAAATGTGATATCGACACTATCAAAATTAGTTTTTTAGGGTTCCGTACCCAAAGGGTAAAAACGGTCCCTATTACTGAGACTTCGCTGTCCGTCCGCCCGTCTGTCACCAGGCTGTATATCAAGAACGGTGATAGCTAGAGAGTTGAAATTTTCACAGATGATGTATTTCTATTGCCGCTATAACAACAAATACTAAAAATAAAATAAAATAAATATTTAAGGGGGGCTCCCATACAACAAACATGATTTTTTTACCGTTTCTTGCTCTCATACAACAAACGTGATTAATTAAGTACCTATTGTGTGTGTTGTTTGCTCATTTATTAATAACGTGCCTTATGTTGCATAGATAATGGTACGGAACCCTTCGTGCGCGAGTCCGACTAGCACTTGACCAATTTTATAGTTAAATTTTGTTTAATTTTAAAGTTCTGGGCGTAGAATTGGTACCATTATTTCATAAGTTTTTACAGTTTTATTCCTCAATGTGTTTATAAGAAGTTTAATATTATAAACTGTGATTTAAATATTTATTAGACGTGTATTCAAAAAAAAACATAAAGTCATGGAGTCAAGTCTGCACTGTGTTAACATATTTATGGTCTTCTTAATTAACCGACTTCATAAAAAAAGAAGGTGGTTATATATTTGGTTGTATACATATTTTTTCTATGTTCACCGATTTCTCCGTTATTGTGAGCCGATTTTCAAAATTTCTTTTTTAGGGTTCCGTACCCAAAGGGTAAAAACGGGACCCTATTACTGAGACTTCGCTGTCCGTCCGTCCGTCCGTCCGTCTGTCACCAGGCTGTATCTCAAGAACGGTGATAGCTAGAGAGTTGAAATTTTCACAGATGATGTATTTCTATTGCCGCTATAACAACAAATACTAAAAATAAAATAAAATAAATATTTAAGGGGGGCTCCCATACAACAAACATGATTTTTAGGGTTCCGCACCCAGTATCTCAAGAACGGTGATAGCTAGACAGTTGAAATTTTCACAGATGATGTATTTCTATTGCCGCTATAACAACAAATACTAAAAATAAAATAAAATAAATATTTAAGGGGGGCTCCCATACAACAAACATGATTTTTTTACCGTTTCTTGCTCGATACTAATAACGTTGCCTTATGTTGCATAGATAATGGTACGGAACCCTTCGTGCGCGAGTCCGACTCGCACTTGACCAATTATTATTTATTATATGATAATTTTGTTGTATCGTAAATAAATGCTGCTGACATAGTATATTTAATATAGTCTAATCATGTCCATTTTAGTGAGGATAGTTTAGTAAGTAATCAGTTAAATAATTTAGTGTTGTAAATGGCAGACTATGTAGTCTACATGCATTCATCTTTTTAGTGAGCACGTTATGTCTGTATTATCTTTTTAGTAAATAGCTCAACGATTTTTCCAATTATCGGAACTACCGGACCATCGCGTTATACATTTGAACGCTTATAGCCAGAAAAATTTGTAGTTATAATGTTTTATACAACTAAGATAATAAGACCCCCACAACGATATATACGGCCTTATTCATAATGACTTATAGGCGGTTTAAACGGAGATTTTATCGGAGAGTTAATAAACGTTTTAGCGTAAAAATAGTAAAAAAGAGTAAATAATAGTCATTATGAATAACAAGTTTTGACAATTTGCCCAAACCTATTTTAGCGAACTTTTAAACCTCGCTCTCCAGCACATTAACGTCCCACAGTTGGGCATGGGCCTCTTCCACTTTAGGAGGACTTTTGGTCGACTATGCCGCGCTGACTAGACGTGTTGGCATAGACTGGGTGGGCAACTGATGGCGGAATCACCGCAGTACAAGTGCCCATTCCCCAGCTGAGTTAGGCACACGGTTTTAGTGGGTAAGGGCCACACACAACCCTTCTGTTATCCCCGAACAGTAGGGTGTGCGGAAAGGCATTTCCCCCGCCTCAACAAAAAAAAGGGTATAGTTTCGAAAATTCCGTCTCTCACAGTTGATGGTAACTGCTTATAATATCCCTTAGCTGGCTATTACAGCACCCTGGAGAAGAAATGAGGTGTTGACTTATGTATTCTCAAACAAACACAACTCAGATGCTTCCATTGCATGAATCTAAACTGCTATTTGTCAATAAAATAAAGAATTAAAATGTATAATGTAGTATCGTTCGGTTTGACGTATTTGTTATCTCACTTGGATCTCATTAAACAAGCTATCATGATTGAACGTAATGTCATTTATCTAATCCTTAATGATATATTGTCTATGTTGTGGACGTCAGGAAAAATTATGTTTATTAATGTGGAGACGGACTTAGAACAGGACGTTACCTAGAGAACCACTTCACGTCTGAAACCAAATACATACCACAGACTTTACAGGAGTCAGTTTAGTAATATTTAATCTAAGAAACCGAAATTGCTTCTTCTCATAAAAGCGCATAAACTTCCATTTTGTGTATTACCGTCTTTTACAACAGTTGCAATTCCTTTATTATTTATAGGGTATAATGATGACATCTGACTTACTATAAACTACAATGATATATTTTCATTTTCATCTCTTTGCGTGTATGAGATGAGATGGATACATAGCTTTCGTTACATGACATTAACATATAAATATATGCGACTCTTTGACCCAATGGACTTCGTCTTTTTAGTCTTTTTTGCAATAATTACATGTAATAATATTTTTTTGTTTTTTTTTAAATCTTAGTTCATTCATAATTGTTTCCTATTACCTATAATAATATAGTATTATCCTTATTTATGCTCAATATATCATATCGATTTAGGTGTGGCAGGAAACTGTTATACCTGTATTACGTTACATTAGAAATTATGATTATATAATAAAAAAAAACACTAGTTAAAATCGGGCGCAAGTGTAAATGATACACAGCAGGAAAATATCTGTCTGCATACGCCAGTTGGGATCTGATACAATAAAAAATTTGGTAAAAACCTGACCACATAGTGGAATTTCCATTCGCATTTTTAATTACTTCTGAGTGTGATCTTCAAATAAAAACTTTATGTTGAAAATGCATGTAATTAACGACTAATTTTGGTTGCCTTTTTCATATAAAGAAATCAGTGCCGTTTTTATGCAGGAAAAATTTGGATAACATGCGAGTATGGTGTGATACAACAAAATGATTTTAATAATATCGCGAAAAGAGCAGTGTGCTTATTCTACGGCTTTCTGTTTATGTACCGATTTTAAGGCTTAATAGAGAATTATATTTTGACTTGATGGTCCAGTTCTACGCAGTAAGCCAGTCCAATTCTACGCAGTCCCTGACATTTTCGTATCTATTTAACTTCATAAACTAATTTTAAATGATAAAAGCAATGATAGAGCGGAACTATACTACGATTATGGCTTCTTATGCTGCATGTTTAAACATCAGCCAATTCCCCTAAACTTGTTAACCTGTATACTGTTTTGTTATAACTAAACTAAACAGAACACATAAGTTATCCAAGCTTCTTCTTTATGACGACAGATAGCATGGTTGACATAATATTTTCTAACACTTGCGCGACATTACAGCTCAGTCTCACCCGTGACCATGGTGACTGCAAAGTCTCCGAAACGTCGGGCCAAAATTTAAAACACATATACGCGTCGAAATCCGTAAAAAGTAGTTTTATTTAATTAGATAGCATGGTTCTTTAATTTTAGATTGCTAAAAATACTACGCACTATAAAGGATTAATGTAATTATGATTGAGCTTAAGAAGGAAGCCGGAAATCCTGTTTTACATGTTTAATATTTTTATTGATACAGGGATAAAGATTAATTGAGTTTATTGAAAATTATTTCTTTTACTCAGAAGCTATAGAATAATCAAGTACTTTTCGAATAATTCATATGGATTTTAAGGTTTTCACATTTCTTTGTTCTTACATGGCAATTATTAATTACATTGTATTTTCCCCTTTGTTTGTTTTAGTTGATAAATCTTATCTCAGTAAGTAGGTAAAATTTTTATTGCATTATTCATGATAAGCATTATGGGGTCAAACAACGTAATGGCAAGTATCAGTAAATCCCTGTTTTTTCGTTTGTTTTGAATTAAAACGCCATTATTTCTAATCTAAACAATTCTAGATCCCAGGCATCATCATGGTTAGGACTAGATACTGATTAGTTTTATGTTAGTGATAACCTAACATTGGGTTTTACCCCTAAAACGGCATTTTCACATTTCTATTCTGTTATAATATTATTATCTACTAATGCTAACTAATAAAAGTGATCAAGATATACGGGGTCGGTATTATGTACGTGATAAGAATCATGTCTTTAATAATCACAGTACGAGATCTCACTCGCCTACCAAATAAATATTATTTAATTTTAATCAGACATTGGTACCAACTCTATGTGCACAACTAAACTTAACTAAAAATTAAAACAACTATGGCGTATTTTGATTAATTGGCTATTTCGTTGTGCATATTTTTATTAATTAAAATCGTTAGTATATAATATACAGATTATCTAATAAAAAAGTTCTTTTAACATTGCTGAACTATGTTTAATTTTTGATGTTCATGTGATCATTTTTTATTTTTAAGTTAAGTTGTGCACGTAGAATCGGTACGATTATCTTGTATAATTTTTGAATGCCTTCGTTTATCATGCATGTTCTAATAATTCATGTTATAGATAGATGTGTGGCACAGATAAATGTAATTGATACATACACGTATCTATTAAATATTAATTAAAATGCTTTCCTACTGTTCTTTAATTACCTTTGTGATAATGATATGGCAAAATATAACGGCAAAAATGTATTGTTCACATTTTTTTGTGATTATACAAATATTAAATCCCACAATACTTGGACGCTAACATATTTCTCGTATACTCTTCACGATGATTAATTCTCTCTCTCCAGCCTTTTAATCCCACTGTTGGGCACAGGCCTCTGCCATTATAGAGGGATTGTGGTTTCCCGTGCCACGTGTTGGTACAGTGTTTATTTTCGAGTTTTTCGTCTCTTAAGAGGATACCAAAATAGCTTCGTGCATTTTTCTACGTACGAAGTTTTCATTGTTTCTTTAGATTGAATGGCTAGAGCTCTAATTTTTAAGTATATGTTTTTTCAGTATATGATCTAGGATCGCATAAACTCAGAAACGCGATTGAAAGTTTTCTCGATAGAAAATCTTAGCGAAACAACCTCTCTAATTTTTTATTTTTTTTCATTTGTCGGTCTATTATCGCGTATTAACTAATGAAATAACTTTAAAAACATAAGTAACTATTATATATAGAAACACGTAAATCAGAATTAAAATATATTTAGTAGAATTTGAGTAAATAGAAAAAGTATCCCTAATTCTTCATTTTCTGTGCCTACTGGCTGTGTTAATATGTACGTGTCCGTCACGGAGAGCGATGCTTAATTGCTCACTCTTAAATTAATACTTTACTCAGAATCTTCCATTGAAACATGAAAATCTCATTAAATATTGTTTATTTTCAGGGCGAAGATGTTGAACAAAGTGGACCACAAAGAGCTGTATGGGGCAATCAGATTGAGTTCCTCATGTCATGTATTGCAACCTCTGTAGGTTTGGGTAACGTCTGGCGGTTTCCTTTCGTTGCCTATCAAAATGGAGGTGGAGCTTTCCTTATTCCGTACATCATTGTACTCGTACTTATTGGCAAGCCTATGTACTACCTCGAGTGTATGTTGGGACAATTCAGTACGAGAAATTCTGTCAGAGTTTGGGCTTTATCTCCTGGTATGAAAGGTAAAAAATTGAGATGAGATTTAATTTATGCTTTCTTAATAACGTAACGCAGGTCCTATGTTTTAGTAATAAAGCAAGAGAAGACTTGACATACAGGATAATATCAGTAAAGCGCAACGGCCTTCCTTCTAAATTGTGTATTTTGTCTTCCTCTTTGTACTAACATCATGAAGGATCGAAATTAAAACCTAAATCTCAATAGTTAGATTTTCAGATATAATCACTATTTCCAACATTTACGGCATTTCCTACGTTTTTAGAACTTTTAGCACTCAAAACAGCAGACCCCAAGGCTGGCATGGTATTAAGTTGGACAAATTTGGCTCTAAATATATTTTCTGTCGCAGGTACTGGTTACGCTACAGCTCTAGGCTGTGGATACATCTTATCTTACTACGTGTCAATCGTGGCATTGTGCTTGTATTACTTGGCTATGAGTTTCCAAGCAACTCTACCTTGGGGAGTGTGCGCGCCGGAATGGACCGACTGCGTACCCTCAGACACCAGCCAACCCGTCGGTGCGATCACTGAAAACGCGAGCAGCAGTGCTGAACTCTACTTCACGTAATTACAGTTCCATTAATATACTAGCTACCGCTACTCGTTGCCTTTTAGAGTGATGATATTTAAATATATTATTCGGAAGTGTACGCTTTTAGAGCAAATGTATAATCAAAATCCTTTTAGTACTTAACGAAAAGGAGAACGAAACTTTCACATTTATTACAATAGTATGATTTTTAAAATAAATACGGAAGTCCGATTTTGTTCATTAACCATATTAATATAATATTTTGTTGATTGACTTTTGACATTGATTGATTATTAAAGAAATAATATTATTGTGATAAGACTTAGTATATCTAGATGTGCAATACTGCAAAGAAAAACTAAAGCTAGGAATAGGACAATTATAGTCATGAGAATCATATTGTTAACTTTTATTAAACTGCACCAGTTAAAGTTAGAGCATAATTATCATAATTATGATTAAAAGATAAATAATAACATTTGCATAATTTTATGATTTATAATTATTTAAACATTATTTTGTTTTTTTTTTTTCTAGAAAAACGGTGCTTCAACAAAAAGATGGCATTGAAGGCGGATTAGGTAAGTGTTCTAGATTACGATCAAAGCAATATAATATTAAATTAAACCGCTCTATGTTGTATAAAATTTATGTATTCAAACATATTAATGTCCATAAATATGTATTATTCCCATCAAAAAACTGATTTGACTTAGACGGACGGGCTTCGTGGTCTAGTGGTTCATGTAACGGACTGCCCATCAGGAGGTCTCGGGTTCGATTCCCGGTCAGGACAATACTTTGTGTGATGTTTATATTTGTCATACAAATGTTTGTACTGCGTCTGGGTGTTTCTATGTATTATAAGTATGTATTTACAAAAGAAAAGTAGTATATGTAGTATATCCGTATTCTGGTACCCATAACACAAGCATATAAGCTTAGCTTGGGACCAAAGGACGCTGTGTGAAATGTCGATGAATATTTATTTATATTTATATTTATTTATTTTCCTTTGGGTTTTCCTGATGCAATTCCATTTTTTGTCAGATTCGTAATTTTAATAGAGATCTGTAGTTATAGTAATATGACTGATGTCACAATTGTAATATTTCAGGTGCCCCAATCTGGTACTTAGCTCTGTGTCTGTTCATATCCTGGTTCATTATCTTCGTGATCGTTTCCAAAGGAGTAAGGAGTTCCGGAAAGGCCTCCTATTTCTTAGCGCTCTTCCCTTACATTGTGATGATCATTCTTCTTATCACGTAAGTGTACTCACAATATTTGTATATTCTTTGAGTTATTGTCCGGTTCTTTCAAAATTTTAAGTTTTGAGGGTTTTGAAAATTAATTTGATGGATGTTTGATTAATGGATGTCCGTGTTGTGATGGATTAAGAATGCAAATGTGACCACCTCTTTTCTTCCTAAGGTACTGTAAAAGCCCACTGAGAGCCAGTGTAGACCATGATACTTTCCTAAGTGGAGAAGGCATGTGCCCAACACTAGGAAGTTAATGGGCTGGAGAGAGAAAGGGGAGAGCGATTGAAATTATTTACCAATAATTATATTTTTAACAGAACTGCCACATTGGATGGAGCTGGAGATGGTATCCTATTTTTCTTGACACCACAATGGGAGAAACTCGCACATCTTGATGTAAGTGAACATTATATTTTGCATTTTCTGTTCACATTTCATGTGTAGTGAAAAATTAAAAAAGTTGAAGAAAAAAATTATTATTAGGTGGCCATACACCGAGGTAGTTGGGAAGGAGTTGAAAAGAAATGTCGAAATTAATACCAAAATCTCAAAATCTGCCAATATTTTCTACAAGAGTGGCTTTTTCTTTAACTTTATGACATGAAAGTGATGGAGAATTAAAAACCACTTTTCCGACAATCCCGAAGCACTCCATAAAATTATTTATTTCCAGGTGTGGTACGCAGCAGTGACTCAAGTGTTCTTCTCCCTGTCGGTATGCACTGGCGCTATCATTATGTTCTCTTCCTACAACGGCTTTAGACAAAACGTTTACAGGTGTGTGTAACCCTTGATTATCACGTGCATGTATCACACATTATGCTGCAGCTGCAGAAAAAAATCAAAAATGTTTACTATTACCTCTAAGGCTAGCATTCACGCTATGCTATTCGCTTATGGCCTGTGTAGGTACAGACCTTTGAGAGGCTGCTTGAATAGTAGTTTGGTACAGAACAAACTACTATTCAAGCAGCCTCTCAAAGAGATCTACTTTCTTTAGCAGTAATACTAGAATTCATTTATATGTCTGGTAATACTAGAAGTCACTTATGGTCTCTGACAACCTAACTGACTGAGATTCCCCATACCTATTACCTACTACTATTACCTACGTGATAAATTTGTTCGATATTCAACAAGTTTGCATATCTTCGGAAATCATAGCTAATATTTAAAATGTATGCCTGATTGATGAAATTAATAAAATTAATTGAAAATTCAATTCTGTTTCAGAGATGCGATGATTGTGACAACTTTAGACACGTTCACCAGTTTGCTGTCAGGTATTACGATCTTCGGTATTCTGGGCAACTTAGCGTTCGAGCTGAAACAAGATGTTAGCGAAGTGGTCGGCTCGGGTGGTACTGGTCTTGCTTTCGTATCATATCCTGATGCTATTTCCAAAACTTTCTTGCCACAGGTAAATAATTCATAAAATAAAAATTTTTGCGAAAAATTACGAATTTAAGACTAATAAGTAAATGCATATAACAATTATTTGTTGCAATGTTTTCAGTAAATAAGTGTTAAATATGTAGTTTTCAAATCTTACATATATATAGTGTAAATCTTCATGACGGTGTTTATTATTTAACAAACGTTTAGTGAGAATCTGAAATAACTGACTGATGGAAGAGTTTCAAGACAGTATCAAATATCTTATGTGCAATCTTCTTTCCAGTTATTCTCAGTGTTGTTCTTCTTGATGATGACGGTGTTGGGTATTGGGTCAGCAGTAGCGTTGCTTTCCACCATCAACACAGTATTCTTGGACAAGTTCCCCAAAGTGAAGACAGTGTACATGTCAGCGCTGTGCTGTAGTGGAGGCTTCCTTATTGGACTTGTTTATGTTACACCTGTAAGTTAATTCTATCTACAACATATCTTTGCGTTAGTCTCTTAATAAAAGTGATAAAGTTTGATGCTAAATCAAATGCAATTGGATTTGAATGCATTTTTTTACCTAAATTTAATGTTTCGGTGACTTTGACTCTGAGTCATGTTTCATCAAAATTCTTTTAGCTATTTCTAAGTCGACTAGAAGCGGAAAATAGGAGTGAATTATAGAATAATTTTATTAATTTCTTTTCGTTCATAATGTGGATAATGAAGCAAGCTTTTTACAATAAATATAAAAAATATTCCTGAAAATGCATTTCTATTTAGGGTGGCCAGTACATCTTGGAGTTGGTAGATTACTACGGAGGTACATTCCTGGTTCTTTTCTGTGCTATCATGGAAATCGTTGCAGTATTTTGGATTTACGGTATGTAGTTAAATATTCGTCGTTCATATATGTGGTGACGGAATAAGAATACAAATGTCACCAACCCATCTCCTCCTCAAGGAGCTGTAAAAGCCAGGAAATGAATATTGTACACAGATAACTTACTCTGTTAGAGACGGAAACCTCGAAAGCAAATCCTGTGCCAACACGCCTGATCAGCGCGGCACAGTTGACCATAATCCCCCTCAAAGTTGAGGAGCCTGTTGCCCAACAGTGGGACGTTAATGGGCTGGAGAGAGAGAGAGTAAAATATTCACTAAAGTCCTTAAATTGATATTATATTTTTGTGTTGTATTTTACCTATAAATTATGTTTCTCTTATAGGCCTGGAGAATTTGTGCATAGACATTGAATATATGTTGGGCATCAAGACATCTATATACTGGCGTCTCTGTTGGGGTATTATTTGCCCCGCCATGATGATCACGGTGTTCATATACGCGCTACAAGGCTTTGACAATTTAGTATTTGGTGAAGACTACATATACCCAACTTTGGCTTACGGTATGTATTCGTTTGTCTTATTTCCCTGATTGACTAATGATATTTTATTTAGCACTGCTTTTAGGATCTTGTTAGTAATCCAAATTACACTTACTACAGTAACGACTGTACCATACGAGCCGTCGTGTGGTTTAAGAATTTATTGCCTAAAATTAGTAAATACAATTTACTTATAAATGAGAAATCACAATAAACTTATTAGTAAGTGCTATATTGAGCAATATTATTTTTACACTAGCTGTTGCCTGCGACTTCGTACGAGTGGAATTTAAAAAAGTTTTTCTCGATTTTGCAACATTTTCATTGATGCTTCGCTCCTATAAGTCGCAGCGTGGTGTTATGTAGCCTATAGCCATCCTCGGTAAATGTACTATCTAACTCTAAAATAATTTTTCAAACAGGACTAGTGATTCCTGAGATTAACGCGTTCAAAGAAACAAACTCATCAGCTTTATAATATTAGTACAGATATAGATTCGTTTTATAACTCTTCTTCGTATTATTTTATATGTACTATGGCGTTCAAATGAGAATAGGATTGTCTCCGCGTCATGTTGGAACGTCATCGTTGTCATTTTGAACAATTTTGGTAGGGTCAGCAAAATAAGACATTTTTATAATATAATTTATCTATCATTTTGTCGTTATCGTTTACTAATTTTCGAGCGATTAGCGAGACAAATACAATAAAAAGCTATAATATGTTATAGTATGTTATATATATAACGAATAGTTCGAAATAACCACACTAACAAACAAAAACACCGAGAAATAACAACAAATTTATTTTTTTAAGGGGAAACAAACACATAACTAATAGAAGTTAAAATAAAATGCCTTATAATTTATTTACTCAACAAGGCACACCAACAACAACAAAATGGCGGTTGGCAATTCAACTTAATATCATAGTATCCAACAGTGAAATTATTGAAAGAATTTCTTTTTAATAATATTATAACTATTTTTACTAAATAATTTAAGACGTTTTCAGCTTCAAATTGAGTTTAGGTAAAAGAAAAAAAACATTATTGATACGTAAATAAAGTTTCGTTGCTGACAGTACTATTCTAATCACTTTTGACAACTAAAGGTCATAGCCAATCCTATTCTCAGTTGAAACGCATAGTACCTGCTAGATTATAAATCTTAAATGTATATGTAATATGTTTTCAGTTTGCGGATACATAATGCTGTTCGCTGGCATCCTTTTCGTGCCGATTGGTATTGGAATCACAATGTACCAATACCGTACTGGTAACTTAGTACAGGTGAGACTATTTATTAATACTTTAATGCTTTTTTTATTTATTTATCTGAATAATTATTTTAAATAATATCTGACTGCGTTGTACCTACATTAAATGCGATATAGACTCAATCGAGAAAGATTGTAGTGGAGAAATAGGCTGCCATTGGCACGACCGCAATAGCTCAGTCGGTAGAGTGACGGAACAGTACTCCGAGGTCATGAGTTCAAAACCCGTTTGCAGTGATCAATGTGATCATACTTTCCACTATAATTAGATAAGTAAAAATCATAGGTAGTCAATTGAAAATGTAGTAAATTACTTTATAAATATTAAACAATAACTTTGTTCACAGACTATTATAAAGACATTCAGCCCCAAAAGCGAGTGGGGTCCCATTTCACCACAAGAAAAAACAGATTGGGAGTTATTCAAGAGAGAAGCTGAACTAGAGAGAGAAAAGATGACTACGAATTGGTTCAAACACATTTGGTACAGTATTAGTGGTGGATATAGGAAAAGAGTTTAAATTGATTATAGAATAAGTTATTGTATATAGTATTATTATAGTGTTTAGTATAATTAGGAAACAATGTACATTATTATAAATATATTTATTTTTTATAATAAAAACGATAAGAAGAAAGTACTGAAATGTTTTTTGTTAAGATGACATAAGTTTTAGACATGATCTACATACAATCAATAGAAGATATGATATGTGTTTTAATATGGATTAATAAACACCAACTTAACAAACGATTGTTGTAAACCAAGATTTATAATCAGAATTATACGTTAAAGTAGAGAAAAAACTTCCCAATACGTAACTAGATACATAGTTAGAAGTTCAATAATTATAAATACATACTTATACCTACTGTTTTTTAATTTTGTATTTATTTCTGGAGAGAGAGAGAGAGAGAGAGTGAAGTAAAGTCTCTCTTGTGAAGTTAAAGTAGGTAATAAAATACGTTTTACTAATTTACCATTTTATGTACCTGGGAAACTAAATAGTTGATAGATTAGTAAATTATTTTTCATTTAGAAAAAATTTTGATAAATTATTTTATGCATTAGACATATTTTTTTTTAATAATTTTAGATTATAGACCCACCCTTAAGTGGATTCTGTCTTCTTCATAATAGTATGTCTTCTGCGTTAAATTACTTTCAAATAAGTACACTTTACAATGTGATTGTAAAGTTCGCAAATATTAACGAAAATGTAAAGGATTTTTATACACGTAATATTTAATGAAAACCATGAAAATAACTTTTTTCGTATTGAAATTTTTGTGAGTTTGAGTTAACTTAACTTTTTTTAGTAAATTGTTTAAAGTTATAGTCTTTTTTCTGTGACAAACACGCAGTGGCTTGGAGTTTAATTATGCCAACTTATAAGTTAGAGTTTCAAAAAGATTGGACAGCATAGTATAGGAATTTTAGCTAAAAACTAACTTTAGTCATTTCATAGTAAAACCATAGTGTGATCTATGAATCTCACCCTCACCTTTATGTGCAAACACATAGCTAAAATAAGATATTATGGAGGCTAACGTGTTGATGAAAACATCCCTATACGTTAAAACTAAAATACTCTTGCTAGGATCTACTAAAATTTTCAACAATCAAATACATAAATGTCACCACTATTGCTCCTCACTGGTCCCACAATAAGCAGTAACATTGTATTACGGGTACTAGTTTCAAGATCATTTGTTTGTAAACAAATACATAAAACGGATAGCAAATATTCAGACACAGTGACAGATAATTATGTAATAGAAATACACACAGTAACATAAATAGGCTTCCATAGTTGGTGCTACCATTAAAGATTCCATTACCACTAACCATAAGGTGGAATGAGATCAAACTACAACATAAATTACATAAAAAGCAGTACAACTAATAGTGTTAACAAAATTGTTATGTAAACATATTGTACTAATCAGAAACTTTATAAACCTATGACATACACGTAGGTATTACGAATTTATGAGTAGTAATAATTTTTTATGTATTTTACCATGAAATTTTAGGTAATTAGTTGTATAATTACATTACAAAATGGATAAGTATGCCAAACGATTTCAGCCAGTGTTAGGCAATGACTAATACAGGGGTGGCATTGGTTTTTGCTAGAAAATAGATAAGCTCTTTACAAGGCATTTGTAGGTGCGATAGTTTAATTAGTTTAGTGAGTGTGCTCAGCCGAACTCAGTTAAATTAGTATCTAATAATCTAATCTAATATTTATAAATCTAATCTTACAAACTTTACTTAGAACTAGGTTCAACTAAGCACACTCATTGGTTTATAGTTTAATGCTAAATACCATGGGCGTGCACTCTATTAAGGCACAAAAGCACTGCTTTACTTGCCATTCACAGATATTTTAATAAAACGTTCGTATGTTTTAGATGACTTTATTCATTTATTTACTATTAATTAAACAAAATATTAGGTATAACTTAAAAACGCCTAATAATTCATAAATAGCACCAATATGTGCTTGCAAATTGCTTTTTGCCAGGCGTTTGGCGAAGGAATAATATTAGCGTAGGTAGCAAGCTCCACGCCGCCCGCCTGCCATGAGTTCATATGTGTGTAGAAATTTTGTGGTGTCCGTGCACAGTTCGCAAACGCACACAGGCTTGCATATCCAAGACGATTTACACTGAAAATCCTGCCGCCTGCTTTGGCGATCGGATGTTACCGCGAGTATTCGGCAATGTTCGTTCGTTACTTATAATCCGAATAAATATAATAGTCGGAAGTCTAATAAATCACGTATGCATTTTTGTTTAGTAAGGTTTTATTTATTTAAATAGCAGAAATATTTTAGTTCGACGGAGGCCATTTTATTTTTTCGTGTGATTCATTGAACTGTTTAATATTGAGTTTCTATAATTTAATAATTGTATGGATTTTCGTTTGTTGATTTTAAAATGTTATTTGATTGTGAAATGTGTGTTGATAGTGTGTGTTTGTTAAAAATTAAAAATAACAAGTTCTCACAAATGTCTTTCAGTAAAAAGATTCTGTGTACCCGAGTTACGACAACTAAGCCAGCAAAAAGGTATTGTACCTCGAAAATTTCATGTTAAAAGTTATGAAACGTATGTACATACGTACATGTACGTATGTATGTTATTGTTTAGTAATTCTAGTACAGTGTGGACTGATTCGGGATATTCTGATTTAAATTTGTTCTGTTGGCATCGTTTCCGACTTAGAGATCCGTCGCGTGGCTATGCTAAAAATCTATAAAAGAAAAAGTTTTTGTGACTGCCTACCCTAAGTTAAATACCAGTGCACGCCGCTGCTAAATACTAATAAGTTTGAAGAATTTAATACAAAAACGTGGTCACGTTTGGTTGCTCTTCTTACCTTTTAAAAGTCCGGTAAAGAAATATACAAATGAATGACATGCAGTGCCATATTTAATACCATTTATTTACCAACATTTCATACAGTTAAGTTTAAGCACAATTAATAATATATAAAACTTAAATTTTACTCTCGATATTTTTAATAATGTATTTAATAAAAATCTTCGACAGAATTATTCAGAGCAACCCTAAACTGTGGGCCCAATAACTAGTAGATTTTTGTAGTTAGCTATTAGTTTACTTTAAGAATTTTGCTTAGTTAATGCTTACATATAGGGAATAGGCTGTGCAACAATTGAGATACAATAAAAATTTGTGATATTGAACTATGTATATTTTATTTAACCCCTGTCTACATAATAATAAAGACTAAATAAATTTAAATCGATAGAGCTGTAACCCATATAAGCTAATAGCTATAAGGTAAAAGACAGACCTTCGTATACAATGTTATCTGATAAAAAATCATTGCTGATGAACGTACAGAAACGAGATTTAAAAGCATAACATAGAAAGAAAGTTTAAAAAAAACAGGAAGGGTACAAGATGCGGCCTTGAGGCACGCCAATTATTAAATTTGATAAAACCTCATCAATATGAGCCTATGGTTGATCTTTTTAACATTAGAGAAAAGCTATTCTAGAGCATTAAAAATATTATTTTTGATATTAAAACATATCTAAGAGAAAGTATTATAATAGTCTGTGTAATGTGGCTCGATATATAAAAATAAAAATCAATGACAAAATGTTTGACGCATCTGGCTTACAGTGATTCTTGCGCAAAAGATAGTGAGTTTCGATAGATTTCTACTTAGAATGGGTATTTTTGTGACGTAATCAAGGGTTTTTTTATTATCTACATTAAAATCAAAAGTCAACTGTCGTTGCGTTGTTAGGCAAATTTTTAACAACTAATTTATCTTCGTAAAATTTTCCATGAACCTTATTCCATCAACTCTGTTGGACAAAGGTCTCCGCGCAAAGAACGCCACAATGCTCGTTCTTGAACCGATTTAATCCACTAATTCAACGTTCAACTTAATCCCCAAACAACTCTCTTGATCAGCATACAGAAAGATTACTATCAAAAAACAATATTATCTTTTTAGAAGCGGGTTCACCGCTGTAAGATGCACATGGTATACCAAGAAAGAACTTAAATACATCAAAATAAAGCTACCTGAGATATTGACAAATGAACTCAAGAGTTACATAACGTGATACGCATCGAGGATCAATATGAGAGTCCACAATACAGGAATAATTATCTTGCGTCTTTCCCAAAAACATGATGTCGAATTCTCAATCAGCGTAATTCTTATTTCATGGTAATTTGAGAGGCGACACTAGACGAGTTTCACAGCAGCCACAATTATCAAGTAGGTATGTTTGTTATCCTATCTGCGTAGTACTTATTATTATCGGTTATTTATTTATTTTTTTATTTATTATATTCTTTATTGTACACCATTTAGTTTTACATTACAGGATGTTCTTAAAATAATCTAGTACAATGGGCGGCCTTATCGCTTAAAGCGATTTCTACCAGGCAACCTTTGGATGGATACATGATATGGATAGAGCGGTAGTTGTGGGTGTACTCAATTAATTAATTATTAATGAATTTATAACCTATCTATAAAATTACAAATACACATACATACAAGATACACACGCACTTACATATATACACATATATACATACACATATACATACATATTATATATACACACATACAGTACATATATTATATTAACAGTAATAAGCGACAGTTATGACTGCATGTCTAGGTAGTGGTTTTTCACTTTAATTTTAAAGGTAGACAATGATTTTGATCGCCGAATTTCTTCCGGTAGAGAATTCCATAAGCGTATAGCAGTAATCGTAAAAGATTTAGCGTAATAATTTGTGGTATGTTCCGGCATTTTAAGTTTTAGAGTCTCCGATGACCTCAGATACCTGTTGAGAGTATCATGGACATACTCAAAGCGTCTTTTAAGATAGGAGGGAGTTGAGGGATTAAAGAGTATGCTATAAAGTAAAGAAACAATATGAGTATTCCGGCGAAATCTTATTGGTAACCATTTGAGCTTTTTGCGAAATTGTGACACGTGATCATACTTGCGCAAACCAAATATGAATCTTATACAAACATTTTGAAGACGCTCAAGTTTATCTAATTGATACTCGGCGAGATCTGGATAGCTGACATCTGCGTAGTCGAGGATTGAGAGAAGTAAAGAGTTTGCAAGCGCAATTTTGGTAGTAGTAGGCAAAAAACTCCGGAGCCGTTTAAGACAGCCTGCAGAAGCAAATAGTTTACGGCTAGTTTCCTCCAGTTGCGGACCCCAGCCTAAATTGGAATCGATTAATAAGCCCAGATTTTTTACTTTGTTACTTATTGTTATGGTTGTGCCTTCAAAAGTAATTGCGGGTAGTTGAGACCAATTAATTCTAGATGTAAACTATGAGCTACCTACGATTGTTATTTGTGTTTTAGATGGATTGATCGAGAGGCCGTGAGAGTGACTCCATGCGCTAATTTTTGCCAATTCGTTGTTGAGGACGGTTATCGTCTCGGGCAATTCATGTAACGTGGTTTCCAAATATATCTGTAAATCGTCTGCATAAAGGTGGTAGGAAGAAACAAGATTGCTGGATATAGTATTTATAAAAATCGCGAAGAGTAATGGTGATAAAACGCCGCCCTGGGGCACACCGACAGTAGTATCACACCATGAGGAGCTAGTGTTTTCAGTAATAATACGTTGCCGACGGCCACACAGGTAACTATGAAACCAATCCGTTACTGAAGGAGATATGTTAAGAGAACGGAGAAAACAAAGTAGAACGTCAAAGTCAACCGTGTTAAAGGCGTTGCTAAAATCTAAGAGTGCAAGAACCGAAAGCTTGCCATGTTCCATACTTGATCTGATGTCATCGGTAATATTCACAAGGGCGGTAGTGGTACTATGGCCAGGACGAAAACCGGATTGGAGTGGGTTAAGGGCATTATTATTAGAAAGGAAACTAGAGATTTGATCATGAATAAGCCGCTCAAGAACTTTAGAAAGGAAGGGTAGGATAGAAATTGGACGATAGTCAGTGGACTGCGTGGGATTTGACTTTTTTGGTAAGGGAATTACGTGAGCGTCTTTCCATGCTGATGGAAATACATTACTAGATATGGAGTTACGGTTAATTGATTAACGTGTGCCATACTTAATACCTACTCCTTAAAACGTGTTGATTTGATACAGCACGGCCCCACGGACACATTATTACACAAATATTTAATATGTTGTTAGCCTATAGCAAATAGCATTTTTTTAAGTTTTGCGGCTTGGGGTTCCTAAGGTTAGAGACATTGAACTGAAAAGGAGAGAAAACTCCCAAATCATAAATTGTACAATTATGATTTTGGATGCCTATTGTGCTTTTATACTATCACGCTCAAAACTAACAAAAAACGCAAATCAACTAAAAATAAATTGCCGAAACAAAAAATTTTTGGTATTAAACGTTTTTATCATTTTGGCTAATATTTGGCTACTTACAGTTATTGGCACAGTTATTTTGTATGTCATGTCATAAAATAATCATAATGTCTGTGCGTAATGTCATACTGGCATTTGATATAATGTTAGTCATTGATGTTAGTACCTAACATTTATCAAATGCTACTTATTAAGTAATTAATTTTTAAATAAAATCATGAGGGTAGACACAAATATAAAATTATTTGTTGACAACTGAAATTAGTTGCACCGCAAGAACTCTTTGGCAACATTTTTATTGTTTTGAACGAATAAGCAACACTTTACTTAACTTATTTTATATTAAATTGTATTTTTGATATCTAGCATACAGCGTTTCTAATTTATTTCATGAGAATTTATTCATTTCATTCGTTGGTACATATTTAATTTCGTTTAGGATTAAAAAACAGATTAGGGTATGTAAATATTTTTGTAGTAAATACCTAATTTCGTATCATTTTTCATTTGCGATGTCACTGTGGTGTACCTGTTCGGCGTTTAACAATATTCGTGTCGAAATCAAATAGTTATCATTGACATTGCTGCTATACATTCGAAAATTTTCCAACCGATGGCGATGTCAGAACATTATGATGCCGATATCAGAAATGGAGATCACTTGTTACTATTTGACTAATGACTATCCGCTATTTGTCATTTTATTGTGAGTGACAACGTTTTGATTTCTTATTTACTTATTTGTTATTTTGGATAACAGTAAATGGGCCAGCCTTTATAACATGTTTTACTTAATCAATGATAGATAAAGATATCGTATATGGTTTAATTTATCTCACATGCAATACCGAATTTATCTTGGTTCGTTGTTTTACTAGGGAAAAAAAATTATACTACTTATTTATCACTTCTGTACCGCATGTTGATGTGCGCGTATGATCTAAGTGAAAAGGAAAACTCGTCCAATGGTAAATATTTAAATTAATGAAAACGGTCAACGTTTAGTCTGATGTTTTATATTCTAAGTCATAAACTAAGTATTTTATTAATTTGATTACTAACTTTATAGGCAGAGAATAACGATAATGTCGAAAATGGACATGGTGTAAATGCAGCGTTTGATCCATCACCGGAAAATATCGATGGCAAGAAAAAGTCCAGTCTGCCCGGGCTAACGAAGGAAAAACTTGCTTCGGAAGCACCCGTCAAAGTTAACGTGAGTTTTTATACATTTTGACTTCTTCTATGTCTGTTATCTATACATATCATAACTAAAACAATGAAAACTTCGTAGAAACGTAGAAAAATGCACGAAGCTATTTTGGTATCCTCTTAATGTTATTTATTGTTTTAATATCAAATGTCCTAAATATTTATATAATAAATCTGTAGAAGAAAAAAATTTTGTACATTGAATATATTTTCAAAAAGAATAGCCAGATGGTTAAAGGACAACCAACAGAACCCATTTCCAGCATTTTTTAAATTTTTGTCTGTTTAGACTTAGATGTTTGTCTGTGCACGCATCACGTAAAATGTACAACACTTATAGATATAAATGTTATACGTAAAAATTGTACACACTCAAGGTATTACTTAGTCTTTGTTTCATCGCAATCGGTCCACTCAATCAAGAGATATCTATACTAATATTATAAAGCGAAAGAGTTTGTTTGTTTGTTTGTTTGTTTGTTTGTTTAAACGCGGTAATCTCAGGATACGCTGGTCCGATTTGAAAAATTATTTCAGTGTTGGATAGTACATTTATTGAGGAAGGCTATAGGCTATATAACATCACGCTGCAACGAATAGAAGCGAAGCATCACTGTAAAATGTTGCAAGAAATGGGGAAAAAAGTCACGCGCGTGAGCTTTAAATGAAAACGCTGCCTTATCCATGTGAGTTACAACAAAGTAATGTATGGAGAAATTGTTTGTTACCTATAGATCTTTAAAAAAGTCCGCGAGGCCATATGTCTATCTTTTAAGGAAAACCCGCTGTACCCATAAGAACGTCAACAAAATTATCAAATTCAATAGGATATTTTCAAAAGCTATTTATGTGTATATAGTAACATTTTTTATCAAATTGAATACCTTAGTTAGCTTACGCATTTAATATAGATAATAACTGCTTTTTACAGCATGCAATTTAAATGAATATCTTCGGAGATATGACGAAAAAAGAATTACGCGTGATAAAATAAAGTTAAACTGTTCGCTGAGCAACGAGAACGTTTCCCCGGTCATCTATCTATACTCCATTGTTTCGATGTATGGTTGAATTTATGAATGTAAGGATGTTTGTTGTTCTTTCACGTAAAGACTACTGGATGGATTTTCGTAAAGCTTTGCAATAATATAGATTACATATCAGATTAACACATATGCAATAATTTATAAAGATACCATGTGTCACGGCGTCTTAGTGTGTGTAAAAGTCAGTATTGTACAGGTTGTTACGCTGCTCAATCCCCGACGGATCAGTGTTGAGTTGGTCTTTATAGGCGCCGGCGTCATCGTCAGCGTATGGTCGTTACGCTGCTCAAATCCCGGCGTATCGGTGCTGAGTTCGTTTCTATAGGCGTCGGCGTCGGCTTCGGCGTCGTCGTCGGCGCCGGCTTCGCCGACGCCTCCGGCGTATGGTCGTTATGTTGCTCAAATCCCGACGTATCGGTGCTGAGTTGGTTTTTATAGGTGTTGGCATCGACAGCGGCGTCGGCGTCGGCGTCTGCGTCGGCGTCGGCGTCTGCGTCGGCGTATGGTCGTTACGCAGCTCAAATCCCGACGTATTGGTGCTGAGTTGGTTTTTAAAGGCGTTGGCTTTTACAGCGGCGCAGGCGACGACGTCGGCGTCGGCGTCGGCATCGGCGGCGGCTTCGGCGTCATCGGTGTCGGCTTCGGCGTCGGCGTTGGCGTCGTCATCGGCTTCGGCGTCGGCGTCGTCGTCGGCTTCGGCGTCGGCGTCGTCGTGGGCGCCGGCTTCGCCGACGCCTCCGGCGTATGGTCGTTACGTTGCTCAAACCCCGAGGTATCGGTGCTGAGTTAGTTTCATAGGTGTTGGCATCGACAGCGGCGTCGGCGTCGGCGTCGGCGTATGGTCAATAGGCTCAAAAACTGCTAGACCATTTTTTTAAATTCTTTCACCATTTGAAAGCTACATTATCTGTGCTTAAAATAGGCTAGATTTTATTTTGAAAAAATTAGGATTCCGTAAAATATTTGGGTTTTCGAAAAAAAATCAACTACAACTATTTTGCGTTCGCTGCTTAAACTTTAAAAGATAGAACAACAAAATATTCTCATTTTTTATTTATTTATGAGATTTATTTATTTCAAGGAAGACCAACAGCTTCTCAATCAATATGAACAAAAAAGAAATATTCGACGGGCTTCGTGGTCTAGTGGTTCTGGTAACGGACTGCCGATCAAGAGGTCGAGGGTTCGATTCCCGCTCGGGACAATCATTTGTGTGATTTTTCTAATTGTCATACAAATGTTTGTACTGCGTCTGGGTGTTTCTATGTATTATAAGTATGTATTTACAAAAGAAAAGTAGTATATGTATTCTATCCGTATTCTGGTACCCATAACACAAGCGTATAAGCTTAGCTTGGGACCAGAGGACGTTGTGTGAAATGTCCATGAATATTTATATTTATTTATTTATTTATCAGCAAGCGAATTATAGATTCTCACGGATAAAAAATTAAGAGCCATGTTTATGGTATTATAAGGGTGGGTGTTTACTATGTATTATAAGTATGTAAGTAGTTTATGTATTCTATCCGTATTCTGGTACCCATAACACAAGCATATAAAGCTTACCTTGGGACTATAGGATATTGTGCGGAAAATTCTTATTTATATACGCTTTAATATAATGAAGTATTTTTATTTATTCATTTTGGACCATGCCAAATATCAAGTCTCTATGATAGTCGGAAGTAACCTGTAAATTTTGATTCCCTAGCGAAAGTGGAAAATACTCAAAAATGGCTGTAGTTTGGTTATATCTTCTGAATGCGTAGATCTAAATTATTGGTTGTATCTTTTTCAGCAAGGGACCGCACAGATCTACATTTGATATAAGTTTCAAATTAACAACTTCAGCAGTGGCTGAGTAAAAAAAAGGTTAACGAGTGGATAGACAGACAGACGGACACCGTATTGAGAGTATAAGGGTTTGTACAAAGACCTAAAAAGGCATGATGAAGCTCTGAGATATCATTAACTAAAATGACATTGGGCCGTGTGTGTTACTTCTTTAGAACTGTGCAAGAAAAGAGAACCACACTGACGATTTACTAATTAGCTGTAAAATGGCGTTATTGTTAGTTCATTTAATTTTTCGTTTCTTAATTCCACGCGTACGAAGTCGCGGGCACTGCTAGTAATATTATAAGCGGGAGAGTTTGTTTGTTTGTTTGAACGCGCTAACCTCAGGGAGTACTGGCCCGATTTGAAAATTTTTTTCAGTGTTGCCTAGTAAAATTATCCGAGGACGGCTATAGGCTATGTAACATCACGCTACGATCAATAGGAGCGATGCAGAAGTGACAAATGTTGCAATAACGGGGAAAAATTGCTAAATTCCACGAGTACGAAGTCGCGGGTAACAGCTAGTTTACATAATACGAGATTTCACAATTTGGTTACTTGCAACGCCATCTAGCGGCAAAAAAAATCCTAAAGTGTATTGGGTCGATCGAAAATAAAATCGATTCACACGGACGGAGTCGTGGGCACAGCTATTTACTAATAAAGCAACTTATTTTGTATTAAATATAATTCAATCCTATTAATTTACCATTTATATGTGTGTATGTTTCTAAAATAAATAAATTTAATTTATCCCTTATTCGAAGCTCTTGTTCGACTGCAAAGAATAAGGATTCTACAAGACTATAACCAGGATTTACTTTTGGCACAAATATCGGTTACGAGAGTAGTTGTTAAGGGCCTACATCAATATTATCGTAGACATGTACCTATCAACACAGCTAGTAGGTATAGAAAATGAAGAATTAGGGATATTTTTTTTGTTTACTCAAAATCTACTAAATATATTTTAATTCTGGTTTACGTGTTTCTATATATAATAGGTACTTATGTTTTTAAAGTTATTTCATTAGTTAATACGCGATAGTAGACCGACAAATGAAAAAAATAAAAAATTAGAGACGTTGTTTCGCTGAGGTTTTCTATCGAGAAAACTTTTTTCAATCGCGTTTCAGAATTTGACCTGGACCAGGGTTTGAGCCTAAAGGAAAAAGAGAACGACCGGACGTCCTTACCAAACTGCCCCAAGAATTTAGTGAAAAGAAAGTACGTATTGTTAGTCTATTAAATATTTTGGCAAAAACTTCAAGCACAACATTAATTCTTGATATTAAAAAAAACAGTAGGTAATCCTTATCTGGTTATAAAACTCCAGGTTTAATGTCCGACTATATCTACCTATAAAATCTCTTGCCAGGGCAAGGTATGGTACATATGTCAATAGGTATATGGAATTATTTTAATGTTTTTTTTAAGCCGTTGCTAAAACTGATCTGTAGATATGTATGTATAATCCTAAGAAAAGAGCTTGCGGTGTATACATAAACTAAATTACTTTATGGTGTAGCATAACACAAGGCTGGTATACTAATCTTCATAAAATTCTAATAACATAGAGACATAGAGTTCGATGATGCGGCCACAAAAGCCTTATAGACATAGACTCATATTCCATTTTTCAAATTAAATAAGTAGAGCTAGTTTTAACCACAAACCACAATATAAAATACTAGTTTCTACTTTAGTTTTCAATCTTTAAACCTGTGTTTTTATTATCTACTGTTCATTCATAAGCTAATAGAAAATATTTATTAAACTAAATCAATTTTTATTTGCAAATAAATCTAAGAGTTACTATTTGCAACTACATCAAAATACTGTTTTAGAAATTGACGCCTACGTGCACAACTAAACTTAACAAAAAATTATTTACACCAATAGTTGATTGGTGTAAATAAAAACATTTTTTACGGATTGAGACGCGTCTAAATCCGTAAAAAGTGGTTTTATTTAAACAAATGAGTCGCACAAGTGTTAGAAAATATTAATTAATAGGTGTATTTTGATTAATTAGCTATTTTATTAAGCACATTTATATTAATTAAAATCTTTAGTCTATAATTATACAGATATGATAACAAGAAAGATCTATTACCATTGTCGAAATGTGATATCGACACTATCAAAATTAGTTTTTAGTTAAATTTTGTTTAATTTTAAAGTTCTGGGCGTAGAATTGGTACCATTATTTCATAAGTTTTTACAGTTTTTGTCCTCAATGTGTTTATAAGAAGTATAATAAACTAGCTGCCCCGGCAAACGTTGTTTTGCCATACAATTCTGTATAAAATAAAATTTCATCAAAATCGGTCCAGCCAATTTGTAGCCTATGTGTTATTCTGATGTATAAGCTATATTGTGGTAAAGTTTCATTCAAATCCATTCAGTAGTTTTTACGTGAAAGAGTAACAAACATCCATACATACAAACTTTCGCCTTTATAATATTAGTAGGATAAATTATATTATAAACTGTGATTTAAATATTTATTAGACGTGTATTCAAAAAAAAACATAAAGTCATGGAGTCAAGTCTGCACTGTGTTAACATATTTATGGTCTTCTTAATTAACCGACTTCATAAAAAAAGAAGGAGGTTATATATATTTCATCCATTCTCTCCCTCGCTCTCCAGCACATTAACGTCCCACAGTTGGGCATGGGCCTCTTTCACTTTAGGAGGGCTTTTGGTCGACTTTGCCGCGCTGACTAGACGTGTTGGCATAGGGTATAGTTTCGCACCACTGGGTGGGCAACTGATGGCGGAATCACCGCAGTACCAGTGCCCATTCCCCAGCTGAGTTAGGCACACGGTGGGGGTTTTAGTGGGTGAGGGCCCCACACAATCCTTCTGTTATCCCCGAACATTGGGGTGTGTCGATTGTCTATGTTGTGGACGTCAGGAAAAATAATGTTTATTGATGTGGAGACGGACTTAGAACAGGACGTTACCTAGAGAACCACTTCACGTCTGAAACCAAATACATACCACAGACTTTACAGGAGTCAGTTTAGTAATATTTAATCTAAGAAACCGAAATTGCTTCTTCTCATAACAGCGCATACACTTCCATTTTGTGTATTACCGTCTTTTACAACAGTTGCATTTCCTCTATTATTTATAGGGTATAATGATGACATCTGACTTACTATAAACTACAATGATATATTTTCATTTTCATCTCTTTGCGTGTATGAGATGAGATGGATACATAGCTTTCGTTACATGACATTAATATATAAATATATGCGACTCTTTGCCCCAATGGACTTCGTCTTTTTAGTATTTTTTTTGCAATAATTACATGTAATAATATTTTATTGCTATTTTTTAATCTTAGTTCATTCATAATTGTTTCCTATTACCTATAATAATATAGTATTATCCTTATTTATGCTCAATATATCATATCGATTTAGGTGTGGCAGGAAACTGTTATACCTGTATTACGTTACATTAGAAATTATGATTATATAATAAAAAAACACTAGGTAAAATCGGGCGCTGAAGAATTCGGTCTTTGGCTAAGACCATATGGAATAATGAACAATGAAATAAATAAATAAAAATAAATATTCACGGACATTTCACACAACGTCCTCTGGTCCCAAGCTAAGCTTATATGCTTGTGTTATGGGTACCAGAATACGGATAGAATACATATACTACTTTTCTTTTGTAAATACATACTTATAATACATAGAAACACCCAGACGCAGTACAAACATTTGTATGACAATTAGAAAAATCACACAAATGATTGTCCCGAGCGGGAATCGAACCCGCGACCTCGTGATCGGCAGTCCGTTACATAAACCACTCGACCACGAGGCTCGTCAAAATGAATTTATGTAAATAATGTAAAAACTAAACAAGCTTATAGTAAAATACTCTTCGCTGTTTTATAAGCGATGTCTAATGTAAATACACAGCAGGAAAATATCTGTCTGCATACGCCAGTTGGGATCTGATACAATAAAAAATTTGGTAAAAACCTGACCACATAGTGGAATTTCCATTCGCATTTTTAATTACTTCTGAGTGTGATCTTCAAATAAAAAATTTATGTTGAAAATGCATGTAATTAACGACTAATTTTGGTTGCCTTTTTCATATAAAGAAATCAGTGCCGTTTTTATGCAGGAAAAATTTGGATAACATGCGAGTATGGTGTGATACAACAAAATGATTTTAATAATATCGCGATAAGAGCAGTGTGCTTATTCTACGGCTTTCTGTTTAAGTACCGATTTTAAGGCTTAATAGAGAATTATATTTTGACTTGATGGTCCAGTTCTACGCAGTAAGCCAGTCCAATTCTACGCAGTCCCTGACATTTTTGTATCTATTTAACTTCATCAACTAATTTAAATGATAAAAGCAATGATAGAGCGGAACTATACTACGATTATGGCTTCTTATGCTGCATGTTTAAACATCAGCCAATTCCCCTAAACTTGTTAACCTGTATATTGTTTTGTTATAACTAAACTAAACAGAACACATAAGTTATCCAAGCTTCTTCTTTATGACGACAGATAGCATGGTTCTTTAATTTTAGATTGCTAAAAATACTACGCACTATAAAGGATTAATGTAATTATGACTGAGCTTAAGAAGGAAGCCGGAAAACCTGTTTTACATGTTTAATATTTTTATTGATACAGGGAGAAAGATTAATTGAGTTGATTGAAAATTATTTCTTTTACTCAGAAGCTATAGCTTCTGAGTAAAAGAAATAATTTTAAATAATCAAAAATAATCAAGTACTTTTCGAATAATTCATATGGATTTTAAGGTTTTCACATTTCTTTGTTCTTACATTAGGTTGTGCAAAAAGGTAAAACATGGCAATTATTAATTACATTGTATTTTCCCCTTTGTTTGTTTTAGTTGATAAATCTTATCTCAGTAAGTAGGTAACATTTTTATTGCATTATTCATGATAAGCATTATGGGGTCAAACAACGTAATGGCAAGTATCAGTAAATCCCTGTTTTTAGGGTTCCGTACCCAAAGGGTAAAAACGGGACCCTATTACTGAGACTTCGCTGTCCGTCCGTCCGTCCGTCCGTCCGTCCGTCTGTCACCAGGCTGTATCTCAAGAACGGTGATAGCTAGAGAGTTGAAATTTTCACAGATGATGTATTTCTATTGCCGCTATAACAACAAATACTAAAAATAAAATAGAATAAATATTTAAGGGGGGCTCCCATACAACAAACATGATTTTTATGGTTCCGTACCCAGTATCTCAAGAACGGTGATAGCTAGACAGTTGAAATTTTCACAGATGATGTATTTCTATTGCCGCTATAACAACAAATACTAAAAATAAAATAAAATAAATATTTAAGGGGGGCTCCCATACAACAAACATGATTTTTAGGGTTCCGTACGCAGTATCTCAAGAACGGTGATAGCTAGACAGTTGAAATTTTCACAGATGATGTATTTCTATTGCCGCTATAACAACAAATACTAAAAATAAAATAAAATAAATATTTAAGGGGGGCTCGCATACAACAAACGGGATTTTTTTACCGTTTCTTGCTCGATACTAATAACGTTGCCTCATGTTGCATAGATAATGGTACGGAACCCTTCGTGCGCGAGTCCGACTCGCACTTGACCAATTTTTTATTTTTGTTTGTTTTGAATTAAAACGCCATTATTTCTAATCTAAACAATTCTAGATCCCAGGCATCATCATGGTTAGGACTAGATACTGATTAGTTTTATGTTAGTGATAACCTAACATTGGGTTTTACCCCTAAAACGGCATTTTCACATTTCTATTCTGTTATAATATTATTATCTACTAATGCTATCTAATAAAAGTGATCAAGATATACGGGGTCGGTATTATGTACGTGATAATGATAATAGAATCATGTCTTTAATAATCACAGTACGATAACTAACTTAACTAAAAATTAAAACAACTATGGCGTATTTTGATTAATTGGCTATTTCGTTGTGCATATTTTTATTAATTAAAATCGTTAGTATATTATCTATTTAGATTATCTAACAAAAAAGTTCTGTTAACATTGCTGAATGTTCATGTGATCATTTTTTATTTTTAAGTTAAGTTGTGCACGTAGAATCGGTACGATTATCTTGTATAATTTTTGAATGCCTTCGTTTATCATGCATGTTCTAATAATTCATGTTATAGATGTGTGGCACAGATAAATGTAATTGATACATACACGTATCTATTAAATATTAATTAAAATGCTTTCCTACTGTTCTTTAATTACCTTTGTGATAATGATACTCTTCACGATGATTAATTCTCTCTCTCCAGCCTTTTAATCCCACTGTTGGGCACAGTCCTCTGCCATTATAGAGGGATTGTGGTTTCCCGTGCCGCGTGTTGGTACAGTGTTTATTTTTTCGTCTCTTAAATCCGTCACGGAGAGCGATGCTTAATTGCTCACTCTTAAATTAATACTTTACTTAGAATCTTCCATTGAAACATGAAAATCTCATTAAATATTGTTTATTTTCAGGGCGAAGATGTTGAACAAAGTGGACCACAAAGAGCTGTATGGGGCAATCAGATTGAGTTCCTCATGTCATGTATTGCAACCTCTGTAGGTTTGGGTAACGTCTGGCGGTTTCCTTTCGTTGCCTATCAAAATGGAGGTGGAGCTTTCCTTATTCCGTACATCATTGTACTCGTACTTATTGGCAAGCCTATGTACTACCTCGAGTGTATGTTGGGACAATTCAGTACGAGAAATTCTGTCAGAGTTTGGGCTTTATCTCCTGGTATGAAAGGTAAGAAATTGAGATGAGATTTAATTTATGCTTTCTTAATAACGTAACGCAGGTCCTATGTTTTAGTAATAAAGCAAGAGAAGACTTGACATACAGGATAATATCAGTAAAGTGCAACGGCTTTCCTTCTAAATTGTGTATTTTGTCTTCCTCTTTGTACTAACATCATGAAGGATCGAAATTAATACCTAAATCTCAATAGTTAGATTTTCAGATATAATCACTATTTCCAACATTTACGGCATTTCCTGCGTTTTTAGTACTTTTAGCACTCAAAACAGGAGACCTCAAGGCTGGCACGGTATTAAGTTGGACAAATTTGGCTCTAAATATATTTTCTGTCGCAGGTACTGGTTACGCTACAGCTCTAGGCTGTGGATACATCTTATCTTACTACGTGTCAATCGTGGCATTGTGCTTGTATTACTTGGCTATGAGTTTCCAAGCAACTCTACCTTGGGGAGTGTGCGCGCCGGAATGGACCGACTGCGTACCCTCAGACACCAGCCAACCCGTCGGTGCGATCACTGAAAACGCGAGCAGCAGTGCTGAACTCTACTTCACGTAATTACAGTTCCATTAATATACTAGCTACCGCTACTCGTTGCCTTTTAGCGTGATGATATTTAAATATATTATTCGGAAGTGTACGCTTTTAGAGCAAATGTATAATCAAAATCCTTTTAGTACTTAACGAAAAGGAAAACGAATCTTTCACATTTATTACAATAGTATGATTTTTAGGGTTCCGTACCCAAAGGGTAAAAACGGGACCCTATTACTGAGACTTCGCTGTCCGTCCGTCCGTCCGTCCGTCCGTCCGTCCGTCCGTCCGTCCGTCCGTCCGTCTGTCACCAGGCTGTATCTCAAGAACGGTGATAGCTAGAGAGTTGAAATTTTCACAGATGATGTATTTCTATTGCCACTATAACAACAAATACTAAAAATAAAATAAAATAAATATTTAAGGGGGGCTCCCATACAACAAACATGATTTTTAGGGTTCCGTACCCAGTATCTCAAGAACGGTGATAGCTAGACAGGTGAAATTTTCACAGATGATGTATTTCTATTGCCGCTATAACAACAAATACTAAAAATAAAATAAAATAAATATTTAAGGGGGGCTCCCATACAACAAACATGATTTTTTTACCGTTTCTTGCTCGATACTAATAACGTTGCCTTATGTTGCATAGATAATGGTACGGAACCCTTCGTGCGCGAGTCCGACTCGCACTTGACCAATTATTAAAATAAATACGGAAGTCCGATTTGGTTCATTAACCATATTATTATAATATTTTGTTGATTGACTTTTGACATTGATTGATTATTAAAGAAATAATATTATTGTGATAAGACTTAGTATGTCTAGATGTGCAATACTGCAAAGAAAAACTAAAGCTAGGAATAGGACAATTATAGTCATGAGAATCATATTGTTAACTTTTATTAAACTGCACCAGTTAAAGTTAGAGCATAATTATCATAATTATGATTAAAAGATAAATAATAACATTTGCATAATTTTATGATTTATAATTATTTAAACATTATTTTGTTTTTTTTTTTTTCTAGAAAAACGGTGCTTCAACAAAAAGATGGCATTGAAGGCGGATTAGGTAAGTGTTCTAGATTACGATCAAAGCAATATAATATTAAATTAAACCGCTCTATGTTGTATAAAATTTATGTATTCAAACATATTAATGTCCATAAATATGTATTATTCCCATCAAAAAACTGATTTGACTTAGACGGACGGGCTTCGTGGTCTAGTGGTTCATGTAACGGACTGCCCATCAGGAGGTCTCGGGTTCGATTCCCGGTCAGGACAATACTTTGTGTGATGTTTATATTTGTCATACAAATGTTTGTACTGCGTCTGGGTGTTTCTATGTATTATAAGTATGTATTTACAAAAGAAAAGTAGTATATGTAGTATATCCGTATTCTGGTACCCATAACAGAAGCATATAAGCTTAGCTTGGGACCAAAGGACGCTGTGTGAAATGTCGATGAATATTTATTTATATTTATATTTATTTATTTTCCTTTGGGTTTTCCTGATGCAATTCCATTTTTTGTCAGATTCGTAATTTTAATAGAGATCTGTAGTTATAGTAATATGACTGATGTCACAATTGTAATATTTCAGGTGCCCCAATCTGGTACTTAGCTCTGTGTCTGTTCATATCCTGGTTCATTATCTTCGTGATCGTCTCCAAAGGAGTAAGGAGTTCCGGAAAGGCCTCCTATTTCTTAGCGCTCTTCCCTTACATTGTGATGATCATTCTTCTTATCACGTAAGTGTACTCACAATATTTGTATATTCTTTGAGTAATTGTCCGGTTCTTTCAAAATTTTAAGTTTTGAGGGTTTTGAAAATTAATTTGATGGATGTTTGATTAATGGATGTCCGTGTTGTGATGGATTAAGAATGCAAATGTGACCACCTCTTTTCTTCCTAAGGTACTGTAAAAGCCCACTGAGAGCCAGTGTAGACCATGATCCTTTCCTAAGTGGAGGAGGCCTGTGCCCAACACTAGGAAGTTAATGGGCTGCAGAGAGAAAGGGGAGAGCGATTGAAATTATTTACCAATAATTATATTTTTAACAGAACTGCCACATTGGATGGAGCTGGAGATGGTATCCTATTTTTCTTGACACCACAATGGGAGAAACTCGCACATCTTGATGTAAGTGAACATTATATTTTGCATTTTCTGTTCACATTTCATGAGTAGTGAAAAATTGAAAAAATTTAAGAAAAAAATTATTATTATGTGGCCATACACCGAGGTAGTCGGGAAGGAGTTGAAAAGAAATGTCGAAATCGGTACCAAAATCTCAAAATCTGCCAATATTTTCTACAAGAGTGGCTTTTTCTTTAACTTTATGACATGAAAGTGATGGAGAATTGAAAACCACTTTTCCGACAATCCCGAAGCACTCCATAAAATTATTTATTTCCAGGTGTGGTACGCAGCAGTGACTCAAGTGTTCTTCTCCCTGTCGGTATGCACTGGCGCTATCATTATGTTCTCTTCCTACAACGGCTTTAGACAAAACGTTTACAGGTGTGTGTAACCCTTGATTATGACGTGCATGTATCACACACATTACATTATGCTGCAGCTGCAGAAAAAATTCAAAAATGTTTACTATTACCTCTAAGGCTAGCATTCACGCTATGCTATTCGCTTATGGCCTGTGTAGGTCTGTACCAAACTACCATTCAAGCAGCCTCTCAAAGAGATCTACTTTCTTCAGCAGTAATACTAGAATTCATTTATATGTCTGGTAATACTAGAAGTCACTTATGGTCTCTGACAGCCTAACTGACTGAGATTCCCCATACCTATTACCTACTACTATTAGCTACGTGATAAATTTGTTCGATATTCAACAAGTTTGCATATCTTCGGAAATCATAGCTAATATTTAAAATGTATGCCTGATTGGTGAAATAAATAAAATTAATTGAAAATTCAATTCTATTTCAGAGATGCGATGATTGTGACAACTTTAGACACGTTCACCAGTTTGCTGTCAGGTATTACGATCTTCGGTATTCTGGGCAACTTAGCGCTCGAGCTGAAACAAGATGTTAGCGAAGTGGTCGGCTCGGGTGGTACTGGTCTTGCTTTCGTATCATATCCTGATGCTATTTCCAAAACTTTCTTGCCACAGGTAAATAATTCATAAAATAACAATTTTTGCGAAAAATTACGAATTTAAGACTAATAAGTAAATGCATATAACAATTATTTGTTGCAATGTTTTCAGTAAATAAGTGTTAAATATATAGTTTTCCAATCTTACATATATAGTGTAAATCTTCATGACGGTGTTTATTATTTAACAAACGTTTAGTGAGAATCTGAAATAACTGACTGATTGAAGAGTTTCAAGACAGTATCAAATATCTTATGTGCAATCTTCTTTCCAGTTATTCTCAGTGTTGTTCTTCTTGATGATGACGGTGTTGGGTATTGGGTCAGCAGTAGCGTCGCTTTCCACCATCAACACAGTATTCTTGGACAAGTTCCCCAAAGTGAAGACAGTGTACATGTCAGCGCTGTGCTGTAGTGGAGGCTTCCTTATTGGACTTGTTTATGTTACACCTGTAAGTTAATTCTATCTACAACATATATGTCCCGAGCGGGAATCGAACCCGCGACCTCTTGATCGGCAGTCCGTTACATAAACCACTCAACCACGAGGCTCGTCATAAAAGTGATAAAGTTTGATTCTAAATCAAATGCAACTGGATTTGAATGCATTTTTACACGCTTTATATTAGCTTCACTTGTATGTTTGTTTGTATGTTTGTTTGTATGTTTGTTTGTATGTTTGTAACCGACTCCTTTGGACGCTATTTTGACCCACTTTAAACGGTCAGATTCTATTCAAATTTTGCACACCTGTCAAAGACCGATGACAATGCAATAATTCGATTAAAATATCCGATTATCCTGGTTAGATTCGCCAGGATTCATTAATCTCTTTCCGGATCCTTTGCATGAGAGTACGAGAGAGGGCTAGTACGCGAACTACGAATGCGCGCATTTCCAGAGAAACTCTTTTTTCTATTTTTTTTGTTGGGTTTTCTATATAAAGCGTGTTTTTTAGTTTTTTTAAACTATTATTTTACCTTAATTTAATGTTTCGGTGACTTTGACTCTGAGTCATGTTTCATCAAAATTCTTTTAGCTATTCCTAAGTCGACTAGAAGCGGAAAATAGGAGTGAATTATAGAATAATTTTATTAATTTCTTTTCCATCATAATGTGGACAATGAAGCAAGCTTTTAACAATAAATATAAAAAATATTCCTAAAAATGCATTTCTATTTAGGGTGGCCAGTACATCTTGGAGTTGGTAGATTACTACGGAGGTACATTCCTAGTTCTTTTCTGTGCCATCATGGAAATCGTTGCAGTATTTTGGATTTACGGTATGTAGTTAAATATTCGTCGTTCATATATGTGGTGACGGAATAAGTATACAAATGTCACCAACCCATCTCCTCCTCAAGGAGCTGTAAAAGCCAGGAAAGGAATATTGTACACAGATAACTTACTCTGTTAGAGACGGAAACCTCAAAAGCAAATCCTGTGCCAACACGCCTGATCAGCGCGGCACAGTTGACCATAATCCCCCTCAAAGTTGAGGAGGCTGTTGCCCAACAGTGGGACGTTAATGGGCTGGAGAGAGAGAGAGTAAAATATTCACTAAAGTCCTTAAATTGATATTATATTTTTGTGTTGTATTTTACCTATAAATTATGTTTCTCTTATAGGCCTGGAGAATTTGTGCATAGACATTGAATATATGTTGGGCATCAAGACATCTATATACTGGCGTCTCTGTTGGGGTATTATTTGCCCCGCCATGATGATCACGGTGTTCATATACGCGCTACAAGGCTTTGACAATTTAGTATTTGGTGAAGACTACATATACCCAACTTTGGCTTACGGTATGTATTCGTTTGTCTTATTTCCCTGATTGACTAATGATATTTTATTTAGCACTGCTTTTAGGATCTTGTTAGTAATCCAAATTACACTTACTACAGTAACGACTGTACCATACGAGCCGTCGTGTGGTTTAAGAATTTATTGCCTAAAATTAGTAAATACAATTTACTTATAAATGAGAAATCACAATAAACTTATTAGTAAGTGCTATATTGAGCAATATTATTTTTACACTAGCTGTTGCCTGCGACTTCGTACGAGTGGAATTTAAAAAAGTTTTTCTCGATTTTGCAACATTTTCATTGATGCTTCGCTCCTATAAGTCGCAGCGTGGTGTTATGTAGCCTATAGCCATCCTCGGTAAATGTACTATCTAACTCTAAAATAATTTTTCAAACAGGACTAGTGATTCCTGAGATTAACGCGTTCAAAGAAACAAACTCATCAGCTTTATAATATTAGTACAGATATAGATTCGTTTTATAACTCTTCTTCGTATTATTTTATATGTACTATGGCGTTCAAATGAGAATAGGATTGTCTCCGCGTCATGTTGGAACGTCATCGTTGTCATTTTGAACAATTTTGGTAGGGTCAGCAAAATAAGACATTTTTATAATATAATTTATCTATCATTTTGTCGTTATCGTTTACTAATTTTCGAGCGATTAGCGAGACAAATACAATAAAAAGCTATAATATGTTATAGTATGTTATATATATAACGAATAGTTCGAAATAACCACACTAACAAACAAAAACACCGAGAAATAACAACAAATTTATTTTTTTAAGGGGAAACAAACACATAACTAATAGAAGTTAAAATAAAATGCCTTATAATTTATTTACTCAACAAGGCACACCAACAACAACAAAATGGCGGTTGGCAATTCAACTTAATATCATAGTATCCAACAGTGAAATTATTGAAAGAATTTCTTTTTAATAATATTATAACTATTTTTACTAAATAATTTAAGACGTTTTCAGCTTCAAATTGAGTTTAGGTAAAAGAAAAAAAACATTATTGATACGTAAATAAAGTTTCGTTGCTGACAGTACTATTCTAATCACTTTTGACAACTAAAGGTCATAGCCAATCCTATTCTCAGTTGAAACGCATAGTACCTGCTAGATTATAAATCTTAAATGTATATGTAATATGTTTTCAGTTTGCGGATACATAATGCTGTTCGCTGGCATCCTTTTCGTGCCGATTGGTATTGGAATCACAATGTACCAATACCGTACTGGTAACTTAGTACAGGTGAGACTATTTATTAATACTTTAATGCTTTTTTTATTTATTTATCTGAATAATTATTTTAAATAATATCTGACTGCGTTGTACCTACATTAAATGCGATATAGACTCAATCGAGAAAGATTGTAGTGGAGAAATAGGCTGCCATTGGCACGACCGCAATAGCTCAGTCGGTAGAGTGACGGAACAGTACTCCGAGGTCATGAGTTCAAAACCCGTTTGCAGTGATCAATGTGATCATACTTTCCACTATAATTAGATAAGTAAAAATCATAGGTAGTCAATTGAAAATGTAGTAAATTACTTTATAAATATTAAACAATAACTTTGTTCACAGACTATTATAAAGACATTCAGCCCCAAAAGCGAGTGGGGTCCCATTTCACCACAAGAAAAAACAGATTGGGAGTTATTCAAGAGAGAAGCTGAACTAGAGAGAGAAAAGATGACTACGAATTGGTTCAAACACATTTGGTACAGTATTAGTGGTGGATATAGGAAAAGAGTTTAAATTGATTATAGAATAAGTTATTGTATATAGTATTATTATAGTGTTTAGTATAATTAGGAAACAATGTACATTATTATAAATATATTTATTTTTTATAATAAAAACGATAAGAAGAAAGTACTGAAATGTTTTTTGTTAAGATGACATAAGTTTTAGACATGATCTACATACAATCAATAGAAGATATGATATGTGTTTTAATATGGATTAATAAACACCAACTTAACAAACGATTGTTGTAAACCAAGATTTATAATCAGAATTATACGTTAAAGTAGAGAAAAAACTTCCCAATACGTAACTAGATACATAGTTAGAAGTTCAATAATTATAAATACATACTTATACCTACTGTTTTTTAATTTTGTATTTATTTCTGGAGAGAGAGAGAGAGAGAGAGTGAAGTAAAGTCTCTCTTGTGAAGTTAAAGTAGGTAATAAAATACGTTTTACTAATTTACCATTTTATGTACCTGGGAAACTAAATAGTTGATAGATTAGTAAATTATTTTTCATTTAGAAAAAATTTTGATAAATTATTTTATGCATTAGACATATTTTTTTTTAATAATTTTAGATTATAGACCCACCCTTAAGTGGATTCTGTCTTCTTCATAATAGTATGTCTTCTGCGTTAAATTACTTTCAAATAAGTACACTTTACAATGTGATTGTAAAGTTCGCAAATATTAACGAAAATGTAAAGGATTTTTATACACGTAATATTTAATGAAAACCATGAAAATAACTTTTTTCGTATTGAAATTTTTGTGAGTTTGAGTTAACTTAACTTTTTTTAGTAAATTGTTTAAAGTTATAGTCTTTTTTCTGTGACAAACACGCAGTGGCTTGGAGTTTAATTATGCCAACTTATAAGTTAGAGTTTCAAAAAGATTGGACAGCATAGTATAGGAATTTTAGCTAAAAACTAACTTTAGTCATTTCATAGTAAAACCATAGTGTGATCTATGAATCTCACCCTCACCTTTATGTGCAAACACATAGCTAAAATAAGATATTATGGAGGCTAACGTGTTGATGAAAACATCCCTATACGTTAAAACTAAAATACTCTTGCTAGGATCTACTAAAATTTTCAACAATCAAATACATAAATGTCACCACTATTGCTCCTCACTGGTCCCACAATAAGCAGTAACATTGTATTACGGGTACTAGTTTCAAGATCATTTGTTTGTAAACAAATACATAAAACGGATAGCAAATATTCAGACACAGTGACAGATAATTATGTAATAGAAATACACACAGTAACATAAATAGGCTTCCATAGTTGGTGCTACCATTAAAGATTCCATTACCACTAACCATAAGGTGGAATGAGATCAAACTACAACATAAATTACATAAAAAGCAGTACAACTAATAGTGTTAACAAAATTGTTATGTAAACATATTGTACTAATCAGAAACTTTATAAACCTATGACATACACGTAGGTATTACGAATTTATGAGTAGTAATAATTTTTTATGTATTTTACCATGAAATTTTAGGTAATTAGTTGTATAATTACATTACAAAATGGATAAGTATGCCAAACGATTTCAGCCAGTGTTAGGCAATGACTAATACAGGGGTGGCATTGGTTTTTGCTAGAAAATAGATAAGCTCTTTACAAGGCATTTGTAGGTGCGATAGTTTAATTAGTTTAGTGAGTGTGCTCAGCCGAACTCAGTTAAATTAGTATCTAATAATCTAATCTAATATTTATAAATCTAATCTTACAAACTTTACTTAGAACTAGGTTCAACTAAGCACACTCATTGGTTTATAGTTTAATGCTAAATACCATGGGCGTGCACTCTATTAAGGCACAAAAGCACTGCTTTACTTGCCATTCACAGATATTTTAATAAAACGTTCGTATGTTTTAGATGACTTTATTCATTTATTTACTATTAATTAAACAAAATATTAGGTATAACTTAAAAACGCCTAATAATTCATAAATAGCACCAATATGTGCTTGCAAATTGCTTTTTGCCAGGCGTTTGGCGAAGGAATAATATTAGCGTAGGTAGCAAGCTCCACGCCGCCCGCCTGCCATGAGTTCATATGTGTGTAGAAATTTTGTGGTGTCCGTGCACAGTTCGCAAACGCACACAGGCTTGCATATCCAAGACGATTTACACTGAAAATCCTGCCGCCTGCTTTGGCGATCGGATGTTACCGCGAGTATTCGGCAATGTTCGTTCGTTACTTATAATCCGAATAAATATAATAGTCGGAAGTCTAATAAATCACGTATGCATTTTTGTTTAGTAAGGTTTTATTTATTTAAATAGCAGAAATATTTTAGTTCGACGGAGGCCATTTTATTTTTTCGTGTGATTCATTGAACTGTTTAATATTGAGTTTCTATAATTTAATAATTGTATGGATTTTCGTTTGTTGATTTTAAAATGTTATTTGATTGTGAAATGTGTGTTGATAGTGTGTGTTTGTTAAAAATTAAAAATAACAAGTTCTCACAAATGTCTTTCAGTAAAAAGATTCTGTGTACCCGAGTTACGACAACTAAGCCAGCAAAAAGGTATTGTACCTCGAAAATTTCATGTTAAAAGTTATGAAACGTATGTACATACGTACATGTACGTATGTATGTTATTGTTTAGTAATTCTAGTACAGTGTGGACTGATTCGGGATATTCTGATTTAAATTTGTTCTGTTGGCATCGTTTCCGACTTAGAGATCCGTCGCGTGGCTATGCTAAAAATCTATAAAAGAAAAAGTTTTTGTGACTGCCTACCCTAAGTTAAATACCAGTGCACGCCGCTGCTAAATACTAATAAGTTTGAAGAATTTAATACAAAAACGTGGTCACGTTTGGTTGCTCTTCTTACCTTTTAAAAGTCCGGTAAAGAAATATACAAATGAATGACATGCAGTGCCATATTTAATACCATTTATTTACCAACATTTCATACAGTTAAGTTTAAGCACAATTAATAATATATAAAACTTAAATTTTACTCTCGATATTTTTAATAATGTATTTAATAAAAATCTTCGACAGAATTATTCAGAGCAACCCTAAACTGTGGGCCCAATAACTAGTAGATTTTTGTAGTTAGCTATTAGTTTACTTTAAGAATTTTGCTTAGTTAATGCTTACATATAGGGAATAGGCTGTGCAACAATTGAGATACAATAAAAATTTGTGATATTGAACTATGTATATTTTATTTAACCCCTGTCTACATAATAATAAAGACTAAATAAATTTAAATCGATAGAGCTGTAACCCATATAAGCTAATAGCTATAAGGTAAAAGACAGACCTTCGTATACAATGTTATCTGATAAAAAATCATTGCTGATGAACGTACAGAAACGAGATTTAAAAGCATAACATAGAAAGAAAGTTTAAAAAAAACAGGAAGGGTACAAGATGCGGCCTTGAGGCACGCCAATTATTAAATTTGATAAAACCTCATCAATATGAGCCTATGGTTGATCTTTTTAACATTAGAGAAAAGCTATTCTAGAGCATTAAAAATATTATTTTTGATATTAAAACATATCTAAGAGAAAGTATTATAATAGTCTGTGTAATGTGGCTCGATATATAAAAATAAAAATCAATGACAAAATGTTTGACGCATCTGGCTTACAGTGATTCTTGCGCAAAAGATAGTGAGTTTCGATAGATTTCTACTTAGAATGGGTATTTTTGTGACGTAATCAAGGGTTTTTTTATTATCTACATTAAAATCAAAAGTCAACTGTCGTTGCGTTGTTAGGCAAATTTTTAACAACTAATTTATCTTCGTAAAATTTTCCATGAACCTTATTCCATCAACTCTGTTGGACAAAGGTCTCCGCGCAAAGAACGCCACAATGCTCGTTCTTGAACCGATTTAATCCACTAATTCAACGTTCAACTTAATCCCCAAACAACTCTCTTGATCAGCATACAGAAAGATTACTATCAAAAAACAATATTATCTTTTTAGAAGCGGGTTCACCGCTGTAAGATGCACATGGTATACCAAGAAAGAACTTAAATACATCAAAATAAAGCTACCTGAGATATTGACAAATGAACTCAAGAGTTACATAACGTGATACGCATCGAGGATCAATATGAGAGTCCACAATACAGGAATAATTATCTTGCGTCTTTCCCAAAAACATGATGTCGAATTCTCAATCAGCGTAATTCTTATTTCATGGTAATTTGAGAGGCGACACTAGACGAGTTTCACAGCAGCCACAATTATCAAGTAGGTATGTTTGTTATCCTATCTGCGTAGTACTTATTATTATCGGTTATTTATTTATTTTTTTATTTATTATATTCTTTATTGTACACCATTTAGTTTTACATTACAGGATGTTCTTAAAATAATCTAGTACAATGGGCGGCCTTATCGCTTAAAGCGATTTCTACCAGGCAACCTTTGGATGGATACATGATATGGATAGAGCGGTAGTTGTGGGTGTACTCAATTAATTAATTATTAATGAATTTATAACCTATCTATAAAATTACAAATACACATACATACAAGATACACACGCACTTACATATATACACATATATACATACACATATACATACATATTATATATACACACATACAGTACATATATTATATTAACAGTAATAAGCGACAGTTATGACTGCATGTCTAGGTAGTGGTTTTTCACTTTAATTTTAAAGGTAGACAATGATTTTGATCGCCGAATTTCTTCCGGTAGAGAATTCCATAAGCGTATAGCAGTAATCGTAAAAGATTTAGCGTAATAATTTGTGGTATGTTCCGGCATTTTAAGTTTTAGAGTCTCCGATGACCTCAGATACCTGTTGAGAGTATCATGGACATACTCAAAGCGTCTTTTAAGATAGGAGGGAGTTGAGGGATTAAAGAGTATGCTATAAAGTAAAGAAACAATATGAGTATTCCGGCGAAATCTTATTGGTAACCATTTGAGCTTTTTGCGAAATTGTGACACGTGATCATACTTGCGCAAACCAAATATGAATCTTATACAAACATTTTGAAGACGCTCAAGTTTATCTAATTGATACTCGGCGAGATCTGGATAGCTGACATCTGCGTAGTCGAGGATTGAGAGAAGTAAAGAGTTTGCAAGCGCAATTTTGGTAGTAGTAGGCAAAAAACTCCGGAGCCGTTTAAGACAGCCTGCAGAAGCAAATAGTTTACGGCTAGTTTCCTCCAGTTGCGGACCCCAGCCTAAATTGGAATCGATTAATAAGCCCAGATTTTTTACTTTGTTACTTATTGTTATGGTTGTGCCTTCAAAAGTAATTGCGGGTAGTTGAGACCAATTAATTCTAGATGTAAACTATGAGCTACCTACGATTGTTATTTGTGTTTTAGATGGATTGATCGAGAGGCCGTGAGAGTGACTCCATGCGCTAATTTTTGCCAATTCGTTGTTGAGGACGGTTATCGTCTCGGGCAATTCATGTAACGTGGTTTCCAAATATATCTGTAAATCGTCTGCATAAAGGTGGTAGGAAGAAACAAGATTGCTGGATATAGTATTTATAAAAATCGCGAAGAGTAATGGTGATAAAACGCCGCCCTGGGGCACACCGACAGTAGTATCACACCATGAGGAGCTAGTGTTTTCAGTAATAATACGTTGCCGACGGCCACACAGGTAACTATGAAACCAATCCGTTACTGAAGGAGATATGTTAAGAGAACGGAGAAAACAAAGTAGAACGTCAAAGTCAACCGTGTTAAAGGCGTTGCTAAAATCTAAGAGTGCAAGAACCGAAAGCTTGCCATGTTCCATACTTGATCTGATGTCATCGGTAATATTCACAAGGGCGGTAGTGGTACTATGGCCAGGACGAAAACCGGATTGGAGTGGGTTAAGGGCATTATTATTAGAAAGGAAACTAGAGATTTGATCATGAATAAGCCGCTCAAGAACTTTAGAAAGGAAGGGTAGGATAGAAATTGGACGATAGTCAGTGGACTGCGTGGGATTTGACTTTTTTGGTAAGGGAATTACGTGAGCGTCTTTCCATGCTGATGGAAATACATTACTAGATATGGAGTTACGGTTAATTGATTAACGTGTGCCATACTTAATACCTACTCCTTAAAACGTGTTGATTTGATACAGCACGGCCCCACGGACACATTATTACACAAATATTTAATATGTTGTTAGCCTATAGCAAATAGCATTTTTTTAAGTTTTGCGGCTTGGGGTTCCTAAGGTTAGAGACATTGAACTGAAAAGGAGAGAAAACTCCCAAATCATAAATTGTACAATTATGATTTTGGATGCCTATTGTGCTTTTATACTATCACGCTCAAAACTAACAAAAAACGCAAATCAACTAAAAATAAATTGCCGAAACAAAAAATTTTTGGTATTAAACGTTTTTATCATTTTGGCTAATATTTGGCTACTTACAGTTATTGGCACAGTTATTTTGTATGTCATGTCATAAAATAATCATAATGTCTGTGCGTAATGTCATACTGGCATTTGATATAATGTTAGTCATTGATGTTAGTACCTAACATTTATCAAATGCTACTTATTAAGTAATTAATTTTTAAATAAAATCATGAGGGTAGACACAAATATAAAATTATTTGTTGACAACTGAAATTAGTTGCACCGCAAGAACTCTTTGGCAACATTTTTATTGTTTTGAACGAATAAGCAACACTTTACTTAACTTATTTTATATTAAATTGTATTTTTGATATCTAGCATACAGCGTTTCTAATTTATTTCATGAGAATTTATTCATTTCATTCGTTGGTACATATTTAATTTCGTTTAGGATTAAAAAACAGATTAGGGTATGTAAATATTTTTGTAGTAAATACCTAATTTCGTATCATTTTTCATTTGCGATGTCACTGTGGTGTACCTGTTCGGCGTTTAACAATATTCGTGTCGAAATCAAATAGTTATCATTGACATTGCTGCTATACATTCGAAAATTTTCCAACCGATGGCGATGTCAGAACATTATGATGCCGATATCAGAAATGGAGATCACTTGTTACTATTTGACTAATGACTATCCGCTATTTGTCATTTTATTGTGAGTGACAACGTTTTGATTTCTTATTTACTTATTTGTTATTTTGGATAACAGTAAATGGGCCAGCCTTTATAACATGTTTTACTTAATCAATGATAGATAAAGATATCGTATATGGTTTAATTTATCTCACATGCAATACCGAATTTATCTTGGTTCGTTGTTTTACTAGGGAAAAAAAATTATACTACTTATTTATCACTTCTGTACCGCATGTTGATGTGCGCGTATGATCTAAGTGAAAAGGAAAACTCGTCCAATGGTAAATATTTAAATTAATGAAAACGGTCAACGTTTAGTCTGATGTTTTATATTCTAAGTCATAAACTAAGTATTTTATTAATTTGATTACTAACTTTATAGGCAGAGAATAACGATAATGTCGAAAATGGACATGGTGTAAATGCAGCGTTTGATCCATCACCGGAAAATATCGATGGCAAGAAAAAGTCCAGTCTGCCCGGGCTAACGAAGGAAAAACTTGCTTCGGAAGCACCCGTCAAAGTTAACGTGAGTTTTTATACATTTTGACTTCTTCTATGTCTGTTATCTATACATATCATAACTAAAACAATGAAAACTTCGTAGAAACGTAGAAAAATGCACGAAGCTATTTTGGTATCCTCTTAATGTTATTTATTGTTTTAATATCAAATGTCCTAAATATTTATATAATAAATCTGTAGAAGAAAAAAATTTTGTACATTGAATATATTTTCAAAAAGAATAGCCAGATGGTTAAAGGACAACCAACAGAACCCATTTCCAGCATTTTTTAAATTTTTGTCTGTTTAGACTTAGATGTTTGTCTGTGCACGCATCACGTAAAATGTACAACACTTATAGATATAAATGTTATACGTAAAAATTGTACACACTCAAGGTATTACTTAGTCTTTGTTTCATCGCAATCGGTCCACTCAATCAAGAGATATCTATACTAATATTATAAAGCGAAAGAGTTTGTTTGTTTGTTTGTTTGTTTGTTTGTTTAAACGCGGTAATCTCAGGATACGCTGGTCCGATTTGAAAAATTATTTCAGTGTTGGATAGTACATTTATTGAGGAAGGCTATAGGCTATATAACATCACGCTGCAACGAATAGAAGCGAAGCATCACTGTAAAATGTTGCAAGAAATGGGGAAAAAAGTCACGCGCGTGAGCTTTAAATGAAAACGCTGCCTTATCCATGTGAGTTACAACAAAGTAATGTATGGAGAAATTGTTTGTTACCTATAGATCTTTAAAAAAGTCCGCGAGGCCATATGTCTATCTTTTAAGGAAAACCCGCTGTACCCATAAGAACGTCAACAAAATTATCAAATTCAATAGGATATTTTCAAAAGCTATTTATGTGTATATAGTAACATTTTTTATCAAATTGAATACCTTAGTTAGCTTACGCATTTAATATAGATAATAACTGCTTTTTACAGCATGCAATTTAAATGAATATCTTCGGAGATATGACGAAAAAAGAATTACGCGTGATAAAATAAAGTTAAACTGTTCGCTGAGCAACGAGAACGTTTCCCCGGTCATCTATCTATACTCCATTGTTTCGATGTATGGTTGAATTTATGAATGTAAGGATGTTTGTTGTTCTTTCACGTAAAGACTACTGGATGGATTTTCGTAAAGCTTTGCAATAATATAGATTACATATCAGATTAACACATATGCAATAATTTATAAAGATACCATGTGTCACGGCGTCTTAGTGTGTGTAAAAGTCAGTATTGTACAGGTTGTTACGCTGCTCAATCCCCGACGGATCAGTGTTGAGTTGGTCTTTATAGGCGCCGGCGTCATCGTCAGCGTATGGTCGTTACGCTGCTCAAATCCCGGCGTATCGGTGCTGAGTTCGTTTCTATAGGCGTCGGCGTCGGCTTCGGCGTCGTCGTCGGCGCCGGCTTCGCCGACGCCTCCGGCGTATGGTCGTTATGTTGCTCAAATCCCGACGTATCGGTGCTGAGTTGGTTTTTATAGGTGTTGGCATCGACAGCGGCGTCGGCGTCGGCGTCTGCGTCGGCGTCGGCGTCTGCGTCGGCGTATGGTCGTTACGCAGCTCAAATCCCGACGTATTGGTGCTGAGTTGGTTTTTAAAGGCGTTGGCTTTTACAGCGGCGCAGGCGACGACGTCGGCGTCGGCGTCGGCATCGGCGGCGGCTTCGGCGTCATCGGTGTCGGCTTCGGCGTCGGCGTTGGCGTCGTCATCGGCTTCGGCGTCGGCGTCGTCGTCGGCTTCGGCGTCGGCGTCGTCGTGGGCGCCGGCTTCGCCGACGCCTCCGGCGTATGGTCGTTACGTTGCTCAAACCCCGAGGTATCGGTGCTGAGTTAGTTTCATAGGTGTTGGCATCGACAGCGGCGTCGGCGTCGGCGTCGGCGTATGGTCAATAGGCTCAAAAACTGCTAGACCATTTTTTTAAATTCTTTCACCATTTGAAAGCTACATTATCTGTGCTTAAAATAGGCTAGATTTTATTTTGAAAAAATTAGGATTCCGTAAAATATTTGGGTTTTCGAAAAAAAATCAACTACAACTATTTTGCGTTCGCTGCTTAAACTTTAAAAGATAGAACAACAAAATATTCTCATTTTTTATTTATTTATGAGATTTATTTATTTCAAGGAAGACCAACAGCTTCTCAATCAATATGAACAAAAAAGAAATATTCGACGGGCTTCGTGGTCTAGTGGTTCTGGTAACGGACTGCCGATCAAGAGGTCGAGGGTTCGATTCCCGCTCGGGACAATCATTTGTGTGATTTTTCTAATTGTCATACAAATGTTTGTACTGCGTCTGGGTGTTTCTATGTATTATAAGTATGTATTTACAAAAGAAAAGTAGTATATGTATTCTATCCGTATTCTGGTACCCATAACACAAGCGTATAAGCTTAGCTTGGGACCAGAGGACGTTGTGTGAAATGTCCATGAATATTTATATTTATTTATTTATTTATCAGCAAGCGAATTATAGATTCTCACGGATAAAAAATTAAGAGCCATGTTTATGGTATTATAAGGGTGGGTGTTTACTATGTATTATAAGTATGTAAGTAGTTTATGTATTCTATCCGTATTCTGGTACCCATAACACAAGCATATAAAGCTTACCTTGGGACTATAGGATATTGTGCGGAAAATTCTTATTTATATACGCTTTAATATAATGAAGTATTTTTATTTATTCATTTTGGACCATGCCAAATATCAAGTCTCTATGATAGTCGGAAGTAACCTGTAAATTTTGATTCCCTAGCGAAAGTGGAAAATACTCAAAAATGGCTGTAGTTTGGTTATATCTTCTGAATGCGTAGATCTAAATTATTGGTTGTATCTTTTTCAGCAAGGGACCGCACAGATCTACATTTGATATAAGTTTCAAATTAACAACTTCAGCAGTGGCTGAGTAAAAAAAAGGTTAACGAGTGGATAGACAGACAGACGGACACCGTATTGAGAGTATAAGGGTTTGTACAAAGACCTAAAAAGGCATGATGAAGCTCTGAGATATCATTAACTAAAATGACATTGGGCCGTGTGTGTTACTTCTTTAGAACTGTGCAAGAAAAGAGAACCACACTGACGATTTACTAATTAGCTGTAAAATGGCGTTATTGTTAGTTCATTTAATTTTTCGTTTCTTAATTCCACGCGTACGAAGTCGCGGGCACTGCTAGTAATATTATAAGCGGGAGAGTTTGTTTGTTTGTTTGAACGCGCTAACCTCAGGGAGTACTGGCCCGATTTGAAAATTTTTTTCAGTGTTGCCTAGTAAAATTATCCGAGGACGGCTATAGGCTATGTAACATCACGCTACGATCAATAGGAGCGATGCAGAAGTGACAAATGTTGCAATAACGGGGAAAAATTGCTAAATTCCACGAGTACGAAGTCGCGGGTAACAGCTAGTTTACATAATACGAGATTTCACAATTTGGTTACTTGCAACGCCATCTAGCGGCAAAAAAAATCCTAAAGTGTATTGGGTCGATCGAAAATAAAATCGATTCACACGGACGGAGTCGTGGGCACAGCTATTTACTAATAAAGCAACTTATTTTGTATTAAATATAATTCAATCCTATTAATTTACCATTTATATGTGTGTATGTTTCTAAAATAAATAAATTTAATTTATCCCTTATTCGAAGCTCTTGTTCGACTGCAAAGAATAAGGATTCTACAAGACTATAACCAGGATTTACTTTTGGCACAAATATCGGTTACGAGAGTAGTTGTTAAGGGCCTACATCAATATTATCGTAGACATGTACCTATCAACACAGCTAGTAGGTATAGAAAATGAAGAATTAGGGATATTTTTTTTGTTTACTCAAAATCTACTAAATATATTTTAATTCTGGTTTACGTGTTTCTATATATAATAGGTACTTATGTTTTTAAAGTTATTTCATTAGTTAATACGCGATAGTAGACCGACAAATGAAAAAAATAAAAAATTAGAGACGTTGTTTCGCTGAGGTTTTCTATCGAGAAAACTTTTTTCAATCGCGTTTCAGAATTTGACCTGGACCAGGGTTTGAGCCTAAAGGAAAAAGAGAACGACCGGACGTCCTTACCAAACTGCCCCAAGAATTTAGTGAAAAGAAAGTACGTATTGTTAGTCTATTAAATATTTTGGCAAAAACTTCAAGCACAACATTAATTCTTGATATTAAAAAAAACAGTAGGTAATCCTTATCTGGTTATAAAACTCCAGGTTTAATGTCCGACTATATCTACCTATAAAATCTCTTGCCAGGGCAAGGTATGGTACATATGTCAATAGGTATATGGAATTATTTTAATGTTTTTTTTAAGCCGTTGCTAAAACTGATCTGTAGATATGTATGTATAATCCTAAGAAAAGAGCTTGCGGTGTATACATAAACTAAATTACTTTATGGTGTAGCATAACACAAGGCTGGTATACTAATCTTCATAAAATTCTAATAACATAGAGACATAGAGTTCGATGATGCGGCCACAAAAGCCTTATAGACATAGACTCATATTCCATTTTTCAAATTAAATAAGTAGAGCTAGTTTTAACCACAAACCACAATATAAAATACTAGTTTCTACTTTAGTTTTCAATCTTTAAACCTGTGTTTTTATTATCTACTGTTCATTCATAAGCTAATAGAAAATATTTATTAAACTAAATCAATTTTTATTTGCAAATAAATCTAAGAGTTACTATTTGCAACTACATCAAAATACTGTTTTAGAAATTGACGCCTACGTGCACAACTAAACTTAACAAAAAATTATTTACACCAATAGTTGATTGGTGTAAATAAAAACATTTTTTACGGATTGAGACGCGTCTAAATCCGTAAAAAGTGGTTTTATTTAAACAAATGAGTCGCACAAGTGTTAGAAAATATTAATTAATAGGTGTATTTTGATTAATTAGCTATTTTATTAAGCACATTTATATTAATTAAAATCTTTAGTCTATAATTATACAGATATGATAACAAGAAAGATCTATTACCATTGTCGAAATGTGATATCGACACTATCAAAATTAGTTTTTAGTTAAATTTTGTTTAATTTTAAAGTTCTGGGCGTAGAATTGGTACCATTATTTCATAAGTTTTTACAGTTTTTGTCCTCAATGTGTTTATAAGAAGTATAATAAACTAGCTGCCCCGGCAAACGTTGTTTTGCCATACAATTCTGTATAAAATAAAATTTCATCAAAATCGGTCCAGCCAATTTGTAGCCTATGTGTTATTCTGATGTATAAGCTATATTGTGGTAAAGTTTCATTCAAATCCATTCAGTAGTTTTTACGTGAAAGAGTAACAAACATCCATACATACAAACTTTCGCCTTTATAATATTAGTAGGATAAATTATATTATAAACTGTGATTTAAATATTTATTAGACGTGTATTCAAAAAAAAACATAAAGTCATGGAGTCAAGTCTGCACTGTGTTAACATATTTATGGTCTTCTTAATTAACCGACTTCATAAAAAAAGAAGGAGGTTATATATATTTCATCCATTCTCTCCCTCGCTCTCCAGCACATTAACGTCCCACAGTTGGGCATGGGCCTCTTTCACTTTAGGAGGGCTTTTGGTCGACTTTGCCGCGCTGACTAGACGTGTTGGCATAGGGTATAGTTTCGCACCACTGGGTGGGCAACTGATGGCGGAATCACCGCAGTACCAGTGCCCATTCCCCAGCTGAGTTAGGCACACGGTGGGGGTTTTAGTGGGTGAGGGCCCCACACAATCCTTCTGTTATCCCCGAACATTGGGGTGTGTCGATTGTCTATGTTGTGGACGTCAGGAAAAATAATGTTTATTGATGTGGAGACGGACTTAGAACAGGACGTTACCTAGAGAACCACTTCACGTCTGAAACCAAATACATACCACAGACTTTACAGGAGTCAGTTTAGTAATATTTAATCTAAGAAACCGAAATTGCTTCTTCTCATAACAGCGCATACACTTCCATTTTGTGTATTACCGTCTTTTACAACAGTTGCATTTCCTCTATTATTTATAGGGTATAATGATGACATCTGACTTACTATAAACTACAATGATATATTTTCATTTTCATCTCTTTGCGTGTATGAGATGAGATGGATACATAGCTTTCGTTACATGACATTAATATATAAATATATGCGACTCTTTGCCCCAATGGACTTCGTCTTTTTAGTATTTTTTTTGCAATAATTACATGTAATAATATTTTATTGCTATTTTTTAATCTTAGTTCATTCATAATTGTTTCCTATTACCTATAATAATATAGTATTATCCTTATTTATGCTCAATATATCATATCGATTTAGGTGTGGCAGGAAACTGTTATACCTGTATTACGTTACATTAGAAATTATGATTATATAATAAAAAAACACTAGGTAAAATCGGGCGCTGAAGAATTCGGTCTTTGGCTAAGACCATATGGAATAATGAACAATGAAATAAATAAATAAAAATAAATATTCACGGACATTTCACACAACGTCCTCTGGTCCCAAGCTAAGCTTATATGCTTGTGTTATGGGTACCAGAATACGGATAGAATACATATACTACTTTTCTTTTGTAAATACATACTTATAATACATAGAAACACCCAGACGCAGTACAAACATTTGTATGACAATTAGAAAAATCACACAAATGATTGTCCCGAGCGGGAATCGAACCCGCGACCTCGTGATCGGCAGTCCGTTACATAAACCACTCGACCACGAGGCTCGTCAAAATGAATTTATGTAAATAATGTAAAAACTAAACAAGCTTATAGTAAAATACTCTTCGCTGTTTTATAAGCGATGTCTAATGTAAATACACAGCAGGAAAATATCTGTCTGCATACGCCAGTTGGGATCTGATACAATAAAAAATTTGGTAAAAACCTGACCACATAGTGGAATTTCCATTCGCATTTTTAATTACTTCTGAGTGTGATCTTCAAATAAAAAATTTATGTTGAAAATGCATGTAATTAACGACTAATTTTGGTTGCCTTTTTCATATAAAGAAATCAGTGCCGTTTTTATGCAGGAAAAATTTGGATAACATGCGAGTATGGTGTGATACAACAAAATGATTTTAATAATATCGCGATAAGAGCAGTGTGCTTATTCTACGGCTTTCTGTTTAAGTACCGATTTTAAGGCTTAATAGAGAATTATATTTTGACTTGATGGTCCAGTTCTACGCAGTAAGCCAGTCCAATTCTACGCAGTCCCTGACATTTTTGTATCTATTTAACTTCATCAACTAATTTAAATGATAAAAGCAATGATAGAGCGGAACTATACTACGATTATGGCTTCTTATGCTGCATGTTTAAACATCAGCCAATTCCCCTAAACTTGTTAACCTGTATATTGTTTTGTTATAACTAAACTAAACAGAACACATAAGTTATCCAAGCTTCTTCTTTATGACGACAGATAGCATGGTTCTTTAATTTTAGATTGCTAAAAATACTACGCACTATAAAGGATTAATGTAATTATGACTGAGCTTAAGAAGGAAGCCGGAAAACCTGTTTTACATGTTTAATATTTTTATTGATACAGGGAGAAAGATTAATTGAGTTGATTGAAAATTATTTCTTTTACTCAGAAGCTATAGCTTCTGAGTAAAAGAAATAATTTTAAATAATCAAAAATAATCAAGTACTTTTCGAATAATTCATATGGATTTTAAGGTTTTCACATTTCTTTGTTCTTACATTAGGTTGTGCAAAAAGGTAAAACATGGCAATTATTAATTACATTGTATTTTCCCCTTTGTTTGTTTTAGTTGATAAATCTTATCTCAGTAAGTAGGTAACATTTTTATTGCATTATTCATGATAAGCATTATGGGGTCAAACAACGTAATGGCAAGTATCAGTAAATCCCTGTTTTTAGGGTTCCGTACCCAAAGGGTAAAAACGGGACCCTATTACTGAGACTTCGCTGTCCGTCCGTCCGTCCGTCCGTCCGTCCGTCTGTCACCAGGCTGTATCTCAAGAACGGTGATAGCTAGAGAGTTGAAATTTTCACAGATGATGTATTTCTATTGCCGCTATAACAACAAATACTAAAAATAAAATAGAATAAATATTTAAGGGGGGCTCCCATACAACAAACATGATTTTTATGGTTCCGTACCCAGTATCTCAAGAACGGTGATAGCTAGACAGTTGAAATTTTCACAGATGATGTATTTCTATTGCCGCTATAACAACAAATACTAAAAATAAAATAAAATAAATATTTAAGGGGGGCTCCCATACAACAAACATGATTTTTAGGGTTCCGTACGCAGTATCTCAAGAACGGTGATAGCTAGACAGTTGAAATTTTCACAGATGATGTATTTCTATTGCCGCTATAACAACAAATACTAAAAATAAAATAAAATAAATATTTAAGGGGGGCTCGCATACAACAAACGGGATTTTTTTACCGTTTCTTGCTCGATACTAATAACGTTGCCTCATGTTGCATAGATAATGGTACGGAACCCTTCGTGCGCGAGTCCGACTCGCACTTGACCAATTTTTTATTTTTGTTTGTTTTGAATTAAAACGCCATTATTTCTAATCTAAACAATTCTAGATCCCAGGCATCATCATGGTTAGGACTAGATACTGATTAGTTTTATGTTAGTGATAACCTAACATTGGGTTTTACCCCTAAAACGGCATTTTCACATTTCTATTCTGTTATAATATTATTATCTACTAATGCTATCTAATAAAAGTGATCAAGATATACGGGGTCGGTATTATGTACGTGATAATGATAATAGAATCATGTCTTTAATAATCACAGTACGATAACTAACTTAACTAAAAATTAAAACAACTATGGCGTATTTTGATTAATTGGCTATTTCGTTGTGCATATTTTTATTAATTAAAATCGTTAGTATATTATCTATTTAGATTATCTAACAAAAAAGTTCTGTTAACATTGCTGAATGTTCATGTGATCATTTTTTATTTTTAAGTTAAGTTGTGCACGTAGAATCGGTACGATTATCTTGTATAATTTTTGAATGCCTTCGTTTATCATGCATGTTCTAATAATTCATGTTATAGATGTGTGGCACAGATAAATGTAATTGATACATACACGTATCTATTAAATATTAATTAAAATGCTTTCCTACTGTTCTTTAATTACCTTTGTGATAATGATACTCTTCACGATGATTAATTCTCTCTCTCCAGCCTTTTAATCCCACTGTTGGGCACAGTCCTCTGCCATTATAGAGGGATTGTGGTTTCCCGTGCCGCGTGTTGGTACAGTGTTTATTTTTTCGTCTCTTAAATCCGTCACGGAGAGCGATGCTTAATTGCTCACTCTTAAATTAATACTTTACTTAGAATCTTCCATTGAAACATGAAAATCTCATTAAATATTGTTTATTTTCAGGGCGAAGATGTTGAACAAAGTGGACCACAAAGAGCTGTATGGGGCAATCAGATTGAGTTCCTCATGTCATGTATTGCAACCTCTGTAGGTTTGGGTAACGTCTGGCGGTTTCCTTTCGTTGCCTATCAAAATGGAGGTGGAGCTTTCCTTATTCCGTACATCATTGTACTCGTACTTATTGGCAAGCCTATGTACTACCTCGAGTGTATGTTGGGACAATTCAGTACGAGAAATTCTGTCAGAGTTTGGGCTTTATCTCCTGGTATGAAAGGTAAGAAATTGAGATGAGATTTAATTTATGCTTTCTTAATAACGTAACGCAGGTCCTATGTTTTAGTAATAAAGCAAGAGAAGACTTGACATACAGGATAATATCAGTAAAGTGCAACGGCTTTCCTTCTAAATTGTGTATTTTGTCTTCCTCTTTGTACTAACATCATGAAGGATCGAAATTAATACCTAAATCTCAATAGTTAGATTTTCAGATATAATCACTATTTCCAACATTTACGGCATTTCCTGCGTTTTTAGTACTTTTAGCACTCAAAACAGGAGACCTCAAGGCTGGCACGGTATTAAGTTGGACAAATTTGGCTCTAAATATATTTTCTGTCGCAGGTACTGGTTACGCTACAGCTCTAGGCTGTGGATACATCTTATCTTACTACGTGTCAATCGTGGCATTGTGCTTGTATTACTTGGCTATGAGTTTCCAAGCAACTCTACCTTGGGGAGTGTGCGCGCCGGAATGGACCGACTGCGTACCCTCAGACACCAGCCAACCCGTCGGTGCGATCACTGAAAACGCGAGCAGCAGTGCTGAACTCTACTTCACGTAATTACAGTTCCATTAATATACTAGCTACCGCTACTCGTTGCCTTTTAGCGTGATGATATTTAAATATATTATTCGGAAGTGTACGCTTTTAGAGCAAATGTATAATCAAAATCCTTTTAGTACTTAACGAAAAGGAAAACGAATCTTTCACATTTATTACAATAGTATGATTTTTAGGGTTCCGTACCCAAAGGGTAAAAACGGGACCCTATTACTGAGACTTCGCTGTCCGTCCGTCCGTCCGTCCGTCCGTCCGTCCGTCCGTCCGTCCGTCCGTCCGTCTGTCACCAGGCTGTATCTCAAGAACGGTGATAGCTAGAGAGTTGAAATTTTCACAGATGATGTATTTCTATTGCCAATATAACAACAAATACTAAAAATAAAATAAAATAAATATTTAAGGGGGGCTCCCATACAACAAACATGATTTTTAGGGTTCCGTACCCAGTATCTCAAGAACGGTGATAGCTAGACAGGTGAAATTTTCACAGATGATGTATTTCTATTGCCGCTATAACAACAAATACTAAAAATAAAATAAAATAAATATTTAAGGGGGGCTCCCATACAACAAACATGATTTTTTTACCGTTTCTTGCTCGATACTAATAACGTTGCCTTATGTTGCATAGATAATGGTACGGAACCCTTCGTGCGCGAGTCCGACTCGCACTTGACCAATTATTAAAATAAATACGGAAGTCCGATTTGGTTCATTAACCATATTATTATAATATTTTGTTGATTGACTTTTGACATTGATTGATTATTAAAGAAATAATATTATTGTGATAAGACTTAGTATGTCTAGATGTGCAATACTGCAAAGAAAAACTAAAGCTAGGAATAGGACAATTATAGTCATGAGAATCATATTGTTAACTTTTATTAAACTGCACCAGTTAAAGTTAGAGCATAATTATCATAATTATGATTAAAAGATAAATAATAACATTTGCATAATTTTATGATTTATAATTATTTAAACATTATTTTGTTTTTTTTTTTTTCTAGAAAAACGGTGCTTCAACAAAAAGATGGCATTGAAGGCGGATTAGGTAAGTGTTCTAGATTACGATCAAAGCAATATAATATTAAATTAAACCGCTCTATGTTGTATAAAATTTATGTATTCAAACATATTAATGTCCATAAATATGTATTATTCCCATCAAAAAACTGATTTGACTTAGACGGACGGGCTTCGTGGTCTAGTGGTTCATGTAACGGACTGCCCATCAGGAGGTCTCGGGTTCGATTCCCGGTCAGGACAATACTTTGTGTGATGTTTATATTTGTCATACAAATGTTTGTACTGCGTCTGGGTGTTTCTATGTATTATAAGTATGTATTTACAAAAGAAAAGTAGTATATGTAGTATATCCGTATTCTGGTACCCATAACAGAAGCATATAAGCTTAGCTTGGGACCAAAGGACGCTGTGTGAAATGTCGATGAATATTTATTTATATTTATATTTATTTATTTTCCTTTGGGTTTTCCTGATGCAATTCCATTTTTTGTCAGATTCGTAATTTTAATAGAGATCTGTAGTTATAGTAATATGACTGATGTCACAATTGTAATATTTCAGGTGCCCCAATCTGGTACTTAGCTCTGTGTCTGTTCATATCCTGGTTCATTATCTTCGTGATCGTCTCCAAAGGAGTAAGGAGTTCCGGAAAGGCCTCCTATTTCTTAGCGCTCTTCCCTTACATTGTGATGATCATTCTTCTTATCACGTAAGTGTACTCACAATATTTGTATATTCTTTGAGTAATTGTCCGGTTCTTTCAAAATTTTAAGTTTTGAGGGTTTTGAAAATTAATTTGATGGATGTTTGATTAATGGATGTCCGTGTTGTGATGGATTAAGAATGCAAATGTGACCACCTCTTTTCTTCCTAAGGTACTGTAAAAGCCCACTGAGAGCCAGTGTAGACCATGATCCTTTCCTAAGTGGAGGAGGCCTGTGCCCAACACTAGGAAGTTAATGGGCTGCAGAGAGAAAGGGGAGAGCGATTGAAATTATTTACCAATAATTATATTTTTAACAGAACTGCCACATTGGATGGAGCTGGAGATGGTATCCTATTTTTCTTGACACCACAATGGGAGAAACTCGCACATCTTGATGTAAGTGAACATTATATTTTGCATTTTCTGTTCACATTTCATGAGTAGTGAAAAATTGAAAAAATTTAAGAAAAAAATTATTATTATGTGGCCATACACCGAGGTAGTCGGGAAGGAGTTGAAAAGAAATGTCGAAATCGGTACCAAAATCTCAAAATCTGCCAATATTTTCTACAAGAGTGGCTTTTTCTTTAACTTTATGACATGAAAGTGATGGAGAATTGAAAACCACTTTTCCGACAATCCCGAAGCACTCCATAAAATTATTTATTTCCAGGTGTGGTACGCAGCAGTGACTCAAGTGTTCTTCTCCCTGTCGGTATGCACTGGCGCTATCATTATGTTCTCTTCCTACAACGGCTTTAGACAAAACGTTTACAGGTGTGTGTAACCCTTGATTATGACGTGCATGTATCACACACATTACATTATGCTGCAGCTGCAGAAAAAATTCAAAAATGTTTACTATTACCTCTAAGGCTAGCATTCACGCTATGCTATTCGCTTATGGCCTGTGTAGGTCTGTACCAAACTACCATTCAAGCAGCCTCTCAAAGAGATCTACTTTCTTCAGCAGTAATACTAGAATTCATTTATATGTCTGGTAATACTAGAAGTCACTTATGGTCTCTGACAGCCTAACTGACTGAGATTCCCCATACCTATTACCTACTACTATTAGCTACGTGATAAATTTGTTCGATATTCAACAAGTTTGCATATCTTCGGAAATCATAGCTAATATTTAAAATGTATGCCTGATTGGTGAAATAAATAAAATTAATTGAAAATTCAATTCTATTTCAGAGATGCGATGATTGTGACAACTTTAGACACGTTCACCAGTTTGCTGTCAGGTATTACGATCTTCGGTATTCTGGGCAACTTAGCGCTCGAGCTGAAACAAGATGTTAGCGAAGTGGTCGGCTCGGGTGGTACTGGTCTTGCTTTCGTATCATATCCTGATGCTATTTCCAAAACTTTCTTGCCACAGGTAAATAATTCATAAAATAACAATTTTTGCGAAAAATTACGAATTTAAGACTAATAAGTAAATGCATATAACAATTATTTGTTGCAATGTTTTCAGTAAATAAGTGTTAAATATATAGTTTTCCAATCTTACATATATAGTGTAAATCTTCATGACGGTGTTTATTATTTAACAAACGTTTAGTGAGAATCTGAAATAACTGACTGATTGAAGAGTTTCAAGACAGTATCAAATATCTTATGTGCAATCTTCTTTCCAGTTATTCTCAGTGTTGTTCTTCTTGATGATGACGGTGTTGGGTATTGGGTCAGCAGTAGCGTCGCTTTCCACCATCAACACAGTATTCTTGGACAAGTTCCCCAAAGTGAAGACAGTGTACATGTCAGCGCTGTGCTGTAGTGGAGGCTTCCTTATTGGACTTGTTTATGTTACACCTGTAAGTTAATTCTATCTACAACATATATGTCCCGAGCGGGAATCGAACCCGCGACCTCTTGATCGGCAGTCCGTTACATAAACCACTCAACCACGAGGCTCGTCATAAAAGTGATAAAGTTTGATTCTAAATCAAATGCAACTGGATTTGAATGCATTTTTACACGCTTTATATTAGCTTCACTTGTATGTTTGTTTGTATGTTTGTTTGTATGTTTGTTTGTATGTTTGTAACCGACTCCTTTGGACGCTATTTTGACCCACTTTAAACGGTCAGATTCTATTCAAATTTTGCACACCTGTCAAAGACCGATGACAATGCAATAATTCGATTAAAATATCCGATTATCCTGGTTAGATTCGCCAGGATTCATTAATCTCTTTCCGGATCCTTTGCATGAGAGTACGAGAGAGGGCTAGTACGCGAACTACGAATGCGCGCATTTCCAGAGAAACTCTTTTTTCTATTTTTTTTGTTGGGTTTTCTATATAAAGCGTGTTTTTTAGTTTTTTTAAACTATTATTTTACCTTAATTTAATGTTTCGGTGACTTTGACTCTGAGTCATGTTTCATCAAAATTCTTTTAGCTATTCCTAAGTCGACTAGAAGCGGAAAATAGGAGTGAATTATAGAATAATTTTATTAATTTCTTTTCCATCATAATGTGGACAATGAAGCAAGCTTTTAACAATAAATATAAAAAATATTCCTAAAAATGCATTTCTATTTAGGGTGGCCAGTACATCTTGGAGTTGGTAGATTACTACGGAGGTACATTCCTAGTTCTTTTCTGTGCCATCATGGAAATCGTTGCAGTATTTTGGATTTACGGTATGTAGTTAAATATTCGTCGTTCATATATGTGGTGACGGAATAAGTATACAAATGTCACCAACCCATCTCCTCCTCAAGGAGCTGTAAAAGCCAGGAAAGGAATATTGTACACAGATAACTTACTCTGTTAGAGACGGAAACCTCAAAAGCAAATCCTGTGCCAACACGCCTGATCAGCGCGGCACAGTTGACCATAATCCCCCTCAAAGTTGAGGAGGCTGTTGCCCAACAGTGGGACGTTAATGGGCTGGAGAGAGAGAGAGTAAAATATTCACTAAAGTCCTTAAATTGATATTATATTTTTGTGTTGTATTTTACCTATAAATTATGTTTCTCTTATAGGCCTGGAGAATTTGTGCATAGACATTGAATATATGTTGGGCATCAAGACATCTATATACTGGCGTCTCTGTTGGGGTATTATTTGCCCCGCCATGATGATCACGGTGTTCATATACGCGCTACAAGGCTTTGACAATTTAGTATTTGGTGAAGACTACATATACCCAACTTTGGCTTACGGTATGTATTCGTTTGTCTTATTTCCCTGATTGACTAATGATATTTTATTTAGCACTGCTTTTAGGATCTTGTTAGTAATCCAAATTACACTTACTACAGTAACGACTGTACCATACGAGCCGTCGTGTGGTTTAAGAATTTATTGCCTAAAATTAGTAAATACAATTTACTTATAAATGAGAAATCACAATAAACTTATTAGTAAGTGCTATATTGAGCAATATTATTTTTACACTAGCTGTTGCCTGCGACTTCGTACGAGTGGAATTTAAAAAAGTTTTTCTCGATTTTGCAACATTTTCATTGATGCTTCGCTCCTATAAGTCGCAGCGTGGTGTTATGTAGCCTATAGCCATCCTCGGTAAATGTACTATCTAACTCTAAAATAATTTTTCAAACAGGACTAGTGATTCCTGAGATTAACGCGTTCAAAGAAACAAACTCATCAGCTTTATAATATTAGTACAGATATAGATTCGTTTTATAACTCTTCTTCGTATTATTTTATATGTACTATGGCGTTCAAATGAGAATAGGATTGTCTCCGCGTCATGTTGGAACGTCATCGTTGTCATTTTGAACAATTTTGGTAGGGTCAGCAAAATAAGACATTTTTATAATATAATTTATCTATCATTTTGTCGTTATCGTTTACTAATTTTCGAGCGATTAGCGAGACAAATACAATAAAAAGCTATAATATGTTATAGTATGTTATATATATAACGAATAGTTCGAAATAACCACACTAACAAACAAAAACACCGAGAAATAACAACAAATTTATTTTTTTAAGGGGAAACAAACACATAACTAATAGAAGTTAAAATAAAATGCCTTATAATTTATTTACTCAACAAGGCACACCAACAACAACAAAATGGCGGTTGGCAATTCAACTTAATATCATAGTATCCAACAGTGAAATTATTGAAAGAATTTCTTTTTAATAATATTATAACTATTTTTACTAAATAATTTAAGACGTTTTCAGCTTCAAATTGAGTTTAGGTAAAAGAAAAAAAACATTATTGATACGTAAATAAAGTTTCGTTGCTGACAGTACTATTCTAATCACTTTTGACAACTAAAGGTCATAGCCAATCCTATTCTCAGTTGAAACGCATAGTACCTGCTAGATTATAAATCTTAAATGTATATGTAATATGTTTTCAGTTTGCGGATACATAATGCTGTTCGCTGGCATCCTTTTCGTGCCGATTGGTATTGGAATCACAATGTACCAATACCGTACTGGTAACTTAGTACAGGTGAGACTATTTATTAATACTTTAATGCTTTTTTTATTTATTTATCTGAATAATTATTTTAAATAATATCTGACTGCGTTGTACCTACATTAAATGCGATATAGACTCAATCGAGAAAGATTGTAGTGGAGAAATAGGCTGCCATTGGCACGACCGCAATAGCTCAGTCGGTAGAGTGACGGAACAGTACTCCGAGGTCATGAGTTCAAAACCCGTTTGCAGTGATCAATGTGATCATACTTTCCACTATAATTAGATAAGTAAAAATCATAGGTAGTCAATTGAAAATGTAGTAAATTACTTTATAAATATTAAACAATAACTTTGTTCACAGACTATTATAAAGACATTCAGCCCCAAAAGCGAGTGGGGTCCCATTTCACCACAAGAAAAAACAGATTGGGAGTTATTCAAGAGAGAAGCTGAACTAGAGAGAGAAAAGATGACTACGAATTGGTTCAAACACATTTGGTACAGTATTAGTGGTGGATATAGGAAAAGAGTTTAAATTGATTATAGAATAAGTTATTGTATATAGTATTATTATAGTGTTTAGTATAATTAGGAAACAATGTACATTATTATAAATATATTTATTTTTTATAATAAAAACGATAAGAAGAAAGTACTGAAATGTTTTTTGTTAAGATGACATAAGTTTTAGACATGATCTACATACAATCAATAGAAGATATGATATGTGTTTTAATATGGATTAATAAACACCAACTTAACAAACGATTGTTGTAAACCAAGATTTATAATCAGAATTATACGTTAAAGTAGAGAAAAAACTTCCCAATACGTAACTAGATACATAGTTAGAAGTTCAATAATTATAAATACATACTTATACCTACTGTTTTTTAATTTTGTATTTATTTCTGGAGAGAGAGAGAGAGAGAGAGTGAAGTAAAGTCTCTCTTGTGAAGTTAAAGTAGGTAATAAAATACGTTTTACTAATTTACCATTTTATGTACCTGGGAAACTAAATAGTTGATAGATTAGTAAATTATTTTTCATTTAGAAAAAATTTTGATAAATTATTTTATGCATTAGACATATTTTTTTTTAATAATTTTAGATTATAGACCCACCCTTAAGTGGATTCTGTCTTCTTCATAATAGTATGTCTTCTGCGTTAAATTACTTTCAAATAAGTACACTTTACAATGTGATTGTAAAGTTCGCAAATATTAACGAAAATGTAAAGGATTTTTATACACGTAATATTTAATGAAAACCATGAAAATAACTTTTTTCGTATTGAAATTTTTGTGAGTTTGAGTTAACTTAACTTTTTTTAGTAAATTGTTTAAAGTTATAGTCTTTTTTCTGTGACAAACACGCAGTGGCTTGGAGTTTAATTATGCCAACTTATAAGTTAGAGTTTCAAAAAGATTGGACAGCATAGTATAGGAATTTTAGCTAAAAACTAACTTTAGTCATTTCATAGTAAAACCATAGTGTGATCTATGAATCTCACCCTCACCTTTATGTGCAAACACATAGCTAAAATAAGATATTATGGAGGCTAACGTGTTGATGAAAACATCCCTATACGTTAAAACTAAAATACTCTTGCTAGGATCTACTAAAATTTTCAACAATCAAATACATAAATGTCACCACTATTGCTCCTCACTGGTCCCACAATAAGCAGTAACATTGTATTACGGGTACTAGTTTCAAGATCATTTGTTTGTAAACAAATACATAAAACGGATAGCAAATATTCAGACACAGTGACAGATAATTATGTAATAGAAATACACACAGTAACATAAATAGGCTTCCATAGTTGGTGCTACCATTAAAGATTCCATTACCACTAACCATAAGGTGGAATGAGATCAAACTACAACATAAATTACATAAAAAGCAGTACAACTAATAGTGTTAACAAAATTGTTATGTAAACATATTGTACTAATCAGAAACTTTATAAACCTATGACATACACGTAGGTATTACGAATTTATGAGTAGTAATAATTTTTTATGTATTTTACCATGAAATTTTAGGTAATTAGTTGTATAATTACATTACAAAATGGATAAGTATGCCAAACGATTTCAGCCAGTGTTAGGCAATGACTAATACAGGGGTGGCATTGGTTTTTGCTAGAAAATAGATAAGCTCTTTACAAGGCATTTGTAGGTGCGATAGTTTAATTAGTTTAGTGAGTGTGCTCAGCCGAACTCAGTTAAATTAGTATCTAATAATCTAATCTAATATTTATAAATCTAATCTTACAAACTTTACTTAGAACTAGGTTCAACTAAGCACACTCATTGGTTTATAGTTTAATGCTAAATACCATGGGCGTGCACTCTATTAAGGCACAAAAGCACTGCTTTACTTGCCATTCACAGATATTTTAATAAAACGTTCGTATGTTTTAGATGACTTTATTCATTTATTTACTATTAATTAAACAAAATATTAGGTATAACTTAAAAACGCCTAATAATTCATAAATAGCACCAATATGTGCTTGCAAATTGCTTTTTGCCAGGCGTTTGGCGAAGGAATAATATTAGCGTAGGTAGCAAGCTCCACGCCGCCCGCCTGCCATGAGTTCATATGTGTGTAGAAATTTTGTGGTGTCCGTGCACAGTTCGCAAACGCACACAGGCTTGCATATCCAAGACGATTTACACTGAAAATCCTGCCGCCTGCTTTGGCGATCGGATGTTACCGCGAGTATTCGGCAATGTTCGTTCGTTACTTATAATCCGAATAAATATAATAGTCGGAAGTCTAATAAATCACGTATGCATTTTTGTTTAGTAAGGTTTTATTTATTTAAATAGCAGAAATATTTTAGTTCGACGGAGGCCATTTTATTTTTTCGTGTGATTCATTGAACTGTTTAATATTGAGTTTCTATAATTTAATAATTGTATGGATTTTCGTTTGTTGATTTTAAAATGTTATTTGATTGTGAAATGTGTGTTGATAGTGTGTGTTTGTTAAAAATTAAAAATAACAAGTTCTCACAAATGTCTTTCAGTAAAAAGATTCTGTGTACCCGAGTTACGACAACTAAGCCAGCAAAAAGGTATTGTACCTCGAAAATTTCATGTTAAAAGTTATGAAACGTATGTACATACGTACATGTACGTATGTATGTTATTGTTTAGTAATTCTAGTACAGTGTGGACTGATTCGGGATATTCTGATTTAAATTTGTTCTGTTGGCATCGTTTCCGACTTAGAGATCCGTCGCGTGGCTATGCTAAAAATCTATAAAAGAAAAAGTTTTTGTGACTGCCTACCCTAAGTTAAATACCAGTGCACGCCGCTGCTAAATACTAATAAGTTTGAAGAATTTAATACAAAAACGTGGTCACGTTTGGTTGCTCTTCTTACCTTTTAAAAGTCCGGTAAAGAAATATACAAATGAATGACATGCAGTGCCATATTTAATACCATTTATTTACCAACATTTCATACAGTTAAGTTTAAGCACAATTAATAATATATAAAACTTAAATTTTACTCTCGATATTTTTAATAATGTATTTAATAAAAATCTTCGACAGAATTATTCAGAGCAACCCTAAACTGTGGGCCCAATAACTAGTAGATTTTTGTAGTTAGCTATTAGTTTACTTTAAGAATTTTGCTTAGTTAATGCTTACATATAGGGAATAGGCTGTGCAACAATTGAGATACAATAAAAATTTGTGATATTGAACTATGTATATTTTATTTAACCCCTGTCTACATATTAATAAAGACTAAATAAATTTAAATCGATAGAGCTGTAACCCATATAAGCTAATAGCTATAAGGTAAAAGACAGACCTTCGTATACAATGTTATCTGATAAAAAATCATTGCTGATGAACGTACAGAAACGAGATTTAAAAGCATAACATAGAAAGAAAGTTTAAAAAAAACAGGAAGGGTACAAGATGCGGCCTTGAGGCACGCCAATTATTAAATTTGATAAAACCTCATCAATATGAGCCTATGGTTGATCTTTTTAACATTAGAGAAAAGCTATTCTAGAGCATTAAAAATATTATTTTTGATATTAAAACATATCTAAGACAAAGTATTATAATAGTCTGTGTAATGTGGCTCGATATATAAAAATAAAAATCAATGACAAAATGTTTGACGCATCTGGCTTACAGTGATTCTTGCGCAAAAGATAGTGAGTTTCGATAGATTTCTACTTAGAATGGGTATTTTTGTGACGTAATCAAGGGTTTTTTTATTATCTACATTATAATCAAAAGTCAACTGTCGTTGCGTTGTTAGGCAAATTTTTAACAACTAATTTATCTTCGTAAAATTTTCCATGAACCTTATTCCATCAACTCTGTTGGACAAAGGTCTCCGCGCAAAGAACGCCACAATGCTCGTTCTTGAACCGATTTAATCCACTAATTCAACGTTCAACTTAATCCCCAAACAACTCTCTTGATCAGCATACAGAAAGATTACTATCAAAAAACAATATTATCTTTTTAGAAGCGGGTTCACCGCTGTAAGATGCACATGGTATACCAAGAAAGAACTTAAATACATCAAAATAAACCTACCTGAGATATTGACAAATGAACTCAAGAGTTACATAACGTGATACGCATCGAGGATCAATATGAGAGTCCACAATACAGGAATAATTATCTTGCGTCTTTCCCAAAAACATGATGTCGAATTCTCAATCAGCGTAATTCTTATTTCATGGTAATTTGAGAGGCGACACTAGACGAGTTTCACAGCAGCCACAATTATCAAGTAGGTATGTTTGTTATCCTATCTGCGTAGTACTTATTATTATCGGTTATTTATTTATTTTTTTATTTATTATATTCTTTATTGTACACCATTTAGTTTTACATTACAGGATGTTCTTAAAATAATCTAGTACAATGGGCGGCCTTATCGCTTAAAGCGATTTCTACCAGGCAACCTTTGGATGGATACATGATATGGATAGAGCGGTAGTTGTGGGTGTACTCAATTAATTAATTATTAATGAATTTATAACCTATCTATAAAATTACAAATACACATACATACAAGATACACACGCACTTACATATATACACATATATACATACACATATACATACATATTATATATACACACATACAGTACATATATTATATTAACAGTAATAAGCGACAGTTATGACTGCATGTCTAGGTAGTGGTTTTTCACTTTAATTTTAAAGGTAGACAATGATTTTGATCGCCGAATTTCTTCCGGTAGAGAATTCCATAAGCGTATAGCAGTAATCGTAAAAGATTTAGCGTAATAATTTGTGGTATGTTCCGGCATTTTAAGTTTTAGAGTCTCCGATGACCTCAGATACCTGTTGAGAGTATCATGGACATACTCAAAGCGTCTTTTAAGATAGGAGGGAGTTGAGGGATTAAAGAGTATGCTATAAAGTAAAGAAACAATATGAGTATTCCGGCGAAATCTTATTGGTAACCATTTGAGCTTTTTGCGAAATTGTGACACGTGATCATACTTGCGCAAACCAAATATGAATCTTATACAAACATTTTGAAGACGCTCAAGTTTATCTAATTGATACTCGGCGAGATCTGGATAGCTGACATCTGCGTAGTCGAGGATTGAGAGAAGTAAAGAGTTTGCAAGCGCAATTTTGGTAGTAGTAGGCAAAAAACTCCGGAGCCGTTTAAGACAGCCTGCAGAAGCAAATAGTTTACGGCTAGTTTCCTCCAGTTGCGGACCCCAGCCTAAATTGGAATCGATTAATAAGCCCAGATTTTTTACTTTGTTACTTATTGTTATGGTTGTGCCTTCAAAAGTAATTGCGGGTAGTTGAGACCAATTAATTCTAGATGTAAACTATGAGCTACCTACGATTGTTATTTGTGTTTTAGATGGATTGATCGAGAGGCCGTGAGAGTGACTCCATGCGCTAATTTTTGCCAATTCGTTGTTGAGGACGGTTATCGTCTCGGGCAATTCATGTAACGTGGTTTCTAAATATATCTGTAAATCGTCTGCATAAAGGTGGTAGGAAGAAACAAGATTGCTGGATATAGTATTTATAAAAATCGCGAAGAGTAATGGTGATAAAACGCCGCCCTGGGGCACACCGACAGTAGTATCACACCATGAGGAGCTAGTGTTTTCAGTAATAATACGTTGCCGACGGCCACACAGGTAACTATGAAACCAATCCGTTACTGAAGGAGATATGTTAAGAGAACGGAGAAAACAAAGTAGAACGTCAAAGTCAACCGTGTTAAAGGCGTTGCTAAAATCTAAGAGTGCAAGAACCGAAAGCTTGCCATGTTCCATACTTGATCTGATGTCATCGGTAATATTCACAAGGGCGGTAGTGGTACTATGGCCAGGACGAAAACCGGATTGGAGTGGGTTAAGGGCATTATTATTAGAAAGGAAACTAGAGATTTGATCATGAATAAGCCGCTCAAGAACTTTAGAAAGGAAGGGTAGGATAGAAATTGGACGATAGTCAGTGGACTGCGTGGGATTTGACTTTTTTGGTAAGGGAATTACGTGAGCGTCTTTCCATGCTGATGGAAATACATTACTAGATATGGAGTTACGGTTAATTGATTAACGTGTGCCATACTTAATACCTACTCCTTAAAACGTGTTGATTTGATACAGCACGGCCCCACGGACACATTATTACACAAATATTTAATATGTTGTTAGCCTATAGCAAATAGCATTTTTTTAAGTTTTGCGGCTTGGGGTTCCTAAGGTTAGAGACATTGAACTGAAAAGGAGAGAAAACTCCCAAATCATAAATTGTACAATTATGATTTTGGATGCCTATTGTGCTTTTATACTATCACGCTCAAAACTAACAAAAAACGCAAATCAACTAAAAATAAATTGCCGAAACAAAAAATTTTTGGTATTAAACGTTTTTATCATTTTGGCTAATATTTGGCTACTTACAGTTATTGGCACAGTTATTTTGTATGTCATGTCATAAAATAATCATAATGTCTGTGCGTAATGTCATACTGGCATTTGATATAATGTTAGTCATTGATGTTAGTACCTAACATTTATCAAATGCTACTTATTAAGTAATTAATTTTTAAATAAAATCATGAGGGTAGACACAAATATAAAATTATTTGTTGACAACTGAAATTAGTTGCACCGCAAGAACTCTTTGGCAACATTTTTATTGTTTTGAACGAATAAGCAACACTTTACTTAACTTATTTTATATTAAATTGTATTTTTGATATCTAGCATACAGCGTTTCTAATTTATTTCATGAGAATTTATTCATTTCATTCGTTGGTACATATTTAATTTCGTTTAGGATTAAAAAACAGATTAGGGTATGTAAATATTTTTGTAGTAAATACCTAATTTCGTATCATTTTTCATTTGCGATGTCACTGTGGTGTACCTGTTCGGCGTTTAACAATATTCGTGTCGAAATCAAATAGTTATCATTGACATTGCTGCTATACATTCGAAAATTTTCCAACCGATGGCGATGTCAGAACATTATGATGCCGATATCAGAAATGGAGATCACTTGTTACTATTTGACTAATGACTATCCGCTATTTGTCATTTTATTGTGAGTGACAACGTTTTGATTTCTTATTTACTTATTTGTTATTTTGGATAACAGTAAATGGGCCAGCCTTTATAACATGTTTTACTTAATCAATGATAGATAAAGATATCGTATATGGTTTAATTTATCTCACATGCAATACCGAATTTATCTTGGTTCGTTGTTTTACTAGGGAAAAAAAATTATACTACTTATTTATCACTTCTGTACCGCATGTTGATGTGCGCGTATGATCTAAGTGAAAAGGAAAACTCGTCCAATGGTAAATATTTAAATTAATGAAAACGGTCAACGTTTAGTCTGATGTTTTATATTCTAAGTCATAAACTAAGTATTTTATTAATTTGATTACTAACTTTATAGGCAGAGAATAACGATAATGTCGAAAATGGACATGGTGTAAATGCAGCGTTTGATCCATCACCGGAAAATATCGATGGCAAGAAAAAGTCCAGTCTGCCCGGGCTAACGAAGGAAAAACTTGCTTCGGAAGCACCCGTCAAAGTTAACGTGAGTTTTTATACATTTTGACTTCTTCTATGTCTGTTATCTATACATATCATAACTAAAACAATGAAAACTTCGTAGAAACGTAGAAAAATGCACGAAGCTATTTTGGTATCCTCTTAATGTTATTTATTGTTTTAATATCAAATGTCCTAAATATTTATATAATAAATCTGTAGAAGAAAAAAATTTTGTACATTGAATATATTTTCAAAAAGAATAGCCAGATGGTTAAAGGACAACCAACAGAACCCATTTCCAGCATTTTTTAAATTTTTGTCTGTTTAGACTTAGATGTTTGTCTGTGCACGCATCACGTAAAATGTACAACACTTATAGATATAAATGTTATACGTAAAAATTGTACACACTCAAGGTATTACTTAGTCTTTGTTTCATCGCAATCGGTCCACTCAATCAAGAGATATCTATAATAATATTATAAAGCGAAAGAGTTTGTTTGTTTGTTTGTTTGTTTGTTTGTTTAAACGCGGTAATCTCAGGATACGCTGGTCCGATTTGAAAAATTATTTCAGTGTTGGATAGTACATTTATTGAGGAAGGCTATAGGCTATATAACATCACGCTGCAACGAATAGAAGCGAAGCATCACTGTAAAATGTTGCAAGAAATGGGGAAAAAAGTCACGCGCGTGAGCTTTAAATGAAAACGCTGCCTTATCCATGTGAGTTACAACAAAGTAATGTATGGAGAAATTGTTTGTTACCTATAGATCTTTAAAAAAGTCCGCGAGGCCATATGTCTATCTTTTAAGGAAAACCCGCTGTACCCATAAGAACGTCAACAAAATTATCAAATTCAATAGGATATTTTCAAAAGCTATTTATGTGTATATAGTAACATTTTTTATCAAATTGAATACCTTAGTTAGCTTACGCATTTAATATAGATAATAACTGCTTTTTACAGCATGCAATTTAAATGAATATCTTCGGAGATATGACGAAAAAAGAATTACGCGTGATAAAATAAAGTTAAACTGTTCGCTGAGCAACGAGAACGTTTCCCCGGTCATCTATCTATACTCCATTGTTTCGATGTATGGTTGAATGTATGAATGTAAGGATGTTTGTTGTTCTTTCACGTAAAGACTACTGGATGGATTTTCGTAAAGCTTTGCAATAATATAGCTTACATATCAGATTAACACATATGCAATAATTTATAAAGATACCATGTGTCACGGCGTCTTAGTGTGTGTAAAAGTCAGTATTGTACAGGTTGTTACGCTGCTCAATCCCCGACGGATCAGTGTTGAGTTGGTCTTTATAGGCGCCGGCGTCATCGTCAGCGTATGGTCGTTACGCTGCTCAAATCCCGGCGTATCGGTGCTGAGTTCGTTTCTATAGGCGTCGGCGTCGGCTTCGGCGTCGTCGTCGGCGCCGGCTTCGCCGACGCCTCCGGCGTATGGTCGTTATGTTGCTCAAATCCCGACGTATCGGTGCTGAGTTGGTTTTTATAGGTGTTGGCATCGACAGCGGCGTCGGCGTCGGCGTCTGCGTCGGCGTCGGCGTCTGCGTCGGCGTATGGTCGTTACGCAGCTCAAATCCCGACGTATTGGTGCTGAGTTGGTTTTTAAAGGCGTTGGCTTCTACAGCGGCGCAGGCGACGACGTCGGCGTCGGCGTCGGCATCGGCGGCGGCTTCGGCGTCATCGGTGTCGGCTTCGGCGTCGGCGTTGGCGTCGTCATCGGCTTCGGCGTCGGCGTCGTCGTCGGCTTCGGCGTCGGCGTCGTCGTGGGCGCCGGCTTCGCCGACGCCTCCGGCGTATGGTCGTTACGTTGCTCAAACCCCGAGGTATCGGTGCTGAGTTAGTTTCATAGGTGTTGGCATCGACAGCGGCGTCGGCGTCGGCGTCGGCGTATGGTCAATAGGCTCAAAAACTGCTAGACCATTTTTTTAAATTCTTTCACCATTTGAAAGCTACATTATCTGTGCTTAAAATAGGCTAGATTTTATTTTGAAAAAATTAGGATTCCGTAAAATATTTGGGTTTTCGAAAAAAAATCAACTACAACTATTTTGCGTTCGCTGCTTAAACTTTAAAAGATAGAACAACAAAATATTCTCATTTTTTATTTATTTATGAGATTTATTTATTTCAAGGAAGACCAACAGCTTCTCAATCAATATGAACAAAAAAGAAATATTCGACGGGCTTCGTGGTCTAGTGGTTCTGGTAACGGACTGCCGATCAAGAGGTCGCGGGTTCGATTCCCGCTCGGGACAATCATTTGTGTGATTTTTCTAATTGTCATACAAATGTTTGTACTGCGTCTGGGTGTTTCTATGTATTATAAGTATGTATTTACAAAAGAAAAGTAGTATATGTATTCTATCCGTATTCTGGTACCCATAACACAAGCGTATAAGCTTAGCTTGGGACCAGAGGACGTTGTGTGAAATGTCCATGAATATTTATATTTATTTATTTATTTATCAGCAAGCGAATTATAGATTCTCACGGATAAAAAATTAAGAGCCATGTTTATGGTATTATAAGGGTGGGTGTTTACTATGTATTATAAGTATGTAAGTAGTTTATGTATTCTATCCGTATTCTGGTACCCATAACACAAGCATATAAAGCTTACCTTGGGACTATAGGATATTGTGCGGAAAATTCTTATTTATATACGCTTTAATATAATGAAGTATTTTTATTTATTCATTTTGGACCATGCCAAATATCAAGTCTCTATGATAGTCGGAAGTAACCTGTAAATTTTGATTCCCTAGCGAAAGTGGAAAATACTCAAAAATGGCTGTAGTTTGGTTATATCTTCTGAATGCGTAGATCTAAATTATTGGTTGTATCTTTTTCAGCAAGGGACCGCACAGATCTACATTTGATATAAGTTTCAAATTAACAACTTCAGCAGTGGCTGAGTAAAAAAAAGGTTAACGAGTGGATAGACAGACAGACGGACACCGTATTGAGAGTATAAGGGTTTGTACAAAGACCTAAAAAGGCATGATGAAGCTCTGAGATATCATTAACTAAAATGACATTGGGCCGTGTGTGTTACTTCTTTAGAACTGTGCAAGAAAAGAGAACCACACTGACGATTTACTAATTAGCTGTAAAATGGCGTTATTGTTAGTTCATTTAATTTTTCGTTTCTTAATTCCACGCGTACGAAGTCGCGGGCACTGCTAGTAATATTATAAGCGGGAGAGTTTGTTTGTTTGTTTGAACGCGCTAACCTCAGGGAGTACTGGCCCGATTTGAAAATTTTTTTCAGTGTTGCCTAGTAAAATTATCCGAGGACGGCTATAGGCTATGTAACATCACGCTACGATCAATAGGAGCGATGCAGAAGTGACAAATGTTGCAATAACGGGGAAAAATTGCTAAATTCCACGAGTACGAAGTCGCGGGTAACAGCTAGTTTACATAATACGAGATTTCTCAATTTGGTTACTTGCAGCGCCATCTAGCGGCAAAAAAAATCCTAAAGTGTATTGGGTCGATCGAAAATAAAATCGATTCACACGGACGGAGTCGTGGGCACAGCTATTTACTAATAAAGCAACTTATTTTGTATTAAATATAATTCAATCCTATTAATTTACCATTTATATGTGTGTATGTTTCTAAAATAAATAAATTTAATTTATCCCTTATTCGAAGCTCTTGTTCGACTGCAAAGAATAAGGATTCTACAAGACTATAACCAGGATTTACTTTTGGCACAAATATCGGTTACGAGAGTAGTTGTTAAGGGCCTACATCAATATTATCGTAGACATGTACCTATCAACACAGCTAGTAGGTATAGAAAATGAAGAATTAGGGATATTTTTTTTGTTTACTCAAAATCTACTAAATATATTTTAATTCTGGTTTACGTGTTTCTATATATAATAGGTACTTATGTTTTTAAAGTTATTTCATTAGTTAATACGCGATAGTAGACCGACAAATGAAAAAAATAAAAAATTAGAGACGTTGTTTCGCTGAGGTTTTCTATCGAGAAAACTTTTTTCAATCGCGTTTCAGAATTTGACCTGGACCAGGGTTTGAGCCTAAAGGAAAAAGAGAACGACCGGACGTCCTTACCAAACTGCCCCAAGAATTTAGTGAAAAGAAAGTACGTATTGTTAGTCTATTAAATATTTTGGCAAAAACTTCAAGCACAACATTAATTCTTGATATTAAAAAAAACAGTAGGTAATCCTTATCTGGTTATAAAACTCCAGGTTTAATGTCCGACTATATCTACCTATAAAATCTCTTGCCAGGGCAAGGTATGGTACATATGTCAATAGGTATATGGAATTATTTTAATGTTTTTTTTAAGCCGTTGCTAAAACTGATCTGTAGATATGTATGTATAATCCTAAGAAAAGAGCTTGCGGTGTATACATAAACTAAATTACTTTATGGTGTAGCATAACACAAGGCTGGTATACTAATCTTCATAAAATTCTAATAACATAGAGACATAGAGTTCGATGATGCGGCCACAAAAGCCTTATAGACATAGACTCATATTCCATTTTTCAAATTAAATAAGTAGAGCTAGTTTTAACCACAAACCACAATATAAAATACTAGTTTCTACTTTAGTTTTCAATCTTTAAACCTGTGTTTTTATTATCTACTGTTCATTCATAAGCTAATAGAAAATATTTATTAAACTAAATCAATTTTTATTTGCAAATAAATCTAAGAGTTACTATTTGCAACTACATCAAAATACTGTTTTAGAAATTGACGCCTACGTGCACAACTAAACTTAACAAAAAATTATTTACACCAATAGTTGATTGGTGTAAATAAAAACATTTTTTACGGATTGAGACGCGTCTAAATCCGTAAAAAGTGGTTTTATTTAAACAAATGAGTCGCACAAGTGTTAGAAAATATTAATTAATAGGTGTATTTTGATTAATTAGCTATTTTATTAAGCACATTTATATTAATTAAAATCTTTAGTCTATAATTATACAGATATGATAACAAGAAAGATCTATTACCATTGTCGAAATGTGATATCGACACTATCAAAATTAGTTTTTAGTTAAATTTTGTTTAATTTTAAAGTTCTGGGCGTAGAATTGGTACCATTATTTCATAAGTTTTTACAGTTTTTGTCCTCAATGTGTTTATAAGAAGTATAATAAACTAGCTGCCCCGGCAAACGTTGTTTTGCCATACAATTCTGTATAAAATAAAATTTCATCAAAATCGGTCCAGCCAATTTGTAGCCTATGTGTTATTCTGATGTATAAGCTATATTGTGGTAAAGTTTCATTCAAATCCATTCAGTAGTTTTTACGTGAAAGAGTAACAAACATCCATACATACAAACTTTCGCCTTTATAATATTAGTAGGATAAATTATATTATAAACTGTGATTTAAATATTTATTAGACGTGTATTCAAAAAAAAACATAAAGTCATGGAGTCAAGTCTGCACTGTGTTAACATATTTATGGTCTTCTTAATTAACCGACTTCATAAAAAAAGAAGGAGGTTATATATATTTCATCCATTCTCTCCCTCGCTCTCCAGCACATTAACGTCCCACAGTTGGGCATGGGCCTCTTTCACTTTAGGAGGGCTTTTGGTCGACTTTGCCGCGCTGACTAGACGTGTTGGCATAGGGTATAGTTTCGCACCGCTGGGTGGGCAACTGATGGCGGAATCACCGCAGTACCAGTGCCCATTCCCCAGCTGAGTTAGGCACACGGTGGGGGTTTTAGTGGGTGAGGGCCCCACACAATCCTTCTGTTATCCCCGAACATTGGGGTGTGTCGATTGTCTATGTTGTGGACGTCAGGAAAAATAATGTTTATTGATGTGGAGACGGACTTAGAACAGGACGTTACCTAGAGAACCACTTCACGTCTGAAACCAAATACATACCACAGACTTTACAGGAGTCAGTTTAGTAATATTTAATCTAAGAAACCGAAATTGCTTCTTCTCATAACAGCGCATACACTTCCATTTTGTGTATTACCGTCTTTTACAACAGTTGCATTTCCTCTATTATTTATAGGGTATAATGATGACATCTGACTTACTATAAACTACAATGATATATTTTCATTTTCATCTCTTTGCGTGTATGAGATGAGATGGATACATAGCTTTCGTTACATGACATTAACATATAAATATATGCGACTCTTTGCCCCAATGGACTTCGTCTTTTTAGTATTTTTTTTGCAATAATTACATGTAATAATATTTTATTGCTATTTTTTAATCTTAGTTCATTCATAATTGTTTCCTATTACCTATAATAATATAGTATTATCCTTATTTATGCTCAATATATCATATCGATTTAGGTGTGGCAGGAAACTGTTATACCTGTATTACGTTACATTAGAAATTATGATTATATAATAAAAAAACACTAGGTAAAATCGGGCGCTGAAGAATTCGGTCTTTGGCTAAGACCATATGGAATAATGAACAATGAAATAAATAAATAAAAATAAATATTCACGGACATTTCACACAACGTCCTCTGGTCCCAAGCTAAGCTTATATGCTTGTGTTATGGGTACCAGAATACGGATAGAATACATATACTACTTTTCTTTTGTAAATACATACTTATAATACATAGAAACACCCAGACGCAGTACAAACATTTGTATGACAATTAGAAAAATCACACAAATGATTGTCCCGAGCGGGAATCGAACCCGCGACCTCGTGATCGGCAGTCCGTTACATAAACCACTCGACCACGAGGCTCGTCAAAATGAATTTATGTAAATAATGTAAAAACTAAACAAGCTTATAGTAAAATACTCTTCGCTGTTTTATAAGCGATGTCTAATGTAAATACACAGCAGGAAAATATCTGTCTGCATACGCCAGTTGGGATCTGATACAATAAAAAATTTGGTAAAAACCTGACCACATAGTGGAATTTCCATTCGCATTTTTAATTACTTCTGAGTGTGATCTTCAAATAAAAAATTTATGTTGAAAATGCATGTAATTAACGACTAATTTTGGTTGCCTTTTTCATATAAAGAAATCAGTGCCGTTTTTATGCAGGAAAAATTTGGATAACATGCGAGTATGGTGTGATACAACAAAATGATTTTAATAATATCGCGATAAGAGCAGTGTGCTTATTCTACGGCTTTCTGTTTAAGTACCGATTTTAAGGCTTAATAGAGAATTATATTTTGACTTGATGGTCCAGTTCTACGCAGTAAGCCAGTCCAATTCTACGCAGTCCCTGACATTTTTGTATCTATTTAACTTCATCAACTAATTTAAATGATAAAAGCAATGATAGAGCGGAACTATACTACGATTATGGCTTCTTATGCTGCATGTTTAAACATCAGCCAATTCCCCTAAACTTGTTAACCTGTATATTGTTTTGTTATAACTAAACTAAACAGAACACATAAGTTATCCAAGCTTCTTCTTTATGACGACAGATAGCATGGTTCTTTAATTTTAGATTGCTAAAAATACTACGCACTATAAAGGATTAATGTAATTATGACTGAGCTTAAGAAGGAAGCCGGAAAACCTGTTTTACATGTTTAATATTTTTATTGATACAGGGAGAAAGATTAATTGAGTTGATTGAAAATTATTTCTTTTACTCAGAAGCTATAGCTTCTGAGTAAAAGAAATAATTTTAAATAATCAAAAATAATCAAGTACTTTTCGAATAATTCATATGGATTTTAAGGTTTTCACATTTCTTTGTTCTTACATTAGGTTGTGCAAAAAGGTAAAACATGGCAATTATTAATTACATTGTATTTTCCCCTTTGTTTGTTTTAGTTGATAAATCTTATCTCAGTAAGTAGGTAACATTTTTATTGCATTATTCATGATAAGCATTATGGGGTCAAACAACGTAATGGCAAGTATCAGTAAATCCCTGTTTTTAGGGTTCCGTACCCAAAGGGTAAAAACGGGACCCTATTACTGAGACTTCGCTGTCCGTCCGTCCGTCCGTCCGTCCGTCCGTCTGTCACCAGGCTGTATCTCAAGAACGGTGATAGCTAGAGAGTTGAAATTTTCACAGATGATGTATTTCTATTGCCGCTATAACAACAAATACTAAAAATAAAATAGAATAAATATTTAAGGGGGGCTCCCATACAACAAACATGATTTTTATGGTTCCGTACCCAGTATCTCAAGAACGGTGATAGCTAGACAGTTGAAATTTTCACAGATGATGTATTTCTATTGCCGCTATAACAACAAATACTAAAAATAAAATAAAATAAATATTTAAGGGGGGCTCCCATACAACAAACATGATTTTTAGGGTTCCGTACGCAGTATCTCAAGAACGGTGATAGCTAGACAGTTGAAATTTTCACAGATGATGTATTTCTATTGCCGCTATAACAACAAATACTAAAAATAAAATAAAATAAATATTTAAGGGGGGCTCGCATACAACAAACGGGATTTTTTTACCGTTTCTTGCTCGATACTAATAACGTTGCCTCATGTTGCATAGATAATGGTACGGAACCCTTCGTGCGCGAGTCCGACTCGCACTTGACCAATTTTTTATTTTTGTTTGTTTTGAATTAAAACACCATTATTTCTAATCTAAACAATTCTAGATCCCAGGCATCATCATGGTTAGGACTAGATACTGATTAGTTTTATGTTAGTGATAACCTAACATTGGGTTTTACCCCTAAAACGGCATTTTCACATTTCTATTCTGTTATAATATTATTATCTACTAATGCTATCTAATAAAAGTGATCAAGATATACGGGGTCGGTATTATGTACGTGATAATGATAATAGAATCATGTCTTTAATAATCACAGTACGATAACTAACTTAACTAAAAATTACAACAACTATGGCGTATTTTGATTAATTGGCTATTTCGTTGTGCATATTTTTATTAATTAAAATCGTTAGTATATTATCTATTTAGATTATCTAACAAAAAAGTTCTGTTAACATTGCTGAATGTTCATGTGATCATTTTTTATTTTTAAGTTAAGTTGTGCACGTAGAATCGGTACGATTATCTTGTATAATTTTTGAATGCCTTCGTTTATCATGCATGTTCTAATAATTCATGTTATAGATGTGTGGCACAGATAAATGTAATTGATACATACACGTATCTATTAAATATTAATTAAAATGCTTTCCTACTGTTCTTTAATTACCTTTGTGATAATGATACTCTTCACGATGATTAATTCTCTCTCTCCAGCCTTTTAATCCCACTGTTGGGCACAGTCCTCTGCCATTATAGAGGGATTGTGGTTTCCCGTGCCGCGTGTTGGTACAGTGTTTATTTTTTCGTCTCTTAAATCCGTCACGGAGAGCGATGCTTAATTGCTCACTCTTAAATTAATACTTTACTTAGAATCTTCCATTGAAACATGAAAATCTCATTAAATATTGTTTATTTTCAGGGCGAAGATGTTGAACAAAGTGGACCACAAAGAGCTGTATGGGGCAATCAGATTGAGTTCCTCATGTCATGTATTGCAACCTCTGTAGGTTTGGGTAACGTCTGGCGGTTTCCTTTCGTTGCCTATCAAAATGGAGGTGGAGCTTTCCTTATTCCGTACATCATTGTACTCGTACTTATTGGCAAGCCTATGTACTACCTCGAGTGTATGTTGGGACAATTCAGTACGAGAAATTCTGTCAGAGTTTGGGCTTTATCTCCTGGTATGAAAGGTAAGAAATTGAGATGAGATTTAATTTATGCTTTCTTAATAACGTAACGCAGGTCCTATGTTTTAGTAATAAAGCAAGAGAAGACTTGACATACAGGATAATATCAGTAAAGTGCAACGGCTTTCCTTCTAAATTGTGTATTTTGTCTTCCTCTTTGTACTAACATCATGAAGGATCGAAATTAATACCTAAATCTCAATAGTTAGATTTTCAGATATAATCACTATTTCCAACATTTACGGCATTTCCTGCGTTTTTAGTACTTTTAGCACTCAAAACAGGAGACCTCAAGGCTGGCACGGTATTAAGTTGGACAAATTTGGCTCTAAATATATTTTCTGTCGCAGGTACTGGTTACGCTACAGCTCTAGGCTGTGGATACATCTTATCTTACTACGTGTCAATCGTGGCATTGTGCTTGTATTACTTGGCTATGAGTTTCCAAGCAACTCTACCTTGGGGAGTGTGCGCGCCGGAATGGACCGACTGCGTACCCTCAGACACCAGCCAACCCGTCGGTGCGATCACTGAAAACGCGAGCAGCAGTGCTGAACTCTACTTCACGTAATTACAGTTCCATTAATATACTAGCTACCGCTACTCGTTGCCTTTTAGCGTGATGATATTTAAATATATTATTCGGAAGTGTACGCTTTTAGAGCAAATGTATAATCAAAATCCTTTTAGTACTTAACGAAAAGGAAAACGAATCTTTCACATTTATTACAATAGTATGATTTTTAGGGTTCCGTACCCAAAGGGTAAAAACGGGACCCTATTACTGAGACTTCGCTGTCCGTCCGTCCGTCCGTCCGTCCGTCCGTCCGTCCGTCCGTCTGTCACCAGGCTGTATCTCAAGAACGGTGATAGCTAGAGAGTTGAAATTTTCACAGATGATGTATTTCTATTGCCACTATAACAACAAATACTAAAAATAAAATAAAATAAATATTTAAGGGGGGCTCCCATACAACAAACATGATTTTTAGGGTTCCGTACCCAGTATCTCAAGAACGGTGATAGCTAGACAGGTGAAATTTTCACAGATGATGTATTTCTATTGCCGCTATAACAACAAATACTAAAAATAAAATAAAATAAATATTTAAGGGGGGCTCCCATACAACAAACATGATTTTTTTACCGTTTCTTGCTCGATACTAATAACGTTGCCTTATGTTGCATAGATAATGGTACGGAACCCTTCGTGCGCGAGTCCGACTCGCACTTGACCAATTATTAAAATAAATACGGAAGTCCGATTTGGTTCATTAACCATATTATTATAATATTTTGTTGATTGACTTTTGACATTGATTGATTATTAAAGAAATAATATTATTGTGATAAGACTTAGTATGTCTAGATGTGCAATACTGCAAAGAAAAACTAAAGCTAGGAATAGGACAATTATAGTCATGAGAATCATATTGTTAACTTTTATTAAACTGCACCAGTTAAAGTTAGAGCATAATTATCATAATTATGATTAAAAGATAAATAATAACATTTGCATAATTTTATGATTTATAATTATTTAAACATTATTTTGTTTTTTTTTTTTCTAGAAAAACGGTGCTTCAACAAAAAGATGGCATTGAAGGCGGATTAGGTAAGTGTTCTAGATTACGATCAAAGCAATATAATATTAAATTAAACCGCTCTATGTTGTATAAAATTTATGTATTCAAACATATTAATGTCCATAAATATGTATTATTCCCATCAAAAAACTGATTTGACTTAGACGGACGGGCTTCGTGGTCTAGTGGTTCATGTAACGGACTGCCCATCAGGAGGTCTCGGGTTCGATTCCCGGTCAGGACAATACTTTGTGTGATGTTTATATTTGTCATACAAATGTTTGTACTGCGTCTGGGTGTTTCTATGTATTATAAGTATGTATTTACAAAAGAAAAGTAGTATATGTAGTATATCCGTATTCTGGTACCCATAACAGAAGCATATAAGCTTAGCTTGGGACCAAAGGACGCTGTGTGAAATGTCGATGAATATTTATTTATATTTATATTTATTTATTTTCCTTTGGGTTTTCCTGATGCAATTCCATTTTTTGTCAGATTCGTAATTTTAATAGAGATCTGTAGTTATAGTAATATGACTGATGTCACAATTGTAATATTTCAGGTGCCCCAATCTGGTACTTAGCTCTGTGTCTGTTCATATCCTGGTTCATTATCTTCGTGATCGTCTCCAAAGGAGTAAGGAGTTCCGGAAAGGCCTCCTATTTCTTAGCGCTCTTCCCTTACATTGTGATGATCATTCTTCTTATCACGTAAGTGTACTCACAATATTTGTATATTCTTTGAGTAATTGTCCGGTTCTTTCAAAATTTTAAGTTTTGAGGGTTTTGAAAATTAATTTGATGGATGTTTGATTAATGGATGTCCGTGTTGTGATGGATTAAGAATGCAAGTGTGACCACCTCTTTTCTTCCTAAGGTACTGTAAAAGCCCACTGAGAGCCAGTGTAGACCATGATCCTTTCCTAAGTGGAGGAGGCCTGTGCCCAACACTAGGAAGTTAATGGGCTGCAGAGAGAAAGGGGAGAGCGATTGAAATTATTTACCAATAATTATATTTTTAACAGAACTGCCACATTGGATGGAGCTGGAGATGGTATCCTATTTTTCTTGACACCACAATGGGAGAAACTCGCACATCTTGATGTAAGTGAACATTATATTTTGCATTTTCTGTTCACATTTCATGAGTAGTGAAAAATTGAAAAAATTTAAGAAAAAAATTATTATTATGTGGCCATACACCGAGGTAGTCGGGAAGGAGTTGAAAAGAAATGTCGAAATCGGTACCAAAATCTCAAAATCTGCCAATATTTTCTACAAGAGTGGCTTTTTCTTTAACTTTATGACATGAAAGTGATGGAGAATTGAAAACCACTTTTCCGACAATCCCGAAGCACTCCATAAAATTATTTATTTCCAGGTGTGGTACGCAGCAGTGACTCAAGTGTTCTTCTCCCTGTCGGTATGCACTGGCGCTATCATTATGTTCTCTTCCTACAACGGCTTTAGACAAAACGTTTACAGGTGTGTGTAACCCTTGATTATGACGTGCATGTATCACACACATTACATTATGCTGCAGCTGCAGAAAAAATTCAAAAATGTTTACTATTACCTCTAAGGCTAGCATTCACGCTATGCTATTCGCTTATGGCCTGTGTAGGTCTGTACCAAACTACCATTCAAGCAGCCTCTCAAAGAGATCTACTTTCTTCAGCAGTAATACTAGAATTCATTTATATGTCTGGTAATACTAGAAGTCACTTATGGTCTCTGACAGCCTAACTGACTGAGATTCCCCATACCTATTACCTACTACTATTAGCTACGTGATAAATTTGTTCGATATTCAACAAGTTTGCATATCTTCGGAAATCATAGCTAATATTTAAAATGTATGCCTGATTGGTGAAATAAATAAAATTAATTGAAAATTCAATTCTATTTCAGAGATGCGATGATTGTGACAACTTTAGACACGTTCACCAGTTTGCTGTCAGGTATTACGATCTTCGGTATTCTGGGCAACTTAGCGCTCGAGCTGAAACAAGATGTTAGCGAAGTGGTCGGCTCGGGTGGTACTGGTCTTGCTTTCGTATCATATCCTGATGCTATTTCCAAAACTTTCTTGCCACAGGTAAATAATTCATAAAATAACAATTTTTGCGAAAAATTACGAATTTAAGACTAATAAGTAAATGCATATAACAATTATTTGTTGCAATGTTTTCAGTAAATAAGTGTTAAATATATAGTTTTCCAATCTTACATATATAGTGTAAATCTTCATGACGGTGTTTATTATTTAACAAACGTTTAGTGAGAATCTGAAATAACTGACTGATTGAAGAGTTTCAAGACAGTATCAAATATCTTATGTGCAATCTTCTTTCCAGTTATTCTCAGTGTTGTTCTTCTTGATGATGACGGTGTTGGGTATTGGGTCAGCAGTAGCGTCGCTTTCCACCATCAACACAGTATTCTTGGACAAGTTCCCCAAAGTGAAGACAGTGTACATGTCAGCGCTGTGCTGTAGTGGAGGCTTCCTTATTGGACTTGTTTATGTTACACCTGTAAGTTAATTCTATCTACAACATATATGTCCCGAGCGGGAATCGAACCCGCGACCTCTTGATCGGCAGTCCGTTACATAAACCACTCAACCACGAGGCTCGTCATAAAAGTGATAAAGTTTGATTCTAAATCAAATGCAACTGGATTTGAATGCATTTTTACACGCTTTATATTAGCTTCACTTGTATGTTTGTTTGTATGTTTGTTTGTATGTTTGTTTGTATGTTTGTTTGTATGTTTGTAACCGACTCCTTTGGACGCTATTTTGACCCACTTTAAACGGTCAGATTCTATTCAAATTTTGCACACCTGTCAAAGACCGATGACAATGCAATAATTCGATTAAAATATCCGATTATCCTGGTTAGATTCGCCAGGATTCATTAATCTCTTTCCGGATCCTTTGCATGAGAGTACGAGAGAGGGCTAGTACGCGAACTACGAATGCGCGCATTTCCAGAGAAACTCTTTTTTCTATTTTTTTTGTTGGGTTTTCTATATAAAGCGTGTTTTTTAGTTTTTTTAAACTATTATTTTACCTTAATTTAATGTTTCGGTGACTTTGACTCTGAGTCATGTTTCATCAAAATTCTTTTAGCTATTCCTAAGTCGACTAGAAGCGGAAAATAGGAGTGAATTATAGAATAATTTTATTAATTTCTTTTCCATCATAATGTGGACAATGAAGCAAGCTTTTAACAATAAATATAAAAAATATTCCTAAAAATGCATTTCTATTTAGGGTGGCCAGTACATCTTGGAGTTGGTAGATTACTACGGAGGTACATTCCTAGTTCTTTTCTGTGCCATCATGGAAATCGTTGCAGTATTTTGGATTTACGGTATGTAGTTAAATATTCGTCGTTCATATATGTGGTGACGGAATAAGTATACAAATGTCACCAACCCATCTCCTCCTCAAGGAGCTGTAAAAGCCAGGAAAGGAATATTGTACACAGATAACTTACTCTGTTAGAGACGGAAACCTCAAAAGCAAATCCTGTGCCAACACGCCTGATCAGCGCGGCACAGTTGACCATAATCCCCCTCAAAGTTGAGGAGGCTGTTGCCCAACAGTGGGACGTTAATGGGCTGGAGAGAGAGAGAGTAAAATATTCACTAAAGTCCTTAAATTGATATTATATTTTTGTGTTGTATTTTACCTATAAATTATCTTTCTCTTATAGGCCTGGAGAATTTGTGCATAGACATTGAATATATGTTGGGCATCAAGACATCTATATACTGGCGTCTCTGTTGGGGTATTATTTGCCCCGCCATGATGATCACGGTGTTCATATACGCGCTACAAGGCTTTGACAATTTAGTATTTGGTGAAGACTACATATACCCAACTTTGGCTTACGGTATGTATTCGTTTGTCTTATTTCCCTGATTGACTAATGATATTTTATTTAGCACTGCTTTTAGGATCTTGTTAGTAATCCAAATTACACTTACTACAGTAACGACTGTACCATACGAGCCGTCGTGTGGTTTAAGAATTTATTGCCTAAAATTAGTAAATACAATTTACTTATAAATGAGAAATCACAATAAACTTATTAGTAAGTGCTATATTGAGCAATATTATTTTTACACTAGCTGTTGCCTGCGACTTCGTACGAGTGGAATTTAAAAAAGTTTTTCTCGATTTTGCAACATTTTCATTGATGCTTCGCTCCTATAAGTCGCAGCGTGGTGTTATGTAGCCTATAGCCATCCTCGGTAAATGTACTATCTAACTCTAAAATAATTTTTCAAACAGGACTAGTGATTCCTGAGATTAACGCGTTCAAAGAAACAAACTCATCAGCTTTATAATATTAGTACAGATATAGATTCGTTTTATAACTCTTCTTCGTATTATTTTATATGTACTATGGCGTTCAAATGAGAATAGGATTGTCTCCGCGTCATGTTGGAACGTCATCGTTGTCATTTTGAACAATTTTGGTAGGGTCAGCAAAATAAGACATTTTTATAATATAATTTATCTATCATTTTGTCGTTATCGTTTACTAATTTTCGAGCGATTAGCGAGACAAATACAATAAAAAGCTATAATATGTTATAGTATGTTATATATATAACGAATAGTTCGAAATAACCACACTAACAAACAAAAACACCGAGAAATAACAACAAATTTATTTTTTTAAGGGGAAACAAACACATAACTAATAGAAGTTAAAATAAAATGCCTTATAATTTATTTACTCAACAAGGCACACCAACAACAACAAAATGGCGGTTGGCAATTCAACTTAATATCATAGTATCCAACAGTGAAATTATTGAAAGAATTTCTTTTTAATAATATTATAACTATTTTTACTAAATAATTTAAGACGTTTTCAGCTTCAAATTGAGTTTAGGTAAAAGAAAAAAAACATTATTGATACGTAAATAAAGTTTCGTTGCTGACAGTACTATTCTAATCACTTTTGACAACTAAAGGTCATAGCCAATCCTATTCTCAGTTGAAACGCATAGTACCTGCTAGATTATAAATCTTAAATGTATATGTAATATGTTTTCAGTTTGCGGATACATAATGCTGTTCGCTGGCATCCTTTTCGTGCCGATTGGTATTGGAATCACAATGTACCAATACCGTACTGGTAACTTAGTACAGGTGAGACTATTTATTAATACTTTAATGCTTTTTTTATTTATTTATCTGAATAATTATTTTAAATAATATCTGACTGCGTTGTACCTACATTAAATGCGATATAGACTCAATCGAGAAAGATTGTAGTGGAGAAATTGGCTGCCATTGGCACGACCGCAATAGCTCAGTCGGTAGAGTGACGGAACAGTACTCCGAGGTCATGAGTTCAAAACCCGTTTGCAGTGATCAATGTGATCATACTTTCCACTATAATTAGATAAGTAAAAATCATAGGTAGTCAATTGAAAATGTAGTAAATTACTTTATAAATATTAAACAATAACTTTGTTCACAGACTATTATAAAGACATTCAGCCCCAAAAGCGAGTGGGGTCCCATTTCACCACAAGAAAAAACAGATTGGGAGTTATTCAAGAGAGAAGCTGAACTAGAGAGAGAAAAGATGACTACGAATTGGTTCAAACACATTTGGTACAGTATTAGTGGTGGATATAGGAACAGAGTTTAAATTGATTATAGAATAAGTTATTGTATATAGTATTATTATAGTGTTTAGTATAATTAGGAAACAATGTACATTATTATAAATATATTTATTTTTTATAATAAAAACGATAAGAAGAAAGTACTGAAATGTTTTTTGTTAAGATGACATAAGTTTTAGACATGATCTACATACAATCAATAGAAGATATGATATGTGTTTTAATATGGATTAATAAACACCAACTTAACAAACGATTGTTGTAAACCAAGATTTATAATCAGAATTATACGTTAAAGTAGAGAAAAAACTTCCCAATACGTAACTAGATACATAGTTAGAAGTTCAATAATTATAAATACATACTTATACCTACTGTTTTTTAATTTTGTATTTATTTCTGGAGAGAGAGAGAGAGAGAGAGTGAAGTAAAGTCTCTCTTGTGAAGTTAAAGTAGGTAATAAAATACGTTTTACTAATTTACCATTTTATGTACCTGGGAAACTAAATAGTTGATAGATTAGTAAATTATTTTTCATTTAGAAAAAATTTTGATAAATTATTTTATGCATTAGACATATTTTTTTTTAATAATTTTAGATTATAGACCCACCCTTAAGTGGATTCTGTCTTCTTCATAATAGTATGTCTTCTGCGTTAAATTACTTTCAAATAAGTACACTTTACAATGTGATTGTAAAGTTCGCAAATATTAACGAAAATGTAAAGGATTTTTATACACGTAATATTTAATGAAAACCATGAAAATAACTTTTTTCGTATTGAAATTTTCGTGAGTTTGAGTTAAGAGGATACCAAAATAGCTTCGTGCATTTTTCTACGTACGAAGTTTTCATTGTTTCTTTAGATTGAATGGCTAGAGCTCTAATTTTTAAGTATATGTTTTTTCAATATATGATCTAGGATCGCATAAACTCAGAAACACGATTGAAAAAAGTTTTCTCGATAGAAAATCTTAGCGAAACAACCTCTCAATTTTTTTATTTTTTTCATTTGTCGGTCTATTATATTATTAATATCGCGTATTAACTAATGAAATAACTTTAAAAACATAAGTAACTATTATATACTTATAGAAACACGTAAATCAGAATTAAAATATATTTAGTAGATTTTGAGTAAATAGGAAAAGTATCCCTAATTCTTCATTTTCTGTGCCTACTGGCTGTGTTAATATGTACGTGTCAGCGATGATATACGATAATATTGATGTAGGCCCTTAACTTAACTTTTTTTAGTAAATTGTTTAAAGTTATAGTCTTTTTTCTGTGACAAACACGCAGTGCCTTGGAGTTTAATTATGCCAACTTATAAGTTAGAGCTTCAAAAAGATTGGACAGCATAGTATAAAAACTAACTTTAGTCATTTCATAGTAAAACCATAGTGCGATCTATGAATCTCACCCTCACCTTTATGTGCAAACACATAGCTAAAATAAGATATTATGGAGGCTAACGTGTTGATGAAAACATCCCTATATGTTAAAACTAAAATACTCTTGCTAGGATCTACTAAAATTTTCAACAATCAAATGCATAAATGTCACCACTATTGTACCTCACTGGTCCCACAATAAGCAGTAACATTGTATTACTACTTTCAAGTACTAGTTTCAAGATCATTTGTTTGTAAACAAATACATAAAACGGATAGCAAATATTCAGACACAGTGACAGATATGTAATAGAAATACACACAGTAACGTAAATAGGCTTCCATAGTTGGTGCTACCATTAAAGATTCCATTACCACTAACCATAAGGTGGAATGAGATCATACTACAACATAAATTACATAAAAAGAAGTACAACTAATAGTGTTAACAAAATTGTTATGTAAACATATTGTACTAATCAGAAACTTTATAAACCTATGACATACACGTAGGTATTACGAATTTATGAGTAGTAATAATTTTTTATGTATTTTACCATGAAATTTTAGGTAATTAGTTGTATAATTACATTACAAAATGGATAAGTATGCCAAACGATTTCAGCCAGTGTTAGGCAATGACTAATACAGGGGTGGCATTGGTTATTGCTAGAAAATAGATAAGCTCTTTACAAGGCATTTGTAGGTGCGATAGTTAAATTAGTTTAGTGAGTGTGCTCAGCCGAACTCAGTTAAATTAGTATCTAATAATCTAATCTAATATTTATAAATCTAATCTTACAAACTTTACTTAGAACTAGGTTCAACTAAGCACACTCATTGGTTTATAGTTTAATGCTAAATACTAATAAGTTTGAAGAATTTAGTACAAAAACGTGGTCACGTTTGGTTGCTCTTCTTACCTTTTAAAAGTCCGGTAAAGAAATATACAAATGAATGACATGCAGTGCCATATTTAATACCATTTATTTACCAACATTTCATACAGTTAAGTTTAAGCACAATTAATCTAATATATAAAATTCACGTGTCACAGTGTTAGTTACCGTACTCCTCCGAAACGGCTAGACTGATTCTTATGAAATTTTGTATGCACATTCAGTAGGTCTGAGAATCGGCTAACATCTATTTTTCAAACTTTTTTTTTTTAGTATGGCAAAACAACGTTTGCCGGGACAGCTAGTAATATATAAAACTTAAATTTTACTCTCGATATTTTTAATAATGTATTTAATAAAAATCTTCGACAGAATCATTCAGAGCAACCCTAAACTGTGGGTGGGCCCAATAACTAGTAGATTTTTGTAGTTAGCTATTAGTTTACTTTAAGAATTTTACTTAGTTAATGCTTACATATAGGGAATAGGCTGTGCAACAATTGAGATACAATAAAAATTTGTGATATTGAACTATGTATGTTTTATTTAACCCCTGTCTACATACTAAATACATACATAATAATAAAGTACATACTGTCTACATAATAATAAAGACTAAATAAATTTAAATCGATTGAGAGCTGTAACCTATATAAGCTAATAGCTATAAGGTAAAAGACAGACCTTCGTATACAATGTTATCTGATAAAAAATCATTGCTGATGAACATACAGAAACGAGATTTAAAAGCGTAACATAGAAAGAAAGTTTAAAAAACAGGAAGGGTACAAGATGCGGCCTTGAGGCACGCCAATTATTAAACTTGATAACACCTCATCAATATGAGCCTATGGTTGATCTTTTTAACATTAGAGAAAAGCTATTCTAGAGCATTAAATGTATTATTTTCGATATTAAAACATACCTAAGAGAAAGTATTATAATAGTCTGTATAACGTGGCTCGATATATAAAAACAAAAATCAATGACAGAATGTTTGACGCATCTGGCTTACAGTGATTCTTGCGCAAAAGATAGTGAGTTTCGATAGATTTCTACTTAGAATAGGTATTTTTGTGACAAAGTGTGTGTGTGTGAATCAAGGGTTTTTTTTATTATCTACATTAAAATCAAAAGTCATCTCTCGTTGTGTTGTTAGGCTAATTTTTAACAACTAATTTATCTTCGTAAAATTTTCCATGAACCTGTTGGACAAAGGTCTCCGCGCAAAGAAAGCCACAATGCTCGTTCTTGAACAGATTTAATCCACTAATTCAACGGCCAACTTAATCCCCAAACAACTCTCTTGATCAGCATACAGAAAGATTACCATCAAAAAACAATATTATCTTTTCAGGAGCGGGTTCACCGCTGTAAGATGCACATGGTATACCAAGAAAGAACTTAAATACATCAAAATAAACCTACCTGAGATATTGACAAATGAACTCAAGAGTTACATAACGTGATACGCATCGAGGATCAATATGGGAGTCCACAATACAGGAATAATTATCTTGCGTCTTTCCCAAAAACGTGATGTCGAATTCTCAATCAGCGTAATTCTTATTTCATGGTCATTTGAGAGGCGACACTGGACGAGTTTCACAGCAGCTGCAATTATCAAGTAGGTATGTTTGTTATCCTATCTGCGTAGTACTTATTACTATCGGTTAATTGATTAACGTGTGCCATACTTAATACCTACTCCTTAAAACGTGTTGATTTGATACAGCACGGCCCCACGGACACATTATTACACAAATATTTAATATGTTGTTAGCCAAATATATATAAAATATAAATCGCAAATAGCATTTTTTTAAGTTTTGCGGCTTGGGGTTCCTAAGGTTAGAGACATTGAACCAGGGTCTGTTATCTTGCCTACATTCGTTTTTGACCGTGCACACATACAAATCTTTGCGTGTGTTCGTCGTGCAAGTATACCACATAAAAAAATTTACCATTAATTAATTAAAATACTGGCAGCACTGGCCTATGACAGCCGTTAGTTCTTTGTTTTGTTTGTATTCTGTGGTCTGTTATGTTTTGAATCTTTGCTTTGATCATTGATGTAATTTTTGTGTCAGCCAATAACTAAAAGAAGAAGAAGAATTTTTGTGTCGTCGTCGTTATTGCAATTTAATAGCACGCCACTTAATCTGTTCTGTAACTTGTGTGTTCTATTACATTTTACGAAAGGACGTTTTAGTTTAGGTTTATTATTAGGTTATTTTTTATTATATCAGATGTCTTCCAATAACTATAGAAAGTGCGCTAAGTGCGGGAGAACACGTGCTGAGGATCCGTCGGTAACCTACCATAGGTTTCCAAATCCAGGAACCTCTAACCTTATCAAGTAAGTAACATATATTTTAATGAAAAGTCATCTCTAGTCATTTAGGCAGGGACTTAGTGTAAGTTTATCAGGTATGTACAATGGAACGTGTATGTGAAATGAAGAAACTAATGGCTGTTGTCAACAATTGTTACAGTTTGCGGATTTGCTTCCTGCTCAGGACAAATATTTGTAATATTTGAAAAAAGATGATCTTTTAAATTTTAAATCTGCTATTTTCAGTACTAATTAGTTATCATATCTTTTCAGGGCTCGTGCATGGGCTGAGTATTGTTGGCCACAAGAAGATTGGACTCATGCCACTTTACTTTCACTGCATACTAAAAACAGAGTTTTATGCGGGAGACATTTTAGTTCATCTCAGTTTTATGATAATAAGAGGCAAAAACTGATAAAATTTGCAATTCCTGATTCACACGAAGTTATGAAGCTATTAAGTGACCGTGAAAATGTGTTTAATCAGGTTCGCTTACCTATTATAGTTTATTGCCATTGCTATTTTTATAATTCAGTGATTATAGAGCAAGGTACATCTCAGTATTTCATTAATGCATTTTATGTTCCTATTTTCAGAATGTACAGAACCTGGATGATGAACCATCTGTCATGCTGCTTGTTTCAAAAGATAAAGCTTCACCAATTTGCATAAAACAGGTAATGGCTTATTTTTACCTGAAGCTATGTCAAATTGAGTATTACTAATTTGGTATTTAAAAAATATTTTTAGGTTGTTATTCTTTCACGATATTTTATTCCTTTTAAATAACAGTGTTATTTAACATAGGTAATGGCTTACATATTTGTGGTTGCGTGATCCTTAATTAATTTTGATGAATTAATTTATGTGAAACTAATTTAATATCAGTGATTATTTTTTTAATTTCCTTGCCATATACCCACAGGAATCAGTTTCCTTACACATACTATGTACTATGTCCTAGGAAATATTAACCCTGTAATATTTTAATTTCAGATGTTAATACAAACCCCATTATTGGATACAGAAAGCAATATTAGTCAGCCTTCAAAAAGTGGAGTGATATCAGGACAACAAGCTTTTGAGAATGTTGTTCCAATATTGGAGAACCCTTGCAAGGAGCAGGTTAGATAAAATAGATATTAAATTTATATATTATAAACATACATATGTAATAACTTCAAAATTTTACAATATGTTAATAAAGATAATATGCATGTATAGGTAATTTATAGATTTAAGTACATAATATAATATGTAATGAACCTCGTAGTCGCATTGGGTCACAACCTGTAAAGATATGATGTATAAATAAAAACTTTGATTTTAATTTTCATACTATAAATTTAAAATAAATTCAATTTGCTTTGAGGTTCAAGCAACAAAGTCAGACAAACAACATTCATTTTAAATCATTTGTAGTGTGCACCCCAACACATCATCTCCCGACTTTTCATGCTTTAAAATGTTTTTTATTGTGATTTCAGAATGTACCTGTCATTTTGCCATCCTGTGACAAACAATATACGGAGAAATTCGCACGCAAGAAACGCAGTCCAATATTAACTGCCATCCATGTTGGTAAAGTTAGTGAAATGACGCCTAGAGAAGTAAAACTATACAACATTTGTAGGAATAAGATGCGAGAAATAATAAGGCTTCGAAAAATATTGAAGACTAAAAAGGGAAAAATAGAGCAAATTCTAAATGACGACAACATTAAAAAATTGTGTGACTTAAATATTAGCAATTCCTTTATAACATTGTTACAGAGCCAATTACAAAATTGTCCCAAGAAACCAAAAGGAAGAAGATACACTTTGAACCAAAAAATTATGGCTTTAGTAATTTACAAGAAGTCCCCAGCTTGCTATAGATTACTCAGGCGAATGTTTGCATTACCATCTCAATCCAGTTTAATGCAATTATTAAATAAAGTGCCTCTTAAACCCGGAATAAATAAACACATTTTCACCTCATTAAACAAAATGACACAGAGACAAAAAGATGAAGATAACATTTGCATATTATCATTTGATGAAGTGGCAATCAGAAAACACATAATATATAATTCTAAGTTAGATGAAATACATGGGTACCAAGATCATGGCAACCATGGCAGAGGCCAGGATATTGCTTCTAAAGCATTAGTATTTATGCTCCATGGGCTAAGAAAACAATGGAAACAGCCTATCGCATTTTATTTCTCACATACAATAAACGCCGACAGAATGACAGTCATTTTAAAAGAGGTAAATAAAATGACTTGTATTATTTATACTGAAAAAACATATTTATATTTATATATACATAATATATCTATTTTCGTTTCAGATGCTTACAGAGTGCTTTTCTGCTAATTTAAATGTGGTTGCCACTGTGTGTGATTTATCCACAGTAAATATTAAAGTTATTAAAACTTTAGGTTCAAGCACAAGAGAACCATTTTTTTCCCATGCTGGACGGGAAATTATAACGATCCTAGATCCTCCGCACCTATTAAAGTGTACACGAAATATGCTTATGAAGCATAATGTAGAATGCATTACTGATGTAAATTGCAATGGGCAAACGATCAAAGGTAACTAAATTCGACATTTTGTTATATTCTAATACTAGCTGCCGTCCGCAGCTTAACCCGCGTGAGATAGATTTTCGTTCACAATTTCATGGGTTTTAAGAGTGAGGAAACTATTTATTTTTCCAACATAAAAGTAGTCTAAGTTACTCCTTATAACATTATCTATCTGCCAGTGCCAGTCAAAAAAAGAAAAATCATAAAAAGCCTGTTAAAATTTAGACATTATAAACAGACACTTCAATTATATTTATTTGTTTGATGATAAAGTTTGAAGTTATCAAATCAAATGTTAATTCTTTAGTAATGTCTTTTTTATTTAAATTAGTGTTTATCTGCATCACAAATTAACTATCACATTATGATATTTATTACATATAGAAATTACTAGCTAACTTATTAGTCTAATTGTTCCAGTTGTGAGTTGAGGTTTTAATTTGAAATCATACATTAAATATTATCAATTTAGAAAATTTCTTTTAAGAGATGTGGAGCATATTCTAATGAAAATGTTTATTTCAGGTATAGCAAAATGGAGTCACATTAAAGAATTTTATACTTTAGATAAAAATAATCTAAACTTTGTTCATGCACCTGCATTAACGGACTATCATTTGCATCCAAATTCACAACAGCAAATGAGAGTTAAGCTAGCAGCACAAGTATTTAGCCATTCTGTTGCAGCTGGCATGATAACTAAGATCGCGCTAGGTAAGTGAATTTGGTTTAAATTATTGTTTAAACCACAGTTGCACTGCACATACACAATTAATCAATCATTTATTTGTGGGCAGTACACATAAATTTATTAATTTAGTCCTAAGTAACACTGTCTCTCATACTAGGTATTACGAGTAGCAAGGCAATTTATAGTTTAGACTATCTAACATCACACTATGAAGAGCAGAGCAATTAGTGTGTAACTGCAGACATGCGTATTGTAATGGAGACCCAGGGCGGAACGGGCTGTATTTCTTATATATATATGTATGTTTGTATGTGTATACATATATATGCATATATGTACATATATATACATATAGGCGAGGTGGGAAGGTCAGACAGAGCCATTACAATTTTTTTTTTTTTTTAAATCTATCTTTATTTTGTACTTTCTGTACATTTAATTATTTGCATCTTATTATTTTTTTTTTCAGGTGATCTACCAGCTGAGTCTCACGTTACTCAAACATTTGTCAAAAAATTTGATGAATTGTTTGACGCTGTGAATGCGGACAGTCCAGATTTAAGGAGAGGAAAAAAATACTCCACCAACATAACTGCACGTAGTTCTCATTTCGAGCTCTTTGTCGAGATGAGAAAATACATATCTTCAATGAAATATATTGGGAGTAAAAACAATCCCCCTTCTCAGGACGGATGGATCCACACAATGAATGCTATAGAAAAATTATGGAAAAAGTTAATTACGTTAGGTATTACTAGTCTTTGTACACGACGCCTTAATCAAGACTTGTTGGAAAATTGTTTCGGCTGCATTAGATACAGCTGTGGCTCAAACGACAATCCCACAGTACAGCAATTTATATCAGGTGTAAAAACTGCAATTATAAGCAATTTGAAACATTGTGGACAAAAAAGAAATTGCGAAGATGACACCGCTATACTAGCTGATAATTTATCATCTTTTCTGAATTCAAACTCACTATTTTTAAATAGTAAGTTTACAGTTGAAAAATCGGCATACATAGACGATGGTGATATGGAGACATTTATATCTGATGCAGTCGAATCTGTTGAACAGGGAACGCCAGAAGGTCAAGCTTGCGGATATGTATGTGGTTTCATTTTTAAAAAACTAAAAAACAAAGACTGCGTTGATTGCCGAAAAGCATTCTTAACTATAAATGAAGAAACCATACACATATTCACAAGTTTCAAAGAATATAGGGAAAGGCAATCTTTACATTACGTTTGTAAAGAAATGGTGTTGTGTGTAGAGACTATGGCTACAATAATAAATAGCTATTTGAAAACAAATGCATATCAAAAGCAGATATATATTAGTATTTTAGGTCTTCTAGAAAATGTAGATATGAGTTTTTTAAATGTATGTAATGAGCATTTAGAAACGAATGTGCATCATTTAAAAACTAGTACCTTTTTTATATGTGTAAAACGATTTTGCATTGTAAGAAATAGGCAAATGGAAGACGAAGACAAGAAAAAGTCCCTAGAAAGAAAATTGAAAATATTAAAAAATAAATAACTTAATGTTATTTATTCTTCTGCGGGAGACCGAAATCATGAAGTTAGTTACGATGCGCGGGGACACTGTTCATCCTAAAGTTAGCCAATCAACATTTTAGCAACTGTATTCATTAACTGACTCGGCATTAATTGCAAATAATTTATTAACTTTTTTAACGGGAACCATCCCTTCGTCGTGTGAACCAAACTCGTCTTCCTTCAAATTTGACGAAAATAAAGAGATGACAAATTTACTATCTGATGCAGTTGAAGCAGTTGAACAAGGGATATCCGAAAGTCAGGCTTGTGGATATGTGTGTGGTTTCATATTTAAAAGAATAAAATACAATGACTGCCTAGATTATTAGACTCAAGTCATGAGTCATTAAATTATGTTAACAAAGATATGGTGACGTGTGTAGAAACGATATCAACTATAATTAATGATTACATGAAAACAAATGCCTTTAGGCAACAACTTAAAATTAATGTTGTTAAAAATCTAGAATGTGTGAATTTTGTTTTTTTAAATAAATGTATAAATCATTTAGAATTAAATGAAAATCATTTAAAAATAAGCACATTTTTTATTGTAATTAAAAGATATTGTGTTTTAATTAATAGAGCTATGGAAGATGAAGAGAAAAAGAAAAGTTTTGAACGCAAAATGAAAATATTAAAGAATAAATAAAATAATAATATGATTGTTTTAATTACTTCCTGTAGGCAAGAATATGAAGCACGATCCTTAATAATATATTAAGGAACAATATATATTTAAAATGGTTCACGATCATAATATAATATATTATGATCGTGAACCATTTTAAATATATATTGTATTATAGTACAGCCAAGAGCAAATATTACAACGTTTGAAAGTTCCCGCGCGTGTTGATTTATTGCTATTCCGCAATGGCGCTAGCGTCTCGTACGTGTATTGGCTGTGGTTGCATTTTTTTACTATAGAGATGTAGTTCTTCTCTCGTTAGAGAGTAGTATATTCTTTGCATTGAACTGAAAAGGAGAGAAAACTCCCAAATTATAAATTGTACAATTATGATTTTGGATGCCTATTGCGCTTTTATACTATCACGCTCAAAACTAACAAAAAACGCAAATCAAGTAAAAATAAATTGCCGAAACAAAAAATTGTAGGTAGGTATTAAACGTTTTTATCATTTTGGCTAATGTTTGGCTACTTATTTTGCACAGTTATTTTGTATGTCATAAAATAATCATAATGTCTGTGCGTAATGTCATACTGGCATTTGATATAATGTTAGTCATTGATGTTAGTACCTAACATTTATCAAATGCTATTTATTAAGTAATTAATTTTTAAATAAAATCATGAGGGTAGACACAAATATAAAATTATTTGTTGACAACTGAAATTAGTTGCACCGCAAGAACTCTTTGGCCACATTTTTATTGTTTTGAACGAATAAGCAGCACTTTACTTAACTTATTTTATATTAAATTGTATTTGTGATATCTAGCATACAGCCTTTCTAATTTATTTCATGAGAATTTATTCATTTCATTCGTTGGTACATATTTAATTTCGTTTAGGATTAAAAAAAAGATTAGGGTATGTAAATATTTTTGTAGTAAATACCTAATTTCGTATCATTTTTCATTTGCGATGTCACTGTGGTGTACCTGTTCGGCGTTTAACAATATTCGTGTCGAAATCAAATAGTTATCATTGACTGCTATACATTCGAAAATTTTCCAACCGATGCCGATGTCAGAACATTATGATGCCGATATCAGAAATGGAGATCACTTGTTACTATTTGACTAATGACTATCCGCTATTTGTCATTTTATTGTGAGTGACAACGTTTTGATTTCTTATTTACTTATTTGTTATTTTGGATAACAGTAAATGGGCCAGCCTATATAACATGTTTTACTTAATCAATGATAGATAAAGATATCGTATCTGGTTTAATTTATCTCACATGCAATACCGAATTTATCTTGGTTCGTTGTTTTACTAGGGAAAAGAATTATACTACTTATTTATCACTTCTGTACCGCATGTTGATGTGCGCGTATGATCTAAGTGAAAAGGAAAACTCGTCCAATGGTAAATATTTAAATTAATGAAAACGGTCAACGTTTAGTCTGATGTTTTATATTCTAAGTCATAAACTAAGTATTTTATTAATTTGATTGCTAACTTTATAGGCAGAGAATAACGATAATGTCGAAAATGGACATGGTGTAAATGCAGCGTTTGATCCATCACCGGAAAATATCGATGGCAAGAAAAAGTCCAGTCTGCCCGGGCTAACGAAGGAAAAACTTGCTTCGGAGGCACCCGTCAAAGTTAACGTGAGTTTTTATACATTTTAACTTCTTCTATATCTGTTATCTATACATATAATAAATCTGTAGAAGAAAAAATTTTGTACATTGAATATATTTTCAAAAAGAATAGCCAGATGGTTAAAGGACAACCAACAGAACCCATTTCCAGCATTTTTGAAATTTTTGTCTGTTTGTTTAGATGTTTGTCTGTGCACGCATCACGTAAAATGTACAACACTTATAGATATAAATGTTATACGTAAAAATTGTACACGCTCAAGGTATTACTTAGTCTTTGTTTCATCGCAATCGGTCCGCTCAATCAAGAGATATTTACATAATACGAGATTTCTCAATTTGATTACTTGCAACGCCATCTAGCGGCAAAAAAAAAAACAAAAAGTGTATTGGGTCGATCGAAAATAAAATCGATTCACACGGACGGAGTCGTGGGCACAGCTATTTACTAATAAAGCAACTTATTTTGTATTAAATATAATTCAATCCTATTAATTTACTATTTATCTGTGTGTATGTTTCTAAAATAAATAAATTTGATTTATCCCTTATTCGAAGCTCTTGTTCGACTGCAAAGAATAAGGATTCTACAAGACTGTAACCAGGATTTACTTTTGGCACAAATATCGGTTACGAGATTATACAGTTGTTAAGGGCCTACATCAATATTATCGTAGACATGTACCTATTAACACAGCTAGTAGGTATAGAAAATGAAGAATTAGGGATATTTTTTTTGTTTACTCAAAATCTACTAAATATATTTTAATTCTGATTTACGTGTTTCTATATATAATAGTTACTTATGTTTTTAAAGTTATTTCATTAGTTAAATACGCGATAATAGACCGAATTTGAAAAAAATAAAAAATTAGAGAGGTTGTTTCGCTAAGGTTTTCTATCGAGAAAACTTTTTTCAATCGCGTTTCTGAATTTATGCGATCCTAGATCATATATTGAAAAAACATATACTTAAAAATTAGAGCTCTAGCTATTCAATCTAAAGAAACAATGAAAACTTCGTACGTAGAAAAATGCACGAAGCTATTTTGGTATCCTCTTAACTGATTTGCTTACAATATTTATTTTGGTAAATGTGTATCTCCACGCGAAAGGAAGAATTAGTTACATAAAATATAGATCCCTATAATCACTATATCGTAACGGTCTTATTCGTAATGATTTATCGGAGGTTTAAACGGAAATTTTATCGAAGAGATAAGAAACGTTTTAGCGTAAAAAGACTATTATGAATAACAGGTTTTGACAATTTTCGCGAACTGATTTTAGCGAACTTTTAAACCTCCGTTAAGAGGATACCAAAATAACTTCGTGCATTTTTCTATGTACGAAGTTTTCATTGTTTCTTCAGATTGAATAGCTAGAGCTCTAATTTTTAAGTATATGTTTTTTCAATATATAATCTAGGATCGCATAAACTCAGAAACGCGATTGAAAAAAGTTTTCTCGATAGAAAATCTTAGCGAAACAACCTCTCTCATTTTTTATTTTTTTCAAATTCGGTCTATTATCGCGTATTTAACTAATGAAATAACTTTAAAAACATAAGTAACTATTATATATAGAAACACGTAAATCAGAATTAAAATATATTTAGTAGATTTTGAGTAAATAGGAAAAGTATCCCTAATTCTTCATTTTCTGTGCCTACTGGCTGTGTTAATATGTACGTGTCGGCGATGATATACGATAATATTGATGTAGGCCCTTAAGTCATTATGAATAAGACTATAAATGTATAATTATTAAACTAGTAAAACGATATATGTATGGGATGTGTATGGGTAGATTTTGTTGAAGGTAATAAACAACAGGTTTAAGTCTAATAAATAAGTTAGCATTTATTTAAATCTTTACGATACTTTATTTACCATTCGGTACTCAAATAATATTGTTAAATAATAACTAATTTAGCTATTGTTAAGGTGTAAAATGAGGTCAAGATTAGATATTGAGTATTTGTTACAACATCACATATCAATAAACTAGGTCAAGGATGTAAGGTCCTCAGTAATTGTGTAGACATTTATACAGATAATATTCAGCAAATTCAGTATAAGTATCAAATAGATATTTAGAGATTTTGTATTTGAACCAGTTTAAAAATGAATACATAAAATAATATCCTCTCCGTAAAAAACGAAAAAATCCTCCCAGTTTATTTTGAAAAAACTTGATTTGCTTAAAATATTGGATTGTCGTTGCTATATTAGTACAATTTAGTAGACAGGTGGTAGATAGCAATCGCGAAGGCAAATATTAATAGCTTTTTATTTAACACTGAAACAAAATGTATAAACGTAATGTCATATTTTAAACAGGTAGACATAATATTATGCTAAAATTAAGGGCCTACATCAATATTATCGTATATCATCGCCGACACGTACATATTAACACAGCCAGTAGGCACAGAAAATGAAGAATTAGGGATACTTTTCCTATTTACTCAAAATCTACTAAATATATTTTAATTCTGATTTACGTGTTTCTATGCATAATAGTTACCTATGTTTTTAAAGTTATTTCATTAGTTAATACGCGATAATAGACCGACAAATGAAAAAAATAAAAAATTTGAGAGGTTGTTTCGCCAAGATTTTCTATCGAGAAAACTTTTTACAATCGCGTTTCTGAGTTTATGCGATCCTAGATTATATATTGAAAAAACATATACTTAAAAATTAGAGCTCTAGCCATTCAATCTAAAGAAACAATGAAAACTTCGTACATAGAAAAATGCACGAAGGTATTTTGGTATCCTCTTAATATTGGGATGTTGATTTCATTATCCTAATGCAAGTTCATTACAATAATGAAACTGTAGCAGTTAAATATCTAATTAAGATTTTTATAAATTTTATAAATTAGTTGGTACATAAGATAACTGACTTCCTTACTAATTTATAAATGCGAAAAGCGGATGAATTACAAGAAATTTTGACGAGCTTAAGTGTTAATGTGTATAACCAAACCATAGTGCGATTTAAAAAGAACTGTACAACGCCATCTATTGAGAGGTATAGTAAAGTTCTGTTTGTTAGGGTTTGATTTCTAAATTTCACGCAGACGAAGTCGCGGGCAACAGCTAGTTATTTATAAACCGGAAATCATTTCATTATAATTCGTTTTTTTATGTTTATGTTTTTACATTTTAATTTAAAAAACCAAAATGTTAATTTAGAATTAAACTTGTAGTATTAAAAAACTATTTATTTTTCGTAATAGAAAATTAATTTATTATATTTATTGTGCAAATTGGTTGGCTAAATTGTAAAACGATTATTATTGTTTTATAAATTTTATTTTAACTTAAAATAAATGAAATGTGGCCCTGATGGTAAAAGTTGACAAACTCGGGTTTTCGTAATGATTTAATTTCTTTTCTAAGTAGGTTCACTCACAAGCGTAACTAAAGAATGCAAGTTTAGGATTAAGGTAAAATCTTGAATATTGTATCTTCTAGATTTTAAAGAAGATGATTTCTTTTTGGTTACTAGTTGACCTAAAATAGTGAATCCAAAAAGTAATCACAAAAAAATAAACGCGGTAGTTTTTACTTAATAAATTACTGTTCTTAATTTTTACTTAATTAACTACTGGTAGTACTTTGTGGTACTTTGTCGTAAATATATATTTGATAAAAAAAGACTATGAATATTGACGTAGACGACCTGAAATGTTTTGAAAATTATATATCAAGTATTTTGTATTCCTACGATCTATCAAAACGAAAGGAAAAACTGAGTTTTTTATAACATAAATAAAAAACAAAACCAAATAAAAGTAACAGGGAAGTATTAATATTTTACAAGGATCATTAGTTTATTTACTGCAATTTAAATAATAAAATCCTTTATTTTGAACAGGAATTCGATAATCTAATCATTAATTTTACAATTTATTGATAAGATAGTACTTTATTGATTTATATAAACATAAATTATTAGGTATCATTGTCATAATCATCAAATTATACGTAGAAATACCTATTATACGTAGGTATGAAGATACAATTCAATCATGATGACATTAGCACCTTGAGTTAATAGTTTCGAAAATTGTTACACTACCATATCGTAGAAATCTGTTACCCGCGACTTCATAGGTGTAGAATTTATAAAATTTCTCCCGTTTTTACAACTTTTTTCACTGATGCTTCGCTCCTATTGATCGCCGCGTGATGGTATATAACCTTTTTCGATAAATGTACTATCTAACACTAAAAGAATTTTGCTAATCAGACCAGTGTTTCCTGAGATAAGCGCGTTCAAACGAACAAGCAAACTCTTCAGCTTTATAATATTAAGTTTATATTAGTAGTATAGGTACCTATATATACCTAACTAGTTGCGGAGTGGCTATTTATACGCGGGAAAATCAGATTTTAAATTTCTTTCGCATTGCTAATATTGCTATTATCGTAGAAATAAGACTTTCCTGTGGATACAGCCTCTAGCTATCAGTAAAACAAATCGGTATTTAATTATCATGGAATAGCTTTTGTGTGTTAGGTACGCGTACAAATAAACAAGAAACACTTAATAAACAAATAGAAAAAAATAAATAAAAATAAATAGATTCGGTATAGACGTTGTCAGTTTACGACGAGAAATGAATTTATAACAGAAATTATTTATTTTGGTCACTATACATAATTATTATAATTTTTTCCTGTTTCCGTCCTAACGTCCGCCCAAGTAATTTTATCATGATTAAACAAATGCTAAGGAATTTAATCTATTTACCTAATAGGCAGGTAGTTACTTAAGTAGTTATGTGTTTTAGATTAATTTGATTTATTTAAATTATTACTATGTATTGTATGTAAATTATGTTTCACTTACCTGTATTGAATCGAAAATCCTGTACAAAAATATAGATAGATAATATATTAAGACACTAACTTTTTCTGCCGAGTACTCATGGCGTTTTTGCATAAACAAATTTTAAAATAAACTAGCGTTTGCCCGCGACTTCGTGTGCGTAGAATTTAGAAACCAAACATTAATAAATTATACGAAAAGTCTTCCTCTAGAACCACTCTATAATTTAAAAAAAACCGCATGAAAATCCGTTGCGTAATTTAAAAGATATAAGCTCATTTAGGGACATAGATGCAAAAACAACGACTTTGATTTATAATATGTAAAGATTATTAGTATTATTGACGAACATGCCTGGCTACCTAATAAACATGCCTATGAATGACCACCAACAAATTTCCACGAAACGAAATTCCGTAAATAAGACTAAGTAGTAATTTAAACATTTTACTTCCAGGAGGATGGTAAACAATTACCAGAACGACCAGAATGGGATAATCAATGGCAGTTTCTTATGTCATGTATTGCGACCTCTGTTGGTCTAGGCAACGTGTGGAGGTTCCCTTTCGTTGCATATCAAAATGGAGGAGGAGCATTCCTATTGCCATACATCGTTGTACTGATCCTTATAGGAAAACCTATGTACTATTTGGAAACATCCCTTGGACAGTTCAGTAGCAGTAATTGTGTTAAGATTTGGGCACTTTCTCCAGCTATGAAAGGTAGTTATTTTTTAATGTATTGTGTCCAAATTACACTTGTCCTTGTGCTATGTACAAACAATACATTTTCAGTGTATCTATTAATAAAATTATTAGGTATAATTAATGCGGTGGCACCTGTTCTAGTGTATTAAGTAGGTACGCACTTCTATCTCATCTCATTCAAAGGCATTTCCGAATTAATTGATTGTTTATAAGTATCTACCTGAATCAGTGAGATATTATTGGTAAATCGTGTTTTTTTTCATGAAAATCATTGGATCGATGTCCGATTCCGATCAGATATATAGGTAGTAATACATATCTATATACCTACTATAAATTATCAATATAATTTGTTAGCACATTATTAGTTTGGATTCAGTCCTGATCCTGACTACCTATAATTTACTTTATTTATTACAAATGCAGTTAGCCAGAATAATCGTCTTCGTATTTTCTGAAACTGCATTTAAAACTTCTGATGGTTTAATGTTTTTGTAACTACTTAAACTGAAAGTAGATAATATAGATAGGTAGGTATTATATCTGCTATCTAGTACCCATTATGTAAGCCTAATTTGTTCTTTATGACTTGATAACGTTGTATGAATTGTCTATCAATAGCATTTATTTGTTATAGATATAGTTAAGTAGGTACATAGATTCCTACCAATCGGTTGAAGGTGTCAAGGTAAAAAATGTACCTATTGCTGGAACTCGTTATTATACTACATTATTGTATATCTTATAGTATACAAATTCCTCTAGTATAAATGAGACAATACTTGTCTATTTGTAGCTGCCGACTGATACTCATGCTTCAATAAATATTTTACAGAAAAGGACTATCGGAATGGTTTAGGATAGGTCTAAATAGCAATTTATCTTAGTACAAATAACCTATTTCTTCATATTTTAGGAACTGGATATGCCCAAGCCTTAAGTGCTGCCTACGTAGTGTCATATTATATGTCCATTGTGGGCCTCTGCCTGTATTATTTGGCTATGAGTTTCCAAGGCACTCTGCCGTGGGCTGTCTGCCAACCGGAATGGACGAACTGTGTTCCATCTGGACAGAGTTTTAACTCCACTGATATTGTAGGAGAACCGGTGACCAGCGCTGAATTATATTTCACGTAAGTAGTTTTTCAAAATCATCAGTTATTGCAACCTCTGTTTGAAAAGAAGTGTTGTAGGATGGTATAACTTAGCGTAAGATGTAGTTATGTGTGTGCCTCTTCGTCATTAGCAGAGTGGGCAAATGAGCTTAGGATAGTTATAGGGTGGATTAGCGACTAACTGAATATCCATATACTTTATTTTGAATATCTAACATTAGAGAGATGTGTCTATTATAGGTATACCAAGCAGGTTATTATTTTGTAGTAAGGCACTGCGTACTTGTGTCTAAATCTATAACAATATCTGCTGACCGTGACCTGTGAATCGAAACCGATAACTAGCTCAGCCAATTGGCGCTCGTCGAAAGTCATAAGGTGTGATTCACAGTACCCCCCAAATAATTGCGACAAGTTGACGAGCAATATTCGTAACTGCGAATATTGTAAGTACATCTATCTATCATATACATACGTAATAAGCCAATAAGCCAGAGGTTTATCGATTTTATTATTCATTATCAGATTACGATATGAGCGCCTGTTAATTGTAATGTACTTGTGTCAATAATAAACTGATTGACGACCACGACCTTACAACGCCATGTCCACCTTCAGTTACAATGTAAAGCTTATATACAAACTCATCTTGGCTGTCATTGCTTAAAAAATCGTTCGTTCGACACGCGTGAGACATGAGGAAATCCTCTTTAGAATGTAAATTCAGTTAAATTCACTACCTATGGTCATGGTCAGGCTCAAGGCACAATACCATGGAACGTAAGGGGTGAGGAGGAACACTATGGGGCTTAGCGGGTAGCCCGGCTCTATTCCGAAGGTTACCCTCGCAACTGGACGGGCGAAGTGCATAAATGCATTCCCCATAAAAAAAAAACCGAATTACCTGTAATAATATAGTACATACATCTAATACTTATTAGAAGTTATAACTGTTGTTACTTCTTATAGATAAACTATTAAAGTTTTCCATGTGAAGCGTTTCTAAAAGCACTTATCAGGAGTAAATATATGATGAGTAGGCTTTGCGATAGCACAACATAATAATGCGATTCATGTAGACTGGGTATGTACAATAGGTATGGGTATGTAAAATTCAAGTACCTACTCAGCTGTCGCTTAGATCATTGATTTCCGAGAGCTCTTGTTTTCAAATATATATTAGACAATTTAAACAATTAAATTTATGTAGATTCAGCAGATTCACTGGGCAATACCAAAATAAAAGGATTTTTTTTTTGTATTTTTAGCGTCTACATTTGTAAAAATAGTCTATCGATTATACCAAGATATATCTAATTTTGTAAAATGTTCGATGTAAGTAATTTGGAAGGCCCTGAAAATGTATTGCCCCATAGCGGTTTCATCGTTGTAAATTGATACTAAGTCGATAACATCTATGAAAACTCACTCTCATTAAAACCTTTATCAGCATGATATGTACATTGTACATAGAGTCGAAAACCATTCATTTATTAATAAAACTATACCCAAATCTAACGAAATTTAAAATAGAGTAGAGAAGAGACGGGGGTCATAAATTTGCACAGAAAGCCCTGAATAGCAAATAATGAGTCAGTTGCAAAAATCTACCATTATTTTACTTCTTTTACAGAAAAACAATTCTGCGGCAATCAGATGGAATCCACGATGGCATCGGTAATATTTTTTTTTATTATTCATTTTATTATTTATCAATGCACTAACTACTTAGATACTACGCTATGTATTAAAATAATGTAATATGTAGGTACCTACCTACTTACTATTTACATTGTATATAGATTTTGATAAGATTAATTTTCTATAATTGATTGAATACGATTCTTAGGCGATATTTGTGGTAATCCATTGTAATGCTGGTCACACAACTCCCCAACGTAGCATATTAAATTTCCGAAATACACTAATGATTAATTTGCAAATTAATGCAGTTTATATCTGAGATATATATTATACTAGCTGACCCGGCAAACGTTGTTATGCCATACTAAAAAAAAAAGTTTGAAAAATAGATGTTGGCCGATTCTCAGACCTACTGAATATGTATGCAAAATTTGAGAAGAATCGGTCAAGCCGTTTCTGAGGAGTACGGTAACTAACACTGTGACACGTGAATTTTATATATTAGATATAGAAAAACACTTCAAATATAGATATGTAGATCGGAGATCCTACGAGTAAAATAGCCTTAGTTTAAATTATTGTAGTGTCGTCAATTTTTGTTGCGTGTAAGACAACAACGTTTCGATTCGACGTTTGAAAGGGGGCGAAAGTAAATTACGTTCACATGGTATGCTTCTTAGCGCGTTAAAACATATAGGTACCCATATGAAGAAGTGATGATGATGATCAAAGCATATAAATAATTCTTTACAGGTGCACCTATATGGGATCTGACGCTCTGCTTGTTGGCATCATGGGTTATCATTTTTGTTATTATTGCACGTGGTATCAAGAGTTCAGGCAAAGCAGCGTATTTCCTTGCCTTATTCCCCTATGTTGTGATGTTCATCTTACTGATTAGGCAAGTACTAACATCTATATAGCTACTGTATATCACGCCATTGTTTAAATAGTCCGTATGATGAGCGATTAAAGATACAGAGGTCACACCCGTTTTTCTTCCCAAGCAACTGTAACAGTGGGCTAGAGGATAAAGCAAGCGGAAAGCATTTGCTGTGAAAGAAGGAAATTTTAAAATAAACCTTGTCCCAACACGCTTGGTCAGCGCGGCATAAGATCAGTGGGTGCCAAAGCTCCCAAAGCTGGAGGACGCCCGTGTGGAGAAGTTTAGATAGTAAAATAAAATAAATTTAGAGTGAGTTTATAATCGAACGATCTTTACGAAGAATCTTTTGGTTATCAGAGACCTTTGCTTTAAAAATACCTATTCAATAGAACTTTGTTTTGATAGTTTAATTTAAAGCTTTACTATTTACCATGCTATCATGCTATGGTTTTATTCCGCAAAAATGTGATCTAGATCAATATTAAAATTTATCGTAGTGATGAATAAAACTAAATAAACGTGTACTGTTCCAGGGCTGTCACTCTACCTGGTGCTGGTAATGGAATATTGTTCTTCATAACACCACAATGGGAAAAAATCCTAGAACTTCGAGTGAGTATTAATTAATGCATACCTACTGAGTTACTTTGATTACGTCCTAGGATTAGTTACTACCCCCATGATCTTATATTTAAATGTTGCAATGTTTTTTACAGGTGTGGTACGCGGCAGTAACACAGGCGTTCTTCTCGTTGTCTGTTTGTTCTGGAGCACTCATTATGTTCTCTTCATACAATAACTTTTCGCAAAATGTATACAGGTACGATTCAATAAGCTCAGCCGGCGTATTATGAGTTTTTTAAAATCATTCAAGTTCCAGGCAGGCCGTAAACTGCATGGCTAAATTAGGTATTATGGCAAAAATAAAACTTTTAGTTGAAAATTTTTAGTTAGTACTTTAACTTTTAGTTGTACCTTCTCCTTAAACATATTAATGTATGACTGGTTTAGCGAACTGACTGACTAATAATTTGTTCATAATTCGAATTTGCCAGACAGTTCAATTCACGGCGTAAACTGCCTGTAAATAAAAGCTCATAATACGGCCGCTGTACTTAATATAAATGTCACCTTTATGGCCCCTCCCCCTCTTAACAACTGGCTGTCAACTGACGACACCTACCGACTTGTAAAAAATGTAGAGCACTTTCTAGCAGTCGCCCGCGACTTCGTACGCGTGGGATTTAGAAAATGCTTCCTATTTTTGCAACATTTTTTATTGATACTTCGCTCTTATTAGTCGCAGCGTGACATTATACAGCCTAAAGCCTTTCTCGATAAACGGACTATCAAACTCAAAAATAATATTTCAATTCTAACAATTGATTAGTTCAAACATACAAACTCTTCAGTTTTCTAATGTTAGTATAGATGTACCCACACTTAAATCATATTTAATAACAACTGTATTTTAATTACGAATAAAATTATTTTCAGAGATTCTCTAATCGTGACCACATTAGACACATGTACAAGTTTGATATCGGGTATCACCATATTCGGTATATTGGGCAACCTCGCGTTCCAACTTGGCTATGATAATGTAAACGATGTTATTGGTTCTGGGGGCTCCAGTCTTGCCTTCATTTCGTACCCTGACGCTATCGCACAGTCACCTTTCGTACCACAAGTAAGTACCTACCTAATAAATTACTCTTCTTACGACTACTAAGTACCGCAGAATTTACAGAAAGTGGTCCAATGTTCGTTATGGTCAAACGGTCTAATATACCAGGCTTTTCCGGCTTTCGCAAAAGACATTATCTGGCATTATTCCAAGTTAATTGCTACTGCGTCAATAGATAGTCGAAATCCATATTCGTAATCTGTCATTCCTAATCAACGCAACTGATATCTACTATAACTAATTGTATAATTTTTTCCAGCTCTTCGCAGCTCTATTCTTCTTGATGATGACCGTTCTTGGTGTTGGTTCTGGTGTGGCATTGCATTCCACAGTGAACAATATATTGCTCGATGCTTTACCTCAAGTGCCTACAATTTACATGTCGGCTATTACTTGTACTTGTGGCTTCCTTGTCGGACTTGTCTACGTTACACCGGTAAGACAATTATTTACATGAATAGTCAATAACTTGAAAGATCAGAAGAAGTTTTCATAAAAATCAAAGCTAAGACTGAGGAATTAAAGATGAACAAAATTTTCTCTACCATCACACCAACCTATTGTTTATACTTTTGCGAATAGTCATAGAAGAGTGGTTACTAATATTTCACAGTTCTTAAATTCCGCTTTGTGTACAAAATATTTTTAGGCATTGACTTGTTGTGTCCCGTTATCGATGCTTCATTACATAAGATGACACATTGACAACCCGTGGGTTGAAATACAAGGATCATTAGGGCGAAAACTGGTATTTTCATTATAACCAATTTCTACGTATTGTGAGTTGTGCCAATAAGATTAAACATTTTCTCATTCATCTCTCCCACAGGGTGGTCAGTATATCCTAGAGTTAGTGGATCATTACGGAGGTACTTTCATGAGATTATTTGCAGCGATTATAGAAACTATTGGTGTATTCTGGATTTATGGTAAGTTTGCAAAATTTTGAGGAACATGATGGTTATTTTTTTCTTTATCTATTTAGGAGTTATAAGTTAGACCTTTTATGTAACTTTTAGGTTTGGAGAACATGGCTCTGGATATAGAATTCATGTTGGGTTTGAAGAGTTCCTTCTACTGGCGCATGTGTTGGGGCATCATTACTCCAGCTATGATGATAGCAGTTTTCTTCTATTCGTTCATTACTACTGAAGTATTGTTATTCGGCGGAGCTTATGAATATCCACAATCTGCATACAGTAAGCTAATTTAAATTCTTAAATATTGCCTATTTTGTGAACCTGGTTAGCCAAGTATTCACTTGATACAGTGTATCATCTCTTAGTTTGTGTTTATTTGTGGGTAGAGTTAAATTAAGTATTTTATGTCGTGCTTAGTAACACGATGGAATTACGTTAGTGTGTATTTGTTACCTCGGCACCCCACAAAATAATCAAAATTAGGCGAGCTGTATAAAAGCACCGTCTCATGACGGTGCATAAGGGGTTTTTTATGAGTTACATAATTACACGTCACAGATAAATTAACATATTTATGAAATAATTTTCAGTTGCTGGTGGGCTTCTACAATATGCCGGAATAGCGTTAATACCCATATTTATGGCTTTTACTTTATGGAAATACAGATCTTCAAGTTTGATTGAGGTACGTCTCTTTAAAATTATTGTCAAAATTAAAAATATTGTTTATGGGCTATAATAGCTATTGCTAAAATTAATTTAAGAACTTGAATTTTACTGGTCTAATTGAAAATAGATTAAAAATCTGCTGGGATTAGAAAACTTCAATTCAAATCAAAGCTTATATTAAAATGCCTGGCCAGCGTGCAATAGAAGACCAAAATAAGTAAATTAAAAGTAAAAATAAGTAAAGTAATTAATAAATAAGTACTAAACGAAAAAACGTCAGAGCCATTGCGGATAGTCAATGCCCAGCTCTGTGGGACACGTGACTAGACTTGACAGTTTATGTAAGCTTAGACCTTAATTTTTGGCCGAAGATTTAACTGTAAAATTAACCTTAGTAATTAAAATTCTATAGGTGGTGACTGTCTTCCAAATTAGGTTTATTACCTGTGTGTGTCTCAGAGTACAGACACAATATTACCTAAACTGTAACTTGGACATTATTTTTCCAGACTGTGAAACGTTCATTCAGACCAAAGCCTACTTACGGCCCCAGGATCCCAGAGAAACGTGAAGAATGGAAACAATTCCGACGAGACGCCAAATACGACCGCGAATTAAAACGCAAGAACTGGTTCCATCACATTGCTCTCAGCCTAGTCGGTGGTTACCGGTGGAAACACTAGTTTTAGGAGGAAACTACGTACTGATTAAAAAACTTATCTCGATATTATTTATTACCATAATTTAGATACTAATTTAAGTATGATACAAAACTTTAAGTATTTATGCACATATAACTGTTAAAAGTGTTGGTAGTAACGCCTTAAAGTAACGAGTTCTATTACCTAGACAAAAATTTGTGAGAAAAGTACCTATGTTATACCGTATCTGTGTAATATATATTTTTCTATGTAATATTTGTACAAAGAGGATCACAAGTTTTGCTTAGTTTGGGATTAGATGTGTATATTTATATTTATTATTTTATAGGTATATTGTTATAGAAAGATACATAATAATATAGAGCGTGTAAGGTATACTAAAAACCATGCACTCGACGTCTGAACTCTTCAAGTGCATAGGGATCTCTATAAACGACAGTAGAACATGTATTGTAAGGAAATAACTCTGTATTTTTGTTTATTCCTTTGTCAGTTACTAAATATGTTTCTAATAAAACCTTTAGAATTGATTTTATTCTAGTTTTTAACGCAACAGATTTCATGAATAAAGGAGATTAAAAAAAAAAACAATAGTTATGTTAAAATGCTTATTTTGTACTAGACTGTTAACCCTACTGCCCCACATAGTTAACAATATTATCGTCTGTGTTATTTTATAAAAAAATAGTGTGCCATCAAGTCTGAATCGTAGCAGATGGAGCTTTAGTATCTGCCTCCCCAATGGGAAAAAGGCGTGATGTTTTCTTATCTTTATGTTCATTTACGAGTTACAGACGCATTCTAGTGATTTACATTTTATTAAAATGTGAATTTTTACGCTATGTACCCAGTCTAATTTTGTCTGGAGAAGGGGAACAAAGTATTTTATACACTTATGTAATATATTATTTAGAGCTGTATATAATAAACAAAATCAATTAAGACAATTTGTTTTTTATTCCTAGCGCCTAGTGTTTTAATTAATGACCACGGTCTTGTTTTACATTATTAGAGGATTTTTTTAATAGAATAGAAATTATCGGCCCCTGAAAATTGACCGCCGAGACACTAGCCCCAAGTTGTCCTAGTATAAATCTAATATTGAAAATTCGCCTAGGTTATGGGTTATTGTATATTTTAAGGCAAATCAAGAAATTACAACGGAAAATTCAAAAACCTGCATACATGTAATGTGTTGTGTACCTAATGTATTGTGATCGGACAACTAACTAATCATGTGTGGCTGTGGAATCGAATCCATACACATCTCACGGGAAATAGGCATAATTGACAAAGAACGAATGATTGAATTGAAATTAATGAAAACTACCTGATATTTTTTTTTTGAATAGCGGCTATTCAGGCTATATGACCTGATATTAGCCTCTTCACATATCTCTCTCTCCAGCCCATTTACGTCCCACTGTTGGGCACGGGCCTCCTCAACTTTGGGAGGTATTTAGGTCTACTGTGCCACGCTGGCCAGGTGTTGGCACAGGGTTTACTTTCGAGTTTTCCGTCCCTTAGCTGACTTTTACAGCAACCTTGGGCGGAGATGGGGTAGTGACATTTGTATTCTTAATCCGTTACCACACGGAGAAACTATTAGCGATATATGTAACAATATGACCTGATATTAGCCTCGTCGCATATCTAATGTCTCTCAATTTATATTAGAAACACAAGTGTATTCATTGTAATTAGTTGATGAAATAAAATGACGATATTCCAAGTATATTAAGACTTTATTATACTAATAACTCCCTTACAATTAGTAAATAAACTACACTATAATTTTTTCACCCACAGAATATAATTATTCACTAAAATGACTTCAAATAACATTTTTACATTATCATATTGTAAGTAATTAACAAAAATTCAAATTACACAAAGTGCATGGTGAAGTTTTATTTATGCTTAGATTTCTTCTTCTTTTTACTCGACTTCTTCTTATGTTTGCGTTTCTTCTTCTTTTTCTTATGATCATCTGAACTCGATTCAGACTCACTTTCACTCTCACTCACTGCTCGCTTCTTCTTTTTCTTACTACGTTTCTTTTTCTTCTTACGTTTACGAGCATCTGAAGATGAAGACGACGAAGAATATTCCGAGTCGCTAGTGGATTCACTTTCAGATTCAGGTTTCTTTTTCACATTTGTTAAGTCAAGTTTTATTGTTTCACTGTCAATTTTAGCCTTTTTATTTTCACCTTCTCTAGTTGGCGAAGTAGATAAATCACGTTTTTTAGAGACATCCTGTTTAGTTTCATTATCAGATTCAACAGTCTCATCATAATCTGGTTCAAAATGTGCCTCATCTAAGGTAGATTTCTTTCTTTCACGATTTGCATTTTCATTTTTAGTATCTGATGAATTTTTATAGTCTGCTCGTTCACGCAGAGCATTACTCTCATTTTTCTTCTCCTCCTTTATTGTTTTATCTGCGTGTTTCTTTTCACTGGGGCTTCTACGTCCGCGATGTTTTTCATTAATTTTAAGTGTTTCAGACATAATTCGTCTGTCTCCTTTAGAAGACTCGTGTCGTGCTTTATTTATTATCATTTCATTAATATTATCGTTCTTACGTCCTCTTTCAATCTCTACAGTAACGCGTCTATACGGTTGATCACGTTTAGGTGTTTTTGATCTTGATTTAACTCGTTCTACTGTACTGTGCACAACCCTTGGCTCTCTTCCTCTACGTATTTCTTCAACTTTACCACCGAGACGCTCTTTAACAGATAAACGAGGTGGCGGTGTTTTGGAATACCGTCGCTTTTTTTCATTAATTTCTATCGATCTTTGTTCAGAATCAGTTACTGGAACTGTAATTTGAATGTTATTCATTGGTGCCTTGGGAACTTCGTCTCCATAGAGTTTTAATCGATCACTACTGATTTTCTTAATCTCTATGGGCCTTAGAGAATTGATAGCTTTGGCAAATATAGCATTCTCTGCACGTTTAATAACATCTGATGTAACTTTACCTCCATCCTCTTCTTCGTCAGGGGATGTTATTTCACCCGGTTCTCTTATTTTCTCAGCGTTATCTTCATCTACTTCCCATTTCGATAACGCAGGCAAAGTTGCTAACATTTCTTTGTTAGGTTGATTGCTTCCTTCAATTTCCGCTTTTAAATCTAATTCATCAGCGGTAACTTGAAGTTCAATTCCATCAAAAAGTTCGTCTTTACTTGTATTTTCCACGTTTTTAGTATCCGATGATGCTGAAGTGTTCTTTTCTTCAGTTTTTACATAATTTTCAATTATTTCTTTATCAACAGCTCCAGCCGCGTCATCTCCATATAAATCAACCATTGGTTTATCTTCGGTCTCGTCTCTAGCTACCTGAGCTTCTGTTTTAACTTCAATTTCTTCAGATTGTTTCTTTTCTGTCTTTACTTCTGTGGTTTTGTCATTTTCAGCAACATTAGAATCAGTTTCGTTGTTTTGAGCGTCTTCTTTATCTTCATTATCTGTTTCTTTCTTGTTATGATCCTTTTCCTTTTTATCCTTTTTCTCTCGTTTCTTTTTCTTTTCTGAATCTTTGTCCTTTTCTCTCTTTTTCTTTTTTCGTTCCTTGAGTTTCTTATCTTTGTCTTTGTGATCTCTACTGCGATCGGCAGATTTTTCACGAGTTCTTTCTTCTTTCTTATCTCGACGACTTTCCCGTTCCCGAGAACGTCCTCTAGACTCACTACGCTTCTTCTCACGTGTTTCTCTACTACGCTTTGGAGATATACGTGATTTTTTATCGGGACTTGCTACATCACGCTCCTTATCGTATTCACGACTTTTTTCATATTCGCGTGGTCTATCATCACGACCTTCCCGTGGATCTCGAGTTTTGTCATACATTGCCCTTCTGTCAGGGTCTCGATTCCTATCAGATTTTTCCATAATTTCACGGCTTTCGTTATATCTTTCTCTATCTCTAGGATCTCTGTCCCGATGTCTATCGTGTTCTCCGTTCGGGTTACGCCTTGGACCACTTCTATTTCGAATATTAGATCTGAAACCAGGCCGTGTATGATCTCGAGCACCATTTTCATCTCTATAATTGTCACGGAAATTAGCATCATGGTAATTGTTAGGAGGAATTGGCTCTCGTGGATCTGCACTAGGTGGTCGGTAAGGTACACCGGTCTCTGGGAATCTAACATGAGGTAGGTTTTCTCGAAATGCCCCATCTCTATACGGCATGTTCCTATAACCACTATCGCGATATGTTGGTGGCCCTCCTCTAAAGTTAGGATCACGATATGGGGCTCCTTGAGGAACTTCACGATACGGTTGTCCATCTCGAAATTGTCCAGGCGGGCCTTGATCACGATAGTGCCCTGGTCTGTAATTCTCTCGAAAGCGAGGTGGTTGTTCGCCTACGTGAACAGGAATTTCAGTTGGGATAAGAGGTGGTATTGGCATATCCCTATATCCACCAGGACCGTCGTGGCGTGGTGGTGGTCTATACGGATCTCTGAAGTTAGAAGGCGGTAATCGGTCACGATCAATAAGACCAGGTGGACCAATGGGTGGTTTCTCAAAAGGTGATGGTTCAAAGCCAGGTACAGGTGGTTCTACTCCAGGAGGTATATCTTCAAATGGCGGACCATCATAGCGACCTCGAAAACCTGGTGGTGGCTCAGTTTGAAGAGGAAGACTACCCAGAGGAGGGATCGGTTTACCTCCCAGAGGAGGGTACACTGCTGGTTGTGTGCCACCTCTTGGACCATATCTGAAAGTAAAAATAATATTTTAATTGACTTTAAGAACAAAATAACAGTTTTGAACACGAATGCTAAATTGCCGCGCGAATCGAACCTGGATGTTTTATGAGTATTTTAGGGTTCCCATTATCAATATTCATTTAAAGTTTGATAAATGCACTTGATAATTCAAGAATAATTAATACAGAATTAAGGACAAACAACAGATTAGCAATTTTGTCAGCTTTTCTACTTCTGCGTAACTAGGAATTTTTGCTAGTGAGCCCGCACTCTTCACCTCATTGTCATTGCGGTTTTTAAATCAGAAACCTAGTTGACTATTAACAATTCTAGTGTGGACATTAACCAGCCAGCCTCCAGCATTTCCAAAACGGCTGATTTTAGTTGGTGTCAATGATCAGGTTGAGAATTAAACCTACTATTATAGAAAATATGTAAGACACTGGCCTTTACACACGCCTGTATCCTGGAAAAATCATTTTTAAAGCAAGTTATCCTTACTACAAATAGGCTAACACAGATAAAATACATAATTTTAAATTAAACACTAGATTACCAGATGTCCACCTTAAGCAGCCTTTTGGGTGCAAATTTCTGGTATTGCAGTCGCGAACGCCATAATTCTTCTTTTTTCTTAAATTTGAATAGAAAAGCATAGTCGATGAAGCTGCCTTAAAATTTAAAAAGTATTATAAATCTTCACCGAGACGTCACAAAGATGAACATAACTAAATTGTAATATATTTTAACATACCCAATGCATTATATTAGGATACTTATTGCAACAAAATTAGAAACAAACAACAAAAATTTTATAAATATGTTCTTAATTAACATTCATGGCTTTTATTGATATAAAAATTTTATATGAACTTCTACATAAACAGTAATGACTATTCTACATTACCCTTTTAAGGCTACAATCTTCCATCGTAATAATATGACATGATGCATACGTAAGGTCACACTGAAACTTTCTTCTAGGTTTATAATTAGATGTCGATTTTCGGCTTAACATTCCTTAATGCTCTGAACTGGCTGTATGCATTGGCTACTACGTAGGACATAATCACAAGTTTGAAAAACTTTAAAGGTATTTAAAAAAGTAAAAGCATAGCTACTCAATTGCAAAATTAATAAATTTATTTAGAGGTATTTATTGTAAAAGGAAAAGACACTGAAAATACGACCATTTTTAGGGTTCCGTACCAAAAGGTAAAACAGGCTCCTATTACTGAGACTTCGCTGACCGTCTGTCCGTAGGCTGTATCTCAGAAATGGTGATAGCTAGAGAGCTGAAAATTTCAGTTTGTGTATATCAGTTGATGAACTGTAATAAATATTGATAATCCTCGCCGTTCTTAGCCCTTATCCTACTGATTTGGGGTTATTTGGGGTCGGTATCATGAATAAATTATGACAAAAATGGAACGGAATCCTTAATGTACGAGTCCAACGTACTTGACCGCTTTAGTCGAATAGTAAATTACAGGGCCAATTTTTATTTCAGCTGCATTAATAAAGCTTTATTTCAAGCAAATTAATTATTCTTTACTACTTATTTATATTTAAAAACTACTGTCACTTAAGGGCAGATACGGGATCATGGGACCTTCACTTGCAGTGGCGGATTTACCCTAAGGCCCGGTAGGCCCGGGCCTAGGGCGGCCTGATTTAGGGGCGGTGATTTATATGGTGGATGCTGAGAAAGGGGCGGCTAATGGCCCGGGGCCTAGAGCGGCTAATGACTTGGGGCCTAGGGCAGCCGAGACTGCAAATCCGCCACTGTTCACTTGAGATTTGCGCTAGATCGGCCTTTGGGTCTGCTAGGTACGGAACGTTTAAAGCGCTAGTCTAACTCGCCCTTAGCTGCTTTTGTCTTAAAGAAACTTTCAGTGTAACCTCTATATCATCAATTCCTTATGCAATGAATAAATAACGTTTAGGTAGATATACGTGTTATTGAAAACAATTTTAGAAATAAAAACACAGATATGTTTTATTTCTATTTTTTTTAAATCTATTTGAACATAGTCATTTAGGTAATAACATTTTATTTTAAAAATAGCAGTATTGTAATGTAACACAAGTGAATAAAAAGACGGAAACATAATCCACAGAGTTAACAAACAGTTTCTTGGATAAAATATTTATACAAAAATTACAACACATTCTAATAATTATTGTCAACAAATTACATTTCCGATAAAAAATTCCGTAAGAATATTGATAAGTTATGACAATAGTGTATAACAACATTCCGTGCAATTTATCAATTGAAATCGAATAACTTCTTTTTTTTTATAATTTTTCAATATTCATTGAACATAATCTAAAATATATTGTGTATTAGAAATATAGTCTATAGTATTGTATTACATCATAAGACTAAAACTAAAAATGTCTAATAAAACTCATTGTAATACAATTATGTAGTGTGTATTTACCTAAACACAAAGGCAACATTGACATAGATTTGGCATATATTTTACCAATCATTTATGTTAACATACAGTCAAATTTGGTATGTATTGATTAATCATATCCCGGTAATATTAAGGGCACTAGAAACAGCATATTAATAAATATTAACATAATAAATGTTATCTGTGACGTCATAAGTATAGATATCATATACATCTCGGTATATTAGGGTTCCGTACCCAAAGGGTAAAAACGGGACCCTATTACTGAGACTTCGCTGTCCGTCCGTCCGTCCGTCCGTCTGTCACCAGGCTGTATCTCAAGAACGGTGATAGCTAGAGAGTTGAAGTTTTCACAGATGATGTATTTCTATTGCCGCTATAACAACAAATACTAAAAATAAAATAAAATAAATATTTAAGGGGGGCTCCCATACAACAAACATGACTTTTTTACCGTTTCTTGCTCGATACTAATAACGTTGCCTTATGTTGCATAGATAATGGTACGGAACCCTTCGTGCGCGAGTCCGACTCGCACTACCAAAAAAAAAGTAAAAAATAAATAAATTTACTATAAACCTCACGGAGCCCGAGACCTTTCCAACCAATGCAAAACCGTGGAAATCGGTTCGTGCGTTCTGGAGTTATAGCGTCAGGAAGGAAAATCCGACTTATTTTTATATAGTAGATTGGTCTCGTCTCGCCTCGTCTTTTTTCTATATACATCTGTCTATTTCTCACTATATTAATATAATAATATATTAATATGCCGTTTGTGACGCCCTTTAAGATAATATAGCGTGTATTGATCAAGTACATTAAGTTACAATCAAGACAGATATAGATATAGCGTTTACTAATACATCATATCCCGGTAACATTAAGACGGTAGCTTGTCTTCATCATTACCTAGCATTAACGCGTAGTAATACAGCAACATTTGTTTACAATAAACACAACATAAATATTGTGCACTGTGTGAAATTTTTACTATTTTTATTACAATAATAATTAACAGTATACAATTAAAAACAAATATATAAAAATATGTACCTATAAAGGAATTAATATTACATACATAAGCTAGGCATCAAAGTACCCCATCGCTGTTGACTGGAAGTGTGTCCAGAAGGCTGGCGGCATTGCCACGTTCGATGGCGATGCTTATTTTTTGAACATAATAAAGGCCAGCCTTCCTGGGGCAAATACCTGACTGCCACTCTCGCAAAGCTAACAAACGTGTCCGCTCGGCAGCACTGCTAACGGCATTAATAAAATTTTGTCTAGCAGCACTACAGAGAGGACCGTCTCAATGTCTTTCGGTGAGTGGGTTAGCCGGTAGATGAGTGTTTGGACAAGCCATTTTCCAAGCGTTTATGGCCTCGGTCTTGTACAGCACCTCGGAATCAACCAGTGTGGGTTCCAAAATTATCCTGGTTAACTCCTCGGTGCTGTGGACCGAGGACAGACACGCTGGCAAACTAACGTCACAAACTTTACAAACACCAAGGCCGCCAAAGGAACCGGTAGCCACTTCTACAATATTTCACAATACAAATTGTACTAATTTAGTTCTTATCTTAGTATATGTTAATGAAATCCCAAATAGTTAATGCAAATCAGAATACATGTGTTTATTAAACGACTGAAGAATATAAACTAATCTTATAACTATTAGCACAAAAAGCAGAAAATAAAAAACGATTTTATGTAAATTTTTTATTAACATGTTACAAACATTTTCAGTCTCATAGTTTCAATCAGTCTAAGACATACTAAAAAGATAGTATAATTTCATAAGAAATTCAACAATATAAAATATAAAACAGTGCATTGTCATACATAAAACGTATACAATTCAGATAAATAATACAATTAAATGTCTATGAAATTACTGAGTATGTAGAGAATTAAGTCTCCTTCAAACATTGCTACCATTACCATAGTACCCACTTAACTAACTTCAAAACCTGGGTCGGCCACAAATAAAGATTCTTCTTATTAGACTCTTTGATTATTTACCTGTCTAGATATATAGTAACGCACCATAAGCGCCAACAAAAATAGCATGTAGCTGCTACACGCTAACCCCGTCCGCGTCACTCAATCAAAGACGCCACAGACACCGCGCGGGTAATACATATTATTATTCTCTGTTTTGCACTGTTTTGAAAACAAATCACGTTTGTGGCTTTCTCCACCAGACAAATCTTATGAGATTAATTGTTGAAAAATATTTGGACTTGCGCTATTACCATGAAACTAAAATAAACAACATAAGCCACGATGTAAAATCGAAACGAAAATTATTTAAAAAATTGGTCGAGTGCGAGTCGGACTCGCGCACGAAGGGTTCCGTACCATTATCTATGCAACATAAGGCAACGTTATTAGTATCGAGCAAGAAACGGTAAAAAAATCATGTTTGTTGTATGGGAGCCCCCCTTAAATATTTATTTTATTTTATTTTTAGTATTTGTTGTTATAGCGGCAATAGAAATACATCATCTGTGAAAATTTCAACTCTCTAGCTATCACCGTTCTTGAGATACAGCCTGGTGACAGACGGACGGACGGACGGACGGACGGACGGACGGACGGACGGACAGCGAAGTCTCAGTAATAGGGTCCCGTTTTTACCCTTTGGGTACGGAACCCTAAAAACAAATACAAAGAGAAGGTCATTAAAGTTCACCAAATATTAATTTGGTAAACTTTGATGACCTTTGCTTAGTACCAGGTTCTCTTTTGCGTGGAGACAGATATCGTAGTAGCTAAATAGTAATAGACAAAATAGGATCTTTGCAATTAGTAATTGCAATAAGTAAATTTAGTTATGTACTTATAACAAATGCATAGTTATACGAAAACCTAAATACCGTGGTCTCATAATATTTGTGTCATCAGTATTGTATAAATATGTACTTGTTACATGAAAATAAATAACTTGTAAAAAAATATGTAAATAAATAAATTGTAACAAAATATATTTTCTTTTTAACATTATATTATACCCTATAACCAGTATAAATCTATTCATAAGCAATCAAAGCGCGGATAAAGTGCTTCGAGCAATCAAAGCGCGGATAAAGCGCTTCGATTCTACTTTGGTGGTACAGAACCCTTCATGCGCGAGTTTAACTCGCACTTGGCCGGTTATTCAAATTATTTCACATCAAATCACAATTCACATCACAGCATATTTTGTCGACTTTGTGGAAATTCTTTAAATGCTGGCAACATTACGCACACAAACACGGGACTCAGCGCGCGAGTAATTACAGTGTAAGGCAATTCATCTGTGTGCGTGAACACTCCTACACGCGTTCCCGGCCTGGCCATCTGTTTTTGTTACCGTTGCAGCGCCACGCTCTATCTAGACAGGTAAATAATCAAAGATTAGACTATGGGAAAAATATTATTAGCGGAGTAATAGGCTAGTCTGACTACATTTCAAAATAATATTAAAACGACATTTTATACAATAAAAAGGACAAAGTCGATATTATAATGACTATAAATTAGTTTGCAAGTTTATACCGTGTTGGCCTCACGTAGTGGCATAAGACGCAAGGATAAAAACTCCATAAATAAAGAAAAAAAAAACTGGAACTGATCGACATTATGAAAAATAATATTTATCGTCGGTGCGCTATGTCCATTTTTTTGATTTTGCTTTTTTTCGCTAGATGGCATTAATTTGTATTGGACCTATTGATAGCACAGACTGTCATGTTAAAATTCTAAGTGGATCAAAAGTTACAATATCTTTTATGTGTCTTTATAACATTTGAAAAAACTGTCATGTGTTAATTTACACATAACAATTAGGTATGGAATTTGATTGCTTTTTGCCTATAATCCGTCCCAGAATTGTAAATGTGATTTGACAGTTGCTAATGTCAAACTTGAAAATAATGCTGCCACATTTTTGGCAACAGTGTTGGCTAACCGTAATTCTCTTTTATACCGGTTAGTACAGTACGATTCAAACTTAATGGCGGCTCGGAAGTTAGCTGCCAGTGCCGGGACGCGCCGGTACAGTCTAGTCGACAATGATTAGGCTCAATTTAATTAATATTATAACTCGAAAGTTGTGTGAATGTTTTAAGTGCTTTATGGTACTTATTTGTTAGTTTGTCGAGTACGGGGGGAGTTCAAGGAAAAATAAGACTTTTTTAAGAAGATTTTTTTCAAGGTACACAATATTACAATCCCGAGGCACACAAGGTATTTGTGTACCTCGGGATTGTAATATTGAATGTTTGCTAGTATAAAAAAAAAACGTAATTTATTTTTGCTTTGTAGATCATGGATGATGCCGCTATCGAGGAAGCGCTTAACGACAGCGACTTGGATTTTTCTGGAGATGAGGATGATCTCGAGTATTTGCCACCTGATGCTGATGGACCCTCGTCTTCACAGTCGGAAGAGGAGCAAGCACAGTCAGAAGAGGAGCAAGCAAATGATGAAGTATTCCCTTCATCGCGTCAGTTCTGGCGGACCAAAGAAATGGTGTCTCGCGGTCCTGACATCAGTGAGGATGTACTCCTCACCCAAGGTAGTTCAAGCACCATTTGTTTGTTCTCATTTTTTGAATATCTTGATGTAGACTTTTGGAAAGAAACAGCAGAGCAAACTAACTTATATTCTGCACAAGCACGAGATTTGAGATCTGTGCGTACTAATCATAGAGAGATGATACAATTCACTGGAATACAGATTCTCATGGGGACACTGAAATACCCTCAAGCACGGCTTTACTGGAGCAGAGACCTTTCTGTACCTCTCATCAAAGATACGATGACCCGTGATAGATTTTTCGAATTACGAAACTATCTCCATTTTGTGAACAATGCAACAGCACATACTGATGGTGACAAACTATGGAAAATAAGGCCAATTCTTCAGAATATCCTTCATAAATGCCACAGTTTACCTCGATCAAAGCACATGTCAATTGATGAGCAAATGATTCCTTTTGAATGATGCTGGATAATGTACGTCCGTTGCTGCAATCAAGAAGGCGTCGAACCCAAAGACAAGCTTGGGCTGCTGCAGTACAGGGTAAACGTAGCAACGTTTACAATACGACAATATCATTGACCAACCGTTAATAATAAACGTCACGGATAGCTGCAGTTCAGACTCAGATTTTGAAGATCCGATTGACCCTGTATCAGATTCAGATTGATATAAATAAAATACAAACTCAAAGCATTTGTTTTATTTTTCCAACAAATTATCGATATTTTGTTTATCGATGTGTCCCTTCTTAGTCGATAACAGCTTGACGACATAACTTTTGCAGCACGTACCATGTACATTTGCATTGAGTTTTTTTCTATTATTTCCGAACATTACGTAATAATTTCTTAATATTCATTTTTATAATTTACAATTGTACACAATTATGATTTTTTTCGACTTTTTAATGGACCTCTAAAGGATTTGATGTGATAGGACGTCAGTACAATGTTAAGCGCTAACGAACTGTCATAGGGATCATCATTCGGCGTGCGGAGTATAGTGTCGCTACTGTGTTTGCATGAGTGTCATTCCCTACGAATGACACTCAGACAAACACAGTAGCGACAGCAAATCTGAGATCGTTCCGTTGTAATGCTCATTGAAAATCGCAATGAAAAAGAAAATATGCCCTCTGAAAGACGAATTATAGAAACAAATAAGACATCTTCAAAATCAAGCCGCTGAAACGCGACTACATACTCAAGGAGGAGGATTAGCTCAAGCAAAATCCAAAGAATCTCCCAACACTTCCGCTAATGGTCTTAGCGACCGATCGCAAAAATAAAATATCTGATGAAAATCAAAAGATTAAAAAACTTTTGGAAAGGACTAATCCGCAGCTCATAGTATAACAATCGAAAAAATTGGTACAGTCATTTAAATTTTTTTTACGCGCGTCTGGTACGGATGAAAAGAATAATGGCAGAAACGTAACTTTACATCTCCATGTCCTTGGTGTAAAGGGCGTGGATGTATTAAATACGTTTCGTTTAGAACTATCGTTAAATATCACGAGTTCATGGAGAAGTTCCAAAATCAGTTCATCACAAAGGCATATACAAACAAGGTGAAAATGAAAACTTAGACGTATTCTGGAAAGAATACTTAAGTGTTGGTCGAGATGGTGTAAAGCAATCTTGATAGATGGCGCTGTACGTAAAAATATATAAACTCATTCGAGTGACAAGTATGTTGGTTAATTTGAGATGTTGCAAGTAGACCGCAATAAGCTCAGTTGGAAGTGCTTCGAAACGGTATTCCGAGGTCGTGGGTTCAAGTCCCGCTTGCGGCATTTCACTTTTTCCACCATAATTTGATTTATTAAGTAAAAGTATAGCATGTCAAATGCAAAATTAATAAATTACTTTAGTAATGAACGTCGCGTCATTATTTCAACCCATTCGTATTCTGGAAAGAATACTCAAGTGTTGGTCGAGATGGTGTAAAGCAATCTTGATAGATGGCGCTGTACGTAAAAATATATAAACTCATTCGAGTGACAAGTATGGTGGTTAATTTGAGATGTTGCAAGTAGACCGCAATAAGTTCAGTTGGAAGAGCTTCGGAACGGTATTCCGAGGTCGTGGGTTCAAGTCCCGCTTGCGGCATTTCACTTTTTCCACCATAATTTGATTTATTAAGTAAAAGCATAGCATGTCAAATGCAAAATTAATAAATTACTTTAGTAATGAACGTCGCGTCATTATTTCAACCCATTCGTATTCTGGAAAGAATACTCAAGTGTTGGTCGAGATGGTGTAAAGCAATCTTGATAGATGGCGCTGTACGTAAAAATATATAAACTCATTCGAGTGACAAGTATGGTGGTTAATTTGAGATGTTACAAGTAGACCGCAATAAGCTCAGTTGGAAGAGCTTCGGAACGGTATTCCGAGGTCGTGGGTTCAGGTCCCGCTTGCGGCATTTCACTTTTTCCACCATAATTTGATTTATTAAGATAAATGATTCTTCCATTTTGTTACTCTTTTCCCCCACATTACCCTATTATCCGCTATATATTTCACAGCATACACAACGTCTCTGGATCGCACACACGCATTCCTATGTGGACCACACTTAATCCTTTTCAATAATTTTCATTCTTTATCATTCTTTATAGTCTCTGCAATTTTCTTTACATAAAATTAAGACAGATAGTTTTAAGAATCGATTTTCTTTATGACTAAATAAATAATAAACAATTTTTCGTATCTCTACCCTGACAGTAATAATTTTAAATTACTACTATCACCAAACATGAGCGTTGCCAGGGAGGTGGGTGTTTTAGGAGGTTAAACCCAGAAATACTGAAATTCGTGGCAAAAAAACAAGAATCGACACTGTATACTGTAACAAATTGTCTCAAAAACCCCCCTGAAATACAATAATAAATCGGAAAACCTCGGCGAAACATTATCCTGGCTACGCACATGCCTAACAAATAGTAAATATACTGATACAGATTTAATACTAACAGAAATATAAATGTAACCTAATGTGTGTACACTGTGTACGTATGACGTCACATTTTGCAACGTCTTTTGTCCGTAAATATTCGCGTACACGTGCACGTGTTCGTACTTTAACTGTATGTATATGTTATAAAACATAATGTCTTGGAGTATATAAAAGTAATGAGCGTACCTATCACTCCTGATTGACATATAAAAGACGTGACTAGAGTATTTGTTGTTTAAGAAAAAAAACACACCAGCAGTACATAAAAATATTGTAAAAGCATTTATATGAAACTTAACATATATTTTAAATTATTTTTTACAAATAAATAGTTTTATTACAACATCTATACGCCATTACAACACTACTCTAAAATTTATATTACCCATTATCTTATCTTATACTATCACAATATATCACAGCAATACATTATTATACAACTAAAAACGATGGCGCATAAGCATCATCGCAACAATGTTCAATAATACTTACCTTTAGATTTTAATAAATAATTCAATAGGCAAAACACATAATAGTCAACAAAATATATTTTATCTTATGCTAACACACAACGGTAAAGGTACGCAAACGTGTGCGAGTTATATTGGTAACACAATAACGCGAGCGCAGGTTCAATCCGCTAAACAATTTGGCATCGTGTACACTCATGTCGACAGATGTCGCTAGGGGTCGCGTGGTGACACTAGTTATACTTTTACAATCGTACCTGGCTCCGTAGGGCGGCTCTACATTACGACGGGGCGGCGACAACAGTTCGTCGTACACGCCGGCATATCTATTAACAAAATAAAACACTTTAGATTATAGCAAATAACAAATTATAATGATTTGGCACTAGATGGCGCAAAGCGATCGCTTGAAAATGAATATTTACAGTGAATTTAACTTAAAAATATACAAATGTGTTTCAAGATTTACAAAATATGCCTATTAAACACCAAACGACGCCGCCTTGTGTTTAGATGCGATTACACATAATATGTGTAATCGCATATGTATATTATGTGCCAAGCCATTTTTTAAAAACGTTTATTTTTAAGTTGGGTCACTTTCATTCTAAGGGTGTGCTTAATTAATAGTTGGTCGATTTATAAGAGATGGTTAATAGTTGATTTATATTTATTTTTAACACCCTTGCTCGTAAAGTTGATGTAATTCCACCGGTTTTAAATATGTAAAGCGGGTCATAACAAACGCGTGTGTTATCAAATCAAATAGTTAAGTTATAGTCCATACAAATTTCATAACAGTATTATTTGCCATTTCAAATATGGAACTGACCGCCGCCGCACGACTCGAGCAGCGCGCTGTTGCTATTCAAATTTCGAACAGATCACAGATTGAGTTTATTTAAAATAATAAAAAAATAGTTTATTAGGTAAACTTGGCTGCATGCTCTAGCGTCTTTGCCAACATTTTCACGCAGCCACGGCAGAAAGTAATCCTCGCGCCATTTTTCTCAAATTTTCTTTTCTTTGTACTTTGAACAAAATATAAAATGTTTTTTTTTTCTGTTTCCTCGCAAATGTGTTAAAAAACGTCGTACGATATACGTGCGTATTGGTTATAACATGCTCGGCTCGGGCTGAAATTCCGCCTCGTATGTTATAACCATCTTTACGCACTAATATCGTAATGTACTATTATAATACATACCGATGAGGAGAAATGTTCCTAGGAGGCGGTGATCTCATGACAGGTCGGTGTGGAGATCTAATAGGGTCACGTGGCGGCGAGCGCGGCGGCGAACGAGGCAAAGAACGTGGCGGCGAACGTGGCGGCGAGCGGAGAGGCGAGCGTGGCGGCGAGCGGAGTGGCGAGCGGTATCGCATCGGAGAGCGGTGCCGTCTGCGCGGAGACGGTGATCTGAACATATATTAAATGATTGGCAATTATATCAAAGCTGTAATTATATCCACATAAAAAATAATGTGTATAAAACAATATCTCCAAAACTATTTTATTTCCTTGAATATTAACATTACATAGGTGTAACCAGAATTCAGATTGCGTGGTAACTTTTCGTTTTGTTTTTTGAAAAATAATAACACCAAATCTGCAGAAAACTCTGATTTTGAGATTTATAGCATTTTGATTGTAACCTAATACCCTGGCTACGAAATTAGGAATAAAATATTCGTAAAATGTGATTATATTAAAATATATTTTACCTCGTGAGAGACAATGAACGATCACGAGAACGACGGAATCGTGGAGACCAAGGTGAACGTCGCATACGGCCACGTGACGGAGAACGAGATCTGTAACAGAATTGATGTTATAATGATATTGAAAATAGAATTAGATATCTACAAACAGCTAAACAATATAAAAGTGACATGCATTTGGATCACTTAATTTTTTTTTTACACATTTTCATTACACGAGTAATTTTCGCAAGAAACAGATAACTCGACGGAGATCAAATTATAATTAATATAAGGTAGGGTTTGTTGCTCAGTATACCATAATCCCTCCCAAAGTGGACGAGGCCCGTGCCCAACAGTGGAACGTTAATGGACTGGAGAGAAACAGTTTTGGTAGATACACTACGAACTAAATTAGGCTGGTCAGTTAGTATGAATTTTTTTTCATGTTTTTAATGTAACATTTTGCTAGATACTGGATAGGATTTAAATGTTACACTTTTCCCACCACCAAGCGTTGGTCAGCCAGGGGTGATTTCAAAGATTTTCTGACAGTAATACAATGGCTAAAAATATGAATAGAATCTCTACCGCATATCGATAAGACAAAGTAAAAGGGAGGGAATTCCAAAATTAAGTTATTATACCTAAGATAAAATCGAATATGCTACACATACACAACAAGCAGAACATTTACACAAATATCAATTATTATAAAACCATCACCATATTATATCAATGAAGCATTAAGAGGGCACAATACCAAATTATGCTCCATACAAAAATAGGGGCATCGTACTCCCCTTTTTTCTTCGCGAAAGTTAAACCGATTTTAATGGTTTTTGCGTTATATTATAGATGAAGAGTATATCTATGCTTCTACACTTTCTTTTTTTTTTCAAAACATGATAACTAAACGAAATATGACCATCCCAAAAATCCGTTTTTTTTTTCGATTTCCTTTAGATGAAGTTGCAGCGTCTATCACACAAATTTGGTAAAGTTTCACCAAAAAAGAAAGTGACAGGAGCATAGATATACTCTTCATCTATAATATAGAGTAAAAACAATTAAAATTGGTTTAACGATTACGAGGTCTCGGGTTCGATTCCCGGTCAGGACAAATATTTGTGTGATGTTTTTAATTGTCATACAAATGTTTGTACTGCGTCTGGGTGTTTACTATGTATTATAAGTATGTATTTACAAAAGAAAAGTAGTATATGTATTATATCCGTATTCTGGTACCTATAACACAAGCATATAAAGCTTAGCTTGGGACCAGAGGACGTTGTGTGAAATGTCCATGAATATTTATTTATTTATTTAACTTTCGCGAAGAAAAAAGGGTACTATGAAACGTCTTTTTTTCAAAGAAGTTGTAGGTAAAATCTGCTTCAGCTATATTTGTCCCTTTCAGCGCGGCGCCCGGTAATAGGGATAGCAATACGTAAGCCAAATACCTAAATTAGGAGTACAGTACCCTCTTAAATCTTGTACACAGGATGTGTAAATCGCACCAATTGATTGAGTTCAAACAGTTTGTAGAACTATAATAACTAAAAATGCGATCGTTTCTAATATCAGTATGATATAATATCAAGCAGATAGAGCATGCATGTTGTGAAGTACGAATCAACGAACCTAGAGTAGCGCAGACGGCTGGAGCCACGACTACGGGGTCGAAGGCGAGGCGAGCGCGGCGAGCGTGTCGGCCGAGGCGAGCGTGGTGAGCGAGGTGGGCGGGGCGAGCGTTGCAACCGTGGCGAGCGCGAACGAGACGAGCGAGCGTCGCGCGGCGAACGCGGGGTTCGCGAGCGCGGACTACGGGACCCGGACGTCACTCGTCGACGCTCTTCTTCCCGACGCTTCGCTCGCATCTCCTTCTCACGAATCATCCGGTTGAACGCCTCGAGAGGATCATCACCATGCCTATGGAAACATATACCGCTCCTTATCTGACGACGCCTAACTTCTTGTGGGTTTTATCCATCGAAGGAGACGACTGATCTGAATTGGAGATTATTGAACGCGAAGAGTTAAAAACAAACGGAAAGAAATCCATGATAGAAATAGATTGAAGTAGCTAACCAGAAAAATATTAAACCCCAGGAAAAGTCTCCAAATGGATGTAAAACCCTTAATGAATGTGAATCATACCCGTTAGTTGGAGAGTCCTTAATCCCGGGTGGTGGTGGTTGGAAGGGCTCACGTCGGAACTGATCGTTGTATGGTGGACGCAGTGGGCCTGGACCCATGCCTCTGTTGAATGGAACACTGCTAAAGCATAAGTTTAATTAATTGAGAAATAGAATAATAAAACATGCTGTATTTTTTTAATTTATCTGATGTTACATTACAAGGCAATACATTTGCATAAACTTTTGTTAGCTAGAAAATTTAGGTAGTCATCAAAATATGATACTCACTTATACGGTCTTGATGGTGGAGGAACTCCAGGAGCGAAAGGTGGCGGAAGGCCGCGAGTGAACGGCATCTAGGTTAAAAAATTTACTCCGTAATTTAGGATATACAATCGTAAACAAAGTATTTTTTTTAAAACACATGCACCAGCCTATTATTTAGATTATAACTAACCTGCATGGACATTGGGTCTCTTCTCTCATCGATTGTTGGAGTACTCGCTCTCTGTTCATCAATTCTAGGCATCTGTTTAAAACATAAATAAAAAAAATTGGTCAAGTGCGAGTCGGACTCGCGCACGAAGGGTTCCGTACCATTATCTATGCAACATAAGGCAACGTTATTAGTATCGAGCAAGAAACGGTAAAAAAATCATGTTTGTTGTATGGGAGCCCCCCTTAAATATTTATTTTATTTTATTTTTAGTATTTGTTGTTATAGCGGCAATAGAAATACATCATCTGTGAAAACTTCAACTCTCTAGCTATCACCGTTCTTGAGATACAGCCTGGTGACAGACGGACGGACGGACAGCGAAGTCTCAGTAATAGGGTCCCGTTTTTAACCTTTGGGTACGGAACCCTAATAAGTTAATTTTTCATTTATAAATTCTTAAGGACTGTGGGGTGCAAATTAATTTATTAATACTCATATATCAAGTCACATGTACACGAAAGTTGTAAGTTCTTTGGAAGGATATTCTTGAAAAAATCCAATAAGTATGTAACACCGGTAATAAAAAAGTAAAAATTCAATCTCATTTGACTTACAAACATTATTCTCAGAATAATATCAAACGTCCCCTGGCTCATTACTAATGTTGAAATACACAAAAATCTGGATGTTAAAACTGTGCGTGAAGAAATAGAATGTCATACAATGAGATACAAAAAGTGACTCGCTAATCATCCCAATGAATTAGCAGTCCAGTTACTACAAGTCAGCAGCAGAACACGCTTAAAAAAATTGGTCAAGTGCGAGTTGGACTCGCGCACGAAGGGTTCCGTACCATTATCTATGCAACATAAGGCAACGTTATTAGTATCGAGCAAGAAACGGTAAAAAAATCATGTTTGTTGTATGGGAGCCCCCCTTAAATATTTATTTTATTTTATTTTTAGTATTTGTTGTTATAGCGGCAATAGAAATACATCATCTGTAAAAATTTCAACTCTCTAGCTATCACCGTTCTTGAGAAACAGCCTGGTGACAGACGGACGGACGGACGGACGGACAGCGAAGTCTCAGTAATAGGGTCCCGTTTTTACCCTTTGGGTACGGAACCCTAAAAACGTGTCATACTCCAACCCTGACGATGAAGAGAACTAAATAAAGGAGATGTCTCCCATGATGAGACTCTCCCTTTGCTGTTATCTGACCCTTAACAGATCTGTTTATAGTCAAAGGACTCATCGCAGATAGCGAGAGAAAAAAAAAAAATTACTTACGTTCATTGGCATATTTGGTGGTGTTTCTATTCCAGGAGGCTTCAAGCCTGGGGGTCTAGTATCTGTAACAAATAATATAAAATATATAGATATAACTAAATTAACTTTCAAAATATACAAAAATATGGTACCATACACAAGTAGGATACAAACAATATAACCACTGTTATATAAAGCAAGTATTATGGCAAGCAACATTAATTTAAACACCAACCCAAGCACAATATGAACAAATACCTAGAAGCAACAAAAGACAACCATATACAAAAAAGAGGTACCTAATAAGTCTACAGCAGAAGTACTATAATATACCTACAGGCTTCAATGACTTTGAACTGTCGGCAAAGAATCTAACTTTGGTTAAAGTTCAACAAATATAGCTCCATGCGAATATTTTCTACCAAAGAAAAAATTTTGCTAGCTAAAACTTCTCCAGCCAATTTTAACAATAACTAAAAAAAAAATAAATTAGATTGCGACCAATAAAATTATCATTATTTAAAGGACTTTTAGGAAAGATTTTAAGGAAGAATTTACTTCCTGTGTGATTAAAGAGCCATTAACACTTTTAATAAAGCTTAATCTAAGAATGTTTTTAGTCAAAGCTTTCTGCAGCTGGCGGAGTCTCCTAAACGATTAAATATACACCTGTATTGTTCCACAAGGATTATAAATATAGTATTTTCATATATTCACAGGCTAACAGTAGCACAGTTAGTGACAACAAGCATGCAACATGCTAGAGCGACATGCGAATGCGTAGTGATGTACCGTAGCGTGGATGTCTCCGTCTGTCTACATCGAACGGGTGCGGAGGTTTGATAGCGCGGTGCGCGCCCGGCAGCGTCACCGTTATGTTGTCGTCAGCTGAACCGTCCGACTCTTCCCCGGGCGGAGGAGCGCCACGTATATTTCCACCGGACTTATCTAATATTAAACCCACATTAACTACGAGCCGTTTCTTCGTGTGGTGACGGATTAAGAATACAAGTGTCACCACCCCATCTCCTCTCAAGGGTGCTGTAACAATTCGCTAAGGGATACTGCACACAGATAACATCCTCTGTGAGAGACGGAAACCTCGAAAATAAACCCTGTGCCAATACGCCTGGTGAGCGCTGCACAGCAGACCATAATCCCTCCCAAAGTGGAAGAAGCCCGTGCCCAACAGTAGGACGTAAATGGGCTGGAGAGAGAAAGAACTACGAGCCCACAAATTAACCTACATCTTCCACATACATGAAAACGTAAAGCTGATATGTGTACACTTCAAAAACAGGATTTAGGAATATCAGGAACTGGCGATTTCTCTTCTAAACTTTACATGTTTATATTTTTTTCGCAAGAATTATGAATGTACATATAGCCACCGAAAGCAACATGAAGCAAGACATAATAGATCATGATAATTGAATTTTTACAACTTCGGATGGCAAAACAACGTATGACATCTTTTGTTTTCGTACTGAAATAAATGAACTAACGTCAGGACCCGAAAACCTAATTAAAATAGCTAAATCAACCCTGGTATCAGCAGTAACAATTGTGAAACTACCCCATTCTGTGTAAAAACTTTCCAATAGCAGTATGAATAAAAGCAGTGACTAAAACAAGAAATGAAGGACATAGTGCAGCGAATTTGCGACGTCATGTTGCCCAGTTTATTATAACAGAAAACATAATGTGAATGTACCTTAAAATAAGAATTGCTGCTAATTAAAATTATTTAAATAATTAGCATCATACCTGTACCTACACAATAACAGCGACCATTAACATTAGTCTTGGCTGTTAGATTTTATACGTCTTATTAATGGACACCGGCTAACTTCATAAAATAAACTAAAAATTACCGAAAGTGAGAAGTGTACCCGGTATATAAATAGTATTATTTATTCACCTGATGGAAAATTATTTTGTTTTTAGGGTTCCGTACCCAAAGGGTAAAAACGGGACCCTATTACTGAGACTTCGCTGTCTGTCTGTCCGTCCGTCCGTCCGTCCGTCCGTCCATCCGTCCGTCTGTCACCAGGCTGTATCTCAAGAACGGTGATAGCTAGAGAGTTGAAATTTTCACAGATGATGTATTTCTATTGCCGCTATAACAACAAATACTAAAAATAAAATAAAATAAATATTTAAGGGGGGCTCCCATACAACAAACATGATTTTTTTACCGTTTCTTGCTCGATACTAATAACGTTGCCTTATGTTGCATAGATAATGGTACGGAACCCTTCGTGCGCGAGTCCGACTCGCACTTGACCAATTTTTTAGTTATATTTTACAACGAGATTTATGTAAGAGTAATTTTGTGTTGAAACAACAGACACTCATACCAGATATACATAGGAATACATATTCAACAGTATGTATACATACGTATACATCCCTGCTGTGTAGATGTTATTGACTAAAACTTCAGAACATCCCATGAGTTTATAGAAAGATAAGCTAATGACTAATTATAGTAAATTAACCAATGTCATAAACAAATTAATACAGTTAAGGAGTTCCCAAAAAACAATAACAAAGACAATAAGCTAATTTTATTTATTAGTGTTTGTTGATATCACTCGAAAACTGTTTAGTCAAGACCAAAACAAACTATTAGTATGTGAAAACCAGATTATTAAAAATGACAATACCTGCATCATTGGGACCTGGTTGTACGGGACCATTAGCTGGCACCTGGCCAGGAGGGTGTCCTTCTAAGAAAAATAAAACACATTGTTAAAGTACATGAATAAATTATTTAAGATATAACAAATGCAAGTTATTATGACAGTATTATTATGATGGTAAAAACATATTTATAGAACTTTACCTATAACAGGCGGATGCTGTTGAATCGGAACTGCTGGCTGTCGATGAGGCATTCGACGATTATAGCCAGTTTGATTCCGGAAAGATGACACTGAATTCCTTAAAAACCTGAATCAAATTACAATGTATTTATTAAAATTGTTACAAATTAGTTAAGACACATAAATTCGTAAATAACTATATTACATTTGCATTTAGAGCAATCTAAGTCGGTGATCAAATTTTAATACTAGAAATATTAAATACACAACATTTACCCCCTTATTACAAAACGCGGCTCAACGTTAACCCCAGATTTAACAAAATTTATTTACGAGGAATTGGATATTTAGACCCTCTCTGACACTAGTTTGGCGTCGGTTTAAGACTAAGGTCGTTGTTAGATCTAGGATTTGAGAAAAATCTGTTGAAATGCGCAATTGAAGTGTTTAAAAAGCCAGGCTTAAACTGTGGCTTAAACTTAGTCCACGTTTTGTAATAAGGCGGTTAGTGTTTGGAGGAACATAAAGTATTACCTGTTAGGAATCAATGTAGTAGGAGAGATTTCTTTTTCGCGACAATCGGGACACTCATGGTCTTCGGACTCCAACAAAGCGCCCCGAATACCTAAAATAGAAAAAAGTACACTATAGAAAAAAGAAGTTGATAGAAAATAGAAAATGTTATTATATCATTATTTTATTATATTTAAATTCTCATTTATTTCAATGTATACAATAGTGTACATAATGCAAACCAATAAAATTTATATTTCGATCATTTAAATATTTTCTTTTGAACTCTCTACTATCTTGCAAATAACAAGTTTTTTTTATTCATATCCATTATTTTAAATAATGTTGTAAACTATATTCAACATAGACAAACATGATGAATACTTAAACAAAACTACTTTTAGGTAATATGTTCTAACACTTGCCAGACTCATTGCTCATCGCCTCGACTGATCACTCTTTATATTGTTATAATTTGTTAATATATTTAGAAACTAAAATAATGTTATTAATTTTATGTAGTCTGAGCATGGTTTAGTATAATATAGTTTATGGTAAAAGCCTATCTTTATGGTCAATGTAAAATTAAATTGAATGTGGGTTCACCCTATAATAACTGATCGTAGACGACACATTACCGCTCAGTCTCACCCGTGACCATAATGACTGCAGTCTCCGAAACGTAGGGCCAAAATTTGAAACAAATATACAAAATTTGAAACAAAAATACTAAAAAAGTAGTTTTTTATACTTTTAGGTATTTTTTCCAGTTTTCTTTGCCTTATCTTTTAATGAATCACTATGTTAAAATCTGCAATGCTAGTTTTACACATAGTCAATGAAATAGGAGAAAAAAGCCGAATACTTACATTCATCACAGAATGAGTTACCGCAGCACGGTATCATGACTGCATCGGTGAGCAGATCTCGACACAGACTACAGATAAGCTCATCAGGAATGTTAGTATCAGGCACTGTCGGCACATTGCTGGGTGCATCTCCTCCGCCACCACTTTCAGAGGCCAAATATGCCTCACTAAAAGAATAATGATATACCTAATTAGCAAAAGATTTGTCCATGTATTATCTTCTACCCTTCAATAGTTTTATCTACCCTTGATCCTACAATTTTGATATTAATGTCAGACTAATCTTAACGTTTGTCCTTACTTGCATATCTATATTAATAAGGTAATGAAGAAAGCATTACATAAATGTAGAAAATTTTACGGTAGAAGAAATATCTTACCGATAAATGAGTAATACAGTTACTAAATCAATAAAAATGGTCACCATGTGTATTGACATAGGGTTTGGTTTCAAGTTTTCTGTTCATCACAAAATATGTAGCTTATATATAATCACAATATAATTTTAAAAATTTCTTCTAAAAATGGTTTTAGTTACGTTTATTTTAGATTAGTAGATCACCTGACTTCACATGAATAACTATTGAAAAAAGAAATAGTCTATGTTTACCGTATTTAATACTTACTGATCCACTGCTGGCACAGCAAAAGTACCCCTGGGAGTCATCATGGCGCCTGGAGCTTTTGGACCTTCTACCGGTACCATAAAACTACGAGGTATGCCTGTGCTTCGTCGAATTTCCAGAGAATCAGCCTGTAGTAAATAAATAAATAAACATTAACAAAATCTGGATATAGATGTCTGAATGCACATTGTGCTGTTTATTGGGGAGACCTATGGGTTGGAAATAAATATTTTACATTTTAGTTTTTAAATTTTATATTTTTTAGTTCAAACTGCTGTTAGAACTAATAATTCCCAATAATAGCTAGGTTACCAATAGGATTAAATTGATTTTGGTTAAAAGTAACAATTATGAATAAGATTTTACATTAGCTATTTTAAACATGGGAAGGGCACTATTTTAATTGCATATACACATATCTATCAGTATGACAGTCTTCTAAGTTTCCTACACAAATAACACTAAAGTGTATTAGTTGTAATATTACAATAAAATAATACATACTGAATTTGCAAGAGGACAATCTTTAATCCAATGACCACGTTTTTGACACTTGTAACAAATATAATTAGCTGGTACAGCTCCTCTCTGGTTTTGACCTCTAATTTTTTGATAGCTGCAATATAATAATATAAATGAATAATATGAATGTAATAATATATATAAGAATAATATGAATATAATAATATACATGAATACAATATAGTTTTAATCTTGATTACTTCATTTCCAATATGTATAATCTATGTTCTAGTATGTTAACTGTCGTTATTTTGTTTGTGGTATACAAGCATGTAATTCCTTAAAAGTTATAGTAAAGGAAAAAATTTGTGAATAATTTCAGTGCAAATTAAATCAAAATAGCAAAAAACTGTAACTGAACTACATATTCAAATCACAGTAAAAACAATTCAATTCTTCTTTTAATGGCCCATATGTGACTATCTTAGGACAGTAAAAACAATGCTACCCACATATTTCAGATACCTATCAAACAACACAGTGACATTGACATTTGAGTCAGACTGACATTGACAACTGTAGGGTTACCAACATCAAGGACTTAATTACTTATTAGCAGATTGCCATAAGCAAATTAGAATAGAAAATAACTAAGTTACTTCTAAATTAGTAGATCGGAATTCAAGATAATAATGCTTAATTTAAACTATTACTGGTATTATCCTGAACAATTACAAGTCTTTGCATAATTCAAATGTGAACCGTCATTAAAAAAGCCTCACCTAGAAATGAAAAGGTCTTTGACCAATGAGAGACTGTTTTGAATCGATTCATATTAACACAATATGACAGATTAAAATAAAAATGTAAAAGATAAACCCAGAAATTATTGAAAAAATCAAAAATACGAGAATTCAAAAATTTTATATATTAGATAAAACGCATTTGTAAATATTGTGATTATCTCTTACTTGCTAGGGTCGTAGTCAACAGTAGATTGAGATATCATAGCATTAATTTTATCTTGTTCACTGCCTTCCATCCGAGACAGATCTGCCAATCCTTTATTAGGGGCAACATCTTTGGGGTGTGTTGCTTGATTATTAGATCCTTCCCACTGTTTCTTTGGTTGTTGTGAAAGTGGTACTCTTGCAACCAACAATGATGTGTTCTTTGGTATTAGTGTGTGATCATCCACATACACTGCAAAATAATATCTCTATTAAAGAAAAACTTAAAATTTTAACACTATTTTAACTGATTTGTAAAGCTACTAACCTTCTTTTGTTTGAGCATTAGTAATTTGAAGATCAAAATCAGACGTTTTGCCAATACGCTTCTGCTGAGATATAGCTGATTTCAGATCGCCTACTGATATGTGTAGACCGTCAAATGTGACTGTATCATAATCCAACGCACTTTTAAATTTATAATGTACAGACATTGCAGAAATTCAGATAATAGAAACATCACATATATAAATCACACGCGTTTATCACATCCCAATCACAATTATAAATTAATAATAACAAGCAGACAGCACAATACACTTTTTAAATGTTTTTATTCTATATTGTCTTACACTGTAAGTTATTAACACGTTTTTAAAGCAAATCTGCTTTTTATTGATAGAATCTGGAACCGATATTCCGGTTTGTGACTTTGTGTTACACAAACCGTGAACTAACGACAGCGTCGGCCGCCATTTCCAGAATTCGCAGCAAAGAGTAAAAGTCAATTGAGTCATTGCATTGCAGACCATAGTCAAATAAATGACAGGTAGTGATTTCTAATACACATCGATATTTTAGTGTCTCGATGCAATAGGATATGATACATTAATATGGTATATTTTTTTTGGATCGTTGGATGCCTGAATGTTGTTTAATTCAAGTGAAAATTGTTTACTAATCTAACTAGCAATCATTGCTTAATTTAAGCTCTTTTCTGAAATACAGGTGAAGTGAGATGCAGTTTTGGGGAGGTGTATTCCATTTCTTCGTTTTGTAGGAAATAATTTTGCATCAAAAATACATGGGTATTTATAACAACAATTTTATTAATGAGTATCTATTTAACGTGAGCTTTAGGTACTTTAGTTTAAACCACAAGTGGGAATTCAACCTAATCTTCCAAGACCCTTACACCTCTACGTAAAACTAACAACGCCAAAAAGGAAAGAAGAAAGAATGTAATATTTATTATGCCTCCAAGGTGGAACACGAAAACAAAACATTAAAAAAACATTAAATTCTTATAATTTAATAAACTAAAATTATGAACTAAAACTCTAAACCTAACTTAAACAATTACCGATAGAGGTGTGGTAGATTAATGTGTCCCGCCTATGAAGGTATAAAAGGTCCGTTACTCGGCAACAGTTGTGATATCGGTAAAGAATCACAACGCTGATATTCTGCAACGTCCTCATCTGCAGCAAGTGACGCTCATTAGCACCTTTTCAATGTCAATATTAACATTGAAAATTAAATTAAATTAATAAAATTAAAAGTAAATTAAATTAAAAACGTATGTTTTATTTGTTTGTTATAAAATTTTACCTCAGAAATCCATACCAAACTGTCGGTATGACATATCGCATATCGATACAAAGGCATACGATATATTTCTTAGATCTCTCTCGAAATATCGACACAACCTTGTGTATCGACCATCACTAAGGACTTGACGTTATAGATTATATTAATCAAAGATTAATACAGATTAGGAACCTAACACCATAGACTCGTTTTGAAATTATGTCCGAGACTCAAGAAAACGGTTTGCAAGAACTGTCGATCCACCGTGAATGCTAGATATGGAGCAATGCATCCATGGTATGGAACACGTGATTAATTAAGTATATGATCACTATAAGACAGAAGTGAATAGAAATGCTCACATAAAATGTTTTGCTCTTTCTATGATTTTTGAGGTGGTAAATCAAACGGGCACACTGTCGATGAACACTAACAAAACGAAGATAATGACAAACCATATTAGGACCATTAAACTCAACAATGTGTCTGAATTGGAATATGTGAATGAATATACATATCTTGGATAAATTATATCTCCAGCTGACATCACCACAAAAGAAATTAGAAATAGAATATGTATAGGATGGAAAAGATATTGGGGCCTTAAAGATGTTATGAAGAACCCGGCTATACCAATTGAATGTAAAACAAAAATATTTAATACGTGTATTCTACCAAGTATTACCTACGGCTGTCAAACATGGAGTTGTACAAATAAAAATATAAAAGCACTACAGACTTGGAAGAATGGAACAGAATACAGAATGGAAAGAAGTATACTACACCTAAAATATGGAGGGTAGAAGAAAGGAGGGCTGTCTTGTATGGGGGATCAGTCCAAAAAGTGTCCATTTTGTAAACAGGGCCCCGAGTCGGGTATTTCAATGGTGTCACAATTGTACCTCAATGGTACCATTATGGTGCAATTGTAAAGTTTTTGGTAGTCTACTATTAATGTCTTGTCATAGTGGTGCCATTACGACTTCATCATTGACTTACAATTGTGAAAGTGACATAAATTGCTAGTCTAGTACACAATTGCTTGACAATTGCAATTCAATGACTGACACAGAATAGATAGAAGATACTGCCATATTTTTTTTATAGAAAAAGACATTTGCGCCGACCCCAAATAATGGGACAAGGGCAGGAGGATGATAATGAAATAGCACTCTCTCTTGGAAACTGAAGGTCCTAAGTTATCTGTGCTAGTTTTCCAATTGCAGAGCATAATGCGACTCAGTGCCGCACAATGCTGAACTATGCTGACGCTTAATTGGAACATGAATTAGTTTTCAAATGCACCAGCAGAGTGCGCTAAGTTCAGTGTTGAAAAAAAAATACTAAAATAAAATTGTATTCACATCCTAAGTGTGGAATAAAAAAAAAAGTCATTGTTTGTACCTTCATCCATACTTATATTTATTTTTTTTAAACATAGTTTGAATTAACTTTGATTATTTCCAGAAAACTCCGACGAAACGATCGGCTTAAAAATTTTTTTAACAATAAGTAATTTACTAACGATAATATATAAATAAAATTTCAATCAATGCCAATTTAAAGAAAAAATACTTATTAATTTTCTGTCGCTGAAGTTGGTATGGATTGCACGCATCACTTTTGAGAGTGCTCGATTGTGCGATGCGTTGCTGAAGTTGCAACACTCAACGTTGAGCATTGTGCCGCATAATGCGCTCTTGTGCTGTAATTGGAAAACGGGGTGTGACTTTAGCTTTAGAATATAACTTGTTTTAGCTTTAGTTAGTAGTAGTAGAGTAGACCCCTAGCTACAATCTTGACGATCACGATTAAGGTATAATTTAAGGGCTAGTTTTAGCATAGTACTAACTTTATTCTTATCATTGTTTTTAAACAAGGCAGACAGGGCCCTGAGTCGGGTATTTCAACGGTGTCACAACTGTACCATTATTGTACCATTATGGTGCAATAGTAAAGTTTTTGGTAGTCTACTATTAATGTGTCGTCATAACGACTTCATTATTGTCTTACAATTGTCAAAGTGACATAAATTGCTAGTCTCGTACACAACTGCTTCACAATTGCAATTCAATGACTGAAATGTTTCGGTAGTCTGCTATTTTGAATTTGACAGTAATAATTTTAAATTGTCCTGTGTCGACAGATTGCCATAAATAAAAAATAGATAGATAGAAATATTAGAAATTGTTCTTTGTAATTTATTGCAACTTACTAATCTCCTAAACTTCACATTGCTTTTTATACTAATAAATAGTATGTACAAATATATTTAAACGAAGTCTAGCATGATTAAATGTTTAAATTTATTAGTAGTTTTTCGAAAATCACTTCAACTAACGCATTTTTTAAAAACGGCAACACATACATACCATTCTAACACAATCCATAGATAAAAGAGACCGAAAATTCAATGCATAGATAAAAGAGATCGACAATTCTATTACCATTGAAAGACCGTTATGACGGCATATAGCAGACTACGGATATTTGACTTCAATTGCAACGGTATCGTGCCGGTATTGTGCCGGTATGACAATTGTTCCAAAATAGTGGACTTGAGCACCAGGTACTCAAGTCCACTATTTTGGAACAATTGTCATACCGGCACAATACCGGCACGATACCGTTGCAATTGAAGTCAAATATCCGTAGTCTGCTATATGCCGTCATAACGGTCTTTCAATGGTAATAGAATTGTCGATCTCTTTTATCTATGCATTGAATTTTCGGTCTCTTTTATCTATGGATTGTGTTAGAATGGTATGTATGTGTTGCCGTTTTTAAAAAATGCGTTAGTTGAAGTGATTTTCGAAAAACTACTAATAAATTTAAACATTTAATCATGCTAGACTTCGTTTAAATATATTTTGTACATACTATTTATTAGTATAAAAAGCAATGTGAAGTTTAGAAGATTAGTAAATTGCAATAAATTACAAAGAACAATTTCTAATATTTCTATCTATCTATTTTTTATTTATGGCAATCTGTCGACACAGGACAATTTAAAAATATTAATGTTCAAATATATAAACGAAGTCTAGCATGATTAAATGTTTAAATTTATTAGTAGTTTTTCGAAAATCACTTCAACTAACGCATTTTTTAAAAACGGCAACACATACATACCATTTTAACACAATCCATAGATAAAAGAGACCGAAAATTCAATGCATAGATAAAAGAGATCGACAATTCTATTACCATTGAAAGACCGTTATGACGGCATATAGCAGACTACGGATATTTGACTTCAATTGCAACGGTATCGTGCCGGTATTGTGCCGGTATGACAATTGTTCCAAAATAGTGGACTTGAGCACCAGGTGCTCAAGTCCACTATTTTACTACATACATACATACATACTATTTATTAGTATAAAAAGCAATGTGAAGTTTAGGAGATTAGTAAATTGCAATAAATTACAAAGAACAATTTCTAATATTTCTATCTATCTATTTTTTATTTATGGCAATCTGTCGACACAGGACAATTTAAAAATATTACTGTCAAATTCAAAATAGCAGACTACCGAAACATTTCTGTCATTGAATTGCAATTGTGAAGCAGTTGTGTACGAGACTAGCAATTTATGTCACTTTGACAATTGTAAGACAATGATGAAGTCGTTATGACGACACATTAATAGTAGACTACCAAAAACTTTACTATTGCACCATAATGGTACAATAATGGTACAGTTGTGACACCGTTGAAATACCCGACTCAGGGCCCAGGTTTTGTTGGGTTTTCAATGTTCAATTTTCTGTCCACGATAAAATTATTATAATCCGTGTACATCCAACACCTAACCACATTTAGTGGTAGGCAGAGCCCATAAAGCCGTGAATGAAGTATGAATGAACTACCGGGCCACAATGAATGCTCGTTTAAAGTTGAAACCTCGATATCCCATTAAAATACTACATTCGCTGAACTAAGATTTATTAGGTTTTTAACGTTTTGTTACAATAAACACATTATTTTTTTGATTACCAAATATTTGACTTCGTTTGTTTATGGTTTTTTATTTAGTCTGAGTAATCTGAGTATGGTTTGAGTTTTGATTAGGGATGGGCAAATGGGGAAAAAATATCGATATATATCGTATCGATATTTTTAAAATATATCGATAATAATTGACTAAAAAATATCGATATGTTGATATATCGATATTTTCTGCGCAATAAGCAATTATCTATAAAAAATTGCCAAAATATTCGAAATTTTAAAGTAAATACACATCTGGCTGTTTTGACATCAGTTTTATTATTAAAAAATAAGTACATAAAGCCAAGAAAAAATCAACATCATCAACAATTCAACACAACAAAAATTACATTATTCAAACCAGTATTTGTCTGATATTGACATCAAGAGCACTCTTTGCTTGATGTGCTCGCCTGTTAATCTGCTCCTATCATTCGGCACAGCCAAATTCACCATTGAAGCTACTCTTTCAGATGACACTGAAGAAGCTTGGCAAATCAAATATTTTAGGGCGATATCCGAGAGAACTGGCGTGAAGTGTCGACAATTTACCCAGAACTTGATTGGATCAGATTTTCTTTCTAAAAGTGGTTGGTCCAAATACTGCTTCAGTTCATTAGGGACACAGCCACTGCTTGGAACCTCTGACGTAGCTATGTTCAGATTTAATAATTTCTCATGTCTGAACCAGATAGAGGACCCACTAGCTTGTTCTGATGCTGCTTGATCAGGATTTTTATCCGGAGAACGTTGTCCTCTACGCCGATGTTCTGCTCGAATCTCAGCACTGATTTTGGATACAGCATTTGACACGACAACTGGCGAGGTAAAGTGGATACGCTTGAACCGAGGATCCAAAATAGTAGCTACTGAGAGAAAAGAACTTCGTTCTAAAGGAGCCAGTTTGTCTTCAACTTTTTTGAGTAAAGCCTTTTTTACAATCAATCCTAAAGAGGTCGATGGAGTCGCTTGATCTGTTACTTGGGTAACTAAAGTTGTAAGAGGAATGGCTAAGCTTGACGTTACATAATTCGCACCACTTATTTCCTCAGTAGCTTCTTTGAAAGGGCTAAGAAGAGCAATAAAATCCCGTATTACATTAAGTTGCGACGATGGAACCATATCTGGTGTATTCTTGTTCGTTTGGCTTTTTGTGGCTAAAATTTTAGCTACTAGTGCAGACAGTTTAACGAATCTCTCTAGCATATCGAAGCAAGAATTCCATCTAGTGCTGACAGCTTGTATCAATGTCAACACCTCACCTTCTTTTTTTCCACATGATTCTTGTTCAGCTCGTAATTGATCCATAGCGTTGACTGACTGCTTAAAGAACGTCACAATGGTTTTGACATGATCGGTAAGTGCTGAAAATTCTTTAATTTCTTTCAGTACTCCATCAACTACAAGGTTTAAGATGTGAGCCATACAAGGAATCCGATGATTATCACCTAAAAACAGTCGTACCGCTGACACTATATTTGCGCCGCCATCAGTGGTAATAGATACAATTTTATTTTTGTCAATTTCAAACTCTTCACATATTTCTTTCCAACATTCTTGGATGTACTGTCCTGTATGACCCTAAAATAAGTATATTTGTACACTGTATAAAATCTAATAATTGCAAATCAAAATAATTTAGAGGTGGGGTTAAAAATTATAAAGTACATCAAATATATACCTGAGAAAGTTTCTGGGCGCATAGGTTCAAACTCTGAAGGACAGACGATCCGTTTACGATGTCAATAAAGTGAACCGTCAATACTAAGAAACTTCTGGTAGAATTAGTAATTGTAAGTATGTCACTTGTGAAACATAAAAAAGATATCTCTTTCAATGTTTTTATTATAACCTCCTTTGTAGTATTGTATCTGTTTTGTACTAAGTGAGTTACCTGAAAGTAAAAAGTATCAGTTATTTCACTGCGATTAAATATTAAAAATATAAAATTTTCTTTAAAAGTAATTTAAAGACAACCTTTTTTCTTGAAGGCAGTTTATAGAGAGGGCAAACTGTGCGAATAAATTTTTGTAGTCCCTTTTTTTCTACACACGACATTGGCAAATTGTCCTTGCATATCATATAAATTAATGCCTGTGTAATTTCACAATGCTTTTGTCCACCTTCTGAAATATATAAATTATCTCAAGTAATATAATTGATATTTACTTAGAAAAAAAAAATAGTTTGAAAACACAAATATAAATAAAGTCACGTCTAAACTATCGATATATTTGCAAATTGATTGAGGAACATCACTAAAATATTTTGAATCACTCTAATTTGTTTATCGGAATGTATGAATGTATTATCAAAATTAAGATATTTTTTTTTTTTAAACCGTGGCACTAACTTACCTTCAAAGCTTGAACTTCTCTCAAAACAGTTTGCTAATGTAGGTTGCTTAAGTTGCATTTCTTGCTTTCTTTTTTTTGCGGCTTCATTGAAGAATTGGATTTTTGGAGAATGTCCAGAATTTTCTCTAATCTCTTGTATTCGGGAATCGTCATTAGATGTATTCTTCGTATTTGGAGTACTTGATCTTGGTAAAGTAACCTGACAATAGTCAACAGAACAAAAATAATTTCATAACCTATTAATATTATATATAATTTGACTAATTATTGCAATTTTAGTTTGGATCTTTTGAGACTTACATCAACACTGGTGTCATCATCATCAAAGTTTGCCGATGCAACATCTATAGTCTCATTGCTAGACTTTTCGGTTTTCGATGAATTTTGTATGTTTACCACTTGCAAATAAGCATAATGGTGCTTCGTTTTCAAATGTGTTGCCAAATTTGTAGTGTTTCCACAAGTTTTGTACGTTTTACCGCACAAGTTGCAAGAAACAGGTTCGTTGTTCCGTTTTTTGGTAAAGAACTTCCACACAGCAGACATAATAACGTTTTATCATAAATAACAAAAAATAACAATGAGCTACGCTGAACTGAGCTTACTCGCCAGTCGGCCGCCACAGTGAGGTCAGTGAGCCACAGTCAAGTACCAACACTCCAACACACGCAGTCAGTGATACCAACCAAACCAAACCAACAAGCAGTGTCATTGTCATATATGAACAAAATAGACAAGCAGGTCATAGACTATAGAGTGTAATTTTTATTTGCGTTTGAATTAAATTTAAGAAATCAGATTGGTCAAAGACATGATGTGACGCATGAGCAGACAGCAGAGCTCTAAAAAATATATCGATTTTGATACCTAAAAATAAATATCGAAAGTTGATAAATCGCGGGAAAAAATATCGCTGATTTATATCGATATTTTTCTGAAAAATATCGATTATTTTGATATATCGATATTTATTGCCCAAGCCTAGTTTTGATCGCTATTTATTGTAGTATTGTACACCGGAAGTAACAGAAACATATCATATTATTACGTGACGACAGAAAAATATAGCAGTACATCAATAATGATACACTATGTAATTAAATAATCTTTCTCTTTAAATTTTCTAGGTCATTAGCAAATTTATTAAATCAATATTTAATAAATTCGTATCTCTACATATTTGGCAATTTGCCATGAACTTCCGGTGCAAGATACAGACACACGCGGATCTATTGAGAAAAGAACGCGAATAATTATAAAACTATCGGAATTACATAGGCATATTTAGCAAATTTACAGTCTGTTTTTAAAATGTCCAATAACGGTGCTCCGGACTCTTGGGAAACTCAAGCAGAAGTTATTAGTGAACAAGGTGCAAAAGATTCGGACGATGTGTCTACAAAATTTTCCACGTTGAACGTAAATGCAGTGGAGTTTGTGCCTTCTTTTTGTAAGTCTTCTCAGTCCGATGATGCAGAATCCCCCACTACCCCACAAAAATCTGAAAGTGATTCAACAAATTCCGCCGGGAGTCCTGTCTTGAATGGTAAGTCAGACGTCTTGTCAATTGTATCCGCATTGAAGCTTTTATCTTGTTTTAACTTAACCATTTAACGATGTTAATAACCTACGAATCATTTACGAACTGAAGAACGGTAACTAAAGCGGAACATACGTTCGATGACTTTTTTTTTTGAGAATCCAGTTCTAACGGGTTATTTCTTGACACGCGGCGCGCGACTTTATATCTATATACCATAAATTCAAGTAATTCATAACTTTCTCCTAACTAATATCGATATCTATCAACATAATTAGAAGTATCCAAGTGAAAAATGGTTAAAGGTGTGTATAATTAATAACAGTGCTCACATAATAATGTGTTGAGGTTGTTTTTGCCATATACGTGTAGTTCGAAAATCAGAATGTGATTCATATGTGCTGAAAAACTATTTGTGTGTTCTTTGTTAATGTTTCTAATCATTTTAAGTGATTTCCATACACAGCATGAGAATGATAACATGCCAAAATATGAAACATCTGTTTGTCACGTTAGTAGACGAGTCGCAAACTTTCGTGACATTTCTATTGTTTCGTTGCTAAATTATATTTCTCTTCCAAGTTCTGCTTTCTAAAATAGCAATCCACTTATTATGAAATCTGTTTTAAATAGTAAGTAATATAATGCACTGTCTGATAATTTCATTTGTGTTGCAATTAAACTGTTGAGTTGTAACAGATGTTTATAGCATAGGATATTATGTGTATTTGGGATCAAAGTATACATATATTTATAGTTTTTTAGATACATATAATGATAAACAAACAAATATTTGACAAAATTGGTTCATGCTGTATATTTTGTAGGTTGTGGTGATGGTGGTGCAGATAGTGGCGATGGTGGAGCTGCGTCAGCTTCACCTCGAGTTGAAGAACCGCCTCCTGTCCCACCTGCTGCCTCTGTTACCACAGCGGCACCGGCACCATCAGACCCCGAAAAGCCCGTACCAACACCAAGTGATGTGTCACCAACAGCTGAAAGCTGGGAGGCTGAAGCTGATGATGCTTTACTCACACCAGAAGAAAACAATGAACCTGAAGATGAGGAAATTGAACCACAAGTAAGTGTACAAAATCTATATGATCTTAATTATGCATTATTGATGCATAATTAAAGTAAACGTCTAATTGAATGGTAACATTACTACATGGATTAAAAATGTATATATTAAATAATAATGACGATAGGCTCCCGATTATCTTAGATTTCAATGATAGATTATTCTAATAACGTTGAATGGCCAAATTGGGGATGGCAACCTTTCAGTATGAAAGAGCGAAATATCCCCATTTCAGTGCCTGTCTTTTAAAATTAAAAAATAATAATTACATTCTTGTATTCAAAATCATAAATCGGCAACAAAATGTGAAAGGCTCATTAGATATGGCAGCTGCACATTATCCACTAGTTATTGGCGTCAGTAAAATACAAAAAACAATAATAATACATTTACTTAGAGTTACTTTAAAAAAAAATTTACAGCTATTGATAATAAAAAAAAAATGGCTTTCTGCACAAAAAGGAAATGCTTTGGAATATCAGAATGCTTTGGCTTTTGCAAGGACAAAAGCACTCTTAAAATGCAATGTTCTAAAACTATATCTCAAGAGATATTGATAAAACACAATGTTTGCTTGTATTGACTAGGGTCACTGAAGCTTTGATTATATTAAAGTGAATTAGGAAGGCATCTGATTGTAACCTAATTAATGTTACCACATGGTATTTTTTTAACCAAAAAGTCATCAAGTTTAGCTTGTTCTGTTATTGGTCCTCTATGTATTATTTATTATTCATTTTATTATTTCTTTAGTTAAGTCTAGCTTGTATAATAATTAATAAGTTATTGTCTAATAAAACATCTTAGGTGTTTTTTTTATCTTTCCTTATTGTAAAAAAAAGTCGCTATTTTTATGTGTATATGAGCTTATATCTTCAAAACTACACAATAGACTTTGTTGCGGTTTTTATTAATAAGTAGGTTCAAGAGGATGGTCATACAAACGAAGTTGCCGGCTACAGCTATAAATTATAAGTTGCTCTTTTATTTGTCTGGCTTGTTAAGTCCCATTAAGCTCTTTTATTTGTCCTTTAGCTCATCAAATTGAGCTCTCTGTTTTAATCATGTCTTGACGAGTCAAGTCCAGCTCGCCTTTTTCTTCTTTTGCGTCATCAACTCTAGCTTGTTCCTTTTATTCTTTTCCTGATGGTTCAAGTCCAGCTTGCCCCTTCTGTTCATCTCCTGATGTATCAAGTCCAGCTCCTTTGTTTTCCCTCTGACGCGTTAAACTTGAGCGAGAGACTTCTCAAGTCCATCTCGCTCTATCTATCGTGGTCTAGAGCGGTAAGCCCAGCTTGCTCTGTTATTCATCCCTTGACGCATCTAGGTCAGCCCGCCTTTTTGGTCGTTTGGAGCGTCCAACCCAAGTTGCTCTATTATTCGTCCCCTGACGCATTAAGGCCAGCCTACTATTTTGTTTATACTCTGGAGCGTCCAACTCGCTCTTTGCTAGTTCCCTGTGGCGTTCAAACCCAGCTTGCTCTATAATTCATCCTAGGGCAGGCCGTCCTTTCGCCTCCTGGCGCGTCAAACTTACTCTTTGTTTGTTCTTTGTCGCGTCGAACCCAGCTTGCTTTTTATATATCCACGGACTTGTTTCTTCTTTACCACAAATTAGAGTGTGCTTGTTTGTGCAATCCTTATTAGAATCGGCAAGAGTGGTGATTGGTTATTGCGGTTGACAGTTTTCTGACTGGAGTGCCGATGATGCTATGCAAGCTAATCAGTGCGTCATCATCATACCGTCACGCCCTTTTCCCAAGGGGATAGACAGATACTAAAATGCCGATTATCCGGGCATTTTTCAGCAAGACCGCTTTCTGCATCTGGGCCATTACCAACTTGCTATTGATGCCGACCCTCTCGAGATGTTGTGAGAGTCTCTCTGGGCCCATTCACCGAAACAACTGTCACGATTATTTCTGTGGATAATACCCTCCACATGTCGGTAACTTCGTACGCCAGGTCTAGATTCCATTATATTTCGTTTTCTTATCTGCTTTGGCTCGCAGGAAGTTCTCTTCTCTCGTCTAGGGGATGTTGCTATCCACCAGAAATGAATCATCTAAGAATATTATTATAATAAACTTTTATTCAGTATGATTATATATGTAATTATATCCTTTTAGATAGAGTTACAAAAATAGAGATGTTATAGGCATAGAATAATCATTAGTGATAAAGTCTTTTACAAGAAGAATATTTAAGAGTTTGATTCCTATTTAAGATATTTTCCTACTAGTGTCAGTCAAATCTACAAGGCGAAAGAGCGTATCGGAAACATTTCCTGAAATCAATTTTCGTAAATAATGTACTCTTTACTTTGTACCAAAAATGATCCTATGTAACATGGTAACACGTATTATTGAAACTACATTTTTTTATGGGTATGAATGGAATAATTGTTACCACACTGAGTTGCCATATGTAGCCAAGTACGTAATTTTATATGTGACAAATATATTCGACCATATCAGTAGCGGACGTGTCGCGGCGACTATATAAACATTTACACTATCGTAATCTTAAATGACGGTAAAGGTAAATATACGAGCACTGTTTGAATTATGTTATTCATAATTTAAAATGGGATGGCGACGTTACAGAGAAATTCCTAAAAATAATCATTCGATTTATTTTTATTCTATATTTAAAATTTTATTTTTTTTTTGTTCTTAGGAAGATGGCGAGGTTACAAAGAAAATTCCTAAAAAGAAACCTCCGCGCGTGGAAGACACTTGCAGCAAAAAGGAACACGTAAACGTTGTATTTATTGGACACGTTGGTATGTAAATTTTATTTTTTTGTACTAAAGAAATTGCGTAAATAATAAATTTTGTAGATAATGAAAAATATTTAATAGCAAAAACTTGTGATTGGCCTTATTCTGCTATAAACTACAGTAGAACTAAACGAGTAATATTTGTTCAGATGCTGGAAAGTCTACTATTGGTGGTCAAATTATGTCGCTCACTGGTATGGTTGACAAAAGAACATTGGATAAATACGAAAGAGAAGCACGAGAAAAATCTAGAGAATCATGGTACTTGTCTTGGGCTCTTGACACCAACCAGGAAGGTATGTTAACATTTTTTTTGTTATATTTATACTAAAAACAGGCCCCATGGATGGTGTGGCTGATTATTCATTTTATATAAGAAATAGACTTAGGTGGTTTGATTGTAAAATAATGTACTCTTTTAGCAACCCATTCTTCAGACTTTTTTCTTTGGGTAGAGTAACTGTCTTTATATTAAATAGGCACCATATTGCTTGCATATATTTCACGTTGTATATGGGTTTAAAATTAAGTTTAAAAATATCTAAATGCACAATCTCCTTATCCCATAAGAATTCTGGTGTGATGATGTTCAAGTTTCTTATGTTTAACAATAGGCATGACACTTTAACTGGCACATTTTGGCAAAAATATAGGCATTTTTTTTTATACAAGCATGATATGAATATAAAATTTCCTGTCATGAATTATGTATGAGGTAATCAATCTATTGATAGAAAAAGTCAACTAACAAACTTGTTTACTGTGCTGTAATATAATGAAATAATCTTATATCTATATTATTATAAAGCTGAAGAGTTTGTTTGTTTGTTTAAACGTGCTAATCTCAGGAACCTCTGGTCCGATTAGAAAAATTCTTTCAGTGTTGGATAGTCCATTTATTATAGTTTAGTCCATTAACCATTAACATCACGCTGCGACTAATAGGAGAGAAGCAGTAGTGAAAAATGTTACAAAAACGGGGAACATTTTATAAATTCTGCGGGTACGAAGTCGCGGGCAACCGCTAGTATTAAAAATCAATCGCTGTTCGTTAGTTTCGCTAAAACTCTAGAAAGGCTGGACTGATTTTGGTCTTGAAATATTCGTCCGTCGAAAGTCCAGGGAGGGTTTAAACGGTGGCAAAGTCACGGGCATCAGCTAGTCTCATTATAAATTAACATTTTACGACACGATTGAATTAATTTAATACTCCTGGACCTTAGCGTAATGACTATGTAGCGTATCCGTTATTCTGGGTTTAAGATGTACCTATAGGTAAATCTATTTGGTAGGTTTCGGGTGAAATAGTAATATACAATTAAACACCCAAGTTTGTAAAAATGTAAGGATGAAAGACAAATTCACATTGCGGAGATCCGAATGTAATTTTTTTTCTTTTTTGGTAACCTACGATGCGAATGTTGAGATTACGCAAGAAGAAGTCTGAAAGTGAAAAATTAAAACATGAGCAGCTGTCCTGATGTGGTCCTGAAATGAAATGAGAGGAAAGTAATATCGTTAGGCTCTCCTAACGATATTACTTTATACTATGTAACTTTATACTAACTTTATACTAACTATATTACTTTATACTATGAATGAATGTGGGAGGAAAATGTCTAAAGGAAAACCTAAGAAAAGATAATGCACTGGACTGGATATGAAAGAATGAGGTAACAGAGAAATGATGGAACAGAAGACTATGGAAGAAAAATACATGTTGCGCCAAATAATGGAATAAGAGCTTAAGAATGACTGATGATGGATGTAAAATTAATACATTTTATACAAATTTTTCTAATTTTTACTACGATATTTGTGTTACCGAATATTTTTAAATAGAAAAAAAATATTTTTGCTTAGAACGTGACAAGGGCAAGACAGTGGAAGTTGGCAGAGCATACTTTGAGACTGACAGAAAACATTTCACAATCCTCGATGCCCCTGGTCACAAGAGTTTCGTACCGAACATGATTGGTGGAGCTGCACAAGCAGATTTAGCTGTCTTGGTAAGTTATTTGATATAAAAAAAACATGCTTTAAAAATACATGGGTAGCAATTTTAATTCCAAATGGCTGTAAGAGCCATCCTAATGGCTCTTATTCTGTAATAGAAGTAAAACTTGGAACTTAACCCTGTGCCAACATGCTTGGTCAGCCAGTGTAGTAGTAAGTAGACCACATATCCTCATGCTCAGTAACAAGACTTAGGACTGAGAAGGAAATGAAGAAATGTCTACTTCAGTCATTCTAAAAGCAGCTAATGCCTTTGAATTATTGTTGGAAATCTTTAGATACCATTTTATAAAAGGTTTTTTAACTATGTCAAATCAAATGTAAGTCATTTCACAGTTTCATGTCCCTAAAATAGTCATTAAATTGGCCTTGGATGTTGCTTATATAAACTGGTTATTACAGGTGATCTCGGCACGTAAAGGTGAATTTGAAACTGGTTTCGATAGAGGAGGTCAGACTCGCGAGCACGCCATGTTGGCCAAAACTGCTGGCGTCAAGCACTTGGTAGCACTTGTCAATAAGATGGATGATCCTACTGTCAACTGGGATGAAAAGAGGTATGTTGATAATTTTTTAATAATGAACAGTTCACACAACTTCCTTTTGTCCCAAATTAAGCTGTACTTATTATGGTTATGTATTAAACTGGCTGTATTACTTGTAGTATGCTCAAAGCTTTTGTTTGTATATGTAGTTAACAGGTTAAATAAACCACAGTAGTTGTATTTATGTAATATAATTTCCTTCCCCTTATATCGTAACCTTGCTCTTCAATCTAAAGATTTCTTAAGTTGTTTCAATCATAATTCTAAATATGTAATGAGTAATTTCGTACTTGATGCTATTTTATTGAGATTACCTATAAATCTGTTAGAATGTGCTTCCTAAATTAATATGATGTTTATTGGATACTTTAGCAAATTTTTTATTTATCTACAGTAACCACATTTTGTTACAAATTTTTTATGTAGTACATATAACCAAGCTAAAGTCAACTGGCTGGTGTTAATCAAATTTCTAAATGTTGTATTTTTGGTATTTTTTCAGATACAATGAATGTCGAGACAAGATCATGCCATATCTCAAAAAACTAGGCTTTAACCCTGCTAAGGACCTCTCATTCTTACCTGTATCCGGCCAAACTGGACAAGGATTATTGGAAAAAGTAAGTAAATAATTATTTATCACAGTTTTATACCAACTTACTTTTTGACGGGCTTCGGGGTCTTGTGGTTCATATTACGGACTGCCGTTCACGAGGTCGTGAGTTCGATTTCCGCCTCGGACATTCATATGTGTGATGTTTATAAATGTCATACAAATGTTTGTTCTGCGTTTGGGTGTTTACTATGTTTAATAAGTATGTATTTACAAAAGAAAAGTAGTTTATGTATTCTATCCGTATTCTGGTACCCATAACACAAGCATAATAAGCTTAGCTTGGGACCAGAGGATGTTGTGTGAAATGTCCATAAATATTTATTATTATTATTATTATTTATTAGTACAGCAAAACTTTCTATTATTAGGCGTGCGCCTGAGTTACATTTTTTCATAGTCATGTCATGAAATAAAAATATTTTCTCTTCTCTTAAATAACAACTGTTAATTAATAAATGCCTTTCAAATAATAATTTGTTGATTTTGAAATTCACTGACTATATTTTTACTTACCTTTGAATTGTTTGAATTTCTTTTATTTTCGTATTTTTTCATTAACAAAAGATGAAAACTTTTTTGATCAAGTTCTATAATAATACTAGCTGACACGGCAAACGTTGTTTGGCCATACTAAAAAAAAAAGATTTGAAAAATAGATGTCAGATTCTTAGACCTACTGAATATGCATTTTCATAAAAATTTTTGGTTACTTTTCAATAGGTGAGTGAAGAAATCTGCCCCTGGTACCGCGGTCCATCGTTCATACAACTTATTGACGAGTTACCGTCGCTCAACCGCAAAATGGATGGGCCATTTATAATGCCTGTAGTTGATAAATACAAAGACATGGGCACGGTTCTCATGGGTAAAGTTGAAGCTGGTGTCACAAGAAAGGGACAAACATTATTTCTTATGCCTAATAGGGTAAGTAATTTGGTGTCGTTATGACACCATAATGGCGGAATTTTATCAAATTTAGTAGCCTACTATAATTTTTTTGTCATAATCATGTAATATGATTGTAATAGCAGAATTAGCAGACTTGATTCCCTGTTCATCCATCTGTCACAGGGCTGTATTTCTGGAATGGTGATAGCTAGAGAGCTGAATATTTCAGTTAAGAGGATACCAAAATAGCTTCGTGCATTTTTCTATGTACGAAGTTTTCATTGTTTCTTTAGATTGAATGGCTAGAGCTCTAATTTTTAAGTATATGTTTTTTCAATATATGATCTAGGATCGCATGAACTCAGAAACGCGATTGAAAAAAGTTTTCTCGATAGAAAATCTTGGCGAAACTGTCGATCTATTATCACGTATTAACTAATGAAATAACTTTAAAAACATAGGTAACTATTATGTATCGAAACACGTGGATCAGAATTAAAATATATTTAGTAGATTTTGAGTAAATAGGAAAAGTATCCCTAATTCTTCATTTTCTGTGCCTACTGGCTGTGTTAATATGTACGTGTCGGCGATGATATACGATAATATTGATGTAGGCCCTTAATATTATTTGTTTTATTCAGTGGTAAACCATCTGTAATTGTGCTATAGAAGGAATTATGAATTATTATTTATTATAAAACAAAGTCTTTATTTTAGTATGTATGTCCCTATGTGATCTTATAACTTCAAAACTATCGATTTTCATGCAGTTTTGTATAGTATATTTATATTGTTTCCAGGTACAAGTAACAGTAGATCAGCTATGGTCAGACGACATTGAAGTGACATCTATTGGGCCTGGTGAAAATGTCAAAGTTAAACTCAAAGGCATAGAAGAAGAAGATGTCTCACCAGGTTTCGTTTTGTGCGACACTGCTGATCCAATCACCACTGGCAGAGTATGTATTTTATTTACAAATATCTTCACTTATTATAAAACCCAGTCGTTATTTTTGTATATACATATGTCCCTATTTGAGCTTAAATTTTCAAAAGTACGCAACGAATTTTGATGCGGTTTTTTTAGATAGAGTGGTTCAAGAGAATGGTTTTCTTTTGTATAATTTGTTATGGTTTGGTTTCTTAATTCCACGCGTACGAATTTGCGGGCAACAACTAGTTGTTTACATAACCATCAGAGGCATAGCGTGCCTTGGTGGGGCCTCGTTTAAAAGGCCCTTATGAAGTGTAAATATTTCTCACAAAAGAAAAAATGGGCGTATTTTTCCCGTGGAATAATTGCAAATAGAGATAAGTCATTTCTGTTTAGCCATTCAAGTTGTTTATCTACACATCGCCTTTTTCAATCCACTTTAAACATAAGTCTCTTTCAAATAAGGCGACGATTAAATCAGCTGTAAATGTAAGTTCTTGTTAGAGCTAAACAAATATTCTAAATGTTGTTATTGTTATTTTCCAGGTGTTCGACGCCCAAGTAGTAATTTTGGAGCACAAGTCCATTATCTGTGCAGGATATTCTGCCGTTATGCACATACACTGCGCTGCCGAGGAAGTCACAGTTAAGGTAAAAAACAATTTGTTTTTTTTTTCTGTTCAGGTTATTTCTATTTATTTATTTCATTGTCTTTTTATTTAACTGAGTAAAAAAGTAATTCATCAGTATTTGTAGATGATCTCCATTTTAAATTGAGTAGCTATTTTATTAATACTAATAATTATTACAATAGCCGCTTCTATAAAACTGGTGATTATTACTGTTTATCACGATTATAGTCGAAGTTGAAAAGCCATTTTTTTCTACATTAATTTATTATTTTTTCCAAATGACTTGTTATGCTTTTACTTAATCCGATAAGTCAACTAAGTCCCGCTCATGGTATTTTTCCACTATAATTTAGTTTATTAAGATATCTTTATAAAAATTTACGATTGTGACATTTTTTCCGTCATAATTATGCAAATACTAGCTGCCCCGGCAAACGTTGTTTTGCCATACAATTCTGTATAAAATAAAATTTCATCAAAATCGGTCCAGCCAATTTGTAGCCTATGTGTTATTCTGATGTATAAGCTATATTGTGGTAAAGTTTCATTCAAATCCATTCAGTAGTTTTTACGTGAAAGAGTAACAAACATCCATACATACATCCATACTTACAAACTTTCGCCTTTATAATATTAGTAGGAAGTTTGAGAATAAAGTACTGTCATAATTTCGCTGGTAATCTTTCTGTGTCCACTATGTGTAAACATTTATTTATGATTTATTCAACACATACAAACTAACAGTAAACAATAAGTACGATTAGAGACAATTAACCTAATGTTAGTTCTACATGCTAACTTTAGTTTAACATTATTATCTACTTTATAAAAATAAGTCGGGTTTTCCTTCCTGACGCTATAACTCCAGAACGCACGAACCGATTTCCACGGTTTTGCATTCGTTGGAAAGGTCTCGGGCTCCATGAGGTTTATAGTTCATTTTTTTAATTTTTTTTTTTACTTTTGCCGGGCCAGCTAGAATAGAATTTTACTAGTGTCCTAACTAGGCTACATAATAGTCTGTGTTTAAGACACCAGTCCCTTCTTTGGAGTCGTACAGAGCATCAAAATTTCAATTATCTGGTTAGTATGATAAGCATAAACATGCAACATCATGGGTACAAAATACAATAAATGACATTTAAGGGTAGGTATATAAAAAAAAAATAATGCAATGCGAGAAGCAGGAGCAGAACACATTTACGTTACGCTATGTTACAAATTATACCTCACTTTTATAATTAATATAAACTAAATATGTACAGACTTTGTTATTATTTACTTTTTAAAATGAAAACAATAAATTCACTTGCAAATCAGATCAGAAAATACAATAATAAAGAATTAAAATATTATACAACTGGCAAATTTGGTAATTATGCTTAGTGTGCATTAGTGTGTGTGGGTGTATGTATGTAAGTGTAAATTAAGTGGAATCCGAAATGAAAACAATTTGTGTAAATTAAGTGGAATCAGAAATGAAATGTGTTTGTTTGTCGCAGGCTCTTATTTGTTTGGTGGACAAGAAAACCGGTGATAAATCAAAGACGAGACCTCGTTTCGTGAAACAGGACCAAGTTGCTATCATGAGGATAGAATGCGCGGGAGTTATCTGCTTAGAACCATTCAAGAAATTTGCCCAAATGGGTAGATTCACTTTAAGAGATGAAAGTAAGTATTACAATCTGTTATTTATCTACCTATTACCACAAAAATACTACGTGTAAGCAGTGCGTATTATTATGGTGGTCGTATTTTTCCATATTAAAAAGTCGCTTATTGTTTTTTATTAAACTCTAGCTAAGCTATCAAAGCCAAACCAGATTCCATTTAAATCGGTTGAGTAATTATAGCGTAAAAGAGTGAAGGACAGAGTTACTATCATATTTACAATTCCAGCACAGGGCTTAATTATTTGTGTGATATTTATAATTGTCATACAAATGTTAGTACTGCATCTGTGTCTTTTCTATGTATTATGTGTACTTACAAAAATTAATTTATGTATTATATCCATATCTGGTACCCATATCACGAGCGTATAAGGTTTATTTTCGGTGCAGAGAACGTGTGCAATGTCCAAATATTTATTCATTATTTCTGAACACTTATGTAATATAACATGGCTATTATTTTGTTACAGATAAAACTATCGCGATCGGCAAAGTTCTAAAGGTGGTTGAATAAATTTGGCACTACGATTTGTAATTTAGCTAGGATATGCATTTCCAAAAACTATATCAACGAGAATGCATCTAAATATTGTAATATTATAGTTTTCGGTAATTTATACATATTGTGTCCTGAGACCATTCAAATGCTTCTCACCAAATTTTAATTTCACGATTGTCATAGAAAAGCTAGGCTTTATGTATACAACACAATTACAGCAATTATATGACACATATACTGAAATCCTCACGATGCTCTTCAAAAGCTTTTTTTAATACATACTAACAATATTTTTTATTTAGAAAATTGCTGGTCATAATTTGATGTTTCCTGTATTTAATTCATTATTTTAAGAATATTTGTACAATTTTACTATAACAATATGCTTTTTATTATAAAAGTCAACTTTTCGATATTAACTTGGGATTTATTATAATTTTGTTTCATACATAAGCCATATTTTATGCTTATGTTAAACTTTATATCCAATACAATAATTGTAAACTAGTTGCGGCGGTATATGTTTTGCTCATTAATATTCTTAATAAAGAAATGATAATTTTTTTACACATTTGTGGATGAAAGCATGTTCAATATGGCTGACTGTGAAATAAAATTTAACAAAGAACACATGATAAGTACACATTTGTCTTTATTCACATTTTAATGTTACGTGCTAAGTTACCAATAAGTTTTTTATATTTTTATTCAAATCTTGAGTAAAAATTAAAAACAATGCTAACTACTATTCTATTGTGAATTATAATGTATACTTTCAGAATATAAGATAACTTCATAAAAGGCGAATGTGTTTGTACTATAATGAGAGAATATGCTCCTTGTTGTGTCTAATACACATTCAGAGCTTGTCTGAGATGATTTGGAATGTCAATCATCCTATAAATTAGATTTTTAACTTATATTTAAGTAGTTCATTTTTTTGTTGTAGTATTGCACAGCCCATGACTCATTGTAAAAAGGGCCTATGTTAGGTGACTAATTGGATTAATATGTCATACCGATTGATATAGGATTGTTTCAATTTATCCCTTAGTTGAATTTAGTGATATATTTGTAAAGATGGGGTTGTGACGTTTGTCACATCACCTTGAAGATTTCTATTTCTAATAGAAGTGAGCAATATTGATGGATTATTTAGTGATGTTACAAGAATATTGACAGAACGGGTATTTTATAATATTTATGTTCAAGAAATTATGATCAACAATAATAATAAGTTATGAATCTAAATAAATAACATTCTATGTATAAAAAAATTCTATGCAATATTGCTTGTATAGTTTGTTATAATAGTTACTGTAACAACTTTTAGTCAATATATTTGTTAACATATTCAGCATAAACCCTCAAAAGTGTATCTAACACTAACTTGCTGCACTAGTACTAGCCTAGCTGTAAGAAATCAATATTGCTCATATTTCCAATAGAATACATTATTTACTTATTTATATTTTGTTATGTAAACATTTTATTAAACAATGGTGCCTATAATTAGGCGTGTCGAGCATCGCGTAGAATTTTAGTATAACATCATGTCATGAACAATACATTTATTTATTTTAAAATTCTATTAGTTTTATGTATTCTATAATACCAACAAGTATTTAATTATAATGCTTGTATTTATAAGATGGGGTTTTAATGGATAATGCTCTTGTGTAAATTTGTAAAACCACTTGTGTAAGTAAAGAGTAGTGATGCATTTGATAAGACATTGCTGGAACAACTGATCTGTCCAGTCACTATTCCATATTACTTATAAGTGTTATTGATTCGATAGAATCATACCTAAAACATATATATATTAATAATTACAATATTTTCACATAATTATTATAAATATAAACGGTTATGATAATGCCTATTTTAAACACAAAACATTTATTTTAATATCATTTGCTATACATAAAAATATTTCATGCATCATAATTCCTGCTTAATGATTTATTTGTGGATTTTAGTTTTGCTCTTTATTTTACTGATGGACAATTTGTTTATAAAATAACGTGATATAATTTTTGTCTTGGAGATTATTTAAAGAGCATACTAAAGGCAACTCGTCATACCTGAGCAACATAAGCAATAAGCAAGGAAGTGAACTGTTATGTCGTGGTACGACATAGTTTTAAGTCATTCTATGCACACAAACATGAAAGAAATACAAAAAGACTAGTATCGAATATTGTATATGAAAGATAAGCAGGTTTAGTCGACGTTACAATAACATTTTAATATAAAAATGTTGAATATATATTAAATAAATGATGTATAAGTACTTATGAAAAGTTAATTATGTTTGTCTGCGAGTTATTTGTAACAAATGCGACTAAGCTTGCGTGTCGTTATGATTAATGTATATCATGAATTTATGAAGTTGTCAGCTTTTTTAATATAATCAGATTTACATGTAGAGGCATATGTATATTATCAATATTTTGTGTACAACTTGATGTGGATGAACGTAGCCCCCGGACTGGTTCACTTATTTAGTTTCTCTTACAATTTTGCTTCTTTCAATAGTTAAGGGGGAATATAGAGGGGGTATAAAGGGTCTGGCCACCGCTGAGTAGTGCCTTGTGTTCCCACCGGGGGAATGCGTCCACACACGCGAGCACAGACAGCCTACGACTATATTATTTTGTTTAAAATAAAATTTTATTAATACTACTGTACTTATGTTTTTAACACAAATAGAGATCACTAATTTGTTAAATGTCTGTTTATTGAATAACAAATTGATGGTCCTTCAACCACTGCTATTCTCAATTGTGAATACCCATTGTGCAAATAAATAAATATCAAAGAAAATTCCTATTATAGAAAAAATTACACAAAATTCATACCTTAAAATAATGAAACCACTTGTTTCCATTAAATATCACTAATAAGCAACCAAGTCATGCCTATTATGTTAAAACCCATCTGGCTATTTATTACCTTCTGTTATTAGGGTTCCGTACCCAAAGGGTAAAAACGGAAACCCTATTACTGAGACTTCGCTGTCCGTCCGTCTGTCACCAGGCTGTATCTCAAGAACGGTGATAGCTAGACAGTTGAAATTTTCACAGATGATGTATTTCTATTGCCGCTATAACAACAAATACTAAAAATAAAATAAAATAAATATTTAAGGGGGGCTCCCATACAAAATAATTTATTTTACTGTTTCTTGTTCGATACTAATAACTTTGCCTTATGTTGCATAGATAATGGTACGGAACCCTTCGTGCGTGAGTCCCATTCGCACTTGACCAATTTTTTATCTATATGGTTGCTATATGGGCTCACCTTATTGTTATCTTGCACAATTTAAAATTTGCCCTATACCAATAATCTGTATCACAAGGACAGCTTGCTCCATTTTTAGTTGCAACATTTTTTTAATAATTAATTACAAACATAAAGTACACAACAATGTGACGAGGATCATGAAGAACATAATTATGGTAATGCTGTGAGATGCGATGGTGAGTATTAATCAGTAGAGAGATTGTCAAATCCACCCATTGTAAAAACATGGTGACAAATATCACACAAAATACTTGCACTGTGCACATTATCAGACCTCCGTATTATAAAGGCGTAGTTTTGTGTCTGATCTTACAATATCTGTGGACCACATAAGGTTTTTACCATGAAGACTGTTTTTACTTACTGAATATTTTTTAAACTAAACGTTGGTCAATATGTTCAGGTAGGTAATTACATTAAAGATATTATATTTTAGCTCCAAACAATGGTTTTCAAGCAGAGACAACTACAACTTAGATATAGTTTGCTCCATAAGTCATAAGAAATTAATAATCTTCCTATGGATCCTTTAGTCTGACAATAAAGATTTATTTATTAATAAAAAAATACGAATAAATGTTGCAGTGACGAATACGGATACAAGAAAAAGTATGTAGTGGCAAGATTTTGTTTATAGTAGAGAAATATGTTCCACCTTGTGGTGGCAAATTAAGAATACAAGGGTCACTTCCCTTCTTTCCCCAAGGTGCTGTAAAAGCCAGCTGAGGGATATTATTTGCAGTTAACAACTAGGTACCTACTATGAGTGTCAGAAAACTCGAAAGTATGAAAGAAACATGCTTACACATTTGATCAGCTCTATCATAATACATACATATTACATACCATAATCCCTCTCACAGTGGAGAAGGCCTGTGTCCAACATTAGAACATTGCTCTGGAGAGAAATATTAATATCCATAACTTGCATCAGTTTAAATTATTTCTCCAACGTGGAATTCACTACCTGCACATTTGTTTCCTTCTGGTTATGGTATTGGGTCTTTTAAATGAGGCATGAAAGGGCACCTTGCGGGCTGGCAAGGGGAGGGCGGCTAGTGGATCTACACTGCACTAGCTGCCCTCGCATTTGGATTGCACTTCCACTTGACATCAGGTGGACTGCAGTCATTTGCCAAACCTTAACTTTAAAATTATTACATATAATGTACATTAAATAAATACAAGGTTTTATATTATAATTTTTTCTATTATTCACCAGGCCATATTCAGTTTGTGCAATTTAAAGGATTTAATGTAGCAAATGAACATCAAGTCAAATATACAAAACGAGAAACAAGTACTATGACACAACTAAATAAATATTTACATAATTTTTGTCTAATTCCATCACTGGAATGTATAATTTTAAAACTTAATTCTAAAGATAAACAGTTATAAAATATAATAGTACTTTATGTACATTAAAAATCTCACAATATGTACCTATAATACCTATGCAATTTTATTCAGTACATAATACAATCATTTACCATATCAACACATACTTGGGAGATACAAGACTAACATAATTGAACATTAATTATCAGTCTCAATACCTTAATTAAGTACCTAGCTATAGTAGCTAAAATTTGGCAATGAACTATGTTAATCATGGGTGTTGACATCATTTTTCTTAACATTCTGATTCATTTGATCATTTTCATATTCAACAAAGTCATCAAAGAGGCTGGGCCATGCCTCTGTATCATCATAACTGCTGAGATCATCTCCAATAAATTCACAGAAATTTAAAAACATGTACCAAGTATCTTTTGGAATGCCTCTAATTTGGGGATTCTTTTCTAAATATAATAACCATCTGTCTAATATAGTTGGTTCATTATTTGTAAAGACTAGGCGCCACAATAATATTGCAATGTCTGTAGGCAATATCCTCTGACCAGTGCTCACATCCAGGCCAAATTTAAAAGTAAATCTGTATAAATCTTTAAATTGTTCCGAATCTCTTTTAAACTCACTAGCTATCTCATTTAATTTATGCTGTATGCCTTTGATTGAATCAGTTTTCATATTTTTCAAGCCTTGTATAAATTCTGATTTTGTAAACCTACACATTTGACTAGCATTTAACTTCCAAGCTAAAACTAAAACCTTAAAATCATCAGGATTCAACTGTAGATCATTGCATAGGTTTTCTATACCCTCTGCTAAAATAGCATCTTCTAAGGAGTCCTTGTACTGATCAAACAGCTGATTAATCTTTGAATCAGATATGCGGGATACATTTGAGCCTAATGATGACACACTTCTTGCTATTGATGGTGGCTTCTGATAGAACTGTTTAGGTGTTTTATCCATAATTACAGGAGACTTATGTGGATTGAGCAACTCAACCGGACTCTGTTCTCCAGATAGTGTATCACAATTTTGTGAAGTACCTGTGTTTCTGTAACTGTTTATAGTGTTTTGATTTTCAAGTAGCGGTTCCTCTTGTGGATAAACCGAAACCATAACGGGTATTCCTGTCATCTCTGAAATATGAATATTGTTTTATATTTTTTTTTACTCCTTAATGGTATTATAAAAAATTTTGGATATCTAACTTACCATCTTTTTTTCTGTGAGGTGAAGAAGTAATATCAGCATTGGTTTGATTTTGTAAACAGCTGAGACAATGGCCCATTGGACAAATTCTGTATACTTTTCTTCAACGACATAAAACTCTTGTGTTGTACACAGGCAAACTTCAACCGATTTTCATCATATGTGCAATTAAACATAATGATAAAAAACACCGTATCGATATGTTGCCTCTAGATTCTTTATCGAAAATCTAAAAAATGACAATTATTAAAATTAATGTAAAAAAGACGACAAAACAAAATGACAAAATCTTTACTTGCTCACTTACTTGAAATTCGTGTCATTGCCTCTACACTGAGTTAACTAGGAGTTATACAATTTAACGAAAAACAAGGAATATATCAGTGTCAGTATCCTTAAGTTTTAATCACAGTCTTAATACGGTTCCTAAATTAGAATAATTATTTTTATTAAATCGTATCTGTGAATTCTGTGAATTTTCGTCAATCAAATAGATTCGAGCACAGAGTAAGCGATTCGGCATAGATAAATTAAAAAACAAATTGTCACATTTCATAGACAATACACCATCTATGGGTGGTGGCCCATAGATAAAATCACCACCCGAGAAGCTATAGAGGAATTCTATTTCTATTGGAAATGGTGCACAAATAAGATCACCATAGAAAATCAGCAGTTACACACTTTGACAACACTGTCTGTTCACTAGGAGATGACTAGGAGTATAAGCATTATTTTCATACTTTTTTTAGCGGAGGTTGCCCATTGACTTATTATACATATTTTATAGAGGTTGCCTAGCAATGCCCACTCCTGTGGGATCAATGCTCAAAAGCAGGCACAGGAAAAAATTACTGTTCTTTTCCTGTGGTTTTGTTCATTACTCTGTAAAATAATTGTTTTCCTTTTCCGTTTCCGTTATAATTCAAAATTTGTTTGTTTGTTATTTTTGCTCTTGTGATTAATTTGATTTTATATAGATTTGAGCTTCTAAGCTTGCGAAATTACGTTTTATTCTATGTAATAATATTTAACGAAGTTGAGTGTTGAGTTATTAATATTTTTTCAGTTCCGAATTTCAGTTAATTGGATTGGATTGGATTTAAAATGACACACTTTGAAGAAAACTGGAATTACCAAGTAGATCTGGTCTCACTTGAGCACAATGATTTTACTAATGAGTTTGAAGTAAAGTTAAAATGTTTGCACCAACATGTATTATCAATGCTAAAAGATGGCTTCAAAGTACAAACAAGCAATGTTGATAAAGGTGTGGACAAAAGTAATGATGATGAATTGAAATCATTGATAGACCAGAATAACCAAATACGAAAAGAAATTGAAAGCAAGGTTGAAGAGCTTTCCAAACAAAAGTTTCGTTACGAAAGTTACAAAAAAGGTAATTGGATAATTGGTGATTGTCTTTATAATTTTTAAGTCCAGCTTTTTTTATTAGAATTTTTAATTTAATATCTCATCCATGCTATCTTTTACTTACCTTTACTACCACCATCACCAATATCTATGACCATGTTGGTAATGGTATACTCAAAAACTGCAATTTTAATAAAATATTTTGAGTTACATATTGTTTGGATAATATTGTAAATGAACTAATAACCACCAGTATAGAATGCACTTGCAAAGTTATAATCAGCTTGACTTGTTTACCTGAGTACCTATTGCCGTTCTTCAGTGCTTTAATAAGATTTAAAAGTTAACTGCAAGGTGTCTTAAAATGATTTTTATGGTTGTCCTAATTTAATGTATTTTAACATTCTAGATCAAAAACTGCTATCTCAAGAGATAAAAGAAACACACGAGGCATACCTAATGGCAAAAAAATATTACAAGAAATTTTTGAAAATGTACTACACTATTGAATCAAGAAATACTGACAAACAAACAATATTTGTGCAATTTTTTACAGAATCTAAAAAAGAATCTGAAAACTATTCTATTAGATTACTTAGGAATACTACAACTGGAACTTATGATTGTAAGTTATTAAAAACTGACTGATCCCCATGGGTTCACCTACATTTTTAGTTACGGCCAGCTCCTTAGGTTGTAGTGTGATGATATATAGCCTATGTATATGCTAAATCCTATACCATCACATCTGGTTAGCGCTGCATAATAGACTACACAAACTTCAAAAGTGAAGTAGGCCCGTGTGAAACAGTAGAATGAAATGGCCTAAAAAGAAAAGATTTTACTGTGCAGCAGTTTTAATAGATATACAGCTGCAATAATTTCATTAAAATCCATGCTGTAATTTTTGTTTGAGAGAGGAACAAAGTCTATCTGCAATTGAATATTGTCTTATTTATCATAATTTCTATTTCAGTGTTAAGTGCCACTCCAAAACTTCATGCTTTCAAGGAATTACAAAAACACCTTCAAGAGACCAATGATCTATCAGGAGCTCTCTGTAGTATACGACAAAGTTTTATGAATTTGAAGAAAAGTAAATAATGAACTATAAAGAAAAAATTAAATGTTAAATACATGGAGAATTATTTAAATAATTATATGTCTAACAAGTCTGTTATGAAATGCATGTAAATTAAAGTAGGATAGCTTATAAGTTAATTACAAATGTTATGAAATCAATATTTCGAATACTTAACACAAGTAGTATGTTTTTTTAAACTAGCTAATGACTAGTTTCGCCCGATATTCTATTCGTCAGTACCAGCATAACAATGCTAACTAAAAAGCACCTAATCCTTTTTTAATGTGTCTGGGTGTTTTCTATGTATTATATGTATTTACACAAAGTAGTATATATATTCTATCCCTATTCTGTTACTCATAACACAAGCATATAATAAGGGACAAGAGGATGTTGTGTGAAATGTCCAGTAAAAATGGCATCAATTATCATCCAGATATTCTATTAAATTCATTATAGGTACAACCCTAGGCTTATTTATGTTAGTCATCATCAACTGTGAAGGATAACTGGCTATCATCACAATACTAAATATTTTTTTGTAAATAATACATACTCTTATTAAAAATTACTTTTATTTAACTATATAAAATACATTAATTTATAACAAAATAAATATAATCCATTTTTCTAGGTACAATATCAGGCATTTATTTCAGCTTTACAATCTAATCGACACATATAATTTACGTTTTAAAATACAATAAAACATTAAAACCACAGATTAAAATTATATCTGTTAGGAAAATTACATTAAAAAAGAGGTAGCCATTTTTAGACATCATTTCAGCCTAGTTTTTAATGGAAGTACATTAAGGGCGTCACAAACGGCATATTACCATACTTATCAATATAGGATGAAGGAGACAGATGTATATAGAAAAAAGAAGAGGTGAGTAAGAGACAGGTATATTACCCCTAAGTGATAACGGTTGTCCACCCTTAAAATTCTTATGGCAAAACAATGTTTGCCGGATCAGCTAGTTAGTACATATATGTATATCAGTCTCTCGCTATATTAATATATGCCGTTTGTGGTATCCTTTATTTGAATAAAAATACATACTTAGATATGTGGTTTAGATTTGTATTTCAGAGAAGTGTTTCTTTTTAACCCACTAAAAAAAAAGAGATTCTCAATTCAGCTGTATTTTTTCTTTTATATTTTGTTACCTCAAAACGTTTAATTGGATTGTGCGATTTTGACGATTCTTTTTCACCAAATGTACTGGTTGTTATCTATATTAACGATATGCTATATATGTGTACTGAAATTTGGTACTTTTTCCACTTTAAGGCCTTAGTAGTGAAGGCATTTGCTTATATTTGAGACAAAATATCAGTGATGCCCAAACGAGATTTTACTTTCCTTGTTAGATATTAAATTATATTTTAAAGTCAAAAATGATTTATTACCACAGCAAATTTATTGACATTAATTTAAAAAAAACCATACGAAACCATTTTCCACTCGAGTCCCGTTCGCAATTTGTCAATGCTTTTTAATACTAAAAACCTAACTTAGCAACTATAAAAAAATGTCTAGAAAAGATAAAATTATACAATTTAGACTAAACCAAACTTAAAATAATGATAGGTGCTTATAATTCTGAATGTTTAAAACAATTTGTGCGATAGTAATACTGGATTAAAACATGTACCATACGTGCCGACGCCATATGGCATAGATCCATTTTAAAATAATTACAGAAAGTTATAATGAGAAAGCCCGAAGGGTTAGCACGCTGAAGTGGTAATGGACAGGCCACATCGCTCGTAGGACTGATGATCGTTGGGGATGAAGTCCTAGAGTGGCGACCACAGACCGGACGACGCAACGTTGGGCGGCCCCCGACAAGGTGGAGCGACTAAATCTACAAGGTCGCAGGGAGTCATTGGATGCAAGCGGCACAAGACCGCGCATTGTGGCGTTCTACGGGGGGAGCCCTATGCCCAGCAGTGGACGGAGAGAGGCTGATGGATGGATAATGAGAAATGTATGTATGAATCTTAATAAAATATGCAAACATGTAACTTGACAAGAGGTCACAGCAAAACTCAAAAAAACTATTGGGTTGTTCGGAAAGTCATTTCGTTTTATGTTGTGGAAATGAAAGACAGTTTTCGTATAATAAACAAATACTTTAAATTTTTTCATTGAATTTGATATATTTAACCTCAATCCGATCTCACGTGTTGTTATTCGCCAGTTCACATCAACTAATGCCTTTATCGCGTCTTTATCAGCTTCAACCGGCCTTCCCGAACGTGGTGCATCTTCGACATCAAAATTGCCAGATCGAAATTTAGCGAACCAGTTCTGCCACTGACGTACTGTCAACACACCTTCTCCATACACATTAGTCAATTTCTTTCTGGATTGTACAGCATTTTTACCCTTTCTGTAATAAAACAGTAAGATATGTCGAAAATGCTGCTTATCGCTCTCCATATATGTGCACCAACCAAAAAGTACTGCGTAGAATTAATTGGAATTTTTCACACACAAGCCTTGCTATATGAGCTCTCAAAGCATATAAAAATTATACGGCTTAAATGTGAAGTTGGATGCATAGGAATACAATTAAATCCTCTGTCGGGAAAAAACGAAATTACTTTTTGAACAACCCAATAATAACAGGGGAAAAAACAATGTGTATAGTATAAGCTATACTTATATCTATTGTATTCTATATAAGTATAAAAATAGTTATAAAAATACAATATTTATGTAGTATATCCGTATTCTAGTACCCATAAAGCCAACAAATAAGTTTAAACTGGGACCAGAAGACGTGAGTAATGTCCTTAAATGAATATAGGTAGCGTCACGCGTCAGCATCATCTAATTATTACATAGGTGTATAAATAATTGGCTTGGGTTAACTCTTTTTACAAATTTAGATATGGCGTAAAATAAATCTTCTATTTAATAAATTACAATATAAATAAAATAGTAGAGATGAAACGGATAGTAGTTTGGCCGGATACCGGATATTCGGCAAGCTACTAGGCCGGAGCGCTGGATATTCGGCCCTTTATTGCGTTGACGCGATCATGATTTGAATATTGGCGCGGCGAACGTGATCGAAAATATTCAGGCGCATTCGGGTCGCACGTAAGCGACTTTAACAAGTATGTACGCGGTAAGTTTATTGTGCCAGGTTAAAATTTCTCGAGGTGGTGAAGGAAAAAAGGCGTATTAAACTAATAATTAATAAAACAAACATTTTTGATGTGCGATTATAAAAATAAACGGTGTCCATAACCTATTGGAGTATGATTAGCTTCGTGTAAAATAATGAGATTTTTTAAAATTTTACCATCCGGTATCCGGCCGGATAATGAAAACAAGGCCGGATACCGGATAGTTACCGGATATCCGTTTCATCTCTAAAAATAGTCACTGGTATCGTTACCGAGTAGGTACAGCAAATATGTATTTAGAGCCATAGGGGCCATGGTGCAAGTCACTCTTAACGTTTGTCTTACTCATTCTCCATTTAGTTATGGCGGCATGTGGGCGGCAAATGAAATTGGAATCAGGACATTAATTTTTAAAATACGCCACAGCCTATAGCCGTACAAAATAAAACATAATTACATCATTACAAAAGATATTCTTTAATCTTGTTACTGTTAACACAATATATTTGATCCCAATATAATTATTAATTAAACAAACTATAAATGCATATTAGTCACAAAATACAAATAATTAAATTAATACCTATTTTTGTTTGTGGACATCTAACCACAGATATTCAAAGTACCACGATTTCACCAGAAGACCTCGTCAAATTTTTTTATTTGAGATTCGATATCATCTCAAATTAATGAAATTGGCTTATACATACACAACGGGATCTAAAGCTAAAACTGAAAACACACTTAAAAATTCTGGTTTTTTTTACCCGATTGCGCGATGCGAAGAAGTGGTAATGTGTTTATCAGGGTATAATATGTTTCTTTGAAGCACTATACAGGGCCCTGAGTCGGGTATTTCAATGGTGTCACGATTGTACCATAATGGTACCATTATGGTGCAATTGTAAAGTTTTTGGTAGTCTACTATTAATGTCTTGTCATAACGACTTCATCATTGACTTACAATTGTCAAAGTGACATAAATTGCTAGTCTCGTACACAATTGCTTCACAATTGCAATTCAATGACTGAAATGTTTCGGTAGTCTGCTATTTTGAATTTGACAGTAACATTTTGAAATTGTCCTGTGTCGACAGATTGCCATAAATAAAAAATAGATAGATAGAAATATTAGAAATTGTTCTTTGTAATTTATTGCAATTTCGGATCTCCTAAACTTCACATTGCTTTTTATACTAATAAATAGTATGTACAAATATATCTAAACGAAGTCTAGCATGATTAAATGTTTAAATTTATTAGTAGTTTTTCGAAAATCACTTCGACTAACGCATTTTTTAAAAAGGGCAACACATACATACCATTCTAACACAATTCATAGATAAAAGAGACCGAAAATTCAATGCATAGATAAAAGAGACCGACAATTCTATTACCATTGAACGACCGTTATGAACGCATATAGCAGACTACGGACATTTGACTTCAATTGCAACGGTATCGTGCCGGTATGACAATTGTTCCAAAATAGTAGACTTGAGCACCAGAACAAACGCTTGTGCCGTGTGCTTCTATGACTTAAAAACCAAACATTTTTTATTATTATTGCGTATCATTGGTCCACAATACGAGTACAAAATTTCAGATCAATCCCGACTATTGTAAGTCGGTGAAAAATACTTTAAAAGATTCAGTTACATAAATTTATACATTGATAGATACGTACCGAACTATGTCGATATGCAAATATACATTTAAGAACAATAAAATATTATCTAACATAATTATGTAACTATATATATAACTATATATATATGACGGGCTTCGTGGCGTAGTGGTTCATGTACTGGACTGCCGTTCACAAGGTCGCGGGTTCGATTCCCGCTTGGGACAATTATTTGTGTGATATTCATAAATGTCATACAAATGTTTGTACTACGTCTGGGTGTTTTCTATGTATTTTAAGTATGTATTTACAAAAGAAAAGTAGTATATGTATTATATCCGTATTCTGGTACCCATAACACAAGCATAATAAGCTTAGCTTGGGACCAGAGGACGATGTGTGAAATGTCCATGAATATATATATATATAACATTTATTTTGTTAATCTTCATACTCATACATCGATTAATAGATATAGTGAAATGTTACTCAACTTGTATTGCAAAGATATTATTATGTTACCAGTTCAATTAGGGATACTTCTTATTACTACTGTCTACCTACACGGGAAAAGGAGTGATAGTATTCTTACTTCTATAGTGATAGTATTATTACTTGTTTAAGTTCATCGGAGGTTTTGGAAGTGAAAATATTATATCAAAACGTATTATTCCTGTGAGTGAATAAATTTTTTTAATTGCATTTAAAAAATATTTGTATTATATTTTTATTTGATAAAACCTAGTCAGTTTACATAGCAGTGGAGCCCCATTTTTTAATTTGCCCCAGGGCCCTTGGTTGCCTAGCTACGCCACTGATCATTCGTCATATTAAAACTGGCCAACATGACCGTATACCTATTATTTTAAATAAGCCTTATGTACTGTGGAAGACGGCATAAAACTGCTAAAAACCTGTATATCGAGATATATTAATATGGTCTTATTCATAATGACTTATCGGAGGTTTAAACGGAGATTTTATCGGAGAGATAAAAAACGTTTTATCGTAAAAAGACTATTATGAATAACAATCAATTTTTTGACAATTTTAGCGAATCTATTTTAGCGAACTTTTAAACCTCCGATAAGTCTCTAAATCTGTGCCTTATAGATTCACTTCGGTGTCCGTCTGTCAAACATTTTTTTGTGATGTAGGTTTACTGCTTGATAAGCCAATTATGGAATACGGCTTATTTTATATATATTTATTTTAAAATCCGTAATTGTTAAACTTAAAATAAAATAAATTATGTACTTTTTAATTTTCCATTTTCTTCACTTGTGCGTTTGGCAGGTGTGAAACTTGCCTTGGAAGACAATTCGGAAGACTTAGAAGAAAGACGGTTAGACTTTTCAGGTATCAGCAATGCACCCAATGCGATAAAATGAAGCGAGTAATAGAATTTTCTGGAAAGAAATGAAAAAATATTAGTTCTTTTTTATATTCTTTATTGTACAACAATCACAGTTACAGATAAAAACATTAAAGCAGAAAATTCATAATTAATGTACAAAGTCGAGCTTAACTCGGACATGAGTTTTCTTACAGCAAACCTCTGTTGAAAGTTCTGTTTATAACCTACTAGAAAGTGAACGACTTGAAGTAATAAATGACGGGCCTCGTGGTGTAGTGGTTCTGGTAACGGACTGCCGATCAAGAGGTCGCGGGTTCGATTCCCGCTCGGGACAATCATTTGTGTGATTTTTTCTAATTGTCATACAAATCTTTGTACTGCGTCTGGGTGTTCCTATGTATTATAAGTATGTATTTAAAAAAAAAGTAGTATATGTATTCTATCCGTATTCTGGTACCCATAACACAAGCATATAAGCTTAGCATGGGACCAGAGGACGTTGTGTGAAAAGTCCATGAATATTTATAAAAAAAAAAATATCACACTCGCTGTTTTGGGATTGACGATGTCGACCCACGTTTCAAGCATATCCGATGCAGCCGGTAACATAATATCTATACATAAAATATAATACTATAAAGCTGAAGAGTTTGTTTGTTGGTTTGTTTAAACGAGCTAATCTCAGGAACCTCTGGTCCGATTTGAAAAATTCTTTCAGTGTTAGATAGTCGTGTGTCGTAGTAGCTATATAACATCGCGTTGCGACTAATAGGAGAGAAGGAGTAGGTAGTGAAAAATGTTACAAAAACAGGGAACATTTTCGTGAGTTTGAGTCACTTCGTACACCTAGAATTTAGAAATTCTAGGTGTACGAAGTGACTCAAACTCACGAAAATTTCAATACGAAAATAATAGAATTTTTCAATTTAGCCCCAGTTCTTGTGAAATTCTGAATTATAATTTAAAAGTCTATCGAAATAGAAAATCATTCATGTGAGCATACCTTTTACGAAAAATATTTTATTTTCCTACTATTTAAGACATAAAATTAACTGAGAAGAACTGGTATAAGAAAATTGAGAACCTTCTTATTTTTTTATATTGGTTAAAAGTTATTACATAACATACAAATACAATACACATACCCGTAAAATGCAAGGCTCGGTGATAGATGTAGTAATACAAATGGCACAGTTGCATAAGTCATCGCTACTCTCGTTGTTATGAACGTTACTGAGTCGTATAACATCTTCTTTATTGGACTGCTCACGAACATCGGACGTACTAAGTATCGTACCTGTATAACATACTCACTTGTTATAACGGCAACGATTATACGCAATAGATATCGCTTTGAGAGATTTTTGTCAACAGCTAAATGCATTGCATTAGCATTTTCTTGGTTGTAGCAAAATCACACAACACAATCTTCAATCATTACATTATGCGAGAGTATAAGCCACGCAAATTGGTAATGCGCTGGAACCTTGTCAAATTAACGCCCTTGTGACGTAATCAGCAAAGAAAAACTACAGCTAACAAAATGAAATATTCTCATCTATTAATAAAAGTTTATAAAGGTAATTTGTGGTTTTTTTTAAATTAAAACTAAATGTTTTGATAATGTTTAACTTTTAATCATCATCATCATCATTCATCACATTTTTGAAAATCTTAACTTATCTCTTAACACCACTCATATAATCTACATCAGACTCAGAATTGGTATCCGAGTCTGATGTCTCATCAGAATCAGTATCATTTCCCGTGCAAATAACCAATAACTCGTCGACCAATCTATATCTATATAACAAAAAATTGGTCAAGTGCGAGTGAGACTCGCGCACGAAGGGTTCCGTACCATTATCTATGCAACATAAGGCAACGTTATTAGTATCGAGCAAGAAACGGTAAAAAAAATCAGTTTTTGTATGGGAGCCTCCCTTAAATATTTATTTTATTTTATTTTTAGTATTTGTTGTTATAGCGGCAATAGAAATACATCATATGTGAAAATTTCAACTGTCTAGCTATCACCGTTCTTGAGATACAGCCTGGTGACAGACGGACGGACGGACGGACGGACGGACGGACAGCGAAGTCTCAGTAATAGGGTTTCCGTTTTTACCCTTTGGGTACGGAACCCTAAAAAACAACAATAAAAACGATCGTGGTAGGTATTAAAGCTCACAACTCGATACGCGTACGCGTCGGGCAACGTTGCTAACGGTACTGACGTCACCAACATGGCCGCCAGGCGCATTACCAATTTGTGTGGCTTATAGCGCATACGCGTGGTAAGCGTTACTCGCCTTGCGTGCTACTATTGGGGGTTTTCTCTGTACAGCGATCAGCACATCAAAACATAAAGGGATTGATGACCAGAGTACGATTACCATACAAAAAAATAACAAAAACAAAATTACATCTTTATGTAGCATTGATGATGAGATGTTGCATTTAGATGTAAAAACATCCCCTAAGGCTCGAGGGATTACTTTGGGTGTTCGAAAAAATGTAAGTAAACATATTCTCTCTCCAGCCCATTTACGTCCCACTGTTGGGCACAGGCTTCTTCCACTTTGGGAGGGATTATGGTCTACTGTGCCGCGCTGACCAGGCGTGTTGGCACACGGTTTATTTTCGAGATTTCCGTCTCTCACAGAGGATGTTATATGTGTGCCCTTAACTGGCTTTTACAGCACCCTTGGGAGGAGATGGGTATTAGTATTAGTTATGGGTAGTATTAGTATAAACAGTTTTTTCTTCTGATGTGATGACAATTTATAAGTTTTTGGATTTTTCCCTATATCAGCACAATATAGACTTGATCTATGCCAAATTTCAAGGCTCTAGGGCAACGGGAAGTACCCTGTGAATTTTGATTCCCTAGCATAAGTCGAAAATTCTTAAAAATGGTCGTAATTCGGTTATATCTTCTAAATGCGTAGAGGTAAAAGGTTGATTGTATTTTTTGCAGCAAGGGACCGCGTAGATCTACATTTGGTATGAGTTTCAAGTTGATACCTTGAGCCGTTGCTGAGTAAAAAAAGTGGTCCTATAAGGGTTTGTACGAAACCCAAAAAATAAATGAAGTAGTTACCTTCCTAGCTGCGACAGTGAATATTCCTCCCGCGAAGAATGTGAAGTAGTACCCTGGATGGAAGCCGTGCCACACCGCCGACAGAGCGTAGATGCGCGCCGTACGGTACGCGGCCCCTCCGCGAGAGTACGCCACGCCGCGTAACCACGCGTTCGTATTCTTGTTCCAACTGGCTATCGCTGTGCGTAGGTTCTGAGCAAACTGATAATAATCACACATTCAGTCAGGGCCGATGATATCTATGGTATTGCAGAAGTATGCGGGGTTTTCTAAAAATACTAGAAACTGGACTAGGTATGTAAGGACATAACCAACAATATCTTGTGCTACGACTTTCAACGTTTATCAATACTCAATAGAAATGATTGTTCAAGTTGTATTGCCTGGTGATTGTTAGGTCATCTTTGGCTTATACTCGAAACCTAGCACGGGATCCAGAGTTATGTAAGCAAAAATTGTACTCATTTTAGAAAAATAAAATATCAATTTTTATACCATTTCGATACTTGAAATTTTATATCGATACATTGATATATCGAAAAAATAATACCGATGTATCGATATTTTTTCAACAAGCCTAATACGGGCCGTAAGCTTGTTTGTCACCTAAGTAGTATAGTGTCACTAATCGTAATCACTTTTCTGCCAAAATTCTTTAATGTTTTGCAGATAATATACTAAGTTAAAAAAGGGTTAGATGATTTTTATGATTTAGGTATAGGTACATTTGAACATATTGTGATCATTTTTTCCACTATAATTTAGTTTATTGAGTAAAAGCGTAGCGAGTCAATTGCAAAAATTAATATAGGTAGGTACATATTTATTTTTCAGCTTTGAGTCATAGAACTATAAATCTGTATAACAAACTATTAATATTACATAAGCCTAACCTTTATCAACATATTCTTGTAATTTTTCAGTTTAAGTTCAAGTGAAATATTAACGATTTAATAAACTTACCTCAAAACCCATAATATCAATGTTAGACATTTTATCCCATTTAGGTGCGCCATCGTTATCGTATCCATTGAATCCCATTCCACAGTTGTTACAGATAGCCTCAGAGAGAAGCCATGCGTGATAGTACTTGCAGCGAACCACAAATGTCGACAAGTAGGCATACCACAACAAGTAAAGAGCCGACCATGTCTGAGACACTTGAGATGTAGGGTCGGTTAACTCTAAAAACAAATAGTTTAAAAAAATACACGTTTAAAAATTCATAGATCCTAAAAATCCATAATTAATTATTTATCTATACTCTATATCAATATTATAAAGCTGACTAGTTTGTTTGTATGACGTGCTAATCTCGGAAACTAGTCCGATTTGAAAAAAATCTTTCAGTGTTGGATATTACAGTTATTGAGGAAGACTATGCTATATAACATCACGTAGCGACCAATAGGGGCGAAGCAGCAATGAAAAATGAAAAAAAGGAAAAAAAGTGTACTCATTGTAATTTACACAGAAAACCCTCGAAATCAGTACCATCCTTTTGTTTATTACACAAATAATTGTCCCATTTGGGGTCGAACCCACGTCTTAGTGCATAGAAATTGATTACACTACCACTGAACTACGAATGAATAGTGCAAATGAGACGGAAGATGCGAACATGAACCTAAAATAAACATGCAATTTACGGATATGGAAGAAGTACGTACCTTCTAAAACAGTCAAGGGATATTTCTTTTCTAGAGTCAGGTATAATAAAGCAGCGGCCAAAGATCCGGCCACTTTATAAATCACAGCGCGGCGTGGCGACGGTTCTATTATTGATTTAACCTTTTCATCCTGAAATAAAGTTAATAACAGAATATTTCCAATTAAAAATAAGCATATTCAATTTAACTTCATTATACTAAATATATTGTCATCATCATCATAACATTACGCATTTATCTATTACCCCGTAGTGCTGTATCTACAATCCCACGGGAGACAAAAAAACGTGGTATTGTATTTTTAATACGTTACCACACAACTAGATAGGCATAAGTAAAAAAATACAACACTAGTCGTATGACTAAGCACTCAAAATAAACGAATCAATTGTAATATCAATTTATGAGTCTCGAAGTGACGGTTGCCTACTCAAATTAAACATCAGCTTAGAATCAAGATTATTAGAAATATTAAACAATTGGGAATTAATCAACTGTAAAGACAAATTAATAGATATAAATATGAGACGGAAGTTACAAAAAAATTGCATCATGTGGACTGTTCATAGAATTAAAAATTATGCATTATGTACAATATTCTTTATTTTACACTAAAAAAAAAGTCAAATTACATTGATTTGATATAGTACAGCATAAGGTATGTACAAGCGGCGGTCTTATCGCTGGTAGCGATCTCTTCCAGACAACCTATATGGAAACTGTTGAGAAATTACAGCTAAGGGCAATTTAGGTGTATCTTATATGACGTGTAATATTACTATTCTAAACTACATAACTATGTACACAGACACAGGCAGCTGGGCATTCGCGACGTTATGGATATTGGTAAAGCGAAACACAAAGATTCGTCTCCTACGAAAAGGTGCTAATGCTAATAAACTTAACAAACACCGTAGCATGGAGTTTTGATTCTCCTAATATTAGAAAATAGATTTTAAGAATACTTAACCACTACTAACATTAGACAATAAGATAAATACATAATATATATTAGATACTAGCACAAATTGTAATTTTATTGTAATTACAAAATGTAATAGGTGTGGATCTCTGTTATCCGAAAAAAAATTTCATTTATTTAATTAATTCTTATTCCTTGCTATCGCCTTTTTAAGTAGCCTCTCTCTCTCACACACACACATGAGTTGGTAAGACTAGTTTTCACACCTCATGAGTGAACGCCAAGTGTACACATAATGACAAAAAAATGTATGAAGTACTTCCTCTAGTTACACAAAGTATTTACTATGTCTATGGTAAATTGGTAAAAAAATTATATGTACCCACTTTTTATAAAATATTGTTGAAAAAGCCACCTGAATACAAAGTATATTACCAAAGCATTCGATAAAATTAACACCTCAGTACCTCATTTGTCTCAACGAATTCACTACTAAACATTGTAAACGTTCTAATTTAATCGCCTCTTGCCAATTATATTATGAGTGATATCGAATTAGCGTCACAGATGCAGCAACCGAATAAAATGTTTCGAGAGGAATCACAGCCCGTAAAACAAAAGCAGATTATTGGTAAATATCACTATATCTTTCAATATGCTACTTACAAACGTCATACAAGACGTACCGTGTCATACGATATTTCGCGCAAACATAAAATCTCATAATTATTTATGGCAATAGATAATTAATGGTGTAAATATTGCATTATGTTTACAAAAAAAAATTGCGAGAAAAGCGAGACCGGTCTATATCTAAGCACTTGCCTACCCACTTAAATTTATTTTAATTCTGAGTTTAGGGTAAAAGTATATCGTAGAAATTACATGGGCTTTAAATTTAGCATTACGTTAAAATTTTTTGCTTGAATTTACCTTTATAATTTATGATTTTTTTTAGAAATGTTTCATCTGAATCTTTGTGATAAAGAACAAAAAGCAATAGGCTACTTTTTTTAAGGATTGCATATATAATCGGTATTTTTATAAAATTTTCAAATTACTAAGCTACGATTTTTTAGCCAATTTGGCAAGTTTTGTTTTAATTTTAGAAAACGCTTTATTCTAATAGCGATTTGTAATTGTCCTGTAGACCTCGGATAATTATTAGCTGATTTCTGACTGATTTAGGCATAATCAAACAAAACGAGGATAACCAGATACTATGATAATAATAATATCATAGTACCTGGTCGTACATACGTAGGGTACCTGAATCAGCTAAAGGAAAATGTATTAAAATAAGTAGGTATATCGGTTTATAATTATCTAAATTGCTCGTAACTTTTGAACGGTTTTATGATCTTTCATAAAATGACTTTGAAATAAATTTTAACCAATAAGCATTACAAATCTCATTTTTAACAAATTATTCTATTATTTTCAGCTGATAAAATTACGGGCACAGTGAAATGGTTTAACGTAAAAAGTGGATATGGTTTCATCAACAGGTAACAGTATTTATATCTATTACATTTCTTTTGCATAACGGATAAATAATAGACACATATAAATTGCTAATCGATTGCGCTATATTAAAAAATTATAACTAATAGGGGCCTACATCAATATCATCGCCGACACGTACATATTAACACAGCCAGTAGGCACAGAAAATGAAGAATTAGGGATACTTTTCCTATTTACTCAAAATCTACTAAATATATTTTAATTCTGATCCACGTGTTTCTATACATAATAGTTACCTATGTTTTTAAAGTTATTTCATTAGTTAATACGCGGGAATAGACCGACAAATGAAAAAAATAAAAAATTAGAGAGGTTGTTTCGCCAAGATTTTCTATCGAGAAAACTTTTTTCAATCGCGTTTCTGAGTTCATGCGATCCTAGATCATATATTGAAAAAACATATACTTAAAAATTAGAGCTCTAGCCATTCAATCTAAAGAAACAATGAAAACTTCGTACATAGAAAAATGCACGAAGCTATTTTGGTATCCTCTTAAAAAGTTGTGATTAATTAACGGCCATTTTCAATATACAATCCATGATTACGGATAGTCATAACATAGATGCTATACGTATCGGCTAAAGGATTATTTATTTCGAAAGAAAGTTTTGAAAAAAAAAATTAAGAGTACTTCGCTGAATTAAATTTTTGACCAATCGTACCATATAAGACGTTATAAATGTCTTTATAATACCGTATCAATCTATTGACAATGATCTATATGTTCTCACACAATTAAATAACAGTTTTGCCGTTTAACGTATGAAAGACTCAATTGAGAGTGGCGCGACTGAGTCGAGTATTTGTAAATGAACATCTATATCGTGAATGAAGAACTATGCCTATAATTTTAAAAACATCGCTAAGAGTCGTAGTCAGTATTTGCCAACGGTATAAATATGTTTATTGTAGAGATTTACTTCTGTTTATCGAAAACTACTAATACACTATGAATTGTTAAATATTAAAACGTTTAATTAGACATCAAGACGTCATCTCTCATTTCTATGTAACACTATTTAACACCAACAAAGACATAATTGACCGATATTCATACGAGTCATTATACAAATTAGATTAATGAATTCATTATAATATGTATATGTATTACAGCAAGAACAAACGCGAATGTGTGGAATAAAACTTGAACTTGACCAACAGACAGTTTAAACTTGTTCTACTTTAAAATATTACTAACTCAAATAAAAATTGAGGTGCACAGAATATAAACAATTATGTATTTTTAGGGTTTGGTACAAACCCTTATAGGATCACTCCGGTGTCTGTCTGTCCGTCTGTCAAACTTTTTTTACTCAGCAACGGCTGAAGGTATCAACTTGAAACTCATACGATATGTAGATCTATGCGGTCCCTTGCTGCAAAAAATACAGTCAACCTTTTACCTCTACGCATTTAAAAGATATAACCGAATTACGACCATTTTTAAGAGTTTTTCGACTTATGCTAGGGAATTAAAATTCACAGGTTACTTCCCGTTGCCCTAGAGCCTTAAAATTTGGCATAGCATAGGGAAAAATCCAAAAACTTATAATTTGTCATCACATCACAAGTAAAAAAGTGTTTATACTAATACCAACTTATAAAGTAGCTGAAATGTAGGCGATTCCCTATATTTCAACTACAAAATTAAGTTGGTGAGTTGTTTTGAGTTTAATTAAATGATTATTTGAATGCAGTTACTTATGTTTATATGTCTAGTAGGTACGAAACTCCTAAGTGTGCGAGTTTACCTCGCTCTTAACGGGTTTTTTTTTTATCAGGGACGACACCAAGGAGGATGTTTTCGTGCATCAAAGTGCTATAGCTCGGAACAATCCACGCAAGGCCGTGCGCTCGGTTGGCGACGGTGAACCGGTCGAGTTTGCTGTGGTCTCCGGAGAGAAAGGCCTTGAAGCTTCCCAAGTGACAGGTCCTGGTGGTGTCCCAGTCAAAGGTTCCCCTTACGCAGCTGATAAACGTCGCAACTACCAACAGCGGTAATAGACTTTAATATAAATAGACGATTGACTGTTCCCTCCGTAGGTCTCTGCTCCGAAGCCCATACTTCATCGGATTCACTTCAGTTTGAAGATTTGGAAGTCTGTTTTGGTCATATACTTACATAGAGCTTGCATGATAAAAGCACTCCTATGTTTTGAAATTAATTGCAATAAACATTTTCTTTTCGCTTTCAGGTTTTATTCTGGGCAAGGAAATGGACGTAACAGCGAAGGGTTTCAACGTAGAAGTGATATAAAACGTGGCAAATCAGTGTACCAGGGGCCTAGACAGGAGAATGAAATTCAAGAGAGAAATGAACAACAACAGCGTTTTGTTCACCGCAACTTTAATGGAGGACGTCGAGATAATGGCTGGGAGGGAATGAATCGTGGAGGATACCGTCGCATGCGCCAGAATAATTATCAACAAAATTATTATCGAGATTATACACCTATGTATGAAAATGGACACGACATATCAGAAACTACAGGTAGTTATTATATAAAAAATGAAAGGTTTTAATGAAGGTATAGAATAAAAATCAGCATATAATATCAAATTGGATCGAAATAAGCATGTTTTTATATTCGTAAGTTTAAAATCTAACTAATTTACGCGTTTTTATTACAAGATAAACTATAAATTTAATCGTGGTTCATTTGTAAAAAATATTTTTAAGAATGGGAAACATAATATGCGTATAATGGCTACGTTCTTGGATTTAAATATTCTACTACTAATCATAATGCGATACAATAAACAATTGTATTTATTGTAGGTACTGAAATAATTCTAGTGGAATTATTAAGTATGACGTGTAATCGCTAGAAATTAATTCAGGACTATAATTTATGTTAATACGTAAGTGATATACAGCTAAAATGTTTTCTGTTAAATAGCGTTATCATTTTAAATTTTACTTGTACTAGTTTAGCAAATAAGTTAAAAATAAAATATTTTAACTACTATACAAGTTTTATATTTTTATCAGTTTTATTTTAAACTAGCTTTTGCCCGCAACTTCGTTCATCATCTTCGTTCATCCCTTTGAAACATTCTATCTAATAAAAGAAACCGCATCAAAATCCGTTGCGTAATTTTGAAGATATAAGTTCATATAGGGATTACCATACAAAAATAACGACTTTGTTTTTTATTAAGCAACGATGTAGAGTTGAAGAAGAAAGTTCCAGCACCAATAAATCATTTACTAAACTCGGTAATGGTTGCCTTCAGTTGCTATTTTGTAAATTCCACCTGTATGAAGTCGCGGGCAACAACTAGTCTAGTCATAAAAACCAAGTAAACATTATGTAGTTATCCGTTTATATTGCGTTACATTATGAATTTAAATAACACTATCAAAGTCATAAAATTTTTACATTTACACGAACACATTAACAATTAAACACGACTACATTTTTAAGACAATTTCAGATTAGGCCTGTGTGTGATGATTTGGTGTTATCTAGATTAATTCAGACATAAAACACAACGTACATACAGACATTGGCATTAATTCTACGTCACAACTAAACTTAACTAAAAAATAAAAAGAACTATGGCGTATTTTGATTATTTGGCTGATTTATTGATTAAAATAGTTACGGTCTTATTCATAATGACTTATCGGAGGTTTAAAAGTTCGCTATAGTAGGTTCGCGAAAGTTGTCAAAAATTGTTATTCTTAATAGTCTTTTTACGCTAAAACGTTTATTATCTATAATATATAGATTTTCTAATAAAAAGTTCTGTTAACATTGCGGAATTGTGTTATTGACACTATAGATTTTAATTTTTTAGTTATGTAAGTTGTGCACGTAGAATCGGTACCATTATCTCACTATCTTTCTAAGGAAGGCAAATATAATAAATTTCTTTTCTTTTCCCTCAAAATTCAAGATTCTTCACACATGCTCAACATATTCAAAGTCCTTATTTCTTCTTCTTTTAAACGTAGCCATTATTTTATCGATAGGCTATTTTAGTCTTGTACACTCTTATATCGAGTTGTAAGAGCCAGCTAAAGGCCATAACCAAATAACATTAAATTTTTTTGAGAGGCGGAAGACTTGTAAGTAAACCCTATGCCAACACGCCTGGTCTTTAGACTTTTTTAAAAAGTTGATTGTATTTTATGCAGCAAGGGACCGTATTGATCAACATATCGTATGAGTTTCAAGTTGATATCTTCAGTGTTGCCGAGTAAAAAAAAGTGAGACTATAAGGGTTTGTACGAAACCCTAAAAATAATAATATTGGCATGGGACCCCTTGTATGCGATTCCAACTCGTTCTATACCGGTTTTGTCACATATTTCCCACAATGCAGACCTGTCATTGTTTCTATATAGATAGGCAATTTATAGTTAAATACTTATTCATAACATTATCAATATTACAGTCTTACAAATAAAACGTACAGTCATTATAAAAGAGATAAAAGGTCTTACCTCATCGATACGAGCTCCTTCGATAAACTTAATATAATCAGCATAAAATACAACTGGACCGCACATTAATGTTTGGAATGCCAATGTGTATGCAAAATATTCTAGCGGAGATGGCACTTTGTCTATCCTAGTAATCTCTTCACCAGTAGTAGGTGTACAGTTAGCATTTATTTCTTTTCTTACAAAGCTATCTTGTAGCAAGTACGCCAATGACGTCACTCTTTGAGTTATCACCATTAAAGGACCTGAAATATATTTCTGATATAGATAAAGATTTTTCAATAACAATTAAGTACCTATGTATATGAAATAGAAGTCAATTTTAACTTTTTCATTGAAGTTTCCTAATATTTTTAAGTTTTGGGTCTCAGTCCTCGTTGGTTAAGACTATTCGCAAATATAAACCAAAGAAGGTAGGGTCAATGGAGTTATCTTTTTATCTTGGTCTACTAATACTGTAGTCAACTATTGTAGAAGACAGTGCTATAGGTATCTAACTATTATACTAATATAATAATGCTGAAGAGTTAGTTTGTTTGTTTGAACGCGCTAATCTCAGGAACTACTGGTTTGAATACAAAAATTCTTTTTGTGTTCAATAAGTCCATTTAACGAGAAAAGCTATATAACATCACGTTGCGACCAATAGGAGAGAAGCAGTAGGGAAAAATGTTGCTAAAATGAGGAATAATTTTTAATTTCCACGCGTATTCTTCTTTTGTCGTATCCTATATGGTCCAAATATAAGATCATAAGACACAATAGTGGCTTCATACGTTATACGGGATACCATCTTGATGCTGACTTGGCAAGGAAAAGAAAGGTTTTATTTAAAGAGATCTGTCAGAGTAGATGTTATCTGCTTGGTTTAACTTACGGGCCTCGACGGGCCTCGTGGTGTAGTGGTTCTGGTAACGGACTGCCGATCAAGAGGTCGCGGGTTCGATTCCCGCTCGGGACAATCATTTGTGTGATTTTTCTAATTGTCATACAAATGTTTGTCCTGCGTCTGGGTGTTTCTATGTATTATAAGTATGTATTTACAAAAGAAAAGTAGTATATGTATCTATTCCATCCTTATTCTGGTACCCATAACACAAGCATATAAGCTTAGCTTGGGACCAGAGGACGTTGTGTGAAATGTCCATGAATATTTATTTATTTATTTATTAAACTTATAGCAACCAATTAGTTAATAGTTATATTCACGATCTAAGCACAGAACCACGTCACTAATATAAAATGCTGGTGGCTTATTAAATTAGAGGTACTTTTAAAGTAATTTATTGATTTTGCAATTGACTTGGTACCCATGCTTTTACTTAACAAGTATAATAACGGCACAGCCGCAATACTTCAGATTGGAGAGCGATGGAATAGTATTCCGAGGTCGTAAGTTCAAGCCCCGCTTACGATGATCACTATTTCCACTATATTTAAATTTATTAAATAGTTATACCTGTTATATCCAAGGTGTAGTCTCTCGAATTGTATATCTGTCGATGTACATGAAGACAAGATAGGTATAACATAGAAGCTGCCAATATTACACTGCAAGAGAAACATTCATTAGCCTAATTATCGTAACATCAAACTTAGCACACTCTAATTTGTGTTGAAAATGGCACACCATACATTTATAGAGTTAGAAGTAGCATTGTCTTTTTTTGTGTAATGGAGCGCTTACGTCATGCACAGAGGTTTAAATGCGCAGTTTAGTTGTAACACATATATTTCAGCTTTACTAGTTGCAAATTATAACTAGGTATTTCTATGTAATTAAAAATAGTGTTAGCACTCATGGCACTCCGAAGCTCAAGTGTATTCTTACGCATTTGGATGGAGCCTAAAGCTGTTGTTTTACAAATATATACACATAATAGGTAGCCCTCGAATGCACTCTCGGAGACTGTAGCTTCCTATTAGTGAATTGTTAAGGACCGGCGGCGCCCGGACCATAATAGTCCAGTCAAATTACCGAAAGAAATAATCACTAAAATACCTAGTTTGGGAATTATGAAGGATCGATCGGGGGGTGTATTGTGAGCTTATATTCCAATTTGAGGGAAACTAGGGAGGTCAGCTCAAGGTCATTTCGATGAAAATGCGTTTAATTCGATATCTCGAGAACGGTTAGTGTTAGGCAAAAAATTGTAGAGACCTTTTCTCTTCTAAATTAAATTTACTAACTTTTTTATCCGAAACTTTTTTTTTATCATCAATATTTTTCAATTTATTGCTTCCGAAAGGCAAAAATTTTACTTTTTTTCCTCCCTTTTTTTATTTTTCGCCATTTTCTCCCCACCCGTTCAATTTTATTAAATTTTACCCGAATATGAAAGCGTTGCTCTTTTAATTATGAACAACTTTATATGTAAACTTTTTTCTGTAATGCCAATACCTTCGGAGTTATATATTACTTTACCGAGCGAAATCCGTGCCACTGTCGCGACGCGTATTCACAGACACACTGTCGCGTGCATTAGTGTGGGCCTTTAATATTGACGATTCACTTCCATCGACCTCGCGTACTTAATTTTACCAATTTTATGACCTATTTTTTTATCAATAAATGTGTGAAACAGTTTCAATTATTCGTTTACTTCTTTTTCTAATCCCTATTCACATTATTATCCCATTGAATGGAATAAAAAATACCCAAATTGAAAAAGTACAATATTTAAATGACATTTCAATTATTACAATATTTAATATTTAAATGAAGTTCAATTTCAGTTCAAGTTAATAGTTTAATCGATTCACCTTACAGGTACAGTGATACAGGTAAGTTGGCTAATAAATGATCATGGAAGACTTTAATATTTCTTTCAAATACTAAATACCCAATGATGTCGATGATATTGCGACAGTGGCACGGATTTCGCTCGGTAAAGTAATATATAACTCCGAAGGTATTGGCATTACAGAAAAAAGTTTATATATAAAGTTGTTTCATAATTAAAAGAGCAACACTTTCATATTCGGGTAAAATTTAATAAAATTGAAAGGTTGGGGAGAAAATGGCGAAAAATAAAAAAAGGGAGGAAAAAAAGTTTGAAATTGGAATATAAGCTCAGAATACACCCCCCGATCGATCCTTCATAATTCCCAAACTAGGAATTTTAGTGATTATTTTTCCCATTCTCAGCCGTAATTTGACTGGACTATAAGTTTCGGCGATTACCCCCTACAATGCCCTACATACATATTACAAACTTTATCTCCTTATTAATAGCATAGATGTGGCCGTGATTATTTCTCAAACCAAGATAAAAACACAGATTATAGTGTATAAGAAGTTTACTTACTTGCCCACAATATGATGCGGAACTGTTTTATGTAGAATGTAACATAACATCGGTAATAGCGATAGATGTATCGATAGCCTAAAAGAAATATTAAACTGTCATTATTTTCCTACCTATTTCAATAATTGTACTAATATTAGAAATGTGTTTGTAAGTCTTTCTTTCAAGCCTAAATCAAATTATTAATGGCTAATTTTTTTAGCGAAATAACATAAATAGAAAACGAACAAGGCATCTATACCCACATTTTATTTCACAGAAGTACCGGTTGCAAAATTAGCGTACCTAATTACTTAGCGAGAAGCTATATTGTTCTATTATAACCCGACTTTTAAAATCTCGAAAGGTCATACAAAATAGTGTAATTTACATGCATTTATTACTTGTCTTATGTATGACTCACAACAACTAGGTCAAACTCTGAACTATAGTTACTTTCTAAACATTGTAATTATTTTTATCTAATCGATTTTAATCAAAAATATACACAGACCATTCATGCATCGGTTTCAATAAAAATTTTAGCTCGCAAGCGTAGCAACAGACTTTCTAATTAGCTGAGATTCGTCCAGCGATTGATCAAATATTTGTGCTTAACATGTTTTTTCGGTTATGAATTTGATCGAAAGTTTTTTTCCCCAACAGCTGGACATTTAAAATTACTTGCCCAACTAACTCTATATAGCTATCGCGTTGGCCGACACATTTATAATATCAGTATAAACAATTCTTATCAACAATGTATGTAAAATATCAATTACCTGCCAAAACAGAAATAACCCATTAGTAAACCTGAAACAAGGCAAACAGTATGTCGAAATTCGGGCGAAGCGAATCTCAATGGTTTTCGAAAGAGTCTTGCCAGGCATAGTGCAGCTACTTGTGCGATCAAAAAATTTACCTATTAAAAAAAGAAATGATACTAAATGAATAATGACAGTGCAAAGGCAAACATATAACACTACGAAATATATTTTTATTGTATACTTACATAAAAACAAATACATAAAGAATTATCTACAGTGAGTACCGTGCATAAAAGCTTTGTAATTTAATTACATATAATTTTTAAACTACGTAAAATGTTGAACATACCTTTGAATATTTTGGAAATTTGCATTTTTATTATTCTTTCGTACTTATAATAATAAACAGGTACCTTTTTAGATTCGTGATGGCATATAATGAAAACAGCATCAAATCGTACAATAAAGATTGTTTTGACCTTAATTAATGTAGCTGATAAACACAATATATGTATTAATCGCAATTAAAAATGCCAAATTTTTATAGATATCAAAGATTAACTCTGAAGCAATCATGAAAAATCCTATAAAACTACGAGAAGGCTCCAAAAGGAAAATCGTATTCATATAAATGTGAGCTTGAATAATGTAAGCTTAATTTAAGCCCACATTTTATAATGTCGTTTATGCATCGAAATCCACTATAGACCCAAGCTAGGAGCTGCTACAAATTGCAAGGATCCGAATGCTGATAGAAAAAGCGAATTAGCTAAAATTTAATCCTTGTAGCTTCAAGCTTCATCTCGTGAATTTTAGCGTAAATGGGCCAAGCTAAAGAATACTTATTTAGCTTCAAAATTTTTTTAAACGGCTCTTGGCGAAAGTATTGCAAAGTACCATTTCGCACATTATGCATAGTTTGTGTGTTTGTATGGTTGGTAAATAAGGAAAAGGTAAATAAATAAGAAAATTATCGTAGAAATGCTAAGCTTTTAATTTATGGCATGTCTAACTTAACCGTAATTTTGTGTACAATCTTTTGCTAGATGTCAACTATGTTTCACATCTTAAACTTCGAAGATGCGCCTGGTTGCTAGGACCATTTTTTTTGCATTTTCTCGATCTCTATCGAGGTACCTACTACAAGAAGTTAGGTTCCAAAAGGTCTACTATAGACTATCAAACATTAGATTTCTTTATTGGTCCCGACAACCTGAAGTACACGAAATCCTCGAAAACAAGCGAAACAAATACAGTGAGTGATGGAATTGTAACGTAAGGATTTGTGATCGGTTTTGTATATTATTTCGTATAGTATAGTACATGAGTACGTAACAGACAAAGGGTTTTAGTAAATACGCAAATAAAACTGTTAGGCACAGCTAGCGCTACGATTAAATCAAACGGTTTGGTATAACATCTGAATATCTGTTTAATATTTCCCTTCACCTCTTCGGGATTACATTGGAATGGAATGGTGGCATTTGTACTGTTAATTCCTCACTACACGCATAGTGCGAATAATCAGTAATCACAATCACGTCATAGACGACGTCAATATGTCTTTGCATTGCATGTGCTGTTATTTTCTCAATTAGGAGGTTGCGACCTGGGACAGAGTCTTGTTTATAATTCAGGCCATCCAATTATCACTTCATTGAGCACATCTTTAAATGCATAGCGCAGTCACGGCCACATTTATACATTTTGGATACTTAACCACGACAAACAAACATATTGATTGTAAAAACTGTGTAATAGATTAAGAATACGATTGTCATCAGCCCATTTCCTAAACAGGATGCAAAAACTAGCTACGTAAGATATAATTTAAGCAGATGCAGATATAGTCTGCAACAGACGGAAATCTTGTAACTGGGGCAAATGCCAAAAAGTTTGGTCAGCATGGAATAGTAGATGAAATACTGTCCTCGAAGTGTCATGACCAACAGTGTGCCGTTAATGGGCTGGAGAGAGAGATCAATACAAGCAAATAATCATCATCTTTATCAAAATTGCAGGAATAGCGTTTTAGGGGGGAGGCTCAAGCGCTGCAGTGTAAGGAGAAAGGCTAAATAGATGGTTAGACATTAAGCTTCGAGAAGAACCAGATTTCTCAAATCGCTGTTAAGCTTAGTTGCGTGTGTTATGGGTACTAGAAAACAAATATGTAAAATGCATAAACTTCTTTTTTTTTTGTAAATCTTCTTGTCTCTCTTTAGCTCGAACCATAGGGCCTGTCAAATACTAGGCAAAGGTTTTGTAATCAGTCTGATGATCAGAACAAACTGGTTGTAACAACAATACTACCTACACTCACTAGTAGTAACTAGAACCTAAAATAGAACATTGATACCCAATAATAGGATAGCAGCAAGTACCTACTAATACTGGTACCAACCAGTAGGTATGACTAGATATAATATTAGTATGTATTACTATAGTTGAAAAGTAAATATAATAATCTACATTAATTTATGAATTTATATAATTTAGTTTATTTATAATAATCTACTTAGTTCAAAAACTAAAAAAAACGCATGATAAACCTGAATATTTTTTTTTGTAATAGGTATTTATAAATCTTACTCTTAAACTTATCGGTAGATATAATAATGAACAAATAAATAAATATTCATGGACATTTCACACAAAACGTCCTCTGGTCCAAGCTAAGCTTATATGCTTGTGTTATGGGTACCAGAATACGGATATACTACATATACTACTTTTTTTTTTTTAATATTTATATCATGTGGGTAAAAATCACTTACAAAGATTCCGTTAAAATTAAATAGATTAATACATTGATAGATACATAGTGAACTAATATAAGTAATAACTAATAATATAATATTTTGTATTAAATATAACTTATGTAAGACACTTTTATTTTTCATCATTTATATTATGTTAATTATGGAACTATAAATCTATCAGTAGGTATTACTTTTTCTTTTAATATTTAATTTAAATGAGTGTTTGTTTTCTTGAATAACAAATAAGTTTGCAGGTTTAATTATTTATTTTATAAACATTATTTGTACTGCTTCTGGGTAATATTTTTATATCTTTACACAATATAAAACAAAGTTTTATACGTGTCCATAAACATATAAGTTTCAATAACAGATCATAACATAACAGATCTTTATAAGGTAAGTATTTTGGAGGAATGATGTATTAATATATTATATTAATACCTACCTCATTATTCTATGGAAGTATTGTAGCTAAAGTAAATATAAACAAGTGCGAGTCGGACTCGCGCACGAAGGGTTCCGTACCATTATCTATGCAACATAAGGCAACGTTATTAGTATCGAGCAAGAAACGGTAAAAAAATCATGTTTGTTGTATGGGAGCCCCCCTTAAATATTTATTTTATTTTATTTTTAGTATTTTTTGTTATAGCGGCAATAGAAATACATCATCTGTGAAAATTTCAACTGTCTAGCTATCACCGTTCTTGAGATACTGGGTACGGAACCCTAAAAATCATGTTTGTTGTATGGGAGCCCCCCTTAAATATTAATTTTATTTTATTTTTAGTATTTGTTGTTATAGCGGCAATAGAAATACATCATCTGTGAAAATTTCAACTGTCTAGCTATCACCGTTCTTGAGATACTGGGTACGGAACCCTAAAAATCATGTTTGTTGTATGGGAGCCCCCCTTAAATATTAATTTTATTTTATTTTTAGTATTTGTTGTTATAGCGGCAATAGAAATACATCATCTGTGAAAATTTCAACTCTCTAGCTATCACCGTTCTTGAGATACAGCCTGGTGACAGACGGACGGACGGACGGACGGACGGACGGACGGACGGACGGACGGACGGACGGACGGACGGACGGACGGACGGACGGACGGACAGCGAAGTCTCAGTAATAGGGTCCCGTTTTTACCCTTTGGGTACGGAACCCTAAAAAAGACAAAGTAGTTTCAATCATATCAGCCACGAAATACTTAACTAATTCTCATTTACCAACCATACATTTCATATTGCTACAGTATATTTAAGCAAGAATAAAAGTCTAATTCAGTTATGAAGTAGAAATTATTTGCTAAACTTACATAGTACGAAAAAAAAATATTATAATATTATAGTTACTTACCAAATCAATGGGCAAACCAATTCTAGTTGATAGGAATGTGAATAGTTTACTACCATCATAATAATCGTGGTAAATCATCTTTTTGTATTTATTTACTAAAACAAATAAAATAATTATTTAAATAGAGAGCACAAATTTAGTTTAATACAAGAAATATTAAAAAAAAATACCGAGCGAATATGTTAGATAGCTCTTGGTTATATGATTATTTTATTGAGACGGATACACTTTTATGGTTTTATTGTCCACCAGTTAACATCGCAGCGATTACACTAACGCGATGAATAGAGACACAACAACTGACAACTATAATATCTTCGATGTTCCTGCGTCTTATTGGATGAAAATGTAACTTTAGCAGGGTTGGTGAAATTATTTTAAGTTCTGTGCAATCATTATGGCAGTATTTTAATAAATTCATTTAATATTAAACACGAAGCTTAGCTTTCTATAATAATAAATTTCCAAAATAATAAATTCGTAACCACTAGTAACGAACCTTATTATTATTAATGTCTTATTATTAGTCTGTATTTCTCTACTTAGGGATGCCAAACTATCGGTATCTTTTAATTTCGATGTAATATTTAAACTACTGTAATACTTTGTCTTCTAGAAGTTAATATTTAACGTCTCCCTTCTCCCTTGTTCTTTAAGACAAACAACAATTTCTTATTTTATTTGGCTTTGATCACTCGCGCCTTTATCAACAGTAATTATTGTTGTTTAAAATTCAACTCATGCATATCTAGCAGTACCTATTCCTAAATAATTCAAATTCAGCTTTGTAAGATGAGTAGGTGTTCTTAATAATATATTTTTTTAAATAATACTGTTTTTACCGGGTGAGGGATAGGTAGTGTGAGAGATTTTTACCATGCATACGCACACCGTCACAAATAACCGATACCTATCGTTGAACATAGAATAACGCAAATAATAAACAAAAAGGTGTGACTCCGTTCATATGTACTTAAGTATTCGAATTAAGTACATTAATCCACTATGAAAATAGGATTATTTCTTTTTAGCTGATTCAGCTGTTTTGTTAGTATTTATTCAATTACAATAATAACTACAAGGATCTCCTTTTATGTTATTTTCTATTACTGTATGTATCCTTACTCTAATAGAAAAATGTTATTCAAACATCGAAATAATTTTATCGATGTTTTTCTTAATGAAGTTTGCATCCTTATCTATAACTTGTTGAACATTTTCGCAGGAGTGTCAATGTCATAGAGTAATATGTACATAAATACGTAAATAGGTCAATGTTGCCAATGTCAACCCACGCAAAGTGGCCACGCTAGGGATGTCGGAAACGAAAAAAAATAACGATATTTGTAAAAATATCGATATATATATATTATATTTTTTACCCTTAAAACCTACCCTCCATCCCCTTCCCGACCTGAGATCGCCCGTAAATGATTTTTCCTTTCATTTTTATAATATTCTCCTCCTTTTCTAATGGGTTATATCCTACTATTTTTTATTTTTTGTTTTAAGGGCCTACATCAATATCATCGCCGACACGTAAGTACATATTAACACAGCCAGTAGGCACAGAAAATGAAGAATTAGGGATACTTTTCCTATTTACTCAAAATCTACTAAATATATTTTAATTCTGATCCACGTGTTTCTATACATAATAGTTACCTATGTTTTTAAAGTTATTTCTTTATTTAATACGCGATAATAGACCGACAAATGAAAAAAATTAGAGAGGTTGTTTCGCCAAGATTTTCTATCGAGAAAACTTTTTTCAATCGCGTTTCTGAGTTCATGCGATCCTAGATCATATATTGAAAAAACATATACTTAAAAATTAGAGCTCTAGCATTCAATTTAAGGAAACAATGAAAACTTCGTACATAGAAAAATGCACGAAACGAAGCTATTTTGGTATCCTCTTAATAATTATTGGCACTGGTCTAGATATATACTGGATTCTTTGACTGACAAATATTCTGTCGAGTTTGCGGGATGCTGAGGTAACTAGAGGTGATCGTTATATTAGATAGCTGATAAAATAATCTAATATTTATTAATAATCATTCAACCTATTATTTATTACAACTGGCAAGCGTTATTTATGTTGTGATTTATTTTTTATTTTTATTAGTTAAGACCCATTCATTATACACACAACACATCACATGCACTATTCGAAACAAAACGGAACGTCCCATTCAAAGTCGATTGCACTTGGCAGTATAATATTTTTGTCACCTACCAAATTATACTCTAAGGTGACCGCATAAGAACTATTTCCGTTAAATAACAAAATAATATATTAGTTTGCCTAATATATTTATTAAATATATTATGCAGTCACCTACCAAATTATACTCTAAGGTGACCGCATAAGAACTATTTCCGTTAAATAACAAAATAATATATTAGTTTGCCTAATATATTTATTAAATATATTATGCAGTCACCTACCAAATTATACTCTAAGGTGACCGCATAAGAACTATTTCCGTTAAATAACAAAATAATATAACGATCTTAACTCTTATCTCTATAACGATAATCAAAACGGGTCGTTGTACGAAGCGAACTAATATATTATATAATATATTATAGCGTATAAAATAATAGGCGTTTTAAAAATAGCGTATCGTTATAACGCGTTTGCAATATATAGCCGTTGCGAACACTCCTAGAGGTAACGCACACAAACACTGTAACGTAATTTCATTGGTTACCGTGCACGCTTAACCAAAGAGTAAAATAATATAGATATAACAAGAGGGGCTGCTCTATGCCCAAACGTGCATGTATGGAAAGTGCTGCCGCTGGTGATTGTTGAGGACAACTTTTTGTGACGTCATAGGTATATACCTATAGCTATTCATAGGAAGCTATACGTAGCATTGTTTACTTGTAAAACTCACTAAGTATTTTTAGATACTGAGCTGTTTACATATTGATACTTTATGAAGGCAACTGTTGTAAATGATATAATAAATTTAGAATGTAATCCATAAAATAAAATGTCTTCTAACATTTAATACAATATTTAGAATGGTTGACCTTATAAATAAATAATATTAACAGCTCAGCATCTTCTAAAAATACTTAGTGAGTTTTACAAGTAAACAATGATACATACATTATTGCATACATGGTTTAGAAAGATTAATAAAATGTGTTAACAACTCTACATCATCTGAAAATATACTTAGTTACTTTTATTAAGAAGCTTACAGCACATTATAGAAATTTGAATTGATGAAAACCAATATACAAAAGGCTAGGATTTTCCTCTTTTTTATACGATAATATACACATAAAACAGCTGCTTGAAATTCTGTCCAAAATGCTTTATTAATTTATATTATACAAATAACTAATATAATGTACACAAAAATACTAAAACATATGCAAGACATACTAAATCAAAAGCGTATATATTCGCTATCAGGTGCAGGTACACACACCACACGCAGAAAAAATTGTAAGTTCAGATATCATATATCTATCATACCTATTATGGAGCCACTTTGATTATAAGAACAGCCTTTGAAAAATGGTTTTTGATTATAAGATTTATATTATATCTACTATGCCGCGCAGACCAGGCGTATTAGCAACAGTTAATAATCTTCATGGAATACTAGAACTTAATTACAGGACATGCTTAAGTTGAAAAATTTTACAGATACAATATTACAATACGTTACCATATCACAGTACCCAAGTTCTTACATTTAATGCGACAGAATATAACACTACAGTACTTCGTTCTTACATTTAATGCGACAGAATACAATACTACAGTACCTAGTTCCTATACTTAATGAATGCACATAATTATTTAGAAGTTTTATACTTATTGTAATACGTTTTTGCCGATACTTTAATAACATTTTCTCCTTCGTAATTAATTTTATCATCGAGTATTCTATTCACAGATCGGCATCAACTATATATAATTATGTTAATACATGTATCTACAAAACAATTTTTTACATCTTGTTGGTGAACCTCACAATTAAAAAAATTGAAATCTGAAAATATTTCTATGAAGTACTTTACAATTCGTTAAACATTCTTATTATGGCATTCATTATTTAATGTGCCAATTGTCATGCCTTGTATATCCTGAAAACAAGCTATTAGATCTTTAGACGGATAGCATAACCACTTTTTGTTATTGCAATACTCTCAATTGCGCATATACTTATATATTTCATTTTCCGCATTACCTAATAGATTGCTTTTGCAGGTTTTACAATGTTACGACTTTTTTAAAGACACTTTATTAGGGCTCATCCACATACATAAACTCTTTGATCGGCCTCTGCATCTGATACATTTTTCGTATTTATTACACAATCCAGAATCAATCAATCAATCAATTATAATTTTTGGGGATGATGAGGATACATCACTCTTTTCCTTCTTGTTTGATAAAAATGTGAGAGACTGTAAACATTCATTGTAGCCTTCTTCACAATTTGCGTTTAAGGAATGCGTTAATTAGTATTAAAATTATTTAATAATAGACTTTTAAATGCTCCTTCAAATCCCATGCAGTTAAGCATAACATTTCTCGCGCCTGATTTTGATCGAATTGAACCTGAAGAATGCTCTATTCATTTATATCATACAAATAACTAATATCATATCTTTATCTGATGATAAGGAGCCTTCTTCTTCTGGTAAGCGAAAGTTTTATCTGAAAAATAAATAGTAAACAAATTAATTTCATAAATAACAGTGAAAGTGGGTGTTTCTTTGTGACATTTTCACGCTAAGTCTACTAAATGAAATCGCATGAAACTTGGTGATGAAATGGGGTGGTAACACTGGTATCCTTAATCAGACACCACACAGTTGTTCTAAACATTAACCATATATTTTTTTAAATACTGGTACCAATTCCACATCCACAACTAAACTTAACTAAATAATTAAAACAACTGTGGCGTATTTAGATTAATTGGCTGTTTCGTACCATACATTTATATTAATAACAAAGATAAGATTGCATTGCCGAATTATGATAATGACGCTATCAATTTTCATTTTTAGTTAACCTAAGTTTAGTTGTGCGCATAGTTTCTGTACCATTATCTAATTTGTAAAGATCCAATTAATGTTGTATAATTGTTGTAAATTGTTTACCTGCATTATATGTCATCATTGATGTAATTTTGTACTCTGATGAACCTGGCGATGGCTCTTTTTGATCCACTGTACTAGTTATGTCAGTGACATCAGGTAAAGTTCAAACTTGTCCACAATCCCTGACAAGAGTGCAGTAATTGTGATCAGCTTCCAAAAAGGTACTGAGTGATCACCTGTAATACATTTCAATTTTAATAATAATAATACATAAATATTCACGGACATTTCACACAACATTCTCTGGTCCCAAGCTAAGCTTATTTTTGCTTGTGTTATGGGTACCAGAATATGGTTAGAATAAATATACTACTTTTCTTTTGTTTATACATACTTTTTGTCTTATGTGTATAGTATGTAGCGCTCTATAGTCTCTGTCTACCCCCATACATACTTACAGAAACACCCAGACGCACTACAAACAATTGACCTCAGCGACCTGTTGATAGGTAGTCTGTTACATAAACCACTCAACCACGAGGCTCGTCAAATCAATCTAGCTCAGTTTTAGATACATATTACAAATTTAAATATTTATACAGTTTTAAATTATTATATATAAATGTCGTTTTTTCAGTGTGATGATTAATAAAAATCAAATATAATCTCGTCTAAATATCCACCACTAATGAGACAATTATCCATCAATAATCCACAAAATTCTTAGTAAATTTTTCTTGAAGTACAATATAATAAACTGTCAGATACTACTAATACTAGAGCTTATTTTGGTCGATGAGATATTTTACCTTTCAAAGGAAAAGTTTCTACTTACAAGTTAAATTTACTGCTTGTACAGATGGTGGATTATGACGAATATATATCTTTAATACAGACTCGAAATTGTGAACACGGGGACTCTTCCTGCTGTATATTTTTGTAGGATAATTTTCTCTTGGGTCTTCAACTCCGATAGCCTCTATACAAGCAGCACATAAAAAAGGATGTTTTTAAGGATGTGGAAACCTATGATTTGATATATGAATACAAACTGAAAATAAGACAAAACTTTAATTAGTATAAAAATAATCACAACTGTATTGCTTGATTAGTTCATCCACTGCACATTTAAACACTTACATATAGCATCACAAAGAAATTTGCAGTAAACTCTTCAATGTTCAGCCATTGCCAAGATAAGCAAGAAAAGTTAATTTATTGGGTAACTAACGAAACTAAGTAAACAAATAAGGAAACAAATTTACAAAGTAAACCAGCAACAGACAGAAGATAAACTTGGTGATGAAATGGGGTGGTAACACTAGTATTCTTAATCAGAAACCACACAGTTCTTCTAAACATTAAGAGGATACCAAAATAGCTTCGTGCATTTTTCTACGTACGAAGTTTTCATTGTTACTTTAGATTGAATGGCTAGAGCTCTAATTTTTAAGTATATGTTTTTTCAATATATGATCTAGGATTGTTGGTTTATTATCGCGTATTAACTAATGAAATAACTTTAAAAACATAAGTAACTATTATATATAGAAATACGTAAATCAGAATTAAAATATATTTGGTAGATTTTGAGTAAACACAAAAAATATCCCTCATTCTTCATTTTCTATACCTACTAGCTGTGTTAATATGTACATGTCGACGATAATATTGATGTAGGCCCTTAACCACATTTTTTTCAAATATTGTCTAAGTAATTTGTAAAGATCCAATTAATGTTGTATAATTGTGGTAAATTGTTTACCTGCATTATATGTCATCATTGATGTAATTTTGTACTCTGATAAACCTGGAGATGGCTCTTTTTGATCCACTGTACTAGTTATGTCAGTGACATCGGGTAAAGTTCTAACTTGTCCGCAATCCCTGACAAGAGCACAGTAATTGTGATCAGCTTTCACAAAGGTATTGAGTGATTTTCAAACACCTGTAATGCATTTCAATTTTAATACAAGTATATACTGTAAATTTTGTTTACTAATATGCAATGCAGGTGAAGCTTGGAATCAGTGGTGGATTTACACTAGGGGCAGTCGGGGCTAGTGCCCAGGGCGGCAAACTTTCTAGGGCGGCAAAATTTGGAAAGTTGAAAAAAAAATTTCTATAAATTAACTAATTCTTTTAAATAAACATTTTATCTTTCAAGAAATATAATTTAAGTATTATGTATCAAATTAAAATTTTGTATATTATAAATATTATAATATAGGAAATTTAAGTAAAAACTATTCAAATAGTTTAATTTATTTATTTCCATAAAGGTTTGAAAAAATTAGTAAATATTTTATTTTCTGGAATTGATAAATTTATGTAGTTTTTTTGAAGAATTAAAAATATTTTCAAATTATGTATGTCTTTTTGATAACAGAAACTTTTATTGATTAATGATCATCATCATCATAACATCACGCCTTTTTCCCATGGGGGTAGGCAGATACTATAGAGCGCCATCTGCTACGATCGAAGCATACTTCCTTGGCTTCATCCACACACACTCATACATCTGGTCATACATGCCCGACGGTTGTAAGTGCTACGCACTTGCCTCTTTTGGAGTATCCCGGCGATGACATCGGAGTATGTTTTTCTCGGGCGTTCTCTCCCAGCATTTCCACTTACTTTCGCCGTATATATGCCTTTCGTAAAGCGTTTGTCATCCATCCTCTCCACATGACCAAACCACCTTAGCATACTTTTCTCCACCTTAGTCACTACATCCTCTTTCAGACTGCAACATTCTCTTATAACTTCATTTCTAAATCTATCTAGACGGGCCTCGTAGTGTAGTGGTTCTGGTAACGGATGGCCACACGAGAGGTTGCGGGTTCGATTCCCGCTCAGGACAATAATTTGTGTGATTTTTTTAATTGTCATACAAATGTTTGTACTGCATCTGGGTGTTTCTATGTATTATAAGTATGTATTTACAAAAAAAAAAGTAGTATATGTATTCTATCCGTATTCTGGTACCCAACACAAGCAAATAAGCTTAGTTTGGGACCAGAGGAAATTGTGTGAAATGTCCATGAATATTTTTTTTTTTTTTTTTTTTTTTTTTTTTTTTTTTTTTTCGTGCCATCGGCATTCAGGCCATAAGCAGATGTTTTGGGTGTAATTGTCGGGCAAGGTTATGGCCTTCCATTAAAGGCACTCCTTTCTTTTTATTTATTTTTATTTATGGGGTTTCATTAAGTGCATCCCATACATGTTTTCTCTTTAGTCGTCTCTTGCTAATGGGTTCCACCAATGCCGCTGCTAGTGCATTTGTGTGATTAGTGATACGGTCTCTGTACCGTCTTGTCCGATGTTCAGCCTCCTCTTTGACTGTGAATATATTGAGGTATTTATGGATGTCAACCATTCTTGTGAACCATGGTGCACCAGTCATGATTTTAAGGGCGTTATTTTGGAATCTTTGCAGGATTTCCAGGTTTGAATTTTTGGCTGTACCCCAAAGCTCAATTCCATACGTCCAAACGGGCTTCAAGATCACTTTATAAATAAGCATCTTATTGTTTAACGAAAGTCGTGACTGTCTGCCTACAATCCAGCCAAGTGATCTCAGGCGGTTATTTAATTCGTCCCGCTTTCTCATAATGTGCATTTTCCAAGTTTGCTTGCGATCCAGGTAGAGACCAAGATATTTCGCATGATCTTTTTGTGGTAAGAACTCTGAACCCAATTTCACTGGAGTGCAGTCTCCATTACGGAGGGAAAACGTTACGTGGACAGACTTGCTAGCACTAGCTTTAATTCTCCACGTTTCCATCCACGCGCTTATGTCATCAAGATGGTCTTGTAGTAATTCTGATGCCCGCTGAGGACATTTGTTGTTACAGAGAACCGCTGTGTCATCTGCGAACGTGGCAGAGAAGACATTGAAGGTTTGGGGTAGGTCTGCTGTATATATAATGTAGAGCGTTGGTCCAAGTACTGAGCCTTGCGGTACACCCGCTTTTATATCGTGAAATTCTGAGTAAGCGTCGTTTAATTTTACTCGAAAAATTCTGTTGGTTAAATAAGATTTAAGCAGTAAGTATAGGTTATGCGGCAGACAAGATTTTAGTTTGTAAAGAAGGCCATCATGCCACACCTTATCAAACGCTTGCTGTACGTCAAGGAAGACTCCTGAACAGTACTCCTTGTTTTCCAGAGCTTCTCTAACCTTATCGCATACTCTATGTATTTGTTCGGTTGTTGCGTGATTGGAGCGAAAACCAAACTGGTGTAGAGGAACAGTTTCGTTTGATTTAAGAACGTCGTTGAGTCGTCTCAAAAGTATTTTTTCAAATAATTTAGATAGGACTGGCAGCAGGCTTATTGGTCTATATGACGAAGCTAAATGTTGTGGTTTGCCAGGTTTTGGGATCATGGTTATTTCTGAAACCTTCCATATATCAGGATAGTATGCTGTTCTTAGGATGCTATTAAATAGATGTGTGAGGAACATCACAGCTTTTGACGGCAATTGTTTAAGGATCTCTGCTGTAATTAAACAATATCCAGGTGCCTTTTTAAGTTGAAGATTTTTAATATTGTACCGAATTTCTTTCGGTGAACAGCATTTTAAGGGTGGACTAAGTTGTAAGTCGGTAGCTAGAAACTCCTTGATTTTCCTTTCTGTTTCTGCATCTCCATTATTAGGAGCAAAAACCTTTTCGAGATACTCTCCAAACGCTTTCGCTTTATCACGGTCTGTTTTTGCCCAAGAACCATCACTGAGTCTTAGTGGATAGTTAGCAGTTTGCGGAGCTGCTTTATGAGACTTTACAAATTTCCAGAGAGAGTGTTCATTGCGAGCAGTTGGTGTAAGAGTTTCTAACTTGTTTTGTAGTGTATCTTCCTCTGTTTGTTTAAAAAAAGTCTTTAATTCAGATGCAGCCTTGTTGAATGCATGTTTATCCGAGGGGTGGCGGGTGTTATGCCATACTCTTCTGAGTCTGCGTTTCTCCAATATTTTATCCTTTATATAGTTCGGTAGATCTTTGGTACTTTTAGTATCGAGTATGTTAGGTGTAGATTTCCAAGCGGCACATTGAACGAGATGTGTAAATTGCGTAGCAGCTTTTTCTATATCTTCCTCTGTTTTTAAGGCTTGTTTCAGCGTCAAGATTCTATCTAAGTACTCTCGGAAAGCATCCCAGTCTGTGTGATTATTACACAGTGAGTCTTTAGTAGCCCTCTCCATGATAGTTGTACTAAGCGTTGCTATGATTGGGGTATGATCTGAGCTGCTGTCTAAGCAGCTTTCTGCCTTTGAGTACATGGTTGAAAGGCCCTTGTAGATAAACAAATCTAACAGATCTGGTAATTTATTGGAGTCGGTGGGCCAGTATGTAGGTTCGCCTGTAGTCAGTGTCTTTAAGCTGTTAATTTCCAGACTGTGCTTTAATTCTCTGCCTCTGGTAGTAACAAGCCGGGATCCCCACAATGTATGTTTTGAGTTCCAGTCTCCACCAACCACAAATCTTGGGCCAAGTGTCTTGAAAAAGTGTGTGAACTGTCCCTCAGTCACTTTGTGTTTTGGTGGACAGTAGACTGCTGAGACAGTAAGATGTCCCTGTTTATTGTGAACTGTGATGGTGGTACTCTGAATGTGTGGTGTTTTATATTCAGGTAGGAGGGTATGTTTTATGCTTCTCCTGATTATAATTGCTGTGCCAGCATGCGCTCTACCGTCTGGATGTGTAGTGGAGTAAGTGGTATAGTCTTTCATGGTGAAATTGTTCGGTTCTTTTAGATGTGTTTCAGAAACCAAAAGAATGTCTACTTTGTGCATATGTAGCAGAGCTTTAACCTCACTTTGTCTACTGGTAATACCATTTACGTTCCAGGCGGCTATTTTTAGCAGAAGCATTTTACCGTAACATTTTATTAACTAGTGTTGTGAGTAAACCCATCAGTGTACCAAGTTGAGTTATGAGATAATCCAGCTTTTCAGCTTGTTTTGTGAGTAGTATTTCTAGTTTGTCCTTTGTTGTGTCGTGTCTAACAGCTTCTGCATATGACTTTTGTTCTATTTTTTTTGTGTTGACAGTTCTATTTTGAACCTCAGGGGCAATCGTAGCGCATTCTTTGTTTTTATAGGTTTCTGCATTATCCTGTTCAATATATTGCACTCCATGTTTGTTTGGCTCTCTGTTTGTTTTCTTTGAGTGACTTTGCGATTTTGAATTTCAAGGAACACTTGACATCCTTTGTAGTTTGCCGGATGATCGCCAAAACAAAGCGCACACTTAGCTGGAGTATTTCTGTCCTTTTTTTGGCAGTCAAGGGTGTTGTGATTCCCGGCACATTTTACGCATCTAAATGGTCTTAGGCAATTATTCTTAGTGTGGCCATATTGCTGGCACCTTTTACATTGCGGGATAATTCTTCTTCTAATAGGGTCCTCAATGATAACACTTGTATTATATATGTACTTTATGTTTTTTACTAAGCTATTGTTTGGGTGTGGTTCCAAATTGATAAAAAATGTTGAGAGTGGGATCTTATTAGGCCCATACCTCGCATTAATTATTTCACCTCTAATTTGATTGCCAGTTGCTTCTATGGCCTCTTTAATAGAGTCTAATGGAGTAGTTGGATGCAAATTTTTAATTACAACCCTATACGGTCTTTCATCTTTTTTCGTAAATGTGTGCCCAATAAGATTATTCTCTCTTACTATTACCATGAGTCGTTTGTAGGCATCAACTGACGTGCAGTTAAGACGCAACTGGTTTTTAGTAACAATTTTGATGGAAAATTCAGAGTAATCCAACACTGTCTTGATTAGGTCTGTTAACTTGGTTACATCTTCAATACCATACAGCATAATTGGAGGAGGTTTACTGGATAACTGTTTCTGTGTTATGGGTTGTAACTCACTATCTTCTACATCAATGTTTAGTGTATCATATTGATTAGAGAGTGAGGCATTTATATTTTCAAAAGATGTTCCTTTTGGTTTTGATGGTGGACTATCTGACATCTTTTTTCTCTTTGCACTTCTGTCGATCGGTACTTTTTTATTTTTTTCATGAATATTTATTGTTATTTATTTATTATATCTTTCAAAGATTTTTTGATTATTGAATTTTTCTAAAATTGGAGAATTAGCCAATAGCACTAATTAATTTTAATTTAAAAGAACAATGTTATATTTTTAAAATTAAAATGTTGTTCCAAAATGGCATTAATTTAATTTGTACATATTTTATTGTAAGACATATTTATTTAAGCTTCTCCATTGAGCTGAACCTCACCAAAACAGTGATGAAGTGATACATTGCTTCAACTTGCAGGCAATGCTCTAACCTTGATCATGGCGGACACATTCGGGCCAAAAAATTACTAAATTTAATGGAAATTGTGTCAAATTCATTTTCTACCCAATTGTCAGTATTTCGAGTTGTGGGGTTTTTGACAACCCCCCCTCCCCCGCCTTCCTCTGACTAGGCACATTGGCAATTTTTATGGCCCGAGGCGCAAATTTTCCAAATTACTCCCCTGGTTAATTCTATAACATAATTTATTAATATATTTATGACTGCAACAATTTTCATGACACTTGATATGCAGAAAGTTTCAAATCAATCTAGCTCAGTTTTTAACAAATGTTGTTTTTTCGGTGTGATAATTAACAAAAATCAAATATAATCTTGACTAAATATCCACCACTAATGCCATCAATAATCCACAAAATTCTTAGTAACTTTTTCTTAAAGTACTATAAAATAAGCAGTCAGATACTACTAATACTAGAGCTAATTTTGGTCGACGAGATATTTTACCTTACAAAGGAAAAGTTTCTACTTACGATTTAAATTTACTGCTTGTACAGATGGTGGATTATGACGAATATTACTTGAATCATCATCGACCTGCCCTCATCCCATTATTTACTCGTATACATATATCTTGAATACAGACTCGAAATAGTGAACAAACACATAGGTACTCTTTTGCCGCCGTATATTTTCGTAGGATAAATTTATTTTAGCTGTTCACTTCCAATAGCCTTTATCCAAGCAGCAAATAAGAAAGGATGTTTTGAGGTTATGGAAACCCCTGAATCGATATACGAATACAAACTGAAAATAAGACAAAATGTTAATAAGTATAAGAATAATCACAACTATATTGCTTGATTAGTTCATCCACTGCACATTTAAAGCATCACAAACAAAACTTACCTAAAGCATCACAAACAAAACTTCTACGTGCTTCTACGATGTTCAACCATTGCCAAGATAAGGAAGTAAAGTTAATTTATTGGATACCTAACTAACGAAACAAATTTTAATTAGAGTAAATTTGACGAATTTAACTTAAGTTTGATATTTGATATGAATTATTAAATAATAAATACACAATAAATTATAATAAGCAAGAGTTTCGAATTTGTAAGCCGCCATAACTGTCAAACTTTGCTGTCAAACTTGAAGTTTAAATTGACAACTGACAATTATGACAAGAAAGATGGCAGCGAATCATAGATAAAGAAATGAAAAACTGCTACAGAGTACTAAAAAAAACCTTACGTGAGTCTGGCAATAATCAGTGGGTTGCCACAAGGGATAAAAAATACCAATATGATGACGTCATCCAAAATGGCGGGCAAAAAAAGTGCTTCGACAACCTCTAGATGGCACGAAGGTGACGAAAATATAGGCTTGTTCTAAGCGAACCGCCCCTGCGCTTAACCTAAAACATACATCGAAAGACGGCTGTGCCCGTTCACGTGACATACCTATTTCAGCGAGGGTCGTCTCCTTATGTCTACTCCTGCTCTATGCTATGATGTGCTATGATTACGAAAATACGAATTATCTTCTTACTTGTTCATTTGGCGTTTAGAAAAATAAAAAATAAAATTTACTAAAGTTCTAGCTTTTATTCTAATAATGTTGACAACATATTTCTTAGCTTGTTAGAACATAGATCAAGTGGCGTCTTCTTTTCCTTATTTACTAACAACATACTGGCACCGGCTTTAACTAGCATACATGCAACAGAATCTCTATCCTCTTCACATGCTGCATGCCTGAAATAAATAAAGATTACACAAAATTATTAAAATACTAGCTTGAGCTTTACAGCACATGCATAATTTATGTAACTATTTAACAAAGGATTTTATTATGCCTATGTTTGGCTTATAAATATCAATGCAAATAGTTTATACCACTGTTAACCGAATAGAGCTAAATATTTATAGTCAGATCTATCTTTGCTATGTAAATCTAAAAATAATAGGTTAAAGCTTCAACAGGAAATTACACCTAAGGCCGAAATATTCCCACTTTGCAATTAATACAAATTAATTAGAAGCAATGAAATTTTTTATGATTTGCATACTAACAATGGAGTGGAACCGGTAGAGTCACACAAATCTAATTGTATTTGTGGTGAAGACAGAAGCAGTTCTACAATATTATTTCTGCCTTGAGCTGCTGCCCGATGCAACGGTGTTGCTCCCAAAACATCTCTGATGTTAACATCAGCTTCATAATCAATTAGAAGTTTTGCTACCTGCAAATAAAAAGACAGTGCATAACAATCACAACACTCAAAACATACTGTTAAAATTTTTTGAAAACTTAGTTTTAATCAATATAATAAATATGCTTTTGGTTAGTGAAATAATCTATAAGCTGTTAAAATTTGATCCAATAATGTCATTTTACTTCTTGCATATTATATGTACGGATCTGGTACTCATTCATAGTTATGGACCACATAATATCATTAACGTCATGACATTGAGATAAATAGGATGCGTCATGATATGTTTTTCATACAATTCGACAGCATATGTGAAAAAGACGTGCTTACACATTTCTCATTTTCATAACATTTTTACATCATGCGTAGAATTACCAACCAATTACCTGAATATGCCCCTTAGAACAGGCATAATGTAAAGGAGATTGACCTCGATTTGTTTTTTTATTTATAAAAGCTCCTTTGCCTAGTAGCAGTTTTACTACTTCAACCCGTCCAGCAGAAGATGCCAATATAAGAGGAGTTGTGTTGGTATCATCAACCGCATCAATAGTACTACCAACATCTATCAAGAAATCAACCAAGTTTTCGTTTCCTCCCAAAGCAGCCCAATGTATGAGTAGACGCTGGTTCTGGAACATTTCAAAATTCAATATTTACAAAATTCAATTAAACATAAAACGTAATAATATTTAAACAGCAGAACTTACTTCATCAGTTTGATGTACCAAATTTCTATCTTCATCAACTTTTACTTTAACTTGATTAAAATCTCCTCTGTAAGCTGTTTCATATACAGAACCTATCGACATTTTTGAAATTAAAATCCAAACACTTATTAAACCTCAAAGATTATTAGCACATAAATAGCTTGGGCATTGATACGCTTATTGATTTTTCAAATCATTACACATCACATAAGTAAGTTTTCTTTTGAAACGAAAACAGATTTTAGTATATTTAGTTTTCGTTATTTTGGTTTTGTGAACTTTGTGTTCATTAGGTTTAGGTACCTACTTAACTACCTACCTACCCTACCACTTCATTTTTCGAGACTCATGGTGAGTGAGCGAGACAGATTATAAATAAACTTCATAAAAAAGTAGGTAGTACGTAGGTACAATTCTACAGGGCCCTGAGTCGGGTATTTCAACGGTGTCACAACTGTACCATTATTGTACCATTATGGTGCAATAGTAAAGTTTTTGGTAGTCTACTATTAATTATTAATTATTAATTAGGGTGTCGTCATAACGACTTCATCATTGTCTTACAATTGTCAAAGTGACATAAATTGCTAGTCTCGTACACAACTGCTTCACAATTGCAATTCAATGACTGAAATGTTTCGGTAGTCTGCTATTTTGAATTTGACAGTAATATTTTTAAATTGTCCTGTGTCGACAGATTGCCATAAATAAAAAATAGATAGATAGAAATATTAGAAATTGTTCTTTGTAATTTATTGCAATTTACTAATCTCCTAAACTTCACATTGCTTTTTATACTAATAAATAGTATGTACAAATATATTTAAACGAAGTCTAGCATGATTAAATGTTTAAATTTATTAGTAGTTTTTCGAAAATCACTTCAACTAACGCATTTTTTAAAAACGGCAACACATACATACCATTCTAACACAATCCATAGATAAAAGAGACCGAAAATTCAATGCATAGATAAAAGAGATCGACAATTCTATTACCATTGAACGACCGATAAGACGGCATATAGCAGACTACGGATATTTGACTTCAATTGCAACGGTATCGTGCCGGTATTGTGCCGGTATGACAACTGTTCCAAAATAGTGGACTCGAGCACCAGTTTTAACCACGTTAGAGTATTAATGTTCTGTGGTTTTAACGTTTGACTAACCTATCAAGTTGAGTAATCTGTGACTGACTGTGTTTTTTGTGTTTTTATTTCTTCCACAGCGTTGGCTAATTGTAAAATATTCGCAAAGATCACTACACCAACAAGAGCAATGGTTGCCGTTGTACATGTGACAGAACAATTTCTATCTATCTATTTTTTATTTATGGCAATCTGTCGACACAGGACAATTTCAAAATATTACTGTCAAATTCAAAATAGCAGGTGCTCAAGTCCACTATTTTGGAACAATTGTCATACCGGCACAATACCGGCACGATACCGTTGCAATTGAAGTCAAATATCCGTAGTCTGCTATATGCCGTCATAACGGTCTTTCAATGGTAATAGAATTGTCGATCTCTTTTATTCTTTTATGAACTCTTCTACCAGACTACAGACATTTGACTTCAATTGCAACGGTATTGCAGTTGCATCGTGTCGGTATGACAATTGTTCCAAAATAGTAGACTTGACCACCAGACTACTGAAGTAGGTACCGAAACATTTCAGTATTTTCAGTCATTGAGTTGCCATGGTGTACGAGACTACCAATTTATGTCACTTTCACAATGGCAAGTCAATGATGAAGTCGTAATGGCACCACTATGACAAGAAAATAATAGTAGACTACTAAAAACTTCACAATGGCGCCATAATGGTGCCATTGAGGTACAATTCTGACACCATTGAAATACCCGACTCGGGGCCCAGGTGGTCAAGTCTACTATTTTACTATGACTATGGAATAAATTTATATTAATTATTATTATAATTATACGGTGTTTTTAAGTACCCCAAATATTTGTAAATAGCGAATAGAAAATAGGTAGTATTAAAGAATTACCGCAACAGTAGCACACTTCACTCTGCTTATAACTGCTACATTCATATCATTCATCTTGCTACACTAGCGCTATTTCGGTGAGTGTTATTTGCTGTTTACAAGTGGACACTTTTTGGACTGATCCCCCATACAAGATATTCCTCCTTTCTTCTAGTCTCCATGGATACGTAGTATCTTCTATCTATTCTGTGGCAATTTTCATTGGTCTGTGCTTGTTCGACGATTTTGGTTTTTGTAAACAAAACACAAATTAAAATTTATTTATTTTTAATTAATTTATGTTGCAAATTTCTAGTCCGATATTCGAAATGGAATCACTTTTAAATTTGAATGATGTTATATTCAATCATTATTCCCTCATTGGTGCAGTGTTTTTAATTTACTTGATTTATCGTATTATTTATTCTCAGTTTCCTGATAATAATTATATGCAAACAAAATATAGAACCAAAAGTCATACCTGGAGAAGTATTCAGTGTAATAAATCCATACCCTATAACATTTATGTAAGTGTTTAGAATATTTTAGGTGTTTATGTATTATGCCAAAAAGAAATCGATTTTTGGGTCTTATGCTTAATACCTAGCCTTTTAACCCTTATTTTCTTAAAAAAAGTATAGCATTCTAAAAATGTATAGTCACCGTAAATTAAAACACATACGCGTCTAAATCCATAATAAGTAGTTTTATTTGATATTTGCTCATTTTATCTCATAGCTAGTACAACAGAACTTACTTATATTCTTACTCTGTCATTACATAGAATGAGTTAGTTAAACTATGACCAATATGGCCATTGAGATTTATAATAAATCATTGATGGACTTATAGTCCATGACTATATTATTCTTAACATTCTCTAACACTTGTGTAATTCATTTTAATAAAACCATTTTGTACCATCAAAATCCGTAAAAAGTATTTTTATCTTAACAAATAAATAAATTGCACAAAGTGTTTCCATCCATCCATCAGCCTCTCTCTGTCCACTGTTGGACATAGGCCTCCCCTATAGAATGCCACATTGCACGGTCTTGTGCCGCCTGCATCCAATTCCGCCTGCACAAAGTGTTTATATTTATATTATTCTTGTAAATAATTTCAGTGCACATACTGTGGTAAGCTCATGTTGCCAATTGTGGGCCTTTTTTGTGAATGTTGTGCAGTTAGTGCTTGTAAATCATGTCGTAAAGCAATTGACAGAAAATTCAGATGTAAACAAATCTCCTGGCCAACAGGAAAGCCATTCCATCATCATTGGGTTTGTGGTAAGCATTTAACATACATACTGTTAGGTCTTTTTCCTATAGGGATAGGCAGAGATATGATTCAAATATTAATTAAGGATGTTTCCAGAAATATATTTAATATGCATGTTAGTTAGGTATTATAAAATGACATACATAATTTGTATGCCTTTGCACGGCAAAATATAGAGATGCAATTTCCTTGTTCCAACTTTATTTATATACTACCTGTATTAAACAAATAAAGAAATTGAATTGAATTGAATATAATATAGCAGCTTTAGTTTGGAAATACATACATATTTTTTCCTAGCATTGCTAAAGTAGATAATAAAATGTACTGAATTCTTCTAAAATAAAAGCAACAATATTTTAAAATAGATTTTATTCAAATAAAATATTAATCTATTAGTGTATTTGTAGTGGGTACTGTACAAAATGAAAATACAGAAGAAACACACAAAAGATACTACTGCACTTGGTGTCAAAGAACTAAATTGTTAAATGAAGCTGGCCCTGATCATAATGAGGTGAATATAAACTATGTAAGCGTAGACTTTAGAAAATTTTTCCTATTTGTACAACATTTTTCACTGCTGCTTCTGTATTATTGGTCACAGCGTGATGTTACATATTATAAATAAATAAATAAATATTCATGGACATTTCACACAACGTCCTCTGGTCCCAAGCTAAGCTTATATGCTTGTGTTATGGGTACCAGAATACGGATATACTACATAAACTATTTTTCTTTTGTAAATACATACTTATAATACATAGAAAACACCCAGACGTAGTACAAACATTTGTATGACATTTATGAATATCATACAAATGATTGCCCCAAGCGGGAATCGAACCCGCGACCTTGTGAACGGCAGTCCGTTACATGAACCATTACGCCACGAAGCCCGTCAAATATTCAAACAAATAAACTAACTATTTAGCTTTATTACTTACTTTATTATTACTTATTACTTATTTACTTATATTAGTATAGATAGATTACTGAATGTTGCTCAGGGAAAAATTTAAGAACAGCGGAACCAATTTTGCTCACTGTCGAATTTTTAGCTCTCTAGAAATCACTGTTTTGAAGATAAAGCCTGGTGATGGATGGACAGACAGATGGATGGACGGACAGTGAAATCTCAGCAATAGCGACCCGTTTTACCATTTGGTAAAAAATGTCTGATATTACATCATCATAATCATATGTTTTTTTTTTATTTATAGGAATGTGATTTTCAAAAATATAGAAACATAATAATTTCACCAACTTGTGTACAATTAGATAAAGGCAATGTTACAAAGATACAGCATCCAGGACATGATGCCTGGGAACCATTGATAATATTAGGTATGTTATATTCTTTTTGTATATCACTAAGGTTGCGAACAAGCGGCCCGCCTGATGGTAAGTGGTCACTTAAAGGTGTCTGTCACACCAGGGGTAGCACTCGAGTGTTGCACAGTTATATTTTGATGTGTATCCTCTTTGCTAAAATAGATACTTATATGTATAGCTTTTCCTCGCAATTTGGTACACGTGAAATTTAGACTCCAACCCTATCAAATTGTACGAATACCCAGTAAAGTGAGAGTTGGACTAACACAAAGGGTGTTGTACCATTATTATCATAATATTATAGTGTTTCCAACCCCAAATATCGGGATAATTATTGGAAGAACAATGATGATCAATATTAGTTGTTATAGCATCAATCATATACATAAACTGTGAAATTTTTAGCTTTCTAGCTATTACCTTTCTAGAGATACAACCTGGTGCAGACAGCAAAGTCTCAGTTATAGGATACCACCAGGGTTTAACCTTTTAATATGAAACTGTTGAAACTTAATGAGAAGTTTCAAAAGTTTGAAAACCGACTTCATATGCATAGGAAATTTGAGGGTTTTCCTTGATTTCTCAGGAGATAACCATCAAATCCTGGCCTGGTGCCAATGGGACCACACGAGAACCACCAGCTTTCAAATAAAAAAGAATCATTAAAACCGCTTTGCCCAGGTAAAAGTTATGAAGTAAACATAATAAAAAACTTACAGACGAATTGCGAGCCTCCTCCTTTTTTTGAAGTTGGTTAAAAACAATTGCCACCATTGCCTCCATCCATCCATCAACCTTTCTCAGTCCACTGCTGGACATAGGCCTCCCCCATAGAACGCCACAACGTGCGGTCTTGCGCTAACTGCAGCCAGTGCACCATTGCCTAATTGCCACATATTTAAATTATTGCAGTCCTTAAAAATTTTTCTACGTTTTCAGCTAATCCAAAATCTGGAAGCAACAGGAGCGATGAAGTAATGTCTTTGTTTAGAGGTTTATTGAATCCTATACAAGTAAGTTTAGTTGTGCACGTAGAAATGGTGAGACTGTCTCACCCGTGAAATAACAAACCTATGTAGGTACATAGGTTTGTTATTTCTTTATTTACAATGAAACAGCTAGACCAATTATGATAAAAAATATTATATTTTCGTTGGATTGGTATGGTTGGATATAAGAAGTACATAAGCAGTTAACTGAGACTGAGGAACTGCGACATTGTCTTGACTCAAAAACCTTTTATGATATTAGTATTTTGTGTTATATGAATTGTATTGTTCATAGGTTGTTGATATAAGTTCGACATCACCAGAGAATGTGGCTAAATGGTTGCCACCTAAATGTCGCGTGATCGTAGCGGGCGGTGATGGCACTGTGGCATGGGTTATGAATTCTCTGCGTGACTTCCCACAAATTAGAGTAAGTAACAAGATAATATACGCAAACTAGCTGACCCGCCAAATTTTGCCACATAATTGTCAGGGGTGGATAACCCTTGTCACTTAGGGGTATGAAAAATAGATAGTAGCCGATTCTCAGACCTACTGAATAAGCATAAATTTTTTTATAAGAATCGGTCAATCCGTTTCGGCGTATGGGAACGAACATTGTGACACGAGAATTTTATATATTAGATAGCTGTTGCCCGCGACTCCGTCCGCGTGGAATTTAGAAAAATTTTCCCATTTTTGCAACATTTTTTACTACTGCTTCGCTTCTACAGGTCGTAGCGTGATGTTATATAGCCGAAAGCCCTAAATAAATGGCCTATCTAACACTGAAAGAATTTTTCAAATCGGCCCAGTGGTTCCCGAGATTAGCGCGTTTAAATAAACAAACAAACTCTTCCGCTTTATAATATTAGTATAGATAACATCCTTTGTGAAAGACGCTAAATTCGACACGAAACCTTATGCCAACACAACTTAATTTACGCAATTAATAATAACGCATTAAGGCTTATTGGACCCAAATCTCGAAACCGAAGTAGAGGGCCTCCTCCATTTCGGTTTCCCCCTCGGACGAAAATACGCTGAGAAAAAGCATGAAAGCGGTTTTGCTGGACAGTGTCCGTATGGTTAGTCGGTTCGTCCGACTTATCAACCTCGTTGGACTGCTACCTATTAATTTTCTAAGCGAGGCAGTATTCTATTCAAAACACGAAAGTTCATTATGATTCTGCCATCGTTACATGGCGACATAGCTTATGACTATTATGAAATTTCTTTTGTTAAACAAAAATGAATGCTTTAAAAGTTACCACGACATCCAGTGGCGTAACTCTCTGGCGTAGAGTCCAGGTGACCAAGGGCCCTGGGGCAAAACAAAAAATGTAGCCCCACTGCTATGTAAACTGACTAGATTTTGTCAAATAAAAATATGAAATATACAAATATTTTTCAAATGCTAAAAAAGGTAATTCAGTTCGATCAAGATTTCTGGTAAGGATTCAAGGGCCCACTGGATAAGATTTGAGGGCCCCCTGAGCTTGAGGGCGCCGGGGTACTGCCCCACCTAGCCCCTTGGTAGCTATGCCACTGACAACACCAGAATATCAGAACTTGAATTCACGAACGTTTATGTTTGGACATAGGTTTCTCATTAGAAGGCCAAAACGACTCACTGCAATTGTGACTGAGCCCACCAAAAATTTTCATCGGACAGTAACAGAAAATATGTGCAACTTATTCTCGTTATATTTTAGGCAGCTGTTGCAATTCTCCCGATGGGCACGGGTAATGATCTGTCGCGGGCTTTGGGATGGGGATCAGGTGGTATCTCTCATTTGGATGCTGATAACATCATCAGTTCGGTCAAGAAGGCGAATCTACAACCTCTTGATAGGTAACGTAATAATCAGAATTTGTACTATTACATTTGTCTTTGTTAATTTCCACCCCTAATTCAAACTCTATAGCTATAAAAGTTAAGTACATGAATCAACGACCAACTGAGCTATCGTGGTGCCTATACGTACATTTTTTCAACGTATCACGCTATCTATAAAAATGTAAATTAATAAACTTGTGCAGATGGAAGGTGACAATAACGCCGAAACGTACTAGACTTGGTCGTTTACGTCAGGAGCGTGTTTTGTACGCGTATAACTACACGAGTATCGGTGTGGACGCTCAGGTCGCGCTGGACTTCCATCACGCGAGATCACAGTTCCTATATAGATACGCTAGCAGAACATTGAACTATGTAAGCATTTCATTATTTTTATTGTAGCCTATTTTTTCTGAAGAGAGGGTTTATGAAGAAACTTATGGTCACTTGTGCAACAAAATAAAATTATTTGAATTATTGATTAAAATTTCTCCGTATATTTGATTTTGAAATTAAGAAACAATCTTTATAATACATTGTGCAATGTTCACTTAAAGTAAAATTCTAATATACTAAAAACAATTTTTAGAAATTAGCCTGATAGCTTATTATCTATAGCCTAGGTAATAAGCTATACCTAAGGCTAATTGCATAATTACCTACTGTTACCTACTTTCTTCTCACTTGTGTATATTTGTAACACGTTCTTTTCCCAATAATTGTTTGCAAAACTTTAAGGGCCTACATCAATATTATCGTATATCATCGCCGACACGTACATATTAACACAGCCAGTAGGCACAGAAAATGAAGAACTAGGGATACTTTTCCTATTTACTCAAAATCTACTAAATATATTTTAATTCTGATTAACGTGTTTCTATACATAATAGTTACCTATGTTTTTAAAGTTATTTCATTAGTTAATACGCGATAATAGACCGACAAATGAAAAAATTAAAAAATTTGAGAGGTTGTTTCGCCAAGATTTTCTATCGAGAAAACTTTTTTCAATCGCGTTTCTGAGTTCATGCGATCCTAGATCATATATTGAAAAAACATATACTTAAAAATTAGAGCTCTAGCCATTCAATCTAAAGAAACAATGAAAACTTCGTACATAGAAAAATGCACGAAGCTATTTTGGTATCCTCTTATAAGTAAAGTTTGTAAAGCTTTAGAAAAAAGTATGTCATTGCGAAGAGAGGACCTGCTATATTGGACCGATGTCGCCCGGAACTTCGTTTGCTTGAAATATAGAAACTAAACTTTGACAAATTATACAAAAAAAAGCCGTTCTCTTGAACCACTCTATCTAATAAAAAATCCACGTCAATGTCCGTGGCATAGTTTTAAAGCTACAGGCTCATATAGGGGCATACATACATACAAAAATAACGACTTTGTTTTATAATAAGTAAAGAAAGAAGTTGACAATTGGTACATATTATATTATCAAGATAGCGTATGCATTCTTGGGTGCGGGTCGTGCGTTTGACGCGGGTGACTGTATGGACCTGGAACATCGTCTGCGCGTGTGGGTAGGCGCCGCTATACAGCCTCATCCTCTGCCGCCGCTACAAGCGCTCGTCGCACTCAATATACCGTCCTGGGGCGCTGGAGTTGATCTATGGAGTATGTATCATATTTTATTCTCGCATTTTTTACCGACTACAAAAGAAGGAGGAGGTTCTCAATTCGAATGTGTTTTTTTTTAATTTTTTTTTATGTTTCTTACCTCATAACTTTTAACTGGGCGAAGCGATTTTAATGATTCTTTTTTTATTTGAAAGCTTGTGGTTCCCGTGTGGTCCCATTGGCATCAAATCAGGATCTGGTAGTTATTTCCTGAGAAATCGAGGAAAACCCTCAATTATTTTGTCTTTTGATGGGTAGATTAAAGTTTTTCGTACTTATAAATTCCCAAATACTCACATTAATTTATGTGTAACTGTATATCAACTGTAAAAATTATACCTACTTTTTCCCCCTGAAAAGTGTTCTATTGCTAGAAGTTGACAACGATTTTAGATATGAATGTTTATATTTTTTGTTAAAGGCATGGGCAGTGAAGATGATGTTGCTGAACAAAGTATTAACGATGGGAAACTTGAGGTATCTATCTACTAATAATGTATTCTGTTTACCTAAATTTTGAGTAGATATGATATTCGTAACTTTTTAGTAATAAAATGTAGTAAGTATACCTATTAAATCTTTGTTTATTAATTGTAGGTGGTTGGTATATCGTCATCATTCCATATTGCAAGACTTCAGTGTGGACTAGCTGAACCGTACCGTTTCGCGCAAACTTCTAGACTTAAGGTACAATAATCATTATGAAGTATCACTTAACGCTTTTATGTAATTTAATTAACTAACTTAACTTTTGTTATTTAAAACCAAATATTCCCGAAAATTACGACTGACTATTGTGGTTTTCGGGCATAAAAATTCTTTATAAATTTATTTTCGATATAAAAATATCTAGTTACTAAAGTAATTTATTAATTTTGCAATTGACTTGCTATGCTTTTACATAATAAATTAAATTGTAGTGGAAAAAGTGGTCACCGCAAGCGGGACTTAAACCCACGACCTCGGAATACCGTTCCGTCGCTCTACCGACTGAGGTATTGCGGCCGTGCCAACGGACACTAATTTATCCACTACAATGTTGCTCGATTGAGTCTACATCGCATTTGATCTAAAACGCCATCTATCGAGACTGTTTAGCTGTGCTACATAACGTATAATTTAATTTATTACTTATATTATATATTTTTTTACCCATAGGTTAGGGCTTTCAGTAAGTATGCAGGTAAAACTGCGTGGTGCAGGTAGTTTATATATATTTTTTTATAATTTTCAGATTGAGTTGGATGGTTCTTGCGCCATGCAGGTAGACGGTGAGCCATGGATGCAAGGACCGGCTACAATTCATATAGAGCCAGCCGGACAGGGCCTTATGTTGCGTTCTCAGGATAAGATAGACCAATGAGATTGTTGTGCTTTTTAGTAAATTAAAGTAGAAAATATGATTATCAAAAATTTAACATTTAAAAACTATTCTACGATCGAATGGGCCCCCACAACCCACGTCTTTTAGTGTACTATGTAATAACAGAGCGCGCATTTTGAAGTGTGAACCGTTAATATAAATAAAAACATCGCTATGTTATCTAATATTATAAAGCTGAAGAATTTGTTTGTTTGAACGCGCTAATCTCAGAAACCGCTGGTCGGATTTTAAAAATTCTTTCAGTGTTGGGTTACATTTATCGATGAAACCTATAGGCTATGTAACATCACTTACATAACGCTAAGGTTATTAGAAGCAAAGCATTAGTGATAACTGTTGCAAACACGGGGAAAATTTTCTAAATGCTATTTGTACGGAGTGGCGGACAACAGCTAGTCTTCTATACATGCGAAAGACACGGACAAGATTAGAAGGCCTCTTTTGAGAAGTAACAGATCTATTTATTGATAGTCATTTTTTCTGATTTATTTTTATTATTGAGATCTACCCCTAATTTTAGGCCAAAGTAATTAGGTAGATATTAATAAAAAGTTTTTCTCATTGTTACGAGTAGGTGTGTAGATCTGAATTTCTGTTTTTTTTTTAACTTTTTTAATTATCAAGTTTACTCATGAGGTTTAGTTATTCAAAGTATTTCAAAGTGTCTTCGCCTTAATAGAGACAGTAAGAAATGTGTTAATGGACACGTTCTTAGTCATATTCTATTTAGCAATTTAAGTTAGTTTAAAATTACTTATTAGCCTTTGTAGGCTAGATTGTAATTTATATGATGAATCCGGAGTCCAAATACGAGATACATCATGGAAAAAAAAAAAGGTTTAGTCATCAATCATCAGTATCAATTTATTAGACTTAAACATTGTATCAATCTTTCTATATTGCTGCTTTTAATTATTTTTAAAAGAGGTATAAGCAGAAATATTTTGTAACATATTACGCGCAAAAGATGCAGTTGGCATGCGTGTGTAGCATGTCTTGTGAGTACACGTACATTAATGCCAATTAATTACAGAATTATATTAGACGAGCCTCGTGGTTGAGTGGTTTATGTAACGGACTGCCGATCAAGAGGTCGCGGGTTTGATTCCCGCTCGGGACAATCATTTGTGTGATTTTTCTAATTGTCATACAAATGTTTGTACTGCGTCTGGGTGTTTCTATGTATAATTATATGTATTTACAAAAAAAAATTATTATATGTATTCTATCCGTATTCTGGTACCCATAACACAAGCATATTATAAGCTTAGCTTGGGACCAGAGGACGTTGTGTGAAATGTCCATGAATATTTATTTATTTAAACAGACTGTTTGACGCGTACATGCTAAGAGCATTAATTCAACAGGAGGTGGTATCAGGCGGCCTTCTTTGAAAAGGTATCAGAGCTTTGCTCAAAGTGTATAAACAATCAATTAGTGCATGTTTATTTAATTTTTGCGGAGTTCAAAGGTTTGTCGATGTTTGTGTGTGAGTAGCATCGCGATGGAGTTAAGTTAGTGTATTTATGTCTTAGCATGGTATCCCACCGACCTTGTAGTTATAAGTAAAGAGATGGATATGCCTCCTGTTGGTTTAATACCTCTTAGGTTCGTGTACACCAACGTGCACGTGTACGTACAAACATACTGCGCTAATATTAAGGGATAAACATTCTTTTATGAATAATCATTGCATTCCATTCAACTTTTCTTACAAGAAGTATCCTACGGCTTCGTCTACCTTAAAATTTGTAAAGATAAGTAAAGCCGTTTGATAAACTACCTGTCTTAAAAAAGTCTTTTACTTATTTGACAGAACACTATTTTTTTTAATCAAAGCAGCATAAGTTACTCCGTGTAACATTAGGTTAGCAGTTATCGCGAAAATTGGCATAGTCGATCCAGAGATTAACTGAAATAAGATGGACCGACAAGCCTTTTTTATCGCTAGTGTAGGCAAATGACTACACTCCACCTGATGTTAAGTGGCGTGTAATCCAAATAAAGTAAGAACTAATTACTGTATTATTATGGGCGGGTGTCTTAAAATAGTATGCAAAGGAGTATTATTAACTAATATATAAAATTCTCGTGTCACAATGTTCCTTCCGATACTCTTCCGAAACGGCTTGACCGATTCTTATAAAATTTTATATGCATATTCAGTAAGTCTGAGAATCGGCTACTATCTATTTTTTATACTCCTAAGTGATAAGGGTTCTCAACCCTTAACATTCTTATGGCAAAATATCGTTTGCCGGGTCAGCTAGTAATTATCTAAATGTTATTAATTTGTAATTATTACAGTTTAGTCATCTTTTTACAGGTTTAGCATCTTGTTGCCAAAGGTTCATAACATTAATGAACATTTAACTTACCTGTATGTCAATAACTATTTGTCCTTATCTTAGATAATTATTATAAAACAGTCATTATTTTTGTATGTCGCTATGTGAGCTTATATCTTAAAACCACGCAACGGATTTCGATGCGGTTTTTTTTTTCAATAAATAGAAGATAGAAATTTAGGAAGATGCCTGTTTTGTATAATTTGTTAAGGTTTTTTATATTCTTAATCACATGCGTACCGAGTTGCAGGCAACAGCTAGTGTTATATAACTGAAATATTAATCAATGTTAAACAATACTTGAACATACTATGAAAGTAATATAAAAAATCTCTAATATATAAAATTCTCCTGTCACGGTGTTTGTAATTATACTCCTCCGAAATGGCTCTACCGATTTTCGTGAAATTTTGTGTACATATATCTATTTTTCATCCCCCTAAATATTAAGGGTGGTCCACCCTTAATATTTATATGGCATAACAACGTTTTCTGGATCAGCTAGTAATTAATAATGAAGAACAAAAATTTTATCGTTGTGTTTACTATTGATATTCATATCTATAATAGTTACTGTATTGTGTGATATTATGTATCTAATTAATTTCGTAACGTACTTAATATATGATATTCATTTTTCTATTTTGTGTTTTATTTGTCCCGTATTTTACTGTATACCTACCCACACAATAAAGTTTATGTCTACCCTCATTTGACAAAAGTATGAACGAAGTTTATCTGTGTGCTGATTAATAACACGAGTGTCACCATCCTATTGCTTCCTTAGGAATATTATAAGCAGTTAATATCAATAACAGGAAAACTCGTAACTTAACTCTAAGCCACACACGCATGGTCAGCGCGGCACAGTAGACTACAAATCATCCAGAACTGGGGAAAGCCTGTGCCCAACAACATGGCCCCAAGTCCGGTAAATGAATTGTGTCACAATGAAAGCTCAATGGCACCATTATGGCGCCATAGTGGCATCATCTGTAACAAAAAATCAAGTTTGTTGTCATTATGACACCATAGTGGTGCCATAATGGGGAATTTTATCAAATTTGGTAGTCTACTATTACTTTTTTGTCATAATGACGCCATAATGGTGTCAGTGACGGACCATTATAACCACATTGTAATATGATTGTAATAGCGGAATTACCAGACTTGGCCACCAGGACGTTAATAGGCTGAAAAGATAGCACCATTTTGTAATTTTATAATTGTAGAACATTTCTATAAAAATATATCTGTCGTAGGAGACTTGATTAAAATAGTTTACTTAAGGATTTTTAGTTTTAACTTAGGTTCCAAGATTGTGAAGTGGGTCCTCAAATGGTGTCAATGGTGAGTAATTCGTTTATTAGATGAGAATGAATGGTGACCCGTTGAATATTCATAAAAGGATCCTTCCAAACCAGCTACACGTGTCGTAAGCCACGGATCAATCTCATCGTAGTTAATAGAATGTTGTAGTTAACGTAGTTAGCTTATTCAGTATTACAGGGTGTTTGGATTGGAGACTACCCTGGCAATAGTTACAGGCGATGTCTACGATACCTTTTCTCCGATATCAGAAGTGGGATCGAATAGTCGTTATTCGATTTTGTTTTGAAAAAAAAAAAAATAACTAGAACAGTAAAATTAAACGTAACCGGCGTTTTAGTAAAAATTTTAATATTTCGCAAAGTTTCTTTTTGGTAAAAAATTGCTTTGACTATATTAACAAGCAAAAACTGATAATAACAAGTCATAGGTAATTAGTTAATTACCCTTAGAACATTGTAACTACGTAACATAAATTAAATGACAATGATTTGTTAGTAATTTAATAAATCTACAGTGTTCACTTGCTTAATTTATCTCGTGTATCAATCAATAGTAAAATCGTTTTACTTGATTGCGAACCGAAATATAGTGTGGCTTTATGAACATTCAACAATTCGTTTTAAAGTGTTCGGTTTCCTTTTATAAAGTTGGTACATGATTTTCTGCGCTTATTTATAGGCGTACTTGATAACTAAAAATAAAACTTTAAAGCAAAACAAAGATTTAGTCTCCGCCGTGTAATAATGTGTTTTACATATTCTAACGCGTTATTAAACTTTGTTATTCGTGATTAGCAAATAAAATCGTAAGAAACTTTCACCTAGATGAGAGGTAGTGAGAAGAAAATCTAAATCATGGTTAACTAAATATTCGAGATTAGAACTACATGTAGTTACATGTAGTAGACTTGTGATAGAAAGAGATAGACGATATATGCGTTAGAAAATCTAACGGTCTAGGTAACAAGTTAGTGTTTTTTAAATTTTAAAACCTTTGCAGAGAAGGAAAGTTTGAGATACCTTTCTATACCTACACATGCCAGTCGTTTTGTTGACATGTTTTAGAAATCCTGTTTTGGAAAATCTATTTACAATTATGTTTTCGACTGTGTTATTGACGTATGCAGACGTCCAGTAAGCCGTCGTAATATTGCCAATGCAACTTATTGTAGTGTACCTATAATATGCGGTTAAAATCGTCCTTTCTGAAATATTCAGAAAAGCTACAAATACGAACCTGACGGTTCGGACGTCCGTTCATTGACGTATGAAGACTTCTAGTAATCATTAATAATATTAACATCACTTTTTGTGGTGTATAACAAGTTTTTAAATCTTTAGTTTACTGACGTGTGAGACGTCTAGTAAGCCATTAGTAACATTAAGAACACACTTTACTATGGTGTAGCTACAAGGTTTTGAAATAGTCTTTTAAAAAAAAACATCTGTTGCTAAATATGATCTCGGTAATGTAATTGACGAATGGAGAAATCTTCTAAACTACTGATAATATTTACCATACTCCTTGTAGAGGTTTACCTATAACACGTTTCTGAAATCTTCATAGAGATGTCCAATATAACAGGTTTAAGATTAGCCAAATTTCAATATTCAATTTAAAAATGCCTTTAATGTCCATGCAATACTTCAGTTGTTCGCGCTTACGAACCTTATTGACAATTTGTTGAGGCGACAGGGATCACCTTTTAGTATTCACGAGCATACCTTTTGAGCTTATTTACTTGAACAAGAATCTGTTGTAGTAGATTGACTATAGGAGATCTACATATCCTAACAAATTATCTACCTCTTTAATTCTAATTTGCGAGCGTTTTTGGTGTATAGCGACGTTCAGTGAATTATTTATAATATTAACAACGCAGTTTACCGTGGTGTATCTACGAGTAAACTAATTATTATTATAAAAAGAGCTGTTGGCGCGTGGAGCGTTACAATAAGCCAAAAATAAAAGATGCTACAATAAGCCACTATATCCTATCCTGAAAGAATAATGGTCCCTGTGTACGACGGCGAACAGGACCGCCTATGGCACAGCATCAACCTATCCGTTTATTCCTAGGGCCCTTGCCTACGCGGCAACATCGACCTTTCCTTTACCTATCCTTCCTGAACCCTTTATCCTTCCTAAATCTTTCATCCTTTCTATCCTTACTCATAAATATACCACGTTATTACTGTACACCAACCAACGGTTACTATTCACGATGTAGGTGTTTGGCAGCAACAGCCAATATAGTTATAGACTTCTACCCTGAGCTACAGGTAGGAGGTAAAGTTCCAAGATCTTTTAACATTTTACTGTAACATTATAGAAACAACTTTCTCTAAATGTGTTGTGTAACACCTTTATTATGTTCGATTATAATGTAACGCTCTTGTCATCGTATAGATGCGTTAAAATTAGGAAATATCAACACTTTACTGTCGAATCCGTCTAGATCAGCAGAATAGGCCAAACAGAAACCCTGCTATTTAGTTTCAAGTAGATAGGGAACACACGAGGACGCGTGCCTTTGCAGAATGGCCGTGTGACAGTTACGAAAAAGAAAAACAGATTAAAGAAAGGAAAAGAAAAGAAAGAAAAAGAAAAGAAAGAAAAAAAAAGAAAGAAAGAAAAAGAAAAGAAAGAAAACAAAAAAAAATTTTTTTTTAATGCATTTGCCAACGTAGCTAAAAATCTTTTTCTAAGTAGTTTACGATTAATTAGCTAAATTCTAAATAATTCGTTATCAAATTACAGCCGAGTGGTTGTCTTTATGAAAATACAATTTTAATGTGTAGTGGATTTGATGATTAGAAACCATCTATTGAATGCTACAATCGTATTGGCTCGATAAGTGGGTTAGTAAACCCGCTACAACTTATTGTTCGTTAGCAAAAATACGAAAAACCTGCGAACTAGAGCAGTCAGTATTATACGGGTCGTATCCTCTAAAGTGTAATTGCTGAGTGTGTATTTGTAAAAAAGTGCAAAGTAACGATAATGCGGATTTATTGTAACTGACGGAGTGTGAATGTTGAATTATTGTGCGAATTGTTATAACTGACCGAAGAATATAGATAAAAAGTTAGTTGTGGATTTCTTTATTTTGCGACTTTATATTGGGTCAGAATTAGCCGAGCTGAAAAACCTAGCTCTATTGCAGATTTACACACGGGGACGTGTGTATTCGCAGAATGGCCGTGTCGTAGGAGACTTGATTAAAATAGTTTACTTAAGGATTTTTAGTTTTAACTTAGGTTCCAAGATTGTGAAGTGGGTCCTCAAATGGTGTCAATGGTGAGTAATTCGTTTATTAGATGAGAATGAATGGTGACCCGTTGAATATTCATAAAAGGATCCTTCCAAACCAGCTACACGTGTCGTAAGCCACGGATCAATCTCATCGTAGTTAATAGAATGTTGTAGTTAACGTAGTTAGCTTATTCAGTATTACAGGGTGTTTGGATTGGAGACTACCCTGGCAATAGTTACAGGCGATGTCTACGATACCTTTTCTCCGATATATCTGTTTTAATTTCAGCTATCGATTAAAATCTTTTCTTATTTAACTCTATGAATAAAACATGTAATTTCTTCAACATTTTATTAAACAACAATACACATAATAAATAGTAATACATTATTAAACTGATTAAATTCGACACATACATAACAGTTGGTCACATTTAAGTTATGGACAAAGAGCTAATTACAATATTAAAGGGCGATACAAACGGCATATTACCCCGTTTTCCAATCAGAGCACAATAGCGCATTATGCGGCACAATGCTCAACGTTGAGTGTTCCAATTACAGCATCGCATCGCACAATCGAGCACTCTCAAAAGTGATGCGTGCAATCCATACCAACTTCAACGACAGAAATTAACAAGTATTTTTTCTTTAAATTGGCATTGATTGAAATTTTATTTATGTATTATCGTTAGTAATATTATTAATTGTTAAAAAAAAAATTAAGGCTTTCGTTTCGTCGGAGTTTTCTGGAAATATTCAAAGTTAATTCAAGCTGTGTTAAAAAATAAATAAATATAAGTATGGATGAAGGTATAAACAATGACTTTTTTATATTCCACACATATAATATGAATACAATGTTTGTTTTAGAATTATTTTTTTCAACACTGAACTTAGCACACTCTGCTGGCGCATTTTAAAACTAATTCACGTTCCAATTATGCGTCAGCATTGTTCAGCATTGTGCGGCACTGAGTCGCATTATGCTCTGCCATTGGAAAACGGGGTTAGTATAAAGAGAAAAAGACAGACGTAAATAGAAAAAGAGCGAGGCGAGAAAGATATATGTCGATGACGTCATAAGTATCGATACATCTCAGATTAGTAATATGCCGTTAAAGCTGCTCTTTACGACTGTACTACTTATACTATTTACTTAAATACATAATATGTATTCTGTATATGTTTTGATAATTTTAAGAGCATTACTTCTTGTTCTAAGCTGGCTAAGTACATTGCGAACTACATAATACATATATAGTTAACAATGGTGTCAATTCTATGTGTACAACTAAACTAAAAATGGATAGTGTCAATAAAACAATTCGGCAATGTTAACTGAACTTTCTTATTATAAAAGCTGTGAATTATACACCAGCGATTTCAATTAAGTATGTACCATGAAATAGCAAATTATAGATATATTGACACTATCAACATTCATTTTTTAGTTAAGTATAGTCGTGCACGTAGAATTGTTACCATTATCTTCGCCATTTAGGTATGTTCTTTACACAAAGTATCGCATAAAAAAGAATGCAGAAACGAAAATTATAAGAAAATTACTTGTATGGAAGGTATCACCATTATTGTTCTGGTTAGATTACTTATATCAACTTGATTACAATGTATGATAATAGTCAAGTGATTATTACTAATAAAACTATTAATAATGACAACACATTCATTCCATTCCTAAAACCAATCAATTTGGAACTTAACACAATCATTTCAATCAAATTGTTCAAATGGTTATTAATATAATGGATTGTGATAATGGGATAAGTAATATTGTTCGCACACAAAAAAAATCTGAGATTTTTTCCATTAAAAAAATCTAGTTTTAGTTGTTAAAAAAGAAAATATTACATTACCCTAATGATTTGACGAATAACAATGTTAAGAATAATTAGTTTGTTAAAAAAGTGATTGGTGCTTTTTTCCCATTTAGTAAACTTTAGATTGATATGTGATAAATTTTGGTGTAAAATAGATGTAGCAGTTAGCCCCACGCGTAGGTTAATACATCAACTAGTGCTATGCACGCGATCCATGGGTACCGCCAGGATCTTGGGGGGAAGCGAGGGATCCAAGGGGTTCATGCTGTGTCAGCATGGATATGTCATTTGAATTGAGAATATCATATCTTATTAAGACCATGGAGTACGATTTAGCCAGGCATAAGTTACGTGTTTTCAAGATTAAAGGCGTACGTACTATCTAGGAAATCCGTGCTTAATACATATTCTTGAAAAAACAATTTTTCAACAGCTATATTCAAATATATTTACCTAAGTATTAGTATTTTTAACGTGATGACAGTAAGTACGTACATAAATAATTAAGAACAATATTATCGCGGAATGTATTTTAGTTATAATAAAATGTAACAAAAAATATTTTTTTATTATATGTTTTTGGCACTTTATAAACTAAAAAAAATATTCCTATAACACAGCCGAGTTGCAGATATTTTTAATATAAAATATATTACATACAGTTTTATCAATATTTGTTGAACCATTTGTTTAACAAGTGGGTCTATTCACATATTTACAGATTCAATCTGTAAACTTATAATTAAACTAATCTCTTAGCGTCAAAAGTTAAAAAAAAATGATATTATTAGGTGCGTCTAACGATATACATATTTCAATTCATGGTATTGTCTGAATACCAAAATATCGTACAAAATGGTGGAATAGTTAGTTATCTATCGAGTTTTATCACTGCAAGCATATTGGTATTTTAATAAATAAAGCTATGTGAGTATAACCGTACCGTTCTCCGTGTGGTGACGGATTAAGAATACAGGTGTCACCACCCCATCTCCTCCCAAGGGTGCTGTAAAAGTCAGCTAAGGGATATTGCACACAGATAACATCCTCTATGAGAGACGGAAAACTCGAAAATAAACCCTGTGCTAACACGCGTGGTCAGCGCGGCACAGTAGACCATAATCCCTCCAAAGTGGAGGAGGCCCGTGCCCAACAGTGGGACGTAAATGGGCTGGAGAGAGAAGTATAACGTAGTAACGTAACGTTAGAAAAAAACATTTTTTACTTGGTTTAAAATTAAGAAAATTATTTTATTGGGCCATAATGATTGGGTATGCCATAAAAAAAAAACCATTATTGTTAAAAAAAAAACAAGAACCAACGCAGGTCCGGTAACAAGAACGTATGACGATCATTAAATTTAATGTAGTGTATACTCAGGTCCAAATACTCATATAGCATGTACAAAATATAATTAATATTTATTTAATCCAATTTATAATTAATATTTTTCTTATAAAACACCATTTAAAAATTGAATTAAAGACCAACCAAATACGTATGCAAGTGTGCCCATCGCTCTTTTAGTATTAAAGTGGCACAACTCAAAAATTTATGATCCCAGTTTTTGGCATTGATAGAAATTAAACACAAATAATATAATTAGCATGACTTGTTCAGAAAAGTTTCTAAAGCTTAAATGATAAGGTTGCAAAATCTTTAATCGCTATTTTATTAATACCTATAAGTAGTTTTTTTTAAATGTGCCCTTTTAGTATAAAGTGTGCGACGTACACATACGTTACTTACGCATTCGGTCTTTGCTGTATTGTATTTCTGAATTTATGAAACAATTATATATGTATATAACAGATTATGTATCAAATAGGAAGACAGTTAATGTTAGGCGGTATATTTATTTGCCTGAGATACTACGTTTTAATACGTAGGTAGTTGTATTTACGAATTTTTGGTACATTTTCATAAATTACCATACTAGAGAGAAATTATTTTTTGATTGGTTTTTTCGACCTTGTATAACTTTTTTACCATGATTTTGAAATTACAAAAATATTTTTAACAAGCTTTTTTGTTTATATGCGCTATATCTCAAAAAACCTACAAAACAAACTTACGATACATCGTAATCTCATCCACCTCATAACAAGTTAATATCATTAGAAACGCCATACCTATCTATTTACTACTTTAGTAACACACCCTTCATAATAACAGACTAACTCCCATATTAAATAAAAGTTACTCAAATAGGTTATTTGTTTATAATACATACATAGTTACAATTTGACGCATTATTTTTAACTATGTAGTTGTATTTCTTATCCTATTTTTCAATTGATGAAAATAACAAGTTATATAAGCCACACACATTGGTAATGCGCCTGGCGGCCATGTTGGTGACGTCATAGTGCCGTATAGATGAGAATATTACATTTTGTTATCTGTACTTTTTCTTTGCTGATGACGTCACAAGGGCGTTAATTTGACAAGGTTCCAGCGCATTACCAATTTGCGTGGCTTATAACTCACAGTATCGACTTGTAACTGTGATTTTTATGTTATTATAAATATAATTTAAAATTGAGACACTTTATAACAAAATTATATTAATGGTAACTAAAATATTTTATAAAAATTTTTAGGTCATGTAATATTGCCACCATAGAAATAAAATAACAGTAACAATTATACTCGAACCAAACAATATTATATAAGCCACACAAATTGGTAATGCGCCTGGCGGCGATGTGGGTGACGTATAGATGAGAATATTACATTTTGTTAGCTGTATTTTTTCTTTGCTGATGACGTCACAAGGGCGCTAATTTGACAAGGTTCCAGCGCATTACCAATTTGCGTGGCTTATAACACTCGTATCACTGGTGTACATAAAAATGTTATATAACAAACAAATTGACGGGTATTTTGTTTGCAGACGCATTTTTGGATGTATATTTTTGAGTTAGGTTAGTATTGTTTCGTATGAATATTTACATAACAATAATAGTAATAAATGTATATGAATAGTGTCAACACAATTTAGTATTTGGTCAACATACATATTACATATCGATCCAGTCCGCCAGAAGTGTATATTTTCTTTTTGTAAATAAAATTTTTAATACCACGTCTATAATATTCTCTAACACTTCCATTTTATAGTTATGTTCAATTCTTAGGCAGCGCGCAAGAACTGTTCTTAAAATTGTACTAAAAAAATGCTAACTTTACTATTTTTCTTAAAAAATCGGTACTTATAACAGAATAAGCAACAATAAAAAAAATTAACTAAATGCATCTAACATTTGTCTAATAACTACAGTATTGAGACATTCTAAAGGAACTAACGTTAAATGGGGTGAATAGTTTACAATAAAATATCGTAATAGGTGCTTCTTCAGAGGTTTTACTTTTAAAATAGTGTACCGCAAAATAAAAATTTACATACGGATATTTTCACAGTATCTTTAATTGAAAACTATTTTACTGCGAACATAAGATCTAAAGGAAGATATCGCGAGGATTAAATTTTAAATTAATTCAGAAATATTCTTTAATATCTCCATTGTATTACATTGTAGTGTCTCATCTTACAATAAATATTTATTTTGTTATAACAATAGCGGAATTCACAATATCATAATGTATATAATAATTACGATGTGTATTAACTATGTCACTCTTGTTTCCTTTCACCCCATTTCATTATAACAATTTTCACTTACCTTGTTCTTCTTTAATCCTACCAAAGTTAAGTCTTAATTGTTCTAAAAATACGAATGTTAATATAGTTTGTGGTGCGAGCCTAACAAATGCTGGAATGTAGCCCTTGTAAAAGGCAAGAGGGCTTTCCTTGGCCGTATTTTTAATTAGTTTAAATATACTCTTAACTTCACCTGGCTTCGCGCTCATAGCTCGCGTCTTTATAACGTCTACTGGTTGCGTCATTGTTGTGGCGATTGCTCCCTGAAAGATTGGAAAATTAATATTAGCTATTATTCAATCAGTCGCAGTGTCGCTAGCAAACACAGTCTTAATTTGCCACAGTATCACTAGTCATGAGTCTCAATCTGTCACAGTATCACAAGCAATCTGTCTTAATCTATCACAGTATCACTAGCAATCACAGTCTCAATCTGCTACATTATCACTAGCAAACATAGTCTCAATCTGTCACAGTATCACTAGCAATCACAGTCTCAATCTGCTACAAGCCATATTATCAAAAGCAAACAATCTTAATCTGTCACAGTATCACTAGCAATCAGTCTCTATCTGCTACATTATCACAAGCAAAAATAGTCTCAATCTGCTACATTATCACTAGCAAACATAGTCTCAATCTGCAACATTATCACTAGAAAACATAGTCTCAATCTGTCACAGTCACTAGCAATCATAGTCTCAATCTGCTACAAGCTACATTATCAAAAGCAAACATAATCTTAATCTGTCAGTATCACTAGCAATTACAGTCTCAATCTGCTACAAGCTACATTACCAAAAGCAAAAATAGTCTCAATCTGTCACAATATCACTAGCAATCACAGACGCAGTCTTATTTATATCATCTAATTTAACAGATTCATCATCATCAGATCATAGTTCCAATTTGTCACAATATCACTAGCAATCATATCTCAATTTGTCACAGTACTAGCAATCACGGATTCAATCAATATTACTAGCAATTCCGGTTTGAATCTATTACAGTACAATGTACATTTATATTGTAGATATTTGGATTTCTGTTGAAAATAATAGCTGAACTTTCTTTTATTTGGGATTTTTTTTCGTATTTCCTGATATTCTTTTCCATCCATAAAGGTTAAGTGTTAATACTGTTGTGAAAATAACTTACCGCTAATAAACTGGAAGTAACATGTATCACAACGTTGTCGCCATAGCGTGGTGCGAGTATTTGTTTGATTTGGTCATAAAAAGAGAGCTGTCCTATTGTCATTAGAGCCGCACGCATACAATTCATGGACGAACCCGCCCAAAGACGGAATACGCCTTCAGTAGCAGCTACCTTCCATAATCCATGCAAAGCATTTTGGTAGCTGTGAATATAAATAATGTATATTAAATATTCGTGGGAGCAGAGGCGTATTCATCCTGGGGCCATAGGGGTCATGGCTGGGGCAACGGCGAAAGCCTTCATGTTTAAAATTTAGCTCTTTCTCTATTAATTTATAGGGCGGCTAAGTAAATTGGCCCGGGGCGTCAAATCAAATAGCCCAGGGTGGTAATTTTTAAAATACGCCTCCGCATGAGCGATTTCATTATTTTATACCATGAGATTAGAGCTATATACGTACACCGTTTGGTTATTAGAACATTAAAAGATTTCTACAAGGTAACCTTTATATGGATACATGATACAGAAAGAGCAGTAGTTAAAGGTAATCTTGAATTGAAATTAAGGAAAAAAATCACACTGCATAAATATTGTTACAGGAGAGGTGAGGCACACTGGACAAATATAAGGGTACACTGCAACGGTAGGCAACTCAAAACTGTCAACTATTACTAACCTATCTAACCACTATGGTATTTAAGCAATGCTTCCCATCTATGAAGCTCAATATAACTAATAGTGGAATGATGACTATGATAGTTACATACTTTCTTCTCTGCTCGGGCGGTAGTTTGATATCATTTTGCATACGCACGTTGACTAAATCTGCAGGACTACCACACAAGCCTCCTGCAAAACCTCCAAGTCCCGCTAAAAATATTGACATATGGAATGGTAGAGGCCCACCCTATAACAAAATATTTGGAAATATTTAACACGATGTGCTATGCAGATAACCTAGTGGCATGGATTTACTCGTAAATAGCTTTAATTAACCCCGCTGTTAGCGTTAACCAAATAAACGTTTTTTCTTTTATTCTTTCTTGGCAAAGTGGTAAGGTGTTATAAAGTGGGTTTGAATCTTGGTTTGGGGTAAAAAATGACTGCACGTTTTTTTGTATTTTCTTTGAATTTTAACTATTATAAGTAGGTAAAGGCTGATATATGTCTATGTAGAATCAGAATATCATAAATACTATACGAGTACTGTCCAACAATAGTTATGAATAAATCAAAATATTATTAGGGTTCCGTACCCAAAGGGTAAAAACGGGACCCTATTACTGAGACTTCGCTGTCCGTCCGTCTGTCACCAGGCTGTATCTCAAGAACGGTGATAGCTAGACAGTTGAAATTTTCACAGATGATGTATTTCTATTGCCGCTATAACAACAAATACTAAAAATAAAATAAAATAAATATTTAAGGGGGGCTCCCATACAACAAACATGATTTTTTTTACCGTTTCTTGCTCGATACTAATAACGTTGCCTTATGTTGCATAGATAATGGTACGGAAACCCTACGTGCGCGAGTCCGACTCGCACTTGACCAATTTTTTTATTTGTAAGTTAACTACAGCTCAGATTCAATATGACGTAACAGTAAATAAGATTTTCCGTATGTGTTTACTGGTCGATATTACCACACAGTAACATGACTTGTGATTTCTGACAAGGAAAACAAACAGTATTTTTGTAGTATGTGCGGCGATAGATACAGTATAGGTACAAGTGTCACCACACCATTTCTTCCCTAGGATGTGTAAATCCAGAATAATGATAAAGAACAACACAAGCCATAAGCTTATCAAGGATTTTGATTCGAGAAGTGTTTCCAATATGTCGTTTCAATTTTCGTTGAGACAAAAACAAAATTTGTCGAAAATAGTGTCAATATAGATTCACTGTACCTATACAAGCGGCGCAGGACCTTACGTTATGGCGTTCTATAGAATAGGCCTATGCCCAGTAGGTATTGGACGGAGAAGTTGAGTGAATAGCAATATTTTTGCCTGAAATTTTTAGCATTTCGCGGTTAAGACCCCTCACACCCTGGCTATGCTCACGACATAAGCTAATAGTTAAAAGTTAAGTTAATAATAGTAACATTTCCTTTTAAGTACATTATCAATGTCCTTAAAAACTCTACTGAATGCAACTGAATTTCTGTACATTCTCTTAATTATGATTACATAAAGATAAACTATATATTAATAAATTGATAGTACATATTATGTTTCATTTAAACATTTGATAAAATGATTGTATGACGTAAATTGTCTGTCTATATCAATATTACGTTAAGCTTTAAATAATCTTTACTAATAATATAAAGAAGAAAGATTTAATTTTTTGTTCGAAACAGAAATCACAGAAACTCTGATGTTTTAAAACAAAAGGGACACAAATCAAAATTATTGTTATTGCAAAAATGTTACTAAAAAGAACCTCCTCCTTTTTTGAAGTCGGTTAATAAGCATGAGTTTGGTAATATTTTTAAAATAAAAGTGATATTTACTTGTTCCCCATTTGTTTTACACTAGCTACTTGTATTTTTACAAAATTAAATCATAGAATAAATTATTGCGAGCACAATTGGCATTGATCATATTTTTTTTTAAACTCTTAATTCGAAAACCATTTCGGGGAATAGAGTTTCTGATCATGATCCATTAGTTTTTTTCGGAAAATTTGCTATATTAACGATTATTTTTCCAAAAAGCAAATGATCTCTATTTGCCCTTGAATGTGGTGTGATGTGGTGGATCTGAAATTGGTCTATTAAATCAACTTGACAACTTTGAAAAGATGTATTGCAATCTGGATTAAATCTATCAGGAAAAGGCAATACATAGATTGCGTAGAACGATGACGTCACAACATTTAAAATAATATCTTTAAGTATTTAAAAAAAATTCTATTTAAATAGTCTATATTTTCTAAAAAAAATATAAAAACAGCAGGTTAAAAATTATGAACAATCCCAATTGGCGACCCTCTTACATATGAAGATTTCTTCCAGTTAACCATGAGATGGATAGTAATCGAAGGTAGTGCAAGTTACATAAGTTATACTTACATCTTTAGGTGTAAGTTGTTGTTTAGCTACTTCATATATTCCAAATCTAGCTGTTGAGTATGTAAGCTGTCGTAACAATGATGCTGATATTCCATTATAAAGACCAGCAATACCTGACATAAATATAATAAAAAACGTTAATAATTTTTCAGTGACAGCCCTAAAATTGTGATAGTTAAAAAGCTATGATAAATCTTATATATAAAATTCACGTGTCACAGTGTTAGTTACCGTACTCCTCCGAAACGGCTAGACCGATTTTTATGAAATTTTACATGCATATTCTCTAGGTCTGAGAATCGGCTAACATCTATTTTTCAAACCTTTTTTTTTTTAGTCTGGCATAACAACGTTTGCTGGGTCAGCTAGTAAATATATATAATAATAGATATAATTAAAAAGCCAAATTCTATCTTGTATTTTACAAAATTTAACTAAACCGTGTAAAAATTCGGTCTTTCAGCAGAACTACTATAATATTGATAAAACTGAGATCAAAATTTTATTAAGAGTTTCAAAATTGAAAAAATATTGCTTGGATAAAATGTTTGTAAACAATTCCCTTATTTTTGGTGTCACATAACATTAGATTTTTTTTATAATAACACTTGGCAACTCCTTAAATTAAATTAATGTTTTAATACCTTTGAGCATGTTGTTCACAAAGATTTTATTTTCTAGATTGTTTTGTTTTATTAATAGAAGTTAGTAAAACAATAAATAATGTACAGTACCTTGCTTTTTAATAACAAATCCAGCTAGACCAAATAATGATACATTTTTTCCTTTTTGTGTTTGCATTTGCACTTTTAATAGATCCAATGGGTGGGTGACACTTGCCGCTCCCGCTGAAGCCAGTCCACCAAAATACCATTTTGATAATCTGGTTTCATTAACATTTACTTTAAATACATTCATTTTAGCTGAAATAAAAATATTAATTGATTTTAAGGAATATTTATATTATTATGTTTTTAAACATCTTGAAGTAATGGAATGTGTTGCTGTATGTAATTAAATTACCATCAAAATATTGGGGCATAATAAGAACACATATTGGGACATATTATCTAATATATAAAATTCCCGTGTCACAGTGTTAGTTACCGTACTCCTCCGAAACGGCTTGACCGATTTTCCTGAAATTTTGTGTACATATCCTCTAGGTCCGAGAATCGGCCAACATCTATTTTTCAAAACTTTTTTTTTAGTACGGCAAAACAACGTTTGCCGGGACAGCTAGTATAACCATATAAAACAATATCTTATGAAAATAAATATTCACTGTCATTCCTCAAATAGTAACATTATCAATCTGATGATAACTATACAACTATAAAACCAGGAGTTTAATAATATATGTTATAATAATTCTATTATTAATGATTGTAAAGTGAGAACCACAGGTGAGAACAATATTATGTACAACACTGATGCTCAGATTAGCTTAGGTAAACCATTTTTGTAAAAAATATACATTTATATGTTTCATTCAAGAGCATTGATAAAGGATTAAAATATTAAGAAAATAATCTTCAAATACTGTAACCAAATTTAAAGCATAAATATTAAAAATAAGAGTGAGGCATACCTTGACATCCATTATTTCTATTTTTAAAATATAACAAGGTCAGGGGCAAAGGGATTTATATACTTCCTTCCGATAACCAAAAAGAAAGGTATTAAATTAGTAACTATTTTGTTTTTATAAAATACTATATTTTCCTCAATATGAGTGAGATTGCAAAATATTTTTATTTAGTATTATGTGATAGGAGATTGTAACAACATATTTCAATAATAAAGTTTTGTAAAGACTAATCATTACGGTGAATTAAAATAAATAATAGATACATTGAAATAAAATAAATAAATAAAGCAAAAAAATATTAATTGGGTACCCAATTATCTCATAGCTGCAGCGTTCTGATTGAATTAAAGATTTCCGACTTCGTGTATGTAAAAACAAAAAGTTGATGAGCCTAGAGATTATTTTATTCTTTGAATTATTGTATAAACACCACTTAGCCATTAAATTTATGTAAATTTTAATGAATTAATTCAAACGATATCTTTTTACGTGTACAATGTAAGCGGAAATGCAAATGAATGAAGTATGAACGAAAGGAAAGAGTAAGCACGGAAATCTGTGGCCCGGAAACTAGAGAGGATCTAGAGTAGGATTTAATATTTAGATATACTGTGACACTGGTATGTTTTTATAACACCTATTTTCTTAGTATTTTTGAAATAAGTTGTTAGCTTAGAGCATTAATCTATCAAAATTGACATTGTCAGACGACCCTCGCCGACTAACACACTGTCGTCTCTTAATGTGCATGAGGCGATTTTGCACAACAAAATTAATTGTAAGAGTTATACCACCCAGGAAATATTGCAAGCTGCTATTATAATTGTAGGTGGTAAATCCACAAATTTTTTAACACATATACTGTTTACTCATGTTGATATTATAATGTAAATCTATTATTAAATAAAATTTTATATACGTAATTATAATAAAATGTATAAATAAAATATAGTTTTTTAAACTTTTCTGCTATTGTACGTTCTTCTTCAGTACGAAAACAAAATACTTGGTTCCCATCACTAGTGATTAAATTTCATTCATTCATTCTTTAAATTAATTTCATTCATTCAAATTCTAATTTTCAGCTTCGATTCGATGTGCAATTTTTTTTAAAATATATTTTTCTAAGTCTGATTACTCTTGTAAATAATACCTATGCTATATATTAGCATTGTTTTATTTTTATGTATTTTTTCCAGCTAATTGTGTAATACCAAGGTACCTACTTCCTTTTATTACTCCGTGATTACTCCTTAGAATTTAACTCACAAAGTCACAATACACATTAGAGTACACGTAGTTTTTGCACAAAATATCACTTCACTTGTAAAAATAACACCAAACATTTATTATCTAAACCTGCCAAAATTTTTCAAACCCAGGTTTTTAATTTAATTCGTGGAATGTGTTTTAATTAATGGCTTTACACTAACGAGCACCGACCAAGGTTAAGTTGCCACTGTTGCGAGCTAGTTTTTCTACGCTAGGCGAATGAACACTGAATTACTCGGCAGTGGTTTGCTTATCGTCCGCTGCCAGGTGGAGTGGGGAAGTTGAAACTGGAAAGGAATAATTTTAAAAAGTCATTACTCATTAGTATTAAACTTCTTTATAAATTCACACTTTATTTCATACATAACCTAAAATCTATAGTAAATGTTCTAGTACCCTTTTCTAATAACTATAACTTTGTTTCAGAATGTCATCTGATATAATAAACTTACTCCAAGTGGATAAGAGAGTATCCAGTAGAGTAATTGTAGTGAAAGAAATCAATAGATGTGACGGTTCATTTATAGCAAGTTGTGTTCTAAACCATTGTATCAAGAACAAAATTGGAGTGTTTGTATTATCAACACATAATTCACTACAACACTATCAAAATGTTGGGCTAAGAATTAATTACAACTTACAAAGACATTTGGATTCTGGCCTTGTAAAGTTTCTTCATTTTGGTGAATATTGTGTCAATAATCTATTGAACAATGAAACTTTACCTGATGTATTTCACTATGTGAAGGATAAAATATTATCAATGCAAAAAAAGCATGAGACAGTATGTGTTATCTTGGATGGAATATCGCATTTGTTTGATTTGAATTATCAACTTAGAGAAGTCAATAAGTTTTGTGTACAATTGATTGAGTTGGTTACTAGTTATAACAATTCCTTTATAGTTTGTCATTGTAATGAAGCATATGAAGGTGACGTCACTAGTATAATGTCTAATATTCTCTCACACAAGGCTCATACAGTGTTGGAGGTAGAAAACTTGCAGTCAGGACTGAGTGCGGATGTTACAGGACATTTAACTGTCAGATATCCAGGCTCCAAGTTTGATAAAAATCATTTGTATACATTAGATGTAAAACAAAGTAGATATCTCTTTAAATTGTTTGATAGAGGTGTGAAGTTATTTGCACCTGGTACTGTGTGATCTGGTTGATTAAGACTAAAATAATATTGAATGTATAAAATATGGTATTGTTAACTTAATTGTTTATCATTAACTCAATTTTTATTGATTAAAAATATGTAAATATATTGTTGAACCAATGCTTTTGCCTTTTCTTTTTTAAACAATGTTTTATTGATGTCCCTATTAAAATACAAATAATCTCAATTAAAATTACATAAGTTATTAAAAATAAGTAGTAAGCAAGTAATGCCACCATCTTAACCATTTCCATTGGTTATATATTTTAGGAGTAAAATAACTATTTTAACAGATAATTTATGACCGCAGTTTTACTTTACTTGTTAAAACATAGTCGTTATTTTTGTATGTGTCTCTATTATGAGCTTATGTCTTCAAAACTATGCAACAAGAGGATAGCTTTTTTGTATAATTTATTAGGGCTTTATTATATTATCTGTGATTACGGTTTTGTTTTCTGAATTTCACACGTACAAAGTTGCGGGGCAATAGCTAGTAACTATTAAAAATAACTTCTCTAACATCTTACATGTGCCCAGTGCCGCCATGTTTGGTTTAGAATGACGTCACACAGTTAACCATGCATTAGTAGGTACCAATATTACGTGCACAACTAAATTTAATAAAATGACATATCCTCGGTGGACATTCAGAAAGACGAAGTTTTTAAATTCTTGAAACAAGTGGACCTAAATAAAACAGCGGGGCCCGATAATATTTTACCTATTTTTATCTCAAATTGTGCCAAGAGTATCACTGTTCCATTAACTACCTATATTGTTTCAACGATCCATCTTGTTGGGACAGGTACCCTTAATCTGGAAGTCCGCATACATCACTCCAATCCACAAAAAAGGACCTAATAACTGTATTGAGAATTATAGACCAATTTTTAAGCTATGTGTGTTTGCGAAGGTTTTTGAAAAGATTGTCCATAGTCAGCTTGCCTCATCACTTAAATTAAGCTTTAATGATAATCAGCACGGATTTCTAAGAGGTCGATCCACTCTATCTAATCTTGTATCCTTCAGTGACTTCCTTTCGGATAATATGTCATCTGGGTCACAAGTTGACGTTATTTATACTGATTTTAGCAAATGTTTCGGTAGACAAACACCACAACCCCTTTAGTTTGTGACACTATCACTAAGGATACTGGCAGAGTCGCGACTTAAACACTACGATAAGTCGCTTCTAAAGAAGCCATCAAACATGAACAAGAACAAGCAAATGTTTCGATCGCATAGATCACGTCGTGCTGTTACGTAAATTATTATTGATCGGTATAAGAGGAAATCTCTTCAGATGGTTTTCATCGTACGTGCAAAATAGATGTCAAACGGTGGTCCTTAATGGGTACACATCTAGGGCAGTAACGATCCCTTCAGGCGTGCCGCAAGGATCTTTGCTCGGTCCCTTATTATTTAACATTTTTATAAATGACATTAGCCATTGTTTTCATTATTCTAAAGCCTTATTATACGCTGATGATATGAAGATTATGAAATGTGTTTCCACTGACGATGCCTGTTGCTTACAGGACGATCTGAATCGCTTTCAAGACTACTGCGTTTTAAATAAACTAGATTTGAATATCGCCAAATGTTGTGTTTGCACGTTTACTCGCAAACCGCAACCACTAAAATATACATATAAATTATCTCTCACCTCATTAGACACAGAGTAAATGCCGTAAGGGACCTTGGTATAATGTTTGATTCTAAACTCCTATTTGATCTACATATAGAGAACATAGTTAAAAAGGCTTCTAAGGCACTGGGATTTATTTTTACGTTATCATCTGACTTTAGAAACATCAAAACGATGAAAATTTTATATTGCGCTTTCGTCCGTAGTAACCTCGAATATGCCTCGCAGATCTGGAATCCAGTATATAATAAATATATTGACCGGCCTGAGGTAATCCAACGTAAATTTTTAAGATACATCTAATATCACTCGAATTCGTTTTTGCCAAACTATTTAAGTCGTAGGAAATTTCATATTTTGCCATTGTATGAACGAAGAAAAATTGCAGGTCTATCATTTCTGTTTAACATAATTATTGGGTCTATTGACGCTCCTGAACTACATAGTAAGATAGGATTTCGCGCGCCAAGTGCGTTGTTACGTAATTTTGATCTACTGTCCATTCCCGCAGCACGTACCAAATACAGACAGAACTCGTACTTACTTAGATCAAGTCAAATTTATAACGATGAGTGTCGTGTGCTTGATATTGATTTATTCATTACTAATGTATCTAAATTGAAGAAAATTTTAACTAAGAGCTTCTTTGAATCTCTCTAAATTTATAATACTTATTTCTTTTTCTTTCTCTATTGTTGTCCAAAACTATGCATGTTTTAATAATGTATGTTTTCAGCAAATCTATTAGTGTAACAATCTAATAGTGGAAACTTGTAATTGGCCTTATTCTGTGATAATTTCTTACTATATAATATATTAGCTGTAATTTTTCTAAAATAATGTGAATAAATACATAAAAGCAACTATGGTGTATAATATTCTTTAAACACTTGTGCGACTCACTCATTTAAATAAAACTACTTTTTCGGATTTAGACGTGTGTATTTGTTTTCAATTTTACCTGCAGTCACCATGGTCATGGGTAAGACTGAGCTGTAAAGTGTCCTTTACGATTAGTTGTTACAGGTTTTACCCATATTTGATTTTCATTTTACGTGGACCATAAAAATAGACTCCGAAACGTCGGGCTAAAATTTAAAACAAATACGTCTTTATCCGTAAAAAGGGGCTTTATTTAAAAGTATGGTGTATTTTGACAAATTGGCTATTTCTTAATATGCACTTAAAGGTAAACGGTAGTACCGTTTAAATTAATTGAAATCTTTAGTCTTTATACACAGTTCTTTTAATACGAAGGTTCGGTTAATATTGCTGAATTATGGTCTTGTGTTCAGAGAATATCAATTTTTATTTTTTTAGTTTAGTGGTGCACGGCTGCACCTAGAATTGGTACTATTGTTATTCTAAATAGACATGTTCCGGTTGACGATATCTGTTTCAAAATTGAATAAAAAGTTTTCAGAATAAACTTGACGTGACCTTAGAACACATCATTACATATGACCACTATATTTCCCCATAAATCATAAGCATAACAGCTGCTGTCGATATATATGCATAGTCCCTGTCGATATAGCTAAGTAAAGTCATTAAAAACTCGAAATGAATGTTAGTGATTATCCTCTATACCACTCGCCCTGTTTACTGTGTATACTATTGACCTTTTCATTACGAAGGTGTTAGGAGGTACTCAATGAATTTATTTGGGCTTTAATACAAAAAGCAATTAGTACGACATATTTGAAACTTTAAGCAAGTGAGTAATAACACATTGTGTATGACAGCTCATCAAGCTTATTTGTGTGGGCTTAGCAGTAGCCATAGAAACCGCCCGCCCGAAGGCTGGTATTTTGACCAATGCTTCAGTACACGTGAAGTCACGAGGGTGGAAACCGTATAGCTTACCACTTAAGTTTACATTTAGCTATAAATTGGTATAGCTGTCCAACAGCTAGTCTCATAAGTTCTGGTCTTTGACTAACAAATAATCTATTGCAGTGTGCGTAATAATTTAGTGAAGGAAGTATAGTGTTGTGTTTTGATGCGGATGGACAGGTGGAGTGATGCGATGACTCAGAGTACAATATCAACTGGTGACAGATCACATGGTAGCATTCGTACTGTCACCGAAGAGAAACTTATGGTAAATAATGAATAAGTCCATACACAGATTTGTACAATACATAATAAAACTTATTGGTTCTAGTAATAATAATAAATAATAATAAATATTCATGGACATTTCACACAACGTCCTCTAGTCCCAAGTTAAGCAAGTTAAGCTTGTGTTATGGGTACCAGAATACGAATAGAATACATATACTACTTTTCTTTTGTAAATATATACTTATAATACATAGTAAACACCCCAGACGCAGTACAAACATTTGTATGACAATTAAAAACATCACACAAATATTTTTCCTGACCGGGAATCGAACCCGAGACCTCGTGAACGGCAGTCCGTTATATGAACCACTAGACCACGAGGCCCGTCAAAGTAATTTTAATTGTGGACTCTTAACTACAACGTCTAAGGGCCTTATTCATAATGACTTATCGGAGGTTTAAAAGTTCGCTATAATAGGTTCGCGAAAATTGTCAAAGCTTGTTATTCATAATAGTCTTTTTACGATAAAACGTTTATTATCTCTCCGATAAAATCTCCGTTTAAACCTCCGATAAGTCATTATGAATAAGACCGTAAATATATAAATAATCTATGTACCTACTTTAGTAAAATATTGTCACAAACAGACATACAAAACAAACGTTACCTATACTTGTTAAATAACTTCTAATCGGGTAGTAAATTAAGTTTAGTAGTCCTAAGTAGTGTCCTAACTAGAGTCATAATACAAAGTGCACCCATGTCTCGGATGTTATCTACTTCATACTTGTACCTTAGCTATCCCATTAAAAAGAGATAAACCAAATCGCAAATACTGATAAAAACACCCATGAAAGATATGTTTGTTGGTGTTTTTTTATCTCGTATAAAATATTATTTTGGCAGTCATCACGATTGCTAAAAGAATATGCTCACGGATAATTCACACAAGGTCCTCTGGTCCGGTAGATAGTTATTAGGAAGGTAAATGCACTAGGTTTTACACGAAAGTACGAAGTCAATGGACGAACACTTGACACGGAGTCTATTATTATAACGATGGAATGTTTTCTGTTGAAAATATAGATACCATAACCAGTAATCGATGCTACTAATGATTTGCCGACCAGTAAGTATGCTATATTAAAAACAAATTAGGAAGCTTACGGTGAACGTTCCTAGTAAGTTGTAATCCCATTAACGTCTCACTGTTGGGACAGGCTTCCTTCACTCTGGAAGGGATTATGGTCTAATGAGCCGAGCTACCCCGGCGTGTTGGCACAGGATCTTTTTTCGAGTTTCCCGTTTCTAACAAAGGACGTTATCTGTTTGCAATATCCCTTGGCTGGCTTTTACAGTATCCTGGTAAGGAAAATGGGTGGTGACAGTGGTGACACTTGTATTCTTAATTCATCACCACGTGAACAACACATTTTTAGTTGTATGTATGTAATATGTGGATAATATTACGGCTTTATTGTAATTAATTCAAAAGATAAATTTTAACTTGTAAAATTTTATTAATTTTTTAACGACGGATATTATGGAGGATGGATATTTTTAAAACGAATGAATGATCAAAAGATTGCTGATCATTCAGTTTACCCCCTCAGACTAAAAGTGTCTGAGACATTTTATATTTAATGCTGTTTAAAACTGAATCAAGGATTTTGCAATGCTAGGAAAGTTTGTTATACTTATGTATGTCATCCTTATGTGTGTACCTAATAGGTATAATTACATAATTAAGAGTACTAATTCTACGTGCACGTTCACAATCAAACTTAACTAAAAACAGAAATTTGATAGTGTCAATATTCTTATTTTATTACAAAAACCAATGATAAAAACTGTGTGTTTTAAACTAAGGATTTTAACTAATATAAAAGTGTACAACAAAATAGCAAATTAATCAAAACACACCATAGTTGTTTTAATTTTAGTTAAGTTAGTTGAGGTATCATAGTGTAGTGTAAAGTACATGTGCAACCAACTAAAGGTATTGATTTATTGTTTGTGTGCAGGTGGCGGTGCGTGTGCGACCACTTCTAGCAGATGAAGGTCCACGAATATTGCACGTGGTCAGCGATAAGGTAAAGTAAACTGATCTGTTTAATTATATTTATCACCAGCAATAGCTATTAATATATCTATAGAAGTTTTAGGGCTATATCGACATTACAATAAATCTGTACTGATTAGAATCAGTACAGATTTATTGTAATGTCAATCAATCATTCAATTTTAAAGCACCGATAAATGCAGCTGTGCATTCATCAAAATTATTTCGAGAGTTTACCTATCTAATACTCCTAGAATCTAAAAAATCAAAACTACGTAAGTATGACGTAATTTTGATTCTTTCTTTAATTCTAGGAGTATCAGTTAAACTGGAATGGTTTTTGCTTTAGTAGCCTTTTTTAAATATACGTAGGTATATTATTTTGAATAATGACCGTGCAGTCCTTTGAACAAGCATAACTATCTATTCACTTCGGTTGCTCCTGAATCGCTTCTAGAAGGATCTAGCATTTCACAGACTGAAAACAGTATTTAAAATGTAACAGTAGATATTCAAAACGTGATATGCATATTACCTTACCATGCATTATTTCAATTCATTTCATGGTCAATTATTTTTACATCATGTTGGCAACGAGCATAATATTAGAAGAAAATTATTAAAATTGTGTTGTCGCGTATATTATGAAGGTATACAGGAATCTGTTACAAATCTTAACACTTATTCTTAAGAAGCTCACATTTAATTAGGTATTCTCTTCATAGAAAACAGGAAATGAGATTTCCTTCCAAACTATTTTCATAATTAAGACTACAAAAGACGTTCTAAAGAAGGTAAAATCGGAAAAATCTATAAATAATTGAAAGCTGAACCAAATTGCCATTGTTTAGTTCTTTGTAATAGATGTTTTCGCTTAGTTCAAGGTATCCTATATGAATTCGAGAGGTGTAGCAGAATGCACATAACATTAATTGGCGTAGTTTGGCGGAAATACATCGTAATTTTTAAATGATATATTTAGAGAATTGGCGGCATTATGGCAAATGTCCTTCCCCTGCCTGCACTGTGTTTCAAAGAAAATCATGAGAAAGTAATAAACATCTTGGAAAATTATGCCATTGATCTTAAAATATAAACCGCAGATACCCAGTGGCGTAATTCGAATATTAGTGCCCCGGGCCCGTTTGATTTGCCGTCCCATAAATTAATGGAAAAAGAGCAAAACCCTAAAATAGTGTGAGGGCTTTCGCCGCCTTGCGCAGATTGCCCTCCGGGGCCATGGTCTAAATAACCCTAGCGGAGGCTTATAATATGGTTCCGAGTTTTACCTTTATCAAGTACCAAAGAAGAAAAGTTTAAGAAAGCATTTAAATACATGTGATACTTTTGTAGATGTTGGTGTTGGAAGAGGAGGCGGATGTCCGTCGCGACGTGTTGCGTCAAAGGCGCATTAATGACAAACATTACGTATACGACCGCGTATTTGGCGAGGACAGCACGCAAGTACGTAACTAAATATGAATGACGTAGCTTAGTTGCTAAGGCACCTACCCTAAAAGTATTAGTCGATCATGACGGGCCACAGCCCGCAGAAGAAAGTCTGTGGGCTGTAAGCACGGGCAAGATTTCTTACTGATATTTATCTAGCAGGAAATTTGGTCGCTTGAAGTTTGGAAATATGCCCAGCACATGATAAAGAAAAACAGCTAAGAAATGTAATGGTTTGTAAATGTATAGTGTAAACATTGTAGACATGTTAACAATCATATGATAATATGATTACTGACTTACGCGAATACTGTTTGACTAAAGCTATTGTTTAGCTTTATTGTTTTATTTGTTTGAAATTATTATTAATTTTCAAAATACAATTAGTCTCGGTAGTACAAATTGACGTAAAAATACAAGTAGTATCATTACGTCAATGAATTCAACCCTCTAATGAGATGGAGAGCTCTCCCATCTCAACAGTCAACGGTCTCTACTGTTGACGTAAGATTGAACATATTTCAAGACATTGTGTTAGAACAGAAAAATCGCAATAATATTTTATTATTGGTATGATCAAAACAGGATACATCTTTTTTAGAAAGTTAATAAACACAGGCATAGCAATAACATATTGTTATCTGGATACTTAATATAGGTATATTATATATTGATAACGATAAAGGTTACAAATATGCCGATACTCTCATGAGATGTTGATTACCATATCATGTTTTGTATTCTCGTAAATAAGATAAGGTGAAAGTCATGTTCATTGTCATTTTATCAATTTGTATCAAAGATAAACAAATATAAATGTATCCTGGGGGTCGAAGTATGAGTTGATGATGTATTTTTTTTTAGTTTACGGCGTAAAAATTTAATTGATACGCTTTCTTTCGTAAAGGGATTTTGGTTTACCAGAAAGTGTTGTCAATTTTATTATGCTTCTTCATAGCGTTTTAGTAGCAGTTTTAAGCGTGTTTGGTAGACTATCTGGAAGGTTATTTACCTTCCCTATTTTAATGAGAGTCGTGACAAACAGTGGGACTATTATGTCTTGCGAATGAAAAAAGGAAATTGAGACTTAAATTAGAAGATTATCAATTTTATTAGGAAGACGTCTACGATGCGGTATGTGCCCCTCTGGTGGGAGACACCCTGCGAGGGTTTGCAGGGGCTGTGTTTGCGTATGGAGCGACTGGCGCCGGTAAGACGCACACCATGACTGGCTTGATGTCAAGAGCACTCAGCCATCTGTTCACAAGCATTGCAGACAGTGACCAGCCTGATGCATACGAGGTACGTTTGTAAATAATCACCATATTGAAGTTATTTTTGGTAGAGCTTCTTGGTAGAGCTATAACGCAGACATCATGTTATAGTTATATATTTATTACTGTATCACCAACAGAGGCTATTTTAATGACAATACCTACCTACTAATATTTTATTAATAATAATAACCTAACGTGTATTTTTATACCAGAACAAATAAAATTTAGTAAAAGCACGGTATATGTATCTTAAATAAATTGTGGCATTAGACAATAAAAAGTGTTGAAATGTGAGACTCCGTGAATACATAGCGTAAGAAAAGCTTTACATTAGATCAATTCATTTATCAGACGATTAGTCAAGGCCGTATTGTGGATACACTATTGGCTTTTGTATGGAAAGTGGCCTTCTTGCAAATCCTATTACCGATCCCTTTGTGCTTGGCACTATTCAAGCGAGCTTGACATATTAAGGTCTTTTATATTATTAATACTTTCTTTTGTTCTGAACTCTGAGATGGTGGATGATTTTATGATTATTTCAAGTTTATTTACGCATATTACCTTTATAATATAACTAGCTTCAGCTCGCGGCTTCGCACGCTATTAGTTTCCGATTCGAATTTGAAATGGAATCAAGAATCAAAACTAAAAAGAACTGAATAAGTAGTACTAGCTGTGCTAATATGTACATGTCGACGATAATATTGATGTAGGCCCTTAACTGTAATCTTAGCATTAGGTCCTCTAGAAGTGGAAATTGGAATGAAAGTTTCCCCCGTAGTAAATAACTGGTAACAGCATATTATGTAGGCACTCTTTTGCTTTATAGAAGCCCCGTATTCAATAGTCAAAAAGACCATCATCTATACTAATATTACTAGCTGTCACTCGGGGCATCGTACGCGTGAATTTTATAAAATGTTTCCCGTTTTTGCGACATTTTTCAGCGATGTTTCGTTCCTATTGATAGCAGCGTGATGTTATATGGCCTATAGCCTTCCTCAATAAATGTGTTGGATAGTACATTTATCGAGGAAGCTATATAACATCACGTTGCAATTAACAGGAGCGAAGCATCAGTGAAAAATGTTGTAAGAATGGAGAATTATTTAAAGACGGTAGCATTACTGGCCATCTGATCGGTGTTCATTACTAAATTACGTAAACGTCTATCATAATTCCATGCACTTGCTAAATATGTGTCTATAACAATTAAATGTCATTCAGCTTAAGAGCTATATTAATGAAACATGCTGGGAGTAAGTGTACGTTATGAAACGCTTTTATTTTTCCATCATTATGATAACGGAATATGTTGTGAGATAATATAGTTATTACATAAATTTGTTATCAGTCTTAGTGTTGGTATCACTTGTAGGTCAACAAGTGCGAGTCGGACTCGCGCACGAAGGGTTCCGTACCATTATCTATGCAACATAAGGCAACGTTATTAGTATCGAGCAAGAAACGGTAAAAAAATCATGTTTGTTGTATGGGAGCCCCCCTTAAATATTTATTTTATTTTATTTTTAGTATTTGTTGTTATAGCGGCAATAGAAATACATCATCTGTGAAAATTTCAACTCTCTAGCTATCACCGTTTTTGAGATACAGCCTGGTGACAGACGGACGGACGGACGGACGGACGGACAGCGAAGTCTCAGTAATAGGGTCCCGTTTTTACCCTTTGGGTACGGAACCCTAAAAATGGTACCAATTCTACATTTTTTTTTTTTTTTTTTTTTTTTTTTTTTTTTTTTTTTTTTTTATCTGCAATCAGTCTTAGACTATAAGCAGGTATGTTGTATGGTAGTCACAGGCCGAGCGAGTCCTCCAACGAAGACTCAACTCACATGCAATGTGAAACATCACATGATGTCATTTCGTTTGAGGCGCTTTGAGTAACTTCGCCGCAGCAGGCAGGCGGCAAGCGCGTTGGGATGATTTTCAATACGCTTTTTGTATTTTACAGACATAGCCTGTATTTCTTCCTTGACTGTTCTCATATTTAAGTTTGAGTGGATTTCGTCATTAGTTATGAACCACGGAACATTAGCTATCGTTCTAAGTATTGAGTTTTGCATCCTTTGCATGATTGAAATATTTGAATTGGCCGCACTACCCCAGAGTTGTATGCCATACATCCATACTGGTTTTAATATTGTTTTATAGATGAGCAATTTATTGTCCGTAGATAACCTGCTGTTCCTGCCTAGCATCCAGTACAAGTTTCTGTGTCTCAAATTGAGAGTCTCTCTTTTACTTTTGATGTGCTGTTGCCAAGTGAGCCGGCGGTCCAGATGTAGGCCAAGGTACCTTACACTGTCCTGGTGAGGTAATACAGCACCACCAATGCGCACAGGAGGGCAATTTTCCTTACGAAGAGCAAAAGTTATATGCACTGACTTTGTTGTGCTAGCCTTGATCCTCCATTTCTGAAGCCATTTCGTTACTGCATCAAGTCCATGTTGTAGCTGCTCTGTAGCAATTTTTGCATTTTTATTACTTGCCAGTAACGCTGTATCGTCGGCATACGTAGCGATTGTGACTCCATTTACTTGTGGCAGGTCTGAGGTGTACAGAGTATACAGCAATGGTCCCAGGACAGATCCCTGAGGTACACCTGCTTTTATGTCAAAGAGCTTGGAGGTAGCATCAGTTTCCCTCACCTGGAAAGTTCTATTATTTAAATATGATTCAAGAAGTGAATACATATTGTGTGGAAGCAAAGATTTTATTTTGCATAGAAGACCCTCATGCCAGACTTTGTCAAAAGCCTGCTGAATATCTAAAAACGCAGCAGAGCAGTACTCTCTCTCCTCCAGAGATTTTCTTACTCTATCCACTACTCTGTGCACCTGCTCTATGGTGGAATGCTGATGTCGGAACCCAAACTGATGGTCGGGAATCGAGTTGTTGCTTTTTAATATAGGTACAATTATTTTTAGGATCAGTTTTTCACAGACCTTGGACAAAACAGGCAAGAGACTAATGGGTCTGTAAGAAGTAGCTTGTGTCGCAGGTTTACCGACCTTATGTATCATCAAGATCTGTGACACCTTCCAAACATCTGGAAAATATTGCACTCTTACTATTCCATTAAACACCATAGTAAGGAAAAGCAACGCCTTTCTTGGTAATCTCCTTAATATCTCTTTCGTGATGAGGTCATAACCTGGGGCTTTTCCGTCCTTCAGGTCATTGATGGTCCTCCAGACATCACGCACTGTGAAAGGTGTAGGTGGAAGGGACATCTGAAATGGCTGAGCAAGTATAGATTGTACATCCATAGCCGTGTTTATGTTAGTTTCGTCTGGGCTGAAAACGTCTGCTAAGTGTTCTGCAAACAGGTCAGCCTTATCTTGCGGTGTACGGGCCCAACGATTGGCGTTATTTCTAATTGGTGGTTTTGCGATTTGTGGCCGGTCATACGCCCTTGTGAATTTCCACAGTGAGTAGTCGGTGGCTGCTGTTGGCGTAAGAGACTCCAGCTGAGCTTCAAGAGTGTCATTACGCCAACTATTAAGCTTTCCTCTCAACCTTGTTGCTTGTCTATTAAAATTTGTTTTATCAGTTGGATGCCTGCTTAGTTGCCAGACGCGGCGCAATCTTCGTCGTTCTTGGATCTCATTTTTTATTTCAAGGGGATAATTACCGAGTGTCTGTTTAGTGGATGCTATCAGTGGAGTGCTCCTCCAACAGGCTTCCTGGATGATATTTGTGATGTACTTAGTTGCATCTTCAATATCATCCGCTGTCTTGAGAGGAACCTTAAGATTAATGTTAACATCGATGTATTCATAAAATGCATCCCAGTCTGTTTTCTTGTTGCCGAGTGTTTCTGGTTTTTTCCGGTCTACAATTTGGGTACTGAGGGTCAATAATACAGGCGTGTGGTCAGACGAGCTGTCATAACACGATTCGCACTTTGTATAGTGGTGCGAGAAACCTTTGTGTACAAAAAAGTCCAGTAGGTCTGGGACTTTCGCCAAGTCTGAAGGCCAGTGGGTGGGTTCACAAGTTGACGTTGTGCTTAGTTGATTAGCATCTATGCTACTCTTTAGCTGCCTTCCTCTTGTATTGGTCAACCGAGATCCCCAGTGTGTGTTTTTAGAATTCCAGTCTCCCCCTGACAAGAATCGATTGCCAAGAGTCTGGAAGTAGTCTGTATACATGCTCTGTGTTATCTTGTGTTTCGGTGGGCAATACACCGATGACACGTTGAAGAAGCCCTTTTTATCTTCCACTGCTATTGTAGTGGCCTGGATGTGACAGGTTCTGTATTCAGGCATCAAATGGTGTTTTAGGGACTTCCGAACAATGATGGCTGTACCCGCATGTCCAGTACCATCAGGATGAGTAGTAACATAGCACTCATAATTCTTAAACTTAAGACTTGATGCTGCAGTACAGTGAGCTTCTGATACTAAAAGAATATCAAGTTTGTGTTGAGTCATAAGTAGCTCAGCATCACTCTTATTTGGTGTTAATCCGTTTATGTTCCACGTTGCTACTCTCATTGCATTCATTTTGATAGACTATCAAGGAGTCGTGTTATGAGCACCATCATAGTACTCATCTGTTGTAGGATACAATCAAATTTTTCATTTTGTTTAGTGAGTATCTGTTCTAGTGTTAGTGGAGTTTGTAGATGGTCTATTGGAGGTCTAGTTGTGTCTTTGTGGTCTTTCTTTTTTACAACATCAGAGTATGTTTTTTGTGGCTTTGCGGCCTCCACATAATTCGTTGTTACTGGATTCATTCCAGGTTTTGCATCACTGGTATTTACAGGCATTTTAGGGGGAAAGGATCTTCCTGCTTGGTTCATTCGCTTATATCGTCTTAGTAGTATTTCCCGGTATACCTCGCATCCTTTATAATTAGCCGGATGCGGGCCGTTACATAAAGCGCATTGCGCTGGAGTTGTGCGATCTGTCTTCTGACATTCTGACGTTCTATGTGATTGTCCGCATTTAACACATCTGTACGGGCGCATACAATAGTTTTTCGAGTGCCCGTACTGTTGGCATCTTTGACATTGAACTATCGTCTTCTGCTTTCTCGGGTCCTCTATAATAACAGACTGGTGATAAATATACTTAAGTTCTTTCACAGCCTTATTGTTTGGCCCCTGTGCTAAGTTAACGAAGAAAGTTGATGTAGGTCTTTTGTCCGGCCCGAACTTAACATTGATAATCTCCCCCGTAACTGTGTTTCCCGTGGCTTCGATGTCCTTTTTAATCGCAGATAGTGGTGTTGTTGGATGTAGGTGTCGGATCACGACTCTAAAGCATCTCTGGTCCTTACGATTGAATGTATGGCCAATTAGTTTGTTTTCTCTAACGGTGTTTATTATATGTTTGTAACTTTCAATGTCAATACTGCTTATCCTCAGTTGACTTTGGCTGACTATTCTAATAGTGAATTGATCCTTTTCTACAGTGGTGGCGAGGAGTTGAGTGAGTTTATTTATATCTTGTACCCCATATAGGATTATCGGAGGTGGTTTGGATGTTTTTCTGTCTTCCGGTGAAGTGTTTGTTTCTATAGGATCCAATGTTAGTCCACTGAATCTGTTTGAAGTGCGTATACTTTCAGGTGAAGGGCTGTTTGACTTTCTCCTTTTGGGGTTTCTATTTTCTGGGACTCTTTGCCATGTTGGCGGACCCGCTGTCTTAGGCTCTATCTGTTTATTAATAATTAGGCTTTGGCTTTCTAAATTTATTGAACTATCTGTTTGTGAATCCTTCCTTGTTCTTGTAAAAAAAGCCGGTTGGAGTGCTTGTTGAACAAGCTTTTTGCTGTTACTGGTGTTATTAAGCATTATTTTGCCTCCCCCAGATACGGTGAGGCTGTCTGAGTTGCCCTGTGGGCTCTTCTCAGAGAAGGATTCTCCAGCGTGGCTGGTACCTTCCTGGGGTAATTCGTTTTCAAATCCTGCTTGCATTGTAATTTTCGGCATACTTATTGGGTATGCGACCTAGCCTTTGGTGAGCCAACACCTATGTACAAGGCAGCACATTTGGTTTATTATCGGAGTACCTTCTCCTAGACCAACTGCCAACCAAGGCTCACGAGATTGGTCTTCCCGGGTCAGAGCTTTAATTAGAGTGGCGGCTCCTACTCGCCACTGTCGTCCATACATCATTGGGTTTTGTGCCATTTTGTAGACGCTGCTTCGCCATGAGCAACCCCAGCACCCCTCTATATGGACCGCCCAATTGTCCGCGACTTCTATGCAGCTAACCTCCATATCTGGAGGCCGTCCGCTATCCGCAACCTGCGACGCGTGTGGCAGCACAGGGCTTGTGCTTCTGGGAAGGTTGCCCAGGACCACATCCAATTCTACATGCACAACTAAACTTAACTAAAAAATGAAAGTTGATAGTGTTAATATAATATCTATTATTTGCGATTTCGTTGTACATATTTATCTTAAATATCGTTAGTCCATAATGTACAGTTTTTGTAATAAAAAAGTTTAGTTAGCAAAGCCGAATATTGTCTTTGACGCTATCAATTTTCATTTTTTAGTTAAGTTTAGTTTAGTTGCGCATGTAGAATCGGTACCATTGACGTCTAAAGAAATATTTAATTAATTACATATATAATTTACCTCAGAATTTAACTTTAAAAACTAAGCTTAACATAATACTATGTTAGAATCAGGTAGAGTGTAGTCATATGCGCAACCTTACCTATAGATATAATAGCTTACCTATATATCAAACACAATCTAATGTAATGTTTACATTGTGTTTGCGTATTTCTAACCCTGTTCTATAAATATCAAGTCCTTATTTGACCTACAGCTAATCATTGTAAATAAACTTGTAATAGCGGCCATTATTTATATTAATTATTAGGTATAATAGCATGTTGTAACAAATTAACTACATCGTATTTGTTCATGCTATTTAATTCCTAAAATTAACTATGAGAGTCAATTTTATTATGCACACGGTCAAAATATATAGTTAATACAAATAATCTACTTAGTTCAGAAACTATAAAACACGCTTGAAAATCGTAAATATTTTTTATTATTATTGCATTGTCATCGGTCCTTGTGGTCCATGCAACATTTCGGATCAATCCGACTACCGCAAGTGGGTAAAAATCACTTCCAAAGATTCTGTTACATAGATTAATACATTGCTAGATACCTACCGAACTAAAATAAGCGTGTCAAAAATACAAAATAGGTAAGTACCTACATATTTACAGTATAATTTAGGCATAAAAGTAAAGATTTATTTTCCGTAACCTTCATAAAAATCTTTTGTCTTTATAGTTACCTATTACAAAACAAAGTCGTTGTTTTTGTATGGATATCCCTATGTGAGCTCATATCTTTAAAACTACGCAACGGATTTTGATGCGGTTTGTTTTATTAGGTAGAGTAGTTCAAGAAAATGGCTTTTTTGTATAATTTGATAAGATTTGGTTTTTTAATTCCACGCGTACGAAGTTGCGGGCAACAGCTAGTTCTATAATAAATCTTAAAAGTAGTTTATTTTATATAAAACTACTTTTTACGGATTTAGACGCGTATATTTGTTTTAAATTTTGGTTCGACACATACGCGTCTAAATCCGTAAAAAGTAGTTTTATTTAAACAAATGAGTCGCGCAAGTAGTTTAATTGATAAAAAGAAATAAATAAAAATGACGCATTTGTACAGAGATAAACTTCTTACATAATTAGAAATTTAGCCGAGTACCAACGAAATTATAATGTTTTACGTTTTTCTTTTTGTATAAGTAATGAATTTAATTAGCAAGAGCCCGCACATCTCTAATTTAATATCACGCACATTCAAAAAGGATTTAGTAGGTATTCTCCTATTTAAAGTTTTGCACAAGAGTTGATTTTATTACAATGACATGTCATTTGGTAGTGAGAAATTTCAATGGGCACAACGCTGTACATAGTTACATACATACAATGACAATACATAATAAACTCTGCGTTGTATGGCATCACATTAGAAACTTATTAGCATTAGGTATAATGTCTGTCCATGTATTTAACTATTCAACAGATAAGTAGTAAAGTAGTACCTAAAAATAATAACCAATCTAAGAATACTAACTTCTGTAAATAAGTCATGCCATGATAGCAACCTGCCTCGTGTTGCCCGCGACTTCGAACATTTTTCGCTAATGCTTCGCTCTTGGTCGCAACGTGATATTATATAGTCTATATCCTCATAATGTACTGTATATGATCTAATAACAGCAAACTGGTTAAAACATCCCTATGATGGCCATAAGTGGCTATTCATGGCCTAAGTTAAATGAACTACAATATCATTTAGCTTCGTCTGCGTTGGACATTAAGTTTAGTAAATATCTAGTACAATATAAATATTACGGGCCTCGTGGTCTAGTGGTTCAGGTAACGGACTGCCGTTCACGAGGTCGCGGGTTCGATTCCCGCTCGGGACAATAATTTGTGTGATATTTATAATTGTCATACAAATGTTTGTACTGCGTCTGGGTGTTTACTATGTATTATAAGTATGTATTTAAAAAAGAAAAGTAGTTTATGTATTATATCCGTATTCTGGTAGGTACCCATAACACAAGCATAATAAGCTTAGTTTGGGACCAGAGGACGTTGTGTGAAATGTCCATGTATATTTATTTATATTATTATTTATTATTAGATAATAGGTATATAGGATATAGGATATAGTATAATTTAGTTTATTTAGATAATAGGTATTTGACCTGATACAAGATTAGTATACATTGTACGTACCTACTTGCTTAATTATAAGCGCCAATGGATTACTTAATTTATGGTGAGTGGGGAAATGTAACGTTTCGTGTTTATAGCATAACGCCCAAGTCGACCTTGACCGGACGGTACCCATGTTAACGGGTTTCTTATGAATATTTATTAGGATCTTGAAAATGTTTAAACTGCATGATATGCAATGTACTTTTATACCTGACTACGGAGAAGCAAGTAGACTATGTAGAAATATTCGCTGTTTTGAAGAAGACCTCTGCCTAAATAAATTTATTGTATTGTATAGAAACGAGAAGATATGCATTAGATGATAATGAGACCAGTAACTTTAAATTACCTATGCAGAAATTAATAGTTAAAAGAAAGATATAGAGAATACATAAAACATTTATATTATCATGCTTTTTTGTGTGATTGATTCAGACATCGATATCATAGCCATGGATAACAAATAAAGTCCATGAAATGATTCCAGCCGTGGAGACATCCACAATAACATTTATCTAATCGATTAATCTTTAAATAAGTAATACAAACAGTTATTCCCCATACCGCTAAATGACTACTTAGTACTATAACACAATCCATCAAAAACACGTTAGCGCTCAGTGCTTGAGATTAGGGCTGTTAAATTTAAACAAACTGAGTGCCTATTCAAGCAGAAAAATAAAAGAAAAAAATTAAAATGTACATTTAGGTTACATAATATTAAGCACATACCTACCTGTATTATTAATATAGTTACCTAGGTGTGTGCATGTATAAAATGTGTTATACGTATACATATTATGTACGTAATATTTTTGGCGGAATCATACACTCACACTTGCTGTTAAATCTACCTTGTAATTGGTATCCATAAATATATATTATACATATTTTGAACTCTCTACTTAGTGGCACGCATTGGATACAGGCGACCGCGACGGCGTTGTGACGTTCTTTATGAGACGCAGAAAGGCTGGTGGTTAGATGGATGGATACACTTAATAATATGCCAAATTTTATCACTTTCTAATAAGCTAATTAACAGACTTTACTGTGTGGCCCTGATTTTGTAGGCAAGGTTACTATATCGCAGTTCATTAATATCTTAAATATTTAGTGATAAAGCCGATGTGAGGCAGCCCTATATTGAGTGAAGCGTAGGTCGTCGTGGCGCGATTCAACCGCAAGGTCATTGCCGAGGCACTAGAGTACGCCTGAAGCGTGCCAAGCTCACGTGATTGACACCCGCCTGACCTGAAGTTCAACACACTATACTTTCTTGCCGTCACGTTTAGTCATACTCATCAATACATACCTATATTGCTACATTTATATTGATCGATAGACTCCTTAACATTTAAACAGAACACCATAAAGTATAAAATCTTTCTAATCTTAAATCGGTGTCCGATTGTTTGACCAAAAGTCATTTCGCAAAACTACACTTGACAAACAACGTTTGACAAAACAATGAATTCGCCTATTGACCATTTTACTACTGATCATTTTACAAATGTTTCATTTTGCCAAATGATCAACACTTAAATTTACATTTTACAAATGATTACTTTACAAAACTAACATTTGGCAACTGAGTTATTAGATAAATCTACTACTGTTTTAAAAATTTTGTGTTCTTGTTAAAATGACCATCTTTTGCACATTTTTTTGCAAAGCCACTGCTCTGGATTTTCCTAAAAAGAAAATACTATAACTATTAATTGATATATTTTATAGATAGAATGAAAATAAATGATATTTTACTTTATTTACAAAATAATTAGTCTCACGTAAATGAGTCCCGCCACGTTTCATTCACTTCACTTTTAAGTTTTGCGCTTAGCAACGCATTTAGCAAGTCATTTTAGTGTAGGTACCTATCTATACAGATAAAATAGATAAGACATTTTTATTTTGATAATCATGTTTTGATAGTTTTGCATAATGATAAGCGACACGAAAAAATTCCAAAAGAATTACTAGTAAATTTGTTTTAGACCTTCAGAATAGCTTCCATTCATCAATATAGGAAAGTACCGTTTAAATATTGAGGGCCAATGAGGGCTGAGGTGAGACGAGGCGTTGTATTACCCCGAGCACGCTAGCGTGACGTGCAAGCCAATGATAATAACCATAGGTTACGTGTTACAAACACCTACTGCTATAAAATTATAGTTAACTTACACTACAAAATTTTATAATATTTGTATTTGTGATTTGGTTAAAACATAACAGGACGCTTATTGAATGCCCAACATGCTTTTTTCTCTCAGGTGCTCGTGTCCAACACGACACGAAATTTAAACAGTCATTTTTCAAAAAATCATCATTTTGGATTTGAAGCAGCCAGTGCGACGGATAAAGAGAGAGAGTGATGATTTGTTTTACTATTTCAGGTAAACTAAAAAATAATCCAACAGTCCATTATTCGTTTATTTTGTATTATAGAAGCGTCCAATTGTAATACCCTCTTTGTATGTTGCCCGACGTTTAGACTGGGTTATATACTAACACAAGTAGGCACTAAGCCCTACTATTAGCCATTCAGTTGCAATACACTTATACTTACTTACTTACTTACTTACTAATAATATAAAGCTGAAGAATTTGTTTCTTTGAACGCGCCTATCTCAGGAACCGCTGGTCTTATTTAATCATTTCTTTCAGTGTTGTATAGCACTTTTATCGATGATGGCTTCAGGCATATCACGCTGCGACCAATAGAAGCATATGTGAATAATGTTGCAAAAACCAGGAAATTTTCCTAAATTCCACGCGTACGAAGTTACGAAGGCGCGGGAATTAACTACATATTATTAATAAAAATAATATTAACAGTGGCCTTTAGCCTTCATTAGCACAGTATAATAGGGTTGACTATTGCCGTAGCGATGTTCTTTTGTATACAAAATCATTAGACCGCGTGGCCTTTACCTACATAGTTAAACCAAAAATTGGAGCGATTTTGTGACTTAATATTGTGCTTAAAATTATATTAATTGACGGACTGTTAACCGCCGTTTGTCACGCGTTGAGTTTGATGTTTGTTTTTGTTACCCTGATAGTTCAAGAAATGTCGTCTGAGTTTGGCTTTGGAACATGTATTTAGATATCTTTGTTTGTTAATTAATATTTTTTCCTTCTTCCTTTTGTGACAGCTGTTTTCCAGCAATATAATATTTAACTTTATATTTATGGTCTTATTCATAATGATTTATCGGAGAGATAATAAACGTTTTAGCGTAAAAAGACTATCATGAATAACAAGTTTTGACAATTTTCGCGAACTTTTAAACCACCGATATGTCATTATGAATAAGACCATTAGAGTATAATTTGTACCGATTCTACGTACGTGCACAACTAAATTTAACTAAACTAAAAAATGAAAATTGATAGTTGAGTGGCAATAGCACAATTTGGCAATGTTAACTGAACTTTCTTATTATAAAAACTATGCATTGTAGGCTAACGATTTTAATTAATAAAAAGTGCACAACGAAATAGCCAATTAATCAAAATACGTCAGAGTTGTTTTTTATTTAAGTTAAGTTACTGTTGTGCACGTAGAATTGGTACCATTATATTATGATTTGGCCCTAGTGCTTTGTCACTAAAATTTTGAAAGCAATATGATTGAACCAAAGTTTTAAAGAATTTTTGAATTTTTGAAAGGTTTTGAATTCGCGGATATTAGAGATGCTGCCCCCCCTCTCTTTAGGGTTCCTGACCAAGATATAAAATGGAACCCTATTACTGGCACTTCGCTGTCCATACGTCAGTCTGTCAACACGTTGCATCTCTGGAACGGTGATAGCTAGAAAGCTGTGAATTTTACAGTTTGTGTATATCAATTGATGCTATAACAGCAAATACTCATCATCATCATTCTCCTGCCCTTATCCCGTTATTTAGTGTTTTTTGGGGTCGGTATGGAGAATATTATACTCTACGTGTAGTGATGGATTAAGAAGTGTCACCATACAATCTCCTCCCAAGGGTGCTGTAAAAGTCAGCTAAGGGATTTTGTACACAGATTACATCCTCTGTGAGAGACGGAAACCTCGAAAATTTCGAAATTCGATCCAACTCATACTTGACCAGTTTTTAATTTAATATTTTTATGCAGAAAATATAGCATGATCGCCAGGCATGATCATATAAGCCTTTTACGTGTTCGCATTGAGTTCGCTATTGCAGGTGTGCACGCTCTAACGCAGAAATTTATGTACCAATTAAAACAGTTTTCAAGCAGCTAAGCTTGATATCTTTCATCTGATAACAAAATAATGCAGTTGTGTTTATTTAAAGGCCGCATTGCGCTAATGTGTAATTAACTTGGCATCTCTACTAATATTATAAAGCTGAAGAGTTTGTTTGTTTGAACGCGCTAATCTCAGGAACTACAGGTACCATTTGAAAAGTTCTTTCAGTTTTGGATAGTACATTTATTGAGAATGGCTTTATGTCATTACGCTGCGACCAATAGGAGCGAAGCATCAGTAACAATGTTGTAAAAACGGAGAAAATTTATAAATTCCATGCGTACGTTCCGTAATTCTATCGTAAAGCTATGTAAGACAGTAACTGCGGTCGCGGTTTAACATGATATTGTGGACATGAACATCGATAGCTACTGGCATGGCAGTAGTATTAATTACATAGAAATGAAATTAATATTGAAAGAATTAGCAATTCCATTTATTTTCTGAAAGTTTTGGAAGACGCAGTCATTTAATTGTAAAGTATGTTACAAGACAGAAACTAGGACCTATACTTAAACTAATACCTTTGTGCGATCTCACGTCTAGTCAGTGTCACCTGGCTTGCTCGCAATACCCGTGAACTTTCCATACTTGTATAATATCTTGGTATACCTAACATTTTTTTTCTCCTTCTGCTCTATCGAGCCATGGTGATGCCTTAACCCTTATTAACAACCACCCGAAAAGGGTGGTTATTTAACTGAGGCCTGACGTTACGGGGGAAACATATACCCACTATTGAATTCGCTTTACAGTGCACAGTTTTTTTATTTTCTAACTATGTTTTATGCCTAAATGTTAATTCCTCGAATTCTACTTATTCTACTAAACTATGAAACTATTAAAATTTTTATAAACATACTAAAACACACAAACGGTAGCGATATTTTAATAATACCTTTAACTGTGTCATGTCAAGTTACATGGAAATTGTTATTGGCAGTGGTACATCGTTTAATAGCATCTGATTACAGCTTAATGGACATTACATGTTTATGAGCAATTTTTGAAGCTATGTTTTATGGTAAACAGACAAATAAATAAATATTCGAGGACAACATAAGGCTCCAGCTAAATGTAATGTTTGTACTATCGCTGTTGTGTTGATTATAGGCTATATTAGGATATTTTAATAAGCTATAAGAACAGCCCATTATGGTTTCCCCTTTTTTGTGATTGCACTAGAATCTAATTTGATATACTTAATCTAAATTTGTGATAAAATTTCTTTATGAGCTAAATAAACATTGCCACTTTAGGTATTACGTTTTTTAGTTCGACTTTACGTTTAAAAACCCTTTATTAAATCCTTGCTACGCCCATGATAAAACATTAAATACATTTATGGCCATACTCTATATGCTTATTTAGAGAAAACAGATATATATCAGCCATAATGTACTTCCTGTCGTACCTCGCCAAGTTCAAATAAATGTTGGTCGCCGCCCGTGACCGCGTTGAATAAATATCTCCTAGAAGCAGTAGTAAAAATAGATTGCAGTGTTTACTTTCAGAATATTGACTATCGAGTTAAGCTTCATTTTCACATGGACATAAACTCTTTGATATCATGTTCTCGTGATGCAATCGAAGGTTACAAAAATATAGTTTAAAATAGTCGGTAGAGTAGATTATTCTCCCTCTCTTTCTCTTTCTCTCTCTCTCTCTCCAGCTCATTAACGTCCCACTTTTGGGCACAGACTGATCATTATGACAACATTGTAATAGCAGACTTTGGCCCCAGGTGTATTAGCACTGGGTTTGTTTTCGAGTTTTCCATCTCTCGCAGAGGATGTTATTTGTGTACAATATCCCTACGAAGGAAAAGGGGTGGTGACACTTTTATTCTTAATCCGTCACCACACGGACTAGCGTTTATTAATTAGCGTTTATCATTTATAATTCTAATCACTACCATTTTCTACATAATTACCCTGGTATATAACACACGCCAAAACATCCAAATTACTTACAATTATTTTGTCAGATATTAATTGCCACACATAGTTTCTGACTGTCATTGTTACTTGTATCTTCGTATTGAAATTTTCGTGAGTTTAAGTCATATTAGAAATACTATATTACCGGCTAATACTCACAGTTTTGGGATCGAAGATGTCGACCCAAGTTTCGAGCATATCCGATTCGAGCATATGCGATCCAGTGCACGCCGGAAGGTCGCAGACGCCGCTGCGCACTCGTCCTGAAGATGAGCATCGGATATGCTCGAAACCTGGGTCGACATCTTCGATCCCAAAACTGTGAGTGTTAACCGGTAATATAGTATTTCTAATGTTACTTGTATCGTTGTATTACTTTAGATTTGATGTTTATATTTTCGGGTTATATTTTCTTTCAGCCTCATTTTTATGTTTCTCACACCTTCTCATAATACCTTCGTCCCTAAATAATTAAGGTTATGTACTTAGTCATTTATTATGAAAGTATTTTTTATTCTATTTGACAATGTTATTAGGATCGATTATTCCTTTGAAATTTTGTTTGCTAGCCACAATTTGTACAGCGTTCATTGCTATTCCATATTCATGAAGTTTACAAAGACCTAAATGGATGTTTGCTGTACGTCGAACACAAATATTCTTTATTACTCGTTAGTGAATAACAACGTATAATGTTTCTAGATTAATGACCCTTAATAATCATCGAATAATAATAAAATAAAGCGTAGTTTCAAAAAAAATTCTAGTGTCTATATTTGGCTATGAATTTAGGTATAATGCTGAATAATTTAATTCTTATACATGCCAACTTAGGTGCCCTATATTTTAAGTATATCTATTAAATTGTTTCTTAAAGTGTAAGTAGGTATCTAGTTAACCAGAAAGGTGCTTTGAATCATTTAACGATAACTTTTGTATATGCTAAGACACTACTATTTATCATTAAGAAAATCGACACCTACATTTTCAGTTTTCTTTCCATACCATGGGTGTCTAAAAGAAACCATCTAATGTGATGACTTTATTATTTAATTCTTATACATTTTTGGCTCTTGTTTCCTTCACATTTTATTATAATAAATAAATAAATAAATAAATTTTGTATACAAGTGTACAATAAATAATTTATCTATCAATTAATTCCATATTGCAGACAACTTTTCTTGTGAATTGTATAAGTATTAAAGAATTTATCTCTTTTTATATAATACTAGCTGACCCAGCAAACGTTGTTGTGCCATACTAAAAAAAAGAAAAAAAAGTATTGAAAAATAGATGTTGGCCGATTCTCAGACCTACTGAATATGTATGTAAAATTTGAGAAGAATCGGTCAAGCCGTTTCGGAGGAGTACGGTAACTAACACTGTGACACGTGAATTTTATATATTAGAAGATAGTCTAAAATGTCATACAAATGTTTGTACTGCGTCTGGGTGTTTTCTATGTATTATAAGTATGTATTTACAAAAGAAAAGTAGTTTATGTAGTATATCCGTATTCTGGTACCCATAACACAAGCATATAAGCTTAGCTTGGGACCAGAGAACGTTGTGTGAAATGTCCGTGAATATTTATTTTATTTATTTATTTATTTAATAAATCAACAAATCAAATTGTGATGGAAAAAGTGATCACCGCAAGCGGGACTTGAACCCACGACCTCGGAATACCGTTCCGTAGCTCTGCCAACTGAGCTTTTATCTACTAATTGACTCGTAATAAATTCTGAATTTCGTCCTGCATATTTCAGGGACTTCTAACAAACTAGCATCAAAATAATTTGTTGTAATTAAAGTTGACAATAATGGACCGTGTAATATTAATTAACAAGTTGTTCCTGTTATTTCTATTACGTTATATGTACACATTTAATTTAGTACCTTTTGTGGTCTTTGTCTAGTTTGCTTTTATCATTTCATAGAAGTGACAAATCGTGAGGTAGTGTAGTAGGCGTATTAATAGTGAAGTCACGATTAATTAGCGATACTACAGTTAATAAATAATAAAGGACGTATACAAAAATGTACACCTTTTAAGCTATTGCAAAGCTTCTATCGAGGGCCTTGAGCGCGGGGACCGAATCCAGAAATTCCGTAACGAAAAAAAACCTCACGCTGCCCACTCCGACGGGCACGGAGGTGTGGCTTGAAGGCCGTGCATTGTCTAACGTCGTTTCTTTTCGGCAGTCTTCGACACGGTGTTTGTGTGCGTGCAACTAGCCGTATTGTACGACTCTACGAAGCTCGCACGAATCGAGACGAGCTGCTCCGAAATCGGACGAATACATAAGCAGCTGACGCAGCTGTTTATGAGAAAGTATATAGGTGTATAGGTATTTTTTTAGTTTATGGTATGTAGATTCTAGCATAAATAAAATAAATAAATAATTATAAATACTTAAGTTGATAAAAAAATGCTATGCAATAGCTTTACCGCGGCAGTTTTTATTACAAGTGAATTACAATACCATCATCAGTGTAATGGCATTTTGAGAGCAACCTTTTTGATTTTTAAAACGAAGTCATGGCCTTAAACCTAATTAGAAAAAAAATGTTTAAGATAGAAAGTAGTATTTATTGTAAACTTATAGGCAATCAAAGTTTTATTAGTAGCCGCATTGATAACAGTTTGATACCCCAAATTGCGGTTAAATTACACCACTACAATTCGTAACGCAATTGCGTATCTATGTTGTTTATTTCAAGTAATAGGGGTTAAGGGCCTACATCAATATCATCGCCGACACGTACATATTAACACAGCCAGTAGGCATAGAAAATGAAGAATTAGGGATACTTTTCCTATTTACTCAAAATCTACTAAATATATTTTAATTATGATCCACGTGTTTCTATACATAATAGTTACCTATGTTTTTAAAGTTATTTCATTAGTTAATACGCGATAATAGACCGACAAATGAAAAAAATAAAAAATTAGAGAGGTTGTTTCGCCAAGATTTTCTATCGAGAAAACTTTTTTCAATCGCGTTTCTGAGTTTATGCGATCCTAGATCATATATTGAAAAAACATATACTTAAAAATTAGAGCTCTAGCCATTCAATCTAAAGAAACAATGAAAACTTGGTACATAGAAAAATGCACGAAGCTATTTTGGTATCCTCTTAAGATAAATTTAAAGTAAATAAATAGTGAAAGAGATACTTTTTAAAACTATTCTATACAGATTTGACCATGAAGCTGACCTTCCACAATTGATGGACTAAATTAATTTGTTCTCATTTGTTTAATTATTGTTTCAGTGGTAGTATTAATGGGTGCGGGCTCTATTAACGTTTCCACTAAACGTTTTAATTGATTAAATATCTTTAGTAAAATTTTATTTATAATGTTATTTAAATAATATTTGTTGTAGGTTGATTTTTAAAGCTTAGTTGCTCAGTTAAACAATGTGAAATAAGTAATAATGATCCTATTAGCGTGATACTATCAGCTTAAGTGGTATTAAATAACTGTAACTTGTGGTGTATGTTTCTGTATGTTTAAGTAAGTAATTAAAGTGAGATAATATTTTTATAATTACCAGGTGAAGATGTCATACATAGAGATATATAACGAGAATATCCGCGATCTGTTGAACCCTGGTCCTCCGCTAGAGCTACGTGATGAAGGCGGTAGTGGTGCTCCCGTGGTGGCTGGGCTAAGAGAGCTACGGGCCAGCAGTGCCGCGCATGTCGCAGAGTTGCTGGCCCGCGGGGATAGAGCCCGTACTGCCGAGCCCACACATGCTAACCAACATTCTTCCAGAGGACATGCTTTGTTAAGGTGCTTAATTTCTACAACATACAAACACCAATCTACCTGCTAAGCACAGCGATTATGACCACCTAAATTATTATTTTATTATAGAGAAAGATGACAATGGTGCCAATTCTACGCGCACAACTAAACTAAACTTAACCAAAAAATGAAAATTGATGGCGTTAATAACACAAGTCAGCAATGTTAACAGAACTTTTTATTAGAAAATCTGTATATTATGGACTGACGGTTAATAAAAATATGCATAATGAAATAGCCAATCAATCAAAATACGCTATAGTTGTTTTAATTTTTTAGTTAAGTTTAGTTGTGCACATAGAATTGGTACCAATAGGTATCATAGTGGCTTAAGTGCTGAGCCTGCTGCTACAGCCCAGGAATTAGCCCTTATGGTACTAGTGTTCTCGACAGATGAATTTTGTTGTGTTACTGTGGGGTGGTGTATGCACAGACCACTTTGTGGATGTGTGAGAGGATACTCGTTTATATTACTGAATAGTTCCGAGTATCATGAATGTGTTACGAAATTTACGTAGTATAACGAGATCTAATGTTACATAATATTATGTCAATTGCTATTTCAATGGATTACGTTCACATAATACACGTAGAGTATGGTATACCTAGCTCTATTAATATCTGTTTGTTATTTACGTGTAGCGTGACAGCGAGTCAGCGTGTTGGTGACGTCACACAGCGTGGGCGCCTGTTCCTCATCGACTTGGCGGGCTCGGAGCGGGCGGGGCTGCGTGCGCGGAGACTAGAGGGCGCTCATATTAATAGATCCCTCCTCGCCCTTGCCAACTGCATCATGGCCTTGTCTGGTGGCGCTAGGTAATTTACAGCTGTTTGTATTTTCATAACATTTTACTATTTGTTTACCGCCATAACTAAAGCGACATTTTCTACTTAACATATTTGTTGCTTTATTTATTGACTCTTAAAATAATTCATATAATTCAGTCGAATACCTTACAAAGCTTGAAAACAGTACTAGGAAATGGCTCGCCGAAAGCGATACTCAATTTTAGAAAATCTCAGTTGTTTCCGGTATATAAATGATGATAAGTTCTGAATATTTTAACGCATTTCAAGCGCAACGTAGCTAATTAAAGAAATAGCTAATTATTTTCAGTATATAACAAAGGGTGTGTAATCTAAACACAACAACAGCTATTAGGTGCATTGTTCAATGCATTAGTCGCTCCGTTATCGACCCGCAAGTCTGTCTTTACGTTTTAAAGATACTTGTGTCTTGGAAGCAAGGAAATGGACTTAGATATCCAATCAAATAAGTTGTTATATACCTAATATGTGTGTTTATATGTTTGTATTGTATGTTTTTATTTGTTATTAGATACGTGAACTACCGTGACTCTAAGCTAACCCGTTTACTACGCGAGGTACTAGGAGGTAGATGTCGCACCGCCATGGTGGCTCACGTAGCACCAGGCTCTACGCACAGGGAGACTACGCGCTCTACGCTACATTACGCGCAGAGAGCTGCTTCTATCACTAACAGAGTAAGGGATATAATCAGAGACCACAATAGTTTTACAGCATCCACCTTCTTTAAAATTTGATTAAACTGCGAACGAGGCGGGACCTTATCGCGGTCCCGCGATAGCCTTTAGTGATTCTAAATAATATTATTATGTGTTTACAGTTTATTTGTTTCAAACTTTATATACAAGATGTAGAAAAAGGCGGAATTAATGCCCACAAATACATGCAACGTACACACTTTCTAAGAGGGATGAAAATCTCGAAAGATGGATATCAGTGGCAGTAATTTGAAGCCTCTATAGAGTCGGTGCATGGTCTTATCTAAAGAAAATCATTGAAGTTATACTCTTTCTTTACCTAACTGCCAGTTTGCCGTCGCTTGCTAACTATGCGTAATTCTTAAGTATTTATTTGTATATACACATTTCAGGTAGAACGTGAGTTTGTCCAAACACCAATGCATCTGTCACAATATAGAACAGTAATCAGTGAACTACGCGAAGAAATTGCTCGTCTCAAAGTTAAAATGAAAGATGATCGCCACAGGTATAAACTATAAATTTTAAGTTCTCAGTGTTATAGGTACAACTATATAAAGATCTTGTCCATACCTATGTATTGATTAAGTTTCGACAAGCCCCGTGTTGCAGGAGTTGGCGTAGCAAACTGTTGTTTAAGCGGTAGCAAGTTCAATTACAGCAGAGTATAATTATTTGTGTAATATTTGTATGAAAATAGTGTATGTATCAGTATTCGGGTACCCATAACTTAAGTAATAGGCTTAGCTAGGGATCGAAGGAAGTTGTGTAAAATGTCCGTACATATAGCAGTTGTGGGAGATGATCTGCATAAACATTTGCTTGAAGTATTATAATGTTTCTTACAGTAAACCAATAGAACAATATCAAGACCAGAGTGTTGTGGAAGAAGTGAGTAAAGAAGAGACCGCAGAAAGTGCTGCACATTTGAAATCATTGCGTGAATCGATAGTATCGACGTTCAAACAACAGATGAGATTACGACGTCGTCTCATGGAGCTAGACAGTCATCTATTAGGCTTGGCGCTGGACGCTGAGAGACAACACGCTGCCATATCACATTGGGAGGCCAGGTTTAATCGTCTGTACAAACCAGTCAATGTTCCGGGTTCAAGACTTAGCACACAACAGAGTTACAGGTTAGTTTCATGTAATTGTCGCTTTAAAACTTGCTAGTAGTTGCTAGCCTTGGAAAAAATTTCAGCGCTAATTTAATGCATTTTGAAAGGTAGAATGGGTGTTTTTCATAAAATGAGAATTTCAGCTGTGAAAATATATTGCAGATAAGGAGTATATAGTAGGTATAGGAGAAAAGGGAATTTAATAAGCAAACTATACTATAATACCTTTCGATAAGCGTTTATTAATGGGCGTGACCTTTATAACGAAGGTAATTTGTTTACTATGACGCGGGTTTTTCTTTTGTACCTAAGACTTTGAATTTTACTCCATTGGTTTAGGTAGAGTAGTCAATCAGAGTGAAATAGCTCTCAAAATCACTATGTTCGTTTCTCCTCCTCTCCAGCCCATGAAGGTCCCACTGTTGGGCACGGGCCTCCTCCACTTTGGGAGGGATTATGATCTACTGTGCCGCGCTGACGAGGCGTATTGTCACAGGGTTTATTTTTGAGTGTTCCGTCTCTCACAGAGGATGTTATCTGTGTGCAATATCCCTTAGCTGACTTTTACAGCACCCTTGGAAGGAGATGAGGTGGTGACAGTTGTATTTTTATAATGTTCATTTATGTACTTAATAATGGAATAGAGGTGACTTTGAACAATATAATAATTGTTGAAGTAGGGGCGGTACTGGCACGTCTAGTACTACGAGCAGTGAACGCGCCGAGGCGGAGGTGGCGGTGGAACAGGCGTGGGCGGAGCTCGCCAGCGTCGAGAGAGAACAGGAGGCGGCGCGCACTGAGCGAGATAGAGTCGAGAGGCAACTGGAGCAGGTGCGACTCAGAGGAGCACAACTTGAACAGGTAAACTACAAACTTAGTACTGAAGTAAGTTTTGACACGTGAAGGAATTGTTTTAGCTGTTGTATGACTTTATCACGCTTTTATTAGCTTCGTACTTGTCTATCTATCAATCTATGTATGCATTAATCTATTTGATGGAATCTTTAAAACTGAATTTCGCCTACTCATAATTATCAGATTTGGTATATAAGGAGTTATAATTATATGACTACAGAAAAAGATCTAGGATTTTTCAAGCGTGCTTTTTTAGTTTTTAAAATAATTATATAGGAACTTGAATTGTACATAAGTATGTATCAAAGTAAGTAAGTATGTATCAAGCACGTTTTCTATTTATCCTCATGCTATAAACGTTTCCATATCACTCAATAGTGAGCTGTAGGAATTTCGCCAACAAGGTGTGTACTGTACACATAGAGTTTCCTAGTATATTTTCTTAGTATATTATAGAGTTCTTCTTCCTTCGCAGATGTTTACAGTCTACCTAGTTTATTCGTTCTCACATATATTGGTACCGATTTTACGTGCACAACTAAACTTAAATTAACCAAAATAATTAAATTGATAATGACAATAACACAATTCGGCACGTTCAACAAACCTTTTTTTATTAGAAAATCTTTATATTATGGAGTAACGATTTTAATTCACAAAAATATACACAACAAAATAGCCAATTAATCAAAATACGCAATAGTTTTTAAATTTTTTTAGTGTAGTTTAGTTGTGGACGTAGAATTGGTACCATTATTAATATGATTGTATATATTATCAGGAGTTACCAGCAACAATAAGTAGTGGTCCTGAACGTGAAGTACTAGCGCTAGTATGTCGCGTACATGAACTAGAGGCAGACAAGTTAGCTCTACAGGGCGAGAGAGCGGCGCGCTCGCACGAACTACGGCGTAGAGATTTGGCACTACAGAGAAGAGACGCGCAGAGGAGACTGTCTGACGAGATCATTACAAGGCAGAGGAGAGCTTTGCAGGGTAAATGTGATAATGTATAATATAATTATAGTAATCTTCATAGCTCATTTAAATCCTATCGTTAGGCGCAGGCTATGTTGCCCTGGTCCGATAGTTTAGTTTTGAAATTTCCGTGTCATTGTTGTTGTTAACTACTTAAAGTAATATCACAATACTAGACCTATTGAATACTGTTCGTGTGGCGACGGGCTAAGAATACAACTGTCACCACCCCATCTCCTCCTCAGGATGCTGTAAAAGCCAGCTAAGGGATATTTTACACAGATGAAATCCTCTGTGAGAGACGGAAAACTAGAAATAAAACCCTGTGCCAACACGCCTGGTCAGCATTGCACAGTTGAATATAATCCCTCCCAAAGTGGCGGAGGCCCCGTGCCCAACAGTGGGACGTTATTGGGCTGGGACATATAGAAGAAAATGATAATGGTACCAATTCTCCGTACACAACTAAACTTAACTAAAAAATTAAAAACAGCTATAACGTATTTTGATTAATTGTCTATTTCGTTGTGCACATTTTAATTATAATATTTTCTAACACTTGCGCGACTCATCTGTTTAAATAAAACTACTTTTTACGGATTTAGACGCGTATATTTGTTTTAAATTTTGGCCCGACGTTTCGGAGACTTTGCAGTCACCATGGTCACGGGTGAGACGGGCCAAAATTTAAAACAAATATACGCGTCTAAATCCGTAAAAAGTAGTTTTATTTAAACATATTTTAATTAATTAAACTATAATATACAGATTTTCTAATAAAACAGTACTGTTAACATTGCCGAATTGTGTTATTGTCACTATTCATTTTTAGTTAATTTAAGTATAGTTGTGCATGTAGAATCGGTACCATTGTTAAAGTTAAGGAATTTGAGTGGTATTATTACAGAGGTAGGTGTAGGTGTACCACCAGAACTGGCGCAGCTCTACGAGTTGTATCAACAAGAGATACACGCCTCAACTTACACGGAGAGCAATGATGTATACACACCACCATACAGACTGCCTCCTATATCTTCTAGGTACTCGTATAAGCACTATGTATTTAGTTTTTAAACAAAGATATTTCTTGCCAAAGCATTGAGTAAACGATATCAGAATATCTAAATAGATTTTTTGGTTAAGTAAATAAGTGATTCTACTTAATAAATAACTTTTCTACTACCTAAGCTAAATTTTGTAGCCAATTATGAAAACAACATGTCTTGACAATTCACAAGATTTAGTAAATTTGTTGGTGGAGCCAACTATCCTATCAATTTGTTTTCAATATATTATATTATGACTATACCGACTAAAAACTTCAAAAGATGAAACCCGTTGTGAATCCAAGATACTTAATTAAAATACTTACGAGCTGCAAAATTATATGCGACGCCTATTATAGTTTGTTAGCAACGTGGTATGTGAAAACTAATAAACGTTTGCCCGTGTGGTGACGGATTAAGAATACAAGTGTCACCACCCCATCTCCTCCCCAGGGTGCTGTAAAAATCGGCTAACACACACAGGCACAGGCTAATGCACACAGGTAACATCCTCTGTGAGAGACTGAAAATTCAAAAAGAAGCCTGTGTCAACACGCCTGGTCAGCGCGATACAGTAAAACATAATCCCTTCCAAAGTGGAGATACCTCTTCTCCAACAGTGGGACGTCAATGAGCTGGAGATAGATAGAAATAGAAGCGTTTGTAGAAATTTTTTGCGCTTATTTAAATTAGTTAAACTTCCAAAACTCTGGACGTCATAGATCTATTAGCGTAGTACTATGGTCAAAGATAGAGTTCATGAATAACGAGGTTTAATAATAATAATAATAAGTATATACTTATTATTTTTTGGTAATTTTTTGGTACAAATATATGTTTGTACCAAAAAATTACATAGCTTGTTGTATATCATCCATCTATGTAGCTAAAAATTTAAAACCTGTCACTTAAACTAGACAGGTTTGTATCATAAGTGACAGTAATTAGATTTATTCTAAATGAACGTAAATAAACAGTTCTTTTGTCTGTAACACAGTATGTCAGAGCTGACTTGGTCGGAGAGCTCAAGTGGGTCGGGGCGCGGCTCTAGTTCAGGCTCAGGCGGCACTCTGTTGGACTACAGACTACCCAGACTCGCTCCTACACCGACTCCACGACCGAGAACTAGATATAGGTAGGTGATTTAAACGTACTTAAGTGCTTTAAGAGTTACTCGACACTACATTTTACATAAATGAACACTAAATTAGGTTACTAAATTGACTAATTAAAGGTTAAAATAAATTTTAATATATTTTTTTATGACTTATTTTTATTATTTTTATAAAGGTAAGGTCAAACCTTTGTATTTTAAAATCAAACGATTGAATCCCGACTCTCGTTGGTAAATTTTAATTTAACCCTATTTACCGCCTCTTACATATTAAATTGTAGACTATGTTAAAACATGGTCTACAATGGTCCTCCCAATATAATGGTACCCAGTATATACCTAGTATATACCTATAGTGGTATTCTACATGCACAACAAAACTTAACTAAAGATGAAGTGAATGCAACGTTAACAGAACTTTTTTTTTAGAAAATTTGTATAATATAGACTAACGATTTTAATTAATAAAAATGTGCTCTGCGAAATAGTTAATAATCAAAATACGCCGTAGTTGTTTTCATTTTTTTAGTTAAGTTTAGTTTTATGTTTTATTTGGTAAAACATCTAAAAACTAATATTTATTTATTTTTAGTCAAGCCAGTGGTTCCACACTAAAACGTTATGCAAGTGATGACAGTCTGGTGACAGCAACACATCGTGATGATCCACCAGCACCTTGAAAATTAACCTCATAAGAACCGGTGGCGTTTCTTTATGGAGTACATTTTATTCTGCTCTGGGTTCCATTCTCAGGAGAAAAACGGAATATTTACTTGTTCATGATGTTAAAAGACGCAGGTAAAAAAATATTCCCCGTTCAGAGTGCTTTGCAATCCTAAATATAATAGTGTTATTCAAAAAGTATTTAGCTCGTACATGTGTGTAAGCGATAAAAAAAAATATGCACACTAGGCCAGATTTTCATACCATACGGAGATTTTGCTATTGCTGTAATGTATTAACAAAAGGATGTCGATTTTCAAACTATGCTCAAGCAATGAGGAGCCCAAGTCTGCTATTAACTATAATGCTGTCATAATGATCAGTCACTGATATCAAGTTTGGTGTCACAATGACGCCATATCGCGCCATAATGCCGTCATTATGACAAAAAATTAATAGTAGACTACCAAATTTGTTAAAATTCGCCATTTTGCAATCAATGCCCCCAGGTATCTACGTATTGATGTATTTAATTGACGTTATGCTTTGTCCAAATATTTTAACTTTGACATTGAAATTCAGATAAGAATACAGTCACATAATTTATTGAATATGAAAGCAAATCTCTGTGTAGATTTTTTAATCTCCAATTTGTTAATTGATTAAAAAAAAAACATATTTGTAAATAAATTTATATATACGTACTTAGTTGACGTTTTGTCATCTTTACGTAATATAAAACAAGTTCGTTATTTTGTATGTATAACCTTATTCTTATTCTTTATTGTACATATTATAAAGTATATTTACAAAGTTTGAAATTTAAATGTAATGTACACAGGCGAGCTTAATTCACTATTGAATTTTCTTCCAGCAAACCTTATTATTAAGTAATTTGAGGAAGATGGGCACGTAATGTACAACAATAAACAAAAACAAAGTTAACTACAAATACTTACCACATAAGAAAGAAAGAGAGAAAGAAAGATTACTTAATTTACTATTACTTAATTGATACAATTCACTTATTTCTACCATATCAATACATAAACACCAATATTTACACACGATTACCTAATAAAATATATATTTTAAATAAAGTTTCTATAAATAAACTACATACACAATACATAAATATAATATCTACTTATGGCAATGACAGGAAATGGTTCTTAATTCTTCTTTTAAATATGTGAAGAGATTTGCTAGCTCGTATCGAATGCGGCAGAGAATTCCACAAACGAATTGCAAGGACAGTAAAAGAGCCATTATAACGGCTGGAAGTATGAGAGAAGTATGAGATGATGACCTTATGTGAGTGAGCCTTATATATATACATCTTCAAAACTATGTAGCTGATTTTGATACGGTTTTCTTTATAACATAGTGTGATTCAAGAGGATGGCTTTTTTGTAGGTATATGTAAAATTTGTTATGATTTGGTTTCTAAATTCCACACGTACGAAATTGCGGGCTACAGCTAAAATAAAAAAGTATCTATCAATGTATTAATTTATGTTACGGAATCTTTGAAAGTGATTTTCACCCAGTTGCAGAAGTTGGATTGATCTGAAATTTTGCATGCTTATTATGGACCGATGACAATGCCATAATTTCTAGAAATATACGGGATTTTCAAGCGTGTTTTTGAGTTTTAAGTGCAAATTATTAAGGTAAAACTAAAGCAATAGCCACGTATGTTATCATATTTTGTCTTCAATATATTAATGTAAATATATCTATTTAAGTAATAGTTACTGTACTGTTTTAGTTTGTCCAGTAGAGTAATAGGAGTATTTAATTTAACGTGTGTAAGTGTATGTCTGTTTGATTGTTTTTCTGCATTAAGTTGCCAACGACAGGATCGTAGATAAATATGTAATCGAGTTAAACAAATTTTTTTATCTATAACTCGCTATTTCAATTTCATATGTTTGTCGAGTCGTTTAATGTTAGAATACCTATATTATAGTACGGGATCCGTAGTACATTTTTTTCACTGGATTCACACAATCGAGATTTTGGAATAGAAAATTATTGGGCGTCTCGTCATAATAAAGCTACTCACGGAAAATCAGCTTGATAGTAATCAAGTGAACAAAATGTACTACGGATCCCGTACTATTAAGTTTTTAAAATATTTATAGATCGTTTTCCAAAATGTAGAATATTATAAGCTTAGATCGATTACTTCGATTGTTTGATGATTTTAGATTAGTTTAAATATGGCGTGTAAAGTAGAAATACATACGTAATATTTTGTAAATCTAGTTACCCTGTTTTTGCTTGAGAAGAATTTTATTTATTCGTAAGTTGTGAGTTCTCAGTTGAGCTTTTCGGTCAATTGCAAATGTTGAATTTGGCCAATCTATACCAATAATATAAAGCTAAAGAGTTTGTTTGTTTGAACTCGATAATCTCAGGAACCACTAGTCCGATTAAAAATACTTACAGTGTTGGATAGTACATAGTATCGAGGAAGGTTATAGGCTATATAACATAACGCTGCGACTAATAGGAGCAAAGCATCCGTGAAAAATGTTGTAAAAACGGGAAAATATGTTCTAAATTCGACGCGCATGAAGTTGCGGGCAACTGCAGCTAGTGTAGTGATAAAACGACGTGATGTAAAAATGTTTGATATTTTTAATGTTGTATCTTTGTAAGTTTAATTAAATTTTATTATTGTTAAATATGTCTAATAAATAAATTATGTAACAACTAGTCAATATATATTTGTTTTATTTTTGCATTTAAAACTATCCAGCAATTAACCGTGTCCTAACGACCGCCAATTGTACAAATGAGAATGTATTTATTTACATTTTGTAAATTTTGTTAGGTGTATTGGTGTACATACAATAAAGTTGTTCTGTTCTATTCCGTCGCCTGTCTTCGGTGGTAGAGTGGTATCGATACAGGTTATGGGTTTCTGGGCAAATAATGTGGTTAAGTTTCTAAGTTTCTTTAATAAGTTTCTTTTTTATAGCTAGGGTTGGCAAATAACTACACTCCAATTGACCCTGAGTGACATTGGCATTGAGTGAAAACAGCCATAGTTGTTTTAGTTTTTTAGTTAAGTTAAGTTTAGTTGTGCATGTAGAATTGACACCATTGTCAGAGCACTAGCTGCCCCCACCTTGCCCGCTCACAAGATGCCTCTTCACGCCTTGTTTGAAAGACCCCAAATTGTAAGAAGAGGGAAACACATGTGCATACAGCGTATTCCATTTCTTGGAGGTGTTACAAATAAATGAGTAGGTACGCGATTTTTTTGTTTGGAATAGTATGGTATCTACAGTAAAACGATGGCATCTAAGACCTGCACGCATAGTACGGTTTAGGAAGGGTGAAGGGGGAATGAGGGAAAACAACTCAGAACACTCGCCGTGGTAGAGTCTGTAGAAAGCGCCTAGTGTCGCAGAATAGCGGTGCAGTTGTAAGTATTCCAAGTTACTGGAAATCTCAGCATTGTCGATAATGCGGATTGCGCGTCGTTGCAGTCTATCCAGGACATCGAGTAGGTACTTAGTTATTGTATCTACGGTTATATGAATGAAATGAAACACAAAATATTATAATAAGTATATTTAAAAAATATTTTGAGATTACAAACAGCTTATTCATAAATACTAGCTAGACAAATTGACTCTAGGCGCTAACCTAAAATAATCTCTTCAGGGCATTTTTAATCTAATAAGTATCTAGGTATTGAAAAAAATCAAGCGTGACTTTGTATATTTTTACTCGTATTTATTATTAAAAAAAATCGGCCCAAACAAAAAAGGTATATATAACAATAGATATATTAGTACAGGAATATAAAAATCTTTGTTACTTATTATCTACCTAATCATGGTACAAATTAAGGTTTTGAATATCAAAATACTCTATTATTATACTATGAAAATTTCCTTTTTAATGTCTAAAGCATTTTATAAATCCAAATAAAATACTATTCCAGTTCACTTGATTAGCGTGATAAAGAAGCTCCCTATAGTGCCTCCTTGGAGAAGGGTTTATGGGGCTATATAATTTTACTACATAAAACAAGTAAAAGCAGACCAAGTCTGTCGATATAAGAACTTAAATAACTATCTACATTATGTAATAAAGTCCATACATTAATTAATGTAAAAATATAATTAATAAATAAATAAATACAACTTCTTACCTACTAACTATTTTGAATAATCTCAAACTACGAAATCTACTCTTCACTGGTAGGTTTATTCAGGAACAGACGTTTTTAACGGTCGTGATCGACATCAATCAGATTATTTCGTTTGCCGAAGGACCATTTAAAAAAAAAGTAAAAATAGTACCTAAGTATTTAGTTTTAAATGATTTCTATAAATTTAAGAAAATAGTATAAATTATTTTATTATAATTTATAGGATTAAATTACAACTTATTTTTAGCAACGAACTTATTACTTGCCATACCTATTATCATAATACAAATCTTCCAAAGCTTAGGTTTTGGTCCCAACACAGTTTGGATCGGACTTAATTACGAAGTTATTTCTCCTTTAAACAAAAATATCAAGTCCTTCATTATATGGAACATTCTATATCAACTCAAATCACAACCTTAATGGAATGATAATTTAGTGTAAATGCAAAACTAATACTAATCTACATACGCCTTTTTTCGAAGGCAGACTCTACAAAGCGCCACTTGCTACGATTTAAACAATCCTTCTTGGTTCTATATTTATATATACACAGAGGTACATCTGGCCAACATTACTATGACTGCGCGTGCTACTCACCTAGCCCTTTTCGAAGAAATTGCCGAAGTTTGTGCTCACTGCGTAGTAGTTTGCACAAGTAAGTAAGCCAAACAGCTAAGAAAATTTCAATGAACTCTTTCTTTTCCTACAATGGCATCAATTCAACACGCACAACAAAACTTAACCTAACTAAAAAGTTAAAACTGATAATTTTAGTATCACAATTTGGCAATGTTAACTGAATTTTCTTTTATATGCTGTGTATTAAAGACTTACGATTCTAATTAATATAAATATGTGCAACGAAATAGACAGTTAATCAACCAGTGGTTTTACATTTTAAGTTAAGTTTAGTTGTGCACGTAAAATAGGTAGCAAAGTCATAGAATATACGCAATAGAAAAACGGTACAGAACAGATAGGTACTCGCCATCTGAATTAATTGGGCAAGTTGTAATTGGCAATAATACGATAATTCAAACTAAGATGCTTGCTTACAAATATAATATGGCCACTAAAATCATTAACAAATTATTGACTTTTATTTGATAATACAAACATTTTGTGAATTTGTTTGTTGTTTTCACTTTAATAAAATGTTACTACAGGCTATTTAAACGCGTAGAAAACTATAACAGCCATTATTGATTCACTAAAGTTTTGGATTGCATACATAAATAAATTTTTTGCACACCTTCACATTACAAAAGACCTACCTTTATTTCAGAAATGTTTTCATAGAATAGTACTGGCTTGTTAACTATATGTTTTTGGTCATCTCTTTACCTATAAGTATAAATTTTCCAAAATCTACCGCAAACTACCTGTTGTAGTACAGAATGTATAAATTAACATTTTTATCCCAAATTACGTACTATGTAATGTCATCACAATCTTTTATTTAACTATTTTTGAATCCATATCAAATATTTAACAAAACTGCTTACTCACATTATGCTATTCTTACATGAAGAATACAAAGTGGAAGTCAGTCACAATATATTATAGTTAGAGACAATAAACAAATGTCCAGTAGAGAATATTGAAAAATACAAACATTAGAGGGAAAAGTACTCGTGAACGTTTGTCTATCCATGTAGCGATTTCTTGTGGTGTCATAGTGGTCCACGTATGCTTCGGTGGTTCGTCGTCTGATCCATTGCTGCTTTGCCGTTGTGGCGGCTTGCCTGTCGGACTTCCTATCAAGTCGTCGAAGCTCTGTGTCGTGATTGTCGGTAAATTGATTGCAGATGGGAAGCTCTGAAATAGCATGATTCAAATTTAAATGGGGATCAGACTCAATCAAGAGTATATTTTTTTTAGTTTGAGTGGTGTCAAAAGTAAAGTCGAAAAAAAAGTCAATGAATCGTTATTTTGTACAGAATAAAGAAATTTTTCAAGATTGACAAAAAGCTAAAACTTCATGTCCTATTTGATATACGTAGTTTTCGAAACGTCCAAGTTTTGCTGCTTATTTGCAATAAGATTAGGTACCGATTTTGGGCTACTTCTAAATCAGGATATTTTGAAAATAATACATAAGTAGCTGCTAATTAAAATAAATAAATAAATAAAATAAATATCATGGACATTTTACACAACGTCCTCTGGTCCCAAGCTAAGCTTATATGCTTGTGTTATGGGTACCAGAACACGGATAGAATACATATACTACTTTGATAGAATACATTTATAATACTTACATGTACCGTCAGATAATTGTTATAGCCAGGACCCGCAGGATCTGAGCTGGTCTCTTGATTGAGTGACGAGCAAGATCGGGATTTGCTAAGCTGTGGCGACTCTTGCAACTCTTTCTGGAACTCCTTGCGTGCCAAACGTGGTGTTAAAGTACCCTTCAATATGTACTTGCTATTAACCTTCTTTAAGCTAACGGCTTTCCTGTGAAGTAGTCAAATACGATCATACTTAATATCCAACTTAATAACAGCGTCGATTATTTAGGGTGGTCTTAACTTATAAGTTCTTTTCGCTTCTGATCAAATTTAAATCTCGAGGCGTTGACATTTCCACTAGCATAATATTATTACCCATTTATACAAACGACTGTTTCTGTCACGGAACTACTAATACAATTAAGTAATGTTAGTAATAGAATACCTGTAATAGATACTTTATGTACCTACTCTAATAAATCTAATACCAAGACAGTTAAGTACTGTTAGTATTTCCTTTAATAGATACTATAAGTAGTCTAATAAATCTAATATTAGATACGAAACTATTCATACTGCTGAGGTAATTGACACACCATATACGTACAATTAGTATAATACTAGGTGTACAAATTTATATGACGCAAATACTAATATTATGGTCAGGCCATATCGCTCAAGAAACTGGTAACCGCGGGGAAACAAAAATTCTTAGATGGAACCGGAAGATAAAGCGTGGGGCGGTCCCTTATTAGGAGGAGGATCGTTTAAGTTATTGGATGCAAACGGCTTAAGACTGAGCTATTGGGGCACACGAGTTACAGTTATAATTCGGAGACATTAAATTATAATAATATTATGGTATAGTTTACGTACTTTCTGCGCCAAATAGTGTTGACAAAAGCAAACTCTACGAGAGCAGAGAAGATGAACCCGGTGCAGCCTAAGAACCATATTTCACTGGCCTTTATATATGAGACCTTCGGTAATGTCTTCGCTTGTGATGATGCCAGTGTAATGAACGACAACATGGTGCTTGTACCTGAGAAATTAAAACATAACAAATGTAAAATAAGATTAGTTATTTCTAGCCCTTATCATAATAGGTAGCTCTAATAGGTATAGCTCTAATAGGTGTTTCTTGATATTTTCATTTTAAATAGAAATAGAATAATAATTAGTTGAGTACACACTGTGTTTTCTATATACTAATATACTTAGGTATTTCTAGATTTTTATTATTATTTTACGATATCTTTTGACTGGTTCATTTTATCGACCTCTAAATCTAATCAGATCTTTTCGTTTCGATGAACCTTTCCGATTGCTGTACATATCATGGATTCCAATCTGTTGATTTGTTCTTGACTTTGTTCTTTACGACAAAAAGTAAATTGCACAATTGAGGACATTCACCCATCTGTAAATAGCGCGAAAATCCTAAGCCAAAAAAATACAAGTAATTTCCGCAAAACTGCCAAAACCGTATTGATAAACCTAAGTCTAAAGTAATTTATTGATTTTGCAATTGACATGCTATGCGCTCCCGCTTGCTTGCGGCAGTCAATTTTTTCCACCATAATTTGATTTGTTAAACCTAAGTCTCTGTAAAAACAGTTCAATTTGACCATTTTCAAATGAACACCACATGCAGGATAATGTATGTCGACAAAAAAGAAAAATTTGTTTATTCATGTATTAAACATTGACGGGCCTCGTGGTCTAGTGGTTCATATAACGGACTGCCGTTCACGAGGTCTCGGGTTCGATTCCCGGTCAGGACAAATATTTGTGTGATGTTTTTAATTGTCATACAAATGTTTGTACTGCGTCTGGGTGTTTCTATGTATTATAAGTATGTATTTACAAAAGAAAAGTAGTATATGTATTATATCCGTATTCTGGTACCCATAACACAAGCATACAAGCTTAGCTTGGGACCAGAGGACGTTGTGTGAAATGTCCATGAATATTTATTTATTTATTATTAAAAAAAAAAAAAAAAAAAAAACATTTGATAAAAGTAAGTACATTCTATTCCTTGTTTACTAAAAATGCTCTTTATTTTAAGCTGTTCTATTATGGTTATGTCCGTTTTGTTATCCATATTATAGTCAAATTAGCAAGCCAGTGCCAGTGATGCAAAATAAGCGTTTAGATATTTTTTATAATTTGATAACGTCTTTAAAATACGAAATTTTGAACATCTTACCTAAAGTTATTCTAGGCGCTGAAGCGTCCGCTTGTAACCAGAATGTTACCCATGACATGGCGACTATCATCATAGAGGGAATGAAATAATCCATAAGATAGTAGCCCACTTCACGGCCAAGTTTAAATGTGAATTTGAGAGCACTATAATTGCCAGCTGAAATAAATAGCGATTATTTAACCATTGCGTATTATGTTATTATAAAATTCATAACAACACAAACATAGAAAGCGATCTTACATCTACCTCCGCCAAGTCGCATATTGACAATATCGCCTCGGACTACTGATTCATTTGTCCAGTAATCTAGAAGGGAATATTCCGTAAGATGTAATTCTGACGATAACCTCACTGGATCATCCTTTTCCCACATTAAACGTAGAATAGTTGCGTTGTATTTCCCTGTAAAATTGATAAAGAAAAGTAATTAATAACTGGTCACTTCCACTACGTATTCGGTTACATTTCCCATGATTCATGAAATTCTAATGACGAATAAAAAATATGGAATAAGTATTAATTAATATCTTCTCACACCAGGCAGACTTCATAATATCGGAAGGAAATTTGATTGGCAAAGTATGAGTGAAGACTTAGAGTTTGTTTTCGAAGTTTTCGACTCTTAGCAAATATGGCGGATACATTAAGTATTGCATAGATGGCAAAAATGTAGTAGTAATATTTGTAGGTATATTTTACCCGCCATGCACGAAGAAAGCTCTATTATGTTTAGGCAGTAGAAATATGCTTTTTGTAAAGACAATGAATACGCTAATACTCACAGCTTTCCAGGTTCATAGAACAAGTCTGATCATCGAAAGGGAATTTCTGTAAGTTCATCCAGCAGTATAGTACCGCTTGCATTCTACGACTGAACAGCACTTCACCGTCAGGCGCTATGGAGATAAGCACGTCCTTACTATCAGTACCCATCAAACTTGAAGATTGTTCATTGGACATGTATAAATGTGGCACCCAAATTCTTTCACGAAGATCACTTTCTCCAATGATTTTTGACCGCTCCGGCGAATATAATGCATAAGCTAATCTCGGGTCCGTCCATCGCAGTTGCAGGAGGAAATGTAGTTTGAAATTCTGAAAAAATGATACAAATATTATAAAACACAATTGAGGTTCTTGTAAGATATACAGGCTGTTTGGTACATCGTTTTCCAAATTAAATTTGCTAAGAGATTATCAAAAATGGCGGCGCAAAAATAAATTTAATATGCTAAACTATAGCAAATGACACTATCTTTTAGCAAATTTAATTTGGCAAACGATGTACCAAACATCCTGTATATTCTTTCTCCAATTCAGTTCATTGGTCTAAGTCCAAGTCAAAGTCAAAATTTTTTATTTCAATTTGGCATGTTTTACAAGCTCTTTTGAAACGCCAGAAACTAGGTGTCTGTTCCAAACGCGAATCCTATGGAGAAGAACAGACAAGAAACTCCATGGATTTTTTTTCTATTCTCTTTTTTTCTTTTCATTTTTTTTCTTTTTCCAAAAATATTATACATTGTTGTATCAGGAGTATGAGAATGATGCTGATTAGTATCTACAATCAAGACTAACTAAAACTAACTTAATTATAAAATAGCCTTGTTGGAGCAAGTCGACCAGTCCCAGTCCCAGTCTTTGTGACGTCACCCACAACTATACGACATGCGCTAATTGTAGTTTACAACATAAACGCGTTGCGATGATAATACTGATATATGTTGGTTATGACGCATTCCACCAGCTGATAAATCTTTAAAACTAACTTTTTCAGAAAGAATAGAAAATGCATTTAACGCGTATGAAATCGCTTTTTGTGATCGTCCGTTAGATTTTAAGAAAGTATTCAGTTTTCTGAAAGACAATGCGGCAATCAAAATAATTGTATGATAAATAGATGTTTCATTGTGATATTAAAACTAAGACAGTATAGATTGAGTATGGTTTATAATATTAACCAGATCATGTGCTTCGGCGGGTTGTATGAAGTAGACGTAGGCGCTCGCATGAACATAGACCACCCCTCCTGTCTGGTAGGTGGGCAGCAGCAGCCGGTCGTAGCGGCACTGGTTCGCGAGCCGGGATAGGAACTCTGACTGTGTATAGCTGTCACCCTTGTCCAGGCTGGGACAATCAGGCGCTATACTTTGCCTAAAACAGAGAAATACTTTTATGAAACACTAGCTGTTGCCGGTGACTCCGTCCGCGTGATATTCGATGATGCTTCGCTTCTACTGATTGTAGCGCGATGTTATATAGCCTCAAGCCTTCCTCGATAAATGCCCTATCTACCACTGAAAGAATTTTTCAAATCGGTTTAGTAGTTCCTTAGATTAGCGCGTTCAAACAAACAAACAAACTCTTCAGCTTTATAATATTAGTATAAGATTGTTTACTAAGAAATAATAACATTTCCGTGTAGTTAATTCCAGTAACGTTTTATATGTAAAATGTAATTCAATTTCTGTCAACATTAACAAACGACAATTTTAAATATTATGTTTATTACAATGGATACTTAATAGCTATTGTTTCTTTCTCAGTTTAGAAGAGCGAGGAATCTCTCTACGTGACATTACATTAATCGTTTTTCACATTCAGAGCCTCTACCGAGTGTGGAAAACGACCAATGTAATATCACGTTGGCGGCAATAGTATAAAAAGAGCCAATACGTATCATAACGTCCTAAAATTAATAATATTTATTTAAGAGGATACCAAAATAGCTTCGTGCATTTTTCTATGTACGAAGTTTTCATTGTTTCTTTAGATTGAATGGCAAGAGCTCTAATTTTTAAGTATATGTTTTTTCAATATATAATCTAGGATCGCATAAACTCAGAAACGCGATTGAAAAAAGTTTTCTCGATAGAAAATCTTTGCGAAAATACCTCTCTCATTTCTTATTTTTTTCATTTGTCGGTCTATTATCGCGTATTAACTAATGAAATAACTTTAAAAACATAAGTAACTATTATATATAGAAACACGTAAATCAGAATTAAAATATATTTAGTAGATTTTGAGTAAATAGGAAAAGTATCCCTAATTCTTCATTTTCTGTGCCTACTGGCTGTGTTAATATGTACGTGTCGGCGATGATATACGATAATATTGATGTAGGCCCTTAAGAGACGCATGCAATAAATACATTGTGTAGATTCTTTTGTAAAACGGTTATAGTTATTTGCATTGCAGAAATCTGAAATGACCGTGTAAGTTGATAACAAAATAACAACCGTTACTAATTTAGTCTTAGCTATAGTTAGTTTCTCATATTTAAATTAATGACTTAATAATAAGTATCCAAACAGTGAGGAAAGCACGTCCTTTGAAAGAATTATGTTAAATATTGGGATTCCTGTAATAGGTACCTACTGATTTCTGGGTTAATGTAACCCTCAACGTCAGAAAGGCTTCATGATCAACTGCATAGTAGAATAAATCTATACTAGCTAATATTATAAAGCTGAAGAGTTTGTTTGTTTGTTTGAACGCGCTAATCTCAGGAATCACTAGGCCGATTTGAAAAATTCTTTCAGTGTTAGAAAGGGCATTTATCGAGGAAGGCTTTAGGCTATATAACATCACGCTACGGCTAGTAGAAGCGAAGCAGTAGTGAAAAATGTTACAAAACGGGGAAAGTTTTCTAAATTCCACGCGGATGGAGTCGTGGGCAACAGCTAATAATATTATAAGCGGGAGAGTTTGTTTGTTTGTTTGAACGCGCTAACCTCAGGGAGTACTGGCCCGATTTGAAAATTTTTTTCAGTGTTGCATAGTAAAATTATCCGAGGACGGCTATAGGCTATGTAACATCACGCTACGATCAATAGAAGCGATGCAGAAGTGACAAATGTTGCAATAACGGGGAAAAATTGCTAAATTCCACGAGTACGAAGTCGCGGGTAACAGCTAGTAGTAGAATCAAGAAGACAAGAATCCTACGCATCAAAAACATACCTATCCCTCTTTGACAGTTGGAAAAAATTAACAAGGCAAGAGCCACAAAAGCTGAATATTTATCACATTAAATACTTTAGTATAAGATTTTGTGGATTTTGCACTTCTTTAAAGAATAAGTGCTCACAATCTATATTATGACCACCAACACGATCGCTCGTCTAATCACTTGTCACGTATTTTAAAATGATAATATTACAATCACGTCCGCTATTAGAGTCCTTAATGATGAGTAGTGCGAAAATCTAATCCTATTCAATATATTTTGGATGGTGCGTTTTCCGTGTGCCAGTCGAATATTGGTCATGGTTTTATATGATCAAGGGCGTTTTGTAAATATTGGTCGACTGGTTCTTAGCCAGGGTCGTAGACGGGACATATATGTAATCTGAAACTCTTAGCCCAAATGTTATGAGTAGTTAGGGACCTAATTGTGCGGTGTGAAACTTCTGCTCTTTGACTAGAATTACATAATAATAAAGAACAATAAGAGCTATATACTAGCAATATCTAAAACTAATTCTATCCTCTTTAAAGTTAGCAATGAGGAAGTAACAGATAATAATGAGGGCCATAATAGAATCTCATTGTTAAAATTCACCGACCGATTGCAACCGAAATTGAGGGTCTCTCACGTTAACGCTGTGTATCTGTTATTATTATATGACATGAATTTATTATTAGCATACCTTTAGTTTCATATGTTCTAATGAACCAATCATTGCTTACCGTTATTAAAGGAAATCAATAGGTAGGTACTTAAATTAGTAAGTATGTAACTACATACTTTTTGTCCAGTCAACAGTTTCATGTTGTTTTTGGAGTGCATTATCACCCTGTCGTCTTTTATTGGTATTGTAAGAATATCTATGGAGTACACTAAGTACGGCAAGATCTACTCCGAGGGTTGAAAACCTTTGTCTTTTATGATTTAGACCCATGCTTGGTCTAAATTTCCAGCTTAATATTCAATATGTTACCCATCCAATGATTACGATCAAATATATAGCCCCTTTATAGAACAATCAAATAGGCAAACAAGTAAATAGGCCTTGTATATATGACAACGATACTCCATCATAATGTCACCGAGTAAATTACCTAATTAATAAATTGTCGCAAGAGTAAACGGTGTATTACAAATTGTTCACAATGCCGGATATTTATGGACATTTCACGCGTTTAGTAGCGTCACTAACTGAATATGATAAATTTGTGCTTTTCGATAACAGCATGCGAGACGCCGCACCTTTCATTGCATGTTTTCCACAATCACGTGTGTCATGCATGTGTTATAGGGTATCTTTGCACCACATATTATCAGGCTCCATATTCTTCCTGAATGACGTATAATTTATTTGTCTGAATAAACACTAGATCTAACGATAACACTTGTGAGTAATTAATAAGTGGGACAGTGATTGGAGTGATAATAAAAAACAAAATAAAATTGATAGGATCATGTCTGATTTGTTTGGGAATTCCCATCAAAATGTTATTGACTTAGGTATTCTATTAATTTGTGTAGTTTTATTAACTTTACAAGACTGTTGTTAAAAATTCAAAAACATATACTTTGCTTATTAGGAATAAAGACACAAGAGGAGCAGAGATAATAGATCAAACGATGATGACGCAAGATTTATGAAGGTAGTGGAAGTTTGAAAATGATAATCAACGGCTATGTACGTATAAGCATACTTGAAAAAACTGACGGATAAGACGGTTTTTCTGGCGTTTTCTATGACATAAAATCGAAAATGGGGATATTAAAAAATATCATAAAGCGTGGAAATTAGGCAAATTAAGAAAAATTAAGAAATTAGGCCATGCCACAGTGCTTATATAATAATAATATATTATGACAAACAAAAAAACAGTTGATTTATTTTGCTAAGTTTTCAAGTAGCGATTATGAACCGAAAATATTAGTACATCATGGTATGAATTTTCTACTAGATGAAGAAGTAGAATGATGACGCTGATGTCGTCGAATTGCATAGTAGCGACACTGCGGAGGCCTGCATGTTGTCATTTTCTTTATGGTATACATGGCAAACAAAGCGGAAAAGGTTTTTGTATTTACATTGGGACACGAATACGCTAACTACGGTGTCGATGCATCATCGTAATATGTACTGTACTATATCACGCATAATTTACAATTATGACAGCGTTCGTATACTCAGCAAACTCTCTTTTCAATAACAATATCTTTTTTGTTTACTGAAACATCTGGTATCAGTTTAATATATGGATTCATGATACTTGTACCAAGGTCGATGTAGGAGCTACTGACGACAACAGCTAATATTTGTGAAGTCTGATAACATTATGAACCAATTCTCTGAGATATTAACAAGATTTACTCTTAGATTAGCGCTAAGCCGCGAGCTAAGAAGAGAAGGCTAGATATATATGTTTTACACAATTCATTGCTCTGAATGTACGTATTATCTTGTGGACACCGGCAATGTTCATATACGAAAAAACTCGAACATTGTTATTTGTTTTCTCTGTTTAAATTGGTCTTAAAACTCAATAGTAAATGTTTACTTGTTCCTGGCTTGTTTTAGGTTAGGTACATTTAATTACATTATCTAAGCCTAAGAAACGGTAATTAGTATGGATAGGTGCATTTTTGTAATAATCCATAAACTCTAGACTCTAGAGGCTGATTAATTTATTATATATATCTAAGTTATGCAAATGAAACTCTTTGTAGGTACATACCTAGTAATGATATGATTACTCTATTCAAAATTAAGACCTTCACGAGCCAAGCCTATATTGCTTAATACCTATATTTTGTCTTTTTTGCATTTTCAAGACGTTTAGGTACGTCTACGGTATTTCCGAAAATAACAATTCAATATTCATCTGATTTAATATAAAAACTGAATTGTAATTACAAATACTTGTTAACCATCAAAAATCAATGGTTTCATGGATTTTAAACGAGCGAAACATAAACAAGAGGTACCTACTTAAGTTTTATGTCCTGTCACTATAATTTATTTTAATGCTCTCTCATCTGTGGCAATTGCTGCAATTATCTAGCTTACTTGTCTATCTCATTAAGAAAATTTGCAATATTTAGCCTAACATGTCATGAACAGTACACATGATTGACGGTGAGAATTTTAATGTTTTGTTACCAAAAACGTATAACATGCTTTCCTTGTCATACTCTATTACTACATAGGTAATATAAGAATACAGATATGTGCGTAAGCAAACTCCTAAAAAAATCCAACGTCGAGTCAATGTTTAAAAGACCTAATGCTTTTTCTATTCAGAATAGTTCCATGACCCCTTCATGTGATGCCATCTGTGGCCCATATACCTCGGGCCACAGATGTTTAAGTGCTGGAAAAATTTCGTTTAAATCCCCTGAAGAGTAAACTGACTACAGTATATAATACGGTTAAACTATACGCTTTGTGATTTTAGGGGAACTCTAGAAATATTAAGTAGGTATTTATTATTTTACTTTATTTATGAAATTATTCTTTATATACATTAAATAATGACAAACAAGACTTTGTTAGTTAAATATCTAACTTAAAAGATAATATTAACAGTAGGTAATTAGTTTAGGCTTTTCTGAGAACACAAAATAAATATTATATCATTGCTAGAGATCACTTTGTTTATTTTGAGTAATATCGTAATAAAGAACTACTGTATACGACATCCTACCGATGCGACATGCTACGTATAAATGCGTCAGTTAGGAAAAATATATGTTTATATACAACTACGTTATAAATGCTTTTATCACTTTTTCGCATCCTTTACACGGGTTTATGACGAAAAGAAATTTATTTACCTAAATATATACTAATATAATTAGGTTGAGATAATAAGGTAAAGAGGTTTGTTTATTTGAACGCGCTAATCTCAGGAACTACGGTCCGATTGGAAAAATTCTTTCATTTTTGGATAGTACATTTATCGAGGAAGGCTACAGGCTATATAACATCACGCTGCTAGTGATAGGAGCGAAGCATCAGAAAAAAATGTTGTAAAACGAGGAGATTTCTAAATTCCATGCATACGAAGTCCCGAGCAATAGCTAGTTTTTGATATTTCTATTATACAAGATAGAAAGAAACAATTTTATCACAATATGTCTGTAGTTGCTTAAATTTTCCTTGTGGAAAATAACTCTATTGCATTTTTCCATTATTTTGCATTGTTTGTCATGTTTAAAGTTTGCTATAGTCAATTTTATTTAAAAAAAAATATTTGCATTTAGCGGTCTGGAAAACATTTTGGTGAAAGCTCCACTTTTTGTTTTGCTTGTTGCAAATCTGTAAAAAAGTAAAGCATGAATAATATCTAGTATAATCATAACGTTGTTTTTGGACGCGTGGAGTTTTTGCAGTGATTTAATATCTAGATTAAAATAAAACTTTGATTAAGAAATTAGATAAATTAGCGATGTCATTTAATTGGTTAGTATCGTAATAACAACTTAATCACTGTCAAACTTTTGCAATCAGCTTAACAATAAAATGAATTGGATTAATAACATTTAGGGTACATAAGTAGATATTGATCAAACATAAATGATCGCACTAATTGATTAATTGTTGCTAATTTATTACATAGATAGGTACGATTATGCTTTGAAAAAAAATAAGTTTAGGAATTGGATAGATAGTTAAGATTAAGGAAAATATTTTATATAATCTATAATGAAAGCAGTTCTGAGTCAGTAATATTTTTTTTTTGTTATTCGTACATGTAGTAAAAAATGTTTTAAATCCTACTAATATTATAAAGGCGAAAGTTTGTATGTATGGATGTTTGTTACTCTTTCACGTAAAAACTACTGAATGGATTTGAATGAAACTTTACCACAATATAGCTTATACATCAGAATAACACATAGGCTACAAATTGGCTGGACCGATTTTGATGAAATTTTATTTTATACAGAATTGTATGGCAAAACAACGTTTGCCGGGGCAGCTAGTATTAGATAAATCTAATAATTTAACAGTTTCTGCAAGCGTTTACATACTTTGAAAATGTAGGCATTAGTGAAATCTAATGCCGTGTAACATATAAATACTTGGAAGTAAATTGTAACTAGAAAAGAAGATAGTCAAAGTCAAAGTCAAAGTATTTTTTATTGTGGACAAATAGGTACATAAGATGTTGAGATCAAATTAACAGGTTTCACTATGTCCTGCCATTTAGGCGTACAATAATGGTAGTGATTATAAATATATTATGCATGCAGTTTTCATTTTGTCATATAATAACAATGTCATATGTAATAATAATATTGGAAAAAAGAAAATGTCGAAATTAGCACATTTGAAATATCATTAATAAAATTTTGTTTTAAATAATAATAATATGAAAATTTAGTTAACGTTGCCGAATTATTTACTGACAATAAAATTTGAACCTTTAAATAATTATATTATAATATGATATATTATGTCAGGCTAATATGCTATCCGAATCATCATTCTGGAATTCATGTAAAGAATAATAACATTTAGAGCATAACATTTTGTGGAGGCTTTTTTTGAAACGAGCAATGTCTGAAATATCCCTAATGTGTTTAGGTAGTTTGTTAAATATGTGTATAGGAGTACAGAGAACACTCTTATGTTGTTTTACATGGTACCACACACAGTCTGTCAGCATGACGTGCACGTTGTCTTTTCTTATATAATCCTATATTTAACTTGACAAATAGTCTTAGTTAGTTCTGATTATAATATATCTTTACAAAATAAAAATACCCAGGTATTGCACTACGCTTTTAAAATATATATTTGCGTATGTAGAGTTGAGTCTGGCGTACAATTTATAGCGTACATTTCTAATATTCTTTAGGTCAAATGACTTTCAATGGTCATTTACCCCTACTAAATAATCATCCTAAATAAGTACGCATGAGAATGAATGCAAGCCTGCAACTTTTTAGCTCTGGCTCACCATAACTAATGAGATACAATGATACTCATTACATTTCATGCTTATTTATTTTTACAATAGCACCTTAACAAATATTTGTAGTAGGTATAGTGCTAAATGTGCTAATATGAAAACTAATAATGTTATTAATATTTTTTCGTGAGTAATACGTTACTTCAAGATAATATTGTGGATTTATTTACACAATTACTTCACGAAGGGGAAATATTGTTAAATATATAGTAAATATATCAGGTTCTTCACGCATGTATTATATTGTATATTACTAGTTGTGTAGGCACGAAAAACGCCAAAAAACGTCACAATACGTGCCGCTGCCATCCAGTGACTAAAAGTACAATTTACCTAATGTCTAAATAAAACTTTTTATTCTGATTCAGACACGTACATTTTGTTCATTTTATTTAAAATTTATTCTAACGTTTCAGATAATTATCAGCTAACATGGTAACAGGTAAAAATAAGTTTTTGAATCCGGAAAAGGTAATTTTAGTTATTGCAATGGAAAGAATATAAAGAAAGAAAATAAGAACGACGTTCTAAAGAAAACGAACGTTTGGGCACAACTATGCAGATAGTAAGTATGAAGGTAGAACAATGCTCACTGAAATATTTTCTATACTGCTATGAAATGTTACCAAAAATATGCCGAATATCTAAGATAAATTAATAACCTTAAGCCCAATTTACTGCATCTCCATTAAAAAGTCTTTTAACACTGGGGGAGCGAATATTTCAAGAATAAATAAAATCTGTAGCTGTAACTATAATACGAATTTGATTATTTATAGAGACAATAATTCGGTTATCAACGTCCAAAAGTCGAAAACTATTAGGGTCTATATCATTAGGTTTGATTATACAGTATAAGATGTATGTATAAGAGTCCAATTTAAATCTGAGTATTCATTACTTCAATATCATTGATAAATAAATAAATAAATAAATAAATATTCACGGACATTTCACACAACGTCCTCTGGTCCCAAACTAAGCTTATATGCTTGTGTTATGGGTACCAGAATACGGATAGAATACATATACTACTTTTCTTTTGTAAATACATACTTATAATACATAGACAATACATAATATAATATATGTAATATATAATAGTACATTGATGACTGTGTCATTGATCATTTGTGTAAGAATTATCGTAAAAATACAAAATATATAATATTCTCTAACATCTATCAACGTGACCATAGCGACTGCAAAATCTCCGAAACGTCGGGAAAATTTCAAACAAATACACGCGTCTAATTCCGTAAAAAGTAGTTTTATTTGAACAAAAGACAACCTTATTGTGGAAGGCTTTTCTTTCAGCAGATTTCAGGTATTGGTATCATTAATCAGACGCCATCGGATTCAACTTGAATTGCTATAAATAGAAACAGTTACAATATAACATCAGTAATACAGTTATCATAATAATTATGATATACCTACTACGTAACAATATAGATGTAATTATGTAAAGATAAATAAATTAAACACGTCATTTTCATGATTTTTCAAAATAAATATAAGAATGCTAAAATTAGCAACGAAGATTATGATACAGATCTTTATACATCCGGAGTATAGTAGTATCAATATTACGATATTATAGATATTTATCACACTAATAGATTTTGATAGGAAGGTATAATAAAAGTGAAAACATGGATCAAAAAATTACTAGACGTAATTAGATCCAGAAAATAATAGTAGAAACCGGTGAGTTTTACTTATAGGAAAGGAAAAGGGCCGAGCCAATAAGAACAATAGCGGCGCCGCCGCGGCCGCCTTCAATTTCTGATAGGTTAGTTTTAGGTAAAGTTTACATTAAATATCTAAATGATAAAATATAACATAATATTTTCCAATATTTACTGTATTTCTCTACAAAATCGAACCCGCGCAACAGTCACCAATTTGAATGTCAAATAATTCCTTAGTAAAATCACGACAGCTTCTACAGCTGAAAATGTAGAGATAAATGAAAGAAAATGATATTGATATTTAGAAATAATTTTGTTTAAAACATAACATATGAAACATATAAGATGTTTCAACAAATTTGAATTGAGCGGGATGCATGTCTCATGCATTATTCATTATGATTGTAGCCGACTCTTCTTAAGGTCGAACATAGTAAGATGGTAGAGCCAGCGCACGCCTCGAACAGCATTCGTGTCATAATAATATATACTGACTTTCAATATATAGTCTTTGTGCTAAAACACCTTCCTCCAACTTCATTATTATTCTACAAATACATTCATAAAATCGTGAGGAAAATTCACGCAATCCTATTGATTCGAGAATTTCCTTTACGTGTAAGTCTTCGATATAAATTAAAAGGCTGTCCTTTAAAATATAACATGAGAATTACTACAAAGCATTGTGTTTTCCTAGTTTGCTACAGATAATTAGATACACAGACAGACTCAGTAGATATAAGTTCTGAATGGAAATCAAATACACGATATGAAGTAGTAGGATCATAGGATAAGATCAGTAGTAGGAAATATTGGCTTCATATCACGATATGAAGCTAATATTTCCTACTACTGATCTCGCCACGAAGCCTAACAGCGGAGTAAGTACAGTACCAGTTACGATCTACTCAATAACAGTGCCGGATAAGGCCAGCGCAGGGCCCATGGCTAATTTCATCGTAGGGATCCTGGAGCTGTTTTATGATGTACGAGCCCCCAAAATAGTAAACTCATGGCGTTAGCTATTTCTGCTACATGGTTCATTTACCTATGCAATAAATAAAGTTATGAAACAATTAGCTGTCGCCCGCGATTTCTTCGCGTAATATTTTGGATGATTAATTTATGAGAAACTTAAAGCAGGTTTTCCCGAAGGAATGAGATACTATCCCGGGATAAGTTGTAGCCTATACTTTAAGTTAGATCTCTAATAACATATCACTGAAAACGGTATTCAATTCCATGTAGTAGTTTTAGCGTAATGTGCAGAGAAAAATACAGAAAATTCCATAAACTTTGTTTTGATTTCTATTACGCCAATAAAGACCGTCTATCCAATTTTTTTATCAATATCTTCAGAGTACAAGACTCGACTTAGATTTTTATTATAATGTAGGTGTAAACATCTGTGAATATGATGTTCCTTAATGATAGAGCCCTAGTACCTAACGGAAGCAAGCTTAGCAGATCTATCTAGACTATATAAACAATAAACGGGTTATTTAGTCATTTATCATCATCATTGTGCGACTTAATATACAAAATTTAATTTATTCTAATCGATAAAGTTCATCAGGCCAATCATTTTGATTGGTCATGGTCTACCTTGAATCTAAGCGGGTTATTGAATTACTTCATTTTACGCATAAGTTGTCACGTGCTGTTATTTTATTTCGGAAGTGTCTAAGCATTAAGATATAAATATAATTAAATATACATAAACAATTATGTGATATACATAAATATACGTTATATGTAACTGCAACCTTTGATTTAATGAAAGATATAGAATATTTGAGATAGATCATCATCACGCGTCTGTAGTTGATGTAATGTAATGATAATGTTAAGGTTGTGTTAACCACGTAACTTATGATGTCAGGAACTGAAAAGAACTTTACAAGTAATTTATTGAACACTATAAAATTTATTATGTTCGTGTATATGGTTTAAAATACATATAGCATTACCCCATTTCCAAAAACGACTTTGTATTAACCAAGTGTGTCTGAGATTCAAGTCGGTAATATACAAATGAAAACAAGTGTCAAAAATGAGTTTTATTTAAAATTCGTCATCGAATGGACAACGGGGCAGTGCAACTCATTCTATAGTAAGTTACCTAAGTGATTATGTGCTTAAAGTTGTATATTGGTATCAATTCTACGCGCACAACTAAACTTAACAAAAAATGAAAATTTATAGTGTCAAAAGCACAATTTGGCAATGTTAACTGAACTTTCTTGTTATAAAAACGAGAATTATAGACTAACGATTTTAATTAATAATAATGTGTACAATAAATGTGATAAGATGTCTAAGAGTGGAAACTTGTAATTGGCCTTATTCTGTGCTAATTTCTTATTATTTATTATATTAGCTGTAAGTTTTCCTAAAATAATGTAAATAAATAATGAACTAGCAAGTAATATTTCATTTAGTTGTGCACGTAGAATTGGAACCAACATCCTACACGTAATATAATTGCAGTAGATATTGTAGGGCAATGTGATATTATTCTATTATAAACTTAATAAATCTGAACAACATTTGTTAATAGTTAAAAGGGTTGTGTGAATAAGGTTGGTTCATTATCATAATAGCGTGTAATCATAGGTAATAATGTGATCTATGAGCGTACACACTTTGTCTAATGTATTGTTTGACATTGAATATAGGTACTCTACAATACCATAGACAATAACTTTCAAGATCATAATATACATTTCAAATTATCATATGCGATAATACCTATTCCAGCAATTTTCATAAGAACCATTTACTTTACACTTCATTTCCATTAATAGTATGGGTAAGTTCCCCTTTAATTCATCAACATATTTTGTACAGAAGTATTTAGTAATGTTGCCATCTATATTATGTGGATTTATGTACAACTCAGAAAACAAATGGATTAACTTGCAATAAAACAGTGCGCGAAAAAAATACCTAAATGTTTTTCCAAAAGTACAGAATATTTTTTTCAGTTAGAATTATTCTGCGTAAAGAATAAATCTAAGTAAGTATATGTACGAGTATAAGTAAAAGATTTTGGTTAGGGATTTTTTTAATACTTATATTTCTTACTTGAGCTTACAGCGCGACACTTATATAGCTGAAAAATAAATGAAAAATGATGGTTGAAGAGTGAATTAAACCTGCTTTCTGCAGAAAGCATCCCGACACTTAGGCGGTATGCTATCCTATTACAATGCAGTGTTAAGAATTAATTTATTAAAAGTAATATACAAAGCAAAGCAAAGACAGAGGAACAACGCGATCTAAAACCCTACTAACATTTTTCTAGACAAAAGTCACAGACAAAGTAAAGGAATACCAAAGATTAAAAGTTTCGTAGTCCTGATGAAAATACCTAACTATTTAGGAATTTGATCACAGCTAAGTAGGGCAAATGAAATATAACGGATAACAACTAATTAGTTAATTTTATTGTGATCTAGAAAAAGACACATTTATCAGTTTTTGTTGTATCTAAGTACTTATTTAAAAACTGAAAGGTACAAACGTTTTTACATAGCAAGTGACAGTCGAATCTTAAGTATTGGCGATCCATTATCGACGCCTTGAATGACAAAAAAGTTAGTAAAAGGTCAATTCACTGCTTCCTTGCTATATCTAAATAATTAAGTAGTTGCATAGTAATGCTTAATTGAGTTTTTAGACTATAACAATGTGAAAGTATTTCTAAAGGGTGTTTTGTTTTGCCAGAACGAAAATAGTAATATTACTTTTTAGGTGGATTATGCAACAACGAAATTTGGTAGACAGCTAATAATGAACAGACAGACTAAAACTGTGAAAAGTGATTTCAATAAAGTTACAATTCTCTACTTAAGCACTTAGTATATTCTCTCTCTCCAGTCCTACTGTCGGGTACGGACCTCCTCCACTTCAGCGTGTTGGTTTAGTTTTCCGTCTCTCAATAGATGTTAAGTGCTTATAAAATTCTTTGGCTCCTACAGCACCTTTGTTTTCTAATCCGTCACTACACGGATAACTTAGTATATTACATTACTTATATATGTTACTAAAATGTACATAAGTAAATCTAAAGTTCTAGTCTCTAATACTATTATGGTCATTATAATATATATTATCAATATATTATGCAAATTCCTTATATGACAGGGTCCATATAAGGAAGAGCTTTGATGGTTCAAACATTTATCAACTTTAATAATATATTTTATATATTAGTTTAGCACGTAAATCAATATTCTGTATAGTAGTACCAAGACCTAAGTATCGAATACAAGCTCGAAATCTTAATCGAATGCTTCTTTAAATAAGGCTTTAGGTTTTCAATATGTTACATTACAATGAGGATGCATCGGTACCGTAGTCTGTGTCAATTTAAAAGATAAAATTTGCAAGAATTATATCGCGGTATTTAAAAATAATTCCACTAGTTTGCAACATTTTTATGCTTTGTTCCTATTGGTCGCAGCGTGATTTCATAGCCTAAAGCCTTCCTCGGTAAATGTACGAGTACTTATACAACACTGAAAGAATTGTTCAAATCGGATCCAGCGGTTCTTGAGATCTGATATTTAGTATAGATTCAGTTAATCTTACAGCAGTGATTATTTTATTTGATTACTAATACATATAATAAAGTAAGTACACATAGTTAAGGTAAATACGGAATCTTTAACAGTGTCCACCGGTCGGTCACGGTCAATTATCGAACCGTGTCACACCGAGCGACTACGATCTCAGTGTTCAATATTTTTTATGATGCAATAACAATATCAGAACCTTTTGTTATGGCTCTCATCTTATCTAATGTCATTATAATAACAAGTGCATACAATAACATGCTTTAAACAAAACTACGATATTATTTTATACTCTACTAACTGTTGCCCGCGACTCCGCACGCGTGGAACTAAGAAAATTTTCCCTGTTTTTGCAACATTATTCACTACTGCTTCGCTTCTATTGGTCGCAGCGTGATGTTATATAGCCTATAGCCTTCCTCGATAAATGTACTATCCAACGCTGAAAGAATTTTTCTAATCGGACCAGTGTTTTCGGAGATTAGCGCGTTCAAACAAACTCTTCAGCTTTTTATTATTAGTATAGATGGCGAGGTTTAAAATATGGACAGTACATAAATAAATAGATATTTGTTAAACAGATTTCCTGTCAATAATATATCCTGGGGAGTGTTATAAATTTTATAATTAATTATACAAAATTCATGGCGTCCTCTGATCCCAAGCAAAGCTTATATATGGCCTTGCGTTATGGGGCCAGAATATAATATATATTTAAAGAGTATCCTCCGTATGGTGACGGATTAAGAATACAAGTGTCACAACCCCATCTTCTCCTAAGGGTGCTGTAAAAGTCAGCTAAGGGATATCGCACATAGATAACATCTTCAGTGAGAGACGGAATACGCGAAAATAAACCCTGTGCCGACACGCCTGGTCATCGCGGCACAGTAAACCATGGTCGCTTCCAAAGTGGAGGTGGCCCGTGCCCAACAGTGGGACGTAAATGGGCTGGAAAGAGTCTATCCGCTTAGCTTCACATTAATAATCGATCAAGATCGGAAATTTTGGATTTTGCTAGATTCAACATAATATCTGTTAGAAATTAAAATTTCTTTTACCTTCCCTGCATTAGTATCAAAGGGTGGTTAAAGTAAGTAATTATTAAAACTTATATTAAAACTTATACAGTGTATAATGTCATGATAATTTTATGATATTTATATTTTTATTTGACATGACAATAAAATTAATAGTGCAAATAGGTAACTGTTAGATAGGTTATATTTGCAATTAATTAGCATTCAGAACTAGTGATATAGAATGACGGGTAGAGATTATGTTAGAGGTATTTCATACGATTTTTTGGTTTAGAAAGAAAACAGCTAATCGATAAATAGATGGATGGATTTGGCACTAGTTAAAAACATCAAGGCTGAAAATTAGAAAAATATTTTGATAGTAGCTAGGAGTACAATACAAGAAATTACCAGGAGCTATGGTCCTTCTAAGGCTTTATATATACTTGAAAGAACAGAGAATGTTGTTATGATATCACACAAGTGCACTGAACAGAAGAAAGTTGATTTAATTTAAATGTTGAAAACATGTACAACACAAAATTGATACATAATTTGACTAATTATTCAAAAATGTTCGTGAAGCATACGTAAGATGTCGGCATTGTCACATGATAAAGGACGTAGACAAAGATAATTAATAGCTTATCACACCATGTCAAGTAAAGATAATCCGATAAGTAACGGAGAAATTAAACCGAGGATAAAAATTATAAAACGAAAAATTTCACTTGAGACGCCGCCTAAACGTTACTATGATAATTAGTACTTTATAGCAATAATATTGATAGCAATAATTACTTAGTGCTAAATACAATAAACATAAGAAGTTTTAGGAGGGTATTCGTAACTTTCACTAATATTGTATACAGCGCAAACAAAAATCTTGTTGTTTCTTTTAACACAATTGATAATTATGAAAATTCCCTTAAACAAAATATAACATGTCTATACTAATATTATAAAGCTGAAGAGTTTGTTTGTTTGTTTGTTTAAATGCGCTAATCTCAAGAACCATTGGGCCGATTTGATAAATTCTTTCAGTGTTTGATAGGGGATTTATCGAGGAAGGCTATATATCATTACGCTACGACCAGTAGAAGCGAAGCAGTAGTGAAAAATGTTGCAAAAACAGGGTACATTTTCTAAATTCCACGCGGACGGAGTAGCGGGTAACAGCTAGTTTTAAATATAAAACAAGTTAAAACAACCTAAAGCACGTTACGCTATAAAAACAGCAATATTTTGTAGGTAGGTACTGTGAAGCCTCTGCTTCACATAAACCTTCTTCTTGCAGAACAATTCATTTATTTCCCTTCTAGGACTTGTTACATTTACAAAATAAAGACATTTAAGGCTTTATAAATAATTGTATTCTTTTTAAATTCATATTTGTTTCACAATATCTATTTTTTCATCCTCTTCCATGTCCTCTCAAATCCCCAGTTCTTTTTCTTTTTTTTATTCCTTTTTTAAAATTTTTATTACTTTTTTTTAAAAATAAACCATATGTGGCCTGTATCATTGAATAGGTTATATTCAATGATCACGACCTTTACAGTACCTACCTAAAACCAGGCTGCCTACACGCAATAGAAACAAATGAAAAGATCTCGGATGCGATTCTCATATAAATAGATATCTTTTTAAAATTGTTTATTTAATAGTAACTGAAAAATTGAATGAAATTAATGTATATTATGTGAAACTTTTAAATAATGGCTTCCGAATGTGAAGAATCATACCAAATGTAAGATGGACAGCGACTCTACTTCGTAGAGTTCAGGTAGAGCAAGTCGGCGTATTTGTATACTAAGGAAGTAAATGCTGTAGGATCTGTAGAAGTATCTGTAAAAGGTTGATGGATGGATAGATGTAAAAGTAGTGTAATTATGATAGGTATTTTTAATAAACATTACATAGGAATACTTCAGTAAGCGTCACTTCTCTGAGATTCTTGCGAATTATCGTTGAATATTCTCTGAAACCGCAAGTACCCAGACAAAAAGACGTTCCTTTAACTGAATCAATGCATAATTACGTCATCTGTGCATGTCATTGGCTAATTGTTTTTCGTCTTTCAATAAATATAATTTATTGTACTATTTAATTATGACAAATAACACTACCATTGTTTTATTTGACCGTTACATTTGTCCTAAGCAACATTAAAATCCACGATCCGGTGTGATATTCACCGAACAAACCTAATTTGCGAAATCACTAAATCAATCGTTAGCATAATCATTATTCACTATGCAAATAATGAACTATCACATTTTTAATTGAGACAGTTATTTTTCCAAAGCCTGAATTTACTAAAGTGCAAGATTAATTATGTTTAATTCTTTTATAACTTTGTAAAGACATAAATATTCTAACTCTTACTTCACTGTACTGTTCACTGTTTTTAGATCATTAGCTTTCTGAAAATTAAATGGTATTATACAACATGTTGCAGAAAGGTGTAGTCATAATTTAAAGATGCATTAGATAGGCCTTAAATATTATAAATATTACAGTTACACATAGAAAAATACAGTTGGTAAGATCTTTTTGTTTATTGCCTACTATTAAATAACTACCAGAAACCCATCAATTATGAGATGTTTACAGTTTATTGAATGCGATTGAACCTTACGATAAAAGATGACCTCATAGTAGTGTTGTATTTAAAGGAGATCGATTAATTTAATAAATTAATTAAACTTTTATGAACACATAAAAGTCATAATTTAACTAGTATTTGTCATTTCATCCATGCCTAGTGCCTAGTCACCGCCCATGTGTAACGATGGTCAAATATGACTACACCTTTCTGAAACACTTTGTATATTTATAGAAACAATAAATCCTTTTATCATAAGCTCATAAAATACTCATAGCAAGACTCAAATACGAGAATATATTCAGATAATATACGAAAAACAATGTAGCCCGTAAAAATAAAAGGTTTGCTCTCGATTTCTCTGGGATTTAGTCGTCAGATCTTAAATCGCTGAATATGGGACCACCTCTGAAGAATACCCATTAGAATAAAAAATAATTATTAAATACGAAATAATAAATAATGATTATTATTGTGTGGATTTTATTTATTTTATTTATTTGTAATAATTTTTTGTGTTAAATATTTGTGTTAAATATTTGTTTTTAGTTTAGTTTTTCTTATGCGTGAATGTGTTTTTATAGTAATCTTTTAAAAATGTAATAAGAGGATGAATCAATAACATAATAATTATTATTACCTTGTTTAGTGTCTCGTTGATGAATCATTAGTAAGCAGTAACAACTTAAGTTTGCACAGTACAGGGAAAACTTATATTTTATACCTAATTACGTATTGTGTAATATTTTACTAAACAAATTACATAATAGCAAGTTTTGTGCGTCAAGTGCATTCTGTTGATTACTAAAAGATTTTTTGTAACGCCTTTTCACGCCATGTTAATTCTAAAACTGATCAAGTTAAGGTAAAGGGATATACTTAAAAATAGGAATCTTTGATAACAAATAACAGCTTAAATTATGTAATTCTTATTGTGCTTAAAAAAACATTCTCAGGATAGCGCCATACCTATCAATTCAATATTGGTATCTAATATATAAAATTCTCGTCTGATATATAAAATTATCGTGTCACAGTGTTTGTTCACATACTCCTCCGAAACGGCTTGACCGATTTTTATGAAATTTTGTATGCATATTCAGTAGGTCTTAGAATCGGCTACTACATTTCTATTTTTCATACCCCTAAGTGATAAGAGTTGTCCAATCCTGACATTTATATGGCAAAACAACGTTTGCCGAGTCAGCTAGTTATACATAACTATATTATAAACATTGGACTTTCAGCTATAATTGTTTTGAATATTTAATTGTGATACGAATACGTGCCAAAACGTACAAAACATACCAGTATGTTCGTAGATGTTAGCCTTCATTTAGTGATAAAAATATTTGCCTGATAAAATTAATTTATTATTTTGTTTATTTAGAAAAATCTTAAAGTCTGTCGGTATATCTCGAGATTTACCTAACCCTGGAATGTCTTGTATCCCTGGACTTTGAGAATATCGTATAAAAAACTCTAATGTAAATATTTGTTGATGCACACATTTAATGATATTTTTCTCGTTCCCACTAGTAAAAGGTCAATCATTAAATCGAGGTTAAAGACAAATCGAGGGTCGCGGCCAAGGCTATGTAACAACATTTCACGTTAATACGTAATAGGAATCCTAAATAGTGTCAAAATATATTTAAAGTATAACCACTCGATACATGCATAGTTAACGGTTTTCCTATATTGAAATGCTTTGGCTCAGTCCGTGTAGTGACGGATTAAAGAATAAAGTGTCACCATCTTAATTTTTACCAAAGGTGCTCTAAAAGGCAGCTAAGAGACACACAGATAACATCACCTGTGAGAGACGGAAACCTATTAAACCCTGTGCCAGCACACCTCAGTCCGTCAGTGCGGCGTAGTGGACCATAATCCCTTCCAAAATGGAAGCGGCTCGTGCCCAGTGGTGACGTTAATGGGCCGGAGAGAAAGAGAGAGTATCTATAGTCTTTAACTCTTTATTCTTTCACACGCTGGTTACAAAATGATAGCCTAGAGATGCGAGTCATTTATTTATTATTTATTTTATTCTTAATTGTACACCATACAGAAGCATATAACTTAATAATAAAATACAAGATTGTACAATGGGCGGCCTTATCGCTAAAAGCGATTTCTTCCAGTCATCTACTAAAAATCCTAAATTAATTCTAATCTTACACTAAAAACCCTTTATTAATACTGAAAGCTAAAGCTGAGCACAAACCATGTTCTACTTAGTTAAAATTTATAAATCTAATATATAAAATTCACGTGTCACAGTGTTAGTTACCGTACTCCTCCGAAACGGCTTGACCGATTCTTCTCAAATTTTGCATACATATTCAGTAGGTCTGAGAATCGGCCAACATCTATTTTTCAAACTTTTTTTTTTTTAGTATGGCAAAACAACGTTTGCCGGGTCAGCTAGTAATAAATAAATATTCACGGACATTTTACACAACGTCCTCTGGTCCCAAGCAAAGCTTTTATACTTGTGTTATGGGTACCAGAATAGGATATACTACATATACTTATACTATTTTTGTTTTGTAAATACATACTTATAAATCTTATAATACTAGAAACACCCAGACGTAGTACAAACATTTGTATGACATTTATGCACATTAGACAAATGATTGTCCCTACCGGGAATCGAACCCTCGTGAACGGCAGTTCATTGCATGAACTACTAGACCACGACGCCTGTTGAAATATTAAAATTTAATTATTTCATGATTTTTTACATCTGCTACGTCTATTATTATTTTCGGTTAACGATGATCAAACACTAATTTTAGATGTGCAAACAATGGGCCGTAGCAATACGTCCTTGTATCCTTATAGCATTATGCAGGATAGCCACTTCTTATCCATATTAGGTACAATGATCAAATTATAATCATGTGATTTCGCTTCTAAGAGGTAACGTTGAACTTAACATTGGATAATTAAAGAAATACCATACCGAAGAGTTGAACTTTGTATATTATATTATATACAGTGTATAAATATCATAAAATTATCATGATATACACTGTATAAATTTTAATAATACTTAAGGTAAAAGAAATTTTAATTTCTAACAGATATATTATGTAGAATCCAAAATTTCCGATCTTGATCGATAATTATTGCGAAGCTAAGCGGATAGATTCCTTCTCTTTCTCTTTCCAACCCATTTACGTCCCACTGTTGGGCACGGGCCTCCTCCTCTTTAGTAGGGATTATGGTCTACAGTGCCACGCTGACCAGGCGTTTTTTTTATTTTCGAGTTTTTCGTCTCTCACAGAGGATGTTATCTGTGTGCAAAATCCCTTAGCTGACTTTTACAGCACCCTTGGGAGGAGATGGGGTGGTGACACTTGAATTTTTAATCCCTCACCGAAAGGATAAAAGGATAGATTCCTTACTTTGGTTAAAAACACTTTACTAAGGCTGCCGATGATATAGAAATCTAGGCAAGTTGCTTTATCTAGCTAGCTATTATCATGGTTATAGCGACTTACCTAGATTTTCCGTCTAATATGATCGGCTGTGGAAATGTAGAGAAGAATTTATAGAGCAGATTAATTAAATTTAAAATTAATCATAGTCGTGCAGACTGTCCAGCTACCTCGCAGCTACACTACAAATCTTGTAAGGCATTTAGGCACAAGTTTATTGGATGTTTTTATTGGAAATAGCAGTGTGTATTAGTATTCACATCATGTATCGTGTAGATACTACCTGTATGTCTACTTGTTCTAGGACATATATGATACAAGTATAATCTTTTAGTCAAATCTGAGATTAATAATGTGTTTTATGTGTAATGAATACGATAAATATGTTTATTTTCTTAATAATAATGGTAATGACAGGTTATTAACTCGTCACCTGCATAATCTACGACCCCAGGGCAAACACCTGTGTATTTACAATGTAAAGTGTGTATTAAGTAAAGTAAATCATCGTTCGCTTTACATAAACGCACAATCTTGTGAGAATGTACCTACGATTATTCCATCAGTAAGTTGGTTTGCAGAGCCTATACATTAAAATATTTGAAATACACCGCGATAGAAGTATAGCGTAGACGTCTCTTTGTTGTTCATGCAGGTTCAGAAAAAATTAAGAATGGGTATGCATAACACCTTCAGCTAATGAGGAAAATCTTGAAAAAGCTCTCACCTAGATGCTTGGTCAGCGTGGTGGTAATAGTAGACCCAATATTTTGTTTTTTCAAACCGGTAATATTATCGTCGGTAATACAATCGATTATTCGAAAAGTATCAAAACCACACCCGCATATAAATATAGTACAGGATTTTAGTTACACTGCCATTATTATCTATTCCATTATAATTAAAAAAAACATAGGCTCTATGGAGTATACTGTGTTTGCTTTCTTACTGGCTGGTTGAATCATTCATAATAATTAATATGTGATTGCGTATAATTTTATAAAAGGAAAATATTTATTATTAAAGTGTTATTAAATATTTATTTTATTTATTTAGAAAATTTATATTGTAGGAAAAAATAAATAGAATAGAAATAAATTATAGTGCTTGGCTAAATTCCACGGTAAGAACGGTAAGGCATGTTAGCTACATTAACTCTTTATTATTAGCTCTACAAACTCAAAACTCTATCTGACAATACACCTCTTCGATTCCACCCTTTTCCAATACCCCTTATATATATTTTCCCAATAATGAGAAGCATACGATCCTATGAATAGCAAGTTATATAATTGACAATCGAATATTTCGTCACACATCACCACGTGTCGTATTAAAAATTTTGTGCGATTGCGAGGTTCTGATTTCAGTTGCCCGAATGGTATAACTGATGTCTTATTAATTCTGCTGAAAAAGGATTACTTATTTGTTTTCCTTCACAATTAGACTAAGATCTTCTACAAAATCTCTAAAATTTTCGGTCCTAGTGCCGTTCATATCCAACGGTTTCTTGATTCCGATTAAGTCGTTACTCTATTTAGTAGGAGGTCGTGTAACATTAAGTAGTGCATGCACTAACATTTTCTACTTTTTAGGCATACATTGAGTTAGGTCCCAAAGTATAGGGATTAATTGAGGACTCTCTTCAAAATCAAATTATCGAAATTTGATTTTTACTTGATAACCCAACAGTTAAAAAATAACTTAATGTAATTAGGTATAGCTAATGTGTATGCGCTATGACACAAAATTAGAGTATTATATATTAAAATAATATGTGTTATAGATACAAGCAAACGCAATCATAATTACTTTTGGAAATGAACAAATCAAATTTATTTTCATGTCATACCTGCACAGACAATTTATTCAAACTTATATTATAGGTAAAGGAAATTTGAATAAAATCTTAGATAGAGCAACAATATTTTTAAGGAAAATCGCCTATATAATAATCGCAATATATAATAATACTAGCTGACCCGGCAAACGTTATTTTGCCATACTAAAAAAAAAGGTTTGAAAAATAGATGTTGGCCGATTCTCAGACCTACTGAATATGTATGTAAAATTTGAGAAGAATCGGTCAAGCTGTTTCGGAGGAGTACGGTAACTAACACTGTGACACGTAAATTTTATATATTAGACTAGCTGGCCCGGCAAACGTTGTTTTGCCATACCATAAAAAATGTAAAGAAAAAAAAAATTAAAAAAGAACTATAAACCTCACGGAGCCCGAGACCTTTCCAACGAATGCAAAACCGTGGAAATCGGTCCGTGCGTTCTGGAGTTATAGCGTCAGGAAGGAAAACCCGACTTATTTTTATATAGTAGATAATATTACTTAATACCGAACGAAAATCGCAGCCTGTATGCCGTCTTAACTTAACTAATCAAAGAATTAACTATACACGAAGTTCACCATAATAATAAAGAAGATATACGTATATATCTTAATAATGTTAATGAATATGTAAAAATATAAATAAATATATTTATTCAGGACATTTCACACAATGTCCTCTGGTCCCAAAGTAAGCTATATTTCTATGCTTGTATTATGGGAACCAGATACGGATAGACTACATTATACTACTTTTCTTTTGTAAATACATACTTATAATACATAGAAAACACCCAGACGCAGTACAAACATTTGTATGACATTTATGGATATCACACTAATGATTGTCCCAACCGGGAATCGAACCCGCGACCTCATGATCGGCAGTCCATTACATAAACCACTCCACCACGAAGCCCGTCAAATTTAATGAGAGAACTTTGTGCCGTGCACGTAATACTAGATTCAGTTCCTATTCAGGACAATTATTTGTGAAACAGGTCCGTATTAAGCTTAATTTCGAATTAGTGGACTTTCGGTTAAATGTGCCTAAATATAAAAATAAAATATAGATGTCACATCACCGGTAGATAGTAGATACACTGTACCTCTATGATTTAACGAAGGGATTATTCTGCTGTGATCGTTATCTGACGAAATAATCATTACCTCTTGAAATGCATTACGATAACAATCAATGGCTTAATAAATAAAAAATAAGTATTAAAATCTAATAACAGATAATAAAAAAAGGACTTACAATTGTGTTTTCTGTGCTTGTCCATTTTTTAAGAATATTAATAATAAAACGTTGATATAAATTTTAATATTCATTTTTAAACTCGAACATTGGCGTCGAAGGAAAACACTCGCGTAATTCGCGACCGGTCTGCTAGTCGCGGTTGATTCGCTACTACTAATCTGCGTGTACGCAACTCGCTAGCCGTGAAGAAGGCTGCGCAGACACTGACGCGATTTATCTGAGCTTTTACACACAGTTATAGCAAATTAACATTTTACAAGCTTTGTTTAGAGAGAAATAATGTGCGTCACTGATAAGTCTTATATACCTACTTAGGTAGTTATTTTAACACTAGCTGTGTACGGCCAATTATCTGTGCCTGTTATGGATTAATGGCCGATAATACCTAGGCAAAAAGTGCAGCACAGTTAAAGCATTTTAATAAAATTAAATTTCTAGTCTTGGCTTCTATATAGGTACAATACCCAGATAAAATTATGGACGGAAGAACGTTTTAAAGAATCGCAAATTTTCTGCTCGATCACACAAAGATGAAATTTATTAAAACATCTAGTCCAAAACTGAGCAATCAATTTGCCGTTTGCTCACTTAGCAAGGGTCAATGCGTCCTTTGCGAGTACTAGGTAGTAGGTTATTGCCTAGCTGCAGAATCTATGAGCAATGCTTAGGAGACTGCTATACACATATTTCGTGCATGCGTTGAAAATTGTATTGCGAATATAAATTGTTTGTAGAGTTCACCAGGCGGAATCTATATAATCAATTCAGTCATGCATTTAATTAATTATATTCTAAGCCTATATATACACTTATTTATTTGTAAAACACATAAAGGTAGATAATATCACGACGATAAGAGAAATGCATTCATACCTAGTATTCTTGTCTATAAACAAGATTTTACGATAACGATTGTACAAATTAGTCGGAAACACTATCGCAGTCTAATATTTGAGCTTTTTGCATACGTTAGTTTGCAATAAAAATAACGTTACATAACTTGTTTCAATATAATATTTATTAACGCGCGTCATTGATTACGTTCTTTACTCAATTATTTTTTGGATTCGGTTATTTACTTACAGTTGGTAACTACTGACGATCTTTCTTTATGGTTATAGATTGGACAATATGGTTTGTCAATAAATAATAATTTTGTGATAAAATATTTTATTATTAATACTTATTGACTAACAGCATGTGGCTGCATACAATTAACTGTGTACGTAATGAAATTAAGATCTTGTAACAAATTTGTTAATCTCGCAAAATGTCTTTCTGAATATGGTAGCGCGCCTTCAATAAAGCTGGCGAGAGCTGGCATTTTAAGACTCCCGGAAATTATTTCTGGTGCTAATATATTGAATACTAATTGAGCTGCATGACAGTTCTTATTGTTTGTATTCCACTCTGAAGCAAACTTCAGTAAAGTTTCTTTTTGAGTATGATTTATCTCTTTCAATGTTTCATAAAGCTTATCATTGCCACCTTTTAAAACTTCATTGACTATCTTTAAAACATGCATTGGTCTTTCCATACGTAAGGCCAATCTAAGAGCTTTGATCAAATGTTTGTCATGCAACAAATTCATAAGCTCTTGCTCTTGTAAAATCATTTGTTCTCTTTCCTTAGCCAATTGTTCTTTTCTTTCTGCTGTAACATCTTTTAGTTTGACTAGTTTAGAATCAGAACCACCAGTGATAACAATAGATTCGCTTTTGTTAACTGCTAAGGACCACACTTTACCATCATGGTTATCTACAGACATTTTACATTCCGATGTCTTAATATTCCATAGCTTTAGCAGTCCATCAGCTCCACTTGACAATATCTGTTGGCCTCTGCTAAGGAATTCAACTTTTAGAACTGAACTTTCATGACCCTCAAAAGTTTTCAAGCAACTCAGATCTGCTATAGACCATAGCTTTATAGTACTGTCTGCTGATGATGTCAAGACCACTTGATCGACAGGGGAAAATGTGACACACCATACTCCTCTTCTATGCCCTTTTAAAATGCCCAATAATGTCAAATCCTCAGACCAAAGCTTTGCAGTTTTGTCTTGAGAACCAGTAGCTATCATTTTATCATTGGGAGAAATTGAAACACAGTTTATATCCATCTGATGTGCTAATTCTGTGTAACTAGATTTTATCTTTTGATCACTTGCAGTTTCTTTTGGGACATTCCAAACTTTCAAACAATTATCTTGACTTACAGAGGCAAAGAAATCATTTGATGTTTGAGAAGTAAATACTGATCCTACAGATGCAGTGTGTCTTGTTCCCACACCTACACAGGACACTACACCTTCAGGGTCTTGTAGCCAAATCCTTACAGAATTATCTTTACTGGAAGATACAAATGATTCAGGCTTAGTTGGAAAACCTGCCAATGCTAAAACAATATCTGTATGTCCTTTTAGAATCTGGCAATTCATACTCTCAATGTCATAATATTTCAAATCTTGGCTATTTGTGGCAGCAACTATATGTTTCTCATCTTTACCAACAAATATTATATCTAAAATTTCATCAGTGAAACCAATAAGCTGTTTCTTACAATCAAAGGATTCCAAATCATGTATTATAATGTTGTGGTCGGCAGTAACAACTGCCAGAACATTTCTCAATTCATTAAAAAGTAAATGTGTCACAGCTAGACCACCTTCCTCCCCTGCAGGTGACACAAGACTGTTGTTCTGTTCAAACATTAGCCGGCTCATTAACAAATTCCAAACTTTAATCACTCCTTTCTCTCCAGCACATGCAACATAAATACCTTCAGTTTCCATTTTCTTTTTAAAATTTGGGATTTTAAATGTAACCGGCAGCAATACTGTTGCCTCAATACTTTCATAAACAGGGACAACTTTGAGTGCTTTACTCTCATTTAAGCTCCATAATATTAAAACCCTGTCTCTACCAGAACTGACCATATATTCTCCATCTGATGTGAACTGTATAGAAGTTATTTTACTAAAATGACCTGAATACACTACATGTTCTTTTCCAGTTTTAGAATTCCATGACCTAATTTTTGTATCATCGGCTGCACCAAATATTAATTCTTTGGTTGAATCTGGATGATATTGTAATACAGAGAACACACCCATTGCTCCTCTTAAACTACTTGTACATGTATTGTGTGTTAAATCCCATAACCGGACATTCCCATCAGAGCCACCAGATGCAACATTTTCATCATTAAAGTCGAAAGCCAACCTAGCAACAGGTCCTTTATGACCAGACCTCCAAATCTTTTGTTGGGCTCCATCTTCTCGATTCCACAATTTCATCAGGCCACTTTTGTGAGCAGTTAATACTAATTTGTTATCATGGGACAATTGGAAAGTGTAGATTTGATCAGGTTCCTCATCTTCATTTACTTGTCCTATTGCGTGTGCTGTGGCCAGTGTGTTAACATCAAGAACTTTTATGACATCTTCACATAAACACAAGAGATTTACACCATCAGAAGTCCATTTAATATCACCTCCAGTGTAAAATGCAGTATATTCAGCAGTTTTCTCATATCTGAAATACACGTTCCAAAATTAGTGACCAAAAGGTACTTTTTTTTACTAAATTATTTACATACTTTATTAAACAGGCTTGATAATAAATAAATAATGTATAAATGGACCTTTCACACAACACATAAAGACATGTTAGGTTAGGTATAATGTTATTAATTCTCTCACGTGAAAAAAAATCCATTTTTTATTTTAGTAAAGACAAACATGCACAATGGTTTATTTACTACACACTTACACTGATTCTGTATAACATACTCACATTTCTTTTAATAAACTGGTCATTTTCAATTTGTAATAATGCTTCAAACTAATCAATTATTTTATTACACAAATTCACACAGTATAGCAACAATATATTAATTATCTAATGTTTATGTGCTCTCGATTAATTTTAGGAACTATTGTTAAGGTAAGTAATTAAAATAACTTAGCAAAGCATATATACCACAACAGTAACTACAACAACAAAACCATGCTGGATTTTGACAACTATGACAACTGACAGTAGTGACAGTTAACATTAATTCGATATTGACTTTTGGCATTACTCTGTGGCCTCGACTGACCATAGAGAAAACTAATTGCGCATTTATCTACTTAAAGCAATAAGCATGAACTATTTAGATTTGAGGCTTTGGAATGAATAAAATACACCTAATATTCAAATATTTTTTATGGTCTTATTTAGATCTCTAATTGTCTATGGTAGCTAGTAGTAGTAGTCTATAGTTTCGGTCTACAGTGAAAAAAAACAACGTCAAATCACAAGTGCCAAATGTCATTGTCATTTGTCTTTGTCAACGTAATGTCAACAAGAAATTGTTAAGTATTTCTATAAATACTTTTTAAAACTGTGATTAATTCGAGTTGATAGTTATTTTAAAATGTTAAGAATTATATTATCCCATGCAAAACTCTGTAAAAGTCATACAAGAAGTTTTGCCACTGTAAAGCAAAACGAGACCCGATCAGACGGTCACGAATTCGAAACAGTGTTTTCATTTCCCTTTATTAGGTATATTGCTCTATTAAATAGGTTAAAAGTATATCAAATCATAGGAACAACAATAATCGTACCTGCTTGTGGTATTTTAGAGACCTTAAATGCTGTACCTTCAGGTGCTTTTCTATCGGCCGCATACTTAGGTGAGCAACCAGTGTAGTGTATATTCCTAAAATCGTAATTTAGATTCCAAAATTTTCTAACGGTAAGATATAGTATGGATAATCAAATACGATAAATAAAAGCACATAACATTAAAGCTTTCGTACTCCCAATTAAGCTCCTGAAAAACTAACGAATCTCATGTAATACACACTACAGAGAATTACCTGTTAAAGATTGTGGCAGGTAGTACAGCTTCAGATGAAAATATTGGAAATCATACTATCAAATTATAGTTCAAGTGCCATTCCATTTTTAGAATCACATTTTATTTAGTTACTTATGATATAGTTATATTTATTGTTTCAGGTTTAACTACAACTGCAGCTATGTCTGTGGTCACAATACCATTAAGAAATATAATTGGATTTTTATATTTAAGTAAAGACAATCAAACAATTAAAATATCTTATTTGGACTTTTGGGGGAGAAGAAAAGAAAAAATAGTACCAGTTGACGATTGGACACCTTTGCTAGAGTTAAATAAACCTATGGATTCAATATATTTGTCCCCACAGCTAGCAGATGGCACAAAATATAAACTATGTGTTAAATTTGGACAAGTATTAAATCCAAAGAAAATGGGTCAAGTCTTAGAATGATATTAGGCAAGTGTTTTAAAAAAAAACTACACAGTCATAGTGTTATCAATCTACTCCTTAAAAATACAGTAGTAGTGAGAACTTATAATAAATAGATGAAATTTATATTAAATACACTGTTAAACAATTGCAAAGTTTTTTCTTTAGTAGATAAAAAAAAATATTGGCAGTTGACAAAAATATTAAAATCAATATAAAATAACAGATACAATATATATATCAATAACAGTTATTCATCAATAAAGCAGTTCTTTTAAGCTCATCAAGTGTATAAAGAAAATAAAAAAAAAGAACACCAAAGGTATACATTTTTGATGTTGCACATTTGATCCCTGCACAAAATTATTATTATGTTTGATAAACAAATAATAAAATTGTACTGCTACTGGTGTTTTCTGTTATAAATATGTATTTACATAGTATTATACCTGTACTCTGGTACGCATAACAAAAGCGTACAAATATAGCATATGGGACCAGATGATGTTGTGTATAGTATACAAACCAGATTAGGCTAACAATAACAAAATTCATAATGGTAGTATGTATTTACAAGTCACAAGTTAACTAGTAGAAAAAATGTTACACTTAAATTAAGAACGATAGAACCTAATACTCTATTCTCTTTGCTGTGATAACTAAAAATTCACAACTCTTTCAGCCAAAAATACAAACCATACCAACTATTTGGTTGCAAACAAAAGATTATTTTCAAGAGTCTATACATAAATCCTCTATAATTTAACTAACTTCAAATATTTGTGGTGGCTAAATTGTGATGCAATAAGACAGAGAGAAAGCAATAGTATTTTAAAAATCTCTAACACTTTCTAGAATCTAAGACCTAAGAGATACAATAATCAAAACTACTATTAATGTGTGAGTGCAACAGAACATTATAAACTTTCAATACTATTGCTTTCTCTTTCATAGGTATGTATAATTTTGTGATGCTGATACTACAAGATAAATGTTGGCAGAGTGTTAGAGTAAAACATAAAAATCTAATATTTTAATGTTTGATTGTTCAGATGAACTTATTTTAACTCTTGTTACACCTTTGCATAGTGAGTCATCTCTTATCAAAATAATTATAATATTCTAGTTACAAAAAAATCTTTTCTCGTGTTGTCCATTTCAATGCAACTTTCGAGCATGTATGTGTGTTTGATTCCTACTTTAAACTCTTAAACAAATATTCTCGATATTTTGTACCGTAATTGGGTAATTTCTTAATAATAATATGTAGATGACACATATAACTAAACAAAAGGTATAATACATAGAACGGGACTAGATGGCATTGTGTGAAATGTCAGTCAATGTAATGAATGACATAAGAAGGCAAATTTATGTGTATCACTACATTCTGAAATTATATTAACAAAAACATTGAAATCATGTGTTACATCACAAATTGAATAACAACAAACAATATTGAAATGTATATTTTAAGGCATCAATCATGGAGACCTATTCTTTCGCAATATACACCGAGAATACTTGGAAAAACATGATACAGAGATAATTTGTCTAAACTGCTTTAGGTACAATTTCCTGCAAATCTGCTGCTTCATTCCTAAGTGACTATAACATATTATTGTCAAATCGCAGTCTAATAGTAATCTTTATCAATGTATCACTCTGATGAGACATTATTAGATCATCTCGTAGTCTAATTTGGAGATTTTGAGTCGATTAAAATACGAAGCGATTAATGCCGCCGTTTTGTGGTTTCATTTCAGGGTGGTATTTAAGAGCCAAAAACAGCACTTTTGTCATATTTTATGTCTGTCAGTTTTCGTTCTCTTTGACCCCCAAACTATTTCCGTGGCAGTCCTGGCACCTACTATGGCCAAGTGTACCTACTTAAAGTTATTCAGTACTTACGAATCCAAAACGAAATTCTGTTTAGGTTCACCAAGTTAAGTGGTGATTTTGACTTTTTCTTTCAAGGCAATTGGATAATTTCTAATTGGATTAATTCTTCTGGATAATTTCTGTCATTCATTGCTTGTACACCACAAGCAATGAATGACAGAAATTATCCAGAGCGTACTTATCTTTCTATGCAATAAGCTAAAAAACATTCTGCTAAAGGCACTGTAAAAGCACATTTCACAAACCTTTGGATCTATTGTTTGTAAGAAAGTTTCACCATAATTGAAGCCCAATCACATAGCAATAATACCCACATAAGTCTATGGTTAAATTACATTATACAAACTTTGCAATGATATCCTTATTTTTACACTTCTAAACAAAACACAATCACATTAAATTTATACAATTATCACGGCAATTATCAATTTTTCTACTTGACCTAATGTTTCTGAGAATAGTATTGCTAGATTCACCTCACAAAAAGAATTTGTCATTTACAAAGACAATATTTGCCTAAGAATGAAATTATTTCTTTCAGTCCCAACCACTTAATGTGCTGCTCCATAACAAAAATCTATTCTGATAAACTATCGAAATACAATATTAATAAGGGTACTTCTATAAAATAGCTGCATTTTCATTTTTTTGAAAGACAAAGCACACGATATTTGCTGAAGACTAAACGACAGCAGACGTTTTCCTCCTCTATTTTGAGGTGAATCTAGCAGTCCAATCTCAAGTTATTACTACACAGTGATGATTTCGGTGCTTATTTAATTTATTTGTAACTCAATTTCTGATAAAAATGCTACTTAGCACTTTATGCGTCGATAAATATACTATGAAGTTTTAATGGCCATTTTTAATCACATTTTAAGAATTTAAACAATATAATATGCCAAAAATAATAAAATTCAAAGAACATGAATGTGTTCAAGTAATTCTCTATAGCCTACGGTACTGAGTAATTAGAAATGTTCTTGATAGTGCAACCAGAAATAAATTGCCATTAAAATATCATAGTTTGATCTTGAAGAAAGATACCAAAATAAATCTTGACAGGCATCTAAATTAATCAATCCAAATCCATTGTTATAATACTTTGATATATTCACACCCATACTTTTGAGAAGTTTGCCAAGTTCCCTGTGGTACAGGGAAGTTCCCTGTACCATAATGGAATAAAACATTATTTAGATCAATTTGGTATCTTTTGCCAAGATACAAAATATCTGTTGAGCACAATTTATATATAAAAATCTATGGTAAAATATTGCAAATATGTGTTGTATAACATAGACTACAACTGGGCTCTTATTCTCTATCGACCAGTGACGTCATAAAACGATAAATGATTTGACATTTATATTTTGTTTCAAACACAGCACTTTGTTACCATTTCATTTTGATGAAGAGATGTTGAAGCTTTAAGAGGGCTGGAAAGCCAGACATGCTCCATACAAATGACTTTTTTTTTCAAAGATTTTATAGGTAAAATCTGGCTGAAGTATAGTTTCCTTTTCAGCAAGACGCTCGGGAATAGGTATAGCAATATCTAATACAAATACCTTAACTGTAAATTGGCTGGCTCGATAGTAAGCTCTTGCTCCAAACGAACACTCTCTTCATATTTTGACATTAAGTATATCATATTTAGCCATGGCATGGCTAAATTACTAACAAAATGGAATTCTTCAGACTCAAATATAGCACAACAAAGCGCTTTTTTAACTGTTCAAGCCCTAAACGAGAATTCCCGTTCATTGTGATATCGAGAATGTTATTTTTTGCCGTTAACATGGCACGTCACGTGTTACGTGACGTGCCATGTTAACTGAAACTTTTCGTTTAAACTGACGATAGAGAATACAGGCCTTGAAATACATTGTGATTAATCGACCCACGCTTGGGCCGGCTGGTCCGTAGTGAATGGACTTACTCCATTATGTTCCATCGCTTCTAATACTTCACAAACATAAGCTGCCACATCTGCCCGACTTTGGTCAATGCCTTTAATAAATGGATGCTCCAATAACCTATTGTATTTCGGACGCTGATTCTCTTCTTTTATGAGGCTGGAATTGTTTATATACATTAACAAAATTATAAGTTGAGAAAGCAGTCTTGAAAAGAAAAAGTAAGTAAACAATTACAAGTAAAGTGGAAACAAGTGCGTCAAGCACTCGATTGATAGCGTCAAGGAGGAATTAAGAAATAAAAGTTACAATAACAAGCAATTAAAAAAGAAATTGATCTATTTGTTTGTTTATTCTAAGTAGTCACTAGAACTGCTGAATTGCCCAATTGATGTACCCTTATCTATATGGTAGGAAACTGGAAAAAATACATACCAAGTATTAACAAAATTGACGAAGTAGTTAGAGAAAGCGTTGTTGTTATTGGTAAGTCTGGGCGGGTCTCCTTGTACCACTTGCTGCAACTGCTCGAATACGGAGCCCCAGCGCGGGTAAGGGAATGCACCCGTCGCTACTTCCATCAGAGTGATGCCTAACGACCACACGTCGGAGCGGACATCATAACCGCGAGCACGACCTGGGTCTATACGCTCCGGCTGTATTAAAATATAATTTTGTTAACCATATACAGACACAGATCACCCAAAATAAATAACGCATTATGAGATTTTTTGTTAACGACTAAACAACTAAACACACCAACATTGTAGGTAGGCGCCTGTTGCGGGATATTGGTCGTAGCCAATTTGTCGTAAATCCAGTTTTCATCCGCATGCTTTTATGTTCGGTGTGCATTGATTACTTTTCGTTAGCGCTTATGTTCGTTGTATATTATTACTTTGCGTACGGAATCTATAGGGGATGATCTATGGGTGACGGATTAAGAATACAAAATACATATAGCCAACCCATTTCCTTGCCAGGGTGCTATAAAAGTCAGCTTAGAGACATCATAAATAGATGCACATAAAAAAGCGTCGTTAAATTTTCACAAATGATGTATTTCTGTTGCCACTATAATTAAATACGATAAGCCAGAATACAACCAACATTTAAAAGGGCCCATATACAACATCCTTTTTTGATCTTCACTTGACAATATGTTTCTTATGACGGTAATGGTATGGTTTCCTTTTTGCGTGAGTCTAACTCGTACTTAGCCAGTATTTAATAAACATAGAATACTCACTGCCATATAAGGTCTGCAGCCGGCATCTCTGGTTCTTGCTATTGAGTCTACTAATTTCCCAGATATGCCAAAGTCACATAATTTGATATTACCTCTTCTATCCAACAATATGTTTGATGGTTTTACATCTCTGTGTGATAAATAAATATTATTATTTAATACATAAGAACATAATTTATTTGTCGACGGGCTTCGTGGTCTAGTGCGTTAGTCTTGTTGTTGTTAGACATGCCGAATTGTGTTATTAAGATTATAAATTTTCATTTTTAGTTAAGATTTATTATGCACGTAAAATCGATACCAATATATTTTTATCGATCGCAATGCTCTCGTAACGTCGAGCAATGTTGTAACCGCGACAACTGTTACGTTAAACCACGCCCACTTTTCACATAATGCAGTGAGGAGGAAAGTCGCGCGTCGCCAGAAACCCAATGGCACTTTTAGTCTTACTGACACTGACTAATAGACACGCAAACATGACAACATGTCAGTAGTTAAACTTCTTCTCTTTTCCAGCCCATTTACGTCCCACTGTTGGGCACGGGCCTCTTCCACTTTGGGAGGGATTATGGTCTACTCTGCCGCGCTGACCAGGCGTGTTGGCACAGGGTTTATTTTCGAGTTTTCTGTCTCTCACAGAAGATGTTATCTGCGTGCAATATCCCTTAGCTGACTTTTACAGCACCCCTGGGAGGAGATGGGGTGGTGACACTTGTATTCTTAATCCGTCACCACACGGAGGATATGCAGTACTACAGAGTTTATTTTAATAAAATTATATAGCTGTACAACTTATACATCAGAATAACACATGTTTATTTTTTGCAGCACAAAGTTCAACTCGGACGTTATGGGCGGGCACTAACAATGGCACTGTGTACGCGTTTACGATAAACGTACGTACGTTACGTAGTTAAACTTACCTATGAATAATTTTAAGTTTTTCTTTTAAGTAATTTAAAGCTTTGACTGTTGCAAGTGTTATTTTAGCTATAATGTTTTCAGGTATTCGAGTTTGCATCCTCTCACATATAAACTTATAAAATTTGTCTAAAGATGTATCCATTAATTCCATGCAGATCCAGCAATCACCCTGGAATGTGACAATTTGTTATACTTACACGGATTTAGTATTTGGATACAAGCCAAGCCTATTTAGCATCATAATATGTTGCAATGTCAACTGAAAATATGTTGATAGTCTACACACTTATTGAAATGTGTTTCTAGTTACCTCTTTAATTTTTATAAAATAATGTCATTACTTTTGTATGTATGTCCTAATGTCCCTCTGTGAGCTTAAATCTTCAAAATTACGCAACAGATTTTGATGCGGTTTTTTAAATAGATTTAGTGGTTAAAGAGAATGGTTTTATTTCTTTAAGTTTTCTGTATTATAGGGGAAGGGGCGCTCGATAACTATAAACGCTAACAAAAACGCGGGCATTATCTAATCTAATGTAAATGCGAAAGTGACTGTATGTCGCTACTAAATCATTTTAAATGAAATATGGTACTGTAAAGGTTGTGATCATTGAATATAACCTATACAATGATACAGGCCACTTAAGATATATTTTTAAAAAAAGAATAAAAAATTTAAAATTTGAAAATAAAAATAAAAGAATAGAGGAGATGAGCATGGGACATGAAGTGAGGATGTTGGAAAAATGATTGTGAAATAGTTTTTCTTTATTATAAAAAATATAACAAATTAATTAAATGTGTTTTAAATTATTATTACAAATGCAATGAAGCTTTACAAATGCAATGAAGCTTTACAAATGGTGGAGGCGCCGGGTATAGCGGCCCGATTGGTAAACCAGCTCCTACGCCCAGGGATGTGTTGACGAGCAAAGGGTCGACACAGGATAAATGTTAATTATCAGAGAAGTAGCCGTATCTTTTTATTAAATTTTTATAAATTATTTATAACTAAGATGGAACTAGCCACGATAACTTTCGGTGGTTGCGCACAGGAGTGCCTAGATGAATTCGAAGAAATGTTTTACGCTTTAATAACTTTCAAGAGATGCTCGTCTGAAGAAGAAAAATTATCACTATTGCCCTCATTTTTAAGGGGTAACGAATGTAAAGGTTGTGATCATTGAATATAACCTATACAATGATACAGGCCACTTAAGATATATTTTTAAAAAAAGAATAAAAAATTTAAAATTTGAAAATAAAAATAAAAGAATAGAGGAGATGAGCATGGGACATGAAGTGAGGATGTTGGAAAAATGATTGTGAAATAGTTTTTCTTTATTATAAAAAATATAACAAATTAATTAAATGTGTTTTAAATTATTATTACAAATGCAATGAAGCTTTACAAATGCAATGAAGCTTTACAGTACACATAATATACAATAGTTTAGGATCACGAGAAACCACATAGATTAGATTTTAATACGAAAAAAAATTCCAAGAGTACGAAATCGCGGGAACCAGCTGTTTGTTCATAATACATAATCTTAAAATTTTTCTCTTACACATCAAAACTAGTAAAATTTGTATTAATACAGTAGTTGATTTATCACGCCTTTTTCTCGTAGGTGTAGACAGAGACTATAGAGCGACATCTTCTATGATCTAAACGCACACAGTTTGCTTTATTTGGTCATAAATGCACAACAGTCCTGACAATTAAGTATTTAGTTGATTAATAGTACCTCTTTAAATAAAGCTCCATAGAACTGAACAATGTAGACACAATCATTACTCCTCATTACAACCTCTAGGTCCATCAGTAACTGTTTTTGTTCCTTCTCATCTACTGTAGAGCGGATTCTCTTTACTGCCATTACACGATTTGATCTAAAACAAATACATATTATTATATACAATTGTTATATTTATTGAAAATTCTTTTTTTTTCTTCCCTTCCTGCCCTTACAGATGCCAATAAATATTATGTTAGTTGCAATGTGGTGACAGATTAAAAGTATACATTTAGGTGCCAATTCTGCTTGCACAACTATACTAAATGTAATATATAAAATTTCCATGTCACAATGTTAGTTACCATACTCTTCCGAAACGGCTTTACCGATTTTTACCAAATTTTATATGCGTATTTCAGTAGGTCTGAGAATCGGCTACTATCTATTTTTTCAAACACCTCTTCCCCCTCCCTGACATTTGTATGGCAAAACAACATTTGCCGGGTCAGCTAGTTATAGTATAAATATTGATATAATGATATAAATATGAATAACATAATATCATAACATTAAGAAAACTTGTATCTGATTAAAATAAAACACTGTAAACTAACCTATTAGTATAAATGAATACTATGTTATAGTCATTAAACTAAAACAAACCATAACTCTTGGCATAAGAGAATTGGGTTTGTCACCCCTCTTCTAACACTTTCTGCTGTGTATAGTAGATGTAAAATCAGTACTAAACCCTACACTATCCCACTTACTCACCAATCTTGATTCAAACCTTGAAATATTTGAAGATGATTTTCACTCACATACAAAGATTTCGTCAGATTAATCTCATTTTGCACACAAATCAAGGACTGATGACAATGCAATAACATAAAATAATATTTAGGATTTTCAAGTGTGATATATAATTTTTAAACCAATGAAGAACTAGTTGTCTTTCATAATTTAAAGAAAATCTCTATTCTCTCTATCTATGTTCATATGTCAAAATCAATTTGAATATTAATCAAAAATATAGTAAAAACAAAAATCATATACTCATAGCTTTAAACAATGTTTGTGTTTATAAGATGCGAAAAGATTAGTGCAAACTGCACTAAAATTGCTAAATTGTTCACAAACAGATAAGCTTGTTTTATAGATCTGTCCTCAATCTTACATCTGATAAGTGACACTAAAATAAAAGATAGTAGTTAATGCATGATAAGGTCATGCATTAACTACTAACACTAACACATCCCATAAGCAAAGAAAAAAAGACTGTCGGGAGCAGCTTGGAAACGATTCCGGAAGCTTGTGGCGTCGGGGGAAGCTGTAGAGCAAGCCTTCAGCAAATGCCGCTTGCCATGGAATCAACTGCCCAGGATGACGCCGGCTTCGGCCAACACCCCTATAAAAAGGGGTAGATCCGAGGACGAGTCTCCACGAGTGCAGGCCAAGAAAGCTCCAAGGCTTGCTTCGAATAAAGAAGTCAAGTCAAGAAAGTCCCCCCCGACTTTCAGATGCCCCTCACCTTTAGAGAAGCAGTAGGTTCTTCGCGAGTAGGGATCCGTAAGCGTAACTGCCTATGAGCGAGGACCAAAATGAAGATGGTCCATAACCACCTGAACTCAAGCATCGCGGAGTTTGAGTTGGGTGAAGGGCCGGAGTTCTGTGGTTTCACCCACAAAACTGGTTGGATACTGGTTACATGTACCAATCAAAGCAGCCAGGACTGGCTGGTGGGTGAAATTCCAAAGTTAAAACCGTGGCCTGAGGCGCAACTCTCCACTATGCCGGAGAATGAGCTGCCCAAACCCGCCACGGCCATAACTTTTATCCCGGAAGCAGAGGCGACTTCGGTTGCCGCTGCTAAGAAGCTGTTAGGGGCACAGAACAGAGGGCTCAACACCAACCTCTGGAGAGTTCTCAATGAGAAGGCGGAAAAGGGAGGTTGTTGAATTGTTGTCACTTTCTCCCTGGACGAACCGTCCGTTGAGGCTCTCAAGGAAAAGAACTATGCCCCCACATTAGGTTTTAAAAAAAATCTTCTTTAAGATCAGGGGTGGGCCCAATGCCACACCTGACCCTCAACCAGTTTCGAACCCTATCCCGGGGCCCAGCAAACCTGTTTCTGGCAGCAACCCACACAAACCCTAAGGCTCGCAGAGCCGTGGTGGTAAAGGGCCAGCAGGGGCAAGGGGGGCGGTAAACCTATCGGAAGGGCGACACCTGCAGCGACTGCAACTAGGGGAATTGGTCCCCAAGTGGCAAAGGCTGTGGGTAAAACCCAACCGATATCCAAAAGAGGGAAGTAATGGCCCTCCAACGTCTTGAAGCGAGGATCCTGCAGGCTAACATCCTGATGGATGTTATGCATGATTGCCAAGGACGCAACAGCCATCGTCGAGAGCCGCCTTGCAGGACACGTAGACCTCGCCCTCATTCAAGAGCCGTGGGTGCGTAACTCAACTGTACTTGGTCTTGGCTCAGCTGGTAAGGTCTTGTATAATTCTAGTGGAATAAAGCCTAGAGCGTGTATTGTTTTTAATAATGATATTGAATTCCTGCCTGTTTCAGAGTTATGTACCGACGACCTAGTAGCTGCGTATGTGAATGTGAAGGGCTGGAATGGCTCAAGAGTAATCTATCTTGTGTTCAGCCTACCTTCCTAGTGATAAGGTAGACCCGTGTGCGGAACTTATTCCTTTGGTCGAATATGCCAGAAGGAATAACGCAGAATTACTGGTAGGATGCGATGCAAACGCTCATCACACCAACTGGGGAAGCACCGACATCAACGATAGAGGTAAAGTATTGCATGATTTCCTTCTAATGAATTATCTCCAAATCTTAAATGTAGGTTGTAAACCAACCTTTATTACTAAGGTAAGAAATGAGGTTTTGGACATAACTTTTGCCACAGAGAAACTCTCGAAGACACATTTTAAACTGGAGAGTAAGCTACGTGGAATCCATGTCAGACCATTGGCAGTTCTGCTTTAACATGAAAACACATAATATGATAATACACTGATTAAACAGACAAATACTATTAGAGACCCTAGGTGTACTGATTGGGAAGGCTACAGCACTGCCCTAAATCAGAATCTGGTGTCAATGACTAAAAGTATAAAAACGCGAGATGGCCTTGAGCTCGCAGTAGGGAGGTTAACAAGAAGTATAACGCAAGCGTTCGAAGAAAACCGCCCCCAAAAGATCAAGACCAACAAGCGTTCGGTTCCATGGTGGAACTCTAAGCTGAAAAAACTTAGAGACAAAACACGGAAACTTTTTAATAGGGCTAAAAGAACGAATGAGTGGGAGATATATCGGAAAGCCCTAAATGAATATAGTAAACCGATTAGGAAAGCAAAACGCGAGTCATGGAGGAAGTTCTGTGAGGAGGTTGAAAGTACGTCTCATGGAGCAAGACTTCATAAAGTTCTCGCAAAAACGGCACCTAACCAAATTGGGTTGACTACCCAACGGATCATTCACAACTAATGAGTTGGAAACCTTGGAACTATTGGCTCACACACACTTCCCGGGGCTGTGGTGTCAAACAGGACCAACGACGAGAGTGAGTCGAACAGACCGCGCTCCGAGGACTGGAGACGAGCAGCTAGTAAGACCAGGTATAGTGAAGTGGGCAATAGATTCCTTTAAACATTACAAAAGTGCGGGAGTGGACGGTATACGCCCAATTATGATTCAACGGGGCGCAGACGTCCTATTATTCCTACCTGACTGGGAAAAAGGATTACGCAGCGTCAAAATCCTTTAGGCCCATTAGTTTAACATCATTTCTACTAAAAACGATGGAAAAGGTATTAGATAAATATATTAATAGAAAAACCTATTCACCACACTCAACATGCTTACCGTAGAGGAAGATCAACTGAGACTGCCCTACTCGAGCTTGTTGATAAAATAGAGAAAGCGCAAGAGGACAAAGAAATCACGCTTTCGGCTTTTCTCGACATTGAAGGCGTCTTTGATAACACCCCCACTCACACCCTGGTAAACAAACACGTACGTACTTGGTCAACAAAGACGTAGACTCTACCACTGTGAGATGGGTATAGAGGATGCTTAACAGTCGAATAGTGAAGCTAGAGCTACACAACAGCATACTAGAGGTACTCGTAAGTACAGCAAGAGGTTGCCAACAAGGAGGTGTTCTGTCCCCACTGCTCTGGACTCTTGCTGTTGATGGACTCCTGCATAAGATGGCAGAACTTCGCATAGATACTCAAGGTTACGCTGATGATCTAGTAGTTTAAGAAGGAAGAAGGCCTTAAACACAATAAACGAGTGGTGCAGACAAAATGAACTGTCCATAAATGCAGAAAAAACTGTCATAGTGTCCTTCACAAAGAAGCGGAATCTTGAAGTTTTAAGGCCGCCTACCATGAATGGAAAAACTATTCCGTTCTCCTCCGAGGTTAAGTATCTAGGGGTTACATTAGACCAGAAACTTACCTGGAACATACATGTGACTGGCTCTCTCCAGAAAGCAAAGGCAGCACTGGCTATCTGCTGCTGGCTAGCAGGGAACAGATGGGGACTAAAACCCAAACTGGCCCTGTGGCTCTACACATCCATAGTAAGACCGATGGTATGGTGTAGAAAAACGACACAGAAAACAATAATAACAAAACTGAGCAGCCTGCAAAGAAATGCTTGTATTATCGTTACTGGAGCCATGTCAACCTCTCCAACAACCGCCCTAGAAGCTATACTGAACTTACCGCCCCTACACCTTCATCTGAGGATGGAGGCAAAGTCCAGCATGTATAGAATCTCGAGCGATAGGAAAGGAAACTGGCTCTCGAAATCCCTTAACACACTAAGGAATACACTAAATGATATCTATGTGCTAGGGATGCCCACCGATGCCTTACCCCTTACACACTGTTCACAGAAATCTTATTCTGTCGAATTACCCGCTAGGGAAGACTGGTTAAACAGTCAAATAGAATAGGAACCAGGAAGCCTTAAGTAGTTCACTGATGGCTCCAAATCCGGAATGGAGTTAGGATGCGGAATATATGGTGAAGTTCCCAAGAGGGCGCTCAGTGTGAACCTAGGAACATACTCATCTATATTCCAAGCAGAAGTGTACACCATCATTAAATGTGCAGTAGCTAATCTGCAAAGTAACTACCTCAACCATACAATCTATATACACTCTGATAGCCAGGCGGCTCTCTTGGCCTTGTCTTCTAATGCTATTAGCTCGAAGTTGGTCATGAACTGCAGGCAACTATTAAATACTCTGGATGTAAAAAACAGAGTAATATTACGTTGGGTCCCAGGACATGCTGGGATCGATAAGGGTGTTCAGTTTGGTCCTGAACCCTTTTGTGGAATACCCAAAAGCCTGGCCAGACTGACCCTGAAGGCAGACTGCATGCGCTCAACAATTCAACTCTGGAAAACAAATCCCAGATAGAGACAGTCCAAGGCCCTTAATTTAAAGATATATAATAAGACCCTTTAAGATAATAAGACCCTTTAATTTAAAGGCTGCTTCTGAAGCTCTGGCATTAAGTAGGAACAATCTGCAAATGCTAGTAAGAATACTTATTGGGCATTGCTGCCTTAATAAGCATGCGCAGACAATAGGGCTGACTGACAATGGGACGTGTAGTCTCTGTCATTTGGCGGAGGAAACGCCCATTCACATTCTCACTGATTGCCCTTCAGTGATGCACATGCGATGTTCCTCTCTGGGCAATTACACCATGCACCCAGAAGAGACTAAACTTCTCGGAGCCAAAAGATCCTGGAGTTCTTTATGGCAACAGGCTTGGACCGAGAACTGTAAAAAGTGGCGATCACAATAGATCAATCTGGTCACAGTGATACTAGGCGTAATATAGCCTGAATAGCCGCTGCTCAAAAAAAAAAAATACACATCCGTTTTTATTTTTCTAACTACTATAATGAGAATGATCATTGTTCAGCCAATTGATATAGCATTTCAGAAATTGCAGAGTACCACTAACATTTAGGTAAAATGTACCTTCCTACTGTACATATACTGTTTTATCAATGCAGCTTATTCCAATACAGCAGTGTGCAGTGAATTTAACACCTTTTTTAAAAAAAGCAGCCAAATTAAAAATTGCTGTCATTAAATGAAAATAAGAGAAGAAATACTAATTTTCTCCTTAAGAATTCTTTGAGTTATTTCACATTAGAAAATTATCTGTTTACTTACTTCCTGTGGACCATTTTATTTACAGCTCCAAAGGCTCCCCTACCTATTTCACCAAGATCTTGCAGGTCATCTGCTGTGAAATCATACACCTCTGTAGCAGACAACTGGAGTTTACCAGAGGATTGCATTGATGGGTATATCCTACATCTGTCCCTGAAATAAATCATACAATCCTTAAATATTCTATTAACAAAGATCAAGGGCTTGAAAAGGCTCGAAGATACTATTAATAAAATATGGCTTACCTAGTGGTATCTGGAAGGACATCTCGTATAGTTCGTGATGGGACCCGAGGTCGAGGTACTGGGACAGGATTTGGAGTAAACGGCATAAATGCTGCTCCTTCAGTAGATGGACCACCTCCTAAATGCAAATTTAATCCCTTGCGTTTTTCCATACCAAATAGATTCAATTCAGGTTTTGGCATCGTCGGTCTGCTGGGCCCTAAAGTGTCAATAAAAAATAAGAACAATGTTTTCATGTAAGAGTAACACGAAAATAGACGTGTAAAAATTAATATTTTAAGCCTGAGATTACCTTGGTTTGATGACACTTCGCCATTCTTCGACATTTTTCTTATGAAGAAAACTAGGATTTATTTGCTTTCACTATTCTTTGGTGCAAATTACAATTTCCAAACTCTCCATTTGAAAGATCAGTCACGTTTTCATAATATGCCATGTAAATTTATTATCGAATTTAGGCATCGTACCATTTACAAATCCACAACATACGAACGGCGTTTGACAACTCATTGACGTCTATTTTAGTCTATGTTCATGTTCTATATAGTCTATGACTAGTTAAAATTCTGCTTGTTCTCTCTTACTGGTTGCTCTTCTTTTTTGAAAAAAATTGTTCTGACTAACTGTCAGCGTCAACATTCGATCTTGCTGCAAAATTCATTTACATGTTTCATATAGCTGATAGTTAAAAAAAAATTTTTACGGATAACGCGTAAAAATTCTTCATAATAATATGACAACATAACAAAATAGGTACCTAGTTGTTTCTGGTACGGCCACACCATGGTGCTGTCTAAACCTCATTAGCAAATGTCATTAGTCTGTGGTGATGTATTCTGTTTTGCATCTTCTATCTATTCTGTGCTGTTTTGTTTTGATTTTTTCAGCATTGGTGCAAATTCTATTTTTAATTTAATTAACGAGTTAAAGCGGGGAAACTATTTATGTATATAATTCTGTCTTTGTATAAATTTAAAGCTGCATAATGTCAACAATAATAAAATTTGATATTAAAGAATTAAAGAAATTAGCGAATGATAAGAACTCTTGTATAATCGAAAAGAAAGTTACTCAGATCTTGGCATTACAACCTTCGTGTCTTGGAAACCTTAAGGAATCTATTAAGAATCTACTTGACTACAAAATCGGCAAATTCGATAAAGAGTGAGTTATCACAAAGTTCAATCTCTACTGTACAATACTCATGGTGGTCCTTTTTGTTGCGACAATGTGGTTTATTAGAGATGTATCGTCTATTTAGAGGCGAGTTTACGCCTTTGGAAGAATGTTGCCTATTTAGAATAGTGTAATGTTTGTATTTTAATTGAAGACAGGTTGTGAATGTGTCATGACAAACTTTTCTTTTTGCTGTAATAATAGTGCACAAGTAATTTTTTTTATAAATTATTTAATCTAAGTGCTTGCAAGACATTTTCAGTAGATATATGTATATCCCACTAGATATAGTCCTCCTGTATATATTGGAGTTAAAGAATCCCACCTAACCTGATACATTGTGTGTTATGTTTTTCTTTGTTGTACATGTTAAATGATCTTGTATATTATTTGCAGGCTTAATGGAATTCTCCTAAGTTATAAAAACTCTAAAGTATTGGGAAATGCAGGTGCCATAAGAAATGACAATGCTGATGTCCAATATCAAGTCGAAGCCTTATATTATATATTTCAGCCATATGTTGGAGCAACACTGAAAGGCATTGTCAATAAAAAAAGTAACACTCATCTAGGCATCTTAGTGCACAGGTAATTTTTTTAATGCCTTATATTTTTTGTTTCTTTTTATGTACATTTAACACGCATCCCCTGGTCCCAAGCTGAGCTTATAATGCTTGTGTTATGGGTACTAGAATACAGATATACTACTTTTCTTTTGTAAATATATGCTTATTAATACATAATAAACACCCAGACTCAGTAAAAACATTTGTATGATAGTATTATCACACAAATGGCTGTCCGATGCAGGATTGAACCTGCAACCTCATGAAAAGCAGTATGTTACATGAACCACTAGACTACAAGGCTTGTCAAGCTAAGGTAATGTTTAAGATGTTTTTTTTATTATTGCAGAGTTTTCAATGTTGTGATACCCAGACCTACAGAACAACCTGGAAGCATGTGGATTGGTTCCAGTATTCAACAAGATCAAGAAGTGACATTTAGAATAGTTGTCTTAGATTTGTTTGGTGCTCTGCCTTACATTAGAGGAGAACTTGTCTGAACTCTTTTATATTGTATATATAATATTAAAGTATTATTCAGCAGTCTCATAAAGATCTTTCTATGAGACTGGTTGATGTTTTACGTGACCAAAGGGCTGGCCTGTATGTGGCAATTCGTATAAGCATTGCTATACAATGTGGTAATACGGCCAGTCTTTTGAGCATGTTAGCTAATGTCAGCAATGCGGACAAATTTTTTGATGCCTAATTTTAACACATTTTTCTTATTTTAAATTATATATCCTATTAATAAGTGTAAAAAAATATATACAATATTTACTTTAATAGATAAATAAATAGAATACCTACATATAAATTATTGTCACTGATTTATTTTTACTAGGAGAAACTCTAAAATCTACTAACAATTTGGTATTTTAAGAGTTCTGCAAAGAGTTAAAAACTGTATTCGTGTATGAATGTTAAATTATAGAGGTAGTTTAAGTATATCACAAGATTCACAAGCCAATAGGCAAGCGTAATAATAATTTACATTACTCTATTGCTATTCTGCTATGTAGGTATGTAGACTCTGTACATTAGCCTGTGGTTAAATGAAAAGTGAGGTTATGTTTTTTAAGTTGTTTTAATTGGTTTTAATTTTAATAAATAAAATATTTGCTTCGTAAAGATGGCTGTTAATTTAAAAATGATCAATAAATATTTGCCGTTACTTAATTCACCTTATTTCCTCCCTAGGTAAGTCATTACACTTAAAAAATTCAGATGCAATTGAAGTGGACCTAGTATCATACTAGAACTTATTAAACCATAGTACATAGTTTCCAACTGGATATTTCTGAAATGGAACTTAGCTATATCACAAATAATCCAGATGGTCTACCTGCTATTATAAGTTGAGCGGTACGTGTTGGTACAAAGTTTAATGTTCTATGTGTTTAGCGTATCATTCTACTGACTTGCTATCATTGAAGGAAAAGAGGCAATGATTAAGGTATTTTAACTTCACCAGTACCTGGAGAATGATACCTAATAATAAAAAGCAAATAATAAGGAATGATAGGTTAAGATATGGTTACCTGTGGCATAATAATCACGTTGTTTTTATTTTAAAGTACAAACAGCCTCTAAAGCGCGTCAGATTTGTTTTTGGTGATGACTTACATTATATATATAGAGATAATAGCTACAAACTATATAGATTTAAGTAGCAGTGTATTTCATATGCTGGATCTGTGGTTTCACTTCATTGATTTCAAGCTTATATTATTATAGTCATTTCTAATTTACTGATTGACTATAATCTATACTAATATTATAAAGCTGAATAGTTTGTTTGTTTGTTTGAACGTACTAATCTCAGGAACCACTGGGCCGATTTGGAAAATTCTTTCAGTGTTAGATAGGGCATTTATCGAGGAAGGCTTTAGGCTATATAACATCACGCTACGACCAGTAGAAGCGAAGCAGTAGTAAAAAATGTTACAAAAATGGAGAAAATTTTCTAAATTCCACGCAGACGGAGTCGCGGGCAACAGCTAGTCATATACATAATCCCTTTCAGAAGAGTATTTCGTCTACTTATGCTACGCTGACCAGACTTGTTGGCATAGAGTTATTAGTTTCAAGTTTTCAGTCTCTCACAAGTTATAATTATGGTTAAAATATTTCTTATTTGCTTTTTAGAGTGCCCTGGCGAAGACCAGCGGCCCAAGTCTGCTATTACAATAATGCTGCATTATGCTGACATTTTATCAAGTTTTTTTTTTCAATATGCTCATGGACATTTCACACAACGTGCTTATGCTTGTGTTACGGATATAATACATAAATTACTTTTCTTTTGTAAATACATACATATAATACATAGTAAACACCCAGACGCAGGAAAAACATTTGCATGACAATTATAAAGAATTCACCATTATGCAATCAGTGACTGATCATTAAGACAACATTGTTCTAGCATACTTGGACCCTGGGATGTAACTTGTATTCTTAATCAGTCCCCACATGGACAAATCATAAACTAACATTTACAAAGTTATTTGAATAAAAACATTATACATTATATTATATTAACATTTATTCTTTGTATTTTATAGATTATCAACATCTGTCCACTGCAGGACTTATGCAAAACCAACCTCATTTCCAGAGTATTACCAAAATCCAGTATTTAGGAAAGAGGATCAATTAAAACTTATAGAGAACTCAGAATTATCAAAGATGGCAGTGTTACCTGTTAAACCGCCTACTGTGTATGAAACTAGTTCAGTCTACCATGATCCATTAGTCAAGTAAGTGTTTAGTTTTGTTTATTATGATGTATAATTCATTTTTTTATATATGAAATAACTTAGTGGCTTTGAGTAAAAGCATGTGCCTTAATATTTTTTATTTATTTTTGTAGCCCGAAAATAATACCTTAAACCAATAGATTACTATTTATGTTAGATGTGAAGTCGATTCTTAGAATGCATGCAACAATATAAATACCAATCAGTCCTATTCTGTTCTCTTTTGAACAAAAGCCTTGCATAATGAATACTCTGATGCTTAGCCATGTACCACTTGCATTTATCGGCTTACTGCGATTCTTACTATATCGTCGCCCACAAATTGATTATGGGGCGTCCTAAGCTTGTCGCCACACGGGAATAGAATAAAATTATCAATATTTTGCATATCCTAACCTGCCTGCTGCAAACCACAAAAATTCAAAATATTTGCTTGTATTTTATAAGAATTAGAACATTAAACTAGTGTTGATAGAATTTTAGACTACCAAAATCCCAGTCTGCTAGATAAAGGACTTGATCTCGCATTTCTGTATAAGATAGAATCTGTGCCTATCTAGTACTGATGGGAGGCCATATCGTCTCAAAACCAGCACTTCCAGGGCGAAGCAAGTTTCTCCAGTTGTGACTGCATAGATTAGCTTCTTTCAAGAGCGCAAGCAAGAATGCAAGCAGAATAAGACTTCGATGTGTGGCTTTTTGAGCAGGCCCGTGTCGGTGATTTGGGAGAGGTTTCTACAGTAATCAGCGGTTTTAATGTGACTTCTAGCACGCGAAATGTACGATAGAATTGCAAAAATAACTGAAGACATGAGTGGATGAAGGGGTTATGTAACATTTTTTTAAAAATCTGTTTTTTGCATCGAATGAAGGTGTTATGAGGTTTCAAACTATATTCAACCTTAAAACAATGACTATAAAGATTAGTTTTAGAAGAAGCAAGTGATGAAGGTGTTATTTACCAACATAAAATTATATTTACACTGAATGAAAGTGATATAGGCACTTAACATATTTTTTTACAAATAGCATTGTATCCCCTTCATCCACTCATGTCTTCAACTGTTATATAATAATTATTTTTAATATATGTATAAAAGAGAAATGGGCCGTATTCCACACGTAATTGTAAAATTGCGCCATTCCCGTGTCTAAACGAATTCATAAATTATTTAAATTAAATAAATAAATAAAATAAAACATTTGCGTTAAAATCGTTATTTACAATATCGAATCTCATGCACAACTTTTTTTTCTCAACTTCAGCAAAGTCATTAACCATGTAATGGAAATGGGTAAAAAGCAACTCGCTCGATCACTCGTTGAAAAGGCTTTCGAGAATATAAAGAGGAAACAAATAGAACGATATCATTTGGCATCAACACCAGAAGAAAAGGCAAATATTGAGCTAGATCCAAAGAAAATATTGTACAAAGCTATTGAAAACGCGAGACCATTACTTCAGTTACAACCAATCAAAAGGGGTGGTATTGTATATCAGGTTTGTGCTTATCATTTACTCCATACTATTTATAAAGAGAAAAGATGATGTTGTTTGAAATGAAAAGGCTCCCATTTAAAAAATAATTAGACTAGACTAGTATATGTATTCTATCCGTATTCTGGTACCCATAACACAAGCAAATAAAGCTTAGCTCGATACCAGAGGATGTTGTGTGATATGTCCATGAATATAAAAGTGTAGCTATTGTGTGAAATAACAATTTTCTGTTTACGAAAATCGGCGGAGTGTTTGCTAGATGCTTTTCCTTCCAACTAGGGATCGTCTTACCATCTTTCACACAGTTACAATAGATTTCTACCAAATGCTGTCTAATGCAATAAGTTTTATATCCTTTTATGTTATATTTACAGTCTATAGCCAATCGAATTTTTCTGTCTAGTAAAAAAATAGAGAATAATACGTACTCACATATAATCCAAAATTCTGAACAGCTTAACTTAGCCCATGCGACCGCTTGTTTTTCTGTGCGTATTCATAAAAATCTTTATTTATTACCCGACTTCAAAAAAGGGGAATGTTCTCAATTCGTCTATATGTTTTTTACCTCGTAACTTTTAACTTGGCGAAGCGATTGTAATGATCCTTTTTTTTTAGGTCCCTGGTTCGTTAACTGAAAAAAGATCGCTATTTCTAGCAATCAAATGGTTATTAGACGCTACATATGAGAAAGAAAAAGCAGTTCATTTTCCGGAGCAGTTTGCGTGGGAGCTTTTAGACGCCGCTAATAACACTGGCAAAGTGGTCAAACGTAAACAGGATTTACATCGGCAATGTGAAGCTAATCGTGCATACGCGCATTATAGATGGCAATAAATATTTAGTGGATATAGATATTATATATAAATTGTGTTTAGAGTAGACTAGCATAAATACGACAAAACTACAGGCAGTCCAGATAATAAATGCTGTCTTGTGTACATAGAGCAGTATTTTGTCTATGGAAATATAATGAAATATTACAGTGCCCGCCATAGATAAAACTTAATGTTACCCACAAAATTGAAAAAAAAAAACATCCGGCTCACTGCTGCGTGTACATAACCTGTATTGATAATTTTGCACGCTAATAAAATAAAATAGCTAAATAAAATAGCTTTGTTGTTAGAAACTTGAATTTTGTATTTAATATAACTTGTAAATAACTATTTTTTGTTTCATTATTATTTATTATTAGCTGTTTCCTGACATATCACCAGCTCCTACCGTAATACTTCACTTATTCCAAGCATAAAGTAGCCTATGTAAATCAGGATGCCAATTCGATATAAATTTTTATAGAGTCGGACTTGCGCACGAAGAGTTTCGTATCATTATCTATGCAACATAAGGCAACGTTATTAGTATCGAGCAAGAAACGGTAAAAAAATCATGTTTGTTGTATGGGAGCCCCCCTTAAATATTTATTTTATTTTATTTTTAGTATTTGTTGTTATAGCGGCAATAGAAATACATCATCTGTGAAAATTTCAACTGTCTAGCTATCACCGTTCTTGAGATACAGCCTGGTGCCAGACGGACGGACGGACAGCGAAGTCTCAGGTCCCGTTTTTACCCTTTGGGTACGGAACCCTAAAAATTACATACGTATGAATTGAAAATCTCCTTTTTTTGAGGTCAGTTAAAAAGTAAATATCCGCCGTTTCACTTGCTTTTTATTTACTAAAAGCTCACGGAACGATTCTTTAAATCTGTCAATGATTTATTGCCAAGAACCTCGACTAACGTTTCGTAGTTTTCTTTCTCTGAATCCTTATAGATTTGAAATGTAAAAAAAAAATTGTGGAGTGAAGTTTATAATATAACACAGTTTTTATGCAGGTGAAGTCGTGTGCAAATGCTTGTTTTGGGTATATTGAGATTACTCATAGAGATAACTTTTTGCATCATAGATAATCGTATTCCTTTAAATTGATGGATGTCAGTTTTGTCATGATCTATTAGGGTTCCGTAGCAAAAGGTAAAACAGGATTTTATTGTTGAGACTTCGCTGTCCGTCCTTTCGCCCATCCATCCTACCGCCTATCACCAGGCGGTATCACAGGAACGATGATAGCTAGAGAGTTGAAATTTGAACTAAGTTCCCTATCGCGCGTTGCGAAAGGGGGCTTGACGGAAAACATTAAGAGGATACCAAAATAGCTTCGTGCATTTTTCTATGTACGAAGTTTTCATTGTTTCTTTAGATTGAATGGCTAGAGCTCTAATTTTTAAGTATATGTTTTTTCAATATATGATCTAGGATCGCATAAACTCAGAAACGCGATTGAAAAAAGTTTTCTCGATAGAAAATCTTAGCGAAACAACCTCTCAAATTTTTTATTTTTTTCATTTGTCGGTCTATTATCGCGTATTAACTAATGAAATAACTTTAAAAACATAAGTAACTATTATATATAGAAACACGTAAATCAGAATTAAAATATATTTAGTAGATTTTGAGTAAATAGGAAAAGTATCCCTAATTCTTTATTTTCTGTGCCTACTGGCTGTGTTAATATGTACGTGTCGGCGATGATATACGATAATATTGATGTAGGCCCTTAAGATCAAAAGTTGTAACGACACTTTTTGCTATATGTAACTGTAAGCCGTGCGGCGTGTGCATGTTTCTCTGTCTCTCTCTCTCTCTCTCTCTCTCTCTCTCTCTCTATTTCAGATTGAACAGTGCAGTGTGGTGTCGCAAAGATTATTTTTGTGTAGTGTTTAAATAACCTGTTTTTAACAAAGGAACTTCGTTCCATCCGGGTGTCCCTTGACAGCTCTCAAGTTTTTTTTCACAGATAAGTAGGTATGTTGACGCTCTAACAACAAAATAATAAAAACCAGAACACAATAAATATTTAAGGGAGCTCCAATAAAACAAACGTTTTCAGTATATGATACATATGTTCAGACGACATAGGAATGACGAATGATAAAAATACTATGGGACCCTTTGTGTGCGAGTCCTACTCGAACTTGGCTTGTTTACCTTCTAATGACGTTTGCGACCATTGTATTAATCTCCCTACTAATATTAAAAATGCGAAAGTAACTCTGTCTGTCTGTTACGATTAAACCTCTTAAACCTCTCAACCGATTTTGATCTATATTATTATACTCTTTGGTATTAATACCGCAAAATTACAAACATCTAATTATTTTTGTTTACAAATCAAAGTCTTCCAAGATAAATTTACCAAGTCAAATTCATATCTCAGACGAGATGCGTAACATTATTGGATCCTCATTTCCGATTAAATTAACTAAGCTCTCCGCTATAATAAAACACTCAATAGATAACATACATTTCTATTCGTACACATATTTGCAAGGTAAGTAAGGCCGTTATTTAAAACGTACGTAGCCTCCCGGTTATGATGAGGACTGTCGTCACTTTTCATGCCCATGCCAGCTCCATTGTTTGGCTCTTCCTCAGTATGTTAACACCAAGTTACAGCCTTAGTCTATTTACATCCACTGAGGGGTATAGGTATTTGCTATATTTCTGCTAACGGGGTTTACCCGTAGGAGGAAATCCAGCCAGTTTGAAACAGCTCGTCCGTAGCGCTGACCTCTAAGTACGAGTTGCCTCTAGGAAGTGATTTACATGGCGCTATGCAGCAATGCTAGGAACGGAAATTGCGTTCCAGACAGAGTCGCTAAGTAAATGTGTTTTTTCAGCATTCTATATTCTTGTGAAAACTTAAATGTTCTAAAATGCTTGGGGCATAAAATATGCCTAACAAGATAAAAGTATTGTATCAAAATTCTCAGATGTGCGAGGTAAACGATAAACAATTAATATCTGTTTACGTAAGTATGTTGTATCTGCAGTTAAATAACTTAAAACATATTGCTAATTTTGGATAGCTGTCGTGCCTCTGAACAAGATTCATTGCAACCGATTTCCGCGCATGAGGTTTCGGGTTTAATTTCTGTACCGGAAAATATTATAGGTATCTGTGATGAACATGGATATTTTGTAATGTTTTTGGATGTTTACAAATACTGGCCTCAAGTCTCAATTCTAGGTGCAAAACTAAACACAACTAAAATGTGAACACAACCATGTATAGTGTATTTTCTACTTTGTTGTGCACATCTATACTATTATTATAAAGCGGAAGAGTTTGTTTGTTTGTTTAAACGCGCTAATCTCAGGAACCACTGGGCCGATTTGAAAAAAAATTTCAGTATTAGATAGGACATTTATCGAGGAAGGCTTTAGGCTATATAACATCACGCTACGACCAGTAGAAGCGAAGCAATAGTTAAAAATGTTGCGAAAACAACAACAACAGCTAGTTTATATTAGTTCGCGGGCAACAGCTAGTTTATATTAATAAATAGTCTTTAGTCTACAATACACAGTTTTTATAATAAGAAAGTTCACTTAGGTAACGTTGCCGAATTGTGTAGGACGTTGTGCCGCTCGTAGGACTGATGATCGTTGGGGAAGGAAGGTCCTAGAGTGGCGACCACGTACCGGACGACGCAGCGTTGGGCGGTCCTCGACAAGGTGGAGTGACGATATCGTCAAGGTCGCGGGGAGACATTGGATGCAGGTGGCACAGGACCGCGCGTTGTGGCGTTCTATGGGGGAGGCCTATGTCCAACAGTGGACGGAGAGAGGCTGAAGAAGAAGAAGAAGTCTACAATACACAGTTTTTATAATAAGAAAGTTCACTTAAGTAACGTTGCCGAATTGTGTTATAGACACTATCAATTTTGATATTTTTAGTTAAGTTTAGTTGTGCACGTGGAATTGGTATCATTGCCTAACAGTATTCTGTTAAAAATAAAAAGAGTTACAAAAGCACAGAAATATATCTTAATTTGGATCTAGAGGATATGGACATGACATAAAATGTCCCTAAATATTTACTATATTCGGTATTTGGTTACATGACGAAGACGACGACGAAGACCTACTTAACAATCCCTACCATGATCATAATTTTTCGCACTTATATAGACTAGACACTAATATAATAAACATGTGCCTACTTTATATCATCGATAAAGTATACCGATATATATAATATATACGATAAGTTATACTTGGTCGGTGTTTATATCGAGATTTGGAAACTGACCTCTACAAGAGGTTACATAGGTAAATTAATACTTTTATATACCAACGTGTTTTCAAAAACATAGCCTATTCAGATATTGTGCTAAAATCCTGTGATAAGTATGTAATATTATAGTTAGGCACTAAGTAGTGCGAGTTCTATCATAACAATCAAGATTGTGTTTCTGTTTGTCTTCGTTTAGGACCAGTGGAGGTTTTTTTTTACTTCGCCTTTTTGCCTGGCTGGGCCACGATGGTGTCTTGAGCCTCTTACCATAAGGACCAGTGGAGGTAGTGTTAGTATGTAAAATAAAATATCAGCAAACTTTTGCTTTGAGTTTTTGATTTTGACGATCGAGATATCTCGGTATGTTGTTTTTTTTTTTGAAAATCGTGTTTCTTTAATCATTGACATGAAACCTTGCTAGACAAGTTATTCGCACCCTAAAACACTCTCCATACTAAATTTCACAAAAAATCTTTCGGGGCTGTTATAGAAATTCAGATTACATAGGTACATACAAAAATTGAACGTATTAGACAGTTAAAGATATAGAGTCATTTAACCTCATGATCTCAAAGGTAATATGCCTAATTGCAAGACACTTTAGTAGATTTTTCCTCCCCGGCACATGTTCCGGCAAACGTTGTTTTGCCATACTAAAAAAAAGAAAAATAGATGTTGGCCGATTCTCAGACCTACACTGAATACGCATGTAAAATTTCATAAAAATCGGTCAAGCCGTTTCGGAGGAGTACGGTAACTAACAATGTGACACGTGAATTTTATATATAAGTTATAACAACGTCGTTATTTTTGTATGATCCTATGTGAGCATATAATTATATCTTCAAAATTACACAACAAATTTAGATGCTGTTTTTTTTAAATGATAGAGTGGTTCAAAAGGATGGTGTTTTTGTAAAATTTGTTAGGGTTTGATTTCTAAATTTCACGTGTATGAAGTTGCGGGCAACAACCGGTATAATTGGAAATTGTAAATTAAAATCTATTCAAAGCCACACTCAAAAGCTAATAGTAGTTTTATTGTTCCTGTTCATACCTACGTGCATTCCGTTTGATATAATGTCGAGAACGTACCTAGTCAGTCATATTAAATGTGTCCGTGCTTATGTAGTGGTGGTAAAAATTGTACCTCATTGTAATATGACCTAATAAGTACTTCGTCTCGCGCGTTTTTAAGAGCCTGGAGTTATAGACACAGGTTGTAGATATCATTCCTTCGATCTTAGTGGAATAGTTATGAATAGTAAAAAATAAAAACTAGGTTAAATATCTTGTAAAATTATGTATTTTTAATATAAAATACGTAAGTTTTGCCAGGAATTTAATCTAAACACTATAAACAGTTGACAGCAAGAATTAAGTACCTAAGTGTGGTGTTTATCGCATATAATATATTTATTTGTTACATTTTTATATCTACTTATTGAAAAGTAAGTAACCTGTCTATACTTTTATTTTGTAATGCTTAAAAAACTTTTTAACGGACCTTTAAAATTTGTATAATATTCACTAACACTTGCGGGTTTCATTTGCTTAAATAAAACAATTTGTTTATTTGTTTTGACTTTTAGCCTGACGTTTCGGAGATTTTACAGTCACCATGGTCACGGGTGGGACTAAGCTGTAAAGTGTCCTCTACTATTAGTTGTTACAGGGTTTACCCACATTGAATTTTCTTTTACATCGACCATCTTTTACCATAAAGTTTAGATAGTATGTATTTGTTTGTGTTACATATTGCCGTTCTCGAGGGCGGGGCGCGGGGATTCTTACGCGTTTTCTATAATTTGAGTGTATAATATTTGCAAACTACAATGATTTAGACATCTATAACATCAATGAAATAATTTTATAAAAGCAAAAAACGTGTTCACATATTAGATTAGAATGTACGTGCCATTTTATACTTATTACGTTATGAAAATCATGCTTAAGTTTGCTATTGTGTGTTAATCACATTGCTCTCTTTATTATTTAGATTAGATGCGAACAGGGCCAGATATACACCATGTATAGTCGATAGTACCCTATACAAACTAACAATCCAAACTAAACTACTAACTAAACCTGTTTTTAGTTTATTTAGGCAATTAAAAAAGATTTTTTTCTTAAAAATATACAATAAAAATTTATAGTCCGCCTGCAGAAAACGGGCAACGTACTTAAATTCTTCCCTTATATTTTTAATCTTTTTATTTTATACGTTTATTTGATTGCATAATACACACACGAATTTCATTATTAACACATTTTGTTAGTTCGGTACGTATCTATCAATGTATTAGGTAATCTATACAACAAAATCTTTGAAAATGATTTTCACCCACTTACAGTAGTCGGATTGATCTTTGTTTTATCTTCCTGAAATTTTGTACACGTTTAAGGACCAATAAAAAGGCAATATTTAAAAAAAATGCAGGATTTTGAAGCGTGTTCGCTTCTATGCCTATTTTGCTAAAATTTATTTAGTGGCATATGCACAAGGGGCATAAAATGAGACTTATAAAATTTTATTTTATTTGTTTATCAAGTAAGGGCTGATTACGTATAACGGTTGTAATCTATACTAATCTATAGGCACTTTAATATTATAAAGCTGAATAGTTTGTTTGTTTGAACGCGCTAATCTCAGGAACCGCTGGTCTGATTTCAAAAATTCTTTCTGTGTTGGATAGTAGATTTATCCAAGAAGGCTTTAGGCTATATAACGTCACGCTGCGACCAATAGGAGCGAAGCATCAGTGAAAAATATTGCAAAAACGGGAAAAATTCTCTTAACTCTACGCGTACGAAGTCGCGGGCAACGGCTATTTGTTTATATTCTTTTTTTGGTATCTTGTCTAATGATAATCTATCAAATATAATCGTACAGTGAGTCATATATACCTTTTTAGGGTTTCGTACAAACCCTTAAAGGATCACTCCGGTGTCTGTCTGTCCGTCTGTCAAACGTTTTTTACTCAGCAACGGCTGAAGGTATCAACTTGAAACTCATACGATATGTAGATCTATGCGGTCCCTTGCTGCAAAAAATGCAGTCAAACTTTCACCCGCATTTAAAAGATATAATCGAATTACGACCATTTTTAAGAATTTTTCGACTTATGCTAGGGAATCAAAATTCACAGGTTACTTCCCGTTGCCCTAGAGCCTTGAAATTTGGCATAGATCAAGTCTATATAGTGCTGATATAGAGAAAAATCCAAAACCTTATAATTTGTCATCACATCACAAGTAAAAAAGTGTTTATACTAATACCAACTTATGAAGTAGCTGAAATGTAGGCGATTCCCTATATTTCAACTACAAAATTAAGTTGGTGAGTTGTTTTGAGTATAATTAACTGATTATTTGAATGCAGTTACTTATGTTTGTATGTCTAGTAGGTACGAAACCCCAAGTGTGCGAATTTACCTCGCTCTTGACAGGTTTTTTTACTTATTTCTAACCAATGCTTAGACATGTACCTACTTGAAAATTATGTGATTCATGCTATATCTTATTGTTGATAAGGGAAATAGCACTGAATGATTCACCACATCTCCAAAAACTATGCACGCGATTGATTTGTTATGTCGCATAGAAACTGCAGTTGCCATGAAGTTCTTTAAATTAACTAATCCACCGCCTTCTACCTTGTTGGCCTTTAAATGCCGTCACAAAGTTAGCCATGATAAAAACATATAATAAGCGTATTACAAAATTTTGGCTGCAAATGATTCAAAGCTTTTTCTATAAAATTGAGTTGCAAGTTATATTATAGTGCTTTTAATAAAATAAGGTCCGTCGATTTCGTAGAAGGTTAGCCTAATATTTTTATGTAATCTGCTTGTTTATTCTGTACCTACTAGCTATTGCTGACGATTTCATATGCATGGAATTTAAAATAAAATCCGTTTTCGCAACATTTTTCACTGATGCTTCGTTCCTATTGGTGGCAGCGTATTATTATATTCCTTGATAAATGTACTATCCAACACTGAAAGAACTTTTCAAATCGGACCAGCTGCAGCGCGGCAGCGGATTCTAAGATTAGCGCGTTCAACTAAACAAACTCTTCAGCTTATAATATTAGTATGGATAAATACCATAATATAAATTGTAATTGTCTATACATGAAATTAAAAAGAAATTAACATTAATTTGTGCCGTACAGGCCGTGCTCTGAACACTGGAGACAAGCAGCCGTAATGGTAAGATCGGGTATAGTGAAGTGGGCGATAGACTCTTTCAAAACCCTATAAAAGTGCAGGAGTAGACGCTATGCGCCCGGTTATGATCCAACAAGGCGCAAACGTCCTAATCCCTCACCTAATAAACATTTTTAGTGCAAGCCTTGCCCTAGGACATATACCAGAACCTTGGACAAAGGTAAAGGTTTTATTCATTTCTAAGGCTGGGAAAAAGGACTTTTCGGCACCGAAATCCTTTAGGCCCATTAGCCTAACATCATTCTTATTGAAACCGACGGAAAAGATGAAGATAAATATATAAGGGGAGTCTATTTAATAGAAAAACCCATTCATCATACTCAACATGCGTACCGTAGAGGAAGATCAACTGAAACTGCCCTACTGGAGCTGGTTGATAAAATAGAGAAAGCGCTGGAAGACAAAAAATAGCACTCTCGGCCTTTCTTGACATTGAAGGCGCCTTTGACAACACGCCCATTCACACATTGGTAGAAGGTCTGGTATCTAAAGACGTAGACCACACCACTGTGAGCTGGATACAGAGAATGCTCAACTGTAGAATAGTGAAGCTAGAACTGCATAGCAGCATACTAGAAGTAAGTACAGCTAGAGGTTGTCCACAAGGGGGAGTTTTATCGCCACTGCTCTGGACTCTTGCTTTTGATGGACTCTTGCATAAGATGGCAGAACTTCGCATAGACACTCAAGGTTACGCAGATGATTTAGTAGTTATAGTGCGGGTGACTGCCAAAGTACGATATCGTACCTAATGCAAAAGGCCTTAAACACAATAAATGCCTGGTGCAGAGAAAATGAACTCTCCATAAATGCGGATAAAACTGTTATAGTACCCTTCACAAAGAAGAGAAATCTTCAAGTTTTAAGACCGCCTACCATGAATGGAAAAATTATTCATTTCTCCTCCGAGGTTAAGTATTTAGGAATCACTTTGGAACAAAAAGTTACCTGGAATATCCATGTGAGAGGCGTTTTATAGAAAGCAAAATAGCACTGCCTGTCTGTTGTCGGCTAGCGGGAAACAGATGGGGGCTAATACCCAAAATAGCCCTCTGGCTCTACACAGCCATAGTGAGGCCGATGGTATCCTACGCCTTAGTGGTATGGTGCAGAAAAACGACACAGAAAACTATTATTATGAAATTTAGCAGCCTACAAAGAACTGCTTGCATTATCGCTACTGGCGCCATGTCAACCTCTCCAACAAACGCCCTAGAAGCTATACTGAATATACCGCCCTTACACCTTCATTTGAGGATGGAGGCGAAATCCAGTATGTATGAAATCTCGGGCGATAGGAAAGGAAACTGGCTCTCAAAGGGATGCCCACTGATGCTCTACTCCCTACACACTGTTCGCAGAAGTTGTAGTCAGTCAAAATACCCACAAGTGAAGACTGGTTAAACAGTCTAATAAAATGGAAACCAGGAAGCCTTAAGTGGTATACTGATGGCTCCAAATCAGGAATAGAGGTAGGATGCGTGTTATATGGTGAGTCTCCTAAGAGAGCACTCAGTGTAAACTTAGGAATATACTCATCTATATTCCAAGCAGAGGTGTACGCCATTATAGAATGTGCGGTAGCTAAAGCTACAAAGCTACTACCTCAATAACACCATTTACATACACTACGATAGTCAGGCAGCTCTCCTGGTCCTATCTTTTGAAGTTCTTAACTCGAAGTTGGTCATGAGCTGCAGGTGTTACAATATTAGTGTAAATTAAATAAGTATTATTTAATTTAGGGATATAATTTTGTAAAATAATCGTACTATTGATGACAAATCATAAAAACAAACTAAAATAGGAACATCAACGTAATTTTCTAATATGTGGGGGTAGTCTTGCTTTGCAACTCAAGCGGGGATTACATTATAAAAACAAGCCGCTAACGTTGAAGAGGGGCAGTCTGCAGTCTGTCGTGCTGTCCGATAGGTCACACGTTACTCTCTCTACAAAGTATTTATATTAGTACTATTGTTAGTAAGTGGTGTTAATTATAGTTAATCATGGAGTGTTTTATGATTGTGTCAATATTACATTATTGTTGGATAATTCCGGTAAGTACATGACGTGTAAGACTTTATATTATTTTAAGTGACTCTACAGTAATATTACAATACTAGTGACACTGTGTACTTGCTGGGACATTATGGCGATTATAATAATGATATTGTATCGTATCGTATTTATATAAAATAGTAAGGCAATTGGGTTTCTTGTTGGTTCTTCCCAATTGATGAACATTTCCGAACCAACGGTAGTATAAAAGATTACACAATGGTAAATGAATCTATGATGTGTTTTATTTGTATAATCAAGAGTTACATTACATATTACAACCTCTGACGTGGATATACCTAGACAACAGTACATTTAATAGCCTATAACTAGCGATATTCATCCTGACTTATATAGAATACGACATAATATAACCCTAATAACTATAGTCTCATAACATCAGAATTGTGGGATATGAACCTGATCTGAACGTAGCGCCTTGTTAACACAATTTTTTGCAAGTTTTCAGTGACATAAAGAAGATTACACAACTACAAGGTGATAATCACAAGAAACAGGAAAACTATAAAGGTACCAAGTAACTACAGCCTAGTGGATTTTAAACTTAACTTCATCAGGATAACAAGAGCAGCAAAAGGAGGTCAAGGTATGAGAAGCTCTGTACCATCATGCTGCAAGATATGAGAAAGAAATTAGTATAAACAGGATGACCAAACGGCTAAAAGGATAGATTTTGGTATGTGATAATTCTTATAATTGATTTTGTAATTTCAATGTGCCTAAATTGAATTGCAAATACAAATGTGGAACACAATGTTAAGTATTTAAAAACAATCTAATAGTTACAATATTACCACAAAACTAAAAAAGTCAGGCTATTGTATATCTGTGTAGTAGTTCAAAGTGAATCTTCAGTTATTCAACGTTAAGGAACATAGTAAGTAGATAATATTATTAATTGTACTATTCCATAGTGAGAGGATTACAAAATTTAAGATTTTAAAAACTACTTGATACAATAAATATCTTTGGGACTTGTTTAATGAGTTTCTAAAATGTAAAAATGTTTAAAGTATATTTAAGAAGAAATCAATTTGATTAAAATGATGTAACTGTATTTCACAGTATCTTGTAATGTTGGTACAAAACGATAAGTAACTATTATGTAGAAAACTCTCCTCCATAAACTGTCATTATGGACTTCAGGAGATATCTTGTCACATTCGCTTTTATAGTGTATTATGATGTGAGTCATGAGTGGACAAACTTCGTATATCCAAGTGACTTAATCAATGGGTCTTAATACATATAAAAAAAGCAAACGGCTGGAACGTTTAGTAATACACTGGTATTTATTTTAAAAGGATTATCATCTACGACAGTCGGATTTTTAGAAGTTTACATTTTATAGTTGTTCCAATTTGAAACATAGATAGACCTAGGAATACAACCCACACGAGGTGTGGCACCAAGATTTTAGTGTCACTGTGTGAATTTGTTATAGGAATGTTTTATTTCTATTCGTTTTAGATCCTGGTAGACGGTACGAGACAGCGTTGTTCCATTAATTTGAACAGTTTATCTATATATTTATATTTATATATATTTTATAACCCATCCCAACCCATTTTACATCCTAATACAATAATGTCGCTACTACATATATTTATTTACTTTTGTTTTGTGCAGTACAACTAGTAATAAAAAATAATAGGTGATAAATATTCGTGGTCATTTCACACAACGTCGTCTGGTCCCAAGGTAGGCTTATAGTGCTTGTGTTATGGGTACCAGAATACGGATGGAATACATATGATGCTTTTCTTTTGTAAATATAGCACAAATGATAGTCCCGTAGTAGAGCACTAGTATAAGTGTGATATTAGGATATTGGTTTGATATTTCTGTATAGACGTTAGTCAGAACCACCGATTATTAAAAATAGGTTCCGTAAAGATACTATATTACTGATGGTAGTCGGGTGTCACTGATGATTTATGAATTAAATTGTGATCAACTAATGTTGCTTTGTCCGGTCATTCAAGTTATTGTTCTACAGACATAAACTTATATGATTTATTTTGATAAGTCTAGGTATATACTGCTGCAGACACTAGTAAATAATACTTTTCCAATAAAGTTCATGATAAAAACAGTTCAAGGAAGGAGTTGTACGTGTACTGTATTTTTGGGCTTAATATTTATGAACATTCATTTATTATTTTGTAGTGGTAGTTTTTGCTAGGTTTACAGGGGTGTAACAATGTCATGAACATGAATGGGATTAAATCAACAGTTTAGGCTCAGGCCTTCTTCTTTTTCAGTTCATATAATTTTTATTATCTAATCAGTGTAGTTATCGGATTATCATACTATAAAAATACAATAGGTGGAGATCTAAGTACTAAAGAAAACTGTGCCTTTTTGTCTGCTACATGGTTGTAGTAAAAAAAAAAAAAAATCCTTTGGGTTATTACTTTGGTCTTTTTGCTATGATAGTCATAAAAGAAATAAAATACAATACGTTACGATAATGTTTGTTGCAAACATTACTAAATATTCTTAGGAGTCTATAAAAATTATAACAATTGTGTACGTTTTGGTGTACTGTACTGTGGTTATTCATCATCGTCATACTTTATCAGTGGATAAAGGATGTTACGGGATACTGTAATAATTTAATGTTATTCATAACATGAATTGTGGACCTTAATGGTTATTGGTGGCATCATCATGATTATCTGAAACATGGGTACCTATAGACATATTACATTCACTGTAAGAAGCGTTTTAACAAACTTATTATAGCGTTATAACAGTTTTTAAATTATAACTACTGACAGACTTTATTACTATTGAAGCTATTTTTGATCACTAGTACTTTTTAATACCGATATATAATAACATCATGACTGTTTTGATATGACTGTTAGGAATATTATGACGGCCGTGGATATCATAACGATGATTAAGGCTTTGTCTTTACTGTGTCCGGCTGACACTGACGCGGGTGTTTGAGCAACTCTGACAGCGGGTGTCTAGCCGCATACAGTGAGACTTTACCATTGTGTATCTTACGATGATGATGATTATATGATGATGATTTGTCTTTACTACTATAAGTATTATAATGATAATTATCTATATTTTTGTCTTTACTGTATCCGGCTGTCACTAATGCGAGTGTTTGAGTAACTCTGACAGCGGGTGTCTAGCCGCATACAGTGAGACTTTATTATAAGACTAATGTAAGATTTATGATTAGTATTATGATGAATACTATAATGATTACTATATTTGTGACTGTGATGATAACAAAAACATGTTCGTTGTTACAATTGGGATTGTTCATAATTCTTGTAATCCAGTTTTTATGTTTCTTTTTAAATGAAAATGAAGACTATTTTAAGTATCTCCAACGGTCGACACTTCTAAGTAAAGTTAAAAAGTTTCATATTATGATGAAGGTTAACATAACTCTCAATGGAAAATGCCTTCAAATTCTACAGTACTTTTAGGTAATGATAAGTAAAAAGTTTTTTGGGGACTGATGAACAATGCCAATTGAAAATTAAAAGGATGTATTATTTATCGATAAAAATTACTCGGTTACGAAGTGTATTCATGACTAGGATCTATAATGAACTTAAAACTTTACTTTTATGGTTAACTAATGATGACTTTGATATAGTTTGTAGGTATAACTATGATCATTTATTGGAAGTTAGTGAGAATTATTACAATTATTGTTGTACTAAGTTAGTGTGACCCGACACGTCCGATATGGTTTTTCAATGGCTAAATAGGTCCAATATAACTTATAAATGTGCAAATTTATCCCTGTTTCAGGATTAATACTAAAAGTACATTGCCTACAACCAAACATACGTAGAACATATCTAGAAAACGGTTTTGGCAATCAAGTCACTCTTTGTATTTATTAAACAGTTGTAAAAATTGTCTTGGTGGTATTAATAGTGAAGAATATTCATAATAATTCAAATTAAAAAAAAAAATACTTATTAATAATAACTATAGTGACTTATACTTTGGAACATAAGGTTATGTATGATATCTACAGTATCTTGATACATTTTAGCTCAATTGTACTAATTTGAAAAACTATTCGACATTGTCTAGCATCGCTCAAAATTTAATGATTTTAAAGATCCAAAAAGAAAATGTTATTGAAATATGATATGAATTTATGATATAATGAATATTTTTATGCCATTGTAATGATGGATACTTCGGGGACGAAGTATTTGTCAGTATGGCCGTGTTACAATATTAGTGTAAATTAAATAAGTATTATTTAATTTAGGGATATAATTTTGTAAAATAATCGTACTATTGATGACAAATCATAAAAACAAACTAAAATAGGAACATCAACGTAATTTTCTAATATGTGGGGGTAGTCTTGCTTTGCAACTCAAGCGGGGATTACATTATAAAAACAAGCCGCTAACGTTGAAGAGGGGCAGTCTGCAGTCTGTCGTGCTGTCCGATAGGTCACACGTTACTCTCTCTACAAAGTATTTATATTAGTACTATTGTTAGTAAGTGGTGTTAATTATAGTTAATCATGGAGTGTTTTATGATTGTGTCAATATTACATTATTGTTGGATAATTCCGGTAAGTACATGACGTGTAAGACTTTATATTATTTTAAGTGACTCTACAGTAATATTACAATACTAGTGACACTGTGTACTTGCTGGGACATTATGGCGATTATAATAATGATATTGTATCGTATCGTATTTATATAAAATAGTAAGGCAATTGGGTTTCTTGTTGGTTCTTCCCAATTGATGAACATTTCCGAACCAACGGTAGTATAAAAGATTACACAATGGTAAATGAATCTATGATGTGTTTTATTTGTATAATCAAGAGTTACATTACATATTACAACCTCTGACGTGGATATACCTAGACAACAGTACATTTAATAGCCTATAACTAGCGATATTCATCCTGACTTATATAGAATACGACATAATATAACCCTAATAACTATAGTCTCATAACACAGGCAACTATTAAATACTCTGGGTGTAAAAAACAGAGTAATTTTACGATGGTCCCAGGACATGCTGGGATCGAAGGCAATGAAAAAGCCGACGAACTAGCGCACAAAACAATCCTGGAGTTCTTCATGGCAACAGGCTTGGACAAGAACTATAGAAAATGGCGATCACAATAGATCAATCTGGTCGCAATGATACTAGGCGGATAGAACCTGATTAGCCGCAACTCAAAAAAACATTAATTTCTTTTTAGACAAGCGGAGCCGTAATAATAGTATAGCCAGTTTCTGTGTAATAGGGACACGTGTATCACACAAAAAGTACATAGTATTGAGTATTCATTTAGAAATATAGTAAAATATTGAGTTCCAAATAACTCAAATAATTAAAAAATTACAATGAAATACATTTGTTTATTAATATTTTTAAATCTCCGAAACTGTCGAACAGATTTACGTGGAGGTTTTAATGAAACGTAAATAAATTTTTGGTACAACTGGACTGAAGAGCGTACACAAAATAGCCGGTAAAACCTAGTTCTCAACATGAGTCATTTTTATATCAATAAAACTGTAGATAAAACATACATATTTGATATGAAATCTTTTGTTAATACATAATCTACTTATATTAAAATAACATAAACAACAGGTGACTATCATAATTATTTATTATTTAAGTAAATCGCAACACAACAAAAATAACAAAATCCTAAAATGTGCCCGTGCACGTAATACAGTTCTTTTATTACAAGAACTTGCAAGTAGGATCTGAAAATTAAGTCAGTTATTTTGGTCAGTGTTAGATCCTAGAACAAGATCGTCGATTGTTTTAAGTTGTTTTGGCAATTCCTTCTTTCTTTTATTTGCTTTGTTTCGGCAACAAATCAAATTAAATCACTTCGGTGTTATTATAATGAGTACAAGAAATTCGACATTTACCAAAATTCCTATACGTCATGGACGTAGCCACGGGGTTACTCTTGCCACTCTTAAAAGTTTTTGCCTCGCAAAATGGATAAATAATATTTAAATTTCGTATATGTAGTTTGCAAAAAGTGGCTTTGCTACGCCTGTGCTACACGTTTTTCAAAGCTTATTCGTAGCTTTAATGTATAAAAGAATTTTTCTAATTTCTGCTCTTTATTTTTAATTTCGCCTTCAGAATACTAATGTATTTCTATTCTGGAATGATAATTCAACAAAACCCAAAACAAATTGAACGCATGCAAAGTACTTAGAACAGTTATTGATTATGGAAATGTTATCTTTTAAAATACTGTTATCATAATGTAGATATCAGGTACAATATAATATAAAGCTATCAGTATTACGTTCACCTGTGTAAATGTAACAACTATCATAGTTTTAGTATTATCATAGAAAATAATACTGAGCCTATTTAAAATTTGCGATAAAGATCTATTACAAAATTTTAAGTGCAAATGTGTTCAACATTCCGTTTTAAGTATCTAGTTCGAGATAATTGATATTGGTATGATATTTCTTTATTTTAAAATATTAATAACAAATTAATAAAAAACATCGCGTTATTTTACGTACACGGAAAAAAAATCTTTTTGAAACTGTTAGTATATCGCTTCAATCAAAGAAAAGTGCGCAACAAAAGTGAAATAAAACCTTTTTTTATACTCTAACAAAAAGCGGGTCAGAAATTATTTATTATTGTATGTAAATGTAGAAATAAGATAGATATTAAATTATAGAGAAGACATTTATAGCATTGATTTGTCTTTAATAAATATAATATTTTCGCTGACATTGCAAAACATAGGTACATGCGTTTTGAAAGTCAATTTCACGCTGAAGCTGAGCTTTTCTATTTACATTGAAGGAGAGTTTCCTTTCTTTTTATAGAAAACATTCGGAATTTAAAGGAACATTAAGTAAGTAAGTTCATAAATCTGTTGTAGATGATTTTTGATTATCCTTCCCGTCATCTTATTTTATAACTAACTTCATGATATTGTTTCTTTATGCATCCTAAAAATTTACTTTCATCGCTTTATCGCGAAAACTATCTTCAAAAATTAGTACCTATGTATCTATGTATAGATTGTACATAGTATGGGAATGAATCGCAATCAAACCAGAAAAAAACAAGTTTATATCATTGACAAAAGAGTTTTTTTAATAATAATAAATCAAAGGCTTTTATATTTCTATAATTATTTAATATCGGTAAGATTAGATAACATTGTTCAAAGTCTGATTACGACAAATCAAAATATCTTTGTAATTACCTTCACGCCTGTTTCTCGTGGAGTATACCTATAGACGGCATATTTGCGGAACAGTGTTACCTACTGCAGGTCTATATTTTTACCCGACGACGATTCTAAAGGGTTATACTTTATAGATTAGGGGTTTGTTCACTCCTTATATACTATTCTGTTTTCTTTGTACATCTGCCTGACCTGACCTGACCTGGTAGTAATTAGTTTCCGTAAGGTTGGTTAAATGGTTACATCCATATCAATATCTACCAACAGTAGATGCCTCTTAGGTCAAACGCAAGATTACCTATAGACTAATCTAAAATTTTCTATAGGTTTCGATCCCCTTGTAATTATGGCATATAATATTTTAGTACATGGCAGGTCTTAGTTGCTAAGATAGAGCATCATTATTGTTCTTTACTGAACTCGATAAATGTTAGATATTTATTGATAAGTTCTGAGTGAAGCTTTAGAAGTTAAAAAGCCAGATAAGAGCTAGGTAAATTTGCATATTTCCATGAATACTAGAACTAAAAGCGTAATCGGTTACTGCTTTGCAGCTAGCAACTGACTTGGGGTGATCTTGTCTACACTTTCGGAGACATACTAGGCGAAGTGATAAGGTTCGCCGGACAAGGTTTACTGGCAATAATAATGGTCATAAAGTGTCAGTGTCAGTGCTTCTAGTAGCACGTTAAGTGCCTCAAAATGATATCATACTAAACCAGCTCTGTAATAGACCGAAAGAGATTTAAGATAAAATTAAGTACAGATGTTTCTCGACAATTTTATAAAAAAATAGGTATGATCATAAAGTGCCTCTGCCTATTACTGGAATTGTTAGTGTTGGGTTTTTTAAGCAATCCAACGTCCTTAGCCACAAAATTGAGCTATATATCCGCTAATTTCAAATGGAGATAAGTTTCCTTGTACGTACCAACCTATCAATACCTATTTCTATCTTATCTCAACTAGTTTAATAATGAGTAAGACTACAGAGCGCCATCTGCTACAATCCAAACATACTTTCTTGGCTTCATCCACACTCATACATCTAGTCATACACGCCCGACGGTTGTAATGATGTCAAATTAGTTTTACGAATCATCATTATAATACATTTAACAACATAACACTTATCAGTATAATAAAATAATTACTTGGTACCTCACGTGTGTGAAATTACCTATGTATTTATAAGTGATGAACGAGATAAGTATTTGTATTGCGCCTGAGTGTTTCATATGGGTAATATATTATTCACAAAAAATAGCTAAATATCTCCTCTTCCTCTCCAGCCCATTTACGTCCCGCTGTTAGGCACGGGCCTCCTCCACTTTGGTAGGGATTATGGTCTACAATGCCGCGCTGACCACGCGTGTTGGCACAGGGTTTATTTTCGAGTCTTCCATCTTTCACAAGGATGTTATCTGTGTGCAATATCCCTTAGCTGACAGCAACCTTGGGAGGAGATGGGGCTGTGACACTTGTATTCTTAATCCGTCACCACACAGATTGAGTATGAGCCTAGTATTTACCCGCAGATTATTACCCGCCTAATATTGAAAAGGTAAATGAAAAGTTAACGGACATTTGACGCAACAATCCCTGCTATTAAACTAAGCCGTACCTAATACTTTTGTTAAACGAATACCAGATTGCAGATATTGTATAATTATTAAAGAAATGTAATATGCATTTACGAATCACTTCCCTACATAAAACGGACACAAATATTTTGTTAACATTTTTCAAGCGCAGTAGCCTTCAGGGTTTATCAAGAAACTATTTCGTACGCGCGGACTTAACTGTTCATAAATATTTTGTCGTGTTCCAATATTGATATCTGTTATTTTTCTATGGCAGCAGAGAGGATTATTAAAACGATGAATTTCTAGGATAATTTAATTTTATATATCGGAAAACATCATAGAAATTACCTGTATTAACAGCCAGAGCAGTAATCTAAAGACCTTGTAATACTAGACAAACTAACTACATTAACCTCAACATTCTATTGATTGCGATGAGTTCGATCCGTGGCTTACGACACGTGTAACTGATTTGGAAGGATCCTTTTACGAATATTCAACGGGTTACCATTTCAAGCTCATCACTAACTACACAAAATAAATAACTTACTCACCATTGACACAATTTGAGGACTTCATAATCTTGGAAGCTAAGTTAAAACTAAAAATCCATAAGTAAACTATTCTAATCAAGTCTCCTGCGATATATATAATTAACAGATGTTTGTTTGATAATTACGATAAAATATTTGCGTCATTGTTAATTTAAAATGGATATATCGTGACTATTGATTAATCATTTGGTCGTATCATAAACAATTGTAATTACATTACCATGTGATCATTTAGCTGATGAATTGAGTGCTTTCCTTGTGCGATATTTATTGTATCGCTATATGAATACTAATTTATTTAACTTAGTCTATAGTTTTAGTTCGTATGTTACAGTTGAGAGGCCTTGATAGACTCAGGCGCTTGAGCGTACAGTATTCATCTTTTATTTTAGACTAGACAGGTGTGTTAATGTTACTATCATATAATGGTAAGTATATTATATCGCTAATATTAATCACATCTACGTGCGAATATTTACTTGATGTGTATCATAATAATATTTAGGATTATGTGTAATCAATCAGTAAATGTTTTTTTTGTAATCATTTTTTGCAATCTTTTCTCTTTTTATTATCAACCGTAGTTAGGTGATAAATCAAAATTTTGTTGCAGTTCACTTATTGTATCGTGTTATTTATATTTGTTATCGAATCGTAATTTTTAATATATTACTTGCAGTTTTATATTAGACTAGCTGTTACGGCAAACGTTGTTTTGCCATACTAAAAAAAAAGTTTGAAAAATAGATGTTGGCCGATTCTCAGACCTACAGAATATGTATGTAAAATTTGAGAAGAATCGGTCAAGCCGTTTCGGAGGAGTACGGTAACTAACACTGTGACACGTGAATTTTATATATTAGAAGAAAGACTAGCTAATCCGGCAAACGTTGTTTTGCCATACATAACTTTCAGCAGTTAAGCTTATTACGGTAGTATTCAATAACATAATAAATACACGCGAACCCAGATTAAAATAAATCTCTTTGAGCCTTGTTTTTTTACTAATTTTGGTCATTGATGGAGGGGAGTGTGGATGGTGCTGATTAATGCTATCTAGACTATATCTATATATAGGTGGAACCGCGGGGCTGTGTTAGTTGTAATTTAATGTAGTTATTTGGAGTTTTGAAAGGGGTTGGTTAAATAAATAAATATTCATGGACATTTTACACAACGTCCTCTGGTCCCAAGCTAAGGTTATAAATATGTTTGTGTTGAGGGTTCCAGAATAACCGGAAAAATAACCGTGCGGGAATCGAACCCGCTACCTCGTGAGTGGCAGTCCGTTATATGAACCACAAGACCACGAGGTTGTGATTAAGTCGCATAAAAATTTATTGAGCAGAGAAATTACTTTGTTCTCAATAACTATTGTAGTCGTGTCGCCTGCTACATCATAAACGTGGAATCTGGTGTTAGATGATAGCTTTCGTCCTGTAAAGCTACACTCCACAAATGAAAATATTTTATTACTCAGCCTCTTTTAATTTGAAAACCGGTGAAATCGTGATTTAACTGTTTCTGCATAAATGCAGACTGAAAAATATAGACGTAAACATCTTATAATTTTGGTTTTTGTACCCCAATAAAGACCACTAGCTTTTTCTTATTTTTTCCTAAAATAAAACGACTTGTTACATTCTTAGTAGATGGATATAGAAGTACTTAAATGTATTATAAACTTAATTATCAATATTATTGGAAGGTGACAAACGTAATTAGTAGATAGTCTTATATTTGTCGAGCCTATTGTTTAAAATAATAATTATATTTGACACCTGAATATTTTTTTTAGTTACGCAATACTTATCTGATTACGGAAGTGCTATTATACCGTAGTAATGATAAATTCACAATCGTTTGGTCATCTAATATGATTTTAGTGCACTTGCACTAATAATTCTATACTTCAGTACAAGGAATTGTTGACTGGATAGGATTGTTTGTGTTCCTTTATCAATAACTTTCGTCTTTTAGTGAAGTGCGTACTTATTGATTGCGTTTGGTACATTCGCCCCGCCATATTTGTTTAAAAGGTAATATGACGTAGATTATGAGTAGGTATAGATATTTTAGTTTGTCTGTCCTAACTACATTATTAGATTTTAAAAATGTTCCATGCCTACAATAATTCATCATACTGTACATAGTTTACAACATAGTCTTGCTTGTGACTGAAAAGTCCAATATATCGGATGAAAAAAAATCTGTAGGTACAGAATCTATAAAAAAGTTGTAGTTTGGTATATCTTCAACAATATCCACTGAATTGATTTACGAATATTCTGCGATTACATAGGCAGTCAAAAAGCCCACAGAATGTTTTTACAATATATCAACAACCACCTGATCTGAAAAATCAATGACATCGTAATACGTACACGAGGTTTTTCTTTATATCTTTTTAATGCAATGTAGTTTAACTTTTTGTTTAAAAGTTTACGACCATCATAAAATAAAATATGTACATAATACATATTATAATATGTTTAAGTGAAGTCACCTCAATTTTGAGCTCTAAATCTTTCTTATTGTTCAGGCATTGTATCAGGTATGATGTGAATTTGCTGTATAAACTGAAAATATTATCAAAGCTGTCTTAAAGCACAGAACTCCATAAATATAATCGATTTCAAAAGCTCTATCCGCTGGTGATAAAGCTGAAATTCAGAATTGTAATGTGTAACTATATTATTGCGTTTTTATTATCTTAAAACACCTATTTAGTTAGTAATATGAGTAATATCAAATACTAATTATAAGCTTATCACTGTTTTTCATAATAGGTATCATAATTTATTAAAGAAATCAATTTGTCTGTAGGATAAAATGAAGGGGCCACGAAAACCCGCTGGTGCTTGGACAAAATTTCGTCTGTTGATGTGGAAGAACTTCTTGCAGCAATGGCGTCATCGTATACAGACAGCTGTAGAGATTTTACTGCCAGTTGTGACTATGAGTCTGGTACTTATACTGAGATGGCAGATAGAGCCAGCACATAGGAACATTCTAACATATCCGCCTCTCCCTGCACACACGCTTAACTATTCTACTATGGTGTTGTAAGTTGAACAATGCAGATCATTATTATTATTTTGGTGATTACCCGCCCTCGTTTCGTATTTTTAAGTAAACTGACTTTTTACGATATATATTCGTTGGAATTATCACTATATGTCAAACAATTTACTCACATAAAGGCTTCCTCATTTCTATTTTAAATGATTAGGGAAGGTACTATGGAACTATTAGGGTACTAGACATAGTCTTGTTAGGACTAAAAGCTCCTAAATAAATAAAGTAACAAACCTTTCTATTTTAGCGGTAAATATTATTTAATGTCAAAACCGAAGTCATATAATTTAATTATTTACATTTACAACAAAGGTCTGGTAATGAAATTACGCATATTTCGCACACACATAATTATAATTTTGTGGCCATAGATGTTTTTTATTTTACGTTAAGAGGATACCAAAATAGCTTCGTGCATTTTTCTACGTACGAAGTTTTCATTGTTTCTTTATATTGAATGGCTAGCTCTAATTTTTAAGTATATGTTTTTTCAATACATATATGATCTAGGATCGCATAAACTCAGAAACGCGATTGAAAAAAGTTTTCTCGATAGAAAATCTTAGCGAAACAACCTCTCTATTTTTTATTTTTTTCATTTGTCGGTCTATTATCACGTATTAACTAATGCAATAACTTTAAAAATATATGTAACTATTATATATAGAAACACGTAAATCAGAATTAAAATATATTTGGTAGATTTTGAGTAAACAAAAAAAATATCCCTAATTCTTCATTTTCTATACCTACTAGCTGTGTTAATATGTACATGTCGACGATAATATTGATGTAGGCCCTTAAGACGTGGGCCCCACCGTGTAAGTCTAATAATTTGTAAATTGTAAAATGTACGTGGCTCAGATTAAATTAATGATTTGATAATATTCTATGCCGTCAGTTCGAAGACGTTCAAATAATACAAAAAATAAAAGTAAGAAAATAAATTAGTTACGATCGTGTTACGTGGGTATTATTATCTTTTTCATGTTAACACGAGGAGTATGTTAATTTAGAGCTAATTAGTTATGTAAAATTTGTACTTAGACATTTACTATAAAATAAATAACAAAAATGTGTTTTCTATGTACCTGTCAAGGAGATTTCAGTACATCTTTGATACCAACCTAACATAGCAATCAATAAATTTTACGAAATATAAAGAAATGGATGATGAAAATGTAGAGCGCGCAGCGCAAGTACATTTTCTACATGTTCTTTATAGGGTAGAGTCCTAAATTGAAAGTTTTTGACCAGTGGCACGTTTTTAATGAAATTGGCAGTGTCATCTGGTCTTGTTAACCAAAAAGTCCTGTGTAGCTATGTTAGGAGTTTTCTAAAATGCTCTCTGATCTAAGTTAATTAAAAGGTCTGGTACAAGGTAAAACATATAAAATTTCTTTTAAAAAGTAATACCATGTTTACAGACATGTAGGTTTAGAACGCGTTAAAACAACTTACTACGAAGCGTTAGTTATTTATACTGCATACAAATAATAATAAAACTAAAGAGATTTGTGCAAATCTCTGCTATCGAGAGGTATCAGACGTAATGTCTGATAGCTAATATTGATTTATTATGAGTTGAAAAAATGCCACGCTTCCGATCAGAAAGAACTCTTAATATGCTTACATATACTGCAATAAGACAAACCAAAGAGTAATTTAAATACATATTATGTACTAAAGTCAACAAAAATTACTAACAACAAACTTCTATTTGCAAGATGATAAGACTTAGTAAATTAAATCAAACATGATTAACAGCCATCATTTCGATTACTAGTACTACTTCGATTGAAATCGTATCTACGATCACTCAACAGCAAAAGAAGGGGCCACGGATCCGTCTTTTGCTATTGTAACCCTGATATTCTTTTAATAAAACTACCTTTTACGGATTTAGATGCGTATATTTGTTTTAAATATATAAAACAAATATACGCGTCTAAATCCGTAAAAGTAGTTTTAGTTAAACAAATGAGTCGCACCCTGGTATTCTTCCTAGTACTACAGCAAAAAAAAAGAACATCATATATGTTTTTATCTTTCAGGGCAGGCATGAACTATTCAGATATATCCATCGCATATTCACCGACTAGCCCTGTATTGGAAGATGTTGTAAAATCAGCCGTAACAAATCTTCTATTAGAAAATGTGAGAGATTTGATTCCTATAATTATTGATTTCTTACCAAATCTACCCGATCTGGATTTACCACCAGATATAATAAATCCTGATCTTAATTCAACGATTATTGAAGATATTATCAAGAGAATGATACGAGTACATGCTTACAATGATAGTGAAAGTTTAAGAGGTCTCTATATATTAGAGGAAACTACTAGACATGTTGTGGCCGCGGTAGAGTTTGATGATGAGCTTTTTGGTAAGTATTTTAAAAAATTTCTGTTTTCCTTTTTTCATAGGTAAAAATGCTTTGTTGATTTTATCTTTTGTCCTTACGAAAGTGCAAATGCAATATTGAATTGTTCTACTATTTATCTGTCTGTCTGTAAAGCATTTTATTATCAGCAACGCTTCAAAATGGAATGATCAATAATCAAAATACTATAATTTATTTAATACATTGCAGGTGCGGAGGAATTACCGAATCACTTATCATACGCGCTACGATTTCCTGAAAGACCGCGTTTAAATTCATTTTTCCAGCTTGGAGGACGTCACTGGAGAACTGACTCTATCTTCCCTATCTTCGAAATGCCTGGACCTCGATTTCCTTGGTCGTGGGAAGGAGGCAATGACCCAGGTAATGTAAATTAAAATTATATCAATATAATTTTATTATCTAGATAACATTTAGATAAAACAACTGAAATAATAAACAACAAGATACATATATAAAAACAAAGTGAACTTGTACAATATTATACACAATGTGCTATTAATAGTATAATTAGTTAGTCATCGTCATTAGTAATTTTTGCTTATCATTATTATTAGGTTTAGAAACTTCGAATTCTAACTTTTCATGACCTAAATGGAACGGTGCTTATTCTGATGCGTCAAACATGAAACTAAATATTGTGCAGTTTGATGAAATGGCTATAGTATGCTCATTTATATTAGTTGAAATTATATTTCTTTTTTACCTTTTTCCTTTCCAATAATCTTTATTATACAGACCCGGCTCTATTGGTGCAATAGATTAAGGTAACCGTGTCCCTGTGTGAGCAGGGACGTACATACAAAAATTATGACTTTGTTTTGTATTTAGTAAAAATATTGAAGGTCAGTGAGCACCATATACTTTAGGTATAATATGGTGAATTCTCTTAAAACCTTAGAATTATTACATTGCGATGTATTGCATAAATTAAGTAGATTGCTATTTTTTGTTTTTAGGTTACGTAAACGAAATGTTTATAGCTCTCCAACATGTGATCTCTTCAGAGTTAATATCCAGAGTCACAGGACTAGATTTACAGTCTTACAAAGTGTACATACAGAGGTACCCTCACCCACCGTACATACGAGATTTAGCCGTGGATTTGCTTCAACTTATGTTCCCAATGTTCATCATGTTGAGTTTTAGTTACACGGCAATTAATATTGTAAGAGCTGTTGCAGTTGAGAAAGAATTACAGTTAAAGGTATTTATGACTGATTTTATGTATTTATTTCTTAATAGTTATCGCCCGTGACTTTGGAATTTGGAATGTAAAACAAACCCTTTTTGCGCATTTAAATGTAGCCTATATTATTATTCTTTTTATGAGTCTAGCTAGACTCAATATTCCAGTCATACCTACATAGTCTAGTATTATATGCTTATCAAATATAATTTAAATCAATTCTTTAGTATTTTCTAACACTTGCGCGACTCATCTGTTTAAATAAAACTACTTTTTACGGATTTAGACGCGTATATTTGTTTGACTTTGCAGTCACCATGGTCACGGGTGAGACTCTCGGTGTCTCACCCGTGACCATGGTGACTGCAAAGTCTCCGAAACGTCGGGCCAAAATTTAAAACAAATATACGCGTCTAAATCCGTAAAAAGTAGTTTTATTTAAACAGTTCTTTAGTATTAGTGTGAAATAGCGACAAATAGACTTTCCCATTTTGAGACATTCAACATTCAACTACCGATACTTTTGGTACCACTTTAATTCCATTTATTTCCTTTATTGTTTCCTTTACTACCATTTCTGAAGCTATTGGCAAATCTTACTTAAATGATATATAAAAATTATTTTGTTTTAGGAAACCATGAAAACTATGGGTTTACCTACGTGGTTACATTGGACGGCGTGGTTTTTTAAACAATTTATGTTTCAATTAATAGCAGCCATATTAATTGTTGTGTTACTAAAGGTGAGTTGTTCAACGTTAGTATATAAGTAAAACTTTAAATGAAAATTACACGAATAGAGTTAGAGACTAAAACGAGAGAGTTAAAGTCAGCATAAAAGGAGTTGGACCAATTTAAATATAGGTAAATGTTCTAGCACATAAAGGTAGAGATAAAACTATTTTATTTGACATTGTAGAATTGTAAACTTATTTTAAAAGATATTATTTTTTATATTATTTTTTATATTATTTTTTATATTATTTTTTAAAGGAATCCTTATGTTATTTGTTCAACTGACCTTGTCACTATCACGATAATGTATATACTTAACATTATTTTGAAATTTCGAAATTGCACGCACTTCACACATCCATATCGATACTATGCTAGATCCTCTATAATAAAATATATGCATGTAATTTAGTGTGCTCATTTGATTATTCAGCTCTATTTAAGTAGATTTTCCCGGGCTGTCTAACTAATAGTTTAAATTACATAATCTATTTCAGGTAAATTGGTTTGTTAATGAAGAAGGTTTCGACGAATACGCTGTATTTACGAACACACCTTGGACTATATTATTGTTCTATATACTACTTTATTTATCTTGCATGATATTCTTTGCGTTCATGTTAAGTGGATTCTTTTCCAAAGGTAGAATTTTATATTTTATTTGTTTGCTGTTTGCGCATTTACAGTTACTTGTACTAATTCTGAGCGCACAATTAAACTAAAAAATGAAAACAACTATGGCGTATTTTGATTAATTGGCTATTTCGTTGTGCAAATTGTTATTAAAAAATTCCTTTGTATTATAATATACTAGCTAATGCCCGCAGTTTCACCTGCATTTATAGTTGTTGAGCCCCCTCTTTTCTCAATATACACCAAACCCCAAAAATTATACAAAAAAGCCATTCTCTTGAACCACTCTATCTAATAAAAAACCGCATTAAAATCCGTTGCGTAGTTTTGAAGATATAAGCTCACATAAGGACATTCATACAAAAATAACGACTTTGTTTTATAAAAAATAAAGATATTATATTTTCTAGTAAAAAAGTTCAGTTAACATTGCCGAATTGTGCTATTGACACTATCAGTTTTCATTTTTTAGTTAAGTTTAGTTGTGCATGTAGAATAGGTACCACTGCCCCACTACTTTGCTTTGAGTGTGATGATTTTTATAGATTTAATCATATATTCTGATTTTCAATCTATGCAGCTGTAAATATTCATTCAATTCCATTTAGTAGTTTTTGCGACAAAAGTAATAATTTATCCTACTACCCATATCCAACATTTTCCTTTATTATATTAGTTGAAATACTAGGATTTTAGTGTTAATAATATTGTATGTTGTAGCTAGTACGGCGGCGTTATTCACTGGTGTTATATGGTTCGTGACATACATCCCTGCATTTTTATTGGCTATGGATATTGAAATGAGTACTGCGGTTCAAATCTTCAGTTGTCTTAGCATCAATACAGCTATGTCTTATGGTTTTCAATTGATGGTTGCTCGAGAAAGTATTGGCGGTAAGTTTTACAAATAGAAAAGCTTTTTAGCTTAATAAGCTATCTTGAATTGTTTATTTAAGTAAAAGTTACGCAAGACATTGGTGCCGATTCTACGTGTACAACTAAATTTAACTAAAAAATGAAAATTGATATTGGCAATAAAACAATTTGGCAATGTTAACATTACTTTTTATTGCAAAATCTGTATATGCGTTAACTAACCATATTAATTAATAACAATTTGCACAATGAATTAGCCAAATAATCAAAATACGCCATAGTTGTTTTCCTTTTTTTATTTAAGTTAAGTTGTGCACGAGGAATTTGTACCAGTAACTGTAAACGCGCAAACAGCAAACAAATAAAATATAAAAATTCTAAAAAGGGTATCAAAATGATTAATAATTACCTTTGGAAAAGAATCCACTTAACATGAACTGAAATGATTTATATAAACTGTTGAATGTTTCAAAAAGCAGCCTGGTGTCAAACGGACGGGTTACGTTCTTTTGGTAGGAAACTCTAAAAAGCAAACAAGTGTATTAGCACTGGTAACTATTTAACTTATCTTTGAATTAAACGTGACACTAATGGTCTTATTCATAATGACTTATCGGAGGTTTAAACGGAGATTTTATCGGAGAGATAATAAACGTTTTATCGTAAAAAGACTATTATGAATAACAAGTTTTGACAATTTTCGCGAACCCATTTTAGCGAACTTTTAAACCTTTGATAAGTCATTATGAATAAGACCATTAGTATATTAAACACTGAATTATAATAGTACTTCTTCGTTGTTAATTTGAGTTTATATCTCTCTGTATTATAAAAAACAATACACAAACTTGTAAATAGCTTAGGGTTTTTCGTCCTTTTTGTTGATTTTACAAGTTATTCTAAATGATGAGTTTCAAAAAAAAAATAAGGAATACAATGTAGTTAATTTCGGAGAAACAGGCGATTTTATCCCTCGAAATACCTACCTACCATACTAATAATACTTCTGTCTATGCCTATGTATGTGTATGATCTGTCAATGATATCTGTATTTTTGCTTGTGGCTTTAATCAATGAACTAAACAATTCTAATGAAATATCTAGTTTCAAATCCACTGTACGTGATTGGGTTCAAATATCTCGTAGAGGGCTCTACGAGACGTTTTAATTCAAATTATGCAATTAAGCCACTCATTGCGCGCGATGATACTTATACGAGGTGTATCTTAACATATCCAAGTCATTACTGGATCACGTAATTCAAAGCGTGGGAGACTATTCTGGCATAGTAACATTATATCTAACCTTGTTGCAAATTTATTGTCTTGAGTTAAACATTATTTAGGTTAATTTTATCATTATGGTTAATTTTATTACAAAAGTGTTAATTTTCTTCAAATCTTCTCTAAAATGAAAGGAATTGAATAAAATTAACACTGAATAAAACTAAATTTACTTAAATAATAATAAAACCTATGAAAATTATTTTACTTGATGCGTGCACATGTAGGTAGAGATATAGTTAAATTTAGATACCTGTATGATAATTTTTTTTTCGTAATATAAATAACTACATAGTTGGCATTACGTTAGTTCCTAACATTAAAAAAAATATTATTTAAGAAGAATTAAATAAATAAATAAATAAAATAAATATTCATGAACATTTCACACAGCGTCCTCTGGTCCCAAGCTTATATGCTTGTGTTATGGGTAGTAACAGAATACGGATATACTACATATACTACTTTTCGTTTGTAAATTATACGTACTTATAATACATAGAAACACCCAGACGCAGAACAGACATTTGTATGACATTTATAAACATCACACAAATGATTGTCCCGAGCGGGAATCGAACCCGCGACCTTGTGATTGGCAGTCCACTATGTGAACCACTAGACCACGAGGCCCGTCTATTTAATCTATTTATAATCTATATCTATAATCTAATTATAACCAAAGGTGTGTCTCTTTGACAGGTCTGCAATGGGGTACATTTATGACATCCCCTACTACAGAAACATCACGCTTCGTATTCGGTCACGTAGTCATCATGTTGGTTGTGGACTGTATCTTGTATATGCTGATCACTCTCTACTTGGAGCAAGTGCTGCCTGGACCGTTTGGGGCACCTAAGCCTTGGTATTTCCCCTTCCAACTGCAATTCTGGTGTCCTTCGAGACTTCCAGGTAACGTTTTTACCTTGTTTTTCTAACAGAAATTATGTGTAGTATTTTGAACTTGATACGTAGGTAACTATAGTGGTTAATAAAGGGATATGCAGTGGTTAACTAATTCGACGAAAATTTAGCCGTCCTGCATTTGGTGGAATATTATGATTGTAATTACTTAAAATACCACACATTATTTCTATTCCTGGAGTGGAGACCGTGACTCGGCAAGCGTAGGGTTCGACGCCCTCCTGCCAGGTAGACCGACGACCTGAAGAAGGTCGCGGGGAGGGACTGGACGCGGAAGGTGGAGGACCGTATTTTGTGGCGTGAATTGGGAGAGATCTATGTCCAGCAGTGGACTGCAATATGTTGATATGATGATGACTTAAAATACTATAGAAAATTACGCAATTTTAGAAAAAGAAATGTTCATTTTATCTTTACAAAAGTAATAAATTGAGGTTTACGACTAGCAGGAACTCTTAAACTTAATTTTTTTTTATTTAAACAGCGCCAATAAAATATTAGGAGCATGTATGATTCGAATGTTAATATGGAATATGAATTGAAATAATATTTAATTAATTAATTAACTTTTTTACAGGTGCAGGTGTAGTCTTTGGTATTTCAGACACTGATGATGATATCATACAAGAAAGAGATCCAAAAAGTCATACCATTGGGGTTAAGATGCACGTAAGTTTCATACATATTTGTTGTTTCATGGCATTAAGACTGTTGCTCTAAATTGTATTGTTATTGACTTTAGCGCGCAAGGTCCAAGAAATCTTTACTTTTTCTATCTTTACTATCTCATCATTACCCTCCTATATGTACTTAACACCTATTCTTTTATACGAGAGAGAGTTCTTTTTTAAGAAGTATTTGAAATTGCAGATTTTGAAATACGTGTTAATACTAGAATCCAATCCTACATTTTAACGTACAAGTTATATTTTCAGAATTTGACGAAAGTGTATGGTAGTAACATCGCCGTCAATCATTTGACTATGAATATCTATGATGATCAGATCACAGTTCTGTTGGGACACAACGGTGCTGGCAAGTCTACCACCATATCTATGCTCACAGGTTAGTTCATTTTCGTCCCTATATTCCCTATGATATTATAGAAACAATATGGCAACAAGGAAGGATAGTCGTTTTATTTGGAGTCGGCGCCTTTTCCTTACATGCTCTTTTCTCAGAGGTTAGTTTTATGGTCTTTCATATTCTCTTTGATCAATCCATCCATCTGAACATGTAACTTGAAATTATGATTTCTATTAATTTATGGTTTCAGGTAATTTGGAGGTAACACATGGATCCATAAATATAGCTGGCTACGATATGAATACTCAGGTATCGTCTGCCAGGGCCCACATCGGGCTATGTCCACAACACAACGTACTATTCAATGAATTAACTGTACGCGAACACTTGGAGTTCTTTGCGAGATTAAAAGGATTTACTGGGAGTGAACTGAATGAAGAAATTGATACACTCATTGAAAAGTTAGAACTGGAAGAGAAGGTATTTATTTATGATTAGGTATATCTTTAGTTATTATAAAACAAACTCGTTATTTTAGTATGTATCTATGCATGGCTATGTATGGGCTTATATCTTCAAAACTACGCAGCGCATTTTGATGAGACTTTTTTGTTAGATAGAGTGATTCTGGAGGATGTCTTTTTTGTATAATTTGTTAGGGTTCGGTTTTTAAATCCCACGCGTAAGAAGTTACGGGCAACAGCTAGTTCTCAATATATAAAATAACATCTAACTTAGGATTGGATAGAAGCATGAATTTTAATAATGATGTTAGTCTACTTGTTTAATATTTGAAATAATAAATATAATTGCCACTCAATAATTTTTAATAAACATTATACATTATACTCTACAAAAATATGTTTATTGCAGCGCGACTATCAATCAAAAGGTTTGTCAGGTGGACAGAAACGTCGGCTATGTGTTGGTATTGCTCTGAGTGGTGCAGCTAAAGTAGTTCTGCTAGACGAGCCAACATCAGGCATGGATCCAGCTTCAAGACGTGCTCTTTGGGAATTGTTGCAAAAAGAGAAAAAAGGCAAGATTATCATATTTTTACATATTATAAAATAAACTTGTTATTTTTGTATGTATGTCCCTATGTGAGTTTATATCTTCAAAACTATGCAACAGATTTAATTGCAGTTTTTTTTTAATAGATAGAGTGGTTCAAGAGGATTGCTATTTTGCATTATCTGTTTTCTGAATTTCGTGCGTAGGAAGTTACGGGTAACATCTACATCTAATATATAAAATTCACGTGTCACAGTGTTAGTTACCGTACTCCTCCGAAACGGCTTGACCGATTTTTATGAAATTTTACATGCATATTCAGTAGGTCTGAGAATCGGCCAACATCTATTTTTCAAACCTTTTTTTTTAGTATGGCAAAACAACGTTTGCCGGGTCAGCTAGTAGTTATTATGTATAATTTCGTTATTATGTATTTGCTGATGACAAAACGAAACAATTGAAATGTGTTCGTAAATGCGTAATCTTATCTTAACGATAATGCATACCTATATGTAATAAAGTTGTGAATAGTTTTATTACCATATTTTAAATAATTGTGTTCGCGCTGTTTGTTAGCTATGTATTTTTTCTAAATTACTTTCCTCCATAACTTAAATAACCAGTAATATCTTGATTAAGATGATTTCTAAGCTCTGCTGACGTCACTTTTAGTACGTAATTACCTACAGACAGAGGAGACTTTTAGGAGGTTCTTCTTATTTCTGCAATATGTAAAAAACTTCCCAACTTCTTAAAAAATTGTTATCAAATAAATGTATGATATCAGAATCCTAAATTCAGCTGCGTGGCAACAAAATATACCGAAATACTTCTGTCACAATTTCAAGACACAGCTGAGTGGGTAATAACTGTATGACATAATATATTTGTACAATTAGGACGTTCAATGATCCTGACCACTCACTTCATGGACGAGGCGGATGTTCTGGGCGACCGAGTGGCGATAATGGCACACGGCAAACTGCAGTGCGTGGGATCACCATACTTCCTCAAACGTCATTATGGAGTGGGATACAAACTTGTTGTGGTCAAGAATGAAGGTTTCGACTATGACAAGTGCACTGCTCTTATCAATAAATACATACCTGACACTACGATTCAAGAAGATCGAGGTATGTTTTAGCTGTCGACCACATTATATCTCAGATACTTACGTTAATAAGAGCGTATTCCTTTATTGTCTATAAATACTGGCGCAGGCGTACGCATTGACATCGAGCTAAAGAAAACCCAATCAAGGCCTATGAAAATACGATTTCACCAGGGTAACCAACGCAACAAATAGCTCTATTTTTCTGTACACACAAGCCAACGACTTAGGTACTTTATTTATATGATTTGCTCCTTATTTTAACTGAAGTATAAATAAAAATGTATCTAACCATGGCTCTTATATGGTTTTTCGACTATTTATTGAAATACTTAGTCAACATGAAAATAAAAAACCATCTTTGTTTTAGGTTTCGAGGTAACCTACAGTTTAATAAATGACTATTCTCATACTTTTGAGGATATGCTGAGTGATTTAGAAAGCAATTCCAGTGCTATCAACTTCAAAAATTATGGTTTGATGGCAACAACATTGGAGGATGTCTTCATGTCGTAAGTAGATATTCATGTTAGTAAGCATTTTCAATTTTCACATGAATTATGTTGCAGCACAGACGAATTAATTAATGAGAGCGCTTTAATGTAATTTTTAATAACTGTTATAGAGTTGGATCAGATATGGCACCAGTTACTGCAAATTCAGAGTATGACGACGCTGCAACTACAATAACCGACTCTACTATGGACGAAGCTTTTAAACAAGAAATTGATTCATCCTTAGAACAATGTAAGTATGATCGAACAAACTTACTGATAAAGTTATTTACCTTATTTTTGATTCTATTTGAAAAAGACGCAAGCTAAACCTAATTGACTGTATGATTCTAAGAAGTCCTTTCTCTACATTTGTGGTCTAATGGTACTTATTATTTTATTTTCTAGTGGATAGAGACGAGAGCAGTGTAACAGGATTTATTTTATTGATCCATCACGTTTACGCGGTTTGGCTAAAACTGGCGCTAGTGTGGGCGCGCTCTTGGTGGCTGGTAATGCTGCAGTTTGTGACCCCCGTTGTCCTCATCAACGCCACGCTTGGAGTGATGCAGTATGTCATGTCGCTAATGCCGACTGTCAGACGTAGACTGCTTACTCTTACTGAAGGGTACGTATCTTTTATAAGTTTAATTATCTTTCACTATGAAACACGTCTGTAAAACCCAGGGTAGATTTTTCGTTTTCCCATTTTGGATTTTTCGTCAACAACTACGTTAAAGTTTAATTGTTTCTGAAACTAGGTGTTCCTATATATACTAAATGCATTTATTTCCATTTGTAGGTATGCTAGAACCGAAACTCTCCTAAGTTTCAACGGGACATCGACAGTAGCTCTAGGTGCACTTGCCGCAAACGCATACAAAATGATGTTTGAGTCTGCGGGCCTTGACACAATGGAGATTACTGAAGTTTCTGGTGAACTAATTGAAGATTATTACTTGAATAGGGTAAGTTTAATCATAATTTACCAATAGTTTTATTGCTGCCGTTGGATGTAGGAATAGGTATTAAAGTTCATCGGGTTCACAATGAAAATATCAATTGATTTCTAGAGATTTTCTTGCTTTGTCGTAGTTTTTTCTGTCATGTTTATAATGACAGCGTAAAAGTGCGTATTGTTCAAAAAATAAAGTGAGAGCCACTTTAGTTTTGGTAGCTAGGTACATGAATTTAGCAAAACTATTATCTGAAGGTAAATATTAAAAAGGTTTTTTTATGTTTAGACGGCAAATCCTTCAGACATGGGTCTTTTACGACATCGAATGCTCATCGGAACCACATTTTCGGAAGATTTTGCCACAGCTTGGTTCAGTAACTTTGGCTATCACGATGTAGCAGTGTCTCTTTCTGCTTTACATTCAGCACTATTGAAGTCCGTCAATAAAAATGCCAGTCTCTCTGTATATAATTATCCATTAGAAGCGACATATCAAGATCAGGTAAGAAATAAATCTTCTATAAATTTTACAAAATAAGCCTATGCTATCATAACATTACATAATAGTCAGGAGTTCAAGTCTAAATTCAAACGAAACAATAAGTAGATATATTTCTTAGGAGCTGCGGTCCTTTATATTAATTTGCTTATGCACAACTTTTCTGTCAAATAAAAAGTACCCATGTAAATAAATCAATTTTCATCAATAATTTCCAGACTGATCTGCAGTTAATGATTACCATGCTGTCGATGCAACTCGCGTCTGGTATTGGTAGTAGTGTCAGCATTGTGAGCGCTGTATTTATCATGTTCTACATCAAGGCAAGTGTTATAATGTTTTACGTCTTTTGATTATTATTTAAACTTTATTGTATAGAAAAGAAAATAACAACTATAATAACAACATTCAGACTAAAAATGTACCTACTAAGGCGAGCTTAATTCAAACTTGAGTTTTCTTACTGCTAACCTTTTGTTTCTTATAAATCATTATTCTTCCCTTGTTCGATAACACGTTTGATTCCAAACTTTGTGCTAATTAAACTTTATTCTATAGGAGCGAGTGTCAGGTGCCAAGTTGCTTCAAAAAGCGGCCGGTGTACAACCCGTAGTATTATGGGGCAGCGCTGCTGTCTTCGATTGGTCTTGGTTCCTCATCACCTGCGTCAGTATAGTTGTGTCCTGTGCCGCTTTCCAAGTTGTTGGACTTTCTGGTGCTGATGAACTAGGTAAATATGATATTAAAAATGCCGTTTGAACATTAGAGTTGTGAAGTAGAACTGCAGGTTTATTGTATTATTGCATTCACTGCAAACTGGCGCCCGAGATTTTAGTGTCATTATTATTGTCAAATTTTTTCTCGAAATATTGAAAAATGATATCGGGTGCCATATTATTTATTCCATTATTTTGTATCGGTAGGTCGTTTGTTCTTGTGCGTGATGGTGTACGGTGCGGCAATGATACCCTTTACTTATCTTCTATCACTGGCGTTCAAGGGACCCGCGCTTGGATTTGTCAGCTGCTTCTTTATGAACGTGTTGTTTGGTAAGTATTTTCTGACATTATTTGTTTTTTTCTTCGATTCAATCTCTTATAACTAGTATTTTTTGATAATGTTTTAGTAGTGTTGCTATTCGTTTTAATAATAGAAACATATTCGTCGATGCAATTATCTTTTAGGAGAGATGTATAAGTAATTTTATTAAGGCTAGTGTCAAATAAAATATAACAGTGGTACTTACCTACATAATAAAAGCATAGATTAAACAAATAATTTTCTATGACAGGAATGATGGGTGCGCAGATAGTGGAATCATTATCAAGCCCAACATTAGATACTGAAGAGGCAGCAGCAATATTGGACTCTGTGCTGCAATTCTTCCCGCTGTACAGTTTTGTTACTTCTGTTAGGTAAGCACGGTACTCTACATACTTATATGTATCGATTATAGAGGTCAAAAACATCGATTTTATATTTTATAAAAGCATAATCAATTTTGAATTAGTTTAGATCAGTTAAACACAGTGGGTTACGAACCCTGTGCCACTTCGACTGAAGCAGTTAGTAAAGTACCTATCTATAACTTTATGAATAGTATTTATTTAATGTCTATTTCGTCGTAGGTACTTGAACCAGATTGGATTACAGCACCACATGTGTTTGGAAATGTGTGGATACGTTCAAGCTGTTTTACCCAACTTCGTGTGCACGATGGAAGCTATGTGTGAACGGGAGCCTAACTGCTGCGGTAATTATTACTACATTACTATTATTTACTCAAAATGTGGCACACACAGTGATATCCTATAATAGTATGAGTATCACTAATTCGATTGTCAAAATTTCTAATTTTAAACGATACTTAGGATAGCGTTAAGTTAAAATAAATCTACAAGAACTTTTTGTAACCTAGCTTATGGCTCTAACTGTCTATCTATTATTTTTATACGGTGGAAACCTAAACGTAATTACAAGGAACTTATAATTGATTTCCCTTTTCAGTAGAGGAAGATCCTTACTTTAGTTGGGAAGAACCAGGTGTGCTCCGGTACCTTGTATGCATGCTTATCACGTGTGCAGTTTTATGGCTACTGCTCTTGACAGTGGAATACAGACTAGTTCAAAAGGTATTTATCAATTCCTTCTAACGCATGTCGCTATGACGCTATGAGCAATCATAGACTAAAACCAGGGATACAATAAAGTTATTTTCTACTACAGCTAATGAATGTGAATGTGAAATTAAAATATAACTGGCGTAGACATGAGTGGCTATATAATTACTACAATGTTAACATTTAATAACAGTTATTAACTTTATTATTTTTGTTTAGGTATTTACATTCAAGAAAAAGCCACCTCCAGTTGACGAAACTACACTGGATGAAGATGTGCTGGAAGAGGCACATTTTGTTGGACAAGCACCAAGCCGTAATCGAGAACAGGCGTTGCTAGCCAAGGATCTCTCCAAATATTATGGCAAACATCTCGCCGTTGATCAAGTCTCATTCCGTATGTTTAAATTCATTCTACCATTATAGTTATGGAGTATACTTGCTAAGCTCCTGATAATATTAATGACTAATAATGTTTATGCATCCTCGACGGTACCATTAGATGGTGAGATGTTGTCAAAAACAATGATTTCATAATTTTATGGAATTTGAGCAATAACTTGTAATGTTTATGATAATTGCACTTTAGTTGGCGTGCCATATCCATTGTACATGAATGAATATAACTCTGTATTTCAGGTGTGAATGATGGCGAATGCTTCGGCTTGCTTGGTATAAACGGTGCTGGCAAGACAACTACCTTCAAAATGCTTATGGGCGATGAATCGATTTCAAGTGGAGAAGCATACATTGGCGGTCACTCAGTACAAAGAAGTCTCAACAAAGTTTATGAAAATATTGGTTAGTCATTTGTTAAATCTTTATTAATGCCGTTATTATGTTTTGTTGCGTAGATAAAAAGCCTGAACAGTCATGAAACTGTCGAATTAACGCCTTAACTTCTTGTTGAAGTCTGCCAAAAATAACTTGTTTGTTTGTAGGTTACTGTCCGCAGTTCGACGCTCTATTCAACGAGCTGACTGGCCGGGAGACACTCCGAGTCTTCGCTCTCATGCGAGGACTACGAGCAAGCTCCGCGGCTCCTACTGCTGTTGCATTTGCACACGCGCTTGGGTTCTACAAACATCTCGACAAAAGAGTAAGTCTGTGTTATTGTGTATGAGAAACATAATTGTTCAGTTGTGGTTCTGAGCCACTTTTAAATCTTATTATGATATATCAATATTAGTATACAGAATGTCAAAATTTAAAATATTAAAATATATAGAATATAGAGGTACTTAGTTAATTTTTGATCAAATGCTTCTCAAATGATAATTTTGAATGATTATCCGTATTCTGGTACCCGGAACACAATCATTATAAGCTTAGCTTGGGACCAGAGGACGTTGTGTGCAATGTCCATGAATATTTATTTATTTAATTTTATTTATTGTCGATAGGTACATCAATACTCAGGTGGCACTAAGCGCAAGCTAAATACAGCGGTAGCGTTTTTGGGTAAAACACGGCTCGTGTTTGTTGACGAGCCCACCACTGGTGTAGACCCCGCAGCTAAACGACACGTATGTATCTACTACAGCTAAAGACAATAAATAGATAAATCTTGCCCTGAATTCCACCAATGATCCACCACGGTTGTGATGAAGATCAAGGATATTGTATGTACATTGGTACTATTGTACAAATGTGCCTGTCTTGTGTCTCCTTGTGTTGTCTCATTAATAGAAAAAAAGTGTGACCTGTACAAAACTTCTTTTTCAAAATGCGAGTCTCGCCTTGCAATCTCTATTTCGTTTCTATCTGTTTTAATCAGTATAGTACACGCAAAATCCTTGAACAGGCTAGTTTTCTTCAATATAGTAATTATTTATTTTCTGAATGATATAGGTGTGGCGTGCTGTTCGCGGGGTTCAGCGCGCTGGTCGCGGGGTAGTATTAACATCGCACAGCATGGAGGAGTGTGAGGCGCTGTGCTCAAGACTCACCATTATGGTCAACGGACGGTTCAAGTGCCTCGGCACACCGCAACATCTCAAGAACAAGTTCTCGCAAGGTAATATTAATGACAATAGTGTATTTCGAAATAAAAACTAAATGTACGTTTAAATGCTTTTATATTTCATAAGTTTTTTGTGAAAAATCAGTAGAAAAATCACAGTAAATATTGCCATAGATTTCAAGACACAGTTGTGGTTTTTAACGATACGGATAAAAATACTGTTTGCGCGTATTTTTGAAGTCCTTTTTAGCGTACCTCAAGGAAGTATTTTTGGTCCTTTATTGTTTTAGGCTTGATAAGGCATACACCAAGGATGTATTTTGGGCCCATTATTCTTTTAACCTTGTTGGTTGTATTTTGCATCCTTTAGTCTTTTAAGGCTATTATAGCTTATCCCAAGGATGTGTTTACGAGACGATTGTTTATTGCAGCAAAATGTTTGTAAGTAATTTTTTATATTTTATTTTTAGGTTTTACACTAACCATAAAATTAAAATCAGAAGAGGCTGATAGATCACGCCGTTCTCTTACGAGACAGACTAGTGTGATGTCAGTTACAACATCGGCTGTAAAAGAATATGTAAATTCACATTTCAACAATCCTAGAATAATGTAAGTATATATATTAAGTAATTTTTATAGCGATATTAAAGGACATACTTCAAGAATGTTTCAAATGCGTTATTACACACATAGAATGGATTTTTATTAATCTTTTAATATGATCGATTATATTAAAAGCAACGTATTATATATGAATAGATTCGCCAAGACTTCTTTATCATCTTCTTCTATACATTATCTTACATAAACTCTACAAATCGTCGTAACTTTATGTAAGCAATTTTGATATTTTATTTTTAGGGAGGAATACCAAGGTCTGCTCACATACTACTTACCAGATCGCAGTATGGCATGGTCGAAGATGTTCGGCATCATGGAACGAGCAAAACGTGACCATGATGTTGAGGACTACACTATATCACAAACAACACTAGAACAAATATTCTTACAATTTACAAAATATCAGGGACATCCTGACTTGCAAGAAACAGAACCTCTTAATCTAATACAACCAGTTGTTATAGGCGATAGTTAGTCAATATACAAAATTAAATAAATTTGTTAATGAAAATTGTTAGTTAATTGACAATAACAACTGGTGACATCCGCATTGTTGCGGTCTAGGTAGTTGATGTATATTATTCATGTAAATATAAAGGAAACTTTAGCTCGGAATAAAAGAGCAAATCTGTACGCAATGACTTTGTCTGTGATAATTTAAAACGATTATGGCTGTCGAGAGTCATTAATCTGAAATAGCCAAACTTTTAGTTTAGTTAATTTTTTTGTCTTCAATGTCAAATGCAGCAGCAATCTAGTCACGCTAGAAAATCAACAGCAATAAAGAGAATGCTTATTTTTAAACAAAAGCTCTGTATCATATTAGTATTCATATAAGCAGTTTCCTTTTCAAGTTATAATTAGGTTGTAAAGTCGGAAACTTGCACATTTCTTGCCAAATCTAAATTGTCTTTATGTTCATCAGTAACCTCTTGACGAAGGTACTTAAAGTGAGTGATTTTTGTGTAATTAAAGACTATGTGAAATCGAAACCGATGGTACATGACGTTATTAAATGTTAGTTAACTTGACGCTTCAAAGAAACATGCTATACACATTTCTATATTATTTCCATTAATTACCTTGATGATGACTCTGGTATTAACTTGTAAGTGTGTAAGCGCGATATTTTTATAAAATAATGCATAACTAATGTAAAAAAGATGGTCAAGGAATACAGGAGCTGTCATGGAAAAAATAAACAAATGGAAATATGTAGTATGTTGTATGTATATTCCTACATATTTTAACCTCATATTATGTATTATTTTTACTGGCTGCCCTCTTCTAACTTAATTCTGACTAGGCCAGTATCTTGGTTCTTGATTTTCAGCCTGTAGTGATTTTAGCCTATATTTGATTTTAGGTTAGGATTAGGTATTTGTTGAATAAAAGAGAAAAAAATCACACTTGACCAGAAACTTTAGGGATAATCAGAAATGTTACCAAATATAATGTTATACTGGTCTTAGGGGTGAATATAGTATGACATATTTTTTTACATTTATATAAAATCTTGTTTATGTTTGTCTTGGATGTATTTATTACTAAGTAAAACTATTATTGAAATAAATTATATTGAAAATTAGATTAAATTTTTATTTATATTAAAACTTATTATACATATTTTGAAGAATCACCACAACAATTGAGAATCATTGAGCGATATATTTTCAAATAAAGCAACCACGTCCCATTTTTTGCCACTTATGACGACCAAGGAGCTTAAGTAGGTATTTTAGCATAATTCTATAATGACAACATGATACTTATTACATGAACGCGCGACCGGTCGACGCTATCTGCTTATTAGAAAGCATTCCAAAGCTGTTAAGTTTTATGTTTGAATGAGTCATGTTGGTGGATTTGGTTTTCAGACGTGATATTTTTGCGAGAGTTCCGTTTTGCTACTTGTATGTGCTATGACGTGGCTAAACAAGCGAACTTTGTGTACTTTAAACAGACGTTTAGCGAGTAATTATTACCCACTATTTTTCTGGCTACGGACATTCTTCGCAATTACTGTATCCAAAACTGGAAAATTTTAACATTTCGACTAAGTACTATACTGTGGTACCTTCCAAATTGAAAGCGGCTTACGCCAATGCGGTATAATCGCAATAGCACTATTTCACATGTAGTTACTTTAATACACTTATATGTGTTCAATTAACCTTCACAATAAAAATTTATAGCTCAATATTAATACTATCAGTGAGATAAGAGATTAAAAACTTATTCTTGATAAGAAACCTATAAGTTGGTATATAACAGAAAAGATCCGCGAAGATATTATCTACCTACTTATGTTGTGATGAAAACATTCTAGAATTTGCGGTAGTGAAAATAATTCTATTTTCGGTATTATAATTGGTGTTCGCGCATTACGTAATATCTACCCTGCTCTACACTGATATTTACAAGGATTTAAAAGCGTTAGTAGTACTTCCGTTTATTTTATTTTCTTCAGAGAGAAATATTCGAATATTTTATTACTTTTCAACTGTAAGGGCCGTTTTTTCAATCATCGAATAACTGAACGAATAACTAACTAGGGAATTAACTTATCTGATTGATAAAAGGACAAATAAAATTGATGCATTTCTCAATGGCTAGATAACAAGCGAATAGTTATCTGTGACTTTTATGTTGCCAACTTCACTGCAATATTGTGGAAGCGAGACACGCGTATGGTGTACTGTGTGATAAAAGAGGATAGCAAATGCGTTGACACTCGTTTATTTGACGTTTAAGGATAAATAATAAATAAAATTTGGTAACTTTCTCGTGTGGTGATTTTGTAGGTTAGTTTCATTTATTGTCAGTGATTTGTTATTATTTTGCTAATAATGGAATCTTTTTTTCTCTTTTTGACATTAAGTTTTACCATATTTGAAATTAGGAAATAAATTGTTTTATAAAATTTTAACGTTTAATTTGGAAAGATAGGATCAACTCGGGACAGGTTTCAGGAATAAATTAATAAAATGAAATAAACTAATATTATAATATTTTCTAACACTTGCGCGACTCATCCGTTTAAACAAAACCACTTTTCACGGATTTACAAATAAAGATTTGCGTCTAAATCCATGAAAAGTAGTTTTTTTTAAACTAATATTACTAAAAACTATTATTTACAATACAGAATTTATACAATATTATTATTTACAATGAAATGTTAATACTTTCAATAAAGGAATCTAGTTGTATCTATTGAATAAACGTTTATCTGCCAGTCAAAGAGGTAGATAGATTTATTCCTCAGTCAGGGCCGTTATTGACCAGATAGTGCCTATCTGACGATTGAAAAATGCAAAAAAATATTTATGTGTGCGTGAAGTACAACGTGAAGTTGCCCGGTTGCCTGGGGCAACATTATTGACGTCCGTCAAAACATGGTTGTCATTAAATTAATAAATTGTGTTATTATGTGAAAATGAATTATTTGAGTTAAAATTACTTGTGAAATTCTATGTTGTGGCATTTTTTAATTATTCTGATACACTAGAACACCCAAAGACTGCGCATTTCGTTATTTTTATTTTTTTGTTCGTAGCGGCGTTCACACTACAAACTGACAACGGTGTCAATGAAATATGGTGTATTAAAACAGATCTTGATTTTAAATGCCATACTTGTATCGGTGTGTTCAAAAGTGACGTTTGCAGATTGCAAAAATTTGGCAAAAAATGAATGTCATCACGGTATGTCACTTATATTAAAGTTCCATATCATTTTAGACCATGAATTCAAATTAGCCCAGGCTAACTTGACTTGTCCTCAATTTTAAGCGCCAACCCACCTTCTGGTACTTCTGTGATTTTAGTAGGTAAATATCATTCATTAAGTAGTATGAGTAATGCAGTTTATCTTTCCGATAAAACTATAATTTGTTGAATGGTGGCGATAGTCATATGATTGCAAAAATTTCCAAAACTATGTTTCGTATGATTTATTTTTTTATAATTTGTTTTAATTATAATTAATTAATTTGTAATTTGAATTGACGTCAATATTCCTGTTGCTAAGTTAAGATTTTATTGTGTCTAATCTAACACACATACAACAATAAAATTTGACGTTAGAAACAAGAGTTTTTTTTAAATAGGTTTTTAACAAAATTTTCTAGTTTAAGTACGTTCCCTGGTTTGGTTGGATTAATAAACGACCATGTTCAGGGGATCACGAGGTCTAAAGGTAGAGCTTGTAGAAGTCTCTAAAGGACATAGCTCACTAAAAATCACCAAATAGATACCTAGTACTGTCACGCTCTTACTCATGGCTACATTTTTAGGTGGAGTGGTTTTTCTATTTTATTTCCATAACAGTCTAAAAAAGGAAAACAGTATCTTACGTACGAATCAAAGGCAAGTTAAATCACAAGTGATGAATTAGGGTCTATAAACTTGAAATGAAGGACTTAAAATATTAAGGCGTTCTTAGGGATATACTACTATGTGGTGGAGTTGAAATTGGTCTATTATATCAACTTGGCAACTTAGAAAAGATGTATTGCAAACATTCTTAAGTCTATCAGGAAAAGGCCAAACACAGATTGCGTACAACGATGACGTCACAACATATAAAACAATATCTTTAAGTATTTTTTTAAAATTCTATATAGTGAATATTTAAATAATATTTAAATTTGTTGCCTATAATAGTTGTTATTTTCTAAAAAAAATATAAAAACAGCAGGTAAAAAATTATGAACAATCCCAATTAAAAATAGTTCAGCTATCATCGTCAGATATGTAGGCATACATTACTGTACATATTTATACAATATATATAGTTCTAAATAAGATTGGCCTTACCGATAAAATGATACATGCAGATACATGACATGATAACAAAGATTCTAAGAAATGACATGTAATAGCCATAGATTTATGTGTATTCTATTCCGTCGCTTAGAATGCTTAAGATAAAAGAAAGTGTTACGCTGGTAGCCTCGTTAAAGATACCACAGTAACAAATAAATAAATAAATAAATAAATAAATATAAATATTCATGAAAAATCACTGAATTAGCCCCACCAAAAAATACTACTTTTTCCCTAATTGTACAAAACATTCGTAGCATCAGCCAAAACTTCATCGACTTTGAAGTTTTCCTGCATAGAACTAAAATTACTTACGACGTAATAATTTTAACTGAGTGCTGGCTTAGTTGTAACCCGATATTACCTTACCTAGAAGATTATAGTTGCTATAATACTAAATTAAATCACAAACAAAACGACGGAGTGGTTATCTACGAGTACATTAAAAATTCGTTAAATGTTGCTACGGAGGAGCCAATACTATTGGACGCTAACTGTTTGGTAATTAAAATAAAATCTGGCAACACAGCTCTGCTTGCTATCTATCGATCACCTCCTAATAAATCGTTGAACCGGTCCTTAATTCTCTAAATGACACGTTAAATCAATTAAAACAATATCAAACAATTATAATTGCTGGAGATATAAATATTCCTATTAATCCTGAAAAAGTTAATACTAACTCTGACAGCTACTTAAATCTAGCAGCTTTTCACGGACTACTACCTGCTCACACCTTGGTAACTAGAGATAAAAGTGGTTCCTGTATAGACCACATACTCCTGAAATCAAAAAAATCCGCACTTACTCTTGTTCCTTGCTCCACTCTAACTGATCATAGGGCAGTCATATGCTTTGTACAGCATAAAACACCGGTGATAAATTGCGAACAAAATATGTCTAAAGTAAACTACGAGAGATTGGCTATAGACGTACAAAAAATAAATTTTGCTCCTATTTATGATTCCGATGACCCAGAAATCTCCGTGAATTATTTATCTAATACCTTAAGTCGCTTAATAGAAAAAAACACCCAAATAAAAAAAACTAGCAGACGCAAAACAGCATTAAAGCCTTGGATTACTCAGGGTATGCTGAGGTTAATGAGAAATAGGGACCACGTGCACTTAAAATCTAAAAAGAATCCTAACAACGAAACCTTTTAAAAACCGCAATAATATTTAGTTCAAAGACCTGGAGTGGTGTAGTGAATAAAGCTGAAGAGGGTTTACGGCAAGTTTACGCATGGTTACAAAATAACTTGCTTACCATAAATACGGATAAGACGAAATATCTTGCGTTTCGAATGACTGAACGTACAGCCCCAAAAGAACCTATTCATCTAAAAATCCACTCCTGTGACGATTCTGGCTCAAGCTTAGTGTCTTGTTCATGTGCAATACTTGAACAAGTGTCAACTATTAAATACTTAGGCGTTATCATAGATAGGCGATTGGCTTGGAATGCTCAGGTTGATGCACTTCGTAATCGTTTAAAGAAACTGTCTCACATCTTCAAGAAATTAAGTTATGTGGCCGACCAGAGAATTCTTAGGATGATTTATCTAAGTCTATGCGAATCAATTCTTGGTTACTGTATAGTGGCGTGGGGTGGTGCACCTAAAAGCACTTTCATAAAGATTGAAAGAGCTCAGAGGGCTATTTTAAAAATAGCGTACAGGAAGCCATGGCGCTACTCGACTGAATTACTGTATGCTGATTGTAATTTACTACGAGTTAGGCAAATATATATATCATCTACCATTTTAAGATACCATAAAGTTGCAATTCCATTAGCACGCTCATCTTATCGAACCTTGAAATGGGATCTTCCGAGAACCCGCACTTCTTTTGCACAAAGAGCATTTAAATCTCGCGGACCGTTCCTCTATACAAAGGTGTTTGCAGCCAGTAAGGACATTATCAGCATGAGTAGATATAGTTGTAAGAGATTTGTTTACGAATGGCTACATACAATGAGCTACAACAATACTGAGGAATTACTACAAATCTTGGCATAACACACTGCGTAAAACACACACACACACACACACCCACTCACAAACAGACACACACGCACACACACACACTAACTTTTACTACACTTAGACACAACACTTTACAATCTCGCAAATAGAGTGCATTCATATATGTACATCTATAACTAATTTAGTAAGTAAGTTAATTTTGTCACTTATCATTATTAAGCATTGTTTACAGGGAAGAAACTGGTCTCTACGACACAGGGAATCCTAGTGTAGGGACCAATGTAATTTACCAGTTCTGTACTCCTTTTGTGAACTAATAAACGTTTTTTATTTTTTATTTTTTTTTATTTATTTTTTTAATCACTTATCGAGGATTTAGAAACTATTGTAACTCTGAACTAAGAAAAGCAAAAATAGCGTACGATAAAACTCTAATAGAAAAAGCCGGAAAGGATAATAAAAAAATATGGAAAGCTATTAAAACATCACTCACATGTCGAAAGCCACATCGCAGTCTCCAAAGGACCTACTTAGCATCACACCTAATAATCCACAAAAATCCAGTGACCTAATAAATGATTATTTTGTGAATATTGGCAAGTTACTAGCAGAAAAAATTCAACCTAATTCAATGATCCCCAAAACTTATCCTAATGTTTGTCTCGACGAAAATTCGTTTGCTCTTCTTGATACTGATCCAGAAGAAATTGAAATAATTATAACTTCCCTTAAAAATGACACTGCTGTAGGTTGGGACAAAATAAGCAATATAGCTCTCAAAACACTGAAAACTCACCTTGCTCCTCCTCTTGCTTATATATTTAATTCTTGTATGGCAAAAGGTATTTTTCCATCCTGTCTGAAAGAGTCTATTGTCATTCCTGTCCACAAGGCTGGTGCCAGAGACAGTATCGACAACTATAGACCAATTTCTTTACTCCCGGCTCTATCTAAAATATTAGAAAAAATCATCAATATTAGATTAGTTAAATACTTAGAAAGATACTCTATTATTTTCCACAACCAATTCGGCTTCAGACGCGGCAAATCGACACAAGACGCTATTCATAAGTTAACTGACCACATTATAGGTTATATGGATACCGGTAAAAAGACTTTAGCAATCTTCTTAGATTTAGCGAAAGTGTTTGATACTGTCTCTGTTCCCATCTTGCTGGATAAACTGTATCAAGTGGGTATTAGGGGTATTCAGCATAATTTTTTTTAAAGTTACCTAACCAACAGATTGCAGCGTGTAAGAATTGGGCAATACATGAGCTCGGAAAGCTCAGTATCCTATGGAGTTCCTCAGGGCAGCATTCTAGGCCCTACGCTCTTCCTCATATATATCAATGAACTCTGTCAGATCCCGCTCAAACAGGGCCACCTGATTTCTTATGCAGATGACACTGCTCTCAGATTTTTTGGTAACACCTGGAGCGAAACCTTTGATGCTGCTCAAAAAGGTCTTAACGAAGCTTCTATAGTTTTGCGCAACTGCTTCTTAACTTTAAACACAATAAAAACGAAATACATATGCTTCTCTTTCCGAGATATTGAATCCCCCATCAATCTTTCATTAACTGCCCACTCTTGCAACCTTATTAATACAAACATTTGCTCCTGCTCAACGCTAACTAAAACCTTGCATACTAGATATTTAGGTATTGAAATCGACAACAATTTCAATTTTTAACATTACATTCTGACATTGAGCAATCGAATTAGAAGACTTCTTGTAATCTTTAAAAACCTCCGACATGTTTTAGACCCTGTCCTTTTAAAATCAACATATTTAGCTTTGTGTCAGTCAATTTGCACCTATGGCATATTCATATGGGGAGGATCACCTAAAACCAACATTAAACCTGTTGAAATTGCCCAGCGAGCTTTACTGAGAGTAGCCTTCTTCAAGCCTTACCTATATCCCACTGTTGCATTGTATCAAGAATGTAAGGTCCTCTCTATACGCCAATTATTTATCTTCGCGGTTATACTCAAACAAAACGGGGAAATAAACTATGATCCCACACTTACATTAAAACGTAACTCAAATAAAGTATGTGAACATTTACACACATATCGAACATCACACGCACAAAGATTTTACAATTTCTTAGGTCCATATTTGTATAACAAAGCGAATAAGCAATTATGTATTTACCCTAACACAAAAATAAAAATGAAGAGTAAAGTATTAGTTGGCTGCTGAATCTAACATATATAAGCAAACTGAACACCTTATCACGATTGTAAAGTGAAATAACAACAATATGGTATATTGTTGTTATTTCACTTTACAATAGCATAAGTTCACATCGTATTATACATATTTGTTATATTGAATTCAGTTTTATATAGATTCATAATAATACGCAATAGGTATATATAGGTGTAGATAATTCGTTCTTGTACATACTCACACAACACACACACACGAGCATTCGCTCTCTCACACAAGCATCCAGCCGTACATACTTCACTTACACAAATTAATTATCTTACTCATGTAAAAAAAAATTTCTTTCTTGGTAATAACTTTCAAAGGGAGAGCCTGGATTTCTGTATTACAGGTTTTAGGCCTAGTTCAGACTCCAGACACTCACAGGCACAGATTGAAATTGTATATTTCATTTGATAGATTAATTAGACTACGATTGTAACCTTGTGAGATGTCAATAAATGTTATTTATTATTATTATTATTATATACCTATATGAAATTCAACTATCTTATTTTATGTGTTTGTATGTGAGCAATAAGGTCATTAAACAATAATATTGCCAAAAGTCTAGCCGCTTAAGCTTTTATTTACTGAAAACGCTTAAATGTAATGCTTATTTGAAATTTTGTAGAGTCTGATACCTCTGAAGAAGTCAGTCTGCACCAAACTAGGCTAGTATGCTGTCAATCAAATTGTGCTTTTAACATTGTAATTAGTGCCTAACTTGTGCCTATAATGTATTCCTTATTCGAAACAGGAAAACTCGAGAGATGACGGCATAAAGGGCATCCTAGAGTGGACAAAACTCTTAGACGCAGAATCATTCGGCTTTAAGGCGGTTGAGTCAGGGCTACATAATAGCTAAGTAAGTGTATTGCGAATCAATGTTGGCCTTGCCACGCCTAGTGCGATGGCAGGACGCACTCAGGTAACAGTTGGACGGAGCCGTGGGATCTAATGAGAGGGAAACCGATAGGTTACACGGGCGTTGTTTAGTAAGATTTACCACAGATCGAATTTAGATCGTTGGACGTGTACTTTAATAAAACACACACTTTAAAAAAGGTGAAGCTATGAGCTTACGCAAGCTTGGAAAAAAGTTGCAGCTATAAATTTTATCTGATAAAATCCTTTAATAATATTTGGACACCTGCGGTAATCGGTATATCTTTAACATTATTGATAGGCAGTGAGTCACTGACTAGGTACAAGATAAGATCCCCCACTAAGGTTATTATATACCTAAAAAGAAGGCAAATCCTATATGACTAATAATGTAATAGTATTAAAATGCATTATAAATTTTGTTAACTAATTAAATATGAAATTACTATAAATTTACTACTAATTTTGTAAAAAACATTGAGCTTTCTTTGACGCTATCTAATACAACTCAATTACTCAACACTAGTTTCTAAGAAATGAAAAAAAAATTCTGGGCGTCTAACAGAAATTAACTAGCTGTCTTCAAGCCGTAGTCAACAAAAAATAACCGAGATAGAATTCGGCTCTTCGAGAATCTCTGGACTTATCTAAGTCAATTAACGAAGTCTCGATATAATAATAGAAATTATCTTAAAAATTCTACGCCAGGAAATAGATTACGATTAGGTACATACAGATAAATAGATTAAGAGATTAGGTGAAGATAGTGTTAGTTATTAAGCAAAATAAAAAATTAATTAATTAAATATATAATAATTAATTATTAATTTAGTAATTTACTAAGAAATTCTCCACAGTATGAACTAAGTCAAGAAAATATAGTGCTAGAAAGTGTACCTATGCAAAATTTCGCTCACCGTAGCGTGGGTATGTGTGATTTCAGAGTGAGGTGAATCATACACGCATAAAAATAAAAATATAGATAGGTACCATATTATGTTGATGTAATATATCAAACACCTACACAAAGTCCGTGATGACTACTTATCTAATCAATCCTACCTTCACCATTATTGGTTATGACAATATTATCATCGGAAAAGCTTGTTATCTTTATGTAAAATATAGAAAAAAAAAATCTGCCAGTTTCACATCGATTCTATTCGGAATCATAGAGCGTGGCAGTTGTTTATTCATATTTTATTAATTTATAGATTTTAATTCCTTTTAGTATAGAGTGCGTCACAAGGTTTGTAACGTTTATTACAAGGAGTGCAAGCTTATATCTAAGTCATATTTTAGATTATAATTACATATATTGATGCTTTCAGTCATATAAACTTTTTACGCAATATGCGACTAGTAGTAGTAGTAGACGTACTCGTATATGAAATATTTATTTTAGTAAAAATGTTAATGTTAAATTTAAAAACACTATAAAGAGTAAATAAACTGAGTGCAGATAATTCTAAAGTTCTATACATATTTTTAAATATCTACGACGATATTTTTAAATATCTACGAAAAATGTGGAAAATGAGATATAAGGATAGGCCTAGGCTTTCCAAGATCTGTCTTTCATTTCAAGGGCGGAGTAGTCAGTAACATTCTGGACAATAATTAATATTTGAGGAGACGTAATTAACAGTGGACGCCCAAATACTTAATCGGAAAGTTATTAATAAAACACCGATACAAAACGCGATATGGTATCTACGCATATCATTTTGACCGTGGCATCTGATGTTTTTTTAAGGTTATGTTCTGGAAAGTTACAGCTTCGTCTCCAATCCGATAGCCATTTTAATGCATATTTATATAGTTTTCGGCTCTTTTATGAAAGCAAAATGAAATGAGCTGTATTAATTTTGGAGAGGGTTTTTTTTTACCTTGTTAGAGCAATTAAAGGAATTTCAAAAAAGTTAAGCTAGTTCCATGACGATTCGTTGATTCCAGTTTAGTTAATTAAAATATGTTACATTAGCGTCGTCATTATATTATTGTAGTTGTTATTATATTCAATTAGCAACAACGAGGAATAAATACCAATTCTCCACAGGATAATATGTCGTCAAGGTCTAGATTAAAGGCCAGCCCATGGATGAAGTTTCGGTTATTGATGTGGAAGAACTTTCTGCTACAATGGAGGCATCGAATACAAACAGCAGTAGAACTTTTGTTACCAATATTGGTTATTAGCTTGGTACTGATAATACGATGGCAAATAGAGCCATCCCAAATGTCAGAGACGAGATTCCCGCCAATACCAGCTATTACATTAAGCTTTTCCGGTCTAGTCATGTGAGTAATCAATGTTGAATATAAAATAAATTGTAAGTAATTGGCAATAATTTAGATTTGATGCGACAAACTTATGTGGCAAAGAACGTGGCCCTGGTCAGTTAGACAAAATTACTTCCCCATGTAAAGGAACTCCGAGCGCAAAATGGTGAACGTAAAGCTACCCATTATATATAATCCAACCATGGGGACCAGAAGGCTACCCATTTCGTTGTTGTTAAGTTCCGTAAGGAACTAAAAGAAGAAGATTATATTATATTATTAGATCTGGTATTACACTGTGTCCACAATACCACTAAACTTATATTATTGTGTACTTCTGGGTACATTAACGTATCTAACAAGTATTTTACTTTCAGGATGAGGATGAATATGTCTAATCTAGCCATCGCATATTCACCAGCCAGTCCAGTATTAGACGATGTTGTGAGATCGGCTATGAACAACTTTGTTTACGAAAATTTGGATTACCTGCGTAGTGCCAATAGAGAACTAAATGGCATAAATCGGGACACAAGTGATGAGGAAATAGAAGAGATTATGCAAAGTTTAATACGAATAGACGCTTATAACAATAGTGAAGAAATGAGTGAACTGTATATGAATGCAGAAAATATTAGGTCGGTCATCGCAGCAGTGGAGTTTGATGATGAATTATATGGTGCGTTTGTCCTCCTTTAAATTAATTAAGTAGTTAGTATTAATTAGTTACTTATGCGTTTGTTAATTTTAATGTGTTACATGAATGTTAGATACGCGCTAAGATAAGTGTGTGTCCAAATAACTAGAGTCAAAACATAAACCACTCAAAATATAGGCACCTAAAAGAAGAAAGATTGTACCGCACCTACTTATCAAATTTTTTTAGGAACGGAGGTATTACCAAATGATTTATCATATGCTCTACGTTTTCCTGAGAGACAACGTATATACTCCATGTGGAATTTTGGTAGTAGCAGCTGGAGAACTGACTCTGTGTTTCCGTCATACGAAGCCCCAGGTCCTCGAAATGGATGGGCATTTGATAGCGGCAATGATCCAGGTAATTTCGTTTCATAGTCGTATTTCTTATCTGCATAATTATACGAACTCTGCTAGACAATATTTGTTATCACCATCGTTATGTCGTTTACATGCAGTGCAGCACGAAATTTACCATCATAACACATAACCTGGAATAGTTTTCTTCATAGTATGTAAATTGCTGCTGTAACTTCTTTCCTCTATTTCTGGTTGATAACTGAGTTAATAGTTTAGCTTGCTACGAAGTAGACCCTGTGATAATATATTAATATGTGTAAAAGTCGCGAAAGTTTAAAAACATTAATTGCTACAAGCTCTAAGTATATGGGTTTACCTATATAATCTTGTGGTATTTTTTCTACCACGAGATATTTTACAGGTAACTGCTTATCTTAAGTACATTTTTATTGCTTACAGGTTACGTAGGCGAAATGTTTATAGCTGTGCAACATGCTATATCTTCTGCATTAGTCTCGAGAGCTACAGGTTTAGACCTAGATTCATTTAATGTGTATCTACAGAGGTACCCTCACCCATCGTATCTGCTGGATCACGCGGTCAATATACTATCAATGGTGTTTCCAGCATTTATGATGATAAGCTTCACTTACACAGTTGTTAGTATTTCAAGAGCTGTTACTTCAGAAAAAGAATTACAGTTAAAGGTAAGTTTTTGCCGATTATTTTTAATCTCTAGGGGGATAGTTGAATTTACTTACCACATCACTTTTCGCAGCACTCTTGCATATTCCAAAATTAATTCATCATTTCACCATTCATTCCAAAATTTACACGGATGAAGTTATGGGTGCGGTAACATATCTTTTAAATCATTACTTTGTTTTAGGAATATATGAAAATTATGGGATTGCCCACTTGGTTACATTGGACTGCATGGTTTTGCAAACAATTTATTTTTCAATTGATTACAGCTATTGCAATTGTGATTCTGACGAAGGTAAGGACTACGTCGCATTGATGTAAATTTTTTCACTCATAGTTCCCTAACTTCTTTCTTCTTTCTTTCTATGCGTTGCTGTTGGATTTAGGATTCCCAAAGAGCACAGTAACCTCGCCTCTAACCGACTATGCCTCGCGACCCTGATTGAATAATCACTCCACTTAGTAGCGAACCCTTTAACGCTTAAGAGGGCACGATACCAAATTATGCTCCATACAAAAATATGGGCATCGTAGTCCCCTTTTTTCTTTGCGAAAGTTAAACCGATTTTAATTGTTTTTACGGTATATTACATATTTATTATAGTTATATACGGTATATTAGGGTTCCGTACCCAAAGGGTAAAAACGGAAACCCTATTACTGAGACTTCGCTGTCCGTCCGTCCGTCCGTCCGTCTGTCACCAGGCTGTATCTCAAGAACGGTGATAGCTAGAGAGTTGAAATTTTCACAGATGATGTATTTCTATTGCCGCTATAACAACAAATACTAAAAATAAAATAAAATAAATATTTAAGGGGGGCTCCCATACAAAAAAATTTTTTTTACCGTTTCTTGCTCGATACTAATAACGTTGCCTTATGTTGCATAGATAATGGTACGGAACCCTTCGTGCGCGAGTCCCACTCGCACTTGACCAATTTTTTATTTATTATATAGCTATATCACTATGGAACAAACAACCTTTACAAATTAGACAAGCACAATCTCTTTCTAATTTTAAGTTAAAACTATCGAATTATTATCTATCATTATAGTAGTGTTTAAATAAATTTTAGTATTTTTATAGTGTGTATGTATATTATATAGTAGTTTTTACTTATTAGTGTACTTATGTATAAGTATGTATATTGATTAAATTTGGTTATGTATTTATTCATATACAGGGTGTCCCAGAACGTAACGTAGCTGGGAAGGGGGGTGATAGGGGGGGTCACAAGGGTCACCAGAAAAATAAAATAAAAATTCCCCTCTGGCTATTTAAAAAATAAATGGCATTTTTTTAAAAACTAAAAATTTTACACCTTGTGGGGCTATTTTGCTAACTGTACCTACAAATATAGCTGTTTAAAAAAAAAAAAGATGTTATGTAATCCTCAATAACCCTTCATCAAATTGAATTAAAAAAATAATACATATCCAACCAAGATTTTAAAGAAAATTAAGTTCTTTTCCAGTCAAGGACTTAGTAATTACAATTTCACTCAACTTTCTCCAAGTGTACTGAAAAAAAAATGTACTATGCAGCTCCGGCGTGTAACTTAAAAAGATAGGTAATTTTATTGCAATTCCAAAATGGTATAACACTTATTTGAAAAAATCATACTTAGACATTTAAAAATAATTTTCGGGAACAATACCCCTGCAAAACAAAACATATCAATAAAACAATAGTCTCAAATTCCTAAGAAAATACATTTTTAAATGTCTCTTCTGTTCCTCTAATGTTACTGCCCGTTAATACTCAAGATTGGAGTACTGTACATACCTCAAACACTCAAGTACAGTCTAGGCCAGATAAAGCTTTACCATATTTTATGACAAGGAATTTAAATGAAACTCGGAAATAAAACAAAATTGTAATTATTTATTCAAATTAAGTGAAAAAAAAAAATAATAAAAAAAAAATAATAATAAAAAAAAATAAAATAAAATAATAATAATAATAATTTATTAATTATTTATTTAATTATTTATTCACTTTATTTGAATAAATAATTAGAATTATGTTTTATTTCCGAGTTTCATTTAAATTCCTTGTCATAAAATATGGTAAAGCTTTATCTGGCCTAGACTGTACTTGAGTGTTTGAGGTATGTACAGTACTCCAATCTTGAGTATTAACGGGCAGTAACATTAGAGGAACAGAAGAGACATTCAAAAATGTATTTTCTTAGGAATTTGAGACTATTGTTTTATTGATATGTTTTGTTTTGCAGGGGTATTGTTCCCGAAAATTATTTTTAAATGTCTAAGTATGATTTTTTCAAATAAGTGTTATACCATTTTGGAATTGCAATAAAATTACCTATCTTTTTAAGTTACACGCCGGAGCTGCATAGTACATTTTTTTTTCAGTACACTTGGAGAAAGTTGAGTGAAATTGTAATTACTAAGTCCTTGACTGGAAAAGAACTTAATTTTCTTTAAAATCTTGGTTGGATATGTATTATTTTTTTAATTCAATTTGATGAAGGGTTATTGAGGATTACATAACATCTTTTTTTTTTTTAAACAGCTATATTTGTAGGTACAGTTAGCAAAATAGCCCCACAAGGTGTAAAATTTTTAGTTTTAAAAAAAATGCCATTTATTTTTTAAATAGCCAGAGGGGAATTTTTATTTTATTTTTCTGGTGACCCTTGTGACCCCCCCTATCACCCCCCTTCCCAGCTACGTTACGTTCTGGGACACCCTGTATATTCAATTTAATATTTAATATACATATATGACACCAACAACCACCGCGATGTCTATTCTAGATTCTATCCATTATACGGTTGCCTGGAAGAAATCATATTAGTGATAAGGCCGCCCTTTGTACAATAGCTTTTAAGACAGTATTTTCTTTTCAAATTCTGTGTAAAATTGGTGATTGTGCAAATAAAGAGTTATCTATCTATAGGTATATCTATCTATTATAGATGAAGAGTATATCTAGCTTGTATCACTCTCTCCTTTTCTACCACACATATCTGGTAAGGTTTTACAAAAAAAGAAAGTGATAGAGGCATAGATATACTCTTCATCTACATAGCAGAAAAAAGCGTTTTTACGCTTAAAAGTTAACTTTTGCGAAGAAAAAAGGGGACTACGAAACGTCTTTTTTTCAAAGAATTTGTAGGTAAAATGTGCTTTAGCTATATTTGTCCCTTTCAACGCGGCGCTCGGGAATAGGTATAGCAATACCTAAGGCAAATACCTAAATTAGGAGTACAGTACCCTCTTTTTTCCACCTTACTCATTTTATGTAGATAATATTCGCTATTGTTTTATTTTTTTTCAAATATTTTCAGATACGCTGGTTCACTACAGAAAGAGGATTTAGTGAATACGCTGTGTTTACGAATACACCTTGGACACTTTTATTTATTTTTGTATTACTATACTTATGTTGCATGATATTCTTCTCGTTTATGATAAGTAGCTTCTTTTCTAAAGGTATGATCTCCTACTTAACTATGTATAGTTTATTATCATACTTAGTTATTAACCCAAATATTCTATTTTCTAGCTACGACAGCAACCACGGTAGCTGGTGTGTTGTGGTTTATATCATATATATCCGCCGTATTATTTGCCTTGGACATCGAGCTGTCTATGGCAGTGCAAGTAATCTGTTGCTTTAGTATCAATTCAGCTATGGCAATTGGATTTCAAATAATGATTTCTGAAGAGAATACCGGAGGTTAGTATCATATATATGTATATAATCTTTTTATCTTTCCCACGTTTCCTCAGATCTTTTCACAAAAAAAATAATATTGCACCATCCGTTATGTTATACTGATCAATATTTTATTATTCAGGTTTGCAATGGGGCGAACTTTTTAATGCGAGAACGGATTCTTCACGTATTTTGTTTGGATATGTCGTGATTATACTGGCCATAGACTGTGTCTTATACTTCCTGATCACTATCTACGTGGAACAAGTACGCCCGGGACCATTCGGTGCACCCAAGCCTTGGTACTTCCCTTTCCAAAAACAGTTCTGGTTCCCTGCGAATAAAATAGGTAATTACTTAAATATAAGTATGTACGAGTTTAATGAAGCCAAGGAAGTGTATTTAGATCGTAGCAGATGGCGCTCCATAGCCTCTGTCTACCGTTATACGATGGTGATGATTGAGTTTCTTACGCCGGTTCTTCTCAGCGGATTGAAAGTCCTGAACCGGTGGTAGGAAAAAAATTTTTGGACATATCATAGGAGCTTATTTTTTTTTTGGCAAAAAGAGAATATGCCTACGTGAATAAATGATTTTTGATTGATTTTTGATTGTGACAAAATTATAAACAAAATTATGGGAGACAATGGTACCAATTCTATGTGCACAACATAACTACAAAAGAAAACAAGGTGTATTTTGATGAATTGTCTGTTATGTTGTGTGCATTAATATTAATTAAAATTGTAAGTTCGTAATATCAGTTTTTATAATAAGAAAGTTAAGTTATAATTGCCCAGTTGTATTATTAACACTATCAATTTTAATTATTTAGATAAGTTTAGTTGTAAACGTAGAATCGGTACCAATTTCTTGAAAACAATAACTTAAGCTTCTTTTTATAGATGTCACTTTCGAAACTAATAATCACGAGCATTACGACGTAGTAAAGGATAAAGAACCAGAAGGTCATAACATTGGAGTTAAAATTGATGTGAGTTTATATAGTAATACTAGCTGCCCCGGCAAACGTTGTTTCGCCATACAATTCTGTGTAAATATCAACAACAAAAAATTTCATCAAAATCGGTCCAGCCAATTGTGAATCTAAACCATCCTCAAACCCCCTTGAATACACACAACAAATTTCATCAAAATCGGTCCAGCCGTTTAGGAGGAGTTCAATTACAAACACACGCACAGAAGATTTATATATATGTCGGAGTATAGGCCAGCGGCCTGAACAGGAATCCGAGCACACAGCGTAACAACCGACACATACAACGACTGAACAACCTTCTACTTCCTCACAAAGACACACTTCACTCAATCACTCTCTTAAGGCCCATTTAGACGGAGAGAGTTTCTCGCCTCGATGATACGATTATCGAAAGAATATAAAACATTTTTTTCGTCTAAACTATCACTCTTCTCGCTCGTTACCTTGGGCGACATTTGCCTAGCAATGGAATATTATTGTGTCCGTGTAAACAGAATTTTAAAGCAATAATCGTATTTCGAGATTTTAGGCCAGTTGCTACCATGAATGCAGTGTGCGAGGGTGTTTTAATTATATCTGCTCTTCTAAGGCAAGAATTAGTTAAACGGAAAAAGAAGAAAAGGTGTTGGGTTAAAAAATGGATAGCGAGGAGAAATGATTTGGGAGCATATATCACGTTGTGCCTTGAATTACAATTGGAAGATGACATTCAAAAATATGTTTCGGGTCACAAAAACTCAATTTATATATTTACTTCAAGAAATTGGACCATCTATGTGTCATTTTTACGAACAACAATCACTAAACTCGAATGACAAATCTCGCACTGAAAATGATTCAAACCGATTTGTACGATACTCGTATGAACTTGAAAATATGTCAGACGAGATCGTGTTTATACAAGTTGAGATTCTCGTAAGCAAGAATCTGCTTACTATATTTTCATCGTGTAAACAAACGTATGCAATTATCGCCTAGCGATAAGTCATATGAATCTCGTATGACTTAATCGTAGGCGAGATTTTAGTTCTTGCCTGTATGTAAACATTCTGATACGATTGTGTTATGGCGATTATTGCTTGTGATAGTAGCGTATGGTTTCTCGTACCGAAACGTAAGAGAAACTCTCTCTAAATGGGCCTTAAGAGCCGTGATGTGCACATCACGAATACCCGATCAATACTGAGCTACAGCCACGTTCGCCTATCGTATTTAAAGCTGCTGTCCCCACACAGCAAGTAGTGTAGCAAGCAGATAGTGGGTAGTTGTAGCGTAATAGAATCCAAGCCAGGAACTAATCTCGAATCTACCTACAAATTGGTTACAAACACTTTACTGTTCTTTTAAAACCTATTTCCTTTATGCTTACACGCCTATACGCCTACATATATAAAGATTTGCTATGTGTTTTTCAAATCATTGTCATTATCCATTACAAAATTTGACACGGTGACAAAATTTTGAAATAAAATATTTTGACGAAATCATTTTCAGGGCCTGACGAAAGTATACGATAATAACACCGCTGTAGATCATTTGACTGTGAACATCTATGATGATCAAATCACAGTTCTGTTGGGACACAATGGTGCTGGCAAGTCTACCACCATATCTATGCTCACAGGTTTGTTTTAGTATTATTTCTCTAGGAATGTTTTGAAGCTTATATCCTAAACATCGAACTTCTTTCTATTTAAGTATTCATGTTTGTTGTTTATACATATATAATCATTTTGTATCATTTTGTAACAAATAAATAATCATGTAAGTTAAATTTAAAAACCATATTGAAAGAAAAAGTATAATTTTATACTAAATCAGTATGAAAATCTTCGATACGTATAAATAATTACTAACCATTCTTTCTTCAATAATTCTGTTAAAACAAATACTGGACCCTTACCTACGTGAGACTTATTACCTACGTTATAATGGAATCATCAAGTAACATGTATTCATACCTAACATTCGTTACAGGTAATTTGGGTATGACAAGTGGCTCTATAACTTTAGCAGGCCATGATTTGAGCACCCAATCTGCCGCTGCTCGAGCACACATTGGACTCTGCGCGCAACACAACATACTTTTCAATGATTTGACTGTGAAAGAACACTTGGAGTTTTTCGCCAAGTTGAAGGGATTCTCCGGAATTGAACTAGAAAGTGACATTGAAACTCTTATTGATAAATTGGAATTGCGAGAAAAGGTAAGTACTTGTTATGTATTTACATCACATTCGTCGTGGTAATTTTTCTACCTTTACTACCTTTACCTAGAGTTTTGTATTTAAAACAAAGAAGTACGAATAAAGAAATTTAACCAATTAAAATATTGCTGGACTGAAAATAATTTATGCTTTATTAGTACTTACATATAAATAAAAAAAAATCATAATTTTTAGACCGATTGCCCATCGAAAGATTTGTCTGGTGGACAGAAACGACGACTGTGCGTCGGTATCGCTCTAAGCGGTGACGCTAAGGTGGTACTCTTAGATGAACCTTCATCGGGAATGGATCCCGCCGCAAGACGTGGTCTCTGGGAATTGTTAGAGAAAGAGAAAAAAGGTAACTAAAATAAGAATGTGACGGAACTGACGGATAACAGAAGAGCTTGAAAAGTATTGTGCTAATTCTAAATAATTTGAAATAAGGATAGGAAGAAGTAGATACGATAAAGTTATCAAAGTGTAATAAACTACTGTTATGTTTGTTTATTCAGGTCGCTCAATGATCTTAACTACTCACTTCATGGACGAGGCTGATGTTCTTGGTGATAGAGTTGCTATAATGGGACACGGCAGATTAAAGTGTGTGGGATCACCATACTTCCTCAAAGGCTACTACGGAGTCGGCTACACGCTTGTAGTCGTGAAGGACGAAGGCTTCGATTGTACGAAGTGTACTGCAGTTATTAATAAATATATACCTGGCACTGAAGTTAAGAAAGACCGAGGTAAGTTTTAATATTATACTTTTGTATTAAGTAAGTTGCTTTCTAAAAAAAAGAAAAGTTTAAAGGTACAAGTTTGATAATACAGGATAATAAAGGTATAAGTTTTGATTGTAGTTAGATTAAATCGTATGATATTTGTTTATAATATTAATGACGGTGTAATTATTATCGTTATTGATAACACCTACTTGATCTGCTTTTGGGTTTTTCAGATACACAATTAATTATCGTTGATATGTTTAATTTTAGGCACAGAAGTGACTTACACTCTGATTAGTGAATATTCTCATGTCTTTGAGAATATGTTGAGCGATTTAGAAAGAAATGCTCCAGTCATCAAATTTAGGGATTATGGCTTAGTCGCTACCTCATTGGAAGATGTATTTATGTCGTAAGTGTACCTAATCGTTTTGTTAATTAACATTGATCTAAATGGATCGCGAGGATTAAATAGATGTTAAATATCACAATCTCTTCTTTATTTTTTTAATGCCATTTATATTGCAGTGTTGGTTCGGAATTGAAGTCTGGGAACAATATGGCAAATGGTACCAATACAAATGGCACAACCGACTCTTACAATCAAGAAATTGATGCATGTTTTGAACTAAGTAAGTATCATTAAAGGATCGGACAACTTAGTTACCCGGCGTTTGGATGGGAAAGAAGTCCAAAATAATAGGCAATAGGAATATCAGTATATATCTATAAGACCTGTACTTCGCATTCAGGTGAACTCACTCATTAATTACTTGTTTCAGTGAATCGGGACGAGAGTAGTCTGAAAGGACGCGCACTATTAGTCCAGCAAGTATTAGGCGTGTGGTTAAAACTAGGATTGATATGGAAACGATCATGGTGGACTATACTGCTCCTATTGCTTGTACCCATTCTCTTCGTTACACTCACATTGGGCTTGATGGAAGTTGTCTCAATAAGCTCGTCTGCTCCAATTATCAGCAGATTGCTACGGCTTACTGAAGGGTATGTGTCTGTTATGTTATAATCCAGATATATATTGCTTAAAGACAATATAATACTTTAGACGTATCGTTGTTATTATTTTCGATCTTCCGGTATTAATTAATCTGCTGTTAGCGTAATAATATTCTAATAAAGAGGTTACAAATTCCTATTTATAGATATCGGAATACGGAGACTTTGGTGAGTTACAATGGTACCTCTACGTCGACTATAGGAGCAGCTGCTGCAAGTGCCTATGAAGTTATGTTCGATTCATCAACTAACGAAGCTCTGATGATCACTAACATTGGAGAAGATCCAATGCCCGAGTACTATATGAGTAGAGTTAGTATTTCACCAATTTATAAATTCTATTACTGTGATGAAATTGCGTGTTTCACTTATTAAATATTTGTCGTAAATTACTAACTTTTAAATTAACTTACAGACGCAAGACCCAAGAGAAATGAGAAATCTACGTAATCAGCTAATCATTGGTTCAACATTCGATGAAGATTCTGCGGTGGCTTGGTACAGTAATTTTGGTTACCACGATATCGCAATAGCGTTGTCTGCCGTACATTCCGCTATATTAAAATCTGTTAATCCTGACGCAAGTTTGACTGTATCTAACCATCCTTTACCAGCTACTTACGAGGAAGAGGTAAGAACTAACATTTTGTTTTTAAAAATTTTATGATGTAAATAATAATTAAATAAATATAAATAATAAAATAAAAATAATAAGAATAAGTTAAGTTTAATAATAAAGTTCTAGACTTTCAGATGTTTACCCTCTATAAGTTAATAAATGTGTTAAATAAATAGAGCTACTCCGTCTCAGAACTAAAACTATGTATTATAAGTATGTATTTACAAAAGAAAAGTAGTATATGTATTATATCCGTATTCTGGTACCCATAACACAAGCATATAAGCTTAGCTTGGGACCAGAGGACGTTGTGTGAAATGTCCATGAATATTTATTATATTAAAACACTCATCAAAATAAACTCGAGCTATTCTTTCTGTGATATATCCATAGTTGGTAATCATATATTTTGGTATTTTCCAGTCGGACCTGGAGACAGTCCTCGCTTTGCTATCAGCCCAAGTACCGCTATCTGTCGGCAACAGTGTCGCTATAATGAGCGCAGTATTCGTCATGTTTTATATCAAGGTAACTTGTATTTGATTTTCAATATTACGTGGTCTATATGTATATTCATCTTGTGTTGAATAAATCCTAAGACAGGATTATAGAATTGCAAGGAAAGTTATAAATATGAATGTGAAATTATGTACTTGGAACAAGTTGTTGGCAAATGAAATAAGTAGAGGCGACTTAACAATAACATCCATCTTCTCCCATACCATAACCCGAAAGATTTATCTTTTCAGGAGTATTTAGAGTAATAAAATTGATGTCAGATGGCTCTTAGCGTTTGTTTACAGGGAAGTACACAGGGTAATTATGTAACACAAATTAAACGTTGTATGTTAATTAAGTTCTGTGATTTATAGGAGCGAGTATCAGGTGCAAAACTGCTTCAAAAGGCTTCTGGAGTTCAACCGTTAGTACTATGGGCCAGTTCCGCAGTTTTTGACTGGTCCTTGCTCATGATTGCTTGCATCAGTATTGCTGTGACTTGTGCTGCATTCCAAGTGCCCGGACTTTCTACCGCACTAGAATTAGGTAATTTATTTCTAAGAGACGGCGGTGGTACCAGCCGATCCAGCAGCTGCCTCCACCTTTGACAATATTTATCGTTAAAAAATAAGTAGTTTGTATTTTATGTTCCAGCTCGTTTCTATTTGTGCGTGATCATCTACGGAGCAGCAATGTTGCCGCTGACTTACCTACTATCACTCTTCTTCAAGAAACCCTCTGTTGGCTTCGCGTGTTATTATATCCTAAACGTGATAATAGGTAAGATTCAAAACTATTTAGTTATACTTTCGTGTCTAAGTGGTACTAGAATTATAATCGAAATATCTACTTATTACAGATGTTGTTAAATGAGATATAATTCCATGTTACAGGAACTACGGGACCGCAAGTAGTGGAAATTATGGCAAGTCCCTATTTCAGAACTCAAGATGCGGCTAAAGTTCTTGACGCACTTTTCCAGTTCTATCCTCTTTATAGTTTCACAACCTCAGTCAGGTAAACTATACAATAACTATATAGTTACTAGCTGTCCCGGCAAACTTTGTTTTGCCATACCAAAAAGAAATGGTTTGAAAAATAGATGTTGGCCGATTCTCAGACTGCATGTAAAATTTAATAAAAATCGGTCAAGCCGTTTCGGAGGAGTACGGTAACTAACACTGTGACACGTGAATTTTATATATCAGATAATATACTTAGTTCAAAAACTAAAAAAACACGCTTGAAAATCCTGAATATTTTTTTTGATTATTACATTGTCATCGATAGGTAGGTACTTAATATGTGTGCAAAATTTCAGATCGATTCGACTACTGTAAGTGGGTGACAATCACATTCAAAGATTCCGTTAGGTACATAGATTAATACATTGATAGAAACGTTCCGAACTAATATAAGCGTGTTAATAGTTCATCGTGATTGAGTACTTGATATCAATCATAATTCACAACCGTACAATGGTTTCATCAAAGGCTAGTTAGTATCAGCTGCCCCATTTCCTAAAGCTTTCAAAGTCTAAAAAACAATATATGTAGTGTTATTCACTGCTGAGAAATTTTCGAATTTATATCCAATGCTAATAAAAGACGCATTAGCCCAGTGTGGTAAACGCTTATGTGCGTTCAAAAAATAATCGTCTGGACTCTGGTGCTGGTGCATGGCGGCAGAAAACTATAGAGCGCCATCTGTTACGTTTTAAATATATAAGGAAGCGAGATTCTGTTTAGAAGAAAATATCAAGGGTAATCCGTAATCCGGGCCTATGCAGACGCTAAGACTATTATGTCAAACCCGCTTAGAAGCTTTTCCAAGCCAGTTAGTTTAGTTAATTAGTAATTTTATCCGAAAGATTGGCTGCACTGCCACGTTATATGATATAAGAAATTTCGGTAAGACCTTAGGTTTCCTAAATTAAACCAATATAATATTAGCCATTCCAAAGATCTTGCTTAACTTTTTACGACTCTACGTCACCGGTGTTACATTTTGTGTATATAATTAGTTATTTCATCTGTTTATAAACTTTGTTACTTGTCGTATCTTGCATATACAAAATAATCATTTTGCGAAATACACACATGATTTTTTAACATCTTTTTATTGTTCACAGAAATCTAAATGAAATTGCTGTTCAAAAACAGCAATGTATGATACTGTGTGAAAATTATAATATGCCTGCAGATGAGTGTAACTTGCAGATTATGTGCGAGCTACTTCCAGATGAATGTTGCGGTACTTATTCTTTATGTTATTTATATTACAAACTTTAACTTTCTGCGCCAAATATTTGCTTTAACTTTAATTATGCTTTAAATAAATCAATTACTGTACTTAATTAGTGACGTAACAAATTTTAGTAATCCACCTTGTATTTAGATTCGTTATGATTCGATTAAAGCTCGTCTAAAATCACATCTAAAAAGGTTTTAATAACGTTTCAATTTAGCACATAATGAAATCTCTATATCTTACTAGGGTATATGGGGCAAACAGTCGAATATCATAACTAGACATATTTACATTGTACCAAATAGCGATCTATTTACAGATTTTAATGATAAAAATTTCTTTAGTCGAACAATTAACAAGGTTTGGTGTGCGTAGCACATGGATCAGTATGTTGTTGTGTATGTCAGATGTTTTTATTTTCAGTTGACAGTAGTACTTATATGCAATGGGCGAAACCAGGTATTCTCCGGTACATCATCTTTCCGATTGTCTCCTGCGTTGTATTTTGGCTTATTCTGATGATCATTGAGTACAGACTATATCAAAAGGTAAATTTAGTTTATATGTATAACTAATGTTTTGTTTATCATAATATAGGTACCTAATCAATGGTACCAATTTTGAACGCACAACTAAACTAAACTTAACTAAAAAATGAATTATTATAGTGTCGATAACACAATCCGGCAATGTTAACTTAATTTTCATGATAGAAAAACTGTTTATTATAGATTAAAGATTTTAAAATAAAAAAAAATAGTCTAATTATCTAAATACAGTAATAGTTAGAAATACTATATTACCGGCTAACACTCACAGTTTTGGGATCGAAGATGTCGACCCAGGTTTCGAGCATATCCGATGCTCATCTTCAGGACGAGTGCGCAGCGGCGTCTGCGACCTTCCGGCGTGCACTGCGGGCGACAGCTCGTACAGCCCCCATCTTCGATCCCAAAACTGTGAGTGTTAGCCGGTAATATAGTATTTCTAATATGACTCAAACTCACGAAAATTTCAATACGAAAACAGTAATAGTTGTTTTAATTTTGGGTTAAGTTTAGTTGTGCACGTAGAATTGGCACCATTACCTACCTACATAAATGTATTATTTTCACAGGTATTTAAACATGAGAAAAAGCCACCGTTAATACCCGAGTATACACAAGATGATGATGTTGCTAAAGAGGACAGACAAGTACAGCAAGAATCTCCCTCAAGCTACAGCGATAAAGCGTTACTTGTCAATAAGCTCTCCAAGTATTATGGGAAAAATCTGGCGGTCGATCAAAACTCTTTCCGTAAGTTTATCCAATAATATTTTTTTTATAAAGAAGGGAAAAAGATAAGGCAACAGAAAAAGAATAGTTGGGAAATTTTATTAAAGAAAATCCAATATGTATTTATAACTACTAGCTACCTTTTTAGCCACTGGACCTACTTAGCATATCCCTCTTCAATGGTAGTTTTGTGTTGATAGAGTACCTACTTGATCAAACACGATAAAAATTATACAAAATATTTTAGGTGTGAATGACGGCGAATGTTTTGGTTTGTTGGGTGTAAATGGGGCTGGAAAAACCACCACATTCAAAATGCTTATGGGTGATGAGTCCGTATCAAGCGGCTCAGCGTTTATTAGTGGTCACTCAGTACAAACGAATCTCTATGAAGTATATGAAAATATTGGTAAGTAAACTTCTAATATTTGTTGATATATAATAAGTATTTTCGATTTTAAGTAAATGTAGAAGTGTTGATCATGGCCCCTTTGAAAAATGTGAGCGTATTCAGTAGGTTCCTATACTACACTGAGATGTCATGTTGTACATTACATCGTTGATTTTTAATTTTCTATCGAAAAATTTATACACAAAGTGTATGGTGTATTACGTGATTTATCAGTGTATAAATGTTAAGTTATATAATTCCAGGTTATTGCCCACAGTTCGATGCACTATTCAATGAACTAACAGGTCGCGAGACACTTCGTATATTTGCTATCTTGCGGGGTCTACGCAGAGAACTTGCCTCAGACATAGCTGTTTCATTAGCTAATTCACTAGGATTTATCAAGCATATTGATAAAAGGGTAATTGTTTTTCATAATGAATTTCAAACATAATTTCTTCATCAGACTGATCTTATTTTAATTTTATAAATCAAGGGCTTAATATCTTTAACAAAAGTTGTAATAACAAATACCGTTCTGAGAAAAGAGTAAGATTGTTATTAATAAAGAGGAAATAATATATTTGTTAATTTGAATGAAGATAACAATACATAATATCACCTCCTGTGTTATTAGAAACACATGCTAAAAGCAGGGTGGCTTAAATCAGGAATGATCACATTGATATAATATAATTTGATAAAATGTAAATAAGTTTGACCTAGTAAAGCAATAATTAAAATATTTTTATTATTGAACAGGTGCATCAATATTCGGGCGGCACGAAGCGTAAACTTAATACAGCAGTGGCATTCTTAGGCAGGACTCGGCTTATGTTTGCAGATGAGCCCACAACAGGTCTGGATCCAGGAGCTAAACGACATGTATGTATTTAATATAAAGTATCTACCTACAGGAACTATTATATTCATCTGAAACATATTAAATAATATGGATTAAGAGAGTGTTAAACATATTTATTTGGTTCTGTGTCTTGATCGCAAAATGTTTTTACTTTACATTGTGATCAGAATTTTAGTGTGTAGTATTATTGGCACTGGTATTTAATTTATGCACTGGTGCAGGTGTGGCGAGCTGTAGGCGGATTACAGCGCGCTGGTCGCGGGGTAGTACTAACATCGCACAGCATGGAGGAGTGTGAGGCGCTGTGCTCAAGACTCACCATTATGGTCAACGGTCGATTCAAGTGCCTCGGCACACCGCAACATCTCAAGAACAAGTTCTCACAAGGTACTTATTTAAATATATAAAAAAGATTATACCTACAGTTCAATGCTCAAAATGATTGGTGGCTATTAGTAGTGGTGTGGTAGTTGCTTTTCGAATACAATTTTTTCAATAAACTACTTTGTCATTATACTTAGAATTTTCAAGTTAGATTTGGGTTGAAGCTTTCTTACCATCGGAATAGGTCCTGTTGAAGGTTTGAACATGCTATTAAGTTTACGTTAAGGTATTTTAAATTAATAGCGCGCTCTTAGGGCTTAAAGATTTCAGTTTAATTTTGTAAGAAACCCTGAGCTTTGCTTTATCACTGTCACAGAGCATTCGCTGTTTTGTGTACTTGGATGATATAGTTTTTCAAAATACAATATTATCTTTTCAGGTTTTACTCTAACCATCAAGTTAAAATCAGATGATGACAAATCACAGCGCGCCTTGAAACGACAAACCAGTGTGATGTCAGTATCAACATTAGCTGTTAAAGATTATGTGACCGCAAATTTCCATAATCCAAGACTTATGTAAGTTTTTGCTGTAATTATTTTATTAGTATTATCTTATTCAACCAATCAAAATTCTTATTAACCCAATTCAATGTTCTTGTTATTGAGTTACTCTCGAGTTCTATAATATAGGTATAATAATAATAAATAAATAATAAATATCCATGGACATTTCACACAACGTCTTCTGGTCCCAAGCTAAGCTTATATGCTTGTGTTATGGGTACCAGAATACGGATAGAATACATATACTACTTTTTTTTTGTAAATACATACTTATAGGTAATACATAGAAACACCCAGACGCAGTACAAACATTTGTATGACAATTAGAAAAATCACACAAATGATTGTCCCGAGCGGGAATCGAACCCGCGACCTCTTGATCGGCAGTCCGTTACCAGAACCACTACACCACGAGGCCCGTCAAAATAAAATATCGTCGTATAAAAGGTGCATCTTCCTACATTAGTATCAAATATTTATTTTACCTTGGAGTTAATATAATATACTTAGACCTATAAATACAATTTCACTTTACTCGTTTTATTAGATAGGTACTTAATAAAAGTCCACTAAACCCTTTGCCATAATTAGTTTATTTTTTAAATTTTATAATAATTCCTCAGGGAAGAATACGAAGGTTTCCTGACTTACTACGTGATGGACAGCAATATGGCATGGTCAAGGATGTTCGGCGTCATGGAACGAGCTAAGAGAGAATTGGGCATCGAAGATTACTCAATTACTCAAACTACACTAGAACATATATTCCTTCAGTTTACAAAATATCAAGGAAGCGATGACGCTGCGAATACACCGATACCAGTACAGCCTGTGGTAACTCATGTTAATGAACTTTCAAATCGTCTTTGAATCGATTATAGATATGTTGTCTAAAGATATTTGTTAAGTAGTTAATGTCAACCATCCTTTCGCAGTTTCGCACATATATTTTCTTCAACAGCCATACACAAACTTTGAAGTCTTACCCATTAATCTATAGACAGATAAATCTATAAGAAACTATTCATCATATCATAGACAGAATGTGCATAAGTCTCGAAATTACACTATTAGACAGGTCGTCTAAGCTTAAATGACGCTTTAGACAAGTCATCTAAGCATGGAATGACTTGGTAGGCAAATCAGCTCTCTAATAAAGGCTCGCCGAGTTCGCACACGCGAGCTGATTTAGGCCGATGCCAATCTTTACATTAATTTGTTCTTCTTTCCTTCTTCTCTCTCCTTCTTATCTTTAATTACGCCGTAAAAGTGTATCGGTATAAGTTTTCATTTCTAGATGTTATGTTAGATTTTTCTCTTTTCTTCTTTCCCTACGTCTCGATATTTTTCATTTTAAGCTGAATATCAAAATATCAATTAATAAGTACCATCATTGTAATTATGATAAGGTAATTACTAATTACCACAGTAAGTAGAAATAGAAGAACTTTTAATGCAAGAGCAATTGGCAAAATTTAGATCCAAATAGAGTCACTACTTACCTAGTTAGATCTTAAACATTTTAAAATTATTTTTTATTGTTTGTACATATATCTATTTCTTTATCAGACTTTGCAATTGGAACAATGTGATGGATTTAGGCGATAAGTCGATGGAATTGTCCCAAACGGATAATTAATTTATATGATACGTAATTTATATGTGAATATAGATATAGTGTATAAATGTTAAGACAAGACGACAATATTTTCTTTGTATTCGTATAAAGAAAAAAATTGCGTTTAAGCTAATTAAGAAATGCCCAATTTGAGTAATTTTATAAGTATATTTGTGCTGTAATTTTACAACAAAGTACAAAATATTATCTTTGTATAACGTCCACGTTTCTGTTCCGTTAATTTATACTTTCTTATTAAGGTTAACCAACATTATGAATAAAAACAATTTGAAATATATATCCTTAATTTTATTTAATTTCTCAATAAACATTACAAACACCATTCTTATAAAAGATAATACAAATCAGAGGTATACATATAATACAGCTTCAATTAAAGCAAAAAGTGATATAATATTAAATCATTTTAAGCGTAAACATATATGCGAACATTTAGGTATTAAAATGTAGAACAATAATTGTGTTACGTACCTAGTTAATAGGCCTGGGCCACAGTAAATGCACAAGCAGTATGGAAACTATGAAGATAGATATAAATAATATATTAAACAACCGCAACACTTCAATAGAATGTAGGTATTGATAAAAAAATTTGGCAAGTTTCCTTACTGCTTTAGTTTAAACATATTGTGTGTTTATATGCCTTCGGTTATTTTACTATATTAAGTAGTTCAAGTGGCGGTGCTTCTCAAGCAGTAGGTGCGTGAAGTGATGGTTTCCCATGACAGGCCAAATATTTTGCATTAAAATACATCAAAGTGAAAGTGCATTCATGTGTTAAACTATGGAAATAGCACAAATCTAAATAATTTAGAAAATATAATTGTAAAAAAAAATAGTATAAATAATAATAATAATTCAATAATATAGGAACATTTATATAAACAAATGGTCTTATTCATAATGACTTATCAGAGGTTTAAAAGTTCGCTAAAATAGGCTCGCGAAAATTGTCAAAACTTGTTATTCTTAATAGTCTTTTTACGCTTTTAAACGTTTATTATCTCTCCGATAAAATCTCCGTTTAAACCTCCGATAAGTCATTATTAATAAGGCAGTAATTGTTTAGCGTCTCATTAATACGGGTCATAATACTAAAATATTTTGATAATTATTACCTAAATACCTACTATACGTTAAATAAATCACAAATTATATCACACAATATATTCACGCCATTGGTACCAATTCTACGTGCACAACTAAACTTAATTTAAAAACTATTGACACCATCAATTTTAATTTTTAGGGTTTCGTACAAACCCTTATAGTCTCACTCCGGTGTCCGTCTGTCTGTCAAACTTTTTTTACTCGACAACAAATGAAGCTATCAACTTGAAACTCATACGATATGCAGATCTATGCGGTCTGCTATGCTATGCTCTATCTATGCTGCAAAAAATACAATCAACCGTTTACCTCTACGCATTTGAAGATATAACCGAATTACGACCATTTTTAAGAATTAAAAACGACTTATGCTAGGGAATCAAAATTCGCAGGTTACTTCCCGTTGCCCTAGAGCCTTGAAATTTGGCATAGATTAAGTTTATATAGTGCTGATATAGGGAAAAATCCAAAAACTTATAAATTGTCATCACATCACAAGAAAAAAGTGTTTATAATACTAATACCAACTTATGAAGTACTTGAAATGTAGGCGATTCCCTATATTTCAACTACAAAATTAAGTTGGTGAGTTGTTTTGAGTTTAATTAAATGATTATTTGAATGCAGTTAGTTATGTTTATATGTCTAGTAGGTACGAAACCCTAAGTGTGCGAGTTTACCTCGCTCTTGACAGGTTTTTTTAGTTAAGTTTAGTTGTGCTCATGGAATCGGTACCACTGTAAAATGTACTTAGTTTATATATCGCAGTAAGTCATGTTTATTCTATCGCAGTAAGTCATGTTTATTCTATCGCTTGGTTATAACTCGAGATGTTGGGTATATAACTTTGTTACAACACTGTGTACAACATTTTTATTGTGGTGACGGATTAAGAACATAAGTGTCACCACCCCTTTTCTTTCCTAGGGTGCCGTGCTCTGTGAGGGCCGGAAATAACGAAAATAAACTGTGCCTACACGCTTGGTCAACACGGCATAGTAGACCATAACCCTTCCCAAAGTGGAAGAGGCCCGTGCCCAACTGTGGGACGTTAATAGGCTGGAGAGAGAAAGAAATACTTAATAAGTTTTGTGAGAACAATTTAAGATTTAAAATAAATAATCAAATATTGGTACGGATTCTACGTGCACATAATAATATGCACAACGAAATAGCTAATTAATGAAAATACACATTGTTGTTTTCATTTTTCAGTTGAGCTTAGCTGTGCGCTCAGAATTGGTACCATTGGCAAGTTTTGCATTTCAATCTCTGATGAGGAAGTCCTTAAAGGTAGAGCTTCTTGGAAAAGCTTATTTTGAAAAATCACTATTCTAACAGTGAAGCGACGTACGTTCGTTGGCTGTAGATTAAATTTTTAACGGGCCCTTTGATTTTCTAATGTAATTTCATTTGATCATATTTTTGGTTTAAACAGAATACGAAAAACATCGTTAATAATATCACAGTAAAATAACATTCATAAATATAATTTTGTGAATAAAAATTGTAAGTCACTTAGGTAGAAAATAAACCGCATACCTACAGTACAGGGTGATCAATCATATAAATAAATATTATATATTACGTCATCACTTCTAGGTATATGTAGTCACAGGATTAGAGCATTAATTCAATAGGAGTTGGTATACTCGTACGTTTTTCAGTCCAACTCAGTTCACTCACACACACCAGTCAGCGCGGGGACCGTAGCAAATTTGGCCCTTTCATGAGTGTACCCGGGCGGGGGGAACAGTCCTATTCCACTAATCAGGGTGGGGTTTGAGATAGAGGTAATATTTTCTGAGCGCGGTGCCCCTAATGGCGTTAAGAGGGTACTGTACTCCTAATTTAGGTATTTGCCTTAGGTATTGCTATCCCTATTCCCGAGCACCGTGCTGAAAGGGACAAATATAGCTGAAATAGATTTTACCTACAAATTCTTTGAAAAAAAGACGTTTCGTACTCCCCTTTTTTCTTCGTGAAAGTTAAATCGATTTTAATTGTTTTTACGCTATATTATAGATGAAGAGTATATCTATGCTTGTATCACTTTTTTTTGGTAAAACGTTACTAAATATGTGTGAGAGACGCTGCAACTTTACCCAAACAAAACCGAAAAAATAGGGATTTTCGGATGGTCATATTATTTTTAGTTGTTATGTATTGAAAAAAAGAAAGTGACAGAAGCATAGATATACTCTTCATCTATAATATAGCGTAGAAAAAATTAAAATCGGTTTAACTTTCGCGAACAAAAAAGAGAAGTACGATACCCATATTTTTGTATGGAGCATAATTTGGTATCGTGCCCGCTTAAGCCTGTATGTAGCATTTGCTACTTTTGCACCGGATTAATCCGGCTAACTGTATAGACACTGTCGTCTCTTAGTGTGCGTGAAGCGATTTTGTGTGGGGTATGCATAGCGAATAGCGACCAATCAAACTAGTGCTTGTGTGCGTTACCTCGGCACTCCACCGACCTGACAGTATATTTAACAAAGGAAACAGCGTATGTATCAACTCTTATTGGTAAAGGGCGTCACAAACAGCATTATTAATATATATTAACTAGCTGACCCGGCGAACGTTGTTTTGCCATACAAATGTCAGGGGTGGACAACCCTTATCACTTAGGGGTATGAAAAATAGATAGTAGCCAATTCTCAGACCTGCTGAATATGCTTAGAACATTTCATAAGAATCGGTCAAGCCGTTTCGGAGGAGTATGGGAACGAACATTGTGACACGAGAATTTTATATATTAGAAGATATAGCGAGAAAGAGACAGATGTATATAAAAAGGCGGGGCGAGACAGCGACATATATCTGTCGGTGACGTCATAACTTTTACTCTCCTCATCTTTTTTCTATATACATCTTTCTCTTCCTCGCTATATTATTAAATACTCAAATAATAATATAATATCTTAATAATACTCTTTAGTATAATATAGATGAAGTACCCCTTAAATAGTAAGTATACAACATTTTACATAGAGATTTTACCATATATCAAGTTAGTTAACGTGTAGTAAAAAAATACAACAACACATTTAACAATAATTGCACTACTTGTAATACGAATAACATCGACACATTGATCCATATAATATCAGAATACATTTCTTTCATTTAAGCTTATTTACATTTACTGATACAAAAGATTTTCCAGTAATCTCTACACGTATATACATAGCAGAGTTTAAAAACAGATTTACCAGAGAGTGGGTACACGTTAAATCTTCAAGACAAGCAAATTTAGCATGGCTAAATCGTATTACATATATCGACTAATAATGTTATATGACATATGTATCAATGTGTGTCTGATACAAGCTATATGACATATAGCCTGTATCAGACACACATTGATACATATTTCATAGTTTGATATTTACATGGCTTTAAGCCGGGTGAGTGATGCATATAACCATAGACACTCTTACTGGTAAATGTGTGATTTTAATGTTATCTGGGTTTTGATAAAACTACCAATATGGGAAACAGTATTAAATAAATTTTTCTAGCAAGGGGCCGTTCATAAAATACGTCACGCTATAATCAACTTTTTTTGACCCCTCCCCTCCCTATTGTCACGCTGTGTCACACTTTCTGTGACCCCCATGTAAATATTTCGTCACAAAAACTAAGACCCCCCCCCCCTGAATATAATAAATTTAAATGGATAATACACAAATTTTGAAAATTAGAAATATTTATTTAGGTTTTATAATAAAATTTGAATAAATACAAAAAATCTTTTATAACGAACAAATAAATAATAATTCTATTTATCAAAAGTCCAAGGATTCTGCAAATGCGTTGCAATATCCATAATTGGTATTGCAACATCTTCTTCTTCTTCTTTTTTAGGGTTCCGTACCCAAAGGGTAAAAACGGGACCCTATTACTGAGACTTCGCTGTCCGTCCGTCCGTCCGTCCGTCCGTCCGTCTGTCACCAGGCTGTATCTCAAGAACGGTGATAGCTAGAGAGTTGAAATTTTCACAGATGATGTATTTCTATTGCCGCTATAACAACAAATACTAAAAATAAAATAAAATAAATATTTAAGGGGGGCTCCCATACAACAAACATGATTTTTAGGGTTCCGTACCCAGTATCTCAAGAACGGTGATAGCTAGACAGTTGAAATTTTCACAGATGATGTATTTCTATTGCCGCTATAACAACAAATACTAAAAATAAAATAAAATAAATATTTAAGGGGGGCTCCCATACAACAAACATGATTTTTAGGGTTCCGTACCCAGTATCTCAAGAACGGTGATAGCTAGACAGTTGAAATTTTCACAGATGATGTATTTCTATTGCCGCTATAACAACAAATACTAAAAATAAAATAAAATAAATATTTAAGGGGGGCTCCCATACAACAAACATGATTTTTTTACCGTTTCTTGCTCGATACTAATAACGTTGCCTTATGTTGCATAGATAATGGTACGGAACCCTTCGTGCGCGAGTCCGACTCGCACTTGACCAATTATTTATTTTATTTATTTAGAGATAATTAATTATTAACATATGCATATAAAAAAAAGGGAATACATATGTTCCCGTCAAACTAGACAGTTTGACGGGAACATATTTTGCTGGTAAAATAACTAGTATTTCTGGCATAAAATTAGGATTTAAATCAAGTTTTTAATTTTTTTTTTACTAAACTTATGTTTTACCGAGTTTTAAATATATCTTTAATTTAAATGAATGACTTTGTATCATGATCAAAATTGAGAAAAAAGTATTTATTGAAAAAATAATTTAAAATCTTTTAATGAACGGCGACCATCACGTTGCCGTAGACCCCCCCGTCCCTCCTTGTCACATCTTGTCACACTCAGCAAACCTTTTATTTATTTATTTATTTTATTTATTAAAACTTTATGCACGTTAGACATACAATGGCGGACTTAATGCCTTAGGCATTATCTACCAGCCAACCAAAGTTAGTGCAGAGATAAACAGTGTGGGTGATAAATGAAGAGAAGAAGCAAACGTTTAAGGTACCTACATAAACACAAACATATACATGTAACTACCATTACCATTACCTAACCATTGTAGGCGAACGTTTTTTATGAACGGCCCCCAATCGGGATAAGATTGACCACGACTGTACTTTATCTTAAGAGTGGCTTTGTATCAAAATTGGGGGGCTGTAAGAAAAAGTGTAAAGTATTTGTAGATAATTTTATTTACACCTTCATTACTTAGTCAAAACTTCACATCCAACATCAATAATCAGGTTGTTCAATTACAATTCTATTCGAATAATACTCAAGCATTATATTTTTAAGTACAAAATTGGATTATTAAGGTTATATGACAAATTTGTGAATTTACAAGCAGATCTAATTTCATAGACTCCTTACACAATTGATTAATCTATTCGAGATTGATTGATGATTCAGTTAGAGTTCGATCAATGAATCAAGCCAAGAATATAGATGACTATGTTTGATCGACGAATCAGTTCCGAGTTTGATCAATGACTATAGTAAAGAACGATATTGACTTTGTTTAAGATTGATCGATGATTCAGTTAAGACTTTGATCAATGAATCAGTTTTAGATTGATCAATGAATTAATTAGATTGATCAATAAATATATTAACAGATGTATTTTCAATATGTTATTAAGTACAATGTCGTCAGTACAATTGAGTCTAGATTTATCTATAAATATATAAACAGATCTTTTTAATTCTTTCATAAGTACTTTGTTCAATATGTCTATGGCTATTGGCTAATGGCTATCAGTATAAAATTGATTAAGTATAGGAAAATATCACAATATTCAGATCTCTTCTATCTCTTCTATTTAAATTACTCATCAAGCACAATGCCTCCGGAGTTTGATTAATACTCGTCCTTATCCTTACTAATTTATAATTGTGAAATCAAGCTGATGATGTGTCAAAATTTTGACGAGCTTAAGTGATAATGTCTGTAACGAAACCATAGTGCGATTTAAAAACTGTACACCGCCATATATGGAGCGTTATAGTAAACTTTTTTTGTTAAGGTTTTCATTTGTAAATTTCACGTGTACGAAGTCGCAGGCAACAGCTAGTAAAAACATAAAACTACGTTTAGATAATTTTTATGTCCTGTCTCTTATTATCGTCATTTTATTGATAAAGCTCGAAGTAAACTAAAATAACTTGCGTAGTTCAAAAACTAAAAAAAAAACACGCTTTACAATGCTAAATATTATTTTTTAACACCCTTGCTCGTAAAGCTGATGTAATTCCACCGGTTTTAAATATGTAAAGCGGGTCATAAAAAACGCGTGTGTTACCAAAGCAAATAGTTAAGTTATAGTCCATACAAATTTCATAACAGTATTATTTGCCATTTCAAATATGGAACTGATCGCCGCCGCACGACTCGAGCAGCGCGCTGTTGCTATTCAAATTTCAAACTAATCGCCGCGCAGCGCCAGTCAGTAGGCAGCGCTAGCGCGCTGTTAAAATGGCGGGAAAGCAACAGTGTGCATTCACAGATTGTTTAATGTTTATTTTTCTGTTTCCTCGCAAATGTGTTAAAAAACATCGTACGATATACGTGCGTATGGTTTTAACATGCTCGGCTCAATTCCGCCTCGCATGTTATAACCATCTTTACGCACTAATATCGTAATGTACTATTACATTATTGCATTGTCATCGGTCCTTAACGAGAATACGATTTCAGATCAATCCGACTACTGCAAGTGAGTAAAAATCACTTTCAAAGATTCCGTTACATAGATTAATACGTGCCCAGCTAATAAAAGCGTGTTAATAATAACTAATTTAATTTGTAACGAGATTATATGAAATATTATCAACCATTACCGTAGATTTTAACAGATGGTTTGACAATATAATTATAAATAGTATCTTTATTATATTATCTGTGATAGTAGTAATAATATCTTTTTCACACATAAACACAAATATTATTTCTCCTATTTATATAAAATTTATAATATAATTACAGCTAAATCATATGTAAATACAAATTTATCTTAAAATAATCAAGCTTTTAAAGCTGGTAAATGATATTTATTGATATATGACGTTATTTTTTTTTAATTTTGCCTTGAAAATCAATCACACAATTTATAACTACCCACCATCCATTACTTAGCACAAATACCGAAAGAGGTATAATATAATGTCATGATAATAATTAGTTAAATCACACGCGCAGCCAAGATTTAGATTAAAAAAAAATCCCTTGACTCCCGTGAGAAATAAAAAATGATAATGTGTAATGATATAAATAAATAAATATTTATGTATAATAATTAACCTTCATGCACATACAATTTGTACATATGCGGACTTAACGCCTAAAGCATTCTCTACCAATCAACGTTTAGGTGATGTAGAAATTTTGATTTTACTTAATCAATTTAAATAATAAATTAGATGTGATTAGCTAATGGCCGCAGTCAAGTGCTTCCTAAATCTTAACATATTTCAAATAAGCTTAGCTTAGGACCAGAGGACGTTGTTTAAAATGTCCATGAATATTTATTTAATGCAATATTAATTACTATAATCACATCAATTTGTTTATAACTAAATCACTGGCATTCGAAAATGGTACCAATTCTGCGGGCACAACTAAACTAAACTCAACTAAAAATGAATTCTGATAGTGTCAACAATACAATTCGTTAATATAAATTGAACTTTCTTGTTATAAAACTGTTTATTATAGACTAAATACTTTAATTAATATAACAACAACAAAATAGCAAAATAATCAAAATACAGCGATAGTTGTTTTAATTTATAAGTTAAGTTTAGTTTAGTTGTGCACGTAGAATAAGTACCCAATATATTACTATCATATAATTGCAATAATATCGTCATATTATACAACGTGCTGCAGAAAGGTGCAGTCATATTTTAAGGTTGCATTGGATAGGCCTTAAATATTATAAATATTACAGTTACACAGAAAAATACAGTTGGTAATTTTTTTGTTGTTTATTGCCTACTATTAAATAACTACCGGGAACGCATCAATTATGAGATTTTCACGGTTTATTGAATGCGATTGAACCTTACGATAAAAGATGACCTTATAGTAGTGTTGTAATATAATCGATTAATATTACATAATCGATTAATTTAATAAATTAATGACATTTGTATGAAAACATAAAAGTCATAATATAACTAGTATTTGTAATTGGGATTGTTCATAATTTTTGACCTGCTGTTTTTATATTTTTTTTAGAAAATATTGACTATTTTAAGCAACTAATTTCAATATTATTGAAATATTCACTATATATAATTAAAAAAAAAACTTAAAGATATTATTTTAAATGTTGTGACGTCATCGTTGTACTCAATCTGTCAATCTTTTCCTGATAGACTTAAGACAGAATGCAATACATCTTTTCAAAGTTGCCAAGTTGATATAATAGACCAATTTCAACTCCACCAAGAGTAGTATATCCCTAAGAACGCCTTAATATTTTAGGTCCTTCATTTCAAGGGCAAATAGAGGTCATTTGCTTTTTGGAAAAATAATCGTTATTATAGCAAATTTTCCAAAAAAAAAATTATGGGTCATGATCAGAAACACTATTCCCCGAAATGGTTTTCGAATTAAGAGTTTAAAAAAAATATGAACAATGTCCATTACATCCATGTCTAGTGCCTAGTCACCGGCCATGTGTAACAATAGTCAAATATGACTACACATTTCTGCAACACGTTGTATATTCCATAAATACAAATAAAATCAGGTCATAGTTATTCACGTATCAGTGTCATCATGTAATCTAGTAAACCTTAAAAATACTTGTTCTAATGACGTCTGAGAGACGGAATAGTCTTCTATAGGGAATTGTAGGCGAGCCCTTTCCATAACATCGAAGACACGCCACCAAGGTAAATCCGTGTCTTTCAAGTAATACGTGTTGATACCTAGGTAAGATTCACTAGAACAAGAAATATAATTTTATAATCATACTAATATTAAAATTTAACTTTATAAACTGTTTTTATAAAAATAAATACTTACATAAGCCTTGCTTCATTGAAGTTTTCAGTTATATAACGACCGATGTTAGTTAGATCTTTATCTCGATCAGGACCCAAACGACATTTTACTATCAAAGTATATCCTGTGAACAATATTTAATTCAGTAATTTATTAATTTTGCAATTGACTTGCTATGCTTTCACTTAATAAATCAAATTGTGGTGGAAAAAGTGATCATGAAAAGTCTTTTTCCACCACAATTTGATTTATTAAATATTTAATTCACTTGTACAGTTTAACTAAATCATCATCATCATGTTTTTCCACATCTGTTTCGATTGACAATTCGAGCGATGTAAAATCCACCTAAAGGATATCGGTACCGATTCTACGTGCACAATTAAACTTAACCAAAAATGAAAATTAATAGTTTCAATAATACAATTCGGCAATGTTAACAGAACTTTTTCATTAGAAAATCTGTAAATTATAGACTAACGATTTTAATTAATAAAAAAGTGCGCAACGTAATTGTTATTAATTAAAATAAATAAATAAATATTCATGGACATTTCACACAACACTCTCTGGTCCCAAGCTAAGCTTATATTGCTTGTGGGTACCAGAATACGGATAGAATACATTATACTAATTTCCTTTTAAATAAAATAAGACATAGTTGTTACAACTTTTTATTTAAGTATAGTTGTGCACGTAGAATTGGTACCATTGTCTCAATTCTACGTGCACAACTAACCTAACCTAACTTAACAAAAGCCCTACCAAACTAATGGACCTTATGCTTTAGTAGTAGGACTTTAAGAGGGCACGATACAAAATTATGCTCCATACAAAAATATGGGTATCGTACTTCCCTTTTTTCTTCGCGAAAGTTAAACCGATATAAATTTTTTCTACGCTATATTATAGATGAAGAGTATATCTATGCTTCTGTCACTTTCTTTTTTTTCAATACATAACAACTAAAAATAATATGACCATCCGAAAATCCCGATTTTTTCGGTATTGTTTGGGTAAAGTTGCAGCGTCTATCACACATATTTGGTAACGTTTTACCAAAAAAAAAGTGATACAAACATAGATATACTCTTCATCTATAATATAGCGTAAAAACAATTAAAATCGGTTTAACTTTCGCGAAGAAAAAAGGGGACTACGAAACGTCTTTTTTCAAAGAATTTGTAGGTAAAATCTGTTTCAGCTATATTTGTTTTATATTTGTTTTGTTTTATTCCCGAGCACCGTGCTGAAAGGGCAGCACGGTGCTCGGGAATAGGGATAGCAATACCTAAGGCAAATACCTAAATTAGGAGTACAGTACCCTCTTAATGGGGTGTTATGATGACGTCATTACCTTGTGAGAACTTATTCTTCAAATGTTGTAACGGTCCCATACAGTAGAGCAGTCCTCTCACCATGACTGTAAGTCTTGAACATAACGCCTCGCACTCCTCCATACTGTGTGACGTCAGCACCACACTGCGTCCTGATATCACAGCTTCGCTTATGGCTGCCCATACAAGACGCTTCGATGCTGGATCCATACCTAGTAAGATTATTAAATAGTAATCTTTACTTATTAAAAAAGAGGTAATTCATTCATTCATAATAAATAATCATGGACATTTCACACAACGTCCTCTGGTCCCAAGATAAGCTCATATGCTGTGTTATGGATACCAGCATACGGATAGAATACATATACTACTTTTCTTTTGTAAATACATACTTATAATATATAGAAACACCCAGACGCAGTACAAATATTTGTATGACAATTAGAAATATCACAGAAATAATTGACCCGAGCGGTAATTGAACTCGCGACCTCGTGATCGGCAGTTCGTTACATAAACCACTGAACCCCGAGGCTCGTCATAATATGCATGTAGGGGGTTAATCTTCGTAAACATCGGTTCAATCTGTGTGGTGCCGAATTAAGAATACAAGCATCGATATTGATACAAGTATCACCCCTTTTCCTCCCAAGGGTGCTGTAAGAGCCAGCTAAGGGATATTGGTTTTGTTTATGATCCTCTGTGCGGGACAGAAAACTCGAATATAAACCTTGTGCGAACACGCTTGGTCAGCGTGGCACAGGAGATTATAATCCTTCCCAGAGTGGTGAAAGCCCGTGCCCAACAGTGGGACGATAATGGGCTGGAGAAAGAAGAACGGTTCAATCACCAAAAATTTTTTGACTAATAGAAAGGTACTGTCTCCGGAAGTGCTGTAAGCTATTATACATATACGTCTGGATTTTGAATCACACGCATTGTAGTAATTTAACTGCCAGGCGTACGAAGTAGTGTCAATTCTTACTCACTGATAAAGTGAATAATTTACAAAACTTGATAATGCTGATTAAGTTAGGAGCACTTAGGAGGTATTTCTTAGGCTGATTAAGTTAGGAGCACTTAGGAGGCACTTAGAATGATTAAGTTAGTGGCACTTAGGAGGTATTTCTTAGGCTGATTAAATTAGGAGCACTTAGGAGGCACTTGGGCTGATTAAGTTAGGAGTTTCACATAAAATAAATCTTGAAAATTTTACTAAAACGCATGAATAAAGTGTGTTCAAGGCACGCAAATTGTATACCCTTCAAATTTTTAATGTACCTATTTTATTTATTTATTTAACACTGATTTTACACTGATTTAATGAATGAAACTAATGTTAGTTTAAATAGCCATAAAAGCAGTAGTGTAGGGCTCTACATATTTTTAAAAAGGAATATATGATGTATTCTGATATTTAGTGTTGTTATAAGGTAAAGGAAATAGTTACATTATTAAAAATTCTTCCTTTATCGCCTTTCATAAGATACAGTCTAGTGACCGACAGACGGACGGCGGAGTGTTTGTAATGGGCTCCCGTTCTAATCTTAATACAGAATCCTAATAAGATAGCTTCCCTGCATTAATAGAGTATTTATGAGTTGGAGTAAGGAATATTACCTGTAGTTGGTTCATCAAGAAACACTAAAGGTGAGTCTCCCAATAAAGCAACCGCAGTACTGATCTTTCTTTTAGTTCCGCCGCTACATTGATGTACCTGTTAAAAAAAATTACTGAAAAATCGCTCACACATTATATAACTTTTAAATTGATCTAACTTTATTCAAATATTTCTAAAATAAATTTAAAATATCGTTTAAATTTGTGTTTACAAAGAAAAAGTAAGCTAAATGGGTTTTTTGTTATAAACTCCAGCTATTTAAGAATAAAAATTAAGTTAAGTGGTAGTTTCTTAGTAAATACATAATACAAATGCAAAAATAATAAATAAATATCCATGGAATTTTCACACAATGTCGTCTATTCCCAAATAGAGCTTTTATATGCTTGTGTAATGGGCACCAGAATCCGTCAATTCGGAAACACATTCAAATCTATCTTCCAATAAAAAGAAAAAGAAAACCAGTTAAGTACGAGTTAGACTTGTACTCGTAACTTAACAACCCAATTGTTAAATTACAAGTTAAGTTAGTAATATATATAATATATTAACTATATTTATTAATTTAATATGTATTTGAGTATGAAATTTGTATTGTATTTTATTATATACTAGCTGTCCCGGCAAACGTTGTTTTGCCATACAATTCTGTGTAAAAATCAACAACAAAAAATTTCATCAAAATCGGTCCAGCCATTTAGGAGGAGTTCAATTACAAACACACGTACAGAAGATTTATATATATAAAGATTATGAAATGTTTAATGTATGACATGTAAAAATCCCTTATGAATATATGAGTTAATAAGAACTTACCTTTTTGTCATAGTGTCGTAAAAATCCCAAACTCGTGGCAAGATGTAAAGCTCGTGCATTACCAACGCGTCCCGGAATGCCTCGTAACAAACAGAATATACGCAACGTTTCTCTACCAGTCAAGTTGTCGAACAGGGCATCGAACTGCGGACAGTAACCTGCACAAATACACATTTAAATTAAATAAAGGCCATAATATGCCAACACGCCTGTTCAACGCGGCACAGTAGACCATAATCACTCCTTATGTGAAAGAGACCTGTGCCCAACAGTAGGACGTTAATAGGCTGGAGAGAGAGAGACACAAATATTATTTAAATCCCTGAATCAGTGTTAGAGAATAGTATTTAACGGATATTTCTTATTCCGTAATTTTTTTTTATCATTTTATGTTAGTCTTTCTCATATCCTTCAGCTAGCTTCTATAGCACCCTGGGGAGAGAAAATGGGGTAATGACACTTGTATTCTTAATCCGTCATCACACAGAGTTACTATCGCTTATATTATGTAGAGTAATATAAATATCATACCAATACGTTTATAAACATCTTGTATCCGAGTCTTGATAGACAGTCCGTGAACGAACGCGTCGCCAGCTGATATGTGAGAGTCGCCAGTCAACATACGGAATGTGCTTGTTTTACCAGCACCGTTCACACCCAGTAGACCGAAGCATTCGCCTTTACGAACCGCTGCGGAAACAAGTAAATAATGGAACTTCAAAAAGGTACGTCATTTCTACAAAATATATATTTTTTCATACCTGCCCTCACGTGAAAAAACCTGCAAGGTAAGAATTAGACTCAAACTTTTTCGTAACGTTACGTAACCATGGTTACGAGTGGGCGTCTAAATCCGTAAAAAGTGGTATTTTATATATGGTTTTAGGGAAATATTTTAGTATTTTAACTTATTTTGTAAATATTTATTATTAATGTAATCATATGGAAGATTTTGTCCGAAATAAAGATTAATAATTATATATTTATATATTAGATTTGAACAATTGAGTTGTGCTAGCAATTGAGAAAACTGGTAAATATGTTATTTGTTTTTAGTGTCTACCTACAATAAGTATACCTAATAATTAATAAAGCATAATTATAAATTTAGTTCACTTACCGAATGTAAGTTTGTTAACAGCCAAGAATTGTTTATAATACTTGGTAAGTTCTCGACAAACTAGACTGTATTGAGTCAACTGTGGTCTTGATAGATCTTGTACTATTGCTCTTTCTGTCGCCACGTCACTATCTTCTTCAGGCAAAGGTTTAGTTGGTTGGGCACTTGATGTGTAGAATACCTATTTTTATACAACTTATTTAGCACTAGCTTGAGCCCGCGACTTCGTACGCGTGGATTTAAGAAAATTTTCCCTGTTTTTGCAACATTTTTTACTAATGCTTCGTTCATATTAGAAAGCACTTCCTGGAATTAACGCGTTCAAACAAACAAACTTTTCAGCTTTTTAATATTAGTATGGATTTTATTCCACTATTTCCTCTCGAAATGAAGAAGTCCTGTGCCCAACAGTGGGATGTCAACAAGCTGTTTAAAATCAGATATACACAGTTACAACCAAGAAGGTTATAAATAGGGAGTAACAACTCGGGAAAATAAACTTGTTCCAAGGCAGGGCCGCCCTGTTTATGGTTTAAAAGTAAAATAGTAAATAGTAGCCTTGCTTTCTCTTTTACTCAAGCTTAAAAAGAAAGAGTTAGAAAGGCTACTAAATCATTTATTTTTCTTAATGTGTTCAACTAAAAAAGCAGCAGGCCGGATTCGTTGTACCGAGTGTTACGTCTAGATCTATATCCTAAGTCTATGGTTACAACAGTTTACCTTGTTAATAAGTTCATATTCTTTGACGAGCAGTACTGTAAACGCAATGATTCCAACTGCACTCATCATAAACAGATATCGTCCGATTCCGGGTTCTTCCCATTGCATAAATGGATCGTCATCGACTGTAATCATTTATTTAGTTTAAAAACTAAAAACATACTTGAAACTCTTGTTACATTTTTAAATAAAGTCCTCCGGTCTCAAGCTAAGCTTAATGATTGTGTTATGAGTACGTATAGACTACATAAACTACTTTTTTGTAAATACATACATATACAGTCAGACTCAATACAAACATTTGTATGACAATTATAAATAAAATAAAATCACACAAAGGTTTGTATTGTAATCTAGGTAAGGATTCAAACCCGTGACCTCGTGAACGACAGTCCGTTACATGAACCACTAGACCACTAGACACCCGTCCAAATTATAATATATTGTCATCAATCAGTCTTTAATAGGAGTGTGTTCATCCGACTATAGCAAGTAGACGAAAATCACTTTCAAAGATTTTGGTGAGAGCCCTTCTAGTTTAAAGTTGTATTTCTCCGGGCATGTTTGGAAACATCTTAAAGTAATCTATTTTGCAATTGACTTACTATGCTTTTACTTTTTGAGATAAACGCGCTATTCGTCGCAATTGAAACAAGGAAGTAAAACTTCTTAAGTGCGCAAATCTAATGGTACCAATTCTACACGCACAACTAAACTAAACTTAACTAAAGAATTAATTTTGGTATTGTCAATAACACAATCTGGCAATATTAACTGAACTTTCTCGTTAAAAAAACTGTTAATTAAACTCTTTAGTCTATAAAGACACATTTTAAATAGTATAATTGTGCAAAAACAGCCAATTACCTAATCTAAACACAGCAATAGCTGTTTTCATTTTTTAGTTGGTGCCAATTCTACGTGCACACCTAAACTTAATTTGTTGGCACCATTTGTATATTAATTGTAAACAACACACATTGATAAGACTCACTTACTACAACACACGGTGATGTTCAGTTTGTGGCAGATTGTTTGCCGCGTACAGTTCACTATGTTTAGTTGATTACACAGACCGTCACATGCTAGTAGAGAAAATGATGATACACTCATATCCCTGGAAATAAAATATGCAGTTAGGGATCATCTATTAATTACGTGAAAGGACTCTATGACCATATCTCAATGCAAACATCTTAACATTCATATAGTTTTGTATCAATGCCTACATTCTTGCAAATCTTCGCATTTATCCACATATATATATATATAACTAGCTGACCCGGCAAACATTGTTTTGCGATACTAAAAAAAAAAGGTTTGAAAAATAGATGTTGGCCGATTCTCAGACCTATTTAATTCATAATAATTGGTCAAGTGCGAGTCGGACTCGCGCACGAAGGGTTCCGTACCATTATCTATGCAACATAAGGCAACGTTATTAGTATCGAGCAAGAAACGGTAAAAAAATCATGTTTGTTGTATGGGAGCCCCCCTTAAATATTTATTTTATTTTATTTTTAGTATTTGTTGTTATAGCGGCAATAGAAATACATCATCTGTGAAAATTTCAACTGTCTAGCTATCACCGTTCTTGAGATACTGGGTACGGAACCCTAAAAATCATGTTTGTTGTATGGGAGCCCCCCTTAAATATTTATTTTATTTTATTTTTAGTATTTGTTGTTATAGCGGCAATAGAAATACATCATCTGTGAAAATTTCAACTCTCTAGCTATCACCGTTCTTGAGATACAGCCTGGTGACAGACGGACGGACGGACGGACGGACGGACAGCGAAGTCTCAGTAATAGGGTCCCGTTTTTACCCTTTGGGTACGGAACCCTAAAAATCGGTCTAGCCGTTTCTGAGGAGTACGGTAACTAACACTGTGACACGGGAATTTTATAAATTAGATATCACAAAGAGGAAACGCTGTATTTTTGAATGTTTGTAACGAATAAACTCAAAAACTACTGGACAGATTTCGTTAATTCTTTCACTATTACAATGCTACATTCGCTCTCCAGCCCATTAACGTTTCCACTGTTGGGCACGGCGTCCTCTACTATGGAAGGGAATATAATCTTCTGTGTCGCTCTACCCAGGCGTGTTGGGACAGGGTTTATTTTAGATTCGAGTTTTCCGTCTCTCGCAGAGATGTGAAGATGAATGCTACATTATTCCTGAGTATTAAGTAAAAATTGGCTCCTGAAACACAGTTGTTACTAGCGTAGGGGCCAGGAATATCCTTTTTGTAACATTTTAGAGAAGAATAAATCATTTTTAGTTTTTTAATTAAATTTTAATTATTTTTCATTGTACGTATACGAAACACGTAAAAGTATTCCGTGTACGATGTCGCGTGCAACAATCAGTAATAAATATTATTATGAAATATTACCTGAAACTTCTACAAATGCAGTAAATAGGCAAAGGTGAAAATATCCAGTCGAACAGATGGGCGTAATACGGACTGCCCACTTCGGGAATTCTCAATAACTCGGTGATCAAAAATGGCATGCAACCTGACAAATAAAATAATTTTAATAGTAACACGCCTTTGTTAGTATCTTTTGTATCTAGGTATCTATCAATCTACCTAGATATATAGGTTAATAGATAGACATTTCAGATAATAATATATTCGACTACTCTATAAGTAAATGAAAATCACTTCAATTTAAAATTTAATTTTTTTCTAATTATGGTTCGATCGTAGAAACATTTCACTAAAGTGCTATTAGCTATTGCTATAGGCTATATAGGTATTATTAGAAAAATCAGTGTTTAAGCGAACGAAGTCATGGGATACTTGCCTGTAAATATATTCATAAAGCACATCTTTGAGAAGCCTGTTGCTGCAGCTTCAAAGTAGTAAGAGGCCAAATAGTGTAAAGGTATAGTTGCTACTGAGAACACTACTAGTACCAGTAGGACTCTCCCTAAAATAAAAGGATAATATCAGAAGCAATACAGAATAATAGTAATTGTCAGTAAGTTTAGAGGAGGCTATTTAATCATACAAAAAGGGTTATTCTAATTTCCACTCCTATGAAGTCCCGAACAAGAAAGTATAACAGTATTTGCAAAAAATTTGTAAAAATAAACACATTTCAATATTTTTAACACGCTTTTATAAGTTCGGTATGTATCTATCAATGTATTAATCTATGTAACGGAATCTTTCAACGCGATTTTCACCCACTTACGATAGTCGGATTAATCTGAAATTTAACATACATATCAAGGACCGATGACAATGCAATTTTGACGGGCCTCGTGGTGGAGTGGTTTATATAACGGACTGCTGATCATGAGGTCTCGGGTTCGATTCCCGGTCAGGATAATAATTTGTGCGATGTTTTTAATTATCATACAAATGTTTGTACTGCGTCTGGGTGTTTACTATGTATTATAAGTATGTATTTACAAAAGAAAAGTAGTTTATGTATTATATCCGTATTCTGGTACCCATAACACAAGCATAATAAGCTTAGCTTGGGACCAGAGGACGTTGTGTAAAATGTCTATGAATATTTATTTATTATTATGTATTTATTATTTATTTGAAATGATATTCAGGATTTTCAAGCGTGTTTTTCAGTTTTAGAACTAAGCAAAATTTTATTATCATTTCTATTAAGGGCGTACATCAATATTATCGTATATCATCGCCGACACGTACATATTAACACAGCCAGTAGGCACAGAAAATGGAGAATTAGGGATACTTTTCCTATTTACTCAAAATCTACTAAATATATTTTAATTCTGATTTACGTGTTTCTATATATAATAGTTACTTATGTTTTTAAAGTTATTTCATTAGTTAATACGCGATAATAGACCGACAAATGAAAAAAATAAAAAATTAGAGAGGTTGTTTCGCTAAGATTTTCTATCGAGAAAACTTTTTTCAATCGCGTTTCTGAGTTTATGCGATCCTAGATCATATGTTGAAAAAACATATACTTAAAAATTAGAGCTCTAGCCATTCAATCTAAAGAAACAATGAAAACTTCATACGTAGAAAAATGCACGAAGCTATTTTGGTATCCTCTTAATGCGTCCAGCTGGGTTTACTATGAACGCACATTGATATGGGCGCGTATGTAAAATTGAAAATTGTCTCATGGTGATCCATGAGACAATTTTTCTGAACTCACATAAGCGTTTGGCGTACTGGGGTAATGCATCTTTTATTAGCATCAGGTATAATTTCGCAAATTTTTCAGTAGTGAATGCGTTGATAAAGAGGTCAAGTTTGTTGAATGTATGTATGTTAAATCTCTCCAACCCATTTACGTCCCACTATTGGGCACGGGCCTCTTCCACTTTGGGAGGGATTATGGTCTACTGTGCTCACCAGGCGTGTTGGCACAGATATGTTATGGTTCGATTCATTTTTTTTTTCACTAATAGGAAGCTACAGTCTTCGACAGTATTATATTATGTAGTGATTCAAAATTCTTGGTGTACAAAGCCGCAGGTAGCAGGTAGTTTTAGAATAAGTTGTAAATCTTACCAAGTTCCGTAGGTGTTGATAGTGTAGACTCTTGGAAACATGCCAGTGTTAATACAATGCATAGATATATAAGAAGCAGCCAGATCCAATCCCATATAAAAGCGGTCACCCACAACACTACAGGACGTACTCCTGATACGCGCTGAAGAAGCTTCGCACCGCTTACGCGCTCCTAGTACATTAATATTAGACATTAGTCATTATTATACCATCACGCCTTTTCTTACGGGGAAGGCAGAGTTTATAAAGCGCCATCTTCGTCGACGGGCTTCGTGGTCTAGTGGTTTATATAACGGACTGCCGTTCACGAGGTCGCGGGTTCGATTCCCGCCTCGGACATTCATTTGTGTGATGTTTATAAATATCATACAAATGTTTGTTCTGCGTCTGGGTGTTTACTATGTATAATAAGTATGTATTTACAAAAGAAAAGTAGTTTATGTATTCTATCCGTATTCTGGTACCCATAACACAAGCATAATAAGCTTAGCTTGGGACCAGAGGACGTTGTGTGAAATGTCCATAAATATTTATTTATTTATTTACTACATATAACATACATACCTGCCATAGATTATTATTCATATGGTACAACCAAAATATGGAGATAAACTAAGGCAAAAAATTTCTTACGCCGCTCTCTATCTTCCTTTCTCCCTCACGCTTCGTTTATCTCTATCTCTCTTACACATTTGATATTAGCGGTCTAGTGCACAATAGTATATAAGGAAGGAGGTTGTGTCAACAAAGTACGGCCATGGGCGAGAGTTCCAGGTGTAATTGAAGCTTACCTTTATAACAAACAGCACAAGGAACGCTGTGATGAATGCCATACAGAATCCCATGTTAAATGCAAATTGAAATCCCATACTGCTTCCTGTTGCCATCACTTTAACCTGTAACAAAATGTATTCGATTATGAAATGTATCTGTAATGTATTTATGCAAAAAATATACCTTTAAACCAGCTACAGCTAGATTAAAGGATCTGGATACGGTAAAAAGGTGGTTTTATTTGAATAAATGATTCGCGCAAGCCTTAGAGAATATTTATAACAAATTTATTTCTATATAAAGTTTGTTTTTTATGAAGAGCTGGACTATAACGTTTGCTGACAATCAAGCTGGTGCAAACGTTAGTAAACTAAGCCGCATGACTATGCCGATCCAGACTTCTAACTAAGAATAATCTATAACAGCTTAGGGAATACAGCTCAGCTAAAATAAATACCTCTAACAGATATTTTGGATGTATTTTCTGCCTCTTTATCTCTCTAATCTCTATTTCTAAACCACTCACCAAATTTTCAATAGAATACGGCAATGGATAATTGACAATCTTCAAAGTACTTCCTGGTGATAATGCAGAGAGTATCGCATTGTTCGCCATCGCCAATGATATGGCCGAATCATGGTACCCATAGTTGCTAAACCACGCCGTAATGTTGTTATGTCCGAATGTAGCACCTGTTAGCAACTCATAACGGATTCGAGGAAGATCTTCGTCGCTCTGGTAAACACATTATTTAAATTACAACTTTTAATTTATAGTAGATTTCGGTGACGGATTGGAAATATAAGCGTCACTACCCTCTACTTACTGCCTAGGGTGCTGTAAGAGATAGCTTAGGGATAATCTGGGCAGATAACATCTGCTTTAAGATACAGAAATATCGAAACTAAATCATACACATGCGTCTAGTGTGGGTGGCATAGCAGAGCAAATATGTACCATCATGAATTGAAGGAGAAATGTGCCCAATAATTGGACATTAATGGACTGTAGAGCGAGAGCGAGAGAGAGAAAACGCCCACTTGACCTAAGGACCAGCTCCTAAATAACGGATATTTATCATTTATAAAAATACTAGCTGTTGCTCGCGACTACTTCCGCGTGATTTCATTGCAACATTTTTCACTACTGCTTCGCTTCTACTGGTCGTAGCGTGATGTTATGTAACCTAAAGCCTTCCTCGATAAATGCCCTATCTAACACTGAAAGAATTTTTCAAATCAGCCCAGTGGTTCCTGAGAGTAGCGCGTTCAAACAAACAAACAAACTCTTACGCTTTATAATATTAGTATAGATATAGATTATAAAAAGTACTCACATGGGAAAAAGGCGTGACGGTAAGACGCACGAAGATTTAAAGTAGTGGACACATTACATTGATTGTTTATTTAAGAGGCTCTGAAGCTACTGTACCGATTTAAAAATTTATTTCTCCATCCCCGGTGAACTTAGGTTATGTTTTATTGGCGTACGAAGCCGAGGCAAATTTTTATTTTTAATACATGATATAGACATACAAATACTTGTCTTATTGGCAAAAAAATAGAACGTAATAAGTATACTCACCAACTTCAAATAGTATTTTCCCAAATCCATAGTACCGATGTCACTAAGCCTCATTCCAGGATAGGTAGAGGTTTTAAAGTAATTCTTATAAGCATTCATAGAGTTCGCTTCTAGACTTCCATCAACCAAACTATCTTCAGATAGTAATGTTTGTGTTGCCGGGAATCCGCTCTCTAAATTCAACGTTAATGGCGGTAATTGTGATAAAAACTTCCAAGATCTTGATATAATCACGGATATAGTGATATTTATAATTGGTGTAACGAATTGTATTACAGCAGTTAGTTTATTTCTCATTGTATTGTAAGCTAATTTTAAGAACATTGCTTTTATATGATTCGATAGTAGTTTATAACCACGTACTTTTTCAATAGGTTCATTGTTCACTGTAAAAAAGAGATGTATAAAATCGACCTAGTAGTGGAATATACACACATATTTGTCCGTATGATGACGGATTAAGAATACAAGTGTCACCACTCCTTTTCCTTCCCAGGGTAAAAGCCAGTTAAGGTATATTATACACAGATAACATCTCCTGTTAGAGACGGAAATCTCGAAACAAACCCTGTGCCAAATGTGACAAATTATGTTCGCGCGAGAATGTGAAAAGTATAAAGAGGAAAATTTTATTTTTTTGTATGTAACGAATAAACTCGAAACTACTGTGCCGATTTCAAAAATATTTCTGCCATTGGAAATCTTTATTACATAAGCTATAAAAATAATCTAATGGCCGCCAGTGCCCATAAATGTGTATTTACCTCGTATTATCTATCGGTGAAATCATTGCTCATAGTATCTCAAGGGAGAAATAGGATGGTGACATAATTGTACAATATGTGAAAAAAAACTAGATGTTCATACTTACTCAATGGATTTGTGTTATACGTGATGGGAACTACAGCGCTGTCAAAATTACCAGACTGGTTATGTTTCTTAGCTGATGGTGACTCCGGATCTTCTGCACCAGCTCTACAAAATAAAATGCATACATAAGTAACTACTTTTAGCACATAAGTAACCACGATTAATCAATACCTAAGTAACTACTACTTTTAATATATAAGTAACTACTTTTAATTAATAAGTAATTACTACTTTTAATATATAAGTAACTACTTAAAATACCTAAGTAATTACTACTTTTAATATATAAGTAACTGCTTTTAATACCTCAGTAATTACTACTTTTAATATATAAGTAACTGCTTTTAATACCTAAGTGACTACTTTTAATACATAAAAAACAGTTTTATTATGAATGTCGTTATGAATGTGTTTTAATTACTGACACCAAAAAAATATACATGTATTTTTTGTCTGTGTATCTGTTTGTTTCAGGTTATCTCACGGATCGACTGTACCGGCTTTATTAGTAAAAAAATCAGCCGCGAATAGTCCGAGCTCTCTAAAACTATTCATCTCAAATGTAAATACTTACTTCATAAAAACTTCTTCTAAACTTGTAACTGACAGTCCGTAACTAGATACATGTAAAGATTCTTTTTCCTGTTCAAAAAGTTTAAGCATTTCTGGAAATTTACTGGAATTTTCACTCGGCAGTATATATGTTAGCTCGGAACCTAAAAATATTTAAAATTACAGATTAAATTTCATACAATTACAGACTAAAGTAGCGTATTCATTGTCCTGAGTTAAGATAATTAATTTTAAAGATAATTATTAAAAGAGGCCTTCATGCAGGCCCGCCGTGAATGGCGTGTACAAAAAACAGTTACAATATTATATCCTTAACAATGATTAATTAAAGTTTAATAAACTAAAATACATCAAGCAGCAATGAAATAGAAATTATGAAATAAAAAAGGTAGTTTTACTGCTTTAAAAACATTTTGACTTTCCGAATTCCTTTTCTGTATAAAGTATAACAATCAATCAGTCAAACAATTTGTGGGAAAAAATCCTTACGTTAAACTCAATATGGTTTTGCTAAAACTACAGTTATTGGGCTTATATCAGATCTAGCTGTTGCCTGCTACTTCATACACCTGTTATTTCGAATCACTACATATAGACATAACATATGAAATAATTTACTTAAATAAAAGTACTTTTTACGGATTTAGACGCGTGTATTTGTTTTAAATTTTGGCCCGACGTTTCGGAGACTTTGCAGTCACCATGGTCACGGGTGAGACTGAGCTGTAATGTGTCTTCTACGATCAGTTATTACAGGGTTTACCCACATTCGATTTTAATTTTACATTGACCATAAAGATAGACTTTTACTATAAACTATACTTTACCATATTACATTGTGCTCAGACTACATAAAATCAATAACATTATTTTAGTTTCTAAAATACATTAACAAATTGTAACAATATAAAGAAAATTTTTTAAAATTTTAAATTATATAAGGTAAAACATACATAATTTTATCATAGACTAAAGTTTTAATTATTATAGAGGTAGTTTTAATAAAGTAGTTTTATTTAAACAGATGAGTCGCGCAAGTGTTAGAAAATATAATTTACTTAGTTCAAAAACTAAGAAAAAATACGCTTGAAAATACTGAATATTAGTTTACATTATTGCATTGTAATCGGTCCTTAATAGGTATGTGTGGGAAATTTCACATCAATCTGCAAATGGGTAAAAATCACTTTCAAAGATTCCGTTACATAGATTAATACATTGATAGATACATACCGAGCTAATAAAAGCGTGTTAAAGAATAATTTTGTAGATTTACCCTGCATACATATAATAAATAATAATAAATATTCACGGACATTTCACACAACGTCCTCTGGTCCCAAGCTTAGCTTATATGCTTGTGTTATGGGTACCAGAATACGGATAGAATACATAATATATTACTTTTCTTTTGTAAATACATACTTATAATACATAGAATTACCCAGACGCAGTACAAACATTTGTATGACAATTAGAAAAATCACACAAATGATTGTCCCGAGCGGGAATCGAACCCGCGACCTCTTGATCGATAGTCCGTTACATAAACCACTCAACCACGAGGCTCGTCATACATACATATAATTAGTATAGTTAAAACTTAAGCTAGAATATAATGTTTATAATCATGCCAAAATCTAAGGAAGAAAGCAGTGATCATAACCTTTAGTTTTAAAGTTAATAATACATACCAATATTCGTATTATCTTTGATATCTGGGACATACGTCTTGAAAAACTTAGTGACATCATCCACGTTGCAGTTCTCCCCTTTCACAATAGTTATCTTGTAACCAATTCCATAGTGCTTCTTCAAAAAGTATGGAGTACCGACACACTGTAGTTTTCCTCCAGATATTATGGCTATGCGGTCACCCAAAACATCAGCCTCGTCCATAAAATGAGTGCTTAGTATCATGGTGCGACCTGGACATAAAATTATGGTCTCATATAGAACAAATCAATGGTAATAATCATAGGCGTTATTGGGAGTACAAAACTTCGTACAAATGTGGAAAATAGGCCTTATATCTTAAAATCTGACTTGGTAACGATTCTACGCATACGCATACGATATAGTGGCAATAGCACAACGCACTGGCAACGCTAACTGAACTTTCTTATTATAAAAACTGTGTATTATAGACTAACGATTTTAATCAATATAAATGTGTACAACGAACGAGCAAGTAATAGATATACTGACGCCATCAAGTTTAGTTGTGCATTGGCGAAAATTGGCACTACAGAATAATAGAATACTGTTTAGTTACAGAATAAAATTGTACCATATATTCGTACTTAGTCACCGTACAAAAGGTGGCCTTGTCGTAAGTTGTGTAATGAACTATCTGTCGAGGTAAAGGACTTCTGAAGGTTTTTCTGAAGGACAACATAGCCATGGAGCTCTTTTAAAAAGTAGTTAAAGAATTTCTTCATGATTAGCGACGCGCGAGGACCCCTCCGTGTGGTGACGGATTAAGAATATAAGTGTCATAACCCCATCTCCTCCCAAGGGCGCTGTAAAAGTCAGCTAAAGGATATTGCACACAGATAACATCTTGTGTGAGAGACGGAAAATTCGAAAATAATCCCTGTATCATCACGCCTGGTCAGCGCGGCACAGTAGACCATAATCCTTCCCAAAGTGGAGGAGGACCGTGCCCAACAGTGGGACGTAAATGGGCTGGAGAAGAAGAGAAGTCCTTTGGTGTTGCAAACATTTAGAGGCTACAGTAACCGCTTGCTATTTAGGCAGGTCGTAAGCTTTTTGGCAACTTTAATGGTATAAAAGAATATGTTCTTCCAGTAGAAAACAGAGCTAAGACTCTTAAAACAAAATTAACCGCGAGGCGAGTGTTATCACACTTTTTGAAACCATAAGTCACTACTTTACAAAGACACCTAGACAGTCAGAAAGTATTAAATAGTAGATACAAGGTTGTTCAAGTGGATTTACCGAACAAATAAACTAAACCATCTTGATATTGCCATAAAAAGAAACATTATTTCAGCGTCGTAATATCTAAGACATTGATTAAGTCGTAAAGGAACAAAGACGGTCTCTATTCGAATTATTTTAAATCCTGGCAAATAATCTGTTTTCGTTTTTTAAAACACCTAGCATTCTTGAAATGCGATATGTGGCAATAGGCTAATTATGCATGTACAATTGTACATGACTACCTTGGGTGATTATTTTTGTATTAATTACGCTGATGACGTACAGAAATGCAAACAGAAGTAGTTAACTTAAGTTTTCCAACAATAATAACATAGGATTTATTAAGTAACTGTAATATTAAAAGCATCCATGACTTTATCTTTATTTTGAAGGCACAATGAATAAAAAAACACGGCATGTTCAAATAAATAATATTAATGTTAGTCCTCAATGCAAAGAATCAGATAAATGAAATCGTTATAATTACCTACATAATATCCTATAATGTAATTATTTGCCTACACACAATATTATAACGTTAAGTTGTTATCCTTGAATGTATAAAATACTCGTAGTTTAACATAAAATATAACTAAAGTCGAATTAGTAATTACGGAATTGAACGCATATAAATAGTTCCGACTTCTGATGTTTTACTTATCTATACAGTGGAACGAGAGTGGAGAGGACGGCCGAGAAAAATATAGGTAGGTACTTCGATGTCGTCGCCGGTATGTTTCAAAAAGGTCAAATGTGTAGGACTTACAACCGTCGGGCATGTATATGTGTGGATGAAGCCAAGGAAGTATGCTTGGATCGTAGCAGATGGCGCTCTATAGTCTCTGCAAACCCCCATGGGGAAAAGGCGTGATAACGAAGATCTAGAAGCCTTCACTGCGTCCATAGGACAGATGTTAAACAATTAACTGATACTGACCTTTCTTCTCCTTCTGTAATAGATCCCATAGAGCGCGTCGTGCCGAAGGGTCAAGGCCAGAGGTCGGTTCATCTAGTAACACAACCCGTGATGATCCACACATAGCAGCTCCCACAGACAAACGACGTTTTTGACCACCAGATAGCTTGTTTGACGTCACGTCTCGCTGCAAACATACATATTTATTTACTTTTGAAATATTACTTCTTTTAACGCGTTAAGGAAAATGCATGTAAATTCTGGCGATGCTCGCGCATTCCGTCACAAATTAAGAAGACACCATGAAAATTAGTTACAAATGTTTTTATAAAAGTGCTAGGTCGCTGTGTGCCTATGTGATATAAGCAACCTAACGCGTAGGATAAACAAACAAGTATAACTTATATACGTCCGTGTTACGTATGCACGATCTCAATATATTGCAACAGCAAGTGAAGCATCGAAGACCAGAGGGCCAAGTCTGCTAATGAATGTTGTCACAATGATAGTTCAATGACACCATTATAACCACAAAAAATTAGCAGTAGACTACCAAACTTAATAAAAGTCGCCACTAAGCAATCAATTATTGCAGTTGTTGATTGCATGACAGCGAATTTTATCAAGTTTGGTAGTCTACTGTTAATTTTTTGTCACAAATGATACCATTCAATTGAGCTATAATTGTGACAATATTGATTAACAGACTTGAGCCCCAGGTGTTCGTCGATGTGAGTAATGCAAAACTGCTGACGGCAATACCAAGAACACCCACAGCCGGTCGATGAGGAAACCCTCTCTTCACCAAACCTCACTCTTTAGTGGATCGCCGATCAATTAGGTCAATTAGATTTAATTAATATTGTAACTTTTTTCTAATAATAATGAAGTTTATTTTAATCCTTGGTTTTCCTGCAACCCTCTGCTGCCACGAAACCTATTATCCGTATGTCATTTTTATACACATCATAACATACATTCTCCTGCCCTTATCCCATCATTCAGAGTCGGCGAAACATAACTACTTGTTCATGTTGCAACGAGATTTGGCTGATTGTTACCACCGGCCAATCCTTCAAAAAGGGTTCAACCTTTCAGGCAGGTCCTGAAGGGTTGACCCCTTTTTGGATATGTTCGCAGTTGTCATGCGACGTGGTTCCGTCGTCGTTCGGTTATCACGACCTCCGCGGGCAAGACATCCCCATGTATTGCCCGTGGGGTTGTGACAATGCTAAAACTAGAACAGCCCCGTACTATGTCCATCGTACAACAATTCAGTAGCTTCTATAACTAACAAAGTCGCTGAATTATGACTACTTATAACCATCGATCTATATGTATGTAGTACACATTATAAGTCAATGGATATAACTAACAAATTACCTGCGTCATCGTGCGTCATAATATAAACACATACATATTATCTACATCCTATTTAAGATACACTTCTTTCTGTTGAACTAAAGACTTATTCGTTTGAATTAAAGATAGTTTCGTTTCTTGAAGTGAAAAAAAACCGTTCTTGAATAATTGTTACAGATATTATGTCCTCTATTGAGTATTGATTGAGGAATACGGTGTACAAATGTAGACTTTAAATAACTTACAAACCATTGTTCAACTATTTGATGTCCGTTCTACATTTTTTATGTCTTTTTGTGTCTTTATGCATAGCTTTGTGAGAGATTACATATAACCTATAAATACCGATTTATAAAGACTAATGCTCGTATTCATAATGACTTATCGGAGGTTTAAACGGAGATTTTATCGGAGAGATAATAAACGGTTTAGCGTAAAAAGACTATTATGATTAGCAAGATTAGACAATTTTCGCGAACCGATTTTAGCGAACTTTTAAACCTCCGATAAGTCATTATGAATAAGACCATAAATAAATAATAAATAAATATTCACACAACGTCCTCTGGTCCCAAGCTAAGCTTATATGCTTGTGTTATGGGTACCAGAATACGGATAGAATACATATACTACTTTTTTTTTGTAAATACATACTTATAATACATAGAAACACCCAGACGCAGTACAAACATTCGTATGACAATTAGAAAAATCACACAAATGATTGTCCCGAGCGGGAATCGAACCCGCGACCTCTTGATCGGCAGTCCGTTACATGAACCACTACACCACGAGGCCCGTCTACCATAGGTATATAGCTGTATAGTTTTACTAAAAATCAACAGTACTTTTTGTGTGAAAGCGTAACGAACATACATACATAAACCCATACACATAATATTTCATTTTTGAATTAGCTGTTGTCCGCAGCTTCGTACGCGCGAAATTTAGAAAAGAAGGCCAAAAAAATTGTACTAAAAAGCCACCCTCTTAAACGATTCCATCTATTAAAAAAAAACGTATTAAAATCCGTTTCATAGTTTCAAAGTATAAAGCTCACATACATACAAAAACTAACGAAATATTCATTCGTTCATAAGTTCACACAATCAACCGAAAAGTTCATAAAAATTATTAGATTTTTAAACTTTGTTTATAAGTTTAGTGAAATTTAATTATATAAATACCTTTTCTTGCAATTCAAGGAGTTTCACAAAATGGTTGACTTCATCATTAATTTTGCTTCGATCGACTCCTTTAAGTCGTGAATAAAATATGATATGTTCAGCTACAGTCAAGTCTGGGAACAGCACGTTGTGTTGTGGGCATATACCGAGGGACTTGCGAGCTAGGGCTGTCTCATTCACTATATTATGGCCGTTTATTATAGCACTGCCTGATGTTGGTGGTACCATCCCTAGAAAGAGTAAAATATTTTTATTTATAACATGCAAACAAAATGTCAATAAAGGGCTGGAAAATTTCAATATCAAGCAAGTAACGATCTAGGGAGTAAGAAAAAATTGTATATGAATACATGAATGTTCTAAATTTCTCTCCTGATTCGTATTTCTTGAATTTCGAGGAAGGCATCAAAGGATAATTGAGACAAAATGTGGGAAAGTAAATGATTTCTCATAACATACGCAACTAGGAGATTCTAGAATAGGCACTTTGCAGCTTCAGTTTTTTACTCAAGGTGAACTCCTTACTGATTGAATTTTAATTCACTCTTTATTCCTAAGACCGCGAATAATAATCCATGACGAGGGTTAGGTAGACTTTGTATAAAATTTTGTGTGACTTGTTTTAAATTAAATTTAAGTATGATTGTTGACAATATGGGCAAAATACAAGGAACCACCCAACGCTTAGCGTTTTCTGACGAAAGCTCCCAAGCGTTTATCGAAGAATGCTATCCGTATGTAGTTAAGGCCGAAAACTATTTAGTTGTAAATAGATAATATTAGAAATGTTTCTCTCTCCAGCACAGTACCGTCCCACTGTTGGGCACGGCTTCCTTCGCTTTGGGAGGGAATAAGGTCTGCTATGCCGCGCTGACTAGGCGTGTTAGTATAATGTTTAGTTCCGAGTTTTCTCTCTCTCACAGATGTTATCTATATGCAATATCCTTTAGCTGGTTTTTACACCACCCTAGAAAGGAAAAGTTGTATTCTTAATCCGTCATTACACGGACTTTAGAAACATATTGTCATACAAATCATGGAATAATACAAGCAGTATTATTCCATAACATACGACTATTATTTCTGTAATAGCCGATATAAATAATTAGGTCAAATCAATTTAGCTGCTATTTATTTCAATAGCTGTTACATCTTGATTAAGAATGTCGGCGTGCGGCGAAATGTTATAAGCGTTGGTACAGCCGTATATAATTATTTTTAAGAGGCCTAGTGGTGTAATCGGTATTCATGGAACATAAAGTGGGTTCAACCTCCATACGATACAATTTATATATGTGTGGTGGAAACAGATTTCGTTGCTAAACTTTATATACATACAATACACGGTGAATTTTTTCATGTGATATGCAAAAAAATTATAAATTTAAGGACAATTCCCTATACCGGCCCCATATGCATAGGCTTGCTACTTGCAAAAATGATCGTATTTTGGCCGCATTTTCCGTCTATACAGTCTTAGAACAATGACATTTTTATATAGAAGTCTACATAGATCTATATTATAGTATGAGTTTTATCGTAAAGAATTGAACAGTTCAGAAAAACGTTCGGAAAACAACGATAGTGATCCTATAATAAGGGTGTCATTCATTTTTGTACGTCACAATAAAAACTAAATGAAACTCGATCAACTCATTCAGATACTACACTACAGCTAGACACAAAGTTATACAAACGACAATATTTTTATACGACATTCATAAAAACAAATAAACCAATACGTGAAACAAATAAGAGTTACCTGTGAGCATTGATATAGTTGTAGTTTTCCCGGCGCCGTTGTGACCTAGTAACACTGTAATTTCGTTCTCATACATCTTCAAGTTCAAGTTATCGACCGCTTTTTTACGCCCACCATATACTTTTGTTAAGTTCTGTAAATAATACATTAATATTATATGTGTTCTATAAAGTAAATTCTATCTACTTTCTAACCGCGACATCGAAATAGTAATAAAAAATATAGGGGCGTCAAAGGAATGCCTCTGAGTAAAGCCCCAAAACTCTTAGGCATAATTTTCAATTTTTTTTTTACAAATAACATGTTGACTCTTGATACCATGCCAACTGATGGTAAGCGACAATGGAATCTTTGATGGTAAATCGTACCAACTATGTAGGAAGCCTATTTACCCTTTTTTTGAACGTGTCTACATTGTAACTCTCGGGGAACACAGACATCGGTAAATTATTCCAGTCCCTGGCAGTTCGTGGCAAGAATGACGACCCAAAAAGTTTAGTACGGACTGGTCTACAACGTCTACAGGTCCACAACGTACGGATGGAGACGTTCCGATTGTCTGGTAGTGCGATGTAGAAATGGTGATACGGGAACTAGAAAAACTAACTTCTTATTGCTGGAAGTTCTATTTCTCTTTCTCGCTCTCTCTTTAGCCTGTTAACATCGCACTATTGGGCACGGGCCCTTTGGGAGAAATTATTGTCTACTTTGCTGTGCTGACCAGGGGTGTTGGTTATTTTTCATTTTCGAGTATATCGTATCTTGCAGAGGATGTTATATGTGTTCCCATAACTGGCTTTTACACCACCCTGCGAAGGAAATGGCGTGGTGGCACTTGTATTCCTAATTCATCACCACACAGACAGGTTTTATTTAATCATTATCAGGCAATCAAAATCACTCGTAACTTAACGTCATATTTTAAGCGTTTGATCAACGAAAACTGTTGCGTTACTATTTATAAATAACCAAATTGGGCCAGCTCCATTACTTTTGATGTTAACACTATTCGGGACACGATTGTATACACTAAAAGTAACCTTGATTTCGTTAGTTTGTATACACATTTCTCAAATGGGGTCATGTATGACAAACATATACTAAGGTACATAAAGTAACGCCATCCTTTAAACTCAAAAATGACATTAAATTTGGGTCCTGATATCCTTTTGGGTACATGTAATGTACCACTAAGACTCCGATAACAGAGTACGCACAAGCGTCTGTCACCAGTCTGTATTTATTGAACAATGATAACTAGACAGTTGATTTTTTTTATAGTTTATCTTTTGTTGCAATAACTACAAGTACTAATTAAATATTTGTGTATCCCAATACACTTTTGTGTAACTTGATGATATGCTTTATACAATATGGCGATGATGATGTCGGTAGGTACATGCCGATTATGATAATACCGGTACGGACGGAATTCTTAGCGCTTGAGTCCAAATCGTACAATGCCGATTTTTTTAACACTAACTTTTGTTGGAATTAAATGAAATGAAATGAAAAATGAAATGAAATTACTTTTTATAAAACAAAGTCGTTATTTTAGTATATATGTCTCTACGTGAGCTTAAATTATATCTTCAAAACTACGAAACGGATTTTGATGGGGCGGATGATTTTTTTAATTGATAGGATGGTTCAAGAGGATGTCTTTTTGTACAACTTGTTAAGTTTTCGTGTATATTTACGGAGTAGTAACTTTCGTAATAAAAAAGCCCTTTTCGTGGTCGAAAATGTACTTGCTGTAAATTCTAATAAGTATATCTTACTAACTGTCTAATCCATGTGTAGTTTTTACACTTACAATTAAGACTTATAAAGGTCAATACCATTAAAGTTAATTAGAGATAATCGACGCACCACTGAATCTTTTAATCCTTACGCATTGTTGTAATAATATAGATTCAATTTACTTCAAGGTTAGTACGTGTTTGTAAGTACATTTGACAGTAATCACTTAATTTTTGACATAGAAAAAAACCTTCTATCATTAACTTTCACTATATTTAACTAGTGACTAACATACGTACCTACTTACGTATTTAATTACTTTGCACAATAACACTTATCTATCGAATACAAATAAATAAAATTTGAGTGTATTTTCTGTGCAATGATGAAGTAACAGTATTTTATTAAACACATTGGGCTGTTTACAAAGCATTCATTATAATACTAATAACATTTTTGGAATCTAATAATTCGATTGATTTTGATGAGTCTTTTACCGGCAGTTAGCTGATTTCAAGGGTACTTAGATTAGGTTCGCCTGTGTGGGGACAGATTAAGAATACAAGTGTCACCACCACATTTCATCCCTAGGCTGCTGTTAAAACCAGCTAATGAATATTGTACGCAAATAACATCTTCAGTGACAGATGAAATACTCGATAATAAACCCTAGGCCAACGCGCCTGGTCAGCGCAGCAAAGAATACTATAATCACGTCACTGGGACGTTAATGGACTGGAGAGAGAGAGAGAGAGAGAGAGAGAGAGAGAAAGAGAGAGAGATAAAATAAAAGAAAGAGAGATAAAATAAAAGAAAGAGAGATAGAGCGAGAGAGAGATAGAGTGAGAGAGAGCTAAGCTTACTTTGATTTCATTTTACGAGTAAATCTTACGATAGCTCAGTCGCTCATGTTTATGAATTGGTATCCCAATGTAAGTCAATTTAAATTCCACTAGTGACAATAACTTCCCCTGCTTTATTGATTAAAAACATCATAATTCCAATCAATTTCCACTAACTATTTTATACAATCAATTATAATAGAGTTGATATGTTGTTGACTCACTTGTATGCTGACGCCTACTGGCACGCCCTTTGGTTCCTCGTCATGTACGACCTTCAATAGAGCGTCATTGTATTCCAGATCAATGCCTTCTGTTTTTGTTATACCTGAAAAAAAAACTTTGTTATACTATTCTGTGATAACAAGGTGTTATAGATAACTTAATCCTAATAAAACCTCTTTACAGCCACTGTTTTAGTATTAATATCAGGCGCATACTAACCACAAAGCTTTTTGACATAAATTTGAATACAAAACAGAATAAAAATTTTATTTTTTTTTGTTTTTGTTTTGTGTTTTTTTTTTATTATTTAGTTTATACTTAATTATTTATTTAAAAATGTAATTTATAGTGATGAAAAAGAAATAAATAAATAATAAATTTAAAGGATACCAGAACAGCTAGGAAGTTGCATTTGACTCTTTCTGTTTCTAGTTACTACGAAGAGTTTTCAATAAAGACAAAGTTATTTAGAATTTAAAAATCTTGTACTACGAATTGTTAAGGGCCTACATCAATATTATCGTATATCATCGCCGACACGTACATATTAACACAGCCAGTAGGCACAGAAAATGAAGAATTAGGGATATTTTTCCTATTTACTCAAAATCTACTAAATATATTTTAATTCTGATTTACGTGTTTCTATATATAATAGTTACCTATGTTTTTAAAGTTATTTCATTAGTTAATACGCGATAATTGTCGGTCTAACAAATGAAAAAAATAAAAAATAGAGAGGTTGTTTCGCCAAGATTTTCTATCGAGAAAACTTTTTTCAATCGCGTTTCTGAGTTTATGCGATCCTAGATCATATATTGAAAAAACATATACTTAAAAATTAGAGCTCTAGCCATTCAATCTAAAGAAACAATGAAAACTTCGTACATAGAAAAATGCACGAAGCTATTTTGGTATCCTCTTAAATTCTTCGTAAATATACAATGGGACCAATTCTACTTGCACAACACTATGGCGTATTTTGATTAACTGGCTATTTTCTTGTGCACATTTTTGACCGACTTCAAAAAAGGACGAGGTTCTCAATTCATCTGTATGTTTTTAATGTTTATTACATCATAACTTTTAACTGGGCGAAGCCATTTTGATGATTCATTTTTTTAAGGTCCCAGAAAGGCACCAGGTCAGGATCTGATGGTTATCTCCTGAGAAATCGAGGAAAACCCTAAAATTTCAATGGCACATGAAGTCGGTTGAGTTAATATAAAACTAAAGATTTTAATTTACAGATTTTGTAATAAAAAAGTTCAGTTAACATTGCCGAATCGTGTTAATGACACTAACAATTTAATTTTTTAGTTATGTTTATTTGTACACGTAGAATCGGTACCATTATCTCTTTACAGTGGTTTTTGGCTATTCCAACTCAAAAAGTTACTGATCCACAATCCACATAATAGGAGAGCGAAAAAAAAACCGGTAAAAGAGTTGGACTTGCATACAAAGAGTTTCGTAGCGTTACCATCATAATATTATTAGGGCAGGAGCATGATGTTGATAAGTATTTTTTGTTAGAGCATCAACTTATATCCGTAAACTGTGATATTTTCAGCTCTCTAGCTATCATCGTTCTAAAAATACAGCCTGGTGACAGACGGAACAGTGAAGTATCAGTAATATGGTCCCATTTTAACTTTTAGCACGGAACGCTAAAAATATTCATCTGCACCCTGATATTGATATCTTCCATGATGGCTTAGGCAAAATATGTAGGCTAATTTACGTTTTTAAACAGTGTATGATATTTCATAGGTAAGACGATACAAAGATCTCTTGTTTGCACGGTGACCACTTGATATGTTGTAGATTTTCCCTAAAGTCATGTTAATAATTGTTTGTTAGATGCACTGTACTTTTTCCAATGAATGTTTGAAGGAGTTTTGAGAGAGCGAGGCAGCGATTCGCCCAGAGTGTATATAGTCCAGTCGTGGGAGATAATGACATGGATGTGGCTTGATGTACAGAATTTTTTTTTTCTAATTAGTCCGAAAAAATGTACAGAATCCGAAAATCAACCTGCTGCGTGGGGAAAATAATGGGAAGTTTGTTTAAATAAACGGAAACTGCAAAATGACTGATTTTGACTTGAAAAATCCGTTGTAACTTGAAAAGCAAGCCTCGGACGAAGAAATATCGCTGATTCTTTTTTGTTTATTTTCAAATTTTCTACTCGGTCAATGTATTGGTAAATTAAAAATTACGATATTAACATTGTTAAATGACAGAAAAACGCGTAAAAACTTTAACTTTTGTTCAAAGTCCCGGTAGACAGGGTAAATATTAATAATTATTAATGATAATGTGGATTTGATAAGTTTAATATGCGATTAATAAGTGTGCGCAACCTACACGCCGTGCGACAAATAGTTTTTCTTAGAACAATTTATTAAATTAAAAAATTCATAAAACTTTGATCGAACCTAACTTCTATAAAAATCATTTTGAATACTTGCTAGATTTTTGACATACTTTTCAAGGTCACAGAAACTGAAAGAAATCCAAAAAGTTCAATTTTTTTATTTTTACAACCATTTTAGAATTTTTTTAAAATTTCGCGTTAATTAACAATAGGAAACTAGTGCTAAATATCTGTCGATCAAAAAATCTTTTTGTTTACACCAATAGTGCTTAGAATAACGGACAATTTGAGAGTATTCTAAAAGTACCGAGAGCGCACGAATTTCGCCGCGGCGGCGAAGTGCGTGGTGGAGGGGGAAGCTGGAGACGGGAAGTCTAAAAGTGGTTCTAAAAATATTTCAATTTCAAGTCGATATTTGAGCTTCTCTCTATTCGGTATATCAATTTAAAAAAAAAATCATCTCAATTGATGCTTCCATTGCTGAGATAATTGAAAATTTTCAGCGCGAACGAATTTGAAGCGCGCCGAACCACTTTTAGACTTCCCGTCTCCAGCTTCCCCCTCCACCACGCACTTCGCCGCCGCGGCGAAATTCGTGCGCTCTCGGTACTTTTAGAATACTCTCAAATTGTCCGTTATTCTAAGCACTATTGGTGTAAACAAAAAGATTTTTTGATCGACAGATATTTAGCACTAGTTTCCTATTGTTAATTAACGCGAAATTTTAAAAAAATTCTAAAATGGTTGTAAAAATAAAAAAATTTAACTTTTTGGATTTCTTTCAGTTTCTGTGACCTTGAAAAGTATGTCAAAAATCTAGCAAGTATTCAAAATGATTTTTATAGAAGTTAGGTTCGATCAAAGTTTTATGAATTTTTTAATTTAATAAATTGTTCTAAGAAAAACTATTTGTCGCACGGCGTGCAGGTTGCGCACACTTATTAATCGCATATTAAACTTATCAAATTCACATTATCATTAATAATTATTAATATTTACCGTGTCTACCGGGACTTTGAACAAAAGTTAACGTTTTTACGCGTTTTTCTGTCATTTAACAATGTTAATATCGTAATTTTTAATTTACCAATACATTGACCGAGTAGAAAATTTGAAAATAAACAAAAAAGAATCAGTGATATTTCTTCGTCCGAGGCTTACTTTTCAAGTTACAACGGATTTTTCAAGTCAAAATCAGTCATTTTGCAGTTTCCGTTTATTTAAACAAACTTCCCATTATTTTCCCCACGCAGCAGGTTGATTTTCGGATTCTGTACATTTTTTCGGACCAATTAGAAAAAAAAAGTTCTGTACATCAAGCCACATCCATGCACCTATCTTTTTTTGGCTCCCACGACTGGACTAATAGGATGTGCAGAAGACTGGTGATATGTCCCGCACATCTCACATGCTTAATACAATAAATAATACTGTCGAATTATGTTCTACATGTGATATTCTGAATTGTAATGCTAGTGTTTTGGTTTTACTGTAAGCTTGCATGTAATTAAATAAATAAATAAATCTGCCAGAAAAGTTTGAAAACCCAGTAAACAAATGCAAGGAATGGTTAAAATATTGTGGTTTTAATTACTCTAAATTCACATGCAACAGATGTCTAATGACAAAGTAGCAAGTCATATATAGTCCGTTCATTGTATAATATTGAGGCGGATGTGTTAAAAACCGGTGGAGCTTAGTTTTATCCAACACAGCGGTTTAACCGCGACCTTCACCCGCACTCAACTTGAATTGTAATCGCAGACACATCAAAATATTTAAGTAATTTGTATATTGCGATGCATACATTGCGTATTATTTTTATGTTTATCGATTGTTTGTAATTCGGTATAAAATAAGAACACGGGTTATTTATTTAAAAAGTAGTGTATGTATTCTATCCGTGTTCTCGTAGCCATAACACAAGAATAATCATATAAGCTTAGCTTGGGTCCAGAGGATGTTGTGTGAAATGTCCATGAATATTTATTAAAATTCCTATTAAAATATCTGACACATGAATTAAATCTAAAAAAATTTCGCGGTCTTTAAAAACATCCGCATATTATTTTGATTTTCCCAGGGTGTTGTAAGAGCCAGCTAAGGAACAATATAAGCAGTTAACGTGTACTGTGAGAGACGGAAAACTCGAAACTAAACCCTGTCCCAACACGCCTGGTCAGAGCGCCACAGTAGCCCTTAATCACTCCCAAAGTGGAGGAGGCCCGCGGCCAACAGTGGGACGTTAATGGGCTGGAGAGGATACTATTTTGCTTTTAATTATACGTACACTGGGTGGAATAAGACTTGTATAAAATAATCACAGATATAATTAACATAACTAAAATCTAATCAACTTACCCTTCGATTTACTCCTGTTAGGTAACCAAAACCTTTTAGTAAAAGGGAAATACCACGGCAAAGGAACTCCATACAATCCCGGGCGAGTTTTCTCCACATACATGGCAATCAACAGATACAGTATAGAGTCTAGTATTAACATTAGTGCTATATGCCCTGGTTGTAACTGATCATGGTAAGACATGGGTGTGAAAAATTTATCCCACTGTAAACCTAAAATTTTAATACAAATGAAACTAATTTTAGTTAATATCTATTTCAATGTCCTAAAAGCCTAAAGGGCTTAAGGGGCCACATCTCGCCGGGTCATGGGTCAGGCTCAACTCAAGAAGCTATAACATGGCTTGGCACGGGTGAGGTGCAAAACCATGGAGTTTAGAGGGAAACACAGAGAATAAATATTATAAAGCTGAAGAGTTTGAAATGAAATGAAATGAAATATTTATTCACAAATCGAGTTACATCAGAACTTTAGAAAAACCTCTGACCTTCAAACTAGGTAAACCTTGTAAAAGTTTGACTGTTTGAACGCGTTAATTTCAGGATCGCCTGGTTCGAATTGAAAATTCTTTTTGTGTTGGATAAAACATTCATCAAGGAAGGCTCTAAGCTATATAACATCGGGCTGCGACCAATAGCAGCGAAGCCTCAGTAAAATAAGTTGTAAAAAATGGCAAATATTTTTAAATTCTACGCGCATGACGTCGTGGGTAAATGCTAACAGATAATATACCTAGAAATTTAATTTATACTGGATATTAATAAAGAGGTAAAGTTGCACAGCTGGGTTTTACACCCTGAAGAGAAAATTGGGTGGTGACACTTGTATTATTTTCGACGAAAAAGATTAGACAATGCTACTTTGCTTATCTAAGTAACTCGTAAAAATAGTTGTTTAAGAGGGTACTGTACTCCTCCTTTAGGTATTTGCCTCAGGTATTGCTATCCCTATTTCCGAGCGCCGCGCTGAAAGGGACAGATATAAATGAAGCGGATTTTATCTACAAATTCTTTGAAAAGAGACGTTTCGTACTTCCGTTTCTTTTTCGCGAATGTTAAACCGATTTTAATAGTTTTTGCGTTATATTATAGATAAAGAGTATATCTATGCTTCTATCACTTTCTTTTGTGGTAAAACTTTACCAAATTTGAGTGATAGACGCTGCAACTTTATCTAAAGAAAACCGAAAAAAGTGGGTTTTTCGGATCGTCATATTTTTTTTAGTTATTATGTTTTGAAAAAAAGATAGTGATAGAAGCATAGATATACTCTTTATCTATAATATAACGCAAAAACTATTAAAATCGGTTTAACTTTCGCGAAGAAAAAACGGAATTACGATACCCATACTTTGGTATCGTACCGTCTTAATATTCTATAACACTTGCACGAAAAATTTATTGATACAAGTCTCCGAAACGTCGGGTTAAAATATAAAACAAATGTACGTGTCAAAAGCAGTAAAAAGTGGTAATATGAGTTATAATATAAAGTTACCAATATACGTGGATAATAATAAAATTATCGCTGAGTCATACTCATAAGTCAACTTATCTTTATAAATTGTGATTTTTTGGCGCAAACAAGTTTTTGTTTCATAGATTTAATTACATCAAATAAAGTGTTAGTATCATGTTCCTACTAATTTATGCACCATAAAATGTTTTCTTATATACCTAGCAATTTCCATATTTACTTTTACAATATAAGTTTTTATCTCTAGAAATTAAATAAGTTAGGTAAAATTTTAGTTATAGTCATACAGGAAGAGATAATATATTAGAACACAAAGAACCCAGTATGAAAAGTTTTCCGCGTTCTATTCTCAGACCTTCCGAACATACACAAAAAATTTCATAAGAATCAGTAAAGCAGTTTCGGAGGAGAATGGCAACAAGGGAATTTTTTACGTAGGTACCTAATATATATTTCACAAACTAACCTATTAGATATATAATTTGTTTTTAATCACCTTTGAAGATCTCTTAATTGCTACCAGGTCAATAAATACATCAAAACAATATTTATAAGGAAGATTTACGTGAAAAATACTAAAATAGACTATACCCACATTCAGATTAAGATGACAGAGTGGTTAAGAGGGTACTGTACTCCTAAATAAGGTATTTGCCTTAGGTATTGCTATCCCTATTCCCGAGCACCGTGCTGAAAGGGACAAATATAGCTGAAGCAGATTTTACCTACAAATTCTTTGGGGAAAAAGACGTTTCGTACTTCCCTTTTTTCTTCGTGAAAGTTAAACCGATTTTAATTGTTTTTACGCTAAATTATAGATAAAGAGTATATCTATGCTTGCATTGCTTTCTTTTTTGGTAAAACGTTACCAAATATATGTGATAGACGCTGCAACTTTACCTAAAGAAAACCGAAAAAAAAAACGGGATTTTCGGATGGTCATATTTCTTTTAGTTATTATTATGTAGTGAAAAAAAAGAAAGTGATAGAAGCATAGATATACTCTTGATCTATAATATAGCGTAGAAACAATTAAAATCGGTTTAACTTTCGCGAAGAAAAAAGGGAAGTACGATACATATATTTTTGTATGGAGCATAATTTGGTATCGTGCCCTCGTAAGAGTGCGGTAGTACTGAACTAACTGAACAGTCAACCACAGATCACCCAACGTATGTACACCGAATATATGCGCTGCTCTTGCATAAGTAATGTATGAGAACTTTACGTTTGATTTTGCCAATGAAAATTTACCAATGAAAATTCATTATTACATACCCCGCTACGAGTGCCTACCTCGCAACATTTGTTTGTTTTGTTGATAACAAAAATCACGCATCTAACGGTCTATATAGGTATCTATTAGAGGCGATATGTGTCTATAATTCAAATTAAAACAGACAGACAAAAAGAAAGAAAGCAAAAAAGAAAGACAAATCTTATCTCCTATTGGAGGACACAGGAAGTTGGACTGATAAGCTTGTGTGTAAATCTGTAGGTCATCGGCATAGAGGTGGTAGAAAGAGAAAAGTTTAGTTGAGATGCAATTTATGAAACTAGTAAAAATATGTACCTAAAGAAAGAAATATATATTATCTTTTCCTTCTATTGTAGGACATAAACATAGTGACAAAGCATATCATAGCAATATATTATAGCAACTTACCTCTAGAAGTTCCTTCACACATTATGATCATTTGAAATGCATAGCCCATAGCAGTATTCGATATCAAACTTAGTACCAGTTTGGTTGTTAAACTTATATCTTCGTATAGAACTTGGGTTAGCATGAACACAGAATATGTTGTGAACCACGCTAGACCCATGAAGGAAGCGGCGGTATTTGCTAAAAAAATCATATATGTAGTATTAAAACCTAATACTCACTGTCATAGTTACTACCGAGCTCCATGGCTGTTAGCGTGATGATATAAATTTGTGAGTTAATCAGTCACCGCGAGAAAGGGCAACAAACATCCTTACACACATCCAAACAAAATTCTTGCAATCTTTCACGTTTATAACAGCAAGTACGATTTCAAAATAAGGAAATTAAAAAAGTAAAGTTAATTCAAGGAAATCGAGTACATTTGCTACAATTTCATCATAATAATATAGTTATTCGAATGTAAGATTAAGGAAAAAAACATAAGTTTTTGTTTAGACTTTTTTCAGCAGCTTATATATTCAAATGAGCACTGTGTCTGTTTTATAAATGTGAAATTAAATCAAGGAAATTAGGCACTTTTTAAAATCGTAAGTCACATTCTTAGTTATTGAAATATTTGTAAAAAATCAGGAAGAAAACATTTGTCTTTGTTATGCCTTTTGTAGCAACAGAGATATGCAAATTCGAATTATGTCGAAATGTTTGAACAGTTAAACAATATCGCGTGATGTCACAAGGATAGGATTGCCCAACTATTGTTTGATATATGGATGGCAGCATCCGAATGTAACATCAAGCGTATTTTTAATTAAATTGAGAAAACACACTGTATTTTTTAACCTTACTTAAATTTAAATACCTTTGGCATAATTGTAAACTACAACAGCCATATACTGAAAAAAAGAACACTTACCTCTACTAAAGAACACGCTGACCATAAAAGAGAAGGATAAAGACGCTATGATGAACAGTATTAAAAAAAATAAAACTACAGTCCATGGCGTGAAGGTCAGCACCGAGTATCCATGTCCTGATGAGGTTTTATTAAACGGTATCTAAACAAAAAGTAATAATTGACACAACATGACCATTAAAGCAAAGAATAAATGATTGTAATATATTCTAAGTTTACTCTTATATAAAAATTTCTCAATTATAAGTGAATTGTATTTATTCTATTTGAGATATAATTTTATAAGTTTTTATTTTTTACACAACGTCCTCTGGTCCCAAGCTAAGCTTATTATGCTTGTGTTTATGGGTACCAGAATACGGATATAATACATAAACTACTTATCTTTTGTAAATACATACTTATAATACATAGTAAACACCCAGTAGTAGTTGAAGTTACGTTACAGTTTAAAGTATTGTTATTGCAGAAATTTCTTCACTTTTACATTAAAAGCGCAATACAGTTTTAAACTGGTAATCGCTTCTCATGAGGCGAGCCATATGCTTGTTTGTCACCCTTATATTATAAAAAAAACTACTTACCTTTAATAAAATAACAATAAGTACTGCAGATATACACAGAAATGAGAACTGTTTAATGAACCACGCCAACCAATGTAGCCACGACGGGAGACCCATTATAGTCATTGTTTCCTGTTGATATAATCAATTATTTACCATCAACTCAACAGCTCCGTTTTATTAGGGGACGTTATTTTACGACCTTGTCAAATAACACTTTTACGTGCGATTGTACGTAAAATTCTTTTAGGGAATAATGGCGCCAATTCTAATGCCATAACCAAAGATGACTACATCCGTTACCCGGCCTAAAGTCACTTTCATATCCATTTGTGCGTGAAAAGGTATCTATGTGTATCTATGAAACAGGCTATAAGTCATATGAAATGTCATTATTCTATGAAGTACGATTTAGCCAGGCTAAAGTTGTCCTCAACTTTAAACGTCAATCCATCATCTAGTATATCTGTAGCCATAACTAAGCGTGACTTAACTATAACAAACATTGGTAGTGATACCAATTTTATGCACATAACTAAATTAAAAAGTGAAAATTGATAGCGTCTCGAATAACACAAATCAACAACGTTTACTGAACTTTCTTATTATAATGAAATTTGCTTAGTTCAAAAACTGAAAAACACGCTTAAAAATCCTCAATATCTTTTTAAATAATAGCATTGTCATCAGTCCTTGATATATATGCAAAATTTCAAATCAATCCGACTATCGCAAATGGGTGAAAATCGCGTTGAAAGATTCCGTAACTTAAACTTTATTATAGACTAAAGATTAATATAAATATACACAACAAAATAGTCAATTAATCCAAATACAGCATAGTCTGTCGTTTTCATTATAGTTTAGATAGTTAAGGAATTGGTGCTAATGTCTCGTTAAAAAGCTGCAAATAATGAACAGTGGACATGTGTTTTACATTATGCGTCGCTGATATAAGACTAAACAATATCTCATGTACTTTGACCGACAAAAGTATTAATCATCAACATCAAGTATTAAAGTACCTATTATAACAATATCTAAATAGGTCAAAAGTAATATCCAATTGAATTACACATAAAAATGACTTCACACATCCCGAATGAAATTTTTGAAAAACTATCTCTTTCTGACACTTCTTCTTTTTTAAAGTGGGAATTTAGGAGAAAAATTTGCTTAGTTCAAAAACTAAAAAACACGCTTTAATATCATGAATATATTTTTTTTACTTATTTCACTGTCCTCGGTCCATAACAAGTGTGCAAAATTTCAGAAAAATCCGCCGGATGAAAATCGCATTCCAAGATTCCGTTACATAGATTAATACATTATTAGATAAGTAACGAACTGATAAAAATAAGAACTTTAAAACAATTTCTTACCTTTAACTGCAACTCCTTCTCAGCTGTGACCACTCTCACTGTATTCACAAAAGAATAAGCGAAACATAACATTATGATCATTGATATAAATCGCTCTAATGCCACTAATAACTGATCCTCTCTATACGCGCGCTGAGGAAATCTTCTTAAATATACTTTTGTGTCTATTGCTTTCCCAGTTTTTGCTTTTATTATTGACTGCGATACAGCATGTTGAACAGCTAGGAATGTTTCTGGAGAATAACCTGAAAATATCGCAAAATTAAAGTGCTTGTGCCTACGCACTAACTATTACTCTATTAGATACTGCTATGAAGTGTCTAATGTATCTTACTGATAAGGCAATGTGGTAAAAAGGTTCATCTCATAACATGAAAACGAAGAAATGGACAGTCAAAAGGGGGTTTCTGTAACCCCCTTTTTGCCCTGGCAACTGGCACTTATCTTAATTAGAAACTTGTCCACAGAATTGTTGTTATACTCGTAGGTTACAGATTACGGAAAAGCGATAAGCTTACAATTACCAATAATAGATTCCACGAATATACTTCAGTCTATTTAGAATATCAAGCCTGACACTATATCAAATAATAGTTAAGTGTTTCTAGAAAAAAAAATGCTACCTATTTATTGCGACGAAACTTATGGTGACGTCACAAAATTCTTGTATAGGTAATACGAGTGAGCCAGATACGAAGTTTGAACAAAAACATAGATTTTAATAACTGGACATACGCTTCAATGTTAGCAAGTAGGTACCTGCCTACACTCTACATGAAACAAGGTTGATACATCTATTTTATTTATACATAGGAATGAGATATATCGAAGAAAATCGAGATATTACCACAAACTTCGAGTCTAGAGAGGCGCGAAGTGGCTTGTGTGCTTCGTATATCGTGGTTTGATTCCCAACCGTAATAAACATTTGTAAAATTGTTAATTTTTTAAAATTTTGGTGTTGTTTATATATTTGTTGGCAAAGTCTTATTGTATAGAAGTTATATAGCAACATAAGGCAACTTTATTAGTATCGAGCAAGAAACGGTAAAAGAATCATGTTTGTTGTATGGGAGCCCCCCTTAAATATTTATTTTATTTTATTTTTAGTACTTATTTGTTGTTATAGCGGCAATAGAAATACATCATCTGTGAAAATTTCAACTGTCTAGCTATCACCGTTCTTGAGATACAGCCTGGTGACAGACGGACGGACGGACGGACAGCGAAGTCTCAGTAATAGGGTCCCGTTTTTACCCTTTGGGTACGGAACCCTAAAAATCAGTAACAAATTCTAAAGTAATTTTAGAAGACCTTCACGAATTTCACGATCAATCCTCTCTTTTAATCTTATTATCGTCCCACTATTAGGCACAGGCCTCCTCCACTTTGGAAGGGTATCTACTCTAATTATCCGCCGCAGGCCTCCCCAGGCCACGCCCCCCTCCCCCTTTTTGTGAGAAATATTTACCCTTTATAAGGGCCCCCAAATAATTTTTAGCAAGATAACTATAATTAATTTAATTACAAGATTTATCTCTCTTGATAGACGTAGTAAATAATACTGGTAGTTTTATAACGCACGTACTAGAGACGTACGTTTTAAGCGTACCTGTACTACTTACTAATAACAAACTCGGACGTTCAAGATTCGGTACAGTTTATTTACGACACGCTGCACCTATTTATAGACGAGTTCATAATGGCATGTATCAAAATTTGTAGATTTTTTATGTGTTCTTGTAGAAATGTTGTGTACTTAGTTCAATTATCATATTTGTATGAATGTGACATTGATTTTTTTGTAGGTATTTATCCGATCAGTATACAAAACACGTCGTTTAAAATGTTTAAGAACTTTTATTTCAATAGACATCGTCCATTACATTAAAGTCGCCAATTTCTTACAAGTTAAGACTAAAAATACCTATATAATGAGTGGTATCTGTGGCGTACAAATACAATAAAGAGTTTTCTATTTATTATTCTGTGTTATATTAGTAAGCTGTAGCTGAAATATATTGATAGAACGTAGATTTAAAATAAAAATTACAATCCTTTGTCTTAGTTATACACAACAAACATATTTATCTTTTGTTTTAAGAAGTTTTTCTTAGTCACGATTTGTTTAAGCGGTGCGAATTGTATTCATTTTAGAACAACAAAGAAAATGTAACCACAAAAACTATAATATACTATAGTTAGCTCTTTATTAAAACAAAACGAATTATGTATGTATGATAACTGTGTGCTACATTACAAATTCTTGGAAATCGAACTTTACAGTAGTGTCATGAAAAATTTCGCAAAATCTTTTACCCCACTCGCTACAACTGTCTCGATGTATATTAAATCTATCCTAATATTAAAAAGCTGACGATTTTATTTTGTTTATTTGAATGCGCTAAGCTCAGGAACCATTGGTCCGATTTGAAAAATTCTTTCAGTGTTGGATAGTACGTTTACGAGAAGGGCTACAGGCTATATTTATTTATTTATTGGTATATGGACCAGCAGTGGTTAATACAATAATACTATAATACAACACAAGCTACGGTGACAATCAATTGTTCAACCTATTAAGCTGGACACAACATGCACATTACACTGCGACCAATAGGGACGAAGCATCAGTGAATAATGTTGCAAAAACGGGGAAAAATCTCTAAATTCCTCGCATACGGAATCGAGAGCCATGTCAAATAAAATGTACGGTCGTAATGTATGTATGTAGCTTATATATGTATACTTATATGACACAAAATAACAATATTTTCCAGAAGTTTAATTTGAGCCTATTACATTTACGACATACAATATAATTCTTAATAAGATAGTCACTACTGTGTCCACCATTTATGATATTGTCATTATTAAGTGAAGGTCACTGTTTAACCTTGACATATCAACACCTGTAAGTATTTTTGTTTCTATAGGGTTCCGTATGTGAAAGATATCCGCCACTATTACTAACACTTTTATGTGAAGCTTTTTTAATCTAGTTTCTATTAACTTCGCGTTTGTGGAGGGAGGGCGCAATAACTATAAACGCGGATGAAATTGCGAGCATAAGCTTGTTCTATACATAAAGTAGCTAATGCCCGCGGTTTTACCTGCCTTTATAGTTATTAAACTCGCCCTGCCCGAATATACACCAAATCTTAACAAACTTTACAAAAAGCCATGCTCTTGAATGAATCTATCTATTAAAAAACTGTATCAGAATTCGTTGCATAGTATTGAAGATATAAGCTCGCACAGGGACATAAATACAAAAATAACGACTTTGTTTTATAATATGCAAAAGTTTCTGTGACATAATTGTGGTAACTTACTAAGAACATTGATATTTTTATTTCCATTTTCAACAGAATTTAAGGCCTGACTAGGTGTAGTTAAACAGTTTATGTCTAGATAAGTTATCTATTACGAATTGTTTCATTTTCTTAACAACCTTATAAAATATACATTGCCTTAAATCGTATCTACGAATGGGTTATAATATTATATTATTAACGTCATCGTTTACTTTACGTATATTACATACCTACGTGGAACACACAGAAGAACGTGGAACAAAAAGTTGACTTCTGACATACACAGAACCTAATTTAATAATAATTCATTTCTACATTAAAAATACTATTAATTAAAAACTCTGGCTCTTTTTGTTAATATTTTAAGATACAAAAACATCAGGAGTAGATAAAACGCCACCCCCCCCCCCCCCCCTATCTCCTCCCAAGGGTGCTGTAAAAGTCAGCTAAGGGATATTTCACACAGATAACATCTTCTGCGAGAGACGGTAGACTCGAAAACAAACCCTGTGCCAACACGCCTGGTCAGTGCGGCACGGTAGACCATAATCCCTCCTAAAGTGAAGGAGGCACGTGCCCAACAATGCGACGTAAATGGGCTGGAGAAGAAGATAAAAGGAATATTTTTAACAGACTTCAACAAAGATATACAGACGAATTGAGAAACTCCTGTTGTCAATTAATCTGTATGATTTTTAGGGTTTCGTACAAACCCTTATAGGATCACTCCGGTGTCTGTCTGTCTGTCTGTCCGTCTGTCAAACTTTTTTTACTCAGCAACGGCTGAAGGTTTCAACTTGAAACTCATACTATATGTAGATCTATGCGCTCCCTTGCTGCAAAAAATACAGTCAACCTTTCACCTCTACGCATTTAAAAGATATAACCGAATTACGACCATTTTTAAGAATTTTTCGACTTATGCTAGGGAATCAAAATTCACAGGTTACTTCCCGTTGCCCTAGAGCCTTGAAATTTAGCATACATCAAGTCTATATAGTGCTGATAAAGGGAAAAATCCAAAAACTTATAATTTATCATCACATCACAAGTAAAAAAGTGTTCATACTAATACCAACTTATGAAGTAGCTGAAATGTAGGCGATTCCGTATATTTCAACTACAAAATTAAGTTGGCGAGTTGTTTTGAGTTTAAATAAATGATTATTTGAATGCAGTTACTTAAGTTTATATGTCTAGTGGGTACGAAACCCTAAGTGTGCGAGTTTACCTCGCTCTTAGCAGGTTTTTTTTTTAATTTGTTACCTCATATCTTTTAACTGGGCAAAACGATTTTAATGTTTCTTTTTGCAGTTAAATTGTAGCTACAACAGAAATACTTTAAAAGTCATAAGTATCTTTAGGAAATAAACAATATTTCGTTTAACCATATAATTTAAAATAAAATACTGGAGCAGTTATTTATTGCAATGCTTAATCGTTGTAGCTGAATATTGTTTAGCGATTCTGTCAACATATATCTTTATAATTCCGTCCGACGACCATTAAATCAACTTCAGTTAATTTCACAAGGATTTATCATTCACTAGCTGTTGCTCGCTACTCGTGGAATTTAGAAAAATAATCCCCGATTTTAAAAAAAAAATCACTAATGTTTCGATCCTATTGGTCGCAGCGTGATGTTATATAGCCTTCTTCAATAAATGTACTATCTAACAAAAAATATTTTTTTAATTCGAACCAGTAGTTCCTAAGATTAGCGCGTTTATAAAAACAAACTCTTCAGCTTTATAATGTAAGCATGGAAGTATAGATAACAATTTAATTAAAATTTTAGCGCTCTATGTTTCTTTGAACAGTTTGTTCACTTTAAGTATATACTTCGTAATTATTTTCAAGGAAACTTTTGTATATTCGATTCTCAGAATGATAAAATATAGACAGAGTCAGACAGACGCGTATCTGTAAGAACTCAATATGAAACCAGTAATAAAAATACTTAATCTCTCTGATACGTTTAAGTACATATCATCAAGCCCGTATATCTCCGAGTGTATGTAGAGGCGTATGAATATTATAACGATCTTATAGATTTTACATAAATATAAATCGCTAGTAGTAGGTACGCGATTATTTGTTTGGGCAATTGTTATTTACTAACGTAAACATTTTGTTAATATTACCAGGACTATTATCACGTTTATTTTTGTTCCACCCGTGACCATGGTCAATGCAACTCTGTCGAATTCTCTGTCCCGGTAATATTCACAAATTATGAGTTCAAATCGCGTAAGTTTAAAATCGATAACATAAATATTAACAACCGCTAAGAACAGCAATGGTCTAAGGATAGAACCCTGTAGGACACCAATGGTTTTTAACATTTCACAAATCAATGATGATTAAAGAGGTCAAGGACAGAGAGGAAGAATCCTCTTTGACAGGAAAATACAACGTAATAATGAATAACTTGTAAAGATGTTTTAGCGACCAACTACATTAAATGACATCATGAACATAGAATTACGATATTTTATTATAATTTATTGTATTAATACTTAACGAAAATGTAGTAGTTCTAAAATGTGTTCATTAATTAAAACTTTCTAAATATTCTGTAAATATATTTATTTTTCAATACGTATTTCATCTCTTAATAAGCCATCATAAAGACAGCTACATAGTAAACGAATAATGAACTTGGCTTAAAAAATTACCGCTCTTTAGAATTGTGATTAACTTACCTGGTGTTTTGCCGCCGTACATATCATCGGCGTCTCGAGGTCCCGGCCGTGGAAATAGGGGATACAATAAGTTAGTTCTCCAGCTAGCCCTCAACGGGTGTTCCACCATTGGTGTTCGCATCACAGCTGGGAATCTTAACGAGACTACTATATCATCTGGCCATTCGGTGGCATCTGAAATATTATTAAAATTAACTATTCTGATAATACTTTTAGTCTTTGCCCTTATTATCTATTTGCATACAATAATTATTATGTAAGTAAAGCTGAATTTTGAACTCAGAATATGAACTGGAGAAATTATCGTCATAGAGCTAAAGGTTAGATAGACCACTGCGACATAAGGCAATGATGATGGGCGCTGCCAGTCTGGTTTACATAGACAGTCATTTATCTCGGTAGATTTATTGTCACTCGTCTTTTAATGCAGTGATAAATGATTAGTCAAATATCAACACCTAAAATAAAGGGGATCTGTTATAGAGATGGGCTAAATAACTTCTCGAAAATATTCCGTTTCAGTATTGAAACAATATTATAGAATTTCAAAGTAAAGTGCAAATATAGAATTATTTTAGATTCAGGGTTCATCAATTCGCGTACCGCGGTCCGTGTCCGAACCACCGACCAACGAATTTAGTAGTTTGTTTTATTAACTTGCGAATTTCGGAGGACAAGTAGTTTCAAAACGGACCCTTGACGAAAGTATTGATGACCCATGTTTTAGAATATCATTGCAAACGTAAGAAAATTTCAGTTTAACTTACTAGCCATCTTGTCATCATATTGAACTCCAACTAGGATCTGGTTCATGCCATTTGGCTGGGATAAAGCCAATTCCATTTCGTGCGCATTTTTGTATCCTTTAGGTTGAGGGAGAAAGTTCGCATCAAACAAAAGAGCGAAAAATATACTCAAGTTGTCTTCAGCGACCATTGCTATAGCATTTCTAGTTGCATTTCTTGTGAGAGGATTTTCAGGAGAAAATGCTAGTGTACCAGTTTTGGCTGATGTCAGGTCACCTCTAAAGTAATGGATGAAATATTTAGAAACATGTATGGTGTTATTTTATTAATTTAAATTCGTCCGTGTGGTGATAGAATAAGAATACGAGAGTAACCATCCCTTTTACTTCCTAGGGTGCAGTAAAAGCCAAGTAAGGACACAAATAAAATCTTTTGTGAGAAATGGTAAAGTCGAAAATAAACCGTGAGCCATCACGCCTAGTCAGCGCGATATAGACCATACTCCTTGCCAAGGCGGAGGAGGCTGTGTCCAACATTGGGAATTTTATGTGCTAGACAGAGAAATATTCTTAAAAATTTTAATGTGATTGTCCAAAAATTTTTCAACTTACAGATTTTTTCCGGACATGTTGAAGTATGTTGGATGAAAACTGGGATAAGTTATATCCGGTTTTGATTTTGGATTCACGAGGCATCTTGTCAGTATTAAAAACAATGAAAATATAACAGGTGATGCAATCTCAAAAACTGTTTGCCATCTATGCCTCCTTTGTAAGAGAAAATTTTTCCATATTAGAAGTTTTAATTTTTCATAGGCAGACATTGTAGGCCTAAAATAAAAAAAATTACTGGTGATAAATTAGTTGCAATAAATCTATAGTACAAATAACTAACCCTATGAAACTATTCTATAAATATCACTTTCGTACATTCTCCATTCATTAAATTAATGCTTATTTAAATAAATGTCTTGTCCACCTGTCTAAAACCAGGCTGTATTTTATGGAACAGAGATAGCTAGATAGCTGAAATTTTCAGTTTAGGTATTTCAGTTGATGTGATAATAACAACATCATCATCATTATTGGAACTGGTTTTTTGTATGAATCATCTATGAATTGTAATTTAATTGTTATAGTCTACCTACATTAGTTAGATAATTATTTATGTAATTGGTTTTATTTGGGTAAATAAAAAAGTATATTTCAACACAATTCTGTATATTTCATAGGTAGGACACAGAAAAATCTTTGATAGGTAATAAATATTTCCTGATTTTATATTTATTTATTTCAACTTCATGCACAGTAGAAAATGGGTGAAAAGCTTATAAGAGAACTTATTGTCGAAAAAAATTTTAACTTACAAAATATATTCTATTATATTGACTGCATTTACTCATCTAGAGAAAATAAATCAGCGATTTTATTAGATTTATTTTCATAGATGATGTTCTCCCTTGGCCGGCAGAGTAAAATCATCGGTTCTATAACTATCTTTCTTTTGCTAATCTTTGCGATTATTTTCTCTAGACAGAAACTTATTTTAAAAATAGATTTATTTTATGAAAACTAATAATAACAAATGCTGTAATTATACCTCTATTTGTAATTCTTCTGTTTTAAAGATTGCCTCATAGCACCCGCGGTGTATTTCAAGGTAAACGTGTTGATAGTAACATGCGAAACAAATAATTTTATGGTGACTGAATAAATTTAGGACGACCGAAATAAAATTAATAACATTGAATACACAGACACAACCACCACATGATCAATCACAGACAAAACTGAGCACAGACTAGAAGCCCAAAAAAGATACAATAAAAAATTGTAAAAGCATAGATTACGCAGCAGTTGTAGGTGTGGAGTACACAAGTCTCTAAAATTGGCCAGTAAAAGTTGCGAGCAGTCCCTCGATATAATTACAGACTGAACCTGGGTTTTTATAATGTAATAAATAAGCTGTTCTTTTTTGTATATATTATTTTTAATTTTTATCAACATCGTAGAAGTAGGCGCAAACAGGTTTTGTGGTGTATATTAGTTTAATATTCTAATAAACATAAAATTGTGGGTTAGTTCTCGCTCTATCGGCTATATTTTATTGTAGAATCAGAAAGTAATGTAACATGTTCATGAATCTGCATTCATGCATCATCCAGCCAGAGTTAAACCCAAGATTTTGAAAGAGAAGTCCAACCCATGTTTTTCTAATTCACCGAATTAAAAAAAACTTGCAAAACCTAGCTACAAAATCACTAAGTTGTTGGCAATAAGTTTGCAATAAGTGAACCGGACTGGCTATCTCTCTTGTTCTTGTTCTTGTTTGATGGCTTCTTTAGAAGCGACTTATCGTAGTGTTTAAGTCGCGACTCTGCCAGTATCAACTATCTCTCATATGTATGGGATTGGCAGAGGCAAAATAAATATCTATGACAGAATGACAGTAGATAGAGTTTGATTATGAAATTAGTCGTGAAATGGTCGTGAATTAATCAGAAAAGCTGTCGAAATAAATTGAATTTAATTAATCGAATTAGAGATCAAGATCATCTTCGATTCAAACGTTTCCTAATCCTTGTCTTTACAGTTATACGTTGATACTTTAAACGTATCAATAAAAATTTACAAGAATTACAAACATAGAGTGCTCGGTGTTGTTGTAAACTACTCAATGGATTTCGATGCAGTTTTTTTACACAAGGAAAGCCAACCTCTGAGACTACTATCTGTTCATGGATGTTTTATATAATTTGTTAAGATATAATTTACTGTCTACATTACACGCGTACAAAGTTACGAGCAGCAACTAGGACGGTAATAAAACAAAGTGTTTTATGGAGTTATTATGTATGTATTAGGTAATGCCCAGACAAAGTTAATAATTAATTTGTAATTAGTTATTTTAGTTAATTAAAGGACTTAATTTAATTAGATAGGTACGTTAGTATGTGTAGTGTTATTGTGTTTCTTATATTTTATTGATTTTTGAATGTCATCAAAAGGTAATACATAGTATAATAAGATTTTAGTTTAAGAGCGACACTATCGAATTAGGATATCCTGTAATGGCAGATGTTAAGATTTTAAATAAATAAATAAAGTTGCTAAGACACAAAACACGTCTTTTATCTAGTTACTAGTACATCAAAAATTTATTTTGATTTGAGACAGTGATATTATGATAGTGATAGTGGATAGATATAGGATAGTGATTTATTACAATCAATTGACTAAATCAAGCTGCATTAATTGCACAATGCACTAGTTTCAGCGTATGAGCTCCTCCCTAAAAATGGTAAAAAAAAATTAAAATGGCGTTTACGTCAGTGACATATCAATGTTTTCTATTGGAATTTTTGTTAAAAAATAAGCTTTAAATGTAAAATTGTAACGATTCATAATTTAATATGTCTACAAGTAATCTTTCTTCTGTTTTGAAATCCTGTTCGGAGAGTGAATTAATTAATGAAGTGGCCGACAACAATATGACACAGAAGCAGGTGGAAGGCTCACGATTAAAACGTACATTTACACTGCCTCGAAATCCTTTCGGCACTACAAAACCTGGATCAAGTAAGAATAAGCCAACTGAAAATGATAATAAACCAGGTAGTGCCACCTCTGTAGTTGGTGATTCTACCAAAGATGATAATGGTATAGAAAGGAAGTTGTTTAGAAGGCCGTCATGGAAAAGATTCTTGAATAAGATAGCACAACATATGAGCACTGTTCACGTATCAGGTGTAAGTATCAGAAAATATCGTAAACAATATTCTAATAATTAGCTTCCAATAAAGAATTGCGTTATTCAACGAACATTGCGATTTTTGCAATGCTTGCAAATCATTGAATCATACTAGGTCATTACAAAGTATGTAATATATAATAGCATTTTTCTGTGTAGAAGATAACTGTTTTTAATTTCAATATTTAGCTGTACCTACTATTTTCTTGTTTTCTTCAAATCAAATTACATACAAAAACAAGCTGTAACTGCATAAATAATTCTATGAGAATTTTTAATTACCAACTATCATGTAAATACTGTTTATTTGTAATAAATTACAGGTAAAAGCAGCACCCACATTAATAAGCACTGAAAGAGTACCATGTAGTGGTGATCCACCATGGCCTCCTGGTTCTACACCGGCAGCTACTGGCATCAAGAACCATGGCAACACTTGTTACATGAATGCAGTCTTACAATGTTTATCTCATACGGATGTCATTGCGGAATATTTTGTTTTAGAACATTACAAAGTAAGTATTTTTTTTTAATAGATATTGGTAGATATTTCACACAAAGTCCTCTAGTACCAATCCAAGCTTATATGCTTGTGTTATGGGTGCCAGAACACAGATAGACTATTAAAACTACTTTTAAAAATATATATTTGATAATACATAGAAACAGTAAGTAATCACTAACCAACTAGACTCGAAATTATTAGACTAGAAAAATGGAAATATTATTATTTCTCTTTGATAAATAATTAAAAAAAAATATATATATGCAATATTTTCACAACTTGGCAGCATTCCCAATATTTATTTTCAATTTGTTACTTCATTTGATTTACAATAAACATAATTTAAAATATGTAAACATGTGAATGTGAGTATTTTTGGTATAAATTTCGACATTTTGGGGTTTTTCAACTCTCAAACACCTCCCTGGCTAAGTCTGCAATGTTGTCTGATTACATAACAGTATTGTATAATATATTTAAAAACAGCTTAATAAAAAATGCTAATCTAGACCATTTGAAAAGGTTAGGTGACAAGCCGGTATAATAATATCTAATTTGTTTAAAAATAACTAATAAAATAGTATTATTATACTAATCTCTCTGTCTCCAGCCTATTTACGTCCCACTGTTGGGCCTCCTCCACTTTGGGAGGGTTTATGGTCTACTGTGACGCGCTGACTAGGCATATTGGCACAGGGTTTATTTTTAAGTTTTCCGTCTCTCACCGAGGATGTTATCTGTGTGCAATATCCTTTAGCTGACTTTTACAGCACCCTTGGGAGGAGCTGGAGTGGTGACACTTGTATTCTTAATCTGTCACCATATGGATTATTATACTAATAAAAAGCTATTATTACAGGTGGATTTACAAAAAAGAAATAAAATCAACTCAAAGAAGTATGGCACTCGTGGAGAAGTGACTGAACAATTGGCAGCATTACTAAAAGCTCTCTGGGCATGTCACTACACACCTGACATGAGTACTGCTTTTAAGGTATTCATACAATTTATTTATTAAGGTTTTTATTTTTTATCTCCCGTCAGAGGAAAACACCTTAGATTACATAAACATAGAATACAGATTAGTTAGTAAAATAGCAGTAGTTAGTTAGAACGAACACTTTTAGTTAATGTGTCTAATCCATGGGATACAATACAGAAAATACAATCAATAATTTGAATTATTATTACTATGTTTAACTTACTAATTTCATAAACTATTAATTTTAATAGTGTTTTGTTCTGATTTACTAAAGATATAAACAATTATTTTAAATCTTTTTAAAATTTATTTTATCTTGCATCTTAATAATCTCCAAGAACATAAGATTTTAAAATTCATATACTAAAGACATTACTTTTAAACATATATTTATTATTTAGGGTGCCGTAGAAAGGCATGGTACACAATACAGAGGAAATAGTCAACATGATGCCCAAGAATTTCTATTTTGGTTATTGGATAAAGTGCATGAAGATTTAAATACAGCTACTAAGAAAAAATATAAAACTATTAAGGTGAGTTTTAATAGTAATAATTTTGCAATAGATTGCAAATTGAAACAGCATGTGTAACGGGATAACGGCAGATAACGAATGAATGATTGATATCATCATCACCCTCCTCCCCATATCCCATTATTTGGGGTCGGCGCAACATGTCTTTTTGCTTCCATAGTCTTCTATCAGCCGTCATGTCTGTGCTAAATAGTGAATCCATCTTTTCTTAGGTCTCCCTTTAGACTTTTTTCTCTTTTTCTGAATGAATGATATATATTATAAATTGAAACTAGCTATTACCTGTGACTTTTACACTTGGAGTTTAGAATCACAATTTATAGACATTTGGGTGCAAATTCTATATGCACAACTAAACTCAACTAAAAAATAAAAACAAATAAGCCCGTATTTTGATTAATTGACTATTTCGTTGTGCACATTTTTATTAATTAAAATCTCTTTATTATACAGATTTTCTAATAAAAAAAGTTCTGTTGACATGGCCGAATTGTGTTATTGGCACTATACATTTTTTATTTAAGTTTAGTTGTGCATGTACAATCGATACTATTGCTTAATATATGTGAGTGTAACCCCAATATTTTGTCTAATATTATGCTGTATTTGTAAGTTTTGTACTACAACTTTTAGATTGGAGATTACCTTTATAACAACAGTATAGGTAAAAAAAATTTACATGAGTATGCAACATCGCTAGTTTTCATATGCATTATGCGACTCAATGCCGCACAATGCTGAACTATGCTGACGCTTAATTGGAACATGAATTAGTTTTCAAATGCACCAGCAGAGTGCGCTAAGTTCAGTGTATAAAAAAATACTAAAATAAAATTGTATTCACATTATAAGTGTGGAATATAAAAAAAAGTCATTGTTTGTACCTTCATCCATACTTATACTTATTTTTTTTAAACACGGCTTGAAATAACTTCGATTATTTCCAGAAAACTCCGACGAAACGAAAGCCTTAAAAATTTTTTTAACAATAAATAATATTACTAACGATAATATATGAATAAAATTTCAATCAATGCCAATTTAAAGAAAAAATACATGTTAATTTTCTGTCGCTGAAGTTGGTATGGATTGCATGCATCACTTTTCAGAGTGCTTGATTGTGCGATGCGTTGCTGTAGTTGGAACACTCAACGTTGAGCATTGTGCCGCATAATGCGCTCTTGTGCTGTAATTGGAAAACGGGGATCTTGTGCCCATTTTTACAACAATGAATAAATGTCAATGTGTCGATGAATGAAAATGCAGTTTATGCTTTTTTTTTAGAATACATGTGGTAAACCAGATGAAGTAGTTGCAGCTGAAACATTAGCCAACCATGCTAGACGGAATAGTTCATTTGTACAAGCTGTATTTCAAGCTCAATACAGGTATTTTACTACACTGCTAATTTTCAGTCACAGTAAAAAAAAAAAAAATTAAGTTGGCATGTTTTACAAGCTCTTTTGAAACGTCAGAAGCTAGGTGTCTGTTCCAAACGCGAATCCTATGGATTAGAACAGACAAGAAACTCCATGGATATTTTTTCTTTTTCCTTTTTTTCGTATTTCACAGATGATAAATGAACACTGTCCGTGTGGTGACGGATTATGAATACAACTGTCACCACCCCATCTCCTCCCAAGGGTGCTATAAAAGTCAGCTTAGGGCTATTGCACACACATAACATCTTCTGTGAGAGACGGAAAATTCGAAAATAAACCCTGTGCTAACATGCCTGGTCAGCGCGGCACAGTAGACCATAATCCCTCCCAAAATGGAGGAGGCCCGTGCCGAACAGTGGGACGTATATGGGCTGGAGAAGAAGAAATGAATACTTCCTTTTTTAGATTCGTCTATTATTATTTATTTATAATTATATCTATTATAATGTATGTATGTAATTTCAAATTTGTAGATAAACTACACATCTGGATGGTATTGCTGTTATTCAAATATAAATATTAGTTTTACGTAACACATTTTTTATCTTACTGTATGATATTTTATATAATATCAAATTTGTAATCTAGTAGTTGTTACGTCATTTTTGGAATTAATAGTATGGTGACTAGATGGTAACTTGATAGATTCGTACGGTATGTACGGTTAATAAGTTCTGCGTAGAAAACGCTTTACGCTTAATATAGGACCAGAGCATATTGAAATGTCTGTTGATTTTTTTTTCTTTATGAATAGGTCAGCATTGACATGTGCAAAATGTGAGCGTACTTCGTGCACATTCGACCCATTTCACTGTGTAAGTGTACAGCTACCTTCGAGACAAACTACAGCACAACCTTCGCCGCTCCCTGTCAACGTAAGTAAATTATTAAATTCAAAGAATTTATACATGTATATCCTTAGGCACCACAAACGGCATATTTATTACGATATATTAATATAGCGAGAAAGAGACAGATATGTATTAATATATCGAGATATATCTATACTTGTGACGTCGCCCACATATATGTCTCTTTAGATATATACAACGTGTTGCAGAAAGGTGTAGTCATAATTTAAAGTTGCATTAGATAGGCCTTAAATATTATAAATATTACAGTTACACATAGAAAAATACAGTTGGTAAGTTTTTTTTTGTTTATTGCCTACTATTAAATAACTACCAGAAACGCATCAATTATGAGATGCTTACGGTTTATTGAATGCGATTGAACCTTAGATGACCTCATAGTAGTGTTGTATTTAAAGAAGATAGATAAATTCAATAAATTAATTAAACTTTTATGAACACATAAAAGTCATAATATAACTTGTATTTGTAATTTCACCCATGCCTAGTGCCTAGTCACCGGCCATGTGTAACGATGGTCAAATATGACTACACCTTTCTGAAACACGTTGTATAGAGATTCTCTTAGGTTAAGTTTTTATGGAGATTAGTTATAGATTTATTAACCCACGACGCGACGTTTGGAATATTGTTTCAGTGCTCTTTATCGAGGTTTGTACCAACCACTTAGTAAGAGCGACCGCACAGGCATAATAATATTTAATTCTTAATTATTAAACATAAAAGGATTGAATTTTCCAAAAACGGTGTCAATCTTGTATTTTAGCACATTTTACGACATTTTAAACGTCCAAGCCTTGATAGCTATTCCTTGACTACATGAGTGAACATCACAATAGCTCGTTGGTTAAGAACCAAAAGTAGTAATATCAAAAAAGTTGGGAAAGTTTGATTGATATTAATAAAGTGGTTTCTAAAATTTGCAGGTAGTGTACGTGAACCAACAACCAAGGCAGGTGCGAATAGGTGTGGAACTAACACCGAACGCGACCATGGACGAACTAAGGACCACACTGCACAATGATACAGGCATTGATCGAGACCAAATCATTTTGGCTGAAATTAATGAAATGGGTAAAATTCTTACGACTTTTGTAAATTTTAACTTTACTCTCAAATAAAATTCCAATTTAAATTATATTTCTAATATAAACATTGCCTTATAATAATGTCAATACAATACTGTCGGTACCTTTGCTCTCTGCACCATCTAAAGGTTGACTGGAAGAAAATGTCTTCAACCCCTTCAGAAAATAAAACCAAGATTTTGCCGAAAACTTTAGTGCTCTTAGTCTTAAAATCATTCAGTAGTTTTAACGTGAAAAAGCAACAAACATCCATACATACTTTTCATACATACTAATTCTTACAACCCTCCGCATTTATTATATTGGTTGGATATACTAAAGTTATAAATAAAAATTGTCATTTATTTAGGATGGTGCAACGCTCGATCAGGTTGGGAGGCAGCTGGTATAGACTTTGGTGCGTTATATTGTATGGAAGCGCCACCATTATTGCAAACTCCTACCACGCCCTATCTACTCATTCTATGGGTTAACCTTTTGGAGGGAGAGAGATTCGGTAAGATATTTTCGTAATAATCAAACACTAAACCCTGTTACATATACACTTAACACTAATATTTAAACACTTAACACTAATATATAAACACTTAACACTAATATATAAACACTTAACACTAATATGTAAACACTTATATTACTATTGAATTAATGTTACCCGTCTTTTGTCTAATCTAAAAAAAAATCTATGTGTTTGTTCAGGGTCGCCTTACGCCATGCAAGTGCCTCGCGAGATCTCATACGAAGATCTACAGAAGCTAATGTTGAAGGAGATGTGTCAAGTGATAGCAGATCGTGTGTTGGAGAACGAACAGGGTAATAATATATTTAAAGCAAGAATAGCTGAAGCACATCGACCGAGGGATCCGGCTTATTTACAACCTGAGGTTAATATTAATATTTATCTTCACTTATTATAAAACAAAGTCGTTATTTTTGTATGTATAGGGGCCCTATGTGAGCTTATATCTTCAAAAATACGCAACGGATTTTCATGCGTTTTTTTAAATGTAAGCGTGATTCACGAGGATGCCTTTTCTGTATATTTTTGTTACAGTTTGGTTTTTAAATGGCTCGGAAACAAAGTTGAGGGCAACAGGTTGTCAAATAAAATTGAGCTGAAATTGACTAATTTGTTTTTTATTTCAGCTTCCACATCCGCTGTTTTCCTTGGACGTTGAGCAGGCATTGTGTGCACACGACAAACATCCACACCTACGATTGGAACTACTCTGGGACTCGGCTCATAGAGATAGGTAAATAAAAAAATATTAAAATATTTATGGACCTCTGGTCCCAAGCTAAAAAAAAGAAAAAAAAAAGAAAAAAAGAATGGCATTAACACCAACTTCCGTTATGATATTCGTGATTAAGAGATCAAAAGTTTTGTAAGTTTATCCGCTCTGTCCAGCCTAAAATTATTAAGTTGTATCATCAATATTTGTCCACAGCATTATCCGGTCTGTGGGTGAATCTTGTGAGGTCCACGTGTCGGCTGCATCTTCAGGTTCTGCTCCTCTAACACTTCACGCATGTCTCGCGCACTACACTAGAGCTGAACATCTAGCGCAGGAGGATGCTTGGAGGTATTTCTGCCTGTCGTTAGATTTAACTTTCATGAAACAGATAAAAACTATAAAAAAGTCGCCATTATAAACAGATCAATTCTTAATATCGATTTGTTCAGTCAATTCTTCTTCTTTCCAGCCCATTTACTTTTTGGCACGAGCATCCTCTACTTTGGAGGGATTATGATCTAATGTGCCGCGCTGACCAGGCGTGTTGACACAGGGTTTATTTTCGAGATGTTATCTGTGTGCAAAATTCTTTTGGAGGAGATGGGGTGGTGACACTTGTATTCTTAATCCGTCACCACACGCAGTATATCTTTAATCTATTTTTAAAAATATAATTTTTTGATTGTTTTATTATTTTTTTTATAGGTGTCCACAGTGTCAACGATATATGCCTGTGGTAAAAACACTAGGGCTATGGTCTCTTCCAGATATTTTAGTAATACATTTAAAAAGATTTCGGCAGTGAGTATAATATCTTATTAAAATATGAGATCCTGGTGTCGATTCCAGTGCAAGTTCATCTTGACTAAACTTAACTATAAATAAACTATATTTAGTTTGGTTTTAGTGATAAACCTATTCTGTTTCAAACAGAAATTAAACTTAAAATTTTAGTTGACAGCACTTATTTGATTTTGACATAATCATTTAAAGCTGCCCACTAACAGACAAAAATGCCTTTTATAGTGAACGAATGAATGAATGAATAAAAAAATAACTAATATAAAATTCCTTTTCAAACGTTATTTGAGCAATATAGTTATTTATAAATATTTACAACTATTTCTGCATCATTGTTATGAACATTTATTAATAATTTAATTAGTTGGCGGCCTTATTTCAGTGTATTTCTCATCTTAGATATGAGCATAGTGAGCATCAAATCTTTTAGGTTATCTGTGGAGTGATTAGCACTACTTTTACTCTGTGGTATGCCTATATTACTTTCCTTGATTACTTTATACAAAAAACAAACAATTACATAAATTCGTTAATTATTTATTTTAATAGGTGTTTAGTGTAAATAATTACAGCAACTAAGGAAAAATATGATTATAAGCAAATATTTACTTCTCATCTACCATAAACTGATGACGGAAACTCATAATTATCAAGATAACAATGACAAAAGCCAAAAAGTGTATTTATGGAAACATGAAAATCTGTATTTATAAAAATTTGTGATATCATGTGGTGTATAATTATGCAAGAGATATTAAATGAACCTAATAATTTATTTCTACTTTTATTTTTTAACTTATAAAAGTGTTAAGTTCAGTATGTAGTTGTATATGTTAAGTATTCTGATCTATAAGCTACACAACAGTAATTAATTCATCATAGTCTTTTCTTAAGGGCAACATATATCCATGAATTCTTACAAACATATTTAGATTAATAGAATGTTAAGAATTCCAATAAATTATATACTTTATTTCTAACTTAGCTAAGCCTGCTAGTGGTTACTATAATATTATAGCCTATGTGTTAAGTATTCTGATCTAGCTATAAGCTACAAAACAGTATTTATGTATCTATGAATTCTTACAAACAATCTATATGGATTATTAGAATGTTAAGAATTCCAATAAATTACATATATGCATAACACATTACTTTTTGATATAGTAAGTGGCTTAATACTTACTTATTATACAAATAAAAATGCAATATTTGTTTAAATACATGTTTTACTAAATAAATCTGAATGTTTTCCGAGTACATATAAATAAATGTTGGTCCACTGAACTCTCTGGCTTGGCTTGGCTGATTCTATTCATTTCTTCATTAGTTATTTTTAATAATAAATTTAGAAACCTACTGATAAAAAATATAGCTCACTGTTCTAGAGACAAACTGTTAGAAACCTTATTAAGTATCAGAGTTCAAGTAGCACCATTTGGTAGGTATAGTTTTAAGACTGGCTACAATTATTATTTCTACTATTTAATGATATTTACATAACTTTAGGCAGACACACACAAATACACATTTTTTATCACTAGTTTCAATGTTCCAAGCTATGGTTCCAAAGATTTCTAGATTTTTCCTGTAGTTCACTTAATATAATTGGTAGCAACTGCATTTATAGGTACTGGACCACAATTTTCCATTAGGCCACCAACTGGACATTTATTTTCCCCTGCATGACCTGGAAAAAAGTTATATTTATCATTAGACGCCATTAACCTCAAAATCGTTCACTTTGTATTAAATTATATATGTTTATAATATTTTTACGATAACTTGTATACTTACATAATATATGATGTCTTAGAATTCTATGGCTAAGTAAAAATACGTATTATATTATGTATGTAAATTACAAAACTATTTCGACAAAAATTAAGTAAACAAAGAAATACCTAAATAATTAGTTCTACGAATCTCCGCACTTGACTGTGATTCGTCTGTTTTTCGCGCTTTGTTTAACCTCAATTTTGGCGCCAATATTTAATTTATCAAGTATAATTTTAATTTATAAATATTTTTTATTTGCTAACAAACATTTATTATTCAATATTTAATCAGAAAATCAACTTTTAATGTTCAAAAAGCCATGATAAAATTTAGTGAATTTAAGTCGACATCTACTCACATCCCGACTAAATAAGTCGAGAACTCACTAAATTAAGTGAATTTTTGACATTTATGATGTACACCAGAATAGCATTATCACTAAATTGTATAGATTTACTAATTTTGGTCCTGTCAAACTTAATTTAAGTGAAGTTGTGTCTTTCAGAATAAGAAAGTGAGATTTGACAGGAATAAATCAATTTTTAGTTAAGTTTAGTTTAGTTCTTGGACACAGAATCGACACCCCTATCTTATAATTAACTATCTGTTGGCAGCAACCTCGTACGCATGAAATTTACATAATTTTTCCCGTTTTTGTAACATTTTTCACTGATGCTTTGCTCCTATTGGTCGCAGCGTGATATTATATAGCCTATAGGCTATTTATTGATTTATTGAGTAAGGCTATAGCCTTACTCAATAAATCTACAAGCCATTACTGAAATAATTTTTCAAATCTGATCAGTAGTTCCTGAGATTAGTGCGTTCAAACAAACAAACAAACAAACTCTTCAGCGTTCTTCATTACTATAGATTTGTTTATAGTTATATAACAAATCATATAGTTATATTTGAATTGTGTGTATGTTTTTAGGCAAGCCAAAGGTCGTACCAGTACAAAACTAACAGCGATGGTAGAGTTCCCAATAAACGATTTTGACATGACTCCACATCTTGTGAGAAGGAATTCACAAGTAGTGGAATCACCGGGACATTCACGATCGCCTCGTCGACGACATTCAAAAAGCCACGTCACAAATCCACAAGAAAACATGTATGATTTATATGCAATATGTTATCATCTTGGTGATGATCTTGAAACTGGACATTATACGGCAGCTTGTAAAAACCCATATGATGGTCACTGGTATAAATTTGATGATTCTAAAGTAACACCAGTTGATGACCAGAACACATATAATGAACTTGTCAATAATACAGCGTACATGCTCTTTTATAAGCGTAAAAAACCAATAGTGACACATTCTTGTTCATCAGATGACAGTGTGCACTGGGCTTTACGTATGCCAAAATATGTGAAACGAACAGAAACTTTGAATGATTTAACTGAGGTTAAAGAAGAAAATGTTATCGAAGATGTTAAAATTGAATCTAAAGAGGCTGATTCTGAATCTGATATTACTGCTGTTACTCGAAGTCCTTCTTTAGCTCGAAGTACAGCGAGTATTGATGATAGTATGGCCGAACCAGTATCACCAATTAAACATACGGTGACAGTTATTCATACAGCCGCTAATAAATCACCGATATCTCCTACACTCCAAAGGCCGTTAATCATTGAAGTTAATGGGAATAATGATGCTGATAATATAAGCGAACATGAAAACGAATGTAGTGTATCTTTAGAGCCGTATATACATAAAGATGTTCATATTAATCCTAAAATGACTCCCGTTGATACAAGAAGACCGCGTTCAGTTGATTATCCAAATAGATCTAACATAACAAAGGATAATAATAGAAACTATGAAAGTTCACCGCTTGTTGCAAGTATAAATGAAGTTGAATACCATCCTACCACTGAAGATTTAATGTTGTCAATGTTCCAAGAGTCTAAATTCATTGTTCCAAGACACACCAACCATGTTACTGGGGAATCTCACAGGACAGGTTAGTATTTTTTTTTTTTTATTTTATTTTATTTTAGCCATTTAATCAGAATTACAACTCTAGTAAAATAAACATGCATAGTGGATATAATATTACAATATATCGCGCAATTCTGAGTGCCTTCTGGCATAGGCCTCCTCTAAACTTTTCCACTGTGTTCTGTCGCGAGATACTCTTCTCCAAAAAAGTCCTGCTGTGAGTTTAATGTCGTCTTCCCATCTAGTTTGTTGTCGTCCTCTACTGCGTTTGCCTTCTCTGGGATACCAGTCTGTAACCTTTTGGCTCCACTTTTCTTGGGGATCTCTGATCATATGTCCTGTCCATCTCCATTTCTGTAGATCTATTTGCGCGAGTATGTCAACTACTTTAGTTTTATTTCTTATTACAGTACTACTTACTCTGTCCTGTTTCTTTATTCCTGTCAGTAGTATTTATTTATTTTTTATTAAATATTTCTTCTTTTTATTGTACACTTCTTTCTTTTTATTGTACACTAAAAATATGGCCGGTTTTCTTAAGTGTGATTTTTGCTTAGTACCTTATAAAATTAAAACAATATCCATGGATACATACGCTGTTTTCTTTGACAAATTTATAAAACTCTTGCGTCTGCGGAGTGCCGGGGTAACGCATGCTAACACTTTACGCAATTTCATTATTCACTATGTACGTCCCGCCCTAAATCGCCTCATGCACAATAAGTGAAGACAGTGTCCGTACACAATGAGTATGAGCATTGCTCTCGTACCTTTTTCAGCGCTGGGTCCCCTTATAACGTCAACTACTGTTGGATGAATGCTCTAAGTTTCGTACGCAATAGACTAATATTTTTTTAAGTAAAAAGCACACTTGAAAAGCTCAAGCAGAGTCATCTTTGACTATACATAACTCATTTCACTTTTCTAGTTACTGTTCTATAGCTACAATGTCGTAGCGTTGTATGTCTTATAATCATTTAAAACGCAAAAGACTTATTGGAATGGTTCCTGATTATTCTTACCATTATAATTTATTTTTAAATCCATCATAATTTTTAACCAAACATGTCTTATATTTTTTAGTTTGTCTGTGGTCGTAGTTCATTTGAACATCTAAATATTGGGCATGGTTGGTTCAATAAAGGGGTATTTATCCGTTCGTTGTAGAGACAGTCCTTGTGTAATATTTTAACTTTTATGGGTTACAAATCAATTATAATATTTATATTCTCCTAAACTACAATTTACAGGGGAGAAGTCTTCTGTCTGGAAAACTCGAATATCCACATGAGAGCAGCAGATGTGTGAAGAATATTATATTTTACATAAACATTGTTTATTTATTTTGTATTCACTATTAGATCTGAGAATTTCCTTTAGCTGACAGTCCATATAGCATCATTATGTATACACATTTTTTAAATACTCGTAGTATTTGGTGAATTTTTATATTTCTCCTTAATTTCATGTTCAAATCGCAAACTATCTCAGTAGAGAATATTACAGTTTGATTTTGTTTATTATTGTTACTTAATTCATTCGATAAAAGATGGACGCATGTTATTTTACGATTTATTAAAAAAATACAATAATGTAATCAAAACTTTTCATAGAATAGATTGTTTACTAAAATCGCAAGTTAAACATGTTAGTAAATCAAAAGTAACTGTTACATATTTACAGTTTAAAAAATAACTGCTTGAAAATACCGATTTTAATTAATTCACTCGAACCGATATTTCGAATTATACTATAAATAAAAAAAAGTAGATCTTAATATAAAGTAAAATAAATCTGAATAAGGTGTCGATAAGACCGACGCGGCCAACATGCAAAACGCGAGCTTATAACGTTATTATGAAACCCGACAGTGCGCGACGCTGTCGCTCCGTGAGCGATGTCAATAGTACAAATACTATGACTACTAATACTTTTATGAATAATTGAATAATTGTTTATTAAAGTAACTAGCACACTATCAGGCTTAGCCACGCCTACTTACTACAATAATGTGAGGGTAGGGAGGTATATTCAATACAAAATCGGACGAATCGGGCGACTAGTGTCGCGAAGATCGGAAGGCTACCTTTTAGTTGAGGCGTTCGATTCATGGTCGCTTTAGTCGCGTCGGTCTGACTAAAGCCTAAATTGTACAACCATTCGTAAGTAGATATACTATATGTGTATAAGGGGGCGTAATTATTAATCGTATTTGTGCCTTGGCCCCCATATATGTTGTGATTTAAAAAAAAAAGAAGTATAAAAGTAATTATTCTGCGCACATCGTGACTAAATATTAGTATTTGTACAGTTATATGTATAAGTATTCAAAATGAGTCTTTAATTTACTGTTGACTGACAGGAATGAAAGACTTTGGTTTTTATTGATTTACCATGATGTGTAAGTATAAAGTATTTTATAAAATTATAATCATATACGATTATTTTTTTATTATTAGTGATGTATTTCCTTTTGTATGTGTTTTTTACCAGTGATTTAATTGGTGATTTGATTGTGATTCGATTATTGGTTTGTATTGTTTTCGATTATAAAGTGTATGTACAAGATCCCAGTAAATAAATTTGTTCTTGTAACGAATCGATTGTGTCGTTAGCAAATCAGAAAAATGGCTTGATATTTCAAATGTGTCGTTAGCAAATCGGAAAAATGGCTAAATATTTATTTGGTCTCCTTTTAACCAGTGCAGTGGTACATTGGACATTTTTTCTTTTTATTCAAAATTAATGCTTAAAACTAATTTGAAATGTAACCTCACATTGTTAATAAATAATTTATTTATTTAATCAGTGGCGGCGAGAATATTAAATAGAAAACTTTATTATACATGCAAAATATGTTAACTTATTTTTTTTAACAAATCAAGTAAAATAGAAGCGTGATATTTACGAATTTTTAATAAATTTTTTCTCTTGATTTGTTAATGATATAAAGTTCAATTTCAAAGTTCAAAAATAACGTAGAACTTGGAAACTGTATAAAAAAAATACGGGATAAATCAAAGGTGGCTTAAGAAAACGAGATTATTTATACTTCCTCATACAATGAGTAAGAAATTGCTTTACTAGATGGATATCGGTAAAAAGGAAATACATTGAAATAAGGAATCAAGGGCAACACAAACGGCATATTAATATACGTTAATCTAGCGAGACAGAGACAGATCTATATGTAGAAAAAAGACGAGACGAGAAAAAGACATATTAATATACCGAGATGTAGGTATCTATGATTATGACGTCAGCGACGAATATATCTGTCTCACGCTATATTAATCCTTCTTACTAATTTATAAATGCGAAGTTTAGTTTTAATTCCGATATTAAAAACTAAAAATCTTGACGAGCTTAAGTGTTAATGTTTGTAACCAAACCATAGTGCGATTTAAAAGAACCGTACAACGCCATCTATCGAGTGATATGGTAAACTTCTGTTTGTTAAATAAATAAAATAAATATTCAGGACATTTCACACAACTTCTTCTGGGCCCAAAGTAAGCTATATTTCTATGCTTGTATTATAGGTACCAGATACGGATATACTACATATACTACTTTTCTTTTGTAAATACATACTTATAATACATAGAAAACACCCAGACGCAGTACAAACATTTGTATGACATGGATATCACACAAATGATTGTCCCAAGCGGGAATCGAACCCGCTTGAATTGAAGGTTTAATTGCTAAATTTGACGCGTACGAAGTCGCGGGCAACAGCTAGTATGTTATATTAATATGCTGTTTGTGACGTCCTTCATGCTGTGTTGGTGTAGTGATTGATAGTTTTGTATCAGCGATTTGATGTACATAAAGATTATTCGTTTATCTATAATTTTGTATAGACAGACGGTTTATTATGTATTTTACCTGTATTGATATTTGGACGAACTTATAAATTTGTATTAAATATCTTTTTGTAAATGATTTCTTTTTTCTCGTATAGTATCAGGATTTTTGCATATATGGAGTAATGCCTATTATTATAAGATAAAATCTCATCAAAATATGATAACTACTACTCTCTCTGATGATTTTTAAGTGGGGACTACAGTCTTAATTTCTGTATTTAACTTAGGTATTGCTATTCCTATTCCCGTGTGCCGCGTTGAAAGGGACAAATATAGCATTGACAGATTTTACCTAAAAATTCTTTGGAAAAAAGATGATTCACAGTCCCCTGTTTTCGTCTGGAAAATTAAATGATTTTAATTTTTTTACGCCATATAAAGATGGAGAGTACCTATATATTATATGCTTCTATCGCTTTCTTTTTTGGTTAAGTACAGATAAGACACTGTACAGACTATAGACTTGTAAAAATTTATATAGATATTCAATATAGAGTGTAAAATAGACCAGTAAATAAAAAATAAAAATTTGTATTTAATGACAGTTTACACAACGTCCTCTGGTCCCAAGTAATGGTCAGAACAGATTATAGTTATCATATTTTGAGTATTTTCTACAATCAACTAAACGCTATTGCCCCAAAGGCGCCAACAATCCTAGAAGGCTATAAATTTAATTTGAATACAATTTATAATGATTATTTTTGATTAATTTATTTGATTATTATGTAAAAGACAATTATTGTGTATATTGTAGTATTTTCGCGATCACCATTGCTGTGTTATAATGTGGCCTAAATTATTTACCTGTGATCCATTATTATATCAGGAATACAATACATTCAATCAGAAACATTTCTTGCATCATTTGAAACAATAGGATAGTCAAAATACTCAATTGGTACAGATATTTTTAACAAATCAAGGTTGAAAAAGTGATCATATTAAGTGGAAATTGAACCCACGTAATCAAAATACCGTTGTTCTACCGCAAAGCTATTATGGTAGTACTCATGGTAATGTCTTACGGCCTTATTTGTTAAAAATAAAAAGCATAGCAAGTCCAGACTTTGATATTTTCTTGCTATCAAATCTTGAACCTTTTAAATATTATTAATACAATTTTATACTAGTTATTAAATGAAAATACGCTTGACAAGGATATTCTATCACTGTACATGCGAATACTGTGCAGTTACTTTTTAAATAAAGTGTAATGAAAAAAATTAAAACTACCCACATAAAATTGTTAATATATATTTTCAAATTCTCGTATAAGTAGGTACCTATGTGGTTAATTTCTGGATTCATTTGCTAGCTTAATAGTGAGACAGGAATTAATTTTAAATCATTTCGTGCACTGAATTATATACACAAAACTTACAAAATTATACCTACAATAAATGAATTTTCATTTCGAAATATAAACACCTAGAGTTAGATATGTGATGAGATGAAACTAAGGACGTAAAGTAAAGCGTGGCCGAGAGTGAACGGTGTTGGGCCGCCGTCGCCACCTTTGCTCGGGAGGTGATGGCAGCAAAGAGGGAGGCCTTGCGGTTGCGTGAACGCGCTGGCGAAACTTTGCCACCCCGCAGGGCCCCGGGTGGAGGTCGTCGACGGGCAAGAGCCGGCGGCCCCTACTCGAAGAGGTGGTCCCGTCGCGGCAAATGTGGCACTCGGCCACGCGAGTGGGGGACCTATTGTTCCCCCCGCCGGGTCGGGCCCCGGTTAGCGTAAGGCCATGGTAATGCTCAAGGCACCATTATGGCCCGGCAGGGCAAAATTACGAAAAGAAAAAAAATAAACGTAAAGTAAAGCAACCCATTAAACAAAACTACTTTAAAGTAACTGTAATTTTTTTTAACACTTTTATTACCTGCGAAGCTTCGAATGTATTTATCTATGTATGTATTAATCTACGTAACCGAATCTTTGAAAGTGACTTTCTCCCACTTGTAATATTGTTTTCAGTTTTTAGGGTTCCGTACCCAAAGGGTAAAAACGGGACCCTATTACTGAGACTTCGCTGTCCGTCCGTCCGTCCGTCCGTCTGTCACCAGGCTGTATCTCAAGAACGGTGATAGCTAGAGAGTTGAAATTTTCACAGATGATGTATTTCTATTGCCGCTATAACAACAAATACTAAAAATAAAATAAATATTTAAGGGGGGCTCCCATACAACAAACATGATTTTTTTACCGTTTCTTGCTCGATACTAATAACGTTGCCTTATGTTGCATAGATAATGGTACGGAACCCTTCGTGCGCGAGTCCGACTCGCACTTGACCAATTTTTTTGAACTAAGTAAATTATTGTAAATCAGTTTTATCAATTATGAAAATTATTATGCAGAAATGTTTCTGATAATATGCCGATGTGCTTAATATAAAAGATGATATTTTTGTTATTTTGGTTAGTTAATATATTATTCTGGCTCTCAATAATTAATTTATTTTATAAGTCTTCGGAGATAACTACTTATAAGTACTATACAATGGGTCAATGATTGCTTTTGTTATCCATACTTTTTGGTTGAACTTTGACAGACGGATGTCATTCTATGTCTTAGACAGCATTATCCAGCTAAAGAGTTTGTTTGTTTGTTTGAACGCCCTAATCTCAGGAACCACTGGAGTGATTTGAAAAATTCCTTCACTGTTAGATCATTTATCGAGGAAGAATATAAGCTATATAACATCACGCTGCGGCTTATAGGAGCGAAGCAGTAGTGAAAAGTGTTGCAAAAACAGGAAAACATTTCAAAATTAGTTAGGCTAGTTTTTTTAAAAATAAAATTGCCTCAATTTGAAGTGATTTATGATTATTCAGCGACCTAGAACTAACAATGAAGGTAGCAATGTTAACTGAAGATATATTATAATGTTACTGTGCTGCAAAACTTGGTATTTCATAAGTTGTGTCTCCGAATATTTGTAATTATTTTGTTATTATAATTTAAAGATGTTTATTTTAATTTTCACCATGTTATGTTAAAATATAAGCGTTATGTCTACAATTTAATGTGTTTCATTTATTTACCAATTGTTACATACCTTACATACCATACTTATGAAAAAACTAGTTGTGTTATAGAGTTACACTTGTGTTCTTACTAAAGAGCATTTATGATCTAGGAGTAAAAACAGAAACTGATTCTCTCTCCAGCCCATTAATGACCCACAGCTGGGCACAGCCCTCTGCTATCGAAGGGCTTTTGGTGTAATATGCCGCGCTTACCAGGTGTGTTGGCATAAGTAGGATTTAGTTTTGAGTTCTTTAACACTCACAGTTGATATTCACTGCTTATCACACTTAGCTGATTCTGACAGCACCCTGGGGAGGAAATGGGGTGGTAACAGGTATATTCTTAATACTACACAGGGATAAAAACCGAATACCTAATCACAAAATTTCATAAGTTAATCCGTTTCGGAGGAAAATGGCGACACAAACGCTACAATTTTAGATAGCATGTCTGGCAAAGTTGTTTAACTAACAAATAATAATATCCATCTAATATAATTCTTAGTCTTCTAGATTCGGATGGCGTCGAATAATTCAGAGCCCCCTATGTAGTTGTAATTTGTGTAATTAAAATCCTACCTGGCTTCTGAGCTGATTACGATTATAAGTAGAGTGGGTAAGTCTATTTTTGCATATATTATTGTACGCAGATGTAATGGGTTTTCATTATAGAACTATCGGTAAAATTATTAGCGTTCTTATGTACCTACCTATCCATGTAACTAAATCTTTCAACGTGATTTTCTACCTCCAATATACTTTTAGACTAATATTATAAAGCTGAAGAATTTGTTTGTTTAAACGCGCTAATCTCAGGAACCGCTAGTCCGATTTGAAAAATTCTTTTAGTGTAGGATAGTACATTTATCGAGGGAGCTATAGGCTATATTACATTACGCTGCGACCAATAGGAGCTAAGCAGTAGTGAAACATGTTGCAAAAACGGGGAAATTTTTCTGAATTCCTCGCGTATGAAGTCGCGTGATCGTTATTGATATAGGTACCTAGCAAAGATGATTTATATGTTATATAGCTAACCCGGCAAACGTTATTTTGCCATACAAATGTCAGGGTAGACAAATAATTAGCGATAAAATATTATTTCGACTATAAATTGAAATTTAAGCTATCCTATCTTTCAAGTTGGGTCAAATTGCACATAGTGTGCCAATTTAATTTAAAATCGGTTAAGTAGTTTAGGAATCCATCGCGGACAAACATCGTGACAGGAGATTTATTTTATATACAAGGTGTCAAAAAATTAACTTGTCATATTTTTAGGAGTTGTTTTGAATAATATATCATGAATAATCGCGGTGAAAAAGTTAAGAAAAACGTTACCGTTTTGAAGATTTGTAATGATTTACATTACGCGTAAATGTTATGCGCACTGTACCACAATACAGTCGCTGTCGTCAGCTGCGAGCTGCGACAATGTAGGTAGGTAGGTACTTTATAGGGGTCGGTCGGCGCAAGCGACTGCCGACGAGTGAGACTGAACGGCATAGTACCTACATTATTTTGTAGGTAAGAGACGCATAAAAATATTTGATGAAATCCTTTTATTTCGTGAAAAAATGAAATTGCTCAAAAAAATTTAATTTTATTTTTAGCGTGTTTATTTTTCGATACCAACTATCCTCACAAAATTTGACAAGTTGATTTATTTATACCTTATATAAGTATAAAGATGTATAAATCATGTTAGGTACCTACTCTAATTAGATTCAAAACTAAAAAATCGGCCAAGCACTAGTTGAACTCGCGCACACTACTAACTACTGTTTACTGAGATTAGCGCGTTCAGATTTATAATATTTGTAGATTATAATATATTTGTAGATTGATAGATTGTTCTGAGATAAACAAGTATTACGTTGTGTTACCTACTTATATGATATTCCGTTTATTATATAATCTATCGTAATAGATATTAATGTGTCTAAATACCTAGGTTTTATTTTTACATAATTACTTTGTTGATTGAAATTGTATGTTACTATACTTTAAGGGCCTACATCAATATTATCGTATATCATCGCCGACACGTACATATTAACACAGCCAGTAGGCACAGAAAATGAAGAATTAGGGATACTTTTCCTATTTACTCAAAATCTACTAAATATATTTTAATTCTGATCCACGTGTTTCTATACATAATAGTTACCTATGTTTTTAAAGTTATTTCATTAGTTAATACGCGATAATAGACCGACAAATGAAAAAAATAAAAAATTTGAGAGGTTGTTTCGCCAAGATTTTCTATCGAGAAAACTTTTTTCAATCGCGTTTCTGAGTTCATGCGATCCTAGATCATATATTGAAAAAACATATACTTAAAAATTAGAGCTCTAGCCATTCAATCTAAAGAAACAATGAAAACTTCGTACATAGAAAAATGCACGAAGCTATTTTGGTATCCTCTTAACATAATATGTTATTATAATTAAATACTATGTCATTACTATTGATCTTAATTATAATGTCTTATCGAATGTTTAAACGGAGATTTTATCGGAGTGATAATAAACATTTTAGCGTAAAAAGACGATTAGGTATGAATAACAAGTTTTTCAATTTTCGCAAACCGATTTTAGCGAACTTTTAAACCTCCGATAAGTCATTATGAATAAGACCATTTGTATTATCTACTTAGTAGGTATGTTTTTACAAACAAGGCAGTAGGTTTTAAATATGCACTATATACGTCCCAAATTACATAAGTAATATATTATTACAAACTTAGAAATATAGCTTAAATTTGGACTAATGAACATTGTAATAAATGTTTACAAATTTTTATATAAACACGGTATTTAGGTATCTATGATTTAATTAAATTTGTATCTAAGTGGAACTACAAATATTTTTAATATTTTAATGTTAAAACTTGCAAGACACAAATGTAAATAAATGCGCAATTAGCGCGCATCTTTAGCTAATAAGCAATTACGCAGTTAGCAAGCTATGTACTTAAGTTATTCAATTGAATTTATTGTATTATTTAAATGTTATGTTATTTAATCATTTATGTATTTAGGTTAAAGTTAATCGTTGTCTATTTTAGACTCATCTTTCGTAAATTTTTGTACATTTTATATTTATTTGTGTGTTATAATACTGTTTATGTTAAGTAAATAAGTTTATTTACGAAATGTTGCTCTGTTTATTATGAATAATAGAATCTACAAAATTGTAACATACTGGACTGGCGATTACAATGTTGAAAGACATGCAAGATGGCAATACAACTGATTTACGATTTACTTCAGCTACATTCTGTAGTACTAGGATAGGTATATTTTAGGATTTCTACTTATATTTTATTTATTAGGGCGAGCGAATTGCGCTTTATGTGTGGTACCTACTTTACTGAAAAACTATTATGAGATAGATATTATTATTACTTATGAGTAAACTCTTTCATACATGACAGTAATTTTACTTCATAACTATGAACTATTATGCAGATTTGTGTTCTGACCGATCTTTTTCTCAGACCCAGACCAATCTTTTCCACTGGGCACACTACTCACATGACTCACATGCCCAGAGACTGGCGATATTTCAGTCCCTACTTCATTATATTTTTGTACTTATACATACCTTTTAAACGGGAACACCCAAAAATTCCGAAAAACTTTATTCCGAATTTAGAAATTCTAATTTTAAAATGTCAGAATTTCATAACGAAAAATTGTAATGTCTATTATTAAAAATCACGAAATATCTTTTACCGAAAGTCATAAATCCGATTTGTTACTTATCCGATTTTCATTTGTCCGAAGAGTCAAATGCTCGAAGAGTTCTCGTTCCGAAAAACGATATTCCAATTTTCGATACTTTGAATAGACTCAACATGTTGTGCCACAAAATTTTGCGTCAGAAACGAATCACTGCAAAACAGGCTTCACGTAGTCTTGTTTGTCCTACACTAGAGTGCAATTTAAGCCCGCGTAGGCCCGGAGGGCTGGGGCGGCCCGTGGGCTGAGGAGTAAGTGGTTTGAAGGGCCGCCGCTGAAGCAGAAGTGGTGAGCCTTCAAATCATCTGCGACGAAATAAGCTCGTGTGGGTCCACCCAAAGCCCGTAGCGCCGGAGACGTGACAGAAAAATTGCTTGCTGCCTGCTTGCATGTTGCATGCCTGCTTTCATGTTGCATGCCTCCTTGCATGTTATACGCTTGCTTGAATGTTGCATGCTTGTTTGCATGCTGCAAATCCTCGGTATTGTTGATGAATCGCTTCGGTCAGGTTAAGGGAAACAAAATATTTTTATTCGAAACAAAATATTTTGTTGATATTTCGAATTATCAATAAGTCTGAATTTTTGTTATTCGGTCTATTAAATTTCGGTATTTTGAGAATAGTAATTATGAACGTTAGGAATTTTGAAGTTTCGGAATTATGAAAATTGGGGTTATGAAATTCGTATTTGTGACTTTCGGAGTAAAGTTTTTCGTATTTATGTAGTGTACCCCTTTTAAACATACTCGTACTTCTAGTAGATAATAGACGGCCCTGCTCATATCTCTGCAAATCCTTACCTATATCTGACCTCTCTATCTTATACCAATTTTAGTTGTGTTTTTGGTATCGTATTTAGTAGATAATAATATAGTTTTTAGTACTTATCGATTCTTGATCGATGTAAATTTCGCTGTTGATTTCAGTATCGATTTTAGTTTGATTTTAATTTGAGTCCAGATTTTAGTTTTTATTTTAGGTTCGATTTCAAATACAATTCGGCCACTAATGCGTGCAAAGCCGCGGGCAGAATCTAGTTTATTTTTTAAAATAAATCACGTTGGTATACGCAAGCAAGCTCCCACAAAGCTCAGCTTGTCGTTAGTTCAATAGGTTTGTTGCCATATCTCGATGTTATGCTGAAATAATGTGCAACAGTCATGTGCCTGCACAACCAGGGCCCTGAGTCGGGTATTTCAACGGTGTCACAACTGTACCATTATTGTACCATTATGGTGCAATAGTAAAGTTTTTGGTAGTCTACTATTAATGTGTCGTCATAACGACTTCATCATTGTCTTACAATTGTCAAAGTGACATAAATTGCTAGTCTCGTACACAACTGCTTCACAATTGCAATTCAATGACTGAAATGTTTCGGTAGTCTGCTATTTTGAATTTGACAGTAATATTTTTAAATTGTCCTGTGTCGACAGATTGCCATAAATAAAAAATAGATAGATAGAAATATTAGAAATTGTTCTTTGTAATTTATTGCAATTTACTAATCTCCTAAACTTCACATTGCTTTTTATACTAATAAATAGTATGTACAAATATATTTAAACGAAGTCTAGCATGATTAAATGTTTAAATTTAATAGTAGTTTTTCGAAAATCACTTCAACTAACGCATTTTTTAAAAACGGCAACACATACATACCATTCTAACACAATCCATAGATAAAAGAGACCGAAAATTCAATGCATAGATAAAAGAGATCGACAATTCTATTACCATTGAAAGACCGTTATGACGGCATATAGCAGACTACGGATATTTGACTTCAATTGCAACGGTATCGTGCCGGTATTGTGCCGGTATGACAATTGTTCCAAAATAGTGGACTTGAGCACCAGTTTTATCAAACAAGGTTTCTGGTACAACTGCAATTTGCGTAATTAGTGGGTCAAAAAGCTAAAAATAAACATTCGCGTAACATGTTATTATTTGATCAAAGATAACGGTACCAATTGCACGTGCACAGCTAAACTTAACTAAAAAAATAATGTCAATAACATAATTTGGCAATGTTAACCGAACTTTCTTATTACAAAAACTGTGTTATAATTATAAACTAATTTTATTTAAATTAAGTTTAGTTGTGTACGTACAATTGATACCACCTCCGTGTGGTGACGGATTAAGATCTCCCCAGGGTACTGTAAAAGTCAGTTAAGGGATATTGCACACAGATAACTTCCTCTGTGAGAGACGGAAAACTCAAAAATGAACCCTGTGCTAATACGCCTGGTCAGCGCGGTACAGTAGACCATAATCCCTCCAAAGTAAAGGAGGCCCGTGCCCAACAGTGGGACGTGAATGGGCTGGAGAGGCGCGGAGAATTGATACCATTATCTGTTATAAAATAATATTTCTCATATCTATTCTCATATTAAATCTATATGTTATCTATTCTCATATTAAAACTAGAATAGCGGAAGTTATCGAGTCGTAAAAATATTGCATTCAAATTAGTAAAGCAGTCTAGATAGATTTATCTTATCTCTTTTAATATTACTATTTATAGAATTCGACGAACTTCGTGGTCTAGTGGTTGATGTGACGGACTGCCGTTCACAAGGTCTGCGGTTCAATTCCCGCAAAGTACAATTATTTGTGCGATATTTATAAATGTCATACCATGTCATACAACTGTTTGTACTGGGTCTGGATGTTTTTATTTATTTATTTATTATAAGTGTGTATTTACAAAAAAAGTATATCCGTGTCTGGAACCCATAATACAAGCATAGAAATTTAGCTTACTTTGGGACCAGAGGACGTTGTGTGAAATGTTCATAAATTAGGTAAGTAATCGCGAGAAGATGAGATTTCAATTAACCGTCCACGAAACTGGTTCCGTACTGCTGGCTGGTGCTGATGTAGCTCTTAACATTATATTAAGAAAACTATAATACATATACATAATTTAGTTTCTCATGGTAGTGACTAAGTTGTTTTCTTCGTTATCCCTTAGTGTGCAAGTCTACGTGGCTCTTGACTGTTTTATTTTTATTTTTCACAGATTTAAGACACCACAATTGGGCATAAGTTTGATTGATAACGGATGGGGAGATATTTTCATCTACTTACTAAAGCTACTATACTATAATCTAGCCAGGAGTGTGGGTAAGGATGATGATGACTAATGTATGGTTTGACTTTTGTTATAAACGATATTAAATATCATAAAAAAATGCAAGTAAATAATAGTTTATACAATAGTAAATACAATAGTTTTTATTATACAAATGAAAAATGACAAATTTGTTATTTATTAGGTAGGTAGGTAGTTAACAATTAAAATTAATTTAAAGACAATTAACAAATGTGATTTTATGATAAGTTGGTGAATTAACATGAAGAGTATCCATATAATTGGAGTCTAGTACCAGGATAACAGGTTTTAAAGGAACAGCAGTTACTGCAGTGGTCGTAAGCCGAGGTCCGGCTGAATGTATATTTTTAAGACGAGAGCCGTTGTACGTGTGGCGAGTGTCCCATACTAAGACATCGGAGCATTCAGTGTGACGTAAATATACATGGTTGTTATCTGCACCGAGTAGAACCACGGCCTTGCTTTGTTCACCTAGAACTGACAGTAAAATATAAGCTGTAAGTAGGCTATGCTATAGTTTGTAAGCCGCATTGTCCGTGTAGCGACGGGATAAGAATATAAGTGTTACCATCCCTTTTCCTTCCCAAGGTACTGCAAAAGGCAAGTAACGAATAATTTACACAGATAACATCCTCTATGAGAGACAAAAGTCTCGAAAATAAACTCACTGCCAATACGCCTGGTCAGCGCGGCATGGTAGACTGTAGCCGAATATACATTTGTTTTCCGTCTGAGTGGGAACACTTGTAATCTTAATCCGTCACCACACAGACAAAAATGTTGAATTAATTTTTAAATTGGTTGCACGAGGACATCTCCACACTAGAGCAGCAGTGTTGCAATTTTGCAATACATTTTTATATGATTGACGTGACATGTTACACACATCTTTCCTAATACAGTTTGTCTTTTATTAAAATTAATTATTTCCATTTTTCTGTAAACTGTGTCGGCTTATAAGGTGTTTTAATTAATTTTATACTAATATACTTCATTAATTTGTTTACGAGTGCAAAAGATATTTACGAAATCCAGCCTTTTAAAGCTAATGTAACATAAAATAATCAGTCAGTGCTTTTGAAATAGACAATAAATGTTTATCCTAAAGTGATCTAATGTTTCTAAATCAATCGTCTGTTTGTGTTCAAGTGTTGTATATCGAGAGCGATGGTATACAGATAACATCACTATAATTCGAAAATTAACCGTGTTTGTAATTTGTGTAATCTGATATGATCACAATCATGTTGTTTTATTGAGGTAGCTTAGCTAACTAGTTATAATTTAACTTATTTTTATAATTGATTTATTTCGTAAATAATGCAATTTTTTTTTAGGATTCCGTACTTAAAATTAAAACATTAATGAACGCAATTCTTCCCGTCAATCTCCGTCCGTCCATCCATCCGTCAATATGTCTGTCGTGTTCGTACTTACTACCGATATTTTTATAGCTAGGGTAACTGATTAGGTACATTCCACCTGATGTTAAGAGGGACCTCATCCAAATGTGAGAACAACTAGTCCACACTCACACCTTGCCCACACCTTGCCGGCCTATAAGATAACTTTTCAGGTATCGCTTGAAAGACCCTCTTATCGTAAGATTTAGTTATACACATGAACAGAGACTTCTTACCTGTTAAGGGCGTAACTGAATCTCTTCTTCGTAAGGTCGCTGTATCTAATTCAATAATTCCTTGATGATGAAGTCTGACGATAATAAGTACAGAATGAGAACGTTGTTTGATCAGCGCAATTTGAAGTCCGGCTGCCGGACTGCACGCAATCACTGACCATTCAGAACCGGAATTAAGCTCATGCACCAGAATAGCTCCACGTGATGCGTCTGATGTGTATCTGATGGTATTTCAAAAAATTATCAATTCTTTTGTCCTCACTTATGTAATGTAGGAGACTAAGAGGAAATGTAAGCCAAGTAAATTTTATGGCACAGCACAGGCGCAAATATCGAAACTTCTATGCCAACGCTTAGGTTAGTTTAGTACCTATATCAAATACCTTCCCATTACAAAAGGCAAAAGTAGGTATATAGCCTCGTGGTCAAGTGGTTTTCGTAACGGAATACAGTTCACGAGGACACGGGATTGATTCACGTACGGGAGAAATATTTGTATGATATTTATAAATGTCATACAAAAGATTATACTGCGTCTGGGTGTATTCTATGCATTATAAGTATGTATTTACAAAAGAAAAGTAGTTTATGTAGTTTATCCGTATTCTGGTACAGATAACATAAGCATATAAGCTAAGCTTGGGACCAGAGGACGTTGTGTGAAATGTCCATGAATATTTATTTATTTATAAGTTGGGGGAGTTTATTAGCTAAGGAGGAAGGACTATCATAAATACCTTGAAACTGACCACACAGTGAAATAAATCTACTTACATAAAGGTCTTCCCTCCCAAGGTATGTTCAACTACAATATTTTGCAATAAAGAGTTGGATTCCAGAAGAGAAGAGATATCAATGCTTTTGATTTTCTTCCCCAAAAACAAGTTGATTGCTACTACTTTGGGCGGGCAAGTGCACTGTGGTGATAGTAATGTCTCTACCATGCCGCTATCCAAAATCCACAGCTTTCCCTGTAAATATTGTATCGTTATCGTTATTTAAAAGTAGGTAAGTGTGAGGAGTTATTGCAAGGTTTGATTGACAAATTAGCTTTTTCCGACTGACGTTAATTTTTAGAGAGCTTTTTAGGCATTATTATGAATCAAGTAAGTCCTTGGTTGAATGTCATTATTTTTGTAAATTGGTCTTCGCACTGTTTGAACAGCTCTAAATAATTAGGAAAAAATATTTTATGGACTATCTGGAAGTTATTTGAAATGTATCCTACATAAATATACAAGAATTGCCTAATTAGTGTGATATAAACTGAAAACTAGCCTATGTCGAAAAATCGTCATTAGATAACGACATCCTAAAACATTTATGAGAGATTTTAAAGATAATTTCCGATATTTATTGCATCCATTAACCTAGAAACCGATTGATAATATGCTTAAACCTACTCTCCTAGTAAATGTTTTCCCGAATCGTAATGTTTTTATTGACCCAATCGAACAAATCTCTTAAAGCAATATCTCATGAAAGATACCATCAATTATGATAAAAAAAAAATTATGACCATATAGCCGGTTTCGTAACGTATGAGTGTTATGAGAACATTTCAATAAATAAGCCACTGTAGATAATGATTCCCTTTAGGTACTAAGCTTTTTTATATTATATCTACTATCTTCTTCATCTAGCCTTATACCATACTAGCTGTTGACCGCGCCTTCGTACGCGTAAAATTGAGAAAATTTTCCCCGGTATTGACGAGCCTCGTGGTTGAGTGGTTCATGTAACGGACTGTCAATCAAGAGGTCGCGGGTTCGATTCCCGCTCGGGACAATCTTTTGTGTGACTTTTCTAACTGTCATACAAATGTTTGTACTGCATCTGGCCAGTCTGTCTGCGCCTTTATTATATTATCTGTGATCTGGGTGTTTCTATGTATTATAAGTATGTATTTACAAAAGAAAAGTAGTATATAAATTCTATCCGTATTCTGGTACCCATAACACAAGCATTTAAGCTTAGCTTGGGACCAGAGGACGTTGCGTGAAATGTCCATGAATATTTATTTATTATTGCAATGTGCACTGGTACTTCGCTCCTACTAGTCGCAGCGTAATGTTATGTAGCATATAGCCTTCCTCGATAAATGTACTATCCAACACTAAAAGAATTTTTCAAATCATATTAGTGGTTGCCGAGATTAGCGCGTTCATACAAACGAATAATCTCTTCAGATGTATATTATTACTAGCTGACCCGGCAAACGTTGTTTTGCCATAGTAAAAAAAAAAGTTTGAAAAATAGATGTTGGCCGATTCTCAGACCTACTGAATATGTATGCAAAATTTGAGAAGAATCGGTCAAGCCGTTTCGGAGGAGTACGGTAACTAACACTGTGACACGTGAATTATATATATTAGATTATAGAAGTAAAGATATACCTAATATATCGATTCTGTTTCGATAAAATATCAGCCATTAATAATATGATCGAGATATTATGATTTAATCAAATTTATTTTTAGGAAATTTTAGAATACTCTAGTACAATTTTACTCTGAATTTCTATAAATACTTGATGCAAAATAGTAAAATAAAAATGTAGCAGTAATACGAAAATTTACTTAAGTTATGTACAAACTAATAAATGTAATTTAAATATATATGTGTATTACAATTAAATGTAATGATAAAAAGATAAGATATTATTTTTTTAATAAAAAAAAAGAAGCAATACTTCAACTTGACAGCTATTGCTATGCAGTAATGCAATAATTACGCCATAGATGAAACTTTATTAAAATATTTTAATTTGTTATGCACTTGCAGTAAATTCTCATATTTTGTACGCTTCAAATATTTATGTACCAATTTATAAGACCTCGGCTCACTTAGTTGAAGTGACAGTGACCTGGATCATCTAGTACTTAAGTGATGTTATAATATTTTGAAAAATACGAAAATCGACTACAAACTAAAAAAAAAAATACAAAGAGCTGTGAACATTTTTTATTAAAATAATTTCAGCTAAACAATAAAATTTGCACCTATCACTACCTTTTATAGAGCATTAACATTTTGTAACTAGCTGTTGCGCGCGACATCGTACGCTTGGAAATATTTTTGACCAATGCTTCGCTCCTAATGGTTGCAGCGTGATGTTATATAGCCTATAGACTTCCCCGATAAAGGTAGGTGCTATCAAATACTGAAAGATTTTTTTTACTCGGACCTGAAAGGTAAGGCTATAGGCCAAACATTGTTGATGATTTGGTATCATCAAACAGTATAAAATTAGAAACATAATATTATATTCAATGTTTATAAAAAAAAAATATATAAACAAATTCAATTTTTTGTATAAAAAATTTGTGTCTACTTACAAGATGGTCTAAATAGAAATCCACAGCATTTTGTATAGCACTACAGTCACCAATTTTGTGAATTCGTAATTGAGGGTAAGGCTGAAGTTCCACACCGCTTTTGCCATGTAAAATTAACCAAAGAGTCGCCATAACTCCTTTTTTCATCCTGTAAAAAGTAATAGGTAGGTACACCTACAGATTAAATACGAAATACAAATCACCACGCTATCTGTCGGCCGTTCTTTATCTACTTTCTGATTTTAACAACATAGAAAATTTGAAATCTGGCACTTTGTACCCACATGGCTCGCTGAGGCAGTCCACCCAGTCCTAAGAGACTGGGTCGAGGCGAGGCACCGGGATCCGACGTATCACCTCACCCAGCTCCTCACAGGTCACGGCTGTTTTGCCAAGTACCTGTGGGAGGTGGTAGGTATCGAGTCGGATCCCGTTTGCCGAAATTGCAGAAGTGGGGCCGTGGATACGGCGGAACACACCCTCGCCATGTGCACGACCTGGGACGCCCAGCGCGCTGAACTCGTCAGCGTGCTGGGCCAGGACTTGTCGCTCTCGGTCGTTGTTTCATCCATGGCCGAGAGCGAACAGTGTTGGGCCGCCGTCGCTTCCTTTGCTCGGGAGGTGATGGCGGCAAAGAGGGAGGCCCTGCGAGAGTGCGAACGCTCTGGTGGCACTTTGCCACCCCGCAGGGCCCCGGGTAGGGGTCGTCGGCGCGCGGTGGCCGGCCGCCCCCCCCGACGAGGTGGTCATGCACAGCGGGTCGCAGTTCAGAGACCCGCCGCACCGGTCGTGGCAGGAGGGCCACATTTGAGTGACGGGGGACCTAGCGATCCCCCCGTCGCGTTGAGCCCCCCGTGAAGAAAGGGGGCCACCCTTGCCGGGTCGTGGTAAGGCTCAAGGCACCACCATGGCCCGGTAGGGCAGAGAGAGATAAAGAAAAAAAAAAATAAAAAAAATACTTTGTACCCACATTAAATTCTTGTAAGTCACGGATATTGACCCATATTAAGAGTTCGCTGACTCAGTATTACCGTTTATTGCCTTAATTTATTTAGTAACAGTTTAACAGTGCACTACGGTAATTAAAGTAATTAGAAAACTATCCTTCGAATAAATAACAATATGTGTTACATTTAATAAGTTAATTTCAAGCAATTGAAATCGAAATCTGCATACATTTCATGTTAATAAATATATACACCTTGAAAAAAGCCTTTGGTATCAAAACTAAAATATATCTAGTTGAATTTGAATTCTAGTTGATTTAGAAATTAGGTACGAATTTTAAATTTTATCATGCTACATTGTGCTTATGTGCACATTGTATATTATTATATCCTGCTTTGGAAAATGTATCAAATTATATTTCGTAATAAAAGATTTGCCTAACGATAGCAGCATCTTCTCAACCTTAATTTATAATTAAAGGACTTATTTTCTGCTCTTCTAGGTGCTTAACCTACATATTGTTTAATTAAATATTATCTTTCTAATAGCTGTTGCCTGCGACTTCGTACGCGTGGAATTGAGAAAATTTCCCCTGCTCTTGCAACATTTTAAACTGATAAATAATAAATAATAATAATTAAATATTCATGGACATTTCACACAACGTTCTCTGGTCCCAAGCTAAGCGCTTATATGCTTGTGTTATGGTTACCAGAATATGGATATACTACATATACTACATTTTTTTTGTAAATACATACTTATAATACGTAGAAAACACCCAGACACAGAACAAACATTTGTATGACATCTATAAACATCACACAATTGATTGTCCCGAGCGGGAATCGAACCCGCGACCTTGTGAACGGCAGTCCGTTACATGAACCACTAAACCACGAAGCCCGTCAATACGTCAATGGTATTTCGCTCTTTTGATTGCAGCGTGATTTTATATAGCCCCTAGCCATCAACAATAAATGTACTATCCAACACTGAAAGAATTTTTAAGTCGGACCAGCCAGGCGCTCCCAAGATTAGCGCTTTCAAACAAAGAAACTATTCAGCTTATTAATATTAGAATAGATATGCCTTCCGTGAGTAGTAGTATTTAAATATATTTAAGAAATGGAATTTCAAGTAAACAGTGCTGTAATTAGGACGATGATTTTTTGCTATGCTCTTGATAAGTCAGTTTCCTTTTACTTGGTCAGGTGTGATTAAGTAATTTCTGTTTCCTTGTTTCAATACTTAATTAGTACCTTGTTTATCGAAATATAAGGCAGCGGATGTATGGATGGAAGTAGCATTGTTTTGGTTTTTATTACCATTTAGTTAATCAGGGTTATCAATAAATATTTTCATTATCTATAAATTATAGAAACCACGAACCTAGTTTAGTTCTATGTCTATGTAAGTACCTATTTGAAATAGTCAAATTCAAATATTTTTATTCAAACCAGACAAAATTAACAAGCTCTTTATAAAGTCAGAAGGAGTCTGTTCTAAAAGTGAATCCTATGGAGTAGAACAGACAAGAAACTCCCGCCTTATTACAAAACGTGGACTAAGTTTAAGCCACAGTTTAAGCCTGGCTTTTTAAACACTTCAATTGCGCATTTCAAGCAGATTTTTCTCAAATCCTAGATCTAACAACGACCTTAGTCTTAAACCGACGCCAAACTAGTGTCAGAGCAGGTCTAACTATCCAATTCCTCGTAAATAAATTTTGTTAAATCTGGGTTTAACGTTGAGCCGCGTTTTGTAATAAGGGGCATGGGTTTTTTTTTCTTGTCGTTGCTTTTTTTTTTGTAATACTAAAAGATATTATAGATACCTACATCCTATGAAAAGAACAGACAAACATTTGAGAGACATTGGTACCAATTCTAGATGCACAACTAAACTAAACTTAACTAAAAATAAAATTTGATTGTGGTCAGTAAGACAATTTGACAATAAATAAAATTAATAAATATTCATGGACATTTCACACAACGTCCTCTGGTCCCAAGCTAAGCTTTATATGCTTGTGTTATGGGTACCAGAATACGGATAGAATACATATACTACATACCTATGATACATAGTAAACACACAGACGCAGTACAAACAATTTTCTTATCATAAAAACTGTAATATGGAATAACAATTTTAATTTGAATGTTTATAGCGAAATAGCCAATTAATTAAAATACAGTATAGTTTATTTTATTTTTTAGTTAAGTTTAGTTGTGCACGTAGAATTGGTACCATTTTGCCATTGATTGTACTTGTCTACTTATCCTTTACGTCGCTTATCACATTTCTGTTGTAAGAGAAATCTAGTATAAGAACTAACACTTACGTTATCTGGTTTTATGTATGAAGCCCTATTGTGTACCTTATCTATTTTTATATTTGGTGCCCTATTGTAGGTAATATACGATTCTGACGAAACCTACTTCAGTAGTTTATACTGTGAGAAAGTGTACAGTTTTTGCTCCTAACACGTTGTGTTCCCATCGTCAAAGTACATTCTTGTTTTATTACGTTTTACATAAATACACTACTAATATAATAGGTATATATAGCTATGATATTAGTACCGACTCTACATGTATAACTAAATCTACTATAATATAATATACTAACTATAATCATAATTTTTTAGTTAATTTAAACCAAAAAATTAAAATTGATAGCGACACAATTCTGAAATATTAACTAAACTTTCTTATTATCAAAGCTGTGTATTTTAGACTAATGACTATAATTAATATAAATTTGTGCAACGAAATACACAATTAGAGAAAGCACAGCAAAGTTATTTTCATTTTTGTTAAGTTATTACCATCTAAGCCTGTGATCTAAACAAAATATACTTAATTAGAATTCAAAAAGTTATTTCTATTATCATACTATTAGACCTATGTCTACAAGGTCTACGCATATGAAACATTATTTTTGGTTCAGCATATCGGTTTATGTCTGTTTAGCTGTGAAAGAAAAACACACAAGTGATTATCGCCTTATCCCAAATTATCTAAGGGTCGGCGCAGCACGTTTTCTTTCTTCTAACCTCTCCTATCAGCCGTCATACTTTCATCAACTCCTTTTTCTTTCATAACATATGGCACACTCACTTCACTTAAAAATAATGAAAGTGTACAAAATAAATTCACTAATTTACCTTGGTGAAATAACATAAATATCATCATTATATGATATTGCCTTTGTTACGATGATATTCTCTCTTACGTTTTGTCCACTGTTCACCCAATAGTCCAGACCTCGTTCGCACTGAAGATTCACGGAGCCGCCATTCCAAGCAAAATTTTTGTAATGACCATCTAAAGTCATCACCAACGATATTAACATTAAGAATTTAACAAAATAATTCATTGTTTTACACAGAAAAGAGACTATGTCACAACCAGACAAAATATTATTTGTTTTAGTTTGGTGTAACTGTGTACAAGTGCTGATGCAAAAAAAATCATTTCACAGAATTTCAATTTCTTTTAAATCGTTTTTGTTTAGTCACCAACATTCCAAATCGTCAACAATCCTGATTTTAATACATCTAAAATGAGTTAAAATAAATAATGTAAAATCTGGATAACTAATTGTGTAGTTAGGCTAACCTAACTAAAATTTGTCTTCGGTTGATCGCAAATTTCATCTACCTAATAGATTTAGAATAGGAGACATATTTGGGGATTTCTTTTTTTGGTGGGGATCTGGGTGGATACTAACTCTAGTCACCTCCGATGTACTGACGGCACATTTGAGGTGATAATTTTCCCTTTATTTTCGCGGATAAGGAACTTGTCCAGAATCAAGGTTAGAACAATAGGTATTTGCTGTACATCGTTGTCAATGAAAATTTAAAATTCTATTATTTTCTGTTAGTTAGATTAAATAGTTGTAAGGATCCAATTACTTAGCATATCTCAGGAATCAAAACTTATGTAAATACCATTAAAAAAATGTCACCAGGATGGGTTTTGATTAAAAAATATAACCAGTAGAGCGTGAAAATATTCAGATAGCAACCGGTAATATTACAAATAAATAAATGTAACATGTTTTTGCTGTTATTATTATAAGTAGCAAATAAGAATGCTTGGCTAGACAACAATGGTAATAATGAAAAGGGAAATAAAAATTTAAACAATTTAATAATAAACAATGAAACAGGGAACAAACAAATACTTATTTAAATGAATACACTTTACCTTAACATAATTTGAATATCGTATTTCGAAATGTGTATTTTATAATTAACATAAATACATATGTTTAAAATAATAAATATTTAATATATATCGCAAGATACTATTACTATTATTAATTTATTATTAAGTGGGTAGGTATTGCGGTTGCCGTACGCTTTTGTTAAACATGAATTCTGAAAACCATGGTAACTTCTGTTACGCCATCCTCCTATCCAGGGGCGTAGCGTGCCTTGGTGGGGCCCCGTATAAAAATTTATTTGGGGGCCCATAGGAAGGGTAAAGATTTCTCATAAGAGAAAAAAATCTGTGCATATATTTGATAGAGATATTTATTAATCATAATTATCTATCTGTCTTACGCACGTCGGGGGCCCCCGTGGCCTGGGGGCCCCGTATAATTGATACGGCTGATACGGCGGTAACTACGCCCCTGCTCCTATCTTAATCTTTAAATATACACCAACTTGTTGCATTTTAATTTTATGTCTAGATTACTTTCTTATCATCATCCTTATTCTAGATTCTTACACATTCCCTAGCAAGACAAAATAGAAAACATGGAATATCAGCCTGAAACGTTAATAAATTAATGGTAAGAGGCAGATGATATTGCTCGGCAAACCGACAGAGGCTCATGAGTGGCAGTTGCATGCTGGACTACATTGCTCAAACCATCGTCTGACGTCAAAAGGTAACAATTCTCGAGTAAAGTTCCCAATGAGAGCCACCTTGACTCCACCCTGGAGGAGAGATTAGAAAAAAAGAACAAAAACAAGAGACTTCCTGGCATACTTTAGGGACAACATCAAACCCGGGATTTACCAATTTGTCGTTAATTGGGATTCGTTTGACAGATCCTCTCTCGTTCATAAAAGTTTGTAGTGGCAAATTGATGTCGCCCTGGGATTTCTGAATCATGTTGCTCTTGTTTACTCCTTGAGGAAGTGATAATCAAAATAATATAAGCATGCATAATATTAAAATTAATGACACGAAATTGCTCAAGTATCGCATGCTAAAGTAAGGTAAAAAAATACTGATTTTATTTATTTTGGTGGAGCAGAATTATACGCTTCAAAAGTCTCAATTTTTTGTAACTTTATTTACATAGCTTCCTTCATTATCTTAGCCTTAGTTTTTACTTATGACATGCGCTAATCTCCGAAACTACTGATTCGAAATTTAAAAAAAAAATTGTTAGATAGCGCATTTATCGATGATGGCTAAAATAAAATAAAAAATGCTTACGATAGCTAGTGTCGTATATAATTATCTAATAATCAAGAATTGAATTGTAGACAAATAGTTGACAGAATGCATCGAGCTGCAGAGATACCTAACTATTAATTCCATGGGACAAAGCAGCGGGTATCTGTACGGTCAGAGTAGTAGAGTCATTTCATATTTTCATCGCTGTGAAATATATACCATTAGCACTGCTTGCAGTTTTTCTAAAAGATATTTGACGGGCCTCGTGGTGTAGTGGTTCATATAACGGACTGCCGATCATGAGGTCTCGGGTTCGATTCCCGGTCAGGACAATCATTTGTGTGACGTTTTTAATTGTCATACAAATGTTTGTACTGCGTCTGGGTGTTTACTATGTATTATAAGTATGTGTTTACAAAAGAAAAGTAGTTTATGTATTATATCCGTATTCTGGTACCCATAACACAAGCATATAAGCTTAGCTTGGGACCATAGGACGTTGTGTGAAATGTCCATGAATATTTATTTATTTATTTATTTTATTATATAGGGTGCTTTAAGGAAACTTTCTTACATATTTTTGGGCCCTATCACGGCTAGAGGCCTCGTATCCTTTATACGGCTGATACAGTACAGCGCTGCTGTATAAATAAGTAATGTCACCCAGATCTGAAAAAAAACTAACACAGGTCAGACAGAAAGAACAATTTGTAACTCATTATAGTCATACCTATAGAATGTTTAACCTTTTAACCTTCAACAAATAAAACTTTATACCATAACAATACCAGTCGCCTTTACTCTTATTCAGATCCCAATGATGCTATAAATGAATTTATAAGAATATCTCAAACTTCTATTGCAGCGTGTACATCTAGTATCAAAATTCCAGCACGAAAAGTAATTCTAAAACCCTGGATTACACCCGGCCTTCTGCGGTGTATACGTAATCGAGACAATCTATACAAAAAAACTAAACAATTCCCTGAGGATGACACTCATAAGATCACCTACAAGCGATACAGAAATTTTTGCACTACTCTACTTCGTAAATTAAAAAGGCAATTTGACTCTCAAGAACTGAATAAATCTAGTAACAATCCTAAGAAGCTCTGGGAAACCATTAAATCCATAACAAACACCACAAAATCAAAAATATCGTCTTCTCCACTTTTACTACATAAACCCTCCCCCCTGGACTCGTGTAACGCAATTAATGAGTTTTTTATAAATATTGGCAAAAAATTAGCTGACAGCATTGACTCTAAACATAATACTCAAACTCCTCCTCTCTTTCCAATAAATTCTTCTCAAAACCCAAATTCCTTCGTTTTAGAACCAACAGATACAGCTGAAGTATCGTCAACTATCAAATCGTTAAGGCACAACGCCGCAATCGGGTGGGACAATATATCTACTACGTACCTACAACGTTACTCTCGTACTCTTGCACCTGTTTTGACTCACATATTTAATCTTTGTTTCGAAATAGCAGTCTTCCCCACATCCCTAAAAAAAGCTATCATCCATCCAATCTTTAAGGGTGGAGATAAGAACCTCCCTAACAACTATCGCCCTATAGCTATCCTTACTTCTTTATCTAAGATTCTTGAACATTTAATTAACAAACGCCTTAAGCATTACCTTGAACACCATAACCTTCTATCACCACAACAATTCGGTTTTCGCAGCAAGAAATCAACAGCTGATGCAGTCCATGAACTTATAAACACTGTCACTGACAAACTTAATGAAAACAAGAAAGTCGTGACAGTATTCATGGATCTTGCAAAAGCCTTCGATACGGTTCCTCTTCATTTACTTCTGAGAAAATTGGAGAATGTGGGAATAAGAGGCCATGCCCTCGAACTTTTCAAGAATTACCTATCAGACCGAACTCAGTATATCTTAATAGATAATTTTGTTAATGATGAGGCGTCTATTGAATACGGAGTGCCGCAGGGGAGTATCCTGGGGCCTACACTCTTTTTAGTGTTCATAAACGACCTCTGCAACCTTAACATCCCTAATGCTAAAATTGTGACCTACGCTGATGATACAACTATTACCTTTTTTGCCGATACCTGGCTAGATCTCCAATTGATTGCTCAAAACGGCTTCACCACAGCTCTATCCTGGCTTTCAACTCATGCACTAACTTTAAACACCACTAAAACTAACTTCATAAACTTTACAATCTCTTCCAAATCGCAACCAATAAACAACCTATCAATTAAAGCTCATTCTTGCACTACGCCATCGGCTCTTGACTGTGACTGCCCTTGCATACTAGCTGTTAACGAAGCAAAATATTTAGGCGTCATGCTAGACCAACACCTAACTTTCAGACCACACATCAGCGCCCTAACTGGACGTATAAGAAAGCTTATTTTTATATTCAAAATACTTCGGCATGTAGCATCCCAAAAAATAATTCGCACAATCTACTTCGCCTTATGCCAATCCTTACTTACCTACTGTATCTCCTGCTGGGGAGGTGCAGCAAAATCTTACCTAATGCCACTTGAAATTGCACACAGAGCTATTCTGAAAGTTTCATTGTTTAAACCTATTCTATTCCCTACTAATGAAATCTATAGCATTTGGAAGGTATTAAACGTAAGACAACAATATATCCTGCATGTGACTCTTCTGCAACACCGTAAAACACCATTCCAGATATTAACAAAAAGACGAAGAGACAAGATTTGCTCTATACCAACTATCCGTACTTCCTTTATTAAAAAATTCTTTATATACAATGGTCCATTTCTTTACAACAGTTTAAACGCACTATGCCCTATATATGGTCTAACATACTTCAATTGCAAAAAAGCTTTACGCACTGCACTTCTTAAACTCACGTATGACGAAACCGAGAAATTATATAAAAATGATCAGGGTCATCCTTACTCACCGCTCTCATCCCCATTCATATTACCCTCATAATCACAGTCGCACATAAACTCACATACTAACGGACGTTATACACACCTTCTGCAAACTCCACCACATACACATACCCACACGCTCGCTCACACACACAAACACACGCTTTGAAATTATTGGTAGGTACTTATGTAATGAAACAAAAATTGTATCAAATATGATTTATTTCTAGGTGATAACTTGTGTACATTGTGTAAACCATTACTATAATTTTATTATTATGTCCTACTATACACAATGGGGCTTAACTGAGTCTCCTAAACACAGGCTATCTTTAGCCTATATGGGAGATCAGTGCATACTTTGCTAGATAGTCGAATGTTTAAAATGTAATAAGTTAAATGTAATATTCTTACTGTGAATTTAGCTTAAATGTAAGTGTATTAAAATATAATCTAGATAAAATGTAACCAAATGTTAATTAAATAAATAAAATAAATATAAAAAATACACATCGTAGTAGTCTTTGCTTAATATAAAACAAGCAAGTTAAGTCGTTATTTTTGTATGTATGTCCATATGTTAACGAGAGATTGAAAGGAAGGAAATGAGAGGAGGTTTTAAGTTTAGTACACAAAATTGAAATTATTCACATACATTTAAATTATGGAGGAGGCTTACGTCCCAATGTTGGGACATAATAGTTTGATTGCAAAAAAAAAAAAATATTTTGTTCCCCACGGCTTCGTACCCGTGGAATTCCTACTTATTTGACACTTTTTTTTTTAATCATTATTTTAAGGAACTTTGTCAATATTGACGATGCCGTCCCATAATATATAATACAATGTATTACAACATGAATTTTCTACAATAAATAATTACCAGCTAACAACTAATTCTTATTTACATTAAGTCATTCTGGATAGGTATATTGCGCACAGGATGTGTAACAGTATCCTGGCGCTCTCTGAAGACGGAACTGCCAGGATACTGTTACACATTCCAACCTCATAGCCAATGCTCATCGATCGGCGGCGCTGAAACTCATTTCGTACACATTCACACAAAACATGTTGGATATCATAAATGACATTACATTCTGGACAATTAGGTGAGTTAGATTTTCCCACTAAATGTACAACTTTGTTAATATTATAAAACAAAGTCGTCGTTTTGTACATATGTCCCTATGTGAGCTTATATCTTCAAAATCATGCAACGTATTTTAATGCGGTTTTTTTAATAGATAGAGTGAGTAGAGGATGATTTTTTGTATAATTTGCTAGAGTTTGATTTTGAAATTCCACGCATAAGAAGTTCCGGACAACAGCTAGTATTATATAAAAAAAAAAAATATAATGTAAATCAATACTAGCTCAATCCGATTCGCTCTATTAATTGTTTCTACATATTGGTACATGAATTAAGTTTTCCGACAGAGGGATCGGTTCACATTTCCTGTTACTCTCACAGTCTCCAATACTATGTCATTACATTGATCGAGGACAAAAACTGGTGATTGTATGCCTGGGAACCTACCGTATACTTACCGATTGATAGTTATTTATGTAGTAACTATAGTAAGAATAGTATTTGTGTCTATGGACTTGTACCTACTGGATTAATCTTTGTGAATGACTATATCTGTTGCCCGCAACCCATGCCCCGACCATATTTAATTATCCCGGGATAAATTATAACCTATACTTTAAGATAAATCTCTACAAATAAATTACTGGAAACGCTATTTAATTCCATGCAGTAGTTTTGGCGTCACAGATCGACAAAAATTCTATAAACTATTGTTTTAGCTTCTATTACGCCAATAAAGACCGACTAACCAATTATTTTTTCATTGTCTTCAAAGTACAGTCATCGAATTTTATGATTTTTATTATAGGTATGCACATGTTGTTCTCAATGGAATGAGAAAGGCCTTCTTTACTTCGGGAGGGTATTTAGTCTATTTATGCTATACTATACAGGCGTGTTAGCATAGGGCTTAGTATAGTTTTTCGTCTTTTACAATCTGTTCAATTATCATGATATCCTCTGGAAAGGAAATGGAGAGAAGAAAAATCTTAATCAATTATTCTTAATCAAAACATTTTGTATAGTATAGTAAAATATTAATATATTATGGTACTTAAATGCTTAAATAAAACTACTTTTTACGGATTTAGACGCATATATTTGTTTTAAATTGTGCAAATATACGCGTCTAAATCCGTAAAAAGTAGTTTTATTTAAACAAATGAGTCGCGCAAGTGTTAGAAAATACTACTTAAAAGCTTTTCATAGTTTTGTGTTTTTGCAATGCAACCACTGCAATAATTTAGCAGGTCATGTTCTCAAAATAAAATTAATTTTGCAAAAACTTTAAAATAATTTTATTTTCTGTTTTACAGTACATACAAATACGTGTAAATATTTGTATGAGTTTCATAATATCTAGGAAAAATTTACTAAATTGCATACAAAGCGCACTAAATTGTAAAACATTTGTTTTTACTAGATTTTATTACGCATAATATGCTTAATATAGATAGTGCTAACAAGTAGTATAATTAAATTAAAAATAGACGCTGTTTTGTTATTCTGCACATAAAGCAGTATCTATATAGTTATAATTATATTTTTGAAAATTGAAATAGGTATTTTATACGACGCGGATAGTGAGTTTTGATAACACAGAAAAAAATTACGTTGCGCTCGTTTGACGTCTTATATCTTCTTGTGTTGTATGTATACATATCAACACAAGTGAAACCGAACAATAAGGGAAAGCTACACATAAAACACATATTTAATAAGTTCTAAGTTTAATTATTTAAATATAACTTAATATGTATATAACGCATAGGCAGCTAAAAGCGTAGCGCTGACCATGTAAAAAAACACAGACGGAGCGTTGATAATAATACTACGAGTAGATATAATATGCAAAGCCAATGACTTGTTAGTCATCGAAATGTAGTGACGGACGAAACAAGTATCACCACCTCATGTCCTCCTGAAGGTGCTGTAAGAGTCAGCTCAGAGATGATGTAAGCAAATAACATGATTATCATCTGTGTGATAAAAATAAATTCTTAAAACGGGTGAGTGATAACTGGTCCGCTTCGGAAAATTTGTTGCAACTGCCCTGTTGAGGACGGGCCCGTTGTTTAGCGGGCCAGACTGGGAAGAGATCATCGAAATGGAGCTTTTTAGAAAAAAAAATCAATTGAGACTTCTTTTTCAATTTTGTTCTAGTTTTCTTTAATTAGAATTTCTTAACGTATTCGAATAATTAAAAATATTTTTATTTGCATCTTTTCTTTTATATTGTATTCTTTTGTTTGGTAAGTATGCCCGGCGCTCCGTCTTCATTTATTCATGTGGTCAATCGCAACCATTTTAGTTATTAAAAATTCTTGTACTAAATATAACATTACATTATTTTGCTATTTGCATGTGTTTAATAAAACAGTCAAAATGGTTGTTTCATATAAGTGGCTATTTAAAGAATATTTTTCGTAATTGTATTTTTTTAAATATTTCTCTATTATGTTATACAATTGTATTATGAAACATAGTTATTTATGTTAACATTTTTGACATTTGCTACGAAATTTTAATCTTTGTAATTTAAATGGAAAGTAGCAAAATTATTAAATAAATAAATAAAATAAATAAATAAATATTCATGGACATTTCACACAACGTCCTCTGGTCCCTAGCTAAGCTTTATATGCTTGTGTTATGGGTACCAGAATACGGATAGAATACATAAACTACTTTTCTTTTGTAAATACATACTTATAATAGATAGAAAACACCCAGACGCAGTACAAACATTTGCATGACAATTAAAAACATCACACAAATATTTGTCCTGACCGGGAATCGAACCCGAGACCTCGTGAACGGCAATCCGTTATATGAACCACTAGACCACGAGGCCCGTAGGATTAAATGTATTAATAAAAAATAATTTGCTTAGTTCAAAAACTAAAAAACAGGAACAAGATACAAAATATTTTTTTAAATTATTGCATTTTCATCGGTCCCTAATATGTGTGCAAAATTTCAGAACAATCCAACTACTGGAAGTATCTTAATGTCACTTTCAAAGAATCCGTTACATAGATTAAATACATTGATAGATACCTACCGAACTAATTTAGGCGTGTTAAAAATAGTGTAATTTACGTTGATAATAACTTCTAACATAATATTCTAAATATAATCACAATCTGATAAATAAAACAACATTACTTACGCTGTATTGGAATCTTAGACATTTCAAAACCATTATGCTCATAACTAAGCATTATAAACTTACTAGGTGATCCGGCAAATGTTGTTTTGCCATAGATATTAAAAAAAAAGTTTGAGAAATAGATGTTGGCCGATTCTCAGACCTACTGAATATGCAAGTAAAATTTCATAAAAATCGGTCTAGCCGTTTCGGAGAAGTACGGTAACTAACACGTGAATTTTATATATAAGACTAGCTGTCCCGGCAAACGTTGTTTTGCCATACTAAAAAAAAAGTTTGAATAGATGTTGGCCGATTCTCAGACCTACTGAATATGTATGCAAAATTTGAGAAGAATCGGTCAAGCCGTTTCGGAGGAGTACGGTAACTAACACTGTGACACGTGAATTTTACATATTAGATTATAAATTTATAGAAAACTAGCTGACCCGGCAAACGTTGTTTTGCCATACTAAAAAAAACCAAAAACGTTTGAAAAATAGATGTTGGCCGATTCTCAGACCTACTGAATGTATGTAAAATTTGTGAAGAATCGGTCAAGCCGTTTCGGAGGAGTACGGTAACTAATACTGTGACACGTGAATTTTATATATTAGAAGATATTGCGGTAATAGGTAATTTAGTCTTAACTAAAGGCACTGGATAATAAATTTTATAAACTGGATAATAATCTTCTGTCCGTCTGTACGTGCATCCATTAGGGAACCGAATAACGTACCTCCTGCGTTTGTGGGGGGCTCGTGTATACCTTCATTTTTAAGAGCATAAAATGTTTTTATAAGACTTCAAAAAGGAGGAGGTTCTCCATTCGTCTGTACTCTGTATGCTTTTATAGAAAGAAGAAAGAAAGAAAAAAGCTTTTATTGCTGCTTACATTAAACACAACTTAACAGTAAGTTATCACACATATGACCTAAGATCATCCCGTATTTTGATGATTGCAGCAAACGGGTACCTGTTTCAGCATATGTTAGATCTTAAAGACCTAACGCTGATTTTTAAACGGGCCCCTGGTGAATGATGACACGGATACCATCAGATACAAGAAGTTGCTTAAAATGATTGCAATTATGTAGTTATCCAAAATACTATTGAGTAATATTTTATTATGTTATATGTCCCGCTTGCGGCAGTCACTTCTTCCACCATAATTTAATTTATTATGTTATATATGTTATTTTATTATGTTTGTTGCCTCATAACTTTTAACTGGGCAAAGCAATTTTAATGATTCTTTTTTTATTTGAAAGCTTGTGGCTCCCGTGTGGTCCTATTGACACCAGGAGAAATCGAGGAAAACCCTCAAATTTCAAAGGACATAAAGTCGGTTGGACCTTTTTTTTTAAAATACTCTATTATTACATATTTATAACATCCACATATGAATTTTTATTACCATGTCACAGCAGGAATCTATAGAATTGATGTTATTTACTAAAGTGGACCACAAAACTACTTAGATTGTGGAATTAGGATTATTGTTACGCTCGTCAAAATAAAGAAATAAAAACCAACGTAACGGAACCGTTTTGTACAAACTTATTCTGACTAGCTTTTAAAATATTTTATAAATTAAAATATTTTTAAATATAAAATAACGTAATAATTGACTATATTTTCAATCTTTCCGTCTTCGTAATTATATTTAGATGTTTTATTTAAATTTCATTTATTTAAAGCTAATATTTTGTAATATCACTGAAATAGAATTGTATTTTTGTTATTTTATTTTCATTTACTTTGTAGAACATGTCTGTAAGTTGTTAGTAAATTTAATGGTTTTGTGAAATGTTACTATAAATACATTACTAATAATGTTGAAAGAAATGAATCCAAAATTTCATCAAAATTCCAAAATTTTTACACAACGTTCGTACTTAGGTAGATTTTGTAATGTTGGAAAATCAAACAGAAATATAGTAAACTCTAGTGGTCTTATTCATAATGACTTATCAGAGGTTTATAAGTTCGCTAAAATCGGTTCGCTAAAATTGTTAAAAATTGTTATTCAAAATTGTTAGTCTTTTTACGATAAAACGTTTATTATCTCTCCGATAAAATCTCCGTTTAAACCTCCGATAAGTCATTATAAATAAGACCATAAGTGTATAGTAGCCATGGCCTAGTGCGCCTGCTTGCGACGACGTTCAGCGCAAGCCCCTACATTTAATATTTTGGTTTTTCTCCATTCAATGATGGTGAGGTAAAACAAACAAGCCTGAGACGCGAAACCAATCAGCCCCGGACTCTAATTTTATAGGATAGGTTGCCTATATCATAACAGCTGTTAATAAATAAAACTGGTTTTTACGGATTTAGATCCGTATATTTGTTTTAAATTTAGGCCCGACGTTTCGGAGACTTTGCAGTCACCATGGTCACGGGTGAGACTGAGCTGTAATGTGTCTCCTACGATCAGTTATTACAGGGTTTATCCAAAATTTAAAACAAATATACGCGTCTAAATCCGTAAAAAGTAGTTTTATTTAAACAGATGAGTCGCGCAAGTGTTAGAAAATAGCTGTTAATAAACTTCAAAAGCTGTAATAAAAACTAAATAACTTAAGAGGATTTCATTACTAGAAATTAAAAGATTGGGCTATTGGTGTTTATTTTCTACTAGCTGTTGCTCGCTACTTCGTCTGCGTGAAATTTTGAAAGCAAACCTTAACAAACAGAAGTTTACTATACCGCTCAATAGATGGCGTTGTATAGTTCTTTTAAATAAATAAATAAATAAATATTCATTGACATTTCACACAACGTCCTCTGGTCCCAAGCTAAGCTTATTATGCTTGTGTTATGGGTACCAGAATACGGATATAATACATAAACTACTTTTCTTTTGTAAATACATACTTATAATACATAGAAACACCCAGACGTAGTACAAACATTTGTATGACATTTATGGATATCACACATAATTGTCCCAAGCGGGAATCGAACCCGCGACCTTGTGAACGGCAGTCCATTACATGAACCACTAGACCACGAAGCCCGTCAATTTTAAATCGCACTATGGTTTGGTTACACACATTAACACATAAGCTCGTCAAAAATGTCCGCTTTTCGCATTTATAAATTAGTAAGGATTACCAGAAAATGAAGAAATAGATTAATAGAAAGTAATTCCGATATTTAAGGTTTCGAACAAAGTTTAAAAAGTACAATGTAGGAAACCGAAATACGCCACTGCTTCCTTGCGGTTTAAAATCTAGGGTATTTATGTATGATACCCGTAAGTAAAACCAGTATTTTTTTTTATAATGTATACTACTAGCGATTGTACCGTGTACCGATTGTTCTCCGTGTGGTGACGGATTAAGAATACAAGTGTCACCACCCCATCTCCTCCCAAGGGTGCTGTAAAAGTCAGCTAAGGGATATTGCACATAGATAACATCGTCTGTGAGAGACGGAAATGTCGAAAATAAAGCCTGTGCCAATACGCCTGGTCAGCGCGGCACAGTAGGCCATAATCCTTCCCAAAGTGGAGGAGGCCCGTGCCCAATAGTGGGACCTAGATGGGCTGGAGAGAGAGAGAGAGGCGATTGTACCTACTGTATATTTTTATTACATACTTTGTTTTCTTAACAAAACTCTTCCATAAAGTAGACCCAATCTAGAACGTTCTTGCAATATATTTTTAGTTCCATTTGGTTTTATTGGTTCCATTATATTATTATAACTTTTACAAAGTAATTTTTAAAAGGGGTCACTCATCATAAATAATACAAGTATACTTCCAGTATCATTATTACACATTTATTATCAAATATTTATGAATCTTCAATAATAGTTGTTACTTTTATAACACAGAATAGATAGAAGATACTATGTTTTATAAATTCAACCACAATGACAACTGCCAAAATATTCGTATTTCGAAAAACACTTCAACGCATAGACGACCTCCTTCTTAAGATTGTTAATTAAGACGATACCAAAATAGCTTCGTGCATTTTTCTATGTACGAAGTTTTCATTGTTTCTTTAGATTGAATGGCTAGAGCTCTAATTTTTAAGTATATGTTTTTTCAAAATATGATCTAGGATCGCATCAACTCAGAAACACGATTGAAAAAAGTTTTCTCGATAGAAAATCTTGGCGAAACAACCTCTCAAAATTTTTATTTTTTTCATTTGTCGGTCTATTATCGCGTATTAACTAATGAAATAACTTTAAAAACATAAGTAACTATTATATATAGAAACACGTAAATCAGAATTAAAATATATTTAGTAGATTTTGAGTAAATAGGAAAAGTATCCCTAATTCTTCATTTTCTGTGCCTACTGGCTGTGTAAATATGTACGTGTCGGCGATGATATACGATAATATTGATGTAGGCCCTTAAATGATATTCTCCTTGGTGCACCTTACATTTTATACGTAACTTGTAACTCCTTTGATCTAACTGGATCTGCAAGTTTTGAGGATTAAGGTGTTGTAATGCTCCAATTTGCCATAAATAAAGGTTATTTCCATCATTAAATTTCAATGTCATTTGTTTTTTTTGTTACATTTGTAACAAAAAAAACTAACACAGTTAAGGGCCTACATCAATATTATCGTATATCATCGCCGCCACGTACATATTAACACAGCCAGTAGGCACAGAAAATGAAGAATTAGGGATACTTTTCCTATTTACTCAAAATCTACTAAATATATTTTAATTCTGATTTACGTGATTCTATATATAATAGTTACTTATGTTTTTAAAGTTATTTCATTAGTCAATACGCGATAATAGACCGACAAATGATAAAAATAAAAAATTTGAGAGGTTGTTTCGCCAAGATTTTCTATCGAGAAAACTTTTTTCAATCGCGTTTCTGAGTTGATGCGATCCTAGATCATATATTGAAAAAACATATACTTAAAAATTAGAGCTCTAGCCATTCAATCTAAAGAAACAATGAAAACTTCGTACATAGAAAAATGCACGAAGCTATTTTGGTATCGTCTTAAGTCTTAACACAGTTAAGTTGGTACTGTATCGATAATAATCAGTCATTTGATTAATGATCTGGATGGTAATGACTTACATGTTTAATTTATGTATTAACTAGCAAATGCTTACGGTTTTACCTGCGTTTGTAGTTATTAAGCAATAGACACCTAGCGTTAACAAATTATACAAAAAAGAAACATGTCGAATCACTCTATAAAAAAACTGCATAAAAATCCGTTGCGAAGTTTTGAAGATAGGGACATACATACATACGAAAATAACGATTTTGTTTTATAATAAGTAAATATTGGTAGTTTTTTTTAAATTAAATGTTGAAATATTTATATTAACCACTGTAAGATATGGAAAATCCGAAACTAAAGCGTAAGCGAACACTCCTGACTCCTGAGTGACTTTAGTATACTTAATACCCTCCTAAAGCGTAGGAGGCTCGTGCCCAATAGTGGGACAGTAATGGTCTGAGGAGAAAATGCCTAATTCTGTAAAACATTTGTAAATTAATTTAATTTTTATTGTCGTTTTCTTTAATTGATGTTATCATTAGACGAGCCTCGTGGTCGAGTGGTTCATGCAACGGACTGATGTTCATGAGGTTTCACGTTTGATTCCCGCACGGTACAAATATTTACCACTCTGAACAATAATTTGTGTGATTTTTCTAATTGTCATACAAATGTTTGTACTGCGGCTGGGTGTTTCTATGCATTATAAGTATGTATTTACAAAAGAAAAGTAGTATATGTATTGTATTCTATCCGTATTCTGGTACCCATAACACAAGCATATAAGCTTAGCTTGGGACCAGAGGACGTTGTGTAAAATGTCCATGAATATTTATTTATTTATTTGTGTGATATTTATAAATGTCATTTAATTGATTGTACTGCGTCTAGGTGTTTTCGATGTATTCTTCTTCTTTTCAGTCGGACACCCTTGCAGAGTGGTCGTGGTCATGGACTGTTTTCTGACTTAGTCGTTGCCTTCACAATTTGTGACCTTATCGCGTAAAACCTTTTGTCTCTTTTAGAGGCATTTTGTGAGGATTCTGCAGCAGGGCACTGCGTGACTGATTTTACGAGATCTAGCCATCTTGTAGGGGATCATCCACCTGACCGCTTTCCCTCTACGCACCTTGTATAACTAATCGTTCCATTAAAGTAACTTTCCGAGTGATATGCCCCAAAAACTTTAGAATTCGTTGCTGAACAATCGACGAAAGCCTTAGTTTAATTCGGAGTTCATTCAATATGGATACGTTAGTACGTTGTGCAGTCCAGCTAATTCTTAAAAGACTGATTCTTTCGATGTATTTTAAGTATGTATATACAAATAGAATTATATGTGTAGTATATCGGTATATGGTACCCATAACACAAGTATAGAAATATAGCTTACTGTGTGACAAAAAGAGATTACATGAATTGTAAAAAAGAAACAAAAAAAAAATATTAAAAATCGATAAAACTTTTATAGAGTCAACGATTACAGACACATTTCCATACAATTTCACAAGTAACGAATGTGTGTTTACATAAAACATTGAGATCAAGAATGTCATTGAGTACAATATAAAATTATACTTTAAGCTACTTACAGGTACAAAATTGTACTGGTCAAGGATATTTTTTTAGTTCAGCTGGTAACAGTGAAGTGGGACAACAACATAAGTTGCAGTTGCAGAAATAAATACCAATATATCCCTACTGCATACAATCATTAACAATGTATTAAATAATATTGAATAATATAACGACGGGCTTCATGGTATAGTGGTTCTTGTAACGGACTACCGTTCACGAGGTCACAGGTTCGATTCCCGCACGGCACAATAATTTTTGTGTTATTTTTAATTTTCATAAAATGTTTTATTTGCGTCTGGGTTTTCTATATATTATAAGTAAAGTACAAAAGAAAAGTAGTTTACGTATTCTATCCATATTCTGGTACCGATTATACAAGCATAAAAGCTTAGCTTGGGAACAGAGATCGTTATGTGAAATGTCCGTGAATATTATTTATTTATTTATGAAAAAGATTACTATGTCGATCAATTTTCGAGTTCTGGTTTTCTGCCAGCGGTGCGATAGTTATTAAAAGTTATATTAAACATCTTTTGATATTCACTAGCTGAAGAAAGAAAGCGATGATCAAACGGTTAATATTACAATCAAATTAAAGCGCCTAAACTAAATCTGTCTGCAAGTAACTAAAGTTGATGCTTGGAGAATTTACAGTTTATGCGTAATAAATTAGAAGAAGAATGTAATTTTCTATAGTATCTGGAAGAGATCGTATGATGGCATGACCTGGAAGGCCACCAGTTGTATTAGATATTATAGTATAGTTAAAAAATAAACCCTGTACCAACACGCCTGGTCGGAGCGATATAGTAGATTATAATCCTTCCTAAATTGGAGGCCGAGTGGAGCCTGTGCCCAACTGTGGGACGCTAATGGGCTGAACTGGGAAAGAGAGAGAGAGAGAGAGAGAGCTTTAATTTTTCCTTTGTCGTAGAAAGCGCTACTTATACTATAATTACTTCTTAGCTGATTCTTACAAGATCCTTCGGCGGAAATGAAAATTTGTATTTTGATGCACAAAGAACTGAATTTGAAGTCTATCATTAAATCTCTGATGAGACTGTCATTGTCGAAAAACTAGTCATATGTTTATTGTTACACCGTACTCTCTCCACACATTCATAAAATTATTCCATAATAATTTTATGAATATATATCCATATATGATGATATATATTCATAAAATTATAAGATATATCCATATATAATTTTATAATATCCATATATTTGCTTGGCCGTAACATTTCCATTGTCTAGAGGTTAAGGTTTTAACGAACGCATAGAAAATTACCATCGGGTCATTAACTAGTTTGTTTTTGTTTTCCGATAATTGAAACACAAAATCAATCAAATACAAGAGACTGTGATAGACACTGACGATTGTAACATAAAGTATGGAAAACATGAAAATTCATGTCTTGTCTTAATAGTTAAGAAAACGAATTTCTTTTTTTATTGCAAGTCGGTAAAACTGAGGTTAGCAGCAATCAATGTTATTAACGAGGGCAATAAATACAAAAATAAATAATGTTCTTGACATTTTTCCTTATAAGTAAAGTGTTAAAGAGTGATAACTACTATCACGAGTGCCAATCAAGCATTCAGGCAGTCAAACAGACGGCAAGTCACGGCTGTCGGCCACCACGCCTTTGGGACTGACCACTTTTACTTTTAGTTATTACGATGGGTTGTAGGGGGGCGAGTTATATCGTTGCGAATGTGAAGGTTTTAGTCCAGTATAGGTCGTAAGCGGCTGTATGTTGCTTGCCTCTTTGTTAAGCCCGCGAATTTGTGATAAAACACGTGCTTTTTACGACAACACGCTGCCGGCCTAACAGGTACCTAAAACAGTGCAAGTGTTCCTATTACATCAACTAAATACAGTGCAGTTTATTAACCTTAATATTACTATGATTTATGTTTATTATAGTAATTAGCGATTGTAAATCAACGACTGTTTAATTAATGTTTTACAAAATTAACTAGAGTTTAATTAATTATTTTCCTAGAATAGAATTAAACGCGCTTTGTTTAGTTTTTTATATATTTTGGATTTTAGTTATGTATTACAAAGTCGTAACAGCTTATTCAAAAACTTCTTTTAGAATACATAACTAATATCCTTTAGTAAATTCTAGCTAGATTTAATAATAGATTTTGAATTCCCTGTTTTAGCAATTCTATATATAGCCTGCTCTACAGGCCCGCGCTATCACTTATCCGGGAATATTTTATAATTAATTATGCGATAACATCAAAGGAAATTTGATGATGAACCTAATCACACGCATGTGCTCTGGTTCTAAGACTGTAAATACCAAATTATAAACTAAGTGGTTACGCATGGCCTATATTTAAGTACTAGGCATTCAGCACCCGTTACTTTGTACGCGTGTATTTTGCAAATTTTGCAAAATTTTCCACGTTTTTGCAACATTTTTCACTAACGCTTCGTTCCTATAGAGCGTGATCTTATATAGCCTTCCTCAATACATGTACTATTCAACACTGAACAAATTTTTCTAATGGACCAGTAGTTCATGAGATTAGCGAGTTCAAACGAACAAACTCTTTAGCTTTGTAATATTAGAATAGATAGAGGAAACATTTGTTTCATCCTACTAATAGTAGAAGTGTACAGATTCGTGAGAATATATGTATGTTTGTTTGTCACTATTGCACGCAAAAAGTAATGAATGAGTTTTAATGTAACTTTAGAGCTGTATATTATAAATTATTTTTTATCCTATTACCTACACAAAAATCATCCTCTTAAAACACTTCATCTTTTGCAATAAACTCATCAAAATCATCTGCGTAGTTCTGAAGATATAAGCTCACATATCATGTCCCATACATAGAAAAATAACGACTTTGTTTTAGAATAGGTAATAACACATAGGCTAATTAGGTGATAATAATCATCATCATCATGCTATATACCGAGGAGCGTGGCAGTAACAATAAACATTGAGTAATAGTTATTTGTATTATAATTATTAACTTGTGTGAATAAATCACGCCGTTTAGAATTTTCACATAACGTTCTTTATTGCCAATAAAAAATAAAAAAGTATTGTCTATAGTTATCTACTCGATTCGAACTTGGAACATAATTAATAGCCTTGTGTTAGTGTGTGAATATATGAAATGTAATTGAGTTTGAGTAATACCTATAATAATCCGAAGTAAACAATAGTTCATTGTGCCTGATAAATTGTTAGTAATGTATTTACAAATACTAAAGAACAATGCGACGATCAACAACGAGAGGAAGTTGTACGTAAACTGCGCTATCGCCTTAACTGTACCAATTTTTAACATTACTCTATCATCGTTACACTGCCCTTATAATTAAATAAATAAATAAAATATTCATGGATATTTCACACAATGTTCCAAGCTCTGATATAAAGCTAAGCTTATATGTTTATGTTATGGGTACCAGAATACGGATATACTACATAAACTACTTTTATTTTGTAAATACATACTGACAATACATAGCAAACACTCAGATGCAGTACAAACATTTGTATGATAATTTTAAATATTATATAAATGATTGCCTCGTGCGGGAATCGATCCCGTGTCCTTGTGAATGGCAGTCCGTTGCATGAACCACTACACCACGAGGCCCGTCAAGAAATAAGTATGGCACTATGCCACTTGTATTTTTCTTTTACTATCGTCATTCATATCTAGGTTTAAGTCTCTCTGTCTTATGTCACGAGTATCTTCACTAGGTCGCGGGCTCGATTCCTGCACGGGACAATCATTTGTGTGATGTTTATAAACGTCATACAAAATATGTTTGTACTGCGTCTGGGTGTTTTCTATGTATTATAAGTATGTATGTATTTACAAAAGAGAAGTAGTATATGTAGTTTATTTGTATTCTGGAACCCATAAAACAAGCCCAAGTAAGCTTAGCTTGGGACCAGAGGACGTTGTGTAAAATGTCCATGAATATTTATTTATTTATTACACATTTCATGTAAACATTAGTTACTCTTACGCTTGTAGTAACTCTATGATAATATTATTATTTCGCTAATATAATTGTTTATATTGATGCCTAGATGGTATTTAATTATTATGCTGTTATTACTCTAGCCAAACTTCTTTTAGAGCGTTATGAAATAATTTTGCACATGGGTTTTTTACCGGTCAAGTACGAGTGGGACTCTCACGTGAAGGTTTCTATACTCTCAGGTATTATCTTAACATATTCGTCATATTTTCGATCCCAAATGACGGCATAAGGGGAAAAGCATGATGATCATGGATATTAGTTGTTATAGCATCAACTTATAAACATATACTGTGAATTTTTTTACTCTTTAACCATCTTCGTTCGATAAATACAGTCTGGTGACAGACAAACAGACGGACGGACAGCGAAGTCTCAGTAATAGGGTCCTGTTTTATCTTTTAGTTTAGAACGTTAAAAATACTAAATGAGATATTTATTCTTTATTGTACACATAGAAAATACATACAGAGTAGGTACTTAAAAATAAAAGGCATGTACATAGGCGAGTTCAATTCAAATATGAATTCTCTTTCAGCAAACCTTTTTGAGATTGGTTTCACTATTATTTTTAGCTATTATTATGTTTGGTTTCTCTGTACACATAGTTTGTCATTATACTTATAATTATCATATACATATCACTTAGATCTTAACGTTTTCTAGCCTTATACATATTCAACGATATTATAACTACTAACGATTTTTAAATATTGCTATTAAAGTTTGCGTGATCGTGATTACGTTAAAAACCGTTAAATTTGAATTATTGTAACTAATTAGCTACATGAACAGCTGTATTAGATAAACTAAATACGCCAACAATTTACACTAACATCCACTTAATATTGTAATTATATTACATTCAAATTATGCTCATTATTTTCAAATTAAATAATACTGGCGACGATTTCGCCCCGCGATTTCGTACGCTCGGAAATTGAATCCTTTTTTTAGCAATAAAATGTAGCATAAGTACTTTTTGTTAAGTCCTAGATTATCTGTGTATATATTATTTTAAATGTTCAGTAATTTTAGCTTAAAAGAGCGAAAGATAGACATAGCTTTTTCTCTTCTTTCTTTCTTTCTAAGTAAGTCTTGTATGGCATGTAAGAATAGTTCAAATGAGTAATTTTTTTATAATATTTTTGCACACGCTTTTATTAGTTCGGTACGTATATATCAATGTGTTAATCGTTGTAATGGAATCTTTGAAAGCAATGCTATTTTTTTTAAAAAATATTCAGGATTTTTAAGCGTGATTTTTTTAAAAACGCGCTTGATAATCCTAAATATATTTTTTTATTATTGCATTGTAACAGTTACAAAATGCTTTCTTCAAAACTAAAAAAGCTTTTTTAGTTTTTGAACTAACTATAAAAACTAAGTATAAACTGAAACTGAACTAAGTATAAAAATTATAATATTAATATCTCACTTTAATCGATAACAAACAGTTATCGATTAAATTGTTGCATTGAGCAGTAGGTACATTTAGTAGGCCACACTCAATAATTATTTGAGTGACACTATACATTTTGCAAGTATTGTATAAAACGCAATATTAAAAGGCAACATTGTATTTGTATTGCTGGCTTGCGTGTGGTATTTTTAACAACTACGGCGTTTATTAATTCGTCATTTCGATTGTTATTGATTTTAGGGTGTCGTACAAAAATAGAAACCCTTGGTATCTATCTATCTGTCCTTCTGTCTATTGTGTTTTTTTATTGCCGATTAAAGATATCAAGTTGAGAGGTAAAGTTTGTAATACTATGTATGTATGTTATCTCTAAAATCATCACCCTCCTGCCCTCATCCCATTATTTATTGTCGGCGCAACATGTCTTTGTCTTCTAAAGTCTTCTATTAGCCGTCACGTCTGTGTTAACTCCCCTTTCTTTCATGTCCTCGTTCACAAAGTCCATCCATCTTATCTTAGGTCTTCCTCTGGACTTTTTTCCTTCCACATTTATACGCAGAACTCTCCTAACGATGTTACTTTCCTCTGACTGATTCATGACATGCCCATACCAGGACATCCGCTAATTCTTCAATTTTTCAATCACTGGCATCACTTCCTCTAGTATATTCATTCCTTATTTTATCCATTTGCGTGACGCTACACAATGTATACATACTTTGTGTAGCATTGTGTATTGTGTGTCTCTAAAAGTGGTGGCCAATATACAATCCCAAATTTTTTTTCATTAGTCTCTTTATGTAGTGATTTGAAATTCCAGACGCACTAACGGTCACGGTATTTAAGATTTTTTTTTTTATTTTTTTTATTTATTGAAGGGCTTTGTCGCTGTGCGACTATATCGCCCCGTTAAGACAAGTCAACAACATTAACAACAACATAAAAAATTACAATGCAAGAAAAAATTATACAACATGCTAACTACTACATTGATCCATTATTGAAATTAGAAAAATTAAATAGAGAACAATTAGCTAAACTACTTCGTACAGTGTGTAAGTTAACACTATCCAGTCTATACACATTGAAATAATCTGTTTTAATTTTGATTCAAAAGATGCTGTACTGAAAATGACAGATTTAAGTTTAATAAGGAAACTCATAAAACTCAGGTCTTGCGAGTTATTAATCCTTTCATAATTTGAGGACTCCTTTGAGCTGTTTTTAGAACAATCGGGACATTTTCCTGAAGGTACTTCATTGTTATCATCAAGATGTGATGAGGTGACAATCTCAGGTTGTGTGGTCGGTGTCATAGACGGTTGCTTCTTTTGACTTTTACGCTTTCTGTGTGATTTTACGACTTCAGAAAACAATGCCGGCCCATTATCTTCTTTAAAAGCTTCCTCTCTTGTCAACTCTACTGGTTCTATTGGTACTTCAACTAGTGATTCCTCAATTAAAGACCCTTCAGGTACAACTGGTGTAGCCTTAGTGGAAGCACATGGTGGAACATATAGTGACAGGGCTTTCCGGTAGGTACAATTATGTTTAGACATAAGCTCTCTTATTCGTCTTTCCTTTTTGTAAATAGGACATATCTTTTGTAAGGCCATGTGGTTGCCAGAACAATTTACACATCTGTATGTCAAGGTATCACAATTGTCATGGTTTTTAGAACATTTTGGGCATACAATTTTTTTTGCTGGGCACGTCTTTCATAAATGACCAAATTTCCAACAACGAGAGCACTGGGACACAGAAAATATATAAGGTTCTACTTTAATTTTTAGGTTATTATCAATAACCACATAACTAGGTAAAGAAGTGCTTTTAAAACACAAGCGAAACGATTCACTTTTAATCCAATTACCAGCAGTGGCGTGCACTCTATACAAGCTTATAAGCTCTGCTTTACTTGCCATTCACAGATATTTTAATAAAACGTTCGTATGTTTTAGATGACTTTATTCATTTATTTACTATTAATTATACAAAATATTATAACTTAAAAACGCCTACCTAATAATTCATAAATAGCACCAATATGTGCTTGCAAATTGTTTTTTGCCAGGCGTTTGGCGAAGGAATAATATTAGCGTAGCGAGCAAGCTCCATGCCGCCCGCCTGCCATGAGTTCATATGTGTGTAGAAATTTTGGTGTCCGTGCACAGTTCGCAAACGCACACAGGCTTGCATATTGAAGACGCTTTGTACTGCATGTCATGCGGCATGAGTTAGCGATCGGAAGTTTTCGCGAGTATTCGGCGTTCGTTCGTTACCTATTATAATCCGAATAAATAATATTTATATAGCAGAAATATTTTGGTTCGACGGAGGCCATTTTATTTTTTCATGTGGTTCATTGAACTGTTTAATATTGAGTTTCTTTAATTTAATAATTGTATGGATTTCCGTTTGTTGATTATAAAATGTTATTTGATTGTGAAATGTGTGTTGATAGTGTGTGTTTGTTAAAAATTAAAAATAACAAGTTCTCACAATTGTCGTTCGGTGAAAAAATTCAAATTGTGTCTATAGGTAGATGTATACCCGAGTTACAACTTAATCAACAAAAGGGTAACGTAACTAGATAATTTCATGTTAAAAGTTATGAAACGTATAACTGGCTATGTGGTTGTGTACACACGAATAAATTATTTTGTTTCCCTTGCATATTGTTTAGTAATTCTAGTACAGTGTGGACTGATTCGGGATATTCAGATTTAAATAATTTCCATTCCGCGACAAAGAATAAAATATAAAAAAATAGAAAGAAAGCTTAAAATTAAATACTTTTGGTAAATCTCGTATCGAAACGAGTATCAACAGTCAGTTACGATTAGATATACCGACATCTATGGACAAATTGCGTTATTTTTTGCGTCTATAAGTTGTGTAATAGATAGCTGATGAATTACTTCACAATCCATAATCACTAGATGGCAGTTTTTATCTTCAGTCCACTTTACGCTTTGTGTTTAGTAAACAAGTGGTTTTGAAGTTCCAGCGGATTGTCGTAAGTAGTTTAGTTTTATTTATGAGTTCATAGATTATTAATATTATTATACATCAAGATAAACTAGATGATTTGTGCTTTATAATTAAGTATACATATAGCATACATATCACAGTTTTAAGAGTAAAATCGAGTTATATTTTGAATTGTTATGTTTTCTCCTCTGTCCTCTTCTGTTCTCATTTTTAATACTTTAAAATAAATTTTCAGATCTTAAAAAATAGATAGATTTCATCTGTAGTCTTCTAGTAATTTTTCGTAGTATTTGTCTTCACTCTAGGTATTATAGATAAGAAGCTATAAAGGTTTTTTGTTACAACATGCGAGCGCGGTACCGATCGAATCAGCGCCACGCGTAGCTGGACGGACAACGGTATAATAGGTATTAACTAAAAAATGAAAACAGCTATTGCTGTATCTTAAATGTCATGTTATTGCTGTATCTTAAAATCATCTTAAATGAAAACAGCTATTGCTGTATCTTAATAATATATTGCTGTATCTAAAATCGCTATTTTTTTGCACACATTTATATTAATTAAAATCGTTAGTCTATAATAAACAGTTTTTATATAAAAAAAGTTCTGTTAACATTGCCGAATTGTGTTATAGACGCTATCAATTTTCATTTTTTAGTTAAGTTAAGTTTAGGTCTGCACATAGAATAGGCACCAATGTAACTCGAAAATTTCATGTTAAAAGTTATGAAACGTATGTACATACGTACATGTACGTATGTATGTACGTACGTAGTTATTGTTTAGTAATTCTAGTACAGTGTGGACTGATTCGGGATATTCAGATTTAAATTTGTTCTGTTGGCATGGTTTCCGACTTAGAGATCCGTCGCGTGGCTATGCTAAAAATCTATAAGAGTACTACCTACAGTATAAGAGCCTACCCTGCTTCAAAATTATGTGCACGCCACTGATTACCAGCACACGATGACTGTGTATTATTTCGTTTGTTCAATCTTTTGGCTGAAATTATTTCGTAGTCACATGAAAGACTTTTTAACACATCTGCTTCTGATAGATCTAATTCAATATTTTTAATTACTCCGAAAGAAACTTCAACTTCATTGGTTTTCTGTATTCGCCATCCTAACTCGGTAAATGCATGTAATTAAGATATAAATCAATGAATATAATATATTATATATAATATATAATATAATATCCTAAATAATGTATTTAAGATATTATAGCAATTTTAAAAACAATATTATTTGGATGTTTCAACAAATCCTTGGTACATTTCTTGGCCGTATATAAGTAAATTAGGTCTCACAAACAATACAACTGTTAATTTTGCAACATGATTTACATTGAGATAAAGTTAGGCCTATTCATGTCGTGTAAGTTACAAATTACACAATGTTTTGTAAACCGGAAAGTTATTGCATTTGTTTTAAATTAGTAAAGTTATAATATAGCCCTTATTTTTTAAATTTTAATTAGTTAAATTGTTTTTATATTTCCGGACATAAAAAAATATTCACGGACTTCACACATGCATTGTTTGGACACAAACTATGCCTAATAGTATAAACACTAGATTCGGATATAATACATAGATTTATACTATACTAGCCAATGCCCGCGATTTCACCCGTGTTTATAGTTATTATTAAGCCCTCTCCTTCCCAAATATACACTAGAAGTTAGCAAAATTATGCAAAATATCCATCCTCTTGACATCCGCATCCAAATCCGTTGCGTAGTTTGGTATGTATGTCACATAAAAAAAATAACATCATCATCCTCCTGCCCTTATTCCAATATTTGTGGTCGGCGCAACATGTCTTTTTCTTCCATAGTCTTCTATTAGCGTAATGTCTGTGTCAACTCTTTCATGTCCTCTTTTACACAGTCCATCCATCTTTTCTTAGGTCTTCCTCTAGACTTTTTTCCTTCCACATTTATTCTCAGAACTCTCCAAACGACATTACTTTCCTCTCGTCTCATGACATGCCCATACCAGGACATAAAAAAATAACGACTTTGTTTTGTAATAAGTAAAGATTTTTGTAAAGGGATTATTAAGGGAAAACAAAGGAAATACAAATATCAATGTTATTCACATAAATAATTGTATTGTATGGAAATCGAAACCATGTCCTTGTGTCAAGTCAGTAACGCTACCGATACGTCATGAAGCCCATGTGATACTCGAGATTTACAAGCAGTAATATAGGAGTGAATGAATTCTGCATTGCAGGAGCCCTTTTTTCCCTCTTGTGGCAACCCAGTGGCTTATCGGATTATCGCCAGGATTATCAACAGAAAAATATAATAAATAATTATTTAAATTCAAAAATTTTAAAAAATAAATTGTAATGGCTTCTCATGTGGTTACACGAGGTCATAAAATTTTAAACTATCCAAATTTAAATTTTCTATAAACATATGTCACCTGAAAAAAACAATTTGTAGGAGCCCTTCTTAGACCCTAAAACTAGTAACCTTGGGCCTACGTAAAATGTTAATTATAACACAAACTCACATACCTAAAGACACTTAAGTACTAAATTGAAAATATTAATGTAATTATAATAACATAGAAGTTAGCATAAATAAAACCTTATACCTGTTGCGATATTTCCATACAAATTTTGCACTCTACTTTGCAAACCTTTTTCGTATCTAACAAAGTCTAGCCTATCCTTCTCAGGCACTGCCCAAGGCTCTATAGCTGTTTGTAAATTAAATTTCATGTACAGTAGTTTTGGTGAAAAAAGTGGCAGACCAAAAGACAGAGTGACTTTTGAATTTATAATTATGGATATGCTAATTTTACGATCACTTGGCTTCGATAGCATATCTAAAGTAATGTACTGCAAATATGCGTGATATTTGTGAAGGTAACATGTTTCGTGTTTTAAGATGCTCCTGACCTACTTTTTACACTATAACCCTGCGTTTAATGGCAAAATATTGACCAGATATAATATTGAAATCAAAAACCGGTCATTTACATACGTTTATTTCCAGTTATTGCAAAACAGGCCTAATTTTTTATACAACCTACAATGTAATTTTGGGGACTAAAGAAATATATTTATAGATGACTTTTTGTGCCTGCCTGTGTTCTGAAACTCTATGGTAATGGAGTTATTATATACAAAGTCTTCGAAACGTCGGGTTAAAATTGGAAACAAATGCACGCGCCTAAATCCGAAAAAAGTGGTTTGTACACGTGGTATTTAGAAAATTTTCTCCGTTTTTGCAACAATTTTTACTGACGTTTCGCTACTATCAATCGCAACGTGATGTTATATAGCTTATAGCCTTCCTCGATAAATGTACTATCCAACATTGAAAGAATTTTTCAAATCGGACCAATGGTTCCGGAGATTAGCGCGTTCAAACAAACAAACTCTTCAGCTTAATAATATTAATTATGTAGAAATATGGCCATGGTATCTACTACGAATAAAAGTGGAATAGCAATTTATTCTACAACTATCGTTCAGAAAATCATGTTAGTAACCTATATAATTAGGTATTAATGAATCAATTAATGATCGCGTGGTAATTGATCGCGATTGCTATCAAATTAAACGATTATTCCGCTCTAACTGGCGTGTGTTGTACATTGTTACTGTAAATGTCTAGTGCCGGTAATCAATGTCGGAAATCGATTTTCATACAAATTGAGTTATTCATAACATTGCTTATGATTGATATGATGCAAAATTTTTCATGTCACAGCGTTTGTCAGCATACTCCTTTCGAAATAGCTTTCAAAGATTTTTAATTATTCTATTTTTTTTAATAAGTTTATTTTTACTGCACCTATTTTTCAGCCCTATGAATTGGTAAAGCAACTTCATCCAGCCATATTTCTTTAGTATTGCTGTTGCCCGCGACTCCATCCGCGTGAAATTCAGAAAAATTTTCATCCCTTTTTTTCGCAATAAAAGGTAGCCTATGTCCTTTCTCAGGGTCTAAAGATTGTCTGTGCCAAATTTCATCAAAACCGGTTGAGAGCTTTAAGCGGGAAAGCGTAACAGACAGACAGACAGAGTTACTTTCGTATTTATAATATTAGTAGGGATTTATTTATAATAGCATAATATTAAAACTTTTAACAAATTATACAAAAAAGTAATCCTCTGGAAACACTCTACCTATTAACACAAACTGCATCATAATCCGTTGCGTTGTTTTAAGGCTATAAGCTCATATAGGGACATACATACAAAAATAACGACATTGTTTTATAATAAGAAAAGATTTCATTTATAAAGAATTAATGAAAAACCCTCTATTTCTGCAGCCCATTAGCGTCCAACTGTTGGCCACTATGGCCCACTGACCAGAAAGCTAGGATTTAGTTTCGAGTTTTCTATCTATCACAGTAGATATTAACTGATTATTATGCTGCTTTTATAGCACTCTAGGCAAAAAATTGTGTTGTGACACTTTTTTTCCTAATAATATAAATAATTAATTATTTAAAATTATATATTAAATTAAATAACTACAGGTGTTATAAAAATAATTAGCCGGCTAATGCAAATTAGTCTTTATTTAATATTCTTAATTTCGGTAACACTCATACTGTCAACATTTTACATTTTATAACTAGGTATGATAATGTTATAGCGATAATTTCAATTGTATGTAATTTTATTAATCCTGTGTTACGTGTTGGTATAGTTTAAATTATGTATTTATTAAAACAATATTTAACTATAATAAAAAGCAATTATGTTCAACGCCAGTCTATTAAGCTCAGGCTCCAATAGCAGAATTATGCGAAAATATTAGGGAATGTGGACTAGCTAAACGCTGATGGTGCCAATTTCATTGTAGCAAAATCTCTTTGAAAATTATGTAAATAGATTTACAAGCTGTAGTTGAAATTTGTCTTGAAGTACAGAATTTTATTCATCTTCTTTGTCGCAGTTTAACCGTATGGAAGTTAAAGTACTAAAGATAGATTATAATAATAATATATATGACGGAGCGACAATAGGAATAGGCAGTGTAATGTTATACTTATTGTATTTTCTACTTTTCCTTGAAATTTTGTTTATAGATTCTGTAGTATAATTTAAGTATGTCTTATGTATCTTATTACCTTTCTTTGTGTTTCTTTTATACTATTTTGGTCTTAAAAATGTGTAAAATTTTTATGTTTATATTATTGTGAGTGACAAATGTCATATCATAAATCTTTTACTTTTTTTATTAACTTATTTATTCTTAAAAACGATAGAGGTGGAATGACATTTGTTAACTTTATATATTTTTTTTTCTTTTTTCTTTTGTAGACAAGTTGTAACACATGATTACCCCACCACGTCCCCACTTTGCAATGAGTTTAAATACGAGACAGCCACAGAGCTAAGGATCAGTATCGTTTGAGACTTTAGACAGGGCGAATCTCTGCCCGACTAGTTGCTCACTCACAGTAGTGATAAAGAGTTTATACCGGTCATAATCTCGAGTGTATTTGTGAGAAAGTGTAAAGTGTGTATTTGTGAGAAAGTGTAAAGTGACGATAGAAAGGTGATGTTTTGTGTGAACATCATTATCTTGGTGGTAGAGGCGCAGGTTTAAGGGTTTTGGTTGAAGACCTGCTCTGGAGCCCTTTTATGTGTGAAAGAGAACGACAGATTGATGTATGAACATCTAAAAGACAGTGTCTACAATTTGTAGACTGATTATAAACCATAGCAATTCCATTCTCTACTATGTTACTCCGACATATATATTTCTTCTAACTTTTTTTTGGACGTGAGGCCTTTCTCCGAAATAAGAGAGTGATCTACCACACCACTTGATCAAACGTGTATGGTACTATCTTTATGTAAATAACTGAGTTGATCGATGAATCGAACCCACGACCTCGTGAAATGCACAAAGCCCATTTTTAAGTATGAATGTAAGAAAATAAAATTGTATTAAATATTTTTAAGGAAACATACAGGTAGATAATTGCACCGGTCAATGGTGTGTTTTTTTGTTCAATCGGCAAGCGTGAAGGGCGGCAGCAACATTCATTTCACCAGTGTTTATGAGTTCTAAATACCTTAAAACAATGTTGCGTAAACGCATTTTCTTCAGCCTATTACTTCTAAATAGGTAAAAGGGACGGTCCTTCTCCACTACAGAAGGATATTTGGTCTAATTTTTCGCTGATCGAGCGTGTTGGTATAGGGTTTAAGTTCTGAGATTTCCGTCTCTCACAAAAGATGTTATCTGAGTATCTATTATCCTTTGCTTAGAGCACAATAGGGAGGAAATCTTATAGTAAGGTTGGTTTAGTTATGTAATGAAATATAATAATTAAAATAAAGAAATTAGGTTTTCCCTTAATATAATAAGAGAAAATCAATTAAATACATTTTGAAAGTATAAGTAGGTTATGACCACAGAATAACTGCCAACTATTAATAAATAAACATATAAAATACGAAAAAAATTCAGAATATTAAATAACGTTCGTTTTTAAGTAACACAAGATATGTAATATTAATATAATAATCATAATATGCTTATTGCTCATGTAACATAATACATAAGCTTATTTTTATTTCAATTACGTTTGTTTAGTTAAACTATTTACGTGTTCATTACCATTTTTTCTGGACTGAAAACCTAACAATCAGAGCAAGAAATAGTTTATTAAATTAGTCATCAAATTTGTATGAATTTACATAAAGTTCATATTAAACTTATTTATAATTTTGTGTATTTAAGGTAAATTTGTTTCATCATTCCTAATGTGTCGCTACACGCTTGGAAAAATGTCGGAATTATAATTTGTTAATCCGTCCGGTATTTCATCTGTACACAATTTAATAATTATAAATTTATTACAACCGTCAATTAGGATTACATTTGATATTATTATACAATTCCTATATTATTTTTCTATATCAGGAGAACGTAAATTTCGAATAGGCGAACAGTTTTTCTCAAATGAGTGTTTTAAAAAAAGAGTTCAACCGACTACATGTGCTTTTGAAATTTGAGGGTTTTTCCCGATTTCTCAGGAAATAACCATCATATTATGACCTGGTGCCAATGGGACCACACGGTAACCACCAGGTATCAAATAAAAAAAGAAAAATAAAATCGCTTTGCCCAGTAAAAAGTTATAAGGTAAAAAACATAACTAAAAAAAACCACACAGATAAATTGAAAACCTCCTCCTTATTTGATGTCCGTTAAAAATGTAGGACCGGTATACAAGAGGAGTTTTCTAAAAACTCGAACGCGTGGTTATTTTACTTTCTCAATATCAGCCAGCTAGCTTTGTAATAAAATAGGTTTGTGTCATGTGACTACAAACCAAAAAGTATAATAATATACTTAAAAGACTAAATTTTCAATCTGTCTTATAAACTAAAAATATGGGAAGTATACGGATATCTGTACGAATAAAACAAAGCATAGTTCCTACAAGTGAATGCTACATAGCCTTGGGAATGTTGATTACAAGTCCGGTACACGATATGCTGATAGATTTAAATTACATAAATATTGATATGTAGTTATTTACTGTAAAACTATTAGGTATAATTAGGAAGTCTAGTTATTTAAATCGAGTAAAAAGTAAAATTGCAATAATCAAGTAGAATTTTACATATTTTTTTATATTTTAATAGTGTTTAAACGTTAGGTGCTGTTAAGTAACGTCTAGATAGTTTTAATTGCACTGCCTGAGAATTGTAGATCATAGATTTTGTATTTATACTTCAACCATAGAAATTGAGCGGTATTCAGCGAGACCACTGCGATTTGCTGTATCGTAAATTAATTCTGTTCTCAAATCCGCCATGTTATACTGTGATTCCAATCGTAATTTGTTTTTTATAAAACACTATATTAAATTACAAGCTGTTGCCCCCAACTTCATACGCGTGGATTTAAATAAATATAAAGAAAATTGTAATAAATTATACAAAAAAGTAATCCTCTTGAATCATAACCAAAACCGCAACATAATCCACGCAACGGATTGCAGTTTTGCTCACGTATGGACATCCATAAAAAAATAACGACTTTAGAATAGAATAGAATACTCTTTATTGCTCACCATAAAGTTATACGGAAGTTTAAGGATTACAAGAAGATAGTAAGTACAATAGGCGGTCTTATCGCAGTCTGCGATCTCTTCCAGACAACCTTTGGGTGGATATGATTGCTTTGGAGAGGGCTACTTGTGGTGCACATCCTAACAACTACTGATACACTTACATACAATAATATAATACATAAAGAATACACATACTAATACACACACATATAAGTAAAGATATACATACATACACAAATAAAAGTCTATAAATGCATAATATATACAAGAAAACAAAGTATCCAAATAATTACCACTATTAAGAGGATACCAAAATAGCTTCGTGCATTTTTCTACGTACGAAGTTTTCATTGTTTCTTTAGGAGGCGTATGTCCAATGTTGGGAATTTATAGATTAACTGCAATGAAATTTAATATACCTAGTATTCGACAGATTAATACTATTCACGCCTATATTTCCGTTTCTAGACCAGTTACTTACATAGTATGTTTAAAATATTATGCAGCGCAAATAAATATAATTATTGAATGTCTCATGGATCAGAAGTAATGTCACCACTTATAGTAGTTAGCGCGAATTTATAACACCTACAATTACATGCGATTGCATCGCTGTGTATTAGGTACTAGGCTACTATGTATTTCATTTCATTTAATTTAATCGTTAGTTTTACTTGCGTTTTAAGTTATTACTTTGGTATTATCACAATATTACTGCCTATACATTTTTTCTTAAAACGTTTGAACAAATCCTGTTTCAGTAGTTGCGTGAAAACCTAACAAACAAATTAACAAATGCTTTCCTTCAGCCCATCAATCCCTTATAGGCCTACATCAATATCATCGTATATCATCGCCGACACGTACATATTAACACAGCCAGTAGGCACAGAAAATGAAGAATTAGGGATACTTTTCCTATTTACTCATAATCTACTAAATATATTTTAATTCTGATTTACGTGTTTCTATATATAATAGTTACTTATGTTTTTAAAGTTATTTTATTAGTTAATACGCGATAATAGACCGACAAATGAAAAAAATAAGAAATGAGAGAGGTATTTTCGCTAAGATTTTCTATCGAGAAAACTTTTTTCAATCGCGTTCCTGAGTTTATGCGATCCTAGATTATATATTGAAAAAACATATACTTAAAAATTAGAGCTCTAGCCATTCAATCTAAAGAAACAATGAAAACTTCGTACCTAAAAAAATGCACGAAGCTATTTTGGTATCCTCTTAATTGGGCATAGTTCTCTCTCTCTCCTTTAGTTCAGATGTACTAATGCTATATTTAACAGGCATGTTGATATAGGTTGTAATATCTAGTTCTCCGTCTTTTACAGTTGATATTTTCGCTAATCTTATATTTGAGCTAGCTCTTATAGTAGGTACCTTGGAAAAGAATTGGGGTGGTGACACTTGTATTCTTAGTCTGTCACCGCATAGTATACAAGCAACTTCACATGGGTCTTTTTATTATTCTTTTAATGTATCCGTCTTTAATAATAGCGCAATTTCAACTTACTTTTTAGGGTTCCGTACCCAAAGGGTAATAACGGGACCCTATTACTGAGACTTCGCTGTCTGTCCGTCCGTCCGTCTGTCACCAGGCTGTATCTCAAGAACGGTGATAGCTAGAGAGTTGAAATTTTCACAGATGATGTATTTCTATTGCCGCTATAACAACAAATACTAAAAATAAAATAAAATAAATATTTAAGGGGGGCTCCCATACAACAAACATGATTTTTTTACCGTTTCTTGCTCGATACTAATAACGTTGCCTTATGTTGCATAGATAATGATACGGAACACTTCGTGCGCGAGTCCGACTCGCACTTGACCAATTTTTATTATTAGTACCTAGTAGATAAACTTTTTGTTCTGTCAGTTTGAGTGACTTGTCGACATTACAATGGTGGATAAATTTATTGCTTGCTTTCGCCCGTTCTTCTAACAATTATGTGTATCGTTGATAACATTTATGAATGACATAGAATGACGAATTGACTATGTAATTAATTGGGAAAAAGGGACAGGGAACTGATAGCAAACTTATTGTACTTAAGAATGAAATGTTTTAAAATTATAATTGGGTATTTTTTAAAAAAAAAGGTTGTTCCGACTTCAGGTGTCTTTGAATATTGTGGGTTGTCTTTGATTGCTCAGAAGATAGCCATCAGATCCTGATCTGGTGCCAATGGAACCACATGGGGACCACCAGCTTTCAGATAAAAAAAAAACATTAAAATCGCTTCGACCAGTTAAAAGTTACGAGGTAACAAACATAAAAAAAAAACATAGAAAAGAATTGAGAACCTCCTCCTTTTTTGAAGTCGGTTAATAATGCAATAACAAAACTTTACATTCATATTAAAATGTAGACAGACAGACGAACGGAAACAAAAGGTTAGTCGTCGTATTTAGTAAATATGTATCATAAAAATTGGTCAAGTGCGAGTCGGACTCGCGCACGAAGGGTTCCGTACCATTATCTATGCAACATAAGGCACGTTATTAATAAATGAGCAAACAACACAGACAATACTTAATTAATCACGTTTGTTGTATGAGAGCAAGAAACGGTAAAAAAATCATGTTTGTTGTATGGGAGCCCCCCTTAAATATTTATTTTATTTTATTTTTAGTATTTGTTGTTATAGCGGCAATAGAAATATATCATCTGTGAAAATTTCATCTGTCTAGCTATCACCGTTCTTGAGATACAGACTGGTAACAGACGGACGGACGGACGGACAGTGAAGTCTCAGTAATAGGGTCCCGTTTTTACCCTTTGGGTACGGAACCCTAAAAATGATTTATATTACTTCATGTTTGTGATGCTCTAGTTCATCCTGTAATTATAAAATTAATTAACTTATTAATATTGTTCGTGTTAAATTTTAAATACCACTAGTATCCGTTGTTGATTCCGCTTAAATTTTATTTATTTAAATTTATTATGCTTATTATTTAAATTAATAATTGTTTTGAATTGTTTCATTTGTTTAGACGTTTTATTTAAAATACCTTTATTAATTATGTGCTGGAATAAGAATACGTAAGTGAAACTGCGGGGCACATCTCTCTCTCTCTCCCCAGCCTATTTACGTCCCACTGTTGGGCACGGGCCTCCTCCACTTTGGGAGGGATTATGGTGTACTGTGCCGCGCTGACCAGGCGTGTTGGCACAGGGATTATTTTCGAGTTTTCTGTCTCTCACAGAGGGTGTTATCTGTGCGCAATATCCCTTAGCTGACTTTTACAGCACCCTTGAGATGAGATGGGGTGGTGACACTTGTATTCTTAATCCGTCACCACACGGGGCACATTTATTAGATAAATATAACTAGTACCTATGTAACTGCAAGGGAAACTGCCAAATCACCTCAGTAAAACACATAGGTAAACATTATCATGACCGCTCTTACGAAATATTTTGTCTAGAAAGTTGGTCTTACATTAAACCATTTATAAATGAGTATATTACTATTCCATGCACCATAGATAGCAGATAATCTGTGCCATGCACTAAATAAAAAAAAAAATCACGAATCGTAATTTCTGTCATTTTTATTTTGAAATAATTTAGGATATTGCAAGATTGTTTCTAATACGTTATATCTAACTAACCTAACCTTTCTAATTATAATTATGTAAGTCATTCATTACATCCGTTTAGTAGGTATAGCTATTATGGCATGCTCTGACGTCTATTTGTCCTTGAACTAAAGTAAGAGCTATTCGCGAAACACTCAACGATAGGTCATTACCATTGCTTGTTTTGATCAAGTAAGACCAAACACGTGTTGATTTTGGTTTTGTAATTAAGTGATGGTGTTGTTACTCTTTTTATTTGTGTATACGGCCTGAACTATTTTAATAAAAAATAATAAAAATTAAAACTTTTTAATAAAAGTAGAATTTGAATTTGCAATTTAAAAATTATCGTTAAAAAACATTGACGATCAAAAGGCAAATAAAAAACTTTTTCTCATCTTTATTGTAATAAGGTAAATGTGTTACGATTTTATTTATTTTTTAATTATACAAAACAAAAATTCACCAATCAAAACACCGCTTGGTTTGATTGGTTGAAAAAAAACTACTAGCAAAAATAAATAACGAAGAATAATAAGTATGATAATTTTAACAATTTGCATTTTACGCAAATAAAATACGATTTAATTAGTGTTTATTCTGGCTGTGTGTGTTCATTAAATGCGCCAAAAAGTTTAAATTAAACATACTTAGAATATGGTATTATTATCGCAACAAATAATAAACTAAAGATTTTTCGTTTTTGAGGCAAGCGATGAGTATGTAAAAACTTTTCCTAAGTTATCTAATGAACGTGAACTGGCTAGATAAGCTTATGGAGACACAATTACGACGAGAATCGTGGTCGAGTGGTTCATGTAACGGACTGCCGAACACTAGGTCACGGGTTCGATTCCCGATTTATTCTATTTGTTCTACGTCTGGGTGTTTCTATGTATTATATGTATGTTTTTACAAAACAAAAGTAGTAAATGTATTCTATCCGTATTCTGGTACCCATAACACAAGCATATAAGGTTAGCTTGGGACCAGAGGACGTTGTGTGAAAGGTCCACGAATATTTATAAAAAAAAAATTACATGTCCGGCTCACGTTAAATTGCCTATCTAAGTAATTTATGTTATGGTAAGACAACTACTAATTTCCCCTTCCAGTCTGATGCCAATTTTCACTTTAGGCAGTGTTTCTCCGATAGAAACAGAACGCAATTACCTAACATGAATGTACTCGTAGCTAACGTTATTGAGTTTTGTGTTACATACTCGGAATTCTTTAATTTCTCGATGAGAGATCTAATTTATGTATTTTATTCATTATTAGCCCCATCTCTATCAGTTTCTCCGACTCTAGTATGACCTTGTACGTGTATTGCAAGCCCCAATTTTTTTTAAATGATGTTTACATAATTTAAGAAGACGCGAAATAGTAGGGGAGCCCAAGAGGGGATTTCGGGATTTACTAAAGCGCGACAGATTAATATACAGGAGGATACCTTGTACCCGGTTAAGTACCTCAACCAAACTCGAGCCTCCTATATAAGGCCGCCCGTGAAGTATACAGGATCAGATTAGTAAAAAAAATTTGACCATCAGAAATTCTCGAGCAGGTCAGGTTAAGGTAAGGTGAGTTAATTATATCCTAAAAAGCGTATATTCCACTAATCTGACAATTTGAGAGTGACGTAAAGAAAGGGGAGGGCAGCAAAGTTGTAAAAAAAAACCTCATCTCGATATTCTCGAGCGTAGCTAATTTTTTTTTTATTTTGAAGGAAATAATTCAAGGATAACGAAAAATATATAATCTGACGATTTCCGCGAACCGAAATAATTAAAATTCGTCGATAAAGTTAAATACGTGCAGCTGCGTGATGCCTATATTTCTTTCGCAGCGTTTCTATTCCTCTCTCACTCTTTCTCTATCTATTACTCCACTGATGAAGATGATGATTAATTTATCAATTAATTATAAAATATTAAATTTTTGAAACATTTTTTTAAAATTATTTTTTGTAAAAACAAGTATTTTACTTAAAAAGCTTAAACTTATTTATTTGCATGCTATTTCCTGAGCTTTTCAATTAATTTCAAGGTTCAATTATAAAACTACTTTTTACGGATTTAGACGCGTATATTTGTTTTAAATTTTAGCCCGACATTTCGGAGGCTTTGCAGTCACCATGGTCACGGGTGAGACCTCACCCGTGTTGTCTCACCCGTGACCATGGTGACTGCAGTCTGCACTGCAGCAAGTGTTAGAATTTTTTTTTTGTCAGTTCAGGCGAATCCTTCTAGATAATCGTCAGATTATGAGACGGCACGTTTAGAACATAAAGATGAACCATAAATATCTTAATCTGACGCGCTTGAGTATTTCAAAATGGCGTATTTTTGCATATTATAAAAATGGCCGTGAGTTAGCGTTACATCGAAATCGTCAGATTAGTGGATGGAAGCTTTTTTTTGGTGTACTTAACACTCCCTTAGAAAATCTGACGCGCTCGATATTTTTTTTTTTATTTTTTTTTTTTCATTTTCAACCCTTATATGCAACTAACCGCATCCTGCAAACGATCGGATTAACATACGTACATTATTAAAAATACGTACGGCATTGATGCTATCAATATCTGACGCGCTCGAGAATGTCCATGCCACAGTATTTTTTTACATATTTAAAAATCTATAGCCGCTTTCCCCACCGGTAAAAGTGAAAAATCACATAACATTTTTTTCTTCTTATCATCTAAGCTTTGCAACTCAATAGGTCTCTATGACGCTCGAGTAAATCCCCATTTAGCATCGTGGGCTCCCCTACCAAAAACAAGAGTTGTCGTCGAAACAATATAGAAATGGAAACATTATACAGCACCATCTTTGTCTTTGATTAAAAACTTCTTTAAACTTTATTAAGATTTATTCGCGTTGTGTTTTATAGAAGTAAAGTACTTGCATTAAAATAACATTAAATTTTAATTGTTTCAGTCGCTCGTCATGCGGGAACACATATTTATATTACTGGGCTGTTTGGCTGCAGCGAGTGCCAACTTAGAAGTAGTATCTCAATGGAGCTTTATGCAATTTGACTTCCCTCCGGATCCAGTTCTTTTGGAAAAATTTCAACCTGAAAATACAGTCCCAACTGGTTTAGAGATAGGTTGGGACAAATTGTACTTGGGAATACCTAGACTAAGGGCGGGTGTACCAGCTACTCTAGCATGGATCCCGCGCAGTCTTCCGCCAGGCGTCAGTCCTGTTCTTCAGGTAATGTAACCAATTTTTTTTTATTTTATCAAAAGTGATAGTGCTAGGAGATATAAAATTTGATCGTTGTTTTAGCTCTTAAATTTAATATTCTAATATTAGACACGGGGCTCATGTCGGCCCGAACTGTGGGCAAACGTATTTTTATGTGGTATTTTTTTGTGGTCCACAATGGTCACAATCTACGTCTATAAGTGAATAATTAATAAGCAATGTTAAATATGGAAGTGATTTTGTAAGTAGGTATATGATCGGAAATATCGAAATTAGACTAATTTTTATGTTCTTCTGTACGGTTTAATTGGTTGTTATCGATATTATTTAATTCATTTATATTGATCTCAACATAATTCACATTTAGTTTTTACTTAATTTTCCGTAATGGCTAGAAAAAAGTTTCTTATAAAAAATCGCTTTAATTTATACTATTTTAATGTACTAAACTGAATTTCTACAAGCAAAAGTTAGTAGAAGACTATTTTAATTTATTATAATGCAATGAAAATCTAGATTTGCTGACGACATAAAGAAATATATCGTCAGCAAATCTAGATAATAAAGATAGTAGTAATAAAGATAATAAACATGTAATCATAGCTGTCTTGCTATGATTAAAAAAAAATACAAGTAGGTATATTTGTAATCTACCGATAATTTGATCGATTGCCTTGCGTCAATCAGTCACCTGTAATATTGACGGAAACCATTAAACCATTTAAAAGTTTGATACATATTTAATCAAGAATATTTAAACTATACCTGCATTTAATAATTTATTAATACAGTTTTCACACGTTAATGAAGCGGAGCGTAAAACTACATTCTGTAAGTCTAAAACACGTCTAAAAGTATAATTTATTTATGAGTTCCGACCGTGCGTTATAACCAATAAAGTGTTGACTTTAAAATACTGGACCCGTGTTTGTTATCGTAATATTATATAAATCGTTTTTAGCGATAAGGCCGCCCATTGTACTCTATTTATAATTATAATTTATTGTAAATTTTATTCCTATGGTGTACAATAAAGTGTATAAATAAATAAAATAAATAAATATAAAATATGCTTGTCTTATGGGTACCAGAATACGAATAGACTACATATACTACTTTTTTTTGTAAATTCATACTTATAATATATTATAGAAACTTATGATTTATATTCTATATTTTCTCAAAAATTTTCCTGAGTTGCTATAAAATAAGGCAATTGTCATGTCAATAACAACACTGACGACTTATTTAGATCGATGCTTGTATTATTACATTCTTCAGTAAGCAAAATGTCTATAGTACAATATAGTGTTGACCTCGAGCCGATTCTAATGGTGGCATATCACGCTGTTACTGTCGATTCTAGTAACCAGGGACATGATTGCACCAAAACTTTACTAAAACTGATTTGGCACGAAACTTTTTGATATAATAAATCCTTACTCCATATTGAAAATACGATTATAACTCTGTCGCCAAAACTACCTAACTAAATCTATTTAAATGAAGGTTAGTACAGAGATAGTCTAGAGCCTGATAAAAAGGACAGACTACTTTTTAATACGAAAAAAGTGGTTCCAAATTCAACAAAATCAAAATAAAGTCGGCTAGTAATTTATTGTCTTTTTCTTTTGGAGTTATAAATATTATGTTCTTTACACATTAGTATAATTAGGTATGTAAACATGTAAAACAGTTTTAAATTTTGTTAATGCAATTACAATTTTTGTTCCCACTAACGTAAAAAAACGTACACGTTAAATTGAAGTGTGCACTTAATAAGTTCCTTTTGCTTACATTATTTAGGATCGTAATAAAATAATAGCATTAAATTCTTGGGCAAATCACACACTCCTTATAACTAATGTAAATCCGTTACCGCTGTTTGATCGATATAATTATCAATTATGGGTTTTAGTGGGAAAAAATATTATTGATTAAACTCTACACATTACATAATAGAATTATCTTGTCATAATAGACTGTGCTATCATTTTGCGATAAAATTAAATTGGGTTTCATATCGTTAAAGTAATTTCTTCTAGACAACCTTACTTACTGAAGCTATAATTTTAATCGCAATATACGACTGCCTAGCTATTTAATTATGACACAGGCATATTATTAAATTTGCACACATAACACGCGGTATATTAAGACCTTGGTTGTCAACACTCGAAATACACACGCCAACCTTACAAAACGAAGTAGGTATACAATAAAAATATGCACAATATAAAACCGCTTATTTATATTTGGAGGTTGAAAAAAGGATATTATAGGTAAGCAATAGCTCCTTGACTGCAATGTCTAAAACATCAGACTTGTAACGTGGAGGTTTTAAGTTCAGCGGGCGTATTATGAGCTTTTTAAAAATCATGCAAGTTCCATACAGGCCGTACACTGCCTGACTAAATTATGTATTATGGTAAACATAAAACATTTAGTTGAAAAATTTTAGTTAGTACTTAAACTTTTAGTTGTACCTTCACTATAAACATATTAATCTATGACTGTTTTAGCGAACTGGATGGCTGGGAGTTATGTTCATATTACGAATTTGCCGGGCAATTCCATTCACGGCGTAAACGGCCTGGGATTAAGAGCTCATAATACGGTCGCAGGTCCGACAAATAACAGAATTGTTACAAAACTTAAAGAGCCTATGAAACTCGCAAAGATTCTAAAGGCGATATTATGTGATTGGCTTCGTGGTCGTTGTGCAGTAGTTCACGAGTTCGCGAGTTTGGTGGAAACTGGAAGGATTCCTTATAGAACATGTGTCGTACATGCACAGATAAGTCTAGGTGTTTTCTATGTAGGAACTTATTAAAAGTAAATATCTAAAAAGTAGTATAGGTATATCATGTATTAATATCCGTTACCTATAGTATCCATTACACAAGCAATATGTTTATCTTGGAGGAGGAAAGCTGCAGTCACAGGACACTCCTTTTCTTTCTTAGCCTATAAATGTCCCATCATTGAGCACGGACCTCACCTACTTCGGGAGTGTTCTGGTATAGCTATGCCAAGCCGAATCAGAAGGTTTTTATTTATTTATTTATTTATTTGTTCATAAAATTCACAATAACAACACAGAAGAGATCTATTAGCAAATTGTTTACTTTGGAGATTTCTTTCCCTCACAGAAGGTGTTTTCTGTTTATATCCTTTAGACAGCCTTGCAGATAAAAGGAAGAAAAGAAAATGGGATGATGACACTTGTTTTTCTAACCTGTCATTAGATCACGACTCGGCAGACACAATGTAATTAAAAACAAAAAGCGTATGAAACGATATCACTATAGTTTCTAAACATATACCTACTTACGTATTTGCAAATACATGATTATTTGTATAGGCCAAGATTTATATCGATGTCTCCGCATCATCATCATACGTTGACCAGTTACATAGAATGTTATCTCAATAATATCTTAACTTGGCACTGACATAATCATATTTGTATTTCTCCGTAGAGAATGTAAACCGGCACACCTTCAAATATTTGTTCCAATCAATAAATTCTTAATTGTTGTAACATAAACGTTATCTATGATTTTAAATCAAGATTACGTAGATTTGACACGAAACCTTGTGGTTGCCTTGTTTACATAATTACGGAATATACTAATGTTCCAATAATCTTAAAAATACATATTTCATACCATTTAGCCACCAAATATTGGCTCTATTTCTTATAAATATATCCTGTGCCTTCAAACAGTTTTCATAGAAAAATTGGTAAAAGAGGTTAAATAAATTGCGTAAAGGACTTTTTAACTAAAAATGATAATTACATTTATAGAGTCGAAGGACATATAAGCGTGTTAAACACATAGTTATAAATAATTAAACTTTCATTAACGTCTAGGCAACTGTTTAAAAATTTAACGGCATTTCTTTTGATTAGTAAGGACAGTTGTAAAAATGTTCTTAAGTTAAAGAGAACAAACTTATTAAAATTAAATGCTCCAAATGAGAGGTTCCATTTTCGAATATTATGCTCAATCGCGTGTTGTGAGGCCTTTGTTTGCGTAGAGTTCTCATCGAACCGTAACATTGCAATCTTGGAGAACGTATTCTATATTAAGATAAAATATTGCAATAACTGTAGAGATAATTGCAATAATTGAGTAATTTTAGGGCATCCTACTACTAAAGTGGTCTCACAATATCGTCAGGAGGCGGCTAGATAAAAGTTGCACAGAATCGCACGTTGAGCTGTTCCAAATGGGACGCCAATGTCCGACAGGGAACGAAGAAAGGTTGATGGATAGATGTAGAACGTTCTAGAAATCTACATTTAAAATTTTTTTTCTTCCTTTTTTGAGTGAAAAAGAAAATCAAGGGTTTAGACGCATAAACTCGCAGGAATTAGCTATTTTATTAATATTAGATTTTATAAAAACCGCAAAAAATTTAACATAATCTCATATATAAAATTCACGTGTCACAGTGTTAGTTACCGTATTCCTCCAAAACGGCTTGATCGATTCTTCTCAAATTTTACATACATATTCAAATTTTACATACATGAGAATCGTCTGAGAATCGGCCAACATCTATTTTTCAAACTTTTTTTTTAGTATGGCAAAACAACGTTTGCCGGGTCAGCTAGTGATGATAATAATATAATGCTTTTTATGTCTAAACCAAACCAAATCATTTATTTGTTAAAAATATAAGTAAGTCACATAGTTATAAGTATATAGGTACAATCATCACTTTGTAGTCTACAAATAGCTTTTAATCTTTGCATTTAAAATGCAAAGCTTACCAACTATGTATCGAAGTGGTTGCACAACTCACAGTGCCTAGTTAGATGTTAGTATCTAACATTTCTAAATACATCGTTGTTTATATCGAAGCAGTATGCACAAGTGGTCAGGTAGGTTTGAATTAATTAAAATATTGATAGATTTATGATATAGTATTTATAAAATTATTGCTCATCTCACATATCGTGTCGTAAGGAGTGATTTGCTAATAATCTAAAAATAGAATAAAGAAAATTGCTTTTACGATGTATCACGTTTTTACATCCACTGTATATAGAAATTGGTTCCAAATTCATAAATTAATATTTTTTTTATTGATTGAAAACTTAATTTTTTAATTAAATAGCTTTAATTAGCTAGTCGTTTTACCTAAACCTCGAGAGGGGACCTATTTCTATATAGCTTTAGTGCGATTATTGGTTTAAATTGGTTATACCTAATTGATAAATTAAATTGAGAACTTTTCATATTCAAAGTGATCTTCAACATTATACAAGGTTAATTTATTAATATTTTGCGATTGACTCGCTATGCTTTTTACTAAATAAACTAAATTATAATGAGTTGGTGCAAACCGCTCAATAGATGGCGTTGTACGAAAAAACATCGCACGATGTTAAAACTCGCATTGAGATGATTGTAGTGGAAAATTTGGTAAACATTTGCGTGGACCATAATAGCTCAGTTGGGAGAGCGACGGAACGGCATTCCGAGGTCGCGGGTTCAAGTCCCGCTTCAAGTCGCGCGATATTATCGATTTCCTTTGTATCGATATATCGTATCGTAACCGTATCGCATGCCTTTCGAACGGAATGAAAAAGGAGAACATAAACTAAACATTTATTAATCATATTTGACGGTACTACAAAGTCCAAAGATTTATTTAAATCTACCTCAAAGTCTAAACAAAAGCCGACTGTTCTTGTTACATAAACAATTTTGTCGACGTTATCATTCTCTTATTACTAATAACAATATATTCAATGGCACTGTCTATTATCGTTTAGTGATGATGTAATGGGAACTTTAAAATTATACAAATTAATCACCGACATAGTTTGATACGATACGGTAATGCGATATTTTTATAAGAATGCGATATATCGAAGCGTATCGTATGGTCAAAATATCGCATCAAATATCGCTATATCGTATAGTGCTGTATCGATATTCCGATATATCGTATCGTAACGGGCATCCCTAGTCCCGCTTATGGTTATCATTTTTTCCATTTTAATTTAGTTTATTTATTATACAAGGTTCTTCTTATAAAGAAATATTATATGTGGGTTACAATACCACAAGTGTGTCAGCGTATAAATTTTACGAAAAATATTATTAGGTTATAATTATCCCATAATTGACCCAACTTTCTGCTATTTATGTTTTCCCTAACTTATACCATACCATCTGGCTAAGCTTAATACTATCTGAATGAATTCAGTGTAATATTATTAGGTACAAATCCAGCCAAATAGTCTAATAAAGAACTAATCGAATTGGAATCTTTAGCAACATAACCAGTTTTATGATACATAATATAATCATATAAATTAATCGGCCATTACTTATTCAGCGGCTCATCAATCAGATTAAAAGTAGTATGTTTCACACTTGACTTATTTATTACTTAGTCCTATTTAGGTCGCCATATGTCTAATAAATGTCAAAGCCATTAACTACTGTTATTAAAAGTCTAGAAGGATAAAATATTAAATCTATGTTACAAGTACAATGTTAATGTCACGTTCTTAATAATTACCTTTATCTACTTTTTTTTCCTTCTCCTTGCCCTGCCGGGCCATGATGGTGCCATGGGTATCTTAGTCCTTACCTAAAAATCGATAAATTACGAGTTGGACCCACGAAGGGTTCAGTAGATATTATCATCGAATAACGATATTATCAATAACAGTATGAGGTCAGGGAAATGATGATGATAAGAGTTTGTTGTTATAGCATCAACAAATATACACAAACTGAAAATTTCAGCTCTTTAGCTATCACGATTCCAGAGTTACCGCCCGGCTATCACTCTCCAACCCACTAAAACGTCCCACTGATGGGCACGTGCCTCCTTCGCTTTCGGAGTGATTATGACCACCCTGACCAGGCGTTTTGGCACAGGGTTTAGTTTCGAGTCTTCCGTCTCTCACAGTAGACGTTTACTGCTTAAATTGTCGCTTAGCTGGCTCTTACTGCGCCCTGGGAAATAAATTGGGTGGTTACACTTGTATTCTCAATCCGTCACCACACGGACAAGCGGACACGGACCGCCCGGGTTTAAGCAACAAAAAATAAAATAAAAAAGGGTCCTGTTTTACCCTTTAATACGGAACCGTAACACACGCCTAACGTTTTCAGCACCGGAAAGTCTCACATATCAATCTGTATACCTACTTTGAAATGTGATTTATATTTATTTGGTAATAAAACTATGCCCGATAAAGGTTCTACTCTACTTAAGTTATTTAAGGTAACCTTCCATTACTGTGATAATCTTTATGAGTAAGACAGTTCAAATCATTAGTTGTTTAACCAATAAGTTGAACTGTTGGAAACTATGCCAGTGGCGTATAATTTACTTCTGTAGTATATAATTATATAACATTAAATCGAACACAACACAGCATTAAATAAAAGTAAAGATTAGGTATCGACATTTTGAATTCCTTTGGTTATTGAGTTAAGATGACAATAGGTATTAGTTTAAGCTTTAATTTCATAATAGCTACTGGCTTTTGTCCGCAACTTCACACGCGTGGAATTTAGATAAGTACTGAACCTTAACACATTGTACAAAAGAGCAATCCTCCTGAACCACTTCATCTATATATCCGCATCAAAACCTGTTGCGTAGTTTTAAAGATATAAGCTCACAAAGGGACATAGAAACAAAAATAACGACTTTGTTTTATAATAAATAAAGATGTTATTGATTGTTTCACTAATATTACAAACTTTTTCAAGCATAGGAGATTATTAGATTTTTGATTTGCTAAACATTAGCTGTTGTTGGACTTCTTACTCGTAGCACTGGAATTAAATTCATACTGTTTTTCATTCGAATATCTTCAATAACTACATAATATGTTACGAAGACTTTGGATAGAGTATTTAAAATATCTATTTTTCATCAATAAATAGTACATATTTTTACACAGTAGCAGATTAGTATTTATTGTCTGTGCCCATTGTATTATTTTCTTCTTGTATAAACTTTACAGAAAGGAATACTGTATTATTCCATCATTATTAATTTCATTGCATCTATCTCAAATAAATAACCAGTTGCATGTTCTATTCTCAGCTATGCGTTTCCATTTGTGATATAAACAAGGTCAGTTAGCATAGAACATATGCTTTAAAGTTTATTTCTGTTCTTAAAGGTTCCGGGCACAGACTAAAGATGTTATTCTATAGTCTGTGGTTCCAGGCTAGCGTTAGATAAGAGATTTATTACATTTGCGATACATAGGAAAGTTTAAAGGATACCAGTTTGCAGAACTGGCCTTGAGTAAGCACTGATTTGTTGGTTATATTTATCTTATTACCGCGTGCTGTTTGATTTTATATGCATTTGATAATTTAAATTCAGTTTATTGACATCAAAATTAAATATATGCACACATCACACGACGTCTTTGGTCTTTAATTAATATAAATTATTAATAATTTATATACTTATAATTTTTTTTTTTTTAAACTTAGCTAAATGATTATGTGGTTTATGTTTATCAGATTTTGGCTAAAATAAAAACATGCTAACTACAAGTCTATAAGTAAATACTTAATAAACGTCTGGGTGTTTCTATGTATTACAGGTATACCTATTGTAATGATAAAAGTCTGCATGTGACAAATGTATGTATTTACAAGAAAAAAGTAGTATATGGGCCCTACGGATGTTGTGTGAAATGTCCATGAATATTTATTTTAAAATAATATCTGTATTCATTACATAAAGAATTTAAGTTCATGTGTAAAAATCGAACCTGCGAAAAGCCTGCGAATTAATCCTAAGTCAGTTACATTTCTAGTACGCTACGTTCATCATTGAAGTATTATGATACACTGTGTTCCATAAACTAGCGTTCATAGAATATGTGTATAGAATTATAACATAAATAAAGGAAAGGATGTTGTTACAAGTGAATATACTACAAACAAGCTTTCCAATACAAGTCCAAGTACCAAAGTAAAACAGTTACGTAATATTACCGTCTTCCATACTATCGGATTACACGGAAGGCCAGGGGAGCTATATTATATGCCTATCTATAAAATATTCCATTAAGAAATAAATTCTAAAATTAAATATTACTTAATCTACGTAAAGTGAACAAAAATTTAGGTAATATATTTTTAACTTTTGACCTCAGATTTAAGATAAATACTAAATATCTGATGTTTAGAGTTTAACGCAATATTTCTAATGATTAAAACAAAACTGCTGGTATTCGATGAAAATCGAACTAGAATTTTTCGATCAACCTTTATTTAAGGGTCCTTTACCGTTACTAGACGAGAAATAAAAATAAACTAGTTGTCGTCCGCAATTTCGTACGCGTAAAATTTGAAATACACAACCAAACCTAAACAAATTAGTGAAGATGCTCACATAGGGACATACATACAAAAATAACTACTTTATTTTATAATAAGTAAAGATTTATTGATAACATGCAAAGTAGGTATACAACATGATTGACAATTATTTTTTTACGTGGGAATGCATTTACGCAGTTCGCCTTTCCGGTTGCGAGAGCAACCTTAACATGATTGACATGAAGTACGCACATATAATATGAAATGTTCATAGGATGTTCAACCCCTTTGTTTGCTTGTTCATTTGTATGCTGGCTGCATTTGACTGTTTATGTTTGAAAGACCTACATTATCAGAATATTAATATGTAGATACCATTTATTATTATCTTAACAGACCCTGGCTAGACACCCGTTGTTGGATTTGTAAAATAGAGTTTCGTCAATCTGTTACTATCTGTTAATTGAGCTGTGGATTAGGAAAAAGGAAATTGATGAGTAATATATAGATTAATGAAGCGATGCTCTAAGACTGCTCAACATAATAATATGTATGCAATTATGCATACATTATGGATTGATATTAAACATAGGTACCATATCTATCTGTTAGTCTATTTATATTTCGTCCTTATTATCGTTTGTGTCTATGTTACGGCGTCTTAAATAGTGATATTCACCCAATTACAGAAATCTAAAATTTTGTACACATGCCGGTTTTTTAGTTTTTTAACTAACCAAATTTTATTATTGTTTCCAGGCTTACCCAGATTGGTCATGGCACAGCGCTGGACGTGGTGACATCAACTGTACTGGACTTATCTCCGTGTACAGAGTTCGTGCTGACCGTTGCAACAGGTTATGGGTCCTTGACGCAGGTGTGATCACCAGTATAGATGATTTCCGCCGCGTCTGCCCTCCTAAGATACTCATCTTTGATATGGCTACTGACCGTTTGGTAAGTCTTACATATTTTATAGAACAACTATAAGCTACTACTTTTTTTCAACTGCATTCCACTGTTGGAAAAGGTCCTTCTTAATTTTCCACACTTTCTTTTGTTCGACCTTCCTCCACACGTCTCTATCATATGCATTACTTCGTCTTACCACATACGATGCGATCTTTCTGTATAGAATAATGTTTACATATCTTATTACATAATCAATTTAGGTCTTATTGCTAAATGTACTTGAATTCTTAAATCTCATTTAAGCATCCTTGTGGGGTATAAGGTTCAAGCACTAAGACTATTTGTAGTCTTTTTTTAAAAGCTTATATAAAAGGCACCACTGGTATTATAAGCCCTGTCAAGTCTTTAAAGGAAACTACTTTTTACGGATTTAGACGCGTATATTAGTTTTAAATTTTGGCCCGACGTTTCGGAGACTTTGCAGTCACCATGGTCACGGGTGAGACTGAGCTGTAATGTGTCTTCTACGATCAGTTATTACAGTTATATCATTATTGATCAGTTATTAAATATACGCGTCTAAATCCGTAAAAAGTAGTTTTATTTAAACAGATGAGTCGCGCAAGTGTTAGAAAATATTATCTTTAAAGGAATTCAAATTTTCAAAGGAACAAACAACGCAAGATTGATTTCCGCATTTCATATAATATTGAAGCACTTATGCATATTAGTAAGATTGTTTTTATAATGCTATTTGTATTCCGTATCCTATTTCAAATTTTTTTTTAAATTAATATTATATGTTGTTGTTGCGGAAGTATAACAGTATGAATAGTACATTGTATTTATTTCATTCGATTTTGTTACTATGTACTAAGTACATTATACACAGAATAGATGCAATGACGGGTTCTTGTAATAGCCTAAAAATGTCACTTTGCATCTTGATTTATTTATTGTTACCAAAAGAAAAAATGCATATACATGCACTCTACAAATAGAGAGTCATATGTCATTCAAACGCTTTCCTTTATTATGAACTAGCTGATGTCCACAACTTCGTACGCGTGGACTGTAGGAACCAAATCGTAATAAATTATACAAAAGAGCCATCCTCGTGAAACACATTTTAAAATATAAGGTCACATACAAAAATATCGACTTTGTTTTATAATTTGTAAGAATACTTTTCCAAATGTTTTTAATTCCCATTTCATAAAAGCTTTTTTTTCACTTCATTATTTGCCATCTTTTAATTTCTATTCAATTCAAAAATTCGATTTAAAAACTGAATCTAAATAACAAAGGTTGAAACTAAGACACCCATAAGTTAAAAAAATGTTTTTTTTAAAGGAGAATGAATAACTTACTAATTGTTTTACAAATTAAAATATTTTTATGTAAAAAAAGCTAGAACTTTGCTAGAAAAATGTAATTCAGTGTTGGATTTTTAATATGGTATTATGAGTATTTCTATTCTGTGGTATTACCAGTGCGTAGTTTTAAACCTTAGTTATAAACCGTGGGTGGTACTGATACATTGTTGAGGCCACAGCATGAAGTACCTAGTTTATTAGCAAATACCCGATAACTGTTTCACTTCCATGAACAAGGTTGCTTGAGACAGGGAGTGGCTTTGCATTGTTACTTGTTTACCAAAAATGTTACTGCACGTTTTCTATAAATGTATAAACTGTATTTCAATGAATGGTATGTAAACTTTTTATCCTTAGCCAGTTAAAAAACTGAAAAAAAAAATTTTTATATCACTTTCTTAACAAAGTTTGCCGTAGAAATACATAACGTTTAATAATGCAAAAGTGTATAATATGTACTTATAAATAAATGATTTATCAAAATCTTATGTAAGAATTTATCAGTACATATAACGACTTGATTGATATTGCCCAAAACGTAATGAAGTGTTATCCATCATGCATTGCATATTAATGTAGGTATGTTTATTTAATTTAAATGATTAGAAATTATTAGATTAATCTAGGAGGGCTTTTCAGTCACCATGGTCACGGGTGATTTTGTATTGATTTGAATAAATCACTCGTGCAACTGTTAGAGAATATTTTCAATGCAATAATTTGTTTTGTTTCTATCCGTAGTATAAGCATGAATTGCAAGATAAATTTACAGTTATTCATTCAATGTTTGATCTAAAAAATCACATAGTAGTTTGTTTTTACATTAAAGTGAATTGACGTTGTAACCAAGCGTGCGAAAGCTGATAAGTGTCACGCCTACATAGTTTTTTTTAGTGTTACATAAGTGCACACACATCTTAAAAACAAATGCAACTGGTGTACGTGTTATTAGCACAGTTGGAATTATGTTGAAATCACGCGAGAGACGGTGAAAGAAGTTCAAGATCGAATCGAAATCTTGTCAGTATCGTGACCTCAACATTGTTCTAGTACTTTTTAGTTTCCGCAGTGTTTCACTCATTCATAACATTTACCTGTTTTATTAAGAGGATACCAAAATAGCTTCGTGCATTTTTCTATGTACGAAGTTTTCATTGTTTCTTTAGATTGAATGGTTAGAGCTCTAATTTTTAAGTATATGTTTTTTCAATATATGATCTAGGATCGCATAAACTCAGAAACGCGATTGAAAAAAGTTTTCTCGATAGAAAATCTTGGCGAAACAACCTCTCAAATTTTTTATTTTTTTCATTTGTCGGTCTATTATCGCGTATTTACTAATGAAATAACTTTAAAAACATAAGTAACTATTATATATAGAAACACGTAAATCAGAATTAAAGTATATTTAGTAGATTTTGAGTAAATAGGAAAAGTATCCCTAATTCTTCATTTTCTGTGCCTACTGGCTGTGTTAATATGTACGTGTCGGCGATGATATTGATGTAGGCCCTTAAACTGCATTTTTCATTCTGTATTATGATCTATCATCAACTACATATAAGTTTTATAAAGGATTATAAATAAAGAACTACAATAAGTGTTGGTTGTATTATTGTATATTAATCATAGCGTATTATTGTAAGTGTGTCAAGGTTATATAATGTATTTCTGGGACTTGAAACTGGACTGATTAATGGCCAGATTGCGTTCATACTAAAGTCACGAATTTCAAAGCTGATGAACGTATATGTTGTGTCACTTAATGAAGCACAGCGTTGTTACAGCACACACGTGCTGTAAGACAAGCTTTTAATTTAAACAGACAGCTGTCTGAATAAACAACAAAATAATATAAGTTAATTAACTAACGTAATTTTAGCGAAAACCAATGTAAACGCGCATAATTCAGATTGTTTTAACCATAAAAATAAGACAGCGATAATGACCTATAGTTGCAGATTTTTCAAAATTTTACTTTACAACTGAGAGAGCTATCAAAAACTGCCTTTGCAAGAACGCGAATACTGAGCACTTACGCTGTATGAATGCGTTATTAGATATTTGATTTAGAAAGTTGGTTACTTAATCAGCTTTGATTCTATTATAATATAAAACATTTGTCTTTTGTTTAGTCCTCTATGCTTAGTATCTTCGTTTTTTAAGTCTTTATAAGCGACTGCTTGGTTAGCTACTGCTGGGCAAGGGACCCAATGAAGGTGTTTCAATTGATTTGATCTACCTATTTCATGTATCACGCTGATCAGCCAACAACTGACTCGTAGCGGCGGCCATGGTATTCTGTTTTATTTACATCGCTCCCAGTCCGTAAACGCCCCATTGTTGGACTTACTGTCTGCCTGTTTTACTTTGGGAGGGATTATGGTCTACTATGCTGCGCTGGCCAGGTGTGTTGGCACAAGGTTTAATTTCGAGTTTTTGGTCTCTCACAGATGATGTTATCGGTCACCATACTACATCACGGATGTCAAATTTAGATATTTTTAACATGCCATTATGTCATATAAAAGCGTAACTTGCGTGCATTATTAAAATTTTATACATAGTTAAATACGTGAGAAGTAAAATATATGTCGTCTCGTAATTTTGTAAACAGTTCAAGTGAAAGGAGGTTTAGCTCTGAGTTTGCAAAGTTGTTTAATATGCAAACGAATGCCTTCCAAGCTGTTAAGGTAATATTCGAAAACCGGATATCATAAAGGATACAATTATTCCTACTTATTTTTCTGGTTTGTGACGCTATTATATTAAATCGTTTAAATATTAAGTTCAGAAATTTGTGAGATACAGTATTCTTTGGGTCGATTCAAATACGTTAGTTAAACTGATCACACCGACCGTCCACGCAGACCCGTCTTTTCCACTGGGCTAGGCATGCGCTCACCCAATTATTGTGGTCCCTTAACAACTACTTGATAAAATTTTCTACTCATATTTAATGGGTTATAGCGGAGCATATATCCTAATGTGCCCAGAGCTTCTAGTAGATAAAAGACGCCAAGACCGTCTTTTATCTACTAGCTGGATCGTTTGGTCCACGATCAATTTTTCACTAAATTGAATCCTTACATTTATGCAGATTGTAATGCTACCCAAAGACGAGATCGCAGACGAAAATATTTTTATATTTAGAACACAAATTAAGAAAACGTATAAATCATTTGGTCTACATACACATTATAAAATGTAATGCTTGTTTAATAAAACCACATCATAATACGATTATGATCTTAACTTGAGACAATTTGAACTAATTTATTAATTTTAAGATTGTAACAGCAACTTATTAGTATTTTAAGTAATCGTTGTGCTTAAAATAATTGGTTAATATTTTATTTTTATAGCAGTTTAATAAGTTATAAGTTAGTTTAATAAGTATAGCAGTTTAATAAGTTTAGTGGTAATTTATCGTTGTCAGTTGTGACGCTGATTTTTAAGCTTTTGTTATCTAAGTCATATTTCTGTCATCTAGTCCTATATTAGGAAGTGTGATGACGAATTAGATTACAAATGTCACCACCCCTTTTCCTTCCCGGGGTGCTGTAAAAGCCAGCTAAGGAATACACAGATGACATCCTCTGTACCTACGTGAGAGACGGAAAACTCGAAAAGAAACTCTGTTTCAACACGCTTGGTCAGCACGGCACAGTAGACCATAATCCCCCCTAAGGGTTCATACGCACTATGCGGTTACCCGCAATGCGGCTAGCCGTCCGGCTGACCGTAAGCATAATTATGTACGTAATATTCATTTCTATGCGCACTGCGATGCGGCTGCCCGCAGACCGCTCCGGTCCGGTCGCTCGGAGGGCGCCTGAGTAACGGCCACCCGGACGGTTGCTATACGCACTGTGCGGCTCAGTCTGCGGCTGCCCGCCATTGAGTAAGTGTGTGCACGTGCATGCTCTCATCTCGTGTTGGGAAGGATGCACCCAGTGCTTCTTTCTTTGTTTTATCTTCTTTACGTAACGTGTGTAAATGTAGTAAATAGCTGCAACTTCTTCCACGACCATCTTTGAAATGGATCAATATGACCGCAAATCGCAACGGTTCTTCAACCGCACGTTGCGATTGCGAAAGCGGCTGCCCGCGTTCCGGTTGTCCGCATTCGCACCCGCATCCTGCGATCAGCCGGACGGCTAGCCGCATTGCGGGTAACCGCATAGTGCGTATGAACCCTAAAGTAAAGGAGGTCGTGACTCGTGCCCCACAGTGAGACGATAAAGGGCTGCAGAGAAATACCTCCATAAGATTGTTATACAGGGTAATTATGAACAAAAAAAAAACAAATTATGTCTTGCGTATTAAATGTTTTCTAAAGGTATTTAATAAATGTAAGAAAAAATTCAGACATTAAGTTTTACAAATATTTAGATTCAGCGGGTTTTTGTGCAAAGAAATGGCTTATCTATGTCCCATAATAAAAACTATTAATATTTTTCTTTAGCAACCCGTTCTGATTCAATTGTGCAATAAATCTTGTCCTTTATCCAAATTTTAATAATTATATATAATAAATTAATTGTATATATATATTGAACCTTGTGTTTAATTAATTATCTACTTTCTACACAATACAAATAAAATACGTTACGATCTAGTTAATTAGTATTTTTAATAGAAACCTATTATTGTAAACGTATTGGGTACACTACAAAAAGACGAAAAACTTTATTCCGAAAGTCACCGTTTCCGTCATCCGTTTCGTCACCGATTTTCATAATTCCGAAACTTCAATATTCCTAACGATTATAATAATAATTACTATTCTCAAAATTCCGAACTTCAAAAGGCCGAATAATATCCGAATTATTGGTAATTCGAAATACGTAATAAATAATATGAATTCTGATTATTAAAATACCGTTAACACAATTAATTTTAAAGAAAAATCTATATGATGAAGTACACTTTTGCAGTGTATTGGTTGTCATTTAAAAATATGATTGTTTACTTTTTAATAAAAGCATTTTGTTTCGATTAAAAATATTTAGTTTCCTTGGTCACAGTCCTAACATAACCTAAGCGATGCATCAATAACATAGACGTAAAATCGGCTATGCAGCGATTCGTTTAGTCACAAAATTTTGTAGCTATTTTTAGTTTATTCGAAGTGTTAAAAATCGGAATTTCGTTTTTCGGACTAATAACCCTTCAAGCATTTGACTCTTCGGACAAATGAAAATCGGAAAAGTAACAAATTGGATTTATGACTTTCGGTAAAATGTTTTTCGTGATTTTGAATAATAGACATTACAATTTTTCGGTATTATGAAATTGGGACTTTTCAAAATCGGGATTTCAAAATTCGGAATAATGTTTTTGGGAATTTTGGGGTGTTCCCAAACGTGTTATGTATATAGTTAAGGAATCAAGAATCTTTTAAACATTTTCGGAAATCGTACATAAAAACAGGACCCTATAATTCCTTGTGTGTCCGTCCGTATGCCTCTCGGTCTGTCACCAGGTTCGTGAACTGTATAGCAAGACAGTTAAAATTTTCATAGATCATGTTTGTCTATTTAACATAAATAGACAATCATCATCAGTTAACAACAAATAGGAAAGACACAGAATACAATAAATATTCACGGACTCTACAACAAACGTTTTTATTGTAACTTAAACGCTTAGACGTCATGATTATGACGGCAAGATATTATGATGATGACTATATTCTGACGATAAAGATTCGGAACTCTTCATGCGTTAGTCCAACTCGTACTTAGCCAGTTTTCTGTATAGAAGTCCAAATTAATACCAGCCAAAGTCAGCCATGCGATACACTTGACTGGCTTTTGGCTGATTTTATTTATTTGCCATTGTTACATCTGTCATTCTGGGTGCGATGTTTATATCGACAGCGATCAAACAAGGTCGTTATTTGAAAGGGTGTGGCATGTCCAATAGCTATAACAAATGCTCAACTTGTGTACACACAATTAGGCGCCTGTAACTAAGCGATACTTCTAACCAGTGAATGGAATTTAACCTCGGAACAAAAGTAATTAAATTATATAGTCTTATTGTTCCTTATGGCATTTTTAACCTTATATTTAGCGTTTGTTATAAAAATTGGTCAAGTGCGAGTCGGACTCGCGCACGAAGGGTTCCGTACCATTATCTATGCAACATAAGGCAACGTTATTAGTATCGAGCAAGAAACGGTAAAAAAATCATGTTTGTTGTATGGGAGCCCCCCTTAAATATTTATTTTATTTTATTTTTAGTATTTGTTGCTATAGCGGCAATAGAAATACATCATCTGTGAAAATTTCAACTCTCTAGCTATCACCGTTCTTGAGATACAGCCTGGTGACAGACGGACGGACGGACGGACGGACGGACGGACGGACGGACAGCGAAATCTCAGTAATAGGGTTTCCGTTTTTACCCTTTGGGTACGGAACCCTAAAAACGATGGAATAAAGAGCTTTTAGAGCCTTAACCGCGGCTTCTTATGACCGCCCAATGGTGTAGATAAGATCTAGACTCGGGAAGTAGGTATGTCTCGTTCTATTATTCACTTCTAGGTTAAGATGTTTTGAGTGAAAAAAACACTAAGTTTGTTGGAAATAATAGGAAATCTTGTCTTTTTGGGATAATTTTCGACATTTTATTGGTTGGGCTCCTAAAACCAGCTCCCGACTACGGTCATTATTTATTTGGCTTCTTATGGTCTTATTCATAATGACTTATCGGAGGTTTAAAAGTTCGCTAAAATAGGTTCGCGAAAATTGTCAAAACTTGTTATTCATAATAGTCTTTTTACGCTAAAACGTTTATTAACCTCTCCGATAAAATCTCCGTTTAAACCTCCGATAAGTCATTATGAATGAGACTGTTAGTGTTTTATAAGTGTTGTTATATTGCAAATGGTGCGAATATCTTTGGTGTACAATAAATAATACAATATAAAGTTATGCCTTGACTTATTACAAAATAAAGTCGATATTTTTGTATGTACCTTTGTGAGCTTATATCTTCAAAACTACGCAACGGATTTTGATGTCTTTTTTGTAAGTTTCTTAAGGTTTGGTGCCTATTGGAGGAGGGGGGGCTACAAACGCGGATGAAACGGCGGCCTTAGCTAATATAATATAACTAAAATTATAGACAAGACAATGATATAAGACAATGTCATTAAGACGATAAAAGTTATTACGTTTTTTATTCTACAACGTGATTGTACGTATTTTAATAAAAGTTTGACCATGAAGTGCGTGTTCTTACAATAACCAGATTGCAAATTTGATAAAACAAAATTTATTGCAACATACATTGTTTCCTAAATACAAAAGTTTTGTTAATATTTTCCTAATACCTAATTAAAAATAATTAGCTCTTCTTTTCGTTTAAATATATTATATTAGTCCAATAAAAGCAAAATATTATGACAGCTCAGGGACAAGACACTGAAACCAAACAGTATTTTCGCTACAGTTCTTTACAAAATAAATATATTTATGTAGTGTATTCGTATTCTGGTTAACCCTTAATACAAAAAACCATAGCTTGGGACTAGAGAACGTAAAATGTCCATCAATATTTAATATTTAATTTGCTGCCTGTTATTTAAAGACCTGTGAGCAAAAGCAGCCAATTAAACTTTTACCCCTATAAGATATTTCTAGGACGTAAGGCTCCAGTAGGTAGGTAGGTACGCAAACGAAACTGAGGGATACAGTTATTAGTTAGGTTGTATAAATCTATATAAATCTAATATTAGGTTGACTCATTTGTTAAATTTAAAACAAATACACGCGTAAATAGTGGTTCTATATAAACTTGATCTTGATATAAATCAGCTGTATAACGCTTAACTAAATTTTATTCTTGTATTTGTTTGAACTATGTAAGCTTAGGGTACGATGCAATGGTACAATGGGACTAGCATGTTTTAAAATAAAAGTCCCTAAAAAATAAAGAAATAAAAGATTATATAAACTTGATCGTAAACTTAGACTACGAGATAATAGTTTGTAGTACCTACCTATAATTTAAAAAAGACCGGATATCCGTATATTTATAAAAACTGCAAGCACGGCTTTATTGTTACAAAGAAAAGTATTAAACATTTATTAAATAAAGATAATGATAAAAGTTATACAAAAAATTAACAGCTAATACAGTTGTTACGACAGTCATTAATGTTTAAAATCAAATTAGTAATTAAATTATTATGCTTTAGGTGACTAAAAAGATTATAACAATCTTTCAAAATTGTAAAGAGATTTCCGCAGTATTGCCTCCTCTCCAGCCCATTTACGTCCCACTGTTGGGCACGGGCCTCCTCCACTTTGGAGGGATTATGGTCTACTGTGTCGCGCTGACCAGGCGTGTTAGCACAGGGTTTATTTTCGAGATTTCCGTTTCTCACAGAGGATGTTATCTGTGTGCAATATCCCTTAGCTGGCTTTTACAGCACCCTTGGGAGGAGATGAGGTGGGGACACTTGTATTCTTAATCCGTCACCACATGGAGGGAGTATTGAGTATTGCCTACTTAAGTTTTATTTAATCTTAATAATACTAAAAATGTTAAAGTTTATAAGTATGGATGTTTGGATGTTTGTTACTCTTTCACGCAAAAAATACTGAATGGATTTTATTGAAACTTTACATTAATGTAGCTTATACATCAGAGTAACATGTAGGCTACTTTATATCCCAAAAGAATGCAATGTTCGTTTATTCAAATAACTATACATTTTTTTAAATAACTATTTAAATAAGTAAAATAAGTATATCTCAATTAATTACTTAAAATGTCTGTTTTTTATATAACTATTTAAATAAGTGTTTCTCAATTAATCACTTAAAATGTCTGGACCGTCAATCTGTCAGGTGCTAGGCTAGGAACTTATGTATTTATGCAATGTATTTAAATCACGGAACATAATAAATTATATCAATGTCACTTTCACGTTGTATTATTGTGAAGGTTATTTTTTATTGTAACTTTATGTACTGACATCTTAATAACCTTTAGATTAGTACTGACTGCTATAACATGCAAACATTCTTTTTAGTCTAACTCAAGCACTTTTTAATTAAATAGCCTGTGCCCACGACTTATTATCCGTGGAATTTGTAAATTTTTTCACTCTTGTGGGAGAGGAAATCCGCAATTAGGTCATGTCATCATCATAACCTAAGACTTTTTCCAGAAGTATAATAGTTGCACTTTACCGTAAATGCTGATCAGCGTAAAATCTTAATTTTCTTTTATTCCAAAGGATTGTGCTTATATTTGTCGTGAGATTCAAATATATTCACTGATAGAGCCTACTGCAATATTGTAGGTAACACCTTTTTCTTTCGTAAACTAACTTAGTAGGTACTGTTGAAAACCAAAGCTTGGCATTAATGCTGCGCATAATGCTGAATGATCGCGTTCTCTTTTGGCGCAGCCGTAGGGTATACAAAATGTCAAACAGATTATACATCAAATTTGACGAGAATAAAGGTTTTTTTTCTTAAATAAAACTACTTTTTAAGGGAATAGACGCGTATATTTTGTTTCAAATTTTAGGCCGACATTTGGGAGACTTTTCAGTGACCATGGTTACGGGTGGAGCTGACAGTTTTGTTCTTTTTCTTTTTTACATAATAATTCATAATTCATTTATTCACTTTAACTTTAACTTAAAAAAGTTAATAATAAATAATTTTCTTTGACTCCCCTTGAGTTTTCTTGCCAGATCTTTCTCAAGTGGGACGCGTTCCGATCTGGTGGTAGTATGTTAGATAAAATAATAAAAACTAAATAATTAAAATAAATACTAATCTTCTATAAATTCAAATAAAAATTAACAATTTTTCTTTTTTAATATAAACTAATTTAAATCTTAAACCAATAATTATTTTTTTAAATTTCTTGTTATTATGTAAATAATATTGTATCTAAGTATATAAACTTAGTTTTGCTTGCTATATTGTATACTACCTCTATAATAATTAAAACATTAGTCTATGATAAAATTATGTATGTTTTACCTTATATAATTTAAAATTTAAAAATTTTCTTTATATTGTTACAATTTGTCAATGTATTTTAGAAACTAAAATAATGTTATTGATTTTATGTAGTCTGAGCACAATGTAATATGATATAGTTTATAGTAAAAGTCTATCTTTATGGCCAATGTAAAATTAAAATCGAATGTGGGTAAACCCTGTAATAACTGATCGTAGAAAACACATTACAGCTCAGTCTCACCCGTGACCATGGTGACTGCAAAGTCTCCGAAACGTCGGGCCAAAATTTAAAACAAATATACGCGTCTAAATCCGTAAAAAGTAGTTTTATTTCAGCGGATGAGTCGCGCAAGTGTTAGAAAATATTAGGACAACAAATTTTATTTTTGTGTCGTTTACTGTTATATTTTTCGAATAGATTTATATTGGTTCTTATAAAATTAACTAATTCATATATGTACAAAGATGAGACTGTTAATATTTTTAAATTTATAAATGAGGCTTTGCAACTGTCTCTTTGTTTAAGACGACACATTGCTCTAACACACCTTTTTTGTGCCTTAAATGTGTCATTTCTATCTACTGCATTTCCCCAAAACATTAGCCCATACCTTATCAGGGACCCTGCTTAGCCATGGTATGCCGTTAGTAATGCGCCAACATTACTAACGGCATACCATATCGACTGTTTTATTCAGCATACACAAAGCCTAAGACTGTTGATTTAGTTTTGAACATAAAATTTCAATATGTATTTTCCAATTCATATTATAGTCAATATTTAAGCCAAGAAACTTAGTTGATTTTACAAGATTAACCTTATCGTCTAAATAACTTACATTAATGTCATTAAATTGTGCAACTCTATTACTTTTCTCTATTATTTTTGTAGAGAATCCTTTAAAAACTTACTTTTTTAAACTGTTACAGGTTCGAAGTGTATACTTCCCTCGCGAGTTGTTAAGACCCGCTTCTCTTCTCACTAACATCGTGTTGGATGATACCCGCTCATCATCTAGGTCGTCATCCACATGTGATCATCTCTTCGCTTACATCAGTGATACAGTTGCGCCAGGTATGTGAAATGCAATACCTCATAAATACTCTCGATGGTGAAACGATATTCTTTAACAGTGCAGTTGATTTCGACCTCATTCGATGCAAACAAAGAAACATGCAAAGCGTTGGCACCGTTCCCGTAGTTCCGAATGTATAAAGTAGAGTTAAACAAATAGGTATTGGTATCTACAAGAATTTCTCAGGATAATGTGTGCCCGAATTGTCTACATATTTCTTAAAGAAATTTCTGCCCACATTAATATGTAGCGAGACCAGAAACATACATAACAGCCAAAGGATGCTAACAATAACTCAAGCCATTAATTAAGAAAAATTGCGCATTCGTGACAATTAACATTATCAAATTAGGTGCATTAGTAAGTATTCATGTAAAAAGTATAATACCTAATTAGGTATTTCTGCTTCCTAAACTTATTTGTGTTCCTTCTAGTAAATCAAAGTTATAGAATACACCGCAACTTCTACACACGTGAAACTTTACTGACGAATTAAAACAATACAGCCTATGTGCCTATGCTCACGGGGATTGCCTAGATTCCCGACGCACGTTGAAAGATTTTTTAAATCGTTCAAGTACTTTCGGAGCTTATTCGTTTCCAAAAACAAGGAATCTAATGTTCCTTTTTGTAATATGTACTTATTTCACAAAAATGCATTTCTTATTTAGTAGGCACAAACCAAGTGTTCTTGTTGATGCAACAATATAACATTAAATGCATAAAATGTGTTAACTGCGTTATTTTTCTCATCAAATAACAAAAGCATTGTTTTTTTAAATATAATATTACGTATTAAGTTAATAAAAGTAATCATTGTTAGAGGATTTTATGTATATTATCCATGGGAATAAGTTTATTTACATTGTGAAATGAGATAAAAATATGACTCATAAATTACGTACCTCATAATTAGAATATTGCTGGCACAGGGTTGAGTTATCGTTTTTCACAGATGATGTCATCTGTGTGCAATATTCCTTACTAGACTTTTACAGCACTCTAGGATGGATAATCCGTCACCACACGGACTTGCTTTATAGATTAGGTATGCCAGAAATTTACAATACATTACTACTTGCTAAAAGACATTAAGACGATACCAAAATAGCTTCGTGCATTTTTCTATGTACGAAGTTTTCATTGTTTCTTTAGATTGAATGGCTAGAGCTCTAATTTTTAAGTATATGTTTTTTCAAAATATGATCTAGGATCGCATCAACTCAGAAACACGATTGAAAAAAGTTTTCTCGATAGAAAATCTTGGCGAAACAACCTCTCAAAATTTTTATTTTTTTCATTTGTCGGTCTATTATCGCGTATTAACTAATGAAATAACTTTAAAAACATAAGTAACTATTATATATAGAAACACGTAAATCAGAATTAAAATATATTTAGTAGATTTTGAGTAAATAGGAAAAGTATCCCTAATTCTTCATTTTCTGTGCCTACTGGCTGTGTAAATATGTACGTGTCGGCGATGATATACGATAATATTGATGTAGGCCCTTAACCATAGCAGTAAGTGGAACATTAAATAACTGCTATTAAAACTCAAAACACGTGGCTTCACTGTATGTGATCGCTGAAGCGTTTATTCACAAAATATCTGCTTTCTACGATAATTACGTAACTTATATAAAACTAATATGCGTGTAGGTACCTAGCAGAAAATTGACCGATATAGCCTAATAATAGATGCACTGTAAAAGAAATTACAATAATAACACAAGCATATAAGCTTAGCTTGGGACCAGAGGACGTTGTGTGAAATGTCCGTGAATATTTATTTTTTTTATTTTTATTTTAATTGTAAATCTTAATAATAGCCTTAATACTTAATACTATTTTTATATGTACCTACAACATTATTTTAATGTTCGTTATTATCTATAAATTAACTAATTAACTTAAACTGGGCAAATTCTCTCAAAAAAAAATCTCTAACGTTTGTTTCAAGTATTAATATTTATAACTTTCAAACGCCTGTATATTTCCGCAGTTGTTGCACGAGAGTCGAACGCTGGAAACAGTTTTAGGCGCTTTTTAATGCACTATTAGAAGCCATTAAAGGCCTACATCAATATTATCGTCGACATATATCTATTAACACAGCTAGTAGGCATTGAAAATGAAGAATTAGGGATTTTTTTTTTGTTTACTCAAAATCTACTAAATATATTTTAATTCCGGCTTACGTGTTTCTATATATTATAGTTACCTATGTTATTAAAGTTATTTCATTAGTTAATACGCCATAATAGACCGACAAATGAAAAAAATAAAAAATTAGAGAGGTTGTTTCGCTAAGATTTTCTATCGAGAAAACTTTTTTCAATCGCGTTATTGAGTTTATGCGATCCTAGATTATATATTGAAAAAACATATACTTAAAAATTAGAGCTCTAGCCATTCAATCTAAAGAAAAAATTAAAACTTCGTACGTAGAAAAATGCACAAAGCTATTTTGGTATCCTCTTAAGCTATTTAAATGGATTTATTCTGGGATAGTTCTTTACGTATGTTATGAAAGACTCATTTTGGAACTATTTATCACAACTATATGTATATACGTTTAGCGTTATAAAAATACATCCCTAACCTGACTATAGCACAAATACTTATACCTAATGCTATTATATATATTACATGAAGTTGTAATAATTAGGTATACAATGATGGAAAAGGCATCCAAGTTGTTCTGATAGAATTAATATGTAAAATTTAGATTGATAGTCGGTTTCCATATTCATAGACATGTGTGATTTCTACCATATACAAAGAAGATTGAAATTAATCATTATTAATGATAATTTTCTAGGTATCATTGTGTACGATGGTCGCCGTGACAACGCATGGCGTGTCACCCACGCGTCCATGTACCCTGACCCGGACTTGGGAGAATATGATATTGGTGGAGAGAAGTTCACTCTCATGGACGGTATCGTCGGCCTGGCGCACTCACCTGCACAAGGATTGTTATACTACCAACCATTGGCTACTGACAGGTTTGTTTTATTTTAATCTAAGTTTCATTTCTCTATCTCGGCTCCATGCCACATTCCTAGGGCGACCGGGAAACGGTTTCGTGCCAGTGCCTAAAGAATACCATAACGCTCAATGTTGTGCTATTTGAAGCCATCAAGAGTTCCCACTGACTAAATTAAACTAGTGTTGCCCAAATGCAAGAACAAGACGAGACTTAGCCAGTCTTGGTCTTGGTCTTGCGCCAATACACCTGGTCTTGGTCTTGGTCTTGGTCTTGCGCTCCCAGTCTTGGTCTTGGTCTTGGTCTTGCAGCAAGAGTCTTGCAAGTCTTGCAATTACCTATTAGACTATTGCTATTTATTAAAGTTTACTTTAGATCTTAGAAAAACGTATTAGAATTGGAACATTGTGAGCTTGAATTAACATAGCCATAGTAAAGAACAATCAGATTAATAAATGTCTGAAGATTTGATGAGAAATTCGAAAAATTAACTGCCACATGGTGATCAACTGAGCTATATGCCGTTTTCCATGGGAGTAACTGTTTCTTAATAAACATTTACGCTTTATAAGCTTACATGTGCTAAAAATTAACTATTAAATTACTTTTTTTGTAGTACATTTCCTTGCTTTTTACCGCGCCGCCTCGGCACGTGCTGGCTCTAAAATAATTTTTGTCATTACCTAGGTACCTATAATACTGTAAAAGGGTTGTGCTCATGCACTTTAGCTATGCCCACATACATATCGATATTATGGTAATTCGATACAATAGAATATACTTAATATTTGTATCGGTAAAAACAATACTATGTGTTAATTATGTGCTATCAAATTCATATATTAACCTACAATTTATTACGAAACTTCTCCTGAAATCGTATCTTAGCTACAACCATATTGTGTTTGCAATTTGAGTAACTATTACTAGAATGTAAAAAAGTTTATCGGATTTCAATGGAATGAAATAAGTTTATAAGAAAATGTTACAACGAATAATTATAAGCCAATATGAATAATATTTGTTGTGGACAGACCATGTTTTACAATACGATGTTTATTAAATAAACACCAGCGATACGATACGACGATCACTTTATCGTATGATCTAGTATTTTACCCCGTTCGCGTTGTATTGATTTGATACAATAAAATATAATAAAATACCGATACATAATAGAGATGACCCATCTCTATGTACACGTGTCTTCATGTCGGTTATTCCCCGACTATCGGAGCGGCGCGGGCGGCACATTGACATCAAAGGAAGTCGGTTTCTTTTGACAAAGGTGTCGCTCTTTACAAAGGACTCAAGTAGCCAATCAAGTAATACAATTGGTTGACGTATTTCTAATATTAACCAATCACGATTCGTCAAAAGTGATTAAATTATTTAGAGTGGTCAATCGCATATGTTACTTTTTTACCTAACATAATTTTATGAAAAATTATAAGTATCATCGTTAATATGCCAATATCTTCGCTCCCCTCGTCACATTTTGCTAGTAGTTGACACTTAACTTTTCCTCAATTCACGTTCGTCATCTTCGACATGCAATTATTCATTATTTTTTCGGTAATATTACTCCTCAAAAAAACTCGCTCATTTTTATATTCTTCTCGCTTTTCTTCCATCAACATCCAACTAAATTTTCTTCACCATCATGGAAAAATTTTAAACAATTTTCCTCACAGAGGCAATGAGCAGTTAGGCATATTACGTTAATCTCTATTACGGGACATGATCACTATTAGGTCAAATAAAGTTCATAAAAACAGCTGATTAGGGTTGTGCAACGTAAAAATTTTGCAAAAACTTACATTATCAAAAATCGTATTAAATTATAATGCAAGTTAATTTCTAACTTCACGTAGTCATTACTGATGACCTAAAGAATGCTTGGTTTCAAGCATAACACAGGAGTTTTGTTTCACGTTGTATAAGTGCTTGAGTTTCACGAATTAGATCGACTATAATTTGGTCTTCAAAATGTAGGTGCCGGGTAACCAAAGAAATCGTTCATGTCGTAAACTTTTATTGTCTTGTGTTTATTTAATTTACGTGTTTTTATTAAAATATTAGTAAATTACTATAAAATAAACATACTCAAACACTTTTATAATTAAAATACGTATTATAAAAACAAAATTGCGAATCTGATCGACCTTTTGTTAGAGCAGGCGCCTGGACGCTAGACGTGAATTTGATTGTTTTTTTTTATTAATTTAATTAATTATTAATATATGCATATCAAAAGAAACGGCAATAAGCCTAGTTTCACGGGAACATATGTTGCTGGTAAAATAACTAGTATTCCTTGCATAAAATTAGGATTAAAAATTAAGTTTTTTATACAGTTTTGATACAGTTTATTGCGTCTCATAGAATTCCTAAGCGTACCTGTACACCGAACTGTTATACCTAACTACTCCGTGAAATAGCGCTAAGTCCTAGCTGCAAGACGCAAGAGTCTTGCCGGATTAGTCTTGTTCTTGCTCAAGTCTTGCACGGTCAGTCTTGGTCTTGGTCTTGCTAAAAATACGCGGTCTTGTTCTTGGTCTTGGTCTTGCAAAAATGCAAGAACAAGACCAAGACTGCAAGACCAAGACTGAATTTGGGCAACACTAAATTAAACAGTCGCTCCACTTAGGAGAAGGTCTATTTATACCAAAGGAAAAGGACAAAGGCAGGTATTTTGATGGGTATATGAAGGGAAATTATTGAAAGAAGGCGCAGATTTAACTAAATGTGACAGAAAGTGAAGCAAGGGGACAGTAAGAATTACAATATTTTTTTAGTAATTGACGTGCTGTGTATTTTAATAAAAAAAAACATAAGAAAATTTATTTGTACGGTGCTTGTCACGAAGGTTTAATTTAAAGATCTAATTGGATGACGAACCGGTATGTAAATATCTACCATTCACTGACAATAATTTATTATAACATAATTTGTCTAATTACAGAGTCTTCAGTGTGTCTACGGCGGTGTTGGCATCGGGTCCTCCTGCAGAAGGCACTGCTCTTCCCGTGAACCTAGTGGGGCGCAAATCATCACAAGGTCTTGGTATCGCGGTGGACCCTCGTGACGACACCATCATCTTCAGTCCTATGACTGAGACAGCCATTGCTGCTTGGAATCCCATCAATAACGCGCATAGGTAAGATTATGTTTAAAATTTACTTAAGAAATGCTGAATACTTCAAAAGTTACTTACAATACTGTCATATTTTAAATTAATATCAAAATATATAATTTACCTTGCGGCAATCATTAAAAGCGTTAGGTAATTATAAAACCCAAAAAAACCAAGGTACAACAACATAACAAGTAGGTATTACTTACCTCATCATTCTCCTTCGCAAATCCTATTATTTAGGGTCGGCGCAACATATCTTTTTCTTCCATAGTCTTCTGTCAGACAAAATATCTGTGTTAACTCCTCTTTCTTTAATGTCCACAATCACACAGTCCATCGATTTATCTTTTCTTAGGTCTTCCTCTAGGTGTTTCTCCTTCACCTTTATTCGTAGAACTCTCCTATTTAATTGCTATTTAATGAAGATAAAAATTTTCTTTTTAGTTGTACGTTGTACTGTAAGATTTTGTTTTATGTTTTCTAGGGTACTAGCCCAGGACTCAGAGAAGCTACAGTTCTGCGCTGAAGTGAGGTGGGCAGAACGTGACAATGGAGCCGTGTGGGCACTCTCAACAAGATTCCACAAATTCTTCCTTCGTTCAGCTTCGAAACATGAGGTATGTATGTTTTACATACAAAGTCATAAACATCGATGATAGATTAATAGCGTATTGGCGAAATAATAAACATTTCATCCTGTGGGCGAAAGAGTCAGTTTATGCAGAGGACTTCTTCTCTGGGAGTAATGACACCCGATACTAAACCTAATTAATACCAACACAATTAATCAGTCTGTTATACTTCCAATCAGACGCTGAACTAAAAATATGGCATTACTGGCGTACAAAGCTTTTTCTGTCCACTCCCGGACATAGATCTTCCCATAGAACACCACAACGCGTGGTCTTATGCCATTCTAAAGAAAAAACAGATCGTTCATAAATATCAACTCATTTTTTTATTTCCAGACCAACATTCGCATAATGCGCGTGATGGATAACAACTATGGGTCTATACAACCACATATCCTGCGTCGAGCAGTCAGACAAGCAAACGCCACATTAGTTCAATCATAATCATCAGAAATAAATCACATCCGTTCATCGATACAATTACTGCCAAAGTCATCAGCTACCTTTTAAAATATCTAAATTGTATTTGCCATTTCATAAGAGTTACTGTTGCATTCAACCTGGGATTTATAATTTATTAGTTTTGTGGAAGCGTGACAATTCTTCAGGTCAAGACGAACTAACTTAAAATCTGCGTTTCACAGCGTTAATAAATTTACAATAGTACAAACTTACCCTGTTTTGTTCTTCAACAATGTCTTCACCGTGTCACCCTAGCTATTGCATAACTATCGATTAAAATATTGGCCAATATTAAAATAAATAATCAAGCTTACCTAGCTTATTCAACAACACAACACGGGTAGACCACGGGCTCCTGATGACATCAATCGTCCCAATACAATTACACTATCACAATTATAGTTCAATTTCAAAATAGTTCAATTTACATTAAATATAGACACACAAATCGTATTAAGTATGGAGACACAAAATTCACTAGTTTTTATAACACATTTATGTCCAACAATTTGGCGAAGATTACATTTCGCGGTGACATTTCAAGGTTTTGTTTTCAATTGTAATTATCGATTCACACAACAAGGATAATTAGTTTTATCAACAATTAATTCTAGTGACAATTTTAACCTTTAAAAACCGTTGCGAGAACACGTGACAACTAGTCACAATCGAACGTCAACTCGCTTTCAACTCGATTTTTCAACTGAGGGGCGCTCGACAGCTGCGTCGCGCGCGGGGCCGGACTGCGTCCGCGCAAGGGCCGTACTCCCGCGTATTTATACGATAAGTTAAGTTTGGTACATAACATCTACCCGCCTCGGCCAGGACTACCTGGCCGCTAATTTACTGGCAGTCGCGACAAGGTTGATACAGCTCTCTTCAAAATTGAACCGTCCACCCGGACCTCAGCAAAACGGGGCACTCCATCTGCTCCAAAGACGAGGTTGAGAATGCGCCCCCTGCGCCAACACAGTGGCGGTGAGTTAGCGTCCTTAACCAGAACGAGGTCACCAACATGAGGTGGATCAGTCTTGTCAGTCCACTTAACGCGCTGCTGGAGAATGTGCAAATATTCTAAATTCCAACGTTTCCAAAAGCTCTGAGTGAGTTGTTGGACCAATTCAAACCGCGAGAGACGATTAGGTCTCACATCAACAAGGGGATATTCCGGCAGGGCGTTCAGTGGCTGCCCAATCAAAAAATGGCCCGGCGTGAGGGCTTCCAAGTCGTTAGGATCTGAAGAGATCGGGCACAACGGGCGTGAATTCAAAACGGCCTCGATTTTGCAAAACACAGTTGCGAGCTCTTCAAAGGTCAATACAGACTCGCCAATTACCCGTCGCAAATGTGTCTTAGCAACCTTTACTACGCTTTCAAATATTCCTCCCCAGTGGGGACATGACACGGGACTGAACCTCCAAGTTATTCTACGTGTAGCTAGTCTAGACGCAATTTCAGTCTCGTTAGCCGACAAAAAATCATACATCGCTTTTAAATAGTTGTTTGTGCCTTTGAAGTTGGTACCGCAATCCGACCGAATCAAGGACGGTAGTCCTCGTCGTGACACGAATCTATCTAACGTCGCAACAAATGCCTCTGTCGAGAGGGCTGAGACGAGTTCCAAATGTACCGCCTTGGTGGACAGACAGACAAAGACGCACAAATAAGCCTTGACAGTTTTACTGTTCCTGAGGGTCGAGGTCTTAACAAAAAAGGGGCCTGCAAAGTCCGTACCAACTCCAGCAAAGGGCCTTATCTCAGTGACCCGATCCGAAGGAAGGTCGCCCATGATAGGCTGCATGGTAGGGGCCTTGAGCCTATAGCAAGGCATACAACGAAAGACCACACTACGGATCGTCCGGCGGGCCGATAAAATCCAAAATTCCCGTTGCAAAATGGCCAATAAGGCATTACAGCCGGCGTGGGAGTTCTTGATGTGACGATCAGTCACCAACAGGTTCACCAAGTGGCCACTCTTGGGCAATAAGAGGGGGTGACGAGATCCATAAGGGAGGTTTGCGTTCCTAAGACGCCCTCCGACACGCAAAAGACCCTCACTATCCAAAAAGGGGTTCAGCTTACAAATGGCTCCAGACAGTTTGGATTTGCCTTTCCTCAAGATGTCAATCTCGTCTTCAAAATGTGCCTCTTGCACAGAACGAACCCAGTGAAGAAGAGCATCTTGGAGCTCTTGTGGCAATAAGAAGGCCTTCAAACATTTGTTCTGTGGATGTCTACAATTTCTCATGAAGCGCTTGATCCAAGCGGTGACACTCAACAATTTGTCCAATGAACTGTAACGATTAAGTAAGAAATCTGGGTCGAACGGACGGTCCTGCCGTTCGAGCGCAAGCGTTCGCAACCCAGGCAGTGCGACAATGTCTAAGGCCGGAGTTCGCGGCCAATTAGATTCTGATCTGGTCAACCACTCAGGTCCCCACCACAGAGAGTGCTCAACTAAAAGGGGGGCCATACATCCCCGTGACGCACAATCAGCAGGGTTGACCTCGCCAGGCACATGCCTCCAAACCAACGGGGTCTCCGATTTCTGTATCTGAGAGACACGATTTGCTACAAACACCTCTAAGGTGTGAACTGACGTCTTCAGCCAACATAGCACAATTTGACTGTCAGTCCATGCATATATCGTGGAAATGTCAATTGACGTGCACAAGGTGGACATGACGTGATTCAAAAGGCGAACAAGAAGGGCCGCCCCTGACAACTCTAACTTAGGGATTGTCAAGGCAGTTCGAAGAGGCGCGACCTTGCTCTTCGCCATGACCAACAACACTTTCACCTGACCATCTGTGGTCACGGTGCGCAAGTATACAGCTGCTGCGTACCCACGTTCCGAAGCGTCCGAGAAACCATGAAGGGACGCGGTGTGCTTCCCTGGCGGAAGCAGAGCACGGGGTAACGATATCCTATTGATGGCAGGCAATGAGGAAGCAAATAGGAGCCAGTCCTTCAAAACAGCTTCGCGAAGTGGCTCGTCCCATCCAAGACCTGCAGTCCAAAGTTTCTGAAGGAAGCATTTGGCCCAGAATATGACCGGGCATATCCAGCCATTGGGATCAAAGGTTCTCGCGACAGTCGACAGAACCAGTCGTTTCGTCCAAGTGTGATGCGAATCCAAATTGACATTAAATGTAAAGATGTCCTGGACTGGTCTGTACTGGATTCCAAGCACTGACATCATGGTAGGGTTGTCACGGTTCTCAAATAGGTGAGGATCCTGCTGGTGGTCATCCGGTAGCCCGTCCAAGAGCGCAGGTAAGTTGGAGATCCATTTACGCAACTCATATCCTGCGGAGGCTAGAATGCCAATCAACTCGTCACGCAAGAGCAGGGCCTCTCTCTCCGTGGCCGCGCCAGTGCACACATCGTCAACATATAGGTCCTCCTTCAAAATGGCGGCTGCGCGAGGAAACGACATACGCTCTCGATCCGCGAGCTCCCAAAGCGAACGTATAGCCAAAAAGGGACTAGACCGCAGCCCGTAGGTGTTCGTGTTGAGCTCGTAGACAAGCATGGGATCTTGCTGGTTTTCTCGCCACAATATCAGCTGGTATCGGCGATCATCCGGGTGAATTACCGTTTGCCTGAACATCATCTTGATGTCAGCCACAAAAACAAATTGATGACGTCGAAACCGCGTGATGACGTCACAAAGGTCCTTCAGCAATTTGGGACCAGGATGCAGACACTGGTTCAAGGACACTCCTGAAGAAGTCTGCGCAGAACCATCAAATACTGTGCGTAACTTACCACTGGATGGTTTTATTACAGCATGATGCGGGAGAAAGAAGTGCTCCGTCGAACGCCAATCCAATTTTGACACAGACATGTGTCCCAAATCCTCATACTCCCGCATGAAGTCAATATACTTCTCCTTGAGTAGTGGGTCCCTGCTCATACGGCGCTCCATCGCCAACAAACGCTTCTCTGCAATAGGCCGCGAGACGCCAAGTGGCGGACGTACGGCGAGAAATGGCAATCTTGTCATGATCCGGCCAGAACGGAGATAACTGGTGTTGGTCTTGTAGAACTGCTCACACTCTTCATGCTCCGGATCAGAGCGGGGAGCTTGTGGTGGCTCCTCCACTTCCCAGAATCTCTGCACGGCGTCAGAAAGGGCGGACCCCACCATCAAGGCCGTTCCAAGTTCGGCAGGGGGGGGAGTCCTCAATACAGGCCCCATCAGTGCGAACCCAAATATGGTCCGGAGGGCTACCAAGCCACCTGGCTGCAAAACACGATCCTTGCCGAGTAATATTTTACCCAAAACATCGGCACCAAGCAACAAATCGACCGTGCCAGGCAGGTCAAATTTAGGGTCAGCCAAATTCAAATCCGCGGTCAATGTTACCGCATCCGCAGACAAACGAACTTGCGGGTGATTGCCCAAGATATTCTCCATCACAATAGCCGACGATTCCAACGTCGGACGTGGAGAATTTGAGGGGGAGAACTCAAACCAAACGCGGCCCTCTACCGTGGCCACGGGGGCGTTCCCGACACCCCTTATTACATCTGAATATTTTTCAATAGTCTGGCCAGTCTGCCCTACCAACCAAGACGAGGCTATGCACCCCTGTGAGCCTGTGTCCAATATCGCTCGGACTACAACCGAGGCGCCCGTCCGTCCCCAGACCCTGACATGGGCCGTAGGCAAGAGGACGGTCTCAAAAGGGGGCGGTGCATAGCGGGGGCAGACGCCAACATCCTAATGTTGGCGTGGCGGCGACTGAGCGCCGTTGTCCCGAGACGGCAAATCAAAGTGCGGGTAGTGCCTAAACTCGGCCTCCTCTCGGTGACGACTGCCACGAGCCATAGTCGGCGGTTCGTAGCGCCTGGAGCGTCCGTACCGAGGGTTGCGCGTCTCCAAACGGGGACGTTCCGCCAGAGGGGGGGACGGTAGTGGTACCGGACGCGCGTCACGGTAATCGTGGTACACTACCGGAGGTGATCTCGCTTGATCACGTGGAAGCGGGGAGGGCGAGCGGGACACAAAGGTGCGGGATTGAACCCGGGGCCCGCTTTCATACCCGCCCGTGGGGCTGCGCGCCGAACCAACTCGGCGATCGATGGCAGCACAGTCTGCGCGGCGTGGGGGTGATGAGCCGGACTCCAAATTGCGGGACTGGTCCCGGTGTCCACTGGCATACCCGCCCGAAGGCGACCCCGCGTGGTCGCGACGGCCATTCGCGTTGGCGCACAGGATTTTCAAATGGTGCCCTCCGCAAATAGGACACGGGTGAGTGTCGGGGCAGGCGCGCTGGTAATGGTCCCCTAGGCAAGAGAAACACCAGCCGCGGGCCTGGGCAATACGCCTACGAGCGGCCACGTGCAGGACCGCGAAGTCTGGGCACCGCGCCGTTTGGTGTCCCTGCGACTTGCAAAACCGGCAGTCCGGTGGCGCAGCTTGAGCGACAGCGAAGCGGGCGGCCGTACCTCCTCTTGGTGCAGGTTGAGCATTGCGCCGTTGGTTGGTGGGTCTGGGACGTGATGCTTCCACCGGCGTGTCGGCGACCATGACGTCACCCATGCGACACTCGTCCTCCAGGAACGTCAGGAGCTGGTCAAAGGTAGGGAGAGCAGATGCCTCATCCCTAGTGTGCCCCTGTTCAAAACGTGCCCTCAAAGACACCGGCAATCGCTTGAGTACGATACGCACCAGTAGGTAAGACCACTTGGCAACCGGCAGTCCTAAGCGGTTGAGCGAATTGGTGGCTATTAGGAGGGGGTTCAGCAGCTCGGTCCTCAACTGGGCAGCATTGCTCACGACGGGAAGGTTCAAGATCTGGTCAACGTGGGTATCTGCCAGACAGCGCTGATTGTGATAGCGCTTGGTGAGCAACGCCCGCGCGATCCCATAGCTCCCGTCACATATTGGGAGGTGCTGTACTAAGCCCCTCGCCTCTCCATCAAGCACGGAGAGTAAATAGGCCAGTTTCTGAGACGGACCCAAATCGTCCCTCGAGTCCACAAGGCTCTCAAACAAACCAATGAATCCCATCCACATGTCTAGTCGACCATCAAAACGTGGAAGATCCAAGTTGGGTAACCTGGTCAAAAGGCCCACGGGAGTCTTCAAGGGGGCCCGGTGAGCCGGTACTCCGGCGCGCGAGGCTAAAATCTCCCGCGCGCGCTGGGCGATGTCGTCGGCAAGGTCCATCATTTGGAGGTAGTCCTCGTGGACTTTGTCCCGTCGCTCCTGGGGAAACGACTCCAGGGGCACATCATCCAGATGCAAGATGAAGCGCTGGTAAAGCGCCTCCACCTCCTGAAGTCGTGTAGGGCATTTCTCATGCCTGTCCAACAATGCCTCGATTCGGTTCTCCCTTTTCACCAAGGCGGCAGCTGACGTGAACCATCTCAAATGAGTCGCAATCCCGGAATATGATTCGCGGACAACATTATACGCGGCGGCAGACATCTTCAAAGCACAAACGGCACGAAACAAACAATCTTATAATAACACAAAAAAAAACAAATATCTTTCACAAACAAACAATATTACAATAGCGAAAAACAAAATATCTTTCAATGAGACAAGCCGCTATTACTCTAAACAAATATCAAATCTTAAATATTTTAAATCAAACAAACAAAACAATTCCTTGCCAATGTGCAATTAATTTAAGACTTAAATTATTTATTTTAAGGTAACCAACAAAACAAACAAACGTATAAAATAAATGTTGTATTATACAAACGCACAACGCCACAATTTAACTATAACGTTGTTCAATATTAGACAATAATTAAATAATAATTTATATTAAATAATAACCTGAGTAACAACAAATACGATTAGCAATAGCACAAACAATTATCAAACCCTTTAAAATCTAATTGCCAATTCAAGTACTCAAATTAATTATTTAAAAACTATACCAACAATTTAGATTAAACAAACAAACAACTAAATTAATCAAATTAAATTAATTAAATTAATTTTCACAAATAATGAGGGTATAGTTTGTTCAACATGGAACATTCGAGAAACGGAGTTTAAACCACGCTCTGGGTACCAAAAATATGTTGCATTCAACCTGGGATTTATAATTTATTAGTTTTGTGGAAGCGTGACAATTCTTCAGGTCAAGACGAACTAACTTAAAATCTGCGTTTCACAGCGTTAATAAATTTACAATAGTACAAACTTACCCTGTTTTGTTCTTCAACAATGTCTTCACCGTGTCACCCTAGCTATTGCATAACTATCGATTAAAATATTGGCCAATATTAAAATAAATAATCAAGCTTACCTAGCTTATTCAACAACACAACACGGGTAGACCACGGGCTCCTGATGACATCAATCGTCCCAATACAATTACACTATCACAATTATAGTTCAATTTCAAAATAGTTCAATTTACATTAAATATAGACACACAAATCGTATTAAGTATGGAGACACAAAATTCACTAGTTTTTATAACACATTTATGTCCAACAATTTGGCGAAGATTACATTTCGCGGTGACATTTCAAGGTTTTGTTTTCAATTGTAATTATCGATTCACACAACAAGGATAATTAGTTTTATCAACAATTAATTCTAGTGACAATTTTAACCTTTAAAAACCGTTGCGAGAACACGTGACAACTAGTCACAATCGAACGTCAACTCGCTTTCAACTCGATTTTTCAACTGAGGGGCGCTCGACAGCTGCGTCGCGCGCGGGGCCGGACTGCGTCCGCGCAAGGGCCGTACTCCCGCGTATTTATACGATAAGTTAAGTTTGGTACATAACAGTTACCATTGTGAAGATTATGGACTTAGAGCGGTAAACCAATAGGAGTTGTTAATGCTATTTCCTTTTTTTAAATATACTGCCAGATCGGCAGGGAGATGAGGTAGCGCACACAAACATTATTTAATTTGTACTTTAATTTGTCGCTGCGCACGCCTTGTCCAAATTTGCCCCACGTACCCTAAGAGACTACAGTGCTCGTACAGAACGAGTATGAGCATTGCTCTCGCACTTTTACTAACGGAGGTCACCTTATAATGTAAACTCCTTGTTGGATTAATGCTCTAAGGTATATTTTAACTTAGAACTGAAAAGTAGACATTGTGTAAATTGTATAGTTTCAAATCATATTATTATTGAGAAGTGATGTGAACGTGGCAGTACTTTTAGGTTTTTTAGTGTTATTAATATAATTAGATTTAACTATTACTGTTTATATTGGAATTAACTCAATTCTCACTATGTTTTGGATATAATTTTGAAGCGATATTGCTACAGTCTTATGTTAAAGTATTTAAGATGCTTTTGTATTGCAGAAATTAATCCTACGCGTAATCCCTTCATCTTCTGTAGGTACTAGATGTTGTAAAGACGAAAAATTGGTATTTTATACCTAATGGCGTATCTGGAAATTGACCGAGAAACCGTAGATACAACAATAGATATTAATATTCTTCTTTGACGGGCCTTGTCGTGTAGTGGTTCTGGTAACGGACTGCCGATCAAAAGGCCGCGGGTTCGATTCCCGCTCGGGACAATCATTTGTGTTCTTTTTCTAATTGTCATACAAATGTTTGTTCTGCGTCTGGGTGTTTCTATGTATTATAAGTATGTATTTACAAAAAAAAAGTAGTATATGTATTCTATCCGTATTCTGGTACCCATAACACAATCATATAAGCTTAGCTTGGGACCAGAGGACGTTGTGTGAAATGTCCATGAATATTTATTTATTTATTATTTTTTATTCTCTAATAAATTATTGTAATTACTAAAAATACTCATAAACAAATGATTATTTTCAAAGCACAATGAAAGAAATTCTACAATTCTAACAGCAATTTCATACTATTCTTTTATTTTAAATCACTTGATATCGACGAACATCTGATATCAAAATGTCTATTCCAATTTCATTTTTGTTGATTTCCTATGAATTAGTAACTGTTGCCCGTGACTTCATACACGTGAAATTTAGAATCCAAACCTGAAGTATACTATACGGCTCGATAGATGGCGTTGTATTCCCTGGCTGAACCGCACAACGTTTATAATTCCGTTTTTTACAACGTTTATATTAATATTCTCTAACACTTGCGTGACTCATTTATTCAAATAAAACTACTTATTACGGATTTAGACGCGTGTATTCGTTTTAAATTTTGGCACGATGTTTCGGAAAATTTGCAGTCACCATACCAAAAAAAAACCAAACCATCCGTAAAAATATTTATTTATTAAGAAGACACACAGATAATTTTTTACATTTACAAAATAAAAAACTTATAAATATAAATCTAACTAACTTTACTTTTCTACTTTAACTTTTCTTTACTTTACTTTATTTCCGTAAAAAGTAGTTTTATTTAAACGTTTGCATTTCCAAAATTTTTGTGATAAAACAGTAGAGATAGATTTAACATTAATTTTAAGGTTCTTACAGTACTTAGTTATAGTAATATTTCAATCATTTTTCTCTTCGTCGTAAAAGTCGTAGCCAGTGGTTTTTTATTTTTATGTTATATTTCATTCTTATCATGTAGATTATTCATTCATTAGTCTAGTATAAGTATGTGTATATTGTATTTATAAAGATTTTAATATTCATAAATGCGCTGAAAGTTTGTGTATGAGATATTAAAAAAAATATTGGAATTGGCAAAAATACTGTAGCATAGTCTTAGCTTGTATTTATATTAAGAGGCTTTTATCTGTGAATCTATTTTATATTAAGACAGAACCTTCTATTGTAAATATTACTTGTAAATTATTCCATAGATATATTAATCTATACTTGAAATTTCATGCAAATTAGAAAAAGTACCAATTTTGTTTAAAAAGGTTTTGGTTTTAAATTATACTATTATACAGCGCTTATAAGGCCAAATATCTAGAAAAATTTTATCTAATATTGAAAAATTATAATAGGTAAGTGTTTCTTCAATTACGCATTTTTATGCTTTTTTTTGCTACTTTTATGCAAACTTTTTTTAATAATTTAGGTGTAGATAGGACTGCTGACTGCCAGTTCACACTCGGTTTATGTTTTTTTTATCATATTATTCACGTCCTGGAAAAAGTTTGTTTGTAATTTTTTTTTCTATTTCAAAGCTAAACAGCTGCTTATAGAATTTTCAAATATGGAAACTCTTTATTTTTTTTTTTATGAAATTATCATCGTTATATTTTTTATTAGGATTACATGATTACTCGACCTATATTCCTAAATGTTGGTTTTAATTTTTATATTAACCATAAGTTTCACCACTTCAATTTTAAATAATATAATTTATGTATGTGTTTGTGTATGTATGTGTTTATTAAATTCATCGAAACCATTCAGGTTTAGATCATGCCTAAAGTTTTCAGAGCATGAGCATCAAAGTGACTTTTAGTTGTTTATTTATATCCTTGTAAGTAGTTATAATGTGTATGTAAAATTTACGCAATTGTATTACACCAGAAGAAATAATAATTCATCACATATCACACCGGCGAATACAATAGTATTTTTATTTTATTTGATCCTGCCTTTAATGCATTTATACTTTTCAAAATGATGACAAATTTAATCCCTTTCTGTCCCAAAACTCCCTCCATAAAACGAAGAAATGGAAAACCTTTCTCAATTTACTGTTACGCCCATGCAGTAAGGGATTTCTGCAAGGTAACAAATGCATTAGTTAGTTGACGCCCATTGCTAATAATGATAATAGTTTCACAATTGTTAAAGTGTTTTACAAAATTCTGAACAACACAAAATTAAACTATATATCGTTTTCATGTATTTCGTGTAACCGCATACATTTATAACTCTGAATTTAAATTAATTATCAAATATAAAACCAGATTTTAAATAGAAATTTCTTCATAAATAAACTAATGATTTCTTAACCTTGTCCGTGTGGTGACGCGGACGGTTTGATAACAAAATAGCAAAAAAGAAAAAATATAAATAAATAAATAAAATAAATATTCATGGACATTTCACACAACGTCCTCTGGTCCCAAGCTAAGCTTTATATGCTTGTGTTATGGGTACCAGAATACGGATATTCTACATAAACTTCTTTTCTTTTGTAAATACATACTTAAAATACATAGTAAACACCCAGACGCATATAAAAGAATAGAACAATCATCATAGGCGGATTAGCTACGGATTTGCAAGCAAATAGCCCCGCGTCCAGAAAAATACAATACAAAGACACGAGCATAGAGTAGGTATAATAAAATTTTAATGTAGTGTATGGATGAGATTACAAACGTCGCTTATTTTAAATGTATGAGGAAAGCGAAAAAGATTCGGTCCAAGGGCACTGACTACCCGGTGGAAGTTTGTGGGATAAAATTTGATCTCCGTTAATGTTATTAACTTCTATTTTAATTCTTTGAGAGTGTATGTTAGTAGTTCTTAGATGTAACAGGATCTAGTCCTCGAATTTCAGCAAGTTCAAAATTAGCTTGTAAAAGGTATATGCAGACCGTGTCAAAAGTCTTAATAGCGAACTATGTATTATCTTGCAAAAGATGAAAGTCTAGGCCCATAGCGTAAACTTTCTTTTAGCTATCACAATCCAATCACCAAATGGATAAATCATCATTATTTATTTCTAACAAAATGATGCTTTCTTTAACAAAGATAATAAAGACAACAAAGGTCATCATTCAAATTGGGCTAATTTTTATTTTGCCGGCCACTAAAAATAAGTGTTTGATTTTGATAGAACACAGTATTGTAAGCATTTTTAGGGTTCCGTACCCAAAGGGTAAAAACGGGACCCTATTACTGAGACTTCGCTGTCCGTCCGTCCGTCCGTCCGTCCGTCTGTCACCAGGCTGTATCTCAAGAACGGTGATAGCTAGAGAGTTGAAATTTTCACAGATGATGTATTTCTATTGCCGCTATAACAACAAATACTAAAAATAAAATAAAATAAATATTTAAGGGGGCTCCCATACAACAAACATGATTTTTTTACCGTTTCTTGCTCTCATACAACAAACGTGATTAATTAAGTATTGTGTTTGTTGTTTGCTCATTTATTAATAACGTGCCTTATGTTGCATAGATAATGGTACGGAACCCTTCGTGCGCGAGTCCGACTCGCACTTGACCAGTTTTTTCATTATTACACCAAAGTTCTAAATCGATTCCTTGAGATTTTATTTAAGGTTAAATATATTTAGCCTGAAAGCGATATATACATACATAATATACTCGTAAGCGCACATGCCGAGACTGTATTCGGCCTCGAAGTAGGTAGAAAAAATCCCCCCTACTAACTTCACTTAGATGTTCGGAGGGTATTTTGTCTATTTATTTTATATATTTTTATTTTTTTATTTTTTAAATTTTTTTTTATTTTAAAAATGTTTATTTTGTTATACTCTATGAGAATATTAAGTATATTTGCGTTGGCCGGCACTTTCAAAATTAGCCCAAAAATGTATGGGGAGTGAATTTTCTATTTTGTTTTCCATATTTTCTACGAATGGCTTCGTGGCGTACCTATTGTAGATTGTGTAAACGAATGCTTTATAGGCCAATAAAATTAATGGTATGAACTGCATAGATAGAACAGTGAGGACACACTCAGAAGCAGTACAAATACTGCTTCTGAGTGTATCCTCACTGTTCTATCTATGCAGTTAATAAATAGTAATCTAATGTATTATAGAAGTCTAGGAAATGTGCTATATACTGTATGTACGAGTATGTGTATGTATTTGTAAGCTTTGCCTATAAAACTATTAACATATTTAAATAATTAGTACCGAGAATACCAGATAGCTACTAAAGACAATGGAATTGATACTTGCCTACAAGCAGTTAAACATTCAATGGGAATTATTTTACATACCATAGGGGCATAGGAAAATTCCTTTGCGTGAATAAAATAGAATAGGTTGTTTTAATTACTGTTAATTACCCTGATTGTGATAACTATGTCCAACGGGGACGGAGAAAGGCTGATGGATGGATGGACATACCTACAACATTACATTAGATACATAATTATTATTGTTGCATATGGTAATACGTTCATAGAAAACACCACAAAAATGTGTCTTTTTGTTAACCTTGGCGTTAATTAATATTACGAAAGAATATAGGTAAATCTGTTTAGATGATTGATGAATGGGAAAAGTCCCTCTACATAAACCAAGTGTTAGTAATAACGTACATATGATGTTGTGACTACACATAAAATTAATTTTGCGTTTTGATTGTTTTTTTTGTAAACGTTCTTAAATTTTAAAATATTCTAGATAAAAATGGCAAGAATCAGGCATTTTTAAAGTTATTTCTTTTTTGGTACGTTAGCGATAACAGTTGACAGTAATCTTTTACGATGTACGCACACATTTTGAATTAAAAATACAAAAGATAAACTGTATAAAATTCATTATTTTCTTAGGTTTCTGGTTACTAAGAATTGTCTTTAAAAATTAATGTGACTAATTCTAATTATAAAATAAATAAAAGCAGATGATACTTAATAGATGACTAATAAAGACTTAACCCTGACCAGCATACAAATTATATTATGACGAATACTTGTATGTACTTATAATCCTATAATATGCAAGCTAAATGCATGTTGCCCTAACTTATTATTCATATCACGATACTATTAACATCGTAATTACTGACTGAAGGAGTGTTTCTGGAAAATCCCAAACACAGACCAAGTTAATATAGAAAGACGCCAGATTATATGTTCAACTTCAGATATTATGTACAACTTCCATTTATAATTGTGCTTACTCCTCGTGTATAAAGACTTATCATGTATACCCAAGTGCTAGCTCACTAAACTTTACTAATTATAAAACACAGTCGTTATTTTTTATGTATGTGAGCTTATATCTTTAAAACTACGACACGGCTTTTGATAAGGTTTTTAAATAGACAGTGGTTCACCAGAATGATTTATATAATTTGTTTGGGTTTGGTTTTTGAATACTCCGCGTATTACTTTCGAGGGCAAAAGGTAGTTAGTAATGCTACTTATTTAGGCCAGGCTTTATTATGAATTACGCGTGGGACTCACTTACGAAGGGTTGTAATAATATTTATTATCATAATCATATCGTCTAAGTAAAAGTTTCACTTTAAAACCCCCTTAATCTACTATATAAAAACAAGTCGGATTTTCCTTCCTGACGCTATAACTCCAGAACGCACGAACCGATTTCCACGGTTTTGCATTCGTTGGAAAGGTCTCGGGCTCCGTGAGGTTTATATATAGTATTTATTTTTTTTTTACTTTTTTTTTGGTTTGGCAAAACAACGTTTGCCGGGCCCGCTAGTTGGTTATATGAAATTCGGAGTCTTCATTATTTACTTAGTCTGAGATCGTAAAGAAAATTTTATAATATAATTTTACAACCTTTGACTAAAAAGTAGGCAGCAATAATCTTTTTACCTATAGTAAGTGTTTGTCACTTACGTGTTTAATATAATCTTAGGGAAAATACATCACATTTTCAAAATTATTCATATTTTCAAATGCATACCAACATATCGTAAAATCCAAAAAAGAAAAACAAACATGATAAAGTGTGTGGAAATTCCGTAAATAATTATTTATTAATTATGAAATCTTCCTTCCTGGTATATTTGCTGAATCTAGAACAAGGTATTAATTTTGGAATGAAAAAAACGAGGAAATGGAACTGTTGTAATAAACTGAACTGATGAAATAATTATTTTCAAAAGATTATATTTGTTTTGAAACTGCTTAGTTTACAAGTACAAATCAATTAAGTTACAACTAAATAGTTTCCGATAGTATTATGTTACTTTTGTATGCAGTTAATTTTGCTACAGTCTATCTAATTTTGTGAGCTTAGTTCTTAGTCAAGATCAATTCAGACACATCAAAAATTGTCTGTAGTCTATTTACATAATATATTTCCTTATGCATTTGTGATAGAATATGAATAAATGTTAAAACTTAGGCACTTGGTCAAATGTTTACTTTACTGTCCTAAGCGTAAAATAGACATATCCCTCGCCGTAAGCAGAAAAGGGCGTATTGTGGATGTAGATTGAAAAACCATTATACTTAATCGTGAATCGTGCAAGTATCTTTCAATCAAGTTTTACGGCGTGTCAATGTGAGGTACAAGTTATGGTTAGGCCATGACGTCATGATGACCAATGTGTACTTAGACATGTATAAGGTAACGTTTGGTAAACACTGAAGCTGGTTTTCCCATTAAAACCATGGCACGAAGTATACATGCTAACGTGACTTTAATTTAAAAACATATTTGGTTAAGTGCTGGTCAATGTGTTAATTCTTTGTAATAAGTTAAAATAAATAGAATTACAAAAAAAATAAGGTAACTAAAGACTAGTTCGTAAAGCAAAGTGTCACCATTTCGAGAGAAATGTTTGTGTGATAGACGATAGATACAGGCAACCGTTTACTATTTTCTTTCTTGAAAGTTCTTTGCGTAGCGTACTTCGCCATTGTGTCAATAAAATGAAATATATATTATGTGTGATGCTGATGATGAACATTGAACATAGATGATAACAATATATAGATACAGTCAACGCTATTATACGACGATATTCTGCACATATTTATCTCATTGCTGAATGAACCGATAAACAAATATAGGTTAAAAGAACATAAGATTTTTGTGTGACGCCCCAAAGTTGCAGCATGGAAATCCTCAAAAAGGTTGAGTACCTTTCGGTGAGGTAACAAACGTGATATGATTAAGGCGAAGAAATTGCCTACCTGCACACCCCTATGTCCGAAGAAAGCAGTTGAGTAAAATGATGCACACCAAAACCCTGCCGTGTATCTAGTTGGCGAATGGTTACTATAATGCGGTGTAATTTCATCTTTGACTGCTCTTTTAGTGGTAATTCTGCTGCGGATGGAGGGATCAAAGTCTGGGCAGGGATTTTATGCAGTTCTGGACGTCTTTTGATAAATCTTAGTCCCAAGCTATGTGTTAAACTTCTATCATGAGCTATAATAAAGCCATAACGCAAACTTAACGCATAAAGTATGCGTTAAGTTATTTTATTTTATATTAAGGAATAACTATTATTTTATTTAATGTTAGCCTTACCAACGTTCTGAGAGTTTTTGGTTTAAATATACACCGACGAAAATAATTCACTTAAACAATTTTCGTAATAAATATTATAAATTTTTGTTACAACATTTGTAACCAGGGTTACATTTTTGTCAGTGTAGTAGGTACCTAATTAAATGTAAGTAGATCAATAAACCTTCAATAGATTTCATTTTTGTCCAAATATCAAGAATCGCTATTAAATAAATAAATAATGATGGAATTCTCAGGGTTTTTAAATTATGATTATTTGCCTGTGTCACGAATATCAGAATACAGCTACATTACTTCTACTATTTGGTTAGACATAACATAACATAACATAGACAATAAAATTATAAATTTAATTATAGTGGAAAAAGAGATCACCGCAAGTCGGACTAAATCCACTAACTCGACTATGATCTTATTTATTAAGTACTCAGATAGCTAACACCCAGATGCTTGTAAACGGCAGATGGCTAAGTTAACCGCCGCTCCACGGAACTTACTTCTCTTTCTCTAACACTTTCGCGACTCATTTGTTTAAATAAAACTACTTTTTACAGACTTTGCAGTCACCATGGTCACGGGTGAGACTCAGCCTCACTCGTGACGATGGTGCAGTCTCCGAAACGTAGGGCCAAAATTTAAAACAAAAGCACGCGTCTAAATCCGTAAAAAGTAGTTTTATTTACTTTTTTTTATTCTTTCAATATTGAGCGTTCACTCCCTCATTTAGGGAGAGTTTTGCCCTACTATGATGCGCTGTTCAAGTGTGTTATAGCATAAAATTTTAATTTCGAGTTTATCGTCTCTCAAATACGATATTTATTTGCTTGTAATGACTCTTAGCTGTTTAAATAAAACTACTTTTTACGGATTTAGACGCGTATATTTGTTTTAAATTGGTGACCATGGTGACCATGGTGACTGCAAAGTCTCCGAAACGTCGGGCCAAAATTTAAAACAAATATACGCGTCTAAATCCGTAAAAAGTTGTTTTATTTAAACAGATGAGTCGCGCAAGTGTTAGAAAATATTATGACTCTTAGCTGCCTTTTACAGCACTTTGGGGAAGGAATGGGATGGTAATGTTTGTTCTTTAGTTCATCAGTCATCACACAGGAACGGGGCTCGTCATTATTATTATTATATTTAAACGACATTTTTGCCATGACTTTCAATAATCAATCGTGACTGTTTAAAAAGTTGTGGTTAAAGGTGTGGTTAGAATAATTAAGTTGATACTTCAAAACAACATAATCTTCAACTGTTAATACCAAATAATAAAGATGTCAGCTATTATTATTATTGCCTTGTAGCAGTAAATATTATTTATTCATATGATTGATAAGCCACTAGTTATCTTAGTGACAACCTCTGAGGGACTGAAAGTTATCAGCAGAGTTTTTCTTAAAATGGGAATTGACCTCAAATGACTTCGCTTTATGTACCGGAACTTCCTTATATTTCATAGGAATTACTGTATTATTTTAATTTCTTTATTATTTTGCTCTATGACAGATTTACTTTATGCGTTTAATTATTAATTGCCCCATCCCTACTGGGTTTTCCGACTCTGGTTTGAACGTCATTTTTACTTATTATAAAACAAAGTTATTATTATTATACATCTGTATGTGAGCTTATGTCTTCAAAATTACGCAATGAATTTAGATGCGATTTTATTAATGATAGAATGGTTCAAAAGAATGTTTTTTTTTGTATAATTTGTTGGGGTTTGGTTTCCAAATTCCACGCGTTCCTAAGTTGCGGTCAACCGCTAGTGTTTTTATAAAATTACTGCCTGTTGCCCTCAACTTCTTTCGCGTGGAATTCAGAAAATAAACCTTAACAAATTATGCTAAAAACATCATCCTCTTCAACCACACTAACAATTAAAAAAAAATTGCATCAATATCTGTGGCGTGGTCACGAAGATATACGATCACATAGAGACATACAAAAATAACGACTTTATAATAAGTAAAGAAATGATGAATACATAAATGATGTAAAAAAGACGATTGTTCAAGGAAAACAGATGCTGTAATCGAGAAAATAAAGAAATGGAAACAGTACCAATAGTTGTCAACCTGTACTTATGTAAAATAATAGGGATGACACGTATATACTGGTACAGGTATAAATACCCAGTATGAGTATACCAGTACGCAGATTGGGTATGTATAGCAGAAACCCGGTCCGTACCCGATAGGTACAAATGTACTGCCGAGATAAACGCCAAACTAAATCGTATGACAGTACTGAGTACGGCGCCTTTACGGGTCTAAATGTACATCTATAATTACGTAGGTACTGTTGTGTGAAGATTATATCTTATTTGTTTTGTGCTGTAGGGATCTTACCTACTTTTGTGGGTAACGATCTACGAGTAGAACGATAACGATCAGCTATTGGAGTGCTGTAGGGATCTTGTTTACTCTTTTGAGTCATCATGTGAACAATATTTGCAAAAAAAAAGGATCAAGGATCATGTGAACAATATTTGCAAAAAAAAAAAAGTAAAGATCTAGACCGGCTAGTGTTGTACTGCCGAAGAGATCTTGCTTACTTTTGTGGATAACGATCTAGGCCAGCTACCAGTATTTTAAATAAGCGTTACCTACAATTTTTTTTTTGATTAATTATTTTCACAACAGTATTGTTGTATATGAGTGTGTAAGTCACTAATTGTAATATTTTAATTTTAGTTTGTTTCTGATTGTACTTTTTTTTTAATCGTTTTGTCTTTTTGTTTTTGTGTCTGCATCTCGACCGTTAAATAAATATATTTTTCTTTCTTTCTTCTTTCATATTCATCACTAAACTCTTAGTTGACAGTCCTTTATGTACTGGTCCGATTTTGCTTTACAGATTTTATAATCTGTAAAGCAAAATCAGACCAGTTTTTTGAATTTTTGAATGAACACCAAACCTTCCAAAATAATTTTTGGAAGGTTTGGTGTTCATTCAAAAACTCTCATCTAAATGTTCCAAACGTCGTTCAATCGAGTTTCTAAAAGGAAACCTCTAGACCAGGTTTGAAAATACCTATAGGTATTTTAATACTGGGTTTTAGTACTGGGTATACGGCCATACCCATACCTTTGAGCACGGGTATAGAATATCGCAGGTATATCTCATGCCTATAAAATAATGTCGACACACACTATTTACTGTTCACTATTACAGTTACACTACACACAAATGAAACAATGCTATAGGTATGACTCGCTTTATTCGGAATATTCTTCAGACTATATTACAACTGTGCGAAAATTTTGATACCGACATGTAATTTACATACAACGCCATCTATCGACAAAAATGTAAACATTGATTTTATAATTTATTTGATGACAATATCTACTACGGTTTTAGACATCCCGCCCACCTAAGGACCTAGTCCTTTTACTAAACAAACATGTTAATGCAAATTTAAACCGCCCACCATGACGCATGGTACACAGCACAAAGTTAGACTAAATGGGCCGGAAATACAAATCTTTAGACGGTTGCATAATTATAATTCTTTATTGTACACATAGAAAATACAAACAGAAATTACTTAAAAATAAAAGGCATGTATATAGGCGAGCTTAATTCAAATATGCATACTATATTATTCTAAGTCCTTTTGCCACGAAATTATTCCAAGTGTTTCTTGACGCGAAATTTTTTAAGTCCTTTTTAACATAAATTATTCTATTTCTATGTCTTTTGATCACTGTTTTATTTTTTATCACTGACACTTTAATGTTCACTCTGCTCACAGTTTGCGTTCCCGGGTTTCGGCACCAGATGTCGACACTCACTATTTACTATTCACTATTACACTACACACAAATGAAACACTGCTATAGGTATGACTCGCTTTATTCGGAATATTCTTACGACTATTTAGATAATAGAAGAAATAGAATATAAGAAAATTTTGATAGCGACATGTAATTTACATACAACGCCATCTATCGACTGAAATGTAAACATTGATTTTATAATTTATTTAATGACAATATCAATCTACGGTTTTAGACAATAACGCAATCGAATTTATAGAATGACCTCATAAAATTAAGACAAATTAAAATAATTTTTTTTTATGCTTTCGAAAAATTTTATAAGTGCACATTTTAAATTTATTTACTGTCGAAATTTTACGCATAAAACTTAGAAATATGTAATAATAACCTTCTTAATTCATGATAAGATCATAGACAAACGTAATATGATACTAAACTCTTCTTATGAAATTGATTAATTTCTTACTGATTGTGATCAATAAATGGCCACTCTGTTGCAGTAGTTAGTGTAGCAGACTGCTATTCACGAGGTTGAGGCTTCGATTCCCGCACAGGTATATTCCCGCCAATATTTATACTGCGTCGTTATTTCTTTAATATCTAGGTATGTTTAAATAAAACTACTTTTTACGGATTTAGACGCGTATATTTGTTTTAAATTTTGGCCCGACGTTTCGGAGACTTTGCAGTCACCATGGTCACGGGTGAGACTGAGTCAGTCTCACCCGTGACCATGATGACTGCGTCTAAATCCGTAAAAAGTGGTTTTATTTAAACAGATGAGTCGCGCAAGTGTTAGAAAAAAATCTAGGTATGTATTAAAAGAAATGAAGATATATTTAGTACAACCTTGTGTGTTTTCTATGTATTGTAAGTATGTATTTACAAAAGATAAGTAGTATATTTATTATATCCGTATTCTGGTATCCATAACATAAGCAAATAAGCTTAGCTTGGGACCAGAGGATGTTGTGTGAAATGTCCTTGAATAAAAAACCCTATTCTGGTATCATTATGTGAAATAAAAAAATATTTTGTAGTTATTAAAATGTATTGTCTGGCTGTCAGTCTTATAGATATGAATTTTGATAGCACACTCTGCAATAAACTTGCTTATAGATCTATGTATATATAATCTTACCTATTAGTATTTTAAACACTTTGTAAAGATGTATGAATTGATTTAATGATATAAGGAAGTATGTTTGGATCGTAGCATATGGCGCTCTATAGTCTCTGCCTACCCCCATGGGAAAAAGGCGTGATGTTATGATGATGATGATAATGATGATGACATAAATAAATAATAAAGAATCTTATATATAAAAATCAATTGCTGTTCGTTAGTCTCGCTAAAACTCGAGAAAGGCTGGGCAGATTTTGGTGTGTTTGATCTTGAAATATTCGTGAAAGTCCAGGGAAGGTTTAAACGGTGACAAAACATTATGGAGATCTAAAATTTCACGCGTACGGAGTAGCGGGCATCAGCTAGTAAAAAATAAAAATAAGGATGTGTGTTGCTATTTCACGAAAAAATCTACTGGATTGAATTTGTGTATATAGCTTGCAGACCAAAATAACACAAATAAAATACACAATTTCTACACAGTGTTAGAGTTTAATCTTTAGCTAATAATTTTAGAAATAGTCTAGCCTAGATGAGTTACGATGACAAGAAGCTTGCGAATTTGATAACGAGGATGCGCTTAGAAGTTAATGTCCTTGAATTTATATCAAGTTTGTCTATTGTAGTATATTATATGTCAATTCTAAGGCTTTTGTAACAGTACAAGCGCGTCTCGCGTGAGATACACTCGTTTCCTATACCTATCTTTAAATTTTCCGTAATACGTAATTTAAAAGTGACCATCATAGTCCTCGGATAGTATAAACTAAGGTATGTGAAATGTGTATATTTTTACAATATAATAAATTTTATATATGTCTTTGAGTAACCTTCAAACAATTATTTATTTATTTTAATTGTTATATTAGGAACTAACAAATCGTTTTGTTTATATGCCGTTTAACTAAATAAGTAGATAAGTGAGATTTAAGTTTGTAAAGCATATGACCGTGAAGTCATGTTATCGAGTTAAGAAAATTATATTTAGAAATTACTGATAACATGTTGATTAAGACTTCGTGAAAATTTTGTGCAATTTTGTAGACATTGATAAAAAATTTCGTGTATACTGCTTTTCCAGCCACCATTATAATAGTCGTGAAGTTGTAAGTAAAGACAGATCTATCTTCAAATGAAGACTGGAACTGATAATATTGTCCAATGACTTTTTGACATCATTTTTGTATCTTAAATACCTATATTTTATCTACACTTGTAAATAAGTGGATAGTAGTAAATACATCTTAGGAAGCGTATCACATCTCGTTTACAATCAGAGGTCAACGTCACTACCTTTTATGTAAAAATCTTGATTAACGGATAAACAAAACATTTGCAAAAGTTTTACCGTGAACTAAAAGTTTTAACTATGGGTGTAAAATGTATTTCAAAAATATTAATATTATATTATTATATTATATGAATAATTAATGAATATGATCTGTCACCTGTTTCCTTAACTTCTTACAGAAAGAAACGTTTAAAATATGTATGGCTTGGATGTTAAATTTAAAAATCAAAATAAAGACACAAATAAGATCAAAATTTCAAAAATAATTTAGGACTTCTAAAGAGCATAATAAAAGTAACGACCAACAGGAAATATCTAGTAGTATTAATTGGCATTGCTCATAATTTTTGACCTGCTGTTTTTATATTTTTTTTAGAAAATATAGACTATTTTAAGCAACTAATTTCAATATTATTGAAATTTTCACTATATAGAGTTTAAAAAAAATACTTAAAGATATTATTTTAAATGTTGTGACCTCATCGTTGTACGCAATGTGTGTATTGACTTTTCCTGATAGACTTAAGATAGGTTGCAATACATCATTTCAAAGGTGCCAAGTTGATATAAAAGACCAATTTCAACTCCACCACAGAGTAGTATATTCCTAAGAAGGCCTTAACATTTTAAGTCCTTCATTTCAAGAACAAATAGAGATCATTTGCTTTTGTGGAAATATAATCGTTAATATAGCAAATTTTCGGAAAACAACTAATGGATCATGATCGGAAACTCTATTCCCCGAAATGATTTTTGAATTAAGAGTTTAAAAAAAATATGAACGATGCCAATTAATTAATTATGTCTGATAATGTTTCCTTAGATTTGCGCTTTGAAATTGGTTATTTAACTTCATAATCTACATAGTTGTGAACCAAAAACAATTAACATATAAGCGAGCCCCCATCAAGATTTGTTTTATGATATTCTTCTACATGGTATAAATTCGTCAGATTAATATTATCCAACGTTTATATTCCAATCATACCAGTTTATAACAAAAACTTGTCTAAACTACGTTAATACTTATATTTCGTTTTTACGTTGTGTAAACATGTCTATTGTGTTTCTGTTAATTAAAATGTATTCTTTGACAAAAACAAATAAAAGTATAATACTTGCTTCACATATAACGATATATCATAGCCATTAAGAGGGTACTGTACTCCTCATTTAGGTATTTGCCTTAGGTATTCATATCCCTATTTCCGAGCGCCGCGCTGAAAGGGACAAGTATAGATGAAGCGGATTTTACCTACAAATTCTTTGAAAAAAGACGTTTCGTACTTTCGTTTTTTTTCGCGAAAGTTAAACCGATTTTAATAGTTTTTGCGTTACATTATATATAAAGAGTATATCTATGCTTCTATCACTTTCTTTTGTGGTAAAAATTTACCAAATTTGTGTGATACACGTTGCAACTTTATCTAAAGAAAACCGAAAAAAGTGGGTTTTTCGGATCGTCATATTTCTTTTAGTTATTATGTTTTGAAAAAAAAAGAAAGTGAGAGAAGCAGAGATATACTCTTTATATATAATATAACGCAAAAACTATTAAAATCTGTTTAACTTTCGCGAAGAAAAAACGGAAGTACGATATCCATACTTTTGTATGGAGCATAATTTGGTATCGTGCCGTCTTAATCTGTGCTGATAAATCAAAGGTACTTAGTGCCTCTACCTTAGAGCGCCACATACCTCCAATAATCAGAAAGGACATGTTGAATCTATGCAAATCGGTCTGCACAGATATATCACTACAATATATCGTTATTTGTAAACATGTAGCACGGATACTAATACATAGTTATAAATATCTTTAAAAGATCGCCTCATTAGTCCCGTAGCTTGATATAGTTTTAATACCCTAACAATGACTGTTGTATATAACTGTTGAATACGGTGACGCTTTTTGACTGTAGGATAAGGAGAAACTTTTATTTTTGACCCATAAAAATAGAGAATAAAGAACATATTTAAATATGGCACACTTACATAGATATTCCAGACTTAAACAGATAGAGACAGAGGTCTGCCAAATACTTTGTTCTATATCTTTAAGTAGCTGTTGCCCGTGACTCTGTACGCGTGAAATTTAGAAATTTTCCCCCGTTTTTGCAACAGTTTTCACTGATGCCTCCCTCAATCATGTAATCAATAAATGTACTATCCAACAGCAAAAGAATTTTTCAAATCGGACTAGTTGTTTCTGAAGTTAGCGGGTTCAACCAAATAAACAATCTCTTTATAGTCTAATGTATAAAATTCTCCTGTCACGGTGTTTGTAATTGTACTCCTGCGAAATGGCTTGACCGATTTGCGTGAAATTTTGTATACATATCCGTTAGATCTGAGAATCGGACAACATCTATGTTTCATCCTCCTAAATGTTAAGGGTGGTCCACTACCGGCATTTTTATGGCAAAACGACGTTTGCCGGGTCAGCTAGTATTGGTATAAATTTATTGAGTGTAAAATCTTACGTGCTCGGGGCGCTAATTTTCAAAATAGGCTACTTATTATAAAGTAGAAATCTCTACAGGGCACCGGCATCAAAATACTAACATTAATGTTCATTTGAAATAATTTGCTTAGTTCAAAAACTAAAACAATCGCTTGAAAATCCTAATATTTTTTTAAATTATTGCTTTGTCATCGGTCTTTGACATGTATGCAAAATTTCAAATCAATCCGTCTATTGCAAGTGGGTGAAAATCGCGTTGATTCCGTTACTTAGATTAATACATTGATAGATACATACCAAACTTATAATAAGAAAAAGCGAGTTAAAAATAACGACGTTTAACAATTAAATACAACTTACCATACCTTGGCCTATAACCTAGACTTATCTTTAATTTAATCAATCGGACCTTTATAAATCCTAAAAATATACCTATCGATAATATTTGTTTTTTACCAGACGTGATTAGTTATGTGGTTTTCATAAAAAACTTACCACAAATAACAAAAAAAAAACCCAAAGATTTATCAATATTATTATGTTGGCAGAAAGATGTTATGTGATGAAGATTATTTTTTTACACAAACCGTTTATTAATATGACTATGATGCGCTTATCAAACGACTTTTTTCTTTAAATAATACGCGTATATTTGTTTTAAATTTTGGCCCGACGTTTCTTACTTTTTGACTTTTTTCTTACTTTAAGAAAGAGGGTTTCATAAGAGCTTATAATAACTTACTAATTAAACTTTTAAATAATTAACAAATAAATCAAATAATAAATATTCATGGACATTTTACACATCGTCCTCTGGTCCTAAGCTAAGCTAAGCCTATTATGCTTGTGTTATGGATACTAAAATACGGATAGACTACAAATACATCTTTTTTTTAAATACATATTTATAACACATAGTAAACACCCAGACGCAGTACAAACATATTTTGTTTGATATTTGTAAATATCGCACAAATAATTGTCCCGTGCAAGAATCGAACCTGCGACCTCGTGAACAGCAGTCCGTTACATGAACCACTCGACCACGATTAATCTGTATTATTTTAATTTGATTATTATTTCGTAATCTGTTCACATAAATCTCTGCTTTTCCGTTAGTTGACTTACAAGTGTGCTTAGAAATTGTAATTAAGCCAACCAAGTTATTGTAAGTATTAAAAACAACGGGGTATTAAACCCTTGCTATCTTAAATTGCAAACTAGTTTTAAGATTACGAATGGAAAAAAAAACCTGTCAAGAGCGAGGTAAACTCGCACACTTAGGGTTTCGTACCTACTAGAAATATAAACATAAGTAGGTAACTGCATTCAAATAATCATTTAATTAAACTCAAAACAACTCACCAACTTAATTTTGTAGTTGAAATATAGGGAATCGCCTACATTTCAGCTACTTCATAAGTTGGTATTAGTATAAACACTTTTTTACTTGTGATGTGATGACAAATTGTAAGTTTTAGGATTTTTCCACTATATAGACATGATCTATGCCAAATTTCAAGGCTCTAGGGCAACGGGAAGTACCCTGTGAATTTTGATTCCCTAGCATAAGTCGAAAAATTCTTAAAAATGGTCGTAATTCGGTTATATCTTTTAAATGCGTAGAGGTGAGTTTTGCAGCAAGGGACCGCATAGATCTACATATCGTATGAGTTTCAAGTTAATACCTTCAGCCGTTGCTGAGTAAAAAAAGTTTGACAGACGGACAGACAGACAGACACCGGAGTGATCCTGGTTTGTACGAAACCCTAAAAACACTGAAATAAAAAGTAATAATAAAATAATCAAGTTTCCGATTAAAAGTTATTATTTTGTACCTCAACAAAAAACCAACACGCGTAGTAGGTCTAGGTACATTAGAACATTGACGCAACGCTCAATATAATATTAGGTGAACCTATTTTATAAACAATTAATTTAATAATTATACTTAAACGCCTTTCTAACCTCGTCAAATAATAAACAAATGAATATTCAGGGACATTTTACACAACTTCCTATGGTCACAATTTAGACCATATTCAGAAAGAAAATAGTACACAGTGGATTAAAAGGATATAAAAAATAAGCTAAAAATGGTTATTTTAAAAAAAGTGAAATTTATTTTTTAATTTTTTTATCTATAACAAAACTGCTTCTCAATTTTATGTAGTTACATAAAATAAGGTAATTCATGGTAGCTTAGTAAAATAACTACTACTTAAAAAATGAATAACTCCATTGCTTCTAGAATTTATAAGAATTGCTTTTTAAACATTTGATTACTTAATTAAATACAAGTGTTAAAACACCCATATGGAGTTTATAGATCGAAAAATAAAAAAATCTCGCTTAGCAGTTGGTAGTTAAAGTGTAGAAAACTATTATTTTAATGACGGAATAAGAGTTGTTGTACAAAAATAATTAATTATTACCGTCGACCGATACAAAAAATGACGATACGACCTACGAGTACAAAATAGCCTATACAAAAAAATGTATATATCAATCTGTGACACGTTTCGGTGTGACTTTTATTCTAATTAAAATTAAAAACAAAATAAATAAACGCATTTTTCCTAAGAAGTTTTTGAAGTTAGTTTAAGAAGTTTGGGACTAATAGGGCAATGCGAAGGGATACCCATACCGACAAAAAACGTCCGTAACGAAACCGCGTCAATGAGTACTAAACAGTAATTATTATGGAAAGTTTGTAAATGTTTGCGTTTATATGTTAAAATAATTATGTAAAATAGTTTTGGATTACTATCTATAATATATTACTTTGTCAAAAGAAATAAATACCAAATACGTTCCTATTTTAAATTTTAATTTACTATATTTTCTGTTTTTAAAGTATTGAACTCACGATCACATTTATTTATTTTTATTTTATTTTATTTATTTGACTAACCAACAATTGTTAACACTTATAAGCTTAAATAACATTTTATAACTTACATATCTAGTGTTACAATTAAATTACAGGTAGGCACCACATGCACTATAAACTAAGATAAAAATTTACAAAAGTTAGTACGAAAGGAAAGTAAAAAAAAACCAATCTAATTAATAAGTAATAATAATGAGAAATAGGGCAACTAATGAAAAGAAAAATAAATAACAGTAGCAAACAATAACAAATATATATATATGAAAATTTTAGCAAAATAAAAAAAAAAGATAATTTAATGAAATCATAAAAAAAGATATATTCATTGTAGCGGGGCTGGAGAAACTGACGCTGTTATCACTCAGTTATCGACAAATTATGTAATATCAATTTAACATTTTATAAAAGTCATTTTTTATTAATCATCGACATACGTCATTCTTTTAAAATAAAAACAAATGATCTTTATGGAATAATTTCCATCGCCAATAATTGTCCCCACAACATAATGAAAATCGCAATTTACATTAACACTCTCTTTTGAGCACGGGTCTCTTCCACTTCAGGTTTTTGGTCTACTATGCGGAATTGATCAGGCGTATTGGCTTAGCATAGGGTTTAGTTTCGTGTTGTTCGTCTCTCACAGACGATGTTGACTACTTATGACTGACTTTTACAACACCCTAGGAAGGAAAGGGGGTTGGTGACACTTATATTCTTTATCTGTCACCACGAGCATTCAACTACTACCTATCTTTTAGATTTGTTTGTGCACACGGTACTTGCTATATTTAAATAAAAACAACTAATTAATCGATAAATTCCCTTAAATACGTCCAAATTACTGAGAATGTAAAGTATGCTAACCTTTGTAAAACCTTATTTGCATATAACTTAAGTAATTAGAATGATATCGCAGGGTAATCGCCTACAATATTACTTCCAAAAGCAATTGATGTTATGCAAGTGGCTGCGCATTAAATGTACTCATACGTTTAAAAATATAGGGAAGGGGATACGTTGTTCAAAAATATTTTAAATGTCATCATGATTTAATACTCATTTGGCAACTGATATATAATGATAACAATTATTGACAGTCAGTAAACAATCTCATAGAAATAGTTATTTAGGAATAAGATATACCGATTGCAGTTTCTTCTTCGCGTTTCGCACCCAGTTCCATCTCGCAATCTTCTTACGGTCTGATACATTATTCTGTTTCTTTTCTACCTTACGTTGATCCTACCAACGCTAGAGCGGATATTCTAAAATGCGCATACTCCATCGGCCATTGGCTTTTTTACAAAATTTGCCAAAATCCAACGTATTAAATCCCACTCTTGGGCACCTGAGCCTAATCCATTTCATATTATTCCATTTATTTATTCCGAGTTTTCCAACTTGCGCAAGGGATGTTGTCTGGTTACATAATTCCTGCGCTGGCTTTTACAGCACCCTGAGAACGAAATGGGGTGGCGATACTACTTGTAAGTATTCTTAATCCTACTTTTTACCGATTTAGACGCGTATATTTGTTTTAAATTTTAGCCCAACGTTTCGGAGACTTTGCATTCACCATGGTCACGGGTGAGACTGGTGACATGGTGACTGCAAAGTCTCCGAAACGTCGGGCTAAAATTTAAAACAAATATACGCGTCTAAATCCGTAAAAAGTAGTTTTATTTAAGCAAATGAGTCGCGCAAGTATTAGAAAATATTATATTCTTAATCCATCAACGTACATAATGGAGTATTTTAAAAAAAAAGTCCAACGACTTCATGTGCCTTTGAAATTTGAGGGTTTTCCGCTATTTCTCAGCAGATAAACATCAGATCTTGACCTGATGCTAATGGAACCACTCAGGAACCACCAGCTTTAAAATAAAAAAAGAATCATTTCATCATTTAAAAGTTATGAGATAGGTAACAAACATAAAAAAATAAAATAAAAAAGCATACAGACTTTTTGAGAACCTCTTTCGTTTTTAAAGTCTGTAAAAAACACAAACTAAATATCACCAAAATTCCATATAAAACCGTTTAAACATATCACAAATAATTTGATGTTAATATCATGAACCGCTCACAATAACGTTAGCAATGTCAAGGTCAAAATACTTTAGTTATAATGTTAACTAAAGTATTTTCACCTTGACATTGCCAGCGTTTTAATATTATATATCTAATGATATTACATTGAACTTGACATAAGCTTGATGGATTAAGAATTGATTATCACTTGTAACGCATTAAAATAATAATAATTTGTTAAGTTCAAAAACTAAAAACACGCTATTCCATCGTCAGCGGTCCCTAATATGTGTGCAAACAGATCAATCCACCTATCAAAAGTTGGTAGAAATCTCTTTTAATATTTATTTCTCTACGAAAGCGTATTTTACAATTTCGCTTTTCAAACCTGCTCCATACTTTTAAGGTGAACATACACTCGCCTTCTGCTAGTTCTTTCTCTCTAATCCATTAATTGAGGTTTTCCCATTGGACTACAGTATGGGGTTCTTCAAAAAAGGTGTCATACGATTCCTACAGGGTCGGCGACGCGCGAGTGATACCTCTGGTGTTGCGGACGTTTATAGGCTACGGTAACCGCTTCACATCAGGTGGTCCCCGTACGCTTGTTCGCCATCTTAGTAGTATATATACAGGATGTGGCGTAAATGGTGGTCCAACGCTAAGGTGGTTATAGTTCAAGTATTCACCTATCATATAAAAAAAAAATTACCATTTTTAGCCATTTTTTTTACACTACTCACATCTAAAATGGATGATTTGTTAAAAAAAAAAATTTTCAGTTTTTTTTATTTATTGGTTTATTTTTGGGGTTTACAGGAAAAAACGAAAATGCATGTGCTAGTGCTAGTACTCGCCCGTACAACACAAAAGACACACTCAAAAAATAATGTCATTTGTCGAAGTTACATTCTCATTTATAAAATACCGGGTGCTTCAAAAAAATGTATACACACTTTGAACTTCCATAGAAAATTTATTTACCGTTCTACAAAGTTAAATTTCAGGAAAATAGAAAGCTGAAAGTCCAATGTAAATGAAACATAAATAACAAATGTTAATACTGTTCAAATTGGTGACCTGCAGCATCAATACAATTCTGAGTACGAGTCACCACTGATTCTGTACATCGTATCAAAACGTCCAATGAGATTTCTCTACACACTGCTTGAATCTCATTCCAAAGAATGTCTAGGTTACGTGGTTTACGTTTGTACACCTCATCTTTTACTGTGCCCCACAAGAAGAAATCCAGCGGTGTAAGGTCTGGAGAGCGTGCTGGAAACTCGATTGGCCCCCTGCGTCCTATCCACTGGCCTTTTCTTGTGGGGCACAGTAAAAGATGAGGTGTACAAACGTAAACCACGTAACCTAGACATTCTTTGGAATGAGATTCAAGCAGTGTGTAGAGAAATCTCATTGGACGTTTTGATACGATGTACAGAATCAGTGGTGACTCGTACTCAGAATTATATTGATGCTGCAGGTCACCAATTTGAACAGTATTAACATTTGTTATTTATGTTTCATTTACATTGGACTTTCAGCTTTCTATTTTCCTGAAATTTAACTTTGTAGAACGGTAAATAAATTTTCTATGGAAGTTCAAAGTGTGTATACATTTTTTTGAAGCACCCTGTATTTATCGATTTTTTACAAAAAAAAAAATCATTATTCCGAAACCAATGGCTAAAAATTGTTAATTTTTTTTTTATATGATAGGTGAATACTTGAACTATAACCACCTTAGCGTTGGACCACCATTTACGCCACACCCTGTATATTAACGTCCCATTGTTGAGCACGGGCCTCCTCGACTAATGGTCAACTAGGCCGCGCTGACCAGGCGATGAACCAACTATACATAATTATAGGTAATAGAAAAACCATAAACTCATTCGTAAATCAGATGAGCCGCAATTAACTTGTTTATATTTTAACCTTACATGATCTTTAGACATTGCTTAACCTTTTTTTATCTTTTTCCTTAATTTGGAGATAAACTGTCTATACTAATATTATAAAGCTGAAGCGTTTGTTTGTTTGTTTGTTTGAACGCACTAATCTCAGAAACCACTAGGCCGATTTGAAAAATTCTTTCAGCGTTAGATGGGGCATTTATCGAGGAAGGCTTTAGGCTATATAACATCACGCTAAGACCAAAAGAAACGAAGCAGTAGTGAAAAATGTTGCAGAAACGGGGAAATTTTTCTAAATTAGTAATATAAAATTAATTCGCTGAATGTGTTACATCTCGAGACCAACCGAACAAATATCCCTAATTCTTTTTTTAGAGTATTCCTTGAAGTACGAGTATGGTACTTACGCAGAGAAAAAATTGAAATTGCCTGAAATATACACAATTGAAACTAAAGATTTCAAGAAAATAAAAGATTTCAATGAAGCAATAAATGTTGTCTTCAATAAAATCATTGATTCGTAAGAAATGCTTACCCGATAGTTCATCTTTTTAACACGCTTTCATTAGCTCGGTACGTATCTATCAATGTATTAACGTCTGTAACGGAATCTTTAATTGAAATAATTTTACTGACTTTTCTAGATATCTTTCGATTACGACGATCACTACGACGCGCGACGACTCAATAAGACGCGCGCGGGGTCAAAGTTGTTGTTTTTGTATGTATCTGTATATGGTATCTTTAAAAACACGCAACGGATTTTGATGCGGTTTATTTCACTAGATAGAGTGGTTTAAAAGGATGGTTTTTTTGCATAATTTTTGCTTAAATTTGGTTTCTAAACTCCACGTATATAAAAATTATCTTTTTTATTAGGTACATTTTACCGTTATCTATGTACCGTTACACGTTATTATGACCGCTCAATCACGCAAAAACTAATAAAAGGATTTTGATGAAAATTTACTGTTACGTAGTTTTTATATAACAGTTCTAAATGTAGATGAATATATATCAGAAAGCGAATACTGTAAATGGCCGCACTGTTGTAAAATTCCCAGTAAATTAAAAACGGTCCAGTACGCGTTGAACACACACTTTTCGTACAGTTATTATCATGATGATGGGACAAGAGCAGGAGAGTGATGACGATAATGATATTTGTTTTATAGTATCAACTGACATATCTACATAAACTGTAAAAATTTCAGTTGTCTAATTATCACCGTTCCAGAGATACTACCTACGGACATATGGACAGCGAAGTTACAGTAATAGGGGGTTATTTTCCGTTCCGTACCTACCGAAAGTAACACGGTTCCCATAAAAATTAAAAGTAGCGTGTTGAAACAAAATAGGTCTTTTATCTATTTGGGAGCAAATTTATAAATTCATTTTTTTACGATAATGCTTTTATTTAAGTCCTATCAAAATTATTGATGATGACTAACGAAACCTAGCCGGTTATTTACCGTTTCCGAGACGTGTCGATATCTCAATATTTATTTAATGTGCGATAACCGTTTAACAAATTAACATCCTAGGCACGTCTTCTTTTTAACAGTAGGTAAAGCACGTCAGAATTACTGTTGTATAAGGATTTAATGTTTTATAAAGATTTACGTCTTTTGGTGATGTTCTGAAAAATTGTTATATTTTTTATTCTTTGTGGGAATTTGTATATTTATGGATAAAAATTTTGTAAACCAAAGCTTGCCAATCACTCAGTGTTTTACCGACCTAACCATCAGTCAGTGTTTTATTGAGTAGGGCCCGGAATAACAGAGCTATCCCTTTACCGGGTCATGGTCAGGTTCAAGGTACTATATCATAGTCCGGTAAGAGCAAGTGAGAAAAAACAGTTAGTAAGTTAGTCAGTGTAATTGTTACAGTCCAGAGCGAGTAGCGTTTAAAAAGACCATACCGGCCCGCAACATAAGTAAAATGCAATGAGTAATATACCCTCAATGAGGGATGCACTCTACATGGTATAGACGCTAGAACATTTGCATGTAGTGACTAATCACAAATAAATGCTAAAAAAACAGAAAATGTGTTGCACTTAAACCGACCTGTGTTATCCAAAAAACTTTGATAGAAATTAAAACCCGTTACTTTAATTACTTCAATTACAGGATCTGGAATGGAATTGATAGAGTAGATAATTATTAAAGAAAAAATATTCAATTATGTATTATAAAAAAGGTTTTTATTTATGGTACAATAAGGTTGTCGCTATCAGATTTAAAAACAATAACTAAGAACGCCATTGTTTGCCAGGTCTTAAGTTAAAAATAACTGCAGTTACTAAACAAGCCGTTTAAATGTAGGTGATTATAACAATTAAGTTATTAAATAATATGAAAAACATAACTGCAGATGTAAAAATAAAGTGTAATGATTGTTTAAATTGTAACTGATATTCTTAACCAATAAATAATCATATATGTATACATACCGGTTATCTTGTACGATGACATCATTTAAATTCGTTTTACACGATTTACGTCATACAGTGTCGGATTAAGCTTGAGCGGGGCGTGTACTGGCGTGTAGCTAACTAGCACTTCTATATAGAAGTCTTTTGATTGCTTTATCGGCCCATGCCTCTTTATCTGGGAAAGAAGTAATTAAATTTGAAAGCGTGTCTCCTAAAGTCGCGGTTTCAGTAGTATTTGCTACGTGGTTAATCCGCCTATGCTTTCTTAAAAGCAATTCACACTTTGATGTAAGTTAAATACGTTAAAAACTGTTAAAGCTAGATAGTACAAAAACTCGTTTTTACTATAAAGTAACAGGTCAACTCTTCTCAATGGAGTTTAGGACGTTTCATATGAGCAAAATGAATTGATTTTATTCATAGCCGGATTTAGGGGAGGGCAACCGGGGCGAAAGCCCCGGGGCCTCCACAAACAGGGGGCCTCCACAATAGAGACTTCGGAAGAAAAAAATCTTTCAAATTTCAACTAGTAAACCTAGTAAACATTTTTTGATATTTTTTTTTCGCTTTTACCTTTACCTTTACGTACTTTATACATACATGATTATTTGATTATCCACTCCGCCGTCCGTGGTAACAAGTGTTACCACGTAAACTAGGGCGTCAAGCGTCCCGGTAACAGTTGTGACCACACGCAAAGTTGTAAAAGTTGAAAACCGTCTATCAAAGCTTTCTCTCCTGAGCATTGAAAGCGATTTACTCCGAGAACTGGATTTCAGCGAAATCATCAACGATCGATTTTTCGGCAAAAAAAAAGCTCGAAAGGTTCCGTTCGTTAACACTAAAATTTAATTTCAGATAATTCTTGTTTACGATTATATTTATATGTGTTTGTTAAATACTAAAAGAATCTACTTGGTTTCACAATAATTTTTTTATTGAAAAACTCGACTGAAAAAAATTGTTCATTTTATTTGGAAAATAATTTGGGGCAAGGGGGCCTCCACTCCTTTGTTGCCCCGAGGCCTCTGAACCCGTAAATCCGGCCCTGATTTTATTATAACGGTGCCTTCGTGAATGAATATGTTGTAAAAATAATAGATATAGACGGGCTTCGTGGTGCAGTGGTTTATGTAATGGACTACCGATCACGAAGTCTCGGGTTCGATTCCCGGTCAGGACAATCATTTGTGTGATATCCATAAATGTCATACAAATGTTTGTACTGCGTCTGGGTGTTTACTATGTATTATAAGTATGTATTTACAAAAGAAAAGTAGTTTATGTAATATATCCGTATTCTGGTACCCATAACACAAGCATATAAGCTTAGCTTGGGACCAGAGGACGTTGTGTAAAATGTCCGTGAATATTATTATTATATTATATATTACGAATGTAATAAAATTACGTCTGTTTTGCAAAAAATCTCTATATTAAATCAGCTAATATTCACACGACTGTTGAAATCTTGTTAAGAAATAAATCAAAGAATAAATTAATAAATGAAAGAAATAAATACATATTTAATTAAATTAATACTTAATTAATTACTTTGATGAAGAAAGTTCATAACTATAAGTTTATAAGTTTCATAACTAATAAAGAGTTGCAATAAAATCCAAAGGTGCAGACTTCATAATTATCAGATAAAGATAATATTTTCTAACACTTGCGCGACTCATCTGTTCAAATAAAACAACTTTTTACGGATTCAGACGCGTATATTTGTTTTAAATTTTGGCCCGACGTTTCGGAGACTTTGCAGTCACCATGGTCATAGTCTCACCCGTGACCATGGTGACTGCAAAGTCTCCGAAACGTCGGGCCAAAATTTAAAACAAATATACGCGTCTGAATCCGTAAAAAGTGGTTTTATTTATCAGATAAAGATTTTAGAAGCAAGTTATATTCGTAAGCACGGATCAGGCGTATTAGTAATATGGTTATAAATATTTTAAAAATGGAATTATTTTTTATTAATCCGACAATCGTGGATGTGACTATTTGTACTGCTTTTTTTTTGAATGAGTATATTCATACGGATATTAATATTTTTTTATTATTAAATTTATTACTAAGAATTTTTTTCGTGAAAAAAGTGAAAATCTTTTTCGACACTGTCTACGGAGCAGAAGATTAACTAAGGAGCAACAGGAAAAAATTGCGGAGTTATTAGATCTCGAAGCTAACTGAGTGAAGGTTAGGTTAGGGTTTTTTTTTTTCGAAAACCTTATTTTATTTTATTTCTAAAGTTATATGAAACGTAATTCCTTAACGAGATTCCGAGCATATCCAGCTCTAGATCTCGCCGTGCAACTGTGCTGTTTTACCTACGTTTTACTTACCTACGGACTCACCCTAGCGTTACTGTCGACAACACCATATTATCTAATATATAAAATTCACGTGTCACAGTGTTAGTTACCGTACTCCTCCGAAACGGCTTGACCGATTCTTCTCAAATTTTACATACATATTCAGTAGGTCTGAGAATCGGCCAACATCTATTTTTCAATTTTTTTTTTGTGTGGTATAACAACGTTTGCCGGGTCAGCTAGTGTCATATAAATGCAGGTATTGGGTAAGGTAACTTGTGTTAAGGTAAATGTCACCACCCATTTTCCTTCCTAGGGTGCTGTAAAAGCCAAAAAATATTGCAGACAAATAACATATTAAGCAGTTGTATAAATAGATAACAAACTCTGTAAGAGCTGAAAAACACAAAGGTAAACCCTGTGCCAACAATTCTGGTCACGGTGGACAATGATTCTTACCAATGTGGAGAGGGCGCATGGCTAAAAGAGGGACGTTAATGGGTTGGAGAGAGATAGAGAACTTGTGGAACTTTACTATGGAAGCTTTTGCGCAGCAGTGATATATATACAGATTATTAGTAACGTATTTGTAAACAAAAGGTTCATCTGACATAATTTGACAGCGAGGCTTTCAAAGCCGGATGGTCACGCAACCACAAATTGCCATTACGCCTATACGTTTCGGTCATTTGCACTCGTCAATGATGCATGCAACCCTACAATACAGTTTGTTGTAATCGTACGGCATGGTCGCTTGGTTTTAGTGTTATATCGAGTGTCAAGAAATTTGTAAAAAAAGAAGAATGTCATTTGTTTCCAAAAATAATATGTGCGGTTGGTCAGTGCGGTACAAGCGGTTTATATTAAATATAATATATATTTGTGTATAAATTAGGTATTTATAGAATATACGCAGGTAGGAAGAAGGAAAATTTTCGGATATGATTGATGTAATTTGGCGGTCTCGGAGAAAATATTAAAATTGTTAAGTTATCTAGAATGTCACCTACGAATTTTTAAGAGTATAAATAAACATATATGTATGTACCTACCTAGGCTCTAGTTTACAAACACTCATATAATCAAGGATAAAAACTACAATTTCAATTATAGTGACTCTATCAGCACACTCTACAATCGTCGAAACTAATACATATAATTATATGTATTGTCATCATTGTAATTATATGTATGTATTGTTTCGACAATACATACATACTCATGCTCATAATATATGCTAATAATGCTCATAATTTTCGAATTATGAGCAATCCTAATTAGGATTGCTCATAATTTTCGACCTGCTGTTTTTATATTTTTATTAGAAAATATAGACTATTTTAAGCAACTAATTTTAATATTATTGAAATATTCACTATAAAGAATTATTAAAAAATACTTAAAGATATTATTTTAAATGTTGTGACATCGTTGTACGCAATAATATGTGTATTGCCTTTTCCTGATAGATTTAATCCAGATTGCAACACATCTTTTCAAAGTTGTCAAGTTGATATAATAGACCAATTTCAACTCCACCACAGAGTAGTAAATCCCTAAAAACGCCTTATTATTTTAAGTCCTTCATTTCAAGGGCAAATTGAGATCATTTGCTTTTTTGGAAAAATAATCGCTAATATAGCAAATTTTCCGAAAAAATCTAATGGATCATGATCAGAAACTGTATTCCACGAAATGGTTTTCGAATTAAGAGTTTTAAAAAATATGAACAATGCCAATTTACCTACTCGAAAACACAATTATCATAATCCAGTAAAATTATTATACATTTTTTATTAGCTCGTGATCTCTCAATCACAAAATAGGTACAACTTAGAAAAATCTTATAACATGTCTGTGGTATTTAGTAAAACAGTTTATTTGCAAATATGCTAAAACTATGTAGCTTTAAAACAATGATTGAGACAGAGCTTTAAACATTAAGAGGATAGTAGGACACAAACAAGTTAAACAAGTGACATACAAATAAAAAAACTAGTACCTAGGTCACGACCAAGAAATCAAGAAGCGAAACTTTGTAAAAGCTCGCAAGGCTTTTTATCAAAAAATAAATTGTAGGTTGCTAAGAGCTTTGTTGAAGAGTTGATGAGAATGATAATAATAAATATAAATAAATATAAATATATATAAATATATATTCATGGACATTTCACACATCGTCCTCTGGTCCCAAGCTAAGCTTATTATGCTTGTGTTATGGGTACCAGAATACGGATATAATACATAAACTACTTTTCTTTTGTAAATACATACTTAAAATACATAGAAAACACCCAGACGTAGTACAAACATTTGTATGACATTTATAATATAATATTTGGACATTTCACACAACGTCCTCTGGTCCCAAAGTAAGCTATATTTCTATGCTTGTGTTATGGGTACCAGATACGGATATACTACATAAACTACTTTTCTTTTGTAAATACATACTTATAATACATAGAAAACACCCAGACGCAGAACAAACATTTGTATGACTAGTATAAACATCACACAAATGATTGTCCTGACCGGGAATCGAACCCGAGACCTCGTGAACGGCAGTCCGTTATATAAACCACTAGACCACGAGGCCCGTCATGAATATCACACAAATAATTGTTCCAAGCGGGAATCGAACCCGCGACCCTGTGAACGGCAGTCCAGTACATGAACCACTACGCCACGAAGCCCGTCATAAAACTACTTTTTACGGATTTAGACACGTGTAATTGTTATAAATTTTGGCTCGACGATTCGGAGACTTTACAGTCACAATGGTCACGGGTCAGTCTCACCCTGCAAAGTTTCCGAAACGGCGAGCCAAAATTTCAAACAAATACACGCGCCTAAATCCGTAAAAAGTAGTTTTATTTAAACAAATGAGTTGCACAAGTGTTAGAGAATATTATGAGAATGATAATTTTCGGCCTTAAACTTTTGAAGGTTTGAATTAGAGTAGATCCACTTGCAATAATCAAATTGATCTAATATTTTGCACACTTATTTAGGACCACTACTAAAACAACTACAACTACAAAAACTAAAAAAAATCAGGATTTTGAAACGTAGCGTAGGTATATTCAAGTTTTAAACTAAGCCAATTATTTTTTTGTAGAATGTATAAAAACTATGAGAGCTGGATAGTTACTTTGAATGAACCATCGTTCTATTATCATCATGTCACCATGACGTGAGCGCTTATCAGTACTCATCGAGTTACTAATTCTGTGTCATTACCACCGATCAGTACTACGAACCATATCGAATACTTCTGTAACAAAATAAAAGCATAAAAGCTACCAATGCTTAAAACAATTTTCAGGTATACATGTCAGGTGACGCCCCGCTGAAAAAGGTAGGAAAGCAATCCTCATTATAGAGTACGGACGGAGCGGCCAGCGTGCGTGTCTCGATTTTGTGCTATGATGATTTTGTATATCTCGACCCTGTGCAGTGGACGAAGAAAGGCCGATGGATTATAATATTGATTCGTTTTATTTTACTTAGTATCTAAATATACTAGTCCATCCATCTGTCTGTCGGTCTGTCTGTACGTCAAAAAATTAATAATTTGTCCATGTGTTGATGGATTAAGAATACAAGTGTCACCATCCTTGTTCCTATCCAGGGTGGTGTAAAAGCCAGATACCAGTACCCTCTGTGAGAGACGGAAAATTAGGAAATTAATTCGGTCTCAACACGCTTTGTCAGCGCGGTACAGTACCTAGACCTCAACCCCTGAAAAAGTGGAGGAGGCCTGTGACCAGTAGTGGGACATTAATGGGCTAGAGAGAGAACAATATAATAATTATAGCACACTGAATCATAAAATACAGAGTGAAAGTTATTAGCCAAATGTCAAAGGGCAGTACGGTATGGCCGATTTTAATGATAAGCTAGATTATTCAATTAGTTCAGCTCTAAATAGTTTACAGAAGTATTTTATATTTAGGTATCAGTGTTGTTATTTTCAAGCAATAAAATAACGTAATAATGTTGTAAAATACAAGTATTCTATTAAAATTTGATTTAAGTTTATCTTTTAAGTCTGTAGTCGTGAGGTTTGTGGTGAGGGCTTCGTAATTTTTTTTACATAGTTTTGCGGTAAGAGAGTAGTGCATCTACGAAATTGATCAAAACTGTCATGGAAATTACACACAAAAATATTTATTTTCTGCGCTACGTGCGCTACTATGTCACCAGAAAAGACTTAAATTTTGAATAAAAAATATAAAAATGTATGTATATTGCGTGTATAATTAGATGATCCATGATGATATTATATAATAGACGTTAAATAGGTAATTGAAGCTGATTTACAAGTAATAAAAGCCCAGTACAAGGCATTTGTTACTGTATAATTGCTTAAATCTAGAAACAAGAGAACAATCAATGGGTTGCAATGGCTTATATACCCGCAGCCTGCCGATCGACAATTTTATGGAGAGTTTTTCTAAAGAATTGCAACTATTTATGTCGTAACCAATTACCGTCTTCAAGCAATAGCCAGTACCAATCTGATATTGATTTAGTCAACAATTTGCGTATAGAATACGACGGTTTGAAGTATTGCGCTCAGTTCAAATAGTAATTTTGATTATATTATGAAATATAGTACGAAATATTGTGAAAAGTGGGCGGACAATAATGCGTTAGCATATAGAGATTATCGCCGAAATGTGGCTAAAATTCACTCAGGTATGTTTTTATGACTATTTAATTTTTTCAACTCTCTGATGATTGAAAAGCTCTTTAAATATTAATTTTGTATAAAGAATATTGTGCTTACTTTAAAAACAAAAAACACGCATGAAAATTGTGATCGTCATCGGTCTTTAATTTTAATAGCAAATTTTCAGATATATACGACCAGTGCAAGTGGGTAAAAAGCACTTTGAATATTTACCGTTTCATAATTCCATTAATTCATAAAATAGATACGAAAACGTCATGAACAATAAAAAGATACATAATAAAATAACTAATAATATCAGTATTTCTTACAATAACAGCTTGTACCTTGTTCGTGTAGTACCTAGGCTCGTTATTTTACTGACAGCTGGATTGAAACGTTAGGTCTCGTGGCAAAAGGTAAGAGCTTGATTTTTAAAAATATTACCAAATTAAAAAATCCAATTGACAGGCCTCGCGGTCTTGTGGTTCATGTCACGGATTGACGTTCACGAGGTCGCGGGTTCGATTCCCGCATGGGACAATCATTTGTGTTCTGGGTGTTTCTCTATTATTGGTCGGTACGTATGTATAAAAAAGTATATTATTATATGTAGTATAAATAATAAATAAATAAATAAATATTCATGGACATTTCACACATCGTCCTCTAGTCCCAAGCTAAGCTTATATGCTTGTGTTATGGGTACCAGAATACGGATATAATACATATACTACTTTTCTTTTGTAAATACATACTTATAATACATAGAAAACACCCAGACGTAGTACAAACATTTGTATGACATTTATGAATATCACACAAATGATTGTCCCAAGCGGGAATCGAACCCGCGACCTTGTGAACGGCAGTCCAGTACATGAACCACTACGCCACGAAGCCCGTCAAGTCAGTATATCCGTATCTGGTACCCATAACACAAGCATAGAAACATTTCTATGCTTGTGTTATGGGTACCATATGGGCAGTCAGATCTAAATAAATATTTTGTACATTTCACGCAATGTCCTCTGGTCCCAAACTAAGCTGATCTGACTGCGTTCCGTGTGGTGAGGGATTAAGAATACAAGTGTCACCACCTCTTCTCCTCCCAAGGCTGCTGTAAAAGTTAGCTAAGGGATATTGCACACAGATAACATCCTCTGTGAGAGACGGAAAACTCGAAACTAAACCCTGGGTGAACACGTCTGGTCAGCGCGGCACAGTAGACCATAATCCCTCCCAAAATGGCGGAGGCCCGTGCCCAATAGTGGGACGTAAATGGGCTGGAGAGAGAGACTAATAGTGAGGTATTTGTTTACATGCCCTCTCTACATTGTAGGTATCTGGTCTCCTATACCACTTAAACCTGACCTGTTATAATAGAGTTTATAAATAAATAATAAATATATAAATTGAAATTGAACTCCTCCTAAACGGCTGGACCGATTTTGATGAAATTTTTTGTGTGTATTCCCTTGAATACACACAAGGGTTTGAGGATGGTTTAGATTCACAATTGGCTGGACCGATTTTGATGAAATTTTTTGTTGTTGATGTTAGAACATTTTACACAGAATTGTATGGCAAAACAACGTTTGCCGGGGCAGCTAGTAACGTAATAAAAATAAAAGTTTTCAGTAGCCTACAGCATTTACAGCCGTATTCACAAACTTTACTGTGAGGTCTCATAGTAGGCATGGACGCACAGGGGTAGCAAAATTATTTCACAAACAATACTTAAGTGGTGAAGCGCACTATTCGTTTGTTAAACTGAACGCATAGATAAGTCCTGTCTATGAATACAAAGGCTCGATGAACGAAACGCACTGAGAAGTGTTACCCTTTGCACAGTGCATCAACACTTAAGTACTTACTTAAGTAAATATTGTTTGTGAATACGGGTGTTAGAGTACATGATTAAATGAAGTTTAGTATCATTCATAACTAAGTTGAATATCAAAAATATATTCAAATAAAACACATTGTTCATAACAATAGTTTATTTTTAAGACAACTTAATACTACCGGATACTTACTAATATTTGTTAAATAATTAGAGACGTTTATTAAGACGCTTTTATAAGTTCGGTATGTATCTATCAATGTATTAATCTATGTAACGGAATCTTTGAACGCGATTTCCACCCACTTGCAATATTGATTTGAAATTTTGCATACATCTCAAGGACCTATGACAATGCAATTATTTAAAGATATATTCAAGATTTTCAAGCGTGTTTTTTAGTTTTTGAACTAAGAAAATATTTTGTTATAATTTACATTACTAACAAATCGGCTGTCCACGTCGAAGCAGCCAGGATTGGACATAGTCCTTTACCCCTAAGAACATCCAGAATTTGATATAAGACTTAACTTCTTTTAACGTGTAAATCCCATTTCAAATTGTACTCATAAGAAGCTGTGAGCCACAGCTAGTATATATTATTTAACAAGACTTGCAATGAATTAAATTACGTGTTTATGATGTTGTTAGCTTATTTTATTACTACGGTTATTAAAAATAGACATGATTATTCATAACATACCACATTTCTTCATAATCGTAAATGATTACAATCTCAGAGTATTAAACTAGCAGGAGTCGTTATACATGCTGTTTTCTTTATTGAAATGACGCTTTAATGAGAAGACGCCCGCATGACATACGCGTGGTATGTGTAATGCACACTAAACCTTAATAAATAATACAAAAGTCTTAATCCACTTTGTTCATTAAAAAAATCGCAATAAAATCATACAAAAATAACGACTTTATATTATAATAAGTAAAGATACTGTCAGGTCGACGGGATGCCGAGGTAATGCATGTAAACACTTTCACGCAATTTCATTAGTCGCTCCGCCCAAAATCGTGCGTTGTAAACTCGAGCATTTGATACTCTCGTGCCTTTTTTAGCGCGAGGCACCTGACAACGCCAAGTCCTGTTGGATTAATGCTCTAATGTTAGGATAGATCATGAAATAATTATTTATGATTTTTATAGATTCACAATAATTACACAAATTATAAAATTAAATATCATTAAAAGTTAAGGATAATGTATAACCTTCGCAAATTATTTACTATTGTGTTATTTTGCAATACATTTGATATTTATAAGTTTTACAAGATACATATTATCCGTGACTTCGCGTGATGTATTAACCGTCTAAAATAAAAAAGGTATCAGGTTCTGAGCTCCTCTTTTTTTTCACTATTGTAAAACATAGCCCCGTAAAACAGAAAGTTATAATAATATTATGTCGTTTATTTACTAAAATATCTAATCTTCTTAAATAATCTTCTGTTTCTTCCAAGCCCATTATTGTTCTACTATTGGGCACGGTCTCCTTTATGTCAAAAGGGTATTTGATTAGATATATTGATTTATGATCTTATTCATAATGACTTATCGGAGGTTTAAATGGAGATTTTATCGGAGAGATAATAAACGTTTTAGCGTAAAAAGACTATTATGAATAACAAGCTTTGACAATTTTCGCAAACCGAATTTAGCGAACTTTTAAACCTTCGATAAGTCATTATGAATAAGACCAATAGGGCTTAGTTTCGAGATATCAATATCCTATCTCCTCAGAAAAGATGTTTAGATCTTATACTTATCTTATAGCTTCTACAGCATCATTGGGGGAAATGGGATGAGGAAATGGGCATTCTTATTCTTAATCTTATTCGTCTCCAGAGAGAGAAAAATGCTTGCCGAATATACAACATAAGTATAAATAAAAAGTACAAATAAAAATATTAACTTAAAATTAATTAGTTAGATCAATTATAAAACTAATTAAAATACTTAGTTCTTATTTTTAAATAACTTTGAAATTAAATCTATTGTAGTAGGAAAGAGTTGTCAATATTTGTTTCAATAATCGAGAGTTTGTTTTCTATTTCCTATTTTTTTTATAAAACTGATTTAAATTTTTTCGAGGCTAAATAAGTTTTGAAAATTAGGTAAAACAAATACATCCAAACAGGAAAGTGTAAGTAATATATAAACAATATATATATATATAATATATATCTACTATGTAAAAATAAGTCGGATTTTCCTTCCTGACGCTATAACTCCAGAACGCATGAACCGATTTCCACGGTTTTGCATTCGTTGGAAAGGTCTCGGGCTCCGTGAGGTTTATAGTTCATTTTTTTTATTTTTTTTTTTACTTTTTTTTGGAATGGCAAAATAACGTTTGCCGGGCCAGCTAGTTATATATAAAGATGTTTAATAATGTATTTTATTGACTAAGATTAGCGAAATAAAAAAGAGGTAAGAAAACATTATCGCTCTTTGTATTTGCTTATGGTTTTAACTAAATTAATCTATTTACCAGTCAAAGCAATACGTTAGTATTTATCGTAATTCTACGAGTCAAAATTAGTTTTTAAGCTGACATCAAAGAAAATACCTACATAATACATTTAACATACCGTAGTTTTTATATTTATAGGGCTTCGACACAAAAAGCCGCCGATTACTTCTATGTCCGTCTATTAAACTTTGTTATTTCCTTTTTTAGAATTTGGTTTATTTTTGGATAGGGTAGGTAAGTATTAAATTATAGAATAGTTACAAATGGTTTTGCGGTGTTAAGTAGATAACTTTTGTTCTTTTTAGGGTGTCGACTATACAGGATGTTATATCACTGCGATCACAACATGAAATTCGATTTCTTCTGAGAGCTACTGATATGTTAAGTTTCAGCTGTACGTAATTGTCTATCGGTTTTCAAAAGATTTTTATATTTAGAAAAATTTTCCTGTTTTTGGAACATATTTTACTAATGATTCGTTCCCATTAGTTGCAGCGTGATGTTATACACTTTATCGATAAATGTATAGTACATAGTACACAACACTCAAAGAGTCTTTCAAATTGAATCCGTAGTTCCTAAGATTAGCACGTTCAAACAAACAAACCCTTCAGCTTTATAATATTACTAGCTGTCCCGGCAAACGTTGTTTTACCATACTAAAAAAAAAAAGTTTGAAAAATAGATGTTGGCCGATTCTCAGACCTACTGAATATGCATGTAAAGTTTCATAAAAATCGGTAAAGCCGTTTCGGAGGAGTACGGTAACTAACACTGTGACACGTGAATTTTATATATTAGATAAGTAAGTATAGATTTGCCTCATTATTGGTAACCATCCACACATATTATTTTATAAATATGCTAATATGCTAAATATGTTAGACAGTAAATGATTTTCAAAATAAATTATTCAAGCAAATCAAATACCTACTCTAAACATTAGATCGTGAACATAAATTAACATTCTAAAAGGAAATACTTATTTTTGACGTTTCAATATCAACATTTACTTTTATAAAATACTTTTTAAAAGCGTGTGAGTCCGGAAATTGTAAATTACCAACATTTGTAAATGAAATTAAAGCCAAATTTTTGTAAAATAAAATTAAAATTTTATGTTAATTTTTGAACAATATAAGAATGTGTTTCTGATATATTTAGAATCTAAACAACCTTGTTTAATATTTATTACCCTTACTGATATTGGATCAGTTATTTAGTACCTACAGCAACCTTTGTTGATTTTCCTTAATTAGTTTCCATTGCATCCGTTGAAATAAAAGCTCAGTTGTGGAGTGAGCGGTGCTGATTTCAGTTGTATAGTGTGACTGAGAAGTTATTATTCATAACATTAGTGGTATTTGAAAACTTAAGTTTCTATAACAATTAACTTTAATTTTTTTAAATCTAATATACATATAATATTTATAATCCAACAAAATTTTATTATATTTTATCCGTAAAATATCTCTGTTATTTTTTATTCAGGACATGTTGTTACAGTTTATTAATTTATTAAAACATTAGGAAGTATAAAGTGTATATTAGATTATAAAATGTAATTTAAAATTTTTATAAATATTCTAAAATCATAATGAATAATGTAATAACTTTATAATGCATTTTAATTAATTAATTTAATTACTACATACATGTTTTTAAACAAAAATAAAATTAGATTTACCAGATAAATAAAATTATAAAATTAAGACTTGAAATTTTTATAACAATATGCTGATTTAATATTAAACATCGATAATAGGTAGTGTAGAAATAGAATTATTATTTTTAAAGAAAGAAAGGTCTGGTACTTATGAAATTTTTGTATTATTTCAAAATCAAATTCTCGTTATAGTTATAGAGTATCAACTAACTATAACGATACGAATAATTCTTTAAAAAGATTTCTAACACTTATGTGTGATGTAAATAACTGCTAACACTTTAACTTTGATCGATTTCAACCGCATTTGTTTTGAGCTTGGTTTCAGATATTAGAATAACAAAGAAGTAAAATGTAACATCAGTTGTAAAATGTTCTATACCAATCAGTTTTCACAAAATTTGATAACTAAAATCTTTTTGTTCCCGTAAAATTTGTAAAATTCTTTTATTATGGTTGCAATTTCATTTGCATTTGACCTTGAAGTTTGATAATATTAGTCTTTGTAGACGGTTATTTTGTAACATTTTGCAAATTTCATTACTTACTTGTGTTCGCGTTTAATCTGTTTTTATCTTTGACAATACATGTGACATACATGACGCAATAAAAGGGCCATAACCTGTAGGTTTGTACTATTCGTATGCTATCTCTTATCAGTAACTAATTACGGGTGACCTAATTGCATAATTTACATTAAATAACTTGCAATTAGCGTGAATAAGAGGATATGAGTACATAGAAATCTATTTAATGTGACTTGGTATATATTATTAGGCATAATTTTTAAAAATTTACTGTTGCTGAAAATAATACCTAAATAATTTTAACCAATAAAATTTCTCCGTGGGGTGACGGATAAAAAGAATTAAAGTGTCACCTCCCCATGTCTTGGCCACGTTGGTGGTGAGAACTGATCGTAGGATGTAGGTAATCGGATAAAAGCAGGACAATGATGAAACGCATAACAGTTTTGGAAATAGCTAACTTGGGCGGCATTTTGAAATAAAATTTCGTTTGATTAAAAATACCTACACAATATTTTAAATATAGAATAAAATGTAATAAATTTTTAACAAAATATTCTAAAATAACACAGAATAAAAATAATATCTAATTTATATTCGTTAATTTTTATTCTGTGCTTCCTGAAATAAAATTTAAGCTTACTAAAATTCTTGTACTTCAAGTAAAATGCGATATGGGATTTAGTCAAATCTTTAAAATAATAGTGATAATATTTTTATACCTGAACCAAGCGACCATGGCTTCGCGTAATAAATATCCAACATACAATCAATGCACGACGTTGCTGAGTCGATATGGTAATTTTCATTGTATTTTTAATATTATTTTTAATTGTGTTCAACATTGGCATTAACTTCATTCGTTATGCACGCTAACAGTATAAATATGTACACTGATGTTTTTTGTAAATGTAAAATATACTAGCTGTCTCGGCAAACGTTGTTTTGACATACTAAAAAAAAAAGTTTGAAAAATAGATGTTGGCCGATTCTCAGACCTACTGAATATACATGTAAAATTTCATAAACATCGGTCAAGCCGTTTCGGAGGAGTACGGTAACTAACACTGTGACACGTGAATTTTATATATAAGATAAATTCAATGAATCGGAAAAATAATAAACAAACATTAGATAGTATTAAAAAAAACATTGAATAAAAAACATTAAGTTTATATGTCAGAGATACTCTCAGAAAGTCATATTCTAAAATTTTGCTATTAAAATATTTCGAAAAATAAAAAAAGAGTCGTTTTATTTTTAAATACGGTACAAATTCCTAACAAGTTGAGCCGTTAAAAAACTCGTCTGAAGTGACCAGTTTTTTTCTATATTGTTTTCAAGCCCATTAATTCCACTGTTGAGCAAGGGTATCATCCATTTCGGTATTTAGGTATACTGTTTACTGTTTTAGTATCGAGTATTCCGTCCCTCACAGAAAATTTTCTGCGTAAACTCGTATTATCTGAAAATGAAATACTATGGTAACTTTAAAATTTTCTATTCGTTACCATATGGATATTCCCAATATAGTCCAGATATTTTAGGAGTATACTTAATTAAAATAAGATATTTGTTTTATTCCAGATCCACAAGTGCTGAGTATTTTTCAGTGGGAGATGTCACAAGGAATTGAAAGGTTTTTCCTTCTCTCCTACTGCTTGGCTTGTTGCTGGCCAGGATTAGGAGCGAAAAGTGACCTTCGTGTTGTCAGACAATGGGCAGAATTAGAATTTGTGTTTCCCAATGAGGGCGATATGGCGAGAGCTATGGAACAAAACTACTATGTACCGGGAAAATCAGTACCACTCGATGTTGATGTACATCACAGACAAGGTATAATATAACATTTTCCTTTTTTTTATAGACTGCTTAATATGCGTTTAGTCAATAATTTTGTGTTGCCGACTTTTGTTAAATAAATAGCTAAAGAATATTTGTTTTGAACATATTGTGATGATACACAATATGTTTTAATCTTTAACAACACCTTCGTATTTATTTACCAATTCAGTTCAAAGCACCCTAGGAATCTAGGAAGGACATGGCGCTGTGACACTTATATTCTTAATCCGTCATCTCACATGTAAATGAGAAATACACTGATACTGAGATGAAATATAAATATTAACTAGCTGACCCGGAAAACGTTGTTTTGCCATACTAAAAAAAAAAAGTTTGAAAAATAGATGTTGGCCGATTCTCAGACCTACTGAATATGTATGCAAAATTTGAGAAGAATCGGTCAAGCCGTTTCGGAGGAGTACGGTAACTAACACTGTGACACGTGAATTTTATATATTAGAAGACTAGCTGACCCGGCAAACGTAGTTTAGCCATACTAAAAAAAAAGAAAAAAAGGTTTGAAAAATAGATGTTGGCCGATTCTCAGACCTAGAGGATATGGACACAAAATTTCAGGAAAATCGGTTGAGCCGTTTCGGAGGAGTACGGTAACTAACACTGTGACACGTGAATTTTATATATAAGATTTATACGAAAACATAAGTAAACAACATGTAGGTAATTATTATTATAAATAATAATTCTAATAATAATAATAATAATCTTATTGACAATAGACCATAAAGTTTATCGTATAGCGAGTCGACTTTTATTTTATTTGTCGTCGGGGTCTTTGACTTATTTACGGTAAAAATTACGCTAAATATTAATCATTGATAAAGAATGTGTAGGGCCTGTTTAAAGTTACTCGTCTCCAAGATTGATGATTATTTTTTATTCCATTTATTGATACAGAGTATAAAAATTAACAGTTTTAGTGAGATGACGTTGTGCGATATGTGTACAAATGACGATAAAATTTTTCGAAGGCGTGTTTTGATTAACTCGTGCGTCAATAACTTAAATTAAAAAAAACAAGTTTGTTTTTTTATTCATTTGCCTCTTAGTTTCTCAGATTGTTAAAAAATGAGTCAGTGTTTTTGTGTAGGTATTTGTAGCTTTTATTGAATTTGTTGTTACCGGTGCAACACCTAAAGAAATAATAATTAGTTTAGATTCCGTGTTTTTATTTTTCTCTACTAATTTCGGCCAATAATCAGTTTGAAGTTTGGAATAAACCTTATAGGCGTACACTTTTAGATCATGTTAGTTCCACCATGGACTAGATAAAATAAAAGTATAGATTGCAGGCACGTACTATTTCACTCCAGTTTTCTATATTCATGATAAACCCTTTATACCAACTCGATTGTTCTGAAGTTTCCAAAAACACAGCTTCTTTTGTAACGTAATCCATCTGAATCTGAACTAAGTAGCCCTTCTCCACCTATCCTATCCTTCCATTACCAAATTGTATGTACATTTTTAACAAGTGTTAAATAAACAATATTTATGTTTTAAAGGCCCAGAAAAGTCGCGAATCTTCGTGACCATTCCACGGTTTGATACCGGACGCCCCATCACATTAGGTACCGTGGACAGTGAGGGGAAGATCAACGCCTACCCGGACTACTCTTGGCATGACCGACAAGGATTCAACTGCAATGGCTTGACATCCGTCTTTAGAACTGCTGTAAGTAAATTGTATTAACCTATTACTATTATACATTATTAAAGTTTGACAGGTCTCGTCGTCTAATGGTTCATGTAACGAACTACCGATAATAAGGTCGCGGGTTCTATCCCGAATATTTGTATGATATTTGTTACTTAAGTATTATTTTCTCCGTGTGGTGACGGATTAAGAATACAAGTGTCACCACCCCATCTCCTCACAAGGGTGCTATAAAAGTCAGCTAAGGGATATTGCACACAGATAACATCCTATGTGAGAAACGGAAATCTCTAAAATAAACCCTGTGCCAACACGCCTGGTCAGCGCGGCACAGTAAATCATAATCCCTCCCAAAGTGGAGGAGACCCGTGCCCAATAGTGGGACGTAAATGGGCTGGAGAAAAGAAGAAACATTATTGTTACTGGGTTTGGTGTTTCAATGTATTAGAGGTATTATTTACAAAAGAAAATTATTAGATGAACGAGTATCCGTATTCCGGTACCCATAGCGCGACTAAGGTCATTGTGTGAAATATCCATTATTTAAAAAAAAAAATTCGCTTTAGATTCGATTTCGCAAAAGATAATTTTATCTGCTTTAACTTTTCTTATAAATAGAAATATATTGCTTAGTTTAAAATTAAAAACACACTTGTAAATACCAAATAAATTTTCAAATTATTAGGTTGTTATTGATTTTTAATTTGAGTACAAAATTGAAAGTACATGATAAAACTATAATTTTCAATGATTTCATTACACGGACACATTAATTCATCATAGATAGGCACAAACGAAAATAATAAAAGCGTGATAATAATAAAACGGGGTCGTGTGGTGAAGTATTGCTCTAAATCCACCACACAGAAATACTTTAATAGTTTTTTCAAAGTTCATTTATAAAGTCTATGTTTTTGTATTCTAGATTATTTAAATAGATTTAAAATAGTATTGAATTTATCTGAATATAAGCGTGTTTAAAATTAACATAATTTTAGATTAGGAACAAATTACCGTAAGGTCAGGGCTACTTCTAAATCAGTATCAGAACATGTTGTCATTTAAAAAATTATATAAATTTGGTTTTTCCCGAATTATCATATTGTTATTACAAGAATTTTTGTAGCCCTACTAAAACTAATGCGGGTTAAGGTGCATTTGTTAAATAGATTATACCAAATTCTTTTTGATTAAATTACTTGTTATTTTAAGGGCTCTGTAGCAAAAGGTAAAACTGGATTCTATTACTGAGACTACGCTCTCCGTCCGTGTGCCACTAGGCTGTGTATATAAGTTGGTGTATATCAATTGTTGCTGTAACAATAAAATAAATACTATTCAACATAATTTTACATCCCGTAACTCTTTATTTTATGATATCGTTTTACAATAACAATACTGGTACAGAACCCTTTATGTCCGAGTCCAAATTGTGCTTGACCGGTTTCTTAACACGTCTATATTAGTTCGGAAAGTATCTATTATTTTATTAATCTATGTAACGGAATCTATAAAAGTGATTTTTACCCACTTGCAGTAGAATGATCTGAAATTTTGCACACGTATTAAATACCGATGACAACGCAATAAATAAAAAAATATTCAGAATTTTCAAGCGTGTTTTTTAGTTTTTGAACTAATCTAATCCAAACATGCACCATGACAATAAAATTGCCTCCCAAAGAAAAGTGTAAATATTTTTATTTTTACTCAACTCGTGTTTATTTATTAGGTAAGTATTTATTGTACCTACCAACACTTACCTTTAAAAAAATATACAAAACCGGAAAAATACGGTAAACACGATGAACAATTTTGCCATTGTTTTATTGCGATGTAAGTGTTTAAAAAAACGCGATGCTTAGACCATTGTGTTGAAAGTTTTCCGTAAATAATGTGCCTATACCTACCTTTTATCATTTAATTATTAGATTAATTGATAACAGGAGAAGGTTTTTGTATTATGAGTAACCTATTTCAATGTCGTGCATTGAATAAGGTACAAGATAATAATATCCAATGATGATGCCTAGGTTCAAATTAAATATCTATTTCAATAATATTACTCTATTTCCTCAAATGACGCAAACTTGTTTTAAATACTATATCACATTATGCATTGATCTACCGTATAGGTTTGGACATGAGTAATGTTCTTTAACACTTGGGTCACTGCTTTATTTAAATAAAATTACTTTTTATGGATTTATACACCTGTTTATTTGTTTTATATTTTAACCCGATGCTTCAGAGATATTTCGGTTATTATTTTTTTGTTTCTTTACGACTCCGATCTTCGGAGACTACATTCATAAAAATATTACAATCTAGCCAACCAATAGATAAATAAATTAGAATAATAACTAAGAATACACCTTCTTAGTTATTATTCTAATTTCAATAATTTTCTTATTGTCTTATAAGGCACTATGTTTCTTTAAAACTAGCACTCACTGCACTATTAACACTATCACTATTAATTATCTAGTTCGAACGGTTTTGTTCTTTTAAGTCTTCTCATTAGATCCATATTGTCAAGGAGTCTTTCTGTCATTATATTCATCGGTTGGTAGCTGAAGTGTTAATCCCTTTAATTAACTGAGCTACTAACATACCTACTCTTTAACCAATTTCACTACTCACACCAGGTACTATTTTAAACACGCTTTATCAGACCGAATGCTATTAATGATATACAAAATACTCTCCAGAAATAATCGAGGAGACCTGCACCCAAAATTGGGACATCGATAGACTAGGAATAGATTAGGAATATGCCTAACATTCCTGAATTAAAAAAGTAAAATCTCCAGTCAAACAAGATTTTACTAAGGTTATAGTTATAGTATGAGATATCAAAGTCTAGTTCTGTTAAAAAAATTAGGTCATTATCATGACCTGCGTTCAAGAAATGCGGTCCTTTCCCGTTAGTGTAGTAACTATGAGACAATTATAAGAAAATAGTTGTGCATGCGAATTCTTACGTATGGAATTTAGGAATCGCTTCTATTGGTCGCAGTGTGATGTTAAATCACCTATAGCTTCCCTCGATAAAATGTACTATTCAACTCTGAGTTTTTCAAATCCGAGCAGTGGTCTCTGAGATTAGCGCGTTCAAACAAATAAACTTTTCAGCTTTATAATATACTACGTGTTGCCCACAACTTCTTACGCATTGAATTTTGAAACCAGTTCTTAACAAATTATACAAAAAAGCCATCCTCTTGAATTAAAAAAAAACCGCATTGAAGTAGTTTTGAAGATATAAGCTCATATAGGGCCAACATTAAAAAATAACGACTTTGTTTTATAATAAGTAAAGAAGTATGGATTATGGAAAATTGGCTGCTGCGGGCTTAGTAAAATGATGATGATGTGTGATGTAATTCTTACGAGTACCTATTCAAGGACATACAAGTGCGACAATAAACAAATAATCCGGTGGTAGTACCTAGATTTTGCACTATCAGTATTCATTGACAATTTGTTACACTTTAATCGATTCGTTACGGTTCCAAAGCATAATGAAAACACAAACCTTTCTTGTAAGCCGTAATTTTGGACAAAAAAATATTATTTTTTGTATTTCATCAGACCTCGCCAGCGACGATACTGTTCTATTTCTAAATCTATTTATAAATTCAATCGAAGAAATTAACATTTCTGGTAACTTTAAAATATTTGAGATACTATTTGTATAAAAAGGAATGATTTGATTGTTTGTTTGTTTAAAATTTAAAAATAATTAGATTTTAATTTTTACCGGACAAATTGACAAATTCTTTTACTGCCATTGGTTAGGTACATCCCTGGAAAATACACCTACGCTACAATTCATTTAAAAAAATAGAAATCATTGCCTTGATCATCGCATAAAAAGAAAGTAACCCAAGGTCTGCAGTGGTATTCAGTAAGAAAAAGTGAAGTGAATTTTCGGTGAATCATAACACAAGCATATAAGCTTAGCTTGGGACCAGAGGAAATGTCCATGAATATTTATAAAAAAAAATAAAAAAATAAAAAAAAACTTGATCACGTGACAGCGCTCCTCTATTTTTATTGGAAGAGCGCTGTCACGTGATCAAGATTCACCAAAAATTCACTTCACTTTTTCTTACTGAATACCACTGCTGGAGAAACAGCAACTTTTACCAATAATGTTACCCGTGAGACTTTGTTTATTTGTTTGAAAACGTTAATCTCAGGAACCACTGCTACACCGGTCCGATTTGAAAAATTCTTTTAGTGTTGAATAGTACATTTATCGAGGTAGGCTATAGGCTATATAACATCAAGCTGCGCCTAATAAAAGAGCGAAGCAATTGTAAAATTATATTCACGGATAAAAAAAGGGGAAAATTTTCTAAAATCCACGCGTACGAATTCAACAGCTATTAGGTATATACCTACCATCAAATTACATAAAATGGTTGAGTGAGTGAAATTTTAATTGCCAGTTTTTAATCCTAATTTCTACAATTTCAGATAGACGAATGCCAGCGATTATGGGTGATGGATACTGGTAAGGTAGGCGACATACAGTACTGTCCACCAAAACTTGTCGCCTTCGACCTAGCCACCGACAAAATAATCTATGAACATATTGTGAGCAACTCCAGTTACACACAATCTTCCTTGTTTATTACTCCCGTAAGTACCTACATATCGATAAAATTTGCATAGTCTAATAAAACAGGTCTTCTCCTCCCGGTGATATACTGGTTTTATAGCTTTAAAAGTGACGTTAATAGTTCGCAAAAACTACTAGGTATGTCATTTGAACTTCGAATATCAAAATAATTTATATTATGATAGTATACTATGATACATGCGTTGCTACGCATGTATCATAGTAATATCAGCACCCCCAGGGTACGTAGAGACTAATGTACCCTGGGGATACTATTATTAATATGTAGATACATAAACTATGAGTTTCGACCCATCAAGATTAGAATTCAAAACGTAACGTAACATATCAAAGTTGCTGATATAAATTTTGACAAACAGACGGATGGACAGCGAAGACATCTGTAACAGCTTTTTTACGAAATCAAGAGTAATAATTTTAAAGAGTTTTAAGAGTAATAATTATTGTGTTATATTCGTAATCTGTTAATTATAGAGGCATTTAAATTAAAGTTAATTAGAGCGAGCCTAATTTGGGGCGAGAATAGTTTGAATGAAATATTCGCAAATCTGTACTAATATTATATAGCTGAAGAGTTTGATTGTTTGTTTGAACGCGTTAATCTGAGGAACCACTAGATCGAATTCAAAAATTCTCTTTGTGTTGAATAGTCCATTTATCGAGGAAGGCTATAGGCTATAGCTATCACGCTGCATCCAATAGTAGCGAAGCATTAGTGAAAAATGTTGCAAAACCGAAAAAGTTCTAAATTCCACGTGTACGGAATCGCGGGCAGCAGCTAGTATTTACTATATAGAGTTTAATTTTTCATAAGTTTGATGAGTAATAAATAAACCTTTATATGCACATGATGAGTCACATAATGAATTAACTTTAACAGAATATTTTTACTTATTTTGTCTTTACATCAGATTACTAAAATAAAAAACACTACATTAATGTATTGTTTTTTATTTACGGTTTGTTGTGTTTTTTTTTTAACTTACTCGTCCAAGGGTTGAAAGGTCAAGGCTGGAAATCATTTATAAATAAAAGTAGCTGTTGCTTCTAACTTCATACTAGTGGAATTTAGAAACTAAGAATGATTATATATAATACTAGCTGACCCGGCAAACGTTGCCTTGCCATACTAAAAAAAAAATTGTTTTGAAAAATAGATATTGGCCGATTCTCAGACCACTAGCTGTCCCGGCAAACGTTGTTTTGACATACAAAAAAAAACTTTGCAAAATAGATGTTAGCCGATTCTCAGACCTACTGAATGTGCATACAAAATTTCATAAGAATCGGTCAAGCCGATCCGGAGGAGTACGGTAACTATCACTGTGACACGTGAATTTTATATATTAGAATTAATATGAACGAATTAAATGAATTATTATTAATGATTATATATAATCTTATATATAAAATTCACGTGTCACAGTGTTAGTTACCGTACTCCTCCGAAACGGCTAGACCGATTCTTATGAAATTTTGTATGCACATTCAGTAGGTCTGAGAATCGGCTAACATCTATTTTGCAAAGTTTTTTTTAGTATGTCAAAACAACGTTTGCCGGGACAGCTAGTAATTATATATTAATATGAACCTTTATTGTACAAAAAGGCCATCCTCTTAAACCACTTTATCTATTCAAAAAACGGTATCGAAATCCGTTTCGTAGTTTTGAAGATATAGGCTCACTTAAGGACATACAAGCAAAAATAATGACTTTATTTTATAATAAGTAGAGATTACATTTAATTTCTCTTCGGTGCGTTCCATTAAGGCCTGAGTGTCCCAGTCTGCAGATCCCTTTTGTTCTTGTGATTACAATTTCAAAAAGGATCCGCATACCTGGTCCTGGAACATGTAAATGAAATGGGAGTGGTTTAGTTGTTAATATTAAGAGTATGACATGTTTTTTGCATTGTCCTGGTTTTGATAATTTCCATTTTCTTTATCAAACCGTCACGTCTTATTTGCTATAAGGGTAGGTATTGACTCCAAAGCGCCATGTGCTGCGACCAAAACAGACTTCCTTGGCTTCATTCACACATATACATCTAGTAATACATGCAAGATAGTCACAAAAAACTACTAAAATATATTATATTTTAATTGTCACCAGGTAGTTGATGTACGCCCGCGAAGCCCTGGAGACTGTGCTTTCACTTACGTGTATGTAGCCGATGTCTCCGGTTTTGGGATCCTCGTGGTAGACGTCATGAGGGACAGGTCCTGGCGGCTAACGCACCGGTTGTTCTACCCGTTCCCATCAAGCGGGACTTTCACTATTGTCGGTAAGATTAATCAATTTTAATTATTTGTTATTAATTGCGACTTAGGAACAGTAAATCAACAACAAATCAACGATAGAGACTGATAGAAGAGCGTAAACATTGGAGTACATGATTTTTTTTTCTCCTCGCTCTAACCGGGCCATGGTGCGCCATAGCGCCTTCAACAATGCCTACGCTGTCTTACCAGTCATTCTGTCTGTATAGTATTTTTCAATAATGTGATATGAAAGTTATTACATTTTGGTATACTTACCTATAGCTTTATTTTCCATCTTGAGAATTCATGATAATAATACAAAATATTAATCTTTCAGGTGAATCCTTTGATTTAATGGACGGCGTATTTGGTATGGCTCTATCACCATACAAAGAGGGAGAGGAGAGATATCTTTATTTCCATGCACTAGCTTCACTTACTGAGAATGTTATCAGCACTAATCTTCTCAGGAATGATTCTTACCAACAAAATACTGAATTAGGAATTAATGATGCTTACGTGAGTATATAAAAGAAATATTTATACATACATTATTATACTTAAACTATTACTTGAAAGTCCGAGTAAAACAATATAATAAAAAGCCATGCAGTTTCTTGTTTGTTCTTCTTCATAGGATTCAATTTTGGAACAGACGTTAATCTTAATCTTGCTTAAATTTGAAATAAAAATATTTGACTTGGACTTTGTACATAAACTAAGATAGTAATTGTTTTAGTTAAATCTCGTTCATGGTGCATGTTATATTAACTTACTAGCTGACCCGGCAAACGTTGTTTTGCCATATAATTGTTAGGGGTGGACAACCCTTTTCACTTAGGGGGATGAAAAATAGATGTTGTCCGATTATCAGACCTAACGGATATGAACACAAAATTTTACGAAAATCGGTCGAGCCATTTCTGAGGAGTATAATTACAGACACCGTGACAGGAGAATTTTATATATTAGATAGTTTTGAGATGCCTGTCTCTTGAAGTTGAAAACTCCTTATGATTTCGTGTAAGCTGAGTCTCGCTGCATTTATTTTACAAAATAAGGCTGGATTGTCCTATTTGTTTAAGCTAAACGTAAGTAAATTATTTTACTGCTATTTGATTACGATATAATAATGCTCCCGTAATTATCTTCAGGTATACCCTGGTAAACGTCCTTCACAATCTGCTGCAGAAGCTACTGACCGCAACGGTATCATGTTCTTCGGTCTTATGGACCCACCTAGTGTTGCATGTTGGAACACCGCTAAGGAATTCTCATCCCGTAACATTCACACCGTATCCAGAGACAATGCAACTCTACAATTCGCCAGTGGAGTGAAAATCATCAACAATGCTAAAGGCGAACAGGAATTATGGATATTCACTTCAAGCTTTCAAAGAGTAATGACAGGAAGTCTTTCTTCAAACGAAATTAACTTCAGAATTCTCGCGGAGAAGACCTCAACGTTACTAGAAGGATCTCCTTGTAGAGGTGGCCATCATAAGGGACCTGGTCATTATTGATGATAATATTTGTTAATTTTACCTATTCTATTACGTAAGCAGGATTTCTAGAAATTTAAAAATAGAATGGCAACAGGACAGACTATACCAAATTATATATTTAAAAAAAACTACACATGTAACGTTAAACGTCATCATCATCTTCATAACATCACGCCTTTTTCCCATGGGGGTAGGCAGAGATTATAGAGCAACATCTGCTACGATCCAAACGTTAAACGTAGCATTACTAAATCGTAGTCCAAACGTTAAACGTAGCATTATTTATACAATTACGTTTAAACAATACTTCTGTTATTACTTTTAATCGAAAAATATTTATTTCTAAACAATATTCTTGCCAAATTTTACCAGTGGTAAATACTTTCTGACTAGCTACTCAACATACTTAGTTTTACTAATTAAAAAAATCACTAATCAAAATACGTTTAATAGTTTAACTTAATGTAAGTCAAATGCGTAGTAAATGTTATTTCCATAAAATAGTGTTAAGTGCCATGATTGTGAGACACTATTATTATAATGGTGCTTTCAGACTGCACGTTTAATCTTCGTCTTCTCGTATTTGCTAAATTATAGACACACAATTCTATTCCTACATATCAAGAGAATATACGTGTTTTATTTTTGTTGCAATTATGATTAACAGTACAATATCTTTAATATAATGCTTTTCCAAATTATCGTTCACTTTTACAATATATATGGGGGTTTAATATTCTCTAACTCTTGCGCGACTCATTTGTTCAAATAAAACTACTTTTTACGGATTTAGACGTTGTATTTGTTTTAAATCTTGGCCCGACGTTTCGGAGACTATGCAGTCCCCATGGTCACGGGTGAGACTGAGCTGTAAAGCCCGAATGGTCGGGACAAAATTTAAACCAAATATACGCGTCTAAATCCGTAAAATGTAGTTTTTTGTATGAGGGTTTACAAATGAGCAGCATTTTGTTGTTAAATAAATGAATGAATGAATATTCTTTATTATACACCACAAGAGAAATTGCAGTGAAACTTAAAGCTAAATTAGTACACACAATCGGGGATCTTATCGCTAAAAGCGATATCTTCCAGACAACCTTTGGATGAACTGAAAGTCAAAAATCTGGTAGTTGATAGCGTACTTTCAAAATAGAATTAAATAATTATTATTTACTACTATTCTGTTGTTCCTTTTCTTTTCAGCCCATTAATATTAGCCACAGGCATTCTATATTCCAAGAGGGTATATGGTCAACTCATACACTGACCAGATGTGTTGGTATAGAGTTTTGTTTAGAGCTATTATTCTCATACAGAAGATGTTTTTTAATTACATTGTCCCTTAACTGCCTCCCAACAGCTCTTTAGTGTTAAAATGGGGTAATGATACTTGTATTCTTAATCTGTCACCACACTTATATTTGCTAACTCGCAGTTGTTACTTTATTATTCACTAAATATGAGGAAATTGTGTCTGAAAATCACAAATGCCTCGTTTGACTATGGTAGGGATTGTTTTTAGATACGTTTGGTTTACGTAAAGATAAATTATAATTAGGTAACACAGTCGCAAAGGTGTTTTATTTAAGAATACGCCATAAGAATTTATACATTTAGTTAATAATATTTATATTCTATTTCTTTCTTTATTATAATATATTTTTCTAATTGCACCAGTGCTTGGATATTTCATATTGACGACCACCATTATTGAAAATTGATTTTGTAACTGCTAAATAAACTAACAATTTTTTTTAAATTACTTCGAAAACAATCACATTCAGATTTTTTACTACCTACATAATAGTCCTTAAACTGGTCCAATCAATTCACTTGCGGCCGTTTTCAATAACGAATCAACGATTATGTATGGATTGTTATCTCCGTTTATTAGTTAGATATTATTTACAGATCACGTTTCAATTGGAAATCTTTTGTGTAATAGCTTACTAAAAAGATAAAATATTGAAAAGGGGTAGTATTAAAAGTAAGCTTAAGATTGTGTACAGCTTATGCATAAGTCGTTAAAATAAAGAACGTTTAATTTATTAAGGAGTTTTATTTTAAAATTTCCAACAATTAACGAACAAAACTTTATAACTATCAAGACAAAACATCATACTGGAACGCTTGATCTGTTTCAAGCAATGCTCTTACGTATACTACTAAAGATCCGAGAGCCATAGCTGATGTCAACGAATTACATGTTCCTCCTTCAGATGTGGCAGCTTTTTTTACTCTGTATTCTTCCTGTAATATGCGTTTTAATTTTCAATTTAAATATGCAAGAAAACCGCTATCAAATGACATTAAATAAATTATTAGCGTAATATACCTTATACACATAGAAAAAATAAAATCATAAAGAGTAATATAAACTGATAAAGCTTCATCTCGTGACAATTTGTAATAAGCAAATCTGTATTAATATTATAAAACTGAAGAGTTTGTTTGTCTGAACGCGCTAATCTCGGAACCACTGATCCGATATAAAAAAAATCTTTCAGTGTTGGATAGCATATTTATTGAGGAAAGCTATAAATTATATAACATCACGCTGCGCCCAATAGGATCGCAGCATCAGTGAAAAATGTTACAAAAACGAGGAAAATTTTCTAAATTCCACGTATACGTCACGGGCAACAACTAATAACAAATATATATCAAGTTTGGAGGAATGGAAGAACCATTCCTCCTAATTATTTTCATTTCCTTCTTCCTCGTGACAAGCAAAAGAATCCGCCTAACTTACCTCCTTTTCCTTTTGATCAGATGGTGTAGCAGGACCAATAAATCCAGTAAGTCTCATGAACGGCTGGCGATCATCTGCAAAACATCCCTTAGGTTCTTGCCATGCCAAAATTTTATTCATCCAACGCGGTTTTATGAACTCACCGTAACCTTGCAAGGAGCAGTATAAAACTGGAATAAATATAACAAAAATGATGCATAAGTAAAAGCATAGCATGTCAAATGCAAAAATTAATAAATTACTTTAAAAATGATGCATTGAAATTAGTTAATGAAAACATCACGGCAGCTCGTTGGTTGAGAGCAGTAGAACGGATATTCAGACGTCGTGGGTTCAAATCACACTCGTAATAGCCACTTATTTGGTATATTTCATTTGTTAGAAACATATAATTGCTTTTACAAACGATAAAATTTATACGCGAATTAGTTGCCTATTCCTATTCCCATTACGCAAGTTGCTACTATAACCATTTAGTCAATATTTTAATTACTAGATATTTTCATGGAACTGCGATATAGTATGAGTATATATTTTGTACATCAAATTTATTCCTCTTTGCGTCAAATCTGATATGAAACGAAGAATTAAAAACCTACTCCAAATTAAAATTGTAGCTAAATCAATGGAACAGTACACTATAAAGCACGTTTCCTAGTTGTAGCCATTGTTTAACCTATATTTTTAGATTGTTGTTTTAACTTTTACAAACTACAACTTAATGTAAATATACTAATGAAAAGAAAAACTAAATTATAATATACTAACTTTGTTGCATAAACAGTGTTCTAGTACCAGCCGGATGATCCCAAGCCTCCAAAGACTTAGTTTCCTTATATATTTGCATACATAATTTATATATATGTGCTTGTATATCCATTCCTTCTAAACAATCAAAGAGATAAGCTAAAGATGCCGCTCTGACCCGACTTGTTTGTTGAAATGCTAATCCAGAACCTTTCAAGATCTGTGCACTACATTCTGGTGACAGTTCACATACTCCTTCAGACTGCGTTGTTTGCGCTTCCATCGCTGATACCAAGAGCTGCATTGTACACGCATCTTTGAATGAGAAATTCATACATTTACGACTTACAGTTAAAAAGTTTGTGTAATAAATATAAAGACAGAGCGGCAAAGGGTGATAACAGAATCATAAAGATTTTCAATTATTACCTAAGTCCATCCAAAAACCATCTACTATATTTGAGTTCTATTTTTATTCTACTGGAACACTATAATATAATTCAAGTAAAATAAATAAATATAGTTCAAGCCCGAAAAAATAATAATTAAATAATAATTATTTTTTCGGGCTTGAACTAGCTTGCTTGTTAAAGTAGGTACCTTAGATTTATTAAACCCGTTATGTTTTTCCGCGTTAACAAACAAACATACATGTATACAGACACATACAAAGTTTAACATTTATACGTAACTAGCTGTCCCGGCAAACGTAGTATTGCCATACGAAAAAAAAGGTTTGAAAAATAGATGTTGGCCGATTCTCAGACCTAGAGGATATGTACAGAAAATTTCATGAAAATCGGTCGAGCCATTTAGGAGGAGTACGGTAACTAACACTGTGACACGTGAATTTTGTATATTAGATAGTGTGACAATAGTAGAATGACTCTTTAAAACAAAAACGTGCTGTTATATGGCGACCAATGTAGACTTATTACCTAAATAGCAATACGTAAAATTAAATGCATTTTAAAATGGCGGCTGCAGAACATTAGGAATCTAGGAACGTATTTCAACAAAACCACTGATTGATGGTTAAATTTCTAAACGTGACTTGGTAATGCCCGTTCATTACTAAATATTATGTGTATCTCTTTAGATATTAAATTCAGATTACATCATATCGTTACGATTTCATTAGACTTTACAACCTAATATAAACCTTAATGTTACTGTTACACCATCTTTTAACATCATCATCACGACCCAAATATCTTTATGTATGTATGTGATCTATTATACCATGCTTGTAAGTAATCAGTTGCCTATTGTTGATTAAACATACATACACCTTATATGATTACATTATATACCAGATCGAGACCGCACCGTGATGTCACTCTACGATTTATTTTGCATAAAATAAACTCAAGTACAGAAACTATAAGACTATGATAATTGTCATTTTTTTACTATCTTTAAAGTTCGAAAGAACGTTGTTCATTGACCTATACAATGTTGTATTATGATTCATAGGTAGCCTTAAGCTCAGTTTCAAGTAAATTATAAGTTTGTTAAATTCTTTCAGAAATTTATTGCAAGGCGTTACTGACAGCTAAGTGTAATTGATAATGGAACTTATTTTGAAAGCTGTAGGCCCCGACTTCGTAAGCCTAAAAAATTAGAAAGCCTTAAGATTTAGAAAAAAAAAATCTCGGACTTACAACATTTCTCACTGATGCATCGCTACTATTAATCGCAGCGCGATGCTATATAGCTTATAGCCTTTCTCACTAGATGTACCTAATTTCCGACAATGAATTTTCTAAATCGATTCAGTGGTTCCTGAGATTAGCGAGTTCAAACAAACAAATTCTTCAGCTTTATAATATTAGTAAAGATCCAATAGTATTATCCAATCGTCACTATTAAAGAAATAACTAAGCCAAGACGTTACCTGCTGCTTTCCGTGAAGGCATTTTGTTTCTTGCTTCTTGTACATATTGTTCAAATGATATTTGATAAGGCTTCTGTGTACCCATAGTACCAATTGAAATAGGTTCCATCATGGCTGATATGACGTCTAAGTTCTCAAATATCGCTTTTGCAACTGTTGATAAAAACAAATTATTATGGAACTTGTATTGCTTTTTGGTTTTGTCAATGAGGTATTGTACACGATATGCGATTGTTTTTAGTTAATAGTTATATTTGCCTTGTTTAAAAATTAATAAACCGCTTGAAAATCCTGGATATATTTTGACCTTTATCAGCACTTATTTCAGATCAATACGACTATGGCAAGTGGCTGATAAACACTTGCACTCATTTCGTTACATAGACATATTAATATACATAGACTAACTGTGGCCCGCGAATTCATTCGCGTGGAATTTAGAGAATTTTCCCCTTTTTTGGAACATTTTCCACTGATGCTTCGCTCCTATTAGTCGCAGCGCTATGTTATTTAAACTACTAGCTGACCCGGTAAACGTTGTTTTGCCATACAAATGTTAGGGGTAGACAAATAATTTGAAATAAAATATTAATGCGACTATAAATTGAAATATAGGCTATCCTATCTTTCAAGTTGGGTCGAATTGCACACGGTGTGCAAATCAAATTTAAAATCGGTTCAGTAGTTTAGGAGTCCATCGCGGGCAAACATCGTGACACGTAATTTTTATATATAAAGATAGCCTTCTGAAAGAATTTTTCAGATTGGACCAGAGCGAACGGATCCTGAGATTTATAGCGCGCCCAACACAGAAAGAAATAAATTCTTCAGCTTTATAATATTAATTTAAATAGATGAATGCCAAGGAAACCAATAAAAGCGTGTTAACAATATAAAGCTTGTCAAGAGTAAGGTAGACTCGTGTATCGAGTGTTCTGTACATACTAGAGCATAAGTACACCAGATTTGTAAAGTGCTATTAATTATTACACGCTTTATATTAGCTTCACTTGTATGTTTGTTTGTATGTTTGTTTGTGTGTTTGTTTGTATGTTTGTTTGTATGTTTCTTTGTATGTTTGTATGTTTGTAACCGACTCCTTTGGACGCTATTTTGACCCACTTTAAACGGTCAGATTCTATTCAAATTTTGCACACCTGTCAAAGACCGATGACAATACAATAATTCGATTAAATAAAGCGTGTTTTTTAGTTTTTTTAAACTATTTTAAATTATTTATATACATTATTTTCTCTTAAATAAAAGAGTTACATGAAAAAGTAAAATAGATTCAATGAATAAAATTATTATTTGATTATTACTTCATTGAGATGTAAATTGTAATCTGGATTAGAAAGTACCTAATCACAAGTGCTCTGCTGGAGTAATCTAGCTGATTTTAAACGGTTAAATCAATCAACATCATTTAAATCCATGAAAGAGAAAGGCCAACTTCGTAAGTTTGCCGCAATTCTACGACTATAATCTGTACTTGCACTGTTTACCTATAGTGCAAGTTTATGGTTGTTATAGTTTATACATAAAATGTATAAGCTAGCTGTTGCCCAAAACTTCGTACGCGTGGAATTTACAAGTTAAACCATACCAAATCGTACTGAAAAGCCATCCTCTTGAACCACTTCATCATTTTAAAAAACTGCATTATAATCCATTGCATAGATTTAAAGATATAAGCTCACATAGGGCATACATACAAAAGTAACGTCTTTGTTTTAAAATAAGTAAAGACTATACCATGAATATTTATTTTTTAATATAGAAAAGGATCTCTTGCAATCATATATATAATAAATAATATTTTTCAAAAAGATGTTTGTGTTAAAATTAGATACGTCTACAGTTCATAAGTACCTACAAAAAAAAGGGATTAATAATTTTAAGGAAATCTCTCCAGAGTTATTTCATCAGTCATGATAGTTCCATTGTCTTAAAATATAAGAGAATTAAAGTTATGATTACACCTAAATATCCTAATAATTTGAAATTTCTCTGAACATAATAATCAACATTTATCAAAACACGCTCTAAAAATTGCTTTGAAATCGATCTATTGGCGTTTGCTCTCAATTTCTATGCAAGGTAATACAAAGTATTTGTAGAATGACTATTGTAGTCGTCTCGAACTAAAGAATCAATATTTTAAAGGTAATTAATGTGCGACAGTGCGTACATTGTTGTGTAAGCGATTCAGTCAAGACTACTAATAGCTTTTTTATTCCTCATTGGTGCTCACTGGTCAAGGAAACTTGGAGAAAATATCAGCCAGTAACCTATAATACCTAGTGCAACACTAATAGCTGATACAATTGTAGCAATTCTACGCGCACAGCTAAACTTAACTAGAAAATTAAAATTCATATCATTATTATCACAATTCGTCAATGTTAAGAGGATACCAAAATAGCTTCGTGCATTTTTCTATGTACGAAGTTTTCATTGTTTCTTTAGATTGAATGGCTAGAGCTCTAATTTTTAAGTATATGTTTTTTCAATATATGATCTAGGATCGCATAAACTCAGAAACGCGATTGAAAAAAGTTTTCTCGATAGAAAATCTAGGCGAAACAACCTCTCTAATTTTTTATTTTTTTTATTTGTCGGTCTATTATCGCGTATGAACTAATGAAATAACTTTAAAAACATAGGTAAAGGTTGTTTCGCTAAGATTTTCTATCGAGAAAACTTTTTTCAATCACGTTTCTGAGTTTATGTGATCCTAGTTTATATATTGAAAAAACATATACTTAAAAATTAGAGCTCTAGCCATTCAATCTAAAGAAAAAATGAAAACTTCGTACGTAGAAAAATGCACGAAGCTATTTTGGTATCCTCTTAACATCGTTTACTTACTTGTCTTCCCTGACAACAAAAGTATCCCGGTTTTCCCCAGACTGTCTACAAACCCCAGCCAGACGGCTGCCCCCAGATGTTCTCCAAACTATGGCAAATCTGGGAAACTCTGATCAGTAGCAACCCGAGAATTCTACATACCGTATTCGTAATCTTTACTGCGATATACAAAGCTTGAGACGTCTGTCTTGTTCGTAATACGATCCATAACTTGAGTAATATTTTGAAGATTTTCTTTGAGTTTAACGGGCACTGACTTATCTAATTCATTTATAGTATACTCTAGCTGACCTGGAAAAAAAGAAATAAATATTTATAATGAATACAAGCAGGCCCAGATCAGTCTTCTCCACTGCTGCACTGGGAACTTCCTTAGGACCCCATAATTATTAGAGCTCCCAGTCCAGCTCCCAGCATTATGAATTGATAATCGAGCCCTATTAATCTAAAGTGCCTAGGGCCTATTATAAGTGAAAAACGGCCCTCACTAGGCAGTAGGTACTGATATTATAAAATACCTAAACCTTAGAAATACGCGAATATATCTAAATACATTGTGTAAATGCACCGTAAGTCTTTAACTTAAGTAAGTAGATAACTTCTAGTCATGTGTTTTATGCAATTGGACGTTTTGTTACGCAAGTTGTGTTAAGAAAGTGGTCCTAAACGACCCTATTTGGCACAAAAAGATGCAAGTCATATGTCACAATATTCTCGCCCGTACAGCATTGCAAACTGCCACAGTTAAAGCCTAGCCTTTAGTACAAGTATTTTGTGTTAACAAATGTTGTTGAAGTTTCTCATATCATCATTTTTAGGGTTCCGTACCCAAAGGGTAAAAACGGGACCCTATTACTGAGACTTCGCTGTCCGTCCGTCCGTCCGTCCGTCTGTCACCAGGCTGTATCTCAAGAACGGTGATAGCTAGAGAGTTGAAATTTTCACAGATGATGTATTTCTATTGCCGCTATAACAACAAATACTAAAAATAAAATAAATATTTAAGGGGGGCTCCCATACAACAAACATGATTTTTAGGGTTCCGTACCCAGTATCTCAAGAACGGTGATAGCTAGACAGTTGAAATTTTCACAGATGATGTATTTCTATTGCCGCTATAACAACAAATACTAAAAATAAAATAAAATAAATATTTAAGGGGGGCTCCCATACAACAAACATGATTTTTTTACCGTTTCTTGCTCGATACTAATAACGTTGCCTTATGTTGCATAGATAATGGTACGGAACCCTTCGTGCGCGAGTCCGACTCGTACTTGACCCATTTTTTTCGCGGTTCATGTATGATATTAATAAACAATATTTGTTACCTCTAGCTATTCTCAAAGCGATGTACCATTCTGGATCTTTCGATGGTCTCTTCTCATAATATTTGAGCAGCTTGTCCAAGGTAATTGATATCCTATAAACTTTTGGTACATTGTATATGAAATCCTGTGTGTCAAAGTATGGATAAATACCAAAAATTCCAGCAGCAGTTACTGTCGTTAACAAGGCGATATATTTTGCGTACATTTTGTTGAAAACTGGTCATTTATTAAGAGTATTGTAATCGTTATCGATGAAATAAAATAGCTACATGGTGTTAGGTGATTGGGCCATTTGTAACGCCTTGATTGAAGTTTACCGGTGTTTGTAGCTCAGTTACACTTGAATAGTGCTCTAAATAAACTAATGCCATAGCAATGGTTAATCTCCGTGTATTGTAATATAATAGGCTTTGCCCACGACTTCGCCCAACTAAATACCGAATTTGATGTAAACTAACGCACTATAGAACTTTCACCAGATTATGGAGTATAATTTCAAGGATAATTTGTTAGGGTTCTTCTTTATTCTTTATTGCACTCATACAAACCAAAACAGAAAAAATTACAGACATAAAAGAAACATCATGTACAAAGGCGAGCTTAATTCAATAATGAATTTTCTTCCCGCAAACCTCAATGATGGAGAAAATTGAGGAATATGGGCACTACAAAATTACTAACTTAAAATCTAAGATTCTTCTATAGTATTTAAAGGAATTAGCAGATAAACTTTCGGCTTTTTAAGGGTAAAACCGTAAAATGGGACCCTATTACTGAGACTTTCGTTGTTCCGTCTGTCACCAGGATATATCTCTGAAGAAAATTTCACAGTTTATGTATATGAGTTGATACTACAATTTTATTATATTTAATTAAATTCTAGTTATTTGGGATCTCGTTATTAGGTGTCGTTTGGGGTCGACTTCGACATGCGAATCAAACGCGTACTTAAGCAGTTTTTCTACCTAAAGTTCAGGCTCTTCATTGATATGTCAATCAATTAGTTCAGTCATTCAAAGTGTATCATAGCATTGCAAAATGGGCGAATATTGACTTTAATTAAATATTGACATAGCATCTCCAAGTACTTGAAAGATAACTAATTTAAATAACAATATTGTTTAGTAAAGTTAAGGTAAAATATTCTTTATTGCATAAATGCACACCATAATTATTTATAAAGCTTACTTAACAGACATGTCATAGGTACAAAGTGCGGTCTTATCGCGCGCTGCGATATCTCCCAGACAACCATAAGATGGAATTGATCGATGCAGAATAGGCGACTTTTGGTGTACAAAAAATATGTGAATATACTATAGTAGCAGATATAATATACAAATACATAAACATACATAACATTTACATAAATATATACTTAAATACATATTTTAAGTATATATATATATACACATAAATATATGTATACACATATTACATACATTTACATAAATATATACTTAAATACATATTTTAACATATACACACATACAAAATACATACATATTATAGGTATACATCATAGGCATATCTGGAAGTATATCAGTTTATCGGTAGGGACAAATAGTGTTCCTTAGCAAGTTTTTTGAATGATGATATGGTTTGAGCGTTTCTTATCGTCAAAGGTAAGGCATTCGATAACCGGGCCGCATCTACTGTAAAAGATTTAGTAAAGAATCTAGTCGAATTTGTAACTACAGTCAATGTTAGGTTTTCCGATGACCTGAGGTCCCTCGTATGTGTGTCATGGAGAAACGTGAACCGTTTTTTGAGGTAGTTGGGAGTGTGTGGATTGAAAAAAATATTATAAAGAAGACTAACTATATGAGTATTCCGTCGAAGTCGGATGGGCAACCACTTGAGCATAGTTCGAAACTCGGATACATGATCATATTAAGAAGTCCAAATATAAATCTAATACAGAAGTTCTGGAGTCGCTCAAGCTTGTCAAGTTGGTCCTCGTTAAGATCAAGATAGCTGGTGTCGGCGTAGTCAAGAATCGGGAGAAGAATAGATTGTGCTAGCGCAGTTTTAGTGGCAGTGGGAAGGAAGTTACGTAGTCTGCGCAGAATTGTAGCGGAAGAGAAGACCTTACGACTAATGTTTTGAAGTTGTACTGTCCAAGATAACGATTTGTCAATAAATATTCCCAGGTTTTTTACGCTGTCACTAATTGGTAGGGTTACTCCGGTGAAGGAAACTTGAGGTAACATTTGCCAGTCAATTTTGGAAAGAAGTCTTGAGCTACCTACTACTGTTACCTGCGACTTTGCTGGATTGACTGTCAACCCAAACCTTTCAGTCCACTTTTGTATACGTCGTAAGTAAATTGATATTTTGGATAGCTTGAAACAGATTTTCTGTGGTTTCTTGACCATAAATTTGTAGGTCATCTGCGTAAAGGTGGTAGGATGAGTGAAGTTTGTAAGAGATGGAGTTTATGAAAACGGAAAAAAGTAAAGGAGATAAAACGCCACCCTGTGGGACACCAGAACAGATGTAAGACCACGTGGAATACGTGTCGTCTAAACGAATACGCTGGCGGCGCCCGAACAGGTAAGTACGAAACCAATCGACCCTTTCTGGAAATATGTTAAGGGTATCTAATATGGCGAGCAGCACTTCGAAATCAACAGTACAAAAAGCGTTGCTGAAATCAAGAACGAGCACTGTCAGCCTACCGTTGTCCATGCCAGACCTTATATCGTCCGTAATATTTTTTTTTTCCGTCCTCCTCTGCTATTCTCGACATGGTGGTCAGAGCTTATTTTATAACGCCTTTTTTAATTTAATCATCACAAAACATTTACAACCGATTCCGACTTATATAAAAATTCTACTTTTAGTCTCATTACGAGACTCGTCCTATTCTAAATGACATTTGTAATTGTCATCGACTTCTGTAGTTACTTGCCAATTTGGATAAATGATTTTCAAGTTACATTTTATGTTATACTAAATACTAAGATTACATGCTAAGATTACATACTAAGATTACATACTAAGGTTAATTACAATTACATATATAGTTTACATATACTTATATATAATAAAAAAAAAATATATACACATATACAGAGAAGATACACCACTGCTCTCAGCGAGAGAAGAGTTGCCGGAGCAGTGATGTTTTAGAAGAGACAATAATGATACAATAATAATATGAAGTGATGTAAAATTTTTAATTTAATACTTAGAAGACAGCAATAGCAATTACTATTTTAAAGAGAAACAATATAATTAATATTCAATAACAATAATAACGAGTAAAATCTTAACAATAAATTACTGGCAAGGTAATTGTCATTTTTGTCGAATTCAGTCTCTCGTTTTATTTCTGTCCCTAGACCTTTCTACTATTCTGCAAATATAACTTATGAAGTGGATCTGAATTCCATTTTCGTGATCAGTATATTGGCGTTTTCTCTAGAAATTTGCATTTGGAGTCTCCGCTCCAGGTCAAATCTTAGCCTAGCATGCGTCGGGCAGTCGAAGAGAAGGTGCAGCACGGTCTCTGGCTCTGGCGTCCGTAATATTGACAAGTTAGTAGGCGGTAGTGGTACTATGACCAGGACGGAAACCGGATCGGAATGAATTCAACAGGTTATTTTGGGAAAGGAAGGAAGAAAGCTGATCGTGGACTAAACGTTCAAAGTACCTTGGAGAGGAAAGGAAGGATTGATATGGGACGGTAGTCAGAAAAGGACGAAGGATTTCGGACTTTAGGTAGCGGAGTGACTTGAGCTTCTTTCCAGAGGGAAGGAAAGACACTACTGGTAATGGAAGTGTTAAGGATGTGAGTAATGACAGGAAGAATTTCGTCGATAATGGGAAGAACCATATTACGGCTGATACTGTCAGATCCAACTGCATTAGAGGCAATAGGCATGATACCTTTATTAACATCACAGTCGGTGAATTGACTGAAGAAGAATGGAGGATGTGAAGGATTTGGTAGAGATGAAAGATAGTTTAATGTGTTAGTTTTGATTGTCCTATCAAAATTGGACGACATGCAATAATGCTGATTTTGGGAGTCTATATCTATGTTTGTAGAATTAATTACCTGATGCTGTTTACCAACTCCTAAGGATTTAAGAAATTGCCAGACTTTTGAGGAAACAACATTATTAACGGCATTGTGAATGTGTTGGCGTTGTGCTCTCCTACACACCTTGTTGCAATGGTTACGATTTTCCACATATTTGTCCCAGTTGACATTAGTGGGCCTAGAATTATATTTAGCTTTGGCAGCTGCTTATTTCTTGATTAAGATTTTTATATCATCATTCATCCATGGTGCTGGTAAATGACGCACTTTAACAGGTCGAATTGGTGCGTGCGTATCGTACAACTGGTTGATTTTTCTAACAAATTCTTCGATCTGTTCGTCAACAGAGGTCACACTAAAAATTCGAGACCAATCTATAGCTTGTGCATCTTCACTCAGACAGCTAAGATCCATACCACTAAAATTTCTTTGCATCATTATCCTGGGCTTTATTTTAGGGGGCGAATTTTATAGGACAAATAAATTAAATCGTGGCATAAAAAGCCATCAGCTGCACACTGTCCATGTACTACTGAGCGATCTAAAGAAGCAACAATCTCGACCAGCCACCTAGTATTATTTACAGAATACATAATATATCCATATATCAATCAGTTGGCAGAGCTACGGAACGGTATTCCGAGGTCATGGGTTCAAGTCCCGCTTGCGGTGATCACCTTTTCCACCATAATTTAATTTGTTAAGTAAAAGCATAGCAAGTCAATTGCAAAATTAATAAATTACTTTAATATTGTTTATTATATTCATAAAAATCATAGAAAATTTACGTTAATATGCATCAAAATAATACTCCTCTTTATTCAGCTAAGGATAAAAATGAGAGGAAACTATGTAAATATAAATTTATTAATTTATGTAATTTTTTTCGTTTGAAATTGAGTGTTAAACATTATTGAACGGAAACGAAACTAAATAATGATGATACTATACAATCTATTGTAATAGGTTAAAATTGGCGGATATCCATTACTGTCAAAGGAGTTAACATGTAACTTCCACTAACTTGCTACCCTCAAATTCTCGTCTAAAGTGATGGAAGCAATGCGTTATCTAGGTAAGTTCAATTTCCACTTTTTGAAATTTCACTTATTATGTGGGGAAAAATTAGAAAAATTAATTAAGGTTCTGTATCAAAAGGTAAAATTATTACTGGGTCTTGGCTGTCCGCCCGTCTGTCTGTCACCATGCTGTATCCTGTATCTTTAAAATAGTAATAGCTAAAGAGCAAAAATTTCACAGTTTGTGTATATCAGTTAAGACGGTACGATACCAAATTATGCTCCATACAAAAGTATGGGTATCGTACTTCCGTTTTTTCTTCGCGAAAGTTAAACCGATTTTAATAGTTTTTACGTTATATTATACATAAAGAGTATATCTATGCTTCTATCACTTTCTTTTTTTCAAAACATAATAACTAAAAGAAATATGACGATCCGAAAAACCTACTTTTTTCGGTTTTCTTTAGATAAAGTCAGCATGCGCAGCAGCATAGTGCAGCGTCTATCACACAAATTTGGTGAAGTTTTACCACAAAAGAAAGTGATAGGAGCATAGATATACACTTTATCTATAATATAACGCAAAAACTATTAAAATCGGTTTAACTTTCGCGAAAAGAAAACGGAAGTACGAAACGTCTTTTTCAAAGAATTTGTAGGTAAAATCCGCTTCATCTATATTTGTCCCTTTCAGCGCGGCGCTCGGAAATAGGGATAGCAATACCTAAGGCAAATACCTAAATGAGGAGTATAGTACCCTCTTAATGCTACAACAACAAATACTCATCGTCGTCATTCTCATTATCATCATAACATCACGCCTTGTTCTAATTGGGGTTGGCAGAGACTATAGAGCGCCATCTACTATGATCCAAACATACTTCATTGGCTTCATCCACACTCATACATATTGTCATACAGATACACGCCCGACGGTTGTATGTGCTACGCACTTGACCCTTTTGAAGTATTCGTCATCATTCTAATTCTATATTATACTAGCTGACCCGGCAAACGTTGTTTTGCCATACCAAAAAAAAACAAAATGTTTGAAAAATAGATGTTGGCCGATTCTCAGACCTAGAGGATATGTACACAAAATTTCAAGAAAATCGGTCGAGCCGTTTCGGAGGAGTACGGTAACTAACACTGTGACACGTGAATTTTATATATTAGATTAATTATTAAAATTTTTTTTTTCATCTTTCTAATTAAATAATAATAAATAAATAAATAATTTAATAATAATTTAATAATAAATAATAAATAAATAATTCTATGTTATATTTATTTTTTTATTTTATTGATATTCCTAATTATCATACAAATGTTTGTACTGCGTCTGGGTGTTTCTATGTAATAAAAGTATGTATTTACAAAAGAAAAGTAGTATATGTATTCTATTCGTATTCTGGTACCCATAACACAAGCAAGCTTAGCTTGGGACCAGAGAACGTTGTATGAAATGTCCATGAATATTTATTTACTTTTTTATTCTCTTGCCATTATCCCGTTAATTCGGGTCTTGGTAAATTAAGATAATAACAGTATAAGACCCTTCGTCTGCAAGACTAACTTGTAACTTGACTAACTTCTGGAGCGGTTTTTTTTAAGATTCGCGTACTGGGTATAAAAATGTATATCATGCACTTGCAGTCTTTTTAAAAAAATATCTGTGTTAATTAAATTCTTTAAATTAAAATAAACAAGTTCCTAGATTACGACAAAGATTTATTACAAACATGATAAAAATAACACAATGTATGTTAAATTTAAATAAAATATTTATATTCTAAACATGATTTTACAAAAATAAAATGAAATGATGATGCAAATAGAATAGAATAAAATTAAATGAGATTTCGATTTATTATCAATATTAATTATATTATTATATATATCTAAAATCAGCTGTACTATTATGCAACTGCTATAGGTTAATCGCATATCAATTTATTTAACAAACATGTAAATCAATGTTATGTAGATTTATTCACACAATATCTAAAATTTCACCGCGTAAGTATAAGATTAAGGGCCTACATCAATATTATTCAATATCATCGCCGACACACAGCCAGTAGGCACAGAAAATGAAGAATTAGGGATATTTTTTTTGTTTACTCAAAATCTACTAAATATATTTTAGTTCTGATTTACGTGTTTCTATATATAATAGTTACTTATGTTTTTAAAGTTATTTCATTAGTTAATACGCGATAATAGACCGACAAATGAAGAAAATAAAAAATGAGAGAGGTTATTTCGCTAAGATTTTCTATCGAGAAAACTTTTTTCAATCGCGTTTCTGAGTTTATGCGATCCTAGATCATATATTGAAAAAACATATACTTAAAAATTTGAGCTTTAACCATTCAATCTAAAGAAACAATGAAAACTTCGTACGTAGAAAAATGCACGAAGCTATTTTGGTATCATCTTAATGGCAAAAATTTATTAAAATATGCTTCTTGTGAAGACGAGCTTGTGAGACGGGCCTCGTGGTCGAGTATTGTAACGAACTGCCGTTCACGAGGTCTTGGGTTCGATTTCCGGTCGGGAAAATCATTTCTGTGATATTTATAATTATCATACAAATGTTTCTACTGCGTCTGGGTGTTTACTACGTATTTATTATAAGTATGTATTTACAAAAGAAAAAGTAGTTTATGTATTACATCCGTATTCTGGTACCCGTAACAGAAGCATATAAAGCTTAGCTCGGGACCAGAGGACGTTGTGTGAAATGTCCATGAATTTTATATAACCAAAAATAATAATTTTAAATAACGGGATAAGAAGAGGATAATTGGACGTAGTTATGCAAAATGGATCCAGCCACAAAAATTTACTTTTGAGAAAATAGAAGTTTTAGTAAAATTTATATATTAAAATAACAAGACCATAGCTTCTTTTGAATGACTATGTGTTTTTTATTAGAAAGAGGTACTTTGCGGCTTGGATATTTTTTGCATATGTATCTAAACGGATGTGTAGATGACTATAGTGACAGTAACCTCAGAAAACGGTTTTAGTGGATTGGATCCATTTTGCATAACTAGGTACGTCTAATTATGGTGATGAGTAGGTATTTGTTGTTGTAGAATCAACTGATATACATGAAACTGTGTAATTTTCAGCTCTCTAGTCATCACCGTTCCAGAGATACACTCTGGTGACAGAAGTACGGTCGGATAGCGAAGTCTTAGTAATATGGTCCCGTTTCAACTTTCAATATGGAACTATGGGAACATTGTTTTTACATTAAATCTTTTTGGTTAAAATACTTAAACCTTTGTAGTGAGAACGTTTCGGACTTGACATGTCTAAATTCAAATATTCATAATAAGAATGTAAAAATGTCAATATAAATAGCTTTGTATTTTCCCTACCTTTAATAATATAATACCTTATATAATATAATAATACCTTTGGCAATACCCAAATCGGGTTCGACCAAAAAAAAACAAAAAAAAAAACAAATTGCTTTGTATATTTTATGATTATTCAGGATGGAGAATTCAAGATAAATACAGTCTGATTGTGCTATTAATATTCCCTTAAGACGACAGTGATCTTAAGCAATGTATAGTGTTATTTATACCAGTTTATTTACTATTTAACTTGTGGTGTGAACTGTAAAATACAATTGTTATAACCAGTGCCTCTATTAGTTTATTCATCACAATGCTAGAAATCCCTATGCACGCTCCTACACAGAACCGTAAAATAAAAATAGGACCTAATTTTTAACACTCACTGCCGCACTCAGAGACATTTAATGGTTACTTAAGGAGCTCTTTAGTATTGATTTAAAAAAGTTTTAACTTAACTTTTACTTTTTTAAATCAATACTAAAGAGCTCCCTAAGTAAACATTAAATGTCAGTGCGGCAGTTAGGTATATAAGTTAAGTTTGTATCTATCAATGTATTAATCTATGTAACAGAATCTTTGAAAGTGATTTTAACCCACTTGCAGTAGTTAGATTGATGACCGATGACAATGAAATAATTTAAAAAAATATTCAGGATTTTCAAGCGTGTTTTTTAGTTTTTGAACTAAGTAGATTTTATTATAGTATAGTAGATTCAGATGGATGCTATTTTGTAACATATCATTAACTGCTCAGAACGTAGTCACGACAAGCTATTTAAGTTTAGCGTTACTAATTAATTTTCATACAGTGTATTTGAACAGCGTATTTAAGCCTTCGTGCATAGCATTACCTATTAGGTCATAAACGTTATTAACTCTTGCCATTAGTTATCTATTACTGCATAATAATATGTTTAATGGTACCAATTCTGCGCGCACAACTAAACTTAACTAATAAAAAAGACGTGTGGCAGTCGGTGACTGCCGCGGTAAACCTATTGCATAGCATTTTTTATCAACTTATGCAATTATAATTTTTTAATTACGAACCTATCGTGCGCGAGTCCGACTCGCACTTGACCAATTTTTTAAAGTATGTTTTTCTCGTATCGCTAAATTACTCTCTTTTGGCAAAAAAGAGTGGTGGAGTTCAACGAGATACAACTGGTTGTTAATGTTAGAGAATTTTATAACGCGAAATGAGCTTTTTCACAATCGTCGGCCAAATTCCTTTGTCGAATTTCTACTTTGAGATAATGGTTCAAATCAATTCTTTATGAATTTTATACTTAGGTGCGGTCACTTTATTTCGTTGCTACTCCAAACTCGAGAATTTTAGATTGCTTGCTCTGTATCATTTTATTGATTTAATATATAAAAACAGAAGTAATATTCAGTGGCGTAGCTAGCATAGGTGGCACCCGGGGCGGATTTTTTGGGTGTCACCCCAAAATTCAATCGAAATTGTTAAAATAAAAAACTTATAATGATTTACGTTTTATTCAAATAAAGTATGAATAATGTTTGAATGTTTGAATAATGTATCTAAATAATAAAATAAATAATTTATGTGAAACAAACGGAAACACCTACTCTCCTTAGGGTCTTGGGCCACTCATGGACAGCAAATATTGATTATGCTTTGTTATGCTTTTCAAAATCTTAAATGTATCAGAAATCTGAAAAACATATTTAAAATCCCGCCATTATTTTAAAACAAGTAGAAAATATAAAAAAAAGTTTCAGGTTTAACAATGTACAGCAAGGAAAGTCAAGTATTAATTTATTTTTATGCTTGTTATGTAAAACATGGTAAAAAAAGGTTTTTAACCACATTATTAATTACGAAATACATATTTTGTGCGTGCATAAATATTTTTATAAAGATAGAAAACTCAGGATAAAGTTTTAAGCACTAACAACATTTTGCTACGCGACTTTTGCAAGGATTTTCAAACAAAAATACTTTTTTTAAACGAAACATAAATTGTTTCAGTGGCGGGTGTTTAAATATTATGTACGTAAAATTCGGACTTTTTTATATTCGATAAATTTGTTTTATTTATTTATCTACAATATTACAATCTAGCCTGCTAAGGCTAATAAATAATTTTAATCTAACTTAAATTGCTAAATAGAGTTTTTTATAAGAATATGTCCATTGACAGCTATCTTATTGATTTATGATTAAATAAAAAAAATAATGTACTATATCTTTTCTTGCTAAAGTGGTGTTTACTGATGGCCCACAATAGGCTATGCCTTTTAGTTTGTTAAAAATTAAAATTTCTTTTTTCTAGCTTTGACACTAGCGAACTCCGAAATCACGTCTTCAAAATTTATATTTTGTGTTGCTTCATGTTCTATAGTTAAAATACTAAGATTGTTTAATCTGGTTTCAGTCATTGTAGACCGCAAGTAATTTTTAATTAATTTTAATTTGCTGAAACTTCTCTCACATGAAGCAACTGATGTACATATTGTTACAAATAATTTTAGTGCGACCGTTAGATTCGGAAGAGATTCTGTAAAGTCCCATTCTACAATAAATTTCGAAAAGTCCAGTGTCACCCAATTAGAGACAGTAATATTAGCCGCTTTTAAATGTCTTCTCAACCTTGGTATTTCTAAAAAAAGTTCTGGTCTGATACTTCATAAAAATGGCTGTAATTTGGTTATTTATCTTCTGAATGCGTAGATCTCAATTATTGATTGTATCTTTTTCAGCAAGGGACCGCATAGATCTACATTTGGTATAAGTTTCCAATTGATACCTTCAGCCGTTGCCGAGTAAAAAAAAGTTTAACGGGCGGATAGACAGACAGACGGACACCGTAGTGCGACTATAAGGGTTTGTACAAAGCCCTAAAAAGATAAAACTCTGAGATATCATTTACTAAAATGACATTGGGGCCATGTGTATTACTTCTTTAGAATTATGCAAGAAAAGAAAACCAAACTGACGATTTATTAATTAGCTGTAAAATGGCGTTATTGTTAGTTCATTAAATTTTTCGTTTCTAAATTCCACGCGTACGAAGTCGCGGGCACTGCTAATAACGAATAATTAACAAACACTTTGCACTAGACGTTCACACGTTCACGTAAGAGAGTATTGAAATGAATGCGGTTGGAAACAAAAGAAATGGCCCAATCCACAATACAAGTGACGAGACCTATATCGAGGGAATCCTCTGGTTAGAACTGCGCGTACCGGGGTATAAAATTTTGGGGGAATCCCAGATCGATTGACAGTGTGCACATTGTTTTTTTTTTCTAAATATCAATTTATTATACTCGTGGTACGATATTTTAGTTACTTAAATTTATTAGTGGCAGTTATGCTCTCTGTCACAGATTTACGATTTTTTATAGGTAGAAAGAACTACAGCCGATGGTCATAGTCGAGCTCGGGTGTCACCCCTAAACGGGTGACACCCGGGGCGGACCGCCCCCGTCGCCCCCCCTTAGCTACGCCACTGGTAATATTACATCTATCTTCATCAATACTAATTTTGGACAGTAAATATTAATCATGAATCGAATCAGCCACAGATGTCTATAATCGCAGATCTTGTGTAATAGCATCTATTTAATAACAATCTAAATGGAACATCTTAATTAAATACTGCACATCCTTGCAATATTATTTACATTAAAAATGTTCATGTGTGTGTGAACTCATGAAAGTTATCTGAGAGGGGCAGCATATAGTTTTAAGGAAAGGGCGCAATTTCACTGTACCCACAGACAAGTTTAGACTTCGTACTTGCATTCACGTGTTTTATGCGATGCAGAGAATTATATTACTGTTATTCTCTCTCTGTCGTGATAGTGACAAAACGATAAGTTGGAAAAAGAGAGAGGTTGTTTCGGTGATTTAATTGTTATTTTGCATGTCAAGTAAACCATGGCTGTGTCGCATCAGTGGTTTGTGCAATGGCCCACCTCGCCGGCGTTGTTTGCGGATATTTCTAGTCAGTATAATCTTGTGAATGAACGGTGGAATAATGTTAAACCTAAATGGAGTGACCCTTTGGGATTGCATCAACAGAATGATGATCGAAGATATTATTATTCTAAAGATAGTAACACATTCGAAAAACCTCCCGATAAACCGGTGAACAGTGGTAAGTATTTTATTGAAAGAACGTTATCTAGTCCTAAGCGAAGCGTTAATTTAAGGAGTACTAAGGAGCGAATAGTGCCTATAATTAAAAGAAATGAGGCCAATACTTGATTACTTTTGATAAAAGTTAAGTACAAAAATTGGTCAAGTGCGAGTCGTACTCGCGCACGAAGGGTTCCGTACCATTATCTATGCAACATAAGGCAACGTTATTAGTATCGAGCAAGAAACGGTAAAAAAATCATGTTTGTTGTATAAATTTAAATATTTATTTTATTTTATTTTTAGTATTTGTTGTTATAGCGGCAATAGAAATACATCATCTGTGAAAATTTCAACTCTCTAGCTATCACCGTTCTTGAGATACAGCCTGGTGACAGACGGACGGACGGACGGACGGACGGACGGACGGACGGACGGACGGACGGACAGCGAAGTCTCAGTAATAGGGTCCCGTTTTTACCCTTTGGGTACGGAACCATAAAAAACATTGTCGGACGTAGTAGGTAAAAATGTATAAAGTACCACCTAAATATGGAAACTTTATGAGATTTTAATGTACTTTACGTATAACTAGGTAGTGTAGCTATAAACTGAGAAAAATAAATAGGAATAATCGTTATTTCGAATGCTACATGACTGTGTAACTGATCGCTGTTTATCAAAATTACCTTTTTATTCAAAGTCTTTTTGATGTAGGTACAGATCTATATTAATATGCAATTAATTCACGAGATGGAACAGTAATTTCATAGTTTTATTGGTAAATATTATTATACTCGATAAACTAATAACAAAAAGTGAAGTCTCAATATTAGGGTCCTGTATTACCTTTTGGTAAGAAATCCTAAAAAAGATAATTCTAAAGAAAGTTCTTAGTATCGGGCTCCGCATAAAATATATATACTATGTTATTTTTGCATTCACTAAAAGATGATAAATATCTTAAAATTGCCGACATGTGATAAGTTAACATGTTTAAGTACATATTAAAGCATGAAAACCAAGTTAATTAGCGTGACTGAATTACGTAACGTTGTTAATCTGACAGTGGTAGTCTTTCCCTTTTTTTTTAAAATTACGTAGGTATGCAGTATAAGATTTGAATTCAAATATGTTTATTATGCAAAAATACGCACGAGATTGTAACTCTCGCGCTTACAAATAATAAGATGTTATTTACGGATTAAGTCCTTATCTTCTTGTATAATTCGTTCATGGCTCAGTGGCTAAAGAGAACACCTCCCTGTAATTGCTCAGTCTTAACCTATTAATGTCCTACTATTGGCCACGGGCTTGATCCACTCCAAGAGGGTTCTTTTTCTAGTATGCTACGCAGGACAAGGGTGATGGCATAGGGTTTTCGAGTTTTCCGTCTGTCGCCATTGATGTTAATTGTATAAAAAACCATGTCCTCCTCTATAATTGCAAAGAAAAGAATATATAATAAAAAGGTTTCATGAGAAGTAACCTAACACGAAATTGAGTGACAATAATATTTTGGTCGTAATCGTAAAAATAATAGGTGTAAGTATTTAATGTAAATGACCTTTGACACTCGATATTCGAAGAAACTTTTTTATCTTATCTATACTAATAAAGCAAAAGAATTTGTTTACGCGCTAATTTCAGGAACCACAAAAAAATAAAGAAAAAAAAATTTTTTTTTTATTACAAAAATTATTTCAGTTTTGGATAGTACATTTATCGAGGAGGGATGATACACTTTGATTTCACTATTTTAACTCCTTATGGCAGCTATAACTATACGTTCCTATAAAAAATAGTATACAATTTGGCTGCGATATAAATACCTAGCCACAATGGTTTTGAACCAATAAAATGTAGTCAACTTCACTTTCACCAATACCTGAGCGATATTGCTTAAGCAAAACGTTTTGCAGTGATTACACGTACATGGCTGACAATTATAACATGTAGGTTAGGTATTTTAAATAATGGAAAATGATTTAGGTGCAGCAATCCATAAATTTAATATATACCAGGGGTGGGTTGGTATTAGATTTATCAGAATACCTAATCCTGTTTCTCAAATTCTCCTTGATATGCTTTGATTTATAGAAGGTGACCAGATGGCTAGGGAAAGACTTTAGTTTGAATATGCTGTGAATATTTTTATAAGAACAAGATTCTAAATTCAGCTCTATAATAGTTATCACCGAACGTTATGGTTGGACAAATGATATAACGATGCCTATACTTGCCTATATAGGAAACAATATTATTATCTAGCACTTTCTAAAATATTATTTTATTATAAAAACAAGAACTGTGCTAATTTGTAAATTATATAAGATACGGTATTGATAAAAGTCTTTGGCTTATTAGAAGTCGAAGAAATTTATATTTAGTTTCTAATTTAAGTCAACATTATTGGTGCTAACTTATACATGTTATTTACAGCTATTGAAGTTAAGTACCAAAGTAACTTAAGAATGGCATTAATTTATGAATTTTTGCAATTGACTTGCTATGCTTTTACTAAATAAACTAAATTATAGTGGAAAAAATGATAACCATGAGCGGGACTTGAACCCACGACCTCGGAATACCGTTCCGTTGCTCTCCCATCTGAGCTATCATGCCTATCATGGTTCCCGCACATGTTTACCAAATCTTCCACTACAACCTTCTCAATGTGAGTTAAACATCGTGCGATGTTTTGTGTACAACGCCATCTATTGAGCGGTTTGCACCAACTCGATCAATTTAACGATCAAAATTCATAAATTAATGTAGAAATACATGTACAGTCATTATTTCGGTCCAATTGTGTTCTGTAAAGAACACTAAGTGATCGATTGATCGAGTTGGTGCAAACCGCTCAATAGATGGCGTTGTACACAAAACATCGCACGATGTTTAACTCACATTGAGAAGGTTGTAGTGGAAGATTTGGTAAACATGTGCGGGAACCATGATAGCTCAGATGGGAGAGCAACGGAACGGTATTCCGAGGTCGTGGGTTCAAGTCCCGCTCATGGTTATCATTTTTTCCACTATAATTTAGTTTATTTAGTAAAAGCATAGCAAGTCAATTGCAAAAATTCATAAATTAATGTAGAAATACATGTACAGTCATTATTTCGGTCCAATTGTGTTCTGTAAAGAACACTAAGTGATCGATTGATCGAGTTGGTGCAAACCGCTCAATAGATGGCGTTGTACACAAAACATCGCACGATGTTTAACTCACATTGAGAAGGTTGTAGTGGAAGATTTGGTAAACATGTGCGGGAACCATGATAGCTCAGATGGGAGAGCAACGGAACGGTATTCCGAGGTCGTGGGTTCAAGTCCCGCTCATGGTTATCATTTTTTCCACTATAATTTAGTTTATTTAGTAAAAGCATAGCAAGTCAATTGCAAAAATTCATAAATTAATGTAGAAATACATGTACAGTAATTATTTCGGTCCAATTGTGTTCTGTAAAGAACACTAAGTGATCGATTGATCGAGTTGGTGCAAACCGCTCAATAGATGGCGTTGTACACAAAACATCGCACGATGTTTAACTCACATTGAGAAGGTTGTAGTGGAAGATTTGGTAAACATGTGCGGGAACCATGATAGTTCAGATGGGAGAGCAACGGAACGGTATTCCGAGGTCGTGGGTTCAAGTCCCGCTCATGGTTATCATTTTTTCCACTATAATTTAGTTTAAGAATGGCAGTTAAAATATTTAAATCATTTGCCAACCAATATAAAGAATGCTGATTGCATCCAATCATTTAAGAGTAAATTAATATACCACCTGGTTCAACATTGTTACTACTCTGTTAAAGAGTTTCTAGAATGTAGATACTAGATCCGTCCGTGTGGTGACGGATTAAGAATACAAGTGTCACCACCCCATCTCCTCCCAAGGGTGCTGTAAATGTCAGCTAAGGAATATTACACACATATAACATCCTCTGTGAGAGACGGAACACTCGAAAATAAACCCTGTGCCAACACGCCTGGTCAGCGCGGCACAGTAGATCATAATCCCTCCCAAAGTGGAGGAGGCCCGTGCCCAACAGTGGGACGTAAATGGGCTGGAAAGGAAAGGAAAAAAGGAAGATACTACACCACTGTTTATGATTTATCCATCTATTTATATTATATGTCGTCTAACAATTGACAACTAAATATTATTGAGTGACTGTCGTTTTTGTCTTCTTTTGTGATGTGAATTGTGTATTCTTTTGCTAATGCCTTGCTCTTTGTTTCTTGCTGTTCTTTCATGTTAAATAAAATTGACTACTAAGTATTATTCTGTTAAAATAAATAAATTAATAACTAAATAAATATGTATGCACTAACAATTATAATTTTTTATTTGAAAAATGTTGGTTCCTGTGTGGTCTCATTGGCACCAGGTCAGGATCTGCTGGTTATCTGCTGAGGAATCGAGGAAAACCCTCAAATTTCAAAGGCACATGAAGTCAGTTGAACTTTTTTTTAAAATACTCAACTGTAATAATAACCTTTTGTTCAAAATGGCACACGTTTTATGACTAATATTATTATATCAGCAATACATTAAACAATATTTGAACCGGAACATACCATTGTATTACATAGCTACAAGCAGTTTATTTTGATTAGTACTTCAATAACAATTTCGATACATCGATCGTTCTTTATTTCAGTGTATGTTAACTTGTCCATGAAATTAGTTCAGTGCGGTCTTATTTTGGATTAATAAAATGATGAGAGGTAAGGGAGTATATTTTTGTAAAATTTTGGATATCGATTTCTTTTCCATTAACTCTGTTCTTGGTACTTATGGATAAACTCTTTACTGTGCACTTTATTTAAAATAAGGCTAAAATGTGCCTTGTGTTGCTTAGAATTTGTAATTCTTTACACGTGCGGAAATTAGTATGTATTGTAAATTCTGTGTTTAAATTAGATGTACAGATTTTTAAAGCATGAGAATTTATACGGACCCAACCAATAGAGCTTCATGTCTATAGCATAAAATCTTCTTATATATAAGATTCACAGTCTTAGTTACCGTACTCCTCCGAAACGGCTTGACCGATTTTTATGAAATTTTACATGTATATTCAGTAGGTCTGAGAATCGGCCAACATCTATTTTTCAAACCTTTTTTTTTTAGTATAACAAAACAACGTTTGCCGGGACAGCTAGTAATATTATACATAATTATAGGTAATCAGTACTTACATGTCTACAAAAAAAAAGCCGTTATTTTGATATGTTTATTACCGCTAAGCATGGAGACGTCTAGTCTCCATGCCGCTAAGATTAATTTGTGCGTCCTGAAAACAGTCTCACAAAGCGCATAGGTGCCTGTAGACATTGTTCGAATTAACGACGTAGGTATGCTATGCAATTTTTATAAGGCAGTTGAAAAGATTAGGCTATTTCATGTGTTTAATTCTGATACTAAGAGCACCTCGCCCAAAACTCTTAAACATTATAGATCAGACGTAGGTACCTAAATATTGTTAACATTGCGGTAAAAGTGGCTATGGTTTTCTTACCATTTAGTACCGATCGCTTATTATTATTTTTCTGTAAGACTTGTCCTATAAATATTAACTAAATAGTTTTTAGATCATTAAAAACTTATTATAACAAATTGGATTCACTTATAACATTGTTTGAGCCATTGGTTTGGACAATATTAAAAATTTTCAGCGTCTATTTCTAATTACGTATATATCCGTATTCTGGTACCATAACACAAGCATATAAGCTTAGCTTGGGACCAGAGGACGTTGTGTGAAATGACCATGAATATTTATTTATGTAAAAATTGTCACATAAAGGTGTTAATTTCTCATGTATAGTAACACTATAAAGCATTATGTTTTGTAAAAATAGACAAAATTCAGACAGCAGAAAACACTAACCACCGACGCTATGTATTCGAAATACTTAGGTAGTAGTCCAAAATTATGAGGTCTTTGAGGGATTGCTTTTCGAGCTATGTAGCAATAAAAGAGAGACACATTTATTACATACATATTTATTATAGTGATCAAAGAAATAAAAAAAAATCCTAATCATAATAATTTTAAAATGAACTATTTTAAATAATAAATAATTTGCCAACTGGAATAATGCTAAAACATACCTTGAAGACATTACATCAAAATGAATGCGCGGCCCATTTCTTAAAGGGCTTCTTAAAGGCTCAAGTCACCACCATGGCCCGATAAAGCTGAAGGTGAATAAAAAAAACCATATTGTAAGATCTTTATTATAAACATTATATAAATGTTAATTTTCAGATGCCAATCGTGGTGCAGGTATTATGCTGTGGCTGACTATGCTGGGCTTAGCGAACTCACAGAGTGTGCCTGCTGATATAGACACTCCACCTTTTAGCACTCTTTATAAATGGAAGCTGGTTGACTTTGAATTTCCATCGTCAAGACATCGTAGATACGCAATTTCAACAGGGTAAGATTTATATACAACATAAAAATGTTTTGTAGAAATAAGTCTGTATGATTATTGTCAGTATAAATATATTTAGTTATAGTTTCACTAACAAATTGCTAGACCATCAAATTTGTTTTTCTTGCTAAGCATATTCCCATCCTATATTTTTTAATAATATACGCCTTTTTCGTATTTCGTTTAAAATTAGTGTGGTCTATACTGGTGTAACGTTGTGACAACGTGTTTGGTTAGTTGTTAATTTAAATGTTACGACTATAACTGAATATTATCTTAATTTACAGAAAGTACGTGCCAGAAAATGTCCTGCCTCTAGGATTAGAAGTGTGGGGTTCCAGGGTTTGGGTAACTATTCCTGCTTGGAGGCGAGGTGTCCCAGCTACATTAGCCACTGTACCACGCGTCGGTGGCTTCACTTCCCCGCTACTGAAGCCATATCCAGACTGGAGTTTTCATAGAGCTTTTAGTAAGTATTGGTCTTAAATGTGCCTTAGTTAACATAGGCTGTTCGATGGATCATTACTTCATTATAATAGATAGGTTCTGTAGGTTTCAAATATGTGTTTTTTCATCTACGAATTATGTATTTATCCGCTTGAACTGCAGGCTAAAGATAAAAAATACACATTATGATAAACCAAAAAATTTGTACATTTATTGTGACTAAAATTTTCAGTAAAATTCATGTATATACTCTTTCATTTTCAGGTAGTTCCAATAATTGTTCCGGTTTAACATCAGTGTTCAGAGTGAACGCCGACCCATGCGGAAGACTGTGGGTTTTAGATTCAGGACAAATAGACTCTCAAGATAATCCAAAACAGTTATGTCCACCGAGTATTGTAGTATTTGATCTATATACCGATCAATTGATTACACGTTATGAGATTCCTAAAAAATATGTGCTGGAAGATTCATTATTTTCAAATATCATCGTGGATACAAGAGCAACAGATTGTTCCGATCTTCATCTTTACATCGCAGACACATGGCGCTTTGGCCTACTAGTTTTTAGAGAACACGACGCAAAATTTTGGAGATTTACCAATCCACTATTTTTCCCTGATCCATTTGCATCTAACTTTACCCTTCATGGAATAAATTTCCAATGGACTGATGGTATTTTTGGGTTGGCATTGACACCATTAGAGCTATACAATGATCGCAAATTATTTTTTCATCCTATGTCTAGCTATAGAGAATTTTATGTATCTACTACAGTGTTAAGGAATCCTTTGAAAGCCAACAACAGTGCGTCAGAGTTCCATCTCCTTGGTGAGAGCAGAGGTTTATATGGACAATCTTCTGCTTCAGTTATTGATAAACGAGGTGTGATGTATTATGGGTTAGTGACTCGTGATAGTATTGGATGTTGGGATACTAGAAAAGCTTATTGGAAGCAAAATATGGGTGTGGTAGCGCGGAATACAGAAACATTAATATTTCCAAATGATATAAAGATGGATCAAGAGGAGAAACAAAACGTTTGGGTTATTTCCAATCGCTTGCCAATGTTCCAAGCTGGTCCGTTGGATTATGATGACTTTAACTATAGGATTATGTATGCTAATATTGAAGAAGCGGTAAGAGGATCAGTTTGCGATCCAGCTGCAGTGTTGCCACTAGAAACTAATTTATTACAGCGGGGACTGTTGCAATAATCAAAATAGCCATGCTGTACCAATAAAATAACATACCAGTCACTTTACATTAACTCTTAAATTAATACAGCAATCTTTGGATTGTATAAAGTTTTATTACAAGGCGCTCTTATTGGCGTTTGTGTTTGTACATAAATGGATAAATAATGTTTTTTGTGTAATTTATATCCACTCCACATATCAAGCAAGTTTGTTTACTTTGAACTATCTCTCTCTCCAGCACATTAACATCCCACTGTTGGGCACGGGCTTCCTTTATTTTGGAAGGGATTATGGTCTATAACAGGTGTGGCCAACTTTTGTGCACATAAGATCTACTTTTTATTTTAAAATTGAGTCGCGATTGACCTATTTCTTAGGTAAGAAGGGGGGGGATGTTTATGAAATGTGCTTTTATACCGCCGTGCACTCTTGCGAGTTCCAGCAACATACATTTATTTAATGGGTTAAAAAAGATAGTTCAGGGGAATTAAAACTACTAAAAGTGGTCACGCTGAAGGTCTCCCTACTCGAAGCATGAGCTGCGTACATGTTCATTCCTGTATCAAGTACTAGAAACATTTGGCATTGAAGGCGTCGCCTATGGAACTTGCGAGTGATCGACCAAAATCGGTCGACTTGTTGGCCACTCCTGGTCTTTAATACAGCGCTGACCAAATGTGTTGACTCAGGGTTTATTGGCGGATTGGCAAATTTTTAGCTTTCCGTCTCTCACACAGGATGATATCTTTGCCATAAATGGATCCTCAGATATAGCTCGTTAGCATTAAACAATATACAGCAGAATCTTAGTATAAAGGTACCCGTCTGTACTCCAAAACAGGCAATAAAAGATTATCTAATAAATAATTGGGAATTGGGGACAATTTTTTCTATACTAGGTCTCAAACTAGAAACGCAATAGAAAATTTAAAATATTAGATTAGATATCTGAAAAAATATATCTTAAAATATTAGATATCTGAAAAACAATCAACAGCAGTTCTGTGTGTTGCTTGACATAAATCCATAGGCACCTAAAAAAAATTTGTACTTGTAAATTAATTTATTGATTTTTGCATTTGACATGCTATGCCTTTTACTTAATAAATCAAATTATGGTGGAAAAGTGAATGTGCCGCAAGTGGGACTTGAACCCACGACCTCGGAATACCGTTCCAAAGCTCTTCCAACTGAGCTTATTGCGGTCTACTTGCAACACCTTCAAATTAGCCACCATTTACTTTTCCATTGATTTACTTTTCCATTCACTTTTCCACCATAATTTGATTTATTTGTACTTGTAGTTAATGGTCACCAGCCATTTTCTCCCATTGATGCCTCAACAGTTGCCACCTGAACGTAGACTTGAGCATTAGACAGAAAACTTGAAATTATATCCGGCACTAACAAACCAAGGTGCAAGAAAGGTGTAATAATAGACTTCAGGTGGACTTATCCCTAAACCGTATGAATTACAGGAGGCCAGCCTAAAGAAACAAGGAAGTATATAAGCAAAATGTCTTAAAATAACCCTTTGATTTGGGCCATTCAATACAACTTGGGCTGAAACCCTCCAAAGCAAGCTACGTCACTGATGGAGATAATCATGAGGTAATCATGACATTGACACCATTTTTTTTTGCGTCAAATACTTAATATAGACTAAGTAGCTGTTGGATGCGACTCCGTACGCGCGGAATTTAGAAACAAATGGTAGGTGCCATATAACCAGTAACGCAACAGATAATTTTCCCCGTTTTTACATCGGTTTCTTCAATGATTATGATGATGCTTCAATCCTATTGTTCGCTGCTTGATGGCATATAGTTATACAAAAAGAATATTTCCATTCAAACCAGTAATTCCTGAGATTAGCGCGTTCAAACAAACAAACTCTTCAGCTTTATAGTATTACCAATATGTAGCAGATTTAATAAAATAACTAAAATACAAAGGCATTAATGTTAATTAAACATACATAATTCAATACTCTAACAACAAGTTCATTATTTTTTTAATTATGAAGAACATCTTTTGTTGTACATAAATCTAATTAAAAAAAGTCAAGGTTGTAATCGACAGTCGGCCTTTGATATAATAAATAATTGCATCAACACTAGATTTTTGAAATACTCGTAATAATTCATATGTTCTATAATTTTTATGCCATTAATTTGCGGCACAGTAGACCATAATCCCTCCCAAAGTGGAGGAGGCCCGTGCCCAACAGTGGGACGTAAATGGGCTGGAGAAGAACCATCAGATCCTGACCTGCTGCCAATAGGACCTCACGGGAACCACCAGCTTGCAAATAATAAATGAATCATTAAAATCGCAATTAAAGGGTAACAAACATAAAAAAATATATATATTATAAAGATTAACACCCGTATTCACAAACGTTACTGTGAGGTCTCGTAGTAGGCATGGACGCACAGGGGTAGCAAAATCATTTCAAAAACAATACTTAAGGGGTGAAGCGCACTATGCGTTTGTTAAACTGAACGCATAGCTAAGTTTTGTCTTTTTTAGTTTGTATACAAAACAAAAAAAGACAAAGCCTTTATATATATATAAAGGCTCGATGAACGGAACACGCTGAAAAGTGTTAGCCTTTGCACAGTGCATCAACACTTAAGTACTTACTTACGTAAATATTGTTTGTGAATACGGGTGTTAGTCCCATATGCCTCGCCAAATATACAGATTTCTCAACATTAACATTCTTATCATACAGGCTCACATAAAGTGCTTAGGGGTATTGTGAACGCACCATGGTACGTCCGAAATGCTGACCTTCACAGAGACTTAAATGTGGACACGGTCGCTAATACAATAAAAAAGTTTGCCGAAGCCCATGAACGGAGGCTTCATCATCACGTTAACGTCGAGGCTATCCAGCTCCTTGACAATACGGATCTAGTTAGAAGACTTAAAAGAACAAAACCGTTCGAACTAGTTCTTTAATAGTGATAGTGTTAATTAGTGCAGTGAGTGCTAACTTTTAGGAACACAAAAACAAAGTGCCTTCGCCTTAAATAGAGACAATAAGAAAAGTGTTGATGGACACAATCTTATATATTATTCTATTTAGTAATTTAAGTTAGACTAAAATTACCTATTAGCCTTGATTGGCTAGATTGTAATAGTTTGATGAATGTGGTCTCCAAAGACCGGAGTCATCAAAAAGAAGAAAAAAAAAAAATACAGGCTCACATGCGTAGAATGTTGCATTATTATTTAACTCGATCCATCGCAATTGTATCTTCCAATTAAAAAAAAATAGTGGTTCAAGATCCAAACACTCAGATTGGCCATATAGATTAAGTTTAGATTAGTTATGCACGTAGAATCGTAATCGGTGCAAACATTATCCACAAGTCTTTAAAAAATGTAGTCTCTTAGCCTGACCGTGAATCTGACTGTAAAACAATTCTTGAGTATGCCTAGTAATTTACTTATACTTATAGGAAAACAGAGACAGAAGAACATAATTTCTTCTTAAATTTTAAGTCAGTTAAAAATATCAAGATACCTACTAAAATAAAATATACACTGTTTTGACTCAGGATTCGATATTAAGACCTTTGTTACAAGGTAATCGAGTTATTAACTGCGTCAATTTGATGGCCAAATTATCACCATACGCACAATTCACTTTTGATTGGTGGCAAAAATATACTACAACAATAAAATAATAAATAATAATAATAAATATTCATGGACATTTCACACAACGTCCTCTGTCCCAAGCTAAGCTTACATGCTTGTGTTATGTATTGTATGGGTACCAGAATACGGATATAATACATAAACTACTTTTCTTTTGTAAATACATACTTATAATACATAGTAAACACCCAGATTCAGTACAAACATTTGTATGACATTTATGGATATCACACAAATGATTGTCCTGACCGGGAATCGAACCCGAGACCTCGCGATCGGCAGTCCATTACATAAAACACTCCACCACGAAGCAGTCACTACGCTGTCCGGCTGTATGTAATAAACGGTGATAGAGCTAAATTAGTTACATATATTTGGGGGCTTATATTTTTAGGGTTCTGTACTAATAGGCAAAAGTTCGTCCGTCTGTCAGTCACCAAGCTGTAGATATCTATGGAATGGTGATAGCTAGAGAGCTGAAAATTTGTCAGTTCATGTATATCATTTGATGTTAGAACAACAATTACCCATCATTATCATTTTCTGTCCTAGTCTTTTGTTAGCGATATCCTTATTTGACAACAATAACGGTACGGCTCGTATTCCTACTTGACTTTTATTTATACAGAAGATTAGGCAAGCTCAATACAAACAAATATCACGCAAACCCCAATCATAAATACTCGACCGACAAAAGTTGTTACAAGCTTAGAGTATTTAACCAACAGGAGAAGTACACACATTTTTTTCTTAGACAAATATACTGCCAGATCAGCAGGGTATCGAGGTAGCGCACACAAACACTAATGGTCTTATTCATAATGACTTATCAGAGGTTTAAAAGTTCGCTAAAATCGGTTCGCTAATATTGTCAAAAATTGTTATTCTTATTAGTCTTTTTACGATAAAATGTTTATTATCTCTGCGATAAAGTTATTGTATGAACCTCCCATAAGTCATTATGATTAAGACACTATTAGACCAGCTATTTCAGGGGGTTAAACTGGAAATAAAAAGATAATAAACTGTAAATTGGTAAAAATATTTTTTTTGTCGTTCTATTTGTTGTCCCAAAAGTCACAAGTGTTATAAAAGTTGTAGAGAATTTTATACTCTACAATTTGTATGTTGGAGCAAATTTCATTTAAGCAATAGAAAGCGAGATATTCGTGAAAAACAAATTTTCGTGACCTTTGACCTTTGATATCTTAAAACGCAGACATGATAGCACTTGTGACTTTTTAGACAACATTCACGCTCACTGAAAGACAACAGTGTCCGCACACAATGAGTATGAGCATTGCTCATACTTTTTTCAGCGGGGGTCACCTATAATGTAAACTCCTGTTGGTTTAACACTCTATGGTTATGTAAATGTTTTAGAATTTAATTAGCGTGATATAATAATGTACTAAAACAGTGAACGCACTAGATATTATTATATTGCATTGCCGGTTTTAATCCACACCTAGAAAACACCACCACGCAATAACATCAAGGTTGCTTAAACATTTTCACGTTGGACTTTTTTTTAATCAGTATATAATCCTCAAATAGTATACATAACAGCTCTATGTGTGGTGTAGAGCAGACGTGTATTGTTACGTGTTTTAAATAAAGTGATAATAGTGGAAATATAAAAAGGAACATAGTAGAAAGAAGACATTATGAGAGAGGTAATAATTTATTAATACGCTTTTTTTAGCTTTTTACGCACGCAGTTTTTTAGGAATAGATAGGGTCATTCAAAAGGGAGGTTTTGACGTATAATTTGGTTAAGTTTTTGTGTAAATCAGTAATTTTATGGTGGTAATTGTACTGCAGATCTGCATAATGTTTTTGCTATAAGTGCTATGTATGCACATTTTTATCAAAATTCCTTCAGTAATCCATGTGATTGTGTAACAAACAGTCAAATATACAAAATGCGTGCGAAGCCGCGGGCAGAAGCTAGTAATATTATAAATGTGAAAGTTTGTCAGGATGTTTGGATGTTTGTTACTCTTTCACGCAAAAACTATTGAATGGATTTTAATGAAACTTTACAATTATGTACCTTATACTTATACATTATGTACCTTATGATTAGAATAAATTATAACATATACTACTTTTTATCCCAAAATAATGCAATGTGCCCGTGGGATAGTAAAACACAAAGAGATTTTTTATCCTTTTTACCGCGGGTAATACCGTGGGGCACAGCTAGTATAATATATGTTGCCAAATGGGTTGTCACTAATGGATTAGTAGTTTATACAACATTATATGCCATGTTTGTTATGCAATACACCCACTACTTTGATAAAAACAACTTTTAAATTCGACACAATATAAGGTCATTGCCCAATCGAACCCTGACAATAAATACAGAGATTATTTATATGAAAACTGTTTAATTCACTAACCTAATAATTAAAGTATAAATGGTCTAAGACCTTACCTAACAACTTATCCTAATAATCTAAGTAAATAAGACGATAGCTTGGTAATGAAAAAGGTCAACTTTTTTAATAAATCCATGTACCTATAATATAACGTACTTGTGGTGACTGGATTAAGAAGACAAGTGTCACTGGGGTTGGTGGTTTTCTCCCGAGGGTCCTGTAATAACCAGCTAAGAAATATTGTTATCTCAAATAAAACTACTTTTTACGGATTTAGACGCGTATATTTGTTTTAAATTTTAGCCAGCATGGTGACTGCAAAGTCTCCGAAACGTCGGGCTAAAATTTAAAACAAATATACGCGTCTAAATCGGTAAAAAGTAGTTTTATTTGAGCAAATGAGTCGCGCAAGTGTTAGAAAATATAATATTGTTATCTGTTAATATCCTTATGAGAGACGGAAAACTCCAAAATAAGCCTTGTGACAACACGCCTGATCATCGCGGCATAGTAGACCGTAATCCCTCCCAAAGTGGAGGAGGCCTGTGCCCAACAGTAGGACGTTAGTAAGCTGGAGTGAGATATATGTATTATAAAATAAAGTCGATACATATATGTGCTTCGTGGTCTAGTGGTTCATGTAACGGACTGCTAATCACGAGGTCTCGGGTCCCGCTCGGGACAATCATTTGTGTGATTTTTCTAATTGTCATACAAATGTTTGTACTGCGTCTAGGTGTTTCTATGTATTATAAGTATGTATTTACAAAAGAAAAGTAGTATATGTATTCTATCCGTATTATGGTACCCATAACACAGGCATATAAGCTTAGCTTGGGACCAGAGGACGTTGTGTGAAATGTCCATGAATATTTATTTATTATTTATTTATTATAAAATAAACGATATTTGTTTACGGTTATTTTTCACAACATCCTCAAGTCCCAAACCAAACGCTTTAAAGTCGAATCTAATAAATTATTCAAATCTTTGAAGTCTTTTTAATGCATTGTCAATTACAAAAAACACTTTGACATGTATTTATACAAAGAAACCACTAAATATCAAAATATTAAGTAAATTTTTAATTAATATCTACATGCAACTTCAAAATTAAGAAACTCTGAATTGCCACAAAAACCTAAAAATTTGCATTGCATTAGACTAATAAACCTACTAGTTATTCAAGTGATGATTCATTTCACTGCTTCTATACATAATTTATTTATTATTAAGACCTAATAGAACGCATTTGTATTAAAAAATACTAATATTATTCAAATTTTATTGTAATTCTGTTACATAAAGTTTTGATTTAATTAAATTATCCTGCCAAGGTGAACTTAATTACACCACATGGCTTAGTTATTTAATATGGTGACATGTTAGAAAATATTATACATGTTAATTATTATTATTGTTTATTATTATGTCATACAAATGTTTGTACTACGTCTGGGTGTTTCTATGTAGTATAAGTATGTATGTATTTACAAAAGAAAAGTAGTTTATGTATTATAGCTAAGCTTATATGCTTGTGTTATGGGTACCAGAATACGGATATAATACATAAACTACTTTTCTTTTGTAAATACATACTTATAATACATAGAAAACACGTCTACTTAGGTGTTTTCTATGTATATTGCAGTACAAACATTTGTACGACATTTATGGATATCGCACAAATGATTGGCTCAAGTGGGAATCGAACCCGCGACCTCGTGGACGACAGTCTATTACATAAACCACTCCACCATGAAAGCCATTAAAAAATATTTTAGTGTAAGTTAATTTCAAACGTTCCTATTTCTAAACTATATGTTTAAATTATATTTCTTGCGGCGCGTGCCATGATTTACGTAAACGGTGTCACTTACAAAATGAATTTAATTTTATGTTTTGCCTAATTATACCTATAAAATTTAGACAAAGATTAGATGGAATTCTTGCTATATAGTAGTTTTGTCGCCCGCGATTTTAAGCTCGGAATTCAGAAAATTTCTCCCGTTCTTGCAACATTTTTCACTGCTGCTTCGCTCCTATTGGTAGCAATGTGATATAGCCTATAGCCTTCCTTGATATGATATGTCTATCTCATACAAAAATAAATTTTCAAATCAAACAAGTAGTTCCTGAGATAAGTGTGTTCAAACAAACAAACTTTCAGCTTTATAATATTAGTATAAGTATATGTAGATGCCAATATATATCAGCGAAACGTATATAATGACGCTCAAACTCAAAGAGTCACTTGCAGGTTGATTCAAACAGTAGGTACGTACCTAGTTATGTAACATAGATAATAACTTAATAGCGAGAAACGGTAAGTATCGTACGGAGTTTCCGTTACAACAATCAATGACTTTCCAGAGCCTATATAAATTTTTATTGAAATGTAATATGTCGTAGGTTTTTTGTTCTTTCAATCATATAAAAAATCAATATAGGTGTTTCAGTTGTATATAATAGAAAATAAAGAAATAAAATTTTATTTTAATATTTTCTTGAATTTGATGACGACGAAGAATTATGAAGATATATTATATTGACACTTTGTTTTGAAGCAGTCGATAGTTTATTACCGTGTGATGTCGGGTTAAGAAGGTCCCTTTCCCTCCCAGGGTTCCGTAAAAACCAGTTAACAGATATTATACACAGATAACATCCTCTACCTATTTAAAGTAGATTAATTACCTTTAAAGGTACCAATTTTACGGAATACTATAACTTTAATGTGATGTACAACCTTGTTATAATATACAAACTGGATATCATTAGAAGTAATCATTGCGTTATATTCATAATCATTAATTTATTAATTAAGGAAGCAAACGAGACTGTTTTTAAAACTTTAATATTATTATTTCACAATAGTTTTAAACTAATTTTGAAATACGTTGAAATAATTTCAAATCCTTTTGTAAATATTACCTTACGTCAATTCTAGAATGTGGTTAGATAATTATAAAGTATATTTGAAGTAATTATGAAAAATTCCCGGAATATTTGGAACAATACAACACTATTAGAGCAATTTACCCTACCGGTAAACGTTTTTTATCAGTTCTTTCCATCCCGTGGTTACCTGGAAGAAATCACTTTACTTTTCACTTTACTTTTACTTTACTTTTTTTTTTTAATCTGACGAGTGGTTCCTGAGATTTGCGCGTTTAAACAAACAAACTCTTTAGCTTAATAATGTAGTATAGACATTGATTTTTTCATTTGTGTCTTGGTTTTTTGACTTTATGTCATCCCTACTAATATTATAAATGCGAAAGTAACTCTGTCTGTCTTTCTGTTACGCTTTCCCATTGAAACCTCTCAACCCATTTTGATAAAATTTGGCACAGACAATCTTTAGACCCTGAAAAAGGACATAGGCTACGTTTTATTGCGAAAAAAGGGATAAAAAGTTTTCTAAATTTTACGACGACGGAGTCGCGGGCAACAGCTAGTTAGACATAAATACTAAAAAGGCACTGTAAAAAGATGTTATATATAATTAGGCAGATTTCATAGCCAGGTAGATAGATAGTGTACAATTTTATTGTTTTCAATATTATATGTAGCCTTTCCATATGGTCGTTACACAAAAGACATGATATACATGTACATAGGTGTATTTGAAAATAATGACGTGTACATCCGCAAACTGCACAAATATATAACATGCACTAAAAATTTTAATAAAAATCTCGAAAACGAACAACTTTTATTGCTAAAGTTTAATATACTTTACATAATAATAAAAGTTTACTTTAGTAATGAACGTCGGGTCATTATTTTCAACCAAATTGTATTCAGTATAGAATACTAGGTGGTTGGTCGAAATGTTGCAAAACATTCTTGATAGATGGCGTTGTACGTAAAAATACGATATAAACTCAATCGAGTGACGATTATGGTGGCCTAATTTGATTACTGAAAAGCACGACCGCAATAAGCTCATTTGGCAGAGCTACGGAACGGTATTCCGAGGTCGTGGGTTCAAGTCCCGCTGTGGTAATCACTTTTTCCAGTATAATTTAATTTATTAACTTTTATTGCTTTAGTGAATTTAAATGTATTTTTCTGTGATCCCCTGATCCTAAACTAAGCTTATCATGAATATTACACTTCATTTAGGGCCAAAGGATTAGAGAATGTCCAGAGAGTCGTTAAAATTTAAACTGGAAAACATTTAATTTCAGATATTACTGGGGCTCCTATCCGCTGGCGCAATATTATCGTGCTTCGGCTATATACCGGTCTCCAGCACTAAACCTGTAGGCACTTTATACAGATGGAAACAAATTGACTATCAATATCGTTCACAAGAAGAACGTTTGGCTGCTATTAATAACCAGTAAGTATTATAACTGTCCGTGTGGTGACGGATTAAGAATACAAGTGTCACTACCCCATCTCCTCGCAAAGGTGCTGTAAAAATCAGCTAAGGGATATTGCTCACGGATAACATCTTCTGTGAGAGACGGAAAACTCGAAAATAAACCCTGTGCCAACACGCCTGGTCAGCGCGGCACAGTAGACCATAATCCCTACCAAAGTGGAGGAGGCCCGTGCCCAACAGTGGGACGTTAATAGGCTGGAGAAGAAGAAGAGAAGAAGTATTATAAAAAAAAACTTGTAATTAGCAGTAATCCTTTTTAGGGTTCCGTACCCAAAGGGTAAAAACGGGACCCTATTACTGAGACTTCGCTGTCCGTCCGTCCGTCCGTCCGTCCGTCTGTCACCAGGCTGTATCTCAAGAACGGTGATAGCTAGAGAGTTGAAATTTTCACAGATGATGTATTTCTATTGCCGCTATAACAACAAATACTAAAAATAAAATAAAATAAATATTTAAGGGGGGCTCCCATACAACAAACATGATTTTTTTACCGTTTCTTGCTCGATACTAATAACGTTGCCTTATGTTGCATAGATAATGGTACGGAACCCTTCGTGCGCGAGTCCGACTCGCACTTGACCAATTTTTTGTATTATTCTGTACTGTTAATAAATAGAGAAGGTTTGTAATATGTAGGGGCCACCCAAAAAAGATCTTTGCTCATTAATGTTTTTAATAGTAATTTTATCTTCACCTTAACTGTATCTATTTAAATTAGCTACCATCACCATCATTTATAATAAAATTATACAATAATTACTTACTATTGCAGGCAATTTATACAATCGAATGTGATACCACTTGGAATAGAACGATGGAGGGATCGCCTCTTTGTCAGCACTCCTCGTTGGAAAAAAGGTGTTCCAGCAACTTTATCAAGCTTACCCATAATTTCTAATACTGATTCGCCAAATCTAGAGCCGTATCCTAACTGGGACTGGCATAATGCAGGTAATTAAAAGGATATTTAATAAAAGTATTTTTAAATAATATTTTGAATAGCTAAACATGAAGAACTAATCATCTGATACGTAATTATTAAGAATCAGGCTATTTTAAGTTTCCCACTTTTCGCTGAAAAAGGATTTTGCCTAGATTTAACGGTTGCTTTTACGAATCTACACTGGAATAAAGAAAATTCTAAATAAAGAAAATTCTAAATAAAGAAAATTCCTGCTTTCTAAGAACAAGTAAAATTATTCCGTTAATTAGCAAACTAGACTAATAAAACTTATTTTATGTTTGTTTCATTAGGTAACTGCACCGGGTTCACATCACTCTTTCGAATGAGCATAGATCATTGCGGAACCATGTGGGCACTCGACTCTGGACAAGTGGAACCCTTTGGAGATACACAGAACTTATGCCCACCAACACTTTACGCGATCGATGTTAACACGGATACTGTAATTGGACGCTATCCGATCCCAAGTGAATTTGTTCTTCAAAACTCATTGATAACTAATCTCGTTGTCGACTCCAGAGACCTACGCTGCCGAGATTTGCACGTTTACATGGCAGACGCCTGGCGATTCGGTCTTATCGTCTTTAGAAATGAGGACAAAGCGTTCTGGAGATTTAATCATTACACATTTTATCCAGAACCTCTGCTAGCCAACTATACACTACATGGCGTTAACTTCCAATGGTCGGACGGTCTCTTTGGCATGTCATTGGGCAAAGTAATTCAAGGCGATCGCTTATTATACTATCATGCAATGTCAAGTTCTTTAGAATTCGTGGTTAGAACTTCTGTTATTCGAGACCCTTCACGCGTTGATAATTCTGTGAGTGAATTTCAACTACTCGGAGATAGTCGTGGCCCCAACGGACAGGTATCAGCCGCAGCCATCGACCGCAACGGTGTCATGTTCTTTAACCTCGTTTCACGAGACAGTATCGGATGTTGGGATACCCGCAAGCCATATACAATCCGTACCTTAGCTGTTGTTGCACAAAATAGTAACACATTAGTATTTCCTAATGATTTACGTATAGACCATGAAGTTCCGCAAATGGTTTGGATAATAACAAACAAACTTCCTATGTTTTTGGCTGACCAAATAGATCCAAATGAATATAACTACCGAATTATTTATGTAGACCCAGTAACGTCTATTCAAAATAGTATTTGTCAACCAATGAATTGAAGAAGTATGCATACACATAAATATAAGTCTATATTTAATTAAAAATATGTTCCAGATTGCCAACTTTGTATTACCGTATATGCTAAAAGAAAAAAGCAAATCATTGTCAATTAAGTTTGTTAATGTACCTTATTGAAAATTATTCAAACCTGTTATTTTTGTAACGACATTTATATAAATATGTGCCAAACTTCGCTACCAATACTTATTATAAGTGTACTACAAGAATAAAAGGCTGAAATACAAATATTAAAAAAATATTATTATGTCAATAAAGTGTATGTCTAAAATTTGTTAATAATAACACAGTTATTGTTGTGCCCATAATATAATAATATTAAGATTTAATAAATTATTACAAATATTTTGTAATTATTTGCACTTTTTGCATTTTCTATTTTTGTGTCATTTTATTAACGGGTAACTCTGCTCATATATTATTTAATCTGATTCATTTAGAAGAATTTGTAGCTTCTCTTGAATTAACTGATACCAATTCATTGTTCTCAACAGCCAGTTCATTACTCTCTTGATATTCTACACTAAGCTCTCTGGTCATAATAGTAGTTACACTTTTGGAGTCCATTGACTCTAACGATATTTTCTCTTTGTTTTGATTCTCTATATTTGATTTATCTTCATTTACATTTGCTTCCTTATTTTCATCCTTTTTACTGGTAGAAGGAATTATTTTAGAAGATGGTTGATCTATAATTTTCAAAAGTTGATCGCTTTGTTCTAAGTTACGTAAAGACGTGTCTCTTGAAGCTATAACGCTTAGTTTAGAGTTGTGTTGAACTTCTGTTTCCTTAGACAGTACGAGTTTATCGATAGCTTTTTCAATACTGATTCGATTTATTTCCGGATTAAGTTTATTGTAAGTTTCGTTGCTATTTATAGACTGAGGGCTGGCACGAATTGCCATGTTTGTTGAATTTTGAATTTGCCAAACCTCTGCTTCAGTAACATCTGAACTGAGTTTTTTCATAAATATTTGTGGATATTCTTGAAGATAAGACGCGGTTGGTCCTCTACCATTAGCCACGTGTGGAGGTGTTTCAGTTACATCTAAAGATTCTATATTTTCTCTTTGTGGCCATAAAGAATTTGTATCTGTATTAAACATCTGAGAGTGAATCGATTCTGTTCCTTCTTTTTGTAAGTAAGAAGCTATTTTTAAAAGCATTACTACAAATTGTTCTAAAATGCGATCAGATCCACGAGGAATAATAGGTTCAATTCCTAACCATTCATCAAATATATTAATATCTGCATATTTATTATCTGATAGTGGCTGTAAAATATCTAGCTCATTTTCACGTATATTGGAATCTGAACATTCGTCTTTTGATAAGGATAAAGTAGTATCCAATTTTATAACAGGATGTCTAGTGTCACTGATCCTCTCAGCATATCTATAAAATATTAAAATGATTGATTTCAAAGATTGCAGTTATTAAACTCAAATGCTCATAAATATGTTTCTTTTTAGGAAATAAATTAATGTTGACAATCTAAATAACAAGGTGTGAGTTACAAAGACATATCAATAGTGATATTTAGCTCTTAAAAATGGGTAATTGCAAAATTCTAATCACTATCTTAGGTTCACTTGGTATGAAGTAGGTAATTATCAAACTATATCTGGTACTTTTACAACTTCCGTGTTTAGATATTATAGATTATAGTAAAATACTAACAATCCAGCAACTAGATTTTCACGTAGCTGTTTTTCTCCCAATAATGATTTGGTACGTCGTCTGCGAACAGCAAGCTCTAGTCCGTAGTCTGAAGCGCAGGGTGGGAGCACAGCAGGGAATGTTTTAAACGTTGCTGCTAATTTCAGAGCATGATAATAGCTGCAATGCAATATTATTATTCATATTTTCTCTGTTAAGAACTGTCCCATCTTTAGGCACATCCTCCTCTACAACGGAGCATTCTGTCATCTATATTACAACATCTAGATGAGCTGCTGTAGGTTTTAATTCCGAGTTTTATTGGTGCATACGACAGACAAAAAATTTCTTGTGTGAAAGTGGGACAAATGTTATAAAAGCGAACATAATTTAACATCAAACAAATTCGGATGTTTACGTTAATGTCAGACATATATAAATACACACACCATACTACACACCATTGAAACTAAAGCGCCAAAAACAGTAGTGTGAAAATTATGAGTAGACTTACAATAAGCTTACAATATTCCGAAAATAAATCTATACTAATATTATAAAGCGAAAGAGTTTGTTTGTTTGTTTGTTTGTTTGTTTGTTTGTTTAAACGCGGTAATCTCAGGATCCGCTGGTCCGATTTAAAAAATTATTTCAGTGTTGGATAGTACATTTATCGAGGAAGGCTATAGGCTATATAACATCACGCTGCAACGAATAGAAGCGAAGCATCAGTGTAAAATGTTGCAAGAAACGGGGAAAAAAGTCACGCGCGCGAGCTTTAAATGAAAACGCTGCCTTATCCATGTGAGTTACAACAAAGTAATGTATGGAGAAATTGTTTGTTACCTATAGATCTTTAAAAAAGTCCGCGAGGCCATATGTCTATCTTTTAAGGAAAACCCGCTGTACCCATAAGAACGTCAACAAAATTATCAAATTCAATAGGATGTTTTCAAAAGCTATTTATGTGTATATAGTAACATTTTTTATCAAATTAAATACCTTAGTTAGCTTACGCATTTAATATAGATAATAACTGCTCTTTACAGCATGCAATTTAAATGAATATCTTCGGAGATATGACGAAAAAAGAATTACGCGTGATAAAATAAAGTTAAACTGTTCGCTGAGCAACGAGAACGTTTCCCCGGTCATCTATCTATACTCCATTGTTTCGATGTATGGTTGAATGTATGAATATAAGGATGTTTGTTGTTCTTTCACATAAAGACTACTGGATGGATTTTCGTGAAACTTTGCAATAACATAGCTTACATATCAGATTAACACATATTAATATATATATTAATATACATATTAATATATATAATTTATAAAGATACCATGTGTCACGGCGTCTTAGTGTGTGTAAAAGTCAGTATTGTACAGGTTGTTACGCTGCTCAATCCCCGACGGATCAGTGTTGAGTTGGTCTTTATAGGCGCCGGCGTCATCGTCGGCGTATGGTCGTTACGCTGCTCAAATCCCGACGTCTCGGTGCTGAGTTGGTTTTTATAGGCGTCGGCGTCGGCTTCGGCGTCGTCGTCGGCGCCGGCTTCGCCGACGCCTCCGGCGTATGGTCGTTACGTTGCTCAAATCCCGACGTATCGGTGCTGAGTTGGTTTTTATAGGCGTTGGCATCGACAGCGGCGTCGGCGTCGTCGTCTGCGTCGGCGTATGGTCCTTACGTTGCTCAAATTCCGACGTATCGATGCTGAGTTGGTTTATATAGGTGTTGGCATCGGCGTCGGCTTCGGCGTCGGCGTCGTCGTCGGCTTCGGCGTCGATGTCGGCGTCGGCGTCGGCGTCGTCGTCGGCGCCGGCTACGCCGACGCCTCCGGCGTATGGTCGTTACGTTGCTCAAACCCCGACGTATCGGTGCTGAGTTAGTTTTATAGGTGTTGGCATCGGACAGCGGCGTCGGCGTCGGCGTATGGTCAATGGGCTCAAAAACTGCTAGACCGTATTTTAAAATTCTTTCACCATTTGAAAGCTACATTATCTACGCTTAAAATAGGCTAGATTTTATTTTGGAAAAAATAGGGTTCCGTAAAATATTTGGGTTTTTCGGAAAAAAATCAACTAAAAGAGTTAACTATTTTTTTTGCGTACGCTGCTTAAACTTTTAAAGATAGAACAACAAAATATTCTAATTTTTTATTTATTTATGAGATTTATTTATTTCAAGGAAGACCAACAGCTTCTCAATCAATATGAACAAAAAAGAAATATTCATCAGCAAGCGAATTATAGGTCCTCACGGATAAAAAATTAAGAGTCATGTTTATGGTATTATAAGGGTGGGTGTTTACTATGTATTATAAGTATGTATTTACAAAAGAAAAGTAGTTTATGTATTCTATCCGTATTCTGGTACCCATAACACAAGCATATAAAGCTTACCTTGGGACTATAGGACATTGTGTGGAAAATTCTTATTTATATACGCTTTAATATAATGAAGTATTTTTATTTATTCATTTTGTGATTAACTTAATTAATTGAGAGAACAACAGAACGTTATTCCGAGGTCGTGGGTTTTAGTCCTGTTTATGATAATTCTTATTTTGACAATAATTTCAATCAAGTGTTATTCGCCGGGAAGGTGAAGCATTTTTCTTGATAGCTTCGACTGGTACAAGGAAAGAAATACGTGATTATCATCTGTTCTAGGATTGTGTAATTTTACTACCTCGATTTAACTCATTAAATGCAGTGATTTCAAATTCCATGTGAAGAAAGTCGCATTCAATAACTTAGCAACGGAAGCAATTCTGTCTCTCTGTGACTCTTTCGCGATTATCTGCCCAAATTATTAATTATACCTCGCTCCTGATTGTTTTTGTTAGGTAGGTTACCTAACAAAAACCTATCAAGAGCGAGGTATACTGGAACGTTTAGGGTTCCGTACCTACTTGACCGAAAAATATAAAAAACTAAATACAAATAAACAGTTAATTAAGCATATAGCAACTCACCAACTTAACTTTGTAGCTGCAATAAAGGGGATCGCTTACATTTCAGCTACTTCATAAGTTCGTATTAGTTTTTAGCAAATCTTTCATGTGATGTGGTATTAAATAAAAAGTTTTTTGGATTTTTATCAACACTATGTAGGCTTGGACCATGCCAAATTTCAAGTCTCTAGGATAGTGGGAAGTAACCTGTAAATTTTGATTCCCTAGCGAAAGTGGAAAATACTCAAAAATGGCTGTAGTTCGGTTATATCTTCTGAATGCGTAGATCTAAATTATAGGTTGTATCTTTTGCAGCAAGGGACCGCATAGATCTACATTAAAATTTGGTATAAGTTTCAAATTAACAACTTCAGCCGTGGCTGAGTAAAAAAAAGTTTAACGAGTGGATAGGCAGACAGACGGACACCGTATTGAGAGTATAAGGGTTTGTACAAAGACCTAAAAAGGCATTATGAAGCTCTGAGATATCATTTACTAAAATGACATTGGGGCCGTGTGTGTTACTTTAGAACTGTGCAAGAAAAGAGAACCACACTGACGATTTACTAATTAGCTGTAAAATGGCGTTATTGTTAGTTCATTTAATTTTTCGTTTCTTAATTCCACGCGTACGAAGTCGCGGGCACTGCTAGTATAGGATATATTAAACGACCAAATTAACATCATAATGACAACGAAAAATTTACAACTTTAGAAAAAGCTTGCACATACCTATAAATTAACATCCATGTATAAAAAGCCGGTAAAATAACTAATATCTTGACGATTAGGAATCTGATGCAGGGAGATTTGGCAGGACCAACAAGGATGCAGGTGCCAAGGCCCAGTGCTAAACTTGTCAACTCACACAACAACTTTCTTATAGCCGCTAACAGGAGCCATGGAAGAACCAACGTGGGTCTTTCTTCCTGCAAATATTTTTTGAGCTATAAGTATAATACTTTTGACTATATAGTAGGTATACAGTATATACTCCTATATAGAATTCTAAACATACTCGTAATAGATACTTCGAGCGAGAACTTCGGATTAAAGGTCATAGCTCATTAGAGCCACCCGGCACCCACTCCGCACCGCCTTGCCTCGTGCGGTTAGTATATTATATATGGATTTGTATGGGTATGCGCTCACTACATCAACTCCGTAGCGTCACTGGGTCGCCTCTGTCGTAAGCACTCCACGCGCGGACTGAGGGTAGACCACTCGGTGACAACTCGCTGCTCGCATGCTTGCCTTGCCTTGACGGCGCATCGCCAACACGCGGGTTCCTACCCTCCTTTCATACCTGTTCATACCCAGCCTTTCTTTTAAACAAGTTGGACGTATCATTTTGCTTTCAAAATGAATAAAGAAAAACTATTATGCCAATTGTTAACAGACTACACGAAAATTCCTGGACTAACCGGTCTCCAGCCGTAGACCACGCGGCGTCCACCAGCGACCGACGCGGGGTCCACTGATTGACCGTGCGACGATTATTGGTGATAACACGGTGTCCACCCGTGGACCACCTGTCGAAAACGAGTGCACGCCGTGCGATGTGGCGGTGCGGGGTGGGTGCCGGGTGGCTCTAATGAGATATGACCTTAATTCCGTACCTAACACATTTTGACACCTTCGTCCTTTAGTGGTAAAATTCGTGAGATTTCCATCAATCGGGGATCCTTTATTGTCACAGAATCTGATGCTACCTGAAGTACTTATCTAAACACCAAATTCTTTGCTATGTATAAAGAAAGAACAGAGAGCTATTGTAAAGAAAGAATTATTTAAGTTACTTTTTTTTTAACTTTAGAATCTTGACACATCTTAATAAGAGGCATGTAAACCACTTGACCGATGAGGCTGTCAAGATTAAATTAACTTGCACCCGTGAAAGCAGTCACATTTTAATAACTTCACTCTTTGTAATGATTCAAGTGGCATGACAAACTTAGATTATATTTCCTTTACATTCATTCGTTTCATTGTAACCAGGTAAAATACCAGTGGCAGTGACAAATACGTATTACCCATTTACGTCTATCGTAAAATATAAAATAAAATATTTAAATAACATACCGTATACAGATATTTTTAAAAGTTTGGAATGTGAGCCTACATCAATGAAATTTAAATCGATTAAAATTTTTACAATTCGGTTCGGTAGGTAATTATTTTTTTAAATGACATTAGACAGAACTTCTTCTAAAAGTAACAGTATCAATGATTCCTGAACCCAGTAGTGGAAGATTTAAGTAGAGTACAAATTTTGTCAAAACAATGTAGAAATTAGATAACTCTGTATGTCTTGTAAATTATAGACATCTACCAAATTTATTTAAAGTTTCAAATATATTTCTTCCAATATTTTTACAACAATTTATACCTATTTGTACTCAAGTTTTTTGCACATAAATGCTTATTATAAAACAAAGTCGTTATTTTTGTATGTATACAATAATTTCTTATTGTGAGCATATCTTTAAAATTACGCAAAGGATTTTGATGCGGTTTTTTGTTACAGATAAGAGTGGTTCAAGAGAATGGCTTTTTTGTATAATGGCAACAGCTAATTCTTATTATAAGATTAAATGAAATTTCACCAGAAAAACAGGATAGAGTAGTACGATGTAGGAGGCTAGGTACACGTAGACAGTGAAGCATTGCACGAGCATAATACCAGAGATTATAGTACGCAGCACATGTTGTACTGGCAGAGACATTTCCTCTGGCATGCTCATTTGCCATACCTAAAGTACATACAACAATGTATTTATTCTGAAAATTTGTAGAAGAACAAGGATAATTTTCCACTTCTTTGCAACATTTTACACTGATGCTTCGCTCATTTTGTACGCAACGTGATGTTATATAGTCTATATCCTTCCAAAATATTCATATTCATGGACATTACACATAACGTCCTCTGGTCCCAAGCTAACCTTATAGGCTTGTGTTATGGGTACCAGAATACGGATATACTACATATACTACTTTTCTTTTGTAAATACATACTTATTATATATACATAGAAACACCCAGACGCAGAACAAACATTTGTATGACATTTATAAACATCACACAAATGGTTGTCCCGAGCGGGAATAGAACCCGCGACCTCGTGAACGGCAGTCCGTTATATGAACCACTAGACCACGAAGCCCGAAAATAAACATACTATCAAACACTGAGAGAATTTTTCAAATCGGATCATTGTTTGCTGAGATTAGCGCGTTCAAACAAACAAATTCCTTAGCTTTATAATACTAGTATTGAATAAAATAGATTTTGTTCACGTGTGTTGATTTCATGGGCAATGGTGCCGATTCTATTTGTACAACTAAACTAAACTATACTTAACCAAAAAATTAAAATTGATATTGCACCTAACACAATTCGGATTCAATGTTAACTGAACTTTCTTACTATAAAAACTGTGTATTATAGACTAACAATTTTAATTAAGTTAAAATATGTAGCATGAAATAGCAAATTATAGATATATTAACACTATCAAGTTTCATTGTTTAGTTAAGTTTAGTTGTGCTAATAGAATTGATACCACTCTCAGTAATCATCTATACTAGGATACTTAATTTTTTTTATTTTCATCATCTTTAATTATTACTATTGAATAAAACATAACGACATGCAAACAACATGCTTGCGTAAGAAACTTAATTTACAATAATCTATAAATAACATATCTTTCAACAGTTATTAGGGCACCTGTATTAAATTAGAGTTCACTTTGAAGAGAGTGGCGTCAAAGATAGTTCGCATCAGGCCAAGCAAAGTCCATAAGCATACCTCGGACTGCATATTCATGCCCACATAAGATAGTATGTTTATCATTTTTATTGCCTAATATATTTTCTTTAGAAAGTAACTATGAAGGAAGCATTTTTAGCAGTTATCTGCTTGTTATTTATTGCGCATTTGTATTTTTTATTGAATAAATTTATTTTAAATCAACCCGTTACGAGAATTTTGACATATTTTGACCATAGATTTTGACAAGTTAGTATTCTTTTTTTCATGTTTAATATAGCCATTGGTGTTCATTTAAACTGCCAAATTAAAACCTCGTAAAATTTGTAAAATTTAATGTATTTTGCATCTTGCATGTTTCTTGCATCACATTACAAGTTTTTTTAAATAAACTAAATTATAATGGAAAAAATGATAACCATAAGCGGGATATCATTTTTTTTCCATTATAATTTAGTTTATTTAGTAAAAGCATAGCGAGTCAATCGCAAAATAAATATTAATAAATTAATACACTTTTATAAGTTTGGTATGTATGTATCAATGTATTAATCTGTGTAACGGAATCTTTGAAAGCGATTTTCAGCTATATTATTTTACTCTTTGTGCTTACTACAATTTTGACAACATGTGACAACAGAAACGTATGTCTCTGACAATATAAACTGTCAACGTTTTGTAAGTAGGTAGCATAGAATTGAGTATTGATGACAAAGACAATGCAATCATTTAAAAAATATTCAGGATATTTAAGCGCGTTTGTTAGTTTTTAAACTAAGTAGATTATTTATTAATGAAAATAATGTGAATAGTCCATTCTTTCTTAGAAAACTCACATCAAGGCTATCAAGTTTATAGCTTAGTTTTTATCTGACAGGCTAAATCAATACATTTTTTTAATTATAAGAAATAAAAAAAAATTATGGACTTTAGTAGATGTTACTATAATCATACGATTTGGTCACAAGTATAAATTTTATCTGTTAGTTCCATTCTATCGATCTAGAGTCAGTTAGTGGATGAGCAAAATATCTCTACCATGGCTCGACATAAAGTTTGCTAAAACACGCTACTAAAATGGTGGTGTGGTCACAACTACAAGGCAGTCTAGCAGACCAGCGTGCGATATCCATCTACTTAATAATAAAATATAAAGCTCTATCAAAAGGGCATTGACCGGAATAAAAGTATTAGTTACAAAAAATTTGATGTAAATCATGTTAACATTAACCGTAACCAATTGCTTTATGAAAAAAGGATTGTGCTAGAATCGACATCAAATAATCACACTTTTTATGGTGGAATATTTTCTTTACCTACTATTAAACGAAGGATCTAGAATATTTAGTAGTTTAATTCCACAGAAAAAATAGTAGAGGGACTCTATTTTTTTTTTTAAATAATATGGGATCTAACGTAGTAAAGAAACAGTCCCATCCTAGAACCATTTAGCGGTGGTGCTGTCATCATTTGCAATACAACATGCGTCAAATCGCTATGCGATATATAAAATAGTCGCGAGCGGAGTATCGCCGTAGGTGCCCTCACCAAACTCCTTCAGACGTTTTGTGGCGGGCAAGCGATCACATCGTACTCACGCGCCATTTTATAACACATAACATTACGTGAACTATTTAGTATATCGAATCGTCAAAGTGATTACAAGTGTTTACCAGTGACAACGTAATAAAAACATCCATATTTTAAAGCTACATTTCAAGGTAAGATAAATAATAGATTATTGTATAAAATGTTTAGAAGTTTTTATTTGCATTTTAAAATAGGCAAAATTATTTTTATTACATGTAAATACTCCTTGGTAGAGGCCTTGATTTTATTTTAGAATATATTTAGGTTACGTTACGTATCCACCTTGAGCGCTGTGAGTCGAGAGTTATTTTTAAAAAATTTGTCTTTACAAATCCTACGCTTTTTAAAGCTTCAAGAATAGTATTAATGTTTAAGATTATGTATTTGGAATTGTGTTCTTAGATCATAGATAAACAGTATTTTATGTAGTTGCTTAGAGCATTACAACGTGAAACTTCTCAGTTTGCTTCCTGGGCTAGGCAAATATAGTGTTTATGAAACTTCTCTAGTTTAACATGGCACTAGAAAAAGATTGGAAGGTACGGGTATAAGTTAGTGCTGAAGACAAAAACAAAAGCTCATTCCCTTTTAGACACTGTCAAGAGAAAATAGTCAAGCTTAAAAATTCAATCGACGTTTTATACTTTTCTCATGATCCGTGTATTTATTTTACGCCCTTATTCACCGTCTGACGATGGTCTGGCGATGCCTTTGAAAAGGTATTCATAATCATCATTGTAGCAGCCAGCTAACTGTTAAAACGCACAAGTTTATGTGTTCGAAACCAATTAAACTGATATGACGTCATATCTAGTAATGCTATTAAAATGCTAAATGCACAAAGTAGGTATATGTAGTCACACTAGTCACATGGTGAATTAATTTGAAATCCCATTTCATTTATTTTTTTTCATTTTCGACGAGCCTCATGGTCGAGTGGTTCATGTAGCGGACTGCCGATTAAGAGGTCGCGGGTTCGATTCCCGCTTGGGACAATCATTTGTGTGATTTTTCTCGTTGTCATACAAATGTTTGTACTGCGTCTGGGTGTTTCTATGTATTATAAGTATGTATTTACAAAAGAAAAGTAGTATATGTAGTCTATCCGTATTCTGGTACCCATAACACAAGCATATAAGCTTAGCTTGGGACCAGAGGACGTTGTGTGAAATGTCCATGAATATTTATTTATTTATTTATTTCAATCGTTTAGAAAAATACATATAAAAAACCTACAGAATCGACGAGGTCTTCTTATTGTTATCCTGTGTTGTTATCTTCATATTAATGTCCCACTATTCGGAAATTTTAAAACGGCCTGCTTCCACTTCTCAGATGTATACTACTATTGGGCACTGGCCTTCTCTATTTTGAAAGGGTGTGTATATAGTTTACATACGCCAGAGAACTACTACTAACTTACGACATGCTGTTGAAAGGTGTAGACTAAGATTTTAGTAGACTTTTCACTCTCTTAACTCTTACACTATCCTGGGGAGGAAATGGGGTCGTGAATTTGTATTCTTAAGCCATCACCACACGATAGTGATAAGTTGCTCATATTAATTATGTTTACTGATCAGTAATCTAATATATAAAATTCTCCTGTCACGGTGTTTGTAATTATACTCCTCCGAAATGGCTCGACTGATTTTCGTGAAATTTTGTGTACATATCAGTTAAGTCTGAGAATCGGACATCATCTATTTTCCATCCCCCTAAGTGATAAGCCCCCCCCCCTCCCCCACATTTGTATGGCAAAACAACGTTTGCCGGGTCAGCTAGTCAAGATATATTATTACTTTAATTTGATCAAGACAATGATTAGCTCGGATCGATCGATAGCTCTATGTATGGTGTGATGACAACTTTATTATATTGCTTTGTTGATCACCCACGCATATTAATATACAACAGGTTTCTGACTGTCAATATATACATAAAGATCATAATATCACAATACACACACGTATATTTTCTGAAGATTTAAGAAGAAGAAGGTGTATTATGATTTCTAGATATTTATGCACGACGATGGGGATTAGTTAAAATACAAGAATTAGTTACATTAAGATATAGTCAGATAGACAGCAGTCAATTGAGTATGAACCGAAAACCACGCCCAAGATTGTTAAAAAACCCAGTCATCGAAACCGAGATCCCAAAACCAACTTACAGTACATTATGTAATATTTATATAAAATTTTTTTTATTAAGTTACAATTTTTTTGCTTTAGGTACTCTTATGTTTTTTTTAAACTAGTTAATTTGAACGTAATTCGACTTGTAATTTTTCAAATAAAATAATATCCCTACGTGTACGAAGACCTATCTATACTAGGGCATTTAAATAGAATTACAAATTCCACCGTAAAGATGTCCACTCAATGGCATTGATTAGTCCAGAGTATTCTAGGAAAGATCAATTTCTATATTGTGCGTTAGAAATTCGTGGATTTCATTGTGACGTCACTTGTAAAATGTAATTTAAAATCACTTAACAAGTATTATGAGCACAATTTAATTCAAGGCTATTTTTGTACAATTATTATGAATGTGGTTTTATAGAAGTGAGATGAAATAATTAACTCATTATTACTGTCAGACTTAGTGTGCGTGTGATACAACTATGAATGAAATATAACAACATAATAGGTTTATTAGTCACAGTTTTTCATCACTTTGAAAACTAGCTGTGTCCAGGACGTAAGACAATTGAGTCAATGTTAGACATAAATTTAAACAACATAACTGGCTAAATCTATATCGATACTAAGTCTCCCATAAATAAATAAATGTTAATTGTGGTGACGGAATAGGAATACAAGGGCCATATTCCAACCGTAGGTGCTGTACGAGTCACTAAAGTGTAATTGACATTGTACACAGATAACATCCTCTGTGAGAGACGAAAGACTCGAAAATAAACCTTGTGCCAACACGTTTTGTCAACGCGCTATAGCAGACCATAATCCCTCCCAAAGTAGAGTAGGGTTATGCTCAACAGTGGGACGTTCATGGGCTGGAAAGAGTGTGAGAGATTTATCAATCGTTTTCGTGGTAAAGTCCAACTGTATCACACGAATAGTGCAAATATAAAAATATAAAAAAATAGTCCTTATTTGACACAAGATAGACATATGTATTTATAAATAAAGTGATCTATAAAAAATAACTAACTTTTGAGATACAAAAAAGTGTAACACTGTCATAAACAGCAAGCAAACACTTTCGGCCACTGTTTGCTAAGGTGAATGACTTTTCTTATATTTTTATCTTAAAACAAGTATTAGAAGGCTTATTAGTATGTTATAATATGATTAAGTAGTCTACCTAATCTAGGTTGTGAGGTGGTTGTGAGACTTAAAAAATGTGATAAATGTGTATTTACAAGACACTTACGGTAGGCCATAAGTGTATCTAATTGGCGTCATATTAAATTATAGTCGCAACTCAGTCTATCAACTAAGATTGTTCCTAATTTGAGCTGCTATTTTATAACTTAGTAAAATGTAGATCAGAGGGGTATTTAACCTAGGGCCACAGGGGCCATGGCCCTGGCCGGCCCGCCTGAAAAGGGTGGCGAAAGCCTTTAAGTTTAATATTTTGCTCTATCTCTATTAATTTATAGGGTGTCTATATGAATTGGCCCGGGGCGTCAAATCAAAAGGCACGGGGCGCTAATTTTTAAAATACGCCTCTGATGTAGATGATTTTTAAGAAACTAATATCAATAATTTTGCAGTTTAGCTGATGTCCGAAACTTCGTACGTGTGGTATTTGAAAAATTAAAATGAAACCTAAACAAATTATACAAAAAACACGATGTTCTTTAACCACCCTATCTAATAAAAAAAACCGCTTCAAAATCGTAGTTTTGAAGATATATAAGCTCACATAGGCACATACATACAAAAATAACGACTTTGTTTTATAATAGGTAAAGATTTTAATTGAAAATAAAATACTTACGTAATAAGTTGAAATTGAGAAAGAACCTCTCCCAAGAAAGGTATTTGTTTACTACGTTATGGTTTCCAAGCTTGTTGCTTTATATTAAAGTTGAGTTCCGATTATTATTCTATCTCTCAAACGTTATGTGTTTACATAAGAAGAAATGGAGAGGTGACATCATAATGTATTCTAAACCCGTTACCACGCGGAGAAATTTATATGTTTTACCATACTATTCCATAGAACAATCTCAGCACAATAGAGGTTATGCAATCTAATAAGATTAGATGTAAATAAGCAGCAATGCTAGTAGAGGAATGTGAAAATGACTATAAATTAATCAATACTACGTTTTCTACTGATGCTTTGCAGTTAAGGGCCTACATCAATATTATCGTATATCATCGCCGACACGTACATATTATCACAGCCAGTAGGCACAGAAAATGAAGAATTAGGGATACTTTTCCTATTTACTCAAAATCTACTAAATATATTTTAATTCTGATTTACGTGTTTCTATACATAATAGTTACCTATGTTTTTAAAGTTATTTCATTAGTTAATACGCGATAATAGACCAACAAATGAAAAAAATAAAAAATTTGAGAGGTTGTTTCGCCAAGATTTTCTATCGAGAAAACTTTTTTCAATCGCGTTTCTGAGTTTATGCGATCCTAGATCATATATTGAAAAAACATATACTTAAAAATTAGAGCTCTAGCTATTCAATCTAAAGAAACAATGAAAACGTCGTACATAGAAAAATGCACGAAGCTATTTTGGTATCCTCTTAAGGGCCTACATCAATATTATCGTATATCATCGCCGACACGTACATATTAACACAGCCAGTAGGCACAGAAAATGAAGAATTAGGGATACTTTTCCTATTTACTCAAAATCTACTAAATATATTTTAATTCTGATTTACGTGTTTCTATATATGATAGTTACTTATGTTTTTAAAGTTATTTCATTAGTTAATACGCGATAATAGACCGACAAATGAAAAAAATAAAAAATTTGAGAGGTTGTTTCGCCAAGATTTTCTATGGAGAAAACTTTTTTCAATCGTGTTTCTGAGTTTATGCGATCCTAGATAATATATTGAAAAAACATACTTAAAAATTAGAGCTCTAGCCATTCAATCTAAAGAAACAATGAAAACTTCGTACATAGAAAAATGCACGAAGCTATTTTGGTATCCTCTTAACCAAAATTTCTGATTTGGTATTCTGTTTAACAAAATCATCTATTACTTAAGTTGACTAAAGAAATTTTCATATCTATTTGCTATATATTATGCTATCTATACTAATATAATAAAGCTGAAGAGTATATTTGTTTGAACGCGCTAATCTCATAAACTACTGATTCGAATTGAACAATCCTTTTTGTGTTTTATAGTTCATTTATCGAGGTAGAATAAAGGCTATATAACATCAGGCTGCGACCAATAGGAGCAAAGCAGCAGTGAAAAATAATGCAAAAACGGGGAAACTTTTTTAAATTCCATGGGTACGAATTCGCATGCAACGGTTAGTCTGCAATATTTACAAGATACCTACACGTAATTCGTTGAAACCATAATAGGTATAGTTAAAAATTTGTCAACGTTTAGTCATTCATTCATTCATTTATTCTTTATTGTACATTTACAAGAACATAGTTGATATAAGCATAAATATATAGGTACAAAGGCGAGCTTAACTCAGTACTGAGTTTTTTTCCAGCAAACCCTTGAGTGAGTCAAGAAATAGTAATAACAGGATAGCTAGGTGTGTACAAAAAGAATAGATTAACAGTTGTTAATCTGTTATTACTATTTCTTGACTCACTCAAGGGTTACAACTTAAAAAGTGACAAAATACATACACGGCTATTGTCTATTTATTTGTAAAGAAAATCATTCTAAAACAGTTGTATCAATACCGAGTATAATATTAATAATAAGGTACTAGTACTTGTGCGTATTGTGACATGCTTGATGTACGTGTGAACATATCTATGATCCCGGTTGTTACCATTTATGGGCTACCCACATATGGTAGTACTAACATGCCTTCATTGGTAGCCAGTAATTTATCTAACATTTCTTTACTTTCTACTTAACAACTAAATGAGAACGGTACACGTATAATACCAACAGATAAGGAGCCGCTAACCTTCTTTGTTAACTAGGTACGGTAATCCCATATTTAGCTTTATTGTTTACTATCATACAGTAAGAACATTTTCTCACCTCAAAGAAAAGATAGAGAAAGACGCTCACTTCGTTTTGGGATGATCTAAATAAGGGTGATTAAGGGTAAAAAATGGTTTCTCTCGATTTTCGCCAAAACTAAAAGTCTTATGGAAAAAAGGCAAATGGGAAAGTTGTAGGTAATAAACAGATCGAAAACTATTGTATTTACACTTTTTGCACATAACCTCAAAATTTATGCGAAAAATTCAAAAAACCAAGGTTTTGGTTTTTCATTTTTATCTTTTACAAATTTTTTTTTTCATTCACGAAATTTGGTGAAAACTTACCTTTTTATGTCCTAAAATAATACGTTGTAATTTATTTGATTAGAAATATTTATTGTTCCGCCTTATTTTGAATTAATATCTAAAAAGCACCCTAATTTTCATCGAAAATTCATCCGTCAAAATATCAGCTTTTTTCAAAAAGTTGGTATGCTTTCTGTTCGTTAAAATCTCTACTTTCCGACGGTGAAAAAAAAAATTACTATAGAAAATCTTCTCAGAAAATGCACTAAAATATCAATTAATTTTAATCTTTAGGTTATGTTACGTTAAGCATACTATTTTTAAAGAAAATATTACTATATTTATGTTTGAGTTGATTGATTGATCTCTATTTTTATCTGTATCAATCAACTCAAACATAAAAATAGTAATATTTTTATTACGTGTCTTTTTATTCCTATTATATTAGTTATTTATTTATTTAACACTTCATGCATTGCAGTTGCAAAGGCAGCTTTAGTGCCTTATATTCTATATGACGTCATATCAAAGAATATTTTATTTTAATTAAAAATAAAAGTATTAAAACACAGAGATAATTCGTACTATTGTTTTTTTCAACAATAACTTTTCCCATATTTAGTGATTGATCGTACGCCCTTGTTAACCGCTACTCATTACTTGGTCAAGGTTCTGTTCTCTGATGTCATGTTTACCTCGTCTATGTATCAAGGCAGACTCTCGTGTCATTTCCAATATCAAGTTTGACCCATGATCTTAGTCATGTATAAACAACCTGACTACAATATTGTAGCAAGTTTTATTGTCTACTGTAATGCAACTTATAGTAATTATGTGCTTTATTTGGATTTCTCAATAACTTTTCCATAATAATATAGCCTATAGCACTCTTGACTTGTACTACGGCTTCCAACTAGTAAGAAATTGTAAGTGCCTGACCACTATTTTCGGAGATTACTAACTACAAACACTAACTTTTTATCACAGTATGGATGAGTTATACTCGTAAATGCTGTTAATAAAATAATAAAAAGTCGGTTAAAATATGGTTTGGAATATTGATAATAAAAATGATCAAATGCAATAATTATATTTATTACATAGTGTTTAAAATTTTCTTTATTTCTAAATCATTATAAGGTTTTTCTCAAACCGACATTTTTTAGATATCAAATAGCACTCTTTCTTGTAAAAAAAAGTCTATGTAGCTAGTTGAAACTACATTGGCTCATTTGATTAGGCCCATATAAAATCAGAACGCGTTCGTGGATTACATGAACATAAACATTGAGCTACTGGGTGGAGATGACATCATTCAATATACCAATATTAAAACGATGTGTAATACAATATGCAACACCAATGACTCAGACTAACTATAGGGGTCCTTCTAAATCAATGGATTAACTAACTACTGTGTCCTTATTATTATAAATGTGTAACTCTGTTTGTCTATCAGGGTTTACGCCAGAAATACTGAACCGATTTAAATGAAATGACTGAGTTCAGAGTTTTAAATAGAACTGGATAATTCCCCCAATACACATCAAACCTTAGTAAATTATACAAAAAAGCCATCATTTTGAAACAATATCTATTAAAACAACCCGCATCCCAACTTTGTTTTATAATAAGTGAAGATATTATTTTACTTCTTGATGCTATACTTTTTAATGCTATATTGCATGCATATAAAGACATGGACAGAGTTAGTATTAATTTTAGTGTTGCCCAAATTCAGTCTTGGTCTTGCAGTCTTGGTCTTGTTCTTGCATTTTTGCAAGACCAAGACCAAGAACAAGACTGCGTATTTTTAGCAAGACCAAGACCAAGACTGGCCGTGCAAGACTTGAGCAAGAACAAGACTAATCCGGCAAGACTCTTGCGTCTTGCAGCTAGGACTTAGCGCTATTTCACGGAGTAGTTAGGTATAACAGTTCGGTGTATAGGTACGCTTAGGAATTCTATGAGACGCAAAAAACTGTATCAAAGAATATGAAAAACTGGACCTTTGCGCATTACGACCAATACCATAAAAATACATAGCGAATAAAAAAATATCCATTAAAATCAAACAGAGTGCATGCATAGTTTTGTTTTAACCATCGGCACTTTGATAATGCTGTGTAATGTTTGATAATGCAATTTTGTTTTTATAATTAAAAAACTACCTACTATTAAAAAACGACGGGCCTCGTGGTGTTGTGGTTCTGGTAACGGACTGCCGATCAAGAGGTCGCGGGTTCGATTCCCGCTCGGGACAATCATTTGTGTGATTTTTCTAATTGTCATACAAATGTTTGTACTGCGTCTGGTTGTTTCTATGTATTATAAGTATGTATTTACAAAAAAAAAGTAGTATATGTATTCTATCCGTATTCTGGTACCCATAACACAAGCATATAAGCTTAGCTTGGGACCAGAGGACGTTGTGTGAAATGTCCATGAATATTTATTTATTTATTTATAATACGTATTTTAATTATAGAAGTGTTTGAGTATGTTTCTTTATAGTAATTTACTAATATTTTAATAAAAACACGTAAATTAAATAAACACAAGACAATAAAAGTTTACGACATGAACGATTCCTTTGTTTACCCGGCACCGACATTTTGAAGACCAAATTATAGTCGATCATCATCGATTTTACATGTTTTAGCACATGTAAGCTTATAAAGCGTAAATGTTTATTAAGAAACAGTTACTCCCATGGAAAACGGCATATAGCTCAGTTGATCACCATGTGGCAGTAAATTTTTCGAATTTCTCATCAAATCTTCAGACATTTATTAATCTGATTGTTCTTTACTATGGCTACGTTAATTCAAGCTCACAATGTTCCAATTCTAATACGTTTTTCTAAGATCTAAAGTAAACTTTAATAAATAGCAATAGTCTAATAGGTAATTGCAAGACTTGCAAGACTCTTGCTGCAAGACCAAGACCAAGACCAAGACTGGGAGCGCAAGACCAAGACCAAGACCAAGACCAGGTGTATTGGCGCAAGACCAAGACCAAGACTGGCTAAGTCTCGTCTTGTTCTTGCATTTGGGCAACACTAATTAATTTATATTCTATTTTTTAATAATTGTGTTTAAAATTTCAACGAAATAGACCTATCTCTCTAAGCTACAGTTTTAGAGTAAAAAAAAATTAAGAAATTTGAAAACTATATCAGTGTTTAGTATTCATTAAATTTAAAAACATAAAACTTTTGCTATAACAAAAGTTGTGTTCAAATCAATGACCGCGACGGACAGGTTTTTGGCAAATTATAAATGCAAATAAATATTTTAATAACTACGATGTTAAAAAAAACTATTTCACCGTACATTTTTATTGTTATTTTATTTAAATATTAATAAGAATTTAGCATTCTAATTATTAATACATATCTAATATACATTACTTCATCACTTGCAAAAAATATTAACGTGCACGGAGAAAGCAAAAAGAAGTACTAATATTGTTCAACAGGTAACGTCGGTTTTAAACAAAATGACAATTTATGACATACGTCAGGTTTCCCCGTGAGCATTCTAGATGGTGTTAGTAGACAATTTAAAAGTCGCAAGCGGTTTGTTACAAATGCCTACATTTAAATGCAACAAGTTTTATGATTAAACGTTCTGTTTTGGGGTACTGAGTTGCATTGGTAATCGCAAACTCATGATAAAAATTTTGTACCTAATCTGTACAAATATAATTATTCATTCCAAATTCCAATGCCAATGTCGAGATTGGGTATTTATACTAAATGTCATTCATATAACTTTATAAACAAGTTTTATAGATACTAACTTTGGAGTCCCGTTCAGCCTCCTTTCAATAACCACTTGTGCAAAATACCAAAATGCTATCCCTTGTAGTATAAGCGCGTCACAAAAGGCATATAGTGAGAAAGAGACAGATGCATTTGTCGGTGATAGATATATCTCTGTATATTATTATATATCTGTCTCTTTCTCGTTATAATAATAATGCCGTTTGTAGTGCCCTATAAGTTCTGCGTTGATATGCCAGTTTATGCCAGTCAGACAGTTTCTACTTCATACATAAGGGTCCATTATAGTTCAGGTTCAAACATTTCAGCATATAGGTACGATACGAACAAGTAAAGGATGTGTTCATTAGCTTACTCACGAATATTAGGATCATTAATAAATGTATCGTTCATTGAGCCCCATAGGTTCTAATTGTTCTAACCAAACTAGGTTAAGTGTATACACTCACCTATGTTTCATTTGGAATGTCGATACATTGGCACGATTCCAGTTCGATAATTATATAAATCGATACGCGATTCACTGTTTAGAAATCACACTATTTTATGGAAGTTCTTTTGAAAACAGCCGACATATTATTACGTTGATCGAAGTTGCGGGCTTTTCTATGCAAGTGATATCCCTACTTACAAATAAAACTTATATGCGGCCAGTAAAGAGTTTCGATATAATTATTTTCATGAACTTTCGTTAAATTCCAAGTCGAAAATGTATGGATTGTAAAAGGAGAGAATCTCGCATTGTCGTAACTATGGTAAATTTCCTGACTCTTGAGACCGTGGACCTTTGGTTAGTTAGCGATCGGTTAGAGATCGGTTCTTAAACATAAGTAATTTTTTTTTTTTTTTATCTTTTTTTTTGGAACTTTTACCCTTTGGATATGACAGTCCCATCGTACCCTAATCTTTGTTTACAGAATATATATAAAAAAAAATCACAACATGAAAAATAAAAAAAAATTTCATTTATTTATATAATACTTCATGCTTCATAGATACAATGGCGGACTTAATGCCGTCGGCATTTTCTACCAGTCAACCAGTGATGGTGTAGATTTAAAACAAATACGTGGATAAGAATCGTACAACAAAACTATGAATTTAATCTTAAATGAACAAAATTTTAAAAGTAAAATAAATTTAAAAATTAGAATGAATAACGTAAAAAGGTTTTTATTTCAACGTAAAAAAAGTTATTTTTTGGAACCAGAATTTTTTAATTAATTTATATTAACTCTTGAAGTTCCAATTAGCAGAAAACAATCTTGTTACAAAAATAACACTTTTAATCTACATCTGTACACATTGAACATGTTCAGATTACGTAATTAATAGCTTTGAAGGTTAGCATTAAAGGTTATGATATTTGTTTTTGTACCTGTTTTTACGACTAGCGTTTAGTTTACGGTGTACTTTAGCTATCAGACAGTTGTGTCGAGACTGTACACAGAATACTCTACTATTTTATTAATAAATCTTTACTTAGCTTTTGAATTGCGACTTTATATCTTCAAAACTACGCAACGGATTTTGACGCGGTTTTTTTTAAATAGATAGAGTGGTACAAATGGATGGTTTTTTGTATAATCGGTTACGGTTTATGTTTTGAATTCCGCGCGTATAATGTTGCAGGCAAAAGGTAGTGTAATATAATACAAAATAATTGAAACAGAAATAATGAAAGCATCGATTCTAAAATCAAACGGTGGGGTTTTTTCTACTAAAGTTGTAGCATAATGTCGTGGGTGGATGGATATTCTATTGCAAATAAGTGTAAACTAGTAAATCACGATTCACTGCCCTTCTGCACATTCGTCTTGGACATATTACATTAGACATTAGCACATCAAATATTTTGCCATGAAGACAGATTTATATCTTTCAATTCTTCATCATTAGAATATTCAAAACTTGCTTAGACTTAAAATAACTCTCTCACTAACGTATACAATATACTTACGTGTATACAATCTTAAATTAAGTCTAATTGGAACATAAAACTGTTGTGGTGACTTAAAGCCATGCAGTGTGTTAAAGTCAAGTCATAGGCATAATTCAAAATAAACATTGAAAGTAGTACCAAAATATCAAGTACATACCTATTTAGTTTTGGACCGAATAATTTAAAACCCCGTTTTGAACTAACAAACGAGGTTGAAACTCCAAATTCAACTGTATTGCAGGCAGCAGAGCAGAGTTATAGTCAATAATAGTACAATTAACTCAGGTGGTAGTATCTATTCAGTGCTTAGTAATGCATAAAAGGATTAGCCACAGCCCCTTACTAAGGCGTGTCTATATCGTCAAACTTACGTATTTTCTATATCACCTATGTACACAAACTTTGGTACACACAGTTACGTTACATCCCACCTTATTGTTCCAGATAAACAATACTTATTAAAATTTTAGAAAACTAGATGTTGCCCGCAACTTCGTACGCGTGAAATTCAGAAACTAAACCACATAACATACAAAAATAACGACTGTGTTTTATAATAAGTAAAGAAGACGGCTATGATAAAAATAATAGTTATGTATAACATTCATAATTACTTGTTTATAGTTGTTGGCCTTGTTGGTTCCGTAATCTCGGAGGTCCACGACCATATATAGTTTTTGCGTGAGTTCACCGCTTCTCAGAGTTGTAATCTGACTAAGGTTGACAATGACCCTGTGCTTTGAAACCACGGCCATGTGTTACTCATATACTATCCTGTGATTTTATCCACATAGCCTTGACGTAATTTTCTGTATTTTAAACTTTAACTAAATGACATCATTAGACTGACAGCTGTGTTGCTTTGTAGTCTTATAAGACCAAACAACAATAATACAATAAACAATTTTGCTGAATCTATACTATAAATATATGTAAAGCTAAAGAGTTTGTTTGAACGCGCTAATCTCAGGAACCACTGGGCCGCTTTGAAAAATCATACACTTTTATACTTATAACCAAGTATAAACGTGTATGGTTACGGTAACCCTATAACTCAAATAACATCTGTGTACATATAAGTTTATTCCAATTAGTGACTCTACTATTGATAGACTAGAGACTAGACTATACTTACATATCTACTATCTAGCTTTCTAGAATTTAACACGATTCGTCGATATATTGTTTTACGAACTGTCTTCTAACCTCGATCATGTGATAACAGAATTAGAGAGTTATAACACGTCCGGTTATAATTTCTTTTATCGAAAAAGTATGTACCTATATAGCTGCTACTTTCTCACAGTAAAGTTCTATACTTTGTACTGTGGTAGTCTACAGGAAAAGAAAAAATATATAGTCGAACATAGAACCTCCTCCTTTTTAAAACTTGATGAATAATATAATACTGATAATTATGCAAACAAAACGACAACCAACAACAACATCGTAACAATAAGAAAAAATATTTTTTTGTTTTACTGGTTTGTGGACTCAATAGATAATTTTACTTGACCAAAAGATTAATAAAGTTGTTTATGAAATAAAATAAGTAGATACTAAGACGGACAGTAAATTTTTTTTAAAACTTAATGCATGGCAAGTAAAAACTAAACTTATTTTACATGCAAAGCAGTTCTATTCCTAAATTGAAATTCAATTTATCCAGGCATTCAAAGTCCAGTATAAAAAGTTATTCCACGCAGGTTACACTGTTTACAATTTACATTCTTATACAAATGAGCAGAGCAAAACACGTGCACATGATGACGTCACGATGCCTTCAGTGATCCACGCTTTTCCGCGCTACTGGCCTTCATTTACGTCTCATGCAAGGCAAACCGCACTCGCGAATCATTACTATTTTGAGTTTGTTAACATGTCTATGAATTAATCATACATCCCATATGCTGGTTGAGTTTGCATTGAGAGGCATTACTACTTTGGGCAGAATTTTCATATGCGCACTCCTATTGGTTGTTTAGTGTTATTAAGTAAACTGTAATTTTTTTTTTACATTTCACACAACGTCCTCTGGTCCCAAGCTAAGCTTATTATGCTTGTGTTATGGGTACCAGAATACGGATATAATACATAAACTACTTTTTCTTTTGTAAATACATACTTATAATACATAGAAACACCCAGACGCAGTACAAACATTTGTATGACATTTATGGATATCACACAAATGATTGTCCCAAGCGGGAATCTAACCCGCGACCTTGTGAACGGCAGTCCATTATATGTACCACTACGCCACGAAGCCCGTCGGTCTTTGATTAGTGGACTTGGTATTCTTTGATTAATGGACTATACAGAACGAAAAGAAATTTTCCAATTCCTTTCAGTAATGCTTGAGATTGGTGCAAGCAAATAAATATAAAATAAATATAAATCAATAAATATTCATGGACATTTCACACAACGTCCTCTGGTCCCAAGCTAAGCTTATATTGCTTGTGTTATGGGTACCAGAATACGGATATAATACATATACTACTTTTCTTTTGTAAATACATACTTATAATACATAGTAAACACCCAGACGCAGTACAAACATTTGTATGACAATTAAAAACATCACACAAAATGGTTGTCCTGACCGGGAATCGAACCCGAGACCTCATGATCGGCAGTCCGTTATATGAACCACTCCACCACGAGGCCCGTCAAATATTTGTTAGTTATAGTTTTATTATGTACAAATCTTATATATAAAATTCACGTGTCACAGTGTTAGTTACCGTACTCCTCCGAAACGGCTTGACCGATTTTTATGAAATTTTACATGCGTATTCAGTAGGTCTGAGAATCGGCCAACATCTATTTTTCAAACCTTTTTTTCTTAGTATGGCAAAACAACGTTTGCCGGGTCCGCTAGTAGATATATGGATTTGATAAGACTAACAATCTGTATACCATAGTGTCTTAGAATAGCTTGCTGTTTATAATTTAAACTCTACTTTGTTACAAACTTATGAGCTGTAGCACTTATAAAGCAATATCGTATTTTACTTAATATTATTGATGTATTGGGGACTTTTACTTACATATAATACGAAGCTAATTAATTAGAAAAGCGAACCAAGTGTTGTTACATACAAAGAAAGCACATAAAACAAACCTTAATTAGATTTCGTAACAGTTTTATTTACGTAAAGATAACAAAATTTAGGTCGGCTGCCATAGTTCATCTTTATAAATAAAAATATCGTGTTAGTATGCAGAGATAATATCGGTAACATAACATATTCTCAGTGTTCAGTACAAAAGAAAATGTAACTACGTCTTTTCTGTTTTTTTTTTAGACATACGTAGAGTAATCAACTCTATTTCAAGATTTCAATAAAACTATGTAATGTGTGCACTTCCGGTAATTTAGCTCTTTAAATTAATAAAATATTTATAAAAATCCGTTACGTAGTTTGGATATTATAAGCTCACATAGAGACACACATACAAAAATAACGACTTTGTTTTATTCAGGACATTTCACATAACGTCCTCTGGTCCCAAAGTAAGCTATATTTCTTTGCTTGTATTATGGGTAGCAGATACGGATACACTACATATACTACTTTTCTTTTGTAAATACATACTTATAATATATAGAAACACCCAGACGCAGTACAAACATTTGTATGACATTTAGGGATATCACACAAATGATTGTCCCAAGCGGGAATCGAACCCGCGACCTCATGATCGGCAGTCCATTACATAAACCACTCCACCACGAAGCCCGTCAGCCCGTCCGTTTTATAATAAGTAAGTACCTTCACAAAGTGTATTTGGTGCATGATTCAGAAAATAACTATTCACATGATGCACAAACGAAATTCATTGTGAAATACGTAATACTTATTAAAGTTCACCCCTCATCTCTGTATCTTAAGTATCAATCTAACTCTATAGTTATATCTGTGGGATTAGGTACATTATATCACAGATGCATGGGCGTGTGTAATCGGTTAGATCGCATCTGGGCCGAATGTGGGCATGCGATGCTACCGAGTGGAATGCCCGGATCAATCGGTAACAGATGCCGATAGGGCTGCCAAAACTATTATTTTATGATATTCATTTATAGTACCTATGTGAAATACGTCAATGGAAAATCTACAAAAATTGTAATTTGAGAATGTGTAAGAATGTATGGATAGATGTTGAAATGATTGTTGATTATTAAGCACTAAATTATAGTGGAAAAACTGATCACTATGAGTGGGACTAGGACGGTATTCCGAGATCGTGGGTTCAAATCCTGCTCATGGTGATCATTTTTCTAATTATGTTTTTAGGCAATTGCAAAAAAAAATATAAATTAGTTATTGTTGCTTTTTCATGCATTAAATACTTAATGGATTTTAATTAAATTTTACTGCTGTATAGCTTAAAGATCAGAATAACATGTCATCCAGCCAAGAAGCGGGGCAGTATCTATATAATTAGAGAGTACAAACATATTATTATTAGTATATAACTATCTTTCCCCAGAATTTTATAGACTGTTGATTGATAATACAATTAAAACAATAATAATAAAAAAAACAAACGAACAAGTAATATAAAAAGCAATTGGAAAACACTTTAGTAGCATTGCATTGACTAGTCATTAACAAAATATTTTATCACAAAGAGAGTGTAAATGGTTTGTTAAATTAAACTTGACACATTAATTACCTTTACTAAATGACTGCTTAAGTAAAATAATACGTAAAATATCTAACGAATTAGTCATCTATAGTGCAATATACTCGTATTATCCGTGTGGCGACGGATTAACAATAGAAGAGTCACCACCTCTTCACCTTCCTAGGGTGCTAAAGCCAGCTAAGGAATATTGTAAACAGATAACATTTGTAGAGAGGGAAATCTCGAAACTAAACCAAGGCGCCCTATGCAAGTTGTAGGAGAATTGAGCCTCACCTAACAGTGGGAATAAGTTTATAAATAATTCGCAGCCCGATTAATTACGTGATGTAATTGATCGTTAAAAAGGTTAGCATTTAAGTTAATGGGACAAATTTCTTTTTTCTGACTAGATTTTTTATTATAAGTAACAAAATATATTTAGTAACATCCCTAGAGGTAAATGCCTTTAGATTGACTTACATCGATTAAGTGAATTGAGTGCATGATATAACTATTAGGTGATAGCCACATATGGGCTAGTAAGTGCTTGTAAACCAACAGTTTATACACACAGTGAATTGTGTTTAATTATAGTATTTATCATTCTTGTGGCGACGGGTAGAGAATACAAGTATGATCACTCCGTTTCGTCCAGAGTGCTGTATAAACTGTGAGAGACGGAACACTCGAAATTAAAGCCTATACCAACATGCCTGGTAAGCGCGGCCAGACCAAAAGTCCTCCCAAAGTGGAGGACGCCTGTGCCCAACAGTGGGGCGTTAATTGGCTGGAGATTGGAGATAGAATGGTGTTTATAATTCTTACTATGATACACAGATTTAGGTATAAACATATAAAATGAGCGCTAAAATATAAAAATAATTATTTATATATTTTAGTCTTATTATTATTATTCCTTATTTATTTAATAATTATTATTCGAGAATGTAAAGATTTATTCATTCCAACCCACGATTTTTATCGTGATACGTTCTAGTATCAACTTGTTTTAATAGAATAAAATTAAATATGCCGTGGGCGCGAAAAACTTCAATAACTGTTTACAATTTATTCATAGAATTTTTTATAATGTATCTCTAGGAATTTACATTTCGGGTTATTTTATACATATTTGAAAATTAAATGAATGGGTTTCAAATTAAATTCTTCTGATAAGGCTACGAGATTGTTCCTGTTTCTTACTGAGGATGTGATCTGTGTACAATACCCTTATGCTGGTTCTGTAAAGACCATCCTTGAAAGGAAATGGCATAGTGGCTCTTGTATTAGGTATTAATCCGAAATCCACACGGACAAATTAAACTTATATTGGATCAAAACACAAGTTTTTGAATATTTAAGACGCTATACAGTAAAATAAATAAAAATTAAAATGTAGAAACATTTTAATTTTTATTTATTTTACTGTCTGGCTATAAATAAATAAATAAATAAATATTCATAGACATTTTACACAACGTCCTCTGGTCCCAAGCTAAGCTTATTATGCTTGTGTTATGGGTACCAGAATACGGATATAATACATAAACTACTTTTCTTTTGTAAATACATACTTATAATACATAGTAAACACCCAGACGCAGTACAAACATTTGTATGACAATTAAAAACATCACACAAATGATTGTCCTGACCGGGAATCGAACCCGAGACCTCATGATCAGCAGTCCGTTATATAAACCACTCCACCACGAGGCCCGTCAGAGGCTATCTGGGCTACCCACTCTTCGTGCTTTCCTATATAATCAATTCTGAGCTATGTTTCAATATTATGTATATTTGAGTATCTAGCTAATACTGCGTATGAAATCATCAAATCACACAACATCCCAAATAAATTAGCTCACATTCCATGTTCAACAACCTTCCTATAAAAATAAACTTGGGTGTTCTGTTCGTTCCTAATGACAATGACACCAAAACAGAACTAAACTGGCCTTCATTTGTTTTAATGACCGATAGTCAACTAGAACGTTTGCCAAATATATATTGATACACATCATACACATGTATATACACATACGAAGCACATGGTAGAAAAATTTTGTTTCTTTAGGAAAATTAGGACTGGTTTACATTACATGTTGTTAAATCTAAGCTTTCGTTGTAATAATACCATGATATATTTTTTACGGGATTTAAATATAATTGTATTAGATTTACTTGATATCGTGCTGTGTGGTGTAGTATTAGTAAGATGGCAGAGTAGAGCAAATACGCTCCCCAAAGTGGAGGAGAACCACCCTGGGCATTTAAATAAGGCCACCTTATTATTATTATTGTATACCACAAGAGATAAAAAAAATTAAGAAATAGATTTTTTTTTAAGTCAACCACCCAAATTACACATTAACTTGTTGGCAAATAACAAACGAGTCTCTTCTAGCAGGATGTAGCTTGTTTCATAAAATTGAACAATTAGATGTGATTGGTTGCTAAAAACATAACGATAGTCATCCGGAACAAATGTTTAACTGTCAATAATAAACCGCTAATTATAATTTATAAGTGACCAATCTGGCAACGAGCCTCGTGGTTGAGTGGTTCCTGTAACGGACTGCCGATCAAGAGGTCGTGGGTTCGATTCCCGCTCGGAACAATAATTTGTATGATTTTTGTTACTGTCATACAAATGTTTATATTGCGTCTGGGTGTTTCTATGTATTATGAGTATGTATTTACAAAAGAAAAGTAGTATTATGTATCCTATCTGTATATTGGTACCCATACCACAAGCATGTAAGCTTAGCTTGGGACCAGAGAACGTTTTTTGAAAAGTCCATGAATATTTATAAAAAAAAAGTCATCGATATTAATTAATTAATTGTTGCAATTGACTTGCTATGCTTTTACTTAATAAATTAAATTGCTGGTTCCATAGTTGCTCAGTTGGGAGAGCAACGGAACCGTTTCCGACGTCGTGGGTTCAAGTCCCGCTCATGATGATAATTTTTTTCGCTATAATTTGATTTATTAAATCATCGATACTTCAATTTGTTTTTGTTCTTGGATTTCTTTAATTTTCGTCCCGATGAACTGGCAATCAAAAGTTTCAAAAGGCGCCACATACTTTGGCGGAGTAACTATATCAACAAGATCGCAGGAATTTCGCCGAATATATAAAATTACTTTTACTTTTTATACTTTACTAGCTATTCGTACGCGTAAACCTGACAAATTCTCTATCTATTATAATACACCGCATTAAAATCCGTTGCGTAGTATTGAAGATAAGCCCACATAGAAACATACATTCAAAAGTAACAGCTTTGTTTTGTAATAAAGCTGACATAAAGTAAATAAGATTAATACTTATTATATATTTTCTACAAATAGCATAAGTCCTGCACAGAATTAGATAATGATACAAATGTTTAAATTATTTCCTTAACTTCCTTGTTTTTTTTTACCTGTGGTATGATTTCCTAGTGCCTAGTTGTCTTCCCATAATAAATCCGAGATTTGCATAAGTTTTTATTAAACGAACCATCTAAGTCTTGTTATCAGAGATTCATCATACCGCTCATATACGTATGATACATAATGAGTATTATTTCCGTGACTATATAGTATTGACGGGCTTCGTGGTCTAGTGGTTCATATGGTGGACTGCCGATCACGATGTTGCGGGTTCGATTCCCGCCTCGGACATTCATTTGTGTGATGTTTATAAATGTCATACAAATGTTTGTTCTGCGTCTGGGTGTTTACTATGTATAATAAGTATGTATTTACAAAAGAAAAATAGTTTATGTATTATATCCGTATTCTGGTACCCATAACACAAGCATAATAAGCTTAGCTTGGGACCAGAGGACGTTGTGTGAAATGTTCATAAATATTTATTTATTATTTATTATTATTATTTATTTATATCTTTATAAAACAAGCTGTTGCTTGCGACTCCGTATGCGTAGAATTAAGAAAATGTTTCCCATTTTGCAACATTTTTCTCTGGTGCTTCGCTCCTATTAGTCACAGCGTAATGTTATATAACCTACAGCCTTCTTAGATAAATGTACTATCCAATATTGAAATAATTTTTCATATCAGAGCAGCGGATCTTGAGATTAGTGCGCTCAAACCAACAAACTCAGCTTTATAATAAAAATATTAGTATACATATTAGATTTAGGCTCACGTCTTCATTCGTCTAAATAACGATTTTCATAATAATGTAAAACTTTCTGAAAGAATAACAAACTATTAATCTTATCACCACCTTTAAGGTGACTTTCTGTAGCTTTTACAACAATCCTTTCTTACTGATTTTCCACTATTGAATAGGAATTAGCATGCAATGTCGTTACGTTTTAGCAATAATTCCGGAAATGCTAATAAATCAGTGAGCTTTTCCCTATATCCTACAATATTTGTAGACACCATAATTAACTACCTACTCCATATTTTTTGTGTGATAGTCTGAAAATTAGCATGCCACAACCAGGTTGAAAATAGATATTCTTTAGTGAAGTAAGAATCAAATTTAACAGTATAATAATTATTCATCTGAAATAGGTTTGCCTTCAGGAATAAATTGGATGAATCTATGGAATCGGAGAAAGACATACAATATTGTATTGTAAAGTAATAGGTATAATGAAGGGAAACAGTGTAATCACAATATTAATAACTCTTTACACTGAAAATGAAGATAAAAGCAATCGTATTCAGTTTCAAGTAAAAGCTTTCAAAATGCCATCAGGGTGTATAAACTTATGGGTGTGTTCCATTAACTCTACCCTGTACGGGTATAGGTGTGGCATTTGTTCTAATGGGGCCGATCTGCGAACTGGGTCACTTAAGGAAGTCAAGGACGACGATAACAGAGCGTGACATTATCATTGTCTTCGCGCTGAGCGTTAGGTCTCTTTCAAATTGCCAATTATGGCACATAGAACCCTCAATTTACTTATAATAGGTCTATTTTAGAGACTCTAAGGCCCTTCATCCACGTAGAGAGAATAGAGTTAGCTTGGAGACTAATCTAATATAATCTAATTTCTACATACACGTAGAGATCATTAGAGCGAGAGTAGCGAAGCTTCTCTACGATTATGGAGTCGCCCTCCGTTGTTTCAATCTATTGTGGACGAAGCCTATTACGAAAAGCCATTATTTATAAATAGCCAGAAAATGTAAAACTATTCTAGAAATTTTGTTTAATCTGTATTCATTTTTGGCCACGAAATAGACAATAGGACTTGATCTCACACCAGAATAGACTTGTAATTGGCCTTCTATAGATAAGACGATAAACAAGCTCTCTCTCTCGTAGCAGATCTTTGCTTAACTCAATTTGACATAGAAAGGAATTTAACATTATAATATTGGTAATTGACACTGACTTAACCTAATGATTTAAATCTATCTATTACTAGCTGACCCGGCAAACGTTGTTTTGCCATACTAAAAAAAAAGTTTGAAAAATAGATGTTGGCCGATTCTCAGACCTACTGAATATGTATGCAAAATTTGAGAAGAATCGGTCAAGCCGTTTCGGAGGAGTACGGTAACTAACACTGTGACACGTGAATTTTATATATTAGATCTAACTTCCTCTCCTTTCCAGCCCATTTACGTCCCATTGTTGGGCACGGGCCTCCTCCACTTTGGAGAGATTATGGTCTACTGTGCCGCGCTGACGCTGTGACGCGCGTATTGGCACAGGGTTTATTTTCGAGTTATCCGTCTCTCACAGTGGATGATATCTGTGTGCCATATCCCTCAGCTGACTTTTACAGCACCCTTGGGAGGAGATGGGGTGGTGACACTTGTATTCTTAATGCGTCACTGTGGTGACGGATTAAGAATACAAGTGTTATCTAACTTAAACTGGTAGAAATACTGAAAATTACTTTAGTTTGGCGTTAACTTTTTGTTTCCTAGATGCTAACGTCCTTAAAATAAGCAATCGAATATTCTCCAGTATTGATTCCAAAACCTGTTACCCAACTAGTTTATATCCGTACACAAGCGTTACAGAACAGTCAATCAAAATAGATCGATATTGCGAAATTTTTAATGCATTGCGATTTACTGTTCGTGTATACGAATAATAAGAGGCTGCTGGGGTATTATTTTTAGAATTTATAGCCGATTTACAAACAATATTATACATAGTTCAAATAACTAAAAAGCATACTTGAAATTCATTAATACTTTTTAAATTGTTGCGTGCAAAATTTTTGATCAATCTGACTACTAAAAGTGAGCGACAATAACTTTCAAATTATTACATTGATAGAATTAAAAAATGTGCGTGCGTGTTAATAATATATGCATAAGACACGTGAAAAAGAAAACCTGTCTTAAGCAGATACAATAAGTGATTTTAAATGTATGTAAGTATTTATGTGATGATAGAAAAAGTAACTAGATTACAGTTAATAGTTACGGTGTTAAACTTGTTAATGAGTTTGACCACGTGTTGTTTGACTAGAAATAGCCGCAATGAGCAGTGAAGCCGTTAAGCTTTGCAGCCGTGATGTTATGCCTCGAACTACTTGCGAACGGAAGTCACTATAGTGATGCAATGTTTTATAGTTTTATGTGTATTTCTTGCCGTTGTTGATGTTTATCTTCACAGATTATAAATATTATTAAGTTACTTTAACGATATTTTAACTAATAAAAGCAAGGCAGTATATAATTATATTGGTTCTTTATGTAAATTTTACGCGAAATATTTGCCTCTTTTCTACTAGTTTTGAGCTTTTTTTAGCTTCATGGACTTTAACGTGATCTAATTAATTGAAGGAATATACCACGGCCAAACTAACTACGGCTGGAAATTGAACACTGGCTGAAAATTTCAAGAGAGAATATTTTTTCAGTAATTGAAATAAATAAATATTCATGGACATTTCACACAACGTCCTATGGTCCCAAGCTAAGCTTATATGCTTGTGTTATGGGTACCAGAATACGGATAGAACACATATACTACTTTTTTTTGTAAATACATACATAAAATACATAGAAACACCCAGACGCGGTACAAACATTTGTATGACAATTAGAAAAATCACACAAATGATTATCCCGAGCGGGAACCGAACCCGCGACCTCTTGATCAGCAGTCCTTTACATGAACCACTCAACCACGAGGCTCGTCGAAATGAATGGTTATCATCTGATGATAGTTAAAAATACTAAAACATAATATGGTCACCTGACGAGCGTTTAGGAACCTAAAATCCAATAGCTAACGTACCTACCTACTTTTTTTTAACTGTCCTTAATTTAGAAAGCTGTTAGATTTTTTCTTCTTCTTTCTACCCTTATCCCAAGCTACTTGGAGCCGGCGCAGCACATTTTTTCCTTTCAACCTCTTCTATTGACCATCACATTCTCATCATTTTAATAATTTGTTTGTCGTTTTGTTAGATTGAATGTTGTTTAAAAAAAAACATATTCTGACGAACATAAAACCAAATTTTATTAGTAGAAAGGAAATATTGCTTCTAAGATTTCGGTTTTAATGAGTCTTTTTCTAACTCGTCTAACACTACTAATATTTCAAACTAGTTTACACGCCACAATGAATGCGCCGGCGACGCGGAAGTAACGGCCTCACTCAATGACAAACACCCACGTGATTTACTGAACGAAATATACTCCATAGGTATAAAAATACACAATAATATTAAATAAACATGATACAAAAAACTGCATAAAATATTATGGGGCAAAGAGCATGTCTCATACTATCAACCATAAATAAAATCCCCATAAAGTGGGTTGTGATAATTTTACATTCTTATTTACATATTTTCCTAAATCATATAGGTATTCAATATATAAAAACTAATAGACTATTCGTTTGTAGGGAAAGGCGCTGGTCATACATTCGGCATATAAGGTGGAGTCTGCCCACTTTAAGTTTTGGATTTAGTAAGAATCTTTAAGATTGTATTATAATATCGACTAGCTGTTGCCTGCGACTTCGTACGAGATCGAGATCTTGAGTTATGTCTCTACTTTGATAATTCCATTGTGAAACGCTATTGCAAAAATAATTCACACTGAGATGTCATCACAATAAAACAGATTGCATTGTTGTCTGTACGAATTATGAAGCATTCTTGTCTTCTTATCAGATAACAACGAACTTATGTAAATGTTTAGCCAAGTTATTTTAATCATTGTTTTACTACTTATTATGAGTTGATGTTGATGAGTAACGAGTGCAACATAAACAAATCCCACGCGAACATCGTCATTATAAGGAAAATATACATAGGTATATTATTTTTAAAAAAGCCACCTTTAACTTTGCCTTTGTCAGTGGTGACGTCAGAAAAAATTTTGACGCAAATTAGCACCCACGATGAAAAAGAAGACTAACATATTTACCTTTAACTGCGTGTTTTTTTTTGTTGCATCGTAACTCCGAAATAACTCAACCGATTTATAGTTAACTAGCTCTTGCCCGCGACTCCGTCCGCGTGGGATTTGGAAAATTTTTTTTTTTCGCAATTAAAGGTAGCCTATGTCCTTTCTCAGGGTCTAAAGATTGTCTGTGCCAGATGTCGTCAAAATCGGTTGAGAGGTTTAAGCGGGAAAGCGTAACAGACACACAGACAGAGTTACTTCCGCATTTATAATATTAGTAGGGATGTTTGGAAATTACAAAACACAACACACGACATTATTTGTTTAGATTTAATAGTTTCTTATCTAATGAACACTATACTAAAATATAAAATAATTGATGTAAATATACATAAATTATTTTATTATTTTATACTTAGTTACTATAATAATAATTATAGTAACTAAGTATGCAACATAAAATATTAATTACGAACAAAATATTGAAAGACATTTATATAAAACATTTTCTATAAGAAATACTCAACCACAAAAGCTGGCATTTAATTACCAATCAATCTCTCTCTCTCTCTCTCTAGCCCATTAACGTCCCACTTTGGGCACGGGCCTCTTCCACTTTGGGAGGGATCATGGTCTACTGTTCCGCGCTGACCTGCCGTGTTGACACAGGGTTTTGTGTTCGAGTTTTCCGTCTCATCACAGAGGATGTTATCTGTTAACAATATCTCTTAGCTGGCTCTCACAGCGCCCTCGGGAGGAAAATCGGTGGTGACACTTGGATTCTTAATCTATCACCTATAATTACTAATCACTGTAATAACATTATTTTTCTTTCTTTACAGAGGCTATGAACCGGTAATCTCAAGTATTGACAGAATTTGATTAAAAATGAAGCGCCTTACAACATGCTGTTGTTGTGCGTCTACTCGAACCGGCACACTTATCACTGCGACTCTTGGTGTCATCCTGTCTATTGCGACCATTATCATCGTGTGGGTGTTAGAGAAGCACAGGATTGCATTTAGCACCTTCATATTTGACAAAGACTTTGATAAAAAGCTATCAGATCTAGACAGTAAGTAGAATTCTACTATTATTTTAATAACTACTGCCTCACTCCTTGCCGTTTAGCATGACGATTATAAGCAAAAAAAAAAATTTATGCCATAATTTATGGTCCAAAATTAAGCCATATTTATATGCTGATGTTAAGTATAAATAACACTGTGACCAAATACATACATGTTATAGCTACATTTGAAAATTATCATATACTTATTTCTTAGTCCAGGTATGTCCTGTCCCCTCATCATATTATAATCTGCTAAACGATTCGATGATCAATGTTATTAATACAAGACTTTTTTTCTTTTCAGTTCCGAGGATAATATTAACAATAAATCTATGCTTCACTATCCTGATATGCACTCTACTGTTGATTGCTGTACATAAAGTAAGTGTCTCATATTTATTTATTCATTTTATTGATTTTCATTGGTCTTTTTGCTTACAGCAATCCTTGCGCAATAAGTATATTTTAGTAGAAAATTACATTTATTATCTTACATTACTAATAAATTATTATTGTGATAGGTACTTTTTTGTCAGTTCACAAGTCATAAAATATAGCATCCTAGCAGTAATCCTAATAGATTAATTAACTTACATACATACTGTAAGTTACGCTATATGTATAAGTAAGTTAAGTAACTCTGAAACCGCTTTCTTTATTTCATTTCATGCCACAAAAGACGTCTTTTTCGGTAAGTTTACTACCTCTCAACTTAATATACATATACAACTGATATTAGAAAAATCACTACTATTTAAATATATTTGTATTGTATAGTATAGTTATACTTATATGAGTATAGAAATTAAACACGATGTCCTCTGGTCATAGTTAAAGTTATAATGGTATGCTTGTGTTATGAAAACCAGATTACTCTTACAGTTGAATAATAGAAAAATTGGACGCAATTCCTACAGGTTTCAAGCTCGTAAAAGACGTGACATTACTGTACCACAGTAACTGTAACACAAGGCATTTATTTTAATTACTTGGTGTTTAAACTAAACTAAATATTTAAAATAATGTGATAGCGTTTTAAGATAGGTTCAAATAAGTCACACAGGTATCATACATTGAATTAGTACTCGTCAAAAATTTTTTTTTTTTGACATTTCACACAATGTCCTCTGGTCCCAAGCTAAGCTTATAAGCTTGTGTTATGGGTACCAGAATGCGGGTAGTATACTTATACTACTTTTTTTTTGTAAATACATACCTACTTATAATGCATAGAAACACCCAGACGCAGTACAAACATTTGTATGACAATTAGAAAAATCACACAAATGATTGTCCCGAGCGGGAATCGAACCCGCGATCTCTTGATCGGCAATTCGTTACATCAACCACTCAACCACGAGGCTCGTCAAACGATTTTACAAAAGTGTTGTACAATTTCGTTTGCCTTTTCCAGCGACGATCATGGCTGATGCTGCCGTGGGTAGTGCTTGGTATAGTACTCGCCATCGGTCTGCTAATCAGCGTGCTACACACCTCCATCACATACTATCTCGATGATAAAGATGACAATGTAATACTGGCTTCTTGTGTACTGGTCGGCGGACTACTCTATTTGTGTAAGTAAATTAATTTATGCTGGAAACCGATCTAAATCGCCCGTCAGTGTAGACCGTGGGTCTGCGTAGCTATTTCTATTTACAAAAAAAAACTAATCAAGTGCAAGTTGGATTCCCACACGAAGGTTTCATGCAGTTATTTTTATAATATATTCGTCATATCGACATAATCAGGGTATCATGAAGTTACACTAATAACGTTTGTTATATTATATGGGAGCCCCTATAATAATTGTATTCTGGTTTTAATTATTATTGTCACAGCTTCAACAAAAATACATCGACATTCAACTCTTTACCTATCGCCATTCCGAACACAGTGAAGTCTCAATTATATGGTACCATTTTACCGATAAACACAACATTTTAAGAAATTTTATTTTGGTTATTTTAATTGCTTAACTATCAATTTCCGGTATTTGGTATACCTACTCTTTTACTCAACAATATTATGAACTACTACTGCTAAACTAATTTTCTTTCTCTATATTGTATTTCAGGTTTGTACCTGTATTTATGGGCGGTGGTGTTTAGTCACTACCTCGATACACGTGACGAAGAAGAACGAGGCCGCTACAGAAAAGCTCCTTACAAAAGATAGATTTATTGTAAATTATTATAATAGACTGCATAATATTTAAAATAAGTCTATAGTCTCTAAATTTTATGTTCTCAATAACAAATGAAAGTGCGCAAAAACATTGCTTTATAAAATTAAAAATGATAATTTTCAGGATTGTTTTGTAGAACTTAACACGCAATTTTTTTTATTAATATTTCCTGATACAATTATGCGTTATTTTGACATATAGGTATGATTTTTTTAAATTAATCAAATCAGTAGAGAAACGGCACGGTGTTCCGAGGTCGTGGATTCAAGTCCCGCTCATGGTGATCGTTTTTTCCACTATAATTTTTGAGTACTTACGTTTTTAATACGTATTTACCCACCTACTATAGTGTATAAAGTAAAAACCTAGAAAGTCAATTGCAAAAATTAATAAACTACGTCAATTTTTTTTAAGGCTAGCTGGTATTAGCATTATCATTTAAAATAAATATCATTCTTAGATAAGTAAAGTATGTTTTTGAAACTTTCATTTGAATATAAAATCTATGTGTCTGCTATAATTATATTTAACATAAGAAAAAGGAAATGAATGGAACGCCTACTGGAAGTGTAGGAATGAATAAAACTATTAAAACATGTTATTTCTAAGTTAACAATTCCATTAGGTACATAAATAGAAGTCTCCTTCAGACTGTGCCTTCAGAACACAAAAATGTGAGGAGTCTCTTTTATTTAAGAAATCTTTGGGAATAAATTCAATTATTATAGGTACCTAAACAACACGACGTAAATGCCTTATAATTGAAAAGATGTGCCTTATTGTAATTTACTGTTGTTAGAGCTAATTAAAATTAACCTAACAAAAAAATTTTTGTAACCAAAAAGTTCAGGAAACATTGCCGAATTGTGTTATCAACACTATCAAAATTATTTTTTAGTTTAGTTGTGCGCGTAGAATTGGTACCAAAGTCTATGACTATTTTAATAGGCTTTATATTAAAGTGAGCACCTGGCGACTATATAGCCTTGCCGTAGGGCCTGTCTATGCTTTCGTTCTTTGTCTGCCTTTATATATGTATCAGTTTAGTGAGCAGAAATGATACCACATGTTTATATCTAGTATTCGGTGTCTTCAGCTAAGCCGCTAAGTTTATATGCTACGAAGAGTTTTTCTAATCCGATATTTATGTTACCACCGGTATTTGTAGATATTACATAACAACCCTTGATCTACTAGTAGTTAAACCTACTTTATCCCGGATAGTACATTACATCAGTGTGAGATTTAATGGAATATTTTTATATTATTTATTTAACATAATAAAATATAAGTGAACTTTAATAAATGTTTAGAAAAATAATACAGACTTTTATTGAATTACTTTTTCTAATCTAGCTTTTTATCCAGTTATCAACTTACATTGCAGACATAGTATAAGTCTGTGTATTTACAAAATAATCAACCCCTAAGAGTCCTGATTTAAAGACTATGGTAAGGTAACAAAAGAGAGCTTTGAATCATCCAGCCTTGACGCTGCAACAAAAATAAATAACTGGCTAGCTAAAGCCTAAAGTCAAGGCAAAAGAAAGTGACTAAAAAGAAATAATTAGGAAAAGTCGTACAGGCAGCTGTCTGTTTAAAGGTCATTAGCTCATTAGAGCCTCACGGCACCTACACCGCACCGCCTCGCCTCGTGCGGTTAGTATTCTTGATATGGATTTGTATGAGTATGCGCTCACTACATCAACTCCGTAGCGTCACCGGGTCGCCTGTGTCGTAAGCCCTCCACGCGCGGACAGCGGGTGGACCGCTCGGTGACATCTCGTTGCTCGCATGCTTGCCTTGCGCTACCTGCGCAGCGCCAACGCGCGGGTCCGAAGCGGACCGCCAATAGACGTAGTGCCAATTGTTAACAGACTACACGAAAATTCCTGGACTAACCGGTCTCCAGTCGTAGATACGATTATTGGTGATAACACGGTGTCCACCCGTGGACCACCTGTCGACAACGAGTGGACGCCTTGCGATGAGGCGGTGCGGGGTGGGTGCCGATCAAGAGGCCGCGGGTTCGATTCCCGCTCGGGACAATCATTTGTGTGATTTTTCTAATTGTTATACAAGTGTTTGTACTGCGTCGGGGTGTTTCTATGTAGGTATTTTAAGTATGTATTATCAAAAGAAAAGTAGTTTAGGTATTCTATCCGTATTCTGGTACCCATAACACAAGCATATAAGCTTAGCTTGGGACCAGAGGACGCTGTGTGAAATGTCCATGAATATTAAATTTATTTTATTTTTAATATACTCTTCGGGTACACGGAACCTAAGGGCCCAGGAGGAAAAACTATCACGCCTACAAATTTGAGCTTCGTCATTATAATTTAAAACAGTATCATAATATATAGTATCTTTGATAATATACTAGTGTAAAAATATTGTAATGTTTAAATTATCCCAGTTTTACTAACATAAAAAATGGATACCTCAGTTCCCAGCCGAACGCGAGGCCTTTTATAAAACTCTACGTTTAGCCAATGTTATAAAAGAACTCATAAATATTACGAAGCACTCCATCCAGTGGCTCATTATGACAAACAATGTTCGATATAATAATACCCTAGGAGGATAAACTAAGCTAAGCCTATGAATATACATTATACCCATGATTATACCATGATCTGTTTCGTCCATAGAGTTTGGATGGTTCATAGACAAAAGATGGGACGGTTTTGTTATGGTTGTCAATGTCATCTTGACATTTGACAACTGTCAATTTGTCATTTATCTGTCATCTCGTTTATCCGATTTTATCGCTCGGCCGCTGTTCGTTGCGGTATTGTAAATTCTTCGGATTCCTCCGTTCGTATTCATTTGACAAATAACTTTAGTCGTCCTTAGTACGCTTCTATAATTTAACTGAAAGAGACAATAACAACATCTGTTACAAAAATGGAAATCTCATTTAAAGGCAAAAGGGTACTCGTTACCGGCGCTGGCCAAGGTTAGTATTTTGTTATAACTTAATATTAATTACGGTTACATGTATTGTAAACCGTAAATGCTAATATTATCAAATAACTTTATACACGTCATGATGCTCTTAAATAAACATACATAGAAAAGGTTAATGTAAAGTCATAATTGTTCTACAGGAATCGGCAGGGGTATTGCAGTGGAACTATGGCGTGCTGGCGCTAATATTGTCGCTTTATCTCGGACAAGAAGTCATCTGGAAACTCTTCAAAGTGAATATCCTTCAATAGATATTGTAGACGTTGACATAGCTGACTGGCAGAAAACCAGAGAAGTGGTAGAATCTCTGGGTCATTTTGATGCACTCGTAAATAATGCTGCTGTCGCAGTATGTGAACCATTCCTTGAATGTAAACCTGAAGACTTTGATAAGTATGTCATTATATTTCTTTGTATAATAATAATGCTAACAATTTGCTCAAAATTTAACTAATATGTTACTTTCAGAACATTTAATGTCAACGTAAAAGCAGTTTTAAACATTAGCCAAGTTGTAGCAAAAAAAATGATAGAAAATAAAACTCATGGGACCATAGTCAACATATCATCACAGGCATCTAAGGTAAGTAACTACAAATGTGTGTGCTTTGTAATCACCGGTCACCCCAAGTGTATAGCTACACTATTCTTATGCAAGAATAGTGTAAATTCTATTCGAACTCTGTATGTGATTTTATTACGAACAATGAAAATGCATTATTCCATAGCCTGTGCAACCTGTGCCTTCCTCCAGCATTGGTGTGTATATTTGTTCAAAGATTTTTGTCAACAAATGTAATTCTAATCTTTGTTTGTAGTGCAGTTGATATTGATAATAAGTAGTGTTTTTTTCCTATCAGGATAACTATTTGCCCAAAATAGCAATAGCACCCAAAACACAAATTAACTGCAAATATATAAATAGTTACCTAAATACTTAAATGTATTTGCATGTTTATTTTGTTTGGTCATAATACTCATAATACATTATCTATGTTTATTATCTATATACAATTCATGTTATCAAATTGGATTAGTTGGGATTACAAGTGTCATGTCCATTGTGTGATAGGATGTTTGAATTACACACCTACCATCTCACTACTCATTATATGCTTTCTTTTATAATTACATAAGATTATGATGAATTAAGAACTATGGCACGTACTTCAATATACCATGTGCTTAGCTGTTACCTCGCCCTCCCGGTCACGCCGCTCGCGGACAGGGGCGTGCGCTCCCTATAGGCAGAAAAGCACTGCTTTACTTGCCATTCACAGATAATAAAACGTTTGTATGTTTTAGATGACTTTATTCATTTATTTACTATTAATTAAACAAAATATTATAACTTAAAAACGCCTAATAATTCATAAATAGCACCAATATGTGCTTGCAAATTGGTGCTTTTTGCCAGGCGTTTGGCGAAGGAATAATATTGGTCACATGGACGAAAGTAAGCCCGACACCGCGTCCGTGCACAGTTTACAAACGCACACAGGCTTGCATATTGAAGACGATTCGTACTCGTATCTCCTGCCGCCTGCTTTGGCGATCGGATGTTTCCGCGAGTATTCGGCGTTCGTTCGTTGCCTATAATCCGAATAAAAAATAATGGTCGGAAGTCTAATAAATCACGTATACACACTATGCATTTTTGTTTAGTATGGTTTTATCTATTTAAATAGCAGAAATATTTTGGTTCGACGGAGGCCATTTTATTTTTTCATGTGATTCATTGAACTGTTTAATATTGAGTTTCTATAATTTAATAATTGTATGGATTTTCGTTTGTTGATTTTAAAATGTTATTTGATTGTGAGGAGTGTCTTGAAAATGTGTGTTTGTTAAAAATAACAAGTTCTCACAATTGTCATTCAGTGAAAAGATTCAAATTGTGTCTAAAGGTAGATGTGTACCCGAGTTACGACAACTAAGCCAGCAAAAAGGTAATGTAACTCGAAAATTTCATGTTAAAAGTTATGAAACGTATGTACATACGTACATGTACGTATGTATGTACGTACGTAGTTATTGTTTAGTAATTCTAGTACAGTGTGGACTGATTCGGGATATTCAGATTTAAATTTGTTCTGTTGGCATGGTTTCCGACTTAGAGATCCGTCGCGTGGCTATGCTAAAAATCTATAAAAGAAAAAGTTTTTGTGACTGAGTACTGCGACGCATACCCAGTGTCATATTCCTGTGCACGCCACTGCTCGCGGACCATATATAAGACGAGCTATGCCTGCGCTCCGCTCTGTTCCTGTGTCGCAGATTAAGGTGTCTCCTCTTACTCGGAGGCCTGGTGGACTCTCCTGGAAGCGTACCCCCCTATACTTAACTCTTTAAAAACTTAAACTTTAGATTCAGTGTTAAAAATAAATAAATAGTATTTCTATTAGTGATTCTCGTTGTGTTCTTAAATGGAATATTGTGAAAAGTGGAATAAATTGTGAAATTTGTTGAGATTTTTCTTAAAATCATTCCATAAACCTATAACAGGAACCGTGAGCCCTCTGCTCACGCGACAGTTTTCTCATAGACATCTCAATTCAAAAATATTGCGATTTTTTATGTAACATTAAATAATTATAAAACCAGATAAAAGAAGACTTCTTTATTCAGTAATTTTAACTTAGTAGCTGTGCCCCGCGGTGTTACCCGCAATAAAAAGGATATAAAATATTGGAAAGTTTCATGAAAATCCATCCAGTAGTCTTTACGTTTTCACGTAACTGCTTTCGAACAACAAACATCCTTATACTCGTACATCCAAACATTGGAGTATAGATAGAAGACCGAGGAAACAGCAGTTTAAGTATTTTATTTTTCGCGCGTAATTTTTTTTTCGTCATATCTCCTAAGATATTCATTTAAATTGCATGCTGTAAAAAGCAGTTATAATCTATATGAAATGTGTAAGCTAACTAAGGTATTTAATTCGATAAAAAATATTACTATATACACATAAATAGCTTTTGAAAACACCCTAATGAATTTGATAATCTTTTTGACATCATTATGGGCACAGCGGGTTTTCCTGAATAGAGAGACATATGCCCTCGCGGACTTTTTTGAAAAATTGTAGGTAATAAACAATTCCTCCATACTTTACTTTGTTGTACCTCACATGGATAAGGCAGCGTTTTCATTTAAAGCTCGCGCGCGTCTGAAATTCGCAGCAAATTTGATCATATCTCATCCAATATATAGTAAACCCCAACAAATTATGCAAGAAAGCCATCCTCTTGAACCATTCCATCTATTAAAAAAACCGCATCAAGATCCGTTGCGTATTTTTGAAGTTATATGCTCACTTATGGGACATACATACAAAAATTACTACTTTGTTTTATAATAAGTAAAGAAGTACTTCACATCGAAATTACTGTATTATAATGAGAGTTTCTCAGCCTCTCTCAAAATAGCCTAAAAGCTTTTTTGAGCAAAATTAAAAAAAAAGTAATAAGTATAATATTTTCTAACACTTGCGCGACTCATCTGTTTAAATAAAACTACTTTTTACGGATTTAGACGGGTATATTTGTTTTAATTTAAAACAAATATACGCGTCTAAATCCGTAAAAAGTAGTTTTATTTAAAAAGAAGTAATAATTTATGTGTTTACACATACACAGTTTTTCCTTGTATGACTAAGTTTAGGAAATGTAACTTTAATCCCACTGAATTATGTACCTATAGAGAATTATTTAGAAATGTTTCTCAGTAATCAGATATAACTTCAATTATCATAAGTTAATGACGCATGACAAAAAAAATTATAATAATTTTTCTTATTATTTTATCTTATCTCCATTAATGTATATTGCAGGCTGCATTAAAAGACCATACCATATACAGTGCATCGAAAGCTGCTCTTGATGGTATGACCCGTGCTATGGCTTTAGAACTTGGCCCGTATGGTATCAGAGTCAATGCTGTTAACCCCACTGTTATTATGACTGAAATGGCTAAAGTTGGCTGGTCAGATCCGGCTAGAGCTGATGAAATGATTTCCAAGATTCCCCTTAGACGGTAAGATGTTTAACTTAATATAATGAAAGTATTTTGATTGTAGTTATTTACACGAATTGTGAAACTATCGCAAGGTTTACAGGGTGCTATAGCTCATACCGCATCAAATGCTGCCATTTTATGATGAAAATTACAATTTCTGAATGATAGTTAATAGCACAGATTTAAGAGATGCTTTGACAATGGCTACATAACTCTCGTGTCTTAAAGCCACATAAATATCGATGAACGCGTGAGTCACCTCTGATACACAAAACAGATTTAATTTTACCATAGACTAATAAAACAGGCCTTATCCTAATGACATACTTATTTTATTTCTTGTAAAATGTGACATTTCTAGATATTAAATACCTAATTAAATCAATTTTAAACTTAAAGGCTATCACCGCCCTTCTCAAGCTGGCCTCCCCAGGCCATGGCCCACATGGTCCTAGGATAAATACGCCTCTGCCCCTTGGCAAAATTAGTTTCTAAACCTTTTTTATTATATTTTTAGGTTCGGTGAAGTATCTGAAGTAGTGAACGCTGTAGTTTTTCTATTGAGCGAGAGAGCTAGCATGATTAATGGCGTCGAATTGCCAATAGACGGAGGATTCCTTGCCACATAAATTGGCAAACGCCATATTTATATCAAATAATTTTAAACATTGCATATGTTTTAAGTGTAGGTGTTATGTAACCAAAGATGGTTTTCTGAATTGCCATGAATTATCAAGTTATGTAAATATTGATATATTATTATCTGTTTAAATAACAATTGTAGTTTCAAAATAGTATATGTGCTATTGTTATTATAAGCAATATTATGTGTTTTTCAATTTTATTAATTGGATGTAAGATAAATCTGTATTTTACATAGAAGATATTATCAAAACCTTAAATAAACAAAGTGACTTGTCGACCTTTAGAACATTTAACAAAAAATTGTTTGGAATTAATCTGTGTTTCTTTATATTTTATTTTATTATCTTAGAGAAGATAAAAACAGTTTTAGTACTTTTTCTATAACTATCATAACTTATACGACTATATATAACATTGTGATTTACTTGTTTGCAATAATTAAACAGCAATAATAAGGAATATGAAACCACACATGTTAAAATTACGAACAACATTAAAATTGGAGAATATTTTGACTAAGTAACTAATAAAGCCATTGATTGTGTGATTTAACAAAGCTTGACATTAGTTTAATAACACAATTTACAAGATAATCGAAATATTAAATTTGTGAAATAAATGCGATTTGTTTAAATATTTGATTTTTTTTTTATTTAATTGCATCTTATTTACTACATATTCTATTTAGCAATTTAAGTTAGTTTAAAATTACTTATTAGCCTTTGTAGGCTAGATTGTAATTAATATGATGATTTGGTTCTCAAAATCCAGATACGTCATGGAAAAAAAAAAATCTTATTTACTGATAAATGTAAGCCTGATCTGTAACACTTTTTAAACATAAAATTATTGGTAACATAAAAAAGGGCGTGGTTTGCATGTTATTGGTAAATAAAGCAACAAACCACGCCCCTTTTTAGGGTTCCGTACCCAAAGGGTAAAAACGGGACCCTATTACGGAGACTTCGCTGTCCGTCCGTCCGTCCGTCCGTCCGTCCGTCTGTCACCAGGCTGTATCTCAAGAACGGTGATAGCTAGAGAGTTGAAATTTTCACAGATGATGTATTTCTATTGCCGCTATAACAACAAATACTAAAAATAAAATAAAATAAATATTTAAGGTGGGCTCCCATACAACAAACATGATTTTTAGGGTTCTGTACCCAGTATCTCAAGAACGGTGATAGCTAGACAGTTGAAATTTTCACAGATGATGTATTTCTATTGCCGCTATAACAACAAATACTAAAAATAAAATAAAATAAATATTTAAGGGGGGCTCCCATACAACAAACATGATTTTTTTACCGTTTCTTGCTCGATACTAATAACGTTGCCTTATGTTGCATAGATAATGGTACGGAACCCTTCGTGCGCGAGTCTGACTCGCACTTGACCAATTTTTTTTATATTAAAAACGTTATGTTTAAAACACATTTAAAAATAATTTTACATTTTTAAACATAACGTTCACTCGACTAGATGTAAATTAAAAAGATATATAAAACTACTTTTTACGGAATCGTATATTTGTTCTAAATTTTGGCCCGACGTTTCAAAGACTTTGCAGTCACCATGGTCACGGGTTAGACTGAGCTGTAATGTGTCTTCTACGATCAGTTATTGCAGGGTTTACCCACATTCGATTTTAATTTTACATTATTATTATTATTAAAAAGAAAAAATAAATTGTATTACTCTTTAGATTACTCGTCATCATGATTTGAAAAAGTGCGATATTTTGACAAGATTAGGTCTGGTTGTTTTCGCATAACTCTTATGGATGGAGATTGATAAAAACAAGGGCCTAAATAAAAACATGAAACTCCCGACTTGAACAATAGCAGTCAGTATAACAGTAGGTATTTTCTATTGGAAGAGATTAGATAGTAAAAAAAAACTCGCTTCAAAAACCTAAATCTAAATAAGTAATTATAAGTACTCTTGTTATGTATTATGTCATAAACCACTTTTCGTAAAAAACATGTTCGATAAGTAAGTTATTAAAAGGTTATCAATTCGTAAAGTTACGTATGATAGATGTTATCGCTCACGATAACTTCAGATATTAATGTTTTATTTTCATTTATATAATTAGATATAGCAGCAGTACATGTGTCCAAAATAATGGATAAATATTTTAAAGGAAAAAGGATTCTTGTTACCGGCGGTTGCCAAGGTGAGTATAAGAAATACTACATAATTTAATTAGAATCGTGGGCAGTGGCGGATTTACCAGCAGGCTGAGTAGGCTGGAGCCTAGGGCGGCAAATTTGGTTCCTCAATTTTGTATTTCGGTTTACAAATTTAAAAAAAAAAATATTATACACACTAGGGTTATATGAAAAAAAAAAAATTTTTTTTGAATTTCGAAACGCATACCCTCTACTTTTTTTATAAATGTTAAAATGTACTTAAATATGAAATTTCATATTTGTAGCATGATTGCAACCCGTGCCGACCGAGCCCTAAAATTTAGTAAAAAATGGTGTTTTAGCCTGACATTTTGGTTTGATCCAAAACTAATTAAAATGCAACAAATAAAGTAAATATGAGTAAGAATAAAATAAGATCAACATAAACTTTTATTTAAATACAAATTATAATAATAATTAATTAGGGTAACTTCTCTTTAGTGTAGTTTTTTTACAGTCTGGATACAGTTTTCTGTGTTCCTGAACACAACGCAACAAAAACTGTTTTTGCTCTTCTTCAGCCGTGATAAGTCCATTAAAATCTTGCATTAATTTAACAGCTCTTTCATCAGTGTCATTTACGACCTTAAAACGACTTATTCATCTTCTAGCTTCCAAAAAAGTAGGATTGTCACCCCAAGAAGATATATCCTCCCGAAGAAAACTGTCGTCGATTTGCAGTCGAGATAGAAATTGTTTGCTTCTTTGAGTCACAAAATCATTCAGCGTCATATCTGAAAGAAAGAAAAAACAGTTTAAAAAAGCAAAAACTAAGCCACGAAACTTTGAAAAAAGAAACAAGAAAATATTAAACTTACTAAAGAAATTTTGCGTAATTTCTTCCTTCGATTCAGACCAAGCGCTTCTACAACCGCATGGAGAATGTAAACTGTGTCTCTTATGCTTAATTGGCAACGATCTAAAGCTGCTACCAGTTTAGGAGTTATGAAACTTTTCGTGCCTCTTTTAGAACTTTTTTCAGGGCAAAGAATCTGAGTACTATGTTCACAGTTCGAAATCTGTTCCTCATCCGAATTCTCCAGACATTTCAAGCTATCTATCGAAGAAGTAGATGCAACAGCCAATAACTCTCCTTGTTTTACCTTTCTTTCCTCTTCTTCCAATCGTCTTTGCCTAACTCGTTCTTCTTTCTCCGCCAATTTTTTGTCAATTCCACCTAAGCATCCCGGTCGACCTGCCTCTCTCTGTTTCCTTAAAAAATCTTTGTCTTCCTATATCTTAATTCTGGCGAAGGCATCAGCATGTGCAATATCAAATAAGTTATCAAGGTCTTCTACAAAATTATTTTCACGGTTCTTGAACGTCACCTGAGTTTTCTTACAGTTTTTTTGCAGCTCCCTTCAAACATGATATAAATCAACAAGTTTCTTCACGCAGTTAGGAAATGCCTTCGTAGGAATTCTGGCTTTTTCCCAAAATATAATGCACTCTCTTACAACAAGATTCGCACTTTCACTAACAGTCAGCTTTACTTCACGTATATTGTAAAATAAAACGGTGAGAACTTGTCGATTAGATGGTAATTTTGCACCATTTATCTGGTGGCTTGGCAGTCCGATAAGGTAAATATTTTGTTTATCACTTCGTAGTTCCACAGACATCTTCACATAATAAACAACAACGCATTAATAATGTTAGAAATCACGTATGAAATGACAATTGAAATTCGCAGTAACAGGTCACAGCGCTGTACCCGCGCAACTTGTATGGACAAGTTAAAAACTCAAGTCGGCACGGGTTATCGTTTATAAATCGGGCTAATATTTATTTCTGTATTATATTAGGTCAATACTAAAGTTTTTAGACGGTATGCGTAAAAATATATTGACATTGAAATTTAAGGGACACCCTAATACACACACATAATACCAAGTTCGAAAATTGGAGAGAAATTTGTTTTTTTTTCTTAATGGATAATTTCACACAGCGTCCGCTGGTCCTAAGCTAAGCTTATATGCTTGTGTTATGGGTACCAGAATATAATACATAAACTACTTTTCTTTTATAAATACATATTTATAATACATAGAAACACCCAGACGCAGTACAAACATTTGTATGACAAATATAAAGATCACACAAAGTATTGTCCTGACCGGCAGCCCGTTACATGAACCACTAGACCACGAAGCCCGTCGAAATTAAAATATTTAACAATAATCGAAATATTCTCATACAGTGCTAATTAATAAATATTTCAACATCTCTGCATGAACAATTCCTAAACGCTTTACTAATTATACATTAATGATTATGAACTTTTAGAATATTGCAATTCGATATTATTATCGAAATTTAGTACTTTTTACATAATATATTCTTCACTGATAACTGCTATAACTTTTTCTCCGTGTACCTAATAATTATGAGATCTGCTTACCCAATTCAATCTTGATATATTATCGATGGTCTAATCATGATTGCTGCAGCAAGTTTGCAACTTGTCAAATTCAATTTCAGAAAGTAATTTCTATATATATATATGTATATACCTATATAGCGTAAAAAATACTGACTAAAATTGACAAATTTTTATTAAATAAAAAACTAGTTCAATATCTTATAGAGATCATATTAATCGAATAACTGATAGTTGAACGACAATAAAAAAATTCCCTCCAGAAAATATGAAGTGAGATAATTTGCTCATTAGAAAATTGATACATTTTATCAGTTAATTATTTTATTTGTAGTAAGAAAAAGTTTGGAAAATCCAAATGAGCAGGCCTTAAGCGCTCATGTCGTACACGAATTATTTAAATTAAATGTTTACATCAGTAGATTTGATAACTTTTTCAAAAAATGCCAATCGGAATGAATTAATTATAATAAGATAAAACAATACTCAGCTGCAATTTTTTATTCAACGGCTTCTCTCCAGGTAAATAAGTATAATTAAAAAAAAATTGAAGTGAAAAATGATTTTTTCGAAAGTTATCGTGTTTACTGTGTACACGATCATCCAAAATCTTTATAAAATTACTTCCTTTTAAATAAAAAAATATTAATCATAGCCGAAAAAATCAATTTTATAAGCTCAGCGATCATTTTTAGGGTTCCGTACCCAAAGGGTAAAAACGGGACCCTATTACTGAGACTTCGCTGTCCGTCCGTCCGTCCGTCCGTCTGTCACCAGGCTGTATCTCAAGAACGGTGATAGCCAGACAGTTGAAATTTTCACAGATGATGTATTTCTATTGCCGCTATAACAACAAATACTAAAAATAAAATAAAATAAATATTTAAGGGGGGCTCCCATACAACAAACATGATTTTTTTACCGTTTCTTGCTCGATACTAATAACGTTGCCATATGTTGCATAGATAATGGTACGGAACCGTTCGTGCGCGAGTCCGACTCGCACTTGACCAATTATTCTTTCTGTTAAGTTGCTTTTTAAATAATATTCATGTACATCATATTTGTTAGGTACGGTTTCATGTAAGAAAAATCGGATTTAGATTTTTAGGCAAGAGTAGAGCATACCTACTACGCGCTTCGGACATAAGGCATGTAGTTGCGTAGTCGTATTTGTATAGTAACGCCAGAACAAACGACATGACAATTCGGTAAAGAGTTTCTGGCTGAAATTCATGTACATCATATTTGTTAGGTACGGTTTCATGTAAGAAAAATCGGATTTAGATTTTTAGGCAAGAGTAGAGCATACCTACTACGCGCTTCGGACATAAGGCATGTAGTTGCGTAGTCGTATTTGTATAGTAACGCCAGAACAAACGACATGACAATTCGGTAAAGAGTTTCTGGCTGAATGGATATCTATATTATTTTACTCTTTGCTGAATGGATAGCACAAGTGCAGCGCGAGAGGTTACTACTGATGTATACATACGTTGCGTCGAGGCATTGAGTTCGAGAGTAAGTGAGACAGATATAGTGTGGCTATGCTGGTTTTCCAATTACAGAGCATAATGCGACTCAGTGCCGCACAATGCTGAACTATGCTGACGCTTAATTGGAACGTGAATTAGTTTTCAAATGCGCCAGCAGAATGCGCTAAGTTCAGTGTTGAAAAAAAAATACTAAAATAAAATTGTATTCACATTATATGTGTGGAATATAAAAAAGTCATTGTTTGTACCTTCATCCATACTTATATTTATTTATTTTTTAACACAGCTTGAATGAACTTTGATTATTTCCAGAAAACTCCGACGAAAAGAAAGCCTTAAAATTTTTTTTAACAATAAATAATATTACTAACGATAATATATAAATAAAATTTCAATCAATACCAATTTAAAGAAAAAATACTTGTTAATTTTCTGTCGCTGAAGTTGGCATCGATTGCACGCATCACTTTTGAGAGTGCTCGATTTTGCGAAGCGTTGCTGTAGTTGGAACACTCAACGTTGAGCATTGTGCCGCATAATGCGCTTTTGTGCTGTAATTGGAAAACCATCTATACCAGCGGGGAATTCACGTCTTCTATTTAGTTTAAAAACAAGAGAAAAGTTACTTTTGATGTTTGCGCCCTGCAATTTGTAACACTATATTAATGTTAATATTTAAGGCAACCAAGGTGGCAGAAATTTAATAGCCTACGGGCGGCAAATCTATAAATCCGCCACTGATCGTGGGGTGTTAGATCCAAAAGACGCAAGACCACGCTTTGAGAGAGGCTTAATTGAACAATTCTAATTCACACAATGCTATCTAGTCCAAAACTAAGCTTAAATGAAGCAACGTTTTAGAGACGCCTTTAAGAAACCGACATTCTTTATAGCAACGCAGTTCTGTCGAGAACTTTATGAAGTGGCGATCACTAAAGCTATAATACTGTCTTGCAGGTAGATTCCAGATTAGTTAGATACAAAAATTTAAAACTTATTGAGTCAGAAAATTACCATTTTATATTTTCTGCCAACTTAAATAAAAACTACAGGCTCTGGCTAGAGGGACATGAAGTACCCATATTTATAGTGTATATTAGGCAGATTAGATAGGTACTTGTTGGTACTTGTATAATGTATAATTATTTTCCATGAATAGGTATTGGTCGCGGTATAGCAGTTGAACTATGGCGTCTAGGAGCCAATGTTATAGTAATATCCAACCAAAAAGAAAAGTTAGAAGAACTTAAGACAGAGTATCCTTCTATTGAGGTAGCATGTGTGGATCTCACCGACTGGGACAATACAAGGGAAGTTGTAGATGCTATTGGAGTAGTGGATGGTTTAGTGAACAATGCAGGGATCATTTTCATTGAATCATTTTTAGAGTTCCTACCAACAAGCTTCGACAAGTAAGTATTTTATCATTCCTAATATCACACTTATACGTTTTATAAATATAATGCAATAGAAGTACCTATAATAGCTAACCAGCCACATGGATATAAAATAATCTACCAAAAACTAAAAAATGCGCTTAAAAATCCTGTTTTATTTTTTATTTTTGCATTGTCAACGTGTTATATTTGTGCAAAATTTCAGATCAATCCGACTACTGCAATTGGGTTCAAATCACTTTCAAAGATTCCGTTACAAAGATTAATACATTGATAGATACATACCGAACTTATATAAGCGTGTTAATAATAACATTGAAAGAAGCAGTCTTGCTGCATAATGCCGAACAAATCACCGGTTTCTTTCTCAATAGAATCCATCGCCCTGACTGATTGTTGGCAGAGTTAGAACTGGCGTATTTCGAGGCATGGCGAGCTAGTGTCATACCCTCAAGAGATCAAAATATATAAGTCACATCAATCACAACATCCACTTACTACATACGCCAAAGCTTTTAGAAAACGATATATTTGCTTCTTAGGCGCAGTGATTAAGGGTCACTCACTAGTTATTGCTCCACGGAGACCTATTCTATTATTTTTCGTGATTCCCACATAACGATCTTGTATTTTATTAGGACTATGGCAGTGAATGTAAAAGCTATGCTTAACGTAAGTCAAGTTTTGGCAAAGAAAATGATTGATAATAAAATAAAGGGTTCTATTGTCAACATATCATCACAATCATCAAAAGTAAGTATTACCTAACCGAAAATGATATATTTTTAATAGCCGAAAACCCACATCATGTACCATTAGATACTTAACTAATCCAAAGGCTTACAGAATACAATAGATTCTCTCTGGTACTAAAAATTATGCTTTCCAAATTAAACATATAGTAAGGGAGTCTGCTTCTAATAAGTAAGTATATCATAAATATAGAATGTTTATTTCCGTGTGGTGACTGATTGAGAATACGAGTGACCATCCCATTTCTTTCCCGTGGTGTTGATAAGAGCATCAACAGTGAGACACGTAAGCTCGATACTAAACAATATGACAACACAATTTAGACTACAAACACTCCTGACGCGTCGTGCCCGTCATTGGGAACTAATGGGCTGGGAAGAACTTCGTCTGAAGATAGCGCATCATAATCATTTTGTTTTCCTCAAGTAAATGGCTTAAAAGCTTTCAGTACCGAGGTATCTCTTTAATTACTTTTGCTGTTCTTTATAACATTTTTCACAGTCTGCTTTGAGGGATCACGTCGTGTATTGTGCATCAAAAGGTGCTGTAGACTCTCTCTCTGCTGTAATGGCCTTGGAATTAGGGCCACATGGTATTAGAGTCAACACAGTCAACCCAACGATTGTAATGACAGAATTGGGTCGTAAAGTATGGTCTGCACCTGAAAAAGCGAACCCAATGCTGGCTAGAATACCGCTTGGAAGGTATGTTTTCATTTAATTAATTTACGGATAACCTTGCGACGCATAATATACCTAATAGATATGTTATTGTGGGCAAAATTTTATGGTTATGTAAGACTTATGGCATTCTGCTAATCTATTTGGAAACCACTCTGGACACTGATTAGCTGTATGGTAATATCATTGATCAAGTATAACATGGTTATAATATTATGATTGTTATTTTTTACATACTGCCTATAGATACTTTTGGTCTTATTCATAATGACTTATCGGAGGTTTAAAAGTTCGCTAAAATCGGTTCTAAAATAATAGTATTTTTACGCTATAACGTTTAGGTATTATCTCTCCGATAAAATCTCCGTTTAAACCTCCGATAAGTCATTATGAATAAGACCAAAATTTATTTATGTTTATTTTCTACGATAATAATTAGTTGCGTACGTAATTACAGACATCCGTGTATTATATTTGTGGTGCGTATGCCTACTTAGTTATTCAAGGAAGCATTGTATTTAACAAGTACCTACCCGAAATAGAGGTAATGTAATGTTAACATTAATAATGCCCATAACCTATAATATAGAGGGATTAGAGGAAGTTAACTTTCACTTGTATGTTAAAAATTACTGTTTTTATAATGTTAGACATTTAAGAGTAACAAATTTACGACTTCTAGGTATTCACATTTAAATTACTAAACCGATTTTGAAGCAATTTTGTAAATAACCTGAAAAATTATTAACACGGAGTTTTCATTCCGTAGATTTTAGCGTTCTAGTAGTAGCCTGATGAGTGAGAGTTCGTCGACCCTGTAAGAACCTTTTTAGGTCTTTTTTGAACAGCCCACAATGACCAAGTACTTGGTCAATGGCCCAATGTTGTAATCCTGTGGGAAACCACAAAAGCGTATTTCCATGCCTACCTAGAGTTTTTCTGATAAAAAATTTTACTTTTAGATTTGGTGAAGTGCAAGACATTGTAAATGCTGTATTGTTTCTACTGAGCGACGGTGCGAGTATGATATCAGGCGTGAACTTGCCTGTAGACGGTGGTTTTCTGGCTGCGTAGACAACATCTGTACCTTTCCTTTTTACTAGCAGAACAAATTCTCTGTTTTAATATTGTTCTAAATAAAAATAAGTATTTATCCAAAAAAGACGTTTTAATTAAACACTAGCTGCTGCACGCGACTCCATACGTGTGGAATTTAGAAAATTTTCTTCTTTTTCGCAACATTTTTCACTGTGCTTCGCTCCTATTGGTCACAGCGTGATGTTATACAGCTTTCCTCGTTAGATGTACTATCCAACACTGAAAGAATTTTTCAAATCGGACCATTGGTTCCTGATATTAGCGCGTTCTAACAAAAAAAGTCTTCAGCTCTATTAGTATATAGATAATAAATCTGGATCGCGACAGCCGGTAGTTGGTTAATGATATAGTCGTAATGGCATAGTTATACACAGACAGATTAAAATATACATTCATATTTAAACAACTGCCAACACAACCGCCGTTTATCGAGAAACATCCTATAGTGGCTTTCGATACAATAGACTTCACAGCCAATAGCTTCATCTAATCAACATAATAGAAAATAAGAGGAACCTATGACAAAAGAAAGTAAGATATCTGAGCAAACGGTTGACAGGGTAACTGAGATTAAAACAAAAACATTTCTTATTTTACTCAGTTTATTGTGCCAAAGGAATCTATACATACTGGACATATAAAACAATGTAAGCATAACAATTCTTTATGCTAAGGTAGAGTAGCACATTTTTATTAAAAAAAATACACCACAAATTTATAAGTGGCTACATTTATGTATTAAATCATTGGTTACAAGTGCAATTCACTTGGAGGGAACAAACACTTACAAACATTTTCATACATGCATTCTTTTATACTAAAAATTACAACCACTACCAATTACAATGTTCCCTCCTATATAAGGAAAATTAAAATAAATATCCATAATGGCATTACGATAAACTATTATAGCGATATTGTTACGATCAATGGCTTCATAAATACGATCTTTTTTAGGGTTCCGTACCCAAAGGGTAAAAACGGGACCCTATTACTGAGACTTCGCTGTCCGTCACCAGGCTGTATCTCAAGAACGGATCACCGTTCTCTATCTATCAAGCTAGACAGTTGAAATTTTCACAGATGATGTATTTCTATTGCCGCTATAACAACAAATACTAAAAATAAAATAAAATAAATATTTAAGGGGGGCTCCCATACAACAAACATAATTTTTTTACCGTTTCTTGCTCGATACTAATAACGTTGCCTTATGTTGCATAGATAATGGTACGGAACCCTTCGTGCGCGAGTCCGACTCGCACTTGACCAATTTTTGTAACACTCGTGCCGCACTACGTGAGTTTTCTATGAACGCACATACGCGTCCATAGCACCAAGCGAAAAAAATTCTGGACGCACATAAGCGTTAATCGCCCTAAGCTAGTGCGTATTTTGTTAGCATAGGTTATAAATTCGAAAATTTCTCAGCGGTGAATGCGTTAAGGGCAATTTTCAATTGTAATCCCCGTATCATTAAGAACATAATTTATAATACGTCTCAATTAGAAATGCTATCCGTTAGTAGTTTTGAAAAGCAAGTAATGACAAATATTATGCATTGGGACCAATAACAGATCTTGAAAACGGATCTTGAATCTCGAAACCGCATAACGCCAGTCCTTTATTAAAGTCATGGTTAGAAGATAAGTACACTCATGACTTAATTTAAGTAGTACAATTAAATAACAAATAAGTATCTCAAAAATGTCTACAGAAAATTTATTTACATACAAACAATCAAATTAATCAAAGATTTCACCTAAAATGAATAAAATTGTTGTCAATTATTATTTAATCTATGTAATTGAATCGCAAAAATATCGCTATATAGTTAGTAAGCTCACAGATGTGTTATAACTATTTACTTATGCAGCAAAGTAATAACTACCTGCTGCATTCGCATATGAACAGTCGAAAATGCTATAAAAACTACACAGTGCGTGTAGTTTTAGCGAAACAATGATTTCCCTTCACGATTGGTATATTTTCAATCCTGAAGACATTACAATCGGATATAATAACGAACCTACGAAAAAAAAAATGAAAAAACACGATAACAGCAAAAATAATTTCATCGACATTAAATCTACAACAGTTATTATTTGTATTTTAATTCCATTACCTTATGGGATATTGTAAAAAACAGTGTGTCTGCTTATCTAAAATACTTAAAATTATTATATACAAAAATTAAGTCCTTAGTGTTTCGTCGTCTATAGCGTACACTTAAGTTTAGGAGCAAGCCACGTCCTTTATTTCGCACAAAGCATTTGAGATACATGACACTCGACACACTGACGACAAGCACAAGACATTATCAGCTACTGTGGTGAGAATATTCTGACCACACAACTCCATAAGACTCGTCCATATATTACGTCACAAACATTCTAAGGTCTTGTTTCGAGGCAACTTTACAGAACCATCTTTACTTTGTAATACTGTACGAAATATAATATAAAGACATGTAATAGTTTTGTTTAGAATTAAAATTTTATTGATTTAAAATCAATAGGTAGGTGATTATAACTTATAACTTTAACGGGTTAATCCAAATAATTATCACTTTTAAAAGTTAATCATTTTACTATAATTACAATAATTTGGTTACTATTAGCACGACCGCAATAAGCTCAGTTGGCAGAGCTACGGAACGGTATTCCGAGGTCGTAGGTTCAAGTCCCGCTTGCGGTGATCAACTTTTTCCACCACAATTTGATTTAATAAGTAAAAGCATAGCATGTCAATTGCAAAAATTAATAAATTACTTTAATCATTTTTGTTTAATTTGTAGCTTTTTTTGAGATATCTTTTATTAACTCAATCCATAGACTTATTATATCCCTAAAATTTGTGACGTAATATATAGACGACCCCTCATAAACTCCAACCTAACTTAGCTATCAACACATCGTTGTCGCCTCGCATGTTGAACACGAACACATTTAATATACAATAATTATATAAATTCATAAGAATTATTAACGCAATATCATATAAAATATTTGGATACTAACGTAATGAACATTTCTTTAAATGACGGTAGTTTTAACTAAAAGAAAATGTATGTAAAAACTAACATTACACCGCTATCAATGTTGGCACAGTTTTGAACCCAAGACATCGGTCTTTGAAACTTTCATCTGCACACAAACTGAAAATGCTATTATATACCCTGTAGATCTAATATTGGTGTTCAAATTAAATGGTTTTTGTATTGAAATCTGATTTATTTGCTTCATTTACTAAACAATCTTGTCAGAATTTAAAAATAAATAGTTAACAATTAAACAAATTCGTCTTAAAACTGTATGTAAACAATTCGTGTTATATCACTGTACGAATTTTTAGAATGGATATAGGTAGGCAAACAATATGTTCTATATTGTGTATTTAAGAAATTAAATACCAGTTAAAATACCAAGATCTTCTCCAGCACATTTACGTCCCACTGTTCGGCACGGGCCTCCTCCACTTTGGGAGGGATTATGGTCTACTGTGCCGGGCTGACCAGGCATGGTGGCACAGGGTTTATTTTCGAGTTTTCCGTCTCTCACAGAAAATGTTATCTGTGTGCAATATCCCTTAGTTGACTTTTACAGCACCCTTGGGAGGAGATGGGGTGGTGACACTTGTATTCTTAATCCGTCACCACACGGACAACGGCATATTACGATATATTAATATACAGAGATATTAATATACTTCTGACTTCACCGATATAAAGATCACGTAACACATAATATAAAAATAAATTGTTTTAATACAGTTTTCTAGTTATGATTATTGCAACCATTAGAGACGTCATGTACATACATGACATTATATTACCGAATTGCACACCCTGCATGCATTAAGAGGGTACTGTACTCCTCATTTAGGTATTTGCCTTAGGTATTGCTATCCCTATTTCCGAACCCCGCGCCGCGCTGAACTTTATCTAAAGAAAACCGAAAAAAGTGGGTTTTTCGGATCGTCATATTTCTTTTAGTTATTATGTTTTGAAAAAAAAAAGAAAGTGATAGAAGCATAGATATACTCTCTATCTATTATAACGCAAAAACTATTAAAATCGATTTAACTTTCGCGAAGAAAAAACGGAAGTACGATACCCATACTTTTGTATGGAGCATAATTTGGTATCGTCCCGTCTTAATGTAGATTATCTGTATTTGTATTGATACACATAATTCTACAGATGTTTTTGTGTGTGTGTGTGTGTATCGACATACATATCTGTACGAGTATTATAACGATATTAATATTATAAACCTGAAGAGTCTGTTTGTTTGCAAATCTCAGGAACTGCTGGTTCTAATTGAAAAATTCTTTTCGTGTTAGACATAGATACCCATTTAGAGAGGAAGGCTATAGGCTAAATAACATCACGCTGCGACCAATAGGAGCGAAGTAGTAGTGAAAAATGTTGCAAATGGGATTTTTTTTTAGTTTCACGCATAAGGAGTCGCGGGCAACTGCTAATGTGTTTAAATCGACATAATACATGTCATAAATATATCTATTTTCCGTCCCTCTCTAGTAGTCTTAATATATTCAATAACACAAAAATAATAATTTATGAATTGTTACAGTTTAAATAACGCTTTTGTTTTATCATGACCAATTTCAAAAGTCTTTTCAAGATTATTTATTAAACAAGTTATTTTTAAAATTGTATCTATATAGTTAAATAAATCATAGATTTATTCATACTAACCTAAGCCCCTAAACAATATCATGACAACAGTATCTTTCAAATCTCAAAGCTTTGCGACACAAACCCTTGAAATGATATTTTAATAATATACCATATGTACACAATAATATTGAATCTAATTCTCAGTCATATTAAGATGTGTTGTTAGCTTTATTTATATTACAAATTTTACATACATTGAGAATTGAATATCATATTTACAAATTAAAATATACTAGGCATTAATGAATAAAAAAATGAAATAGGCGAGTTTGTAAGGCGAAATAAATTGCAATTAAATTTTTATTCAAAGTGTGAAAATGCCATTAGGTAAACTATGTATTTGAATCCAATTGTAACAATAAATTAAAATAAGATACATTTCTTCTGTATGCAATTTTAAAAAAAATCATTTTGGCAGAAGCTAATTTACCTTGACTTTCGCCTTAAAAGAAAAAAAAATACCATTGAAAAGTATACAGGTTTGGTAACAGAGAGAATTGAACTAAGAATTTGGTAATTTACATGAGATCATAAGGATAACATTAATTTAAAAGAATTTTGCACAAGGACATAATAATGTAGTTACTTTAATAATTCATTGCAAAGTTATATCAATCATTTTACAACTAAAAATAAAAGTTTTTAAATATTTTCCTGGTTTGAATTCTGATCGAAATCGCTAAACCATATTAACGCGTCTCGTCTGCAGTTTTGAAGAAACTCGAAATATTTCTGAACTAATGAAATATAACAAGAAGAAAAATATTTTCAATACTTTTTTAATCATTTAAAGTTATGAAAATTATAGGTATAAATTGCAAGCGGATATTTTTAGGACCAGTAATCCTCTATTCTGTGAAATGCATTTCTTTTAAATTATCTTTTACGCGCCTTTTTGGGGAAAAATAATGAGAAATTTTTAAGATGTGTGCACACTATCACAAGAAACTGACACAAACTTAGTCAACATTTTAGTTTATTTTTTCATTATATTGCATAAGAAAATTTTTACATGCGTACATATATGATTTTTTTTTTCATTGAGCAAGATGGAAACAATGAAAATAGATCAATTGTAACCCACACAATTTCTTTACTTTTAGACTCTTTGTAGTACTATCTCGAACATATGGAAGTATAATACCTAAATCAACTTGGAAGACAAAATGCTATATTCACGGACTTATAAAATCAAAACCCATAATTAACAGTAATCAAAACTAATAATAAAAAACATATCACTGCAGTTAATTATTAAAAAAAATGACTAAATCAGCTGTAATTGCACTATCCAGACTTTGTTTGCTAAAAGTTATAAGTCCATGACTACAATCAATACTCGTAAAAAGAATCAAAATGAAAATATATTGCACATTTTTAAAATTGTTATTACTAACAGTAATAAAAATAATTTTACTTACATAAGTCTGTTTCAAATACGTTTGTCATTTGACTACGAATAAATACAAATAATTGTGAATTTTTTACAACAATACAAAATAGATGCTTAATTATCTTCACGGTACATTATAAAAAGCTTACAGATTAGCGTTCAATCCCGTTGAGATCTGTAGCCACAAATCACCCCTTAACAGATTCAGCACTCAAGGCGATCAATGCATATCGAACGAATAAGCATAGGTAAGATATGAGAACTCTGCGTGTGAAATGAAAATGGGTTATTCCATACCCAGCAATCCTCTCATTCCTCCAACGCATAGTTGTTAACAAAAATCTTGTAACGCTGTATCTATAGGATGTGATCTGTGTAGGAAACTCAATGGGGATGGCTTTATCGGGCCTAGCCTTGTATTTTTATTTGGGTAAGGAGTACTGAAATTTCTTAGTACAGGTCCAGAGGGCCTGTAGCATTTGCAAATCCTGCTATATAGTTAAACCACCTATGACTTAAAAACCATATTTTAATGTGAGTAACTTACTTCTAAATATAACTGAGCATAAGATACAACGATGTATGACCCTATAATAAGTTTAAACTAGAATTCTAGCAAAACCTTTAATAGGGTATACTCTTAATTGCTTAAATCTAATTAAATAATTTACAATAATATGAATGTTAACACGGATGCATACAAAATCGTATTTTTTTACGAGACTCGTATCATCGATTCTTTTATACAAACGCAGTGTCTGATTTTAGTGTTACAATTTTTATGTCTTCAAATGTGTCCCAATATAAATTTCAGATCAGAAAATATGTTAAAATCATAAGGTAATCTGCTTTGTACGTAAAAATATACACAGTTACAAATCAACTTACATGTCATATCACAATTTTGATATACCAAGGAATCTGAAATGATACATTTTACAATCATTCTAGTATTTTTTTAAATTGAGAAAAATATTTTGTCTTTTGCAAAATATAAAACCTATTGTTAAAATTTTCTGATATTTGTTTATATACCTATATTAAACAAATAAATGAATTGAATTGAACTGTCTAAGAAACTGTTGATTTCCTTTGAATTTTTTTATATAATGAAACATGATTTTGAATTAAAGAATTACTAGGTATATAAAAGAATATTGTTACAATAATGTAAGTCTGTATATTATTACAATACATTGATTTTGTACCAAATACAATTGTCAATTAAATGAGATTTATATTCGGCTACATTTGAAAACGTTGCATTTCCTTAACGGTCTTATTTCTAATTCAAACAATATATACAAAATTTTATTTCAAATTGAAACTTGTACAATATACTGGTTTTAACTGCGTATATATTAGACTCGATACACACGAGGTTTCTCCGATTGCTCTCTCTTCACGTCTGAAGCCAACTGTCTACATTGCGTCGAAATTAGACATACGCAGGACTGTCTAATGTCTATATTTTCAATATAAGACAATTTCCAATATGTATTTATAGCCCATCCATTAAATTATGTCACAGAAGTCTTTAATATCTAATTAAATATCTACAAATGATGAAATTTCAGTTAGAAAAATTCGTTGACTTTTATCCAAAATGGTATTGGAAATATTCTGATTCAGAATTTCTTTAGTACCTGCTATAAATACAAAAATCTTATTATACTTGTTAATCACCAGCTATCAACGTATCATGTGACGTAATTAAAGGATGCCCCCTAAAGTAAATCTGCGCAAAATCGTATAAACACGCATTGTGGACAATCAGCGTAGTGACGTCACTCCTCTCAGTTCAATTCCTACCATCGTATGACATAAGTCGTAACACCATCATATATTTATAGTCAGTCTAAACTAAAAGTGCGTCAAATCATTGTATATATTTATTATTTAAGTTGTCAGTACCCCAAAGAGGTGAACAGATTTCTTTTTTGTAATATAAATACTAATCACATTCACTTACAATTATGACAACATCACTTTTCATTGATAACGATATGTAAAATCAAAACCTCATGATTAGTATTTCTTTGCATTATTTGGTCAAATATAACTCAATTCTTTAGATGTAAACCACTGTTGTGTCTGTTTTCGATTATTATGGGTTAATTATTATTAAGGATTAATAATAATTAACCCATAAAAATACCTCATAATAATTCAGGACTTTCGATAGATAGGTCGACTTCACATGCACAATGATATATATATAAGTGACACTTACTTTTAAGTTAGCTAGACTATATATATAAATATATAGTGTGTGTTTTTATAACATGGGGGTCACAAATAATGTTTGTGGGTCCATAATGTTGTTATCTCGAAAGAAAGGAGGCGCCTCACCGCCATTCAGAGATGGCAGCTACTGTCGTACTGGGCTGGCCAGCAGCACCTGCCGCTGTAAACATACAAAATATAATTAAAGTTCACACTCTGAAAATAATAATGACTTAACTAAAAACTAGGACTGTCCGTAGTAGCTTTGCAAAGGTAAACGCATTTTAGTTGCAATTTTTTTATCATTTAATCTTATTATATAAATGAGTTTTTCTTATAGTCGAGCAGAAAAATTCTAATTAGATCTCCTAAAAAGATAAAATTCTCCTTTTGCTTACAGACTAACACAGACAATAAACGGCAGATTCTGGAATAAAAAGATATGTTTCTTCAACCCGAAGGAATGGCATAATATCAAGACAATGCTGATATATGGTACAGCTAAGGGACATAGCATACGATAATAGTATTAAAAAAATTGAAATATAAATCCTTATGACTATAATAGAAAAAATGCACTTACTATTGTCCTGTTCTTGATTTTGTTCGTGACGTCTTAATGTACGGTCGTTGCCACCTGACTGATAGTTACCACGCTGCCCGCCTGCAAATATTTATAAATAAGTTTACTGACATATCAATATATGTATTATGTATCTGGCAAGGATAGTTCACATTCTAGGTACGTACAAGCTGCTGGCCATGAATGAAAATCATAAAATAATAATAATGACGGGTTTCGTGGTGGAGTGGTTTATGTAATGGACTGCCAATCACGAGGTAGCGGGTTCGATTCCCGCTTGGGACAATCATTTGTGTGATATCCATAAATGTCATACAAATGTTTGTACTGCGTCTGGGTGTTTTCTATGTATTATAAGTATGTATTTACAAAAGAAAACTAGTATATGTAGTCTATCCGTATCTGGTACCCATAATACAAGCATAGAAATATAGCTTACTTTAGGACCAGAGGACGTTGTGTGAAATGTCCTGAATAATTATTAAAAAAAAGGAAAAAAAAGAAAAAATAATATTATGAATTTAAAAAAGAGAAATTAATTTCAATTGGCTGTATCCCGCGACTTCATACGCGTGTAGAAATCAAACATTAACAAATCTGTACTAATAGTATATAGCTGAATGGACTTATTCATAATGACTTATCACAGGTTTAAAAGTTCGTTAAAATCGGTTCGCGAAAATTGTCAAAAACTGTTATTCATAATCGTTTTTTTACGCTAAATCTTTTATTAACTCTCCGATAAAATCTCCGTTTCAACGTCCGATAAGTCATTATAAATAAGACCAGAAGAGTTTATTTGTTTGTTTGAACACGCTAATACCAGGCTAAACTGGTCCGATTTAAAAAATTCTTTCAGTGTTGGACAGTACATTTATCAAGGAAGGCTATAGGCTATATAACATCACGGATGCGACCAATAGGAGCGAAGCATGAGTGAAAAATGTAACAAAACACGGGTTAATTTTCTAAATTCGACGTGTACGAAATCACGTACATCAGTTAGTTATACATATGAACTTTCCTTTTGAACCAGTGTGTCTATCTATTTATCAGTAGCGATTTAAGTTCACACAGCAACATACAAAGACAAGCGATTTTGTTTTATAATAAGTGAGGATGACTGAAAGGCCACAGTTTATTATAAACAAGATGTTTCTCTCCTCTCTCCAGCCCAATAGCGTTCCACTGTTGGGCACGGGCCTCCTTTACTTTGGGAGGGATTATGGTCTACTGTGATCTACTGCGCTGAACAGGCGTGTTATTAACTGCTTATATTGTTCCTTAGCTGGCTCTTACAGCACCCTGGGAAAGAAATAGGGTGATGACATTTGTATTATTAATCCTACATGAACAAGGTGTTCATGTAGCCTTATTTTGCAGACGACTGTATACATCATAATGCAATCAAAACATAAGAAAATACTTATTTTCAATGTTATTTGAAAATAAATATAGCAGCTGATATTAAGTTCATTGAACCACGATGGTGACGCGTATGTGTCTTGTACTTATTCATTTATTCACATCTTGTTCTGAATTCATCATCATTAAATCATGACCATTTCATTTTAATACGTTTAAATTACTTCAGGTAGTATATACTAGTTAAGTAGTTACATCTTAAAATTTCCCTCCGTACATTATTTTGGTCTCAAACGGATAATACACAAAACCTTGACAAACAATACCTCTAGATTCCACTATTTGTGAAAATCACATCTCTATCCATTTACTGTGTTTTTATTTTCAGTTTATCGAGAACACAGACACGATAGAGATTAAAACCAATAATAATGTAATCTATGCTTAAAATATAAAGCTGAGTTTGTTTGTTGGAACGCGCCAATCTCAGGAACCATTTGTCTGATTTAGAAAATTCTTTCAGTGTACGACAGTACATTTATTGAGGAAGGCTATAGGCTATATATCACGCTGCGACTGATAGGAGCGAAACATGAGCAAAAAATGTCTAAATTCCACGCTTACGAACCCGCGGACAACAACTATTATATTATAAGACTTACCAAATTTGAGCATATTCCAATCAAATACATAATCATAAGTGAATCCTTGTCGATGGAAGAGCGTGCGAAATAACTGACGTAGGTGACTGTAGTCGGGTCTTTCTTCGAAACGAAGCCGTCGGCAATACTTTAAATATAATTGGAATTCAATTGGATGATTCTGAAAACAAATAAATCATAGCGTTTTTAAATATTGCTTTCAAAGGGCACTGACTTATTTACTTACTATACAAACTAAACTAAATCCATAGTATATACGTTTCTGGTACCCATAACTCAGGCATAGTAATACATATAGCTTAAAATATCCATAAATATTTATTCATTATTTTATACTACATTTGGGACAGATAACGGTACGTAGCACTTATATTTGTAAGGCATGCATGACCAGATGTATGCAAAAAGAAAGAAATATTCTATTTGTAACTTACACATTACATTTTACTTATACAAAATAAATAATATAAATAAATAAATAAATATTTATGAACATTTCACACAACGTCCTCTGGTCCCAAGCTAAGCTTATTATGCTTGTGTTATGGGTACCAGAATACGGATATAATACATAAACTATTTTTCTTTTGTAAATACATACTTATTATACATAGTAAACACCCAGACGCAGAACAAACATTTGTATGACATTTATAAACATCACACAAATGAATGTCCGAGGCGGAAATCGAACCCGCAACATCGTGATCGGCAGTCCACCATATGAACCACTAGACCACGAAGCCCGTCAAAAGAAACATGAAAGTACACAAAAATAGAATTTAATAAAATAATGACAAAGTAAGTTACAAATACGACCAGACTCAGTGTTGCACTAATTTAGAACTAGCGCTGGTCTTCCGTTTGGCAGTATAAGGAGTTGGTAGTCATCACGGCTTCCACTGATATATTAAGTACATAATTACGTATAAGTGAAGTCATGGAAGTATGTTGGATTGTAGTAGAAGGCGCTCAATAGTCTCTGCTTACCCTCATAGGAGACGTGATAATGGGACAGATAATAATTATAGGTCACAAGTTATGCCTTGATCACACGTACCAAGTAAACGGGCAAGACAGTAAAATGTATCTCGGCTGAGACAGTGTAGTAAGCGAGTAGCTGTTCACACACGTTTTGAAATATGCACAGTCAGTTCAGTTCTATTGAGACTATATTTTGGACGGATGGATCGTAAAAAGATAATCAGAAAATATACAAAGTTACTCATTCCACTATAAGTAGAAGAATTAAATGAACTCTTGGAAAAGGAGCAACGCCGCATTTGGACAAGGCCATGGATGTTGATAAGATCTACTTTCGGTGCTACAAACACTGTTTTTAATTAATTAGAGCTAGAAGAACCAGCTGAATTCAGAATGCTTTTAAGAATGTATCTACAACATTTTGACACATTAATAGAAAATATTACTCCATTGATACAAAGGGCAGATACAGTTATGAGCGGGAAACGGGAGGGTGGTCACTCGGTCTAGTAAATAGAACTGCAGCCGAGCTATTCTCTCGCCGCTTCGTTCGCTGATCACTCGGCGCTATGTTTATTATGTTTATATGTACCGAGTACTTGGCCGAGAGCACTGTCTCGCCGGTTTACTCGCTACGTGTGATCAAGGCATTAAGTCTATATGTCTGTGTTATGGGTACCAGAATACAGATAGAATACACATACATAGAGAACACCCAGATGCAGTACAAACATTTGTATGACAATTACATATTATTATATCGCACACATGATTGTCCCGAGCGGGAATCGAGCCCGCGACTTCGTGAACGGGAGTCCGTTACATAAACCATTCGACCACGAGGCCCGTCAATTATATTGCCGATAATAAAACTCACCTTGCAAAGTTCGTCAAATGGTGTAGATAATTTTTTTTCAGATATTCTCTCGTATTTCTGTCGCTTCGTGGCAGCTTTGAGACCTTGCCAGGGTAGGCTTCCACGATTAAAATACATCAGCACATAGCCCAATGACTCTAAATCATCGCGGCGTGATTGTTCAATACCTAAATGCGTATTTATCGATGCATATCTCGCTGTACCTGGAATTTAAAAATTTACACATTTGGCGATTCGCTTTTCTAATGATAATTAACAAGATGAACCTGATCTATACTGGATATTACAACCCACTTACTTTTTCAGCCTAAATTTGTAACAACATACCTATTGTTTTACTGAAATAGATTTCATCTACTAAGCTATGTCCCAGTTTTAAAAAGATATTGGTACCGATTCTAGGTGTACAACTAAACTTAGTAAATAATCAAAAATGATAGTGTCAATATCATAATTTGACAATGTTAATTGAACTTTCTTATAATAAAAAGTGTGACTGACGATTAGAATAAATACAAATGTGTATAACTAAATACCCAATGTATTGAGACTATCAATTTTTCATTATTTAGTAAAGTTTACTTGTGCACATAGAATTGATACCATTGTACCTAATTGGAATTTTTTGTTGTTTAAATAATCATAAATAGATATTATAGATAGATAGATTAACTCTTTATTGTACACATTTACAAGAAACAGAAAACAGAAATAAAGCTTAAAACTAGGTACAAATGGCGGCCTTATTGTGATCTCTTCCAGGCAACCATGGGATGGAAAGAAAAGTTAGAGACTAAAGTAAAGTAAATTATACTCACCTGTTAAATTTTTGTTTTCTCTATATGGGATGTGTTGAAGTGTGCGCGCATCTTTGTACTTCTTTGCTAAGCCAAAATCTATTATGTACACTAAATTCCCTTTTTTACCTAGTCCCATAAGAAAATTGTCAGGTTTTATATCTCTGGAAAAATAAATAATATTCTTATTAACATACATCTATAAATAATACTAAAAAGCTAGAGTTTTGTTTCATTGTTTGAACGCGCTAATCTCAGGAACCACTGGACCGATTTGAACGGTTCTTTCAGTATTGGATAGTACATTTATCGAGGAAGGCCATAGGTTATATACAATCACGCTGCGACCAATAGGAGCGAAACATCAGTGAAAAATGTTGCAAAAACAGGGATTTTTTTTTAAATTACACACAAGGAGTCATGGGCATGAACAGCTAGTAAGACATTCAAATCTACTAGCTTAAGTGGAAAATAACAAATATAACCCTTACTAATATTATAAATGTGAAAGTAATGTGAACTGCTGAAAGAATTAAAACAAAACCTGAGTACATAAATAAACCTTGGTAATTCAAAACTCCATGCATATGAAGTCAAGTTAGAATAAATCATATTAGTTTAATCTTCTAATATATAAAATTCACGTGTCACAGTGTTAGTTACCGTACTTCTCCGAAACGGCTTGACCAATTTTTATGAAATTTTACATGCATATATTCAGTAGGTCTGAGAATCGGACATCTATTTTCCCCCCCTCACTGACAATTGTATGGCAAAACAACGTTTGCCGGGTCAGCTAGTAAATCAATAAAAACATTCAGTCAATAGTACAATATTATAAAACAGTCGTGTTTTGGATGTCCATAACTAAGCTTGGATCTTTAAAACTCCGCAACGGATCTTGATGCTGTTTTTATTAATAGACAGAATGGTTCAAGGGTAAAGTTTTCTTGTATAATTTTCTAAGGTTTGTTTTCTAAATTCCACGCGTACGAAGTTGCAGGCAGAAGCTAGTTAAAATATAGAAAGAAATATTCTAAAGCCAACCAGACAAAGTGGTCACATTACGTACATTAAAATTCGAAATCTCAGACAATTTTAGATTCTTTTAAATGATATGATATGCTAAAACATACAAAAATATGTCCATTTTTATACAATATTTGCATAAAAAAATAACTTACTAAGGCATTGTGCCACTCTGTTGGAGTAAACAACTGCTAACTAAAAATCAAATACAATGTTCTGTGTTGAATTTCAAGAGGTTTCAGTGTTGCATTTCAAGAGGTTTTGTATATTTTAATGCATTCAACAATATTTTGGTAATACCAATATAGGAATAAGGTGTCGACATTTAAATACATAGCATTAAATACTTTCCGCGATTGGGAACTAATGGTAGAAGTAAGATCGAAGTTGAAAGATTTCTATGATTTAGGATATAAAAGAAATAAAAATTGGTCAAGTGTGAGTCGGACTCGCGCACGAAGGGTTCCGTACCATTATCTATGCAACATACGTTATTAATAAATGAGCAAAAAACACACACAATACTTAATTAATCACGTTTGTTGTATGAGAGCAAGAAACGGTAAAAAAAATCATGTTTGTTGTATGGGAGCTCCCCTTAAATATTTATTTTATTTTTAGTATTTGTTGTTATAGCGGCAATAGAAATACATCATCTGTGAAAATTTCAACTCTCTAGCTATCACCGTTCTTGAGATACAGCCTGGTGACAGACGGACGGACGGACGGACGGACAGCGAAGTCTCAGTAATAGGGTCCCGTTTTTACCCTTTGGGTACGGAACCCTAAAAACAAACATGTTTCCCCAACCCCCATTTCTCTTTGATTATCTCTAAATATTCATACTTTCTGCACTATTGTCATTCTATTTTTATTTTATTTTATGCCACACACCCATTGTTCATAAAGAAATCGCGACCATAACTCTCTCTATTGCACATTTATAACCTTGGAAGATTGTTATAAGGCTACCAAATAATCAAGTAAAAAATTCTATTATATAATAGTCTGTGGCCGATTAGGCAAATTTCTTAATAACATCTGCAGGATTTAGCTGATAAAGAAATGTTAAAGCTAGAGTCACTACTCTCGCTCTTGCTACGTAGCTAGGGTAGTCTTGCTAATGTGTACACGTCGTAGAATTCCCTAGGAGAATCGCACACACACTCACAGTCACACCCTGTTTCTGCTATAGACAGACAGACTCGTCTAGTAATTTTTTAATAAACGACAAGCTAAACAGCTACCTAAGCACTGTTCTTATCAGTATCAACAAGTCGCATCTTTTGCTAACATTGCATGTTGTCTTACGATTTGTTATTAATTACATGTCTTTGAACGCTATTCTAACTTAAAACGTTATTTGCTACACACGTAACGATATATCGCAGCGGTTAATATCTGCAGACAAATCGAACATATCTAGTGTCTCCACATGCCTCCAATAATATGCAAGGATTTATCAACATACGGTCACGAGAACGATATATTCAAGGTTGCAATATGATGTATACAAATTCTAATCTGTTGTCACTTAGACAGGGGTAATAAATTATTCCTATTAATATAGGCGCAAAGAAATAAACAGGAAGTTTTATGTATATCTATAATATCTATATAAACAAATAGACATTATGAGTGAGAACTTTGAACTTAAAGATATACACAAAATGCTATACTCTGTTCTTACTTGTGCTTTACAGGTTTATTAAGAGTAAGACGTAAACATACACACAGCATACATAGCTGCGCAAAATATATTTAACGCCCGCAACTTCGTTCGTACACTTAGAATTTTGAAACCAAACCTTAACAAATTATACAAAAATGCCATCCTCTTGAATCACTCTATCTATCAAAAGAAACCGCATCAAAATCCGTTGTGTAATTTAGAAGATATAAGCTCTCATAGGGACATACATACAAAAATAACGAGATTGTTTATAATAAATAAAGTAGAAAACTACAAATAATAGTTTCAATTAGTTTCAGTAAAATCAATTGCTAGTCATAGTTCAATGGCCTATATCGTTAGCTGATTCCAGTACCCCTATAACTAAATATCTAATTAATGACAACAGGTGTAAGAATGTTAATTTTAGAATTGTTTCTGTACTGAAAGTATGTGACATTTATAAGCCTGGACAGGTTATCAAGTAGTTACATGTATTCCTAAACTGTATTGTAAATTTCCTTCCTTTAACATTCATTTATAACGTAACAAACAACAATACTAACAATTTAATTGGAGATTTAGAGCATGTGAATAATTGTAATAAATAACTATACAACTGATAACTCAACCTTATCCATCATAACATACTGATATTAAACAAATTATTAAAAGTGATATCACAGCTTGATTTGACATTTAATTTAAAAGATGCATCTTTTTATCTAATACTTTAACTTTCCTTCATTACAATCTATAGCAATAAGAAAGAGGTAATATTTAAATTACATATTTAATCCCTGAAAATATCTTCAAAACAAGGCAACAGATTTTGATGCAGTTTTTGTGAATATTGGTGGTTTAAGATGACATTTTTGTATAGGATACTAACTTGTTAGAATTTGATTTCTAAATTACACACATACAAAATTGTGGGTAAAAGCTAGTATGTTATAAAGAAAAATAGAAGTATATTTACCTATGGATGAAATTCCTGTAATGAATGTCCTCTATGCGGGTGATGAGTTGATCTGCTAGAAGCAGAACAGTCTTGAGTGAGAATCGACGGGAACAGAAATTGAACAAGTCTTCCAAAGAGGGTCCAAGCAGTTCCATTACCATAACATTATAGTCACCTTCTGAGCCACACCACTTTATTGCAGGGATACCAACTGTACAAAGAAATATTCACTATTCATTATTTTTATAAATACATACATACTCATAATACATAGTCGTTTGTATGGTGACGGATTAAGAATAATATGTCATCATCCCTTTTCCTTCCTGTTCTGCTGTAAAAGATAGCTAAGGAATATTGTACACTGATAACATCCCCTGTCGGGGACCGAAATCTCGAAAATAAACCCTGTGCCAACATGCCTGGTCAGTGTGGCATAGACCATAATCCCTCCCAAAGTGGAGGAGGTTCAACAGATTGACGTTAATAGGCTGCAGTAAAAGTGAGAATACATATTAAACTCCTACAGATCAATAGACAATCCCTTAATTCATACCGGATAGAATTTGATAACTAACTTAATATAGTTTTAATATGAGTAAACAGGCAGTTTTTACTTCAAATGTTTGTCATATTATATGCAAAAATAATATGTGTATAGCGAGTAAATAAAAGTCATATTACGTATAATGTATAAATGCATTTTGTGAATGTCTCGCATTGCATTAAATACTTCAAATTAAATGTAAATGAGATACTAATGTAATAACACATTTACCTACTTTAATTAGGAGATTTTGTAACGGTTTTTATTATTTTTGGTCACCATTTAATTTATTGTGGGAACAATTTCTTTAGAAACAATGATGTTAATTTATTCACAAATAAAATTAATGAAGTGGAAATGGGTCATCTAACTACATTTATAAACAAAAATGGTCTGAAAAACCGTAACTAACTGACAGTTCCCTCTTATAAACCATGCACTTCTCAATATATATTTTAGAAATACTAAATGGTATTTTCTGTTTTAATCACTAACTACTATTTATTGTTCACAATCAAATTCAAAGAATGTTTACTAATGAGGACAAGAAAAGAAAATGATGTATTACTCAATCTACTGATATAATCAAATTGTCTCCCCTTTTAGATATTATTTAGTATTACCGTAATATTCATATCATATTTAATTGGAGGAGTGTGTGGAGTCATGCATAGATATTGGTAAATGATTTAATAACTGAATACCACTAATAACTATGTCCATTACGTTGCATAAACTCTTCTACCTTTATTTTAATAATGTTATAGTGCTAAGTTTAAGGATTATGAAGTTATATGTGAAATAGCACTATGACATCATCAGGTAGACTAAAGTTTCTATATCAATGACAAAATCAAAATAAATCATATAACTCACCACCTCCCTGCATAAGCTTGTAAAATTTGCTCTCAATATGTAATTGTGGATGTCTTGTCTTTATACATTCTAATTTTATAGCTACCTCTTCTTTGGTCACAATGTTTGTTCCTGAAAAAGTAAATCAATGGTTTCAATAACTATGATAGATATGGACTACAAACTGTGGATAAAGAATATCAGAACATACGAAACGTGAACAGAATCCGAAAAGGATGTTTAAAAAAGAAACAAAAAGCAGTAGACTCAATAGATAATCACATGTTAGAACCATAAAATACATTCATTACATTTTATAAAACTTCGTCGTATGATTCATTTAAACATATTTCGTGACGAATACTATCCAACAATTTCTAGTATTACAAATTATTTCATACATGACTCTAATTTCTGACACCAAAAGCTCTGCAGCTGGTCTACGAAATGACCAGTTCCTTTGTTTACAAAAATCTCATTAACCACTTACCCAGATAAATATCTCCAAATGATCCTGAACCGATTTTACGGCCTAGTCGGTATTTATTACCGACTCGGAGCTCCATTTTGGTATTTGTCATGCAATGAATTCACAATAATATCACTGGCCACCAAATCATTACAGGACGGCCATATTGCGATAGACGCAGAATCTATCTAAGTGAAATAAGTAACTAATTTGGGTGGAATGTGTTACGAACTGTATTATTTGGCAAATTTAATTAGCTTTTTACTTTTTGCACAATCATATAACACATAAAATCTTTTTACACAAAAATTGTTCTAAAATTACTAAAAACTAACTACACGCACATGAGGATTATTTTTCGTAGACAATCAGCAGCTGATGTTGCCATCATGCAGCAATATTTTTTTGGTAGATTTTTATTGTTAGTATTGTAATACTATTCCTAATAGTAATATTAATAATAAAACGATTATGATAAAAATTTATTGAAATGTTATATTTTATTATAAACTCCGCTATGTAAACAACGTCAAATTTTTATTATGCTTTTGGAAAAGCAATAAAGTATTGTAGCAAAGTTACCACCAATAGTAAATTAGTGTCGCAGTCACAAACTTTGAGTTTAAATGATTCAATATGATAAAATTAAATTTATCAACCCTGGAGTATACAATAATATATATATATGCAATAAGCATTTGTAATGCTTATTGCTTCAGTATCATTTTATGCTAGGGTCGTCTGACACTATCAGCTCCTGTTGGAGTAAAGCTTTAAGGTGGCAATTACTAAAAATATATTTTACGCGCTAATTTATAGTAGTATTAAATAATTGTGTTGTTTTGTTAATCATTATAGCATGTCTTAAAGATTAATCCACGCTGTTCAGTTATTTAAACCAGTTGCTCTTCTTACACAGGCAGGCGAGGGTTACTTTCCACGGTACTCTTCACCTGTTTTTTCTACCATGTATTTACATAATACTAAACGGAAGTAGGTAACCCAAATTCGAGGATAACTGAAATAGGTATGTGATTGTGTTTTTGTAGTAACCGTAACCGCGCTATCTGGTTTAGCAACCACAAAAAATCTGCTTGGTTTGCAAAAGCAAAAAATTACGAAATCCTGAAATTAAATACCCAAATTGAAATGAAATTGAATATCCCTGAGATTAGTAGCTTATTTTTTTTTAAATATAGTACTTACTATATTAACTTCGGCAGGAGATTTATCTACTAGTCTTAAGTATGTCGAGTAGGTAAATCTCCTTAAATTGTGTGAGATGCCAAACTAAGAATACAAGTGTCACGACCCCATTTCTTCCCCAGAATGTCGCAAGAGCCAGCTAAAGTTACCTACGCTAAGCTGTACTTATTATAATTATGCAGTTAAGAGGATACCAAAATAGCTTCGTGCATTTTTCTATGTACGAAGTTTTCATTGTTTCTTTAGATTGAATGGCTAGAGCTCTAATTTTTAAGTATATGTTTTTTCAATATTATGATCTAGGATCGCATAAACTCAGAAACGCGATTGAAAAAAGTTTTCTCGATAGAATATCATTTTTTATTTTTTTCATTTGTCGGTCTATTATCGCGTATTAACTAATGAAATAACTTTAAAAACATAGGTTACTATTATGTATAGAAACACGTAAATCAGAATTAAAATATATTTAGTAGACTTTGAGTAAATAGGAAAAGTATCCCTAATTCTTCATTTTCTGTGCCTACTGGCTGTGTTAATATGTACGTGTCGGCGATGATATACGATAATATTGATGTAGGCCCTTAACATGAACTGTGAGCGATGCAAAACTTGAAACGGAACCCTATGGCTGGACAGCCCGACAGGAACCTTTCCGAAGTGAAGGAACAGGAGTGAGAAAGCGGTGAGAAGCAGTGAAGAAAATGAAGGGAAGTTTTCATTACGTACGATTTTTGCACATCAAAATTTCTTCGTCACGTAAGCGACCGTGAGCCTGTCAAATTTTATGCGGAATTGTGTGGGGACGATAGATTGCTACTTGTCTCCGTCAGATGGTACTGTTCCGATTCCATACAATTTCGATAGTTGTAGGCTGTAGTGATATAGGTACCAAAAAGTAAAGTGTATTGTGCGTAAGGCCTGTTGCAACCGCGTGCTAAGCGAAAATTGCGTCTAGGTATACTGGGGCTCAAGTCTGATACTCAATATTCAATATTGTCACATCATCAAATCAGCCTACTGCAGTCCACTGCTGGACATAGGCCTCTCCCAATTCGCGCCACAACACACGGTCCTCCGCCTTCCGCATCCAGTCCCATCCTGCGACCTTCTTCAGGTCATCAGTCCACCTAGCAGGGGGGCGTCCTACCTTACGCTTGCCGAGTCGCGGTCTCCACTCAAGAACCCGTCTGCTCCATCGGCCATCAGTTCTTCGACAGACATGGCCAGCCCACTGCCACTTTAGCGAGCTAGCCTTGCAAGCTATATCGACCACTTTGGTGTGTTGACGGATAACCTCGTTCCGGATTTTGTCCCTCAGAGATACCCCTAGCATAGCTCGCTCCATAGCTCGCTGAGCGACCTTCAGTCGGTGGACTAGCCCTACTGTAAGTGTCCACGTCTCGGCACCGTATGTCATGACTGGTAGAACGCACTGGTTGTAAACCTTGGTCTTTAGGCATTGCGGTAGAGGCGAAGAGAAAACTCGACGTAGTTTGCTGAATGCTGCCCAGCCCAACTGTATCCTCCTGTTGACTTCTTTCTCGAAGTTGTTCCTACCTAGCTGAATGACTTGCCCTAGGTAGGTGTATTCTCCGACAACTTCGAGTACTGAGTTGTCAACGTAGATTGGCCCAGGTGTGACATGTTCATTAAACATGACCTTGGTTTTGTCCAAGTTCATGCTGAGACCGACACGTCGGGAGGCCGCATTTAGGCTGTGTAGCATCCCGCTCAACTGTTCCAGCGTCTCCGCTACTATGACAATATCGTCCGCGAACCGAAGATGCGAGATGTACTCACCGTCAATATTTAACCCCAGTCCAGTCCAGTCCAGTGTTTTAAATACATCTTCGAGGGCGTTGGTAAAGAGCTTAGGGGATATTACGTCCCCCTGTCTCACCCCTCTACGTAAGACAATTGGGTTGGTCTTATGGTCCTGGAGCTGTACGGTCATAGTGGCGGTGTCATACAAGCATCTCAGCACCTCGATATAACGCCAATCGATACGACAGCGCTGCAGAGATTCGAGAACTGCCCAGTACTGCCTGCAATATTGTCACAATGATAGTTCAATTGAATGGTATCATTTGTGACAAAAAATTAACAGTAGACTACCAAACATGATAAAATTCTCTATTATGCAATCAACAAATGCATTAAATGATTGCTTAGTGGCGAATTTTATCAAGTTTGGTAGTCTACTGTTATTTTTTGTGGTTCTAATGGTGTCATTGAACTATCATTGTGACAACATTCAATGGCAGGCTTGGCCCCCTGGTAAGGCCACAATCACTGGCGTAGCTACCAAGGGGCTAGGCGGAACAGTGCCCCGGAGCCCTCGAGCTTAGGGGCCCCTCGAATCCTTACCAGAAATCTTGATCGAACTGAATTCGTTTTTTTAGCATTTTAAAAATGCTTGCATATTTCATATTTTTATTTGATAAAATCTAGTCCGATTACATAGCAGTGGGGCCCCATTTTTTAATTTGCCTCAGAGCCTTTGATTGCCTAGCTACGCCACTGACGACAATGAAGGCAACTGTACATACTTCCGCTCGTAAGTAAAATCTCCTTGTATCTCACCGAAAAATTAAAAAAAAAAATTCACGGAGAAAAATTCATCGAGATCCCTTCGCATTCGCCCTCTACATGTTTTTACAACATGGTAATACACTTTTACCTTGAAATCATACATACCTACCAACCAACCAATGATGGTCCTACTTTGAACTTTATTTATAGTGTTTATAACACCTATTATAGCCCTCCTATACTCCCAAAGAAGTGTTCTATGTTAAGAAGCAGTAGAAGATATTCTCGGACATAAAAGTGACAGGAGAGGATACTCATTATTAATTTAACCAACACTAATTTAGGTAACCAATAAAATACACCTTTAATGTTCTCTCACAAATATAATTTTTCATTATAATTTATTCACAAATTATCGTGTAATACAAAAATTACTTCCATTTACATAGAATATATCGATATAGCTCTATTTATAGGCTAACAACTAACTCAAAGACTAAAATATTTCTTATAACTACTTATTAGCTGAAAAATGCACTTTGCATAATTATACATACATATGTAGCAAGAGGTACATAAAGAACAATATAAATCTAAGCTTAAACAAAATTCAAAGTAGGTAACTATAAAATTGAGATTTCGTTGCAACTTAATCTATGGAATGAATAAGATCTATATACTAAACGTTGATTTAATTTTTCTAGTATTTAACGACCAAGCTTAGGTACTTTCTGGGAAGCTTAGGTACTTTTCGATAATACTAAAACAAAAAATTTTTAAGGAAGTACTGAGCTATAAAGTGTCCTTTGTGGTTAAGTCCGCCACAGTTCAACACTACCCCTTACCAATGTGGTTTAAAAATCTTAAAGACCTCTCATAAACACGAGCCCCCAAAATCCTGATGGTGACCATTTTAAATGGACAAGACTCGCAGAAGTGCAACATCTAGTTTCATTTTATGAAAATTATTATCAACGTCTTGTTTAATAAACAAGGGAATTTAAATTAAAAATATTGTGCCTAATATTGCATTAATTAAACAAAATTGGCTTACATACAGTAAATAGATAGATAATATAATTAATATTTTTTATAAATACATATTATTTTAGTACCAAAATATAGTTAAATATATAAACTGCAATTGACTGTATACCTGTAGATAGAATTTACACTAATTAACAATTATTTTGATGGGTAATACCAAGCGAGTGCTTTTATTTTGGCACCACGAGAATAAATCTTTTAAAAAACATAAAATACAGCTATTTCTAATTCATTAGATGCAATTTTGAGATCTGATTATTAAAAATAACAAACTTACATGCACAATAATTAAACTATACAAGATATTATGTTACTTCTTATTACCATTTGCGAAGTAAAGTTACTACAAAGAGTTACAAAAGTGCCATTAATATCATGGACACAAAATTTCAGATTTCACATAACGTTGTCTCGATTGGCAGACGTAATAAATACTTCTTTTGTTTCTTAGTAATAAAAGGGTAAATACATTTTGAATCTATATAATAAAATCTGTTACAATCATTATAGAATATTTCGTTCTCTAGTTTCCATTCCAGGTAATAAATAATACCAATTCCAACTTTTCCATCTAAAATATTTTTTTATTTAATTTTTTTTACAGCACTCGACGTCCAACGTCATACTACCATTTTTTTTTGTTTTTTTTTTCGATGAAATTTCGATAACATGCTTATATTAACGATTATATAATACATCTAGCAATTAATTCGTACCGTTGGTCTTTGGGCTTTGTATGTAGTTATCTAGGTTTTTGATATCATTACCAATTTGTTTAAAGTTATTTATACAATATCAAATACAAATTAAAATTGGTTAATTTATACATTTTTATGACTTAACTTAATTCTATGATTTTATATTTAAGTGTTTTAAAAGCACAAAAGAATGATGACATGATGAAACGGTAACGTCACTTTTGTTAGTATCATTTTATGAAGAGCTTTATGGCAAGATAACTTTTCTAAGTGGAATAATATTTTCCCACTTTCCCACAGATTTTACCTAACACGTTTGGTAGGTACTTTGTCATTGTTTTAAGAGAGCATATCTTATTATGTACATTGCATTATGTAAAATAAAAGCGTGCAAATTTATTCTCTGCCCGTGGTTATTCTAATTAAGGCTACAGTTCGATACACGCAGTATATGGTGAGTGGAAATTATGTACTAATATAAAACTTTTTCTACTGCTAATGTTATTTAAAATACTAGTCATGTCATAAAAGAATGTAAATTGTACTTTACTATATGCGATTTTCAATTCCAAGCTCATTTGTTATCAGAATAATTGTAAAACTTAAATCGTTTTGATAATAATGCCACATTTAAAAATTCGTGTGTTTATAAAGTAAGCGATGGACGCTGTAGACCCATTTCTATTATTTGTTTTATAAAAAAAAAGAAATTTATTATTTTTTAACGTTCCAAATTCAAAGTTTAAAAATAACGGTCTATTTTTTTCATGAACTATGTTTTACTATTGACTAAATTGTATGAAATGCCTTGATAAATTCTGTAGTCGTTTAGGAAGATCCGATTATTTGACCCAAGGTAATAGCTTCAATGTCAGAGATTTAGACGAGCGAGACGGAGACTAGAGCGGTTTGTCAAAGACATTGATTGGACGCAGGATTGGTTTCCTCCTGATCCTGGTCACTTGGCACGTTATTATTTTGTTCCTGTTCACGATTTAAGACGAAAACAGGCTCCACATTTTCATCATCACTGTTGAATCTGTAAATGAAACAGTAAAATTAAGTTATGCTGATACACTCAAAGAGAGAGCATTGATATTCCCAGAAAACTAGAAGTAACACTAGAAGAAGAAGCTAGCTCATCACCATTCAGCACGATTACCACAAAGAACAATTGGTGTGTGTTGAATTTTCATGGTTTCCATATTTATGGAGTTTCTTGTCTGTTCTTCTCCATAGGATTCACGTTTGGAACAGATGCTTGTAAAATATGCCAACTTGAAATAACAAAAAATTTACTTTGACTTTATGTAGAGTCATACATTTTTATGGTCTATTAGATATCAAACCAGAGAACATTCTATTTAATCTCTATAAATATTTATTTGATTTTTGAATTCTGTTTATTTAATTAAAATAATATTTATATTACTTACTGGTATCGAGGCACTTCACCTCGCATTGTACATATTGCATTAGTGAGGGCCTTTACATAATTTTTGGCTAAAGTAAGAGTTTCTATTTTTGATAAGCTTCTATTGTCCTTTTTGACGTGAGGAATTACCCTTCGGAGATCCTGAAACAGAACACATCCCTCGTAAAGAAATAAAAATTGATTTTCTCGAGAAGGTAGATAGGGCTTGACAGTGTAAGTCCATTGTTAACCTGGCAATTAAGTGCTCAAAATAAAATTTTCTCGGTGAACAAGACATAAGTGCTAATAAGTATAATGAATAGCGATTTATATTAAAACAAAATAGTTCGCGTATTTTATAGAATTCACAAAAAAATTCTGAGTTTTACGTAAGAAATTTTCATTTTAGTTTCGTTGTTGGGTAGACAGAATTAGTAGGTACAATTGTTTATAGTGACTACAGTAGAGCAAAGAAATCAGTAAGCGCTAAATATTTTAAACTTAGAGTGTGTACCACACCTCAAAGGCTCTATTCAGCGAATGCATCCGCATTCGTTCTCGTTCATTACTCTCCAACCTCCGGAGATTCCTTTCACGGGCTGAGATACCACAACGTCGTCTACGTCCTGGCCCGGTCGGACCACTACTGCTAGCTGCTGATGATGAAGACCCAGCTGCTGCACGCCGAGGTCTACAGACCCGCCGTGCAACTTGCTCATCACTGCCACTGCCACTGTCATAGAAATCTGTAAAGGAACGAAGAAGAATAAAATTAGATAACTTTTAAATGAAGGGCTATTGTACTATGGGGCCGTTCCCATATTTGATTATTTATATTAATTAAAATCTATAGTCTATAATAAACAGATCAGTTTCAAATTGTGCCAAATTGTGTTACCGACACTATTAAAATCATTTTTAAGTTAAGTTTAGTTTAGTTGTGCACGTAGAATTGGTACCATTGCCCGACTATTGTCAATAACAATTATAATATGAACAGTATGTTTTATACAATTGCATAAAACTATACTTAAACGATTTCTATACACGTTCTTAGAAATTCTTCTGTGTGTCAGAGTAAGAATACAAATGACGTTACATTATTATGTCCCATGGGTGCAATACGTGGCTCTTAGTGTAGGTAGAACAACAGCCAAAGTTATAAAAAAATGAGTTTTGAAAAGGCCTTTGCTATGCAAATTCTTTCCCCTTTTTAAACAGATGCATACATATAGACTAAACAATATGAGAAGAAGGATTCTTGTGGGAGTAACATGTAGTTATAAGCAGTTTATACAAAAAAGTAGATAAACTTTAAATACAACCAAGTTAAAGCAGGGCCAAAAGTATCGACAATTGCTTGCTGGGTAATTTCCCAGTATTTTTTTTTAATTTTTTTGTCTATACGAAATATTTTCCATGGAGTTACTATTACTTCTTAACAGTCAAACTACTAAATGGATTGTGATAAAAAAACACACACTAGTATTTATTCTGTTTATGACTATATAATTATAACCAAAATAAGGCGGTAATAAAAAAGCGGATGAAACAAACTACCTAAGATCGTTTAATAGATAGGTTCTTCGTCACGAAATGTTTGCAAGCAGAGAGTTGCAACGACACGATATCAAAGTAAGAGCAACATTTGTGCAACAAATCAGCTGCTCAGTACGAAACTTGGATAGGTATTACGTGACGCGACTGCACGCTTCATAAAGTATTTGCGTAATACCGCGAGTTCAGACTAATCGATTTGTACGCACGGTTACGGTTGATTTTCGTAATGTCCTTATCTGCTCCGTACTTTTCGATGTTGGCACGTATTATAAATAATAAATTGAAATTCAATAAGCCTATAGACTCGTTTTATAAAAATTTTTAATGAATATTTATTGTAATGACGTTTCTTATCGCATGCAGTGAAGGCAAGGCCTGGTTAGGCCTATTCAAAGCCTTACGTGTTAATTAAACACATAGATACATAAAATTTAAAACAAATATACGCGTCTAAATCCGTAAAAAGTAGTTTTATTTAAACAGATGAGTCGCGCAAGTGTTAGAAAATATTATAAGTTCTTTTCAAAAATGTTATGTATTGGTACCACTTCTACCAGCACAACTTAACTTTACTAAAAATAAAAACATAAACCAAACTATGCTGTTTTTATATTAATTGGCAATTTCGCTATACACATTCACAATAATTAAAATTGTTATTCTATAATAAACAGTTTTTATGATAAGAATATTCAGTTAACATTGCCGAATTGTGTATTAACACAATCAAATTTCATTTTTAGGTAAGTTTAGTTTAGTTGTGCATATGTGCACGTAGAATTGTGTGCCGAAAGTGTTGCTGTTATATCCCTATTAAATTTATAGATATGTTGATAAAAATTGCATTATTAAACCATGGACGGGCCTCGCGGTCTAGTGGATCCGATAACGGACTGTAGTTGTCGCAGCAGAGGTTGGGGGTTCGATTCCCGCTCGAGACAATCATTCGTGATACTTATAATTGTCATACAAATGTTTGTCCCGCGTCTGGGTGTTTCTATGTATTATAAGTATGTATTTACAGAAGAAAAGTAGTTTATGTATTATATCCGTATTCTGGTACCCATAACACAAGCATATAAGCTTAGCTTGGGACCACAGGACGTTTTGTAAAATTTCCATGAATATATATTTATTTATTTATGATGGTTGATGCCGTGAGTTGTTACTTTATAAATATTTAATTAAACAAAAATTTGAATGAAAGTACAATAAAAGAACTCGTTTACCTCCTGCTTGTTCTATTTTATCAGCAATATCAGGCTTGTTATCATAATATTCTGAGGTTTCATCTTCGTAATACAACATCATCTGATCTGGTGACTCTGCCTCAGAGCCTCCGCCCTCCCCACTTGCCCATTGGGGCATATCTAAATCTGTAACAAAAAAAGAAAAAAAAAAATTTTATTTAATCAAAAATCTAAATTTTGAAAAAAAATCTAAATGATTTAAAAAAAGTAAGCTAAGGAACTAAATATATTTACGCCTAAGCAACTTTTAACTGTTCTTTTTAAACCTTTCGCAAAGAAGATATTGGTAGGTACTGATTCTACGTGCATAACTTTAAGGGCCTACATCAATATTATCGTCGACATGTACATATTAACACAGCTAGTAGGTATAGAAAATGAAGAATTAGGGATATCTTTTTTGTTTACTCAAAATCTATTAAATATATTTTAATTCTGATTTACGTGTTTCTATATATAATAGTTACTTATGTTTTTAAAGTTATTTCATTAGTTAATACGCGATAATAGACCGACAAATGAAAAAAATAAAAAATTTGAGAGGTTGTTTCTTTAAGATTTTCTATCGAGAAAACTTTTTTCAATCGCGTTTCTGAGTTTATGCGATCCTAGATCATATATTGAAAAAACATATACTTAAAAATTAGAGCTCTAGCCATTCAATCTGAAGAAACAATGAAAACTTCGTACGTAGAGAAAAATGCACGAAGCTATTTTGGTATCCTCTTAACTAAAAATGAAAACTGATGGTGCTAATAACACATTTCGGCTATTTGTATTAAAGACAAACTATTTAAATTGATTCATATGTGTGCAACAAAATATCAATTAAACAAAGTATAACCTCTAGTTGTTTTTATTTTAGTTAAATTAAGTTAAATTTCTAATTTATTATTATAAGTGAATGCAATGAAATGTAAAAATAAAAAGTCCGAAATATATATACAGACTCATATAATAATAATATAAACGAACGAAGAAGTACTTAGTATATTTAGTTGTAGTTACTACATTTCAACTATATTTATAGTCAGACTGTGGTATATGAGCTGTCTACGAAGACCTAACATACACAACTATAGATGTATAAATAAGTACGTAAGATAACAGCTAAAAGGCCTGTCAGCAGGTGTCAATTTCTGTTCAGTTCATTACTAAAGACTGCTGCCGTATTATGAGCTTTTATTTACAGGCAGTTTACGCCGTGAATTGAACTGTCAAATTCGTATTATGAACAAAATTATTAGTCAGTCAGTTCCATAAACCAGTCATACATTAACATGTTTAGGGTGCTACCAGACCAATCGATCGATGATCGATCGACGATATCGATCAACGTCGATCAAAGTTGATCGACTGGTCTGGTAACTTTAATTGATCGACAGGATACTGTTCGGCTAACCAATCGAAACAATCGATCGATGGCACTGGTCGACGTTGATGATTAACTCCGGCTATATTCCATCAGTCTCTTTCGAAATGTATTCACAAGAGGACGCGTTGTTGTTGGCCAGTTCGATGTTGCTCGTACTATTATTACGGAGACGCAAACGCAGAAGACTTTGGATGCGACCGTTTTTTAAAGCCGGGCGGGCAGCGGGTGATAAATGGGAAGTGATTCGTTCGCGGCACAGACCGAAATTATTCATTATTCCATTCTACCATCGATCGATGCTGTCGATCGATTGGTCTGGTAGCACCCTTAAGGAGAAGGTACAACTAAAATTTAAAGTATTAACAAAAAATTTTCGACTAAAAGTTTTATTTTTGCAATAATACCTTTTTTTTTTTTTTTTTTTATCGTTGGGATTGGCAAATGACTACACTTCACCTGATGTTAAGTGAGAGTGCAATCCATATGCAGGGACGGCTGGTACATTGTCAGAGCACTAGCCGCCCCCACCTTGCCCACCCATAAGATGCCTCTTCACGCCTCGCTTGAAAGACCCCATATCATAAGAAGAGGGAAAGACATGTGCAGGCAGCGTATTCCATTTCTTGGAGGTGTTACAAATAAATGAGTTCGCGAATTTTTTTGTTCGGGATGGTATGGTATCCACAGTAAAACGATGGCATCTAAGGCCTGCACGCGTAGTACGGTTTAGAAAGGGTGAAGGGGGAATGAGGGAAAACAACTCCTCAGAACACTCGCCATGGTAGAGTCTGTAGAAAGCGCTGAGCGCCGCAATATCACTGCGCATTTGTAAGGATTCCAAGTTACTGGAAATCTCAGGATCGTTGATAATGCGGATTGCGCGTCGTTGCAGTCTATCCAGGGCATCGAGTAGGTACTGTGCGGAACCATCCCAGAGGTGCGAGCAATATTCAACGCATGGCCGGATCTGAGCTTTGTACAATAGGCATAGTTGTTGAGGCGTGAAAAAGCGCCGCACTCTGTTCAGGATTCCGAGTTTCCGTGAACCTAATTTAGCCATGCAGTTTACGGCCTGCCTGGAACTTGAATGATTTTAAAAAGCTCATAATACGCCGGCAGGTCTTGTTATCATTAATGTTATGAAATGTTATTATCACAGCTTCGTATTACAGACGCCTAAATATAGGCGTGGTAGACAAGGCGCCACTGGTCGCTAGGCAACCGACGAGACATCGTAGGCGCCCGGACGGCGCCCTACCGCGCAACAAATGACAAGCCGCCGATGTACTACCTACGTAGGAGAATAAAACACTAAACGATAATGGAAAATTGTTATTTTCATGTCCTGAATTATGATGGGCAACATTTTCATATGAAATTTCAAGCGATGTGTCATATTAGATTTTATTTATGAGCTCAGGAAAGCAACGATGGAAACAAAATTATGTTTATGTTTTATTCATGATATGGTAAACCTGTTGAATATGGTTCACAATTTTCTTGTATAACATTGAAATGTATAGAATAGTGACTAACAGTCTTATTCATATTGAAACGCTTATTGAAGGCATATTCCTATATTAGTTAAAACGTCTTTTAGGCTTATCAGATGTCAGATAAAAATCCTTATTCATATTCGTCTATTATACTTCCGATAACTATAAAATGTCTTTGTTGCCATTTTGTAGAAAAATGGTGAAATATGAATGGTAGCATTTTTCTACCATTCAAATTCGTTATGAGTTTTATCCCTGGTTTTGATACAAGTTAACAAAATGCATCTTTGACGCTGTTTGTAAATGTAAACAAACTTATTTGTTAATAATCTTATTATTATAAACTATTATTAGTTTTGATTTTCATTCATTACATTAGTTTTTCTGCTTCTTATTTTTTTTTTCTTGATTTATTTCTTTTTAGTATAATTTTTTATTTTCTCACTTAGTTATTTTAGTTTTATGAATCATTTTGGTGGTATGTTTCTTCCAAATTACAAAGCCATAAAAATTTCTCCGTGTAGTGACGGATTAAGATACAAGTGTCACCACCCCATCTCCTCCCAAGGGTGCTGTAAGAGTCAGCTAAGGGATATTGCACGCAGATAACATCTTCTGTGAGAGACGGAAAACTCGAAAATAAATCCTGTGCCAACACGCCTGGCCAGCGTGGCACAGTAGACCATAATTCCTCCCAAAGTGGAGGAGGCCCGTGCCCAACAGTGGGACGTAAATGGGCTGGACAGAGGGAAAGCCATAAAATAAGAAGAAAATTTGTAGTTTCGTAAACGTAACGTTCACTTTTCCGCGCGGATTAAAAGCAAGACTTTCAATCACCGCAATTGGCATTGTTCATATTTTTTTAAAACTCTTTATCCGAAAACCATTTCGGGGAATCGAGTTTCTGATCATGATCCACAATTTTTTTTTCGGAAAATTTGCTATTTTTGCTATTATTTTTCCAAAAAAGAAAATGATCTCTATTTGCCCTTGAAATAAAGGACTTAAATTGTTAAGGCGTTCTTAGGGATATACTACTCTGGGGTGGAGTTGAAATTGGTCTATTATTTCAACATGGCAACTTTGAAAAGATGTATTGCAATCTGTCTTAAGTGTATCAGGAAAAGGCAACACAAAGACTGCGTATAACGATGACGTCACAACATTTAAAATAATATATTTAAGCATTTAAAAAAAAACTATATAGCGAATATTTCAATAATATTGAAATTAGTTACTTAAAATAGTCTATATTTTCTAAAAAAAATATAAAAACAGCAGGTCAAAAATTATGGACAATCCCAATACTGTGTAGGATTTGTAAGGCTTGATATTTAAGAATTATAATTGAATGTAACAATTATAATGGCTTTTCTTTTCAACTTCTTTGCAAACATCAATAACTAGATGAAGAAGATCAGCATAATCAAAAATTAAAGCATAATCCTATATTAGTTAAAAAGTCTTTTAAGCTTATCAGATGTCAGATAAAAATCCTAATTCATATTCGTTTAAAAAACTTCCGATAGCTAAAATGGCTCTAATTTACAGAATGTTACCATTTCGTAGAAACATGGTGAAATATGGATGGTAGAAAAAAAAATCTTACTAGTTGTCAAACTTGACATAGCGTTTATAAACAAACATTGTAATTTACACAATATTCGAGAAGTGTTATTGTAGTAAATAAACTACAGCAGGAAAGTGAAAATCAGGTAATCTTTAATGTATGATACATTAGAGGCACCAGCTCATCCAACACCTGCAGATTTGCTGGATCCACTAATGTCTTGAGATTCGCAAGCGCTGGGTCCAAAACCTACAAACATAATAGCTATGATGAGAATAAAAAATCTGAAAATTTTAAGTTGGAGCAAGAATCACTCAAATATAAAATAGAATATCTACACCCCAAGCCACTCACACCGGTGTTCTTCGATGTTCAAGTTACGGGCTATTTCTATTAAAGAATTTCTTCTTTAATAGAAATAGCCCGTAACTCGGTAAATGAAAAACAATAAATTTATTAAATCAATCATTTTATTTTGTTTTATTTACTTGCAAGTAGGATGAACTTTGTTCATTTCAAGGCCTTGTAATAAAAGTTTTCAAGATTGCGGCATTTCTACCTCACATATGGTTTGCATTTACTTTAATTGGCTGTTCCATTAGCCCTTCTATAATGGGCTCATTGTCCTCCATCGCATTGTAAACTACCACTTTCAGAATTCCTCATCTTCCAAAGAAAATATCTTACTTCTTTAGCGGTACACTTTTCTTCGCCGATTGTTAACAAGATTGTTAATGCCGCAATGCTTTGCAGGGTTCATAAGACATGTATAATTAAGCAAATTCCGTGTCGGATATTTATCGTGATTTATGCACGTATCACTATAATATAAAACCTCGTTAGTTTAATAACTTTTTGGTTAATTATTGTGACTCTATGAACAACACCTTTGCAAATGACGGGGCAAACGTCAATATAAATAATCAGCTGATGAATATATACGCCATTTTTTTCACTAATATAGGCTTAAAGTAGGGTCGGAGCTTGTTTAAAATAATGTCACTTTATGGTATAGTTATAGAACGCTTTAGTGTAAAAAAGCTATTATGAATTACATTTTTGACAATCCGCTTATAGCTAACTTTTAAGCCTCTGAAAAGTCATTACGAATAAGACCGTTGTCGGAATAATGTCACTTTATCGGATAGATATAGAACGTTTTAGCGTAAATAACTATTATGAATTACAATTTTTGACAATCCGCTTTAAACGAAATTTTAAGCCTCCTATAAGTCATTATGAATTAGACCGTAAGACTTTAAACGTCATTTCTCATAGTTTCAACGTCTATAAATTTGTCACAAAAATATTAATAATGTGATAATTTTATATCTATGTACTTAAAAAGATTAAAATAAGTATTGACTATTCTACAATTTAATAACACTATTTTGAAACTTTTACCAGTCACGTAATGAAATTGTTTTATTCCACAATGCGTTAAAACATATTTCAACATTGCCACGTCGACAGTGCTACGAAAAGTGCTACGCTGCTACGAGATAGAACAAGAGTGAGATCACAGATTACATGAGTAATAATAATCTAATATATAAAATTCACGTGTCACAGTGTTAGTTACCGTACTCCTCCGAAACGGCTTGACCGATTCTTCTCAAATTTTACATACATATTCAGTAGGTCTGAGAATCGGCCAACATCTATTTTTCAAACCTTTTTTTTGTTTTTTTTTTTAGTATGGCAAAACAACGTTTGTCGGGTCAGCTAGTATTATATATTATGTACTTAAGGTAATTCTACGAGCAACTAAACTTAACTAAAAAGTAAAATTGCTAGCGTTATTTACAGAATTTGGCAATATTCATTGAACTTTGTACAACAAAATAGCCAATTAATCAAAATACACCACATTTGTATTATTTTTAGTTAAGTTGTCTATGCAACAGAATTGGCGTCATTGGTGTCGATTCCAGTGCAAGTCCAACTAAACTAAACTTAACCATAAATAAACTATTTTTAGTTTGGTTTTAGTGATATACCTATTCTGTTTCAAACAGAAATTAAACTTAAAATTTTAGTTGACAGCACTTATTTGATTTTGACATAATCATTAAAGCTGCCCACTAACAGACAAAAATGCCTTTTATAGTGAACGAATGAATGAATGAATAAAAAAATAACTAATATAAAATTCCTTTTCAAACGTTATTTGAGCAATATAGGTATTTATAAATATTTACAACTATTTCTGCATCATTGTTATGAACATTTATTAATAATTTAATTAGTTGGCGGCCTTATTTCAGTGTATTTCTCATCTTAGATATGAGCATAGTGAGCATCAAATCTTTTAGGTTATCTGTGGAGTGATTAGCACTACTTTTACTCTGTGGTATGCCTATATTACTTTCCTTGATTACTTTATACAAAAAACAAACAATTAAATTCGTTAATTATTTATTTTAATAGGTGTTTAGTGTAAATAATTACAGCAACTAAGGAAAAATATGCTTATAAGCAAATATTTACTTCTCATCTACCATAAACTGATGACGGAAATTCATAATTATCAAGATAACAATGACAAAAGCCAAAAAGTGTATTTATGGAAACATGAAAATCTGTATTTATAAAAATTTGTGATATCATGTGGTGTATAATTATGCAAGAGATATTAAATGAACCTAATAATTTATTTCTACTTTTATTTATAACTTATAAAAGTGTGTTAAGTTCAGTATGTAGTTGTATATGTTAAGTATTCTGATCTATAAGCTACACAACAGTAATTAATTCATCATAGTCTTTTCTTAAGGGCAACATATATCCATGAATTCTTACAAACATATTTAGATTAATAGAATGTTAAGAATTCCAATAAATTATATACTTTATTTCTAACTTAGCTAAGCCTGCTAGTGGTTACTATAATATAGCCTATGTGTTATGTATTCTGATCTAGCTATAAGCTACAAAACAGTATTTATGTATCTATGAATTCTTACAAACAATCTATATGGATTATTAGAATGTTAAGAATTACAATAAATTACATATATGCATAACACATTACTTTTTGATATAGTAAGAGGCTTAATACTTACTTATTATACAAATAAAAATGCAATATTTGTTTAAATACATGTTTTACTAAATAAATCTGAATGTTTTCCGAGTACATATAAATAAATGTTGGTCCACAGAACTCTCTGGCTTGGCTTGGCTGATTCTATTCATTTCTTCATTAGTTATTTTTAATAATAAATTTAGAAACCTACTGATAAAAAATATAGCTCACTGTTCTAGAGACAAACTGTTAGAAACCTTATTAAGTATCACAGATCAAGTAGCACCATTTGGTAGGTATAGTTTTAAGACTGGCTACAATTATTATTTCTACTATTAAATGATATTTACATAACTTTAGGCAGACACACACAAATACATATTTTTTATCACTAGTTTCAATGTTCCAAACTATGGTTCCAAAGATTTCTAGATTTTTCCTGTATTTCACTTAATATAATTGGTAGCAACTGCATTTATAGGTACTGGACCACAATTTTCCATTGGGCCACCAACTGGATATTTATTTTCCCCTGCATGACCTGGAAAAAAGTTATATTTATCATTAGACGCCATTAACCTCAAAATCGTTCACTTTGTATTAAATTATATATGTTTATAATATTTTTACGATAACTTGTATACTTACATAATATATGATGTCTTAGAATTCTATGGCTAAGTAAAAATACGTATTATATTATGTATGTAAATTACAAAACTATTTCGACAAAAATTAAGTAAACAAAGAAATACCTAAATAATTAGTTCTACGAATCTCCGCACTTGACTGTGATTCGTCTGTTTTTCGCGCTTTGTTTAACCTCAATTTTGGCGCCAATATTTAATTTATCAAGTATAATTTTAATTTATAAATATTTTTTATTTGCTAACAAACATTTATTATTCAATATTTAATCAGAAAATCAATTTTTAATGTTCAAAAAGCCATGATAAAATTTAGTGAATTTAAGTCGGCACCTACTCATATCCCGACTAAATAAGTCGAGAACTCACTAAATTAAGTGAATTTTTGACATTTATGATGTACACCAGAATAGCATTATCACTAAATTGTATAGATTGACTAATTTTGGTCCTGTCAAACTTAATTTAAGTGAAGTTGTGACTTTCAGAATAAGAAAGTGAGATTTGACAGGAATAAATCAATTTTTAGTTAAGTTTAGTTACGTTCTTGGACACAGAATCGACACCAATTGTCACACAAAAACAAAAGAATTGTTGTTAATGGTGATACAAAATCAAAATGATTTCGTCTACCAGTTACAGTTATTCGATTACGCTCGCGTGTTTATTTATACTGGTCGGTGCTCGTTCGGTGCAAGTAATACACGTGTTAAGGGCCTACATCAATATTATCGTCGACATGTACATATTAACACAGCTAGTAGGTATAGAAAATGAAGAATTAGGGATATTTTTTTTGTTTACTCAAAATCTACTAAATATATTTTAATTCTGATTTACGTGTTTCTATATATAATAGTTACTTATGTTTTTAAAGTTATTTCATTAGTTAATACGCGATAATAGACCGACAAATGAAAAAAATAAAAAATTAGAGAGGTTGTTTCGCTAAGATTTTCTATCGAGAAGCCTTTTTTCAATCGCGTTTCTGGGTTTATGCGATCCTAGATCATATATTGAAAAAACATATACTTACTTAAAAATTAGAGCTCTAGCCATTCAATCTAAAGAAACAATGAAAACTTCGTACGTAGAAAAATGCACGAAGCTATTTTGGTATCCTCTTAAACTATTCATTTAAGGAACCCCAGCTATAGCCTCGGTTATGAGATTGACTGGCCAGTTTCTAAGCATACCAATGACATACTTATGCTCTACATTAATATAACCGGTTTATTAATTGGCAAGTAGTTGATTTAAAAATATCAAGTTCGTATCTAAATACTAGTTTTTACAATCAAATAGGATGTAGATAATATGTACTTTAATAACATAATAATAATATGCTGAAGATATTTATCCGGATTTCTTTTAACCTTGCTGTTTACAGGATTATGTTTTCACTCGCATATTATTATTTTTCATTTTCATTTAGCTTAGCTTGGGACCAGAGGACATTGTGTGAAAATCCTCGAATATACATTTTTTTTATTTTTCATTTTCTAATATTACCGTATCATTGGACTCAGCAAATCGAGTGTTCTTAAATAGGGTTTTGAAGAGAAAGAGAAAGAGAGTAGTAGATTTTTGGGTAAAATATAAAAAAAAGATTTTTTTTTTCTAATTATTTGATTATTATACGTCCGGATGTTTTTCGATTGTTCTCTCGTCGTAACTCGGACAGATCTTTCTGTCCGAGTTCCTTTCAGCGCACTCATCGCGTGACTAAAGTATGTGTAATTGTGTGCATACCAATATAGATTGTAACAAATTTTGTAACACCATTATATAAATAAACTAAATTATATAATTTTAATTACCTATACTATTCTACTATAATGAAAGTATAAGAAACTAATTTTAAAATTAACTTTAAATTAAGAAATTAAATTCAATCGGTATCGATGATGGTAACTTAATCGACATAGCCCGAAGGATTAGCAAGCTCGTAGGAGTGATGATCATTGGGAACGAAAGGTTTTAGAGTGGCGACAACGGACCGGGCCCCCGACAAGGTGGAGCGACGATATCGTTAAGAGGGCACGATAGCAAATTATGCTCCATACAAAAATATGGGTATCGTAATTCCGTTTTTTTTTCGCGAAAGTTAAACCGATTTTAATTGTTTTTACGCTATATTATAGATGAAGAGTATATCTATGCTTCTGTCAATTTCTTTTTTCAATACATAATAACTAAAATAAATATGACCATCCGAAAATCCCGATTTTTTCGGTTTTCTTTAGGTAAAGTTGCAGCGTCTATAAATAAATAATATAAATAAATGGAAGTACGAAACGACTTTTTTTCAAAGAATTTGTAGGTAAAATCTGTTTCAGCTATATTTGTCCCTTTCAGCACGGTGCTCGGGAATAGGGATAGCAATACCTAAGGCAAATACCTAAATTAGGAGTACAGTACCCTCTTAAGGTCGCGGGGAGGCATTGCATGTACGGGGCGCAGGACGGCGCGTTGTGGCGTTTAATGGGGAAGGCCTATGTCCAACACTGGACGGAGAAAGGCTGATGAATGGATGGATGGCATCGGCAGTAAAAGTTTACATGTTTTATTAGAGTATGTAAAATCTTTTTTAGTTAAATATTTTAATAATTATTTTATGATTATTGATGATTTACATGGAAATTTAAGACATACAACCAAATATTTTCTAACACTTGCGCGACTCATCTGTTTAAATAAAACTACTTTTTACGGATTTACGCGTATATTTATTTTAATTTGTTTTTTTTTTTAAATTTTTTTAATATAGGTAAACTAATTTAAATCTTAAACCAATAATTCTTTTTAAAATTTCTTGTTATAATGTAAATAATATTGTATTTAAGTATATAAACTTAGTTTTGCTTGCTATATTGTATACTACCTCTATAATAATTAAAACTTTAGTCTATGATAAAATTATGTATGTTTTACCTTATATAATTTAAAATTTTCTTTATATTGTTACAATTTGTTAATGTATTTTAGAAACTAAAATAATGTTTTTATGTATTGATTTTATGTAGTCTGAGCACAATGTAATATGATATAGTTTATAGTAAAAGTCTATCTTTATGGTCAATGTAAAATTAAAATCGAATGTGGGTAAACCCTGTAATAACTGATCGTAGAAGACACATTACAGCTCAGTCTCACCCGTGACCATGGTGACTGCAAAGTCTCCGAAACGTCGGGCTAAAATTTAAAACAAATATACGCGTCTAAATCCGTAAAAAGTAGTTTTATTTAAACATACAACCAAATTTTCTGCCATCTACCCAACCACTGATAGTAAATCTATGTGGCACAGCTAGTATGTAACAATAAGTAAGTATCGATATGAAAAGTCAATAACATTATAAAACAAACTCATTCAAGTCTCATTGTCCCCTATATTATAATGACAGTAAAAAGAATATTATTGTTATTCAAACATAATACACTAACGTATTTGTTTACATGTACTGCGTCATTGACATCCCTCACACCTGTTTTAATAAAAGCACACACATTACATTTACATCACGCTAGAAATAGTGCACTAGATGTAGACGCGCTCTACAAAGGCACGTGTAATGCGAGTCTCGCCCTGACGCGCTTATACAGTCAATTATACTTACTGACGGTTTGTAAAGTTTCGACTATGCGCTAGTAAATGTGAAATAAACACTAAAGAAAATTTTGTTTATACCTACTAATATTAAAAAGCTGAAGAGTTTGTTTATTGGAACGCGCTAATCTCAGTAACTGCCGGTCCGGTTTGAAAAATTCTTTCAATGAATAGAACATTTATCGAGGAAGACTATAGGTTATATAGCATCACGCTGCGATCAAAAGGAGCGAAGCATTACTGAAAAATGTTGCAGAATTTGTGAAAGTTTTTTTAAATTCCACGCGCACGATATCATGGGCAGCAGCTAGTTTCATATAAAGTTTAGTAAATAACCTCTATTTAAGCAGCCGATTATAAAATATTAAATTCTTAACTTTCAAACAAATCCTAATCAATAACCCGTCTCATATACTTATCTTTAAGGAGTCGTCTATCACACGGTTCACTGAACAGTAAACGAAAGGCACAAATTGTTTCTACTTCACTCGGAAAATTCAATAATAATCGACTATCGAATTATAATCATTTAAAGCTTTGTGAGGGCTCATATATAATATATGACATGTATAAAATAATGATTATAAAACATATTTATTTTTAACACTTAGCACAATTAGATATGAAGTTATTTTATCAAATTAAAACGTGATAGTTTTTCAATAAAATGGCACTCTGGTCGAGGGGTTAATTTTGTTCGGCCCAGTAAATATAACTTATAAACATATATTTTTAAGCCGAAGGAACATGGAAATGTACATTTTAGATATATTTTAGTTTTTATTAGTTCGGTACGCGTCTATCAATGTATCTATGTAACCCACTTCCTTGTCGGATTTATCTGAAATTTTGCACACATATTAAGTACCGATAACATTGTAGATAATATAATATTTTCTAACACTTGCGCGACTCATTTGTTTAAATAAAACTACTTTTTACGGATTTAGACGCGTATATTTGTTCAAACAAATATACGCGTCTAAATCCGTAAAAAGTAGTTTTATTGTAGGTAATAATGAAAAAACTATTTAGAACTTTAAAGTTTTTTTATTTAGTTTTTGAACTAAGCTAATTATTACTTAACTAGCTGTTGACCGCGACTTCATACGCGTGGAATTGAAAAAAAATTCCCCGTTTTTGTAACATTTTTCCCTGATACTTCACTCCTATTGGTCGCAACGTGATGTGTTGTAATAGCCTTCATCAAAAGATGTACTATCTAACACTGAAAGAGTTTTTCAAAACAGACTAGGGGCCTAACTCTGCTATTGCAATGATGTTACAATGTTGTCATAATGATCGTGTTTTTTTTATAAATATTCATGGACACACACAACGTCCTCCGGTCACAAGCTAAGCTTATATGCTTGTGTTATGGGTACCAGAATACGGATAGAATACATATACTACTTTTATTTTGTAAATACATACTTATAATACATAGAATCACCCAGACGCAGAATAAACATATTTATGACAATTAGAAAAGTGATTTTTCTAATTGTCATACATATGTTTATTCATGATGAATACAAATGATTGTCCCGAGCGGGAATAGAACCCGCGACCTCTTGATCTACAGTCCGTTACATAAACCACTCAACCAGGAGGTTCGTCAAGTTTGGTAGTCTACTATTAATTTTTGTCATAATTGACGTCATTATGACGCCATAATGGCGTCAGTAATGATCGATCATTATGACAACACTGTAATAGCAGACTTGGGCCCCTGTAGTCCCGAGACTAGCGCATTAAAACAAATAATATCTTTATACATAATTTTAGTACAGATGATCTAATTTTGTATTTTTTAACACAGTTTTATGTATTTTACTCATATATAACTATATAACTATATAACTACATATATAACTATATAATATATAACTATATTTTTACATAACACAGTTTTATTTAAATGTTCCGAAGCATAGTACAAATTTTTATAGCAAATCCTTCACTGTGCAAGCTATATTACTTTGGAACAAACTACCTATAAAAATTAGACAAGCACAGTCTCTTTCTAATTTTAAGCTAAAACTATCAAATTATTATCTATCGTTATAATAGTGTTTATATATAAATCTTAGTATTGCGATTATAGCGTATTTATGTATATGTATGTTTATTGTTTATGTATATGACGGGCTTCGTGGTCTAGTGGTTCAGAAACGGACTGCAGATCACGAGGTCTCGGGTTCGATTCCCGGTCAGGACAATTATTTGTGTGATGTTTTTAATTGTCATACAAATGTTTGTTCGGCGTCTGGGCGTTTAATATGTGTTATAAGTATGTATTTACAAAAGAAAAGTAGTTTATGTATTATATCCGTATTCTACCCATAACACAAGCATATAAAGCTTAGCTTGGGACCAGAGGACGTTGTGTAGAATGTCCATGAAGATTTATATTTATTTATTATTATTATTTATAATTTTAGGTATGAATTTATTCTTATATTCAATTTAATATATATGACGTTGAATACACCAACAACCACCGCGATGTCTATTCTAGATTCTATCCACTATACGGTTGCCTGGAAGAAATCACATTAGTGATAAGGCCGCCCTTTGTACAATAGCTTATAAGGCTGTATTTTTTTGTTTTTAAATTCTGTGTAAAATTGGTGTTTGTGCAAATAAAGAGTTATCTATCTATCTATTTTATTTAGCTTTAAATAATTAAGTAATAGGGATATACAAACTGGCTTTACATTACATATCTCGCTAGTCTTAAGTAAATTTACATATTATATCATTTAAATATGCTTATTGACTATTAAATTTAAATTGTCTGCATATTACTATCTACTAGTGTGTGCGGTATATATTGACATTTAAGTGACATTTCGGTAATGTGTGCGTGTGGCGCCGAATCTTGAATCTTTAGATGCGTACGCGCACACTGTTTGGTTGGACCTGTATGTTATGACGTCATACGTCCGGCAGCGTGGTGTTCGACCTTCACACAGCTCCTACTTTCACTGTATATTATACTACCATCACCGTTAACATATACGCTAGCCTATTGTTGTTGTTCTAAGTAGAGCAGTTGCTCAATATAGACCAAATACCATTTACTAGTAATAAATATGACATGTGTTTAGAAATAATAATATGATTGAATATCTGTTATTATCTATATATCTATATTATTATTATCACTTAGAGGATAATAGTTATTTATAATTGGATTAACAGTTGATTGGTATACTTAATATTTCAAATGCTTACAGACCCTACAGTTACCTACATTATAAATGCATGTTAAAATTAGCTATTTTAATTTTATGAAAATCATCAACTGAGCAGAAAAGCCTTTTTGGTAGCTTAAATATTCACGGACATTTCACACAACGTCCTCTGGTCCCAAGCTAAGCTTATATACTTGTGTTATGAGTACCAGAATACGGATATAATACATAAACTACTTTTCTTTTGTAAATACATACTTATAATACATAGTAAACACCCAGACGCAGAACAAACATTTGTATGACATTTATGGATATCACACAAATGATTGTCCTGACCGGGAATCGAACCCGAGACCTCGCGATCCGCAGTCCATTTCATAAACCACTCCACCACGAAGCCCGTCGAAAGCCATGTTGTAGAATTGCGTTCTTAAGAGGATACCAAAATAGCTTCGTGCATTTTTCGACGTACGAAGTTTTCATTTTTTCTTTAGATTGAATGGCTAGAGCTCTAATTTTTAAGTATATGTTTTTTCAATATATGATCTAGGATCGCATAAACTCAGAAACGCGATTGAAAAAAGTTTTCTCGATAGAAAATCTTAGCGAAACAACCTCTCTCATTTTTTATTTTTGTCATTTGTCGGTCTATTATCGCATATTAACTAATTAAATAACTTTCAAAACATAAGTAACTATTATATATAGAAACACGTAAACCGGAATTAAAATATATTTAGTAGATTTTGAGTAAACAAAAAAAATATCCCTAATTCTTCATTTTCTATACCTACTAGCTGTGTTAATAGGTACATGTCGACGATAATATTGATGTAGGCCCTTAAAGTAGCGATAATGTTATTCCTTGAAGATTTTAAAAAAGAGCTGTGTCTATGATTTTTTTATTAACACGTTTCTATTAGCGTACGAAATCTATCTGTCTGTCAATCAATGTACCTACTTATTAATTTACGTAACAAACTCTTGAAAGTGATCTTCACCCATATTATGGACCAAATATAATCTATATCTATACTAATATCATAAAGCTGATGAGTTGGTTTGTTTGTTTTAATAATTTTAGGTACCACTACTCTGATTTGAAAAATGCTTTCACTTTTGGATAGTATATTTATCGAAGAAGACTATATGTGGGTGACTAATAGAAGTCTGTATAACTTAATAAATTAAACTATGGTGGAAAAAGTGATTACCGCAAGCGGGACTTACGGTAATCACTTTTTCCACCATAATTTAATTTATTAAGTAAAAAGCACAGCATGTCAATTGCAAAATACATAAATTACTTTAGTAAAGTCTATATAACATCACGCTGCGACTAATAGAACTGAATCATAAGTGAAAAATGTTGTAAAAGCGGGGAAAATTTTCTTAATTCCATTTATACCTAGCCGTAGGCAACATCTAGTTATAAGGTAATACGCAATAATTTAAAAAGATTTTAAAAAGATATCCGGTGTTTTTTTAATTTTCGAACCAAGAATACTCCATCCATCGAACACCCTCTCACCGTTCACTGCTGGTCATAGGCCTCCCCCATAGAACGCCACAACGCGCGGTCCTTTGCCGCTTGCATCCAATGTCTCCCCGCGACCTTGACTTTATCGAACCAAGAATACTATTTGATCTTAATGCAAGCAAGCAGCATTAAGATCAAATAGTATTCATAATTTATTATTATTTAGATGAAAAAAGCATTCATGCCAATTTTTTCGGAGATAATTATACAAGAAGTGATGCTGACACAGTTAATAATTAATTAGTTTTAGTAAAATTAGGTAACTAACTTTTATTTGACGAGCCTCGTAGTTGAGTGGTTTATGTAACGGACTGCCAATCAAGAGGTCGCGGGTTCGATTCCCGCTCGGGAAAATAATTTGTGTGATTTCTCTAATTGTCATACAAATGTTTGTACTGCGTCTGGGTGTTTCTATGTATTATAGGTATGTATTTACAAAAAAAAAGTAGTATATGTATTATATCCGTATTCTGGTACCCATAACACAAGCATATAAGCTAAGCTTGGGACCAGAGGACGTTGTGTGAAATGTCCATGAATATTTATTTATTATTTATTTATTTATTTTTTTGCGTAATTTTAACAATTGTAAACATGATGACTAAATTCAGATACAAATTAGAGTTTTTACACTTTTACTGCAAACTTCAATTAGCTAAACATTATAAACAGCAGTTTTTAGGGGTGCCGAACCCAAAGGATATAACGGGACGCTGTTACTAAGACTTCGGTATCCATCCGTTAATGATCCGTGCATCCGTCAACCTATCAGCAGATTCACCAGGCTGTATCTTATGAACTGTGTTAACTAGGCAGTTGTTGTCACCGATGATGACGTATTTATGTTGCCGAAATATTTCAATTAGGTAGCTTCCAAACAATAATGCCTTTGCTTAACTACTAGGTATTAAATCTTTACTATTAAGCTTATTTTGGGACTAGATCATATTTGTTTTTATTTATTCTAGTCAGTCATAGTCATAGTCATAGTCAGTAGTAGTCATTGACCTTAAAAACTCTCTTACTTTTTTTTTTAGCTTACAATACAATTTAAATTGTTCTTACGTAATCATTATAAGTGTTTATTGCATAAATGTTAAAACCTCACATACCTATTGCCTACTAAGTATATGAATATCTACATGTAATAGTGTTTTTAATTTTATAGTACGTAAGCTGTTTTGAATGTCGTTCACAATGCGAATATATCAGTTGGTTAAACATTAAACAATTGAACATAATTTTATTGTGGTCATGAAATTACTTTCTGGCCTTTTACTAAGCAAGGTTTCTTTGGACTGTTTAACAATTAATGAAATGCTTTGTTGATTTAAATTATATAAACAATCTCAGTCTTCTTAATAAGAACATACAATTTTAATGAAATAAAACAATTAAGAACATGTCATACTATTAAAATATTGTATTATATTAGTATTAAATTTTATACATAAGAATAAAAAACAAAACACCGAATTACATAACTATAGTTGAAGTAATTCAGTGTGTTGTTACTCTGTCCAAAATAAAGAATACAGCTATCCTTGTAAACTAATATTATTAAGCTGAAGTGTTTGTTTGTTTGTTTGAACGCGCTAATCTCAGGAATCAGGTTCGAATAAAAAAAATATTTTTGTGTTGTATAGTCAATTTATCGAGGAAGGCTTTAGGGTATATAACACCACGCTGTGTCCAGAAAGAGCAAAGCATCAGCGAAAAATGTTGCAAAAACGAGGAAAATTTTCTTAATTCCACGCGTACGAAGCTATACATAAAGTGCGTTGTTAAGAGGATACCAAAATTCTTCGTGCATTTTTCTACGTACGAAGTTTTCATTGTTTCTTTAGATTGAATGGCTAGAGCTCTAATTTTTAAGTATATGTTTTTTCAATATATAATCTAGGATCGCATAAACTCAGAAACGCGATTAAAAAAAGTTTTCTCGATAGAAAATCTTGGCGAAATAACCTCTCAAATTTTTTATTTTTTTCATTTGTCGGTCTATTATCGCGTATTAACTAATGAAATAACTTTAAAAACATAAGTAACTATTATATATAGAAACACGTAAATCAGAATTAAAATATATTTCGTAGATTTTGAGTAAATAGGAAAAGTATCCCTAATTCTTCATTTTCTGTGCCTACTGGCTGTGTTAATATGTACGTGTCGGCGATGATATTGAATAATATTGATGTAGGCCCTTAATTAAATACTTAGGTAATGGTGCGCCTTCATTAGTGTGTTAGCCCATATATTATCAGTGTTGTCAACGCTAAATAAGACTCACTTTCTTTGGGCTTTTGAAAACAGTTTGATAAAACCCCCCTCTGAATATAGCTACGCCAATGTAATACAGGTTTCATTGTCTGTTGGTTGCCGTAAATAGTAATGGAGTGTTGCACAACTATATATATCCGCAAAACTCACTTCACCTTAAAAACTGGGGAGCGCGGGGCAATAACTCCGATCGCGGGTGTAACTGTAGTCTTCAGTTGATGTTATTATTTTGTTAGAGGATATCCGTACTAAATAGTTAAAAATAAATGCCTAAGTAAACAAATTCACGGGCATTTCACACAATGTTCTATATTGTACTTACATACATACAACCAAACCTTAGTGAAAAAAGAAAACAAAAAATAAAAAAATAATAAAATAATTAAAAAAAAATGACAAAAATGACGAATGACTTAAAAGACTATGGTGTCGATTCTACGTCTACAACTAAACTTAACTTAACTAAAAAATGAAAACAACTATTGCTGTATATTGATTATTTGGTTGTTTTGTTGTGTAATTTTATATTAATTACAATCGTTAATCTATAATAAACAGATTTGCGAACAAGAAAGAATCGTTCGACACAATCAAATTTCATTTTTTAGTTAAGTTAAGTTTAGTTGTGCGTGTAGAATTGGTACCTATATCTACATAAAAAAAACGCACAAAATCCGTTGCGTAATCTTAAAGATAGGGAGATAACGACATATATGTATGTCCCTAACATACATATAAAAATAAAAACTTGGTTTTATAATAAGTAAAGATTACGTTTGCCTAATACTTGTAGATGCTTAATAGACCTACTAGCTGTGCTGTAATATATCTGCGTACTGACGGTTTAGAAATCAAGTGTCATCACACAATTTCTTCCTCAGGGAGCTATAAGAACCAGCTAAGGGGCGATATAAGCAGAAAACATCATTTGTGAGACACTACAAACTCAAAAATTAACATAAATTGTTCCTTTGTACAGAAAAACTGTGAGGCACAGGTAACATGTACGTATATTTATTTGCAGCAAAATAGAGACATTTATTTTTTATGATATCTTAATAACGATTTAACAATTTTCAAGTAATTGCTTTCAGTAAAATCGTGATTCATTGTCGTCATTATAACTGGAAAAACGTGATTACAAAGAATTTAACTATACCCATAGACTATACCATAGAAATTACAAGTATAATTTAAAGGGCTTGGTCGCTTTGCGGCTATATCGCCCTAAAGTTAAAAATAGCTTGATCGATATTATTCTTATGCATAGATTTTTAATTCCGTAGATCAGTGGTCGAATAGGATAGACCTAATGTCTATCCTATTCGACCACTGATCTTATCTTTTCAAAGCCCGAAATGCCCGTAAATATTTATTTTATAAGCAATCATATAAACATAGTTTTGACTTAGGCTAAGCTGCTAAGACCTTGGGTCTTAGCAGCCTAATAAAATGTGGTTTTAAAAACGTTATCAGTAAAATCAACCAATAAGGTTTAAGTGTTAAGTAATTTAAGTCATGTAATCAATAATATTTGAAATTACCAAGCAACATGTAGTAGCTATTAACACATTTTTATAGCCGATAATAATTTTATTCACTTGTATGGTTAGAAAGGCAGCATACTTATTTTATATGAATAAATAAATAACCATGGACATTTTATACAATGGTCCTAAGTTGAGCTTCGTATGGGTTATACTATCTACTACTTTTTGTAAATACGTACATGTGATAGAAAACAGCCAGACGCATACAAACATCACCCAAATAATTGTCGTACGTAAATTGAACCCACTATCTCGTCACGGTAGACCGTGATATTTTCCCATTTTGCAACATTTTACACAGATGATTCGTCTTATTTTTCGCAGCGTGATTTTATATAGCATATTATTATAGCCTTCCTCGATAACTATACTATCCAACACTGAAATATTTTTTCGAATCGGACCACTACATAGTTGTTTCTAAAATTAGCGCGTTCAAATAAACAAACAAACTCTTCAGCTTTATAATATTAGTATATATGATGCTATTAAAATTTACATCTAATTAAGTTAAATAAGTAAGTAAAGATATAATAATAAATAACTATCAGACTGGCAATTTGTTACTGCAAACGTAAATAAATGATTATCAGAAATATATATATAACATATATAACATAAATGTATTGTAAATCAATAACTATAAATAAAATAAATAAATAAATATTCAGGACATTTCACACAACGTCCTCTGGTCCCAAAGTAAGCTATATTTCTATGCTTGTATTATGGGTACCAGATACGGATAGACTACTTAAACTACTTTTCTTTTGTAAATACATACATAAAATACATAGTAAACACCCAGACGCAGTACAAACATTTGTATGACATTTATGGATATCACACAAATGATTGTCCCAAGCGGGAATCGAACCCGCGACCTCGTGATCGGCAGTCCATTACATAAACCACTCCACCACGAAGCCCGTCATCGTATAGAACTAAGTTGATTAAATTAAATTGATTTACGTACCCGAATCGATTTGTAAGGCAGTTATAAAACAACAATTTTTAAATCTACCTATTTCTTTGACCTCTGAATAAGGTACAAACACAATATTTTCTAACACTTGCGCGACTCATTTGCATAAATAAAACTACTTTTTACGGATTTAGACGCGTATATTATATACGCGTTTAAATATATTATATATACGTAGACTTTGCAGTCACCATGGTCACGGGTGTGAGTCTCACCCGGGACCATGGTGACTGCAAAGTCTCCGAAACGTCGGGCTAAAATTAAAACAAATTTACGCGTCTAAATCCGTAAAAAGTAGTTTTATTTAAGGTACAAACACAATGATCATACTCATAGTGTACAGACAGTGTTGTCTATTAGTGTGTGTGTTTAATATAATGTATAGACATGTGCTGATTTTGTTCGTGTGCGTGCGTAGCCACGGTTGTAATTTTTTTTGTGTGTTTGTGTGTATTACCGTGATTACCCAAAGATCTTGGCAACATCACTACTTTTTATTCATTCATCAATAAAAAGATCAATCTCTCTCTCTCTCCAGCCCATTGACGTCCCACTTTTGGGCACAGGCCTCCTTCCTCGGAGGAGTCTACTATGCTGCGCTAATCAGTCATGTTAGCAAAGGGTTAAGGTTACAATATCCCTTAGATGGCTCTCACAGCTTTCTGGGAAAAAAATTGGAAGGTGACACTTGTATTCTTTATTCCTTCACCACACGTACAGTTCCATCAATAAAACATATTCTGTTATAATGAATTGTACACAAACAAATGAATGATTTAAAAGTGAAGGTACCACTTTCGCTCACAATGTTCGCTGTACCGAGATCTTCGTACTGTAAAGCCTTTTGCTTGCTTCGTTTTATTAGTTTTAATTCGCGAATAAAACTTTCTACAGTAGCCTTGATATTTATTGATTTTGATGTGCATTAAGAACACAACATCCTCTGCTCCCAAAGTAATTAGCTATATTTCTATTTTGTGATTTTGAGGCGCTTATTTGTTTTGTTTATTTATTTATACTTCGTTTTACACCAATTACATTCTATTTACATTTAAAAAAATATATAATTGTAAGAACCCGTTCAATGGGCGGCCTTTGGATGAAACTAATATTTCTGGACAAGTTGGTAGTCTCTGGTGCACTTAGGTAATAAATACGCTTAATTTAGGACAGGATGATTTTGTGTTAATTATTCATAAATATTTATAAAAATATTGGCGTTTGTGTAATCCTAACTTAGAGTGACCATAATATTACCGTCTAGATAGCAAAGCAGCTGAATAAAAACGTCGCAAAATTGTGCGTTATGGCATTCTATGGGGTAGACCTATATATAGCAGTGAAAAGAGAAGGGCTGATGGAAGAATATATTTATTCCATCAACCCTTCCCTTGACGCTTAAACTAAAATTATAATAAAATTTCGTAACTAAACAAAGAATGCAATATACCTATATGCATCCAACACTTCATAGACCAAGTTACATAAACGATTATAAGACATTTAACATACACTATATAGTTTTACAGTCGGGTTTTTATTTTATTTGAATTACTTCATTAAATAGTTAGTTCCTTCTTGTACTACTTACACTTATTTTTACGTGAAATGAGTTATTTTCTTGTTCAATTGCTAATAGCTCAGTCATTTTGTATTTTTACCTGGAAAGTTTTCCGGGAGTTTTGAAAATTGGTAATTTTATAGATTTTGATGTGCTCTTTCCAAATTTCAACTGTGCCACCTCGTATGTTGCCAATTTGCGCCGCCATATTGAAAAAATGGCGCCCAAAATCAGTTTTTTGATAATAACTCCTTTCCGACGAATTTTACAGGAAAACATATCTATACAAAATAAAATTAGAGGAATTTTGAGAAAAATATGAACAATGCCCAATGGACATTGTTCATATTTTTCTCAAAATTCCTAAAAGGAATGCGTCCCTTCTATGTCAAGCCTCTTCTTCCCCTTCTAAGAAACATCTGGACCCAGCTGCTGAGCTCAATAGAAATATTTAGTCCAGGTCATCAGTATACGTTTATCATTTCACAGTGTGGTTTACATTTGTAGAGCCATGGCTTCTTATGAAGTAAACTGCTTTATTTGTGGTGATATACTGCAAGAAAGTGAAGTTATTGAAGTGAAGGAAAAAGGATTTGGAAACTTTTCTTGGAAGAAGGGGCTTGACACAGAAAGGAGGCATTCCTTTATACCTGCGGAGACATGACAGACTATAGTTAGCTGGGTTTTCATTCTATGGAACAATATTTAACCTTCGTATAATTAAAGTAAATAATACACGTTGGTGTGGATGTATAATGGTACGAGTATATGGCGCTCGTACGCAGAAACTATTGATTGAAGGGAAAAAAAGATAACGACATAATTGTAGGAAATTTCCTCTACTTTTATTTTGTACCGTTATGTTTTTCTGTAAAATGCGTCGGAAAGGAGTTATTATCAAAAAACTGATTTTGGGCGCCATTTTTTCAATATGGCGACGCAAACGGGCAACATACGAGGTGGCAAAGTTGAAATTCGGAAAAAGCACAAAAAAATCCGTAATATTACCAATTTTCAAAACTCCCGGAAAACTTTCCAGGCAACTCTTTATTTTTTCGACACAAATGACTAAACTATAATCAAGGTTATTGATTATTAACACTGTTTTTGGGTATAATACATTTTACTACTTTACAATTTTTAATTCGGATAAAACAATGTTTTACGAACATAGACGCGTGTATTCTGTTTTTCAATCGTACCTAAAGTGTCCTAAACTTTTTAGCCGCATTAGTCACGAGTACGAATGATGGTTGGTTCTCTAAAACGTCAAGCATAAAGGAAAGCAGTTAATCTAGAAATCTTTCCCCGTTCTACAAAATTTTTCACTGCTATTGGTCGCAGCGAGATGTTATATAGCCTTCCTCGATAATTGGACAATCTATCACAAAAAGAATTTTTCAATACGAATCAGTAGTTTCTGAGATTAGCGCGTTTAAACAAACAAACAAACTCTTCCGCTTTATAATATTAGTTATCCAATAAAGACATTCAAACATCAATATTGTGCATACCAACGTGTAAAAAATAAAGAGCATAATAAAAATAAAACTTGTTTTGCATTCATCAATATGAGAGTAGATTTCGCGCACACTATAGTAGAACGATTACGTCATTAACCCACACATATAAATACACTAATACGTACATTGCTAAAATCCAGTGTAGGCGGTACTTTCACAAGTACAATGTAGTGTTCATTTGATCTGGAAATTAATTAGACTCTTTTGAAATAAACAGTAACGTAATGTTACCTCAAACCGTTCATTATTAGAATTTTAATCCAAAACCTAGTAAAACCTACCTGAAATACCCGAATGCTATTACTTGTCCGTGTGGTGACGGATTAAGAATACAAGTTTCACCTCCCAATTATCTCCCTAGGGTGCTGTAAAAGTCAGCTAAGGGATGTTGTGCACAGATAACATCCTGTGTGAGAAAACGGAAAACTCGAAAGAAAAAGCCTGTGTCAACAGGCTTGAGCACCATGTCTTAAAGTGGAGGAGGCCCCTGCCCAACAGTAGGACCTTAACGGGCTGTAGAGAGAGAATAATAATCGACAGAAAATCTGGCTATTAATTTTTATCCCTCACCACTGCATAATCAGTACTGCCGGCGTATTATGAGCTTTTTAAAATCATTCAAGTTCCAGGCAGGCCGTAAACTGCATGGCTAAATTAGGTATTATGGCAAAAATAAAACTTATAGTTGAAAGTTTTTAGTTAGTACTTTAACTTTTAGTTGTACCTTCTCCTTAAACATATTAATGTATGACTGGTTTAGCGACCTGACTGACTAATAATTTGTTCATAATACGAATTTTCCAAACAGTTCAATTCACGGCGTAAACTGCCTGTGAATAAAAGCTCATAATACGGCCGCAGGTATTAGTTTTGGACGGGAAAACGTGAAAAAAAATATTGAAAGGAATTTGTTTAGAATTTCCGAATGCGCTTTTAATTAAATCGTAATTATTTGTGTTAGTAGTATCTCCCATGATTTCCATTATCTAATTTATATACTGACTTAACAGGCATACTATAGACATAACTTTAACAATATTTTGTGCTTCAAATATATTCTTAGTAAAGATTTTACATGTACATTAACATGTAAGCTGTGACCGGTAGTCTTCAGAAGCAGCACTAAAAGCAACAAGTGCACATACACCAGTTAAGTCACCTTTCTCTTACAAGTTAGGTGTAGCAACAAGTATTGGCACAAATTACATAGTTACCGCCTCACCGCCTTACCGCTCAAACTAACTAGGTAGTTTCGCTTAATCATTCCACACGTGTTTCTTGCCAATTGTACATTTGCTTTATTGTATCTTTTTTATTTTATTACATCTTAAAAGCATTGGAACTTAAGTTTATTTGTTTTTCTGTTAAAACTTTTAGCCATGTTTGGAACCACTTAATGGAAATGGGGCAGGACCTCCCAGTGTTATGTAGAAATGGGAATAAAAGACCAAAATCTAATGATTAGGGCATTGGTCCACCATGGATCATTAGAAATATATGAATCATAAATAAGATTTAACACCATTTCTAAATCTAATACGTAATAAAAAATAAAATGACTATTATCGCAGACTACGTTCTTATTATAAAACTTACGTTCTTATTCTTAAACTATAATCATGATTGCTTTATAAAAAAGTAAAGCCTAATGTCTGGTGTATCTCTCTCTATCTCCAGCCCATTAATGTCCCACTGTTGGGCATGGGCATCCTCCACTCGGGAGGCACTACGGTCTATGCCGCGCTGGTCAGACGTTTTGGCATAGGATTTAATTGCCAGTTTTACGTCTCTCACAGAGGAGGTTATCTGTGCACAATATTTAGCTCTTACAACTCCTTGAAAAAAAAGGGCAGTGACAATCGTATCCTTAGACATATTATAACAGGCGTTACTTAAGGGCCAGTCTGACTTTAGAACAAATAAACTCAATGACAAAAAAATAAATAAAAACGCATTTCTATTTCAATGTCAAATTTCATGTCCTAGTTCCAATTTCTTTATCAACATGTTAACAAATTAAGCGCTCAATTAACTAAAAGAGCAGAGTTATGTGCTAACAACACATTTTTTAAATGCGTATGACTCCAATATTGTCTTATTCTAAGTAGAGTCGCGAGGTTGAATATAATCTTTCTCATGACGGGCTTCGTGGCGTAGTGGTTCATGTAATGAACTGCCGTTCACGAGGTCGCGGGTTCGATTCCCGCTTGGAACAATCATGTGTGATATCCATAAATGTCATACAAATGTTTATACTGCGTCTGGGTGTTTTCTATGTATTATAAGTATGTATTTACAAAAGAAAAATAGTTTATGTATTTATATCCGTATTCTGATACCCATAACACAAGCATAATAAGCTTAGCATGGGACCAGAGGACTTTGTGTGAAATGTCCATGAATATTTATTATTATTATTATGTGTATCTCAACACTAATTTATTATAATAATATACTCTATTCGGAAATAACAATCATTTAATACATTCAGAAATACCCAATTATTACCCATTCTATAACCTGATAAGACAAACGCAGATATTCGAGATAATATTATTAAATCGCTAAATGTGCTTGTGTTAAGTCCATTGCCCTTCGTCGTCATTATCATCATCATACCGTCACGCCCTTTTTCCATGTGTATTATATCTAACTTTGTGCCCATGGGGGTAGGCAGAGACTACAGAGAGCCGACTGCTAAGATCTAAACACATTTTCTTGTCTTATTTTTCGTTTTTTTTTATTCCTTGTGGTAAGTAGTTACTTGACAGTAGAGCAAAAACTTCGCAGCCTAGCTAGCTAAGCTCTACGTTAGTAGACCTCCAGTTTTGGTAGACCTCTATATCATATTTAAATAAGGAAGCTTCTTGCTGACATAGAAAGACACAAAAACAATAAAAAAAAATATTTTAATGACGGTTATGGAAATAAATATTGTTATTCTTTTTATCTGATTTGAATATTCAAAACTCAACTGTAAACAAATAAATGGTTTTAGTCATTTGTTTTAAGCTTATAAGATTTTCCAGATATTTTAAATAGTATTAAATAAATAATAGCAAGTCCTTTTAAAGATATTCGCAATAGAACATCAACAGAAAGATATGATAGAAAATAAAATAATATAACGTTACTATAGATAATATCTATACTGTTCGATATCTTTAAAAATTCTTGTGTAAGTAAATTTTTGTATGTTTTGTTTCTTTTCCTTAAGAGTAAGAATAAAAAATTAATATCGCAATGGAAGTAGATTATTCACATTAACGCAAAATTATCTATTGCAGGAAACGTCACATTAGTGTCGCTGCGTTACGACCTTATTACATACACATGCGCAATTTATACACAAAATGGCGTTTTTGCATTTTAAGTGAAAAAAACTTAGTCGTGCTACGTCTTTTTGGGACGTGCATTAAAAAACTAGAATTAGATGGTATATTCGTCACGTCGCAATAAATCCAATAAAAAATTGGTCAAGAGCGAGTCGGACTCGCGCACGAAGGGTTCCGTACCATTATCTATGCAACATAAGGCAACGTTATTAGTATCGAGCAAGAAACGGTAAAAAAAATCAGTTTTTTGTATGGGAGCCCCCCTTAAATATTTATTTTATTTTATTTTTAGTATTTGTTGTTATAGCGGCAATAGAATTACATCATCTGTGAAAATTTCAACTGTCTAGCTATCACCGTTCTTGAGATACAGCCTGGTGACAGACGGACGGACGGACGGACGGACAGCGAAGTCTCAGTAATAGGGTGCCGTTTTTACCCTTTGGGTACGAAACCCTAAAAAAAATTGGTCAAGTGCGAGTCGGACTCGCGCACGATGGGTTCCGTACCATTATCTATGCAACATAAGGCAACGTTATTAGTATCGAGCAAGAAACGGTAAAAAAATCATGTTTGTTGTATGGGAGCCCCCCTTAAATATTTATTTTATTTTATTTTTAGTATTTGTTGTTATAGCGGCAATAGAAATACATCATCTGTGAAAATTTCAACTGGCTAGCTATCACCGTTCTTGAGATACTGGGTACGGAACCCTAAAAATCATGTTTGTTGTATGGGAGCCCCCCTTAAATATTTATTTTATTTTATTTTTAGTATTTGTTGTTATAGCGGCAATAGAAATACATCATTTGTGAAAATTTCAACTGTCTAGCTATCACCGTTCTTTAGATACTGGGTATGGAACCCTAAAAATCATGTTTGTTGTATGGGAGCCCCCCTTAAATATTTATTTTATTTTATTTTTAGTATTTGTTGTTATAGCGGCAATAGAAATACATCATCTGTGAAAATTTCAACTCTCTAGCTATCACCGTTCTTGAGATACAGCCTGGTGACAGACGGACGGACGGACGGACGGACGGATGGACGGACGGACGGACGGACGGACGGACGGACGGACGGACAGCGAAGTCTCAGTAATAGGGTCCCGTTTTTACCCTTTGGGTACGGAACCCTAAAAACGGATAATTGGATTTTCATGCTATTTTCCTCAATAGATAGAAGGATTCAAAGACTTAACTTTTTTAAATTGCCGAGATGACGACGATGACGTTAATAGTAAAAATTATCGAAAAAATCAACATGACCCAAAGAAGGATAGATGCAATTACCTGTCTATGAAAAACTGGCACAGGACGCTAATTTACGTAAAAAAGAATGTATATTTGTTAAGTGCAATCATAACAAATGTGTTACTAAAGTTAACAAAATGTAAGTTTACAAAATAATAAAAAATATTATCTAACATTTATGATAGATAAATTTGATTACATACATCATTAACGTAAATAATCTGCTACTATTAAGTAGGATTACACTTTTTATGACATCTTTTTTGTTTACAGATAGTAAAACTTAAGGACATTATTCATGTACTCGTATACCTACTACATTAACAGTATCTAACATTTAGCAACAATTAAAGCATTTATATCTATGGCTACATCCCTCAGTCGGCTTAAAGCCACATATCTGTGCTGTGTCATCACAATAAATTATGAAACGTAATTATTTTATGAAGTTCTATTTAGCCAGGCTAAAGTTATTTGTCCTCAATTTGAAACGTGAACCCACCATCTGGTTTATCTGATATCTTTATTAAATATTGAGAAATAGATATTCGGCTTATTATTTACAAGATTTTGGTGGTGTTTCACCCTGTTAATTATGATCACAGCGGCAATAAGAGGATTATTATAATGTGATGGAAATAATGACGATCTTGTATAATCTATATTTTATTTCCTGGACAGCACTTCTTTCTGAAACATTTGTAAGTGTTCAGGGCTGGCAAATAAATTTTTATTAATTTTACGTTAGTTAAGTAAAGTAAGTAATTTAAGTACTAGTTATAGATAAATGTATAATCATCATCATCATAACATCACGCCTTTTTCCCATGGGGGTAGGCAGAGACTATAGAGCGCCATCTGCTACGATCGACGCATACTTCCTTGGCTTCATCCACACTCATACATCTGGTCATACATGCCCGACGGTTGTAAGTGCTACGCACTTGCCCCTTTTGGAATATCCCGGCGATGACAACGGAGTATATTTTTCTCGGGCGTCCTCTCCCAGCATTTCCACTTACTTTCGCCGTGTATATGCCTTTCATTAAGCGTCTCTCATCCATCCTCTCCACATGACCAAACCACCTAAGCATACTTTTCTCCACCTTAATCACTACATCCTCTTTCAGACCGCCGTTCTCTTATAACTTCATTTCTTAATCTACGAGTATCTTTCAAAGGGACACCACACATACTTCTCAAAGAGCGCATCTCTACAGCATTTATAAATGTATAAGTTCTATCAATGATATTTTTAGGGTTCCGTACCCAAAGGGTAAAAACGGGACCCTATTACTGAGACTTCGTTGTCCGTCCGTCTGTCACCAGGCTGTATCTCAAGAACGGTGATAGCTAGACAGTTGAAATTTTCACAGATGATGTATTTCTATTGCCGCTATAACAACAAATACTAAAAATAAAATAAAATAAATATTTAAGGGGGGCTCCCATACAAAAACATGATTTTTTTACCGTTTCTTGCTCGATACTAATAACGTTGCCTTATGTTGCAAAGATAATGGTACGGAACCCATCGTGCGCGAGTCCGACTCGCACTTGGCCAATTTTATTTATAACATCATACTAATAATAAAGAAGCTCTATTAAATATTTTAGCGATAACAGTTAGAAAGATTAAAGAAAAACACGTTTCTATATACTGCTGATAAAGTGGAGTATATAAACTCAAAAACATATTTAGACACGTGCTATGTTGATAATAGCTTTCAAAATATTCATATGAATGCATTTAATTTATAATAACGCTATATTCGTAAATAGTTGCTAGGTGTGTTGTTATGAAGATTGACTTATGCTAATACTTACTTTCAAATAACTCTATGCTGGTTTTATTGTCTACTGCCAGGATGAAGAAAATAAAAAAAGAAAAAAAAAGTTGTGTGCGTTTCGCGAATATTTGTAAATTTACATATTTGTTGTATCGTATCTTTATAAACGGAATAGATTCCGACAGTTAAAGTATCGATCCCAAGTATACTTAAATACTTAAGAGGAAAAAAAACAATATGGCGCTTTTTGGGAGCAATTTAGTAAAATGGTGGCAATAATATTTGCTAAACCTATCTAGAATTAAAAGGAAGAAAATTCAATTGCGATTACATGCAGAATATTGCAAAAATAAACACTCATTTAGATACAAAATTTGATAACAAGTGGAGCGTAAAACATGTATTGAAAGCGTTTTAAAACAAGGTTAGAGAAGTTAATCCTTAACTTCGATATCATTCACGAAAATTCAAATTATCATTGATATATGAAACTAAATACTGTTGATAATTTTAACAACAATATTATGCTCTCAGATAAGCGGTAGAAAAATATAACGTTTATTTATTATTTATGATAATATTATATTTAAAATACAGTGACAACAGCAATTTAAAAATTATTTCTTGAAATAATAAACAGTAAATCACTATTATTTTTAATTCATGGACTTTAATTATAATTTGACGGGCTTCGTGGTGGAGTGGTTTATGTAATGGACTGCCGATCACGAGGTCGCGAGTTCGATTCCCGCTTGGGACAATCATTTGTGTGACATCCATAAATGTCATACAAATGTTTGTACTGCGTCTGGGTGTTTACTATGTATTATAAGTATGAATTTACAAAAGAAAAGTAGTATATGTAGTCTATGGTACCCATAATACAAGCATAGAAATATAGCTTACTTTGGGACCAGAGGACGTTGTGTGAAATGTCCTGAATAGTTATTATTTATTATTTAATTCGTCCTCTGGTCCCAAGCTAAGCTTATATGCTTGTGTTGTGGATACCAGAATACGGATAGAATACTTACATATTATAATGCTTTTCTTTTGTAAATACATACTTATTATATATAGAAAACACCCAAACGCAGTATAAACATTTGTATGACAATTATAAATATCACACAATCATACAAAATCACACAGTCATCACACAGACAATATAAATATGTTAATTTAAGCTTAATACGTCAAATATAATAGTAATGTACCTTACTGTGCAGTGTACAGAAAATTAAAAAACTGGCCAGATTACGTATTTATTAAGCAATCAGCATTATAAGTACCAGTTTGATAAAATTAAATGTATACATAATATACATATAGCTGAACTTTTACATGATTTGTAAGACATGAGTTTTAAAACATCATAATTAGATATGTTTTTAAAACGTTGTTTATACCTAAATTTGCAATAAAACGTTTATCGTATCTTACTTAGCTTGCAATTTATAATAGGTAACATAGCGCCTCATAATATAATGAGTAATTAGAATATCTAACATTATAAACATAATAATTATGCCATACTAAAAACATTCTAATCGCAAGTTAGATTACGCAAAAGAAATAAAGGAAACATTATCTTTGCGTAAGTAAAATATGAAGGATAAAAAATAATATGTATCAATAGCTATTAGAACTATAAGGTGACCTAAATGGTAAATACAATAAACTAGCTGTTGCCCGCGAATTCGTACGTGTAGAATTTAGAAACAAATCCCCGTTTTTGCAACACATATCACTGATGCCTATTAGTCACAGCGTGATGTTGTATAGCCTATAGGTTTCCTCGATAAATGTACTATCCAACAAATAAATATATTTTTTAAATCGGACCCGTGGCTCTTAAGATTAGGGCGTTTAAACAAACAAACTTATCAGCTTTATAATATTGGGATAGTTAACCTTTTACTGCCTCAAGTTTTATTTATTTATTTTATTTAAAATCTTTCAGCACATAATTGTGCATTAGGCGGACTTAATGCTAAAAGCATTATCTACCAGTCAACCTAGTGTGATGCAGAGACATTAGTGGTAGGTGCGTTATTTGCTTAAAAAATATACAATGGAACGAATAAACTAAATATGACAAATAGAATACATAATATTAACATAAAATATTGGTACATACTAAGTAAAAACATAATAACTATATAATACTTAGGTACATAAATAACTATTAAATACAATAAAATACTTGTAGAAACAATACATAGATACATACATAGCTAGCATAGCATAGTGGGGCTGTACCAAACCAAGCAATGTACAGATTATTCAAAGATTCCAAAACAAAGTCCTAAAGGCATAATAAACGCACCCTGGTATGTCAAAGAACAAAACCGTTTGGACTAGTTTTTTAATATAGTGATAGTGCTAATAGTGCAGAGAGTGCTAGTTTTAAAGAACACATGAACAAAGTGTCTTCGCCTTAATAGAGACAGTAAGAAAAGTGTTAATGGACACGTTCTTAGTCAATATTCTATTTAGCAATTTAAGTTAGTTTAAAATTACTTATTAGCCTTTGTATGCTAGATTGTAATTTATATGATGAATCCGGAGTCCAAATTCCCGATACATCATGCAAAAAAAATAATACATACATAGCATTTATACAATATACGATTTATTTCAAGTTCTCTTCCCAAGACTCTTACACTAACGCTTTCAGGTGATGTAAGAGTCAGCGAATGAAAAATGGAAGCGGAAAAATGAAGATACAATTAACTCAATAGTTTACTCTTTGCCAACACCTCCTGTTAGTGTAATTTTACTTTTTATTTTATTTAGAACAACATATAACAACGTAATATCTATTACAAAATACAATAAAAGCAAATATATAATTATAGCTATATAGATTGTAGAGCAAATACGGACTATTGCAGAAGAAATTCTTATCTAGCAGTGCAACATGGTGATGCATTTAATGTAATGGTATAGAGAGGGTTTATGTCTACTCTCTTCTTTAACCATAGACGCTTTAATTCTGCCCAGGTACAGACTTTCTATCAATAATGTATTAATAATATATTTTTCCTTAGCGGCCACTTACTGCACTCCTCATTGAAAATCGGGTGGTGCAGTAAGTTATCCTTCATCAGTCGGATAGTTTATTATTGTTTAATTAGTATTTACAATAAAAAACATGGTTTACATATTAGTTAATACATCTCTACCTACACCATCGGGATTATACGGGCTTGATGTATGTAACCTTTTAATGCTGATAACGACGACTAATTTGTATGAAACTCGTTCGCAGAAAACACAAATTTTTACCTCACTAAGAGAAAACAGAACCGATAGAATTTAATATTCTACTAGTAAATAAAAAATATATGTACGCAAAATGCAATATAGAGCTTGTTGTCAACCTATCCACGTAATTTAAACAAAGAGTTTGCCTTTCACTTAGCATTCGGAACTGACACGTAGTCTTGATTTTGATTCTGACCATGGAAATATAGATGAAATTAAACTTACCTACGTTTTAAATGCTGCCCTGGGAATACGCACACAGTTAATCACACTGTTATCATAGTTATAACTTGTCTGCCATTTAAAATGAAAGTGATAGTTTTTTATTACGTCCGCGGTGAATTCGAGTGACGACTTGACGTGTTAAGGTATAGATTGTATTAGCGCGTTGGCCAGCATTCACAGCGGCCGCTCGACACGGAATGAAGTGTAATAACTAAACAAGTACACGCTGGAGGCTGTTGCGGACGTCACCACCCGCCACCCAACACCCACCTCATCATCCAGGACCCCACATATTCCACTGAAAATCTAACTCATAGTGACATACTCTTACGTGTCTAGGTAATTTATAATAAAGGTCTCCGATTTTATTCTCTGGTTTAACAAACGTCATGTCTTTAAAAGGGTAGATAAGATAAGATAAAACCTTAAAGACTGCGTGGCTTATATGGTTAAAGATATGCAAATTACAGATTTAGAATTAGATTGAGACCAATAGTGTTACAATTCGAAGCTTGTTAATTATCCTGAAAACCTCTAAAGATAGTAATGTAAGACATTAACTACAGTTTTATTAACCTACTTGTTGCGTTTTGTGAACTCCATTTATTTACTGTTAGAGAATTCCCTAGAAAATAAACTGCCTTTGTCGAAATTAATTCTCGTATTATAAACAAGAATAGAGGAAACGTATTTTTCTAAGTTTAAAACGTATAATTTCCATAACTACAGGATGGATTTCAACTACTCTTTCACCAATAGAATGCTACATTTTATCCTGAGTCCAAAATGCCATAAAACACCTCCAGCTAATATATTTTAATTGTGTGAATCCGTCTCTCAATAAATACTATTTACCACTTCTGTTATGATTAGTTGTTATAATATACAGACATATTTTTCAGAATTTTTAGACATGCGGGTTTCCTCACTAAGTTTCATTATCCGTTTAAAACCTAAAAAAATAATAATTACGCTTCAAAGAACGGAAATTATATATTTTTTGTGCTTCCTATGTAGTTGTTGCAGAAGAATATTTAGATTATTTTGACATAAATGAGTCACAATTTGGAGATAAAAGAAAATGTACTAATCCAAAAATGTTATTTTTTCAAATTTTCTATGCTTTGGGAACTTGTATCTAGTGAAACTGTATTCTCTGGTCCGTGGGTAGCAGCTAAGCGATGCCGGTAATGCAAATGGCAAATAAAAAATATTATTGTGGCGTATTTTGAGGAAATTCTATGTAATAACCATAATATATGTAAATTTATAAGAAAAAGCTAAAAATATCGGTCAGCTGTTAATTTATGACTGTACTGCAATTTCCGTTAATTCTGGAGTAGATATTTGTTAGTTATTTCGACTTCAAATCCTAATAACGTTTCATTTGCTGTTATTGATTTTTAATAAAGGCTTGTAACTGCCCTAAAACAATATCTATTTGACAACAACTCAAAGATGAAATACGTCATAGCCGACCCATATCTGGACTGAGTAATACCTATCACTTTATTTATATCATAGCATACACTTACTGATTAGCTAAATTGATTAGCTTTTATCAAGTTAATACTGTTTAATATACATTAATATATTAAAGCTGAAGAAGTGCTTTTTAACCCACTTTCCAGAATTAAAAAATAAAACTTTTGAAGTCTTTGAGTTTTATAAATTTACTGAATATTCTATTTATATTTTAAATCTATAAATAGCTCGCCAGCTCACAACAATTCCTTAATAAGGGTGCAAATTTCTTCGTAGCGTGGGATTTAGTAACTTTAATATCGCCTCCGTATACTCCCACGCTAAAGGGGGAGTTGCTAAAGGTAAAGGTTCAATGTTAGGCATGTGGTTTTACTTGTCATATTTTTAACAAGGATCACCAAAACCTGCTATTTAGGGTTCCGTACCAAAAGATGAAATCGGCTGGTTTTTAGACATGCACTCTCTCCAGTCCATTTACGTTCCACTATATTTGACGGGCTTCGTGGTCTAGTGGTTCATATAACGGACTGCCGTTCTCGAGATCGCGGGTTCGATTCCCGCCTCAGACATTAATTTGTGTGATGTTTATAAATGTCATACAAATGTTTGTTCTGCGTCTGGGTGTTTACTATGTATAATAGGTATGTATTTACAAAAGAAAAGTAGTTTATGTATTCTATACGTATTCTGGTACCCATAACACAAGCATAATAAGCTTAGCTTGGGACCAGAGGACGTTGTATTTACATACATACATACATAACATCACGCCCATAGGGGTAGGCAGAGACTATAGAGCGCCATCTGCTACGATCCAAACATACTTCCTTGGCTTCATCCACACTCATACATACATGCCCGACGGTTGTAGATTGTAGACGGTTGCTACGTACTTGCCCCTTTTGGAGTATGCCGGCGATGACATCGCATATTTTTCTCGGGCGTCCTCTCCCAGCATTTCCACTTACCTCCGCCGTGTATATGCCTTTCGTTAAGCGTCTCTCATCCATCCTCTCCACATGACCAAACCACCTAAGCATACTTTTCTCCACCTTAGTCACTACATCCTCTTTCAGACCGCAACGTTCTCTTATAACTTCATTTCTTAATTTATCTTTCAAAGGGACACCACACATACTTCTCAAAGAGCGCATCTCTACAGCATTATTCTACTTTTGTGCTTCTTCTGCCACACCCAACATTCGCTTCCATACATATGCGTAGGTAACAACATTGTATTTATTTATTTATCTATTTACTTATCTATTTATTTATTACTATTGCGCACGATCCTTTTCCACTTAAGGAGAGCAGGCATGTTGGCACAGGGCTTATTTTCGAGTTTGACCTCTAAGGATGTTATAGTAATTTATATAATTTATTTATTTTATGTTATGGGTGTACAATATTCCTTTTCGGGCCTTTACAGCACCCCGAGAAGGAAAAGGGATGCTATTACTTTTATTCTTAATCTGTCACCACGTGGACTGATTAAGACGGATGGATTTATTATTTTTTAAACATATTCATGGACATTTCACAAAGTGTTCTTTGGTTCCAAGCTAAGTTTATTTGCTTAACGTATGTTGGTCCGATTTCGTAAAACGATAGAACATGACTTGTGTACACGAACATCATAGCTCAAAGCCATGACAAATTAAATTTTGAGCGAAGCATTCTAGACTATAATAGACACTGAAGACACTAAAGGAGACGGATGTTATTCAGTCTTTTGAAATAGGCGCTTTCTAAGGTTTCAGTTTTGGAAAGTGCCTATTAGCATCAACAATGGTAAGTAAGTCGAATTCTTAAGCTTATTTTACAATAGGTAACATTTACGTAGCACGTGGGTCACGCGAGGCAGGCCTAGCCTAATGTAGGTCCTACAAAACAGGCCTAGCCTAGTGTAGGTCCCACATGATAGGCCTAGTATTGTGTGGGTCTCCGGGCAAGATTGATGTAAAACTATATACTATATTTTGTGAAATAAGGTATTTGTATAAAGGTTATTTGGATACTTCTGGTGTCCCATCCTTGTGGTTATCACCCTATTTCATAAGCAGTTAACATCAACTGTCGGAGACGGAAAACTCGTAACTAAATCTTATGCCATCGCTTGTCCAATAAGCCTTCTTAAGTGGAGGAGGGCTGTGATCAAAAGTGGGACGTTAATGGGCTGAAAAGTTAAAAATGTATTCTCCTTGGTGACCTCGTGAATGGCAGTTCAGTTTACATGATCCACGCGAGGCCATGAGGTCTCGCGTGGTTGATGTAACCACTGTTTATTACCGGGGATTAAGAAAATGTTTTTGTTTTATACTAATACAATACACGCCTTAACTTACGAGATATTCAACTACATAAATGAAAGGTCCGAAAAGTTGCTGGATAATTTATTTTTTATTATTTCATAATGGGAACTTTTCCTTAAAAATCAAACTTTATCACTTCCAATCACCTATTCTACAACGCCATTAAAATCAATCATAGGTATTAACACAACTATATACATGAATATACACAAGATAACAATACTATCAACACATTCAATCTAACATCGTCATAATTACCAAAGATAATATCCAAATTAAAGCCAGGTAAATAAACATATACATCTAGCGGTTTGCATGTTCGTCGGTTAATACCCTACTGAAGATGCAGGTTGAATTGTTGTTGATGTAGAGTCAAATAAAGTCCATAACAGGGAACTTATGGCACTCGATGATGATGAATATAACGCCGCACTTAGTTTTAGTCGGTATATCAGCGCCTAGTTCAAGTTCTCATTGGCGAATTCAATACCGATCAATTTGTATCATGGTGATAGTTGTGAGCATAATGTATTCGCCTGAGAAAAAAGAGAGATTCCGAACCTTGCATCGGTTATTACAGATTGAATAATCCAAATAACTCATTCAATTACATATAAGTTATTTAGATTTAAGCTATAGCTATGCTATCCAGTGTAAAATCTACAGGTAAATAATTTTTCATTAGAAAAGTATGACAAATGTGACAAGCTAGATATAAAAACCACTAACTAAACCTGCTAAGTGTAAATAGTGGTATTGGAAGAACTATTACAAATCTCAGTCTTTAAGCCAATTAAAATGTAGTCTAGATTTTGAAGGTCACACGTACAAATTCGCGGGTAACAATATTTCTTAACGAATATATACGTAACAAATAATGGCCTGTTGCATTTCATATTAATAGCGTTATATCTAAAGATAATACATCATTATAACTCTTAATCATAGATTTCAATGTTTGATAAATTAGTAAAAATTGCTTAAGCGGTGTTCATAATATTGTATTTTATAAAAATCATAAAGAACGTATTAAGAGGATACCAAAATAGCTTCGTGCATTTATCTATGTACGAAGTTTTCATTGTTTCTTTAGATTGAATGGCTAGAGCTCTAATTTTTAAGTATGTGTTTTTTCAATATATGATCTAGGATCGCATAAACTCAGAAACGCGATTGAAAAAAGTTTTCTCGATAGAAAATCTAGGCGAAACAACCTCTCTAATTTTTTATTTTTTTCATTTGTCGGTCTATTATCGCGTATTTAGTAATGAAATAACTTTAAAAACATAGGTAACTATTATGTATAGAAACACGTAAATCAGAATTAAAATATATTTAGTAGATTTTGAGTAAATAGGAAAAGTATCCCTAATTCTTCATTTTCTGTGCCTACTGGCTGTGTTAATATGTACGTGTCGGCGATGATATACGATAATATTGATGTAGGCCCTTAACAGCGGTACAATATCTTTACTTACTCTAAAACAAAGTATTAATTTTTGTATGTATGTAAGCTTGCACGAATTTTTGACGCAGATATCTACTACTAGCCACTTCAGAGCAAAATAAAATTAACTTGATATGAGTAATATCGTAGGAGCCTAACAGGATGTGTAGTATTTTATTTATTAAAATACAACATATAAAAGGTACATAATAATATTACGGAAGAGAAGTATCATCATTGTCATAACTTAATCCCATTATTTATGATTGGACTTTTATTTTTCTTTCATTATCTTCTCGGACGGGCCTCGTGGTCTAGTGGTTCATATAACGGACTGCCGTTCACGAGGTCTCGGGTTCGATTGCCGGTCAGGACAATCATTTGTGTGATGTTTTTAATTGTCATACAAATGTTTGTACTGCGTCTGGGTGTTTTCTATGTATTATAATTATGTATTTACAAAAGAAAAGTAGTTTAAGTATTATATCCGTATTCTGGTACCCATAACACAAGCATATAAGCTTAGCTTGGGACCAGAGGACGTGTGAAATGTCCATGAATATTTATTATTTATTCTGTCTGACGCCATATCCGTGTTTATTCCTGTCTATTTCAAGTTCTATCTCACACAGCCTGTTCATCCTTTCTTCGGTTATCCTCTACTCTACCCTATTTCCATCTACGCAATTCTCCATTTGTGTCCGTGTGATGTCAGATTAAGAACACAAGTGTCACCACCCATTTTCCGTTCTGTAAAAGCTAGCTAAGGGATAGAGTATACAGTTAACATCCTCTGTGACAGATGAAGATGGAAAATCCGAAAATAAACCCTGTGCCAACAGGCCTGGTCAGCGCGGCTCAGTAAACCATAATCCCTCCCTAAGTGGAGGCATTCCATGCTCAACAGTGTTTAATAAATTGGCTGGAGAGGGAGAGACGAAATTCTCCAACAGTATGTAAAAGCCTTTATTCAAATCGTATAGCCAAAGTCGATTAGTTCCACTTCAACAAACGAACACATTATGTGCCCAGTTTAACACATTACTAGTACATTATTTGTTGTTTTATATTATTTAAAATGATTTTCATAATAGTAGCTATTACTATTTTGGTGGTCAACATTGTATTCTTGTTCGGGTCTATATTATACACGTTAATGACAAATAACAAGGTTAGTTATTTTTTATATATTTATTATCAGATTGATAGGATACATAAACAAGGATCTTTTACGTTTTCTTAACCGACTTCAAAATAAGGATGAGCTTCCCAATTCGTCTGTATGTTTTTTTGTTTGTTACCACATAACTTTTACCTGGGCGAAACGATTATAATGATACTTTTATTATTTGAAAGCTGGTGGTTCCCGCGTGGTCCCATTGGCACCAGGTCAGGATCTGACGGTTATCTCCTGAGAAATCGAGGAAAACCCGCCAATTTCAAAGGCACATTATTAAAAATATTCAATTATTATGACCTGATAATCGTCTAGTGTTCTCAAAATCGGCGAAATCAAGAAAAAACCTACGTATCCTTGTAAAATATATTAGCCATTCGCTATCATCCCCCAAAGTTGTAGAGGTACATTTGAGTTATAAATTTATCGTATTTCCATTAAATATTTTTGTTATAATAACAAAGGTTCATTCTATGAGGAATTCTATATTCTATTTTAGGTGCTAATTCTACAAGCACAACTAAACTTGACAAAAAAATATAAGCGTATTAAAATGAATACAACTATTATGATTATTTTGATGATTTGGCTATTTTGTTGTCCACAGACTACAGATTTTATTTAATATAAATATATTAAATAAAATCTGTAGTCTATAATACCTACACAGTTTTTATAACAAGTTCAGTTAATATTGCAGAATTGGGTTATCAACACTACCAAAATTAATTTTTTAGTTGTGTTTAGTTTTATTTGTGCGCGTAGAATTGGTACCTTAGACCCTTTTTATAGCCTATTGGCATTGCAGACTTTTTCTGAAGACATTTAAGTATTTTTTTTATTTATTAAATTATTTTTATACAATGTCATTTGTCAATTAAAACATAGCCCCACAAAACCGTGTGATCGGTTTGACTGTGGGGTCGAGTCTCCGTACAGATATAGCTTTATAATAAACATGTAATTTTAACATTTGTTCAACTAATACTTATATATTTTCCTTTTGAAAGCCCCTGCATTATCCTCATTTCTGATATTCTCAGGTAAGCTATTTAGGAGATAAGGCAAGTAAGTATATAACGCCTACTCAAATAAAATAGCAGACACTTTATCAGATATTTGTTTTCAATGCGACACCAAAGCCGTGGCTAGGCACTTATAAAATAACAAATACATTTAACATAATTATGGCAGTATATAAATATATTCATTATTTTTTCTCTAAAACTAATAATGATTTTGAAATATTCAAGTCGATATATTCCACATAATATACATAATAATATTATGCCGTGTTAAGTGGGCGTGTTGGCAATTGGCATGGGCTTTTAGTTTTAAGTTTCCCGTCTCTTACAGATAACATTTTCTATCTGATCTGCAATATCCCTTTGCTGGCTTCTATAGCACCATGTCTCCTCACCACACAGAAAAAAAGAAAAAAAACACAAATTAAAAGCTATTTTATGGTTTTATCTATAGAATGGGTCGTAGGATTTTAAAAAAATCCCCATTTTTACAACATTATTCGCTGATACTTCGCTTCTATTACCCACAGCGTGATGTTAAATAGCCTATAATCTTCCTAAATAAATGCACTATACAACACGGAAAGAATTTTTCAAATCAGACCAGCGGTTCCTGAAATTAGCGCGTTCAAACAAACAAACTCTCCAGCTTTATAATATTAGTATAGAAGTATAGATAAACCATGAAACCTTTTTTAAAAAAAAATACAAAATATATTTATACAATACGTAATTATATCGTGTGACTAATATGATTGATTGAATATTGATTTAAATATTTTGATAATTATAACATTTACTGATAGTGTTATCAAAATTTAATTTAATCATTGTAGTGAGTAAGTGGCGATTGTTAAAAAAATTCAAAGAAAATTTTGTTTTAAGTATATCATCAGAATTTCAAATTAATTTAAGATATTCTTATCAAAATTCTGATTATATTACATTTTATAAGATAAAAACCAAAGGAGCATATTTTGTCGGCAACCGAACTCGAAGATGTTTATGAGACTTGGTAAATTAGCAAATGAATGCTCTCAACCATCGCTCTATTATATTTGATCGATGTCTCAGCTATAGTAAGAGGCACTTGCGTCACCTAGGTATGTGAGATATTTGGTATTAGATGTGCGTAATATAGAGCAATAGTCGCCTGATCGGCTTCATATAGTCACAACAATCTTCTGCTTTTGGGTCGCCAGTAGTCGTACAAACTAACCCTAAGAATTTCGAAGTCGATAGTTTGAGAATAATATTATTTATCATTACTAAATTAAGTAATTGACTCTCTCAATATTTACATTATTCTAAGGATTTACTTAATTCTAATGCAATTAGAATTAATACCAATACTTATATGACTGATTCTAAAAACGTATCATTCTTTGTGATAAATCAATCTAAACATCGTATTATTTGCATATTTCCAGGAGGAAGTGACGGGAAGAATATCTATGTCACCGTCTTTAATGTCGAATCAACTAAATCACCGTGGGAGTCTGCTTCCTCAAGTGAAACTGTACGACGCTTTGGTCCGCAATAGTATCAGATCAAACCAAAAATTTTAGGAAATACCTGGACTAGAAGAATCACTTCATAGGACACGTTAAGAATGAGAATTGATGGCAGACAATTAAGTAAAAGTTTAAATATAAGTTAATAAATGAAATGTCACCACGCACGTACAAAATCAAATATTTTAAAATAAACTCACTGGGGGCATAAAATAAAATACGAATTTATTTAATAATTCACTTTCTATTGATTTACAACTGTCCTTTACTTAAGTTATTTAGGTTCAATTAGTATCTAACTATATTTAACTCGTACAAAGAAATCAAATTATCCCGAATGGGATTGGAAGCAACACAAAAATTCGGTTTACTGCTTTGAACCAAAGAGATGTAGGCTAACAGATACCTGGGTTACGAATTTAGTATATTTTTAATTAAGTTTACATTTGTGTTTGGAACTTCTGGCGCTCCAGGATGACGTAGATTGGTAGCCTTCCTCGACAAGTGGACTATCCAACACTGAAAGAATTTTTCAAATTGGACGAGCAGTTCCTGGGATTAGCGGGTTCAAACAAACAAGCTCTTCTACTTTATAATATGACATCCACTTACTCGTATCATCAGGTGTAGTCATTTGGCAGCCCAAGCTATAAAAAAAAAACATTTCAGAACCATTATATTTTACACCATCAAAGGTTAATGAATTGCTGCGATAATATTAATAACTAGCTGTTGCCCGCGGCTCCGTCCGCGTGGAATTTAGAAAATTTTCCCCGTTTTTGCAACATTTTTCACTACTGCTTCGCTTCTACTGGTCAAAGCGTGATGTATAACATAACGCTTTGACCAGTAGCCTAAAGCCTTTCTCGATAAATGCCCTATCTAACACTAAAAGAATTTTTCTAATCGGTCCAGTGGTTCCTGAGATTAAGGCGTTCAAACAAACAAACTCTTCAGCTTTATAATCTAACTAGCAGTGCCCGCGACTTTGTACGCGTGGAATTTAGAAACGAAAAATGAAATGAACTAACAATAACGCCATTTTACAGCTAATTAATAAATCGTCCGTTTGGTTTTCTTTTTTTGCACAATTCTAAAGAAGTAACACACATGGCCCCAATGTCATTTCAGTAAATGATATCTCAGAGTTTTACCTTTTTAGGGCTTCGTACAAACCCTTATAGTCTCACTACGGTGTCCGTCTGTCTGTCTATCCGCCCGTTAAACATTTTTTTACTCGGCAACAGCTGAAGGTATCAATTTGAAACTTATACCAAATGTAGATCTATGCGGTCCCTTGCTGCAAAAGATACAATCAATAATTTAGATCTACGCATTCGCTAGGGAATCAAAATTTACTGGTTATTTCCCACTATCCCAGAGACTTGTAATTTGGCATGACCAACGAGGAAACGTTCGCGTTGCTCAGCATTATGCCGCGCGTAATTCTTTTTTCAAAATATCTCCTAAGATATTCATTTAAATTGTATGCTGTAAAAAGCAGTTATAATCTATATTAAATGCGTAAGCTAACTAATGTATTTAATTTGATCAAAATGTTACCATATACACATAAATAGCTTTTGAAAACACCCTATTGAATTTGATAGTTTTTTTGACGTTCTTATTTCTTTCATACTTTACTTGGTTGTAACACACATGGATAGGGCAGCGTTTTCATTTAAAGCTCGCGCGCGTGACTATTTTCCCCGTTTCTTGCAACATTTTACACTGATGCTTCGCTTCTAGTCGTTGCAGCGTGATGTTATATAGGCTTCCTCGATAAATGTACTATCCAACACTGAAATAATTTTTCAATTCGGACCAGCGGATCCTGAGATTACTGCGTTTAAACAAACAAACAAACGAACTCTTTCGCTTTATAATATTAGTATAGTATAGAAGTATAGACTATAAATTATGATAGTACTAAAATCTTGATTGAAGTAAATTAAAATACAGACTACAGAGTCTGTATTTTAATTTACTTCAATCAAGATTTTTAGTTATTATTCCGTGGCCTCGTGGTGTAGTGGTTTTGGTAACGGACTGCCGATCAAGAGGTCGCGGGTTCGATTCCCGCTCGGGACAATCATTTGTGTGATTTTTCTAATTGTCATACAAATGTTTGTACTGCGTCTGGGTGTTTCTATATATTATAAGTATGTATTTACAAAAAAAAAGTAGTTTATGTATTCTATCCGTATTCTGGTACCCATAACACAAGCATATAAGCTTAGCTTGGGACCAGAGGACGTTGTGTGAAATGTCCATTAATATTTATTTATTTATTTTATTATTATTATTTATTATTTTTTGTTTTAATTCGTAAATAACACAGTATTGTTCATAAATGAGGATATTAGATATTTTAAGGATATTTTTAGAGCAAATAAATAAATATTCTTATTAAAACGTTTTTTGCTTCTAAGCGAATATTTATTTGATAAATACAAATGGCACACAAATGATTTTTGAGTGCGGGAATTCAAAATTTCGAGAACGGCAGTCCAGTTATATTAACCACTACACTACGAGACCCGTCAGCAGACATATTATGTTCCCTGATTTATTTTGGGGTTTCGTATCGAAAGGTATAACGGGACCCAATTACTGAAACTGTGCTGTCCGTCCGTCCATTTATTACCAGGGGCCCAAGTCTGCAATAACAATAATGTTACAATCATCGATAAAATACATTCATGGTTACAATGTTGTCATAAGAAAGAAAGAAAGAAAGAAAGAAACATTTATTGCCACTAACCAAACATACATTAGTTACAAGGAAAAACAAAACAAAAGTTAAAATCTAAATAAGAAAAAAAAAAACAATGTAATATCCGGTCAGCAGCAACAGGTCCCATTTCAGCATAATGTCAAGTCTCAAGGACTTGACGCTGATTTTCAAATGGGACCTTGGAGTGATGGCACGGATGACTATAGTTGACAACAAATAATGGATACACTTGTTTACTAAAAAAAGTTCACTAACTAGTAACACTAACTTATTAATTGTATATATTTTATGTAAAAATAATAAACCTACTAAATAATTAATATCACATAAACATTACACATCTTAATACATGTACTGTTTATTTTATGTTTATATAAATTATTTTATGTTTTCATAATGATCAATCACTGATTGCTTATTGGCGAATATCAAGTTTGGTAGTCTACTATTAAGTTTTTGTGATAAATGACGCCATTATGACGCCATATTGGCGTCAGTGACTGATCATTATGACAATATTGTAAATATAGTAATAGCAGACTTGGGCCCCTGGCTGTGTCTCTAAAACGGTGAGCCACAGAGTTGAAAATTTCACAGTTTATATATCAATCCATGTTAGAACAACAAATACTTATCATTATAATTCTACTGCACTTACTTATATGATAATAATGGTACGTACCCTTCGCGTGCGAGTTGTAGGTACTTGACTGATTTTTATTGGAAATAATATTGTGTTAGTCAAAAACAAGTAATTTTGCAAGCTAATTTTGATAAGTTTCCACAAACTCTTGTTTCAGTCACAGGTATGTTTAGTTATCACAAGCGGAATATTAATTCTTATTTACAATGTATTTATGACTACAATTAAATAATGTACAAGGCAAACATCAATTAAGCCTTTAGTCTTTTTTTTGCCACTGGAAATGACTAACTTAACCTTGGAGTATATTTTTGTTGGCAGTGGTTATTATCTTGTTAAGTTTTGTCTGTTGTTACAAATTTTAGACGAAATATAAAGCGTCATGCTGTATCATCTTAGACCTGAATGCCATTACAACACTGGGAGCATTGATAAATTAATATTCATGGACATTTTTTAGAACGTCTTCTGGCTTAGTTTATTGTGTTATAGAATAAGGACAAACTACTTATCATTTTATGTTTGTAAATACTATACTAAGTATATAATAATAGCAGAAGAAGCACAAAAGTAGAATAAATGCTGTAGAGATGCGCTCTTTGAGAAGTATGTGTGGTGTCCCTTTGAAAGATAGATTAAGAAATGAAGTTATAAGAGAACATAATTGCGGTCTGAAAGAGGATGTAGTGACTAAGGTGGAGAAAAGTATGCTTAGGTGGTTTGGTCATGTGGAGAGGATGGATGAGAGACGATTAACGAAAGGCATATACACGGCGGAGGTAAGTGGAAATGCTGGGAGAGGACGCCCGAGAAAAAACGAAAGGTATTTACACGGCGGAGGTAACTGGAAATGCTGGGAGAGGACGCCCCAGAAAAATAAACTCCGATGTCATCGCCGGTAAACTCCAAAAGGCGCAAGTGCGTAGCACTTACAACCGTCAGGCATGTAGTTATGACCAGATTGCATGGGTGTCGATGAAGCCAAGGAAGTTCGTGTTTGTATCGTAACAGATGGTGCTTTATAGTCTCTGCCTACCCCCATGGGAAAAAGGCGCAATGATATGATGAAGATGATGATAAAGAGTTCGCCGGGACAGCTAGTAACTTATTAAATATAACTTCTTTCTAACTTCATTCATGAACTACTTTATGACGAACCTCGTGGTTGAGTAGTTCATGTAACGGACTGCCGATCAAGAGGTTGCGGGTTCGATTTCCGCTCGGGACAATCATTTGTGTGATTTTTCTAATTGTCATACAAATGTTTGTACTGCGTCTGGGTGTTTCTATGTATTATAAGTATGTATTTACAAAAGAAAAGTAGTGTATGTATTCTATCCATATTCTGGTATCCATAACATAAGCATATAAGCTTAGCTTGGGACCAGAGAACGTTGTGTGAAATGTCCACGAATATTTAAAGAAAAAGAAAAGAAAAAAAAATTTATTTTAGGATTCCATACAAAAAGGTAAAACCGGACCCTATTACTGAGACTTCGAGGTCCCTCCATGTGCCGCCAGACTGTATCTCAGGAACGTTGATAACTACATATATACCCAGTTTAAATTTTTGCAGATGATGTATTTTTTATTTGTTTACATTTTTAGATATTATCTAAAAATGTAAACAAATAAAAATGAGAAGACAATGGTAACAATTATACGTGCACAACTAAAATTATCAAAAAAAAATTATTTGATGCTGTTAATAAATATATCTATTAATTGCTATTGTAGCGCGACGGTTGGTATTGGTATTCGGGATTTTTACGAGGAGAAAGTTTAGAAACCTGCAGTACACACCCGCGACAGATCGGGGATGCCTCACACCCGCGACCAACCGAGGGTGCGCCCGCGCCAACGGGACGCGCCACAAGTCCGTCCAAGTCCGTCGTTCTCACAGTAACGTGACGCACGCGTCCTTTAGCTCTAGCGTTAGACTATAAGTTTTCCTTTGTTAAAGTTATTATTTGTCTTGTATAATAAATAATAATAATAAATATTCAGGACATTTCACACAACGTCCTCTGGTCCCAAAGTAAGCTATATTTCTATGCTTGTATTATGGGAACCAGATACGGATAGACTACATACACTACTTTTCTTTTGTAAATACATACTTATAATACATAGAAAACACCCAGACGCAGTACAAACATTTGTATGACATTTATGGATATCACACAAATGATTGTCCCAACCGGGAATCGAACCCGCGACCTCGTGATCGGCAGTCCATTACATAAACCACTCCACCACGAAGCCCGTCTTGTATAAGAATAAAGTTCATTTTTATCTTCACCTTCAATTTCACTTACGTGCCAACTCACTAACCCCGAAATATCCATTAAACTATTTGATTGTACACATTTATATTAATTAAACACGTTAGTCTACAATGCACAGATTTTATAATAACAAAGTTTTGTTAAAATTGCCAAATTATGTTGACACTATCAATTTTTATTTTTTAGTTAAGTTTAGTTGTGCGCATAGAATCGGTACCAATAAATATTTAAGGCATATAGATATTGTAGGCATATACAGCAAATTGTTTTTAATGAAGTTTGATGATACGTTTATACGACATGTATAACGACCGTATGATATTATGATGATGGCTATAAGGTACGGAACCTCGAGTCCAACTTGTAGGTTCTGTTGCAAATGGTAAAACGAGACTATATTACTGAGACTTCGCTATCCGTCCGTCCATTTGTCACCTAGCTGTAAGGCTGTATCTCTGAAACGGTGATAGATAGACAGCTGAAATTTCATAGTGTATATCAGTTGATGCTACAACAACAAATTTCATATTCATCATTATCATTCTACTGCCCTTATCCCGTTATTTGAGGTCGAAAATATAACGAGTTTATTATTATAATAACGAACAGTATGGAACCCAACGTGTGCAAGTCCAACTCGTACTTGACCGGTATTTTAAATTCATAAATTACTCGACGAATTATTTCTCTAACCTTAATGCCTTGCCTATTCTTTGACGTGGTAAAGAAGACAAGAACATAACCACGGCAACATAACCTGGTATTTTCCAAGTGTTTTCAAATGAAACATCCTCAAACCTTCACAAATCAATAACGCTTAGGAATATTAATGTTTGCTAACAGGATATTAAGAACCGTTCGATAATTAAGATTTTAATCGTAGTCTCCAGTTTAAACAATATCATACGTATCGATTAACGAAATTATTTCACATCTTAAAAATAATTAATTAAAAGATTCAAGTCCTGAACGAAAAGTTACCACAGCTTTTTTATCACGCTTGTTTATGTTTGTTATGTCTCTAATAATGTATTAATCTATGTACCGGAATCTTTGAAAGTGATTTTCACCCACTTACAGTTTACAGTAGTCGGATCGATGTGAAATTTTTCACACATATTAATTGCCGATGACAATGTAATAATTTAAAAAAAAATTCAGGATTTTTAAGCGTGTTTTATAGTTTTAGAACTAAGCAGATTATTATTATAATTTAAATAAAACTACTTTTTACGGATTTAGACGCGTATATTTGTTTTAAATTTTGGCCCGACGTTTCGGAGACTTTGCAGTCACCATGGTCACGGGTGAGTCTCACCCGTGACCATGGTGAATGACATGGTGACTGAATATTTTTTTAATTATAACAAGTATACGCGTCTAAATCCGTAAAAAGTAGTTTTATTTAAACAGATAAGTCGCGCAAGTGTTAGAAAATATTATATTACTAGCTGTCCCGGCAAACGTTGTTTTGCCATACTAAAAGAAAAAAAAAAGGTTTAAAAAGTAGATGTTGGCCGATTCTCAGACCTACTGAATACGCATGAAAAATTTCATAAATATCGGTTAAGCCGTTTCGGAGGAGTGCGGTAACTAACACTGTGACACGGGAATTTTATATATAAGACTAGCTGACCCGGCAAACGTTGTTTTGCCATACTAAAAAAAAAAAGTTTGAAAAATAGATGTTGGCCGATTCTCAGACCTACTGAATATGTATGCAAAATTTGAGAAGAATCGGTCAAGCCGTTTCGGAGGAGTACGGTAACTAACACTGTGACACGTGAATTTTATATATTAGATTATAATTATTATTTTTTTCTATTTTGGCATCGTGATTATTATTTTAATTTGTTGACATGTTACATGAAGACATGTGACATAATTGGTGCCTATTCTATGTGCAGAACTAAACTTAACTTAAGGGCCTACATCAATATTATCGTATATCATCGCCGACACGTACATATTAACACAGCCAGTAGGCACAGAAAATGAAGAATTAGGGATACTTTTCCTATTTACTCAAAATCTACTAAATATATTTTAATTCTGATTTACGTGTTGCTATACATAATAGTTACCTATGTTTTTAAAGTTATTTCATTACTAAATACGCGATAATAGACCGACAAATGAAAAAAATAAAAAATTAGAGAGGTTGTTTCGCCTAGATTTTCTATCGAGAAAACTTTTTTCAATCGCGTTTCTGAGTTTATGCGATCCTAGATCATATATTGAAAAAACACATACTTAAAAATTAGAGCTCTAGCCATTCAATCTAAAGAAACAATGAAAACTTCGTACATAGATAAATGCACGAAGCTATTTTGGTATCCTCTTAACTAAAAAATGAAAACAACTATTGCCGTATCTTAAATATGTATTTGGCTATTTTGTTGTACATATTTATATTAATTAAAATCGTTAGTCTGTAATAAACAGTTTTTATAATAAAACAGTTCTGTTAAAATTGCCACATTGTCTTATGGACACTATCAATTTTAATTTTTTAGTTAAGTTAAGTTTAGTTCTGCACATAGAATAGGCACCAATGTATTAAGATATGTTTTCTAATACAGATTGTTAATAAAGATACCTTCGATCTTAATTTATTTACTATGCGCAGTAGGTACAATGTAGATACAAAATAATAATAATTATAGTTAGCACGAACAGAAAATAGATAACATAATGGGCCATTGTTATAATTATGGACTACTGATGACATGTGTGTGGACTCATGTGAATAGATGTCGCTATTTATCGTCACACTTCACAAGTCAATGAACAATGAACTTGGTTTTTCAACCTTTACAGAGGAAATAATATGTACTTGATTCTTGTCGTGTTGAAGATATTTGCGAACCAGAAAAATAGTCAAAATATAAATAATTCATTTGTTCACTTTTTCTACTAGTGCTGTTCTCTGATATAGTAGTGATGTTACATTCTATTACGAAAAAATACATGTGAAATGAAGTTTTTTTATCATATTAATACATATCACTTTTTACTTATGCCCTGGGACGAAAGCTGTGAAGTTTTAACATATATTCAGAAATCTAAATTAATATGTTACTAACATGTTAGTTAAAGTGCAATTTTCTTTGAATATGTATTTATTACATATGTATTTTTGTCAATAAGATAATAAAGCTGGTTAATTTTTCTGGTAACATTAGCAGTCGTAAATATACTGAACGTGCCAAAAAGCAATCAAAATACCTATATGATCGCAGTCGGTTTTAAAAGACACAAAAGAAAAAGTTAATGTTTTATTTAAAGTTGAAAAGCGTTTAGACCACAAATATTTGTACCATATATTATTTACCATAATTACACTGGTTACCTATAACTATTTAGGGAATTATTTATAGGGTACCTATCCGGTATACGTAATATTCCCTAACACATTGCGCGACTCATTTATTCAAATAAAACCACTCTTTACGGATTTAGATGCGTATAGGCATATGATCACAAACGACACCTTACAGCTCAGTTCCACGCGTGACCATGGTGACTCATAAGTCTCCGAAACTTCAGGCTAAAATTTAAAACAAATATTCGTGTCTAAATCCGTAAAACGCGGTTTTATTTATGAATATAAACGGTTTTTTCGTGTTTATTAGCGTGCATTAAGGGCCTACATCAATATTATCGTATATCATCGCCGACACGTACATATTAACACAGCCAGTAGGCACAGAAAATGAAGAATTAGGGATACTTTTCCTATTTACTCAAAATCTACTAAATATATTTTAATTCTGATTTACGTGTTTCTATACATAATAGTTACCTATGTTTTTAAAGTTATTTCATTACTAAATACGCGATAATAGACCGACAAATGAAAAAAATAAAAAATTAGAGAGGTTGTTTCGCCTAGATTTTCTATCGAGAAAACTTTTTTCAATCGCGTTTCTGAGTTTATGCGATCCTAGATCATATATTGAAAAAACATATACTTAAAAATTAGAGCTCTAGCCATTCAATCTAAAGAAACAATGAAAACTTCGTACATAGATAAATGCACGAAGCTATTTTGGTATCCTCTTAACGCTGAGAAACAAAACTTGTTGGGTGAGTATGTTATGGTATACAAAGTTCATATCACAGTTGCGTTTGAGTCGATAAAAAATAAACACGACGCTTACACTGAGCTCGCAATCAAATGATGTTGGTTTGCGATCGTTCTTATTTTCTTAAACAGTTTTGATCCACCCGTGCACAGCGGCCCACGACTGTGACCGGTCAAGCAACTGTCGCAGAATATTTTCTACAACATGAGTTACGCATTTTTGATAGTGGTTTCTGTGGCAATAACAGTGAAATTGTTGTTTTTAAGTTTCTCTTTGTATTTTACGTTGAAGAATACTAAGTCTGATGGGATTCCGGTGAGTAATGTAATGAAATTTTAATCCGTATTTGTCTTAGATGTTTCTTTTAAACTAACTTTGTTTGCATAAATCTTGTTGTATCAAATAAAGGCAGGTATTGCCATATTTCGTGAATGTTTGTTGTTGATTTTAAATGTAATTAATTCTGCCTCTATCTGTATATAGAATATCGGGAAACGATGTATATTACGAGGTACTAATATAATGAAAGTCAGGTCTGTTTTGTAACAACACAATAACTAGTTTCTTTTTTATTCGCCATTGGCCATTGTTACCTTCACCTACAAATTTCCATTGAAATTGTTAAAATGCGTATTGAAATATTGTATCTAAAATATTTAAAACTGAAGGTTGACTGTGTCTACATATGTCATCTGTATATTTTGGACAGTGGTAAATTCAGTTTCGGTAATGGCATAGTACAAATAAGTAACAAATAAAATATTCCAGCCAAATTTTTTTTTCAATTTACACAAATAATTTGTGTATACAAATAAATAATTTAGACTACAAAAAGAAAATTAAAATTATTGAATGCTTTCTAATGTCTGTGTGAGTTGATTACAATGAAACTACTTTTACGATGGTAGGTAATTGAATAGTTATATTAAGCAGAAAGTTGTGAGATATTTCCAGTCGCTATGTCACTAGTAGGTAGGTAGTACTAGTAGGTTCTATCACCATACGCTTTACTTAGTGATGATTATATAACTTATAGTTAAAAGTTTAGCATTAAAATAATGGCTATTGTTATTACTAGAAAATTTGCCTTGTAAGATATGGGACAGTTGGATGTCGATTCGGATGTCGTATGCCTTGAATTAGGTGCTGAAATAATGTAAATGAATAAAATAGCTAGGAACAAAGCAGCAAAAATTTGAGGAGTTTAATCTAGCTGTGTCCTCATATTTTCATTCCACAAAGCTGGAAGAGTCAGCTAAGAGACGATAAAAGCAAAAATATGTACCTTTTGTAATAGGAGGAACCCCCGCAACTAAACCCTATGCCAATACTCCGTAAGTCGTCCGATATCGAGGTATACTAGACTTAATACCTTCTTAAAGTGGAAGAAGCTCGTGCCCCGTGACCAACAGTAGGACATTAATGGTCTAAGTAGAAGAAACACAGTACAGTAGTCGGATGGGTCTGAAATTTTGCACACATATTAAGTACCGATAACAATGCAATAATAATAAAAAATATATTCAGGATTTTCAAGCGTGTTCTTTAGTTTTTGAACTAAGTAGATTATTTTTCTTATGCTCCGTATTAAATGGTGCCACGCTTACTGACGTGTATCTGTTGTGAAAATAACATTCTTTATGAGTGAATAACACAATTCAAAATATAACTATACAATATTAATATACGTCATATTATGGTAATAATATGTTATAATAATTGGTCAAGTGCGAGTCGGACTCGCGCACGAAGGGTTCCGTACCATTATCTATGCAACGTAAGGCAACGTTATTAGTATCGAGCAAGAAACGGTAAAAAAATCATGTTTGTTGTATGGGAGCCCCCCTTAAATATTTATTTTATTTTATTTTTAGTATTTGTTGTTATAGCGGCAATAGAAATACATCATCTGGAAAATTTCAACTGTCTAGCTATCACCGTTCTTGAGATACAGCCTGATGACAGACGGACGGACGGACGGACGGACGGACGGACGGACGGACGGACAGCGAAGTCTCAGTAATAGGGTCCCGTTTTTACCCTTTGGGTACGGAACCCTAAAAATAACATCATCAAAATTACCTAAATGTCGAAATATTTGGTGAGAAATCTGGTGATGTCAAATGTGTAGCTGACTTATAATTTTAGAGAAGAAAGCATATTATTATATTTCTCAATTCCGAACAACATGCAAACCATGATTAGAAGTTTTTGCGGAATGCATGTGTAATGATTTATTATTACCATCATCATCATAGCGTCACATCTTTTTCAGGCAAAGACTATAAACTATATAAACTAAACTATAGTGGAAAAAATGACAACCATGAGCGGGACTTGAACCCACGACTTCGGAATACCGTTCCGTTGCTCTCCCATCTGAGCTATCATGGTTCCCGCATAGTAAAAGCATAGCAAGTCAATTGCAAAAATTTATAAATTAACGTTAAACTATAAATAAATACTTTGTAATAATTTTGTACCTAGATAACTTGCATAGTGATAAAAACTAAAGAAAGTACCTATGCAAGGATCATCATCGCAGCCAAGGGAAATCTTATAAGAAGGAAATATTGAAATTAGAGCCCGTGCTAACACGCCAGGTAAGGGTGGTATGAGTAAACCTAATACCATCCAGAAGCCCAATAGTACGATATCAATGAATCGAGTGAGAATATCTCTTACCATTGTAGGCATTCCTTAGGTCATATGGGAGAACCTGCCCAGTAAACACGCAAGGGAAACAATTAATTAAATATTAGAAAAAATTACGCATCGTTTACTAAAATCTCGATAATATAGATAGATATTAAAATTATCAAAGTTAAGAGGGTACTGTACTCCTAATTTAGGTATTTGCCTTAGGTACCGTGCTGAAAGGGACAAATACCTATAAGTAGCTGAAACAGATTTTACCTACAAATTATTTGAAAAAAAGACGTAGTCCTCTTTTTTCTTCGCGAAAGTTAAACCGATTTCAATTGTCTTTACGCTATATTATAGATGAAGAGTATATCTATGCTTGTATCACTTTCTTCTTTGGTAAATCGTTACCAAATATGTGTGATAGACGCTGCAACTTTACCTAAAGAAAACCGAAAAAACCGGGATTTTCGGATGGTCATATTTCTTTTAGTTATTATGTTTTGAAAAAAAAAGAAAGTGACAGAAGCATAGATATTATCTTCATGTATAATATAACGTAGAAACAATTAAAATCGGTTTAACTTCCTTAAAGAAAAAATGGAAGTATGATACCCATATTTTTGTATGGAGCATAATTTGGTATCGTGTCCTCTTAATACTAGCGTGAAGTCATCATAATCTCATTTGTCGAAATTAGCAAGTTTGGGCTATAAAACGTAGTAGTTAAAAATGTTTTATTACTTTATTTTTAAAATTTTGATAACATATAGTTAATAAATATGAATAAATTATTTAAGAAACAAAGAAAAAAGTGTAATTATACCAATTTAAACAAAATTCACAAAAAAGTGACGCTGTTTATATATTTTTTTTTTGCTAACATTAAATGCTTTTATAGCTAGCTTCAAAAGTCGTGCGAAAACCCGCATATCCGAGTTTTAGAGGAAAATTCCACTAAATTATTATATAGTTTAGGTACATGATCCTCGAATAAATAACACCCGCATGTCTAGGTAGTGTATTCTAGGCTACGTTATTTTTTGCAACGAATTTACTCAAGAACTACTCAGGCCATTTCATTTTTACAAAAATGTTTAACCATGCCAGGGCGAAATACTAATGGCATATTAATCACGAGTGTATTCCAAATCAATTTTGTAACGGGTGTGCACGTGAAACTTTATTAACCTAACCTAAACTAACGCTGAAAAAAGGTCAATTTAAAAAATATCATTGGATCAGATTTTACAGCGCGTACATACCTATTTCTAAATCTACTACCTTTCACAAATATCTTAAAATAACTATGTGTGTTTCGTTAATTACCTAATATATACCTACGCCAAACAAACATTTTGTTTTGATTAGAAATCGAAACCAGTATCTTCTGACTACGCCACAAGACTCATCAAGTCGATATGTTTACAAAAACAGATATTTTTAATCACATTCTTTAGATCTATCATCAATGATGGATTGTGACAGTATCCGTTATTTCTATCAGTAGATAAAAAGTAGTTAAGGGCCTACATCAATATTATTCAATATCATCGCCGACACGTACATATTAACACAGCCAGTAGGCACAGAAAATGAAGAATTAGGGATACTTTTCCTATTTACTCAAAATCTACTAAATATATTTTAATTCAGATTTACGTGTTTCTATGTATAATAGTTACTTATGTTTTTAAAGTTATTTTATTAGTTAATACGAGATAATAGACGGACAAATGAAAAAAATAAAAAAATAGAGAGGTTGTTTCGCTAAGATTTTCTATCGAGAAAACTTTTTTCAATCGCGTTTCTGAGTTTATGCGATCCTAGATCATATATTGAAAAAACATATACTTAAAAATTAGAGCTCTAGCCATTCAATCTAAAGAAACAATGAAAACTTCGTACGTAGAAAAATGCACGAAGCTATTTTGGTATCCTCTTAAGTGAAGTCGTGATTTACAAACATTTATCAGTTCCCAAACTCTGTGTCTCAATGGCTAAGAAATTGGTTTTGTAATGCGCGGTGTAAAGTTAGATCCCAAGACGAGCATCTTTAGATTTATTAGTTGTTTGGCAAAATATTAATAACATAGCAAACCACCACATGCTATGCGCATGGGTTTTTTTTGTATCACTGTGTATGCTAATAATTTTAAGCCTGTCTGATGCCTTTGATAGAAATGGGTTAATTTCCCAGTTATTGAGATTTTATCATTTAGCATGGCTAAGTACTTACGTTACTTATTCAGTGGCATTATATTTTCTTACGAATATTAACATCTAATAATTAATGTTTTAAGGATGCAGGATATCGAACTTAAATAATATGCTTCTGTTGCGATAGCGGATAGCGTCAGTACCAGATTATGTTATGCCTACGAGTACATAATATTATAATTTTATAAACACAAACGCAAACAAATAAAATATGCAAACGTATTACCAAATAGTAATAACGTCTCTGTGTGTCGAATGTAGTTAGAATCGAACGGGTGACCTTTTATACGACAGTCGGTATTACTACCGACTACGCCGTGCGGCTATTTTTTCTGTTAGTACATCGTAATGGATTTTCACACTGACTATTTAGCATCTTATCAATACTTAATGGGATAGTAATTATCATATCTGCAGTGACATCTAAAATCTATAAGTACTTATCATTACAGTACTGAGTAATTTGTTAATTATTAATGACTAGCTGTTGCCCGCGACTCCGTTCGTGTATAATTTAGAAAATTTTCAACCCTTTTTTTAATAAAAAAATAAAAGGTAGCCTATGTCCTTTCTCAGGGTCTAAAGATTGTCTGTACCAAGTTTCATCAAAATCGGTTGAGAGGTTTAAGCGGGAAAGCGTAACAGACAGACAGACAGAGTTACTTTCGCATTTATAATATTAGTAGGGATAAATGAACTTCTAAAAAGCCGTATCATAAGTGCATTCAACCTGATTAAAAGTGATAGAGACACATTAATTAGAGTGAAAAACAATTACAATACGACGAGCTTACTTGTGCATTGAAACAGCTAAAAAATCGTTTTACGTATCATACGACTGAAAATGATGTTCCACTATTTGGAACCTATACGATACAAAATTGTACACCATAGAAAAAATATTACTTAATTTTTATTTAATACATACAGCATGAGTTACCTACGTATAAACGGCTGTCTTTTCGCTGATAGAGATCTCTTTTATACTGTCATATTCATAATCCTATGAAGATATACGAAGATTGAGACGCGAATCTCATATTTTTTAATTTTTACGCATCACGATTATTGGGTACATGTGGTGACAAACAGGCCCATCTTTGCTCTAGGCATGGGGCCTGGGCATAGGATTATTACGGTCCTACGGCATTACGGCCTGATTAACCGATATTCTATATATAGGGGCCCCATTATCCTAAATCGCCATTATGCCCAGGTTGCTTGAATTTAAGAACATAAGTGTCAGCATCGATTCGTTCGATTTCCTCTTTAGAACGTTGAAAGAATCGGAGAAAATAGATAATTAACTAACACATTCATGAATATTTAGAGAAAACTTCGAAATTAAATTCTATGCTGATATGTCTGATTACGCATTACAGCAAGCAAAATCTCGCGCCCTCACATAGGTAGATACGAATGGAGCTAGGTAATAGAAAAGTCTTAATAATTTATTGATTTTTGCATTTGACATGCTATGCCTTTTACTTAATAAATCAAATTATGGTGGAAAAGTGAATGTGCCGCAAGTGGGACTTGAACCCACGACCTCGGAATACCGTTCCGAAGCTCTTCCAACTGAGCTTATTGCGGTCTACTTGCAACACCTTCAAATTAGCCACCATTTATATATGTATATATATATTTTTATTTTTTTACATACACCGCCATCTATCAAGATTGGTTTACACCATCTCGACCAACACTTGAGTATTCTTTCCAGAATACGAATGGTTGAAATAATGACTTAAAGTCCCACTTGCGGCACATTCACTTTTCCACCATAATTTGATTTATTAAGTCTTAATAATTTAAACTTTCTTTGTTTTCAGACAAACATGCAGACTAAACGCGGCAACAAATCCCTGTACGTCTCATGGAAACAAATTCCGAAGATGTTCATGCCAAGGGCGCTATATTGCCCCAATAAAGAATTTCAAACTAAATCTTAATTAAACATTCTAAGATCTGCATCACAATTATTGTGAAAATAAATAAATGTTTTGTGTGTTTTATTCATTTCATACCTCCATTTTTAATGTGCTATAAAATAAATAATATGTAAGAATTAAGTATATTATTTTAATTTTCTTTCCGATCTATATTTCAGATATATACCTACCTACGTACCTTTATCTATGCATGTAGGTAACTTAAATTATGCAGCAGTTTACTGCGAGTTCGTAGACATGGAAATTAGAATTATGTACCTTCTATCGCATTACGAAGTAGTCTAACTCCTTCCTCAGGTTTTAGACTACCTATGTACCTAACAAATTTCGTTCAAATTGGCTCAATAGTATCGGCGTGAAAGAGCATGAGCAACACACAAACGGATTTACTTTCGCATTTTTTATGTTAATGCAATATATGAAAATACTAATAGTTTATACATCATCCTGTATAATAGGTGTCTGATTGTGACGATTATAAAGATAACTATGACATTACATGCACAAATAGTATCTATCGCCAATCCTCTAGTTTCCAATTTAGTTTTAGTCAGCTGATGGCTGAATACGATCGCTTGATTTTAAAAATAAATGTAAATAAAAGTAGAAAAAAATGACTCAAGTATTTTTTATAGTGGTTTCACTCGCTTTAACTTTGAAATTAGTATTTTTAAGCTTTTCTCTATGCGTTACAATAAAGGCTAGAAGAGCTGCAGCAGCTACGGTAAGTGGCATGGGAATTTTCTGAATGAAATACAAGTATAATATAAGCTGTGTATCTTAGTATCCCAGTTGAGTCTTATTATTCTTTATAATTTTGATATGAAATATTAAATGTTATGATTTATGTTCCAACTAGGTACCTATCAATAAAGTGAAAGACGAAATTCATTCACGATTTTTACCCTGAACGGCGGAAGTTGTTTTTGCCACAAGGATATAATATTTTTGTTCATATAATGTTAAAACACGTAACTATGTGACATGCAGATCTAGCTAGAGAAATAAAAACAGCGCAACGTACGCGCAAACGTTTTCCCTACACTTCTAAAATCTTGCTAAAATCTGAAAGACGAGTATTCAAATATTTTTCAGAAAGATTTAACTATTGTAGGTATGAGTATAGAAAGTTATACATAGTTGGTAATATTGATAGGTACACCACCATGTATTATATCAATAGTATAACCTCAATATCGCATAGGTAAGTAGATACTTGTGATCACGCCTTTTTTCAATGGGGTTCGGCAGATATAATAAAACGCTATCTGCTTCCTTGGTGCCATCTATACATCTAGTCATACATGCGCGACGGTTGACAGTACACCATTTTATCATGTATCTTATCGACGATCGCATATACGAGTACCTACCTACCACAGTTATCTTAAACCTAATTGCAAGTAGGCATAAACAATTAAGTAATAGGTTGGTAAGTACCTAGATATACGTAATTCTATTCAATGGTATAACTTGCCTTCGAAGGGGCCTGTGTCCAAATGTGCTTATAAGCCCGAAGGGAAGGAAGCACTATTTCCTTAGAAAACCTCTAGGTTTTCTAAGTAAATAGTGCTTCCTTCCACCAAAGGCGTTGCTTTCATTGTTCTAATAAACTATCAATACATAATAAATGTTCATTATAAATTGTGTCCTACAAACGCAACGTATCTATGACGTCAATAACAACTACAAATTGATTTCACAGCAATTAGAAATCTGATTTGCAAATCTAATTAAAAATGATCGACATTCATGGTCTTTTATAAGCAGATCCGTTTTCTTGACTGGACACTGAGCATATGCCCAGGGCCTCGGGATAATTAGGGCCCTCCAGACCTTAACCCGATACGAAACAATTACTACTTATAGGGTCTAAGGGGCCCAATTATCCCAGCATGCCCAGGCTTAGGTGAATCATCACTTTAAGGATAGGATAATTACTGAAATTATTTGTCAATTGAGTCAACTGCGTAAGATTCATTGATTCATTGGATTTCCATAAATAAGTTACGAATTTTTATTAATTGATGTGTCAGTTAATAAATTTGCAAGAAACTCGAATTAAGAAAGCCTTATCATGACCATTTTTTCCTCCAAATCCAGTGAGATTATTCAAAAGCTCTGTGTCATAATATTGAAGCCGGAAAAAGAGCCCCAACTACAATCATTAAAGTAGTACCTACCATAATAATAGTTAAAATGAAAAAAGTTAATAGGTACCTAGTAATTAAGCACATTAAAACAAAACCTAAATATATTAAGTACCTAACTGTTAACTATCTAGTAGGCAAATCTATGCTAGTAGGTATTTTGTTTTCTAAAACCAGCCCCTCCAACACCCGAATCTAAAGCACAAAACACAAGCGTGTTTGTGTAAAAAAAACGATAAATTATTATCAATCGAAATCTTCTATGTTAACATCACAAAGCCGATTAAATACGCCGCCATTTACAAAACTGAATAGATAACAGTCTTAATTATTATATACATTCCACCGCGTTTGGCACATCAATGTGAAAAACAAACTTTTATTAGTTTTTCATCTATGAACTTCGGTAATTGTTACCCTTTTCGAAAAATTTTCACGACTTTTAGTGGACAGCCTCTAAAATTGACTTCTATGTGGACAGTCTCTAAATTTATTTACTTGTTTCCAGAAGGACAAGCCGACCAGTGAAGGCATTAAGACCATATGCGTATAGGCTTGTATTGAAGAATATACCTGATATCATCACAGATTTTAATCTGTGCCTGATATATACCGGAAGCAAGTCAGGCAGGCGGCCGGTCGTAAAAAATGTTGTGAAGACTCCAAAAAAAAACGCGAGACTCAAAAGACCTCACCAGTGAAGATGAGATAAATTCGTGCCATTTGACCTAATCCCGATAGATTTATATTATTTTATACATTTAGCTATAAGATTTTATTATATAAATAAAATATTTAAAAAATGAGGCCATAACAGGGTCGTACTGAGCCGAAAGTCCTGGTTGCCGACCACAAGTCTGGCTCTCGAAACTAAATGATGGTGTATACCCAGAGACGCGCATTTACCATCAGAGAATCCATATTGCTTACCATCAGGTGGAATGGGATCAAGCATTCATTATTTAAAAAAATAATACGAAGATAGTGTAGGTACGCTTAATTTTTCTCTTAACGCGCTAAAAGAAGTAGTTAGGTATAACTTGAAAAAAAAAGACGACTATGTAACAGTTCATTATTTAATAAACATCGTAGAAAAATTATTTAACAATTTATTTTATTTACATATTTGCTAAATAATTAGATAACAATTGTGTACCTACTTAATAATTATTAATCACAGCAGTATATATGTGGAAATCTGAATTCTAAATTGTATGTTAATTTAAAAATAAATAAAAAATAGTTTAGAAAAACTAAAAAATACGCTTTATTTAATCGAATTATTGCATTGTCATCGGTCTTTGACAGGTGTGAAAAATTTGAATAGAATCTGACCGTTTAAAGTGGGTCAAAATAGCGTCCAAAGGAGTCGGTTACAAACATACAAACAAACATACAAGTGAAGCTAATATAAAGCGTGTAATATCATCCCAGAGAAGGAAAACCCGAACCTGAACCTTTTGCCAACGCTTTTAGTCAGCGTGGTACAAATAAAATACGGGAATAGAAAGTAATGTAGTTTACTACTTTACTAATAATAACGAAATAAAATTTGTAATTTATATGTACGTAGAGAGGAAATCTCCAAATGTATTGATTGAATTACGAAGTTTTCTTCACTAATTGCAAGGAACAGTCGTACAAAGTCGTGAGCAATAGTTGCTCTTAAATAAGTACAATAAATAATTGAAAACCTCAAGAGTAATTACTCTATTTGTACCTAGTGGTTATTCTGATATTTATGAGTGTAGCGCGACGGTTGGTATATGGGATTTTTACAAGGAGAAAGCGTAGAAACCGTTCCCTGCAGTACACACCCCCGCGACCGATCGGGGATGCCTCACACCCGCGATTAAGTCTTTGTTTGTCTTGTATAAGAATAAAGTTCCTTTTTATCTTCACCTTGAATTTCACTTACGTAACACCCGCAGAATATCCATTAAACGAGTCAAATATATTTGTATTTAGTAACCTACAAATTATATGTGGCACATAGTTTTGTGCTTAGTCTATTCATTTTAGTTAACATTTTATTGAGAGTTCTCTTAATACCTAGCCATAGAAAAATATTGCACGTTTAAATTGACAATGTCCTAATTCAAAAGTTATAGAAGCATAAAACGCAGACATATTAAATCATTTTACAAAACAAATTACATAATTATGTTTGCGTTCCACAAACAATCCTGTGTCACATCTTTATTAAAACCAGTTCTGCATATTTTTAAATAAGTCACTATCAATTTAAGCGTACAATGTGACTATTTTAAAATCAATCAAATTTCTTAACAACTAAAAAGTTCATATCTCTCACATACTGAGCCCATTGTACTATTTGTTTTTCTAAATCAAGTTTTACGTTACGATTTTTATATTCCAAAGCTGTTTCTACAACATATCTATTAAATTTATGTACATGTGGATGTGTGCAGTAATCCTTAACATCCATCCATTGACAGTTATTGACCTCTCTGTCGGACACTGTAATATTGTTAGTTATAGCTTTCATCATAATTATTATATAAATATCGGAGTTACCAAACATCATGTTATGATTGTGTCTAAATGTTACAACTGATTGGAATTTTGTATCAATTCCAGTTTCCTCTTTAACCTCTCTGATTGCCGCGTCAATTATGTCTTCACCTGTAATAGATCAACAAAAAAAACTATTAATTCTACTAATATTATAAGCTCAAAAGTTTGTACAACTGTATGAATAGATGTTCATTTCAGTCAAGCAAAAATCATCAATCAATCAATCTATTTATCAATCAATCAATAATTTATTTTGTAAATATATACTTGATTGTATGGAATTTAATGAAACTCAATAACACATAGGGTATATATATGACACTAAAAGCCAAAGAGTGGGGCAGTAACTATAAATACATATGAATATTTATAATCTGACAAATTTCATCATCTGACAAAATATTTGTCAGATTGAAGTGGATCTACTGTAGATAAAATATCAATAAACACCTCTTTCAACGTAACCTCCTGGAAGTTTCCAATGTGGATACTCATAGTGTTTCTCAGATATCGCCAGTATTTGATTCTTGTCATTAAACACCATCGCTCCAACTCCAAGGTTTGTATGACATGATGGTGGTAGATTGGGTTCACTGTCCTCAGGCAGCCATTTGTACATCATCACATAGCCATCCCTGGCATGATGAAAATTAAACCCTTTCTAAGAACACCAAGCTTTAATTAAAAATAATAAACAAATGTATGAACAATTAAGAAAAACTTTATTGTATAAAATAATGCATTGTATAAAATAAGAAGATAATAATCCCATAGTCATAGCCATAAATGCCATAATCCCTCTCACAATGGAAGAGGTTTGTGCCCAACAGTGGGACATTAACCTGGTACCCATAACACAAGCATTTAATCATTCATATAAGCTTAGCTTGGGACCAGAGGTCGTTGTGTGAAATGTCCATGAATATTTATTTATTTATTAACGCGTTCAATGCTGAATAATTTGCGAATTTATAGCCAATGCTAAAAAAAGAGTCATTCGCCCAGTGCTGAGAACGCGTATGTGCGTTCAAAAAATTTTTCGCGTAGTGCTAAGAACGCTTATATGCGTTCATAGAAAACTCGCGTAGTGCGGCTGGACGCTATAGCGCGTTGTCTTTTACCTTCCCGCAGTGCGGCCGACGCTTATGTGCGTTCGGTAACTTTCGAGTTTTATGACTGTCATATAACAATTACGGGTCATATAAAGGTGTTGGATGGATAAAGGTGCTTCCACACTAGTGTTTATTTGTAAGAGATTTTGTGAAGTTTACGCCATAATATATCTTCGTTCGGTTTTGTTAAAATAGTAAGTTATACCTTAATAAAACAGTAATAGTAAAGGTACCTTCTCCCGAAAGCCTTTTTATTCTTAATTTTTTTTAATTTACGAATTTTCGCCCGCCTCGTAATAGACACCATTTATAAATAGACTAAAACTACCTATTAGTTTAGTTAAAAGAGAGCGAGTCATAATAAAATTATTTCAATAATCTATTGTACTAAATTGGTAATTGTTGTCGTCGCCGCCGCCGTCCCCCCCCCCTGCAAGATTCGTAGCAGAAACCTGACTAGTGTGTAGTCTCCTTTACAATTCCACATTTTACGACCGCTTCGAAACAATAGACACCCAGAATACACGCTATAAACGCACAGGTGCGGCGCACCCCGCTTGCCTACAGATTTTTTTTTTTGTATGGACGCGTATACGCGTCGGCCCGCACTTGGTGAAGATCAGAAAAACGCGCATAAGCGTTAGCCGCACTGAACGTATTAATGAGCTATCTAGAGGGTGAAAACAATAAAATAATTTACAAGTGGTATTTGCATAATTCTGATAGCCACTTTTATCTTTAATATGCAAGTGAACATTTTGTATAACTAACTACCAGTCCTAGCTTTAGTTTTTTAATCCAGATGACAGGCAAATATTTATTTTTCAAAAGTAATAGAAGTTCCAGTATTCAGAGCCAAATAAAGCCAGTGTGAAATCTGTGGTCAGTTAAATATTAATGGAACATAAAACTTACTTCAGCCAGAGTAGGTATGCAATATGAATCCGTGATATTTACTTTAAACCATATGCATCTATTACCGGCTGTTGTCCATTTTGTTAAAGATTCTGAAAAAGATAAAAGAAAGATTAAATACTCTTTTTTTTTGAGATTTAAATTGTAGAATGTATGTAAAGTAAGTAATTATGAAAACTGTATCCCTAGTCATCCTAAGTTGGCCTTCTGGCATAAATGGCGCGGCGCATGGCAGGACCCCGACTTCCTTTAGAGGTAAGCTCAGCTTAATATAGGTACAGGTTTGTTAATGATCATGAAAAATTGTAGTTAATGATCCATTAATGGTTATATCAATAATAAGTAGGAATTAATGAGAATTTTCAGTTTAATTTAAATAAATACCTTCCAGAATCTTCACAAAATTCTTTTGATCCCATTTCTCATCCATAAGGTCAATTGTTACCCCTTTATATCGATCTATTACTCCATTAAATACATTATCCTCAGGTTTACTTGAAAACGTATGATGGGGAGAAACCCTGTATCGTCAAAAACAAATTGTTAACATTCCATACCAAGGCCAATATTGCAGTCTGATTTGAATAAAAGGAGTAATGGTTATGTAAAAGCACTTCTATAACATTAACAAATCTTTTAATGTGGTCATAAAGATAAGAAATATATGAATGATACAACAATACACTAAGCACCACAGATGTGCAGGGCACAGTCCATAAACACAAATTATTAATTAAGTGATATCACAGGTTGATATTAAATAAGTGATATCATAGGCTGATATGAAATTAAATTAAATTAAATATTACTTACATGGACAATTTAGATCTCGTAATCCAACGTGTACAACAATACATTAATCTGTTCATTGTGGAAATAGTAGTTTTAAAGATTTTTTAAGCTCTGAGAAATGAATAGCAAAACCAAGAGCAAAACGATCAGCACAACAACAACCATGACAGCAATGATTAACACTAATTGACAGTGACACTTGACAGTTGTTAAATGACAGTGACACTAATAAATAGGTAACTAAAATATAATTAAAATTAGGTTATTACTCTATATTTGCGTAAGTACCCAATAGAATAGAGGAACACTGCGCAATAGGTAGGTAGTTCCATCTGTTCCATTAGTCTATGTAGTTCAGTTGCTCATTCACACTATTCACAGTAGTCTTAGTCATTCAATACCAATACAAGTACATAGTCAATAGTCATTCGGTTGATCAGTTCAATACCTACACACCTGTACGACAACTACACGTGAAATACACAACACAAACACAACCAAAGCGATAGATTGTATTTATCACTAGGTATCACATTCTGTGACCATATTGTGGTGATAAAGAAATCAATTTTGTTAATTTTACTGTTCTCATTTTTACTCGAAAGTGTAGATTAAATTATAAGTGAGTTAAAAGTATATTATAACTGTAACTGTGGAATTAATTAAATATTAATGGCAACCAAAACGTTTCAAGGTGTTACTGATAGATACAATGGTATTACAGTAGATTCGCAAGTAGAAGCCTGTGACAATAATCTGTTTGCTGATCAGTTAACTGGTGAGTGTGGATAAATTTAATAATTTCAACACACATTTTATATTGGTAGTTCGTAGTATTCAAATTTTTGAACCAAAATATTATGCGGAAGTAGGGAATGAGGAAGTGTCTATTTAATAATGTCATTACTATTTATTGTTAACAAATTAATTATTATTATATTTATTATATTTCGGGGGAAAATATAAAATAAGCATTATTAAATGTACATATTTATTATATTAAAATTTTGTTGTTCCTTGTAAACCAAATAAAAAACACATTCTACATTTATTCATGGATTTTCAGAAACCTTAGAAACATGGACACAGGAGAAAAAACGCTGTGCGTGGTTCAAAGTCAACATTAAGGATGCTGGTTGGGTACCAGTGCTGGCAAATGTAATTTAATTTTCTAATATATTTAATAATTGTTGTTTAATCTGGTATTGTTCGTTTACGGTGTCATAATATTTAAAGTTTTCAATATTAACGTTAGCCAGGGTTTAGTAGGTGTCGTATGTTTACAAAATATTATTTTGTTTTATTTTTTGTTTCGGAGAAAAAGCACTAAAATTATTTATCGTTATTAAAAAAAATATTATTAACTTTATCTAGCTGTAGTTGTTTGAAAAATAGATGATTTCCGATTCTCAGACTTACTGAATATGCATGTAATAGGTATTTCATAAAAATCGGTTAAGCCGTTTCGGAGGAGTACGGTAACTAACACTGTGACACGTGAATTTTATATTTATGACTAGCTGACCCGGCAAACGTTGTTTTGCCCACAGGTTTTGCCATACTAAAAAAAAGGTTTGAAAAATAGATGTTGGCCGATTCTCAGACCTACTGAATATACATGTAAAATTTCATAAAAATCGGTCAAGCCGTTTCGGAGGGGTACGGTAACTAACACTGTGACACGTGAATTTTATATAAAATTCACGATATAAGATAAAATTTCATAAAAATCGGTCAAGCCGTTTCGGAGGAGTACGGTAACTAACACTGTGACACGTGAATTTTATATATAAGATATTACGCAGACTATTTACATTCCACAATGTATGATAATTTAATTTATCTAGCTGACCCGACAAACTATATAAGTTATGCCTAAATTGCTGAATAAAATTAATTTCAATATACCTATTATACACACGCTTAACTATGCCTCATGTAAATAATTTCATGTCAATGAACGGCGGCGGTTAAAATACATATGTAAATTTTTTTACGAAAAATACTAAAATCGTTACATGCTTTTGTCTATCTGCTACTCTGATGTATATGTTAAACAGCTGTAAAGATTCATAAAGTTCCATTCAGTAATATTTTGCGACCACGATATCTAATCGGTGAATATACCTAAGTACCTGTGTACACAGATTATCGCTGTGTACCCATGACCCTTACTCATAGGCGGATTAACTATATAGCGAGAGCTTTTTGGGGCCCTGCAGCCAGGAGTTTCATCACTCCGTACAAGATATATAAACGCAAGGCAAAGGTCGTAAAGCAGTCGAGGGTGCCCCATTATAGTTTGCCGCCCCGCGCTGGCTTAATTCAGCACTGCCTTCTAGACCATTAATTAGATTTGGATGATTTTGGATTTGGAGTTTGTCAATGAATCTATATTCTTATAATAAAGTTATAATACTCATCTTAATTATTTGTATTCAGGCAGGTTTCAACTTCCACCATTCAAGAGATGACTTCGTAATGATGTACAAATGGTTACCTACAGACAGTACTTCCAATCTACCACCAGCGTGTCACACGAACCTTGGTGTCGGTGGGATGGTATTTAATGATAAAAACCAATTGTTAGTTGTGTCAGAGAAATATTTAGAATTTCCACATTGGAAACTACCTGGAGGATATGTGGAGAGAGGTAACTTTTTCACTTATCTGTCAGTAAACATTTGTGGTGGCCTAAGAAACAACGATCATATTAATCTTTACCGTTACTTTCTATTGGCTTAATTTTCTTTGATTTGAAAATTTCTTATTCCTCCGTACGCCCAATTTTTGTTAAAAGGGATCTAAAGTCAATGTATATATGTAATTTTTGTCTCCGTCTATCTGTATGTACATAGGCGTGTCTCGTATACAGTCTATATTCGGGGCCGTCTTAAACTAAGCTGGGGCCCTTGGGCAGACAAGAATTTGAGGCCCTTTTAAAAAGTAAAAAACGTGGGACAGATTTGGCATAGAAGCGTTAATAGAATAGTACTTTTCTGATTTACATTCTTTGACAATGGTTTTCAAAACTTGCTGTCCCATTAAAAGAATACAATAATATACTGTTTTCCCTTCACCTTTCTAATACCTTCTGATAAGATCACTGATTTGTGAAAACAAAAATATTTGGATGTGTGAGAAAAAAATTTCGGACATTCCGGGCCCCCTAAGAGTGGGGGACCTGGGCACTGGCCCCGTGTGCCCTTATGGTAAAGACAGTATTGTCTATATTACTGCATGGAATTGAATGCTGTTTTCATCAATGTATAATAATTACTAAAAATATTTCTAATTTAATAACATTCTAATTCCTTGAAGACAGTTGTTGATTCAAATAATCATTTCCTAATTTATATTTACATTTAGAGTTTAAATAAAATCAAGCATTTTATGTTAGTACGCAATAATTTTATATCAGCACTTACAAAAATTATTATCTACGTAAGTGATTACGTAATGATGTATTACGTAAATAATTATAGTAGGTATAGCTACTAAATTGTTACGCATTACGCAAGTACCTACATGTATTTAACAAATTTCATTTCAATGTGTATATTCGATCATTTGCTAGCGATAAAAAAGCGAAGGCTATTTTAATACAGAACTTTATAAATTTTATTGCAGGTGAAGATATAAAGGACGCAGCAATCCGAGAAGTCAAGGAGGAAACTGGAATTGACGCCGTTTTTGAATCTATGGTGACGTTGAGGCATACACATAACACGATGTTCGGAAACTCCGACATATATGTCATAGTTAAGCTAAGAGCAACATCTGAATCAATAGAAAAATCTGAGACTGAAATTAAGGCATGCCAATGGATGGACATTGAAGAATATCTAAACCACCCACATGTTCACGAATTTAATAGAAAAATAGTGCAACAAGCAATGGATTTACAAACAAGAAAACTTAAGTTAGCACTTAATAGAGAAACGTTTAGAATATCTAATTACGTAAGACAAATGACATGTCTGGCATTAGAAGATTTGGAAAATTAAAAGTGCCTTTGAAACGCTATATAGTTCAGAGGTAATTTATTCCTCTTGCAGATCTTGTTACAGAGTTGTTAACGACAAATACGAGTAACTTAGCCAGTCCCATCTATCTCTTGGGCACAACTCCAGGTCCTGCGATTTGGGCCCCCTCCCTATTTTATCATTATATGTGTGTTAATGTGCCCAGGGCCTCTAGTAGGTAAGATACGGCCCTGGACATGCCTGGACAGACGCGACGCCTCGGTTAGAACAACTAAGTAGGTATAATAACAGATTTAGGTATATTATTACAGTTCTAAACAAGTATTCTTTTTCCCAGTTCCTTCCAGGTCTTCGGGAGCTATATCAATTACCTACATAATTATTATTTATTATACATGTGTTAGTAGGTATTGCAAAGTGCAGATAAGATTAAAATTGTCTAGAAAAAATGTTATTGTTGCTAAGGGCGACCTTTGTACAATACCTACCTACCTAATAATAAAAATCATGTGAAGACGCCCCGACATAACAACGGTGTATAAATAAAGAGTGCTATCTATCTATAGATAGGATATTAATCAATGGGTGTATTAAACTAGTGAGTTTAAAACACCTATTGATTATTATCCTTTCTATAGATAATGATCTCAAAAGATAGTGATCTTTCTTTGACGGAGGCTGATAAAACTATATGTACGAATCCGTTTGGGATGACAGTATGATAGTCACGTAAATTTCCTGCTATCTTTATAGTTATACTAGCTGTTGCCCGCAACTTCGTACGGGTCGTGAAATACAGAAACCAATCCTTAACAAATTATACAAAAAGCCATCCTCTTGGACCACTTTGCGAAGTTCTAAAAATATAAGCTAATAGGAAAATACAGACAAATTCTATAAAAATATTCGTAATTTATATTTGTCGCCTATACATTTTTATATCAATTTGCTAGCCTCGCAAAGTCAAGTATATTTTAAATCTATTGCATAACATAGAGATGTTATTTAGTTGTGTGAGCAGACTTTATCTATTTGATTGCCATCCCGCAAGGTTAAATTACGATAACATATTTATTTGATAATAGGTACAAAAAAATCGTACATGACAACTAAATAATAGAGCCGTAAAATACGCAAAAATCGGCCTCTTATCTATGTAATGTTTATATTTATCTAACAAACGACACACTTCAAATCTATCCGTTTAAATAGCTGGCCTAAAGTGGACTTTATAAAAATGATTGTCATAGAATACAAAAATATGGAAATATTTTCGCTAGGTATTTACGCAACGTCAGACTGCTCATACATTTAAAATGGCATTTGCCAGCGCCGGGGGGTGCCCAGGTGAACGTGGGCACCCTGAACATTTACCAGCTACTCGTCCCTTCCGGCCCAATCCGACCCTGTATTTACGTAATGACTTAAGGAGTAAATGTGAATAGGTAAATGCGTCAATCCTAGTCAAGAATACAAAATTCTCTAACACTTCCGCTTCTCATTCGTTTGAATGAAACCACTTTTTACGGATTTAGACGCATGTTCAGTCATCATCAGTCCTATCTGTGACCATAGTAACTGCAGTCTCCGAAACGTGGGGTAAAATTTAAAATAAATTCACGCATCTAAATCCGTAAAACGTGGTTTCGTCTATACAATTCTAAGACCCTGGATTCCTATAGGATCTTGTCATCGGCTCCTGACGTGACGAAAATAGGGCTTGGGCTTTCAAACATGTGATCAAAGTGAAATAAGAAATAAATTATACATCATAGGTATTTAGGTATAAAATAGAATTATTTTATTAACAATAAATCCAAATAATTTATTACCGTTACTATTTATGATTGCGTTTTTAAAACAAATTAATTTTACAATTTTATTTAATTATTATAATAATGTGTGTTGTTGTAATTGCTATGGAAGGTTCAAAAAATAATTTTATATACATTCTCATTAAATAAAATCATTGCAGCATATTATATAAAAAAAAATATTATGCATCACTTTATCTAAACATCTGTTACAATAAAACACAAATTGAACAACTATTTACAGTATTTTTCCATTTAATAAACCCCAGTTCAAATAATAAAGCAATTTTGTATTCATATATACAGGGTGTGGCGTAATTAATGGATAAGCCTGTGCCTGTGGATAAGCCTCCTACTGCGCTATACGAATATGTATATTTTTAATTAATCCTATGTATGGTCTTGAAAAAAATGGCATAAGTCATGTTTTTCATAAAATGACTACTTTCACTAACCAATTATGCTACTGTTGCCACAATTTTCAAAAATTTTGCATTCTGTTTTTTTTATAAAACAGCTTAAGAGGTGAGCTATTGAAAGCAATAAAGAATTCCCTATTCGTAATACAAATTTTGGGAAAAAATACATGAGATATCAAAAAAGTGTTATTGATTATTCAATTTGTTGACTTTGTACATCGTCTAGCTTAAAAAATCTTTATGGGAGTTGATTTGCCCAATATCTTAAAAACATGCTTGTTTTATGCAGTTTCCGAAATGGTATATAATACTTATTACATTTCACGAGGTTTTAAAAAAAAACGACAGTTGTAAAAAAATACCCTAATTTTCTTTAACAGAATTATTAATTTATCTTAAACATGTCTTTGTAAACAGTTTGAATGGACCCTTTTTTGTGTGCTCCGGAGCAGGTAGTCATTCACAATGGACCCTTTTTTGGGTGCTCGGGAGCAGGTAGTCATCCACCATGAATAGGGTAAGCAGATAACGACTCTAAGTCAACTACTTGTGGTTGTTTATCGCACGGCAAATCCAGACGGTTAGTTTTATCATAAGACAGAGACAAAGCATTTTGATGTCAGGTAAATAACAGTTGTGCGACAGAGATAGATTTTTATTATTCTCACAAACAACAAAACAGCTTTTGAACTTGTTTAACAAAGTTAGTGCTCTTTTGACTATCGTCTCTTGCGCACATATCGTTTGCTCTATCGTGTTTGTTATTGTGACGTGAATTTGGCTTATGTACTACGGACTCTGTTTTTGCTATACGAATTGGACAATTGTGATATTATCGACGACTTCTACATATCCCTGGACTACTGATCATGCCGCGTCATACGTACACTCCTCAAGAGTATGCAAATATGCATCTTATTTACGGCCTGTGTAACTGCAATGCAAATGAAGCTGCACGTGAATATCGGGTGTTTACACGTGTGCACATCGCTTTTAGCGAAGGGCGAATGCCTGGTACCGGTGTTGGTGGTGCTTCGGAAGGCAGACCTCGACGACATCGTGATGACGAAGTTCTAGAAGCTGTGCGTGCTAATCCAGAGTTATCAATTCGTGAGTTAAGTAGAGGAACCGGTGTAGATACGCGTACTGTGGGCAGAATTCTGCACAGGCATGAGCTTCACCCGTATCACTATCAAAGGGTGCAAACACTAATGACACGAGACTATGAGCCTAGCCTCGGCGTTTTTTGACAAAATATTGTGGAGCGATGAGTCATCATGTAAAAGAAATGGCTACGTCAACATGCACAATCTTCATAGTTGGCAGGCAACCAATCCGAGAAACATAAGGCAAGACCGAGCTCAAGTCCAGTTTAAAGTGAACCTTTGGACAGGAATTTTAAATGGACAAATAGTTGGGCCCGTCGAACTATCAGAGACACTAACAGGTCCCAATTATTTAAATTTTCTGCAAAATACGTTGCCGGAACTATTACAAAGTTTAAATGTGCCAGAAAACTACTGGTTACAAAATGATGGTTGTCCCGCTCACTACGCACGAATTGTACGGAACTACCTCAATGATGAGTACAATGAGAGGTGGATAGGTCGTTTGGGTCCCATTTTGTGGCCACCAAGGTCCCCTGATTTGAACCCTCTAGACTTTTTTTACTGGGGGTGTTTAAAAGAAAAAGTGTATAAAAAAGAAATAGCATCCCTGGAACAACTAAAGGCCCTGATTTTTGAAGCCGCTGATGAAATCAAGAGGTCCGGCTTCATCCGACGCCTAAAGCGGTCATTTATCCGTCGATGCAGGGCCTGCATAGCCGCAGGTGGCCGCCATTTCGAACATTTTTTGTAAAATAAAATTTATGTAGTGTTTGCATCTTTAGAATAAAAAAAATAAAATAAGTTGTTATTTTTTTTCAACGACTAACATTCCCACTGGTAAACTCAGACAGATAAGTTAAAATACCACTGACAGTTTGTTTAAGTTAACAGTATTAATTTGATTAATTAAATCACAATAAGAACATTTTTTTACGAGTGTCATTTGGTTCTTTAATATCACATCAAACTTAATAAGTATTATAATAAGTATTATACCATTTCGGAAACTGCATAAAACAAGCATGTTTTTAAGATATTGGGCAAATCAACTCCCATAAAGATTTTTTAAGCTAGACGATGTACAAAGTCAACAAATTGAATAATCAATAACCCTTTTTTGATATTTCATGCATAATTTTCAAAAAATTTGTATTACGAATAGGGAATTCTTTATTGCTTGCAATAATTCAACTCTTAAGCTGTATTATAAAAAAAACAGAAAGCAAAACTTTTGAAAACTGTGGCAACAGTAGCAGAATTGGTTAGTGAAAGTAGTCATTTTATGAAAAACATGACTTATGCCATTTTTTTCAAGACCATACATAGGATTAATTAAAAATATACATATTCGTATAGCGCAGTAGGAGGCTTATCCACAGGCACAGGCTTATCCATTAATTACGCCACAGCCTGTATAGATAGCGTCACGAGTTATGGGTCTATTTTAGCGGTATATATTATATGCATGCCCACATTGGGATCTAATCGCGTCCGGGATGAAGCTCAGCGCATACTCCCCTGCCAAGTGCCACCTCGCCTCAATCCTTTTACCTAAAAATATATTCTTCGTAGGTCAAGCTAGTGCTCATAACTCGTAACGCTACTTATAAGTTCATATTATTGATCCTACAAATCAATCAGCTGTTCTATACTTTCTTATTTGCGTTGTTTATAAATACATTTTTGGTGTTCTTATTCTCGCATACATAATACATGCACGAATTATACTGTCAAGATATTCTAGGTTTTCAAAATAGCACATTTTATACAACTAAGAAAAAAGCGAAAAATTATAATTCAAGTATCTATTAGGTAGGGCATACAGAAAGAAAGCAGACAGGATGGAAGCGCCCCACAGTCCAGATTGTTTCTAGTTTTTTATAGCACTAAGGTGGTGCACAAGCTTACACCCTGCCTGATGAGAAGCAGTCACCTATAGCCGTCTGCAGCAGTCACCTATAGCCGTCTGCAGCAATCAACAGGGACATTGATACGTGGCTTCGAATCTCGCTGATCAGTGTCAATCAGTGCCAACAGAAGTGGGATAATGTCGGTAGATTATCCTACCTCTGATATCAGAGGTGGGATAGTGCCACACCACAAGCCTAACTATTCTTTTAGTTTATGTGATGATATTTTTACGTTTATATTTTTAGGTTAGATTGAAAAGTTTAGTAAAATTATTTTGACTTTTCTACCTGCGTATTTAGTAATTTTAACATCTTAAAATATTGTCCAAGTAAGTTAAAATATCCATCCCAATTAATTATACCAAACCACGATAGCTCATTACATGGTCATGAAACATTTAATGGCTTTATCATATCTCACCTACCCAAAAAAATTATATAAGCAAATGAAATACCTAATCGTCAATATATTTCTAATTTGGCTTACAAATTAAAAATGTGGGTAGTAGAAAATTTTACTTAAATTTATTACAACCCAGCAATGTTTTTTCAATTAGCACTAAAATATTTTAAAAAGGATGTTATTGTTACAAATGTGTGCGATACGCGCTATGTAGGACTAAGATTATTATGAAGCATCTTTTAAGTAATCTACCCTCACATTAGTATATTGAACACTTTCCGCCTTATTACAAAACGTGGACTAAGTTTAAGCCACAGTTTAAGCCTGGCTTTTTAAACACTTCAATTGCGCATTTCAAGCAGATTTTTCTCAAATCCTAGATCTAACAACGACCTTAGTCTTAAACCAACGCCAAACTAGTGTCAGAGCGGGTCTAACTATCCAATTCCTCGTAAATAAATTTTGTTAAATCTGGATTTAACGTTGAGCCGCGTTTTGTAATAAGGGGGATTAAGACTAACTTACATTGACTTGACTGAAGTAACTTTTATAGGTATATATCAAAGTTAAGACTAGCTTTATGAACTGTGATTGGCACCAATTATGTTGCGTGAAGAACTAAACTAAAATGAATCCAACTGTAATGTATTTTATTCTAATGGCTATTATGCTGCACCCATAATATTCATAATAAGAAATTAATATTATTGATTTGTGTTATTAATACTACCCAGTAGGTACCTACTCGCGTTTTGGTTTTACAGAAAGTATCAAATACAAACTTTTCTTACTTTCCACATAAATATTTAAAAATTGTCTTCATGTAAATAGTATAGTCTGTCATGTGAATAGTATAGCTAATAGCTAATTAGTAGTAAATGACTGGAAAGGGCTTAAACTAAACGCTGTCTAATACTACAAAAAATATAAATTTAAGCAAACTGTTAAAACGGTATTTTATAATGATACATAACAAATGAATCTATTACTTGGTTTTTTTAGCTATTGCTTTAAAATTTCTCTCTAAGTTAGTAAGCTAATATTTACAAAAATATTAGCTTAAGCTAGTAAATATTAGGCTTACAAAAAGCTAACCTATGTTATATGTACTCTGTGCATAAGTTAAAAAAAAAAACAAAAATGCTGTAAATTCTGCTTGCAAAACTAAACAAAACATAAATATTGATAGAGCCAATAACACGATTCGGTAATGTTAAAACACCTTTCTCATAAAATGCGTATTATAAAATTATCAATTTAAATGTATACACCCACCGTAATAGCAATTCAACTAAATACACTATAATATTGTTTCTTAGTTTGTGACGCAACAGAATTAATTCGCAAGTGGGCACAATAATAAACGTCAATAAACATTCTAACACCTAAGAATCATAGTCAGAAGTAGAGTCTAAAAATTATTATTTTTTGCACCTTTGATACTGTATAAACTATAAACATATTATTTAATTATGATTAAATTATAAAATAGTATAACTAATATTGCCAATAAAAAAAGTTATTTTAATTCAATATATTGCTTTCCAGATAAAACCTATTTTCTTGACACAATTCTTAATGAAAGTATGTAGGTCTTAACCAAATACTTTCGTAAGTCTCATAGATATTTAGAATTCCAAATTAGGATACATTGCACAAGACATCAAGTTACCAAATGTTCAAAAATCAACTGACAAGTTTATTACATAATAGAAATAATTGCGTATGTGATTCAATTACTGTACAGAAAAAAAACAAACTATATAAATAAGAAATATGCATTGTGGGGTTAAATTAATAGGCAAGGGTTAGAAACTTAATAAACATATTTTGCAAGTACTCATAAGAAAATAAAACACAATTGAAGATGTATTTATATTCCATGAACACGCGCTATTTACATAAGTCGTAATTTATTTTTTTATGTCAGCATAAGTTTTCTTAGTAGCCACTTTTCCCAAAAGAGGCAGGAATTTTATATTTTTCCCACCGATGCGCTATAAAATCTATTATTAGGGAACTAAATCAATCAAATATTAAACTAATAACAACAACTTGTAGGATCCCTAGTTATAATTAAAGGAGGAAAATCATTATCCTATAAGCAGTCCACATACATTGTCATATCAGAATAAAAATTATAGCATAAATAAGGCACTTGATTCATCATTATTTATAGAGAAGCAAGCCTAAATCCACACATTTACCCTTGAGCAACTCCTAGAGAATAATTTACGCACATAAAATTTTCTAGAATATTCTTAATTTCTAGAATTTTCTAGAATATTATTAATTAAATATTCTCAAACTCAACTGAGCACTCAAAACTAAACCCCTGACTGAATATTTGCCCATTACACTTGTCTGACGTGATGTGACGTCTAGCATCAGATGGGCATCATACATTTAAAATTGATGTGTACACTTAATTCTAATGCGCCGTTTTGTAACCACTTAAAAGTATTGAAACTATGACTTTCTCTTCGCCACTAAACAATTAGTTATTTAGTGTTATTGCAAAAAAATGCAATAACTCATTGCTTAGTGGTTAGTGGCTATTGTTAATTTTATGAGGTTACAATGTGTCATTGTGATGCCATTGTGACACCATTGAAATACGCGACTTAAGGGCCTTGATGCGTTACGTCACATCATGTCAGACAAATGCGAATCCAGCGTTGTAATGGTTTGCGCTCAAAAATACCATGCCTAGCGGCCAAGTAAGACACACAGATTTGGTGTTTAGCCATTTGAAAATAGGCATAGAAGAAACTATAAAAAATATTGTTACAAGGCAACTAATAAAGTATGAAAATTATGGTTATTAAATTTACAACCCTTGCCAATACACCAATAAAATCAAAGACATTACTGGGTAATCTATATTCATTATTTCAATCTAAATCAGGGGCTGCGGCACTCTTTCCACCATATTCACCATCATCATCAGAACTTTCTGCTTCACCTATTATAGATTTCAAAAGACCTCCAAACATTGAACCTTGATTTCTATTATCGGGAGGTATTTCTATACCGAACCAGATACGTCCAATGTTGTCTAAATATACTGAATAATTTGGATCTCTTTTAATACTAATAGCATACCATGTTCTTAGTGTTTTAAATTGGTTTGCATGTCTCCTGAAAAAGAAAATATATTATATTATAAATGTATTCTATGATACTTGTATACTCGTACATGTACCATAAAATTTTAGGTAGAAATAACAATTTAAAAATAAATTAATAATATGTTAAGTAGGATACTACTAGTCTCGAAAGCTAGCATTACTGCCTTTTGCATTGGAGCAGGCACAAATTATGAACATAATTGTATGTAACATAAGTACTTGTTTGGGTAGAAATTGAACTTACAACCTCTTGCATGAAATGTTATTGCTACAGACTTGAGACCTTTGAGCACTAAAAATAACATTACATATAAAAATATTTAAAATAAATAAACTATACAGAGCTAGCAAAGACACAAATGTTTTTTTTTTATCTAATGGTTCATGCTCCAAATACATTAGAATTTTAAATTAGGAGATAAACTTTCTAGACAAAATTCGTGAATATAGTGTGATACTAAAAAATTTAATTGATAAAAACTACAAATTAGTGACAACTGCTTTTAAATAACATTAGTTTAAAACTAAAAACATATAAAATTGTGGATATATTTTTAAACTATTGCAATGTAATTAGTCCTTATTGTGTGTACAAAATTTTAGGTCAATCTAACTACTGCAAGTGGATGAAAATCATTATAAAAATTCCCATACATAGATTAATTAGTATGTTAAAATACTTACTGTTCGACAGCCCGTAACAAAAACCACAGAAAATTTAATAAAGGAAATATATATGGAGGTCCTTTGCTATTATTTATTCTTGGATGTGATCCAGTGTACTGTGTAAATGTCTCTGATGCCATTTGAATGTTACGTAAGCAAAGTATTCGCAAAACGGCCTGGGCTATGAATAAATCTATTTCTGATTTTAACCCTTTCGTAGTATGCAATTCGATGAGCATATCAGCATATGTGGAACCATCACTTGAGTGCAAGAAATGTCTATGCGCTGCTGTGTATTTCTTTTCTTTCCAGTAAACTTCAGCGATTTTCTGAAATAAATTACATAGCTTATAGTTATAGACATTTCATTGTGGGTAAGGTAGAAAAAAAAAAGAAAAAACAGCTACTAACATGAAAAGATTATTAGTATTTAGCTGTGGTGTTAAACATCCTTTCTTTTTATAGGTGTATCTTTACAAATATTAAAATAGAATAATAAAGATGCTTTTTATACTACAAAACTACCTCTACAAGCCCTTACATCTCTATAAATATGTATTCATTAAACATAAATTGTCATAGGTAGTATGAAAATTTGAATTTAGAAGGGATATTTTTTTTTTTTGTGTTTTTTATCTGCAATCAGTATCAACTATAAATAGGTATGTTTTATGGTAGTTGTAGGCCAAGCAAGTCCTCCAATGAAGAATCAATCCACATGCAATGTGAAACATCACATAATATCACTTTACTAAGGCGAGATATAGAAAGGATATAGGATTAAAAATTTGTATTTAGAAACCAAGTAGAGTCACAAATGGAAACACATAGTATATAATAGTGATCACACACTACAGTGAAAAAGTTACAATCAGCCGAGCTAATATAGTATAAGGAAAATCTATATTACCTTGTGAAGAAAGGGATGACCTTTTTTATTATTATCCATAGACCATTTGACTGCATTTGTAAGATACAAGTCTCTCTCGGGTATACTAGAATTCATTAATTCAAATAACTTTGCTATCTTGTCAATCCATTCGTGACATGGCTTAGTTTCAGATTTATTCAAAACATCTATGAGTAATATAGCTAGGTCTGCACCACTGCCTTGTTGGTCACGTTGTAGCAATAATGTAGAACCTTTATATAATAAATTTAAAAGGTCTGCAAATTTCTTTTGACTTAGATATCTGAAATATTGAAAAAGATATTAAAAAAAGTAATGAATAATGTATCAAAATAACACCGTCACAAGATGATAGGTAGGTAGGTACCTAAAATAAAGAGTCCTATACATTTGATGTGCCTCATAATATTGACCAGAATTAACAGATGCTTCTAACTTATCCAGAACTCTCCCAACTCCTCTTTCTCCACGTGTAGCCATGGTATATTTTCTAGAACGATCTATTATTTAGATTTCTTTCACTATTGCAATTTACGCCATAACCACGAAATAATCGAATGAATGAAAGAATGATGATGAAAATGACGGAATCAGAATGTGACATGTGTCAGTAGTTTGACAGTGACAAGCACAGTGTAGTTAATTTTAATACCAAAGACCAAGAACCCTTTTTTATGCGCGGTTTATATGGGTTTATGTCCGGTCACCATTTGCGTCATACCATAGAAATTAATAACGTCGTGGGTTCTCGTATCTATGTATTTTTTATACATTATATGTAGGGATTTACTAAAAAAAAGTTGTATATGTGGTCTATCCGTATTCTGGTACCCATAACACAAACTTATAAGTTTAGCTTGGACCAGAGGACGTTGTTTATTTGTCTTTAAAATTTTTATGGGTAAGCTTATATCCAAAACGGCTTCAATATTTTTTTTTCACATAACCTAATTAAATTCTCATGGATATCCAAAACAGTTTCATAATTCCCATGAAAGCTTTCCATAATGTTCGAGATACAGACACACCCAAAGTTATAGGTACCCAAATCCAAAAAAGTTATTTACATTTACTTAAAACCCCCCGAAATTAAACCCTGGCTAAGTCCCTAAATATAGGACGTCGTGTCACCAAGCAGGTGTAAATAATTATTTCCTTCACTTATTTCTTTACCGTAATGTAGAGGAGTTTTTTGAAAATGAGCGCCTTGGGTCATTAATTTGATTTGGCACCCTAGGCCTGTTTGATTATCTGCGACCTATAATAACGCTTGTGAGAGTGAAGGCTTGGGTCGCACTCCGCAAGCTGCCACCTTAGGCCATGACCCCTATGGCCCTAGGGTAAAGAAGCCTTTGCCGTGTTAAGTAATTTCATAACATCACTTAAAATGACAGAGATTTGCACGGATTTCCTTCCTTGTAACAGAATAAATTATAAGTATAAGCTCAAATTACCAATGGAACGATACCGACTCTATGTTGAATATATAAAACGGTTATAGGTAATGTAGTAATGGGACTTTAGTTAAATATGCATGCGGGACCTATACTGTTATTACGAGTAGGTAGGCATTTTGTTAGGTACGTAATAATTATTTGCGATCGTTGTGTACCTACCTAAAGGCAATTATGTTATCAGTATTTAATAAATACTTAAGGGTGGGCATGATGGGGTAGCTAAGGGAAATCGTAAAAATACAGCATAATCAGTATGTTTATTACTCTCATTAATTTATGGTACGTTACCTCAACTATCTGACTATGATTTGATACAGTTTTTGGAGTATCAACTTAACACATTTTTTAATCATTCGTAATTAATAAATACATTATGAAAAACCATCTTGCCCCATACTAAGGGGTATCATGGGGTAATGAAAGTGGGGCATGATGGGCTAGTCGTTCTCACAAAACAAACAACTGTGTATTTTCTTGCGATTCTTACCGTCCAGTCCGTCTACGCCAGCCCAAGCGTTGTGAGAGCAACGCTCACAGAGCTGTAGTTCAATTGTTGTTAGTCCAAAAAGACTCTTTCATATATTTCAGAGATGCTTCTATTCCACCTTCTTCTTTAGGTGTATAATTATACAGTTTTTTTTGGGGCAAAAAAGTAAACTAACATTAACTTAACCCCCTTCCTTCATTTTCTTAACATATCGCTCTAAAGTAGTCTGAAGCACTGCGTATGCAAAAGCAGTTTTCTTGGCTTTGCTCAAAACTTTATCTACAGCCATTGTTATAGAATCTAACGACCATTCTCCTCTTTTAGTTTTTTCTTGTTAGTAAATACCATGATTATAACTTAAAAAGTAATACAGAAATACTTATATTACAAAAATTAAATGACTCCAGACTCATAACCCCATCTTGCCTCAATACCCCATCATACCCCACCCCCAATACCCCATTATGCCTCACGAGGTCATTTTGGACAACAAAAAAATAACAAATAACATGTTTAACGGATTACTTCAAACAACATACCATATCCAACTAAACACACTAGTTACCAAATATCCAAAATACATAAATAGGGTAATCATAATTACCATAAAATAATGACGTTTAACCTTACAAAAAAATTTAAGCACGAGACGTTAAAACACTTTTTCGTATGTAAACAAAAGACGCTTGCAGTCAGGCTCACAGTTTCTCTCGCACTATCCGTTGGTTGAAAGAGGCTTTCTATTGCCCTATTGTTTTAAATTCACAAACGTCTAGTTTCTTCTATATAGGGGGTACCCCGTCTTACCTTGCTACCCCGTCATGACCCCCTTCCCCTATTTGAAACATGAAATACGTAATTTCAGTTAGGTACATTTGTGATGTAAATCAGTTATCCTGAAACGGAAATGAAGTGTGTTAAGCCAATGTAGCAAAATAGTAACTGGAAGCTATTCGACTTCAATTTCATTGTAATAACAGCAGTGTGTCAAAGCGAGTTTCATGGAACAAATAGGCAATGGTACTTAATGGCAATATTGGCAATGTTATAATAAACAGCGAAATCCCATGTTGATAGAACTTGCCACAGGGACTTGCGATATTTAGTACTAACACACACATTAATAGATATGTGTTTAATTTAATAAATTACAGTATATTGCTAACAAAAATTACCTAATATACGAATTATATCGCATCGTGATATTTAAAAAGGCGTAGTTTGTACAATATGTACAGTACATGCTATTTGTACCTACTTACTAATAGTATAAAGAGGAAAACTTCAACTTTTTGTTTTAAACTCTTTTCCTCTGAAATATTACTGTACTGATTTTAAAAACACTTCATCACACTATCCAAGCACGTCTTGAGACTAGAGGACTTTGTGTGAAATATCCGTAAATATTTATTTATTGGCTAACAATGACTATGTTATATTTTATACTACGATATTTATAAATCTATTTTCTTCGGGTTTTAATTACTTTTCAATGTGTCCTTGTTGGCACAATTGATACTCGTTCGTGAAATGTAATAATAACAAGTATTTGATATATTTTCTAGAAAATGAAAGACAGTATTTCGCTTACTCGCCGACCCCGAGATCTGGATGCTCAATATCTGAAACGGTGCTAATAATTCACTGAGATAAGAATTTTATAAAAGTGAGGAATTTTTCATTCCACTTTCCGTCTGATATTTATCTTGAATTTCTTTTTGAGCTATTTTAAAGGTTCGTTAGACAGGCGATCATAATAAATTGCTGTATCTGTTATAGATAAAACAGCTATTTAACAAAAAGATACTTTTCGTAGAACTAACAATTATCAGGAATGTATGACCAGATGTATGAGGGTGAATGAAGCCAAGGGAGTGTGTTTGGACCGTAGTAGATGACGTTCTATATCCTCTGCCTGCCCAATAGGAAAAAGGCGTGATGTTATGATGATTAAGATACTTATGTATTAAATACGCGTCGGTGTACGGGTCGGTGGGTATGCCTAGGTATTATAAGGCAGGTATAGGTTACTTACCTAATAAATTATTATCTTATAATTTTTTTTTGGCATCGGCATTAACTTTCGCCATATAAAAAAATTGGGAAAGAAATTATTAAACCAGAATATTATCGGATAATTTGGAAAAATTTGGGTCAGTTCAGGAGAGGTTTTGGAAAATAATCATGTACCCATGCAAAATTAACCTGATATCCAGATTGGTTACATAAAAACAGTTTATACCTAGCCGCGAACACAAGGGGATATTGGTGATTCATTTTAAATGGAAACTTTAAGAGTGCCTGAAGTACACTCATAGAGTCGCAAAATATTATGGTTTTCTGTAATTTCGCTACTAATACGTATTCTAAAGTCTTAAAAATACTGAAGCATTCTCCCGTAAAAACAGATGTTTCAGAGGGAAGATTGATTTTTTGAACAATTTGAAATTGTTTCTGAAAGACTCCTACACCTACGATACCTGAAACAGAATCTTTAGACACATCGGTATATACTTGGTGCCATGCATGCCATCTATCGTCCACTATAAAATTAAAATCATGCTCAACGTTTACTTCATTTTTATTGATGTTTAAGTCAAAATGAATAGTTGGTGTCAGTACTAAGCTATAATAATTATAGCTGTACATAGCTAATCTCTCTGAAATAAAAACGGGTGCCGACAAATTTATTAAAACTATTTACTAAGCAAGGAATGTTTTTATGCTTCCAGTAAGGAGATATCCTGATGTGTTCTGCTAATTCTTGGACTTTGTGAAGGAGTTGATGGTCAGAAAATTGATATATGCGGAAAAAGGACCTGTCAGACAAGTATTGTCGCCTCAAGTTAAGTGGTGGATCACCACATTCTACTTGTAGGGCATTGTGGGGACTAGTTTTCATCGCCCCCATAACAGTTCTCAGAGCTTTAGACTGTATTTTGTCCAACCTACTCAATGCTGCTGCATTACAAGTTTCTAACAAAAACGCGCCATAATCTAGCACACTTCTAATGAGAGCATTATATACTAAATTTGAAGATGAAGGATGTGCTCCCCATCTTACCCCGGTAACTCACACTTAGCAACAATATGCTCACAGTGGGCGTGACCACTATATACACTACTACCTAAAAACTTTCATGGCTTTTTTCTGGAATAACCAACCTATTATAATAAATTTCTGCTCGCGGAGGGTTACATTGGCGGCTATAAACAACAACGGTACTTTTAGATGATGATAGCTAAGCCATGTTCATCTAACCATAGTTTTAACAAATTTAAAGCTTGATTTAACTGGTGTGAATAGACTTATTTATAGAATAAAGTAATATATCATCGGCATATTGTAAAACATTAACTGAGTCGCTAAAAACTGCTTCTAGGAAATTGCTTCAGTTAATTTTGCTGCGTTGGACGGTTCTACTATATTTGATTTAATCATATTTGTTGAAATTGAAATTATGTCTGCAATACTATGTGTGTTGTGTTCTTCTGTAGGAAAAGCACTACCATTTGGCTGTGAGTATGAAGGTTGTCTTGTAATGTTTTGGTGTTCTTGTTGATTATACCCTTTAATAAATTTAGGCTGATCCCGTGGCTTCAGGATAATAGTCTTACGGTAAGAACTTTGCTGTTATTTTAAGTGTGTGCTATTTGGGAGACATTTTAATTGAACTTTAAAATCTCAGAATAGGTCTTCGACAGAGGTGAGTGGAGTTTCTGCGTGTGAAATTAATTTCTCTGCCATAGAATGTTTTATTTGTTTCTGCCTATTGAACTCGGGACATGTTTTATTGGTAGCAAAGTGATTACCACCACAGAGACAGCAGGAAATGTGATCATCGTCTATAGTACAAATGTCTCCAGAATGTTCACACCCACATTTAAAGCAGCGCGGCTTTGACCGACACTGGAGCCTAGTGTGTCCGAAACGACAACAATTAAAACATTGTATGGTTGGGAACGTGTAAATTTGTACTGAAAGTGCAGTATAACACATGTATATTCTATCGGGCAACAGCTGGCCATCAAATGTGGGCACAACAGTTTGTGACGGGTGCCATGTAGCTTCACCATTTAGTACACGTTTTACATTAATTCGTCTTACTTTAAGTATTTTGCCGCATCCATTAGGGACATTAATGGAGTCTATAATTTCCTCAGGAGATAGATCAATAGGAACTCTACGTACAACACCCATACGGGACACATTGTATGTGGGTATAAATGCCTTTAAAGTTGTTTTCTTTCAAAATTGGACGCTCTAGAAATGTATTGGCGTCAATGAAATTATTAAAAGCTATAGATATTATATTCCTTCCTATCCTCTTTAAGCTTCCATTTATAATGTTACGTACCGAATAACGCTGCAGAAATTTACCAAAGGTAATAGGGTGAAAAGTGGTGCCATCATTTGCAGAATCAGTTTGTTTCTGCACATGTATTATAAAAGGTGATGAATCTACAGTACTATAATATGTTGATCTGGCTACTCGTACTGGTGGCGATTTTGGTGTAATTGGTGTTACTAATTTTAATGACACCGTGTCATTCTCGTTTTCATTTTGGATAGATGTGTTTGGTGAAACATCTACATTTTTCTAGGTACCCGATGTGTGTTTCCGTTTCTTATTGCAATTTTTACATGTTTTATGTAAACGACTACGTTTGTGTCCTTTAGATTGTGTTCTAACGGAGGAATCAGTGCCATACCTGATTCAGAACAATAAACAGTAACAAGGTTCCCTGCCGGAGGAACTGTCCCGCCCGGATCCCCGGGATCCGGAGGATCATTCATATTTGAATACTAAAAAAGACTTGCCAGCTAGTAAAGATGCACTACACTACTATATATAACTTATCTATTCATAAAAATACAATATATACAAACTTTAAAAACCTCTACTGAGTGAAAAACTAATTAATTAAATTTTTCTATAAAAAAAAACGCGGCCGCCCTCTTCAAGCTTTCCCGCCTTTTTTCAATCTTATAAATTACTGGCTATAGCCGAATTCGAATTTCAAATCGCTACATATTGACGTAATATAACCAGTGGCTTATTTACCCTAGGGTCAAGGGGTCCATGGCCCAGGGCGGCAGGTCTGCGAGGGCGGCGCAAGCCGCACTTGTAACTTAAAACTCCATGAAAATTCATTTAGTAGTTTTTAAGTATATCAAGAAAAGACACACAGACATCTGTCTGGTGGAGTACTTTGCTCAACCTCTATTAATTTATGGGGGTGGCAGACCTTTATGGCCTAGGGCGCAAATTTTATAAATACGCCCCGGAATATAACTATATACCTAAGTATAGCAGAATGTAGTCATCTTTTTCCTGTCATCCACCGGTTCAGGACATACAATCCACTGAGAAAACTCGGCGTAGAAAACTCGTAACGTAATAGGTAAAATGAAAACTATATGAGTAGGTACCTAAGTATCACTCTAAACATGAAATCAACAGAGCATTATATGATTAGGTATATACATTAATCTAATATCCAATAGATTTGAGATTAATGTATCAGTGGCAGTATATCACATTCTGCTTTCATGACAACACTTGGGGATTAACCACTCAGAGTGTGGCATGCAAAACCTTTGACATGGGATTATTGAGATGTCGGTTGTTTTCAAATGGCTTAGTACAATAATTATACGCTTGAAGTTAAATATAAATTTAATATACGGGGTCTTAATAACTACAGGTGTTGTATGAACCAATCTGGACAGAAAATTTAGTCCATTATAATAATTTTTTCTTATTAAAGTAAGAAAAATATTACCGACTTCAAAAAAAGAGGAGGATATTTAGTTAAACTGTATTTTTTTTTCTATGAATGTTCATTGACTTCTCCGTTAACTTCTCTTAGATATAACACACATACTCCGTGTGGTGACGGACTAAGACTACAAGTGTCACCACCCCATCTCTTCCCAAGGGTGCTGTAAAAGCCAGCTAAGGGTTATTGTACACAGATAACATCCTCTGTCAGAGACGGAAAACTCGAAAATAAACCCTGTGCCAACACGCCTGGTCAGCGCGGTACAGTAGACCATAATCCCCCCCAAAGTGGAGGAGGCTCGTGGCCAACTGTGGAACGTAAATGTGTTGGAGAGAGAGATATAAAGTGTTATATCTCTCTCTCCAACACATTTACGTGAAACTCTTCAGCTATATAATATTAATAGTATAGATTTACAATCATCAAAAACTATTTAAGCACACTTGCTTAAATAGTTATTGATGATTGTAAATCTATACTATTAATATTATATAGCTGAAGAGTTTGTTTTTTATTTGCTAGTTTGAACGCGCTAAGAGCAGGAACCACAAGACCGATAAAAAAAAAATCTGTGTTAAATAGTGCATTTATCGAAAATCGCTATAGGCTATATAATAATACGCTGCGACCAATAGGTGCGAAGCATCGCTGAAAAATGTAACAAAAAGGGGAACATTATCTAAAAGCATACGAAATCGCGGACAACAGCTAGTTAGAATAATATTCTAGTCTGTTCGAAGATTTAAATATGTGTCATTGCAATAGTTCGTAATAAAGATGACCTGGCAAAACCTGCATTCAGCAGCTATATAATTATTAATAAGTATAGCCGTATACATATAAGTTTTCTACAAATATCCTTTAATGGCTTCCAATTGAAGGCGTTTGTAAGCGATCTGTGAATAGTATTTGATATTATGACCATCCATATGATCTGGAAGTAACTTAAACTATCTTATACTAACTAACTTAAATTTCTTATATATCAGAACTAATAAAATGTCGTCGTTCGTTATTAAAAAATAAAGTCATTATTATTGTATGTACCTATGTTTCTACGTGAACTTATATCTTCAAAACTATGCAATAGATTTTGATACGGTTTTTTATGTAGAGTGGTTCACGAGAATGTATTTTTCTCTATAATTTGTTAAGGTTTTTCATTTTTAAATTCCACAAGGTTGCGGGCCATAGTTATTTATTTCTATAATGTTCAGATTTTATAATGTTTACATTTTTTTTGTATAACATTTTATTTTTTTAACTATAGCATTAGACCCAAACTTTTAGTCTTTTACCACTATAAAAACTGCAAGTACACGCAAATAAAACAGCAGCGCAGATTAAAATTTTTGAGTTTGGGTGACAGATAAATGTTTAATTTTGATATTTGGACCTTCGTCCAATCCCAGACAATTACATAATTACTAAATATGTAGTTTAGTTCTTAATAGTTTCTATACTAATTCTAATCTCAGCTCTATAAGATCCTTACACTTCCATGTTATAAATGTATAGGTACATGGCCTCCGTCAGAGGTATAAGCCAACAAAGTTTGCCAGTTCCCTAATCAATTACAGCATGTAAAAGTCTTTATTTGTTGAGCTTTCCTTTGAGATCCCTTTGTTGGAAATGTAATTAAACACTATAATGAGAAAGCGCTTTATTTTTTAATGGACTTCAAAAGAAGGATCATTAATTCCTCTGTACGTGTTTTATAATTACGTGAATGGCATTTATTAAAACGAGTACATTCAACTTACTTATATGTTGATTAGCGTGGTTGATAAACCTACACGGAAGTATAGCATAGCTAAGATTTAGGAACTAAGTCTGGCAATTCCCTATAGAGTTAAGGTATCGATATTAACTAACGCAGTCTGTAACAGTTTTATACACTACCGTTTTGTTAACATTAGCAATCCTAGTACATCCATCAACCTTTCTCAGTCCATTGCTCTGCTGACCGCGCGTTGTGGCCTCCCCCATATAACGCCACAACGCGCGCTCCTGCGCTAACTGCATCCAGCCTATTGTAATCTAATTTTCAATTAGTGTTTTCTATGTATTATAAGTACATAAGTATTTACAAAAATAGTACCTGTAAGTAGTTACAATAACCATAGAATACCCCTATCTGGTACCCATAACACAAGCATACAAATACAGCTTACTTTGGGACCAGAAGACGTTGTGTGAGATGTTCATAAACATATTTACTTCTTTCCTCAATATGCCAAAAATAGCAAAATTGTTTATAGACGCGCGTTATTCGAACTACTATAAAGTAATGATAATTCTAACATTTGTAAAATGATGGCATGAATTGACTTTAAAAAACCCATTATAAGAAGGTATATTGAACCGGTATTACGATAGACAAAACATTGTGATGTTTTGTCTATCGTAACACCTCTAAAACACAATAAAATTATTCTGTATCCAAATCATTATTTTATTAGCAAAATCACTTTGAACTTATTAGCTACCTTTCGTAGCATCTACATTAGTACGTGCGTCCCATTTTCGATTGGCATATTGAGGCATATTCGCTCAATACAGGGCCAATTATCTTGGTTATGTAATCTATAAAAGTGGTTCATTTGTTTCATTTAACGAGTTTCTCCAACTAATTGGTTTTTACTCTTTCAATTCAGATTGTGTAGTGTTGTATGTAGAGTTTGTGTACGTATTAATTTGCTTTATAGGTTATTGTTCAATGTATCATTCAATGTACCAGTTAAAAACTGGCTGTTAACTTGTACTTACGATTTAGCGGTTCTTTGACTTGGTAAGAAATTTTCGTTATGTAATTTTGTTAAAACCTTGCTTAATGATATTGTGGCTCAAAACGCCATGCAATTATGATGCTCAAATTGATAATCTTCCTAAAATAAACGGTCAGTTAAAAGGATGTTTCATCTCCAAAATAAAATATCTCTTATAACTAAATACAAAATGGTAAGATTATCATCGTCCCCGTGGAGACGGATCAAGAAAACGAGTGTTTCTTCCCCCCGGTGTTGTAATAGCCAAATAAGAGATATTGTATGCAGATAACATCCTCGGAAAATTCAAAACTAAACTCTATGCCCACACGACGGGTAACGCAGCTTAGTGGATGAAAATCTCTCCCAAAATGCAGAAGGCTTAACAGTAGAAAAGAAAGAAGATTATAATTTCCTGTTACCAACATTATGCTTATAATACAAAATATTCATAATGAATAAAAAAGTCTTTCAACATAATAGCACACCTCGTCGTTATCATTATGCGGGTGCAAAACTTTTTATTTGATGTGCTTAATTTGTCACTTTCTCTCCTTTATGTTGTAAATTAAACAAGTTTCCGTGGGGATTTTTACATCAGATAAAAGGTTTTAAGGTGTATTTAAATAGTTTGAAATATAACATATGTAATTGTAACTATTAATATTTATATTACGCTCTCTCCAGCCCATTTACGTCCCACTGTTGGGCATGCGCTTTATGGAATGGATTGAGTGACATAATAAAAGAACAAAGCCGAATCTACAAGAGCTACGTACTTACCTAAAAATCTGCATGCTAGTTGTACCGTTGTACCAATATCATACGAGTGCTACTGAAACTAACCATTGTAATAATATATATTCCCGCCTAATATGTGACTTTAGACTTTGAAAAGTAGAATTTTGGTCATTAATTTTCAAATGGACATTCAAGGTCAAAGTCAAAGTCAAAGTATTTTTATTATTATAGAAATTAAAACAGGTTTCACTATGTCCTGCCATTTTAGGCGTACAACAATGGTAGTGATTATAAATATCTTATATTAAGCATGCAGTTTTCATTTTGTCACAAAATAACAATGTCTTATGTAATAACAATATTGGAAAAAATGTAGAAATTAGCACATTTGAAAATATCATTAATAAAATTTTGTTTTAAATAATAATAATAAGAAAGTTTAGTTAACGTTGTTGAATTATTTCACTGACAATAAATTTATCAAAGTAGTCATAACCTTTAATAATTTATATTACAATATGATATATTATGTCAGGCTAATATGCTATCCGAATCATCACTTTGGAATTCATTTAAAGAATAATAACATTTATCATATACATATATTTAATAATAACATCTTGTGGAGGCTTTTTTGAAACGAGCAATGTCTGAAATATCCCTAATGTGTTTAGGTAGTTTGTTAAATATGTGTATAGGAGTGCAGAGAACACTCTTGTGCATTAGTGTTGTTTTACATGGTACCACACACAGTCTGTCAGCATGACGTGCACGTTGTCTTTTCTTATATAATCCTATATTCAACTTGACAAATACTGCACATTCAAAAATATAGATACAAGGCAATGTCATTAGTTTATATTTTAAGAAGTAAGGTTTACAAGAGTCTCTTAGCTTCAGTTTAAAAATTGACCTAATACAGCGTTTTTGTGCCTTGAATACTAATGGCCAATTTGTAGAGTTGCCCCAGAATATTATACCATAACGCAATTTGGAGACAACACTTGCATGATATGATGTCGTAACTGTGCTTAGATGCGCAATATCACTTAAGACGGCACGTTACCAAATTATGCTGCATACAAAAGTATGGGTATCGTACTTCCGTTTTTTCTTCGCGAAAATTAAACCGATTTTAATAGTTTTTCTATGCTTGTATATCTATGCTTCTATCAGTTTCCTTTTTTCAAAACATAATAACTAAAAGAAATATGACGATCCAAAAAACCCACTTTTTTCGGTTTCCTTTAGATAAAGTTGCAGCGTCTATCACACAAATTTGGTAAAGTTTTACCACAAAAGAAAGTGATAGAAGCATAGATATACTCTTTATCTATAATATAACGCAAAAACTATTAAAATCGGTTTAACTTTTGCGAAAAAAAAACGGAAGTACGAAACGTCTTTTTTCAAAGAATTTGTAGGTAAAATCCGCTTCATCTATATTTGTCCCTTTCAGCGCGGCGCTCGGAAATAGGGATAGCAATACCTAAGGCAAATACCTAAATGAGGAGTACAGTACCCTCTTAAGGCGTACAGACCATACGCAGACTGGTTAAGTTTTGAACACACATGGTCTACATGTACCTTCCAAGTCATTCCCTGATCGACATGCATTCCCAGGAAACGGCTAACTTTGTTTTCTTCTATTGTATTTCCCTTGTGGTGAATTTCTAAGTCACAAATCTCATCTTGATTTCTTTGTTTAAAATTACTTAAATACTTTTTTTATCTTTTTTAAACTTTGTTAATTTATTAATTTATTTTAAAGTAAAATACATGGTAAACCAAATAATTAAAAGCATAGCAAGTAAATTGCAAAAAATAATTAATTAATGTACAAAATACCTGGTTGTAATTAAATAAATAATAGATATTTTAGAAGAAAATAAAGAGTTGCTTTTTTCATTAGCCGAGTGCGACGGCCGCGTAAAATACAACAAGGCTCAAATATTTTACTACCGTTTTAATATTTAGCAAGATTTTCCATGAAATATCTTAACACCTTTTATTTACATTGGTCTGAAAATTTAATAAGAAGTTAATTAAACTGTGGCGTGGATACAGTTGACGTCAGAGATGCTCGCTTTGTACGCACAACGCGCAAATTAAATTACCTAAGAGTTAATCCTGAAGTTATTATACCTATTATTCTGCCTGTTATTGACACAAGCAATTTATTATAATAATAAATTAAATATAAAAGAAATCGGATACGACTATTTTTATTTATCTTCTTTAAAGTATAGAAGATAAATTAATTGCTGTATGATGAGAAAGTGCCTTATTCGTATAGACTATAAGAATAAGGCACTTTTTAGGGATTTAGACGCGAATATTTTCGGAGACTTTTCAGTCACAATGGTTACGGGTGGGACTCATGGTCATGATCATGGTTCTGTTCATGGACATGGTTCCACTCATGGCCGTATACAATATGATATGCCCCGCTATGACCTTTGATATTAAGTATAAAAAATGATGAAGTAAATTCTAGTAGGCACGATATACATCACGAAGCTTTGGGCATGTGCACTGGGGAGTGAAGAAGACGAGCCTGATTACGGCTATATTTTAATAAACAATAAAGAACATAGTGATACATTAGCAACCTATCTGTGAAATTTAAGTAACGCTTTATTTTTGGACGACGGAAATTGTCAAGAAATGTGTAGCTACTTCTACAACAGTCTATATTGAAATCAATCCAGTCCAACGCTAAAAATGCTACAGACAAAACAATTTTAAAATGTTAGGACTTAAGTTCTGGAATGCCAGTCTGAATTTTCGAGTATTGTAGACGACAGTGGCAGACATATAAAATTCATAAGATTAGAGTACCTACATAGGTATGTCATGAAAATATATTTCGTTTGTTTTACATTTAGGTGCCTCTTTTGTGAACGTATTTATTTTCAACGAAAAGGATATTTTCTATGTTAATAATTATAATGTAGTCAGGGTACCCATACTACGTCTATGGATGGGGTAACCCCGACCTGGTGATGTGACAACATTTAAAAATCGTAGAGTATGGATGGTAGGATGCAACCAAAATAGGTTCATTCGTTGAAGCGTTCTGCGACGTGACCTATGTTCACCAGTATACAGGAAACGGTCGATGTCTTAAATACACATCTAATTCACACCATTTTAGAAAAAAAAAAATTATAATAATTTCGGGCAATACTATTAGTTTTAGATACTGTATGCATTTTGTTTTGGTGGTATTTCACGATGTGGTAGGTACACAGGGTAGGTGCATTTTAAAAACCCTTTCGAAAACTAAAGATTAAGGGGTCATAAACACATAAGTGAGAGACGGAAAACTCGAAAATAAACCCTGTGCCAATACGCCTGGTCAGCGCGGCACAGTAGACCATAATCCCTCCCAAAGTGGAGGAGGCCCGTGCCCAACAGTGGGACGTTAATGAGCTGGAGAAGAAGAAACACATAAGCTTAACATTGACAAAGTAAAGGTACAGCACTAGCTTGGATACTTTATTAAATAAAATGAATGGTGAGAAATAAATCCCTAAAACTCAGATTTACTAGATGGCATAATTAAAAAGTAAAAGTACGTAATCGATTTTCTTATTTAATCAAATTTTAATTAAAACAGAACGTGCTGTCTAGATAAAAGGATTAGTTATTATAGTTTGTTGGTGTTTTATGCTTATTAAATAGCTAATCCTCGCCAAATCATTCGCTTTTTACGTGTATTATTTCCTGTGAATACGTACTCGTATATTAAACAGGAAACACACACACAAAAAATGTAATGTCTCTGTGATAAATACAAACATCAAGCAATTAATTGCTCTGTATGGGAATCTAACTCGCGACCCTATGCGTCTTTTACACTAACCATATCGCCTATGTTATTTAATACATAGATCTGTATGAGATAGCTCTATTTCCATAGTCATGTGAATAAATTTTGCTTTGTCAGATTCGCCTCTGTCCGCAAATCTAAGAATAGAAGCGTTGGCAATAATAAAACCGGTCAAATACGAGCTGGACTCGCACACGAATAGTTCCGTATCGTTATTATCATAATATATTCGTCATACGAAACCTAAATAACACTAAATAACCGAACTCCAAAATAACAGATTAAGGGCAAGAAATGATGATGATAATGAGTATTTGTTGTTGTAGCATCAACTGATGTAGGTACACAAACTGTGAAATT